>JAJKFL010000009.1:12329913-15024913 GCA_021186555.1 Reticulitermes speratus | reverse complement strand
CACTGTTAAGATATAATGTCTAAATGGGCTGAAGTAGCAGGAATCTGTATTTTGCATTAAATTTTTATGACTTCACCTACAGAATGTCTAATTTGAAACATGATATCAGTTTTCACTTTGTGCAGTAAAGGGACAAGAAATCACGTAGGAATATTAGTATTACAAAGAAATTTTGTAGGTAAAAATGTTATGTGTAAATGGGAGTTGTTTCAGTGAGAATTATTGTGTGCTAAGCAAATCTTAAATGAGTGAACAGACAGTACAGTAACAATACCAGTGGGTTTCATTGCTCAGCAAAAGTACAATCTGAAATGAGTGAACAGACAGTACAGTAACAGTACCAGTGGGTTTCATTGCTGAGCAGAAGTACAATATTGGGACCTTCATAAGATTCGTGATATTGTTTACTGTATATTATGTGGAATTTGTTCATGCACGGTGCTGTATTTTTTATTGCATGTGTTTATACAGATTGAAAACAATAATAGATGTAGTATTCGCTGTATTCCATCAAGTCTTGAAGCATGCATGTAACCTGATGTTTGTCTGTGTGTTCTGTCTTCCATGTAATTTGTCTGTAACTACTTCTGTTAGTACTGTACCATGAAATAGAGGTGATTTGTCCATCCTTCCACCTGTTTGCCTTTCTTTATTTCTTCTATACACTTGAGGAGAGTATCAAGTAGTAACATTCCTTGTATTGAGGACATAAATGCAGGAAAATGAATGCAGAATCTGTTGGGAGTTCACTGGTACTCCAGAATTATAACAGTCGATCAGAAAACAAGAATACACAGTGTATATTTGCTTATTCAGCAACTTTTTACCCAAAAAAAAACATTTCTAACAAGAAAACAAAACAGTGAACCCACACAGCCTGACAGATAGCAGTGTGTTGCAGCAATTTGGATGGGAGTGTCTTGAACATCAGTCATATTGCCCTGACTTGGCATCAGGTGACTTTCATCTGAAGAACCATCTTGGTGGTCACAGATGCCAGACTGATTCGGAAGTGCAAGAAGCTGTCTTACAGTGGTTTTGTTTACAAAGTCCATAATTGTGTGATGAAGGTATACATTCACTGATGACATACTGTGACAAATGCCTGCACCTTCAGGGTGGAAAAAGTAGGTCATTGTTTTGTTTTCTTGTGAGAAATGTTATTTTGAATAAAAAGTTGCTGAATAGGCAAATATACACTGTGTATTCTTGTTTTCTGATCAACCCTTATACTTAATGTTTTAATTAAAACTGTAAAATTTAGGTGTGTTTAAAAAGTTAGGAAATCACATTAAGGTTGTCATGTCTGCCGTCTTGTCCGTTTGTCCATACCTGAACTATGGAACTAATTTCAGTGAAACTCAGTATGGTGAACCTACTCAGAATTTTGTGTGCCCAATCTTATTTGGGTGCAGTCTCAGTTCTCTGAGTCCTGATTGAGGTTTTGTTTCATCCGAGCTGATGTGCTGCACTGTAGGTCATTCCTGTGATGGGTACAGAATTCAAGTGATGTGCATATCTCTGTGTGCAATTGTCTTTCAGGCATCACTGAACTTCCTTTCAGCCGTTTTCTTTGTGTATTTGTGTCTAATGTGATTTAAGTAGTGGCAGCTCGTGGGACATTCTTGTGGTAGGGCAGGGGCTATGATTATTACATGATTAATGAGAAGGCCTAATAGAGTGCTCACTTTTTTGCATCTTAAATTAGAGGGAAGGTTTTGATTTCTTTACATTGTAACTTCATAATGCATATTATATTATTATTCTACTGTTGTACTATTGTATATGTTGATATTCTAATACAATGCTGTATGTGTAGTATGTTTTAATATAATGTGAATGTTATACTTTATATGTAATTGCATGTTCTAAAGTGTTGTAAAACCTCTAGTCCGAACTTTTCAGAAATTGGAGGCAACCCCGGTCCCATTTACCTTAAACTATCCAGATTCTGTTGTTGTTTCATTTATATTAAAGGGCAACTTAATGTCTTTAATGAACTTTTACACACACTTCTCAAGTCTTTTTACAGGTTTTGATGTGTTTTGGTGCTTTACACTTCTGCTATGAGTATTACCATGTGTAAATTTAATTAACTGTAATTCATTTTAAGACCAGTGTTATTTAAGTATGGTTACTTATGTATCTACTTAAACATTCATCAGAGAATATCCTGAAGGCTTCATGCATGAATGTAGCACCTTTTGAATTCCTCCTGTAACATTGCTCATTTTTGCTAGGCAGAATTTACAGCAAAATTTTGAGGCTTATGTAAAGTGTGAGTAAAACTAGCTCATGAATTCTGTTTATTTTAAGTATTAAAGATTATTTTTTTAGTGTACATTGAGGCTGCTTGTATTTATTGTTACTTACTCTAATTGTATTGTTCTAGACTTGCAACCAAGTCATTGTTTAACCTGTACATGAGGCCACAGCAGCTCCAGCAGCACTTGCTAAAGCATGGGTATGATATTTGCACAGTTGGTTTTTATTTATAGTGGATGTTACTCTTCCTCCTTCCAAGTAACAAAATCAGTTTCAACTGCTCCCATTTTCACATCCCATTGTCATATACATCACTCTACTGCTTATTCTTATTTTGATAAGTAATTAATATTAAGTGTAGTTTCATCAGGTTTGGTTGCAATTTTGGTATGGTATTTTCTTAAACATTCAAACCGGTCAGGTTGGTTCAAGTGGTTGGGAGATGTCCAGTTTAAACCTTAGCCAGGACACAGGCTAGTCTGACTGAGGGCTTGTTCCATGGTTTTCTTCAGGCCTTCAGGGAAATGCTAGGATAGTACCTTAAATTAGGCCATGACAGCAGCCTCCCATGTACTTTCCATTTCATAATTTACGGTCATCTAGATATGTGCCACTGTATAGCCTGTATTACAAGCAACACATGTAAAGGAATCACATCACATAAACTGAAGATTCAGGTATGAATACTTCATGGTGTTTGTACTTGAATGTTCAATTCATGACGCCTGTTAGATGTCTGGTTCATTATGTTATGTAATATAACATACTGACAGATTATTCAGTGCAGTATGCGTAAAAGCCTCTTAGAATATGACATTTATTATGTGTTACTGTTTATTTACCCCATTTTGAACCTTTGCTTCCTGTCTGTGTGATGTGTAGATGCTGGAATCTCAACTGTGGAAAGTAAACATTAAAATACCCTTTATCTTTGCCAGTTGCAGAGACAAAATGGAGATGGTCTGGTAGGACCAAAACTGAAAATTAGTGGCAGTTTGGTCTTGTAGTAAGGTGGTCTACAAGACCAAACTGCCACTAATTTTCAGGCTAACTACAAACTATGTAAACAATTTAGCAACTTTTAATTCATTTTATAGTAATTCATTTTACATACTTTACGAAGTGGACAATATCAGCCCACTCATATTCTACATATATGAATATAACCATATATGTAATAACTGTAAAGTCTATGCATATTAATCTCTATGACCCCCTGAAGATGGTGGTTTAAACCACCGAAATACGTATAGGGGAATTTTAAGAATAAACTATTGTGAGAAAGTTTATGTGCATTAGTTGGTGATTATTGAACATATCTCATTTGAAAATGCACGGTAAATACAACGTTAAGTGAAGTACAATATGTTCAAACTTTTATGTATGTGTGTGTGCGCACGCGAGTGTTGTATATATATATAAGGCCACCACTGAGTGTTATGCACCATAAGTGAGAATGACAGAGAACAGTGAAACAGCCCAAATAACAGTTCTCCACTTCATAGTCCACAAGAAGAAAGCTCAAATCTACAACAAGAGTATGTTTCCATTTTGACAGTTACATGTCATCTTACCAAGGTATCATTCCTGATTCTGTGGTGCAGAACAAAATGTTGCCTTTGTGAATTTATTGTTTTAGATTAAAGGCATTTTTGCAGAAGATGGCAAGGCCCACGTGCTGAACGTTGTAGCAAGTAGACCGGAAGTACTACGTTGTAGATGCGAGACCAGTACGAAAGTAATGCCCCCCCCCTTTTTTTTTCTCAGAAACTATAATTACAGGTATGACTAAATTTACATATGTCATGGGTGCATCCTTTACAAAGTTGAGATAAGTTTTCCACAAAGTGTCCGTTATCAGCACACTTTTTTCCCTTTTCGTGAGACGCTGTATGCCGGTCGCGTAAAACTCCGCTGAAGAGTCGGAGCTCTACATGCACGCTGTGTTTTAGCTCATCCACAGAACGGCATCCTCAGACTGCATCTTTCAGGGGGTTAAGAAGATGGAAGTTAGAGGGTGCTAAATCGGAACTGTAGGGAGGATGACGGAATACAGTCCACCCCATTGTTCCAATTGCTTCCCTTGTGCGCTGACTGGTTTGCGGTCTGCCGTTGTCATGCAGGAGGAGGACTTGATTCATCTTCGTACTTGGCCGAACCCTTCAAATTTGTTATTTTAACTTCTGTAATATCTGCACATATCGCTGTGAATTGATTACAGCATCACTCTCCAAGAATTCCACTAACAATATTCCTTCACTCTTCCAGAAGACGCTGGCCATGGCTTTACCTGCAGAACTCCACTTTGAATTTTTTTCTTGCATGGCGACTGATGATGATGCCATCCTATTGATTGTCTTTTCGCCAGTCATAATGATGAAGCTAGGTTACATCACCAGTAATTATTCTTGGCAGAAAAGCATCTTCTCACACCTAGTTGGAGAAGTTCTGCACAGATGTTTTTCCGGGCTGTTTTGTGTTCCACGGTGAGCATTTTCGGCACCCACCTTGCGCAAACTTTTCTGTAGCTAAGTTCACTGATGATGGCCATAACCGCCACTTTTCCAATCCCTGTTGCTGCGCACAGTTCACTTTTCGTGATGCGGCGGTCATCCCGAATCAGCCCTGTCTTTGGCCTCCGTCGTCGCTGCGGGGCCTGTCACCTTTGGCCTCTTCACCGCTCTTAAAACTACGGACCCGGCGTCAGAGATAACACCTATGGCATCCACATCATACACGCTTCTCAGACGTCTTTGAATCTTTAATTAATCATTTCATTCCAACAAATGCACGGTATATATAATACAAAGTCTTTGAATCCTATTGGACCGGAGTTTTCTGCAGCAAGAAATTAAATCTCCGCTCTCAGTCTAGTACGTACGCCCACAACATCCCCCATTTTGAGATCTGTACTCTTCTGGGACATTACGCAGCGTCGTGTGGTAATTGTTTACCGACGTTTTGGGACAACATATCGGTCCCATCTTTACTGTGTTGAACACACATGACTTAGGTGGAGCTGGACAGTTTAGCCATTCGGTGGGTAAGGCAAGAAACTACCTGGCGCCATGTAAATAAAAAAGGGAGACATTACTTTCGCACCGACCTTCGTACTTCATAATGACAATAACATGTACTAAATTCATTAGGTGGCTAGTCTATGATGCAAAATTATGATAATATATTGAGAGCTGCTGGGCAAAAAATGCACGTCAGAGGAATATTCTGTCATATGGTAAAGTTATATGAAATCTTATTAGCTAAATTGCATTTTTGTGGTATCTGAGTAACTGCTGTCATCTGGTTCAGGTCCTGTCTTACAGCTAGAAAACATGAAGTATCAGTTATGTATTGCAGCTCAGCATTTCTTTGGGATCTGGGGAAAAGTAAGACGTGGAGTTTCTCACGGGTCAGACCTAGTGTCTTTGCTTTGCATGACATAGAAGAATGATTTTCCTCTAACAAGTAATACATCATGACAACCCATAATATTTTGTGATGATTTCTGCATTAAGTATTGAGTGTAATGAGCACAAAATAGGAGAGTTAATAAATACGAAATTGCTTGGTTTAAGAACCAATTAGGTGAGGACTGGAATTTCAAATGATTGAGCTTCAGCTAGCAGTTGGCAACAGATGTAACTGATATCTGTAAACTTTTATGTAAGAAAACTGTAATTTATTTACAGAACTCGAGATTCAACATTCAATGAGGAGGAAGGCTCTGTACGGTTCTTTCTCCGTGGGCGGCCTGTTGTCCTGCATGCTCCAACAGCTGTTGCTGAGAACTATGACGTGGTGAAAGTGGCCACAGCACCCCAGACTCGCCTGAAACTTGAATGGGTGTATCCTTTGCAAGTTCAGTTATACTGTACATTTTGAAACCATACACTTTAAATACCACATATGCTACACCTTAAAATACCACCATTTTGCCACATAATACACTGGAAACACAATTGCTAAGTCATGTCATATAAAGATGGCTATAACATAATATTGTGAATGTGTGCAATAATCAGTGCCAAGACCTCATATACATTGCAAGCTGCAAGACATTACAGCTGTGTTCAGTGCATAACTGAAGCATATCCTTTTAATACAGAATTTGTTTGAGTATTGAGTGTGGATGTAGATTTACAATAGTAATAGAAATAAGATTGAAATAGTATATGCATAAATAAATAGTATTTTAGGAAGTTTTAACACATTAAATATATAACAAAGCATTAAGTCAGTGTTTAATAGTTCAATGTAAACTTCATTTTTTCCATGAAAATTTGTGTAAGTGTATTCCCTGATGATGGACCAGAAGCATTGAAACATGTTGGAATAGGAATAAGAGGAAAGTGCTGTTACCACCCACATACATGTACTAAGAAGGTAAAGGTAAATTTTTCCCTGCCCACCACATGAAGGCATGTGGGGGGGGGGGGGTTTCTGGGGTTAACTTCGTGCCCCAGCTGCTTCAGCCCGGGAAAGAACTCTGGTACCAATTGAACAGGAGGCTGTCTGGGCCCCAGAGCCAGTTTGGACATTTTGGAACAGAGAAAAATCTCTTGTTTCTACTGGGATTTGAACCCCTGATTTTCCAGCCTATAGCCTATTCACTATTCCGAGTACACTACCCTGGATCCTCATACATATGTACTTGGGATGGTTGTTGTGTATAACACTGTAATTGAGGTACATGGTAAATCATGAACCAATTGAAGATAATGACAGTTTGTTATTATTAGGATATTGTACAGGGTGCAGGAGGGAAATGTGACGGTTTTGAAATGAAAGGGACTTGAAACAAAAAAAAACATTTTAACTTGTTATCTGTAAACACAATGAAGTAAATTTTGACATATTTTAAACATATTATGTACTTCTCAGCAATGGTATCACTAACAGTAAGGTGACTTGCATCCATCTGTATGCATTGTTGGCCTGTGGGGTGTAAATTCTCCATTACTTGCCATGTATTATCAGTGAGTACTGCTGCAATTCAGCAGTAGACCTAGGGTTATATATATCTTGCTCTTGAGATAATCCTGAAAGGAATCAGTCGCAAGGGGACAAATCAGGAGACACAGTAAGAGGTGTGAATGCTTGCTTTTGTCAACTATCTCCCACAAGAAAAATGTCTGAAGTGTTACTTCCCCATGAAATTGCTAGGCCGCACACAACCGTGCACCACAAAGGCTATCGTGAATTTTGGATGGATAGTGTTACTACACCCACTTTTCTATCCTGACCTCACACCATCAGATTATCGCCTGTTGGTCCTTTGAATGAAAGCCTGCAAGGACACCATTACACCAGTGATGTGTCACTGCAGAACGCCATGCACCAGTGGCTGCAGAGGAGGGAGGGCAACTTTTATTAAGCAGCAACATATGCTCTTGTTCAAAGATGGAAAAAGACTGTCAACAAAGATGGAGACTGCATTGGAAAATAACTATGCCTTGAGCAATGTTGTAGTGACATTATGTGAAATTTTCACATGTTCAACTTGTAAATAGCATGAAATAAGAACTAGGAGGCATTACTTTCTGACTGCCCCTTGTATAAGACACTATTCAAGCATGCTTGCTATCCATTCTTCTAGTATTATTGTGGGATACGAGGTGTTCACAGTGGTGACAGAAGATTACTGCCATTTGAGATGTGATGCTGCATAATTTGGTAGATAGACACCATTGTTTTGGAGGTGCCTGCTGCCTGAATCTTGTGGCGGTTTTGAACAACCTACCTTTTATTTAAAATTTACTTTGGTCAAGTATGCAGGGTCTCGATATGCGATATATAGTTTGTAGTTAGTTTGCCACTTGCTTGCTGCTGTTGCGGGAAACGGCGTGTGTACCATGCTCTTCCTCAGTGAGTCGGGAAGTGGAAAGGTTGCTGCTGGAAGTGGAAAGCGGCGAGGTGTACCGTGCTCTCCTTCCTCAGTGAGTCGGGAAGTGGAAAGCGGCGAGGTGTACCATGCTCTCCTTCCTTGTGTCGGGACGGCGGTGTGCCGATGATGTCCCGAGAGTTGGCTTGCTGTTGCCATGCGTAGGCTACACGTCAGTACAGCGAGTGATGAGTGATGACCGCTGGTTGCCGGCAGAGAAGTCGACTGAGAGGTGGGCTAGTGGAGCACATAGTGGCGCGATCCCACCGGCCGAGTCTGCTGCTTGTTGTATGACGATGTGTGTCGGTGGAGCAAATCAGCCGAGTGATGCCCGTTGGTAGAATTGGGCCGATATTTATACCTGCCAGCGCCGGGCTGATGTGCCGTGATTGGCTGTTTGACATAGGCGGGTCCTGCCCAGTGCGGGGCAGCTCTCTTGTTGAGGCGAGGGCCGTTTAGCATGTAGCTTGGTACAGTGATGGGAGAGTATCCCACAATCTTTTGGATAGTCTTTCTTTTAGTCTTACTATATGTAGAAACTGTTGGTATGAATATAAGGATCTTAACAGTATACAGGTATGGCTATCGAGGTCGTGACTGCCGTTCCAATCTTTATCTACTTCCTACGGGAGAAATGGTGTATTTTGTAGCAGCTGTAGTTGTTCTGTATAATGTAGAGGAACAGTCTCAGAGACACTATCTTGGCCACACTGATGATGTTAAGTGGTGAGTGTGCTAGAGTGTGAAACTGCATTTATCTAGAAGCATGGTATGTGGCAGGATCTTTGAAAGGGCCTAAATGTGTTGCAAATTTTGTTTCACGTTACTATGAGTCTCTAGTGTCGGTCAGAAAGTGAGTTTACACAGCATATGTCTCAAACGTTACTGAGTCAGTATTCAGTTTGGATAATGCAACATCATTGTAAGAATTGTAACTGTTTTTCTACATAGACCCCACAGAGACTGAGACATGTATGCCCTCAGGTGAGCTTTCTTATCCCCTGCCTGTAGACATCAGCTTCCTGTTCTTTCAGCCATCATTTCATCACACTTTCCATGCCATCATTTTTCCCCTCCAGAAACTGCATCATCTGTTTAAAATGAATGATCTGGAAGCAGCAGTTAAATGATAGTTTGTAAAAGCAAAACACAAACATATTGACAGGTGATAAAGAAACTCAAACTACAGTGTAATAGTACTGCAGTCTTCATAGGTATTGTATTGAAGAATAGCTCTTAACACAGTGGTTCATATTAAATACTGAGTTTATAACTTTTTAAGATACATGCCTTTAAACTTACTTTCTGTCATACACGAGAGTTATAGTGCTTTAACTTCTATTGGATTCAAGAAACATTGATTTCACAGCAAGTTTATTGGTCTAAAGTTTGCCACTTTAATTTTCATAATACAGTAAAAGATTATTTTGTTTATAATGTAAAATTAAGCTTTTCTATTTTGCAGCCTTACTGTTCATCCCAACAAACTTCTTGTTGCCACAGGACAAGCTGCTGGGCATGACAGGAGAGAAGGACGGGTTAGTAGCTTAGATATGATGTTACTGACGTAATTATAATGTAACCTCGATATAGTGAGATTTTATTAATTCACGATGGGCTGTTCTAATGGGTACTCACAATGTAAAGAAAAGCTAAAAATACTTAATTTGCAAATCTCATTACATGTATCTCAATACAACACTAAAACACTTTGTTTTGGACATGGAAATACTTCTTATTTTTTGAAGTGGTTATTTTGATAAAAGTAAAGTTGTCCTCTTGCACACCATGAAGGCATGTGGGAAGTGAAGGTATAGTTCCGCTCATTCTTAACCTTTGCACTAGATGGGGGTGAGTAGTCAACTTCATGCGCCACCACTCTACACCTGGGAAAAGTGCCCTGGTTCCCATTGATAGGAGGCTGGGTGGTCCCAAGAGCCAGTCCGTACATTTTGAATATGAGAAAGATCTCTTACCATTGCTGGCAATTGAACCATGATTCCTTGAATGTCCAGTGCCTAGTTGAGGGTACCATGCAAAGTGTGCTATCCCAGCTTCCAGTTTCTGTGGAGGTATGAAAATAGCAGAAGTTTAATTCAACATTCTGGACATACTTAGCATCATCTGCACCGAGAATTTTAGATTTTCTCATATTTACATATTCTCTTATACTCACAAGGGGTCATGCGGTGGCGCAGTTGGTTGAGGCACTACACCACAAACCAGAACGTCGCGGGCTCGATTCCAGATGGTGTAATTGGAATTTTTCCTTGACAAAATCGTTTCGGTCGCACTATGGCCCTGGGGTCGACTCAGCCTCTAACAAAAATGAGTACCAGGAATATTTCCTGGGGTGTAAAGGCGGCCGGTGTGTAGGGCTGACAACCTTACCACCTTCATGTGCCGATTGTCTAGAAATCTGGGAGCCTCAACCTCCTGGAAACCTAAGGGTCTGTCCAGGCCTGTAATGGGATTGCTTTACCTTATTTATACTCACAAGCAAAAAAATTCAACCCGTACCATGTTTTTACTTCATTCTTTGTGAGCTGCTGACTTTACAGATACATAGAAGGTGTCAATATAGGGGTTGTTATTACTTTCCTCGCAACTTTATTAAAGTTTAACTAATTACAATATCATATTAAGAATATCAACATGTTTCAACCATACAAGTTATCATCAGGACATCAGTTGTTTCTAATATGTAAATCTTAAAATACCAAAAGGTTGAGTTTACAGAAGTTACTGACATATGATTGAGATCTCAATTGTATACAGTATATATTGTATAAAACAGAATAAAATATAGGTATATGTAAGTGACTGACTGACTACAAGAGTCCTTCCTGTGAAACTAGCAAGTTCTCAGCTAGTCAATAAATTCCCCCCATTTTATGGAACCTGAAGGTTCATTGCTGCATTCACAAGTGTCCGCCACCTGTCCCTATCCTGAGCATAAAATATAGGCATTGATAACATGTATGCTATATTAGTTAAAATTTTCTGCTCCGGCAGATTGTTGATAATTTGGTAGTGCGTGGCGTATAAACGCTCAGTAAAGGTTGTGGTTCAGAATTAAACTCTACAAAGATATGGTTCAGTGACTGGTGTTGTATAACATGTATGCTGTGTGTTTGCATCTCATAGGTTCCAATCAGAAATAGTTGAAGAATAGTATATTATGTGTGGTGGTATTGAAAAATTACGATATAAAGCATTCGGTAATCAAAACCACTTACTGTTATTATACTGCTGTTTCTAGGCAAATTGGCATAATGTTGTATAATAATATATGTCTGTTGCCGATTTTTTTATGTTATAGGCTGTTATCTGTCATTCTGTGAATGACTAATTACCCTACACACAAAGAAGACAAAGACAAATAACTCAAAATCATCCACAGTATAGTACTTAACAACCAGTTTGTCATGAACTTCATATACACAGTGCAAAAAAAGAAATGAAGGGAAACAAAAAACTGAAGAAAATAATAATAATGAAAGGACAAAATGGGTCACATTCACTTACATAGGAAAACAAGTTAATGCTATTACCAAACTTGAGAAAAAAATTTTTAACTTGGAGTAGCGAATAGAACTACCAATAACACGGGGAAACTGGGAAACAGAAAATCAAATAACAGATTAGAATTTGACAACAGCGGGATTTACCAGCTCGTGTGTCCCAACTGTCACCACAACCATGTTGGACAGACAGGTCGAAGATTCCAAGCCATGTTTGAAGAGCATGTTCTAGCATTTAGAAGTAACAGTGGCAATTCCAAATTTGCATAACACCCACTAGATAATGGTCATGCCATGGGACATATTAATGATATGAAAATTCTCTGTATCGCCAAGCAAGGTACCCACATGAATTCCATCAGAAAATACTATATATACAGAGAAACTAAAAGTGGTACACAAATAAATGATAGAAACACAGTTAATGAAAATAGATTATCTGAGATACTGGTACATCATGAAAGGCCATAGGTGGCACTTAGCTCCCTCATAACGAAAGCAAGAGAACAGATTTCACTGTAGTGGCATTTACCAACTAACTTGTTTAGATTGTGGAAAGAAATGTACAGGCCAGACAGGTAGGAACTTTGAAATAAGATATAAAGAACATTTACACTCATTTTTAAATAACAATAAAAAACTCAAAATTCTTCCAGCATCTCTTGGAGAATGGCCATGCTTTTGGAAAGATGGGTGATGTAATGGAGATTATGTATTTCAGTAAAAAAGGCACACATATAGACACTGTAGAAAAGTTTTTTATATGTGCGGAAACAAAAAGAAAGGAACTCAACAAAATGTATTAACTACATCTGAAATTGTGCCAGTGTGTTATTACATTGTATTAATGCTGGACTGACAAGAGATAAATGCTGTCATGAGCTCTGTGGCCTGTATATTCCCAGAGATGATTCAACCCACTAAGAGCAATTTAATGTAGCTAAGAATCTACTGCTTTATTTCTTATGTCCCATTTCTAACAAGCAAGGCAGTGCAATGTTTTCAGCAGAAAGCAAATGGGATGGTTACAGTTGTGTACTAGAACAGCTCTGTGTGTGAGTGCTAAGTGCATCTGCCACAAGGTCCAGTGTTTTCTCTATTCGGACTAGAGTGCTGAGATGTTGGAATGCAGACTTTCTTCTTCTCCTGACTACAGTTTTATTGTAATATGTGAATATTATTCCAGATGAAGCATTAGAACTGGTCAAAGTATATGGGTTGTGTAGCCTACTTGATACCATTATTTAAACATTTACAAAATGGTTAATTTGACTTGATTCATACTTAATCATTTAATTTTTGTGTACAGTGGCTTAAAAAAGGGAGAATAGATATCTAGAATCCTGTATATGTATAAATTGCCTACACAGATGCAACCCATTTTCACCCAAATAAATTGGGCTTTTTTTTGCAGTAGTATGCAGTGCAATGCATATTCTTTAAATAACTTTAAACTGATGTAACATGTGATTTGTATGGCAGGTTTTGGTGTTTTGAATGGGTGAGATTAAAAACACCTGACTTTCTTTAGAGAAATCTGATTTCATAGCCATCATGAGTGTCTTCTTTCCTAAATTTAAATGTGTTTTCCTTTGTTCCTGTTAATTTGTTGAGTTAATTGGTTTTTGTTTCATATAGTGCCTGAAATGTCAGATTTCTATATAGCCTTGACAAATTGTTACCTGCCAAATCTTCTACCAAAATGTAAATGAATTACAACTTTTAATATTTGGCCTGGTGCAACATTTATATTTCCTAAGACCTCACTGGCTAATGCAAAGATTACAGAAACTGGAAGCCGATTTGCCATTCAAGTGTGTTCATACATTGACCTCCAGAAATAATACACATCAATATCAGATTTGAGGTTTTAACTGTGTCGTCTGTGCATACTGAAGAATCAAGTTTTCTGGGATGTTATGCTATGTTGACTTATTGATAGTTACCAGCTTTAGAAGGGATCATAGTGCCTTCAAAACTTCAATAACTATTTACAAGTTGACATGGCATAATATCCCTGATGACTTGTATCTTCGATATGCACAAACTTCTCTATTTGTCCTGTTTATTGAGAATATATTTATTTTTGGTTTCTCTCAAATAGTGACAAATGTGTTAATAGGTGGTCACAAATCTGACAAGCGCGTTAATAGTCATCTTTTAAATACCCAGTATACTGAGGGTTTGTCTTCTTTAAGTCCCAGATAATTTTGTGTGTATGGTTTTTCTCATTGTAAACCCTTGTTATATTTGTGGTTGATTTTTATCCCACTATATTTAGATTGAGATCATTCTAAATGTACGATATATATTTATGGGTGGTGTACTTTTAGATTCTCTCTCCCTTCCGCCCCACATTTATAATAATTGATGATCTCCTTAACTCTTTCAACCCCATAAACACCCATCCTCTAAACCAATGATTCCTAGTATGAGAGATAAATAGGGAGGTTTCATGTACATACATATTCTTTATAACTCATACTATGATTTACATTTTGTATGAATGTGGTAAATAGGGTTGCATTAGTAATGTTAAAGTAGGTGTGGATGTGTATTTGTTGCTTATGGTGCAGAAGGAAAGAGTGCTTGATGTATATTAGTGTAAGCCTTATTTGGATTGTTATTGTTTGATCCAGTCATGGAAATTCAACCCGCCTCCAGATCGGATGGCACCCGAGGCAGAACAGTGTGGTATGTTTTGAGGTGTTGTGCTGTTATGTTTGTTTTAGTTGATGGGGAATCTTCTCATTCTTGAAGTGTGATCTTTCTTGTAAATGTAATATTTTTCTGTCAGCACGGTGTCATATTTGTCTTTTATTATGCTATACAGCAGAGGTGTTTTCAGTTTTATTAACTGTCATCAGTGCATACCCTGCCATATTGTTTATAAATTCATTTCTCTGTTTTGGTGTACAGTCTATTGTGTATTATATCACCCTACTTAAATATGCTGTTATGTTTAAAGATATGGCAGAACAGCCATTCTTGATAGTTCACTGGAATTAACTGCGTCTCTGGTATAGCACAGAAAAAAAAAGAATGTCTTAAAGTGCAGGTGGAGTAATTACTGTGCCAAATTGTTTCACTTCGCTGTATGTTGTATAAAATGTTAAAATAATTTAAAAAATTATCTAATTGCATGTAACGTCATTGCTAGCAGATAAAAAATGATAGATAATTACGTAATTATTTTGCAGTAGTGTGATATTATTCAGAAGTTGGAGCATTACCATTGTTTCTTCTGGATTTTGCACTGAACGCTTTACTGATAACACTGTGTGGGTACCTCTGGTGGTTACTGGCATTGGTTTTGTGGCTGCATCAATCTGAGGTGCTATACTCCTTGCTTGAAAGGAACTTACTTTATTTCAAATGTAAAATCACATATTCCTTTCAATTCCATTGATGTTTCAAGGGATTGTTTTCTTTACGGGGTGAATTGTGGGACTAGTAGATGTTTGTATTATTGTTCTGTCCAAAAACTTCCATAATTTTTATGCATTTATTTGCATGTTGTTCATGCAATGAAAGTATACTGTGTAGATCATGTCCATCCATTTGTCGACATTTTACATCTTTGAACTTACAAGGCAGACTATGATGATGGTGTAAGAGTGACTTGTCTATCCTGAAGCTGGTGACAGCAAGTTTTTGTTTTGTTTTGTTTACGTATCTTGTTCCATAGATTCATCAGATTCACCTCACGGCTCTGAATATAAAACCCATCAATGCGACACAATAGTATAAAGCAATGGAATACAACATAAGTACATCACCACTACAAAATACAACACAACACACAATACACCTCACAACACAATACATATAATTTGTAAGCTTGACTGCTTAGCAATCGTGTCATATCATATGTACAAAACACTTATAATTAGATATGGTGAATTAATCAACAGTCATGACAACACATACACATTCACATACATTAATCAATCGTCATATCTAACCTCTAAAATCAATTTCCATTACACTATAAAAACAATTATATATGTGACATAAAATCTATTGTGCATAATGATTTTCTTGTAAATCATGGTCATAGTTTAAAAATTAATTTACAGAATAAAATGATTGGTCTAGTAAAAAATTTTTCAGTTTTCTTATGAACTGTTTTTTGTTGTCTAAAGAGTCAGCTATATGTTTAGGTAATTAAAGATTTTTATACTCGTGTAATAAACACCTGCTTGACATAATGTCATATTTGTTTGCAGCATTTGAAGACACATTCTATTTCTTGTAAATTTAGTGTGAATTATACTGTTAAAAGTAAAATATTCCAAGCTATTAACTGAAAATTTCATCAGGGACAATATATATATTGTGAAGGGACTGTCAATATTCTTAAATTCTTAAAGAATGGCTTGCATGTGCTTCTCAGATTTATTCCCAACATTATTGTTATAGTTTTATGTTGTAGAAGGAACATTTTATTAGTGTCTGTCGAGTTACCCCAAAAGACCACTCCATATGTCACTACTGAATGAAAAGTATGCGTAATATATCATCTTAAGTGTTTCAGTATTGCTGTAATGCTTCATGCATCTGACTGCATAGCATACACTGCTTAATTTTCGTAATATAAGCTGAATATGCATTTTTCAGTTCATATGTTTATCAATTTCTGATCCAAGAAATTTAGTGTTTATTTCTTCTTGTATTAGTTTGTCTTTATAAGGGATTTGGAAAGGAACATTTTTTAATAGTTTAAATTAAAGTTCATTATTTTAGTTTTTTTAGATTTAAGGACAAACCATTTCTCATAAGCCAATTGTTTATGTTGTCCAATGCAATTATAGATTTTGTTTGAAGTTCCTGTATATTGGTACCAGACACTAGTACTCTTGGTATCATCTGCATATAGTAGGAATTTAGAGTCAGTTTTTACCTAATGGTAAATCATTAATGTATAATAAAAACAACAACGGACCCAGAACTGAACCTTGGGGTACCCTGCTCTTTATTGTTTCCCAATTAGAAAAGGTTTTACCAAGTTCATTATGCCATATTTCAACTCTTTGTCTTCTATTCTTCAAATAAGAATTAAACCGTAGCATCACCATATCATGGATGCCATAATACAATAGCTTGTCCAAGAGAATACCATGATTCACACAATCGAAGGCCTTGGACAAGTCACAGAAGACTCTTAGTATATGGTTACGTTCATCTAAAAGAGTGGTTCCCAAAGTGGGCGGTGGGATTACCGAGGTGGGTGCTAATAGGTACGAGAGGTGGAAGGGAGCTCTCTTATTATCACAGGGGGGCGCTAGTAGACATGTAGTGCATTTATTTTTATAATAAAATTCAAATAAAGTAATTTTTGTGTTAAAAATAAAAAATGAACTAAATTTCTTAGTATTTTAATTTATGAAACTTATTCAAGCACATATTATTTTTAATAAACTATTGCTAGATGAATTATTGTTAATCATAAAAAATATAATAAATTTTAATTTATTAATTAACACATAAAACATTAAGTTTAACTCTTATAATCTTATTTAAAAGATTTTTTTAATATAAAATAAGAGTGGAAACAAGAACGCATTTATGTTTTTGAAAAAAGGTGGGGGGGGGGGGGCGCTGTGGGTGTGTATATGGAACGAAGGGGGCGGTGGACCGAAAAAGTTTGGGAACCACTTATCTAAAGTCTTTAAGATATTATTTAACATATAAATTGCTGTCTCAGTATTGCTATTTTTTTGAAAGCCAAATTGTTTAGGTGTTATAATTTTATTTACATATAAATGTTGGCTTAATCTATTATACACCAGTTCTTCTAATATCTTTGACAAAGTTGTTAATAATAAAATGGGTCTATAATTAGACATTGGTTTTTTTCTCCTTTTTTGTAAATCGGCTTTACTATTGCAAATTTTAATCTATCAGGATAGGTTTAGTGTGGGTATATGTGTGGAGTGCTACACAGCATCACATCCCAAAAGACCTCAGTCTCAGTGAACATTAAGATCAGTGATACATGTATGGCTGCAAAGAAAGCTTTTGAGCAGTGTGTATACTCCATCACTGTACCCATTTAAGATATGCATTTTTCAGAAGAAATGAATGCTGAGAATTTAACCTATCTCGTACTTGTAAACACAGATGCTCTGCTATACTGATTTAATTATAAACTGTTTATGTATTGAATTGGTAACGTGTCACATAGTTTCTGTACATACCTGCTTCTTCCTAGTACACTACCATGTATTCTGAACACTAAATTGTATCATTATTTTTGGTACCATCAACAAGTTTTTAAATGGTCAATGATCCAAAGAAGTTGAACTTATGTACTACAAAGTACTTGCTAACAAACATCATTTGGCAGTGAAGTGTGGACCCAAGACATTCCCCATTCAACCCCCAAGAGTATATGTAACCTTTTAGCTGTGGAATATATTTAAATTAATTGCTGCTGCAATGCCAGAAAGCATTTAAGTTTTAAGTGCAAGAGAATCAGCATTTTACATAAACATTCATAAATCATGCAAAAATTGGTTTCAGAAATAAGGTAACAAACACTCCGATGCCAAGAACTTAATTCTGAATTCAGTAGTACATGGCACTTCAGTAGCAGATGGTACCCATCACACATCCACTTAAGTCACAACTGACATTTCAGCATCTGTCCCACCAGGGCACCAAGGCTTGTTTGACAGTGTACAAGAAATTTATGTCAAGCGTCTAGGCAGGAGGTGACAGCTTGCTTCAGTCAGTATCTGTTGCCAATCAAAATACAGTTGTCATGATCTCCCTTACTGATGGCATTACTTTGAATTTCTTTGGTGTGGGAGATAATGGGTGTTTCATATCATTGCTGCTTTTTCAGTTTTGGGTGTCACATGATTAACTCATGTTTCATTGCCTTTAACAGTGCACTTAATGAGCTGCTCACCTTGGATCAGCCTAACATATCAAATGTGTGGGCAACAGTCCTATATGATGAACTGTGTGATCATCTGTGATGTTCTTTGGCCCCCCCAGTATGCACACATTTTTATAATCGAGTTGGTTGTGGTTGCTGCTGTGTGCATTACACAACACAGTGTCTAGCCCTTTGGCAGTATGAGTCAGCTTGATGTGTTTGTCTGCCCTGATGAGGGTATCAACATGACACATAGTTGTCCATTGTGGACATGCTTTGTCATACAGGTTGGTGCTTGTCAGCACCGTCTTCCCATTATCAGAGCTCTGCACCACATCCACAATGGTTTCTGTGACTTTACATGTGTTCTGTACACTTCCATCAACGTGAAATTAATTTACACCAGGTTGACATTCACATGCAAAAATTGAATCACACTCTATACTTTGACATTTGACCGTGTTTCTAGTAGGCTTGCTTGCCGTCTTTAATGTAATTGTATGGTGATGCAACATGCTTATGGTGCCACAAGTGATCTACACATACCTGTTACATGGTGAAATCTCTAGTTGGACGAGACTAGTTCATGCGAGACATGCTGTTACCTTATTTTTTAAGCTTCCTTGTATCAACAGTTTTCCTTGTCATGTTATTTTGAGAATATAGATAGTTTATTTGAGTATTATGCCTTTTCAGTGATTTGATCTTGGTTTCTTTAACCATACTGTTTCAGCTGTAGAGATTATAGTGTCAAATGGGATGGAAAGGGTGTGAATTGTGACCATAAGAGGATTTTGAAGATAGCAATTATAGACAATTTGAGGCAAAGAAATTCTTAGTCTGTAGTTGGAAATCAGTCAAGATGTGATGACTGCAAGCCTTTGCATATACAAAATAGTTATAGCACTGAGCACTCGTAATCATGGGCTGCTGGGGTGAACTGTTATACTTCTAGTGTCAATGGGATTCTGTTGCAGTGTTGTCTGTGCCTGTTATAAGGTGGTTATTGTCACATATAATTTTAACAGAGCCCTGGCTAATAATATGGACTGCTGATGTTCATAAAGTTATGTTTCAGCTTTTTTTGTGATATGGGGGTTGGTTACTGACTGCTAGTTTCTGCCTTTCATTGTGTACCCTTAACTTTGTTACTGTACTTTGATATTTCATGTGTCACCTTTACCTGTCATATCTAAGGCTGTTTTTTTTTTTTTTCTTATTTTGCTTACACCTCAAGATAAGGATGCTAATGGTGATTATTTACTTTTGTTATACAGAACTTCATTTTGGTTTTTGAAAAGACAGGCTGTCACTTCTTACGTAAGAATATTGCGTAATATACAAAATGAAGGCTATAGTAAGTTTTATTAAACAGTTACTTTCAAAAGTACAAAAAAAAATAATTCCAGGTGCTTCTGCACATGAACTGAAGAGATTATAAATGATGTGTTAGTCTAAATTATGTCTCAGACATTAATTTTAATTAAGAATACATATTTAAATGAGTATGATTTCTTACTCTGTCTTATATAAATGCAGAACTTTAAAGAAGATAATATGAAAGTACAGTAATCTTCCAGGTTCTGTTATGCATGTTCTTTGTAATATATCAGTTTCTGCTGTTATGTTTTTTTTTTTTTTTTTTCTTTTGCTTATAACCGTGTTTGACCTGTATCTCTTCCTCTCACACACTTGAAGTTCAGTTCCAGTTTGTGTCCACACAAGTACAAATGTAGAAGTTACATAGTGTTGAGTAAGAGGCATAGGCGGTGAAGGGTGAGAAATGGGAATTTGGAGCAGGTAGTCATTGTTTATAAGAGGACAGTATCCCAGGAACTGAATGAAGAGACTGAGAAAAACCATGAAAGGCTCAGTCACAATAACTGGGTACCAGGCCGATAGCCAGGGGGTTGCAAGTGGGTGCGTGGTACATGCTACAGATTTGGGTGCACCCACTAGAATTCACAAAATATTAAAGACAAACATGCTGATCAGCCCACTAAAAAACACAAAACACCATGCCAAACTGTGTGTTGCCTCTGTTGAACCACCATGTTTGGAAACAACTCATTTTAAGTAACGTATGTACATGCAAGATGGTCTGTTCAATGTTACAGAGCGCATTATGTAATTAAAAGTGTTAATTTTGTGATCCTGACAAAGGCACTTTCTATGCTTATGCATACATAATATATATACACATTATATGTATAATCGAGCATTATATACATATATAAACATATGTACATATATGCACCCATACTGGAAGCCGCTGCACCTATTGCGTTCATGGTCTGGCTGCGGGCTTGCTGGGTACCTCCCCAGTTGTCTTAGTTGCATGCACTTACTTTACTGACTGAGCTGTGCTGATCATTTTTAATGGTATCCATCCCATTGTGTGTAATTAATCACATAGATAAAGACTGTTCCATCTAACACAACACTTTATTGTTTTCTTCAAACGCGTCATTTTGATTGAAAACCATCATCAGATGTTCTTCTACAAAGAAGAATGCATGGTGATGAACGTTTTCGATCAAAACATCTACATGCTGGTCCTGTTATAAATTTATGTGATCTAAAAGTTGTTGAATTTCCGTGAGATAAAAATACAATAATTAGATGACTTATTTTATACAGATGCTCTGTCTAAGGTGTGCCAAGCTCCAGGATGTTATTTTATGAGTCATTTTGAGTAAAGAAAGAGCTACCGGTATATCAGCATATGCACGATTATCAACTGTTAACACCACTACAAACACTTTAACGTATATTCATGGATGTAACCGAAAATTTTAGAATGCATATGGTTTGTCATACTGTACAAATAAGAAAGTTGTGTGTCAAATAACACTGTTAAAGAAATATATCCATTAATTCTTAACCTGTTGTACAACATGTATTTGGTAACACCACAAAGCAAAGGTAGCAATTAAGTCTTACCCTACTGTGTGTAGAACATAAAAGAAAATTATGTGTCAGACAGTACAACAAAACAAAGACATCAATTTTTGTTTATAGTACTGAGCCAGTTATATTACAACACAGGAGACAAAGATCAGTTTTGAGGAGATGAACTCAAAGAATATTAGTTTTCTTTTATGTTACACTGCTTACTGTTCAAAATAACCTCCACCATTTTGTATGCATAATTTTGCACACTTCAAAAGAGAATTTATTGCCTTTCTGATAATTTCATCATTTCTCCTTATGCAATCAGCAGACTGCATGGCGCTGCAGCCATTCATCTCTTGTCTGTGATTTTTGCTAGTAGACCATGTCTTTCATGTGCCCCCACAAGTAGTAGTCAAGGGGTGTGAGATCAGGTGACATCACAGACCAGGTCCTTGGACTATTATGACTAATCCAGCAATTAGGATAATGGCTGACCTGAGATGGTGAACACTGCATTGAAACCACATTCTTAACATTGTCTTCTGAGGAATTTCTTGTGGTGGGTACAAGGGAATAGTGTTCTCCAGAGGTTGGAGTAAGCATGAAGAACTGATACTGTACAGCATCGTGCATTATCTTGAAACTTTAAAATGCTCATAGCGATGTAACAGTTGATAATGGGGCGTATGTTGATATAGCAGTTTTACTCAATATAACTCATATAATAACATTCTGAATTTTGGCACACCTTATGTAGAAACACTGTATAATAAAAATAGTGTTTCTTTCTGCAGCAGTTACTATAATTTTGCATTTTTGTGGATTCTTACAGCCTCATGTCCGAGTGTGGAATTCAGTGAGCCTTCACACTTTAGCTGTCATTGGAATTGGCGAGTTTGAGCGTTCTATTTGCTGCTTATCCTTCTCAAAAGCTGTGAGTACTCTGGTTGTTCACTTATGTACTTCTGAGAAGTTATTGTGTTGTGCAATTTGACAAGAGAAGTAGTGTTTTGTACTTAAACATTTAAAGATGAAGATTAAACTTAACATACGAGGGCTGTCCAAAAAGTATCCGACTATATTTTTTTCCCGCGGTAAGTAATGGCGAAAGGGTGGGGAAACTGAGCGTAGTGGTAGAAGGGACTTTCATGCGCATGCGTGATTTTTTGCTGCCTCGCAACACCGCCGGATGCGTCTGTCGCTGCCAGATAGTGAAGTGGTGTAACACGTGTTCGTCGCATTCTCGTTTCGCTCAAGATGACAGAATGTTTGGAGCAGCGATGCTGCATCAAGTTTTGTCAGGAACTTGGGGATACCCAAGCGGAAACAATCCGCAAAATTCAGCAGGCTTTCGGTGATGATGCAATGGGGGTCACTCAGATTAAAGAGTGGTTCAACCGCTTTAAAGATGGCCGCATGTCGGCGGACAGTGACCAGCGTTCCGGGAGACCGTCAACGAGCCGAAATGCTGATGTCATTGACAAAGTGCAGACATTGATCATGGAGGACCGTCGTTTGACCGTCCGGGAAATTGCTGATGAGGTTGGGATCAGCAGAGGTTCCGCAAACACGATTTTAACTGAGGATGTGGGCATGCGAAGAGTGGCGGCAAAATTTGTGCCCAAGCTGCTTTTGCCGGAGCAGCAACAACTCCGCCTTGAGGTCGCGCAGGACATGCTGGAGTGCGCCAACAGGGATCCTGAGTTCCTGAAGACTGTGATCACTGGTGACGAGTCGTGGGTGTACGGATATGACCCGGAAACCAAGGTCCAGTCGTCACAATGGAAGCATCCAAATCCCCGAGGCCCAGAAAAGCACGACACGTTCGGAGCAATGTGAAGGTGATACTGACTGTTTTCTTCGATTACCGGGGTGTTGTGCATCATGAGTACGCACCACTAGGCCAAACTGTTAATAAGGAGTACTACCAAGAAGTCCTCCGTCATCTTCGTGATGCAGTTCGGCGCAAGAGACCGGAGCTGTGGGACGCACGCAACTGGCAGCTGCATCATGACAATGCCCCAGCTCATTCATCACACCTGATCCAGGGTTTCCTGGCTAAGCACGGCATTCCGCAGGTTCGCCAGGCTCCCTACTCTCCTGACATGGCTCCTTGTGATTTCTGGCTGTTCCCGAGATTGAAGACACCGCTAAAAGGCTCCCGTTTTGACAGTCGCGAGGACATCATACAGAACGCGACGGCGCAGCTGCACACCATTCCAAAACAAGCCTTCCAGAATTGCTTCCAGCGATGGAAGGACCACTGGGCTAAGTGTGTGGAGTCACAAGGGGCCTACTTTGAAGGGGATTAGGTATTGTAACCACCCAGATACAGAACTTTTTTTTCCCGGCCCAAGGTCGGATACTTTTTGGACAGACCTCGTACACAGCACATACTGTAGCACACAGTAAATGCCCTCTATCTCCATTATAAAGACTGGTAAGATAATTGTGTACAGGAAAATATTCTCTTTCTGTAGAGGAAGATAATCTCTCTTTGTTTGAAGTTGCATACAAAACCTGTTGGTATGTAAAGTAATGATTACACTTTCAGTGATTAATCTGTTAGCACATTATATACAGATATTTGATTGTAAAGCATATTCATTAGCACAGTTCGGGAGATGTCACATGGGGTAATTAATGCATTCACTTTTGTTTCCATGGATGTGCTTTGCAGTAAGCTGAGGATTGGAAGCATTTAGTTGTAACATTATCTAGTACTATCAACTTCTTTGTTTCTGACATGTAATCATGTATATTTTGCTTGTAAGGTCACAGTGATTTATTAATTGTTTTTTACCACAATAAAATAATTATATTGTCTTAACCAATTAGCCTTCCATTTTTCTCTTCTGCTATTGTGGTTGTTATTTCTGATCTGAAGATAAAAGATATAAATCACTTTCTAGTATCTACTCTGAACATAGAAAAAAAAAGCCTTGCATGCATTGTAGTGTCTTATGCCAAAAATGACACCTCAGATTGGTTATGATTTAGTAAACTGGAACAGGAAACAAAAGCTGGTTGGCCCAGTTTCAAGAGTCTTTTGCATATCATTTGTACCCTGAATTTCTTGAGGCCCAAGCATTGGCTAGGCTGTGTTGAGCCATGACAGGTCCAGTGTTTCCTATGTGCCTTGACACATAAAAGAGTAGTAATGGAATGTCTCACTGAAGTTAAAGAATTACCCTACCTTATATTACCCAAGTCATGAGGATGAAGCTGAAGGATGAGTTTCGAGCAAAATAGCTGACAAACTGAATTACAAAATGGTAAGGTTAGTTTTAATATGTACTTACACCTCATACACTGGTGAAATATTGGTTCTCAGCAAAGGCACTATAGCATCAGGTTTCTGCTTTTTGTCTGTTTGTGTATGTGCATGCTCGTGCACTTGCTTTGCATGTGTGTGTGGGGGGGGGGGGGGGGGGTGAAACAAAAATATATATTATTCAGTGGTTTTCTAACTGAGTTGTTCTCCATCAGTAGCATTAAGGAAATTGTAGAACAGTCATTTCCTTTTAAATTTTGATGCAGTTTCCTTTCCATATAACCTCTTTTGGTTTTGGGAGTTAAAAGAGCTGCAAACATTTCAGATAGTCGAGCTTGCCTGATGTACACTTTTTGGGATCATTCTGTTTCATTATGTAGCTGCAGGCTGCTGGTTTTGTAATTCTTACCTGTCATCAGTTTGCTGCTGTGTATTTATTGGAATATACTTCAGGGCTATAAGCTAATCACTGATTTTAATAGTTTTCTATTATAACAAACCTTTTTATGAAGATTCAGTTCTTCTGAGAGGTTACATTGTGTTGGTGGGTGTGTAGTTCCTGAGGTTTTGAAGAATCATAGTAGTTCCATTTTAGGGGTGATGCAGTCCAAGAAGGGTAACAGCAGCACCAACCACCAACTAAAAGACCAAGTATATATGACTGGGCAGTACGGATGGTAGTGATATGCACTGGGTAGGGCCTAAGTGTACTGGCTGGGATGAGTGTACAGCAGACTCACGCCATTTGTACGGGTTACATTCTTGAAAAATTCCATGAATGATGAAACTGTGATGCATGAATTTAAGAACTTAATGAGAAACCTGCTAATATGTAAATTAATGATTAGTAAACAGGAGCAAGTTTGTGGTGGTCTGTATTGCAATGATGCATTGTTCCTGGCTGAAGGTTTGGAGGGTGATTGAATTACTCAGAGTGCATAATTGAGGGGGAAACAAGACTTCCTGAAGAAAGAGGTGATCGTAATTCCTTTATTTTCTTCCTTACACAACTCCTATGGCAGCATGACAGCTGGCACCTCATGCTTAAATTTCAGGCACCTATCCACGATATGGTTGACCTCAAAGAAATTATTGAGTAAGTCATCAGTCATCTGGAGTTTTTAGAGTACTGTAGTCAGCTGAGGCCTCTCCAAAACAGTGTCAGAATCATCTTCATCTTCTGATTCGCTGAGTACTGTCAGCCATTCACCATCCTCCTCATTTAATTCAATAACATGAGAGTCGGGAACTTCCTCGATGTCAGCCTCCCCTAATTTGGGAATGCTTTTCCTGCAACTTTATGGGCTAACAGAAGGATGTTCCTTATTTTATTCTTCTGTTTGGTGAATCATGAGAAGTCATTAAGCTTCTTCCAGCAGCCGTTCAGAGAAGTAGCCTTTGGTTCATCCAGGGACCCCTTTATATTTACTATGCATTCAGCTGTACTAATGATTTTCACCATTGACTGACAGTAATAAAGATCTCTTCCCCACTTGTGTACAAGATATTGCAGACGGTGTGGCAAGTAGCAATAGCTCTTGAATGTTGTGATGATTCTCTGGTAGAGTGGCTGTAGGAGTGGGGTGGTGGTGGTGGTGGTGATGGTGTTGGACTGATACTCAACTTAGATATTTGGAAGGGTGAGACCAGCATCTTGCAGATGCCCTGGAGATTTATCAAGGGCAATAATTCCTTGAATGTTAGATTCTTGTACCTCAGGTTCAGTTTTTCAAACAGCCTTTTCTGGCGTGGTTTTCTCCCTCAGGATAGCACCAGTGACTGACAATCCTTTTTGTGGCCTATTTTTCAGTGACACACAAAAGGCCCTTTCCACCTTTTTAAGCAAGGAGTCACAATGACTTTAGCAAGAAGTTTTCCCACTCAAAAGTACTGGCCTTAGTGCTTCCCCTTATATTGTGTTCATTTTCCTTGATGAAACAAACTTGATTCATTTGCATCATAATGGTGTCCAATCACAGCACTTTTCATTCCCCTGCCCAGCTTACCCAGCACCTTGACTTTTTCTCTCACATACATCATCATTTCCAGACATAATTAAAACACAAGGGCCCAGACCTAATTAAAACACAAGGGCAACACTTAATTATAAAAATTTTGAAAAGTGCAGTCGAAGTGCATCCTGAGAATGGCTTCAGTTCAGAATTTCAGAATGAATAAGAAGGACCTTTAGTAAAAGATATGAGCAAGAGGAAAAAGAAAATTGATGTGACCAATTTAAGGGGTTTTTTGATATTCTGAGTGTGGCTTCAGTTGGGAATTTCAAAATTAAGATAAGAGTGCCTTCAATAGCAAAGATATGAGTAAGAGGAAAAATAAAATTGATTTAACAAATTTGTTTAAAGTTTTATTTGAAGACATGAAGAGAGATCAGTGCAGAGAGAACTAATTAGGAAACAAATGTTAGAAGAAAGTGAAAATCAAAAAAGAAGGAGAATGGGTCCAGTGTGTACTCTGTGTACAACAGTACAAAAGTATGCCTAGTCTTCATCAAGGAGGAAGTTATGTGACACTGTATCACAAGCCAAAGAATTGTTGCTAAGCAGTAGCTGTCTTCAAGTGCAGGTTGTCCTAACTCCATGAAGTGGAGTCCTTCTTGAGTAGCTGGTAGTTGTTCAGGTAGTCAAGAAATGCCATGCACTGTATGGAACCCAGAGGTTCATTACTGTGTTGACAAGAGTCCACCACTTAACCCTGTCCTGAGCCAGATGAATACAGTCCCTGCCCCTCCCACTCCCATTGTATTTCTTGGAACATCTAGTTTAATATTATCCTCCCATCCTGTGCCCAGATCTGCTAAAGAGTTGCTTTCCTACTGGTTTCCCCACCCAAAACCCTGTGTGAATTTCTTTTCTTCCACATGTGTACCGCATCCCTCACCTATCACATCCTACTTGATTTGAGTTTGTTCTTCTGCTTCAGTATCTCAGAAAATGGTGAATATTCACTGGTCAGTTTAGCAGAGCGTGAACTGTGAATTTTCTTGCATTGTGTGTATGTAGATTAAGGATGATACATACTGTATATTTTCATATTTTTTCTGTACATTCTCTTTTGTATGAACCACAGTTTTTCATTTCATGAGTCCTACTTTAATTTTGAATTTTTTAACTTCTGTTTAAAAGTTTTTGTATGTTTATTGTCAATAACAATTTGTACTTTAAAAAGTACAGCAAAAATTTCTTTTGTTCTAGTGGGCCGTTAAGCTTAGTGTCCCTTCTCCCGCACTGTCTGATTTTGGTAGCAGGTGTACCTCGTCAAATTGGCCCCGTTTCAATGGAAAGTAATTGCTGAACCTGCCATCTTTGAGCTGAGAGGATAAAATAAATTTCCCGTGTGACTTTCTTCTTACCATATAACTGCTTTTACGGAATTATTTGTTGCTTTGCATGCTATCCTGTAATGTAAGTTCTGTATAATATCTCATTCATATTCAGACCTTAATAAATGTAGCAGCAGTTCATCATGTAGACTAATTTTGTGCTACTGTCACACATCTTGGCACTTGACTGTGTTCAGTATGTAGATCTCACACACAGGCAGAGGAAACTGCAATTCTGCTAGGCTGGGTTCATTGTGTGGCTGGCATAGGATTGTCTATAATACCAAGTGCTCAAAAGGCTGGAAAATGCACACCATCAAGAAAGCTGTCTCTTCTGCACCTATCATGGGAAAATATTGAACAAAGCAAAATAATATTAATTCTGGATTGATTAAATAATTATAATGTGTGTACTTTACAGCAGTAGTAATTCTGTACCTAAAACATCTTTTTCTCCTACCTGATTTTCCTAACAATAATTATTCTTATTTAACATATCTTTTAGGATGGAGGAGTGTTGCTGTGTGCTGTGGATGAAGCTCCAGACCATAACATCTCCATTTGGGATTGGCAAAGAGGGGAACATGGTCAGAAGATCACAGAGACTAAGGTACAAGGTTGTAGTTGTAACGAACTTCTCACACACTTCCTCACATCCTTACCCACCCACCTTCCACCATACAACTTGCTTACTTATTCATCATTATGCCTAATAATAACTATCTGAGCAGCTCAATGGTACACAGTCTTTCTTCCCAAACATTACAGTTGAGTAGGTAAGTTTCTTGCTTTGTATTCAGGAGGTCCCATTTTCAGATCTCAGCCTAGTAACTGGGTATCATTACTGAGGTTTTGTGCTCTACTTCAATCCCTACAGACAGCTGCTGGGATAGTATGTGGGTCGTTCAAATTTAAACGAGAATTTAGTTCCCTCTTGAGCACAAATCAACTTGTATGAACGTGCTTGTGCTGACAAGTTATGATATGTTTAAACTTGCAACCCACACTAGTCAGGTCCCTCTCCACCTCAACCATCAGGTGCAATCAAGATGGCAGTGCAAGCAGTACCCAGCAGTGTTGCGCAGCGTATGATTATCAAATTTCTCACGAAGGAAGGTGTCATTCCTTCTGAAATCTTTACCAGGCTTCAAGCACAGTTTGGGGATGAAATTTGTCACAACCAAGGGTGTTCAGTTGGGCAAAATCATTTCGAGAAGGACGAGACCATGTTGAAAATGAACCTCACGCTCGGCGACCAAGAACTTCTGTCAATCCAGACAACATTTTGAAAACTGGAGAACTTATTCAGGCTAATCGTCGCATAACTGTTCTTGAACTGTCACAGGAAGTAGGAATTAGTGTAGAGAGTGTTGAAGAAACTCTGCACAATGAGTTGAAAGTCAGTAAAGTGAGCGCAAGGTGGGTCCCACGGCTCCTGTCACCAGACCACAGGGAAAGACGTTTAGTGGCCGTTACTCAACTTTTGCAACGATACGAGAGAGAAGGAGCCGAAGTTTTGGACTCAGTTGTGACCTGTGATGAGACCTGGGTCCACTACTTCACTCCTGAATCAAAATGAGCAAGCAAGCAGTGCAAACACACCCATTCTCCACCCCCCAAAAAAAGCGAAAGCATTTTTTCAGCTGGGAAGATCATGACTGCTGTGTTCTGGGATTCCAAGGGTATCATTCACCTGGACTTTCTCACTGGTCAAAAAACTATCAATGCGCAGTACTATTCAACTCTCCTGAATGAAAAAGTGAAGTTGGCAATCCGCTTAAAGCGAAGAAAAAGGCAGGATTCAGTTTGCTTCCTCCAGGACAACGTTCGTCCTCTCACTGCGGCTTTAACAATGGCAAATCTACTGAAACTGAAGTGGGATGTCCTGCCTCATCCACCGTACAGTCCAGACTTAGCTCCATCTGATTATCATTTGTTTGCACCAATAAAGATGGTTTTAGGAGGCAAGAGATTCTGGAATAATGATGAGGTCATTGCAGCTGTGCAAAGTTGGATACACAAGCAACCGAAAACCTTCTTTGAAACTGGAATTAAGAAGCTTCCAGAACGTTGGCACAAGTGTATGACATTCAACAGGGACTACATTGAAAATCAGTGTGTAATACTTTTCCATTTTATTGTGAATAAATGTTCTAGAAACGAATTCTCATTTAAATTCGAACGACCTTATTACCTTGAATTAAACCACTGCTGCTTCCTTCCACTTCCTTTCCATTTCATCATCACACATCATCCTACTGTTCCATGTGTCTGAGCTGCTGATAACATGATTAAATAAACCACAAGTAAAGAAATGAACAGTTCTTCTTGAGCAGTAAATATGTATTGGGCTTATCAAGGGACACACTGTTAAGGAAGCCATGTTGTCTCACAGTTACCACAGACATGCCCCTGTACTTTACCTGAGTTATTTCAATCCACTTCACAGTTGATTATTATCCAAGACAGATTTCAATTTAGTCCACCCATCTATGATTATATCTTGTGCCTTCTGACCAAGCTTTTGTATTATTTACTGCATACAGGAAACATGCCCTGACTGTCCTATCTATATTGATGTAATGTTACTACTACAATTACTACTACTACTACCACTACCACTACTACTATGTGAATAGTGTAAATGAGAAGGTCTGCACTATGTGATTTCAAATATTATCATCAAAACTTTTCCTTCATTACCTTATTTAGTTTTTGCTAGAACAACAGCTTAGTATCTTCAACAGTCCTAAGGTTGAGCACCACCAAGTGTAAACTTCTTGTATTTTTTGTGTTGAGCTTCACCTTGACCACTGTTGTAAACATTTTCAGCTTCATGATTTTCTGCAATTTGTTCTTGCTGCCAGCATAATTTTATAATGGAATCACAAACGTGGGGATTTTTGAAAGTCACAAGATATTGTGTGTCAGTGTGTGCCTTGGAGAGATGCCAGTCTTGCAGAGAACCTTGTTTTGTAGGCACTGAAATTTCAGAATATGGGTCTGCCACAAATTCTCAGGCACTGCAGGCATAAGTCATTATACAAATAATGGATACTTTTTGCTGGGTTAATTTTATTTTAGCATTTAATCTCTGTTTTAAGTAGGGGGTAGACTGTAATAAGTTTTCTGAATGCCTTGGCTTCGATTGTTTCTATATAGATTCCCAGTGTAGCCCGTCTGTCAAAGATTACACTGAAATACTACACATTTTGCTTGTTTGGCCTTTTAGGTTTTTCTGACTGGGATGCAAGGTAAAGTAATTAATTTTGTTGTTGTCAGAGTGAGCCCAAATTGTAGAAATATCAGTCATTTGTCAGGTCAGATTAAAGTTTCATTGAGTGTTCTTTATAATTTTAAACTGCCTTTTACTATGGTTTTCAACTGTATTTGTTTAACTGTATTTGTTGGTGTGTGTGTGGTTAGTAGCTGTTGTCAGCTCTATAGTAGTTGGCCTGCATGTTTTGAGTGAGGACTCCTTCTGCTTGTACATGGTTTCATCACTTTTTTCAGTTTCCTCTGCTCAAGTACTAACCCATCAGAGCAAAGTAATTTCTTGTTGTCACCATGGCCTGTTGCTTGGCTGGCTGGACCACTGTCTCTTGTGGAGGGGTAGCTTTTTCGCTACTTCATCCGGGGTTTGTTCTGATGAATTATTCTGTTTCTTCCTTCAGGGTTCACGGAACTTTTCCTCAGTTGCCCCCATTTGCTGTGGGTCTGTTGTACAGTTGGTCATTATGGAGCTAGATTTACTTATACTCCCTTGCAAGGTGACCTTTAGTTTCTTCTATTACATATATTAGGACTTTTTCCATTGTCAGAACACGCAGCACCACACAATATTTTGGCAACTCTTTCCTTGTACAGGTGAATTTAAAAAACTAACCACAACCAAACTAGCCACCTTCAAACACATATACTTAAGAAATTTAAGACCAGGCATGTGGAATGAAAAAATGATGTGAAACCATTGGGTTTTGTGTCTGTTCCTTATGTGAAAGTTGTGTGTGAGAAGTTGGAAGGGATTAGTGAATGTTTTAACATTTAAGATTATTTGTAAAAGTAGATGTACATTTGGAAGGTATTTGAGAAAGACAAAACCCATTAAGGAGGCACAGGTGAGGTCACAGTGTGTTTACAAGGTTCGTTGTGAATGTGGGAGAGTGTGTATTGGTGAAAAAACAGGTAGACCATTGACTGTAAGATTGAAGGAACACAGGAAATTTGAAAGAAGTATATTTAGGTAAATCAGAATTGGCACAACCTGCCTTGGAGGAAGTCATAAAATTGGTTGGACACAAGCTGAGATTTTACAATTTGAGTCTAATCCTGTGTATAGGAAATACAAGGAATCTGCTTGTATGTTATGTTCAGATAATCCTGTAAGCCAGCCAAGTTTGGAAATTTTCCCGATTTGGTTTCCATTGGTAGGCAAGGAGTTTAAATATGAAATAAGTTAGTTTCTGGTTTATATTGTTTGTGCTGATGGTTCTAGTTCTTGCCAATAGAGGGGGTTGGTTTTATATGTTTTATTATATCTATACAAGTAATATTGGGTTTTTATGGTGAACTTATAATTTTGCATAAGTGACCTCTAGACCTTGTTAAAATTACTGCCCTTGGTAATTATTTTACATTTTATAAGGTTTGTTCCAGTTGGATTACATTAGTTTAGGAAATATTTATGTCTTAGTTCCCATGAATGGTTTCTGATGGTGTATATGTTTGAAGGTGGCTAGGTTGGGTGTGGTTAGTTTTCGTAATTAACCTGAAGAGGGATGCAGATAATCTCCGAAAGGTTGTGTGGTGATGTGTGTTATGACAATGGAAAAAGTCCTAATAAATATGAGTGATAGAATTGAAAAACCACTGTCAAATACATATATGATTCGACCTTCAGTTTGTCTATCTTTACTGAGTATGTGCCATGTAGGATACTGTACAAGGCTTGTCCTTTTAGTGCCTGCGTAGATGAGCCCTGTCCTGCTTTGCAGTTTCCAATATGCATTGCCTATCAGCACTTTCCCCACATCAGTCATGGGCATCTTGTGAAGCTAGCAATGTCCCCAGGTATTTTACAGACATTCCTTTTGCTTTTAGTGGGCTCTAATTTTACTCTGCCCACCCCACAACACATCTTCTATTACTGGTGACTATTACCTACCTAAACTGCTCTTTCTGTCAGTGTCCTGTCAGCTGACTAAAATCTGGGCATGAAGTCCCGGACGAGTTCTTCACCAAGATGAACTGACTGATTGACCATCAGTCATGATGTGAATTTTGACTATCAGCTGAATGAGTGCACCCTCAACTTCCAAATTTACCTGTTGAAAACTGTAGCATCCTCCCTCCATTTATGGATGTTTCAAAGTCCTTTCACTCAGCCACACCAAACTTCTAGTATAAATTTCTGTGTGACTGACAAGCTCAGAAACAGACATAGGGAGTGGTAGAATTTCTTTTGTGTGAATGATCAGGTTTGATAAAGATGAACACTCATTATGTATGTTGGATCATACAGTGTCCTATCGATTGTGTGGGATAAAGGACGAGAACAGAATTGACCAACTAAACACAGCCATCTTGGTTTTTTATGGATGGGTGGAGTAATGCAACACAAAGTCACATTTGGGCAGGAAAAAAACAATATGAAGGGTGTGTTCATACTGCAGATTTAATTACTCATGAGCACTGCCCTCCAACACTCCTCCTCAGTCATAGTTGTTATGAGTCTCTAATTCCTATGCCCTGTGTACAAAATTCAAACCTTTATTTTGGTAGGGGTTTTGTTAACACATAAGCCAACACCTCATTTGTATTTAAATATTTCAGCACCATTACCCTTGCCTGAACCTGTTCTCTAAAAAAAATTACATTTTTCATCAATATGCTTAGTTCTGTCAATGCACATGGTTCCTCGTTAGTGCCTGTGCCGATTGTCATAAATTATTACAGGGTTTTCTTTACCAGTATCTCTCTTCAGGTGTGTGGTCCTCCTGGTCATGTATGACCTCCATCACTTGGATGTCATCTTCCTCTAAAGATTGCTTCTCCTCTTGAAGTTCGCTGAATCCATCTTCATGGATTTCATCGCTTTGTTATTGTCTTGCTCACCCTGTATCTTGCTCGGACTGTACTGTGTGTGTGAGGGATGCCTCTAATTTCGTTGTATCTGTCAGTGACTAACTGTGAATTTGAATTTGATTTTTGATATTCTAAAACTATGACATCTGTTGCCTTGAATATTTTCGCCATCACAGGGTCAAGTAAGTGGTAAGCTTTTGACTCTCCACTCTATCCAACGTGCACTAACTTTCTGCTCTTCGGATTCCATTTCATTCTCTGTTGGTCAGGTACGTGCATGAAAGCACGGCATCCAGAAACACATAGGTGACTCAGATCCACCTTTCTGCTGTTCCATGCCTCTTCAGGTGTCATACCTTTAACTGCTACAATAGAAGATCTGTTTTAAGATACACTGTTTTGTTGGCAGCCTCTGCCCAAAATCATTTACTTAGACCTGCCTCCATGTGCATGCTTGTTGCTCGTTCACAAATGGCGCTGTTTGCCCTCTCAGCAACACCATTCTGTCCTGGGGTATACTCAGCTGTCAGCTGATGGTTGATTCCATTTCTTCTCAAGAAGTTTTACATGGCTCTCCTCACATATTCTCATCCATTATCGGTTCTCAGGTTTTGCAAAGTCTTGCCACTTTGTTTGTTTACTAAGGCTTCTAACTGCTCAACTTTTGACAGAACCTTGTCCTTACCTCCAAGAAAATATACAAAAGTTTTCCTTGTCTTATCGTCTATGAGGATAAGGAAATAGCGGAATCCACTGCAGGATGCCTCACTCATCGGTCACATATGAGTGTACCAGTTCTAATACCTTCTCAGCCCTTACACCTCCAGTCTTCTTAAATGGTTGCGTTGTCTGCATACCTCTTAGACAGTCTTCACATTGTGGTGGCCCTTCATCATGAAAATCAATTCCAGTAGCCATTGTGTCTCTTAGTAACTTCAATTTACCATATCCAAGGTGTCCCATTCTGTGCTACAGGTTTAGCTTGTTCCTGTTGGTCACTGCAAAAGTCACCTGTCTCTTCTGGGCTTGATTTAGCTTTTACATTCCTCTCTCTTCTCTTGCTGAAACTCCCGGTTTCCTTCGGATCCGACATTCTTCTCTACTGAAGATCTCACAGCCTTTGTCTGAAAACACAGGAACTAAGTTCTTTTCTCACAAGCGTGCTTACACTCAGCAGATTAACAGACAGTTCTGGAATATAGGTTACATTTTCAATATTGATGGGGTCATCTAATTCAGCACGCCTTATAATAGCGTTTCCTACTCCTTTACTGAAAAGCTTGTTGTTGGCACATACAACCTCTTTGTTTGAGTCCTCTCTGTAGTCTTTCGGCCAGTCTGTCTTATTTGTCATGTGGGAGGTTGCTCCTGAGTCTACATACCACTCTGATTCCCGTATACTTTCAGAAAATGCTGTAAATACTGCACACTCCTCATTTTTTCAACCTAATCTTCTCTTTGAGCATAGGAAGTAGCGAATACTGTAGCACTTCCAGAACTCCTCTCTGGTTTGGAGAAATTTCCAGAATTTGAGTTGTTGGGACGTTCTCTTGCTCTGTGGGGTCTATTAAAGACACAGCACTTCACTGTTCGTTTCTGGGATGTGGAAGTTTTCTTCCTTCTCTATGGTTGCTCATTTCCCCACATGTGACTCAAGCCCATGTTTTCTCTTCCTCTGGCTAATAATGCTATGTTGGATATGGATGCTTTTGTCTACATCCATTTGAAGAAGTTTTGTCTTCACATAGTATGTGGTCAGGTTAATGTTTGAATTTTCAATGGCTGTTCTCATGGGGACATACTCTTCTGTTGAGCCTCGCAGCATGAGTGCGGTGAGCATCTCATCATCAACTTCCTTGCCTATATTTTTTTTTGGGAGATAGACATCACCTCAGTCACATATGCTTAAATAGAGTTGAACTGTTCTAGCCTTATACTCACAAGTTTTCTTTAAGTGTCTGCATCTGTTGTTCATTCCTTTGTCTTCAAAAGCCATTTGAAGGGCCTCCCATGCCCCTTTCACTGTCTTTGATTGTCTTACGTGCACAAGATAGTGAGGTTTTACCATTAAGCAAATCCTTGTTCTAGCCTTTTGATCTCTCTTTATGCCTGTTGCATCATTGCTGGCTGGCATCTCAGTCATATGGTTCCATAGCCCATCATGGATCACTCCACCTGAAGTTACCAGCTGCTGTAGTTAGAGTGTCTGTCCAGCTTCTCAAATGGCAACAAACTTGCAGCTCCTTGTCCTAAGTTTACTTTTCCTTTCAGCACAGAGTTATTTGCAAAACTAACTGGTGCATCTTAACAGGCACACATGATAGGAAACGTCCCGGGCCCATAACCTGTTCGAGCATACAGTGTCCTGTTGATTGTGTGGGATAAAGATCAAGAGCACAGAATTTACCAACTAAACACAGCCATCTTGTTTTTTTTACAGACAGAAGGAGTAACACAACACAAAGCCACATCCAGGCACAAAAAAAAACAATATTGAGGGTTCATACTACAACTTTGATTACTCATGAGCACTGCCATCAAACAATGTATAATTATTGTTTGTTATAGTAGTTTATGTTCTGATAATTAGTGGATATCAATTTAAAGAGAATGGCAGTGAAAACACAAATGTAATCAAATTCCTTTACAAGTTCCAGTATAAATGTTGTGGGTAGACAGGCTGGTAGTGCCGCATGACCTGCATCCACCCAAGGCAAAAATTTAATGCAAAGACAATGTAGTAACCAGTCAATGGTGACCATTTTGAAACTCTGTTTACTTCACTTCCCAACTTTGTTACATTATCATGATGTAATGTTGCTTTAAAATTGAGAAGCCGTCGCAACATTGTGATAGATGGAATCTGTTTAACAGTCAATTTTGACTTTAAAATGGTTGGTTCCAGTGCTCTGCAGACACAGTTGTGGCAGCAGAGTTTCACCCAGTGGACCGCCAGAGCATTGTGACCTGTGGAAAGTCACATATTAGCTTCTGGACCTTGGATGCAAGTGGCACATTATACAAACGTATGGGCTTATTTGAGAACAGAGACAAGCCAAAGTATGTAACATGTTTGGCATTTACACAGTCTGGTGATATTGTCTCAGGTGACTCAAATGGCAACATCATTGTATGGGACAGAGGTATGTTGTATCAGGGTCATTGATTCTTTGGCTACTTGATGACTTGTTATTCTCCTGTATTGATTACATAGTGTCATTGGTAGAACAGTTATGAGTGATGTAGTAAGTTTATGGCAGAAAGCAGATGAGGTCTATTGTGTGGTTCTTTATTAGCATTTGCTGGGATGGACTGAGAAAAATGACAAGTGTGTCACTTAGGATAGCCAGTCCCTGTGATGAGATTCGAATCCAGTACCTCCTGAATACAAAGCAGGAATGATGGCCATTTAACTGTGGTGTTTTGGCGTACAAAAAAGTAGAAAGGAAATGTGATTTATAAGATATGTTACATGGTAAACTGTCTTCATATGGAAAGTGGAGAAATAGCAGATTAATTGAAATGTTTCTAGCATTATAGAAATATAGACTATAGATCACAGTAGTTGAATGTATGGAAATACTTGACACAATTATGAATTCAGAATGTGCCATCTGGTACAATACAAGAGGAAAGAGATATCACAAATGACCACAAAGAAGATGGATATTCTGAAACCTGAAAAGGAAGAAAATGGTGATATGGCAAGCCAGCTCAGAAAAACAAATGAATGCTAGAATTTCTTTGGTGTGAATAATCAAGTAAATTGCATTCATGAAGAAATTAAGAGCAGATTGAACTTGGGGAATGGTTGCAATCATTCAGTGCAGAATTTTGTGTCTTCCAGTTTTTTATCCAAAAATATAACTATTAAAACATACAGAACTTACTTTTGCTTGTTGTTCTGTATGGGTATGAAACTTGGTTCCTGACATTGAGGGAGGAGAGTGGGCTGGGGGTGTTCGATAATAAGGTGCTGAGGAAGATATTTGGGCCTATGAGAGACGTAACAAGGAAGTGGAGAAGACTCGTCCACTGTGAAAATGTGAGAAAGGAATATTTCTCCCTCCCTCTTCCATTGTTGAAAATGTAGAGTGGCCAACAGCACACATGTGTTATGCTGATCTTCATTCAGCATGTGTGGATTCCACTTTGCACAGACCTTCCACTTCCCAAGTTTCTAGTGAGAATGTGAAACATGCTGCAGATATTCTCACTTCTACTGCAGTCCCTGTGCATGTCATGCTGTGGTCTCTCTAGAGCACAACACAAACAAGCTCGACATGTCTCTAATCTATTGCAGTTGCAGATGCACATCTTTTGCATTCTGCCATCCATCACAAATGGCATTCATCCACCAGCAAACAGTTTCATATGATGCAGAATGAGTGCCCAGCCTGTCATTCGAGATATCATGACTCTCATGGTGTTTTCTAAAGCAGGAAATTAAACTTTATCACAGTGTAAGCATCTGTATGTGAGGAACTTCCTTGTAGTTGTGCTGGGTCCATTGTTCAGCTGAAAGCGAAGGATCGAAAAAACAACTTTGTCTTACTGCTGCCACACAGTGCTACAATCCATTCCCTATGTTGGTTGCCTAGTGGTATGTCCATTGGCTATACAGGAATAATGTGGTAGTTCTGGCATTTTGAAGGCACTGTACTTCTCTGAGATGTCAGTAACAGTTTACCAGAAAACAGCATTACATCCCAGGAGACATGAATCTTCAACAAGGCCACAGTGAGAACATCAGATATGGAAACCTTTAATGTGTTCATGACCAGAAAGCATGATGCATTCCTGTACTCCGTGGCCACTTGGCAGTAAGACGTGTTGTAATAAATGTCACATAGCAGACAAACTATCTAGCAGATTTTCTTTTCATTTTCAGTCCTAATCTTTATGTGTGCCTAGTACCAGTATTATTGCAGTGATATCTTGTAAACAGTCTTCCTTGTATGGAGAAGTATGTTCTTCCTTTCTGCATAGTGTTCAGAAATTCAGAACAACATTTAGCTTTGTAAATTCCTTTTCCTCGTCACAGAGCTGAAATAACTTTTGGTTAATCATGATGTGAAACGTGTCAGCTTTCTATAGGGACATCAGGTACTAGTAAGAAATGGGAATGTATAAAAAGCACAACTGCAGCAGCAGAAAATTGCCTTCACACCATGAATGTGTAATAACTTTTCATTTTTGCTGCATCAGAGATGAGTTTCAGTGGATGTCAGGAATTCAAGATTAATTTAAAGTGCCCATTCTTTTACTGGGACTGAATATAAGAACTTTATGTCTGTTTTGCAGCAACAAACACAGTCTCTAAGTTTTTGCGTGGGCTACATGAAGGGTCAGTATTCTCAGTGTGTGTGAGGAAGGAAGGGAACTTGGTGACTGGCGGAGGAAAAGATGGGCGCTTGGTGGAACTAGATGCCTTACTTAATCCAACAGGTCAAGAAGCTCATGTACCTGAACATTTGGGTATGTTATCTTTCATAACATTATATGTGGTTCTTAGATTCAAGAGTACCGTATATTCTCAAATCTAATCCGTATCCGAATCTAATCCGCACTCAAGTTTTTGGCGATTTCTTAAATGAAAAAAGTTAGTTCGCGGTTCTAATCCGCACCTTTCCTTCAACCACCCCTTGCCCACGGGGCGACTGATTGAATAATATTGGATGTTACCAATGCGTTAAAATCCGATGCTACGCCTGGGGCCGATGAGTCATACCGATAGAGGCGGGGCCTTTCTCAACAGACATGCACAATCTCGTCTGAAGCCAGCTCACGCCTTAGTTGTTGAAACGTGGGAGGTGCTTGTTCCAATTTGTCGTGTACCGTAGTTATGGAAGAGGGACGCCTGAAATCTAAACGACTCTCATATACGGCAAAGTTCAAACGTCAAGTTATTCGGTGCGCAGAGGAGAATGGAAACCGCAAAGCCACTGCAATTTTTGGAGTTGATGAAAGCAACGTTCGACTGTGGCGGAAACTGGGTGGAGAGCATGGATAACGATTCAGTTATAAGTGATGACGGCGAGTCTGATGAATAATAAATTATAATAATAAATAATAAAATAATAGATTATTGTATTGTATTGTTCTTACGGCACGTACAGCAACTCAATCATTTTTCCAAAATCCGCACGCGAATCTAATCCGCAGCTGATTTTTTAGCCCTCTAAAACTGTAAAAAGGGTGCGGATTAGATTTGAGAATATACGGTATTTGAGTGCTAAGGGAGGACATGTTGCACATATGGGGGAAATGATGAGTGCATGTAAAATTTGAGTTGGGTGGGGCAATTGACATTATAGCAACAGCATGTGAGATTGTGGACAGATTTCAGCTGGCTCTGGGTTGGGTCTAGAGCAAGATGCTATGGACACAGAAATAAGCTTTCAGGTTTTATTAGAGCACATCATTTCTTGTCTAGCTGAGCTGCTGTTAACTTCTCAAGTGGGGCTGTCCTCATTGTGATTTAGTTTTGGGCAAGGAAGTTGTCTGGTACATGTAACAGTCAACATACTTGAATGCATTTTTATCACAGTTTCAGTTTCTTGGCTCTTTTAGTTCTTGAACTCATGCATTGAAATAATTTTTCAACCAGTAAAATCTGGCAGCAAATAAACTGTAATTATGTGTTTTGTGGTTTGGCAGCATCATGAAATAGATTGTTTCACAAATGCTTGAGTTTCCCAGAAGCAAAGATTGGCCTGGAAAGTGTTGTTATGTATATATATTCATTTAATGTACCAACTAAATGTACTTATAATATTGTTGTGTCGCCGCCAAAGTTACCGCTACCGTAACCTTCGCGGGACCCCGATACCCGTTGGCAGGCCCAGTAGGACGGGGGAGGGGGGGGAATTCAGGAGAGAGGGACCCCTATCTAAATGAGACGCTGCAAACTGAGTAATATGACTTTAATAAAACAATATGAAAGTAAAACAATAAAAAGATAATAAAAAAGACAAGATTACTAATTGGCCCTAAAAAAAAGATACTACAGGGGACGAACACAGTCCACCTAGGTTACAATCTATTTACTACCTCGTATATACTATTTCCCTCTCCCTGGGACGGGGGGAGCCAGTCCGGGGCGGTGTTCAAAACAACCCAAAGAAACAAATTGAGAACAGGGAAAAAGTGAAAGACAAAAAAGAAAATAAAGACAGAGAAAAACCGGCAAACACTCACGCTCTCGCCCAAATGGCACCGCCGATATCGTCCAAGCCCCACGATCCTCTCTGTAGCTGTGCAACACACCAACTGCCCGGCAGAACCATCCCGACAAGAGAGCGAGGAATTTGTCGGAACAGGTACAGGGGGAAAAATATAACAATACGTGACCGGGTCCAGGTACTGCTGCCCCTGGCCAACTCATTACCATCCCCGTGCGACTTCCCACCCCGCGCGATCCGCCATAAAAGAGAAAGCTACCAGTGCGGCGGGCACAACATTGCCCCCTCTTCAAATGGAAACCATATCCTCACCAGGGTGGGTTTCCATCTAGCCTCCCCGGCTCCCTAAGGCTGCTTGGCCTGGCTGCCCCTTCCCAGGTCATCTTATCACACTACACTACAACTAGACTAATCTAAAGGATAGGGAAAAGGAGTGTAGAGGATGGGAACCACATAGTCAGGGTGTTAGATCACAAGCGTTCACAAATACATCACAGCAGTACTCCAGTTGTGACACCACATAAAGGTAACATGACATCATATAAATTTCGTGTGCAATAATGACAAAAATTCCGACAGTTTCATCATTTTCAACTTCTCCACTGTATCACTGACATCGTTCCTCAGGCCATAACACAGTACATTCACAGCTTTTGGGCCTGGGTACAATAATAACTTCATTAATCTTATTCTCTCCTTTGTGTCGCAATGATGAATTCATACTGGAGCAGCATAGCCATTGACAGCTGCTATCTCAGGTTTCCTGAACAGTCATCTCGGTTCCAATAGTTCCGGAAGTTTCCTCTTATATCCCTAGAATAATTATTATGTTGTATTTCCTGGATGTCCGCTCCTGCAGCAAATGCTTTTGCGCTTCCATTCTCCGCTGACGTAGAGGGGAGGGCGGTGACTAGATGTTAGCTCTGCCGAGGCCCTGGAACGTAGGGTGAGCCCCGTGCTCGGGGTGCCAGCCACCCTCACGCCAACAGGTTCGAACCCTCTAGCACGTACCTGCTTCCTCCTCGGACGGCGGTCTGATCCATGCATTCTCCACTGGGGCTATCTCATACGACGGCCTGAACTCGGCCCGGAAAGTTTTGGTAATATGTCAGTAGACATAGGAGTATCTTTAGGCAGGGTACTTAATTCCAGGGGGGGGGGGGGGGAATGAGGGGGGTGTCGGGAAAACTAAGGTTGATTAGCCCATACAGTCACGTGGTTCACATGGCTTCGCATGGTCACTCGCCGCGGCCGCCCGACGACCCTCCAGTCGCAGGATGCCCTGGATTGCTAGGACCACGTCGTGTGTTGATCTCCGGTTGGTAGGTGTCCAGTTCCATCTCCCGGCACCGGATCATGGCTATGAAGAGCGCCGACATCCTCTCCAGCAGGTGTTGAGGCGCTGGTGGTTGCTTTTATGGAATACAACTGACAAAGAATTGCAATACTGGTGGTGGCTCCCTTCCTCTGCTCCTCTCCAGCAGAGCGAGAGACGAGGGCAGACTACATGCCAAACCAAGTGCGCTATACACATACGCAAACCAACTAATTAAAAAGTAATTTCAAACTAATAACACATGTCTACATATCAATACACAACCAAAACAAATAAACTTTGAATGCAAAAAAAATACTTTTGCTAAGTCTGCCGTCGTCCGCGGAGTAATATTTGCCGGTTTTCTTTTTTCCCTGTGCTACCGAGAGGGGGGATGTGAGTTGGTGCATGTGGACTGACTCCGAATATGGGCATGTACAAAGGGCTAATGCTTAAGTTGGCTAAGGCATAATATACATTATTGTTTCTTAATATCTGTTCTCTAATTAAAATGCGTCTCGCATAACTAGATGCTGGGCCCAAGGCATCGCACTGCAACATAAGTTTCCCATGTCGAACATCTACAAGTTTACATCTACGAGTATAGCCTGAAGCCACTCCCTGCATCCACCTTGTTGTTCCAACTGATAAGAGGCTGACAATAACAAATACCTCTTGCCGTCCTCATAAAATTAAATCCCAACATGTGGCGTCGCTTCTAACTAAGCAAAACTAAATAAAATTCTAAATATGCTCTCTTCACGACCCGAAAAGCCACCGAATTCCATTACTATCTACTGCTTAAAATGCAACAGATTAAAGCAATAATTCTGCTATATGTCTAAAGCTTTCTTCCCGGAAGGGGCCGCAAGTTGTATCTTTGAAAATTATCACCCTTACTACTCTGGTGAGTACCATCTTCACCCACATCAGTCGAGTTGGGTGCAGGACCTGGGGTCACCACCTCGGTGTCTAAGTGCTCTGACCTCGTGGCTCCTTCGGCTCCTTCACTTACTTGTGAGCTATCGCCTACGTCTCCACGACATTCATCTAATCTATTTTTCACGGAGAATCTCGTGGTTGCCTTCCCGTCTCCTCCTACCTCCACATAACCATAATTGGAAGTCCGAGTGCAGGAATGAGTGGTGGGTTCCCAGTTAGGGTCCTGAGTTTGCTCCTCAGTATCTCCCATCTCGGATGTAGCTAAAAGAGATGTCGGTGAGTCCCGTCTAGTGTATCTTGTACCATACATTTCTAATGTGTCCAGTTCGTTCTCCGCCATGTCGCGCTTACTCTGTTGCGTAGTCGCCTGTCGCAAGGCGGCCTCTCGTACGCACCTCTTCATCTTATTCACATTAACAACAACTTCCTTGGTCCTTGACAATTTCACCAAGTAATTTAGGTCGGACAAACGCCGAATGACCTCGTACGGACCTTTCCATCTAATTCTAAACTTCGCGCATCTCTTTTTGCGCTTCACCATCTCCCTCAGGTATACCATGTCGCCTGGCTGGAAAGTGATGAGCTTTGTCCCTTGGTTGTAGTAATCTTTCTGCCTTTCTCTGGCAATCCGGTTGTTTTCTTTAACCACCTGATAAGCTTCTCTGAGGCGGTCGGCCAACGTTTCCAAGTGATGTTGGACTGAATCTCGGTTGCTACCATAGTCCGTCTTAATAAATTTCTCGGTTGTTAAATCGTCTTCGGTAGGGAGGCGCATCTCCCGACCATACAGTAAGTGAAAGGGACTATGTCTGGTGATAGAGTGGGGCACCGCGCGGTAAGCCATTAACGCATAACTTACAAAGTCATCCCAGTCATTTCCGTACTTATTGACATAATGACTCATTGTCTGGTTGAGCCCCAAGTGTAATTTTTCAACCTTCCCTTGCATTTGGGGGTTAAAGGATGTTGAGTTAATCCTCTTAACATTCAGGAGTTTGCACATTTCTTGAAAAAGCTCGGACATAAAATTGGTTCCTTTATCCGAAGCGATGGTCTTAGGACAACCTAACCTCGAAAAAACCTCCGAGACCAAGGCCCGAGCTACCGTCGGCGCATCCTGCCGCGGAATGGGAATCGCCTCCGGGTACCGACTAAAATGGTCAATAAAAGTAAGTAGATACCGATTTCCCCGCCTTGTTTCCGGGTAGGCACCACAAATATCTATAGATGTTAATTCGAACGGGAAGCTGGTCTCTGGTAACTCTCCAAGAGGGCGGTTGGGTTCCTCCCAACCTTGAACTTGGCACATGACTCACACTCCTTCACATATTTCTCAACATCCCTGTTCAGATTCGGCCAGAAATAGTGCAACTTTAATAAATCCCTAGTCCTTTTAATACCTTGGTGTCCCGCAAACACCTTATCATGGTGCATCTGAATGACCGGCTGAGTCAACGTTTTGGGTACAACCAACTTCGCTCCATCCAGTATCTCGCCCTGATACAACAGTCCATCAGCACTTATCACGAAGCCCAATTCCTGTCCTGCTTCGGTATTTTCTATCTGCTCTTTACAATAAGGATCCCTGCGTTGTTCTGCCAATACGACTTCTCGCGTCAGCTCTATTTCGGAAGGGTAATTTATTCCCTTCGGGGTCACTCCTTCCGGTCTCATAGTGGCAATGTGCCGTGACAAACAGTCAGCATTCACATGCCTTTTTCCCGGTTTGTGCTCAATCTCAAATTCATATTCAGCCAGTTTCAAGACCCATCTTGTTAGCCGGGCACACTGATGATTTTTCACAGTTATCAGCCATTTCAAAGCTGCGTGGTCGGTTACGATTTTGAATTTTTCTCCCATAGAGATAGCATCTATGGACCTGAGTGCCAAATACAACTGCTAGTAATTCCTTGTGGGTGGTGCTGTAATTTCTCTCGGCCTTATTTAACATCCTGCTAACAAAACTAATGGGTCGCTCCTTACCGTTCTGAAGCTGACTAAGTATGGCTGAGATTGCATAATTGGAAGCATCACAGCTCACTATAAATGGCAAATCAAATCTCGGGTGTGCCAAAACCGAGTCTGACGTGAGTGCAGCCTTTAACTTATCAAATGAAAGTTGCTGATTCTCAGACCATTCAAATTTTACCTCTTTCCGAGTTAGGTGTGTCAAGGGCCGGCTAATGGCGGCGTATTCCTTAATGAAGGATCTATAGTATCCGGACAAACCCAAGAAGGCTCTCACATCTCGGACCGTCTTAGGTCTGGGAAAATTCCATATAGCTGTAACTTTGCTTTGATCCGGGCTCACGCCTTCCTTACTTAAAACATGCCCTAAATATACCACCTTGGGAGCTGCAAATGTGCACTTGGCTACACCTAATTTAAAGTTGGCCTCTCGGATGCGATTAAAAACTGACCTCATTCGACGGGTGTATTCCTCTATGGAGGCACTGAATATCAATATATCGTCCAAATAAACCAAGCATTCCACGTCTCGCAAGCCCAACAACACGGCGTCCATCACTTTTGAAAATGTAGCGGGTGCGCCCGCTAGACCAAAAGCCATTTTTTCATACCTGAAACTACCAAAGGGAGTTACGAACCCAGTCTTATCTTTGTCTTCTTCTTTAATGGGTATGTTCCAGTAGGCGTTCTCGATATCCAGCACTGTGAATTATTTACTTCCGGCCATGAGGGAGAGGTTACTTTTAATGTCTGGTATGGGGTAAACTGGAATAGTAGTTACAGAGTTTAAGCCCCTAAAATCCGTACAAAATCTATACTTTTGGGTGCCATCAGCTGATTTCTTCGGCACCAGTATGACAGGCGCGGCCCACAGTGATGCGCAAGGAGTAACGACTCCTTTCCTTAACATTTCATCCAGCTGTGTCTTCATTTCTTCACGCAGCGCATACGGTACACGATATGGATTCTTCTTAATCGGCAGGGCGTCCCCTGTCCTAATCTCATGAAACCCCTGGGTGGTGCACGGCAGCACCCCTTTCCTGTCATTGCAGAACAGGTCCAGATACTCATTTATAACTGGCATCAAAGTCTGCCTTTCCTCTATACCCAAGTGAGCTAACCTCCGCTCTAACTCGGCTTGAACTTCCGCCAACTCCTCCGCATTATTCCCCCTAATTAAATTCACCCTGTAAGCTGAGGTCTCTCCCGCCCCGGCTTCGGGAGTCGAACCTTGACACCCTGGGTGCGCACGGCAGAAGGGCCTCTGCAGTACCTATTTTTACGTGCTTCCCAATCTCTAAATGTTGGCGGCTAGTATTCGGTACCTTAAGGACACAATACCTGGCGGCATTGCTTGCACTATTCCGTAATGACATAACTTTACTACCGCTGCTAACCTTGTCAGCATTCACTGTTCCTATACCTGTATCTTCACTGGTACCAGTCTTCACCTCTGACCCTTCCCTTAGGTCACGTAACCTGTCTAACTCCTCCTGAGTATAGACCCGGCTCGCCACTCGAGCCACATACGCCCCCGGCGTTCCTATTTCTACGGACTCCACCAATATTTCCCGCGGTACATCTACCTTATTCCTGCCTCTCAACTTTCCTACAACTATTCCTTGAGACAACGGAGGAAGGACGACCGGTCCTGAGGCCACAACGTCCCAGCTACCAATGTCGGATCCTCCCGAGTTCAACCCTGGGATGGGTGTTTCCACTGATGCTACGGGTCCTGTCGTTTCCGGGGTGATCAGGCCCGTCCCCGACGCTTCCCGAACAGCCTGTAGCTGGCGATTAATTAATGCACACCGCTCTACCTCCTGTCCTGACAATCGGTGACTAGTCCTTCCTAGGACTAGTGTACTGGTTCTTAAATCGACCCTTGCCTCCATCCGTCTAAGGACATCGACGCCTAACATGCCACTATACTCTACCTCTAACGGAGTAATTAAAAAGTCGTGTCTAAAAGTCTTCTTACCCACCCGGAATATTATATTTTGAGTTCCGGCTGCCTTTAACTTATTCCCCGTGATCCCTCTAGCGGCTGTCTGAGTAGGTTGTAATTCGGAACTACTAATTCCTGGTTTCATCACACTTAGGCTGGCTCCTGAATCAACTAACACCAATGAGGCTTCCCCTCAACCTCAATCTCTAACAGAAGTTCCAACCCAGTGGAATCCACGTGTGACAACCTACTTCCTTGCCCTCTGTTGGCGGCTCGACGTTAGGGACCGGTACGTCGAACCCTGGCCATTTGGGTACTGAGACGACAGTTTTGGACAATCCCGTCGCCGGTGCCCAAACTCTTGGCAATGAAAACATTGCAAGCCAGAATTGCGAGAATCCTCCACTAGGTACCGTGGTTTCTCTACCGGGTTTCGCGAAGATTGCCCACTAAATTTACCTCTGCCTACCTGATTAGCTTGCCCATCGCGACCGTTAGAATTCCTACAATAATAACTCTGACCCTGCTCTCGAGTCTTCTCCCGGTGGCGCGAGCTCTGTTCCTGCCGGCAATCTCTGGCATAATGTCCCGGTTGGTTACATCTATAGCATTCTACTAGTATTTCTTTTTGTTGGCAAACACCTTCCTCGAACCCCCGACCATCTGCTTGTGTTTCTCAGCATTCTCTACTGTGACTGCTAGCCTAACTGCTTGCTCCATCGTACTAGGCATCTGAAATTGGACCTGCTGTCCCACTACACCCCTGAGCCCATGAATATACGCAGCTAAGAGTCTGCGCTCTGCCTCCTCATTAATAATCCTCTGTACTTCCTCATCTCGAACCTTCCTAATTGTACGCTGGCACAATTTCCTACAGCGGTCACCGAATTCTTCTGCGCTCTCATCTCTCCCTTGGGCCGCGTCCTGCAGTCTCGTATAATAGTACTGGTCCGGTAGCTTATCACTGAACCTGTCCACCAATGCCTGCTTCAAGTCTCCATAACTACATCCATCTCTCACTAGTTCTTCGCGTCCACTCAAAAATTGAAGAGCCAGACCCTGTAATTTCGCCTTCACAATCAAAGCTTTGTCCTCCTCAGTCCACCCACTAACCTTCGCTAAGGTTTCTATTTGAGAGAAAAACTAGTGGACCGATTTCCCTTTTGTTTCGCCCGACCAGTCTTGAATTCCGGCTACGAGCGAAACGTCCTTCTTCTGCCCCCTCGGCACGCTGGCGGCCTCGCCTATCCTAAGGGCATTCAGCTGCGAGCGCAACTCCTCAATTTGCAGTTGAAGGGATTCAATCTCGGATGCTTCCGACATGTCTTGATTTATCACTCCGAAGTGTATCAAATAATATGGCTATACAAACTGTGATCGACTAACAACACCTTACCTCTACCACTATAATAATAATCCCCACTAAATATTTAACAATGTTTAAAAAATATCGGCCACAAAATCTACTATCTGTATCTTACCCCTAAATTCTGCCTAACATTAATCTTCCCAACCAAACTCTCAATACGTCCCCAAAAATTAAATTATCAACAGTTAGTTAAATCCGTTAACGCGGGTTGCAGCAACAATGGAATCAGGAGGACTTCAAATTTGTTACACCAATATACACAGACCACTTCTCTAAACATACACAAATAAACACATATACAAACACTTATATGCCTTGCCAATTCTATTCCACAATCCTACCTGCTAGCCAACGATAATATGTTATTCACTGTAATCCCAACAAAAATTTCTAAGCACGCGAGTCCGAAATTCTGTGCGGAATTTAATATCCCGCACCGCTGCCACCAATTTGTTGTGTCGCCGCCAAAGTTACCGCTACCGTAACCTTCGCGGGACCCCGATACCTGTTGGCAGGCCCAGTAGGACGGGGGAGGGGGGGGAATTCAGGAGAGAGGGACCCCTATCTAAATGAGACGCTGCGAACTGAGTAATATGACTTTAATAAAACAATATGAAAGTAAAACAATAAAAAGATAATAAAAAAGACAAGATTACTAATTGGCCCTAAAAAAAAGATACTACAGGGGACGAACACAGTCCACCTAGGTTACAATCTATTTACTACCTCGTATATACTATTTCCCTCTCCCTGGGACGGGGGGAGCCAGTCCGGGGCGGTGTTCAAAACAACCCAAAGAAACAAATTGAGAACAGGGAAAAAGTGAAAGACAAAAAAGAAAATAAAGACAGAGAAAAACCGGCAAACACTCACGCTCTCGCCCAAATGGCACCGCCGATATCGTCCAAGCCCCACGATCCTCTCTGTAGCTGTGCAACACACCAACTGCCGGCAGAACCATCCCGACAAGAGAGCGAGGAATTTGTCGGAACAGGTACAGGGGGAAAAATATAACAATACGTGACCGGGTCCAGGTACTGCTGCCCCTGGCCAACTCATTACCATCCCCGTGCGACTTCCCACCCCGCGCGATCCGCCATAAAAGAGAAAGCTACCAGTGCGGCGGGCACAACAATATATATGACATTTAGTTACTTCACTCCGACGTGTTTCAGCATGACAGTGCCGTCTTCAGGGAGTATGTACCAAGTTCAAAACCATGTATAGTAAAATGGATTACATCTATGAAATTCATAATCTTCAATTTCATATATACATTTGTGTGTGTGATGTAGGTTTCCATTCTTGTTTGTCGACATGAGGGCGGTATCAAGAGTCACAAGTTAATTATTTTCACAATCAGCTAAAGGTATATATAGGAAAACACCACATCTTAGTCAAATCTGTGCACTGTATTCACATCTTTACATAATCCCCATCCCAGTCAATGCATTTTTGCCACCATTCTAGAAGCTGGAAGATTCCCGTGCTGTAGAACTCCATTTTAGCAGTTTGCAAATGATGATGAATGGCTTCCTGGACTGCCTCATTGGTTGCATAGTGCTGGTTTTACAGCTGATCCATTTACAAACCGGAACAGGTGGTAGTCCAAGGGGCGTAGGTCCGGACTATAGGCGGGATGGGGGAGAATTGCCCATCCGCTGTTGTCAATCCTGTCCTCTCGCAGGTGAGCAGTGGGGGGCAATTGCATTGTCATGTTGCAGGACAGTCTTTATCTTCCCTGGATATTTGTCATGCAGTGTGCAGCAAAGCTTCTGTAGCATCCGATGTAGTGAGTGACATTGGTAGTTTCCCTTGTGGAAGAAACTTGACCACTATGCATCCAGAATCCCAAAAGATACTTCCCTTGATCTTATGGGCTGAAGGCATTGTTTTAGGCTTTTCTTGGGTGATGTGCGATACCATTCCATGCTTTGTATTTTTTTTTTCCTGGATCAAAGTAATAAATCAGCTTTCATCACTCATCACAGTACTCTGAAGAAAGTCGCCACCTTCGACAGCATACCTTCCCAGCAATTATGGGGAAAACATTCTTTTGCTGAAGTTTGTGCTCTTCCGTCCCCAAGTGTGGAACCCACTGGGCACCAAGTTATCAGTATCCCGAATTTTCCACCATCTCCTGGAATGCATGGTGCCCTATTCCAATCTCTACTGCCATTTTTTGGACTGCCACATGTTGATTCTCTCTTTTGAGTTTATCAGTTTCTTCCTTGCGGTTGACCAGTGCAGGGCTGAACAGCATTGTTAGTGTTCCCCTCTTTAAAATGCTTTACCCATCATCTGACACAGCTATTGCCCATACAGGCAGGCATCTCCGATTGAATGTTGAGGTTGTGCGTGAATACTGAATGTGAGGATTTTGTCCCTGACAAGAAATTTTATCACTGCACCCTGCTGAAACAACATGTCCTTGCCAACCATTTTCTCACACTGAACTATAGCCACGTAACAGAGGCAGTGACATAATTTTCATTCTGGTGTGAGAACATAGATGAAACTGGTTGTTATATATAGCACATTGAAATTTTGCCTGTCATTTGTTCATAATTCCGTAACCCTTATGACTTCTGGTATCACCTTCAGAGTTTCACGCCTGTTGTCAGGCTACCTAAATTTGTGTTTATTTAATCACTGGGGTGTTTATTTTTCCATAAACAAAAATTTAAGGTTTTATATCTCACTCGTTGCTTTCTTTGTTTTCTTCGTGGTTGACTGCACTCAGTTTTAGCAGCTGTTGTTCATGCCTATCTTCTCTTTTTTCCACTCGTACTACACCCTGCTGGATGAATTAGAAAATGAATAATATATAAAAGATGGTACAGTGCTTTTAAATGTAGGGAAGACATGCTTTCTCAACCCGACTTTGTCAGCAGTACACAGCGCATGAAATAGTTACTCTTTCCATAAAAACGATAGCAACTCTCCTGTAGTTACTCTTGCAACACACTCCTCATAATGACTCATACATACCTGCAGTAGCATGACCTCTGTATAGTCCATGACAGGAAACAATAGACTCTACACTAATCACTGCAGAGATGACTGGAATATAGTGACATATACATTCAGCCAATGTCATACTGAAGTTTGGAGTTTGTTTCCTGTCATTGCCAGTACGTGACAGTAGCCAGATGTTTTCTACTGCTCAATATCAACTGCTTTTACTCTTCTGGGGAGTCCCAGGGATGCCCAATATTAAAAAGAGATGAATTGCATGAGTTCTTTAGAAAATAATAATATTTAATTTATTCAACTTCAGTAATCAAGGGTCTGTGATATAGTTTTAAATTATAAATTTACTACATGTCAAATTAGTCACATTAAAGAGTACACAATATCCTATGATTTAAAGGCAGGAAATACCACATGCTTTAAATTAAATGGTTTTTTGGATTAATGAGATTTTACTGTAGCTTTTCAAAAGTATATTTCTGTAAATAGTTTTAGGAACCTGCATTAGCAGGGATATTAATAGTGTCATTCTTACCTCTGATGTCTCTATGTCTGCCATGTTATTATGCAGCAAAGAAATTAAAAAGAAGGAAGGTTTGATGGGCTCTACTAGTGTAACAGTCATACAAAATTTCATGAATATCAGTTAGTTGGTTCAAAATTTGGAAGGGGGCATGCAGGCATACGCATGCATGCACACATGAATGTGTCAGGGTGACCTCATTAACCTGTTTGCCACTGTACACACCCATGAGGAAAGGAAGGTAGTTTAAAAGAACTTCACAAGTTGACAAATATTAACTGACTAGATAAACATGTAACTTGCAACATGTTTGTATTGTTATAAAATGTAGTTAGTTTAGTTTGCACTTCTTTCAGACAGCAAGTAAAATTTCTTCCCATTTACCTGAAATATATTTTGTGAAATAAGGAATGTTATTTGAACAGGTCCCGTACGTGTTGTTGCGGAGGGTCGTGGTTCACAGCTGCTGGTTGGGACAACCAAGAACTGCATACTGATAGGCAGCTTGGAGATGGGGCTGACTCCAGTAGTTCTTGGCCATACAGATGAGTTGTGGGGTCTAGCCATTCACCCCATTTTGCCACAGTTCCTAACAGCAGGCCATGATCGCTTGATTACGCTGTGGGATTCAATGAGTCATTCAGTGGTGTGGAGCAAGGATGTTCTGGTGTGTTTCCAGATCAAATTTTATATTCTCATTTGTTTGTTTTTTTTTCTTTCTTTCTTTTTTTTTCTTTTCTTTTCTTCTCATGAAGCTGGCTATATTTCCTTTCATTCTGTACCATAATAGCATAATTCCATTTTATGGTTACTTTCGTATGTTCTGCATACAAATATGGAAATAAGTGCTGAAAATGGAAAATTGTTTATGTTCATTGAATTAGGAGTATAAACCAATTACAGTAAAACCTGTCTTCAGCAGATGTTGGTTGGAGTGCAAACATGTCTCTTGAGTAAAATTTCCATAGTCCTGAGTGTCTGGTGTAAAAGACAGATTAAAACAACCTGTAATAAATGGAAACTGTTCAGCTTGGAAATGAACAGCAAGAAGAAGGTGTAGTACCTCCCCCAGAGTGTGTTACTACCATGCAGCTCAATTTTCTAAAGGAGGTTCTATCCGTAAAGTCCAAGAAGGCAGTCACTGGATCTCCTGTTTTATAATCACTGCCACCAACCGATTTATATACCAAAGCAGCAATCGGTAACTGCTCTCCTTTAATTCCTATTCTATCTTATCCAGCGTGTCGAGTTTCCTAGCAGCAGGCGAGAGATGGCCTGCACTTTGCCTATTGCTGGCATAAGGGATTTGCAAACGTACAGGGAGTGGTACAGTTAATTTAATTTTGAAGTAAAATAATCTGTATTATTTACAAAAAAATAACTTTACAAATATTAGTTTCAAATTTACATATTAAAATTGCCACGTCGGAGTTAAATTAACTGCTCGCCCTTTTCCTCAAATAAACAAACTGTTGTATCGTGTTACTAAATGAATTTAGGATTTCAAATTCTGTCACCAAAATGTTAATACACCGAAAGTGCTCTGTTCCAGTAAGTGTTAACCAAAGCAAATATAAATTCAACACAGCTCACTTACCTTGAATGCTCAGCCATAAACCAAAGTTTTTCATTATCACCCAAATAGTGTTATGGGAGCTGTAAGTTCTCACCACTAAATTACTGAAATGTAAATGAGGTGTTTGCCTTGCGGAGTTCCCATAAATAGCCAATTCAGGAATTGCTGCCTCGCCATTCTTTAAAGTGCGGTGAACTGTAGCCAATGTTCACTGCACCGTAGGTAATAACTTCGTGTGGCAATGGTAACGAAAATACAAACCAAATGACAAAACTTAAAAAGTAAATCTAAAATCGCTAAATGCTATTATTCATTCATCTATTCAAACGTGTCTGTTGAGTAAAATGTCCATAGTCGTGAGGGTCTGGTGTAAAAGACGGATTAAAACAGCCTGTAATAAATGGAAACTGTTTAGTTTGGAAATGACAAGCAAGAAGAAGGTATAATGGACAATAATTAGTTTGATTCCAATTTTTTTTGCACAAGTTCATTCACTGCTATACTGTCAATCTGCCATTCAGGTGCATGCCTGATGCACCACTACCACTCAGTGCTAAGCTTATTTATGACCATTAGCTGGTTGGTTGTAGTTTCCTCAGAGGGTACATTAGCCCAAAGGCTTTTACTTTATCATATAGTTTTAGGTATAGGGTCCAAGAAAAGAGTAGTGTTAGTTGACTGTGAAATAAACTGTAAAAAAGTCACCCCATGACATGCCTGAACTCACTCACATGACATTTTAACAGCCAAGCTGGAAGTAAAAAAATGTGACTACCATTGTGAATGTTTATAATGGCAGTCAGTAAGACACATCCTTATTCTGAGTTCCATTTTATTTTCTTTCATATTGATTTTTGCTGTAATGCCACTTCAGAACTTCTCTGTACGGCTTTTAAATAGGTGCTGGAGTTTCAGCATTTTCTCAGTTTTGAGAATTTGTGAAATGCATTGCAAATATTATTTTCATTCTGAACAAGCTCTTTCATGTTCTGATGCTTCTGACTCATATTTAGGAATTATGTTCTTTTGATATTGGCCAGAACACTGACTATCCTGACTTGCAGTATTTTTTATGATTTTCCTGATTCCCTCCAGACAAGTAGTGGGATAGTACCTTGAATTCAACCATGTCCTCTTCTTTCCACATTCACTGCAGTTCATTAATTTTGTTATCCAGTCAGTCAGCATTATTTAGTCTCTTACTGACAGTGTCACTGAATTAACTAACTAATTATTAAAATTGTATAAAATTGTGTTCTGACAAATTTACACTCTTTATTATCTGTTATTTAATACAGTTTATATTAAAAATAGTCCAACATGTTTCGAACTATGTTAGTTGATCTTCAGGGACTCAGTTGTTTATTACACCAGCTATAGACGTATGGTACTCATTAAAATATGTAAGTTAGTAGATAAAATGTCGCTAAGTGTGTTGAGTTTGTGGTCACTGTATCTGCTGCTTCATGTTCACCATTTGTTTGTTAGTGGTGTACATAAAGTTTATTAAAACTGTGCTTGTTTTCTCAGAGAGATTTGGTAATTTCAGAAGAATGTGTCTTTGACATGTGAATTCTTTTCACAGTGTGTATAATATGAACACATGACAGGAGCACTGCTTCTGTCCACATGCACATTTCAGTCCCCAGACCTACCCCAGTGGATACAATATGACATTTTCAGTAAAGGCATGAAGATTTAAATTGCACAGATATTTGTGTTATTGTTTTTTGTATTTCACATGTCCAGGAGCCTGTACAGTCAGCAACATTTTCTGTGGATGGCAGTGTATTGATCATTGGATGCACCTCAGGGCACTGGCTGGTCATGGATGCAGAGACCCGAGAAGTATATTCAATGCACACTGATGGATCAGAACCCATACAGGTAATATTAGGGTTCAGTTTGTTTTATGCTAAGTGCTATTGTAACAATGAACTGTGTTACTGGAACACAAATGTTCAACACTGCTACCACCAGAGCCCACCATTCGACATATTCTTGAGTCTGCTGCAGCCATATTCCATCCTCAGAACCTGAACCTGTCTCTGTAAAAGCCATCTTACTGCTATCCTACATTTTTTTCCCCAGCTTCTGTGTGATCTATTCCAAAATACATGTAGGTGTGATAGTATTATTAGTAGTCTGAAAAAATTGGTGAATCTGTAATTTTTTTAATTAATTAACAACACAGGTCATGTGGATTTCTTAGGTAGATGCAGATGTAAATGTTTTCTGTTCCAGGTTGTGAAATTCTCACCAGATGGTACCTTGCTTGCCTTAGGATCCCGTGATAACAACATCTATGTGTATCAAGTAAGCGAAGAGGCACGCAAGTATAGTCGTGTAGGACGCTGCATGGTGAGTTTTACCAAATACTGGTAGATATAAGGTCAAAAATTAATACCAAACATATGCAAAGGAGTGGTTAAAAATGGAACCATAACTATAACTTGTGTAGAACTGTCACATAGACAGAAAACAGGGTGACAGAAGGCCTACTGTTTAGTGACTCGTAATTTAGGGATGTTTACACGGTTTCCTGTATGAAACACAACCCAATACTATAAACCATTTATTTTTACTTTTATTTTTTTAAAGATACCAATAATGTGATGAAAATGTGATCAACAGTTTGAAATGTGTAATTACAGCAGATGCTGAAAATGTCTTCCAGCGCCTTGAAGACAGGCATTCACCCTTTTCACAATACTCCTTGCAACTCTTTGAAGAGTGTGTTGGTCATTGGCAGCAACAGTCTGTTAACTGTTATGTTTAAGGTCCTCCAGGCTTCTTGAGTTATTGCTGTAGACTCTTTCTTTTAAGAAATCCCCATAGAAAAAAGCCAGGTGGTGTGAGGTCTGGGGATTGTGGCCAAAGACCACACCTGGCAGTGCAGTCACCAAATAAGTCCTGTAAGAAACCCATTGGATGGACAGACGGTGCATATGCGTGCATGTATTAGCATGGATCAAATTTCTCTAGTTTGTTAGTCAAAACAGTTAGTTGCGCCTTTAAATTGGTTTGGTCACTGTCCATTGATGACTTCAGTTTCCATCTCTGTATGTTATTGTTTCACGCTTGCCCATCACAGCAGCCAGAGAGCAGACACAGGAGAAGTGCAACACATGTCACACTGCTGGTAGGTGGCAAAGCCTACTACCATGCCTGAGGTACTGTTCAGGACTTAGCTCTATGAATGTGTAAAGAATGTGAACCAGGCTTATCTGCTTCAATTTTCCCTACTTTCCCCATCTTCTGTAGCTGCAAAACTGAGTCTGCAAGCTCACTACCCAGAGCCTTGAGTAGGTCTGTTAGACTTATGTTGTAATGTATGTTTTGCACTCTGCTGTAGCAGTGTATCTTTTTGTGTTTGTAGTCATGTTGAAAAACTATCAAAATGGTTCTGAAAAAGACAGAACCAAAGTTGGGTAATTTGATGGTGGAAACACTTTTGTATGTTTTCACATAACCGTTGAAAATGTGTACTTATTTCATTTTAGAATAGAAATATGTAACAGGTGTTTTGCAGTGGTTATACAAGTGATTTGGAGTACCACTGACTGAGCAGTTGTCTAGTGTTTTGTTTCTGCTGATCAGTATAAATATTACAAAGACTGAACAACATGGGGCAGCACTGTCTCACTTCTTGACTAATCATCTGTATCTGGAGGTGACTAATGCTCCTTGTCAGCCTTACAGATTTGCCTACACAGGGGCTTTATGTTGCTTAAAGTAAATATTTAAGATAGACTTGCTCGTACATTACATTCCACAGTTTACTTACAAGTACATTGCTGAATGCCCTAACAGTCTGTAAATAAAAATGTAGATCTCAGCTTTAAACTGTTACTTGTTCTGGGTCAGGGTTTTATTATAAACACAGGAACTATATTAGCAGTCTCTCTGAAAGCTGTGTTCAAATATTAAACTTTCTGTGATAATTAAGAAGCCTGGTCACTGGCATAGCCTCCAAACAAATAAATGAATAAAAACAGCATTAAATTCATTCACTGAGTTCCTTACAGTAATGCTGTGTAATTGTTACATTTGTTGCTGCTACTGCATCTTCTTTGTATTCCTTCTAAAATTACTCTAGAAATCATCAGTGGGTAATTCTTTACAGTGGTCCCCCCCCCCCCCCTGACTTCACCACCAACCTGGAGGAACAAAGTGTCTGTATTACGGTGGTTTTTACCATAGAGGAACTGTCTTATTTTCAACTTCAGAGCCTCACTAGCCCTTGGATTCCTGTTGGAATATCGTCTGCTATAGAGCCTCCCTTCACCATGGCTGTTGAGCTCTTTTTCTTCAGGTTGTTCTCTGCTTCACTCCTCACAATTTGTCGAAATGACACTGTTACATGACAAACCATCTAGATCACGGGCTGCTTCACCCTTCCCACCGTGATAAGGTGGAAGATTCTGAGAAGCAGTCCATGCTTTTGACTTATAAATTATTTGTAAACTGGATGCTGAACTCCATTGAGGCTGGGATGGCACACCATACGGCTGGTAGATATTTACCATTTCAGAGAATCTTACTGTCTCCATCTTCTACCCTGAAGATGGAATTTCTACCATACCTCATGGCTTCATATACCAGAAGACAGTATTCTTTAATTTCACCAGTGTGAGAACCTCAAATCTCACACTCATTGAAGCTGTTTGCTTTGCTAATGTTATAATGCTGTTAAATCAATGTCAAAAAACAGAATTTGTGCTTGTTAGACTGAATCTGTTCTCCATTATATAGCTATTAAATTTAAGCCATTATAAGTCTCGACAAAAATAGTCACACTGTGACTAGTGGTCCACACATTTCTGATTGTATCAGATTAACATATTTTTGATTGGGCATTAAGCCATTCTCGCAGCACTTCCTTCCATTGCTGATGCTCCATGCTGATGTAGTTTTATCACTGCTGATTCTTTGGTTGTCTCTGATATGACGATCAGTCTGCTGTTTACTCTCACTGTATGTTGCAGTTAGTGGCTGTCCAGAACATGTCATCAGTAACAATGACCTGCCATAAATTGACTGTTTCCATTCCTAAATTTTTGTATGAGTCATAAAGTTACAAAGCTTACTGCACTGCAATTGTAAGAATTTAATTGATTTTTATGCCTGGTGCATTCTGTCAATGGATCAGCCATATTAAACGTGACATATTGTCATCGGAGTTGAAAGATGATGTGAGTTGATGAGACTCTAAATATTTTTCATCAGTTTTTGAGCACCCAACTTCTCATGTAAACTTAAATGTACCCTTGTTTCTGCCTGACCTTCATAGAATTTCCATCCACTGAGGTCCATATAGTTGCTTATCTGGGAAGTTAATATTCATAAGACTGTAGGTTTATAATACCAAATCTACACATACCGTACATGTTTTGCTAACAAGGAATTCTGACTAGAACTCAAAGCCTATTTTCCTGCTGCATAGATTTCTAATTCTGAATGTCTGTTACAAGAACATATTCTGTATGTGGTAGATTTATTGGATGTAACCTCAAAGTTTGACATCATTATCAATTTTGTCATCATGATGATGCTTGTAATTGTTAACTTACAAATAATATTTTGATACAATAAAATGTGTTTACTCTTGCACCCACATGACTAAACAGACACCGGATTGTCAAATATTTCTAATTATTAGACAGTACCTATATTGATTGAAGTTCTTACAGGGAATTTTTTGTTCCTGCTGCTATGCTTGGGCTCCACAACTAATCAGAGGAGTATTCCATTTTGACATCTCCTTCAGCTGCTGGTTCTTTAAAATTTTGTACCCAGCCCTCAGAGAATGTGCACATGTCAGTTATTTTCATTTCATCATAAAAAGACTTAACTTCCTCAGTTACCATAGGCCAAGTTACGGGTTTTCCATCAGAATGCTAATTTAGGCTGCTTAAATGTCTGTCACTTCTAAAGGCCCTTCACACTCTCACTTGGTGCCATAATCATAATTGGTGCTTCCGTTTTTTTGTTTCATGTATAGTGGATGATTCAGTGTTGTATGAAGCCATAATCACACTTTGGCTTTCACCACGTTCAAGCCTCCTAATTATTTAAAGTTTCTGGGGAGTCATTAATGTTATGTATTTCGTCCTTCCAGCAGTACCTTGTCTACTCATCTTAGGATCTTTTGAAGCGATTGTAATACCTTGATGGGGTCAATAAGTCCACATAACGCAATATAAAGACAGTACGCGTACCGGAAGTTAGTGACGGCGAAACTTCTGGTTTTAGGACTATTTTTCTCAAGTGCTGAACTGTCAGGCGTGCCAGATTACCATTAGCCAGATTAAAGGAATCCCTGTTGCATAATATATAGGAATATGTATGGTATCTCTGTAGGCCAGGCTATCGTGTTTTATCACATACTGGCATCAAACAAGAAGCTAAAAAAATGTTTGCACAGCTGCTGTATTATTGTACGTACCTTAACAGAAGCTGAATATTTTCCAGTGATTATTACCACATCATTTTAAGTGGCACAAATATCATTTAAACCTCAAAAGCTTGAACGTCCACCATGCTTGTATTACTGATTGTACAAAATTAGGGAGAGGGCTGTGGGGTGTTTCCTTCATTGGCGTGGCATTTGTGCCTAGTGCTGTGGAATGGAGTTTCCACAGTCGGTTTGGAGAAGGTTCAGCTCTCGGTTAGAAGCCCCAAAAACTGAACCTGATAGCTGCCACCATCTCGCGTAATTTTTACACAAAGATCTAACATTGGTCACATGAGATTGAACCTAACTCATTGAGTCTAAGTGTAAAAGTTTCCTTCAGAAGCTAGGGTTAAGAGAAGAAAGTAGCCTTTACACCATATTTAAAAGAGCTTTATGTTATTTTCACCATACATTTTTAGTGTATATAGTCTTATTCCAACAAATGTACACTTTATTATGTCCTATTTAATACATGCTTATGTGAATAAATAAAATAAATAAATATTTATTGACCTAAAATTGTATTAAATAGGACATAATAAAGTGTACATTTGTCAGAATAATACTGTATATATTTAAAGGTATTTACAGTTTGGAGTTGGGCGAGGTTAGTTACTCCTGTCTCTATCATTGTTTTCCTATAATTGCTATCAGAACCAAACTTTCGTGAATTATATCTGAAATATTGCCCATATTGAGGATAGTGATGTCAGCAGGCAAGTCACCACCACTATAACCACTTCCATGGCTATGTATGATTTACACACACACACCCCTAGTTCAGACTCGTGAGTACGTCTGTCTCAACGACTAACTGGAAGATTTCATGTGCTTTGTTCTGAGAAACAAAGAATTGATAATGATACCTGCTGGTTCAGAACAGGGATTATCTCCAGAATGAAGAATATTATCATACACATGTGTTTTGTCTTGCATTATTTTGAATGGGTCACATTACAGTGAGAAAGAGGTTGTGATTGCCTGTTATATATGTTGTATTCACTGTGTTTCTCCTGCATTATTCAGGACAGTAACACTGACTGCTGCATCAACAGCCCAAAGATGATATGAGCAGTTTGCTGGGAATATCTTGAGTAAGAGGGCTGCATTAGTCAGTATACTTCAGTGACACCTAAGTGTTCTTTTTATTTCTTGCAGGGTCACTCAAGCTTTATCACACATCTTGATTGGTCCACAGATAGCCAGTACATTCGGAGCAATTCTGGAGATTATGAGTTACTCTTTTGTAAGTTAAGATAATATTGTTTAAAATACTAAAGATAGGTTCACATTTAGAAATACCACATGTTTATCTTTAGGATGGTAAAGCTAAGTTCACAGTTAGAAGTACCGTATTTCATTGCATAATTCAAGCATTTTTCCAAGTTTTGAGTAAGTGATATATACAAGATTTTATGAAAATCATCCCATCATGGAAAATTTACTGTCTCAGTCATGAAAGAATTGCTTTATACTCTTCATCCATAGGGAATGCTGGCTTATGTCGCCAAGTACCTCATTCATCACAGCTGCGTGATGTCGAGTGGGCAAGTAACTCATGTGTGCTGACTTTTAACTCCCTTGGCATCTGGCCAGAGGGTGCTGATGGTACAGATGTGAATCACTGTGAACGTTCACATGATGGAAAGCTAATGGCTACAGCTGATGATTTTGGAAAAGTGAAGCTATATTCGTACCCTGTAATTCAGCCCAGGGTAAGTAGGAGCAAGGTGTAATGTGTGGTGCTTATTTTGTAGTTTATTTATGGTCCCACCATTGAATACGTTGTACAGTGTTGAATGGGAGAATGATTCTGAATGATGAATTTGGAAGGACGTTAAAGAAAAGTTTGCTTGAAGTGACAGAAGAAACCCTTGATATAGTTGTGTGTGAATCAGGTCTGTTGTCTTCTCTTAGTGGTTAGACACACAGGATAACAACTCTATGTGGGAAAAGTATCCATTTAGGTGTGGCAAGCGTCCGTCAGATCTGTGAGAAAGGATGCATGCCCTCAGACTGAGCATACTTGCCAGACTTATTGGCATTTGTTGCACACATGTTTGCTTACACTGGCTAGTGTTTACCAGTATTTTGATAGAATACTATGTTATGATGAATTCATATATCTTTGGAGATAATCACTGTCGCATTTTTAATGTTCTGGCATTCCTTGCCAAGTGTATTTGACACACACACTGTTGTATTCATTCTCAGTTCTTAACTTGCCATATCTTTTCTCTTAATTCATCTTGCATTGTTTGTATTGTTATAGCCATTGACAGAACCCTGTGCAGAATGCTGCATAATTATCACTTTGTAACATACCATTCTTTTGTTTTACGGTCTTATCATCAGTCTCACTGTCAGGCCCATCACAGCTTAACTACTGTATATGTACGTCTTACTTTTAGACCTGTTAGAGGTAACTGAATTTTTTACGGGTGCAGATGGCTACAAATTCTGATCATATTTGAAGCCCTTACACTCATGGTTGCTGTATTCAGGGGTGAGAGTTGAACCCACTGCCACCTGAATGTAAACAGGGATGTTACTGACTAATTTTGATATTCAGATACATCACAGTGTGTGCTAGAGTGTGTTATATAACTTTTTGCTGTGATTGACATTACTTAATGTATAGGTTTGTCTCTGCAATATCATCGTATCATCATCGTCATTGCCATTATCTGTTTTCTGCTCCTCGCCCTCCCCCCTCCCATGTGCATTTCCATTTTGTACAGATGTACAAGTACTTACTACACATATTTCATGTCGGGATATCTGCAAAAGGCAAACTGGCAGCGTGAGTATAATGAGGTTACATTCCAGCAGGTTTCATTACATAACAGTTCATAGACAGGGATTAGGTTGTCTGGAGATAAGGCACAGCAATCTGACTTTCACATACTCATTCTTCATCTCTGACCACTTAGTCAAATTTGTGAATGTGGAATCTATAGTAGTTTTCAGTGACATTAACTCTTTGCTACATTTGCCAGTCACCACCTTCATCACCACGACATTGTTGGGAATAAACATCCTCTCCCCCAATGAAAACTTAAACTCCAGGAGTGAATTTCTTCAGCCTTGCCAAACAGATGTAACCAGCAATATTGCGGCTCATACCTGGAGGCACACAAACTAAGAATGAGGAAAAATATGGCAAAGACAGATTTTTTGCTTTAAAACTTCTTGTTCAGTTATTTGTGCCATGTCATGATAGGACTTGCACGGTACCGTGTAAGACTAAATTTCAGTTCTGTTACTTACCCTTTTTCATGCTGACAGAAGGAAATTAGTGTTATTACTCCTGTTTTTTCATCATGTTTGGTATTTTTCTTTTGTTGCAGTCACTGTGCCACACATATGGAGGCCACAGCAGTCATGTTACAAATGTGTCATTCCTACAGGATGACTCAAGACTGATCTCTACAGGAGGTCATGACACAAGTGTGATGCAGTGGGCTGTGTCCTAAAGTACTACAGCAGTTCAAGTGCACAGGAGATACCGGTGGTGACTTCAAAAGCATGTGCAGACAAAATGTATAGTGTATGTTGTAACAAGAAGGTGTGAAGTATGTGTTTATTACAGGCATAGTATAAAATATGGTATTGTGTATAATGCTCCAGAATAGCAAACTCTTGTTGTTTCATGCATCATCTAGGCATTCTGTATATAATACTGAGAACAGCTGCAGAAAAATGTTGCAGTTCAAAAATAAAAGCTACTGACAGGAACTGGGTAAGAAATTGTGAAGTTCTCATGGGTCAAAGAAATGTTTTTGTTAGAAACAAGGTTTTTATGTCATTCCAAATGCCAGTTCTGTTGATCATGCAGCAGTAAATAATGTTACTGAAAGCAAAGCAAGATGAATTATTTTGTTGGTCTTCATTTCAATATTGTGCAGTACTTGTTGCACAAGAATTATTATCTTTTTCATTAGATATTTGTATGCTGTGCTAACAATCACGCATACTCTAGTCCATTATTTGGGTTTTTGTATTAACAGTGCTTGATGCCAGTCTAAATGTCATTCAGCATACACCATGTAATGGTTTTAAAAATCAGGTACTTTTCAGGCAATCACCATTTAATAAGCACTTGTATTACTTCAAGGATTATAATTTTTATGATGAATAACAGTAAATGTAGTAAATTGCATATGTGTACTTCAGTAATGTTCTTGCATATGTCATACAGCATAGGTACATACAGTGAAACCTGCCTGTAACAGAACTGCGAGGGACCATAATTTTTGTCCCTTGCAGACAGATCAGACAGGTTCCATTTAATACAGGTACTTGATATTTGGCAAACCAGTGTGTAACAGTTTCTTCACAAACATCGCCAGCTTCAACACAGACTTCATTAAACACAATTTCATGTCTGTTTCTGAAACTTTGTAATCATCCATAAACTGCCCTGTCTTCCTCAGCATTTTAGCCACTGTTCATGTACCACTGTTCCAAGTATTGGAAGGTTTCAGGCTGTCACACATACAAACCACTCACACGCATTCCTATTGGGAATAAGAACATGTGGCAGTGGTGTCCTTAGATTCCATTTCACTGAACCACTACTACAGTTTAGCCACTGGTTTTTTGGCGTTTAATATGCCATACACTTTGAGATTTCCCAACATTAAGCTTTGATAAAATTTGTTTTACTGTCACCTTATCTTCTTCACTTGCTTCCCATTATTTTTACAGGTATGTTGAGATCAAATATTACTCTTGCCTTTGGAGGACAACTAAATGAAAAAGTAAATTTCTTTGGATATTTTACCAGAAGTGGCATGGTTTTCTGTTTCTGTTGGGTGTAAAGATTCTGCTATCAAGTCTAATTGTGCTGTTTGGGTTGGAACTTGGAAACATTTAAGGAATGCCTTTGTTTGGGGCATAGAGTGGGGTTTGAATTCCCTTAGTGTGTTTGTGCTTGTGACTGCTACACACAAACAGTTGGTACCTACTCTAAAGTGGCATTAAATTTTTTGTCAGTAAACTAGTGTCTTCTGGACTGGTGCTATACTCATTTCCATTTCATGAGTTCTTCAACCCCCAAACTTTTGAAAGCCTTCAGTCCACACTCTTCTTCCACCCTTTTTCTGGCCTAGCTACACTTACTAACAGTATCTGTTAGTGCGGATAAACAGTTGACAATAGAAGGGTATAGTCATGCTGAAAGTACCATACGGAACAAAATTTTAAAAAGTATGAAGAATATTTTCTGTTGAAGTCTTCTCCTTGTGCTGTGTTTCCATGTTAGAAAGCTTCTGTTCATTAAAGGTGGTTTTATGATATTTCTTACACCATATTCTTAGGACTGTAAAGGGTTTCCATCAAAGACACCTTTCTATTATACCCAGATTCCATTTAAGACAGGTTTCAGTGCATGTGTGCTCGTGACACATGTGTGTGTTTGTGTATGTGTGTAAAACGAATTTTGTTTTGCAACTGTAGTGACCTGTAGTGATATAATTAGTTTATAACTCTCTTGTCATGCACAATAGGAAAATTAATCTTGGTGAAGGAAAATAACACATTGCCTGAATCTGTCCTGTCATTCTGTAGAATGCATAGAAATTTTTTAAATAATGTGAGTGATTACAAATATTTATTTTCAAGAAACTAATAGGCACACAAAAATTCAATGCATACCATTGTAATGAGCAATTCAAAAAGTTCTTTCTTTTACCCTGTGCGAGTTCATTATCTGCTCCTTTGGTTGCCCTGCATACATCCAGACAGTATTTGACTTTGTTCCAAATATTTAACAGAATTACCTACCGAGACATGTTGTAGTTGTGATGAAGCTGCTACATGAAGAGGAACCAAGTGTTGTTTTTCAACATGACAAGGTGCCCTGCCATACATCGGCAGTGAGGGGACAAAATTGTTGAATAGGCAGCTGTCTGAGGGATGGTTTGGCCAAAGTGGTCCACATCCTGGCCTGCGCTGTCTCCAGATTTTACACCCTCAACTTCTTCCTGTGGGCTTTGTGGAAGGTGAAGTTTATGTTCTGCCAGTGCCTATAACCCAGAACAACTAAAGATTGTATACAAATAGTGATTGCAAAAACTGAACAGTCTTTACTGCAAGACGTTTGGCATTATGTCATATTGTCATGATGAGTGCAGGGCAACAGGTGGAGCACATATTAAACTTGCATAGGGTAGAGGGTGGAAAAATGTTTTCAGATGCTCTTTAAAATGGTGTGTGTTTACTTTGTATTTGGCTATTACTTCCTTACCAATAAATTTTTGTAAACACCCGCATCATTTGTAATCATTCTCTTTAATAAAAACCTTGTAGTTTATACTTTTCCTAACATGGGTTAGTAATGTATAGAATAGCTAGATGGACTTAGAGTACGTGCATTTCAGACTTCTTAAACAGGTAGTATGTCAGGTGTTCATAATAACTCATATTTGAGTATAATCCTTTTTTTAATCTTCTGTTTAATAAGTAATTTTGTTTCTTTAATTGAATTTAGAAATATGAAACATTTAATAAAGACACACTGACAGCTGTGACAGCTTCGTATGAGATAGAGAACAAACCAGAGTGTCGTTGCAAGTTCACAAAAAGTATCAGTGCTACCACATCTGTAGGTAGGACTTCAGTTTTTATAAGTGCACATATTTTTTATGACACATGCAGAGGTATGGTCAGTCACACAAACAGTGTTCTGAGGAATGAATAAGTTCATATAACAGCTTTTTGTAACAGCTGTAATTATAAAGTACTCCTTGCCTACTTAAGTGACAGGATGGCTCAGTTAGTGTAGTTGGCTATGGGCAAGCAGAGGGAGGGATCTTTTGTTTCACAGTTATGTCCAAATTTGTTGTGGGGCTCACACAGCCTCTTATGTTGTGGGTAATAGGGGTTTTCCCCTGGATTAAAACTCCAGGAATGTGAACCCGACCCCTCACTTCCATCTAGTGATTGGGTCTAGGATGCAAGGGGTTTTATACCCATGCCTCATTCTACATGGGGTGGTACTAAGTACAGGTGTAACTTGATATTTATTTACATATGTTATTTATGGAGGGCATTTAATGTTACACATGTGAAACCTTTCTCTATTGGTGTTCTTATAATCATGAAAATAGTGTGAGAAATGCATATACTGTATAAACTTCTGTCATTTAAGCTGAACCTATTGCAGAAAAGTGGGTACATTTATGACATTTATACAAGGGCCGTTCATAAATGATTGACACTTCTTATTGTAACGTGTGAACGGAGGTACATAGCCAATCAAAAATTGGGCATGTTACAGGGCAGGGGTAGTTAAACGTTCACCCAATAAATGGCAGCAGAGGATGGCATAAGTTCCTTTTTAGCGGGACGGTTGCGTCAGTCAGTCGGTGCGCTGTCATGGATAATGGAAGGTGACTGTCATGGACAAAGATGGGCCATGTGGTTCTTGTGGAAGGAAGGTGCGTCAGCTGCCGACATCCATCATCTGCTGGCAGCCATGTGTGGAGACGCTGCCCCAAGTCGTAGAACAGTGTTTCAGTGGGCTACGGTGCCAAGGAAAACGGGCATACCAGGTTCTGTTGCTCATTGACAATGCAAGACCACACAGCAGTAAACAATCAACACAAAAAGTGGCATCCCTTGGATATACCGTCTTACCACATCTGTCATATTCTCCAGATTTGGCCTCATCGGACTATGCTTTGTTCAACAAAATGAAAAAACCACTCTGCGGGAGAAAATTCCCTACCAGTGGTGACCTGGAGAGAGGTGTCCGCGACTCTGTGTGCACTGTCCCCGAAAACTGGTACCCTGCCACTATCCAAAAGTTACCAGAGAGATGGCAACGGTTTATAGACCTTGGTGAGGAGTATGTCAAAAGTGCTACAGTGTGATTTGTTGCCAGTCATCAATAGGAGGCGTGTAACCCAGATGAGTGTCAATCATTTATGAACAGCCTTTATATAATCATGAAGTACACAGCATAGAAATAATACTGAACTCATTACTGTTGACAGTGATGTCTGTGTGAGCAGCCTGTAAGTTTATTGTGCCAAATGTTGCATATGATAGAGCTGTTTTCGGGGTTAGTTGCTTAAATGTTGCAGTCAGGGTGACACACACGGGCATAGCTAAGGGAGGTGAGTGGTTCGGCTACCTTGGGCAGCAGAGTCCAAAGGGCAGCAAAACGAATATTTTAACTTAAAAAAATATGAATGTTGCACTCAAAAATTTTAAATTATTGAGATACAGTAAAGGAACTTCAATAAATAATTGTGACTTTTTTAAAAGTTCATAATTTATGTTGGAGGCAGTCATGTTGTTTATTCACTCCGGGTGCCAAAAATCCTAGCCACGCCACTGCTGAGGACAATGTTTCTGTCCATCCATCCATTCCATCGATCCATCCATACATGGCACTACAGCCCCTTCTGGGCCGTGGCCTGTCTCAAAATTGCCTGCATTTTTCTCTGTTCCTGTGTTGTCTCCTCCAACCTCGCATTCCTAGGACCTGTAGAGCGTCCCTGCGGACAACATCCATCTTGTTTTTTGTTTACCTAGTGATTTTGTGTTGTGGAATTTCCCATTAAGAACCTTTTTGGGGATCCTTTCTTCCATTATGATGTGGGCTACCCATCCTATTCTTCTAAATTTTGATGTCCACAATATTTGGGTCTTTGTAAAGACTATAAATTTTGCTATTCTATCTAGTGTGCCAGTGGCCTTTCTCTTGTATTGGGCCATATACTCTTAATATTTTCCTTTCAAATGCATGTAGCATATGTTCTGTCATTCGTGTTAGGGTCCAGGTTACACTTCATAACACAGTACTGGCCTGATTAATGTTTTATATAGTAGTCTTTACTGTTTTGGTGGATTTGTTTAGATCTAAATATAGTTTGCAGAGAGTAATAGGCTTTATTAGCAGCTAGAATTCTAGCTTGAATTTCTTCTGTTTCATCATTAGTAATATTGATTACATTTCCTAGGTATTTGAAACTCCAAACAACTTGAATCTCATGATCATTAATGGTCAATTTTCACTTATTATTTATTTATTTATTTATTTTCCTTTTGTACATGGGTTATCCAGAAAGTAAAGATACAAACGCAATAAAATTTTTAAAAAATATTTATTAACAAAATCGAGTGAAAAACTCTTAACACATACCTTTAGCTATTTTTCAACATAATCACCACCTTTGTCACGGCAGTTGTTTAGCCTGGGTACGAGGTTTTGTATTCCGATGTCATTGAGCTCCGCCGCCAGTGCACGCAACCATGCAGTGACTTCGGTTTTCACCTCTTTTTCTTTGTTTTTCACGAAAGGGGGTTCTTCTGGTTGATTTTATGCCTCACGGGACCACCATAAACTCTGCGGCATATTGTGAAACACTGAAAAGGCTTAGACGTGCAATTCAGAACAGAAGACGAGGGATGCTGACATTACTCTAGCGGTGTGCGGCCTTGCGTTGTCGTGCAGTAAGGTGACGCCGCGTGTCAGCATCCCTCGTCTTCTGTTCTGAATTGCACGTCTAAGCCTTTTCAGTGTTTCACAATATGCCGCAGAGTTTATGGTGGTCCCGTGAGGCATAAAATCAACCAGAAGAACCCCCTTTCGTGAAAAACAAAGAAAAAGAGGTGAAAAAGCGGGGTGTGGCTGTGTCGGGGACACGGCCGTGTGTTTAACGTGAATACGTGTACGTTAACGGGTAATATTTTGTTTCAGCGTATTATATGTATGTCATTATCATTGCTTAACAGTAAGAAGTCCTTCGTATCTGCATGTTTTATTGATGATGGCAACATGTTCCTTTAGTCGGGTTCAGGAAACAATTGAAGTAAACAAATCATTAGTGTGTTATAATTTTATTAATGATAGGTCTGTGATACGAAAAGTACGATACAAATGGCATGCAGGATACATCGAGATTACTAAGCAGCGTTAAGTGTTTTCCCTTTGGTGGCTTCAAGGATCGCAGAAACCATAGACGGTCACACACGTTACACTTATGTCCGAATGGATTGTTGACAAACGTTGTAGTGAAACGTGCACTAGCTGCTGCCGAATGTGTCGTCATAATCGGCGATCGCACACAACCGATGTCTATACAGCCCGGCGTTGATACACAAGCGATTACATCATCGACTTGCATAGGCCCGGCCGCCCCAGCGTCAGATGTACCTGCGCAGTCGTTGATCCGCTCGGACGCCCTCATTGTTTTACGTTCCCGGCACCGCCACACTGTATGATAAGGTGTTTTATGGGTATCACTGGATAGCTGTTGAGAAGCCTTTTGCAACCGTGTACGATTTATATATTTCGAATTGGCTTTTTGACGAGTATAGGCCGACATTGTATTCATTTTCTTAAATTTTTAACTTTAACACCATATACATTCACCATAAGTATTCCACACTCATGTTTTGTGTACGCAATAGATAAATATTGAGGAGAGCTGTAAATTGAAACTGAAACGAGCGTCGTAGCTTCTCCGAGTCAAAATGTATACTAAACCGAAAGTATGTGACGCGACGAAACGACCTGAAAATGACGGCGCCTCCCCCTCCGCCGCGCGCGAGGCGTCACAGTCCCCACTCAACGTGATGAATTCTTTGATCCTTTAACTATCGAGTGGTGTAATTACATTTTGGATGTAGATGATAGATATGTAGCTGCAATGCCAAACTGTATCCCCCAATTTTGTTATCATCAGTTTTCTGAATTGGCTCCCACTACGGAAGCAAATTTAAAGACGTATTCACGTCAAAAACGAAGCCACTGCATGGTTGCGTGCACTGGCGGCGGAGCTCTATGACATCGGAATACAAAACCTCGTATCCAGGCTAAACAAATGCCGTGACAAAGGTGGTGATTATGTTGAAAAATAGCTAAAGGTATGTGTTAAAGAGTTTTTTCACTCAATTTCGTTAATAACTATTTTTAAAATGTTTATTGCGTTTGTATCTTTACTTTCTGGATAACCCACGTACATTTGCTTTTGTTTTTTCAACACTGATGTTGAGCCCTGCTGCTTTTGATCTCTCTCTTAGTTTTTTGTGTACTTCAGAAATACCTCTTTTTGTTCTTCCCATGATACTTACGTTGTCTGCATATCCTATTAGTTGTACTGAGTAGTAAAGTTTATTGTTTTGGTGTGTACTGACGGATGTCATATTACATACTCCAGTGCTATATTACAGGGGTTGGGTGCTAGTCTGTCTTCTTGTTTCAAGCCTTTTCATGCCTTGAAACCATCAGTCACCATTGGTCCTATTGTAACATGATAGGTCGAGTCTTTGTTGCTTTTATTAACTTTATCAATGTACTTGGCATTCCAAATAATTTCAGTACATTTACGTATAGTATAATTTCTCTCTTCATATGCTATCATAGGCTTTCTGAAACTCAATGAAGATCTCGTATATTTCTGCATTGTATTAGGCTTTTCTCAACAAATTTTTGACTACGAATTTGATCAATGGTTGATTCTGCTGCTCTACATCCTGCCTGGTATTCACCAGTTACAGACAGGTCTTGTCTTATGCCAGGATTACGTTCCTGAATAACGTTGCGCGAATAGAACACAAAATTCCCATTTAAAACAGTGTATTTCTGGGGGGTTAGGAGATTGAGAACCTCATCCTATATAGTGTATGACTATACCACTATAGGACATACGGACCCCTAGAGTATGTGTACTGTATATACAGCATATATGCATTTCTGTACAGTATAATACATTTCTATACAATATATTTATATCTTTCTAATTAAATAAAAATGTGAGAGACTCATATCTGTACGGATGCTTTCAATCTGCCCGACTTGGTACCAGCTCTCACCCTTCGCACTATGAAGCTCAGCGGAGCAAGCTCTCTTCTTTGTCAAGGAATATTCGGAGGGGATGGAGTGACTGGGAGGCAGGTTGTAGAAGTTGTTTTTGGTGATCCGGCTTGTTAATAGCGTTGAAGTCTACACGGCAAGCTGCGTTATTTTGCTATGCGAATTCACAATCCACCAAGACATATGAAACACCAAAACTTTGCACTTGATTTATATGAACACGCAACGTTGCACTCGATGTCAACAGAAAATACATCTATTCCTGCTGCACGGATACTTCCGAAAAAGTCGCGTGGATAACATATTCTTTGTTTAACCCCGCGCTTCCAAAATTCCAGCTCAAACCGATCTCACCGAATTCTACCTCAATCCAATTGGCTAAATGTGCCTCGCCTTACACCGTAATAATACCATTGGCCAGCCGACATACCGTCTCACAATCTCCGCATCTCTCCCACTTGTCGCCTACCTGCGACGAGTCACTAACCCTGTGGCCTGACGGTAACCCGCGGGTTGAGCAGAGGGCAAACATTACGAAAAATTTCTATACAGGTTTTATACAAAACCCTTACATCTCAAGGGAGCCGGTTTCTGGGACCGAACCTGGAACAGGCTGTTCAACCTCCGCCCTGAGATATTTAACGAAAATTTCGCCCACGTAATTTTTCGGAAATATCTCGCATGCAGCTTCGAGCCGAAGATAGCTCGACGTAAAATCACACACACAGAATAATTAAAGAAACTAGAGAGATATATAACAAAAAATTTGGCAAATTAAACATCCACTTCTCTTTCAGCCTTGCGGAATACCCTTCGGTTACAATAGTAAGCAAGCACACAACGAATTGGAAAGTTTCATATCTAGCTTCCCTGCTTTCTGTTCATCGTCCACCTCAGCTTAAGGACTGTTAAGAATAAAGAGTTCTTCTCTTAGAAAATGTTACAGTTGCACCACTTAATGGTGCTGGTATTAATGGCGCACATATGTAAGTGCCTCGTGTTGACACCATCATTCACTTGCTACCACATGAATTTCATAATCATACTAACTTTTTAAGCCTAACACTTTCTTTTAACACAATTCTTCATAGTATCTTTATGCATTATCTTAAACACGCATATCCCACACAGCAATATAGTCACACCTTACATGAACACAGTCGTACTAACAATAATATACACACACAAATATGTGTGTCGCCCTAGAACAGCTAGGGGAGAACCTGACATTGTTGACGTGAGCATAATGATGTGAAAAATTCCTTGTACTTTAGGAGCATGTTAAACAACTTAGTTTTCTGCTTAGCAGAAAATAGCTAGCTTCAAACTTTCCGAGTCCTGGATGGCTCTTGTGTCTGCTGTAACTGAACTTGGATTGTCGCTGGTGGTTCTGTGTTGCAGGTAGCCCTTGTTCCTCATTGCATCTTCACTTTCAGAGTCCCTTACCGGGAACCTATGAGTATCGTAGGCGATATCACTCGCTAACACTGCGAGGTTTCTTTCTCCCCCCGTTTGTTGTTGCAACTCGACCAATCTTCCGCTCCGTCTATATGGGAGTTCGTTAAACCACGAGTGTGTGCTCCTTCCCTTCCTTCACTAACATCTTTTTGGGCTATCTGATGATGGCGTGTTCCCAGGTTCGAAAACCCGCCAGCTTTTAGGTTTGTTGTGGTTGTAGTATTTCCAAGTTTCACCTAGGCCAGTCTCCTTACTAGCGACTAATAAAGCTTCTGTGTTTTCCTTTATAGCATGTACGCTTCCGCCCAATATATTAACATCATCAGCATAAACTAGAAGCTGATGTGTACCATTTAATTTCAAGCCCTCCTGGTTTGCCTGAACCCTCCTAATAGCATATTCCAAAGCAAAGTTGAAAAGCAATGGCGATAAAGCATGTCCTTGTTTTAGACCATTCTTAATAGGAAATGTGTCGGACAAATGTTTGCCTACCCGGACTCTGCTATAGGTTTCATTTAGACACATTTTTACTAGCCTTACTAGTTTCATATGGATACCAAATTCAATGAGAATATTATACAAGACCTCCCTCCTAACTGAATTATAGGCTTTCTTGAAGTCTATAAATAGCTGATGCACTGCCTCATTGCATTCCCATTTTTCTCGAATATTTGACGAATGCAGAATATGTGATCAGTAGTCGACCTGTTACGTCTAAATCCACACTGATGCTCCCCAATAATTTCCTCCGCATATGGAGTTAACCTTGACAGAAGGATGTTGGATAGAATTGGTGTACATGCGTTGCTCCTTAAAGCTAATAATTACTTGAAACCCATCCAGAATGCCCGCCCCCCAGACTGCAATCTACAAGCATTCCCGGTGCTATGGTACATTCTTTTTCAAAATAATAGCCGCTTATCTCAAATGCAACCAGAGCCTGAGTTTTAATCTGTTTGGTGCGGTTGCCCCAAGCCGATATCAATGGGATGGGGATGTGAAACATCTCTATATTACTAGCTGTGAGTTAAACACTTCTCCGTGCCAATATAGTGGCTTCCGAGACCGAAACACAACGGCTATCATGGGCTGGCCTCCAACGTGTATTTTCACATGTGCGCACATACGAAATTTTTGCTCATCCACGTAATATACTTTCAGCTCTTTCCCATCGAGACTGTAGTCAATCTCGTGAATTTCCGCAACACTGTCTTCTTCGGTAGTTCCTAAATACGTAAAGTATTTTCTTGGATCTATCTCAAGGTCTGGGACTCCACGAAACGAAGCACCGTCCCAACATACCCCGCTCCCTTCTAATTTACCGGGCTGATATCAATGGCGTACAAATCGACTTAATTTGTGGCACTTCTGGGAGAGTAAACATTAGCTTCAGGATCTAAGTGTCTGCGGTCCCTCCCAGGGAACACCGCCTTAACGAAGCACTGTCCGTGCGGGCGGAGAGGGTTTGAGTGCCCCAAAGAAGCTGGGGGCTAAACCGGCGGTAGCTTAGCTACTGGTAGGGTCTCCCAAGCCGGGCAGGCCTCAGCTGAGGGGCCAGACAAAGTGTGTTCCACAACGACCTCTCTGAACCAATAACCTTTCCATAACATCCTTCCTATTCACCCAAGTCAAGGTGTGAGGTATCGTGCCGAGGACTGCATGGCACTGGGGTGGAAAAACAGCAGTGCATTTACGATCCCCTCGGGGAACCGGGCAGCACCCCGTTGTATTTATGCCTTCCACCCGTAAGGGGCTCTGCGGGTGGTGGCTGTTATTTCCCCATTACTTGTGGGAATAAAATGGACACAGTAATTAATGGACTTGATCAAGAAGTGGCTGAGGCTGTAGACTTGATACAAGTAAGTTCTGAGCTGAGTTCTGATGAACCTGATCAAGGAGCAGCTGTGGCTGCAAACTTGATACTGAGGCTGTAGGCTTTGAGCCTTTCTCTGTTTCTTCTGATGAAGACAGACTGGCTGCAGGTGTCTATACGACTAGACTGCAGTCCAGGCGACTATCGGGATTGCAGCGGAAGTAGCTCATTATAGTAAGAGAAGGTGGTGGCGAGAAGTAGTGGTGGTGTGAGAAGACCCCACTCTTACTCGAGTATTCCACCTTCGATGAACCTGTGAGCCTTTTGCTATCTCTGCTGATGAGGACAGACTGGCTGCAGGTGTCATTATGACTAGACTGCAGACCAGGCGACTCTTGGGAGAGTAGCGGAAGCAGCTCGTTAAAGTAAGAGAAGGCGGTGGCGAGAAGTAGTGGGGGTGTGAAAAGACCCCACACTTACTCGAGTATTCCACCTTCGATGAACCTGTGAGCCTTTTGCTATCTCTTCTGATGAGGACAGACTGGCTGCAGGTGTCATTATGACCAGACTGCAGACCAGGCGACTCTTGGGAGCGCAGCGGAAGTAGCTCGTTAAAGTAAGAGAAGGCGGTGGCGAGAAGTAGTGGGGGTGTGGAAAGACCCCACTCTTACTCGAGTGTTCCTCCTTCGATGAACCTGATCAAGGAGCGGCTGTGACTGTAAACTTGATATTGGGGCTGTATGCCCTGAGCCTTTCGCTGTCTCTTCTGATGAGGACAGACTGGCTGCAGGTGCCAGCAAACTGCAGTCCAGGCGACTGTCGGGAGCGCGGCGGAAGCAGCTAATTAAAATAAGAGAAGGCGGTGGCGAGAAGTAGTGGGGGTGTGAAAAGACCCCACTCTTACGCGAGTATTCCACCTTCGATGAACCTGTGAGCCTTTTGCTATCTCTTCTGATGAGGACAGACTGGCTGCAGGCGTCATTATGACCAGACTGCAGACCAGGCGACTCTTGGGAGCGCAGCGGAAGTAGCTCGTTAAAGTAAGAGAAGGCGGTGGCGAGAAGTAGTGGGGGTGTGAAAAGACCCCACTCTTACTCGAGTACTCCGCCTTCGATGAACCTGATCAAGGAGCGGCTGTGGCTGCAAACTTGATACGGAGGCCGTAGGCTTTGAGCCTTTTGCTGTTTCTTGTGATGAGGACAGACTGGCTGCAGGTGTCTATATGACTAAACTGCAGTCCAGGCGACTCACAGGAGTGCAGCGGAAGAAGCTCTTTAAAGTAAGAGAAGGTGGTGGCGAGAAGTAGTGGGGGTGTGAAAAGACCCCACACTTATTCGAGTATTCCACCTTCGATGAACCTGTGAGCCTTTTGCTATCTCTTCTGATGAGGACAGACTGGCTGCAGGTGTCTTTATGACCAGACTGCAGACCAGGCGACTCTAGGGAGCGCAGCGGAAGCAGCTCATTAAAGTAAGAGAAGGCGGTGGCGAGAAGTAGTGGGGGTGTGAAAAGACCCCACTCTTACTCGAGTATTCCTCCTTCGATGAACCTGATCAAGGAGCGGCTGTGACTGCAAACTTGATATTGGGGCTGTATGCTCTGAGCCTTTCGCTGTCTCTTCTGATGAGGACAGACTGGCTGCAGGTGTACCAAACTGCAGTCTAGGCGACTGTCGGGAGCGCGGCGGAAGCAGCTCATTAAAATAAGAGAAGGTGGTGGCGAGAAGTAGTGGGGGTGTGAACAGACCCCACTCTTACTCGAGTATTCCACCTTTGATGAACCTGATCAAGAAACGGCTGTGGCTGCAGACTTGATAATTGAAAGACTAAGGGTTAGCACAATAAGCCTACGGCTGTGGTGCGTCCGGAGCTAATGCCGACGGGCCCATAGAGGGGCTGTACGCTCTGAGCCTTGCGCTGTCTTTTCTGATGAGGACAGACTGGCTGCAGATGTGACCAAACTGCAGACCCGGCGACTCTTGGGAACGCAGCGGAAGCAGCTCATTAAAATAAGAGAAGATGGTGGCGAGAAGTAGTGGGGGTGTGAACAGACCCCACTCTTACTCGAGTATTCCACCTTCGATGAACCTGATCAAGGAACGGCTGTGGCTGCAGACTTGATAATTGAAAGACTAAGGGTTAGCACAATAAGCCTAAGGCTGCAGTGCGTCCGGAGCTAATGCCGACGGGCCCATAGACAGAAGAAGAAGAAGAAGTGTCTGCGGTTATCGCTGCTAGGTACTGGCATTGTTCCGTCTTGTGTGTAAGCCCCCCCCCCCCCCTACTACTCAAGCCATCTTTCTCGTGTCTGTTGTTGCTCTTTGAGAAATGCATGTTCCTATCCTTGCGCGTGCCTTGGTACCTCATGTTTCTCACGTTCTGTAATCCGGGTCAGCCCCCGTAATTTCTATCCTGATTGGGCGTGGTGTTGGAGTCCTTTCCGTTGGTTCTGTTCTGGGCAGAAGGCCCTGGGTTTGAATTACTTCCCCCGGCTGTTCCTAGAGATTAAATTTCATTTAGCAAATTTAAGACATCACCGATTGTCCTACACCCGGCGACAAAATCGTGCGTTTTACATATGCAGGGTAATGGCCGATAATTATTCTCACTATATCTGATTCTGTGAGCTTTGGTGTCAAGCTGAATAACGGAGAAAATGTGCTGGCATGGATCCGTCCTTGGTCCTATTGTAAACGCTGTGATACAAAGCACACGGCCATCTTGCTTGAGTTGCGGTTCCCACAAAAATTCAGTGGTTGCTTCGCTAAATTGCTCGTAACTGTTCAGATCTATAAATACAGTGTTTATCCATTGCCTCGTGTAACTATCGACCACTGCTCTCCTTGCTAGAACTAGTTTAAATGAGTCCGGCACGCCCCGAAGGAGAAAGTATGATTCTAAATCGCCGAGAAAATGGAAAATATTCTACTTATCGGATCGCTAAATTTCGGCAAACACAGGTTTTTGAATAGATCGTCGTGACAGTGTGAGGTTCCCTGTCTAGCAACCCTTAGCTTAATTTCAGTATTGTTAAAACTGGGCGCCTCACATAGGAACGGTAAAACAACTCTCAACATCACTGCGGTCACACTCACTCTCAGACATGCCATCCGAATGTCGGGAGCCATCAGATGCAATTGTATTGGAAGATAACCCTGCTGGTGTACTAAATTCCATCCTCCCTCATCATTATTCTCCGTCCCCAAAGGCAGTCTACTCCGAAGCGATGCGCTGGTCATTTTGAATTGTAGTGACTGACCTTAGCTGTCCCAATCACTCCTTTCTTTGCGTGGCCGCTGCTGTCGTTGCGTTCTGCGGGGCTAGCCGCTCGGGGGTAGCTCGGCTCGGACGACCTTTCCTCCTCTGGTAGCCGCTTCGATGCTCCACGTTGGGCTCTTAAAACGTTATACCCGATCCTTTCAATGTGCCCGACTGGGTACCAGCTCTCATCCTTCGCACTATGAAGCTCAGCGGAGCTAGCTTCTCTTCTTTGTCACGGAATATCCGGAGGGGAAGGAATGACTGGGAGGCAGGTTGTAGAAGTTGTTTTTGGTGATCCGGCTTGTTAATAGCGTTGAAGTCCATACGCCAAGCTGCGTTATTTTGCTATGCGAATTCACAATCCACCAAGACACATAAAACACCAAAATTTTGCACTTCATATTTTATATGAACAAACACTCAACGTTGGACTCGATGTCTACAGAATATACATCTGTTCTCGCTGGCCGGATACTTCCGAAGAAGATGCATGGATAACATGTTCTTTGTATAACCTCGCGTGTCCAAAATTCCAGCTCAAAATGGTGTCTCCGAATTCTGCCTCAATCCAATTGGCTAAATGTGCCTCGCCTTACACAGTAATAACACTATTAGACAGCTGACATCCATCTCTGTCTCACAATCTCCGCATCTCTCCACTTGTTGCCTACCTGTGACGAGTCATTAACCCTGTGGCCTGACGGTAGCCCGCGGGGTGAGCAGAGGGCAAACATTTACGAAAATTTCACATTATTATCACCGTGCATTTTGTTAAATCAATAATAAGACCGACGAATGCACTATATTGACCAATTTTATTCTGGTCTATTTCCCCTCACCCTACACGTGTTTCGGAACTTTAAAGTTCCATCTTCAGGGGCTTGTCTACTGCTACTTATTATTTACACATTAAAAAACAGATTCACAATATGTACAATAGTCTGCTGACAGTCATAAAACCACTTGTAAAAATATTCGGAACACTTTAATAAAGTCTGCCGCAACGAGAATCTCCAATCAAAATACATCAGCATCAAAATCAACACCAACAACAAGAGAAACTACAGTACAAAACAAATAGCTATAAAACATCGAATCAACCTGGAATTGAAACATCTTTATAAGAAGAAAGCCAACCTGAATCAACAACTATACAAAACCCACTTGGAATGCGCGAACTACTGGCAGAGCACATGGCATATAATTCAAAGGTTAGAATTTCAGAAATTGGAATATACAAGTGACCTACTGTATGAATACCTCAACAAAAAACTTAGCAACTTACGACACACACAGAGACCACAGATGCAAAACAACGAAACACAAACAAATAATAGAACAAAATTCTACCCACGTATCAAAAACTTGACTAACACAAAATTCAACAAAGAAGAACTGGACGTATTGAATCTAGGACTAAACTACGCAATAGATAAACCCACTACTCAGATCATACAGAACCTCATCATTGACACTGAAAACGCAATAAAACAACTCAATGAATATGAACAGAACATTTACAGGCATTTAGCATACAACAAGATAAAACAAATAAAGAACACTACAACCAACAATATATTACATAAGAGGCAATACTACATCATGAAACAAATACGAAAGAAATTAAGACAGAATAACCTCACTATAACAAAAGCTGATAAAGGCAGAACCATAGTAATTATAAACCAAGACTGCCTTACACAAAAAACAGAAAATTTCATAAAAGACAACAACTTTACAAAACTACCAAAAGACCCTTCTCTTAAATTTCAGAGAATACTTCAAAAAACCATCCCACAATGCAACAAAATAATAGACAAAAACCAGAAAAAGTACCTAATGCAAATAAAACCACAGACACCAAATATGAATGTACAAATCAAAATACATAAAGACAATGAACCAATAAGACCTGTTATAAACAACACCCAAGCACCCTCATACAAAATAGCAAAACACCTGAACAAATGGTTACCTAATTTAATTCAACTACATAACACATACATTATTAATAATTCCACTCTCCTTGCAACAGAGCTAAAAGCTTTACATATCAATGAATACAGCCGAATGATCACAATGGATATAAAAGACCTCTATGTAAACATACCTATTGACGAAACCATTACCATCACAAAAAACATAATGACAAAAAACAAAATTGACAAAACAACTATAACTCAAACAACAATGCTCTTGGATACCATCCTAAAACAAAATTACTTTAAATTCGAAAATAAATATTACCAACCAGAAAAAGGAGTAGCCATGGGTTCTCCTATATCCGCCCTAATTGCAGAGATATTTTTACAGTTTTTCGAAGACAACCTGCTAAAGCAAATTCTAGATACATTCAACATTACCTACTACAAAAGATACGTGGACGATATTATGATAATATACGAACACAATAAAACCAATGGAAATGAAATCATACAGTATATCAATAAATATACACCCAGAATTAAAATTTACAATGACAGAAGAGGAAAACAACACAATCAACTTTCTTGACTTAACCATAATCAGAAATCATAAAAGACTGGAAATTAATATATACCGAAAACCTACAACTACAGACACTACAATACACTATAAATCAAACCATCCAATAGAACATAAATTAGCAGCATACAGATACCTATTAAACAGACTACACAACCTACCATTATCAAAAGAAGATAAACACCAAGAGATGAATACTATCTTACAAATTGCAAAAAACAATGAGTACCCAGAAAGACTAATAAATAAACTCAACACCAAGATAAAGACCACTACATCCATACATAACATACCCAAAATAAATACCAACAACAAAAAATGGGCCATATTCGAGTACAGCAATCCTATTATAAGAAAAGTAACAAACATATTCAAAAACACAGACATAAAAATCTCCTTCCGACCGTGCAACATCACTAAAAACATCTACAGAACACCCCAAGAAACCAATAATACATACAGTAACAGTGGAATATATAGCCTACAATGTAATACTTGTAAAAGACTTTGTGTTGGCCAGACTGGCAGAGATCTGGCCTCAAGATATACAGAACATACTAGATATATAAAGAATAACGATCCTAAATCAGCATATGCGGTACATATACTAAACAATAGACACGAATTCGGACCGTTATTAGATACTATGAATCTGTTAAAACCATGTAAGAAAGGCCGTAATATGACAACCCTGGAAAATTTATACATGCAGTTTTTTCATAGTCAGGGAATGCTGATCGATGAACAGAACGTAACAAACAACAGGCTATTCCAACTGCTAGACACCCCCACCACCCACCACTCATACCGCACTCCAAACACGACAGCAGTATCCTTACACATTACACCCTGAAAGGACAGGACAGACGCACCACAACATATAAGGTAGGACATTCGTATACACCAATTTCTTCTTTAAAATTTCCATTTATCTCTAAATTATATAATAAACAAAACTCTTATTTGGTATTTTAATTTATTTACAGAAACGAACATGGAGTTATAGAAACTATGCCAGTAGTTACGTAAAATAATAACAAACAGCCTACGCCACGGATAAATTACAACGTTCTTATAACAAACAGTTTTTTATACTTCTACGAGAGTTTTAACATTTCTAACTGATAACTGTACACATCGTACTATTTTAAAGTGTTCCGAATATTTTTACAAGTGGTTTTATGACTGTCAGCAGACTATTGTACATATTGTGAATCTGTTTTTTAATGTGTGAATAATAAGTAGCAGAAGACAAGCCCCTGAAGATGGAACTTTAAAGTTCCGAAACACGTGTAGGGTGAGGGGAAATAGACCAGAATAAAATTGGTCAATATAGTGCATTCGTCGGTCTTATTATTGATTTACGAAAATGTTCACTTTGTATTCACTGTGCATCTTGTTAACTAATTAAAAGTTTTAATAGACCAACATGTGCACTATATTCTTGTAAGCAAGTCGATCACCCCTACATATGTTTCAGCCTATATCCTCAGGGGTCAAACTTTTTGATATAGACTTTACATCTGTTAGTTCAATTTTAAAAAATAGCTAGTATATCCACATAAAATACAATAAAATGAATCGTAGTTCCCAATGGATTTTGGTATTATTACTTCCAGCTGTAAAATCCTAGGGAATGTGTTTACTAGTTTTCATAAAAGGTTAAAATTACATATTGTTATATATAAATTAAAGACAGTCCGGTCTTGTATGCAGTTATCACTAGTAGGTTGAGGTTTTCTTGTATTATGTTGTTACGAGTTTTATGTTGTGGTCTGCACCGGCTGGTTGCGTTGTCAACCAGCCGGTGCAGACCACAACACAGAACTCGTATTATTATTAATGAACCAACCTCTTTTTATGCATTCCTGAACCAATCTTTTAGTATGCAGTTCTTATGTGCTTCTCCTTAATGTTTTCTTATGTATTCTTTTCTTGTGTTTACGTATCTTATGGGCTATTTTCTAAAGTCTGTGTTATTCTAGTCTTTTGGATCTAGTTGGTCTATCACTCCGTTTTTATATCCTCTATTATCTGTTTTTAGTTGGTATGGCAATGTAGCCTTGCCGCTTAATTTCAAGATTTGGAGACATTCAATGGTTGAATTAACAGCACCAGACTTTCTCTTATGGGCCTACCTGAAATCAGAAGTTTATGCTACTCGTCTTTCCTGTATCCAGGAACTGAGGGATCACCTTACACTGAATCATAGGAATGCCCACGTGCTTCGTTCGGGACCCCTCTTTCTGCGGAGAGCTCACCAAGATTTTTCTGATTGAGGTGTGCAAGGAAGTGAACACGCTCAGATCTAAAACTAAGAGTAAAATGTATTGCTTTCCATACTAAAGCTTACAATACCTACACTGAGATCCCAGGAAATCAGTAATATTGAATACTAATACACTAAATGGTCGACCAATCGCTGCAGCTCAACTTCTGCCTAGCTTATGTTACTGTACTGAAAGCAAAGTTTTCTCTTGTTCGTTTCGCTTCCACAGTCAGCACTGCCAGCGGTCCCCCGCTGTTTTCTTAGAATACCCTTTCAATACCTTGTTCTCACTTGTCCTCGCGCCATGTGGAGCGTCCTTCCCCAGCCTTTCTCCACCTAGTCTCACTTAGCACTGTTATCGCAGATTCTTTGCTTTTCTCTTCTCACTCGTAACTACAATTCCTTTCACTCACGTCCTATCCTCCACCGTCACTCAGTATCGGCACCGTCCAGGCATCTGGTACTCGTTTTTGTTCCCGCTACAACCATGATGGCCGCCCCCGTCTTAGAGACTTGGTGCCCTCGTACTTCCAAAGACGCTTGGCACCCTGGCCACACTACCACTAGATATTCTGTGCTGTTTTACCAAGCACAGATCATCTTTACCAAGCTCCTGTCCAGCAGCCGACACGCCAACCGTCTGGTCTCATGGTGGACGCTAGTCCACTCTGGCATGAAACTGAGTAAGTAAATGAACTTCGGTTTTCCCCTGTCAATTTCATTCCACCGGTGCTCCATTACAATGGAAAAGCAGAACGAACCTCATCATCTTCCTCATTCGGGTTGCACAATAAGCCTTCAAGGCTGTGGTGCGTCCGTAGCACCTGCTACGGGGCCCTTCAATAAAAAAAACTACGTGAACACAGAACCATGCGGCATGCATGGTTCAACACAAGGAATTACAGGAGTTGACCGTGCTTTATTACAGCGAGTTATACAGGACTCCCTTTCGAGGTAAAGGCCCTGTTTAGACTACGGTGGACGCCATCTGGCACATTCCATTTTTAAATGCTAACGTATTTGTGACCTTTACCACTAACTAGAACGTGTATCACAAATCTTTATATATTACCTTTCTAACAAATCGTGACGTCAAACAATAAGGAGTATTAAGTATGTAAACAATGGTACTATGTTACTACTAACAATTTCTCGTAATAGAATTGTGTCGCACCTCTAAGCTGGTTTGCAAACTGAGATAACAAACATTTTATGCAGTTACTTTCGTTATAAAGCATGTTACGTTTGAAACACCCGATCGTAAGTCGTAAAAAGAAAGAATGTAATTAAAAGTACAGTACCTATGTTTAGGTATGAAGCGCCTTTAGTATGTAAAGCTTCTACATTTTCGAAATATACTTGTTAATAATTGAACCAATTGTCATCTGCTCCAGAATTAGTACTACTTCCGTTTACACTGTCCTCGACACTGGTGTCTTACGCACCGTTTTCCTTGTTATCCGTATGTGGCGCTGGTATCTTGCGCGTTTCCCTCCCTCCTTCAGAGAGTGGCTTAGGTAGATTACATTGGCGAGCATTCCCTAGTTGGACGTGTGAAATTCGTATCTCGAACGGGAATCAATGCTGTTGTGTTTCGTATGTATGTATGTATGTGCGTAAGTGCAGGACTTGCTGTAAATTAAGTACTATGGTAACTTGCGTTTATCAAGACGTACGTAAATAACACAGTCGTGTTCATGATAATTGTTAGCAATTACACAATAAAATATTCTCGGGCTAGCAACCGCGTCAGGTGGTTGAATGGCGAGTAAACCACCTTACGCAGCTGCTAGCCAGAGAATAGTTTATTGAATGGAGTTGCTGTGAAAGCTTTAAATTATGTACATAATTATAATAACTGAGAACAAGCATCGCTTGTGTGCAGATCATATCAACGGAAGGAGACAATTTACGTTTAATATTTTGATGTGTATTTGTGATGTGGAAAATACTAGAAACTTGGGTGTCAGAGACCAAACATAGTAACAGATAAATCAATTCGTGATACATTTAATATAAGGGCGGCGGCGCAAGCGACTGTGTTTGTGTACTTTGTCGTGTTTGTACCACGTGCGATCCATGGTTGTCAGAAGTTCGTGCGCCACAGATGTGAGCAGTCTTGTGTAAGGGCCTGTCTTAAGTGATCCGTATAAAGGCTCATGACCTCTGTCATTGGTAGCAACGACGGTTTGACCCTGTGCTAGGTTCTACACGCCCGAATATAATAGCGGAAACGCCACTCTGGGTTCAAACCCCAGGGAGCCATCCAACCAAAGTATACCCCCCCCCCCCCCCCACTGAGAAAGACTATATATATACACTCCTAGAGCTGTAGCCTTTAGTGAGAGTACTGGTATTGGTACTTGATGGAATGATGGGAGTTCGGTGTTAGCTGCTGAGGAGGGAAGACGTACTAAGAACCGAACCTAGCGACGAAGCCGTAGTCACTACCAGGAGAAACGACCGAGGAAGGAGTGGTCTCTAGCGTGCTGCCCCTAGTCCACTAGGAAGTCGGCGGAGCGTCAAGAGTACGGTGCCCCCTGCTGTAGGCGTAATGCTGAAGCAGGAGGAACTTGCCCTTATGAGGGCTATAGCATCGGTGCAGGGCAACCCAGTCCTCTTGCGAAAGCTGAGGACAGCCCTTGCCGCCAATAAGACTCGTAAGGCCGCTGCTTGCACGGTCAAAACGTCTCGCGTGACGCCTTCCAAGCGTCATGCCACCACCACCACCACCGGAGCCAGGACCGTGTCACCGCCGCTGCCCATCGCGGCGAAGAGGAAAGCTGAGTTTTCCTGCTCAGACGGCCTGATCACCCCGGCCGCTAGGCGCCCAGCGCCCGACGCACAGGGCACCTCCGTTGCCCCTACGCCATCAACAAGCCGACAGCTAGACGTCGCGGCAGGTAAGGCAGCATATGCTGCGGTAGTAGCAGGGGATTCCAACCCCCGTCAGTCGAGTGGGCAGCCCAAGCCCATAGCCACTGGTTCGGACTCCTCCGAACCTGCTGTCTCTACCGAGGCAGCCACCAGGCGCATGTCTGTCGACATGTCCGGGCCTCTGGGCAGCATGCCAGCTGGCGCCACTGAGGCTGGGGCCGTTCCCGCAGGTGAGCGGCCCAACAAAATCCCTGTTTTTGTTTCAGGTGTCAAGGACACGCGCGGGTTTCTCGCGTGGCTGCGGTCCAAATGCCCCAGCAGTCTGTCAGCCCAGATAAAGGGTGAGAAACTGATGATCGTACCGGGTACTGCCGACGGATTCAGAGCCACAGTCAGTGCCCTCCGATCCCTCGAGGGGAGCAAGGGTGTGACATTTCACACTTTCTCTCTCCCGGAGGATCGTTGTGTGCGTCTGTTGTTGAAGAACCTCGGCAGACAGATGCCTGAGAACGTCGTCCGAGAGGAGCTTGAGGCCCTGGGAATCCGTGTCCAGGGCGTCATGCAGCTCCGCTCAGGGCGCCGCAACCAGGACACCGCATGCAATCGGCCCCCCACTCCACACTTCGTGGTGTCGGTGGCTAGAGGCCCGGACGTTCAGAAGGTGCGATCCCTTTCAGAATTCTGCGGCCTGAGAGTCTCTGTAGAGACATATGTAGCCCCTAAGGCCCCGCTTCAATGTAAGCGCTGCCAACGCTTCGGCCACACGCAGCGTAACTGCGGATACGCACCCCGGTGTGTTGCCTGTGGTGAGCCGCACCCCTCCGGGGAGTGCTCAACCCCTAAACAGCAGCTTAAATGCTGCAGCTGCGGGGGCAACCACACGGCGAACTACCGGGGCTGTACAAAGTGGAAGGAGGCCAAGGCCGCGCTTACAAAGCGGACGCCAGCACCTCGCGTCCACATGAACGGTACAACCGGTCGCTCGGCTTCAGCGCAAGCGACCCGCGCCGAGCCTTCTGCTGAGCAGAAGAGTTTAGGCCCTGAGTAGTCTCATGTGGTGCGAGGGGGCGGATAGTAAAACCCACCACCCCTCCGCAACCTATACCCACCCCTAAACCGGCCGCGGCCCCTCAACAGGGCAAAGCGACCTCAAGCAGGAAAAGGGTTCAGGCTACCCAACCTGCCGTTGCGGCCCCTCAACAGGCCCCAACAAAGAAGCAGGCGATGACTGGTAAACCATCGCCTCCACCTAAAAAGCCTAATCCTACTCTAATTCCACCTCCCAATCCGTCTCCAATCGAGGAGATCTCTGATCTGCTCGACAACCTTCCTGTGCACGCGTGTGTAGAGCTGACACGGCGGCTCCTCACAGCGGTACCCTCCCTCCCTTCAGGCGCAGCACGCTCGCGGGCTGTCCTGAAAATTGTTATCCTTTTTGTAGCCGAATATGGTAGCACACCCTAAGGCGCACAGTGTGAGGGCACTACGACTGGCCTGCTGGAACGCCGATGGCGTGCGCGGCAGAAAGATAGAGCTGGATCACTTCCTTGGTAAACACGGGGTTGACATATGCCTCCTGACTGAAACCCATCTCAGATCAGGGCAAGTCTTTCGGCTCGCAAACTATGTTTGCCACCGTACAGACCGGCCTACCGAGGGCGTCGGAACAGCTATACTGGTCCGCCGGGGTATAGATCACTACGCTTTACCCATCCCTGGCCTGACCCAGTTGGAGGCAACTGCCATACATGTTATGTTGGCAAGCGGACCGCTGAAAATCCTGGCGGCTTACCTTTCGCCTTCCCGGCCCCTAATCGAAGCGGATTTGTCTGCGTGCATAAGCGGAGGGCTTCCCGTCCTCATGGCGGGGGACCTGAACGCCAAGCACGTGGACTGGAATTCGAGGCTAATCACGACAAGGGGCAGGCACCTTCGTGACTACGCCAACGATCATTCGTGTTTGATTTATGGGCCGGAAACACCCACCACTATCCCATACAATTCCTCTGCTACCCCTGATGTCCTAGACATAGTAATCACCAAAAACCTAGTTATCCCAGTGCATCTGACAACGTGCTCTGCACTAAGCTCAGATCACTTGCCTGTACTGATCGACACTAAATGTCGATCATCCTTTCTTAACCTCCCGGACCGCCCGGACTTCAGACGGACCGATTGGGCCTAATTCCAGGCCTGCCTGGAGGACAGCCTTCCGCCCACCCCGAAACTCCGTAGCGGGGCGGAAATCGACACGTGTGTGGAGGAGGTGTCCAGCGCTATCACTGAGGCACTAGCAGCGTCAGCCCCCAGGAGACGCCTTCGTGCCGACCCGCGGCCCCAATACCGGCACGTATACAGGATGAAATACGCCTGAAAAACCGGTTGCGGAGGCAGTGGCAAACCACGAGGGACCCTGCTCTAAAAGCTGAAGTCAACCGCCTTCAGCGGTCGGTGACCCACCAGCTAACCGAGTGGCGGAATGAGCAGTGGGGTGCCACACTGGAAAGCCTAGATCCCTAGGACCAATCGCTGTGGAAGATGACAAAGCGGGTGATGAGAGTGCCCACTCCCTCTCCACCCCTGGTCACGCAGGGCGGGCTTGCCCTCTCAGACTCTGAGAAAGCCGAAGCCCTGGCGGACAGTCTTGAGGCTCAGTTTCAGCCGGTAAACGACCCGTCGGATCCGGCAGTTATTGAGATGGTTGGCGAGGCGCTGCAAGCATACTCTTATGCACCTGCAAGCGAGCCCAAGTTAACCAACCCCGCGGAGGTTCAGGATGCTCTCCGGGGTCTCAAGGCCAGCAAGGCTCCGGGCCCAAACGGTATACCGAACAGGGCACTGAAGCACCTTCCGCAGCGAGCTGTCTCTCTCCTTGCTGCCATATTCAACGCTGCTCTCCTAGCGCAGTACTTTCCATCGGTGTGGAAGCATGCCCGCATTGTTTCCATACTTAAACCCGGGAAGGACCCAGCGCTTCCCTCTTCCTATCGTCCTATAAGTCTTCTGGACACCATCGGCAAGTTGTTCGAGAAGATCCTACTTAGTAGGATCTTAAGTGAAGTAAGCGGGCGCGGGCTTCTGCGAGACGAGCAGTTTGGATTCAGACCCAAACATAGCACCTCTCTCCAGCTAGCCCGCCTTGTCGAAAGGGTGACCAGAAACTTTGATGAGAAGCGGCTAACAGGCGCAGTCTTTCTCGACGTGGCTAAGGCTTTCGACACTGTTTGGGTCGACGGTCTCCTCTTCAAGCTTACGGCCCTTAACTTCCCCTCCTATCTGGTCAAAACCATATCCTCCTACCTTTACAATAGGACGTTCGAAGCGTCCTTCCAAACGGCCATATCCTCCCGTCGTGGCATGCGGGCTGGCGTAGCACAGGGGGGACTAATCTCTCCTGTCTTGTTCAGTCTGTATGTCAATGACATGCCCGTCCCTTCCCGCCACGTCGAGCTGGCATTGTACGCGGATGACACGGCAATCATTGCCACGTCCCGCAGCCCGGCTCTGCTTGTTAGCTACCTAGAAGCATACCTCAGTGATCTAGAGAGATGGTTGAAGGCGTGGAGGATCGCCATCAATGTCTCAAAGAGCAATGCTATGCTCTTTGCGAAGGCAGGGTGGAGGTCCTCCAAGCCTCGACCGGTGCAGTTCCTAGGAGAACCAATCCAGTGGGTAGACACAGCCCGTTATCTGGGAGTGATCCTTGATACACGGATGACCTGGTCGCCTCACATCGTCCAGGTCAAGAAGAAAGCGGCCCAACGACTGGGTCTGCTTAGCTCTCTCCTTCACAGGAGAAGCGGCCTGTCCATCAGGAACGGGGTTCTGCTGTATAAGCAGCTCATACGGCCCATGATGGACTATGCGTGCCCCATTTGGAGGTCTGCTGCCTGCACCCACCTCAGAAAGCTGCAGGTTATTCAATCCAAGTGCCTTCGCATTGCTACTGGTGCACCTTGGTACATGAGTAGCGCGCAAATTCACGAGGATCTGGGAGTTCCTCTCTTTGCTGATCACATCAGAGTTCTAACCGAGAGCTTCGACTCTAGGTTGGCTGGTGTGGGGAACCCCTTAACTCAGCAACTCGGCAGATATCTGCGCTGACCGAGGGCTGACCCAGGCCGTCTAGCGCAAGCTACGGGGATGGGTCAGTGAATGTGTCGAGGCCCTTAGTGGCCAACAGACACTGCACCTAAAATTAGGCGCATTCCGAATACCCTGACTGAGGTTTTCCGTGATTTTCCTCAGTTGTAAGGTGAATGCCAGGGTATAACACAAAGTCGGGGCACGGCCCGCACCCCCCACCCCCCGGTAGGACTAAATTATTCGTTTGTAGGTTTTGAATCCTTTGTGAAATTATTCGTGAAAATGCCACTCTGGGTTCAAATCCCAGAGAGCCATCCAACCAAAGTATTCCCCCCACTTGGAAAAAGTATACGCTCTTAGAGCTGTAGCCTTTGGTGTGCCTGGTCCCGACTTAATCGCGACCCTAAATTTGCTAGCGTAAGCAAAATCCCCAGTTCAGAATTAAGAGTCTGTTATTGAGTCCAGCAATGCGGTAAAACGCAGGTATGGCTAAACAGATCAAGGGACGTCGACTTGCGCTCCGCGCAAGTCTCCGCCCTTAGTTAGCACTTTGGTTGGTTGGTTGGTTGGTTGGTTGGTTGTAGCCTTTAGTATATCAAGTCACGGCACTTAACCGAGACTATAAAACGTTAGGGTAAGCGCAAACTCTGTAATAGTATAAGGTATCTGTTATTGAGCCCAGCGATGCGTTAAAACGCAGGAATGGCTAAACAGACCAAGGGACGTCGCCCTTAGCTGTTTGGTTGGTTGGTGGCATTGGTCGCAGTTGTCCACGACGTGTCCGCGGTAGCTGTGTGTGTGTGTGTGAAAAAGCACAATGACAAAAAATTTTCGACACCTACTCCCTCACTCGTGTCGGCGTGACGCAACGTCGCGTTTCCCACAGTCACCACTACTTGCGCGCGGTTGTCCACCACTTAGGACAGTGGCATTCCCTCTGTACGTTTCTTACCTCAGTCTTAGGTTAGGCGATTTAGTCATGTCTGTTGGGCACATTACTGTGCCTGTGTGCTTCGCAATTTCCTACCGCGGACACATCGTGGCGCTGTGCGCGTCGCCATTCACGGATTACATGTAACAAAACATTCATTTATATGTTAGTGTGTTGAAACCCGTGTGGCATCCAATCTGTGGTGGCATCTGCAAATTTGCAGTAGGGCAGGAAGGTTGTGGGTTGTTGGTGCTGTAGTTGTGTTGGTGTTGGGAAGATGTTTTTACGGCGTAAATTGTCAAGTGTCATATACGTTTTACTAGTCATTGGAGGATTATTTGTATCTTTATTCATCATAAAGAAAGTGAAATACCTGTACGATAGGAACCAGAAATATTCCAGGCTTGAAAGTTACAAACAGTATGTAAGTAATATGTATCATTACCAAGTTTTGATTGATAAAAGCTTTGTACTTAAGAGCACTAAGCAAGCAAAAAGATGTTTCTTCGTATAGTGTATTGTTTTTTTGGGGTGAAAAAATGAGGCTGCGGAGGTGTTTCTCCTGTTCTTTTTACTCTGCTATCCTTTCTGTGTTGTGCATTATGACTAGTAGATATCCGTAGTCATTAATACAGAATTAGGTAGCGTTTGTGTGAAGGCTAGGGTTTGTAACGTGTACATGCATTTACCAGCCTCGTGTCTGTACCCTGGCACTTTTTGGGCTGTAGTGAATCTACGAATCTATTGTGACAGGAGTAGACAGTTGATGCGATTTTAACCATTGTGAAGGCGTAATATTTCGCACATACATAACGTGTTGATTTATTAGATGCTGTATAACCCATGAAATTTAAACAGCTGCTGTTAATAAAACTAAATTGTGCAAACATAAGTTACTACTAGAATTAGTGTAGTAATTATAAGCAGCACAAAATTTTTTCAGCCCATGGAGGTGCTTTAATAGTGTTTATTTACTTGAAATATGCCACTACTTGTTCCTTATAAGTAGGGTATTTTTGGTGGGTGGAGGGGGGTGTTAGTGATGTAACAGTGGAGTGGATTTTGAAGAGGGAGAATGAATTTTTTGTCCTCCTTTCCTCCCTCCCTCCCTCTCCTTTCTGCCCACTATGTGAGGTCTGTTTTCCATGTCCATTCCTTCCCATCCCCACCCTGTGATAATGTTAGCAGTGATTGTGAGACCTATTGTAATGAAGGAATCATCCAAGAATGACATATTGACCCACTCCACTGCACAAGGTCAGTTGTTGTGAGGGGAATGTCAGAGATTGCATTTTTACTGGCATCATAAGACTGCAACCTCACATGCTTTGTAACACTAGGTGATTTAATTATACTTATATATGTTAGAACTGAGTTTCCCTGAGAAGTTGAGTTTGTAGAACAATTGATATGGATATCAGTGATTAATGTACCAGCATTTTTTATTGTTTAGCGAGGTGTAAATTAGATTTGCAAATGTACATATTTATGAACTTGATGACAGAATCTGTAAAGGCTGGATGACCAGGATTTAGTTGACAGGGGCTTTCTCTTAGCAACCAATTTCAGACCAGCTGTGGAGTCCACACCGTCTCCTGTCCCATGGGGATAAAGTAACTTTATTATGAAACAGACCACTCTGTGCCTCCATGCTGTCTGTGATGGTATGGTGCCGGAACACAGTAACAATTTTGTCTTATTTATTTATGTAGACATTCATAATTTTCAGATACTCATATATTTTGCGGTCCTACATGTAATTACAATTTGTGTTACAAGAAATAACCTTTGTGTATGTTGTTGCCTGAGCTTGGATGTGCAGAATTTTGCTGTTAATGTCATTGTTGTAGGACTCTAGCTTTTAGTGATGGATTTAGATAAGTATGCTGAAATGAAACTTTTCCTCCATGTCCACATCAGACAGTAAGTCCTAAAAAACTCATAAAAGAAGTTAATATTGTTTATGTTCTTGGGTGGTAATTCTGTATTTTGGTGGGCTGGTGTGCTGACATTTCTGAGAAACTGTCCATCTCCATCTTGAAGGTATAACAGCTGTTACAACTTAGTTATTTTTTATATGCGTTAAAGTGTTCTTCCGAAGGCCTAGCATGCATGGGCGGTTTTAGTCGCTGCGACATTAGTACCAGCAATTTAAGAAGCTGGCAGTATCTAATGTGAGGCCATGCATGAGAGTGACATTCTTCTTGCCCTGATTCAGTTACATCGTGGTGTGCACGGGTATAGCACTGGTGTGTGCTTGTTGCTTCGAATGTGATAAGTAAAGAAAAGAAAACAGGTTTAGGTACATCCAATAACAAGTCACAGATTACCCACAGGAAACTTTTATTCCCTGTACAAAGACCTGAAGACCAATCCAAAATAGTTTTTTTAGGTATTTAAGAATGTACAGTGCAACATTTCATCAACTACTGATTCTGCTTTGTCCAAGTCTTACGTTTCCAGATGCCAGCACGACAAAGTCTGTGCTACTAAATGGAAGGTTTGCAGTGACACTAAGGTAAAAGCTTCTGTCTTACATTTTATCACACTTGTTTACTCATTGTAGTTTTATTTAGGAAACATCAGATAGTTCAAATGATTCAGTAGATAGTGCATCAGACATACTTGGAGAATTAATAGTTCTGTTATTTGGAATTTGCAAAACTGTTGACAGGGTTTGGTGTTGAAAATTGTTCTCATAAGTAGCTGGAACATTAAGAAAAGAAGTCAATGCAGTAAAGCACTCTGCATATTGTAGGTGAAATGCCATATTTTTTGCTGTTCTCATGACACCCATCATTCCCATTTTTGCCCATTGTACTTTGGTGATGATTCAGTTTTTTGAACACTGGTACAAACACAAAAAGGAAAGTTTTGTACTCATCAATATGTTCACTTTTCTCCTTTAGGATTTTCAACAATTGTTGCTCATAATTTACCCTTTGCAAGAATTGCTTTTGCAGTGTTGGTGCTTCAACATGTAGAAGCATTTATGGGTGTGCTACTACTTGCATCTTGTTCACCCTCTTTGCCTTCATCACTGTATTCTTCCTCATTGCTGCCTGTCATTGTTGCAGATTGAAACAGGTTGCACAATCTTGTATTTTAGGTAGCAGAAACAAAATTTGGTCAAAATACATATATTTGTGTCTCTTTGTACAAGGCTGTCCAGACTTCATCTGTTTTTGCAAATGGAGTTCCCTTCAGAAGCAGTCTGTCTTTTTCTTCCACCTTCGCTGAACTTCTTTCTCTAAAAGTGTAAAAACACTGTAGCATATTACCAAATCAGTCATATAGAGTAGGCCTAATTAGACTACTAAGTAACTAAACAGTGTTATTAAAATCTGTTACAGGTGTCTAGCAATGGGTAACCACTTTGTTTCATTTGCAGTTTGAATATTTCCTAGGAGAAATGACTGTTTGTGAGATTGTCAGGGATTGTTGCAACAGTATTTGGAACGGTCTGATAACAACAGAAATGCCTGAAAAGACAAAACATGATTGGATGAACATAACTAATGAGTTTTATCAAAGAATGCAATTCCCCAACTGCAGGGGAAACACATTTGAATAACAAGTGGATCTCTGTTTTATAATTACAAACATTTTTTCTCATTTGTACTTGGCTTTAGTAGAAGAAAACTACCCTTTTACTGCAGTAGGTGTTGGAGTAGTTGGAAAGTCAAAAGACTCCCATATAGGAAGGCAGCTGGAATTAATTCAACTGAGGGGCAGCAGGCTGTTGCCCAATGATGACGATGGAAAATGCATGCCATTTGTGGTAGTGGGTGACAAGGCTTTAACCTTGTCAGAACATGCACTATGGCCCTACCTGACTAGGAATCAAAGCAAACAACAATGAATATACAACTACAAATTAACAAGAGCTCATTGAATAATAGAATGTGCATTTGGTATTCTGGCAAATAATGGAGGATGTTGTACACATCATTAGATTAAGTCCTCAGTTTTGTGATAGCATAGTAAAGGCTTGTTGCATATTGCATATTTTTGTTTGCAGGAAGAATGGGTTTCAGTTTAGGGCAGTTTGTACAAAAGTAGTTTCGAAAGCATTCAAGCTACAGAAGAAGAGGAAATACCAAAGGAGAACATGTGAAAGACTGTTTCACCAAGTATGTCACATCACCACAAGGAATTATTCCATTACAGTATGATAAAGTATTTGGTATGTGACCTATCCTACAAAAGTATTCACCAGTGTTCACTACCATTAACATGCCTGCTCCCATATCCAACCGTGGTCAGACAAGGTTATTTTGTCCAAGCTACAGTATCTGCAGATAACCTGTTTTTGAGTGTCGAAATGGTTTGGCCAAAGATGCGTTGTTCCCCTCAACCCAGGAATGTGCGACACAAAATGTCACATCCTAATCCAACACTTGAACTTTCAATCTTTGCCTTTTGAAAATTCAATATATATGTCTAAATTGTTAGGAGAAAATCATATTTTAGTGTTATGCTGCACAGTAAGTGCCTAGTGCAAAAAGTGGCAGGGCTGGCTTATCAGCAGGCAGTGGAGTTTGCTGGGAGCAAATGTGTGAGGAAATTTCAGCTTTCAGTTAGTGTGGGTTTCCTTCATAATGTTGAATATCTTTATATTTTACAACAGATTAATGTTAATGTGTCTGTTTGTATTAAAGATATTAAAACAACATTGCTTATCTTTTTAACATTTCTCTGGACTAGCTTGGTTCCACTCAGAAATAATCACCTTGCACACTTCTTCACACAGTTTCTCCATTAAAACCTTATTACTGTATTTTTTCAGTGAAGAGTCATATAGCGCAGGACACCTTTCAGTTTCTGTTATCAACATTTCACCACCATAAACTTCAGTAAAGGCCATAAAGGAACCAAATCCTTTGTGTTAGGATCACGGTACCACAGGGAAGTGCCCTTGGTTTAGCAGAGAATGAAGGTGATGATAGTCGTCAGTATGCATGCACACATGTGCCTGCGTCATTTGTAAAAGCAGTCATTAAGCAACAGTTGAAATGGGACCATGCTGTGACTTCTTCATCACCACGATTAAACAGTTGCCTGTGCGCACACTTCCATATACAACCATACATTCTTTCGGGCAGTATAATACTTGCAGTGACTAAAACCATCTGTGCGTGCCCAGTGTAAACCATGTCAGCTATGCATTTCTGTTAGTTCAGGATGTATAGACCTCAGGAAACTTATGGCATGTATGTTATATTCCTTTATTAGATGGAAGAAATATCGGACTACATGCACAGTGTTGAAGTGTCAGCCAACAAATCAGCCATGAGTTTACATCGTTTGAACTCTGCACTTCAGAGGCAGCAACAACAGCAGCAGCAGCAGCAACTAATGATAGGAATGAGTACTGACAAATCTATCAGATGATGTACAAGGCAATTTTTCTGCATCACAGTATGTATGTGAATTAGTGCAATGGAAACTACATCTCAGTTTCTAGGCTCAGTTACAGTGCATAACATTGACACTAGGCTTGTTACTGTCGTTAGTCTGTTAAATGCAACATGAGCATGCAGCATCCCAATGGGATATGAGATACTATTAACTGGAGATGTGAGAAAATTCCATAATGAGTTACATAGTCTGTACTCTTCACCACATATTAAGGTAAATGGTAAAACGGTGAAGTTCTGGTGCTCTGTAAGAACATATACATCTCCCTTGAGTGTAACAGACTTTTGAGTCTTGACGAAGCTTTGCACAAAACAGTCATCAAAGATGTTAAAAAGAACTGCCTTTAATTTGGTGGTTACATTTGTCTTATTGTTTGACATGAAATTTTCATGCTTTGAGGGCAGTATTCACTTTAGGGAATCAAAAACTGTTGGCTGGTTCAAGAATGGATGAATAAGATGAGTGGTTGATTTGACCATCATGCCACAGTTTTCCAGGAAGTGCTTCACTTACCGTGGCAAGATCAGCAGGGGCCTTGGTGTGCTGAGGGAACTAGTTGCTTTTCTCTTGAAATTGTGACCTCTCAAAGTACACTTCAGTGAACTTTACAGCACCTGTATGTAGAATTCACTATTAACCTTTTTTTCTTCAGGCACAGTTTATTTGTAGATCACACCCTATGTATCAAACCAGTGATGAACATCATTTTGATCCTCGATGTTTGCAAGTGAAACTTCTTTGTTGTCAGTGATTACATTGTCCATACCATGCTTTGTTGTCTTGTTTCAAGATAATGCCAAAACACCCAAGACACATCTCCAGTAACAGTGAAATTGAGTAAGTGTGGAATGGTCTGACAGGTTGGGATGATGTCTTCAGAAGTTGTGGCCATATGTTCCTTTTGCTCATCTGTGAGACAAGCTTTGTGAAGATATTCCTCTTTCCCAAATCTTTATGATCTGACTGATAATTTCCCAGTTAATGTGCACTTGATCCTCCCATCAATTACAGGGCCATTCACTGGTCTCTGGCTACTATTTCACAAACTCTTGCAACTGTTTCTGGATTTTGAGCAGTTGAACACCACCCACTCCATGTATCATCTTCAAGGTCCTCATATCCTCCGAGTCTTTTAACCTTTTCCACTCGAATTATTGTGCACTGCTGCTCTGTTAGCACTCGGATTTATTTTCAACTTTTTTCTGTAAAACAAAAGTTGTTCTAGATCCAATTTACTGTTTCTGACACTTAAAAGTATACTGTTTACAATGACCACTAATATTGTTGCCCTTAACGTTTCAGTTGGATTCTACTCATATTTGGTAAATGTGTGACACTTTTCAAAACATTCACTAGGATGGAATCCAGGTTTTCTTGTGCAGTTATTGCAGAAAAATACATTTTCTCTGCTGCCACATTTAACCTGTCTGTTTCTGCATGTGGCAGTTACTTCTTTCATTTGAGCATATGAACTGTGGATGTTAATTAATTCTTAATCATCAGATATCAGTGTTCTTCCTATTTTCCTTCCATTTTTGTTTCACACATTGCTACCCAATCCTTGGATCAGATCTAGTCTATGTTTCTTGTGGGTGACCTTCTTGCTTTGGTTGGAAACAGCACTCATGTTGTACAGTATGAAGCCACATATACAATAGCAACCTCAAATAACCAAAAATTTTTTGCCACCGTTTTTTTTACTTCTTTATGAAACTGTGTGATGACATGTATTGGTCTGCAACATCCATGCCACCCATGTTTTTATTATAATCACAGATGACATTGAAATTCTTAATTATTTCTTCCTCATTCTTTTTAGGTACTCTTCTTACTGGTTCTGTCTGATTGTTGTGCCATGTGCTTAGCTTGAGGACATTTCTTTTGTCTTTCAATGCCAGCACAAGGAGACTGTCATCTTTGTGGTATGCCATTACCTTATGTTTTTTCATCAAATTTTTCTTTTTATGACTCCTGGCAGACTTTTTCTGTGCTGCTGAACACTTCCACTTAGATGGCAACAGATCTGCACCAGCTCAACAGCTAGATCATATCCTGTACAAAATTTGTGTAGACATGGTAGCCTGTAGCTCCATTGCTTACATTGATTACTTTGTCACAGATGAAGACTGGTACATGGTGTGAATTCCTGGGTGGTTTGTGAATTATATAGTTTGAAACCAACAATGTAAAACATATGGCTGTCTCATGAAACATAAACTTGCAAACCCCATTTGAGTGGTTTAGTTCAGTTGAAGCTCTTGAATATTATATGCCCCTTAAACGAACAATGCTTTCATCAATATAGATATTCCTGCCAGGAATGTAATATCCCTGGAATTTGCCATCCAGATATTGTGTCATATTTCTTCTGCTAGCCCGTTGAGTTCTTCTATTGCTGTGGGCAAAGGACCTGCATGTAACATCTAGAACACATGAAAAAGTCTCTCCCTTCTAAACATATCCATATAAAGTGGGCATTTTTATATCCATTCCTCTGTGAAGTAGTCCTGTATGTTAGGTTTTGGGTTCGTACCCATAATCATTATGACACCTAAAAACTGAATTACATAAAAATCATGTCTGTCCATGTTTTCCAAGGAAATGTCTTTCAAGGGGTGTTTTCTGGTGTGATTTCAGGCTTCTGCTGCAATGTAGAAGAGGGTGTTTTCTTGTGTGTTGTCTGGCATGCTGATTCATATTGTTGGTGAGCTCTGTGACAAGATCAGGCATAAAAGGGATCATAAAAAAACTCCAGTGGTCTATTGCAAATTGATTAGGATGGCTTGAAGTAATGTCTTGGGGACTGTTAGGTTCACCAATAGATTAATTGTGCCAGAAGTAATTCGGTTCAGAGTCAGCATTAGAGTGTTCTGCCACCAAAATAATGCCCATTGAAATATATGAGTTCTTTTGAAGCTCTGTGAGCATATGTAACATTATTTTTGTGTTGGATTATCATTGTCATTGGAAGCAAAGTTGTCCACCAGGTGTAATCAGTCTTTATAAGTGGAATTACATGAAATTTAAGTACATGCATTGACTTCTTCTGAATTGTCCCATATGTTGCATCCTGTTACTGTATGGGTTTTTCCTTAAGTAACTGTAGCTTTTACACTCTTGTTTTCATGATTAGTAGTTACTGACTTCTCCTTTTCTTTGGTTTTGTCTCATATTATGCCTTGTATGTGATTTAAGGTAGTCTCTGAACTCTGTGAGGGCTAACAAATGCATTGCATTTTTCCTGTTGTCACCTCTCTTCCTAATCCATTTGTTGATGGCAACTGGACTTTGTGTTTTGTCTTGGAGGTGGTGATGATACTGTTTTTGTCAAGTCACTGCCAGATTGCTGTGTTACAGTACTGTCTGTTAAATCATCAGATGGAAATATATCCTCTTCTTTCAAGTCCTAGGTCAGGGCTATGAACATATGGTATGCATGTCCACAGTGACACACAAAATTAATTTGTTTGGCATGTAAGTGTATTTGATGTGCTGTTGTACTTTCATATAAAATAAGTCATTGCAAATGAGCAGCAGAAAAGAAATGTTTGTCCTTCATCAGTACAGTATAGGCTGAACTTTGCCAGTTTTTACATTGATGAATAAAGTTGTATCAATGTTGTAGTATGTAATTTCTGTTGCTGCTTATAATGTACTATTTATACAAAATATGTTATTTTGTAAATTAGTTTATTTCAGTAAAATTTAGAAAATGTTTTTATTGTGGCCAGAGAAATGCTACCCAAAAATGCCTCCAGTTTGAGATCCCCCTCTTATTGCCCAATAGCGTGTGTACATGTTAGTTAGTTAGTTCTTTTTTTCTTTCTTTCTTTCTTTCTTTCTTTCTTTCTTTCTTTCTTCCTTTTTCCCCCTTACAAATTCATGGGGCAGTCAGTCTCAGAAAAGTGTGAAGTCCCTGTCATAGGGAGTATTTGATGGGGTAAATGATACATAGCTACCTCTGTTTAAAATTGATGCTATGGAGCATCCACAAGTCTGCTGCATTGTTGCATTTTATGACTTCAGCATGAATGCAGTGCCAGCATTGTACCACACCTTATCTTCTCAGTCTGGTTGCACTGGGTTGTTAACATTGCACCTGCTGCAGCCTGCATTGTTCCTCAGCTTGATGGAATGATGTCTTTGTTTCCCAGGGTAGTGTTTCATAGTCTCAGGGTTACTAAGGTGTTGGGTTCAACAGGATTTTGTGTTTTGAATATTGAATTGAAAGTAACTCCATGTGACCAAATGTTTGTTGGTTGGTGTGATTTATTATTATAAAGTAGAAGTCATTTAATCTGGCACCCATGGGACTGGACAGGTGCTGGATTATTAAATATTCCAGATTATCAGATCTAAGTTCTTACAGGTTATTCTTTGTTCCTGCCCTCAGAGAATGTGCACTTATCAGTTATTTTCATGTTATCATAAAAAGACTTAGCATTCTCAATTATCATAAGCCCAGTCAAGGGTTTTCCTTTGGAATGCATTGCTGTAAACCAGGAGTCTTCAGCCTTTACTTGCCAAAGGGTTACATTTTAATGGTAGAAAGATTCACGGGCCATATGGAGGTTTTACAAAGTAGTTTGCGTACTATTGCACGACCTAGCTACTATTATTGCCCAACATATACATACGATAGTTTTGTTGTTTATGGAGTGGATGGTGGACATAACAAAGGATAGCGTTCCCAAGGCGGGACACGGCCGAGAGTAGAGGCACGCGTTGCGCTCACGCAGACGCGAAGCGGCGACCGACGGGCCGGAAGTGAGGGAGATAGTACAGCGTGTGAGTGATTGTGCCCAAAGCGCTTGAAAACGGCAAAGATTGTAACAGACGCTGGCGAGGTGAGAGGAGATTGTGGTGGTGGATTCTGAAGTTCGAGTGGCTGGGGGCTCGAGTGGTTGAGCCTGAAACTGTCGAACGCTTGCAGGATTGTACCAGACACACTTGGAGGTTGTGGGCCTGGCCGGTGAAAGAGACGAAGTAACGGTGGTGGACTCTGCGGTTGGAGTGGCTGGGGACCTATGATACAATTTACATAACGTTTGTACCCTAGATGTAAGCTGCAGTTCTTTGGGGATCCCCAACCTTAGAAGAGTGTTGTTTGATTGAGTAGAGATCTGTATGTCTGTCTAGACATAAAGATGTATTGTTAAACGGTAGCGTAAGAAAGACGAGTTGTTTCTTGTGTTTTCACGCCCCGCGACCGACCTCCCTGTGATCCTGTTAAAGAAGGGTCCCGAAGGAAGGGAGAGTCCCTCCCGTGTTCAGTTTCATCTTGTTTCTTGCATGGTGACACCGATTCCTGCATTATTTTCGACCACCATCTGTCGCAATACCGGAGAGATTCTTCAACCGAAGTTTGTAACGAAGTAAGGTAGACTGTAAAGCAGTGAGCAAATCCCTACCGTTTGTAGTGCGTTTTCATTGGAAAGACAGCAGCCAATTCTTCTGTGACATTAAAATTATCGTCGACGCCCCTCATCCGTCATGTCAGTAGTATCATCGACGGCAACAGAATAAAAAACAAACTTGGATGCACGATACTTAACCGTATTTTCTGTGACCCCAGTTAAGTCTTCAATTCTTCTGGCAACAGTTACTCCAGATAAACTGATTTTAGCAAATAGGTGTTTTTTTGATGGACGTAAGATTTCTGCAGCCGATTCCATGCACTCCTTTATAAACTCACCGTCACAGAATGGCTTTGATTTAGATGCGATTTTTGCTGACAAATATAATTAACCTTAACGGATGATTCACTTTCCACATTTTGTCTCTGAAATGTCAATTGCTGGCCGTAAAGTTTTTTCTTCAGCTCTTATTTTGTCATTTCGAAGCTGTCCTTGAATGCATCAAATTTAATAGCATGCTTGGCATCATAATGCCACTCTAAATTATATTTTATGATTGTGGCAATAAGCGATGTAATATGGCGGACGTAGTAAGGAATTTGTGTGTAAGAAGTGTATAGAAATGGCAAAACAGCTCAAAAACAGCTTTAATAGAGCTTAGTTCTGCACAGCTAAGTATTGAAATACTTCAGAAAGACTCAAATATAAGTACGACTGCTGAGTGTGTAACAAGATAACTACAGCTCCTCATGAAGAAGTATATCATGAAGTGGATAATAACTGGAAGTTAGTAACTTCAAGGAATTCTCGTGAACCAAAGGAACTTATGAAACATGTAACCCTCCCAAACAGCCAGACGTTTGCAACATCAAATCGGTACTGAATGCTTGCCGTCTTCAATGAAGCAGATAGAAGTGATAATGGTAATTATAGGTAATAGTCATTTTAGAGGTTATGCAAATCACCTAAATAATAAATTTGAAGTCAATGGTCTGGTTAAACCAGGAACCGGTACTGATATATTAGTGAATTCTGCTAGGAATGACATAATGAAATTAACAAAAAGTGATGATTGTTTTTTGTGGTGGTTCCAATGACGTGGGTATGAATAACGCTAAGATGGCCTTGTAACATATCACAAATTTTTTTACAGAAAATAGTCGTACTAACATTATTTTACTGAGTGTGGCACATAGACACGACTTGATGGAATTCTCTTGCGTAAACAATGAAATTAGGTCTTTCAACAGAAAGCTAATGAAATATGTAAAAACTTTCAAACACACTACATTCTTAGAAATTAACTCTAACAGGAAAATTTTTACTCTTCATGGAGTACATGTAAATGGATTAGGGAAAGAAATTAATTGCAAACAAATAGTCTCCCAAGTCTATACAATATTGGAAAAAAAAAAGTACAAATCCCAATCAGTATGGATTGGAAAAATAATTCAAGAGAAGGAATCACTACTCCAGTATTAGAAACGAGTGAAATACAAATAAACAAAGGAAGTGATAATAGCCAAGTACATAAATCAAATCTGAAAATAACAGTTCCTAGAACATCTAGCAGACAAAAGAAAGTACTAGTAACAAAGAAAAATAATTTTTTATGATAAAACATACGCAAAAAGCAGACGATAAACCTATTATAAACCATAAACAGTAACCAATATAACAAGGGCCAAGATTGTCTGAGCATAAATTCGCGATTTGTAACAAGTAATAGTTCCTTCTCGCAGTCTACTAACTGACAACCTTTTTAAAGTATTTCATCAAAATATTAGGGGTCTAAAGGACAAAACAAATGAGTTAATAGGATCATTACTTCCACATCTCCCCCATATCTTATGTTTAACAGAACATCATTTAAAAGCACATGAATTAGAAAGAATGTCCATGGATTACAATTAGGAGTCAAATTCTGTAGACAAACCATAAAAGATGGTGGAGTAACTATTTTTGTCCATGAATCTCTAAATTTTACCAATATTAATTTACAAGAATTTAGCAAAGAGCAAGATATAGAAGTATGTGCAGTTAAACTAAACTTATCAACTACAAATATATGTATAATATCTATTTACAGATCACCTACAGGGAATTTCACGTATTTTATAAGGGGATTATATACTATTCTGAATTTATTATACAGTAATAATAGAGAGTTGACAATTGCAAAAAAAAAAAAAAAAAAAGAGTACTTAGATAACCTTCTAGCCACTTATAACTTAACTAGTACTGTACACTTTTCAATCAGAATTCAAAACGGTTCAGCTATTGCAATAGATAATATTTTCATTTATTTAACTAGAAACAGATATTATACCATATATCCTCCCATTAATGGGCTATCAGACCCCAGCTGTATGTATACACATGTGCGGCCCTCAAGGGAGTCCTTAATGAATTATGTGGGCCTCCTGTGGGTTGATGTTAGCCTCCCTGCGTTAGATTTTGTAATTTTTTCAGGAGCCCCCCCCCCCCCCAAAGATTAGACGCATGAGATCTGAAGAGTTCAAAGGGTAGAGAAATTTATTTTGGAAATGATGTGGTTCATAGGCCTGACTGTACGGCTCCCAATTTTGGCATTTTTCTATAGGAACAAAAGACCTGTTTCATGGAAAGAAAGAGTTTTATTCATTTCCTCAAAACTCTCTGACACTTAACAAAACACATACAGTATGTATACACTCATAGAGTATTAGTCAAATTTCAGACTAATTTATTTATACAGGGACACACTGTATGTCAATTATGAAGCAAGTTGTAATAAAATAAGTGTGTATGAATCTGAGTATGTTGTGTTGATACTTAGTGACCTTTCAACTATGAGTTGTACAGTGGAAGGCATTGTGGGTGTTTCTTGAAGCTGCCTGTTGCCTCTAGGACACCTCCTGGAGCACATAACCAAGGGTCTGCTGTTGCTTTTTGCCATTCTTCAAGTTTTGTCTTCAACTCCAAAAATGCATTCTACAAACAGTGAAATTTTAACAACATAATTCTCTTCTAAAGCAAAATATATTATTCTGGATATAAATGCTGTGAAATTTATTACAGCTGAAAAAAATTTAAATCATATTTAACATGGCTATACAGGAGCTTCTAAAGAGAATACCCTAATTTGCAATGCTGGTTGCTTTGGAAGGAAAACATGACTATGCTGGTACTTACAATTTAATTGTCAACTCAGTTTTTCTTTTTTTTTTTTACACAAGTGGAACACTTGTCAGATGCGGTACACTTTATAATGAGCGCCATCTGTAGTTCTGCTTACATCGCACCTGTAGTCCACTGCTTGTCAGACACGCTGTAACATGTCCTTTGTACCGTTGTAATTCCTACAGTGATCCGTGCTTTCAATTCATACAGCGCATTCATTCTTTGGCTGTACATTTGGTCTTTCACATAGCCCCAAATGAAAAAGTCCAAACCAGAACGAGGGGCCTACACAGTTGGTCCTCCTCTTCCATCGTATCACCGACCGCACTTCACAGGTAGCGGGATTTTCGAGTTTCATCTTTAACGACTACAGCGAATCGGAGAAAAAATTGACACCGTACTACACATACACGTGTTCCCCTTGACATACAGAAGCCGACTGACCTTCACAGGAAGTGCGCGCGTGAACTACGCGGCCGCTAGGCGCTATTGGTTCTTACTTTCTGGATACACCTAGTAAATTGCAATGGTTAGAAGATTCAAGCCAGAGTAGTGGAGATAATTTTAACACTGTAAGGCGTGAAACTAGCAGACATTACAGGAATAAAATTAAGGAATATTTGAAAGGCAAAATCAATCAATCTGGCACACATGGTAAGAACATGAATATTAGAGACTTGTGTAGAGGAATAAATGAATTTAAGAAGGGTTACGAGCCTAGAGCTAGCTTAGTAAAGGATGAGAAGGGTGACCTGCTTGTAGATTCCCACAGTATTGTAAATAGTGGAAGCATCTTCTGTCAGTTTTGAATGTACAAGGGGCTAACGCGCTTAGGCAGACTAAAATACATACAGTTGAGTCACTAGTGATTATGAAGTCCTATCACTGTTACGAACTACATAAAATTTTTTTTCCAGTATTGTGGCAATGTTAACTCCATATGTAGATGAAATTATTGGGGATCATCATTGTGGATATCAGAGTAATATATCAACAAATGATCACATGCATTGAAACTTCTATCCATCGTTCTCGTATGAATCGTTTTCCTGCAGTTATCGCTCATGGTCCCGAAAAATCACCCACATAAACAATGTATTATTTTATCGGATGCACCGTTCATCAAAGTGTCGTTTTCCTGCATCAGTCCTTCAGAATTCCCAGTCCTCACCCACAATATTCCCAGAATGATAGTTTGCAGGAAAAAATAGTAAAAGTAACATGTTTTTTGAACGTACAGGAGTGCTAACCTGCTACACTGATAATTACCATTACAATCGTAACTGTACTTGGCGAAATTTCGCCAAGTATCAGCGGAATGTGAAATGTTAGTGAAGCGACCACTTTCACATTGTCTTTAAGCGTGTTTAATGCCTCCATGGGTGTGCACGGTAGAAGCTTTTTGTGGTTTGTGGACAGTGGTGGCGCTCATCCACAGGGAACGTAATTTCTAAGGAATGTAAAAGTTATGTATTGTCCACCAAACATGTTACAACCTCATGATTTGATTATCACAAGACGCTTCAAGCAGTTTTGCAGGATGCTGTTTGATTCAAACAGAGAAGAACGTACAACTGAAAAGGTTGATATAGGACAATCCCGTTGGTGTTTCAGATCACAAATGTATGTTTATTCAACCATCAGTCGCACACAACAAGCTATTTTTTGTATACGCTGTTCCGGCGACTAGTTTCGGCTCAAAACACGAGCCATCATCAAGCCACTAACAAGAACAGTAAAAACGGAAAACTCTGTATATCATAGGACGGAGATCTCCCCCTTTACATCAAAAGATACAGTATAAATGTGTGTAAAACAAGTGAAGTTTTTTCACGAGTTGTCTACAGACAACTAACTGTAGACCCGACCAACAAAGTGGAAAGAAAAATCACCTCGCTCGTCAAGATGTCAGGCATACCAGATGACATAAAGAAGAGACTAATACCTCATGCTGCAACACCACCCCGGATTTACGGTTTACCAAAAATCCACAAAGAAGGAACACCGCTGAGTCCTATAGTTAACTGCATAGGATCACCGACATATGACCTGGCAAAATATCTGGCAAAACAATTGAAACCTCTGGTGGGACAATGAGAACATCATATCACGAACTCTGGGATGTTTGTTCAGAAGCTAAAAGACATACAAGTACGCGAAACAGACATCTTAGTAAGTTTCGATGTCATATCGCTATTCACTAAAGTACCGCTGGATGAAACCATCCAAATTCTCTCACAACATCTGGATGACAAACTCGCCGATCTCATCAGATACACCCTCTCTACCACATACTTTGTGTATGACGGTACTACCTACGAGCAGACAGATGGACTAGCAATGGGCTCGCCACTAGCACCTGTAATGGCCAATATATACATGGAGTTCTTTGAACAACAGGCTCTGAACACGGCAAAAAAGAAACCTTCCATATGGTACAGATACATAGATGACACTTTTGTAATCTGGCCCCATGGAGAGGAAGAACTGCAGATCTTCTTTCAACATCTGAACAGTTTACACTCAAACATCAAGTTCACCATGGAGACAGGGATAGACAACAGACTGGCATTTCTCGATGTCCTTGTAAAGAAGAAACCGGATGGTTCACTAGGACACTCAGTATACAGAAAACCTACACACACAGATCTCTATCTACATGCGGAATCAGCACACCATCCGGCACAGAAAAATGGGGTTTTGCGAACTCTGGTACGCCGGGCAAAGACGATCTGCGATACGGAAAGCATAGGAGAAGAGCTACAGCATTTAAAAAAGACCTTCAGTAAAAATGGTTACAGCGATCGGGATATCAGTCACGCCCTTAACTCAAAAAGGAAACAAAAAGAAAACAACGAAAAACCAACTTCTACAGCACTTCTGCCATACCAACAATCCACTTCCAATAAAATCAGCAGACTTCTATCCAAGTACGACAACAGAACCATACACGTCCCAGCAAAGAAAACCTGCCACATGCTCACACCAGTGAAGGATGACCCTGGTTTAAAGATACCCGGCGTATACGGCATCCCATGTGAATGCGGAAAGACGTATATTGGCCAGACAAAAAGAACGATCGAGACGAGGCGTAAAGAGCACATACGGCACCTTAGACTGGGGCAACCAGAAAAATCAGCAGTTGCTCAACATGCCCTGGAAACAGGCCGCAAGATAGAATTCAACAACACCTGCAGACTAGCCAGGACAAAAGGATACATGGACCGCATAATAAAAGAAGCCATTGAAATAAAATTACATCCGGAAAACATCAACAAGGATGGCGGTTTCATACTCAGCAGAGCCTGGCAGCCTGCAATACGTCAGATAAGGACCTCGCAGCGAGGCGTGGGAGCAAAACAGTCAACAGCCCGCCCACCAACTTAACTGTTTGTGGGTACTACAAAACCGGTCTGATTCTCCCTGCCGCGGCAGGTAGAAAAACACGGGACAGACGAGTTGTATGTTAAATCAATTTTGCCTGAGGATGGGGACGGAGCTAGTCCCCGAAACGTTGTATTCAAACGAATTGACGCGGCTGTGCGCCCGAGAAGACTATATTGAAATATGTGTATGTTTTCCATAGCGTTATTGTTGAACGTTCCGGCTAGTCTTCTTCCTTAGTATAGTTTTTCTGAAAAATTAAACCATTCGAGTTCGTAAGTGTTGTACCTCTGAAAATATACGTAATAAAAATGGATTTCCAATTTTTTACTACGTGATCGGAATCCGTAATATTTAAGCATGTGATTATAACGAAGTGATTATTGATGTGCGTATTAGAAAGTTACGTACGCATTGGAGGATTGGAATCGGCTAGGCCTTGATGATGTCGAGGTCAGTTCTTAGGTAACTGGACAATCACACCGCAACTTGTGGCTTTTCAAGTATCGATAACATGTGCGATGATTGTATGGGTGGTGAAGAAGTCGGGGAAGATGAAGAGGGGTCAAATATGACTTTCAGGCAGTGCCAAATTTTACCTAAGCACACGCTTCTTGCGAAACTGTTAAATAATTATTTTATGCACACAGTATTAGGGAACGTGATGAACAGAACATTTTGCACTTGGAATTGGCGCTGAATCGTCCGAAACATAAGGCTACAACTAAACACTTCTAAATAACAGATTTCTTTGGAACAAAGCGATTTTCGCGCAGATATTAACGTAAGTTTGGACTTGTTTATTATTTTTGTGGGAAGTGTAGTATTTATAATTTTCATTTTTTGTTGTTTTGTGTTTTTGTGTTTCTGACACATTTTAATGCTTTCCTGCAACCACTGTTTTCCCGCATTTATCATTCGCCTACGGCGGTACCTTGAGAGATGATGATAGAGATTTCATTATATACTTGAGAAAAAATTGGAATACAAAGGGGCAGTGCATCAGTTATTTATAGACTTCAAGAAAGTCTATGATTAAGTTAGGAAAGAGGTTTTGTATATTATCCTCATCGAATCCTGTATTTGCACGAAACCAGGCAGGTTAATAAAAATATGTTTAAATGAAACCTATTGTGACGTCTGGGAAGGCAAACATTTGTCTGAGACATTTCCTCTTAAAAATGGTCTGAAGGAAGGAAAGGCTTTGTCATCATTGCTTGTCAACTTTGCTTTAGAATATGCCAGTACGAAGGTTCAAGCAAACCAAACATGGGCAGAAAATGTTCTCTCTGCAGCCACATCTAGATAAGCCTCCTATATAGGCAGCTCACCTCCATCTGTCAAAGTTTTACATCCACTCTTCGTGTATGGCTTCATGACATATTGTGTAAGCGCAGGGACAACTCTGGTAAGTGTATGTAAAGAAATGATGATAATGCTACAAAAAATATGTTGACTCACAAACTAAACCAACTGTACTTGTAATGTTGGTTGGTTGATATCAAAATGAAATTTATGTAGCTTATGCATGAATACATTAGTGTGGAAATGACAAAACTTATCAACTATTTTGGACAGTTTCTTTGCTACAGACATCAGACAGACTAACCTTATAGGCTGCCTCGGATGCTACATTTTTCACCTCCTCAGCATCATGTTTCAGGTCATACAACTCCCACTCATCTCTGTAGTAGTAACTCTTAAGTGTCTTGTACCAGTTAAGGGGTTGTTTGGCTTGTGTTCTGTTTAAGAGATCCTGCATAATAATGAAAGATGAAAATAAGGCAACAATTATAGAAAATTACATGTCTGCATTATACATGTATGTCATCGGTTTATTCAGCAACCCATTTTAATCTCAGGAAGCACAGTTCTTGAGGAACTGACAGCTGTTCAACCAGTCAAGACATTTGTGTCTTTTGTGGAATCTGTAAGTTCATTACCATGTGTACAAGAGCCCACTACCACACTATATCCTGAGGCAAACAAATCCATTTGACACTTTCACACCCTGTTCCTTTTAAGATTTATGTGTACTTTAACCTGCTTACCTGATCTTCCTTGATTTGATCACTCTAATGATACTGATGAAGGGGTGAAGACTGTTAATAATAATAATAATAATTTCTCCCTTCCTCTTACTTTCTTTATCTTCATCTAAATATCCTTCCCAGTGCATTTTTTTTCAAATGCCCTTGATCAATGTTCTTTACTTGTGGTGTCCAGTAGTTCTGACTATGCAGTGTAAAATAATAGGATCAGTGAAGCAGAAAGGATGTGGAAAACAGTGATCATGGCCTTATAAGACGTACTATCCTAACATCGTCTGGAATGACTGAAGAGGACCATGAAAAACTTCATCCACAATAGTGCTATACAGCCAGAGACTTGAACTGGGAATTTCCTGAATACAGCTCCAAAGTGTGACTGCTTGAGCTAAATTTCTGAGCGAAGGTTTAGTTTTGCATGTTTCTATCTTTGTGCTTTTGCATGCAACATGGGGAAATAAAGAGATTCTGAACTGAACTGTAACAAGCATTCCTCAACTATAATTTGCCCTTTACATCTTTGTACATACAGCAGAATCCTGACTGTTCAAGGTTCCTTCACCTGAGAATATGAGCTGCAGTCAAGGTCATTTCTATGCTGGGTACAGAATTTGGCTGAAGTGCATATCTCTGTATGCACATGTGTCTTTCAGGCATTACTGTATGTTCTGCCTTTTAGCCATTTTCTTTGTATATTCTTGTGTATTGTTATATGATTTAAGTACAGTAGAACCCGGATAAGAAGTCCCCACATAAGAAGTTTTCCCCTGTAAGAAGTCTGATTTTTAAAGTCCCGAAATCCTATTGCTTTTAATAAGCTTCCCTCTTAATAAGTCTTCCCGCTTAAGGAGTCCCTAATCCTCTGGTCCCTTGAAAGACTTCTTAACAGGGTTCTACTGCATGTATTTTACGTACCATAACAATGAATACTAAAAGGAAGACAAAATAGTTTTCCATTGTCATAATCCATGTAGTCCAAGCTTTTTGGAAATTCGAGGTAACCTTGGTCCCATTCACCTTGAACTATCAATATTCTACTTTAAGAGTATGTGCAGGCAAAATCTGTAAACTATAAACTCTAAGCACATAAAATATGAAGGGTTGAAAACTTGGAAATGCTGACAGTTACAAGCCAGGATAGCGTGTCTGGTATAGTGACTCGCTATGGGCTGGACGGTCGGGGATCAAATCCCGGTGGGGGTGAGATTTTCCGCACCTGTCCAGACCGGCCCTGGGGCCCACCCAGCCTCCTGTACAAGGGGCACTAGGTCTCTTTAACGGAGGTAAAGTGGCCAGGACATGGCGTTGACCACCCACCCCCATCTAGCACCGAGGTTAAAGAAAGAGTAGAGCTATAGTTCTACTCCCCTCTAGGGCTGTTCTAGGGTGAAATTTTTTAACTTTTACTTTACCATCCTTTAAAAGTTGAGATTATTTTTTCCACAAAGTCACCTTCATTATCAACACACTTTTTCCACCTTTTCCTGAGGCACTGTATGCCGCCGGTCACTTAAAACTCTTTGCTGAAGCATCAGAGCTCTTCACGCACATTGTTTCAGCTTGTCATCATCTGTGAAACGATGTCCTTGGAGTGCATCCTTCAGGGGTCCAGAAGGATGGAAGTCAGAGGGTGCTAAATAGGGACTGTAGGGAGGATGAGGAAATACAGTCCACCCCATTGTTGCAATTGCTTCCCTTGTGTGCAGACTGGTTTGCAGTCTGGCATTGTCATGCAGGAGGAGGATTTGATTCATCCTTGTATTTGGCCAGACCCTTTGAATTCACTGTTTTACTTCTTTAATGCCTACACATATCACTCTAAATTCATTGTGGCACCTCTCTTCAAGAATTACACTAACAATATTCTTTCACTAGTCAGCAGCTGTGGGGCCTGTAACCAATGTCCTTTTCTTAAAAACAATGGATCCAGAGTCTAACTGAGCCAAAATCTATGGCATCCTCACCATACACACTTCTCAGAGGTCTATGAATCTGTATTGAACTGGAGCCTTCTGCAGTAACAAATTAAATCACCACTCTCTGCATAGAATGTATGCCCACAACACCAAACATTTTGCACTGCTACTGTGCCGAACGAACGTGACTTACTGGAGCACTGATGATCCCTGTGGAGCTGGACACTGTTGCTGTCTGGTGGGTAAGGCAAGAAACTCTACCCCAAACCACATTACAAGAAAAAGAAATAGGAGACATTACTTTCGTACCAACCTTCGCACATTTGGGTATAACAGCTTATGGCTGCTCACATATTTTGAGCAACTTCAGAACTGTGTTCTGTATCAGGGTTATCCTCATGTGCTATGCGGAGAACAAGGTCATTGTAGTGCAGTATTTCTCAACCTCTTGCAACTTACAGAAAAAACTGCCATTTTCAGATTTAGGGCTTCTACCATGGTGTAGTTGAGGCCTTCGCTCTTCTGGGTGTGTATGCAGTGTAGAGTGGTAGTTGGTTACCAATGTTTGGAACAGCCAATCGGTCAAGCAGTCCAAGAGTGCTTGACCTTTGAAGACAGAGCCAATATGATGTTTCAAAACGTTGGTAAATAAATACCAACCTATGCTGTGTAACACCTCAGAAGGCCTGAACTAGCATTTTACCTCAATAGAAACATTCTCACGTTTTTTAGCACTACAGCTTGCAGAGGAAATAGAAGAAGATTTGCTGGTATAATGGAAGGGCAAAACAGTTCATGAAAGCATGACAACAACAGTGACATCATGGACTATCTGTTCACTGTGAAGTCATATAGAAACTGAGGCCACTCCCAGTGGGAAGTGACTTGTGACAAGATGCACCCACTTGTAGGCTACACTGCTGACAATTAGTTGTGAGCCTCATCTTTTTTTTTTTTTTTCTATGAAGTAGTTGTTTTAACAGTCAAGTTGCTAGGATTTCTCATGTCACACTTTGAGGGTTCACTCCAAACTGTGTAAATGTACATTTTTGACTGCATACATTGAGAACATGCCTAAATAAATAGGCTGTGTAATCGAAAAGTCCATAACTAAAAACAATGTAAACCATGAACTACCTGTATTTTTATTCCTATTGAAAATGATAATAGAGCAGGCAAACTGTGTTGTGAAATTTCTTATTGCATTGGCAGTGTGTGGTTTTTCTAGGCGGCATTGATCACATATCAGTCTTTGAAGTGGCCAATAGTCCCTGCTATTGTGAGATGGTCAAGTCTATTCTTGATGATGTAAGAACTTATACAATGGGTATTTCTGTCACGGACACAAACATTTGCAATATTAAGACACTGATTCATAAAAATTGTTTTTCAGAAAACAGGCTGTGAAATGTTGCAACTATATCATCCTATAGTCTAAGAGTTGATGGCAGGCCAGAAACTTGAACATGATGAGCAGATTCAGTGGCATATCCGTCATTTGTTGTGGAAGTTTAAAACTCATATATGCAGCTGGGTTTATGAAGCTCATGCATTGATGGAAACAAATTTGGAAAAGTAATTCTAGCATATTTCTTCTCTTCTGTTTAATTATCGAAAAAGGACCTGCAGAAACCATGTGCATGTAATAAGCATAAAATGTGTATTTTTCCAACAAATATATAGTAATTATTTATATACACCAATGTATGCACACAATAAAATTATAAGTCATATATAAACTGGAATGCTCCTACAAGTTTCAGCAATAAATCGCCATCCTTGGGGAGACGTCAATACAAAGAATATATAATATTAATACATCATTCTAACACATAAAGGGTCCAGCAAAAAACCTTGATGCAACAAACTTAAAACAAATGTATATGATATTTCTGTGTGAATTTATTACTAAATTTAATTTTATCTCAAAGCATTTTAATTACATTCACTTGAATATAGTGTCTCTGAGGTGACATCCATTGTTAACACGTTCCCACAGATGTTTCTGAAAATTCTGCAATCACTCATTGCAGCATGATGGAAGAAATTGCTAGCACTTTATCCCTGATGTTATCTTTCAAACCCTCCATTGTCCTTGGTTGCTTTTCATACACCTTGCTCTGGAGATATCCCCAGAGGAAGAAGTTGCAGGCTATTCAGTATTCCCTCTTTGTGAGATCGCGTGCACTGGGAACATCTTGTAGTGGACTCGCATTGCATTTCTCGCAGTGTGAGCCATTGCCGTCTTGCTGAAACCAGAGACTCTGGATTTCAAGAAACAGGGACCAATCACCACACCATACAATAACCTTCTCAGAATGTAAAGGTTCCTGATGAATATCGTGAGAGTTCTCAGCTGCCCAATTGCGACAGTTCTGAGAATTGACGTAGCCACAAAGATGAAAATTTACTTCACCCGTCATGAGAACGTGGTTAATACCGTCATTTCCTAGAGCTTTCAAAAGATCCTCACCAACAGTTCTTTGAGGAGGATCTTGATTATTTAATGCTTGAAACATAACAATTTTGTAAGGATTAAAATTTAAGTCTTGATGCAATATTCAGCTCACCGTACAATCAGACATTCTTGATGCAAGGGTTGCCATTTGCTGAGGACTTCTGACAACAGGCTGACACACTCGTTCAGTGTTCTCACGATCTAACAGCAGGCTCTCTTCCTGGAGGTTTTCTTTTCACGGCTGATGCTATTTCTCTGAAGTTTCTCACCCACAACAGTAGAGTATTGCGACTAGGAACACTGTCATTCTGATGACTTGAAATGCCGACGAGATATACACTTGAGTCACAATGACAGAATCATTGTTTTTTAAATTTGTCTCCACAGCGAAGGCACGATGCTCTGCCAACTAGTGCTCCATGGCGACTAAAATGCTTTGAGTCACACTAGAAGTGCAGTCAAGGACAATGCCCCATGTCAATGGTTCCGCTGACAGCTGTGTTGCCAAACTGTCAGGTTTTTCTGCCGGACCCTGTATAATGTTAAAAATATATACAATAGCCGCTATAAATACAGTAGTACGGATACTATGGCTAGTACGATATTAACATGTTCTCGGTTAAAATTCATTGATGTGCCATTGTAGTAATGTTTATAATGTAGTTATATGTATATATCATACTGGCCATAGTATCCATATTATTATATTAATAGCTGCTATTTTATATATTTTTAACATTGTACATGTGAGATTGATGTATTAATGTTATATATTCCTTTGTATTGATATCTCCCTGAGGATGACAATTTTTCACTGAAACATGTAGGAGGGTTCATGTTTATATATAACTTATAATTTTATTGTGTGCATATGTTGGCGTATATAAATGATTACAAGCACAATGCACAGAATGAATAATATTAAATATGTTGAAAAGTTTGCTTGAGATGTGCATAACACTGAATATGGTTCTTCATGTGTTGTCAAATTTTACCCGACTGGAATGTGAAAAACTGCCTGTCTCAAACTTCATGATAATCCATTTGCTGCAAGTTCTAAAGTTGTTACATGAATATGGACAGCAGACAAGATGAAACTAGTACGCATAGTATTGCAATCTGTCATTACATGTGTGTCAAAAATGTGTGGATGATGATCATAGAGAGAAAAGAGGTATCAAATCTCATGCAATATATTTACAGGCTACAAAAGTAAAATCAAGTCCTAGAGTTTACTGTATGCTTATATTATCAACATAAGACTAGTTTATATTTTCCTTTAATAACATACCTGAAATGATGGAGAAATGTAGAAATCTTGATCAATTGGGAAAGGCATCTTGTAGTTTATGTTGTGTATAAGCTTATACCTCTTGGTGCGCACAGCTCTGATGGGATAGTACATGGTGATCTCATGGTGGCTGTGACTAGCAAACACAGCACCAGTGTTGTGTGCAGGCTCTGAATGCGCAAAGAAAAAACATTTTGATGACACATATACATGATGTACCCCTCCAAAATCCAACCACTGGCATCTCCGTCGCGGAGAGGGGTAATGTCTATAGGCGGCTAACAGGGGCAATGGTTCACCCAAGCCAAGGTGTGACTCATCGTGCCGAGGGCTGCTTGGCACTGGGGTGGTAATAGTAGTGTCATTGACGATCCCCTCGGGGCACCAGGCAGCACCCCGTTGTATTTATGCCTTCCACTCGTAAGGCGCTCTGTGGGTGGTGACTATTATTTCCCCATTACTCGTGGGACTCTTATGGACCAGCCAGTCTGGCGAACCACCCCAGGGAGCCGGTATTCCCAGCAAACCTAGGGACATTGAGCATCTGACAAAAGTCAAGGACAAATGGACACAAGATGTCCCAAAATTGTAAATTTATTCAAATTAGTCTGCACCATAGCAAGGCGGGTGACGGCACTTCTTTGCCGAAAACTTGCTACAGGGGAGATAGATATAGCACTTATTCAGGAACCCTGGGTTTATGGGGAACGAATAAGAGGGTTATGCAACATAAGGGGGACATTGTTTTCTGCTGGACCTGGCATTGCTCCTAGAACCTGCATTTTTGTCAGGAACACAGTTCATGCCTTTCTGCTGTCAGAGCTCTGTTCTAGGGATGTGACGATGGTGAGGGTGACTTACAGGAGAGGAGGGAGCAAGAGGGAACTTATTGTTACCTTGGCATACCTCCCCTATGATTCAGATGAACCACCCCTGTCAAAGGGGTTAAGGGAAGTCGATGACTACTGCAGTAGGAATAAATTGCAGCTCATCATTGGATGTGATGCCAATGCACACCACATTATATGGGTGTACATTTGACTTTTGGTGTAGAGCAGAACATTCTGTAAGAGGTCTGGCAGTGCAATTCACTAAAGTTGGCAACCTGTCAGACATGGGGAATGTATGGTCCAATGAGCTAGTCATCAATGACATCATGACAACATTTATGGAAAAGCGATATTGGTAGTTACTTTTGATTGTTCTTCGACTTGGATTATTGTGGTCCCGTACATGGCAGTTTCTGGTATTGGTGACTAATGTGGGTAAAACAGATCTCATTTGTAAACAAAAGTGTACAGATCATTTAGGGGTTTGCATTAGTTCAATGGTAGGATTACAAACGCCCATGTCCACAGTTTCAAGATGCTGAAGGCACTGTATATGGTACAGATACAATCCTTCTGTAAGCAATGTTCTCCAGATTCTCATGCACAGATCATTGAGACAGGTGAAAATTTGTGTGCTAGTCCATGGACTTCACTGTACCATATCAATAAGAGTTGCCTCTTTCTCTACACATCACTGTACTTGGCATTCAGCGTGGTGGTTTGCACTTAGAAAAGAGCCCTTTTCTTGCTGGTATTGGTGAACGTGAGTGAATACATGATGAGGGATTTGTTGTCAGGGAAATTATTGTAGATGTTCTTCAACAGAAGCAGTGGTAAGAATTACATTAAATCCAATCAAACACAACAATTGTTTATTCTAGTGTTAATTGAACAACATGTTTCAGCCTGATAGACCATCATCAGGTTGAACAAGAATATATGATTATTTACACAGTTATATGGAAATTGAGAAGTGGAGATCTCAATTTCCATATAAATGTGTACATACACTTATATTCTTGGTCAATCTGATGATGGCATTTCAGGCCAAAACATGTTGAAGTAACACTGGAATAAACAATTGTTGTGTTTGACTGAATTTACTGTCATTCTTATTATCCATAATGCAACGGGCATTATAGCAGCAGTGGTGTTACCATTGCAAAACAAGCATAAAATGAGTATCTGTGTATTCTAAATGAGGAAACTGCATGTTTACAGTTACTTATTACTGTACACTTACACTGCATGAACTGACTGCACTGTTTGCTATCTCAAAAACTACTGATGTTATGATTACATAAGAATGTCCACGAGTGCATGGTCCCCAACACTTCTAGTAGCACCAGTTCAGTAACTGCTTCTTGGACCCATGTGTATATGATATTTCTGACTCAGATTACCTCTAGAATTAGGTCCTGCAGTACTGACCTTAAATCCTGGGACATTCTCTATATGGAAACATGCATATGCATATAGTGATAAGCGTGGAAACCATTTTTTGCAGTAATGAAAACTGTAGGGCAGGACTTTTCTCCTCTGAATTCACGTTGAAACTGATGAATTTAGATATATGAGGTTCTCACAATGGTGTTTCTGAAGAATCAAGTCTTCTAGGATGTTCCACTGTGTTATTGGGTACATGTTTCCTGATGTTCCAAAGGATAGTACGGCCCTCATCTTCAAGGGTATGTAGTCCAAGATGAGCAGCCACACCAATTAAAGAAACCAAGTAGCTGATTGAGATACTTGCATAAAGTGCCAGTTAATGGACCTTGGTCTACCTACTGTGCCGGGAGTTTTCCCAGCACGCCCTGCGGTACTCGAACCACGGACTTTCGTCGCGCGCATCAATCCCCACCTACTTGGTTCCCCTCCATTTCCCCTCCTCTCCTGAGTTTACTTCAGACCTGTGCGTGATTGTGGAAAGCACTCTGATCCTAGCCGTCTACTAGTAACATCTAAATTTCGTCTCGGCCATGGGGGCAAAATTCTATCCGGCAGTGAGTTGGTGAGGTCGGAGTCCCTTGGCGGTCGTCGTGGTCCCGGTCTTTGGTTTTGTTGGGTTTAGCCCCACGACGACGCCAAGGTACATTATTTTGGTATGTATGTGCACAAGTAATTGCTTGATTAGTCTCCGTCGGGTATTTTGTATTTATTGTTTTATTGTATGTTGTTGGTTAAAATATATATTTATGATTTGTTCGATATATTGTATTTTGTTGTGTGCGCATCTCGGCTTATCTGCGGGGCCCAGCATAGTAGAGCAGATATAGCAGAGAGGGGTAGCCCAGCAAAGAGAGGGGCCCCGGTGCAGATGGTAGCAGAGCGTGGTTTCGTTCCTTTTGTGCCTGTGGTTGTTCATGGTCGCCATGGGTAATAAGAACTCAAAATGGAATATGTGAGCGTGCTACTGTCGTAGGACTGCTATAGATATGGCACCAATGGTAACGTACGGCATAGTAGCGTAGAATTATTGAATGATTTGTGACTAGCAATATAGATGATCGCAGATGACAGTAGATTGTGTCAGCCGGTCGAATTGCTAGGGGTTGGACGCCATTGGGGGCTGTTACATTACGTAACTCATTCTGTTGCTACGCGGAAGTACTGAACCGGTTACGTAACCTTTGGATAGACGTAACTGTTGTTGCTACGTGAGGTGCCTGAGGGCAACGTACAGTGAGTGGAGACCTGATCACTGTGTGCCGGTAAACAACAGAGTATGATGTACTGAAAAGGTTAAATTTAATTTAGTTATGTACACATTTTGTTATACACAGTATTTTGTCATGGAAAGGCAGCATTGATTAGTCCTAGGTGACTAGTGATACAGGGCTAGAGTACAGATTGTTGTATGACTGGGGAATTGCTCCTGTGTTTCGGTAGTCAAGATGAACCCGAACTATTTGTTGAGGGATGAGCTTCAGTACGAGTTGGCATCCAGGGGCCTGAATAGTTCAGGGGACGTGCAGTTTCTGCGTAAAATCTTTCGTGTTGTACTAGCGGATGGAGTTCCTAGCCTTGCGAGTTATCTAGCGCAAGGCAGTTTTGAAGATCTGTATCGCTGCGCGTGTAGTAAGTTGGGGGAATTGGAAGCATTGTATAATCAATTGGAAAAAGAGGCATTACCCCCTGTCTCCCGTATGAGGACTAGAATTGCCCATTTTTGGAACCGTATCAGGCATTTAGAGGATTTGTGTCCGGAGGTTGCAGGCAATCAGCGTGACGAGGTTTCCAGTCTAGCAGCCCGGTTAGCGGCGGTTGAACGAGAGTTCCTGCTCCCAGGGAACGATGTACGTGATCTTGCATCGGAAGATGGTGAACAACTACCGAATGGAAACACCACCGAAGGACGCGAACAGGATATGCCGAGGGACGGGTTAGGTATTTCCGCAAATACCGTAAGTAGCGAAGCCGATCAGCAGCTTAGAGGTCGGGCTTTATCTAGTCATTTTTGCGGTGGAAGAGACGCGGTCACTCAATCTAACTCCAGTATTTTCGGTAAATTACCACATCCTATAGAGGGTTTATTAAAGAGATTGCCTCGAATAAATGGATTACAGGTCGACCAACTACTTGTGTTTTTGACGGAGGTGATTAGGATTCGTGACCTTTCTATGCTTACTGATGTACAGTTACTCGAGTTAATTTTCCCATATTGCCTGAACGCGGTAGCAAGGAAAGTAATGGCAGCGTTACAGGGTGCTTGGGAATTTGAGCGTCTCCATAGGGAACTATTAGAGTGCTTTATTCCGCGGCGGTTATTTGATCAGTTACGTCGGGAAAAGTACGAACGGTTGCAGCGAGAAGGAGAAACATTCGCTACGTATATTTGTTCAGTTAAGGACGCGGCGAGAGTTCTGAGATTGCCTGTGTCGAGCGCGACGTAGTAAACAATATTATAGAGGGTTTGGCTCCTACTCAGCGTTCCAGCTTTGTCTTTCAGGCAAAGCCGACTAACTACAGGGATTTAGATCAGTTAGCCATCTTGGATCAGAATCTCACTTTCGCTAACACGCAGCGCCAGGCCGAGATACGTAGGGACGTAGGGCGGCGTAGTGAGGCCGTTGGCTGTGAGGGGCGGCAATACGTGGGTCCAGACTATAAGCGGCCAACGGAAGGGCGGTTTGCGTACGCTAGCAAACGTTGTTATCGCTGTAAGGAAGTAGGTCACTTGCAGCGAGATTGCCCCCGAGGTAAGGCACGTAGGTAATGTGGCTGCGAGGAGCGGAGTGGACTGGGCGTGGTGTTGAGCAGGGAGAGACGCAGTGGTAAGCCCAAACTGCTGCGTCTTTCGTGTTCATCGTGGCTCAGAATCGTACTCTGGTCTCCGGGTGGATGTTTGATTTAGGGCGAGGGGTGGTGCTAAAACTCGTATCGTCAGGCCGAGGTACGAGATTTGCCGAATTCCGGTACCCCTTGTTGAGCTCGTAGTTTCATCTTTTGTCTCTAGCTTTTGCTCATCTCTCGCAGATAAAACCTGCTTTCCAGGACTAGTTATTATTTTGGTATTATGTATATTTTGTTATTCACATATGTATTCAGTTATCAGTATGTGCTATAGTCAATGTAATAGTTTGAAGTTGTCGTGTATTGTGAATTGTTGTCACAGCTATGTACTGGTGATTTGGTCCAGTGTTGTAACATATTTTCATTGTTGTATGAAGTCAAATGTTTGTGCTGTGTTGAGCGCATGAATTACTTGTCCACAAGAGGAAGGTTTGTTTTGGCTAGGGTGTCATGATTAGATACTGATGAACCCAAAGTTTCAGAACCTTTCCATCCTATGATGCGCGCCGGGTGATCCGAATCATCAGAACATCGGTGCGAAGGGCATCACTCGGTTGGTATGGATCCCGCTGGCAACCGTAGTGCGTCACCTCGGAGGACGGGGGACAGTTGGCCCGTAAGCAAAAAGGAAGGAGCAGCGAATCCACTGCGGTAGGAGAAGTACGAAGCAGGCTGATGGACCACCGAGGAGGCGGTGGCAGGACAGTGAGCTTGTACGGAAGGCGGCCCGCAGGACTTAACTGGCACATGTGGTGCATAAGCAGGGGTCAGCCGATGGATGGTGTAGTGACATTACAGTGGACTATTATGTATAGCCAAATTACACTACCGATTATTCTCCAACAGTGTGCAGTGCAACGCAGTGTACTTTCTTTAAAAATACCAACACGTCTGGTTTTGGAGGTCGGGGTTGTGCCGGGAGTTTTCCCAGCACGCCCTGCGGTACTCGAACCACGGACTTTCGTCGCGCGCATCAATCCCCTCCTACTTGGTTCCCCTCCATTTCCCCTCCTCTCCTGAGTTTACTTCAGACCTGTGCGTGATTGTGGAAAGCACTCTGATCCTAGCCGTCTACTAGTAACATCTAAATTTCGTCTCGGCCATGGGGGCAAAATTCTATCCGGCAGTGAGTTGGTGAGGTCGGAGTCCCTTGGCGGTCGTCGTGGTCCCGGTCTTTGGTTTTGTTGGGTTTAGCCCCACGACGACGCCAAGGTACATTATTTTGGTATGTATGTGCACAAGTAATTGCTTGATTAGTCTCCGTCGGGTATTTTGTATTTATTGTTTTATTGTATGTTGTTGGTTAAAATATATATTTATGATTTGTTCGATATATTGTATTTTGTTGTGTGCGCATCTCGGCTTATCTGCGGGGCCCAGCATAGTAGAGCAGATATAGCAGAGAGGGGTAGCCCAGCAAAGAGAGGGGCCCCGGTGCACTACTCATTCCTGCGCAGAAAACATGTTGCCAGGTAATGAGAGGGAAACCTTGTATCTGTAACGGTGGTTCTGCTTGCAGTAAGCAATTTCCCATCTTGGCCGAGGGTTTGATGTGGCCATACTAAGCACTTCTGCTACAAATGGCGATGTGTCCTTCTGTGGGGAAGAATTTTAGTTGAATGAATGTCTTCGGTTTTGAACCCAGACCAGCTTGGTCTTGGTGAATGGTATCACCTTACAGCTGAAGAAAATCATGATTATAATGTAGCTGTAAAGTGTTCCACACAATTCATTCTGTTGACTCGGCTACCTTTCTATGGGCATCATTCACTTGCCTGCTGATTTTCAGTCACTTTGAAATGAGGTCTCATGTGAACTTGGGCAGCCCTCTGTTGTGGTCAAGCTAGTCACCAAGGGGAGGTGGGGAAGCATCAGTAAGCTTTCTCCTTTCAATTACCAGTTCTAAACAACATCACTTTAAAGTGCATAATAATATATTTGCAATTAAACATTAAAATCAGGGTTAAAATCTGGTAGCATGAACAATAAATAAACTCAATAAATCCTAACACCTTGACTGTTACAATCCTGGAAGCAGTTATTACTTGCAGGCAGATCAATATTTGAGCAAGGCAGCTACACAAAGAACAGAATCCTGAATATCTCGACTTTCATGGCAGTCTCATCCAAAGAATGACAATTGGTTCCTCAAATAATGCTAATTTTGCAGCCTATTTATAAGACTTCTCAAAGAATATTTTGTGTAATGCCAATGCCCTAAAGCTCACTCTATATGGACTAAAAATGATGTATTGTCTCAGGAGGGTGTCTCATAACCGGTGGTGACACAAATACTGTTCTTACTCATAGGACATCCAGTCCAGAAGGAAACAGCACAACTAAATCGACCCCATTAGGCAGAAGCCGGGGTGCAAGGAATATACAGCAACATCTCTGTTGACATAATTGCTTGTAAGGTTGCTGAAATAGGAGAAACCGTCAGTGCTGTGATGTCATCAGACTGAAATCTCCAACTCCTTGTGATTTTGCATGACACCATCATACCAAGGTGTGCTGGGTTCAATGTGAAGTGATTGTACCATATGCAGCTTCCTGATTTGGGTCCAAGCAGTGGACCAACAGATAGGACAGGCATAGTCACTTGTAGAACGAAGGAGCTGCTTACAAAGCAGTATGCTGTCTTTGACGGAAAGGCCACTTCTGTTAAGAAGAGGGCCTAGCATGCCCAGTCTCGGGGCCATTTTCTTTCTGACCTGATGTATGCGTTGCCCAAATTAGCTGTGTATCAAGGGTGATCCCATGGTACCAAGCTCTTTAAGCCATTGGACTGGCTACCCAAAGAGCTGTACTAGCTTTTGCCTTTGGATGCTTCATGCAGTCTTGCAATCCTCTTTAAGACACTGATGGTATTCCTCCAGTTCCACAGCCAGTGGTCAAGGCTGTGTAGATGTCTCCTGGCTGGCAGACATGGCTATAATGGCTGTGTCATCTCCAAGACTCCACTCTCCAGGACGCTAGTTGCATTCCATTTATGTACAGACGGAAGAGCATAGGGGACACAATTCTGCTATGACTCCTGCATGCTATGACAAGTCAACATGGCTGACTGGAAGGAAGTTTAAAATGTCTGTGAATAGAGATAGGACTATGTTTTTCACCAAGTAAATTGGGAAGTTGAGGATGGTTAACTTGTAAGGAGACCCTCAATCCATATGGTGTCAACGGCCTCAGCCACATCCAGGAAAACCGCACCCGTTAGCCTCTTCTCATGGAAGTTTCTGTTCACTTTTTTGATAAGTCACACCCACTGTACTGCCATGTTGTGTCTGTGTCAGAACCTGAATTGTTTGCCAGGCGGTAACCAGCACTCTATTTCTTCGCTTAGGATCCCAATAACTAGGATCTTCTCAAACAGCTTGCCAACTATGTCAAGCACACTAAACGGGATGACAGGAACAAGACAACATGGGATCCTTTCCTGGCTTCAGTATAGATAACATGCAAGCAAGATTCTTGCTGGTGGAAGATACTGGCTGTGGAGGACCGTGTTGAACACTTTAGCTAGAAAGGTTATTGGTTCAGTGGATAGGCACCTATTTGGCAGACCATCCAGTCAATGGCCGACCATGTGCCTTGGCAGGCGTCCCTGAGTCCTCATCTTCTCCTCCTCCTCCTCGGTGCCACAGATTTTCAGGAATTATCTTCAGAACACAAGACAGCTGGTCCAGTTGGACCTTCAGAGAGGTCAGAGCCTTTGAATTGGGCCAATTCCTCCTCTTTCCTCACACACCTACTGGAATGAGGGAAGATATTTCACTCCTTAGATTGTCCTTTGTAAATCATTGATCAACTGTTGTCACTTCCTGCTGCCAGTCTGTGTTCCAATCAGTGCATATTTAAATTTTGTTTTATTTCCCTTTTGCGTTCTTTGGATTCTAGCTGTAACTTATTCCAGCTGGTACACGAAGGCCCTACCCAGTGTGTATCACTACCACCCTTACAAGCTTGTCACCCACACTGTACTTTCCTTATCATCATTACCAGTACCTATATAATACAACCACATCTTCCTACACGTCTACTCTTCTTGGACTACCCGACCCTGAAGATGAAGGCAGGATGGCTCTTTGAAATGTTGGGAAATACCCAATGTGCAGTGTCACATCCTAGAAGACTTGAATCTTCAGATGATATTGGGTTAATAACTTACCCTTTTCCAGTAATGGCAGAAGTGACTTCCCAGTCAGTAAAGGCTGAACTTCATTTTCATGAGGATATGGTATGTTGAACCAATCTAACAGTGTTGGTACGATGTCCAGCAGGCTGGTCATACTGTATGTCACTTCATTGTGGCGATCTTTTAGCCGTGGAGAGGAGATTAGCATAGGTTCTGCCATTCCTGGGCCAAAGGACATTAGCATATTTATTTTCATAGGGAAGAGTAGAACTGTATTTATGTGGCTTGTCAGTGCCTATAGCCTTCTGTTAAAAGTTAATAATAAACATGGAACTAACAAAGTCCTACACCAAAAGATCTGAGCTACTTTCATAAGCATTACCTGGATCATAGAGGTTTGTACGTCCACTTGGAAATGGAATACCATTATCTGATGAATAGATTATTAGGGTATTATTCTCAAATCCAGCTGCCTTCAGCTCTTGTAACACCAGCCCTACACCTGGAAAGTGAATAACAGTCAGAATATCATATTGACAGTGCAGCTGGCCATGACACACCCAATCTTGATGTCTTGTTTCCTAATACTTCCACCACTTGATGAGAAAGATGTTGGTATACATAAATGACTGCAAGCACATTGCACAGAATGAATAATATTAAACATGGTTGGTAAAGTTCAGACACATGAAATTTTTGGATCGTACAGTGTCCGATTGATTGTGTGGGATAAAGGACAACAGCACAGAATTGACCAACTAAACACAGCCATCTTGGTTTTTTATGGACAGAAGAAGTAACACAAAACAAAGCCACACCCGGGCAAAAAAAAAAAAAAAACAATATCGAGGGTCTGTTCATACTACAACTTTGATTACTCATGAGCACTGCCCTCCAACACTCTCCTCAATCATAGTTGTTATGAACCTCCAATTCCTATGCCCTGTATATAAAATTCAAATTTTTCTTTTGGTAGGGGTTTTGTTAATACATCTGCCAAGATCTCATTTGTATTTAAATATTTCAGCACAATTAACCCTGCCTGAACCTGTTCTCTAACAAGATTACATTTTACATCAATGTGCATAGTTCTGTCATGTTGCACAGGGTCCTTTGCTAGTGCCTGTGCCGATTGTCATAAATAATTACAGGGTTTTCCTTATCAGTTATCACTTTCATTATTCTTGACATAAAAGTTGCTTCCCTAGATGCTTCAGAAAGGCATATTCTGACTCAGCACTAGAAAGGGTAACAGTTCTCTGTTTTGTACTGACCCTAGATATATGTCCATTTGCTAACTTAAAACACAAAACCTGACAATGATCTCCTATCATCTATGGTGACTGCAAAGCCTGCATTATCATAGCCTTCTATAAATTTGTCTTATTTGCTATAAACCAAATCATAATCTACTGATCCCTTTAAAAATTTTATGTTATTTGTACCGTACATTTTCTTGATTATATAAAATCGTGTTCTGACAAATGTACACTCTTTATTATCTGTTATTTAATACAGTTTATATTAAAAATAGTCCAACATGTTTCGAACTATGTTAGTTCAACTTCAGGGACTCAGTTGTTTATTACACCAGCTATAGACGTATGGTAGTCATTAAAATATATAAGTTAGTAGATAAAATGTCGCTAACTGTGTTGAGTTTGTGGTCACTGTATCTGCTTCTTCGTGTTCACCATTTGTTTGTTAGTGGTGTACATAAAGTTTATTAAAATTGTGTTTGTTTTCTCAAAGAGATTTGGTAATTTCAGATGAATGTGTCTTTGACATGTGAATTTTTTTCACAGAGTGTATAATATGAACACATGACAGGAGCACTGCTTCTGTCCACATGCACATTTCAGCTCCCAGACCTACCCCAGTGGATACACACAGCTCATTCACTGATTTCTTAAAAGCTAATGACAATAGAACTGTACTTATTTAATTGTGTCATGCTCTTGAAGCCTGTTTGAGGTTGTACAATGCCTTATGTAGCAAAGAAATGTAACCCTCTTTGCCTTTCAATTTAAAACCTTCCGGTTGTGTCATATACACAGTTTCATTTAGAGCTCCATGTAAGCACGCTGTTACAACATTCATGTGACCAATAGTAAGATTCATTTGAACTGCCAGTGTAATTAAAATCCTCATGGTACAACTGGAGAGAACGTCTCTTCACAGTCTATTCCCTGCTTTGACTGAAGCCCCTGGCAAAAACTACAGCTTTAGATCTAATTCCCTTATTTTCAGACTTTCTTTTGATTTTAAAAACCTATTTACAGTCAATAGCCCTTTCTTCCCTCTGGCAATTTCGTTAGGGTCATCTGATTTCTCTTTACAGAATCTAACACATCTTGGATTGCCCTTTCCCAGTTTTCGCACTCGTTGCTCTCCAGAGCTTCTTTTAAAGTTGTCACAGAGTCATACTGCCATGTACTGCACTATGTCAGAAAATTGCTTCTGTCTTCTTTGTCTCTGAGGATACCTTCCCTCTTCAGGTGTGTGGTCCTCCTGAAACAGTGTGACCTCTGCTTCACTTGGATGTTATCATCTTTCTCTGAAGATTGCACCTCCTCTTGGAAGTTCGCTGAGTGCATCTCCATGGGTTTCATTGCTTTGTTCTTGTCTTGCTCGCCCTGTATCCTGCTTGGACTCTACAGTTATATATTTCCATAGCCCATCATGGATCAGACATAACTCCATCTGGAATTTCCAACTGCTGTAGTTAGAGTGTCCTTCCAGCTTCTCGAATGGCAACAAATTTGCAACTCCTTGTCCTGAGTTCTCGGTCATCTTGAGCCACAAAATCATTCACATTCACTTCTAAGTCTTAACCTAACCAGACTAAAAAGTACTCTCACTTTCCCTTTCAGCACAGAGTTATCCACGTTGAATTTCACAAAACTGACACATTTTATACGGGCAAAAGATAGGATACATTCTGGGCCCATAACCTGTTGGATCGTACAGTGTCCTCTCGATTGTGTGGGATAAAGGACAAGAGCACAGATTTGACCAACTAAACACAGCCCTCTTGATTTTCCAGAAGGGAGGAGTAATACAAAATAAAGCCACATCCAGGCACAAAAAAAATACTGAGCATTCGTACTACAACTTTGATTACTCATGAGCACTGCCCTCCAACAGAAATATTAAACAAATGATGGGGTGAGGGTGTACCATTACGACACAACACCCTTCCTCTTTATATTTGCTGTTTGTTTTAAACTGGTTTAAACCATACTTCAATTTCAAAATTCCTTCTTTTAGCCACATATACATGGTGATTTAATTTCTGGTATTAATAATTCAAATGTTCTGTGATATTATGTCACACAGAAGTTGAAACACCTAAAACATTTTGTATATTGCAGACAGGAGAAACAATCACCCTATGTTTTGGTTGGAACTGGTGCACTATTCACTAGTAAAAATTGGCTGTCAAGAATCTCCTCATTTACTTAGGCCGGAGTCTGATTAATGCACTGCAGTTTAGAAACGTCTTCTGAATCAGAGACTTAATAACTAAAATATATTGTTATAACAAAAATATGTTCAGTATTTATTAAAGGTGAAAAATCGGTGTTTATTTCGAATAAAATATGCTTTATTCAGTGGGTATGTCAAATTTTCCCACATATCTACCCACAATCTTCCAAAGCCGGAGTCTGATTAATGCACTGCAGTTTAGAAACGTCTTCTTGAATCAGAGACTTAATAACGAAAATATATTGTTATAACAAAAATATGTTCAGTATTTATTAAAGGTGAAAAATCGGTGTTTATTTCGAATAAAATATGCTTTATTCAGTGGGTATGTCAAATTTTCCCACATATCTACCCACAATCTTCCAAATGTTCTTTGTAATATACAATTACATAAAAGGCGAAAAGTGTCCACCAACAATCAAACACTCCTTTTCACCTGTTGGATTGGATGATATACTTGAAGGCAAAAATGATTAAGTTGTATATAGTTCAAACCGCACATGGCTTTAATTTTAATGTAAGACATCCCCATTGGTGTAGCGATCATAAGTATATATTTAATTTGATTCTACAATCAGACCCAACAAATTGTTCAACACATTTTATTGGCAACTAGTTTCGGCTCATATGAGAGCCATCATCAGGCCATAACAAAAAATGGAAGCTGGAAACCCCAGTGTTGTATATGTCCAACATATGGGGTTTCCAGCTTACAGTTTTTGTTATGGCCTGATGATGGCCCTCTTATGAGCCAAAACTAGTTGCCAATAAAATGTGTGTTGAACGATCTGTTGGGTCTGATTGTAGAATCAAATAAAATATATACTTATGCACATGGCTTTGCTTGAAATATATTGTATACACAATCTAAGCTAGACTACACCAATGGACATCTTTGTTCAAGATGTTCATTTAGTATTCTAAAGGGGCAACTGGAACAAACTATCATCATCAAATATTTTTCATGGGATACGTTTTCTTAATGCACAGAGTCCTATGTCCCCAGAGCAGAGCTGGAAAACCCTGGCCTAGTATAAAGGAATGAACCTGTGAATAAAGTGATGTGGTGGTCAAAAATTCCAGGTGGCCTTCTAAAGAACCCAGGTTTTTAGAGTGTAAATACTTCAAGTTGCACATAACAAAGACATCAAGGACAGTTGCAGAATTCAATAAGCAGAATTTGAAGAAAGTCTTCAGGAAAATATTTGGAACTATGATGGATGAAGTGAGCACTTTAGGACAGTACATGATGAGGAACTTGTACAAAATAGGAATGGATTTGTCAATAAAGAACCCTATGAAGAATTTGTGAATGAGATATTAACAAAATTGTTGGAGGCTCAAGATTATTATTTGACACCAGCGAGTTACTTTATAGGTGTATTAGGGACTGGTGAAAAATTAAAGGCTGTTACTGAAGAATGTGAGAACTGTAAAACCCTCCAAGAAGTGCCCATAGAAATGAAGATGTGTATCTTTTGAAAAAGCAAACGACACTTTTTGGGAAACTGTGTTGGTAATCACTGATGGATCTACGTTTCTAACATATGCAAGAAAATACTGAAAATAAATGGCACTTAATAATACATTATCTCATAGTGCAGTGTGTCTTATGGCCTGGAAGGTGTGAGTACATTATTCAGTGTGATGAAAATGTGTAAACACATGTATAATCCACCATCATGCCATGATCAGGAAATGAAATATGAAAATGTTGGGTATCATTTCTGTGTTAAAAGATTAACCATATTTGATTTCATTGCAGTTAGCATCCGGCTTCGTATTTTGAAAGTTCTGGATTTTATTCTCAGCCCCAAAGACTAAGGTTTGTAATGACTTCAGTCTCTTCAGATAACCACCTTACAACAGGCCATGACCATTTCCGTCATTTATGATCATTCTCCCATTTTACTCTACATAGCCTGTGCATTGAGAAGCATAATTTTACACAAAAGAAGAAACAATACCTTGGTCTAGTCTGGAGATGGTTGTATATTGGGCTGCAACATCCTGCCGTGCTGCTGGGGTGTCCTGGACAAAGTATGGCAGCTGGACCTGCTCTGGCTTGTAATAAATTGGATGCCAGTCTTCAATGACACCCATACCAGGTTCCCCATTCCCAAACTTTTCACAGAAGTTGCCATATTGTGGGTTAGTGTGTCCACATCGATGCGGGTCATGGAATGCAACGTACAGAAAAAATGGACTACACAGAGAAGCAGAAACCAAAATTAAAGTTGGTCCTGATGCAAATGTTACATTCATCAATACAGTGATCCCTAACGCTATTTACTCAGTTGCTAATGGAAAATTATTTGAAAATGCCACTAATGTTGGTGGATTTATATACATGCCCATAAGATTAGTACCAAAGTGTAACCAATGAGGGGGGAGGGGGGAATTGGCACAATGAGTAAGGAGTAAACTGACATTACACAGTGATGCTAACCCAAAAAACAGCGGTAATCAAATTAAGAAATGCAAACTTATTTTACTGGATTTTTAATGATATAATTTGGAAAACTTGTGAATGGCTAGAGACGTGGTTAACCCTCAGTCGGTAACATCATTTTCCCAAACATTAACAGTAGCATCCATCTCAGAGGCAGATATTGTAATTCCAGTACTTATTTTCTTGAAAAAACCACAAAATTTCGATTATGCAAATTCAAAATAGCACAAACTATATTTGAATGAACCTCCCCAGGGAGCACCACCTTATTGCAGGAACCTTTAGTGCCAGGTGGGGAGGTGTGTGAGTTCCACTGAAGTTGAGAGCTATGCTGGTAGGGCCACCCAAGCCAGACAGGTCCCAACTGAGGAGCCAGATGAAGTGTGTCCCACAACAATAGGGCAGGAGGGGCTCTTTAGGTGAGCTACACCAACTCTCCTACGGCTGGGGGCTTCCTAATACATAAAAGTTTAAAAAGCATCCATTATATAATTTGAACCAATGAGTGAAAAAATGTGTTATATAAAATTAAAAGGAAAGTTCTGTAATATATCAGTTATATGTGCTCATGCACCCACTGAAGAAAACGAGGACCTCATAAAAGATGAATTCTATGATGAACTAACTAGAACTTTACATAAACTATCAAATCATTACAGAAAAATAGTGCTTTGGGACTTCAAAGATAGCGATGGAACCTTTTACCCAAATGTTGGTGACAGTCTTCATACAGAGGAAAATAATAATGGAATTTGACTAGCAGATTTTGCAGTAACTAATAATATACTAATAAGTAGCACTTTATTTCCACATAAGAACATCCACAAGTGGACTTGCAGAGCTCTAGTTGGAAAAACGATCATGTATTGATTAAAGCTAGACACGATAAAGATGTAATGGAAATGTAATAGAAGGGCTGACTGCAATTATGACCACTTTTTAGCGCAAATAAAGTTCAAACCTAAAATCTTGGTATCTGGAATAAGATCAAGCAAGAAGATTGAAAGACATGATATTAAAAAAGTTAATCAAACAAGTGTGTCCTTAAAGTACAGAGAGAAGATAAATAAACTACTAGAGGAGAGTTTTTTTTAGCAATACCTGCACCACTTTGATTGAGGTGAACCAACTGTTAGCCATGATATTCCTGTTACTCCCGTATATACATTTGGCAAGCCGTACAATGGCCTGTGTTGGTTTCTTGAGTTCCTTTTCTTCATGCAGTAGTGTCATGCCATCCCTGTCTTTACCGACATTAGGAATTGAAAAGATTTGCAGTGTGAGCATCTGTAATGCACATGAGGTTGATGCCATGTTTCTGTTTTTTGGCACATATACGCAAAAGGCCTCTACATGGAATGACAGTTTCATCTCCACATGGATGAGTCCCAACAGAAAATACTTCTTTGACAGTGTGAAATGAATATATTGAAAATGCTGGAAATAGCTGCTGCAGGGTCACTTTTTTTCTCTCTCTTCAAGGCTAGATAAGAGAGCCAATAACAACATTTCACAACTTTTCACTGACATAAGTCCATGAGAAACAGGATGGCCAGTGCTGTCTGTTCAGAAAAGAGATGCATGGCATTCACATCCTGACTTGAATACAGAGCACAGAATCATTAGACCAGTAAGTGCTTCTAGTCCATCCCAATCTGCATTGTCATAATCTGGGGATCCTGAGTTCTTTACATACCCTCTCAATGATTCCAGGTCTGAGCTTTTTGTGATTCACAATTCCAGAATGTCATTTTATCTTAAAAAAATTAAATGCCATGCTTATTCTGGAGTAGGATTGTTATCTAAATGGAAGGCAGGTCCTACAAGTTTTGAAAATTTGACTCTGATAATATTTTTCTGTGGTGCTTTAATCCCTGTACTGGGTCCTTAGAACTCCAGGTTTATCTGTCCTTCACTTTCACCTGTCATTTGAAGAGGAGGTGCATGCTCTGCGTGTTCTTTGTCACTCAATTGATCACAGACATCTTCTGCACTAATTTCTAAATTGCTATCACTGTCTGATCATGATAAGTGATCATTTTCAGGTTCACAGAAACCATCTGACACAATTTCATCATCACTGCCGTCAGAGTCAGGCAGAGGTAACTTCATAATCCTCCTTTTCCTCTTGAACACATCTGGCATCCTACCCGCCACTTTCAATTACAGAACAAAATAATAATGACAACAACATAACCAGATAAAGAATAAAAATTCATCGGTCAAAACTAATATCCATCTCTGAGACAGATGAAAAAAACTTACCTATACAATTATATCCATCTATAAGATGGGGTGGAATCTCCTCATGCACTGATTTCTCCAAACGAATAAAGAATACGACGCCAATGCTAACTGTGGTCAGAGCACACTTACGGGCTACAAGCCTGAGCAATGAAAGGTCCTGCCGCCACTAGCAAAAGTATGAAACGTACACATCTGACAGATGGACGTTACCATTTGAGGGTTAAGTGAGTGTACTTCACACATTAGCTGCACCACTTTGTGCCAACTGGTTGGGGAATGAGTGTGCAGCAGAGCTGGTCTGAATGCAACCGTAAAGACGAAGGCCCTGCATTTGCCAGGAATGAGCCCTGGCCATCCAGCCTATAGGGTAACTTGTTTTATATATTTGCTTGGTCTGACGCCTGCATATGAAAGTTGGGTGAGAAGCATGACATATAAGATTGCAAAGTACAGAAATGATGCTTCTAGAAATTTAAATGTTTAATTTCTAAACTAGAAAGTTGGGATATGTAATTTGTTGTTCTCAAAGGTTTGCTGTGTATTAAACTTATATCTTTCTCATAATTAAATAAAGTTTCCTCCTATCAGAATTATTTAACACAAACAGTAAAACAGGAAAAACTTAGAACTCCAATCTGACCTTTGATTGCTTCACATTAAAGTACTTTTAAAGTGGAAGATAAAGGAATGTGGTCTAACACTGGCATGATATAGATGCTGTAATTAATATTGACACAAATGTTTACTTACTCTGAAGAATTCTGTGTTAGAAATTCTCGGACAAGAAGTTTGATCTTTGTTATGTTCCTTCCCACTTGCAAGATGGAATTGTTTTCCTCTGTCTCTTCAAAACTGAATGGGTACACCTGTCTTGGACCAACATGTTTCTTCCCTATAATGCCTGTTAAAAACAGGTGAATATATCTCTAAGTAAAGCAAATAATTAGGGCAAAGGTAAGTTCAACAGCCACTTATGAAGTTTTAAGCATATCAGAAAAATCTAAATAATCAGAATTTAAAGTAACAGTCAGTCTGAAGAAGCATATATTTAAGAGAATGTCTGCAATGTGGCTGGATCAATGTTTGTTAGTCAGTGTGCCATGATGAGAAATGTAGGTGTCCATCAACATTTTAAATACATATTTGTTACAGACTCAACTTTCACCCATTTTTAACTGCAATACTTAACCTCTCTGTTACTTGTGTCATTTAATAATACTTTATGAAATGTTGATAATCTGTTATATACATGCATGCATGCATACATACATACATACATACATACATACATACATACATACATACATACACATTCCACTGATCCATCAGTCTGCCATGTGGCATTTGGATATGAAACACGTCATAATGCTATAAAAAACATGATTACATAAAACAATCACTAGTCCTGTGTCAAAACAAGTAGACAATATACAACAAAAAATATAGAATATTTATAAGGCCTTTCTTATGATTGCAAACACATATGATTGGATAATGGCTACTGCTGTCTCTAAAATTAGTGGAAAGATTTGTGCAGTGATTAGTATGGTTAGTAACGTGATTTATTGTTGGTCCGTTGTTCTCTAAGAGGGTTTGTAGTAGATGGCCGGTGATTATATTTGCTCTTAGATGTACTGCTAGTGTTCCTGGTTGGATTAAGTTCACTTTTATGAACTTAAATGGTTATAAATTAAACAAAAGTGAAGCATATATATATATATATATATAAAGTTAATGCATCCATTCATCCTTACTGAATGCTGCAGTTGGATGATTGTCACTTCTACTTTGCATTCAGGAAGTTGCTGGTTGAAACCTTGGCCCAGTGGTAGGCTATCCTGTCCTTCATATTCTTTCTCACATCCTCTCTCCAGGCAAGTGCTTTTGGAGAGTACATTAAAATAGGCCATAATTACCTCCTTCCATATTATTTCAAACTGATCATACACAAATCATTCTACCATTTGACATTACACAAACTAACCAGTTGTAAAATCATTATTAGGTAAACCAGAAATCAATCAATCAATCATTCACACATGCCTATATACTAAAACACAGCTTCATGAGAACATATTATCTGGTGAACCAAGAAACTGAATGACATTTTAATATACTATCATACGGAAAAGGTTGAGAAACACTGGTAAGGTAAAACATAATTTCACTCCAGAACAGACCATGAAGGCCCAGAGGCAGAGTAGAGGTATAGCTCTACTCTTTCTTTAACTTCAGCACTAGACGGGGGTGGGTGATCAATACCACGCCGCACCTGCTTTACCCCGGAAAGAGACACAGTACCCATTGTATAGGAGGCTGGGTGGGCCCCAGGGCCGGTCTGGATGGGTGCAGAAAATCTTGCCCCTCACTGGGGTTTCATCCCCAGATCGTCCAGCCCATAGCAAATTACTATACCGACTAGCTATCCCAACCCACTGAGAAATACTGGACTGGACAGTAAACAGATAATTTATTTCAGTGCATTCCATACTGGGAACCACTCTACATTATTGCACACCTATATCTCACCTGTTCTTATTCCATGGTCTGACAAAATTGCTGGAAGACTTTTGACATTTTCAAAGGAATTGAAATGGTGAACTCCTTGGTGCAAACCATACATTCCATTTTGGTGAGCTGGTAACCCAGTTAAGATAGCTGAACGACTACAAGGAATGATAAGTAACTGGTTAGTTGGTAGGTGACCTCAATAGTAATGTCTAACAAGTTTTAACACCTTCCATAGGTTTTTAAAATTTATTTACAAAACGAAATCTCAAGAATTATGTTTGGAGTTGGGAATTATGATGACACTAATGATGAAAACAGTTTTGTATGTTTTGTAATAGTGCAGACCTAAAAAGTTACACAACTCCTATACTAAAAGATGCTGCAGGTGATCATTTTGTAATTTGGGTCAGACATGCTTGTTTAAAAATAAATATGAGTCAGAGAATCTTCCAAGAAAATTCTAATTAAATTCCTTGCCTGCACATACCAAAAGTCAGAAAAGTAACATTATTAATCATTAATTCAAACATTATGTCCTTAACTCTGACTGATGTTTACAAAGTGGTGAGACATTAAAATAAATCTGAAGTGAGCCCCACACTAATGTTGGTAAGGTGAACATACATTATGGACCTCAAAACATGTACTGCAAATGCATCTTCCCTACAGGATGTCCAGCTCAGTGGAACCCAAACACAGAATATGAAAACCTGCTCATGTTATCTATATTAATAGTCTGTATTATATAACTTGCCAATCCCAGTGGCCATGCGGTCTAAGGCGTGTGTCTGCGGCCGCTCGCTTACTGGGATTGGTTCGAATCCCACTGGGGGCATGGATGTCTGTCTCTTGTGAGTTGTGTGTTGTCAGGTAGAGGTCTCTGCGACGAGCTGGTCCCTCATCCAGAGGAGTCCTACCGAGTGTGGAGTGTCTAAAAGTGTGATCGTGAAGCCTCAAACAATGAGGCGGCCTAGGCCCCCAAGGGGCTGTCGAGCCATTGAAAAAAAAATGATATAACTTACCACATGTTGACACAGGCACTGGAAATGACCTGCTTCAACTCTCAGATATGCTTACCACCTGGTGAAGAACGTATTAAAACCTCTTTGAATTTTTGGCTAGACATTGCCAATACTGCATGCCTGAGTATTTCTTTAAGTTCAACTTCTGTGTACAGATTTTCTGCCAACCGATATCTGAACACCTGTTTATATTACAGTTTCAGTAATCTCATTTGTAAAATAAGTTAGCAATGGACTGATTTAACCACTACATACTGCTTCACAGTAACAGTTACAAAACAGAACTGTTGCACCAGTCTGCCTCCTGGAGTGTTTTGCACAACTGTAAATTTTTATACTTTCAAATGAATCAGTTTTATGGCTGTGTGTAAGGGAAAGTGTTGTACCTTGCATCATTTTTAATTTCAGTCATTAGCCATTACTCAGCCATCTATAGGCAAATATAAAAAGTATTACTACCTACTTGAAGATTTCTCCACCATGAGTATTGTGTGTTAGAGTCTTTGTTTGGTAGAACACTGTTTACTGTTTACAATGTTTTGAAAATTCTGGCTATGTAAAGTTTTTTTCAAGAAGATTGTTACAAAATTTTGTGTTTCAGTGTTTTTATTTCTTGTATGATTTAAGGTACAGGTAAGAACTTACTATTTAGCTCTTTCATTTGACGTAAGTAGTTTGCCTTCAAATCTAACCTGACCATTAAATTTGTGTTATTATTCCATTTTTGATCTACTGTTGTACCTTGGGTCATGGGCCAAGGTACAACATGGTGTGTATGTTCAGTCCATTCAGCATAAGAAATTATTTCCTTTCTAGGAACACGCCATGAAGCAAGTCAGGTAAAAAAAAGAACAAAGGTAGATTCAGAAGCCATATGACAAACCATAAAAGATGTAATTAGTAACAAAAGAAAAGTATGGTGGCATGTAATTTTGGAATTTCAAAAACAAGACTAAGCCATCACTTGTTGACGTTTCAAGAACAAGAAAGCCCTACTGATGAGTACATAGCTAGAAATTATGTCAAGTAAATTTTCATTGCCACACAGGAACATGAATTGGTTGAGTATTTTAAACAGGCTGCAAAATTACATTATAATCTCTCAACGAAGGAAGTTATGAAACTTGCCTTCCAGTATGGCAAAGAAAATGGTGTAACTACACCAGACAGTTGGGTAATGAATGAATGTACTGGTAATATGTGGCTCAGGGGACTGAGGAAACGTCACAAGTCCTGGTGTTTGAGAAAACCTGCAGCTATTAGTCTCGCTCGATCTGTACAAGCATTTTTTTAAAATTTAAAGGAACTTACATCAAGACACAATTTCACAGCTAATAAAATCTATAGTTTAGATGAGACTGGTAATTCAACTGTTCATGTTCCTCACAAAACTATCTGTGCTAAGGGCTCAAGCAAGTGGAGTGTGTGTCTTTTGGGGAGAGAGGGATAAATGTTACAATGATTGTTACTGTAAATGCCATTTCACCATGTTCCTCTAATGTTGATATCTCCAAGAGTACATTTCAGGAACCACATGTTGACTGGTGCTCCTACAGCTTCAGTTGGAGGTACAAACCCAACAGGTTGGTCAAATGAGAGGCTCTTTGTGACTATCTGAAGCATTTTATTGCTTTGTAAGGAAGACCCAGTTCTCTTGATTGTAGACAATCATGAGTCGCACTAATCAATCCCAGCCATCAACGTGGCAAAAGAAAATGGTGGCACTATCCTCTTTACATTGCTGCCCCATATATCACATACGTTACAGCCATTGTTCTGCACCATCTTTGGTCCATATAAAACATATTACAATGCTTGCCTTCATGATTGGATGCTGTCAAACCCAGGCAAACCTGTAACCATTTACAGTGTTGCAGACATTATTGCTAAATCTTCCAGCAAGGCATTTACCGAACACAACATTGAAGAGGAGTTTCATGGGACAGGAATTTATCCCTAAATTAAAACATTTTTAATGAAGATGAATTCCTATCCTCCTACATCATTGACAGACCTTACAGTCAGGTAACAGAACCATCCAATGCACCTTCAAGCTCCAAACACAACAATGAAAAAGGAGTATGAGCTGGATTTATAAGGAGCATGAAAGTAATCCCTGAAATAATAAGACCCTTCCCTAAAGCTGGACTAAGAAAAACTGAGGGAAGAAAGCATGGAAAAGCAGGATCCTAACAGACACACCAGAGAAGAGTGAAATTGAAAACCAAAGAGCCAAAAAGGGTAAAAGGAAATATTCAGGGGAAAACACTTGAGAAGAAGATGGTAAAGAAGAGCCTTATTACTGTTGACTGTTCTGAAAAGGAGTCTGAAGAGATTCCATATGCAGAATGAGTAACAATGATTATGTAGAAGTGAGTGAAAAAGAAACTGTCAAAAGCAGTGAAGAAAGTTTTGCTGCTGGTGATGTTGCAAAAGGGGATTTTATTTTTGTAAAGCTGGCAGGGAAGAGAAGCATTTATCATTACATAGCTGAAGCAGTGAATGATTTTTATGGATATGAGTATGAAATGAGGTAGTACAAACAGCTGGACAACACCAATAAATTTATCCTTGACAAAGAAAATGAATATTTCAGCATTCTTAGTAGGGAAGTATTACGGAAACTTCCACCCACATTACCAGCAGGATTGTCCAAATGCCAAGCATCACAGCTGTGTTTTGCAGTCGGTTTAGTGAATTTAATTTGAAACAGAGTCAAGCTGCCTCTTTAGCTATACAAAATATATAAGAGTACATGTAACTGAATTCAGTTTAAGTTGGATATAGATTATCTTTCATATTTCCTGTTCTTCATTTGTAGATATATTAAATGAATGTTATTGGAAGTATACTGACTGCATACCCTTTTCTTCTGATACTAAGGTTTCTACTCCTGATGACATAAGTTGTATATTCGTTAGTGTAGTAGGCTATAGGCCCTGTACCTACACAAAGTGTAAAAAGTAAATTAACTCTTTGCTTTACCCTTCTCTTGAATTCAGGCCCACGGTACAACATTGGTCACTTTACCTTCTCCGCTTCAGGTGTCATCAGTAGCCATACAAATGAAGCAATGTTGAAATAAAAATATACTTCAGTTGCCAGATACATGTGCAACAGTATGCAGCATGCGAAACTTTACAACAGGTAATCCTGTTGAAACAGAAGAATGAAATCCAAAAACTGATCCAAGGTACAACACCCTTCCCAGAATAACCATCTTGAAAATTTTGTTATTCATATTGTGCCTATTCTTACAATTAATACATCAACCAACATATCCACTTGATAAAATACAATTCAAAATAATTCCCTGATGATGGCACCCGGTGCCAAAACATGTAGGAGTTTAATACTTGTCTTGAATTGTATTTTATCAATTGCACATATTGGTTGATGCATTAATTAAACATCTTGAAAAATTTTCATGGATATGCTTCAGAATGCACTGCACGATCATCTAACGTTTCTTCTGAAAGAACATGTAGTAATCATTTTTGCTTCCATTTTAGCAAGGAACCTGTTGCTTGACATTTATTCACCAGTCAATGTACTATTGATTATGAAGCAACTGAAACACTGGGATTCCAACTTCTAAATTAGTTATGATGATTCTGTCCTCATATAGGCTTCCAAAGTAAAAATTCTTTCTATTACTCTGTATGTAATATACATAACCAAAAACAATTTATGTCTGTTACACCCTGCATACGAAAGTGGACTGTGTGACTAAGACTTCAGATGACACAATATAACCAATGTACTGTGATCAAACTACCAGAAATGATTCACATACAGCCTGATAACACAGCCATTACCTTTGGTTTCACATTCAAATGGAGGCTCTGTATTTATTTCAATTGCAACTGTTCCTCTGTACTATGTATGAAAAGTAACATAAATAAGGGTACTGTTGTTAATATTTGACAATTGCTGCTTGAGTAATCTGTGGGTTGTATTTCCCACCCCTGGTGTACAGTCATGACTTACCAGTATAAGATTCCAGGCTCTCATGGCAGGTATTGTTCAACTGATAGTCATCTGGGTTATTACACAATGAAGGAGTCATTCACTGAAGTCAGAGGCAACATGTTCCTCCAAAACACTGGTACAAACTTATGATCCTACATGGTGTAATAACTCAGAAGAATATTATTTACCCTCCATTATTTTGCGTGTGTTTTTGCTTATTTCTTGGTTACATACCTGTGGTCAGTTGCTAAGATCATATACTGTCACCTAAAAATGAAAACTTGTCCAGGAAATAGACATGGTCTGTTTTTGCCAGAACCAGAAATTTCTTGGTTCATTTGTACAAACAAAACTGTGGCTTCAGAGCCAGTTGTTTACTGTACCTTGGTGAACAACTGCTCACAGATGTGTAAGCATTGTTAAAAATCAAGCTTCTCTTTCCTAAGGCATCTATATTTGGTGTCTGACATATCTTGTTCCTGTATGTCCCCATTTCAAATCCTCCATCATCAGCTGGCATAAAAATAAATGACAATATAAACTGAATACAGATATATGAGCAATCATCAAGTTTAAAGTATGAATGAATTTTACAAAGTTCACAGTGTATGAAATAATAATGTATTTTCAGGCTTTCTTCTGGTAGTTCATGATGTTGCAGCAGACTAGAACAATTCTTTCACAGAATGTCAAATAAGGACAAACTTGTAAGTTAAGTTTCCAGTTGCTCTTAATTCCAGATACTCTACGAATAAAATATACTTATGAAGTCTGTCTTCCTCCTTTTTCTCTGTCACATCTAAGTACCTGTACCTTCTACAAATTAACACTACATATGTTAAGTATAATACTGATGATATGGAAGAAAACACAACTTTTTGCAGTCAAGTATAATTCAGTACTTGAAGAATAATGTATGAGCAATAAGTCAAAGTTAAAATAATTACAGATTAAAATACATATAAATGTATATATTAAACACACATATAAATGTAAATGTATACATTAAAAGTTTGCATACAAACATCTACTGTTTTCAATTATGTAATATTGTTGATTAGGTTGCCAGGGAATAAAGAAATTTGTCGTGCCCATCTAAGTAGCAGCATCTCCACCCTGCCTGTATACTTCTACTTCCAATACACATTTCAAGAGGGCTGGACAACTTTCTTTATTCTGTCACGACTGAAACAGCATACTAATTACAATTTAATGGATACATTTCTATGTGTTTTTAATGAATACACTTGTATGTATTTTAACCTGTAATTATTTTAACTTGGATTTATCACTCAAATAAATAAATAAGGACAAAATCACATTGTTAACTAAAGATCATAGATACATAAGTTCAGAACACTCAACCTGGCCACCAATGAGTGGATACTTTGATGCCTTGCATTTCATTGCCATGTAACTTGCACAACATCGATATGATTACATGCATACATATACTATATACGAAGTGCTACCCAGAAATTCCCGAAATTTGAACGTCGCGAGGGAACCGGTTTTAGTACGGACAAGTGGCGCCTGGTAGCGCTGCACGTATCCTTTTTGAACCAGTGTGCGACGTGGCTTCGCGCTTAGAGCACGCATTGTTTTGATCTACGCGTTTTATAACGTCGTGTTTGTGTCGTTTTGCGATTTTTTCGTTGAAATAGTGGACGTGAAGGAGCAGCGTGTTTCCATCAAGTTTTGCTTCAAACGTGACAAGAGTGCGGCAAAAACTCAGCAAATGCTTAAACAAGCATTTTTGGTGATCACGCGTTGGGTCAGACGCAAACCTACGACTAGTTTAACCGGTCTAAAATGGCCGAACGTCAGTTGACGATGACGAACGTCCTGGACGACCTTCAACCGGCACAACGCCGGAAAATGTTGCAGAAGTGCGTGAGGTTATCCGCGAGGACCGTAGGCGAAGGATCCATGACGTTTGCAGCATTGTTGGACTGTCATATGGGACATGCCAGCGCATTTTGTCAGACGAACTCAACATGAGGCGAATTGCTGCAAAATTCGTGCCAAGGCTGCTGACTGACGACCAGCAGCAACATCGGCTGGAAGTCAGCATGGAACTTAAGGAGCAGGTCAGAAATGACCCAGACTTCCTTTCGAAGGTCGTAACTCGTGATGAAAGTTGGATTTATGGGTACGACCCTGAAACAAATCCTTTAAATCCCTGAAACCTACTAGTTCTCATAGATATGATGAAATTTCATTTAAAATCTTAAAAGCTAGCTCCCATTTAATTAGTTCACATTTAACTTGTATTTACAATAAATCATTAGCAACTGGAATCTTCTCGACTGAAATATTCTGTAATAAAGTAAATATTTAAAAAAGGTGATAAGAATTCTATGTCTAACTACAGTCCAATATCTTTATTAACCTCCTTCTCAAAATTTTTGAAAAGGTAATATATGCGAGATTATAACAACACCTAATTGACAATAATACCTTGGTCAATAAACAATTTGGATTCTGAGCAAATTCCTCTACTGACAAGGCTACTTATAAACTACTAACGAAATACTTTATGCCTTAAATGACAAATTAATGGTAAGTGGCATATTTTGTGATTTTGAAAAGGTGTTTGAAAGTGTAAATCATGTTTCATTATCCAAACTGAAATGTTGTGGCATAAATGGTACAACTTATAAGTTAATAAAATCTTATCATCAGGACAGATTTCAGAGAGTTGTAACTGATCCCACAGTCCTCCATAATACTTCTTCTGACTGGAGAAATATTTCACATGGTGTCCCTCAGGGATCTATTCTGGACCATTACTTTTTTTTTATATATATATTAATGACTTGCCAAGGATTCTAATTAACAATTCCATATGTGTTCTTTTTGCTGATGATACAAGTGTAATTATAACTAATTCCAATCCAACTGATTTTCAAAAAGATATCAAAGATGTATTTGAACATTTAAATACATGGTTCACTCTCAATTTATTATCATTCAATTTTGACAAAACAAATTTTATTTATTTCAAAACTAAAAATACCTGCAGTTTGGATATAGAGGTTGAAAATATAACAGATTTATTGCTAATACGTATTTTACCAGGTTCCTTGGATTAATTATTGATAACGTGTATTAATTGAAAAGTCAAATAGATCAGCTCTTACCAAAAATTAGTACAGCCTGTTATGCCATTAGAATTATAAAACCTCTTATGTCTCATGAAACACTGGTGATGATCTACTAATGCCTATTTTCATTCAATTATGAATTATAGCATTATTTTCTGGGGTAATTCTTCATACAGTATATTTTCAGATTACAATAAAAAAAACATTGAGAATCATTACAAATTCTAGAAACAGAGATTACTGTAGAGATTTATTTAAGACACTAAAAATTCTTCCCATCAATCTCAAGATACCTTTTCTTTATTATGTTTTTTTGTCAAGAATATGGATCAATATAAGGTCAATTTGGAAATTCATGGTAGGAATACTAGACAAAGTTCCAATTTTCATCAAACTACATCTAACTTGTCACTTTATCAAAGAGGTACCTAGTATATGGGCATTAAGATTTTGAATCGCCTTCCTTCTTACATAAAAAATTTATGTCATAATATTAAACAGTTCAAATTGGTTTAAAATCTTTTCTTTATTTGAATTCTTTTTATACACTTGATGAATATTTTAATTGTAATAATGTCTTAAGATCTTGGTTGATTATATATTTATTTCTTTTATAATTAATACATATGTACATTCTTTTTATGTGCGCTATGCCTGTTTTTACTAAATTGTTAATACTATTTCATGAATATGGATTGGAGTTGTTGTATTAATTATCTGTCTATTGCATACGAGTATAATATTATCTATTTTCACTTATTCACCACAGTTATGGAGGTTTGTCTATCAGCTATTTTGCAGTTCATATTTTAATATATCTATACAGCTTTATTTTATTAATGTATTTATAGTATTGTATCTTTTTCTACTGTTATGCTTCTTAACTGATATCTTTTGTCTCTTTTGTTTTTAATGTATATTATATATTTATTTATGTTCTTTTGAAGAATTCTATATCCCATGGTCTCTAATGTGACCTTTTGTGGACCAATGAATGTGAATGTAAATAAGGAATTAAAGAACAATCGTCTTAGTGGAAGTGTCTATCTTCAACCCGGCTGAAAAAAGTGCAGCAAGTGAAAAGCAATGTGAAGTTAATGCTGATCTGCTTTTTCGATATTGACGGGATTATCCATAAGGAATTCGTGCCTCCAGGTCAGACTGTCAATGCGAAGTTCTACTGCGACGTCCTGAGGCAGCTTAGGGAGGACATGAGATGGAAGCGGCAAGGAAATGGTGCGCGAACAACTGGGTGCTCCATCATGAAAACGCACCTGCACACACTGCTTTGGCTGTGCAGCAGTTTTTGGCCTCCAAAAACATGACGGTCTTCCCCACCCCTTACTCACCTGATTTAGCCCTGCATGACTTCTTCCTCTTCTCCAAGATGAAAATCAAGTTGAAGGGGCGAAGATTTGACACCGCAGAGGAGATCCAGGCCGAATCGCAGAAGGTGTTGGAAGATGCTGACATAAAAGGACTTCCAGGACAGCTTCGAATCGTGGCGCAAACGTTGGGATTGTTGTGTACGCTCCCAAGGGGATGGTGGCGATTAGGTCTTTGAACGTGTCAATTTTTTTTCTGATACATTTCGGGAACTTTTGGATAGCACCTCTTACACTACTGCCCACATTAATTATGACTCTTTCATAATGTTTCTATATGAAACAAAACATGTTGAAGTTAAAGGTGTAACATAGACTATTAGGTACATTTTACCTGATAGCAGTGTATTATGTTGGTTAAACAGTAAATATTTGAACTATGTACACCAGGTGCACACCCACAATTTTTCACTGGGGGGGGGGGGGGGGGGGGGGGGATGGCTGACCCTGAGGCTATATATAATTTAAGTTTTATTTTAAAAGTTATGTTATAAAAATCATGTCATAAGTATAATATAACACTGTCTGCAACTGCATTTATATGCATACGAATATAACTGCATGTTCCATGACTAAATCAAAATCTTCTTGTTTTCTTAAATATTATTAATTTATTTTTCAAAATTCTAATGTACTAGTCATCAGCCGATTTCAGTGGCTGATTTCAGCTCAAGGGTAAATCACATAAATCTTTTGATACCATAATATCTAAAAAATCTTAAATTAAGTTACAGACCAACTGATGCACACTAAAACCACTTTTTATGCAGCTTTATTATTAAAATTGTTAAAATTGTACCCCTACACGTGTTTCGATCCTAGGATCATCGTCAGGGGGTTTTTTGCTAAAAGCTACAGTCACTTCAAACACATGATTTTAAATATTCTATCGGCACTTTAAAACTTATATATTATAAGTTAAAATCTTGTAAAAAGACTCGTTAAAAGTTGTAAAATTGTAAAAGTACTGTAGATAGTAGATTGCGGAAGTGCTGGCGTGTGGGATCTGGTATTAAAGGCATGTGATATGTTTTTGTGGGGAGCGAAGTGTACTGCCTATTGTACGGTGAAGAGTACTATAGTATATATAGAGGTACTATAGTACTCTTCACCGTACAACAGGCAGTATGTTTTTGTGGGGAGCGAAGTGTACTGCCTGTTGTACGGTGAAGAGTACTATAGTATATATACTACAGTATATATAGAGGTACTATAGTACTCTTCACCGTACAACAGGCAGTACACTTCGCTCCCCACAAAAACATATCACATGCCTTAATACGACTATCCCACACGTCAGCACTTCCACAATCTACTATCTACAGTACTTTTACAATTTTACAACTTTTAACGAGTCTTTTTACAAGATTTTAACTTATAATATATATGTTTTAAAGTGCCGATAGAATATTTAAAATCATGTGTTTGAAGTGACTGTAGCTTTTAGCAAAAAAAACCCCTGACGATGATCCTAGGATCAAAACACGTGTAGGGGTACAATTTTAACAAGTTTAATAATAAAGCTGCATAAAAAGTGGTTTTAGTGTGCATCAGTTGGTCTGTAACTTAATTTAATATGACGAAGATGCACGGTGTCAACAGTGTGAAATCTAAAAAATCTGTTTTTTAAATTTGAGTTTTGGGGGGGGGGGCCTGATATACACAGAATAGGCAACATTATAAGTTCGTTGCAGTTGAATACAGTAACACACAAATCACATAAAATTTAAGAGTCAGTCTCCAATGTACCACCAACATAAGGGCAACCTGGACCTACTGATAGCATCCTCTGTATTATTCATTCCTGTTCTTTAAAAAAGTGTGTTTTTTATGGTAGACCAGTAATGACTATGACTAGGTGAATGCAGTGCATTCACATTTTTCTATAAACTGTTCCATAAAGCTAATTTCAAAGTCTCACAAGTATAATTTACAGAAAACACACTTAAAAGTGTGAATTTCTTTTCTAGAGAAGTACTAGTATTCTGATAAGGCAAGCAGAAGTTCACTGACACAAAGAATGTTAAAAAATTTGTTTCTAAGGTTTCTGATGTGAAGGCACACATAGGGCAGTTATACCCAATGTTAAGTGGATCATAAGACTGATGATCATCACTGGCTTCCTACAGCTTAATGTGTACTCTCAGCAGGGCAGTGAAGGAAACTGGTATTTATAATCTCAAAGTCTGCTGTCTTCTGTGGATGGTAAGGGTTAAAGCAATTCCATTACAGGCCTGGACAGGCCCTTAGGTTCCAGGAGGTTGAGGCTCCCAGATTTCTAGACACTCGGCACATGAAGGTGGTAAGGTTGTCAGCTCTACGCACTGGCCGCCTTTTGTGTAATTGAAGAAATGTAGTTACTTATGTAACATTATACACGTCTAGTGTAACCCTCATTACAGCTAGGCCACCTTTCACTTTTGTTGTGGATGAAGTACTGAAGGAAGCCAATAAGGTGTGATAGATTAAGGGGGTGCAGTATGTTGTGTGATGACAAATATTATGTTACACCTAATTGTGTGTTTATCATGTATTTGGTTATATTCTTTAGTCACTTCTACACCCTCTTAGTCTATTCCACCTCGTTGGCTTCCTTCAGTATTTCCTTCACAATGAAAGTGGCCTAATTGTAACAAGGTTTATACCACACTTGTATAGTATTATGCACCTAAATTTCTTCAATTACACAAATAGTATTTTACACACATATATAATACATCACATATCTTGTAACTTCACAGTGTATTCATTCTACAGCTTATAACAACCACCATTTGAGAACACGGAATATAAAGAAAAATGGGGAAATAAATTGAAAATCAAACACCTAAAAATTCGGTCCTGTCCAATTCAGTATGGAGTAAGTTTCATTTTATTCTGAACCTTTAGTACTTATTTAAAATTATCCATGTTCTGCAGAGTACACTAGCTCACAATACTTATTCCTACTACTGCACAACAATAAAAAGTTTTTTTGTAGTTTTATAAATATATACACTCCTCCTGCATGTTTCAGCCTACATTGGCCATCTTCAGGGAGGTGGTTAACAAAGGAAAGTGGCTAATTATGTTAGAGATATGCAGTTATAATGATAAGATACATATGTTGAGTAAAATACATATTTAAATGTGTAAAACTTGGAAAGAGATAACATGTGTTCGCAAGTATCATTGTAAAGGTAAAGTTTACCCTAGAACAGGCCATGAAGACCCAAAGGGGGAGTAGAGGTATAGCTCTACTCTTTCTTTAACCCTGGCACTAGATGGGGGTGGGAGGTCAACTCCATGCCCCGGCCGCTTTACCCCCGGGAATGACCTGGTACCCATTGTACAGGAGGCTGGGTAAGCACCAGGGCTGGTCTGGACTGGTGCTGAAAATCTTGCCCTCACTGGGATTCGATCCCCGGACCGTCCAGCTCGTAATCTGTTTTTTACAGAACACAGGTATTTTAGCAATATAACTGCAGATCTGTAACATTATTAGTCACTTTCCTTTTTTTAACCACCTACCTAAAGATGGTCAATGTAGGCCAAAACATGTAGGAGTGTATATATTTATAAAACATTGTCTTTTTATTGTTGTGCAGTTGGAATAAATATTGTGCGCTTTGCTAATAACTATTCTGTAATAATCAGTATACAATAAAGAAATTAAAAATAACTTTTTAATTACAGATTATTCCCCTCAAAGCGTATTTAGTGCAGCTGCACTACCCTTTCATGTTGGAAGTACAAGATAAAGATTTTAACGTAGTACTTTTAATATGTACCCTATCTTTTGCTTGTAATTAATTTCAGCTGCCAAAAACTACAATAATTATAATTCTGGGTCTCAACTTCATGGAATGAAATATTTTATTGTAATGTATATGATAATGTATATATAATGTATATGATAACCTTTCTTTCAGTATTATATCAAGAGAAGCCAAAACATTTCTCAATAACTGATACAGCAAAATATTATCAAATGCAGTCGTGATTGTCGTTACTAGACAGTTTATTGTGTGTACATCACAATGGGATGTTTCACGTAAAGAAAATACTGATACGGAAATCTGAACGAGCGAAAATGTGTGGTATTCTCAGGTTTTATTTTTCAACATCCCTTCATTTTCATGCATTCAGGTTCGTTGTGAAGACATTTGGTTAAGATATGAAACTGGATATATTACAAGGTTTGCCCAAGAACAATAAGCATAAATTAAGTTTGATTTAACTGGTACATTACAAAGTTCAGCTCTGGTCTCATAAAAAACATCCCCTCCCTATATCACCATAATTCAGAATGCACTGGCCACTAGTACTACTAATCCTGATGTATGTCTATGATACTTAAATGGCAATGTTCATTGAAATATACTGTTTGGGATAAAAAAATGTTATTAAACGGCCATGTTGTGTTATCGAAATCAACAAATTTGAATGAAAATTGTGCTGCAAGTATCATACCAACCCTTGTCTGCGACATAGACGTTCTAACGTGGCAGGGTTGCCACCGCTAACAAAGTCCCTTATTCTGGAGTTGAACCGCTTTTAACATGTGTCCACAATTGCCACTTTCACGAAACGTACCCAAATCCCAACCTACATGCGCCTGTGAATAGTTTCACTATATCTAAATCACTTTACATCCTCACCGATAAACAGCAGAGCGTTTTTCATTGGGGTATGTAGGAGCGTACAATAATTTGCCGTCAGTAAAGTGTATATGAAAATAACACAAGAATGCGTTAGGATCTTCATCATGCCCTACACTCAACTCTTGCTACGGCACTCAATATAACTTGTTCAACAGACAATAGAACATACAGGCCACAGATTACTACTACCAGATCGGTAACTTGAATGCTATTGGTCGGAAACGTGGAGCCGAGGCTATTGTCCTGCCATCTATGAGCCGTTCACAAGTACCACAAGGTGTTAGTAGCAATCGGTAGCAGTATCCCAGTCGGTAAGGTTGACTACTATTCGGCCCAAAATATCCCCCCCCCCCCCTTTCGCCACTGTCATACAGATAATTTTCGCTTGACATGGTTCAGCAGCAGCATGAAATAATGTCCTGTAGAATAGGTCATATCATAGGTATTTCATTCATATGTATTTATTATCCCTGCACTGAAATCTACTCAGCTAGAGTGTATGTTAATGTTCACACTTTTAACTTCCACTTCTAACACATCAATATTGAATGTAGGACAAGATATAAAGAAACTAAAAATTTTTTATTCTTCAAAAACGGGCAGTAAGGTATACTGCAGGGTTAAAACATTTAGAATCGTGTAGAAAGAGTTTCAGTCATCTAAAGATATTAACAGTGTATTTGTTATACATTCAAAAGACAATCTTATAAGTAATAGAAAAGTCTAACTGCACTGTAAATAAACATGTACATACACGTAACACAAGAAATAGTCTTTATTATATCTATCTATCTATCAATCAATCTATCTATTATGACTATACAAGCAAAGGTATATGTTGTATATACAATAAGATTATACAATAAACACAGCTGTACTTTTGTTATGTATAATACAGATTCACATCCTATATCACTGTATTTTCATCTACAGGATGAATGAAAAAAGTGATTGATGTAAAATATCAAACAGTGTATATTCAGTTCAATTCAATGCAATTTATTTCATCTTCAAGCAGATCCACAACCATTGGATATAGAATGTGGCACATAATTATCATGTTCAAATCTTCTCCAGAATCAAATATAATAAAAGATAATACAATAAAATCATCATGAATAAATACAGAATTATTTTCAGTTAAAATTATAATGCTTAGAATGTATGTATAAAAATATAAATGAAATTATATATATATATATATATATATATATATACACACACATAGACACAGATACACGTAATATAATACCATAGATATTTAAACAATCAAGTATAAATTAAAAATTTTTGAATACAATATCATTAATTTTCATAATATACACAATATATACAGACACCAGCTGAAGTGGGTAACCTGAACATAGCAATAGTCTGTAAAAAGTAATGCCAGTTAATTTTTACCTATACATGTAAAAGTATGAACAATAATGTGTGCGAGATAGAAAGGAGGTTCATACAGAATTCTCAGTTGCGATGTACTCTTGTCAACATGACAAACTGTATAGAGGAATTCTGAGACATATGTAGGTCAATGTAAATTAGGGCTTCTTCCACTGCCGGTCTACACAAGCTTCTCATAGATGTCACATTCTCCAAGTGATGTAATGTCTAACAATGCTCACATCAGTGGTAGCCACACACTTTCAGACTGCATGGTCTGTTTCACGTGACAGAACAAACTTGATACGTGCAGGAGACCAGAACTGTTCATTGAGAGGTCACACAGCTGCTGTGTACCACCTCACTTAGTAGGCAAAAGTTAAGAGGCATTAATTTATTACAGACCTACTGATGTGACAAAATCTTCATCTTTCTCTTAGTTGCCCTCTGCCTGACTGCTTCACTTAACAACCGATTTGTTCGCTTACACCACCAAGGAATGGCAATTCTGGCGACACCAACAGCAATGCCATCCACCAATTCTTGGTAATGAAGTGAACAACCAGCGGACCTGATCCAGTCAAAGTCAACCTTGCTCTCGATGGCAGCTGTGACATGCTGTTCGACTGAACTCAAGTGAGCCACATCTGCCATCATATCCTCCAGAAGAGTGACAGATGTTCCTACAGATTCTACCAGCTTCTCAGAAGGGTAGGTGAGAGACTGTCTTGTATCGCTGTACTCTTTGAAATATATGAAGGCATTGTGTGATAACATCACTTGAGATGTCAGACATGCCTTGCATGCATCACAGTTGACAACACGAAGCAGCTTTTTGGCAATGAAACCACTGACATATGCTACTGACATTTTCTTGTTACCAGCACGTACAGGAGCTCTCACTTCCTGTTGTACTTGCTTCGCAACAAGAAAACTGTCATCAACATTATCATGGGTTTCCCCAATGTGACTTGTGGAAGGATCAGGTGTAGAAGCATCAGGTCCCCTGAGTAACGAATGTAGGTTGTCCAGGAGACTAACACCATCTTCCTCGCAGTTAGTGCCACGTAGCCCTCTAAATGCAAGGCCATTGATGATGCCAGTTTTCAGGGCATCTACAAACTGTCCCACAGTTTGGTTATTGTTTGACCCACAATGCAAACGAATAGCACCAAATGTGTTCTCAAGGGGATCTTGATTCAGCCTTCGGGTCTCAAGATAGGCAAACTCCGCAGCTTTCAAGGTCCTCCACACATGCTGGGCAGCTACAATGTATGAGCCACCCAGTCTGTGATGGAGGTGGTCGTTTGAAGGCAGGTTTGCCATCCTTGAGAAAGATCCAGCTGCTTACCCTCATACTTGCCTTGGTCCAGTGACCTATATGAGGACTCTTATCGCTAAGTGGGCCCCGCAGTTCCTTCCCTGTGTCAGCACCAGACACACCGTTCAAACTGTCAAAGAGCTTATCAACTTCCCCAATGAAGGTGGCAGTAGCCAGGTATGTGCTGCTCAACATTCCTAAAACAATCAGTAAAATAATAAAGCTAGGGCCTTGTTACAGAATTCATTGTTACATTAATATTAGAATAACACAGTAATCAGTGCACAGAAACTGGGAGAAAATAAAGTTCTTTTTTTTCGGCTGATCACAAGTACATTTTGGGGAGAAGAAGTTGGAAAAATTGTCTTCATGTAACCAATGCCTTAAAAACAGTGCATTACAAATAACTGAATGCAGTGAAACATTTCTTACCTGCACATACGAGGCTATACAGACTTGCTGCTACAGTGTGGCTCAACACTTGTGCAGCCAGCTTCACCTTCATTGCATTCTGCCCCACAGGGTTCAGGTGTGTGTCTGTAAGCTTATACAGTTGTCGGAGTGGATGCGGTTTGTCAAACTTGTACACATTCAAAATGTGTTCCCACTTAGCTATAACAGGAAGCTGATTGTCCAGAGGCTCAGACTTCAACTGCACATCATACTTATGGAATAGGTTTCGGGTACATTTCAGGAGGTGTGGAAGATCAAATACTGTCGCAATTTTTTTATTATGAAACTTGAAGAATGCTTCTGTTTCAGAAGCCCCCAACAATTTCAAGGCCTTGACATTGTTGGCACCCATGTCACAGACAGTGGCAACAACTTGCAGTCCAGCATTCTGACAAGCGTCAAGAACCTCCTTCAAAAATTGCGCAAGCATCTCAGCCTTAGTGCTTCCGCGACTAAAGTAGTAAGCCACTGGTTGCTTCCACTTTTGATGCAGGCCACTGACCATGAAAACCAGAGCATGATTTGCAATGTTGCTTGTCCTGCCCTGGCTTCCAAAGTCCTCAAAACCCTCTATGCAGCCCAATTTCTGCTTAAAGCACAAATTTTCTCTGATTGACATTTCATCAAACATCAGAATACAATAATGATCTTTATCAGACATTGTCTGCGCAGAGTGTTTGAGTGCACCAAACACAAGGGCATTAATGCCGCCGTGAAGTGAACAGTATTAAGGACAGACTGCAATGTTCGTCTAGATGGAAGGGGGAACAGCGTCTGCAGAAGGATGTAGGATTTGGGACTGCGTTTCAGTAGGGCCAGAGCCAACAGTTTGTCTTCAAAATTCCACCTCCTGCCCTTGGGCTTCTGCCTACTGTTCCGAATAACTCCTGCCAATAACCTGGCAGCCTCTACAGACAAAGAAGATGCAAGTTTCTGCATCACTGGATCCCTATCCAGATCACAGACATCTTTCAACTTTTTTGCCTTGCATTGCTTTTTCAATTTACATAGCGCACTCCCCTGCTTCTGAATATGTTCATACATTTTCCTTTTTCTAGGTGTCAATTCTGCAACTGTTGCCAAATTAATTTCTTTTAGTAGAGAATACCTTGCTCTAGGCTTTGAGGAAGAACTTTGATGACTGATACATCTGAGTTCTCCATCACAAGCATTAGGATTTACAGGGCTCAAGGAACAAGAGGTTTCTTTCACTGCTAAAGTTCTGCCTGCTGGTGGTGGTGTTTGGAACCCAGGGATTTGATGAGAAGTTGGAGGACACAGACGCCTTGCCGTAGGTTCTGGTGGGTGGTAGGACATGGAGGTTATCTTCAGGGGTTAAATTTGTGGGCAAGGAGTTCAGAGAAGGGTTATAATAGGAAGATTCCGAAGGTTGTGGGATTGAATGTGAAAATGAATCTGAGCCATGTGGAACTGCCACTTTGTTCAGGCGTACCCTTTCAGAAGTGCAGAAATCGCTCTCTGCAAAATGTTTGCTGCACAAAAAATATTTGTGCAGCATTTTTGCAGAGTCGATACTGCATGGCTGCCCTACGTTCTCCGCCCATACTTTGGTTCTGGAAAGAAAAAATGAAAGTACATTACATATGTTTGGGAATTTAATGTTAATGGGATACATTTAAATTGCATTCTCCTAGTATTAATGACTTACACATTTCCTATTAGGAATGCACAGTGCACATGTGACTGGTCTTCTTTATTGTAACGCCGTGTAACCCTGCACAGTCCACTGGACTGCAATTGACATTTTCACATTTCCTTTTTACACATACGTACTATATTAAATGAGATCTGCTTATATTACGATATTGCATGTGACATACCGTATCGGATTCGTAGGAAATCTGAAGAATCGTACACCGTCTTTGTGCGTCGATGTACATCTTGCCGCGTGGCACTTGTTCCGCCTGGCCATTTTGCTGAAAGAAACAGAATACAACGCGATACAGTACGTACATCTCAAAATTACACGGCCCATCAAGTAGGATTAAGCTAAGCTTTCATAAATTCAAATCTTACCGTTCCACAGACGCTGGAGAATCTGTAGTAATCTGTGCTGGAGAATACATAACACACGATGTAATCAACACACAACGATACTATCTAGACGCTGAAAGCAAAATCCACAGACGAAAGAGAATAAATAATCAATTCAAATTATTCTTGCACCAATCTATTGGAGGCACGAGCCGTTACAATCACAGGTCACAATGAAAGGTTGGCGCTTCTTTGTGATTGGTCCAAAATATCACGTGGCATGGTAACTTCTTCCGACTTTGTGCGACATCTGTTATGATTAATAGTAGATATTGTCGTAGTTGTCGTTCTTGACGAGTATGATGTGCACAACGGTAAGATGTCGCGATTGCATGCTTCCCCTTCCCCAATCCCAGTTTCTCCCCCAGGCCACCACAGGTCATCTAGTATAGCAGACCACAGAGCATAAATACAGGTTCAGTGCAAACGTCATAAACTATGCAGGCGACTAGTGCCATCTATAACCTACCTGCCGTATTACCATATCCATGATTCGACGGTTGTGACCCCATGTCAGAAGTCGATACTAACGCATGAAGACCAAAGTCTGCACAAATGCTTTTTTTTCCTTTCTCTTTTTTTTAAGGGCCCCGCAGCAGATGCTACGGACACACCGCAGCCTTAAGGCTTATTGTGCGACTCTGTGATGAAGATGATTAGTTTTTTCGTTTTCCTTGTAATGGAGCACCCGTGGAATGAAATTGACGGGAAAACCGAAGTACTCGGGGAAAAACCTGTCCCAGTGCCACTTTGTCCACCACAAATCCCACATGGACTGACCCGAGATCGAAGCCGGACCTCCGCGGTGAGAGGCCGGCGACTAACCGCCTGAGCCATGGCACGGACAAAGCCACCTACTACTTCAACCTTTCATGCCCATTTGTATTAACCAACAAACTAACTAACTCCATGGGCAGAGTCCTTCTTGAGATGCTAACAGGTCGTCAGCTAGTAAAGAAATTCCCCGCGTTTTATGGAACCCGAAGGTTCATTACCGCACTCACAAGAGCCCGCCACCTGTCCCTATCAACAACAGTCACTTATTCACATCTTTTATTGACAGCCACATTTCAATCCTAACTGATACATCATAAAACCACGATAGAATAATTAACAAGTAAGCATGTTTGAGTGAAACAATAAGTAGTGAGTACAACAGCAAAAAATATGAAAATAATGACAGAAAATAACACAACATACAACATTGATGATGGTGATGCAATAGTCAATACGGAAACGCACACATAAATTAATGGGACACGAATAAGTGTAAATTGTTGGTAAATACAATATAGGATTGTACTAAGTGCACAGTGTGCACAACATAAATTTTATTATTCTGCCCCCATTACTTTACTGGTATCAAAGTAATGAATAAACATGAAATTATTGACAACAGTATAGAATAACTTCTCCATCTGTTGCATAAACGTGTGTGCGTGTGAGCAAAGATTTCACTTACAGCAATTGAAACTCCTCTTAATGAAATTCTCGAATCTATTCCGCATCCGAATCTAATCCGCACTCAGTTTTTGGCGATTTCTTAAACGAAAAGGTTAGTTCGCGGTTCTAATCCGCACCTTCCTTCAACCACCCCTTGCCCACGGGGCGACTGATTGAATAATATTGGATGTTACCAATGCGTTAAAATACGACGCTACGCCTGGGGCCGATGAGTCGGGGCCTTTCTCAACAGACGTGCGCAATCTCGTCTGAATCCAGCTCGTGCCTTAGTTGTTGAAATGTGGGAGGTGCTTGTTCCAATTTGTCGTGTACCGTAGTTATGGACGCCTGAAATCTAAACGACTCTCATATACGGCAAAGTTCAAACGTGAAGTTATTCGGTGCGCAGAGGAGAATGGAAACCGCAAAGCCGCTGCAATTTTTTGAGTTTATGAAAGCAACGTTCGACTGTGGCGGAAACACAAGGCAGCGATCAGCGGATCCGAATATGACATTGTATGGGAGGACGATGTTGAAGATAAAGATGATAGTGACTGGGTGGAGAGCACGGATAACAATTAAGTTATGAGTGAGGACGGCGAGTCTGATGAATAATAAATTATAATAATAAATAATAAAATAATAAATTATTGTATTGTATTGTTCTTACAGCACGTACAGCAACTCTATCATTTTTCCAAAATCCAGCTCTCGACCGCGAATCTAATCCGCATCTGATTTTTTAGCCCTCTAAAACTGTAAAAAGGGTGCGGATTAGGTTCGAGAATATACGGTACTTCACTATGTAAAGTACATGTCATGGAAACAAAAGTGAATATTCATAATAAGTACAGTTATGATAGAAAAATCTTCAACAGTAATCTCTTTTCATCACAGGCATTTGCATTCAAATCTATAACTCTATAGGAGTGACTGAATATAAATGATTCATCAACACAGTAAATGAATTGTTTGTTGAAGTAACATTTGAATGCTGCTAAATGTGAGACTTATCAGATATCAACACACTTTCAGAATGTTACTAAATACTTCACCCACCCTCATCTAGTGCCAGGGTTAAAGAAAGAGTAGAGCTATACCTCTACTCCTCCTCTGGGCCTTTGTGGCCTGTTCTAGGGAGAACTTTACCTTTACTAAATACTTCTTCATAACCAGATATTTTATGATGAAATCTATGTTATGTTAGATGAGTATGTGGCTCTTAAATAGTATTTATGAATATAAAGAAACAAATAATAAACTTAGAAACCACAACATTTACATGAGAAGACAGGTACAATTCTGTAAACATTTTTGTCAAACAGAAGAGGACTCTATGCAATTCTAACAGTATACATAGTATATTATTCAGGGTCTCTTCATTTTGTCTTTTTAACTCGCATACAGATAAAATAGAGTAACTACTGCGTAGTTGGATATTAAAAAAGAATTTTTTGAGCTCCTGTTGTTGTCCACCCAAAATTAGCAAGTACAAATACAAATGAAACATTATGTGCAAAAAAAAAAAAACCCCTGAAAAATATTACCGTAGCACCAAAGCTCAGCTTGTTAGCAACAACCTTATCAGCTGAAGAACCACACTGCCACAGACGTTGCAGACCTGGAAGAACCGTTGGTTGACCATGACCAAGCGGCCGAGAACCACTGAACAAAGTCGAGACTAAGCAGCCGAGTATTGCGCCCTCAAATGCCCTGTTGAAAGTGTGCCGTTTTCAATGAGGCCAAATACCAAAACATCGATTTTAACTGAAATCTAACTAAAGAAGTACCAGTAACCATGACTGTAATCACAAGGGTATCGAGCCCTGTAAAGAGGGGAGGTATCAGTTTCCTCAGGCTTCTGAAATGCTCTAAAACTCCTTTGTCACATTCTGTCACCTTTGATAAGCCTCTGTATGAATCGGAATTCTTATTTCCACCCGTCGGGATTTTCCGATTCTCACGGGGGGGGGGGGGGGGGGGCCTCCAGAGCATGCAGTCAAACAGAGCAGTTGTTCCGATGCAGTAATGGAGATGTAATGTAACATAGTTGTTCAGTGTTCGTGCAAATTAACCCATTTGTGTTAGCAATATGTTGATGGATATTACGCAATGAGTTTTGTGAGAACATAACACAAGGCATGTAAATAACATGAATGCAATTCATGTTTTCTTTTGAATGTACAAAACCCTCATCTTTGAATAACATTATTTCCAAGAAAAAAATACCTAATTATTTGCTTCCTTTGTGTGAGTGGTTTATTAATTTAATCAGCCATAAAGAGCAGAAAATATGACCACTATGAATCAAGAAATGGAACTGATGTGAAAGGTAGTGGTTGTTGCCATCCTGGCATTTGCCTGAATGTACTCAGGAAACCATGAAGAACCAGTCAGGACATCCAGATTCTGTGTCAAAAACCAAGCCAGAAATAGGCATACTACACATTCAAATATGGCATTTTATGTCACGGTATCTAGTTCACATATCCTGAAGCATCATGATCAAGATTAATAAGGTAATGTCTGCAGTGTTACAGACATACATTCTGCAGATCCAAACATTTGCCAAAATGACAGTAGGATGTGGCGTAAGTCATAAACAAACAATATTAACAAATGAAATATGCAAAATGTACATAATTATTACTATTTAACGGTTTCATATGCAGCACTATGGATCATCTATTAACATAAAGAATTCATCAACATAGTAAAAGGACAGTGACTTTAAGTATCTTTTTATGCCACCTTAAATTTTGCCCTTTCATTCCTAAGACTTGTGATGCTCGCATAGAATACACTTTGGTGAAAACATGAAAGTTTGTCAGTCAGTCCATCTTCAGATGGTGCATATTCCTTGTATTAATATTGAGTAGAGATGAAAATTGTTTGAAAATTTTCTTGGTTATTTAAGTTGAAGTTCATTAATGAAAATATTTTTTGACATGGAACAGGTAAAATATCTAATTTATTACATAGATTTCTACATGAAGTTCTAGGCACTGCAACAACCATAATTCTTATAATTTTCTTTGGTAAAAATTAAATATATTTCCACTATTAGACAAGTCACTCCAGAATATTATTCCAGCCTTTATTATAGTCAAAATAAGCTAAATAAATTAATTTGAGAGTGATAACATTACTGATATGTAACATCAGTCTAATTGCATAACATGCTCCACTTCACTTATGGATCATTTGTTCAATCTCATTCTTCCAGATATAAGAATATATCTGTAATGATAACACAATGGGGATGTCTCACCTTAAAACTTATTCTTCGAATTTAGGTGGTTATCAATTTGTAAACCAAGACATTTTCTACTTACCATTTCTACTATATACTTTTCTTTTTAACCGATACTTAACGCAGTGTCAAATTATTTGTTACAAATTTAGGACCAACCTATTACCAGCAAACAGAACATTTGTTCAATCTCATTCTTCCAGATAAGAGAATATGTCTGTAATTGATAACACAACGGAGATGTTTCACCTTAAAACTCATTCTTCCAATTTTGGTGGTTATCAATTTGTAAACCAAGACATCTTTTATTTACCATTTCTTCTACATACTTTTCTTTTTAACAGATACTTAACGCAGAGTGTGTCAAATTATTTGTTACATATTTTATTACATTCATTTTATCTAGGCTTAGGACCAACCTATTAGCAGCAAACCATTTATTAATACGACACAGAACTAAATTTAACATTGTACAGATATTATGAAACTTCTCAATAGAAACTATGACACTAGTGTTGTCAGCAAATATTATGGGTTCTGATAACGAATTTATTTTCAGGAGAAGGTAATGTATGTGTAATATGAACAGTCAACACCCTAGAGTTGACCCTTCTGGGATATTGTTAAAAGCTGTTGTTTCTTGGGACAGAGTACCCCTGCTGCCTCATTATACACTCTCAGGACAGAGGATTTATGCTGCCTTCATTATACACTCCTTCACATACGTAACACCTGTAAATTGTATTGATTTCTTAGCAATTCGTGATATAATAAAACTTACTTGAACTGCTGCTTCAATTGTCTTACTCGCAACAGTCAATATATTTTGCTGCTACTGCAAATAACATTTCAGTTTCTTTAGTTTATCTTCCTTTCAAGAACACAACATTTATCTTCATGTAAAATTTCAACACAGCAGTGCAAATTATATTCTTCTGGAGCTGACACCACTTTACTGCAAATGATGCAAAAAATTTTATCACACCACAATACAAATAATTCATGTTTTCCCATTTTTTTAAAATACATGTCACTCGGCTTCTAATTTTCTGTTCTTCATTTTAGAGACACACATGGTAAAAGCGAAATATATACTATATATTGTACAACACCAAAGCGACTGGAAAGTTCATGGATTTACACAGAAGACAGCCAATCTTCCACTCCGAACAGCTGCTTAAAGTAGTCACTATGAGAATGAAATTCCTTCTATTCTGTTGAAAATGCCAGAATTCAATAAAAGTGGCTTCTGTCATTCTGTCATTAGGAGTAGTGGACATCCTTGTCATCCTAACAAGTGTCTGTAAGTTTACAATAATTTACAACAGTCCTGAGACTATGACAGTTACCTCAACTGCCAGTACAACAAAGCCATATTTAACATCATAACAGAGGAAAGATTCCACTATGGATAACACAACTGAAAGCAGAAGAATCACGTAGCTAGGGCTTTTAAAACATATGCCCATTTGCCATCTTTGAAGACGACACAATACCTTTTAATGCTTAAACCTGAATGTAAGTCCTTGACGATTTAGAAGCTTTCAGCAACCTCCTTTACAGCAGTTCAAAACCATGTAATTTAAAAGCACCTGCCTACAAATTCTTGCTTTCGACTACAATAAAATAAAATTACAAGCAAATAAATAAGCACTCAAATAAATTATTCAGTTGTGTGGTGGGCCACATTCTGTAATTAAAGTAAGATGAGTGTGTAGGCCACGTGAAATAAACTGGTGGGCTGCATGTTTGGAACACCCAATCTAGATTCTTCATAAATTGATTAAAATCTCCTGCAGGAGCTCTGTAGGAGTCTAATATAATTAAGTTACATGCTTTAATTTCTAGCTCAACTGCACAGATTTCTAAATCCTTTTCTTTCTTTAACAGTTATGTGAAATGCCATTAGAGTACATAAGTTTACATGTAGTTGCACACTGCTCAACATGCACTAACTTACCAGAATATGTATAAAGATGTAATAGAAGTAAAATTTCAATATACAGTATCGTTTCACAGGCAGGGCTTCACTTAAACTACATGAGATTCTGTAAACTTACCGAAATTTTAAAACAGCGCACCAATGCGACCGCACAGCCATGTCCAGCAAGTGACACATCCCAGCGGTGACCTTCGTGAGTCACCGGACACCAGTCACATGATTCTATCTTGTTTAGTCTTCATGCTGTGTCTGCTAGAGTAAACAGTGTCTGGTGCGTACGGCGATATTTCTGTTGTTTAAAAATGTCCGATTTTCAACACTTGTTCACGCTAGCACACACAGCATGAAGACTAAACAAGATAGATTCATGCAACTGGTGTTAGGTGACTCACGAAAGTTACCGCTAGGATGCGCCACGAGCCGGACATTGCTGCACAATGGCGTTGGCACGCTATTTTAAAAGTTCCGTAATTTTACGGACAGCCTACGTACGCTTTATCTGATAATTTTCAGTAACACATACAAAGTACATGAGTATGTAGTTCAACGTGTGTGTACAGCCTACATAACGCTGCAAAACTGCCATTTTGCTAATAGTTCTTCTGGCCTTCCTTGGAACATTTCAGCAATACCAGGTCTTGGGTTCCTCCAGTAGTCAAATATCTGCACAACTGAAAACACATTGACAGTCACTTCACAAACATCAACCACAGATCAACAGATTCAAAAAGTCACACAGAAAGGATTTTTACGCCATCAACACTGCCTTCTGATGTCAGTATAGAAATGCTCGTCTATTATGGAATACAGAGGTTCACAGAGCTCACAACTGGTTCCGATTCTGAGCCACATGAATCAAGTCCACAAACTCACACCCTATTTATGATCTATCTTAATATTATCATCCCATCTATGCATTTATATCCCAAGTGGGCTATTTATAATTAAACTTCTGCCCACACTTCATGGATCAAACATACATGAAATTTGTAATTGATGCTTTCCTAAAAGTTCCTAATTATTCAGCTTCTAAAGATTAAGTTTTCAACACCATAGTTTTGTGTTGCTTGTTTAATACGATAATCTCACCATAAATTCTGGCACCACCAGAGAGTGGTCAGTGCCACTAAAAGATCAAACATCAATTATGCTCAAATGCTGTGTTTCTTTTCTATCAAAATATATTTAAGATGACTGGGAGTCTTCCCATCAGAGAAAGTCGAAGTGCTTATGGTGTGAAACTTCCATGTGGAAAAAATTAATACTCTGTCCCCATTCTCACGATTTCATGTAAATGCCAATTATTTATTTCTTGACTGTTAGTCTGACAACAGGGAGAAATCATGGATTTACTGGCCACTTACAGGAAATACAATGACTTCAGGTACTGATGTGCAAGTTGCAAGCATGCACAGCTCATTTATATCCCTATCATAATCATCATTCTGTGGCATTTAATCTGTGCCACATGTTTGTAATATTTTCTTGACTTGTTCTAGATCAAGGTATTAACCTGTTCTGGTTTCACAGAATGTAAATAAATTCAATTCAATTTACTGTAATCCAGCTCAGTGGATGATACCTACAAGCTCTGAAGCCAATGGCAAATATTTCTGTTTTTGCACTGGACTCAGTCACTTCTTTCAGAAAGCGTGCACCAGATGCCACATTTAAAACATATAGTATGCTTTATGTACAATTCCATTAAAGCTCCTGTTCATGGAGGTATCAGATCATCTGGGATGTGATTCTGTGTTATGCAAGTGGTTCCCAACATTTCAACAGACAGTGCTTTCATCTTGAAGGGTGAAGCTATAAAAGAAGAATTTTCTTCCTTGTGACTAGGGTTGTTTAGCTTAAACAGCGCACTTGAGGAATCCCAATTATATTTAAATAGCTCCAGGTAAAGGCTCATCATTTTCAATGTCATTTTATGCTCCATTCATGGGCCATTAGCATGTTTTTGCATTATAAGCATCTACAAGGAAAAGTCTTGCATACCTTATTTACCATCTACTACTGTTACTGGGTAGGGAAGCAGTAAACAAATTTGGCACTAATTTGTTTCTGTTACTTGCCACCTTAAATTTGGAATATGTGATGCAGTACAATACACAACTCACACTTACATCATAAAACCACACTTTCTGCTTACATACAACATGAATTTCCTTGCTGAACTTTCAATAAAATAGTACCTACTTTGCCTTCAAGCAGGCGGCAATTGTACCAAATTAACACCACACAACAAGGGCAACAGCTCTTTGTGACACCTGGTGGTAAGCTGAAGCAATGTGTAAACACCCAAAAGTGCGTTGTATAGTAGGAGGATGAGTCATGGTATTGGATCTTAGCAAATTTGATATTCCACCAGTCTATGGTTGCTAACAACTACATGCTTTACCTATTTTCTCACCCTACTCTTGGAGTGAAGGGGGCGCGCGGTGGCGTAGTTGGTTGAGGCACTACGCTACAAACCGGAACCTCGCGGGTTCGATTCCCGATGGTGTCATTGAAATTAATTCCTTGACATAATCATTTCGGTCGCACTATGGCCCTGGGGTCGACTCAGCCTCTAACAGAAATGAGTACCAGGAATATTTCCTGGGGGGTAAAGGCGGCCGGTGCGTAGGGCTGACAACCTTACCACCTTCATGTGCCGATTGTCTACAAATCTGGGAGCCTCAACCTCCTGGACCACTCAGGGCCTGTCTAGGCCTGTAATGGGGTTGCTTTACCGTTTTTTTTACTCTTGGAGTGAAATCTCCTAACAAAACTTCCATGTGGTTACACAAAATTGATCCACTACACATCCAGTTCCTCAGAAAAGCCACCCTCTGAATCATCACTATTGTCCCCAGTTGAGTTATGTTAATTCAGAATAATATCACATCAAAGACTTCACATATATCACATATTATCACTAACAAAATCTGCTCGTCTGGCTCCCTTAAGTATGAAACAGTCTGCCTCTAAGTGACAATTAGCTCTCCCTTTTACATCGAGAAATACAGCACTGTCCACTTTTACATCCTGTACTCCCACTGCATCTTACACTTTGCTAATTCTCTGGTTACAGTTTCAATGAACCACACCTACAGAAACACCTGGCATTTCAAGCTGTATTTGTACCTGTCTGAGGCCCCAGATAATACTTTGAAACATGCCAGCTTTAATGAGTGATTATCCTCCTACTCAATTTTCAAACAAAGAACAACTCCTTATCACCTATACGTACTTATCAACTATCTGCAGTTAGCCTCTGTATCTACACCAACAACCTGAAGATGTGCCACCATCCATGCTGACAAATGGCACAATTAACATGGAATTTTTATTAAAACATGCTAAAATTGAGCAAACACAGATGAATGTTACATTGTACTTACATTTTCATTATGTATGTAAGTTATTAACTGTAATATGGTCGGTAACAACTGCAATGTGCTTTAACTTTCACATAAACTTCATACAGCAACATCCTCACCTGTGGGATGGTCCTGAATATGGTGGGGGATTGGGGCGGTAATATGTACTGCATTCCATGGATACCCTGTAAAGAGGTTTCTCACAATAGTACACTAGTATTAACAAACACTGTGCTATAGCCCAGGAATGCATGATATAAACCTAAATTAAGGCTTTCTTTCACACTAGACACAGAAACATTCTCCTTGGTCCATCAAACTTTAATGGATGAATGGGACAACACTCTCCCATTAAATGTACATCTTTTCATCCTGCCCCCCCCCCCCCCACTTTTCTCTCCTTAGCCCAATCATGAGAGTGGAAGCAGCAAGGGGTAGCAAGCAAAACAATTCATCAGATCCATGGAGGTGTAAATATAATACAATTTAATATAAACATAAATAAATATAAAAATATTACAACACAACATAAGCGTACTTACAAGAAGTCCATTTAAAGCCAACTTCAACTGTGAAAGATGTCCTCATATAACATAACTACCAGTGTTTGGATCTACCAATTGCATAGTCACACGCGAAAGATAGCTATTCTAATTCTCCTATGCCATTCTTCTTTGAAAATATGTGGACTATAGCTGACCTAATCAGCATCACAGCAACAGTTTCAGAAGGCACACCAACTACGAAGTCTGACAATTAAATAACAAGACTCAACCTACGCACAGTATTTATATATACATACACATACATGTCCACACATGCGCATGCATACACGCTTACTCATGAATACACACAATCACTAGCTTTTAATGAGTGTCCTCATCTTCAAGTGCTCATGTTCTGTCTTTCTACATTCATTCAAATGTCTCTGAACTGGCTCAAAATATCAGTGGTCACCAGTTGTGTAATTCCATCACTTTTGTCTAAATATTTTCAAGTAATTTGAAGCAAGACCTTGTCAAGAAGGTTTTTAGTTTTGGAAACATTACAAGGCATACAAGACCAAGTCATGCAAGCATGGTACATGTTTCAACACCAGTTTTGGTTACAAACAGTTCTACCAAATGTTGTGTGGGAGAAAGCGCACTGTCATGACACAAAATCTAATACTCTTGAGCTGATTACAACATTGAACTGGCTCCAGGAAGAAGTTTGGAATTATATGACCAATCAATATGTTCTTGATTTCACCTCTCCATAGTGATATGAGCAGAGACAGAGACAGAGAAAGAGAGAGGCGTTGATGACCCCATGTAATTTGTTTTACATTTGTTAAGCCACTTTTGTACAAAGCAGTGCTCAGGTAAGAAGTTCTCTGCTCTCTCTCTCTCTGGGGAGGTCAGGGGCAGTACACGTAATGTTTACTATTGTTCTTCTTTTTAGTTAAGAGGTTTGTGTTTATTTGAAGTGATTACTGGTGGTTACTGTGTCGTGTCTCCGATATATTTCGGACAGTGGTGTCACAGGTTTTGTGGGAAGGTCAGTAGCCCTCTCACCCAAATGAGTAAAAAGTTAAATTGTGGTAAATTATTTTGGTCATGGCACATTAATTAAATTGTTTGGTCAAATGGCAAGGCTACATACGAGCTGTTTAACTTTCAGAAGTTGATTAGTCTACCACCCAGGTGGACCAGCTGAAGTGTTGAGTTCTTTTAAAGTGTTGAATTCAGAGATTTTGTTATTTTGTATTTGCAATATTATACCTATTATTTCCTTTTGTTATTTTGTCATAATATATTTGTCTGAACAACGTTTGTTTCTTAATGCTAACCTATTTCCATGGGACCAACTGCAGTCACAACTCAATTTCCTGAATTTCAGATGGCAATTACGAAATTAGTAACCCCCATCTCTTGATGGGTTAGGTCCAATCCACTGAAAGATTTGGTCTGTTCCGATGAATGCACTGCTGTCCATGTTCCAGAACATCAAGGAAAAATGCTTAGGACAGTGTTTCATTTTGAGGAGTAAATTCTTAACAGACAGCCTTCCTCTGATATAAGGAACACAGAAACGTGATTTTGACACTTGCACATTTTTAATCATGGCCAATTACTATATTTTCTGTGTGTCATTGTATTTTGCGGTTACAGTAGTTGTCTTTATGTTCACAGTGTCTTATTTCTTTCCTCCTCAATTTCTGGTAAAAAAAGCATTGTGAAAATAAAACAGTGTCACTGCAAAATACAATGAATCCCTACAACACAAAATTGTTGAATCAAGTGACAAGTGCCAGGTTACCAATGTTGCCAGTTCCAGTAATTTGTCAGAACTAGCAAGTTCCCCTAAAATTTGTGAAGAAATTATTAAATTCATACCTTGGAGTACTTGTCCTAGGCAAGGAGCTGTTGGGACTGGCAGTACGTGAACGAGACAACGTTGCTGAACACTGATCAGAAGGTGGATTTGGAACCTGCCGCTGACTAGACAGAGATCTAAGAGTGTTGGTTGCTCGATGTACAGCTGTGTACTGCACCATCTGAACTGCGGGTGTCTCCTTGTTGCGTTTACTTCTACAGACACAATACACATGTGCAATGTAATTCACAGACCCCAGCAGTTAACAATATTAATATTCATGGCACATCGAAAATTATGGAACTTACAGCTACAAACAACACATCCAGTACATATGTTTATATTACAAAGAACTGTAGAGATATTGTGGTGACTTCTGTGTTGTTTTGTAGGGACAGGAATGGTCTGTTAACAAGTAAATAACAAAATGTATCCTCCGTCAAGTATGTGCTAAACCAAGTACAATCTTTTCTGTTAATACTTCTCATGAACTCTGAAATGCTGCACCCCAGATAGCCAGATGAAGTGCTGCAGTCTGTTACATGAAATGTATACCTAATACAGAGAGTATTGGCTGTCAGTAGATATAAAATTGATTTCTTTTCCATGGTCTGATTCAACTTCAAATCTGTAATATTCAAGAGTTCCATAACGTGCTCTTGTACAATGCATGACTTGTGCTCCAAAGTTTTGCTTCATCTGTAATATTTACCAACTCAAACACTGGGAAAATACACTCAGTTCATTCTTCTTTAGTGCATGTATATATGTCGGGGATTTTCAAAGCAATGCAATTTTAAAAAACTTCAGATTCTAATGAGACTGTATTGATGGACAGAGATGGAAGTAGTGACAATTATGTCCACAAACAGTAAGATGGTATGCTGTTGTATGACACTGGATATGAGAGTGATGGCAGTGACTGTGTTTGTGTGAGTAATGCTAATTTTGTGTGCAGGCATATGGACAATTACACTAAACATTAAATTTTTAATGTAATAAGAGGATCTCAAAATGGTGCCAAGGGTTTCACAGAGAGTGGGTATACTGTATTTGCACTATTTGTGAATGAGACTAAGTGCCTAGGCACAGCCATTACTACATGTTCATTTTACATGCTTAAAGTGACTGGAGAGAAGCCCAGTCTGTGGCTGTATTTCTCAAGAAACTACATGGTAACTACACTCATTTTTGGTTCTGAAAATTTTTGGGGAAGATTTCCAAGCATCCACAAATTTTTGCATGTCACAGCCCATGCCTCTAAGGTTATTCCTGAATAATCGCAAAAATGATTCAAAATCTACCATATCACCATTCCCCTAAAATAAAAATTCCAGAACATTTAGTTAACCCACCAAGACATTTCAATCAGTGAATCACTTACAGTACGGAAGGGCCACCTATCTTTCCAACAATAGCTTCCACTGAAATTTTCACAGTTTAGAATAAAAACATCTGAACTCTCAAAGTCAAGTTCTGGTTACCTGTAGCCCTTTATAGTTTATTGCAAAGAAGACTGATTTAGAACTACCCCTCATCTTAAAACACACCCAAAACAAAAGCAATACTTCTAAAACTCTCTGAACTTCCACTCCATACATTACACTTCCCACATGCATAATACAGTACTTATAACTTTCCAAGTTTAGCGAAGTACCCTAAAGTTCTGTCACACTGGTTGTGTAGAGCCATAAAAATAAACACAAAGGAAGATGCTAATCAACTAACTACCCAACCAACCAAACAAACCAACAACCAACCACCACCCAACCAACCAACCAACTAACAGACCAACCAACCAACCAACCAAACCAAACCAACCACCCAAATAAATAAATAAACAAGTAAATAAATAAAGCCAGATGAGGATAAGATTATTGAGCAGCCTGGTGGTCCTGTGTGTCATCATGAACACAACTATGACCTCAACTTTCCATAAGGCTGAAGTTCAGACAGTAACAAACAGGAAGCAAGAGAAACAGAAACCTCTGTGTGTGATTCATTATAACATTATACATTATAAGAAATCTAAATCAACCAGCTCCTCAGACCAGAGACTTGCTGGTCATTCAGTTGGTCAGGAATTCCATAACCTTTGTGAAACTCAATCATCCATTACTGTGTTCATGAAACGTTGCCACTGACATTATCCTCAGTCAGCTAAATCCAGTTCAAACACTCCACCTATTTCTTTTGAGATCCATTTTGATTTCCCTGATACCAATTTGAAAGGTTTGCCCTTGCCTTTTTGTTTGGCTTTGGATGTTCCCAAGAATCTGTCCAAGCCTTCTATAACATTCATAACATGTTGGTTTTCTTTGAGTAAGAGGCTGTCAGTCCCCAACCCAACACCCAAGAGGAAAGACTGGCTGCCCATAACTGATGGCTTATTCAACACACCAGCAAAATCCTTCTACATTTGGACACCACCTCAGGATGTGCCAAGCCAATGTGACATGAGAACCACTTAGCATGGGAATTAAAATGTGTGATAATATTTCCACATACATGCATAATTAAAGCCTTATACTCACATTCCTTCATGATGGAAGCATAAGATGAGTGAAAGAATCAGTACCAATATAATCATCACCAACATTGGTATCATAATTGTGTAGACAAACTCGCTCATGTAACTTCGTTGTGGCACCTGAGACTTTGAGGGACGGGTCCATAGGTCTTCATGGCCAAGGCTTAATGGCCTATAATCAACTGGCAATTCTGAAGTAGACCCAGCTGGAGAATGTTGATACAAGGAAGATGAACTTGCCTCAACCTGAATGTAAATTGAAGCATATGTGAAACTTTAGTGAAACCATCACTGCTCTAGTCCAGAGGTACACTAACCTGGGGTTGTCAAAAAAACTGATATAGCATAAGCATTTGTAATATGCACTTTAAAAAAGGCAGAACTTTAAAGACAAACGTTCTCTCCATGTGTTGTTTTAGTTAAACTTACATTCATCTAGAAATGCTTTCAGCTAACACTGAATCACTTTTGCAACATAATCAGTTATTCTGTGACGACTGACCATTTTTGGTGCTGTAACTAACTAATTGATAATTCTTCACCGCATTCCAAGTGTGACGTCTTTGATCCATTAATTCACATGCTGTATTTTTTTTCTGCTGTTACCCTTTGGCAATCATCATCAAACAAAGTCTTCCTTGACTCCAGGATTGTCTTCCCCAGGACCTCGTCAGCTGCTTGGATAATTGCTCCTTTACACTTCTCCCATTTTCATTCATGGTATCCTCATGAGAACAGGGTAACTGGCACAGATATTCAGTGATCTTTTGAGAGAAACCATCAGCCGTCTAAGGCATGAACTAGGATATATCATATTTCTCCTGGCATTTTCCTTTAGCCTTTTTTTGCATTAGATATTCGCATTCTCAATCTTGCTATTACCAAATAATTATCACAGTCAACATTTACTCCTCTGTATGTTCAAACATCCAGTACATTCGACAATGTCCAGTATCAATCAGCACATGATCAATTTGATTCCATGAAAGCTTACCAGGTGTTGATCAAGTCACTTTATGGATATTCCTATGCTTGAATATTGTGCTGTCTACCATCATACTACTATGAGACAGTGCAAACTGTATCAACCTATACCCATTATCATTAGTCACTTCATGGAGGTTATTTTTCCTTATAACAGGGGAGTAACATTCCTCTTTACCTACTTGGGCATTCAAATCACCTTATGATTTTAACGTCATAGGATGGATTTTCATCATATGCTCTTTCCAATGTTTCACAAAATTCTTCCTTTTCCGCTACTTCTGCTACATCAGTCAGTGAGTGAGCATTAATCAAGGTGTAATTAAAGAATTTTCCTTTCAACCTAAGTGTGGAGATATGAGGAGTTAATCCTTGATAATAAGATGTTTAACGTGCTTTTTAATGGCAAAACCTGTGCCCAGAAGATGCTTTTATGACCACTATAAAAGAAGGTCCTATCCTGTTTTTTTCCAAGATTCCTTCTCGAGTCCAACGTATCTCTGGTAGTGCTATAATCCTTCCTTTATACTTATCCAACTGTTCTAGTAGTAGTTTAAGTGCTCCCACCCTATACAGGGATAGTACATTCAAGTGCCTACAAACAAATCCTTTAACCTTATTATCATTTGTTTACTTTTATACTTTCCTTGTCTTTGTCCAATAAACTGTCCGGCTTTATCTCCTTGAGGTTGCATGACACATACTTTTTACGAGGTGGGGTCCTCAAACCCACACCCAACCCCCAACCTGGAGGGTCAGGCTGTTCCAGTCTGGGTCATCACCTTTGACCTGTCTGGCATGGGAGGCCCTACCAGTAGCTACGCTACGCCAGCATAGCTGTCATGATCCTTTGACCAGGCAAGCCCCACCACTACATCAAAGTAGGGACACCTTTGTTGGGGAAAGGTGGTGATGTTAATGAGGAACATGTTGACACTGGATTAACAAGTCCCTCCCAGGAATGATACACGGGTATAAAACCAGAGACACTTTTAACGTGCATGAAGTCATAAATCCAAAGAATGGTTAACAATACTGCTTTGCTGCAATGCTGACAGTACAGAAGAATTAAAGCCACTGCTAACTGGAAAGTTTCAAAGACCCAAGTGTTTCAAGAATGTTGACACTTTTCCTTGTCAAGACACTAGTAATTTGAATGCAAGAATGACATCTTCAGATTTAGGAAAAACATTATTAGGTATAAATTTAGGGTGAATATAATGTTTTAGTAACTACAGTAGCAATTTTCTGTTTGATTTTGACCCAATCCCCTTTTATAAGCTTGTCCCCCAGGAAAACCTTAAATGGGGCTTCTACTGTATGTATATTGCATGAAGATGTATAATATTAAACCTCAGGATGTCTTTACAACTGGATCAAGTGTTTCCTGTCATAGAGATTCATGTGTATTTGGTTCCGTGATGCCATCCCATTGTACAAACAATTCTGGCATTCCTTGCCACAAGGAACCATCGTGTTCTGCGTGCTTTTTAATGTCATGATTGACCTACTGCATGCTGTGAGGTGTATTCATGACACCTGACCTCCTATACACTGATAACTTCATTTTGTAGACCACAAGCAGCAATATCATAAGTCTTGAGGGCTGCATACACCATACCCTGGTGTCACTCATAACATGTGCTAACTCCAACATGATGACCATCATCATGGGATGAAAACAAAATTTCAGCTATTCAGCTTTTCCATTAAGTCTCTATGACTCCACCTGTAGTATGCAAAGAGGTGGCCAAGACTGAATTCTCTATCTTCGGGAAATGATGGATAGAAACCTTGCACGGAACAACACATCAAAGATGCTGTGCAAAGACATGGAAACGCAAAACCTCCTGAAAAGACTCGTTGGACCCACATGGGGGCCTACATGGTAGTGTGGGCAATTTGGGCTTTGGATCAAGGTTTGATTAATGTTTCAACAGAGCGGCTAAAGCAGCTAAACTACGAAGTTGCAAACGCCGTAAACAGCCATCAAAAATAGAATATCATGAAAATGAACTTCAAGGCATCATGTCACTCCAACAACAATTCACCATATGTGGATTACTGCATTTAGAAATCAGTTGATAAGTTCTGTACAACTGATATCTTACAACTTTTATAAATTTAACTTTTCAAAATTGGTGTGTTATATGCCACAGGAAAAAGGTGCAGTCACATTATAATCAAGCACGCCAGAAAATGTCCTTTACCAGTCTGAAGGCACACCAATCAAGAACAAAGCCTTCATCTCTGAAGAGTCTCTCCACAGTAGTTCGTTTTAAATCTCGTGGACAGGGACTTAACTTCTTCCCCAGTGGTTTCACTTCATCTTCTAGCTTGAGAAGGGCTGGAGAAAACTGGGCTCTACTACCAATTCTCAACACCACCCTGTCAGAGGAAACATTGAGGGAAATTATTTTTTTAATTAGTGTAACAAACCATTAAAGTGATTTTTTACTGTAAGAAACAATTACATACATCACAGTGAATGTACTTGCTGAGTGGAATAAGTAATGTTTTCTAAATCATGAATTACATACAAAGCGCCTATATTTGCACACATACCCCCCCTTCCCAAATGCATACATATGTGCACATGCACAAACACCACACTCTGGTTGAAACTGTCTTATGACAGAGAATTTGATGCTTTACCATACATACGTATTGTCATTCCACTTCAAACCAAACACACAATTCATGTGGCAGAGTTCATGATCCACATGTTTGTGGCATCATTTACTTTCAGAATTGTGCCCTTCACTTTCTGCATTGACATCCAGCTGGCATCACATATTTACCACCTGATGTACCAGGAGTATATGTTATGTGTGGTAGATACTTTCACATTTTGGAAGTGGATGTGCAGAATAAAACCAGAACACAACACCACAAAAATATTTGATGATCATGAAACATTTATAGGAGTTTGGAGACTCCTACAGCTTCATTCATGAAGAGAAATGGGTGTGTGATTACTGAAGCACAGGCACAAGAATGGAAAACTCAAGATCTAAAGGAACTTAATAATGTACACAATATATGCCATATTTTGGACAAAAAGCATCAGTTGAAGGCTTATAAAATCAACCATAATGCTGACATTCCTAGGTCAGAAAAACAAAGCATGTTAGGAGATGACAATCAGACCTACATCCACAATAAGATCATATAGTTGTGTTAGTGGTGTCATTATATCACTCCATTATAAGACTTCAATCGAACTGCATGTTGAGATGAAGTAATACAATTTTCCTATATGATAGTGAAGTGTTCACCATTGTCACTGATGAATGAGATGTATAATTAGGCACATATTTACAGCAGAACAGATCCTTTATGGCACACACAGTAAAACTTGTTTAAAATGATGCCACTCAAGATATTCTCTTGCATTAGACATCAGAGTAACTGAGTATTGAAATTTTCTCATATGATTAACATATATTTCATCTTTTTAACATACTTTCTATTTAAAATATTTACCACCTAAAACACACAAGTTTACAATGTAACAAATTTCCACCCCTTCCAAGAACTTTGTCACATTAAAATCTTCAACAATTTCCACAAGCTTCCACTTGTTCAACTTGTTTCAAACATATTGTGACAATATAATGTCTTACTTCCTTGCCAATATCTAAGGCTGTTCCCACATGTGCACTTCACAGGACATGACATATGTGGAAAATCTACAGAGTGAAGAAGCGTGGGTTTCATAAAGCATGTTATGATGTGCAAATGTTTTACTTTAATTTCAGCAATTTTAAGTATCCTGTGTGCAAAATTAATAAATATTCTGTGTTTACTTTGCACTGTGTTGTGTATAGTGTTTGTCCTTTAGGGTCGGTGACCAATTAATGCATTGTGATCAGCAAGGCTACTATATCAAACAGGCACGACAGATCAGTCACTCGCAATTCATGAAAAGCTTGACATTATAAACAAAGTGACTGCTACTCCAAATATTCCTTGCACAAATATTGTTAAGAACTTGGCATTTCTGTGTCAACCATAAACATCGTTATATGAAATTGAGACACAGTACTCAGACAGCTTGTAAGCGAAGAGATGAGTGGGAGAAGGATAAAAACAGCACAATATGAGAAAGAAAAATGAATGGGTCTGGCAAAAACTACCTCTCCATCTATCAGTTGATGGTACAATTCTAAACAAAGACAGAAAATATTCCAAAAAAAATTAAATGTTGTGTTCAAACCATCCAGTAGATGAATACATAGATTTTAAAAAAATTATATTTTTTATATTAGTGAGGAATCCAGCAGCATCTATCAAGAGAAAACAGCAGCGCAAAAGAAAACGATTCTTCTGCATGTGTTGTCCAAGTACACACTAAAAGACTTAATTATGCCTGATGAGTGTGGCTTTTTTATAGTATGCAACCTAACAAAACCAACACAATTAAAAAAAAATAAAGTTTCAAAGGCATGAACGTAAACAAGGAAAGAATCTCACCATTCTTGTGTGTGCTAATGCAGTTAGTAATGAAACGTTTCCACTCCATGTGTTTTACACAAGTCAAAATAACCAAACTGTTTAAACAGTATCAGATCTCTGCCATGCATCAACTGTCCAATAAAGACGAATGGATAACATGCAACATGCGGCCATGGTCGTGGTTGTCAATGTGGTCGGAGTGTGACACTGTGTCAGCATGGCAGTGGGCACGAACATGGGGAGATAGTGGGTTGGCAGCAGGTGTGGGGCATGGCAGCAGGCGTGGTGGTGGTTGAAGTGGTGGTGTTCAGGACCTCAAAACATCTCAATAAACAGGCATATAACAAGAAGAATTTACTTTGCTAAGTTTCCTACAGTGTGCTACCAAGTAAACACAGAAACCATCATATGGCATGCTAGGCCATTTTCCCATTCATTTTACAGAACAGCATATGGTCTCATAAGATGATAAAAGTTAAGAACTATCTTCTTCTTCCATACAGGAAATATGAAGCATGATAAAACATCTTTCACTACAGCTTTACTAGCAATGCCGACACAGCATTCACAATTCAGTTACTCCAAACACTAACCCTTCTCCTTCATTTGGTCGAAGGGGATGTCTGGCTCCAAGGTGCACAGCTGATGCCAGAAATGTTACATAGAGGTCATTTTCACTTTCATGCCATAGTTCACAGCGAAATACATCCAGCAATCGATTCAGACGATAGGAGTCAAACATATCTTCAACATTTAAGTTATCTATCTTCATCTGTACTTCATGTTTTGCTGGGTCTACAAGCAGAACACTGGATTTACAACACTTCACTGCTTAACGAATAAGATAAAATAAATTAAATTATTCTGGCTGAAGGGAGATAGAAACAGGCAAACTACAATCTACTTATGGTAAATACTTCCTGGACAATTTCAGCTTTTCTAACCTTGCTGCACATTAGATATAATCACCTTCAGTAGAAAAGATGGCATTCCCAGACAGATAAATCTACGTTTTCTTAAATTAGTCCCCCATATCTTAACAATGGTGTTACTTTAGGTTTTCCCAAACTTGTTTAGACTTCTTGGACTTTCATTCATTATTAGGCTTCCCCACTGTATTGAACTGCATAACATAATGGGTAAATCAGCTGTTTTATACTGAAACCCACACATACAACAGCAAAATGAACTATTTTTCCAAGTTTCCTTGCTTAAAACAAACAATTTTTATACTTACACTGTTCCTGCTGTCAGTAATTTTCAAGATACACAGTATGACAGATATCATGAAATAATTAAATGGATACTTAACATCCTTTGAATTATCAATTTTAGAAGACCTTTGGTTGAATAATTAGACTATTCCTGTCAGTAAAACCACTTACAATGTAACACATAATTTAAGGTAGTATAACAAAATGTCCTGTGTCTCATAAATTAAACTGGAGAATGCTGTCACTGATTCATTTATATTCTGTTCTAGACTGCTGATACTTTCTGCAGTGTATAGGCAGGTGACCTTTGCATCTCTTCACGACATTGTCCCGTGAAGAAGTTCATAATGTAATATGGTTTTTATGGGTAAAACATGCTTTGCTCATCAAAATGCACCACCAACTGACAGAGATATGAACATGGTGTAATGAGAGGAAGCATGTCAGCAAATGTGCAGAGAGATTGAAAATAGTGAAACAGACAACCAAGATGATGATTACATGGGTCAGTCCAACACATCAGACACATGTAAATGCACTACAAGTGGAGGAACTGATTTTTGGAAAACTGGTAAGTTACAATTTGAGATTTATCTCCTGCAACAGAGGTGCCAATTCCACAGCAGTAAGGAAGAGGAAAGGGCTATTCATTAATGGTTGTGAATGCAAGAGACCAGCTGCTACAGTGACAGAATTTTTTAACTCCTGCCAAGATAGGATGTGCTCAGGGATTAGACTGAAAAATAATAATATTTCAGAGGAATAAATAAGCTATATTTAACATTGTAATGATGTGTCGTTCAATTCTTATTACCTAGGAAACCTTATTTATTGAAAAACCTCATGTGCCTTTTTTTTTATATATTTTGTAAATACTCAGACATACATGACATTAAATTCACTCACATAAACTCTGCATATTACAGAAATTATTGCTCCATAAGAATATAAAATCATACAAAGAAAATCACGATAGATCTTTACACAACACATGATACAGGGGGTTCAACCAAAAACCGAACCCACACACATAGCAAAATTAACAGCCTCATATTTCCTCATATATTATACATAACTTAACATAGGTTAGGGCAGGTGTTGGAAATTACCTCCTTCAGCTCCCAGGAATTCTTCACACCTGGTGTACAGATTGTCCAGAAAATGCCAATACTGCGCACCCAATAATTTAAATTCGTCCTGTGTGTATGTGTGGATTGCTTTTATGTATATGTGTCTTTCAGTCTTCCAAACAGATAAGTCAGATTTTTGACACTGTTTATTCCATGCATCTTGACTAAATCATTCATAACACCAATGAATGCACATCTGACACATAAAAATTAGTCTCATGTTGCTCCTACATGTTTCGGCATCATTTATACCATCTTAAGGGAGCTTTACATCAAAATTTTTAAAACTTACTAAAACATAATGGGTTACAAAAGTAATTCCTATCGTATTACAGCATTCAAGCAGCTAGTGTCTTAATTTGTGATTAACATGGCGTAGACACGATTAAAAAGTACATTGCATTAAAACATTAAATAGTGATATTTTTATGGTGTTTTCATTAATTATAGTTAAAAAGTTGTATGTTGATATGCTGTAGCTTTTTCCCTTTGCATACAAATATCTAATTTTGTTTTCAATCCTTTATGGATCTTGTCCAGAGAACACATGAATTTTATTAGTTAAAATCATAAAATACACAAGATACTGTCTCAAAATGTTTAACTCTTTAACATCAGTACTTACCCTGTATGATGTGCAGTGGGTTCTGTGTAAGAGGTAACTTACTACACCTGTGTGTAAGTATGGACGATCAATCGGAATGTTGGGCATGCGTAGTGTTTTTGCATATCTTGAATAACAGTAAAAAGTGGGTTAAGGTCACTTTTTAACCACAATTAATGATCACACCATAAAAATATTACTGTTTTATTGTTACCATATATAATACTTTTTAAAAATGTCTGTACCATCTTAATCACAAATTAAGAAACCTATATGTTGACACTAGCTGCATGAATGCTGTAATATAATACAAATTACTTTTGTAACCTATTATATTTTAGCAAGTTTTAGAAACTTTGGTGTAAAGGTCCCTGAAGATGGTATAAATGATGCCGAAACATGTAGGAGCAATATAAGACTATATTTTTACATGTCATATGTGCATTTGTTGATGTTATGAGCAATGATTAAGTCACATAAAGTTGGATTGGGCAAACGAGCAGCCACAAATGATGCCAGATTATTGTCCTCAAAAATGTTACCTAAGGCAGCTATTGAATTACACACTGTATGGGTGGTTGCATCATCTTGCTGGAAGAACCTGTAGTCAATCTCCTCATCACTTCAAATTTTTCAAAAATGGTGTGGCTATTTAAATGAGTTAGGAATAGATCATTTACACCATTATATACTGCTTCAAAGTATCAGTTACAAAAGTGTACCCTCACAGCACCATTTGCCTCCTGGAGTTCTTGAATAATGTAAATTTGTATGGTTTCAAGCAAAGTACTTTGTGGCTGTGTTAACAGATGACCTTGACACACTGGTCTCCTGTGATAAGCGACTTAAAGATTTGCATTAAGGTGTTTCTAATTGCACTCCACTATCATCTAATGTTTCCTCTGAAAAAGCACATATATTTGCTGTTGCTTCTTATTGAACGATGAACCCCTTGTATGAAATTTGTTCATCATTTCATGTATTATTGACTTCAATTAACTGGAACACCATTTCCTCCTTACACAGGTTTCCACAATGTGTTGAACTATACTGCATACTTACAAACGAAACAAATCTACGTTACACTCTGCTTCACGTGTTTGTTACAGACAGAAGATTAAAATGGACTGTGTGACTAAGTCGCAGATAATGCAATGTACCATACATGCAAGGACAAAACTGGCTGTGTAAGTCTGCAGCTTCTATTACACATGCCATGGGCCCAGATTCAGATTTCAGCTGTACACTCTGTATTATACAACATATCAACAAAGAAGCTGAATTCCTTATATACTAAAATTTATCATAATTTAATGATTACAAATAAGTAAATAATACATACTATCACAGATATCATGATAATTTCACAAATTCCATATTTTTAAGTATTGTTAGCCTACAAGTGACGCTTTTATTATACTGCATTCATGAAAAATGTATCATATTCATAAAAAAAGGTTATCCAGTAAGGCTCAGTATGTTACAAGCCCTGATGGTGATTCATAATGGTAATTGTAACATATTGGATTCCCAGTTAAGTTTACATACAAAATGAACTGTGTGATTAGACAGTGAATAAAAGACTTTTTTTTAACTTACCCGATACATTATTTCCTTATTCCCTGTCAGATAACATTAATTACATAAACCAATGAAAGCATCATTAAATTAACTACACATGAACAAAAATAAATAATTACAGACAAAACATTAATACAGTGACACCCGCCTTGAAAAGAACCTAAAGACAATACAAATCTGTCTTCAGCAGAAAAATTTTACAGTGCTCAGTATCTTGTGTAAGAAATGTCAAAAAACAACCTACAATGAAAGAAAACTGACGCAGAAACAGAGAGCAAGGACAAGACTTTAAAAGAAAATATTCATGTTTTCATTTAATTTTGTTCCATATTGTACTTCTCAATGTTGACCAGCACAGAGAGATAACTGTTAGGAAGTCTAGACAGATCAGAAGTAGGGTGGGGGTGGGGGGGAGGGGGTTGACACATGCCTGCCAAAGTATGGGGACTGAAAAGTCAGTAAACAGAGATGTTCATGAGATTTGCAACCTTTGGGATTTTAAGCAGGGAGGAATGGTAGTTCCTTACCAACGTTTCAGTACAACATATCGGTCCAATCCGCAAGGGTCAAGCACTCCAAGACGAATGCTGGGAACCAACACAACCAACCAAAGCGCTAACTAAGGGAGAAGGCTTGCGCCGAGTGCAAGTCAACCACCCTTGGTCTCTTTGGCCACTTCTGTATTAGACCGCATTGCTGTGTTCAATAAGAAGCCTATAGTATAACTGAAGATTGCGCATAAACTAATGATTTATCCTCTTGTTTGAACACCTCCACTTCGGAATTCTGAAGACTAGTGCACAAGAAGCACATCTTTTATTTTTTTGGTTGGGGGGGGGGGGGGCAGACACTTCGTGAAGGCGCTGCAGCCCGTCTTTTCATTATAACGTGGCATTTGTCTTAAAACTGTGGAAAAATCACGAAAAATCTGTCAGGGTAGCTGAAAAGTGCCTAGGTAATAATTAGCACTGAGCAAGATTCGTTGTGTCGACATGACCACCCTTCTACGGGCAGCCTCAACTGGCCTGCTGACCTCAGTAGCACTTAGCTTGTGACTCAGACGACCTGCCTAAGTCAGCGTATTTGACGAGTTCCAGAAACAAGGGGTTCCCTACACCGACTTTGAGTTTAAACTCCCAGTATCCTATCCGATGTGGTCAGCAAACAATAGCACTCTCAAGTCCTAGTGAATTTCCTGTTACCAACCTACCAGCGTCAACCAGCAGCAATGCAAAGACACTTTGATTGAAGCACATGCAGTCTCGTGACATGGGTGAGAGATGCGGACCTCCAGATGGAGCATGCATAGTCCATAATAGGAAAGATAAACCGCTTATACAGCAGAACTCCTTTTCTGATGGACAGACTACTACTCCTGTTCAGATGAGGATGCAACACCCCCGTCTCTGGGCAGCTCTCTTCCTCACCTGATCGATATGAGGCGACCAAGTCAGCCGTGTATCAAGGTCATCCCAAGATAACAGTCTGTGTCAATGAAATGGATTGGCCCCTGAAGAATTGTACTGGTCGGGGCTTGGGGATGCACCTACCGGCCATTGCGAAAAGTATCGCAGTGCTCTTCAAGACGCTGATGGCGATCCTCCATTCTCTTAGCCACTGGTCTAGGATGCTGTGATGTGACGCCACGTAGCTGACGAGCAAATGCTGGTTTGTGGGACGTGGCTGTGATGGCTGCAGTGTCCGCGTAGAGGTGTAACTCTACGTGGTGGAAAGACACAGGCAAGTCGACATACAGACGCAACAGGACGGGGGAAAATAGTCTGCCCTTTGATACACCAGCCCGCATGTCACGGTGAGTGAATGTGGCTGTTTTGAAGGACAATTCGCACGTCCAGTAATGAAGGTAGGAAGAGATGGTTTTTACAAGGTATTAGGGAAAATCAAGGACGGTTAGCTTGTAAAGGAGACCATCAACCCACAGAGTATCAAAGGTCTTAAACACTTCTAGGCAAACCGCGCCTGTCAGCCTCTTCTCGGACATTCGAAGCGTCGTCCTTCGAAACAGCCATTCACGCACTGCGTCATGCGCACTGGTGTAGCACAGGGATGGGCAACACGCCTCTTGGGTCGTCTCTCCATCGGAAAAGGAGTTCTGCTGTATAAGCAGTTTATCATTCCAATGACGGGATATGCGTCCCCCATCTGTAGGTCTGCCGCTAGCACCCATGTCACAAAGCTGCAGGTGCTTCATTCCAATTGTCTTCGCATTGCTGTCGGTTCACCTTGGTGCAATGGTAACAGGAAATTCACTATGACTTTGAAGTTCCATTCTTCGCCGACCACATCAAAGCCCTAACTGAGAGTTTCGACACAAAGTTAGCTGGTGTGAGGAACCCCTTGTTTTTGCAACTCATCAGATAAGGTGACTAAGCGTTGACCCTGGTCGCCCAAGTAGCAATCTAAGGGCTACTGAGGTCAGCAGGCCAGTCGAGGTTACCTGTAGAACAGTGACCAAGGCGACACAACGAACAAGCGCTCTTTACCTAGGCACTTTTCGGCTAGCCTGACAGGTTTTTCATGATCTTTCCTCAATTATAAGGCAATTTCAAGGGTATAATTCAAAGATGGGGCAGGCGCCTTCACCAAGTGTCTGTCCATTGTCACATTACTTCATCTTGCAACTATACCATTCTGGGTTCAAAACCCAGGGAGCCACCTAACCAAAGTATGCCTTCTCCCCCCACCAAAAAAATAAAAGGATGTTCTTCTTGTGCACTAGTTTTCAGAAAGCACAACTCAAGGTGTTCAACCAAGACGAGAAATTGTTAGTGTAAGCGGAATCCCCAGATATAAGGTGTCTCACTGAGAATAGCAATGTGGAAGCCTGAAATCACGCACAAAAATATTTGTCACCAGTCCAATGACAAATAAATGAATGCCACTTTACTGTAGGTCGTAAATTTTTGTGAGTGTAGCAGTCGCAATACATACAAAATGGAGGGATTAAAACCTGACTCCTTGGAACATCAGTGGTGTTCCTTATGTTTCCAAGTTCCATCCCAAAGAATACTGGTGGAAGGTTTATGCTCTACAGAAAAGGACTACCATGCCATTTATGGTAGAATATCCAAAGATTTTTATGTTTTCCTTTAGATATAACCATGGCCTCCAACAGAAACGTAGTGCTTCATTTCAAAAGTAAATGTCATTGAAGCAAGTAATAAAGGCAAGTTGAGGGTAAAACAGATCATTGCCAAGTTTAATGCTGGCAAAACTCAAGTGTATGACATAGTAAAATCCACGTCTGAAATAAGAAACCCATCACTAAATTGTAATAATGGTTCAATGAAACTAAGGAAAATCGGAAATGACTGCAGCAATGAGATTTCATGGAAGTGCTTTGTAAGTGCAAGAATCAGAAACCTTCCATTTCCTGGAATAGTACAGGAACGTGAAAAAGGTGGCTGAAAAGGTGGGAATTAAAATTATAGCATCTACTGAACGATTATAAAGCTTCAGAATTAGACATAAAATTGTGTTTAATTAAATCTGTGGTGATGATGGCGATGTTTGTGAAGAAACTGGAACAGAATGGTTTGCCAAATTTCAAGTACCTGTATGGAATGTATCTTGCCTGCAATGAAAAAAAACAGTCCCTTGGAACTCCATTATAGGTGGGTTTCACTGCATAAGAAAGTGTTAAGTACCTGATGAACATTTACACTGTATAAGATTTCAATACTCCAACAGGATTTTTTCAACGCAACTTAAATAATAGGACCAACATAAAACCATGTAAAAGAATGGAAAAATGTAATACACAATTACTAATATGTGAGGCTTCAGTGAATTTATTTTAATTATTCCTGATTTTTAACTTCCATATGTTAACAGAATCTGCAAGAATTGCATGTACCTGACGCTATTGTGTTTGTTCTATGTTTAAGGGTGGAAAATAAAAAAAACAAACAAAAGACAATGTCCTCACCTGGCTTCTCTTGAACACTCATATGCACCACTCTCCTACGAGTTTCATAGTTCTCCCGATTTAATCCAACAATCTCCAACTGAAAATTCATACAAATACTATCAAGAGGTTTATTTTTATCATGTTATGAGGCCTGACAAGTCCACAGATCATGTCTCAGTTTACTGGCCTATGATAAAGTCTGACTATTGTGCTTGGGTCTCTAAGGTAGCTTACACACATACTGGGCAAAGGTAAGAACTGAAAGGAAGGTAACCACCTCTGTGTGTTTATCTTCCTATTGTTTCAGCTGCCAAAATTTATTTTATTACTGTACAAAAGAAAACAGTTTACGATCATAGCCCACTTGCTCAGAAATAGAAATAGCAGCTCACTTCGTGAAAATCCTTCCAGTGCCAATAATGCATTATCTCATTATTGTGCTGATGGCTTGGCATCTCTGCACTTCACATTCATGACTAGTCCTCTTCTGTTCAGCCAACAGGAAGGTGGTTATGCACACTAAAAGAGGCTGTTAAATCAGAATGTGACTGACCAATCACAGACCATTATTTTAAATAAATTGGTAAGCATCATCACCCAAAAGAAACATTAAACCTTGATGTGCTGATGCAATTGGTTGCAATCAAATCTGCATTGCTCTAAAATGCAGATATGTATTGGTCCAGATCTGATTCTTCAGCTCAAAGAAATTCACTGCTAAATATGATAAAGGGAGTGCACCTGCACGGGAATTTCGAAATAGAACTGAATTTTAATAACTGAGGTGTAAATATACAAAGTCTGATCCAAACGTCCTTGGACTGGGTGCACAACTGCCTTCCAAAATCACGTGATGGCTGCAAGATGGTTGGGCCCGGTTTGGTAGACTGGATCCTGTTGCACTTTTCCATTCAGTCTAAACATGCCCCCCTCCCCTTTTTTTTTTTTTTTAGTAGAGACAATAAAATGTGCATCAGACATTTTTAAAATGTCATTTAACAGCAAAACTGCATTTGTGTGAAATTTGGTCACAAAACAGGAAAAACTAATCAGGAAACTTAATAGTAGCATTTGATAATGAGGCATTAAGTTGCTCAACAGTGTCTGAATAGTATGAACATTTTAAAGGTTTCTAAACTCATTAACTTTTTCATTCTTTCCACCATCCAATGTACTAAAATTAATAAAATTAATACAACACTATGTATCGGGGACAGGATCAGCCTCAGTCTTCAGGCTTGCTTCTAAAACATTTATTAATATAAAACTATTTATATTCCTAATTTACCAAAAACTAGAGTCAAATCAGTGACACTACATTCCAAAGAGAGTTTCAAAATTCAGATCTCACTACACATTCAATGCATGATCTTCACCACATGGCATTATAAATATCTTGTTCCAACAGATGGTTGTGCTTGTGAGGACAATGCATAGACCATGGTGGCATCAGAGGTGAACTACCTTTTAAATTAATTTCCTGTTACAGTGGGAAGTGGAACTGCTGTGTTGCCAGACTAGTCCACGATTTGTAGGCACAGCACCTACAATACTGTTTTTATCTGTGACTCTTAAATAGAATATTCCTTCGGCATGTCTACATCTTCTGCACCGAAGAGGCTGCATAGCCGCAGTTCCTTCTTCCTGCTGTAGAAGAAGCTATGTACTCTCCATCCAGAGGGCAGAGCAGGCAGTCTCTTTTCATTAAGCCCTCAGTACTTGTAAAAAAAGTCAGTTGGTTTGAATTGTATAAATACCCTTTATTTCTGGACTTCTCTTGTTTCTGGTATTCTACCACTCTTTTCTGGTCTACAGTATTATGACTACATTGTGGACTTTGGAAATACATGTCATCATGAGGAATCCATTCTTCTGGGATATCATGCTGCGTCATTGGGCATACGGTTCCCAATGTTTCACGACAATGCAGTTATCTCATCTTCAAGGTTGAAATGTCCACTGGGAAGGTAAGGCAAATCAGGGAAGACAAAAAAGCAGCAGGTGGGCCAGCAAAGAGAACAAATGATGGGAGGTGACAGGGAGCAGCTTCCACCACCAGACTGGGTCAAACTAAGAAGGAGATGGCACAGCAAAGAGAAGGAATGATGGGAGGTGAGAGGGAGCAGCTTCCACCTCTGGACCAGGTCAAGCTAAGCAGTCAGCCATATTGTTCACTACATAGTACTGCTGTCACCTGTCTCACAGGGAGGAGTCTTGCAACAAAACCACCCTTCTTTATGAGTACAGGACCCTGAGAAGGCCTGGAACTAGGATCAGGTGAGGAGAGATAAGACATGTAGGGCAAAGATAATTGGGCTTGTTAGCACAATGAAGCATCCACCAGGACTTTGTTGGGGGGGGGGGGGGGGAGTGCTGTAAAGAGAAAGGAAAACTACAAAAATGTTGTTCCTGAAAAAGGACTGAGCATATCAACCATCTGAGAGTGGGGCATCTACACTCCCTAAGGGAGTGAATGAGAGGTTTCCTGAACTGCTCAAAACCAGGCCATCCATCCCCATTTATGTTGTTGGGGAGTTTCATCTCAATCGCCTGCCTGCCAACCTGGCCCATGCAGATGGATTTGGTGATGCGAATTTCAGTGTTCTTGAGTTAGATGTGATAGTCACTGTTGAATCTGTGTTGAGCCACTGCCAATTTGTCAGGATGTCCAAACTTAATGTGCCAGTGGTGGTCCTTCAACCTGGTCTCAATGGACAGACCAGTATGTCTAATGTAGACCTGGCCACATTCACAGGGGATGCGGTACACACCTGGTGTCTTCAGTCCCAGTCCTTCACAGGACAGAGTAAGCAGGCGATCTTTCTGTGTGGCAGGCCCTAACTGTGATGTTGTGCCTGGCCAGGAACCTGCTAATGCAGCCATAGGTCTGTACATACAGTTTGAGTCACACATTTCTGCCACAATGCAGAGACTGCATTTGGTCATTGCCCACTACTCATCCTCTGCCACTATTCCATTACCGTAGTTGCTACATCAGTTATTTTGCTTCTAGGCATGATGATGTTAACATTATTTAGTACTCTTAGTGACTGGAAAGTCCTGTTCCTCATGTCATGGCAATGTGGCAGCTATACTTTGAAGGACGGGTCTGTGCATGGCTCGGCTACAACATGCTGTAGCCAACTCTAAATAAACTCGGAGCACGCTGAGTTCCCCATTTAATACATTTAAACAATGTTACATGCATGAAAACTTGATATACACTGACCACGTGGCCAACATGGTGCCTGTGTCCCCATCCTGCTTTGCTATCACCCACATTCCCAGTCAAATACAGACTTTTCTACAAACACTGTGATCCCAGCTTTTAGTGACTTCTAGGTGTAAAAATGAGAATAGTTTACAATTGCTAATAGCATTGTCACTATCCTGCCCCCTGACTGTCTGTTACACTATCCCTTGCGCCTGTCACAGCACAATTATTTGCTCACCAATACACAGCAGGAAGGCAACTGAGATAGGTTTCTCACTGGGTTTAGTGGTCCTTGCAGCCTGTATATGCTTCTGGCTGTATTACTATCACTGAAAGTGGACCTTAAAAATTCCAACTCATCATAGAGGCTTTCTCTATAACACTAGGCCCTAGTCCTCTGTAACAAGGTAGAGAGCATGACCTTTTTGTGGCAGGATAGTGAGATGTCAATGTCTGAAAAGGAAGGTGGCTGTTCTTCTCCATCTCCATGGTAAATACCATTCAGGTGGCCCAAGAACCTCTCCAACTCCTACAGACCATAGAGACACATTGTCAAGGTTAACATCCAGCAAAGCTACCAAAGAGGCTTATGGACTGCTTACTCAAAAGCCCTCTCTTCAAAATCCCATACGCAGAAGTTGGCAAAAACAGCAAATAGCAGTAATCCCATAGCCACCCCATCAGTCTACTTGTACTGTCCACCACAGCTAACGTATGTAGAGATGAGGATGTGATGTAATAGGGTCAGCAGGTTCCTTCAAAGTGTCAACCCATAATCAGGGCTTCCCTAATCAGCACTCTGGACAACAGGGACAACACATCAAAGCTGACCATAAAGTCATCCAGTCCAACTTGAAGACATTCCACTGTCTGCAGAACCCAGTATTCTTCATGTGGTGTGACAAATGCCCCATGAGGGAGCAAAGCATACCTGCCAGATGCTTCGACAGCTAGTAAGTAGGGGCTCCAATGTTGCTCATGATGGGTCTGAGGGGAAATCCCTCTTCATGAATATTGTGAAGCCTACACAGCCTCATGGGCCTTGAACCCTAGGGATGTAGTTGTTTACAGACCTCCTCAGTCAGTGAGGACTTCTTGAGAAGAAGCACGATCTTACGTTCAACCATCTTGGTGGGGTCCTTGGTGAACCTTCCAGATCTCTTATGAGACCTCCCATCTTCTGACTACAGTCAACACTGTTTGGCACCAATATGCTATTGTCCTTAACAGCTTGTGGAAGAAGAGGTCAGCATTCACCTATAGAACCCTACATGTTTTCATCTCATTGCCAGTCCAATCATCTCTCAGTCTGGAGGAACCCTTGAGAATCCTCACAATTTCCTGCTACTAAATGTTCCAGTTAGCCAATCACTGGTTACACCATCCATATACAAATTTACATATCCACCTGTTCTTTGGCATTCTTCTTGAACATTTCAACCTTTGAAATGAGCCCAGTATGCTGTCTCAAAATGTCAGAACCAAACACCCCATCACATGTGCCATATCTCAGAAGAATAACTACCTCAACCACACCACTGCAAAAACCTAACAACTCACATGTGTCACCATGTTGCTTCTGTGTTTCAAGTCTAAATCAGCTTCTCTACTGTGTGATGATACTGCCTAGGATAATGCAACAGAAATACCAAGCCATAAAACAAATTTTATAGAATGTATCTCAGAATGCTTCATTCCACTTAAAATGATAACACACACAACCTTCTGATAAATATAAAATATTAATTATATCAATAATCCCTATATGAAACAGGATGCAGTTTATACGATATTTCTCTCATGCACATGATATTTTGCACTTTAACAGGCAAACCCATTGTTAGGTAATGCAGAACACTAGTGTTCACTGGTTTAGATACACTGGGCATATAAGCATCATCTTCCTAATATTACGTGTCCACAAACAAATGATATGCTGCAAAGTTTCAATACATTCATATCTGAATATCTGAATTGAGGGTTATATCGACATTCACACAAATCACCACAGAAACTGCAATATGAATACAGCTTATATGTGGCTAGAATAATAAATCATGCACCACTAACCTCTACATCACCATGTTGCAGTGGAGGCACACCATATAAGAAACCTGTCTGATGCCTGTCGCTGTATACATAATGGATCCAAGGAGGAAGATCTGGCGCATTTAGCAGTGAAGGCCGATAAGAAAACTGATCTGATACCCCTACAAAAAAGGCAAATTCTAATGCCACATACTACAGTCGGTGTGGCATTGGAATGCATCAAACCACCCTGATTTTACGACAATGCATTCCTGCTGTGCTTTTTAGCAATTAGAATTACAAAAAATCCAGTCAAAACACAACAATTTATTCTATTATTTCCAACATCTTACCTTGTCGATGTCTGAAGACCTTTACAGACCAACAGGACATGCCATATTCTCTACAACATGTTATACACGGGTGTCTCATAATAATAAGCTTTATAAATATAAGAAACAAGTGAATCAATAGTGGGAAGGAACCATGTTCCAAATAATAGTGAAAAGCTGTGAAATATTTATCATCTATGATACACATCTAAAATGTCAATACAAGAATGTCCCACTTAAATGCCACATCTGCGAGAAAATAAAACCTTCAAATATGTGAGACCACCGTAAACATATACAGGCCATCCTCTGAAAAATTACTTACACTTCTACTGATTTTACATTTTAACATGTTAACATTCCAACATTATTATTTATTTTTATACTGATCTATTCTTGATCCAGTCTTTTTAAAACTATAAACATAGTTATACAAATTCTATTCCCAAAGCTATTCTTCTCATGTTATATATACCCACATAACAATATAATGTGTGAGGTATTCAGATCTCAATTCCATATAAACTGTTTAAATATATACATACATATACACATATATTATTCTTGTGTTCAGCCTGATTAAGGCCTTTTAGGCCAAAAGATGTAGCTGAAAATAATAGAATGGACAGTTGTGTTTTGACTGGATTTATCATAATTCTAAAAGCACTTTCAGTAAATTGGGAAAACTGTAACACACATCACATGAAACACTATGATGCACCAGGTACTACATACATGATGTCTTGAACAACAGTGGAAGGAAAGTGTGACAACACATGCAAAACACAGGGTAGAGGGCACAGTCAGTGAAAAAGAAGAGATGTAATAAGCTGTACTAAACATTGCAAAAAAAGTGTGCATTGAGCACTTAGACCAACAAGATTAAAAACTAATACAAGAGAGGCAATGTGCACATAATGTAACAATGAGGCGTGTTCACATAACCACTGTTGTCCTGGAAAAGCAAACAGTATCACTTATTCTGAGCGTGTGTCTCTAGCCTTAGTTATCCAGCATGAAAAGCATAGCACCACATTATATTGTCACCCATGGCCTGTCTGGCTGTACCATCTGTTTCCACATTATCTCATAAACAGCACGATCTTAGGAAAAAAGTTATTAAACATAAAATGTGTATTTTGATTTTCTCTACAGCCTTGTCTGAAATTTCCTCATTCTATGAAGAATTCAGCCAGATAGATCATAAATATACATAGATCTTCACGTAAAGTACCCATCACTCTTGTCAGATTTTAATGAAACTTGAATTTTCTCTGCAGATTTTCAAAAAATTCTCAAATATCAAATTTCATGTAAATCCGTCCAGTGGGACCTGAGCTGTTCCATGCATAGATAGACAGACGGACGGACATACAGACATGACGAAGTTAATAGTTGTTTTTCGCAATTTTGCGAACGCGCCTAATAACACACTCCTCAGAAAACAATGACAGACGACATACACAAATATATCAGTATTCACTTTAATTTGACATTATTTTAACTCCAATCGATTTAATGCAATTGTAACCTACAAGGAATTGGTTTTAATCATGCATACGCAATGCAAGAAGTAATTTGACAGCATGTCTGACGACGATACGGCGACACCGAAACCCTTGGCGGAACAAGGTTAGCGTTAATATACTTGACAGTGCAGCATAACGCTTACACATTTATAAAAAAGAAACAGTTACCCACAGCAAAGTTATACGAATACTTGCTATAAAAATCACAGTGGTAACTAGGATACATAGAAGTGTTGTATCATTGGATTTGTGCAGGTCTAAATTAATTTTATACAAACATTCGTCCATACCTTGTAAGGTCCAATTGAACATTCCAGGTTCGATTGGTAGTATAAAAACCTTCGTCATGTGTACATTTTCTGCAAATCCAATACCACAACACCCAAAAAACAGGATAAAGACATACAACATTCTGCAAAACATTTACTCAATTTTTGGCTCTAGATCACACATAATACACCACAGTTCCGCAATTGACCCAGGACGGTTGTTACTCCCCTCGTCCGCAGTGAGGCGCCCTGCTACTCACAGATTACTTAACCCTACTGACCCGAAGGATTCAAACAGCCTACCCTAACTTTCCCAATCCTCCTTGATACATTTTATGGTGTAACTTCACTTGTAGTGGTACTTATTACGTGGTAATTACAAGAATGTACGTCATGAAGCTGCCCAACGTGCAGCGCACAGAGTACTAGCCCTACGAGTTCAGCTGTCCATCCTTTTACGGTATCCGTGGTTCAGGCTGCTTCACGCCCCAACCATCCGTTTACTATTATGCCCTTGCAAGAATTAACCTTTAAAGATATTTCTGACAGGCATTTGCGATCAAATCTTTATAAAAATGCAGCATGGTTATGCAGTTGAAGTATGATGAACGAACAGTTTTTCTGGTCATGTTTATTCTGTACAGAAAATTCCACTTGGACGTCAGCAGGTTTCGATTACCTACATAATTTTTACAAAGTTGTGGAGCGCCATGAAAATATCGGTCCTTGTATACGAGAGCCGCCGAAAAAGTTTTGCAAAACTTTCTATATTTCAGAAAAAATCAACAGGAAATATCTGAAACTTTTTCTGCGGTTAAAGTTTAATATCCCGCTTTCTACTGCAGCGCCGCGGAAAAATACACTTTATCGCGAATGCGCAGGGGGTCATCAAAAGGATGTGGTACGGTCACACGCCGTTTAAACAACAGGATGTTTTTTTGAGTCTCTTGTGGCGTGTAAGGTATCAGAAACGAATATTCGCAAGCGGTTGAAGAAAGTATACGGTGTCAATACTTGATAAAATCACTGTTAAGATCTCCCCTCTTGTGGGATATTACACATCGTAGACGGGTAATTAGTTACCGATGTTTCGGTACAACCCATCGGTCTCATCTTTGAGGGCCAAGTACTTCCGCTTGAACCTTAAAGATGGGACCGGTAGGTGATAACGAAATGTTGGCAACTAACTACCAGAAAACGCTGCGTAATATTCCACAGCAGCCACGATATCATTTACAATGCAGCGGAAGCCCGAATCACCCAAAAGCCTGTTAGTCTTTGGGCTATACGAATTGCAGGTTCCGAGAAAAGCCAAGCGGAGCTCAATGATGCACGTCGCTCTGGTTGGCGCACAAGAGCAATGAGGTTTTGCTTCAACGCGCTGATAAACTCACTTGGAACAACTGACGTATGACAACTGGAAAGCTTTTAACTGTGCCTTCGTTATACAAACAATATTATTGTTGCCTTAGAATATTCAAAATTGCGTGCTCGTTGGGTTCCACTAAGCTTAACCGACTATTACAGCATTGTGCGGACAGAGACGTATACGGATTTGTTCTCATATTACGCGGCTGACTGTAAAAACTTTTTGTCACGGATCGTCAAGGGGGATGAAACGTGGATCCATCACTTTAAACACAAGACAAAAATACAGTAGATGGAATGGTCTCATCCCACTTATCCTCAAAAGAAGAAGCTTAAGGCTACTTCTTTAGCACGGACAGTCGTTGCCACTGTTTTTTCGTGATGCAGAAGGGTTGGTTTTGGTAGATAGTTTTCAAACCATTAACCCAGATCTGTATACTCAGACTCTTAAAACACTGCAGAAGCGTTCCAGGAAATTTCGACCTCACAAAAATATTGCCGAATTCCTCCTTCAATATTACAACGCACGAACATACAGAAATCTGAAAATTCAGGAAGCAGTCCAAAAACTCGGATGGACTCTTCTTCCCCACTTACCACACAGCCCAGACCTTTGTCCTCATATTTCAACCTCTTTGGAGCCTTCAAGCACGCTATCCGTCAGAAAAGACTTGGGAGTGATTATGAGGTTATTGAAGAAGTGGCTGCGAGTACAAAATTCGAACAGGTACAAGAAGGGTTAGATGCTCTTGTTTCTCGCTGGCGCAGAGCTGTTGGATTTTATGGAGACTCTCTAGAAAAATAGGTTTGTGAAACATCTATAGAGTTTTCCTACAATTGTGTTCACAGAATAGTATTTTAAACTACTAGCAATAAAAAATATATTGCGAAACTGTTTGAGCAACCTTCGTATATTCCTTGAACGATTTAAATTTTTTGAAAGAATAAGAGAACTGAGTAATTGGGCATCACAACAAGCCGTCTACCCAAAGCCAGAATGAACAAGTTGGTGTTAAAACCAAAGATATTTAACGAATTTAATCGACGTATTTTCTACAAAATCTAAGAGGATCGAATTACGTTAGAAATCACAAGGTCCTCTCTGAAACATTAATTACAACGTCGTCGAAGCATTTCTTCATGTCAAGTTAATTTAATTTTATATCCTTCTTTCTGTCTTTAATTTTTTCTTTCTCTCTTTATTTCTAAAGTCTGTATTTAAAATGTGCTACTTTGAAATTAGAATGGCATTAAAGATTTAAATTAAAAGGAGTTATAGCCCTTTATTTGGCTGGGTTGGACACTCCATTGGGATGGCTTACAGACTGGTGTTCAGGAGCATGTGTATATTACTGCGGAAAATAACTTTGGGAATTTTGGGTGGAAGTGTCTGTTTCATTTCGAAAGAATAGGGCTCTAGATGAAAAATGACTACTGTATACAGAAGGGCTTGGCATTTTGTATCTGACTGCACACAAATTTGTGTCTAATGAACCAATGTTATTGCTGTGTTAATATATCTTCTTCTGAAGCTCAACGATGGTACGTGTTCTGAAAAAAAAAAGAAAGAAAACCATTTGAAACAATTTAATGAAAGAAGAGTCACACCTTCCTAGCTGCTGTATGGTATCGATATATAAAAATTACAGACACTTCAGTGCGCTTAGTACTTTTTTGTTCACGTTCACGCAGACCCTGAACATGGAAGCGGTACACTTCCTTTCTACTTCTGATAAGTATACAAAACTAGTTATGGTCGAGATGAGCAAAGAAAAGCATGTAGGTCTTCGTGTGATAAGCCTACACGTGTCTTCAATGTAAAATTTTACGACTCTCCGTTCAGAAGTTTTCGAGTTATTTTATATAAAACCTTGTTTCCGAACCCTTCCTACTGGATAACATTTCACTGTTGACAGTTGGCTACTCTGATCGATAGTTGGCAACAAGACGCTACGTATGCGATGAATAGATAGTGTACTTGTTCGTGATGTGTATAGTTACCTATTCTTAGGGGTCGCCAAATAATTTTGAAGACCACCAAATAATGGTAATAGTATCGTCGCTACAAACAAAGTGATTGATGTAGCAACTACTGGGATGGAAGAGTGACAGGGGTAGTGGGTACTGACCAATTGCCTTCAAAGTGTCGCGGCAGAATTGTGTGCTTCAAGCTGTATACAGCTGTAGTACACAGTACTCTAATACGTGATGAGTAGGGACAAATCACAGATCACAAATTAATACCGTCACACAGACCATACATGACGGGACTTCTGTAATGCGATGGTTGCGTGTGGAATACGCTTGCGCTAAGTAAGGCATTGTGAGTGATGCGTGTGAGGTGAACGAGTAGAAGATGTGTTTTTCACCCTGGTGTGCCCGATGTTGGTGTGGAGCGAGTTCAGAGAGGTTCATTCTATTTCATTCGGGATAATAACAGTGTAAGTCCAAATACTGATACGAAGTTAATGTCACTTTTTGGTAAGGAATCACATGAGACATTTCGCTAGGTTTCCATTCCATTTTTATTAAGCTGTACAGGCCTGTAGTATTAGGTTGTGAATATTTGGAAGAGCTAAGATGTTAAAGGCGTGGAGCTTGAAGTTTCTTGAGAAATAGAAAATGTGGAGGTCACAGCAGGAGTACTAATTATACAAACATAGTTTCATTTTACAAGTCGAATTATACTGCTGTGAAAGCAGATGTGGTAAAATGTGTGCTTGACGTGAAACATACCTAATTTTGCCTAGGTCCTGTGATTTATGGTCTGGCCAGTAATTTACCCAATTTTAAGCTGTTTACGTGTGATACAGTTCAAGTGGTTTATGTTAGGTATGTTAGTAGGTAGCCGCAAATTCACTATCAGGTTATATTTTTAGATAGGTGGTAGGACTGTGTAAAAGGTTTGTGTATTTAATTTCCCATATTTACTCCCCATATCGTTTATTTGGTTTATTGGCTTGTGTGATGACAACCAAAATAAAAACTGCTTTGACTGAAAGTACACAACTTAATGCATTGTATGTTAAGATTATTATGTAGTCTAAAGCAGTGGTATTCAACCTGGGGTATGCGAAGACATCTTAGGGGGTATGTAATTTAAAAAATATATATATTATTTCATGATAAACACTGAATAATCAGGCCAGATTTAGGGTTAGCCACAAGAGACCCGTAAGGACATGTGATTTGGGAGCACCATTTTTTCTCTCTCTCTCCTTTATGCCATTCTTATCTGGGTGGCTAGTTTCATTTTATTCCACATAGTGCATATAATTTTGCTTTGCAAAAATACCTTTGTTCTTTTATTAATGTTTATATGATAGGCAATAATATATTTGTTATTTAATAGCTTGATTCTCCTTTTTTTCATTTAAAACTTATTATTTATACATTATTTTGGATGTAATTTATTTAACTTATTTTAGATGTAGATTATAGACTATGTATAACTTGAATTATGCACCAACAACTTTGGGGGTACAAAGTTGAAGAGACATTATATGTGGGGGTACACGAACAAAAAAGGTTGAATACCACTGGTCTAAAGCAACTAAAACTTGTCTTAAGATAACCTACACTGTGCTGGTCTAATGTTGTGTGAAGACTATGTAAAATGAAATAAAATCAATACTACCAAACCTAAATAAACGTGATTTAGCTTTAGCATTTTTTGTGGAATATGTCAGTCATATTGCACCAAAAGGTTCTTTAATTGGGCACTTAACACAGGTTGTATTGTCCTGGTTATTGCAGATAGCTGATTAACTTATGTCACCATCATGGAGTTTTAAGAGAAAACAGAGAAGTAATTGTATTCGAAGAAATGGTCAACCAGAGTTCCTTTTGTTGCTCCTATCATTTTGCTACTCATGATTCCATGTTTTCAGTATTGAATGATATTATACCTTATGTGTCTGGACTGACTAGAGCTGGAACCTTTTATTGTTTTTTGATTGCCGTGTCTGTTTGTAATATCAGAATAAATCTGGAGTGGGAATGGCCACACCATGTTAACACTTGAAGAAAGTTGCAGTGGCTGCCGAATCAAGTGAGGCAAAGGGAGGTAATTTGAAACCAGTTGAAGTTCCAGGAATAAGAAAGGGAATATGTGACAGATGAAATAAGTGAAGTTGAATGGGCAAGGCATAAGTGTATTAAGAAAAGCTTCCCATGGACACAGAATTTGAAAAGCTGAAAATACTGGTCCACGTTTGGATTCTCATAGTATTCTGATTAAACAGAAAAATTACATGCTGTTAAATGTACATGGCATTGATTCAGTTTTTGTTTACCAACTTGGAAATAGATACTGCTGAAACTATAAAACATTATACTAATTTTAATTAAGTTGAAATTATTATAGAAAGATCTACTTTGTGATGATCAAATTCAAAAAGCATTAAGCCAGTCAGGAGCTGAGGTAGCTTAATCAACATATTGACAGGCTACAGATTGGAATACAAGAAAATTGTGGTTTGATTATTCAAACCAGCTGTGGAACCCACCCTACCTCCTATTCAGTGTGCACAGAGGATGCTTTCTGTGGGGGTGAAGCTACTGAGCTATAAAACTCATCTCCGTCTGGAGCTGAAAGATAAAAGATTGAGCTATTATCTCTACTTTTCCATACATGTACGTGGCTTGGTACTTATGTTATGGATGTTATGGATATGTTTTATGTTACCGAGAACAGTACTTTTATTTGCCGTGTTAGTGTAAAATGCTGCTGTGGAGTTTAAGATTTTCAGAAAACAGAACTCTTATTCAGTATGTTTGTCTAAAATGCTGCTGTGGGATTCAAACATTTTCAGAATGTTTTTAAGTTGATTTGTCTATTTCTAAAGCATAGTCTTGCTTATTAATATTTCCAGACAGATTTAAAAAATGTGGAAATATTTAGAGTTATCTGAAGTAGTCATTCTTGCTCTGTTTTGTAAAACATCTAAATGAGACAGAAATATCTAAAGACATTTCAAAACCCCCTCTGCTTATGTCATTAACCTATTTGTAAAAATGCACATTCCCTTGGGCTTGTTATTTTATCAGTGTATTGCTATTCCAGAAATACTCATACAGTAATGCAACGGTAATATTATGTATTGTATGTTTCACTTTTTTCAGTGTATGTCAGATTGTTCAACTGAGAGGATTTTATTGAATCTGTCATTGTGAAAGTTTCAAGACGTATTTTCATGTCGACTTATGCATCCTTCAGTGTTTCACTAAGTTCTCTTACAATTGCATGAGTAGCTGTTATTGAGGCAGTTGTGCATTTCCTGTCTTAGCATAAATACAGTCTTAGTCTATCGTTACCTCTTACAATCATATAACTTGAAGAATTTTATCCCAGGCCACTTGTCTTTCTTTGTCAATATGTGTGAAGATGACTCCACCTTTGAAGACCTCAGTAGTATCACTGATTGTTAAAATATTCCGATCTACTGTATGTAATATTTAGCATTTGCTCTTGTCAGATGTTCTCATTTGCCATAACTGGTTTTGATTTTCATCTGTCATGTCAGGTTCATTGTGGATGTCCCTAAAATTATGAAATGTGAGTAAATGAAGTAATATGTCTCATTTTATTGTTTATATAAAAGGCCATAACATCTGCTCTGGTCTGGGTCCATAATCTGTCACTGTGTTCCTCTGATTGTACCCCATCGGCACAGTAGTGTATAGAAACATGTACATATCCTGTGTAGTCACATCAGGCATTGGGAGAGCATCATTCGTCAAGTGTAGGCTATCTGATACTGGTGATAATATCGTAGTCTTTGCCACCAACAGTTGCATAATTTCAAGGAAAATTAACCTGAAAATGTGAAGTGGGTTAATGTCTTTGGGTACTGTAACCATAAGCCATAAACCACCGTGTGCAATTCTCTGTTAGTGAAGTCTTGTTTTTTGTTATCCAGAGAAGGAGAAATGTTATTGTCTTCAAAGGAATGTGCATTAGAATTGGTGTCTAATACCAGTTGTTGTGCTGTGTCTTTAAGTTCCCTCTTCAGAGCCTTTCTTATGTCTTGGAATCAGAAGGCTGAAACTAGGAATAGTGCTTAGTTCATAGCTTAATGGAGTGTTCCGTTCTGCCCAGTCAAGAAATAAAAAAAAAAAAAATGCTACCTGTACTTTGTATTGTGCCACAAGAAAGAAATTGAATTTCTGAGTGGAAGATCATGAAATTATATGAAATGAACTCACATTTAAGTCCATAAAATTAGAAAAATAATGGAATGACAATATTCTCTGGAATCATGTTATGCTGATTCCTGATTTGCATGTTGATGATGGAAGAGAAACCATACCAGTAAACATTAATTTGTCTGGCTTATGAAAATTGGGGAATTGGATTATGGTCCCTTTCTGCATCAAGTGATTCAAGAATTGTTTGCTGGTGAGGGTAGCCCACTCATTGTTTATTAAACCTTGCATTCTGAGAACATCTACCAAAGAAAATATTCTCAACATGTGGGTTTTATGGCAGCCTGTTACCCACTGATAAGCTATTTAGATCCTACAGCATAAAATTGTGTTGTACTATGTGCAGTCAGTTCTAAGTATTGTGGCACAGTTCTCTAATGAATATTTTTAAGAAGTGATATTCATGAAAAATAAATTAGAAATAAAAGATCAAAAAATAAACAGGCAGGTTGTTTCATGGCATTGTACATGGGTGAACAGATTAGTTCTCTGTTTTTAATTTTTTAAATTAGTACACCCCCAATTTGCTTTGGAAATTTTTATCTGTACTGTACTAAGTAGCTAACTAGTTCCATGGAACAGAGTCTTTGTTGAGTAGCTAGTAGTTCCTCAGCTAGTCAAGAAATTTACTGCATTTTATGGAACCCAACGATTAATTACCGTGTTCACAAGAGCCTGCCACTTGCCCCTATCCTGTGCCAGATCAACCGAGTCCATGCCTTCCCCACATCCTATCTCTTGAAGGTCCATTTTAATATTATCCTTTCTGTGCCTAGGTCTTCCAAAAGGTCTCTTTCCCTCAAAATCCTGTACGCACCTCTAATCTCTCCCATACATGCCACATGCCCTGCCCATCTCATCCTCCTTGATTTAATCAACTGAATAATATTGGGTGAGGAGTTCAGCTTCTCATTATGCAATCTCCTCAGTCTACTGTTACCTTGTCCCTCTTAGGCCAAAATTTCCTCAGCACCCTATTCTCAAACTCACTCAGCCTATGTTCCTCTCTAAGTGTCAGAGACCAAGGTTCACACCCGTGTAAAACAGGCAAAATTGTAGTTCTGTATATTTTAAATTTGTCTATTTTTGGATAGCAAAGTGGAAGATACGAGGTCTGACACATAAAAAAACGAGACTGTGTCTGTAACTATTTCTGTTTGACAAATTCAGCAAATTAACTACGACCGCCTTCAAAGTAGTTCCCTTCTAAGTTAATAGACAGCTGCATACGATGCTGCCAACGTTCAAAGCAATTCTGCATGTCATTTTCTGTCAGACTGTTGAGGATCTCCGTCGTTTTTACTTTCACATCTTCTACCGATAAAAAATGGGCCCCTTTGAGCACCGACTTGATCTTTGGGAAGAGGTAGAAGTCACAGGGCGCGAGGTCTGGCGAATAAGGTGGGTGCTCCGTCACAGTGATGTTTTTATTGGCTAAAAACTGCTTCACAGACAAAGCGTTGTGGGCTGGCGCGTTATCCTGACGCAAAATCCACCCGTTTTGCCACAATTCCGGTCGTTTCCTTCTCACACGTTCCCGTAATTTCGTCAACACTTCAATGTAATAGTGTTGATTTACCGTCTGGCCGCTAGGTACCCACTCTGCCATCACAATATCCTGGATATCGAAGAAAACAATCAACATGGCCTTGAACTTCGAACGACTCATGCGTGCTTCTTTTGGTCTTGGAGATGGTGTTGACTTCCACTGCATTGATTGTCGCTTGGTTTCCGGATCATACGTAAATATCCAAGTTTCATCACAAGTAATGACCGAATTCAACAAATCTGGTTCATCCTCAATGCGTTGCAAAAGGTCCGAACACAATTCCTGGCGGCGTTCTTTTTGTTCATCTGACAGAATTTTTGGAACCATTTTTGCACAAACCTTTGTCATGTTCAATTCTTCTGTTAGAATTCGTCGAACACTTTCCCTATCCAAATTAACTTTCTCAGCTACTGCTCGAACACCCAACCTTCTGTCTTTTCGAATCACATGTCGCACTTTTTCAATGTTGTCATCGTTAACAGCTGTGCGTGGCCGGCCTGGGCGATCATCATCTTTCACGCTTTCTCTGCCTTCCGAAAATCGTTTGTGCCACTCAAAAACGCGTGCACGAGATATGCAATCTTCACCATAAGCCTCAGTCAATAATTGAAAAGTTTCCGTCGCGGATTTCTTCAGTTTAACAAGAAACTTGATGTTAACTCGTTGTTCACTTTTGCAGTCCGACATTTTCCGTCCGAGGGTAAAAACACGCCTATATTTGAAGATGCGTCAACTTGTACTGAGTGAAGCGATCGAGCTGAAACTTGTAACACTGTGACAGGACAGATCATGTTCCATAGCCGTATATTTGTTTCATCCCCCCACTCTTGGTTCCAGAGCTATAGGGTTAGTCTCGTTTTTTTTTGTGTCAGACCTCGTATACAATTCTGGACCAAGCGGTAGCAGGCATTCCCCAACTTCAGTCATCTCTTAATTTCTTCGTGAATGCAATTTTCGTTTGTTCATGTTGTTCCCAATTATTTAAACTTTATCACACTTTCAGGAGATTTATTACCTATCTTTATGTTGTGAAATTGTCCTGCATTCTGTTGATGAAGCATGAACATACCCCATTCTCATTTTTCTCAAGTATTTAACAAATGCAGAATACATGATCAGTAGTTGATATTACATCAAAATCCGTAATGATGATCTCCAATAATTTCACCTATGTATGGTGTTAACCTTGTAAGAAGAATGCTGGGTAAAATTTTGTTTCTATTTTATAACAGTGGTATGCCTTGATAATTACTACAGCCTGTTTTATCCCCTTTCTTCTAAACAGGTGCAATGCCTGACTGCTCCTAATTTTGAGGAGATTCTTCCTTCTCCTAAATAGCATTATGTTTATGCGTCTCTGAACATACTGTCCTACCTCCTGCCTGAATCAGTTCTGTTGGAATTTATCAGTACCTGATGACATATGTTCTCAGCTTTTCAGTAGCCATTTCAAGCTCAAAGGAACTGGGCTCAGGCACTAGTGGTTCAGCTATGTGTATTTCAGTCTGCCCAGCATCATTAACCCCATGTACAGTGATACCTCGGCTAACAAAGATAATTCGTTCCGGAATCACATTCGTTAGCCGAAACGTGATTTCCCGTAGGTTTCTATAGAAAATCGTTTAATTCGTTCTGGATGCTGCCCACTATTTAAAGATAAGTTTTATAAAATAGTAAAAAGCACACTATAAAAGGGCAAAACTCACCAAAGGCTGAGATGAACAGCTACCCAATTGAATGAAGGAGAATGGAAAGTAGAATGAAAAACTGACGATCTTTACACTATTATACTGAAAATATATTATACACTTTATACTATTAAACTGAAAATATGTACACAACGTTTTTACTATTCTTCTTCCAAATTTTCAAAGTTTATTCAAGGTAAGTCTCCTCTTCTTCAGTAGCTGGCCTCTGGCTCTTTGCTAAAGAAGAAGTAAAAAATCTGCCCAAAGTTGATTGAACTTCTCTTTTTTTCAGAATGTTTTTAAAGTGATTCAGACACTTGTCTTCAACCAAGGCACAAAGTCTGTTCATTTCAGCTTTGTTGGGATGCCACTTTGTAGCCAAAGACTGAAACTCTTCCCAGTAGTGCAGCATTTTTTTAATGTCACCTGTTGGCATTCTTCCCTTTTTATTGCTGTCCTCCTCCTCTGATGAGCACTTCCTTGTCTCTTTCCTGATTCAGTTGCTTTTTCAACTCTTCAAGATCTTCTGTTGTCAGATCTTTTGAGTGTTCTTCAACTAATTCTTCTACATCTTCTTCATTTACCTCCAAATGTAATGCTTTGCCCAAGGAGACTATCTTATCTACAATGTCAGCATTTTCAGCAGCAAGTTCCCCAGCAGCATCTTCAGCATCTTGAACACTGGAAACAGCACTTCTTATCTTGCAGCAGTCTGGCCATAACTTTTTCATAGGTTTGTACCCTGGCATACACTTCTCTTCTTTTGTGATGAAAGTTCTTTTGGGCATTTGCTTCCAGAACAACCCAGTTTCGTCACAATTAAACACTTGTTCTGGCTTGTATCCATGAATGATGGTCCACTCCTGAAATTCTCTAGCAAACTTCTCAGCCTCCTCTTTATTTGCACAGGCTCCTTCTCCATGTCTAATTACACTATGGATCCCTGACCTTCTCTTGAACTTCTCAAACCATCCTCTGCTTCCTTTGAATTCTTCCTCTGCCTCTGCTGTACTGTGTCCTGCCACATTTTTCTTCAAATTTTCATAAATCATTCTGGCTTTGCTGCAGATCATCTCTTGAGTCATAGTGCCACCAGCCATTTGACGCTCATTTATCCAGATCATCAGAAGCTTTTCCATTTCTTCATTCACAGAACTTCTTTGGGATTGAGAGGCCAAGGTCTTCACACCAGCTGCAACTGAAGCTGCCTTAATCTCCTTCTTCAAAATTGTAGCTATTGATGATGATGCTATGCCATGCTTGGCTGCTAAATCCACAATTCTGACTCCTCTTTCATATGCTGAAATTATTTCTTTCTTTTGCTCAATTGTGAGCAACTTTCTGCTTCCCTTGGGTTTGTCACTTACTTTTTTTGGACCCATTGTCAAGAAAATTTTTTTCACTTTTAAAATTTTTTTCTGAAAAATATAAAAGAAATATGACATATAGCGTATTATTTATTTAATTAGATAAGAATAGAATTTACTAATTATAAATTAATCCCCCATAGTAGAATTTAGCCAAGTAAAGAATAAATGCTATAATCACACTTACCTCTCGCATTCGCAGCCACACGGAGCGTGCACCGTACTGACACTGGTATGAGAAGAATTTCTCTCTGTGGCACTCTGGAAGCCCCTCTCTAGAAGGTCAAAGCGATGGCCCTCTCTCACCTTCTGATATACATCCGTCATCAAATCCGAAGCAGCTTGTGTTATCAGGCGTCTCACTTCTCACTGTCTCGAACGTAAACAACCCAGTCGGGTTGGTGGGTCTCCCCTATGTGATGTGGTCAGCTCATTTCTTTGTCACACACATACAGACGGAAAAGATAAGCTCCTGGAATGGCCCGACCGTTCATGTTTGCTGCTTTATGTTAGCGCGAGCATCCACTAAAACATTCGTTAGCCGAATCCATATTCGTTAGCCGAGTCCGAAAAACAGCGAAAAAAAAATTTGTTACCCGAAAAATTCGTTAGCAGGGTCACTCGTTAGCCGAGGTATCACTGTACATTCAACAACTGTAAAAATGTGATTTTGCCACCCATTCAAAGTACTGTGGGAGTCTACAAACAGATCCCCTTTTCATCCTTTGCTAAGTCAGCTCTAGACTGTTAACCCTCCTTAAGTTTATTGATGCCCCTATAGGAGTCTGATATTCTTGTTACTGTTTGGTTCAAGTTCATTAATTTTGCCTTTCAGATATTCCGTCTTCTTGTTCCTCAAACGTGATTATGCTGTGGAACGCTAGTAGCCCCTGAGGATGGCCAGTTAGCTGGCCGAAACATATGTAGGGCTTTGTGTTTTTTAAACCTATTAATCTGTTAATAGGAAGTGCATGTGTTGGTATAGTGTTTACTAGTGTTAATAAACATGCACGGTGAAAATAATATTAAGTATTGACATAGAATCTGGCAGAATTTTGATAGTCGCTCTGATAGAGGGTGGGGGGCGAGGTTGTGACAGTTTTCTGTAAACTGCTGTGAGAGATTTGAAAATAAATGGAGCAAAGCGCTTTAAGTAGTACACTTCTGTAATCGTATAAAGTTCTGTGTAATTTACTGCAATAAAGCACCATTATTTGTTACAGTTCCCCTTGTAATACTGACTTTCAGTTGTAGATTCCAGTCTGGGCAAGCATCATACACTTTGTACTTCAGACACTTCCGCAGTATAAAGTCTGGGACTGTCAATTCCAGCTAATGGGATATTAACGAAGTTGCCAAATTGTGAAATTCACATTCTCCTAAGAAAAGTTCATGTTTTGTGTTGTCGTGTAGGCCGTTGCACCGTCCTGTTTAAACCACACTTTTCTCACCCTTTACCTTATTCTTTGCAGTTGCGTACCCAAAAATGTTTGCAGTGTATTGCGGTAGCACTCAGGTTCGACGATAATCACCTGATTGTTTACCCCAAAGAAGTAAGGCCCTGTCACACCAAACAAGTAAACACCACAAGAAATGGGCACCTTTGCATTTTGGAGAGGTAACTGCTTGGTGTAATGTTGAAGGGAACTGGAACAGTTATTGGTGCTTTATTGCAGCAAGTTATCTCGAACTCAGGGAGCAAGTACAGCAACACATCGAATGGACATCTGGAACAAATAGTCTTAAGAAACTAAGGTATGAATAATAAACTGTAATCATTATGCTATTATTTCTTACAGTTTTTTACTTCATATGTTGTCCTGTTCCTTACAGTAGCATATGGAAAACCGTCACATCTTCGCGTCCCACCCAGTATTTTCCCAGCCCTGTTTATGCCCTTGCTGTCACCAAAGTTTTCCAAAGCTGCAAACCTGTTTGAGATTTTAAGGTGGTACTGTTGCCTAACAGGCAGTTGGGATAGCATAATTGGTATAGCAACTTGCTATGGGCTGGATGGTCTGGGGCTTGAACCCCTGGTGGGTAAAAAATTTTCTCTATCTGTTCAGACTGGCCTCGAGGCCTACCTGGCCTCCTGTACCATGGGTCCTGTGTCTTTCCAGGAGGTAAAGCAGCTGGGGTGTGGTGTTGACCACCATCCCCTTCTAGCACCAGAGTTGTGAATGAGCACAGCTATACCTGTACTCTCTGCCCCACCTGTGCTTTTATGGCATATTATAGGCTGAACTTTACCTTTACTCTTCCCAAACTTACACCTCATTTTGCTTCTTGAGATTCAATCTTTCCATGTCAAACTTCTGTGCTGCTTTTTTACTTGCCAACAGTGTCTCCCTAACCTTTGCAACCAACAAATAGTGCTCAGTATCACGGTCAGCTCCCAGGAAGCATCGGGCATCAAGTATACTTGAATGTCGGTCAATGCTGTACTGTGATATGTTTTTACCATTACACAAGGTACGAGCCAAAAGTTTCTGGACTGGGGCAAGACAACAATTTTAGGCTTAACTTAATTACAGGTCGGTATTGTCCCCCTCAACATAGGCCCATTTGGAGTTTATAATGCCATCCAGCACTGCTCGCAATCCAGTTTGAATCTGCATGATATCCTAAAATCCCATTAACTAAATTTTCATCTTATGACCTGTTATTACCTTAGAAAGGAAGTTCCTTTTATTTTTGGCCTGATCATGCAGGTCCTTGCACACAGAAAGTCAGGTTTTGTTTCTGGTCATCATGTAACAGATGGGGCACACATTTTACAGCAATCTGCATCAAGTTTGTTTACATCGTTAATCATATATTGTCTGTCCTCATGGTTGACTTGATGCGCTGGCACGTTTTCAACAGTCTGACTTGATGATGGGAAAGCTGAATGTTCAAGATCCTCAACCCATCCTTGGCCACTTTTGAAACATTAGTGACATTAAGGGGGCTCTCACACTGGACAGTACTGAAGATATGATGATGATAGGATGAGCTTATGATATGACTCTACCCCTGGTTTCAAATGGGACTTCACACACAGAAGATGACACGATAATGATATGTTCACAATTGGCTGATACAGTACGATGACGAATCAGCATACTGTTTCGTCTGTTGCTCAGTCATGAACATATCACCGCAGATGTGTGTCATAGAAGGCAAAAGTATCGCGGACTTTACAGTGCTGTGATTACTTATGTAAGCATGAGAGGAAGCAGATATTGAACTTGTGGGGTATCTTGGGAAACACTCTGGTCTGTATGACTGGAAAGCTCCTAGGTATACAAGAAAGAACAAAATTGATCTAGCATGGAAAAACAGTGGGAAAAGATGAAATGAATCAGGTAAGATAATTTATTGTTGTTTGTACTGTAATGGGTTTACAAATATAATGTACACTTTCATGGTACTCAAATATTATTTCTGTTACAATTTATGACATGTTCATACTGAAGCAGTCCATATCATCTGAGTATATAACCTCCAGTGTGCGATGCCCATATCATGTCGTATGTATGATTGCACAGCCATCACATAGCAGTCATTTCACGAGTAGCATCCTGTGTGAGAGCGGCCTAGATAGTTTGTGTTTTACTCATGGCATAACCACAGAAGGCTTTTTTCAACATTTCTTAGGTCTCAGAAGATGGTTTTGGAAGGTTAAAACAAAACTTTTTGCAGATTTTCTCTTTGTTATGTCACATTATTTCACTGGACTACAACAATCACAGAACACACTCACTGCAAACACATCTAAGTGTCAGTTGCACAAAAACACTGTTCTGTTACAAAGGCACTCACCACGCTAAATCACAATAAATCACCTTAGCTATACCTAGGGGTGTACAGCTGCATTATATCTGATTAGTGTTCCATGCTGCCAGTCTGGAAACTTTTGACTTGCACCACTTGTATGGCCATCTTCAGGAAGCTTGTATCATATTACAGAGGGAGTGCACATAATTGAAACAGAATGTCAGATATGACTTACATATAGTGTTTTCATAAAAAGAAATACTGATATTTCAAATTTAAGTAGGCATATATAGATGTTTATTTAGTTGATTTGCACATACATTCCTTTGGATGTGCCTGGTAACACCAAGTTTTGCCAGTACACATCCACTATATTACTAATGATTACCAATTAACTGTACTATGTATTATGTTTACAAAGGTTCTCATCTTGTCCAAGTTATTCATAGCCTATCGATCCTATGTACAATCTAGTTCTTCCCCTCTCCCCAACCTCAGTGCTACTTTCTTCACCTGGTTTTCCCATTTACATTTTATCTTGTAGGCAAGGGCACCCAAATTTCTCAGTGCATTGACCTTGCTCCCAGTGTGGATCTTCTTGAGTGCCATTTCCTTGTTGATATAAGGAAGTAGGCATGTTTATTGAATTTATGAAATTGAACATTATAACAAGATGTGCCTTCCAAACAGCAGTACAAGTAATATGTTTTGTGGGTGTTAATTTGATACATGGTTTGTCTGTACATTGTAATTTAGCCATTATGACTTATCTCGGATACCATCTGATAATCTTCATTTAGTACCACTTTTTAAAAATTCAGTTTATCCTTTCAAATCTCCCCCACCTAGAAAATATCTGATAGACTGAGTTCAGGTGAAGGGGAAGTTTGAGAACTCAGTCCACCACTTTTTCACTTATTTGCAAGGTGAGCAATATTTTTTGTCATTCTTTGGGGAAATGTTTGTATGTTAATTACCATTTCTGTTTCAGGTAAATATGTCTACTGTCCGTGGGCCTGGCCTGTATGAGTTCCTTATAGAAGCAGAGCTTCAGCAGTATTATGCTGGAATTAAGAATGATTTGAAGGTATAAAATTATGGTTATGGCAAAGGACTGGCCTGGCAAACTTTCATTTTGATTATCAGTCCTTTGCCATGCCTAACACAGTAGATTTAATGCTCCCCCATTAAGTTATGTTGGTGCATGTTCTAATAGGAGAATGTAAGGGCCTCTGAAGGTGTACTTCCCTGCCTATTATCTTCTAAAATGTTTGTGTGTCATTTACAACATTCTACGGAGAATATTTTTGTCACCGAGCTGAGCACTGCAGAGTGAGCATTATCAGTTGCTATGCAACGGTGATATTTTCCACTCTGTGGTGAGCAGTCTGGCAATAAAAAATTTTGTCTTTATATTCATTCATCCCTTTCTTCTTCACTGGCCTTGTGTGAATGTTGAAAACTTACCATTTCACCTAATAGTTGCTGCGCTATTATCAGCCTTGGTTGGCCGCAATTTTTGTATATATCAGAGAAATGTATCTTTTTCTTCTTCTTTAGAATATGTATTTATTAGCTGTTAAGTTCTACTACATTGATTCAAACACATCTCACCAGCAGGGACGTTTCTTCTCACCATTTTACGGTCCTATAGTTTTGGTACAACTAAGTAATTAAAAAATGAAATTGGAGTGACCCTTCTCACTGCCCCTATATGCAGATCTAGGTGTGGAGTCCTGACCAAAAGTTGTGTACACCCATGTAGTGCTCTGTATGGCGCCCAAGTGGCTAAGATGCTCTGACTGTTGTGGAACTGTTGGTCTGGCTGTGCCATTCTGATGTGTTACTATGTCTGTGAGCTGGAATGTAATCAACCACAAGTACTCTGAAGCTGCATAGACCTGTGCTTTTCTGCACAGCATACGGTGGTGAACTATGGTTAGTTCTTCCCGTGGTAGGGCCTAGAGTCACATCTCACTGATGGTTGAGAATTGCCAGTGATATTCTCAAAAGAGTAACTTCTCTGATGTATTTTCTGAGATCAGGTTGTGGTGGAGGTCCCCACACCAGCACAGATCAGAAGGCTTGAGAGTGTTTTCTTCTCTTTCACCCTTGATGACTGTCTGATGGTTCTGGAGGGTGTACCACACACAGTGGCAACCTTGTGCCCATCTGCCCCTGAGCAAGACCCTAGCATATGATGGAAGGTAAATGACATTGTCATAAATTCCAGATGTTGCATAGTGGTATTTCTCATTATACAAAGCACTGACAGCAGAAAGATTTTAAAGGGCTGTAAGTTTCTCTCTGCACCCAGAAGGCATTTTGCCTTATAACAGGACCCATAAAGAGTGCTTGCAGGCTCCTGAATAGCTTTGTTTTTGTTGAAGTGTGGTGTGATGAACATAGAAATAAACTACTTAAACAGAGCCTCCTGTGCTCATACACTGTGACGGTAGCCAAGCCCAACTCAACCAGGGGTGTTGTCTGTGGCTCCCTGGTTGATGGTTGCTCTGTCAATAAAATCCAGGCCATACTCGCTGATCTGTCTGTCTCTAGAATAGAATAGAATAGAATAGATTAGAATAGGAGTAGAATACATTAGGGCAGGCACCACAGCCACCCTTGCACCTCGACCATTTGCAGTCTTTTGTGCAACCCTTTGCTTAAGCATTCAGCAGCCCCGCACATTGAACAAAGTGTAGTACCTTGCTGACAGAGATGTCAGTAAAGTCACCTGGTTTCAAGAAATGATGACCCACATGCCTAAATCTTATAGTGCCAGTGCCTCACAGTCACAAAGAACATGTGAGGCCATTTCATGTGCCTGTTTACATCTGTCACGTTGGGGACTGTCTACTGGCCCCAGTTTAAATATGTGTCCTTTTAACTGACAGTAGCCTTCTAGCAGCCCCATCATTATTCATAGCTGATTTCTGCTCAAGTTGAGTAATTCCCTACCTTTCTTAGCAGAGGGTGCTTTGAGAAAACCCTTAGCCTGCCTTCATCCATGAATGGAGTGCCAGTACTCTTCTTGTTTCCTGCTCAACCCAGCCCCTGTTCACTCCTGTGGCAACCTTTTCAGATATACCAAGGGCAGGCTCAGGTCCTGTAAGTGAGTGCAAGGAGCCTTGCCTGGCTTATTGGTTAGCCTTTCTCATTTTCATCACTCGCCATGTGTCCTGGCACCCATACCAGTTAGATCTGGGTATGTTCTGTCAGTTTCACTAGGGATTGTTGGCAATCCAGGACTAATGTAGAATTTATCTGGAATCTGTCAAGGTCTGTAATGGCCACGTGACTGTCGGAAAGAATATAGAAGTGTCTACCTCTGTGGCCCTGTCTGTATTCTCCTTTACACAAACCTTAATGGCATTTATTTCAGCCTGAAATACTGTAGTGTGGAGCCCAGGGTTGAAGGTATGCCTCCCTCTCGAGCCCTATCTGTATACCCCACTACCAGTGCCTCTATTGGTCTTGAACCTGCCTGTCTACGAAACCAGACCTGCTTTGATATCTGGTTTAAACCTGTTGTGCCACTTAACATGTGTCAGGAAATTTGACCATGAATAGCTTGCAGTCTAGATATCTCAGTCATTTCCTATCTGTAGGAAGGTTTAATGCTCCATGTCCTGAGATTTTCTAGCATGACCAAAATTTATGGATAAAGGTTTCCTCTGCTGACTGTGCATTAGTCTGCAGATCCCTGCCTGGGCCTCCACCTCAATCATCACATTAAGGATAGGGAGTCCCAGGAGGACCTCCATTTCAGCTGTTGGGGCTGTTTTCATTGCTCCTGTGATAGCCAGGCAGGCTAATCTCTCAAACTTACTGAGTTAATCCTGCTGACCGTGTATCTAACCCTAGGCCACCAAACTGTGGAGCCTTAGGTCTTCAGCTAGTCAGCTGCCACGTTTGTCCAGAGAGGGTTGGTAAATGGCATTTTGGCCATGTTTGTGGATTGATAGACAGGTGAGTTCTATCACACCACTGTTGTACCGTGGCCAGAGCCTGTTGAAGAAGCTCTGAGACATTATCCAGGAATTTTCTCTTATTAGGATAGCTGTATCATCTGCATATCCCAGTGTATGACAGCCATTCTCATTGAGGCCTCTTATGGCACAGCAAAGGCAATAGAACCCCCCTTCTGCAGACAGCCCTTAGCCACAGACCCCTTCAGAGTTTCTCCTGCCAGTGTGACTGTAATGTGACTGCTACCCAGCATGGAGCCGATTCACCGACAAATTTTGTGCCCAATCGCATGCTGTTCAGAAGCTTTATTATACTTGAAATAAGGTTCTGTCCAAGGCTGCCTCCATATCTAGGAAAGCCCCACGTGCTATTTCCCTGTGTTCCACTGCATCCTCTGTGTGTGTGTGTGTGACCACATTGTGGAGTGCAGTTTCAGTGTACTTACCTGATTGGTAGGTGAACTGGTTTAGATGTAGTGGATAAAGCCCTAATATCTTGTCCCTTATGTGCCTGTCCACCAGTTTTTACATTGTCTTCAGCATGGACGACAGATTAATAGGACGATATGCCTTAGCCTTGGCATAGTCAGCCTTCCTGGGTTTAGGGAGAAATGTCACCTTAACCTGTCTCCAAGCTTTGGGTATATACTCTCATGCCAGACAAGATGGCAGAGATGAGCTGCTATGTGATCAATTCCTTGCTGCAGTAATGAAGGGACAGTTTCATCAGTCCCTGCTTTCTTAAAGGGTCTGAATCTGTTTATCACTCATCTCATTTTAGGTTGATCAGTGATCTTTCCAGACAGCTCCCAGTCCTCCCTGTTAGCTACAGATGCTCTCAGACTTGGCCGCACCTGTCTTTCTGTGGTCACTTCACCTCTACGAGATGGAAAATGAACCCTGTAATGTTCATCCTGGGTGACTTTTCCAGTTTGCTTATATCGGCCGTCAGGTGGTTTAATGGATCCCACCTTGTTGGCTGACTGACTGGGCGTGATCTTCATGAGCCCAGCCCTGTCAGGTACATCCTTAATCCCCTGACAGTAGTCCCTCCAAGAGGACTGTTTGGCCTTTCCAATTTCCTTATTGTAACAGGTGAGGGCCCTCTTATAAAATTCACAGTCACTTGTTCTTTAGCTTGATTAAAAATCCATCCTGTTGAGGTTTTAAGGCAGCTCAACACTTTATTCCACCAAGGAACCCTCCTTGACAAGAGAGCCACCCTTAATGGACAGTTATGATGAAAGGACATGAGGATGGTCTGTTGCACCATGTCAACAGCGAGCTCCAAATCCTGCACTGAGTGTATCACTCGTGGTACGACCACTAGATTTACCTTTAGGTCTTCTTGATAGGATTCCCAGTTGGTTCTCTTGGGATTGTGATATGTGATGCTGGTAACTTCCAGGTAACCTGTCTGAAATAGTACAGTAGTCCCTTGGTTATCTGGATCCCCAGATAATTTGGACAATTTTTGGCCAACTATAACCCTCTTTTCCACTGGTGATTGTGTCATTGTCCGGCTCACTGGGGGAAAATCTGAGACAATCCGTACTCCGAGACTGGTGGCGTGGGTGAAGCAGGAAGAGCCAGCCAGTCTTTAACTCCTCAGCAGTAAGGGTGTGATCTCTCAAGTGTTGTAGCCCTAGTTCTCTCTTATTTCACTATTATAGTGAAATGATAATGACAAAAGTCCTATTATTATTATTATTATTATTATTATTATTATTATTATTATTATGATCATCATCATCATCATCATCATCATCATCATTATGTACTGTTAATTGCAGTATTTAGGCTCTAAGGAGTTATACTTTAGCTTTGAGTGATGATATTTTTGCATGTTACCTATACCATGAGGTTTTCCCCTTGGTGATCTGGATTCCCTGGTAATCTGGACTACCCCTCCCCCTATATAGTCCGAATGACCAACAGACTACTGTATGTATCTGTGGTCTGACAAAGAGATCTAATCAGATGCATTCCAATTGGACAGTAAGTGCCCTTTCTTGTCAGTCCCTGGTGTCAAGTCTATAACCTCCTTTCTAGTACTGTTTCTTACCTCTATTAAGAATATTAAGTTTTGTGCTTACCAAATATTCCATTAAGCATTCCCTTTGTGGATTGATGTTCATGCTTCCCCATGTAATGTGTCCATTGGCATCACATCCAACAATGAGCTGCAGTTTGTTTCTGTGCTACAGTGGTTGACGATGTCCCTTAACTCTTTGATGGGGGGGGGGGGGTTGTCTGAATCATAGGGGAAGTATGCTGAGGTGACAAGTTTCCTTCTGCTCGCTCCCGTAGTATATGTCATCCTCACGGAGGACAGTGAAACTCTGGATGACTACAGAGGACAAGACATGTGAGGCCTTTGCTCTTCTGGGATGTTACACAGCATAGTTTGGCAGCTGGTTCCCAACATTTTGAGACAGCCTTTCGGTCCTGTCTTCAAGGGTTAAGCAGCCCAAGAAGAACGCAGGGAACAGATGGATGCTTAGTATATAGGGGATGGGGTGGGCAATGATTGGTTCTCAGGAAAAGGAAAGGAGTCAGATAGGTTGTTGGAGCATGCTACTTTTTTTTTTGTTCATGGTAATAAATTATGTTTGTAGGTACAGAATGTCCCACAGCTGAAGTTTGTTACTGAAGATGACCTCCATACAATTGGGATGTCGAAGCCAGAAATGCGGAGGCTGAAGAAGTACTTCCAGAAACATTTCCCACAAAATTATTTATCCAAATTTAAAAAGGTAGGTGAACATTCAGTTTTATATGAAAATTGATGAAAAACCATGATTAGTGGGTCCCTGTCACCACGGCATGGCGCGTCCTCGGGTTGCGGATGGAGGAACGGCCTCCGAATATGGAGGGTAGCTGCGAATATGCAGTCGCGGACAGCCGACAAGGGGTGGTCCTCCAGCTTGGGGGTTGGGTGAGGTGCTAACAACTCCTCACCGTAAAAAATTACCATGTTACAAAACACTACACAGAGCCTCGGACTTGGACTGATTCTTTGGTACGACTTAAGCAATGGAAAAGGAACATGAGATTTGGAACTTGGAACGTGAGGAGCCTGAATAGGTCAGGGTCACTTATGACAGTGGCCAGGGAATTAGCTAGGTACAAATTAGATTTAGTGGGTGTACAGGAGGTTAGGTGGGACAAAGGAGGCACAGTAAGAGCAGGGGATTATACTTTTTTCTATGGAAAAGAAAATGAAAGTCATCAACTGGGAACAGGTTTTTTTGTACATCAGAGAATAGTATCTGCAATTAAGAGAGTAGAGTTTGTTAGTGATAGGATGTCATATATGGTGCTGAGAGGTCGCTGGTGTAATATTGTTCTGAATGTGCCTGCACCAACTGAGGAGAAAAGTGATGACTCAAAGGACAGTTTCTATGAGGAATTAAAACAGGTTTTTGATCATTTTCCAAAGTACCATATGAAAATTCTGTTAGGAGATTTTAATGCAAAATTGGGGAGGGAGGATACTTTCAAACCGATGATCGGGAATGAGTGTTTACATGAGGATAGTAATGATAATGGTGTTAGAGTTGTAAACTTTGCCACATAAAAAAATCTAGTTGTTAAGAGCACGATGTTCCCACACCGAAATATTCATAAATTCAAAAATTGTCAGAATTATGGTTGGTGCATGACTTAGAATCCCATGTAGAAATCTATTAAAAAGATTTTACCAGTTTCATGGCAATATATATTTTTATTAATGGACTGTACTCTAAATAATGTAGAAAATTTTCAAATAAATTCATCTGTACATAGTATTAATCCAAGGAACAAGCACCATCTTCACAGACCAAATGCCAACCATTCATCTTCTCAGAAAAGTGTATTCTGCACTTTCTTCAGAATTTTCAACACTTTACCACATAGTCTCACAAGTCTTAAGAATGAAAAGGTACAGTTTAAAGTAGCATTAATAAAATACTAAAATACACACTCCTTTTACTCTGTAGATTAATTTTTTATTTGTAAAGAGAATCCACAATACTGTATATAAGATGCTTATATTATTTTGCTCTGTAGTAATTCTGTATACTTTGCATACGTGGTATATTTTGTATGTTTATGACTTATTCCACATCCTACTGTCATTTTGGGGCCGGGATAGCGTAGTCGGTATAGCGACTCACTACGGGCTGGACGGTCCGGGGATCGAGTCCCAGTGGGGACGAGATTTTCCGCACCCATCCAGACCTGCCCTGGGGCCCACCCAGTCTTCTATACAATGGATACCATGTCTCTTTCCCAAGGGTAAAGCGGCCGGGGCATGGAGTTGACGACCCACCCTCATCTAGTGCCAGGGTTAAAGAAGGAGTAGAGCTATACCTCTACTCCCTGTCTGGGCCTTCTTGGCCCGTTCTAGGGAGAACTTTACCTTTACGGTCATTTTACAAACTTGTGGATCTGTGGAATGTATGTATGTTTGTATGTATGTATGCATGCATTCATAAATCCTTTATATGTTAGATCATGAAGCCAGGAAGGACTGAGAAATGGAACATTGCTGGTTGAAGTGCATGATGATAAACAAGCTGAGTTACTCTGTAGGGCCAGACTTTTCAGCTGACATCATGTTCATGTGTCTGAATTTCTCCCAGCAAGTTGCAGCAATTGACTTCCTGGATGACATGTGTGACAAGATTCAGACATCGCATGCTGAGCAGTGTGTCTCTAAAGTGTGCAGCTTAATCAGGAAGAGGGATAGCAAACCATTCGCTCTTTATACTATGTTTGTGCCTTTCAATGTCGCCAACTTGCCCAGCACTCCTACATCAGGCATGAAAGGGTCTCACTTCACCCATACATCCCTAATTCCATGTGATGCTACCAACGCCAAATGTGTGGTCACACACAGCAATGGTGTGCATTTGGCCTTATCTGTGGCCGTGGGTGGATCTGTGCCCCCTAGATTGCATGCATCTCACAATAAAAGCTGTCTTATATATCTGGAGAAAAAGGCCATTCAGGAATGTGTGATAAAGGAGGTCTTTCTTTTGTGGACACCCAGAGAAAATTTATGCAAGTGAAGCCAAAAACCAGGACTCTGTCATGTCCATAAACCCATCACCACATGCATGGATTTGATGTCTTAACTCAGACTAGCTGTACCCACCTCAAGTATGCCATTTACAACCTGCATGTATAGTGAAGTTTCCAGCCAGATTAAATCATTCAATCCTGTTGTGCCTGTTGTTTGCAGCAAACAACAGAAGTCCCCACCAAAAAGACAGTGTTCCCAGTCCCAGTTGTTGGCCTGGATTCCATATCTGACTGCTGTGTGTGTGTGTGCCTGATACATCCAGCTGGCTTCTGTTATCATAGGCATTCCAGAGATGAATGTGGAGGAGGACTGAACAGATCTCCCATTAAGGCATTGTACATTTATCTGTTCATAATTTTTCTTTTGGCTATTTATCAAGTTGCCATAATGGAATGCTAACAGTTTGCAGATCTGGTTCCAGAGTAATGGGCTATAATTCAAAACTGTGCTTTTCCTGCCCATTCATTAAACACTTGCAGTTGCAGGTATGATCAAGGAAGCAGTGTTAGGGCCAGTGGAATAAATGCATATAATCTGTTGCAGTTCATATCTGCTGAACCACTCATAGCCTGTAACATTGAATTCTTAATAACAGTGCCTGTATTTACAGTGGACTTGACTAATTTTCTGTCACAGCAACTTTCCTTGTCCATTCTTTCTTGGCAATTTCAACACTAAAATAATGGTCTGGTGGTCAGTTTGTACTGACCAAAGAGGCAAAATGGTATCTGATGGATGTGCTGGGTTTGATCTAATTCTTCTTAACACTGGGCCAGATAAAGACCTCTGCCTAGCATTGGGAACCCTGTCTGCCTTGGACCTTTCCTTTTGTAGTCAAAACCTAGCAGTTTATCTTGAATAGTCTGTTATTCTGGATGCACATAATGGTGATCACTAACCATCTCTCTTATACAATACTGTTACTGTGATTGAGAGGATGAGTCACACCCTGATTGCCATGACAACCATTGTTGCCAGGTTGTTTTCTCTGAGGTTCACACTGAGGCTGAAGATACAGTTTAGCATCAGACAGAGTTCTCTGCAAGGCACACAAGCCGATGAAACACTTGATCATTGAGCGTGTAACACAACATATCACAACCAGATGGCAGCATTTAGATGAAAGAGGTTGAAGAAACAGTTTTTTTTATAGTTGAGCCAGAATGTACTCTCTGTGATGTATGAGATGAGGCTGAAGATACAGTTGATCATGGAGCATATAGTGTACAATAACCAGATGGTAGCACTGTGCTTGGTTTGCTGTAAGATTAAAGAAATGACTGATGAAAGAGGCTATGTATTAGCGGGTGAACATTATGGTCCGAGTAAAAGTCGAACATCTGCCTAATATAATGCAATTGGTGTGAGTAAGAGGGTGAGGGAATGAGTCACATGTGGGTTAATAATAATTGATAATATTTGAAAATGAATAATATTTGATACTAATAAATAATTGACAATAATCCATAATGATCAGTAAAAATCAACAGTTGCCATGGTTGTGACAGAGGTTGAGAGAGGCTGTGTTCTGTGTTGCATACTTGCTGAGGCTGAACAGTTGAGAATTGACTCTGTTCTGTGTCAAGTACGAGCAGAGACTGAAGAAGCAATTGAGAATTGACTCTGTTCGCTGTGAGATACGAGCTGAGGCAGAAGAAATAGTTGAGCATTGTGTATACAACACAGTGTGTCACAATAAAATGGCAGTGTTCCAGGAGCTTAAATTAATGCTTGGTATGATCATGATCTAAGACTAAAGAAACAACAAATGAAGAAGGCTGTGGAGAAACACATGAATATTATGTTAGCCTGTCATATGACAAGCACAAGGCTAGTCAAGGTTCATATTTTTACGCCATCAGCAGCTGTGTCCTGACAACCTGACTGGATCATCAGATGTGCTGATGGAGAGGGATTTGCTTAGTCAGTGACTTTGAGTATCAGGAATTACTATCTGTCAGCTGTGTGTTAGAGTGCTCTGAGCTGCGTCATGTCACATTCCACGGTCATTCACCAGACCTTATTATATACCTGTCTCTTGGATGTTAGATGAGTGTTACAACAGTGTTTGTGCTCAGAGTAAAAACCTAAGGTTCTTTAATGCCCACCTGATGCAGGAAATCTTGATATTAAACTGGCTTTGTGCCTTGGCTCAGGGTGCTGAGCCACACACACATATTGGTTCTTAGGATGCTTTTGTATCTAGCCTTTCTGGTCACATATTTAGGTGTTGTTTGGAATGTACTACATTGCATGTTAAGTAAATGTGATTATACTTACATACATGGCATCTTTGTTGACAGTGCTGTCATCTGTTGTCAGGTATATATCAGCAGTACAATTGACTCTTTCTTGTCTGTAATTCAGCCAGTTGTGATCTGGGTTTTAAAATTATTGTGACTGTATAGAAACAGTCCTGTTTGGTCTATCTTGAGTGACAACACCACAGGACTCTCGATTCAGTGTAGATGAGCTTGTGGCAGTATTAGGACATCACAGTAACCTCATTGTGCCAACACAGTCCATAACTGAATGCTCTGTCACCTTCCAGCTACAGGCATGGAGTTTCTCCTCTCTGTGTGTATAATCATAATATAAAACAACAAGAAAATTGTTATCCTGATCTTGAAAACTGCTGGAGATCTGTCCATTCCAACTATTTAAAGACCTACCACTTTTACTAGTTGTGTATGTGTGTGTGTGCGCGTTTGTGTGCGAGCTTGTGCGGCCATGTGTGCTCGTGCGCTTTTGAGGGGGGGGGGGGGGTGTAATGCAGCATGCAATAACTGTCAATTCATCTGGATCCTGGAGAGCAGACACTGGAATTTCCAATGCTCACTGTGGATTTCAGTGCCGTAGATCCACTATTGACAGCTTGGTGACTATTTTTGTCAACCTGAAGAAGATGCATGACCCAATGTGGCAATATATTATTCTGAGAACCCTCCACCAGTGAAATCTTGTCTTCCAGTGTTCCTGTCTTTATTCTTCCAGGGCTGCTATTTTTGCATTTACCTCAGCATTTTTTTTGACATCATCCACAAAAAAATGGAGCTCTTGTCATTGCCATCCTCAATTATTGTTATGAACAGATTTTCAGGGTCAGTTTTGTGGTTCTGCATGGTTTCCAGCAGTCTGCTGTTGTAGTTCCACCTCAGGACCAACTGATGGGAATCTTTTCTTTACTTGTGGTGTCCAAAGCTTCGATTCTCTTTGTCGATATTGAAAAAGAGAAAGTTCCAAATCTCGACAAAGCGGCAAAGAATACTCTGACAGGTTTCATAAAGCTAACAGACTGATAGCGCCAATTTGAGCGTGTGAGCATAACAGTGGACAAAAGTTGCTTCCTTGTAGTGCTGCCTTAGTTTCACTTGCAACCTTGCATGTTCACCTGTCAAGAATTATCCTAAGGAAATAGAAGGTACTGGCTTCAGTAGAATAAATTCCTTCAATCTGATGCAGTAAAAAAAAATACTTCATCTAGTGTTGGTTATGGAGAGAAACAAGCTCATTGAAAGACAGATTTTTAATATAGATAAAACTGAATATCTACTGTTTAGAAACCTGCAAGAATTTTAGACCTGAAAGGCCAAAAACAGGTTGGTGCAGCTATTTCTTGGGATTGGGGAAAGAATGTAACAGTTGTGTGCAGTAAGTGCCTCTGGTAGTTTCGTTCCACGTATGCTAGCCTCTCCCAGATCGTTGATGTCTCCGCAATTTGGAAAGGGTTATCCTGTTGGAGTTATTTATTCTTGCTCCAAAAATGGGTGGATTAATGAAGAATTGTTCTTCCTCTGGCTTCATCATTTTAAGAATTGTGTCAAACCATCTAATGATGATCCATTTCCTCATACACTGGACAATTATGCAAGTCACTTTTTCCTCCGAATCTGTAATTACTGCGAGGGTAATGGAATAATTGTGGTCTCCATTACATCTCTCATCATTTACATTTGATGACTCGTGAAAGCTGATTTCAACAGGGAGTGTGATCTGTACTTGAAAAGAAGGTATAGACCAACTACATCAAATGTGAGAAAGGAAAATTTGGAAATTTGAACAGAAACACCAACGAAAAGTGACTTCAACATTATTGTTAACTAATATTTATTTTCTTCCTTTTTTAACAGCACGAATGATTGGGCCTTCAGTCCCGTTGCAGCCCCTTAAGTTCTGTGAAATGAATATTTAATTTTAGTAAAATAAGTTCACAGAATTACACTTCAAATTGCGGAATATAACCCTACAGGTTGGGCCATTCTGTGCATTTGCACTATAGTTTCTTACAAAATTGGAAGTGGTTGTTGGGTAATGTAAGAAAAACACTGGAGAACAAAAGGGTAATATTGTTGTATTCATCCATGTAATCTGGTAGTGAGTAATGACATATTGCTTAGGTGTGCAGAATTTGACCACTTTCCCCTACATACTTTTACGTTTTAAAGTAATAAGTCTAATGTTAGAAAAATTCGAAGGGAAGTAGTCCTCCCAGGGTGTATATGGACGCTATGCCACTGATGTATTTTATTTTGAAAGACAAGTTCTGATGATCCGTGACAGCTAATGTTCAAGAAATTCCAGGTGACCAAGTCATTGCAAAGGTTAATTTCCTGTTTATTACGTGTTATTTAGATGATCTTACTTCGAAAGGAGGAGCAAGTAGCCACATTGTGCACATTACCAGATGAATTAATGGAGAAACCTCCGGTGAAAGTTCCCAATAAACACATCATACCAGCAGAAGCAATCATTGTAAACAAGGAACTGGGAACAGGAGAATTTGGAGTGGTGCAACAAGGCGTGTGGACAAATGATGGAGAAAGGGTATGTAGCATGAGGTGTACTAATTGCCATATTCACCCAAATATAAAACAAGAATTTTTTCCTAACCTATCATCTGAAAACTGGTGGGGGTCACCTTATAATTGCACACAACATTGAATATGTTTTTGTGTATGTGTTCCAGAAAATTTGAGTTTGTGGAGGGGGTCATATTGTATGCAGGGTTGTCTTGTATTTGGGTAAATGTGGTATAGCAAACAACTGGTGAGACGAAGTATAATGTAGTTACAAACTTCACAGGGTTTGTAGCCTGGCAGTTGTGTTCTGAACATCCTAAAATGCTACACTGTTTAAAAAGTATTTTGTTTGTTTCTCATGGTCTTACCTATGTTTTTTATTATTATTCTCTTGTCTGTTGTCTGGAATCCAAGTACTCTAGACAACTGTCATAAGGCTTATAAATGCAATTAATTTTTTCTTTCATTAACTTGTATTTGTGATTATTCAGAAAATAAAAACCTTGTGATTTTGTGTAAGAGGATGTGTATGTAAGGGGAATGAAGTAAGCAGTTTAGGATGTGGTATCATGAAGCACAGTGTGCACAGTGCACCACAGATTTGTGAAACATAAACATCCCTCTGGGGGACCCAAGGTCCAGAGCTCTGTTGCTGCAGGAGGCTGTGTCACTCAGATTGCCATTGTAGCAAATAACTGATGGCTATGATGTTTGCCTGGCTCCTGATACTGCTGTGATTTTGGTACTGTTGAGTAGACTGATCAAGCTAGGACAGTGACTAGACTAGTGCAGTGAGCTAAGATGATAATAAATAATTAGTGATGAGTTTGATAGGAATATACATTGGCTATTAGAAATTAACATGCTGGCAAACCAAGTACCTCAGTGAAAAATGTATGGATTGCCCTGAGTAACTCAATAATGTGTATAATGTTAATAGTTTTCTTAGAAGTGTGATGTGCCTATATTGGTGCTAGTACACATGTGTTGGTTTCCTGTGCCTTCAGTTGATTGCCAGATGTTAGGCAGGTTGCATGTTGGTGTTGGCAGGTGTTGTCTGGATGTAGTGGCACTTAAGCCCTAATAATTAATCCAATGGTGGCAGCAGCCGTCTACACTTCAGGGTTTGCAGCCCCTAAGATGGCTATGCTACCCAGAATTCAGTGGCAGATCAATTCCACCTCATACTGTCCCTTTTCTCAGTGGCAGGATTGGCTGTCCCTGTAGTGTGCATCTACAGTGTCGATCTACACCAGCTGAGGGACAGATATGACACTACACAGGATAGTATTTAATGATAAGCTGCGTGATTTATACAGGCCATGTAGTATTGTTAAGACAGTAAATTGTAGTAGGTTATGGTGGTCTGGTTGTGTAGCTAGGATGGGTATTACATAAGGAAGAACTTTGTGATGTATGTGGGTGTGCTGCTGGTATTAGTATAGTGAAGTGTTGTTGCCTACAGTGGGTTGGGCTTGCTAGGATGAGGGAGACTCAAGATTATGTGCAAAACTTCAGTGGAGAAATCTCTTATGCAATGCCCACTGGAAAGATAAGAAGAAGATAAAGTGAATCCTGGCCTCAGGGAGGTAGTGGAATTTTGATAGAAGTAGCCCAGTATTGTATCCAGTTGTTCATCAGCCCCACCCACTATGGAAACTTCAGAACTTGCAAGAGAAGTTACAGAGACATTGATTCAGAGGAATAACATTAATGTTTTTTTTCTTTGTTTGCAGATCCAAGTGGCTATCAAGTGCCTAAGCCGTGAGCGCATGCAGAACAATCCTATTGAGTTCCTGAAAGAGGCAGCAATCATGCATGCTATTGATCATGAACATATTGTACGGCTGTATGGAGTAGTTCTGGATACAAATGCCCTTATGCTTGTATGTAAAATTCAACATACATTTATGATTTTAGGTATTTGTTATGTGTGACACAGTACTGACTGTCTTGTAGGGCAATGGTGTCTGTTAACCATTAGCATATGGGCTTTTAAATCTCAGGTTTCTGCTATGACCAGACTGCTGTTCAATTTAAATGCCCATTGCAGGACAGTGTTTTCCCTTTCAGTTGAAAATGATGTACATTTAATGGGACAGTGTTGCCCCATTCATCTGGTAAATGTTAGTATCTAGTGTGAACAGAACTTTTTTGATGAAATGTTATGAAGTACTATCAGATGGTAATGAAATGATGTTTTCATATAACTTCACTCAGTCAGGATTATCGTTGCATATCTTCCTGAGACAATGTACTTTCCTGTTGGTTTACTTTCATTTGATATGATTGTGCCTCAGAAAGTAATATTTGCAGGTGAACTCGAAACATTTCAGATTCCAACACTTGATGAACACATAACACTGTCAAGTCATGCATCTCACCATGATTGCACTCTGACTAGTTCTGCTTATGGTTGTACCAAACAGCATAGTAAGTAATGAGATGCACAGCATTGTTTCAATTGGTTGTGTGTGCATGAAGTAGGATTGTTCAGCCAGTGAAAGTGGCTTATTGCAGACGGTATAAATGGACGAGCCACTGCATTAAGATTGGCTCTGAAGCCCACCCAACCTCCTCTCTGTTGTGAACTGGGGCTGTCTTCCCAAGGTTAAAACACTGGAGCATGAAGTTCACCACTCTTTTGTGTGTAGTGCTGAGGCCAATAGTACCTCTTCTCTGCTGTACTCCTTCATGTTGTCATTCTCAGGTGTAGAGATATTTTTGCCTTTTTACATGGGTTATATAATGGGAATTTAAAATGTAATAAGTGAAATCCCATATTTAGACAGTATGTTTTATGGTGTCATATGAAGCCTGGTGTGATGGTGTATTACTTTCCCATGTTTATAGAAATTTGATTTAGTAAGCAACTCATGTTAAATGTAAGAAATATTGGACCTTACAAAATTTGTGCCTCAGTTTAATGTGACTGTGACTGACTGACACAACTGTTGATATTCATGTTACTACACAGCCAGTAGGTGATGTCACATATTGCATGTGCATATGCAGAGCATGTCTTTTATCTCCCTTCCCTTCCCTCCAAGTCCTCAGCATGGCAACTGTTGTGGGAGCTTTATTGCATATTAGGCCTACATCTGCCAGGAATTAATAGTCCATTTTTCCCATACAGTTCAGCTTACCTTGTTTCATAGAAGAGTCTCAAAGTACTGATCTCAAGCTTCTAAGCAGGCCTCACACCTTCTGAAAATATGTCTTGACATGTGATGGACTTCTATTCTTGAAAGACTGGCAGTTTATCTTTGAATGTTGTCTTTCATTACTTGCAAAGAATGTGGATTGTTCACATAAATTCTGTCTGTGAGTGTTCCTCACAAATAATAATTGCATGAGTTCAAATCTGGGGGAGATCTGGGAGGTAACAGTTCACAAGTTTTTTTTTGTTCTTCAAAAGACTGGGTCCTATGATTTTCTGCTCACTCACTGCACTTCAAGGCCTCATACAGGAACTTCGTGACCTGTATGGGGATTTTTGTAGCATCATTGTCTGCTGCTTTAGCTGTTTGTTTGTACTTAATGTAAATCATGCTTCGTTAGAACAAGTTTTTGTATTTTATTTTTGTCCAGCACTGAACCTGTTATTTGAAAATTTTTTGTATGTTGTTCTATTACATGGTACTGTTGACACAGGATATTTTTTACAAAACTTTCAGTGGCATATTTTTCGTGACATATACTTTACAAAAATGTAGGAAATGAACACTTTTTCCTCAACAGAAAACATTTTTTACGTGCACTGACCTGTGTATGAGACGCAACACACAACTGGATGAGCATCTGACATTTCAGCGCAGATAAGATGGCTCAACTTGCAGCCTGCTACCTTGTCTAATTAGCTGATGTTTTCCAATGCTTGTGCACCCGCTTCTTTTCCTTCACTCCAGACTGGGGTAAAGGAAATGTGGAAACAGACAGGAGTGCATGTTACCATAAAGAACATGTATGTGAGAGTAAAGAACAATAATCTGTAGTAACAGAACTTAATAGTGGTGTAACACATGTAAGTTACTTACAATACATGTTGTATCGCAGTTGACTGCTCATTGCCTCTTAGTAACAAAATCATATAAAACAAACAAACAAACAACCACCTGCATGGTGTATAATTTAAAGCTTCAATCAGTTCCCTGATGACGAGAACAGAGATGGTCCTCAAAGCGTTGGTGTACTCGCCATTCGACCACCTGACGTGGCTGCTAGCCCGAGAATACCGTATATTCTCGAATCTAATCCGCACCTTTTTTACAGTTTTAGAGGGCTAAAAAATCAGGTGCGGATTAGATTCGCGTGCGGATTAGATTCGCGGTCTAGAGCTGGATTTTGGAAAAATGATTGAGCTGCTGTACAATATAACAATAACGTAATTAACGTAATTAATAAACAACGTAAGAACAATACAATACAATAATCTATTATTTTATTATTTATTATTATAATTTATTATTCATCAGACTCGCCATCATCACTCATAACTGATTCGTTATCCGTGCTCTCCACCCAGTCACTATCATCTTTATCTTCAACATCGTCCTCCCATACAATGTCATCTTCGGTTCCGTCCAAAGCATTGCTTATGCAACACTTCTTGAAAGATCTGACGATAATGCTCTCCGGGAGGGCTTTCCATGCAGCCGACACCCACCGCGCCACTTCTGAAGGAGCTGTGCGTTTGATTTTTCCAGTTGCTGTTAACTCACGGGCAGGATCCGCAATCCAGGTCAGATATTGTTGCCTCAACCTGTCTTTAAAGGGCTTATTAATGGATACGTCCATTGGTTGCAACACTGATGTCATTCCACCCGGAATGACAACAAGCTCAGTTTTCATCTTGCGGAGCTGGTCCTTCACGGAATCAGTGAGATGCCCTTTGAATGCATCAAGGACAAGCATTGATGGTTGATTTAAGAAGGCTCCAGGCCTACGACTCCATACTATTTTCAGCCACCCAACATCAGCTCCTCCGTCATCCATCCTTTTTCCTGGACCCTGACTATAACGTCCTTTGGAAACGCCTCTGATTTGGGTAAAGTCTTCCTTTTCAAAATTAGCAAGGGTGGTAGTTTTCTCCCATCAGCAGTTGCTGCCAGCATCACTGTTAGGCGAAGCTTTTCGCATCCAGCGGTTTTCAAAAGTACCTCCTTTACACCTTTCTTCTCCACCGTGTAGTTTGGTGGCATATCAAGATAAATAGCCGTTTCATCGGCATTGGCAATTTGCCCCATCAGAAAATTTTCCGTCTTCCTAAGGTTGATGATGTACTGCTGATAATTCAACAACTTTTGTTCAAAATCTTTTGGGAGCTTTTGGCATATTGTCGTCCTATGCCGCAACGCCAGCCCCATTTGGCGCATGAACCTTATGGCCCATCCTTTACTGGCTTTAAAACGACTTCGAGGAATGTTCAAAGATCTGGCCTTCTTTATCGCCTCCTCGCGAAGTAGATCATAACTCACAAACAGTCCAGTCTTGCGTCTCTCTTGAAAAAACGTGAATACTGCATTATCAATTTCAGGAAATCGTCCTTTCTTGGGTCCAGTGAATTTCCTTCGTGACGCCTCACACCCGCTGATCGCTGCCTTGTGTTTCCGCCATAGTCAAACGTTGCTTTCATCAACTCCAAAAATTGCAGCGGCTTTGCGGTTTCCATTCTCCTCTGCGCACCGAATAACTTCACGTTTGAACTTTGCCGTATATGAGAGTCGTTTAGATTTCAGGTGTCCCTCTTCCATAACTACGGTACACGACAAATTGGAACAAGCACCTCCCACGTTTCAACAACTAAAGATCAGCTGGCTTCAGACGAGATTGCGCACGTCTGTTGAGAAAGGCCCCGCCTCTATCGGTATGACTCATCGGCCACAGGCGTAGCGTTGGATTTTAACGCATTGGTAACATCCAATATTATTCAATCAGTCACCCCGTGGGCAAGGGGTGGTTGAAGGAAAGGTGCGGATTAGAATCGCGAACTAACTTTTTTTCGTTTAAGAAGTCGCCAAAAACTGGGTGCGGATTAGATTCGGGTGCGGATTAGATTCGAGAATATACGGTATTTAACTGCATGGTGTTATTGGATAATCATTGTCCAGAACCTGGTAACTTACCAACAATGCCAGAGCAGCAACTCTGGCTTGATCTCTCCTGTTCCAAAACAAAATTTATAAATGAATGCTGATACACACTTCTGATAGGTCTGTCCGGTCATGGAATCGAGCAAAAGTAACATTCAGGAGTTCAGAAGAAAAATGCCAAGAGCCGAGGGCAGATAGGCAGAGGGGAAGATAGGTACACTTCCTTTGATGTTACTTGCTATGAACTGTCTTTATTTTGTAGAAACAGTTTCTTCTTTGTGTTAATTTTATTTGTCATGAATTGTTTTCATAATTAATTTATGATAGTTGTGGAGTAATTGTATTTGTGTTGAAACAGTTTCTGTAAGTACTTATGTAAGATAATTATTTGTATCATAGTTTTGTTTATTAAGTCTTGCAAGAAGAGGAACAGTTTGAATAATACTTATTTAGTGACTGCAGTTTGGCGAAAGCAAAGCCATTTTTCTAGACATTCGTTAAATAGGAATTTCACTGTATAAGCTGAAAAGTTTTATGGCGGAAAGATTTATAATGACATTTCATTACATCTATCCATTTTAATTATAATCTTTAGGCGCATCTGCAAAGCAGTTGTGAAAAGCAACTTCTAGCCTGACTGTGTCCATCCTGCTGTCTGTAAGGAGCAGCTTGGATCCCACTGGACTGATTTTCGGGAAATTTCAAATTCGGGATTTCTACTAAACTTTGTTGACATTCTGCTTGTGATTGAAATCACACAAAAATAGAGCACTTTACATGAAGGCATATGTACTTTAATTATGTTTCCTTGCTATATTTGGTCATGCATTGTTCTCTGTGATGTATAACAGGCAGTAATGCCTCCTATTTTTTGTCTCCTTACATTCTTTTTTATGTGAATAACCACCATATCAATGAAGTTCTTGAACATTCTCCAACATATTCTATTATTCACAACTTTCTTGCTTAGCAGATGGAAGCACCACAGTTGGTTTTAAAATGGCAGAGATTGATATGTGGTTGTGACAATGAACAGTTACAGAGTTTTTGGTTGCTGAAGGTGAGGAGCTGACTTGCATTCACAAGTGTTTGTGGTAAGTGTATGGTAAAGGTAATGTAGATATGAGTACTGTTTCACGATGTGCAAGACAGATTCAAGAGGCTAAAATAGGCAGAGCAGCACTTCATGACAAACTGCGGAGTGTTCAGCCTTGCACTACAATGATGCCTCACACCATCCGCCAGGTTGGGAGAACTGGTATGCAGCAACAAATAAATTATGCTCCAGCTGCTCTGTTTGTAAAGGCAGTGTAATGGCAATTATTGAAGAGCTTGGCTGTTCCAAGGTCTTTGCTCTTTCTGTGCCATGAATGCTGACAGATGCACACAAAGAGGCAAGGAAAGCAATTGCCACTGTGCCCACTGTGACAATGGAGGTGAGGGTTTCCTGTCACTGATTGTCAAGGGGAGTTGTAACCTGGGTCCACCACTTTGAACCCAAGTCCAAGCGGCATCTGATGGAATGATGCCATAAAACATCCACAACTTAGAAGATATTCATGAGTGTGTCATCAGCTGGAAAATTGTAATTACAGTATTTTGGGATGAGAAAGGCCTAGGGGGACAGCAGTGAACACCAACCACTATATTTAAACACTAAGAAGTCTGAATAGTCACCTTTGTTGAGTTGGTTGGACAAGAAAATTATCTGAAGTGTTGCTCCTCCATTACACTGGTAGGACGCAGACATGTGTGCAACACAGAAGCCATCACTTTGGATGGACAGTGTTACTGCATCCACCTTATGGTTCTGACCTTACACTGTCAGATTCTCACCTGTTTGGTACTTTGAAAAAACATGTGACAGCATCATTACACCAGTGTTGAGGCACTGCAGAGCACCTTGCACGTGTGGCTGCAGAGGAAGGAGAACAACATTTATGGGACGGGAATACGTGCACTTGCTCGAAGGTGACAGAAGACTGTAAGCAAAGGTGTAGACTACATTGAAAAATATCTGTGCATTTAGCAATGTTGTAGTATAGTTCTAAGAAATTTTGCCTCCAACATTTAAAACAAATAGGAGGCTTTACTTGCTGACTGTCCCTTGAACAAAGTGGGACTGTAGGAAAAGATGAACTAAACATGGCAGTCAAGCATGACTAATATCTCACTTTTTGTGAGATATGTATTATAATTGACTGTATGTCTTTTGTTAGGATTCACACAAAATGTATAATTCAGTAATACATTTTCATCACATACTCCAGTTTTATCAAAAAACCAACAAGGTACACCTTCATGAATCATAAATACATTTATTATTTAACCTTTCCTACATGTTTCAATCACGTCAGCTGTCTTCAGAGATCCATGTAATACTACAAGAATGTTATCAAGACTGTTACATATATGAATGATGCATTTGATATAATACATTGTTTATATGGGCGATTTTCTGGGACCGGAAGAAATGAATTGCAGGAAAATTGTGCATATGGGAATGGTGGATAGAGGTTTCACTGTGTATTACTTTATGATGTACTTAAAAACAATAAATAGTTAAAACATTCTTATGTAACGTACTGTTAAACTATATGTTGTTCAGATAAAATTTACAACTCTAATAGAAATGAATATTTGCCCACTTAGGAATTCTAGTAGATCATGAATACAGGCTTCCAACATTCCTTCATCCATATGTTTGAATTCCCTAGACAGAATGTGTTGTTAGATCTGTGATGTTGTAAAGTGGAGTAATTCTTTGCAAATGTCAGTCCTAAGCATGAATTTGTTTATGTCTGTAAATATTAAGGAGTGCCCCTCCTCCCATAAGCAAGGATGCCGCTTCATGTAACATTAATGTACATGAGTGGTGTTTTTACTGTTTTATTGTTTTTAGGCACATCAGGATGTAATGTATCATATTCATTGCTTTCAGTTATTTCTTTTATTGGAATCAAGTATGCAGTAGTCGTGATGACCTTCTTGTGATATTAAATAGTATCTGTGAAGATTGCCGAGAAGGCTGAAACATGTAGGACAGGTTAAATAATAAATGTGTTTGATTCAGGAATGTGTACTATGTTGGTTGTATTCTTTGACAAAACTTGTGGGTTGTGTTGTGTTAAATGTGGGACGACACATTTAAAATACTCACACTGTCAGAGTTGTAGTTGAAAATACAAATTTAAAGTCTAGGGACTATAACAGCAAACATGCCTGAAGAAATATGCTCGAATTTTTTAACTTATTTCACTTTAAACAATTGTAATCATTTTTATGGTCAAAATTTCAACATAAATAGTTTCATGCATATAATTGCTTGCTTGTACATGTAATCTGTACCCAGAGTCCAATTATAGATGGCGACAAAGTGTGTTCATTATGCATGTTCTTTAGTGATCAGTGTAATTTTTTAGGTGACTGAATTGGCCCCTCTCCGTTCACTTTTGGAGTGTTTGAAGGAACCATCTCTCAGAGCCAGCTTTCCTGTTTTCTCACTTTGTGATTTTGCAATCCAGATATGTGATGGTATGCAGTATTTGGAGCTGAAAAGGCTGATACACAGGTTTGTCTGTTGATATATAGTCATTTGGCTTCCACCCCGGAAATGCCTTTACTGTTATTATTGGTGAACAACAGTGTGTAACCACACTGCACGCAATAAAACCTCATATTTAAAAATTTCAAGTACCAGATTATGTTAATTTTTAATTAAGTGGGTTTGGAATATTCAGGCTCGTGTCTCCTGCCTTCTTTCGACCTAGGGTATGATAAATCACTGTTTCTCAGACGTTTTGAGCCACGATCCAGATTGGGCCAGTGGCTTTGTCCTGCAACCCCAAGAGATAGAAATAAATGATATGTGTAAAATAGAAAACATGAACTGCTAGTATGACATTTTAATGATATAATGAAATGGAAATAAACATACATGTAAAATCATCATGCAAATTTGTTTCATGATCCACTCAGAATACCTTTGCAACTCCAGTTTGGATCATGACTTATAGGTTGAGAGACAGTCATCTACATTATTGTGCAATTGCATAATTCACATATGCAATTAAATGTTGCAATGTATTAGAAATGCTATTCCATACTCCAAGAATGTGGTTTTTATTGCTGTTCATTTTTCTATATGGGCCTATGGTGAGATTCTGCATGCACAGTTGTAAAGCATCTTTCATTTAGAGGTTGCACATCTGATACATTTTCTGCTTGTGTGTATTTTATTTACCATATGTCATTGGGATGGAGCTGATAATGACACATTGTTTGTGCCTGATCTAAAATTAGCCTGAATTTCATAAACACAGGCCAAGATAGCAAATATATATGCCTGGAAGACTGTTACTTTCCTAGAGAGATACTGAGCCCCCTACCCAAGGATTGCCCTTAGACTCTGGCCCCTGCCTTCCTCCCCCCCCCCCCCCTGCATTCTGGACCCATCTATATACCAGATGAGCCCTTTTACCACAGGTGGAGACCCAGTTCCTTTGGTCCACTCTTCTCTAGTCAACATAACAACCCTATACTTGGGTTCAGAATTATATGTCAGCCTCATAATATCGTTCCCCATACTGAATATGGGATCCAATTTTTGAAGCTGTGTTAATATGGTGCTATACCTATATGCTAGGTAAGACCAACACCCCCGACTCCAGTTGTGTAAGGTGGTAAACCTGAGACCAATGGTCTGCAGTTATGAGCAGCATTATCTTGCGTCATCTTTGCATGTCGTTGATTTGAGCAAGTAATTGTGTGATTCAGTGCTATTATTTCTGTTCTTATGTGCTGTTATTCCTGTTTTCTTATTGTTATTTCTCGTATATATGACCTACACACCATAGCTTGCCATGTCATGCCTTACAAAGCATGTCAGGACACTGACAAGCAACTGAAGGTCATTGAAGAAGTGGAGAAAAATCCAATTGAGAAGTGAACGCATCATCATAGGTAAACGTCATGTATTAGTGCCATCCCAAGTCGCATGATGATCATGTGGTTGGGTGACAAGTGGGAAAGATGAAGAGGTAGCTGAACATGACTTTGAACCAATGCCAAGTTTTACTGAAGCTCACGAGTTACTCACAAACTGTTAAGTCACTCCTATACAGAGAGCATTAGTGAGTGTGACAAGCAGAATGTTTTGAACTTAGAAATGTCAGTGTTTGAGCTGAAACATAAGACTTCAACTAAAACAGTTGACAATTACAGATCTCTTTGTGAAAAAAACAAAGTGATATGTATGTAGGTATTAACACAACATCTTACTTACTTATTATTTTGTAAGCCTAAGTGAAAGATGTAAAATTCTCATTTTTGTTGTTTCTTGTGTTTCTGACACATATTAATACTTTCCCACAACCATTATTTTCCCACATTCATCGTTCTCCTTCCACAATCCCTTGAGAAACGATGTATAGGGGTTTCACTGTATGTAGGAAAATGAGTACAATTGGGGGACACGTACACATTTAGAAAAAGATCGTATGGCCTGTTTAAGAGCACAGTAAAACACTGGTAAGACTTTTTTCTTCAAGGGGCTTGTTCCTTAGAGCTTATTATAGGGGAAAATTTATAAGGGGTACATTTATTCCAAATAAATTTTAACAAGTTATGTATTACTAATGCTTGTTAACACTGTGCTTTTGCTCACCATTGACGAAATGAGTGGATCATCATGAGATATACAGTAAAACCTCGATGCATCATTTTTCAGGGGGATGGAAAACAAAAAAGATACATAGGGGAAAACAATAGTACCGGGAAGCCATTAAAAATTTTAGATAACAATTTAATGATTATTGTTACTTCTTGCTGAAAAAATCTTTGATTGACATTTGTTTTGTGCAAACTTTACTCCTCAATTCAAAGTACGATTTTTCAAGACCTAGAAAACTTTCACGATCACTGTTACTCGTGCTGTGCGCATAAAAGAAAGATTTTACTTTCGTCAGCGCTTCATGCGTCCCGGCAAAGTTCGGCACAACTTCGGGTTCGCCATCTTCTTTTTCTCCTCCTTCCCCCTCGACACTCCCGGACGCCATGAGGCTCTCGCACAGCTCCTGCACTCTTTCTACACGGCTGGTTGCCACGTAATTGTCCACAGAGACGTAGTCCTCGAATATATCTCTGTTCATGCCACTGAACTTTTCCCAGTCTTGGCGGAAATCATTGTCATCGTTGGTCAATACGACGTCACTATCGCCTGAAGATTGTCCCTGCATGTAACCAGCTTTCCGAAAACAATTTTCGATTGTCTGATGGGTTACTTGTTGCAAGGCTGCCACAGTGTAGTGCAAAGCTTCCAACACGTTTATCTTCTTTTTCGTATCTTTGCCTGCATCCATTAAGCAATCAGCTATTTGCACGAGGCGTTTTCTATAAAGCTGCTTATAACACTTGATTACCCCTAAATGAAGGGGCTGGAGCACACTTGTACAATTTGCCGGGTACCGTATGACTTTTACATTTCTTAGAAACGATGTATACTTTGGATGTGTGGCACAATTGTCCACAAAGATGAGAATGTTCCTGTTTTGCGCACCCATACTTGCGTCTAATGAACTCGGAAATGAAGAAAAAAATGTCTGTGGTCATCCACGCTTTATTGTTCGCTTGGTATTTGGAGGGTAAGTTTTTTTATATTCTTGAAACATCGCGGTTTCGGAGATTTTCCGATAACAATTGGCACTTGTTTGTCACTTCCATCACTGTTAACACAAAGTAAAACGGTAACTTTTCCCGAGTCTTTCGAAGATCTTGTAGAAGAATATACATGCATCTCAATCTCGTGGAAAACCAAAATGATAGAAATTAAGGCAATTTCTCATAATGGTATTTGGTTCAACACGCAGCAGGCAATCCAGGCGGCACTAAGACAGCAATACATGCGTGCACAGCGCACTAAATCATCATTTCAGATTTAAAAAAAACTATCCATGTGGGAAAATGTTGCGTCAGGACCGTGATTTTTCAATGATCGATGCGATAAAACGACAGTTCGAGGACCGATGGAGGCGGGAAAAAATAGTGTTATTTATATAGGGCTAATTCCGGGACCAAATAAGGCAGACAATATATGCGGGAAAACGAAGGTAACGGGAAAGATGCAATGAGTTTCCACTGTACTGGTGAAGTATTCAAATAAGTGTGATTTATTTTCATCTTCAGTCTGTATGTCTAATGTGCTATTATATTTTCATATATTTTCCTATTTTGTAGGGACTTGGCTGCAAGAAATATCCTTGTCTTTTCAAAGAACAAAGTTAAAATTTCTGACTTCGGACTGTCACGTGCTCTAGGTGTGGGAAAGGATTATTACCAGACAAATTTTAATGTTAATCTGAAACTTCCTATAGCTTGGTGAGTAATTTGTACACTGAATTAGTAGAATATCATGAAGTAGATAATTGAATGTGTGTTTGAGATCATGAAGAACTGCTAAAAGTAAGACACATTATTACATTACAGCCTTGATGTAACAAGAATTTATAAAACTGAACAAAACGTTTTTTCTGACAGATCCTCTTAACATCTAAAGTTGGTTGTACTATATAGTTTTGAAGTCCAGCGAGATATATATATATATCACAGTATGACACAAAAGTTTAACCCTTGGATTACAGACTGGGTACAAAATGTACCCAGGTTGGTCTTTTCTTCAGCAGTTCTCAGTGGTATAGAATAACAGGCTTACCAATTTTTCTGTTTGTTCTTTGAAGTTCCCTTTACACAAAAGTATCATTATGCAGTGAGTATGTTGTTTTTTTAACATGTTATATTTTTTTTTTTGACTTGCTGGACCATTTGTACCATGTTAGTTCTATCTGTCCGAGAGCCAAGGATAGAAAAACAGATTGGAAATGTTACCAGTTCTCAGAACTGGTGTGCCAGTACCATGCTAACAAGACAATTCAAATAGCATGCAACAATTGCAAGGAACAATCATAATAGAGACAAATTACGTTTCTGTTTGAAACTATTTTTCTTGTTCTCAAAAAATTTTTAGGCTTTTAATTCTGTGTAGTTGATTGACAAATGAGAAATTTGAATTGAAGCAATTTTTTGTCTTTAATTGAGTCTAAGAAACAAACTTTAAAAAAGAAACATGTTTAGAAAATAATTAAAAAATGTGGGTACAAAATAATGTACCCAGTACAGTAAATTTGGAAGTTTTATTGCTTTGTAATCCAAGGGTTAAAAACATGTCTGCAGTTATATACCATGTGGTATGCCTTTAATAAAAAAAAACAAAAAGATACATAAGACATAACAAATATGCAATGCTGCATTGTAATGACATTTGTAAAATTTGTGAGATCTCGTAAATTTCAAAATATTTTTAATGCATGTCCACCTTGGTTTTAGATAATGTATATATTAATGCGTGAAGGTGGTCAAAATATGACCGAAACATGTGGCATACATTATTATATACAATGAAGTTGTGTCTGACGGAAATTTATAATTTATTGTAAGTTCTACTTGGCTAAAATTTGGGGTGGGGGACTTAATCTTGAAGCTGTCACATTGTGCTGTATGCATTACCTGAAACATTGTCTCTATTGGAAATTTGTAACATCTTGAGGAGGTAGGTGACGTTTTTCGGTTGAACCTCAGAAAGAAGTGTTAAGTAAATTGTGTCTTTATGCATACATTACTCAGATTCCGATTTATGATATTTCCTAGATGAGAAATGCTTGGATTTTGGGTTAATGGTACTTGTACCACCTACCTGTTATGAGCAGTGTGGGAAGCAAAGTTGCTGGTAAGAGTCAGTACAAAACCTTATGACTCTTTAGGCATATCGTTTACAGCGATGAATATGCCATAGAAATCATTCCAAGATTTCTTTATATATGTAACTTGAGAAATTGATAATGCTAATGATATTTATTGCATTAATGAAGTTCTCATTACACTTGTGGGTTGATGACATACAGGTGTGCACCTGAGTGTATAAGTTACCTACGTTTTACATCAGCATCAGATATCTGGGCATATGGAGTGACACTTTGGGAGATGTTTAGTTATGGATTCCAGCCATGGGCTGCCCTCACTGGACATCAGATTTTAGAGGCCATTGATGAACCTAACTACCAGGTAATTTCAAAATTATGTCCTTGTACTATTGAAATTCTCTGGGTCTGCAAATTGTGTTCCAGGAAAACTGAGTGAAGATGGAAATGGGAAAATAAGAAATTAACTCTGGAATTGCTGTTTCTTGTAAATTATACTCTTATCCATACTCTCTCTTGACTCAATAAAGACCAAAGATAAAATGATTGTGATGGTAGAACTAATATGATACTCTGCTATGACCACTAACATTGTTCCCCTCCCTCCTTCTGTTGTAAATTATTATCCTAGCATGTATTATAAGAGCCTGAATGGGTGACATGAGAAATGTATATCAAAGTTTGGTTGGAAGACCCTTGGGGAAGAGGCTACATGAGAGACCTCATTATAAAGAGAACATTAATACAGTAAAACTCACTTAAGATGTGCCCAGTTAAGAAGTTTTCCTTCCAAAGTCATCAGGATAATGTACTACCAAAATGTTCCTGTATGATTAACATACCCATTGCCCTTTTAATATGTTTCCTGTGTAAAAAAAAATTTCCCACCTAAGAATAATGAAAAGTTCATGATGAATTTTTCGCTCATTTAATATGTTTTCATTATGAGAATCTTAAACAACTTTCCTGAGTTTCTGTATGCGTATGCTGTCAGTTGGATGGTGAGATATGGGTGAGAAGGTATTCAGACTTTCACTTACATAAAACTGCTGCAAATTGTACAAATTCAGCTGATATGTGCATTTGTCTCAGTTTCATTACATTTACACTTTTATAATTGCAGCTTCCAGGCTAGTAAGTCATGGACTCGATAACCTCACAGAATAGACATGGTTATTACATTTCCTCGTATCAATTCAAGAAAAATTATTTTTATCATAAATTGTTTACTTAATTTATCACAACACTTTGCAATTAAATAAGAAATAAAATAAAATTCATGTTTTATAATTACAAGACACCACAGACTTACTACTCGCTCAGCTCATTTATCTGAACTGTCGGGAACAAAATAAATATGGTGTCTCGCTTCTACACAGTTAACACAAAGACTGTTTCTTTAATAATTTAAATAGATTCAAATCCATAATAAACAGCAATTACATAATTGAATATATTAATTTATTAAAATCAGAATGGGATGTGGATCACCACACAGACCTAATATTTTCTCAGAGGTGAAAGAACAGAATTTTCATTCCTACCCTTTCAAGACGTTTTCCGACTTAATAAGTCTGATTTGCCAAATTTTTCCGAAAATGTCGTAAGTGAATTTTGCTGTATTAAAATGGATCTTAAATGAATAGGGCGTGAAGGTGTGGACCTTAATATAGTGGTTCACTTATGTTCTTAAAATTCCATAAGGGTAATTTCTTGACTAGCTGAATAACTATTAGCTTTTCAGATAAAACCCACATTACCTGAAGTTAGTACTTGGGTTTGGGTACAGAGATGTCGACTGTTGCAGTAATGCTTATAAAGTTAAAGTTTTCTGCGTGTTAAAGTGTATGTCTCTAAGTGGAGATAAAGCCCCATACATTTTTCAGTATTAGTGATCAGCTGGCTTGGCCCAGTACCTGTTTTGGTCTGTAGACAACACATTTAAATTTGAAGCATTATATTGGTTAGAGTTTAATTATTTGCTTTAAAATGATGGTGTGTATAGTATCTCATTTATCACCATGTTTGTTGAATAACTCCCTAAACAGAAATTGTAGTCTCGATTTTGTACAGCCAGAAGTATAGTTAGTAACACAACATTTCACTCTGTTCAATTTATTGTGCATTTCAGAGGTTAGAACAACCAGAATGCTGTCCAAAAGATTATTTTAGTGTTATGCTGAAATGTTGGCAACATGATCCTAATAAACGTCCAAAATTTGCAGACCTTATCAACATACTACCAGAGGTAAGCTGGTTATAGCATTTGGAATTATAGGGTGAATTAAACCGTAATTTCTCCAGTGGCGTGGAAGCCTTTTATTATGAATGTATTGTTATATCATTTGTCATTAATCCTTCCATCCTGTTATGTTGTGTACAGGTGGTTGCAGATTGTGCTGTCACTGTTGGTAATAATTGAATCTTATGTTTATGCTATTATTTTAGGCAGTCACAAAGTTTACAGAAGCACCTGTTAGCTTCATGATGCCTGTCTGTGTCTGTCCATCTATCTGTTTGTCTGCATAGAACCACTCAAGTGCCACAGGGTGTGAAATTTGATATCAGGGGGTTTTTGCTAAATCTGTGAAGCAAACTCAAGTTTCATTAAAATCAGACAAAAATAACAGGCACTTTAGATAAAGTCCTATGTAAGTTTAACATCTTGCTCAGTTCTTCATGGGTTGACGTGTCAGATGAAAGTTGTAGAGAAAATCAAAAGACACATTTCATGCCAGACACTTTTTTTTTTTTTTTAATTGTGCCAATTATAAGATAATTACAAGAAATATGACAGAGCAAGGATGGCAGAAGACATAAATCATCAACACCTAGGCTTGTTGTGATGTGACATAATAATCCAGTTAAGTAGTATTCTTCTTGTTACATCATGTTCCTATGCATTTATTGATTTCATTCACAGTGTGTTATTTACATGAGGCATAATTAAAGAAAATAAAAATGTGCATTTGTAATAACTTTTATTTATTTCCAACTAATTGCACATGAGGTAGCAACCATACTTTTATATCATTCCACAGTACAATCTCCTACATGTTTTGGCTGTCCTTGGCCATTCTCAGGGAGTGTTTTTAACACAGAGGGATTCTTGTTTTTTAGAAACAAGTCATCAGCTGTGCGTAATAAATATCTAAAATATTAAATGGTTAAAACATTAAATGAATATTATGTTTATAGACATAACTAAAACATTAATGAACATTGTGTCTATGTCTGTAGACATAATATTCATTAATGTTTTAATCATTGAAATGTGGTCCTGGAATATAGTGGTAGTTACAATGATAACTGCAATTCCACGGTTACAGCGTTTATTATGATCAGTTTATAAAGGCTCGTAGTTCATGCATAGGCCCGTGGTGGCGCTGGTCATTTTGTGGTGGGCCGGTCACAGTTACTGCAGGACAGTTGGCTGTATGTTGTTGCGTCGACTTCTTGGTGTCATCTGCTTGTAGGCCGACGATTGCATGCCTGAATGGTCCAGAACCGCTATTTGTATGCTATGTTGTCGCTGCTAGCGGCTGGCCAATGAATGATGCGCAGTGATGTGATTGGTGCGAGTATTCTTACGCACCGTCTGCAACAGTGTGTATATAAGCGGTTGGTTCTGACCATGTCCAATGTGCTCTGCTGGTTAAACTTGGGCAGAAAAATGCCTGAGAATGTCGTCCGGGAGGAGCTGGAAGCTCTGGACATTCGTGTCCAGGGATTCATGCAGCACCGCTCTGGGCGCCTTGACCAGGACACTTCCAAAGGCCGTCCCCTGACTCCGCATTTTATAGTGTCAGTGCACGGGGTCCTGAAGTGTCAAGGGTGTGTTCTCTGACAGAACTCTGCAGCCTATGATTCTGGACGCATTTGTGGAGCTGACCCATCTGCTGCTCAGTCAGACTCGATGCCGCTTTACCACGTGGGTCGTGCGAGCATTGGTGCTATAAGTGCTTTGGAGCTTGATGTTGAAGCATGGAGTGAGAAAGCTCCCAAAATATTTAATTGTTTATCATGCACACCTAATGTTGATATTTTTCTACAAAATAAGAATTCCTTTATGGTGAAAACTCTCCATGGAGATGGCTAAGGATAGGCTAAACATGTAGGTGATTGTGCTGTGGAATGGTAGAAATGTATGGTTGCTACCTTATGTGCAATTAGTTGGCAATAAATGCAAGTTATATATATATATATAAATGATATTAAATTATATATATAATATTAAGTGTATTCATAATATTCAACATTTATTGATAATATCTTGGGAAATTTAGTACATAGGTAATGAATACACCTGCAAATTGTATATGAAATGTTGTTTCCGCAGATTGTGTATGAAATGTTGTTTGTAAGTCCGGAATTACAAAATACAGAGGGTGAAAATTTGAGGTTATGTTTGATATTAAGTTCAACACCCACAATGTCAGCATAGACATATAAATAATAATGTATTGAAAGAAATAGAACAACAGACCCTAATAATAATAATCATGCAATGGGTATTTATTAACGTGCAGGCTTAACAGCATGAGTGCCAATTACAAAGCTAGCACAAAAGCACAAATAAAGATACAAAACAGTACAAATACACAAGACAAAACACTAAAGAAACAAAACCAAACAAATATATAGTAAGACAATATAAAAGAAGTACTGGGGCAGAAATCCAGTACCCTGACAGAACATAGATAACTTGATTTAAAAATGTCGCAGTGACCGAACTACAGCGTCGAGTTCATGATTTACATTAATAACAAATCATTAATCAAAACAGACCTACCATTCAATATACAAGTATCTCTACTGATGGCAGTAGCCGCCAAAGCGCATCTAGCGGAAGGGCAGTTGTGACGGTTTAAGTCAACATGAAATAATTTAAAGTATCTGAAATTTTTATACGGCACACGAATGCCGACAGTTTCCAAAAGGGTAGGGCAAAATTTTGAACAATTGTAAACATTAAGTAAAAAAGGGGTGTCTAAGTGGCACCTACGATCACTTAAAGTATGAAATTTCAAGTAATTTAAAACTTTAGCATAACTATAGGGTGACTGAAAAAAATGACGATGACAAAGAGATACAAACTTCTGCTGAATGCGCTCAAGCTTACTGGCATCAGTAGAAGTAATGGAATTCCACGCAACAGAGGCATATTCTAGCGTAGGCCTAACTAATGTGCAGTACAGCATCAAGAGGCTGTGCAGAGAGGAAAAGGAAAAAGTTATTGACCTAATTAACCCCAGCAACCTAATTGTTTGAGAGAAAATATAATCCACATAAAGTGCAGTTTGGAGTCAATTTGCACTCCCAGATCTTTGATGCATTCAGTTCAAGTAATAATAATAATAATAATAATAATATTATTATTATTATTATTATTATTATTATTATTATTATTATAAAGTATTATGTATGTTCTGTTGTGACATACAATAGAATGTGTGACAACAGTGGATTAAATGGTATGACCATCTGAGAAGGACTCGGCATGCAGAAATCCAAATGCATCTGAGTGTTATGTTATAGGAACATTTCCCAAGTTGTTTTATTTTTTTGGTCATTATTGAAAAAGTCTATTTACACATTTACTAGAAGAAACAGCTTTTGTGGAAAGCAGGTGTAATTTTATTTGGGGCTGGGTGTTAATACTCTTGAACACATTAGCATACTTGGTGATTTGATTCAGGAGGTATTTAGAAAAAGTCAGTCACAAAACGGTTGATTGTGATATGAAGATTTATCGTTATTGTATTCATCCCATAATGCACTTTATACATGGATGTTAACAATGTCAGTCTAACACAACTACTGTATACTTTATTTAAGAAACCAAGCTGCATGGTTTGGCTGTATGTGTAAGTCATTATCAAGTTGTATAGTAACTAAATAGGCAATATACAAAATGTGCAAAACAAGATAAAATCAGGCTTGCGCTAAACATGTTACAGATTTGATAGCCATATACATTAAGGTTATATTGTCCATGTTTTCAAAGAAATGATGGTTTAAAGTGTAACTGTACATCTTACTGGTTAAAATATTATCAAATTAGTTTAGTTTAGTCTAGTTTATTTTATTCATTCAGTCTGCTTAGTCATACATGTGACACAGGTCATGCCAAATTCAATTTACAACCTATGTATCATGTCAAAATCATTTACGAGTTATATATCACAGAGACTCAATTCACAATACATCATCATTCAAACAGTAAATTACAATATAATGTCATATAAGGTGTCAATACTATTTAAAATGGATAGATATGATAACTTATCAAACTCGCATGCTCATAAAATCCATATGCAATCAGTATAACAGAAATTCATCCACTGAATAAAATACACGTTGTAACAGAAAGGATTTCAGCTCTCTTTTCAAAGATTTGATTTTTTAATGTGATCTGGCATCTTACTGTAGAGTCTAATTCTCATATTCACCATACTTTTCCTGAAAAAGGCTGTATTGCAAAAGTGAACATGTACATCCAGTTTTCTTCGTATGTTGTAGTTATGAATTTCTACATTATGCTGCAGTGAATCCTTGTACTTTTAATGTAAAATACTACTTCAAGTATGCATAAAGAAACCACTGTGAGTGTATTGTAACCCAGAAATATCTGTCTACAAGATGTATATTTACTGGCACCCCTAATTATTTGAATAACCCTCTTTTGTATTTTAAATATGGTATTACTTTCATCATCTCCACCCCCAATAATTATACCATATCTCAGAAGTGCATGAAAATGTGCATAATAAATACTTCGTATCACATAAGGGCTCATTACTTTTAACAATATAATAGTATAAAATACTTTACCCAATTTGGGACTTAATAATCTTACGTGGGTATTCCATTTCAGGTTTTCTGTGATGTAAATGCCTAAGAATCCTAATTCTGATTTATAGGTAATATCCATGTTGTTGGAATTAGTTTAAATAAATGAGTTGCCTACATGATGGCAATTATGCTACAGGATTGAGATCTTGTTTACAGACAGTATTAACTAGTATTTTTGTGTGTAGTGCAAACCAGAGCAAGTACAAGCAGCGCAGGATTATGGAGATGATCCACTGAAAGTAAAGCAACGTGAACACCTAATTTACAGAGTTGGTGATGTGATAACTGTGCTTGACAAAGGGTAAGCATTTGCTTAATTATGTTTGTGATCAATGAGATTGCTGTGTAAGTAATGCTATAGACTGGGAGATGCCTGTTTCATCTCAGCTTGTTTTTCGGATGACTGTCTGGACTGATGTTTCTGTAGTTGCCTTCAGTCTTCTCTGGTGAATGGTTAGGTAGGAACTGTGACTGTGCCGTAACAGCTTTCTTTCAACTTCTTACATACTTACTGTTTATGATCATCTTCCTGCCTTATTTAATACTATAATTTGTACAGTTGATACATTGTTATTCAAACCTAAGAATCCATCAGTTAATGATTATAAAATTAGTAGCATACTGCTTGTCCTTAAAAAGTATCATGTGATTACACATTTCCACCTTTGATCCAGTTCAGTTTTCACAAAACTTTGTGTGAACATTATGGCCCACTGTAATGTTGCACTTTTTAATCACTTACAACCGTAATGTAAAATTGGGCAAATGCACAAACTCTTGCGAAGTGGGAGGCATCTGTGTGAACTTCATATATTTCACTTAGGGGAAAACTGAAGTGTCCTTGTAAGTTATGGAGAAAACATATATAACCAGTTATCTCACTTGGGCATGTCAGGTTGCTCAGTTTTAGTGCTCTTATTATGGTATGCAGAAAGCATGAACTGTTGAGTGCAGATTTTTCTGCTTATGTTGTTATTTTTTATCAAAATATCAGCAATGGGGTGGGCTCTTGATTAGCATGTAGTTACTTTATATCTTATGTTGCAGTGAATGGCACATAAAAAGAATGTTACTAAGTAACAGAGATAAGTCAGAAACTAATCATGATAAAAGTCTGTATGATAGGAAAGTAGGCCCACTGCAGGACCCTAGTCTGAGAAAGCTGAATCCAGTCCATTCTCTGACACCCTGTTTCTTTAAGCTTCATCTTAATATTATATTTTCATACATGACTGTGTTTCCTAACTGATCGTATCCATTGAGATATTGTGGCTAAAATTTGTATGCATTTCTCTTCTCCATGTGTGCTACATGTTACCACTTGTCATCCCCGATGATTTGATCTTTCTAAACACAAAGGGTTGGTCAGTGTGCATTGCCTCCTATATTTTATTTCATGCTAAAGGGTAGTTATTTTTTAATATAGTCTTTATTTTTGTCAACTATGTTCCCCCACCTATGAGCTAGAGCTTGTATTTGTACTTGGTAAAAGTTTCTGTCCTTCCTCTGCCACCATTGGCACATGGAATTCTGCAGTGTTTTGTAATCCACATAATGGTGTTCTCACATACTGTCTTTCAAAGGATGAAACTGAAAAATACCCTTACCTTCTGTGATGTTGTAGTGAAGTTCTGTGAAATTTTCACATGTCTAAGCTGTAAATAGCATGAAATAAGAAACGGGAGGCATTTCTTTCTAACTGTCCCTCATAATGTCCAGAGAATTCAAGATTGGTTAAAACTGGACAATAGCAGCCACTTTACATGAACACTTATGTAAATTTTATGACTACTTTGGTGACCAAGGTTGCCTTTGATAGTAATTGATGACATCATATGGTAAGTAACAGAAATCGCTACCAGCCAGCCTTATTTCTTGATGCAATTTATTGGTATGTAATTAAGGAAAATAGTATTTCTTAATGACATCTAGGAATATTTAATTTGGTACATTGATAGATTGTGAATATATCTACAAATTGTGTATGAAATGTTATTGTTCAGTGAGCAGTTAAAAGTATTGAAGTTTGGGGGGGGGGGGGGAGGCTGTATATTCAGGTTATATGTGACCAATAGATTTAACACTGACAAAATCAATGTAGACATGCAAATAATAAGTTCTGCTCAGAAATATAATAACAGACCCTAAGAACTTTAATAACATTCTATAACGTGTACAGTTGTGAACAATAATAAAAATTGTGGCCCCTATGGATTAAATGGTATGACTGTCTAAGAAGTGTCCAGGAAGCAAAGATCCGAATGCACTGCAGTGTTATGGTATATGTACATTTTCTTTATTGTTACTTCATGGCATGAGGGTAATGGGACTGTATTACAAGAGAGAACCAGTATTAGTTGGGTTTTTAATAGCTAAACCAATGTTTAACTTCATCTACATCATCATCATCAATGCACAGCAGATTAGCTGGTTTTCAAAGAGTATGGGTCACCAACCAAGCACTTATTATTCATTATGATGCTAAAAACTTCCAAAATATACATGTATTTATTATTATTATCATCATCATCATCAGTTACATTTCTCTGAGAAACTTATTATTTACATGTGTACCTTGATTTCACGTCTGTTATGGCTACCATACATCCCGTTTTCCCCAGACGTGTCCTCTTTCTCAGCCCAAAAATTTCTGTCTTTGCGAGTTTCTTAAGTTTGTAGAAATGTTCTGGTTTTTGGCTATTTGTTATTCTCAAAGCTTTTGCATATATTAATGGTACTGAAAATGCAAAAAAAAAAAAAAAAAGTTCGTACTTTTATAAGAAATGCATAATTATAATATATTTGCAATACAAAAACATGAGTTTGGCAATTGACATTTGGAATATCTCGGAAAACTGTGGTGTGAAAATTCTGACTAACTTGAACACAGTGAAATATATGCTTAAAGATTGTCTCCCTTTGAATTTCATACCAAGAAATTTAAGAAACTCCTCGTAAAAGCAGAGAAACTTTGAGAGGGATTTATGTTCAAGAAAATTATGACTTTTTATATATGCCCTCATTTTTATGGTCGATAACATCGGGAATGGCCTCGTTTCTTGTGCTGGATGTGTAGTAACCCTAATCTGTGTTAAAAGTTTTGGTCATACATAACCTCAAAGCTTTCCCCTGTCATTGCTGACTTACAGACAATATTTCATACACAATTTGGAAGTATATTCATAATCTATCTATGAACTGAATTTCATGTTAGTGGACACAATGAATAAATTAATACACCAAGGCCTTGTTTTTACACCCAAATTTTGTTCGTGAAAAAGTGCGCATACATCACATAGGCATAAATCAAAAGTGATATTCCCATAAGAAGAAAAGACTTACATAAATGGAAATAAACAAGCCAAAGAGCGTTAAACCAAAAATGAGAGGACATAAATTAAGAAGTAGTGTAAATTGGTAAGGGACGTTTAAAACAAGGTGTTGGTGTATAATGATTACACTTTTTTATTTTCCTTATTTATGCATCATGTAAAACACATAAAGAACATAAAATTGATAACTGCATGGGAACAGGTTGTAACAACAGGAATACTAGATCACTGGATTATTATACCACATCACAGAAAGCCTATACATAGATAATTTATGTCTCTGGCGTTTCTTGATGTGTCATATTCCTTGTAATTAGCTCACAAGTGGCATCTTTTTCAGAAAAATGTATTTAACATGAAATCTGTGTTTTGATTTTTTCTGCAGCTTTTATTTCAAACTTTTCTTGACCCAAGACAGAAATTCTTGTGGTTTGGAAATGATTATCAACTGTGGTTCAGTTTGACATTCAAGAGCTTAATAATGGTTGTAAAACCTCTTATAATATTAAATCAAAAACTTTTGTATGAAAGTGAGAAAAAGTGCATTTATAAATCGGGACAAATTTGTACGTGGAAAAATTGCACATTGTTTTTATGGAATTGGTGGGACTTCAGAAATCTTCTTACTGGAGAAATCTTTTGTATACAGGAAGCACTCTCTGCATAAGCTGTAAGTTCTTGTTTGATGAATGAGTATTTAAAAGTTGTATATTTTTGTTTGACAGACCATTCCCAAATGTGGGTAATGCCTGGAAGGGTGTTCTGAACAATGGGAAGAGTGGGTATTTTAATCCTGCATACACAGTTGCATATTTGGGTTCCAATTTACCATCAAACAAGACGGAGTTCATCAGAGGTGGTATGTATAAGTGGAGAAGACACGAGTTTGTGTAGATCAGGGGTCTGTGCCTCAAAGCACACATGGACAAAATTAATGATTTTGAAACTTAAGGCAGGCCACACGTCATTTTAAGCAGTAAAGAGGTTTGTGTGTGCAAAGTTAAGTTCTTGATCTTCTAGCACTTGCGACTTAAGCTTGAAATTTATGGAGTGATGTGGAACACATCTGGACAGCTTAAAAACCCAACTGCCAGTGAGTTAGCATCCACAAGCTGTGCATCACATGGAATTTCCTAATTTAAAATCATGTAAAATTAACTAATATTGGCTACTTAACAAACCCACCCATATGTCATAGGTCAAAATTTTGAATTTTTGCATTTCTGATCTGTAATTTGGTTACTGGTATCCATGGAAATTCCCAGCAAACCTGTCTTGCTCGGAAATCCCTATAACTGTCCTGTATGGAATTCCCAGAAAAACCATTTGGTGTAAATCCCAGCAAAACTGTTGCTTTCTACCAATGCTAACCATCTGTTAATTAACAATGACAACACTGTGTCTCCCAAAATCTAAAAATATTAAGTAACAATCTTTTGTTAGTTACATAAATACTGCTAACGATGACAAAATAATGGTTGTTTTATCTCCGTGCACTGAATGTAAATTCTGTCAGTGCCAAACTAAATCTCTCAACTAACTGTAAAATATTAATACCCCTTATCTACATTGTGTCTAACCCTCACTAGGATCAAACCTAAGTGTATGGTTATAGGGTGCATCACATTAGTTTTAGCATCTTATGAGGTGGGAAATACAGTAATTACCCAACACATTTTTTCATTACATAATTTTGATTAATGCCTTCTTTTGGAATAATTCTAATTATGTAACATTTTATCATCAACTTGACTGTTCACTGTCTTAACAATATAAAGTGACTTGTTTAAGTGGAGAATTCTTCATTATATAAAATACCAGAACTCAAAATTTTGTTCATACCTCGTCCTTCACAGGTCCAAGTACAACTATTTTCTCAATTACTTTGTTTTCAGACTCTTGTAATTATGTTCTTTCTGCATCCTTCAAATTAATAAACAATGTGTAATAGCCATACAGAATGACTGGCAAGACTGTTGTTTCATCTAGTCTGCTTGTCACATTTTTTAAAAGCAGTTTTGGAACTCTCAGAATACCTACATAAAATTGTTACAATTCTTAGAGGCTATTAAAGCTTCTGAAGGAATGTATTCTGCAACACTTCAGTACAGACCTGACTGTTTTGTTAATATGCAATAATCATTACTAGTCACTTATGATAACCATACTGTAAAATGTGAGTGTTGATATGTACATAAAGATGTTTCAAGTTTAATCACAGATAATTAAATCTATTGTATGATTAGATATTGCATAGCATGTCCAACTCCCAAGCACATTCAAAGTTTTTATTGCAGCAGAGACAGAGAGAAATCATCAAATTATTCAGTAAGTTTGGCAGGGTATCTTTTGTAAGTCTTGACAGTTGGTCTCTAAACCAGTGGCTGACATTTGATTGAAATTAAAGTCTGCTACACATTTAATATTATCCATGTTCCATGCAGTAAGGTGATTTTACGATGTTTATTCCAATAACTGCACAATAGTTTGATACAAAAATATATATGATCATACTGCAAGCCTCGCGCATGTTTCGGCCATCATCAGGGAGGTATTCAAGAAAGAAAAAAAAAACACAACGTGGCTAATTATGACATGGTTGTGCAATTGCAGATTTAAAAAACAGATGTTAAAATAGTATAGAAATGATTTTAAAAAATAGTTAAAAATTGCATATAAGTATATCATAAAATTTAGTTTGAATACTAACAAACATGTATCTGTGGGGATATAAACAACCACAGAAGATACAGGAACAGATCCCTGAAAACAAAGACGATATTTTACGATAGATGTTTGTTTTCATTCACATTATGAATTTTATGATATACTTGTATGCAATTTGCACTATACTTTTTAATAATTTTTATACAGTTTTGAAATTTGGTTTTTAACTCTGCAATTGCATATCAGTGTCATAATTAACCAGTGTTGTGTTTTCCTTTTTCTTTGTGGAATACCTCCCTGATGGACAAAAGAAACCAAAACATGTAGAAGGCTTGCTGTATGATTGTAGGTATTTTTGTATCGAACTATTGTGCGGTTCTTGGAATAAACATTGTAAAATCTGCTACACAGTTCAATCCTTTTATGTAGTTCTGATGTTCAAGTGTTTAAAGAAAATGGCTTTGTGGTAAGGTACTGATTTTGCATATTGATTTTCAGATGGGAAAAATGCGTACTCATCTCGTCGTCGTTTACGTCCTGACATGATTTCATCCCCTCAGGGAGATTTCAAACACACAAGTCATGTTGGATTAGACGGTGCTTATTTTGGGGATATTTCTTTTCTTGGAGGCAAGGTATGGTTCCTACAAACTACTGAAATGAACCAATGATTGAGGTCAAAGATTTGTATTGAATGTCGTTGACGTATTTCATGAATGTGCTGTGCTGTTACTATTTTTTAGTGGCTTTGAATTTCATTTGTTATAGATACAAACTTACTGTTGCAAAACTAATTGCACACCAGATATCACTCCAATGAGTCGGATATTTTCTTTGTGGTTTGTTAAATATTTGCCGTATCAAAAACTTTATGGAATAAAAGTGGTGGTTTAGAATGAGGTTTTTTGTTGTATAGTACATACCAGGTCTGTATGTGATCGTCCATTTTGAGAAATGTTATATAATTGACTTTGGGCTTCTTCTGCAGTAAGGTTTATGCTGTATTTACATAATTTACATATGTTTATAGCCAAAAACTTATGTGTGATGTTTGTGGTGTCTATAATGTGTGAACAATACTGCTTTTGGTGGTGGTGCCAGTGGTGGATAACATTAGCTTGCCCTATGAAAGGATGTAAAGACAAATGATTATAGGGCATGCGTGCGCATGAATCCCGGAATCTCAACTATATCAGAATGGGGCTAGGTATGTTGATTTACTATGGTGTACCTTTCCAAACAGAAACAAGGACTTTATCCACACTACAAGGCATCAGTTTACAACAGCATGTCCCCCACCCACTACAATAGAACTAGCTATATACATTCGACTCTATACACCTATGTAGGTGCACCATAAACACCAGAACCCTACAAGCTTACCAACACATTCTAAATAATGGCTTCTTCCCTTCTGATGCCTTGTAACAAGTTTTTCCTTTCTGGTTAGATATAAACCCACAGGCATAAAATTTAGAAGAAAAACAAAGTCTACCTCTCTTTACCAAAGATCACAACCATACCTCCCTGCCCTCCTGCTGTAAGTATCTCAGTCTAGCTTACCTGTTAGCAGCAGGTAAATGATGAAGACCCTCGCATATGGCAGTCTGATCCACTCCATGTTCCTCACACTGATGTACATCATTCGAACATCTCTGCTCAGCAGGTGCCCAAAGACAGCGTAAGAATCTGATCAGCTTGGTTTTGTTCAGTGCATCTGACTGATTGAGCAGATCCTTGCCACCATTGCACAAGGCTACTGAGCTCATCTAAACCAGGTTAACAAAATAAGTGAATATGCATGTAGTTCTGCACTTGTTCACTTGTTTTTCAGTCCAAAGCTTGTTTATGATTCACAAGACATGTTGTTGTATATGTGGCCTGGTCATTCAGCACATTCCTGAAGCTTTGCTGGCAGGGTCTGTGCAAGCAGGTATATTTGGAGTGTAATGGCAATAGCACATTGCAAACACTGCACAGCAGTAGCTCAGTGAAAGTCTGTTTTCATGAGAGTTTATAATATCATTAAAATCTTTTTGTTATAGCAAATACTTTTTATGGGCAAATTCAAATTTGGCAACGTATTATTGCATCCACAATCAAACCTGTATTTTTACAGTCTTGTTGAACTAGTGACAGAGTGGATGTGGGTAAACGAATTACTGTATTTATGTCAGTACAAGATGACCTTGTACATAAGACAACCCATTTTCACAGTCGTCAGTTTTCAGGAATATATTTGTACAGAACATGTTCAGCTTCATGCATGATTATAAGGTGCACATTTTGCACATAAGCTGTTTTGGAAAACAAATTGTCAGTGAATCCTGTTGATCAAGTAGAACTTGGTATACAAGTAAGCACCTACCATATAGTGTTAGCAGCACTGAGAATTCTTATGTGGTACATCTCAAATGTGATGACTAGGGCTACCATGCATCCTCTTTTTCCCCAGACATGCCCTCTTTTTTTGACCCAAAAACTTTTATCCACACAGGTTTTTTAAATTTGTAGAAATGTCTGGATTTGTAACTCTTTGTTAGTTCTTACAGCTTTTGCATATTTCAGTGATACTAAAAATGCAAAAAAAATATTTCTGCTACTTTTTAAGAAATGTGTAGTTATAAAAAATAAAAATGTACGAGTTTAGCAGTTGGCTTTCAGAATGTCTTGGACAACTTTGGCAAAGAACATCTCTCTCAGAATTTCATCCCATGAAAGTTAAAGAACTACTAGCAGAGAAACACTGAGAAAAAGTGTGACCAATTCTGTGCTGGAGTACATTGTATGTACAGCATATGTGTAGAATATTTGGACAAGTGCATGAAACCTATAGAAGATTTTTCTTGTTTCGCATTGATGAAACTTAATGAGCCACCGAATTAGAATTATGTAGAACCTTCTGTCAAATTCCTTATAAATAATATAGTGCCAATTAATGACATAAAGTGTTTTAGCAGCTTAGTCATCTGAAAAAATAACACGGAAAGTCACCTCAATGGTGAGGAGTTCACACCAGTTTAGTTGGCGCACCAGAAGTGGACCAAATATTTTGAAAACTCAAAAAATGCCTAGTGCCACTTAAAAATGTCAAACATTTCACAGTTCTTTGCCATTCCCCTTCATAATGCAAGCATAGAATGAGTTGTCTCATTGTTGCAAGCCCAGTGGACAAAGGAAATGATCGTGTTGGAGGGTTTTATTCCTACAGTACAATTTCAAAGGAATTGTGCAGATTTCCATACTTTCCTTGAAGCACAACATACAACTACAAAAGCAAAATACAATCTCCAGAGAAATATGAATTGGCATATAAGAAGGAATATAACTTAGAGAACTGATGACAGACTATGTGTATATTGTACACAAAATTGAGTAATTGTTCTTTTTAGTTTTTTGTTTCATTTCAAATAACAGTGCTTATTTTGTTTAATATGAAGGGTGTTCAGAAATGATTTGGACAGGGACTGCTGTGTCGGCAAATAACAAGCTGTGAGATCACAAGAAGTATGATCGGATAGTATAGTCTTAGTACATGATTTCACCACCAAATGTCCCTAGCTGTGCATGCCTCTGAAAAACTGATGTGTCATTACTAAGTCTAGTGGTCAGAATGCATGGATGAGAGTTGCAAAATAGAAGGCGATTATCATGGGCTGAGTTGGACCACGTGGTTCCTGTGGAAGGAAGGCGTTAAACCATCAGATATTCATCGCTGGTCATCTGCAGTTTGTGGAGAGGAAGCATCTGCACACAGCATTGTATTCAATTGGGTACAGAGATTGAACAGTGGCAAGGAAACCTCACAAGCAGCTGTCCATGAGTGGTATTGCAGTACCCCTAAAGAATGGTTCTGTGAAGTCATCGGAAAGCTGCCAAGGAGATGGCAGCGATATATAACATAGGAGGGGAATGTGTTGACCTCGCAGCTATTTAATTTTCAGCCTAAAGATAATAAAATTGCTGCAAATGAGTCGAGTCAAAATCATTTCTGAATGTCCATCATAAAATTGTAAATATGTATTTGTCCTGTCTTTTAAACTACTTTTCTGCTGATATGTACTCTTTTTTTGTGGTTAATAAGTGGAAAAGTCCTCTTTTCTTTTGATGGATATATAGCAACCCTAATGTTCATCTAATATGGTGTCTCATCTGTACACCCGTAAGCAAGTATGGCAGCTGTAAGGACATGTCAAGGTATTGATTGAGATTGTGTATAAAAGATTGCATGCCATTTGAGGCTCTTTTCAGTGTAAATCATCCAAAAAGCACAAATTGAATTGTGAATGGTGAGAATACCACAACTTTTTTCTCCCTGGAACATTGTCTTTCAGAACAGCAGCTTTAATTTTTCTTCATGTTTTGGTGTCAGGAAAAGGGTTGAAGAACTTAAAATATAATGCCTTCCAATTTTACGTGGGTGTATAAGTGCTCAATATGCACTCCCTTCATAACACAGCATATGTGCCAGTGATATTGCAGTTCTGCACATTTCCTGTCTAGCATGTCCTCATCCACTTGCAGCATGATTGGTGAAATCTAGAGGCATGTACACAGTATCCTTGACAACTCTGCATTATGTGAAATTCAGAGGTGTTAAGTATGATGACCGTGGAGTCCATGCCATATGGCCACCACAGCTGATCCATTTTCCAGGGTAATGGTTGTCAGGGAAGTTGCGTGCTTCCCAAAGGAAATGTGACAGTGCATCAGGCCCTATGTCATTTTCCAGTTGTGGAATGAGGAAGTTCTCCAGTGTGTCCAGGTACTGATGGTTGATTCCACAAAATAAATTGTGTGTAGACATTTTTGCAGCTTATCACTGCAATCACAACAACTTTTTCACTTGCACATTCATATGTCAACATTTCCCTAGAATTTTCTGTACACCATGTTCAGATGTTGTGTTTTGTTCACTTGTCTGCTGATATGGAAGACAGCCTGATCAGAGAAACCAAATTCATTCAAGAACTGCTCATCCATTTTCATATGCTGTAACACACTGCAACAGTAGTGGTACCTGTTAAGTTTATCACCTGTGTTCAATGCCAGCAGAACTTACAATGTATAAGGTTTGACAGAAAGGCTCCATCGTAGGATCTTCTATACTGTTGGTTATAGAACTTGAAGCTCTTGACCTTGCATGATGTGAGGAATTACACGGGCTGTGAACAAAACTTGTACAAATGCATTTGACAGTCTGTGCTAATACATGTGGTCTTCCACCATCTTTCTCTTGTTGAGAGCACAAACAACCGCCCTCCACAAATGATTTTTACCTCTCATATGCTGTCTTTCTTGCAGGTGGCACCTTGCTGAATTTTGTGCAATGCCTGTGCTGAACAACAGTCACGCACTGCATTTTGTTAAACCATAATACATATTGCGCTTTCTCTGGACCACTGTAACTCTCCTTTTTGATTACTCATCTACCATGCTGCCACCTAGTGACCTACAAGTAAAACAGTGAAAAGAAAATAAACTTGAGGATATACAGTGCACACATAATTGTAGGATTCATAATCTGCGCTGTAATGGGCATAGTGGAAAATATTCTCGTAGTTGTTACCGAAGTTTGTAATCAGTCTGTATTTGTAAACACCTAGGATATCATATGCTTAAACCCCTGCTTGTAATTTTGAACCAAAATTCGCACTCCAAAATGCCTGGAAAGTACAGAAATTCTCATTGCTTAGAGGATAATACAGAGGTCTACAAATTTTCCAAAAATCTAGGCACCAGCTCAAAATTCTAGGCGCAGAAGTGTCATTGGAACAAGTTCTAGGCTGAGGACCCATAAATATGGCACCACAGTATTTATTTTTTTAAATTTCGTGATCAAAAAGTAGGATTGTATAAGTTATGGTAGTAAATATGACAATTGGTTTGCATGTACAGAAATTAAATTTGAATGACAGCTTTCAATGTGGGCCTCCACTATCAGTATTGATCAGAATCCATAAGGTAGCCTTAGAATTGAGAAGTTTATTCTTAAATTAAGCATATTTGTTAAGTACAGAAATGTGATTTTGTAATGAATGGAAAATAGCATTGCTGGTCAGACCATGGCCATTGTGCTTGTTTTTGGCGGTGTTAAATTTTTCAAACTTGAAACTGTTACAGTATCATCATCTGCCTCACCAAGTCGTGACACCGTACAAGCCACAAGATGATTCTGAGCACCATCCGCTTGGAAGATCTGCTTCAGATGGTTCTGATCGTGCACCACTTCTTAAGGGAACAGGACCCGATAAGCTCACCTTACCTAGTGGTGAGTTAGTATTAGTTTGTAATACAGTTCAGAAATTTTTTTTATGAATCCTATCTTATAATTTTGTTAAAATTTCAGTTACGGTGCCTAAACTGTGATCTCATACAAGTCCTCCTGTCTTATACATTTCATCAGTTTTCATCACAACAGGTTGTTCTTCATCTTCCCCCTCCTCTCTTCCTTCTGAAAAGCTGTTGTACTATTGAAACACATGAGCTCTTGTTAGGGCTTGTGCACTATTCCTCACTTAAGGAGTTTTCTTAATTTCCACAATAAATTTTATGTTTACTGTGTGTGCAGTGTTGTTATTTAATAGCCACATTTGGTATGCTGTACTTCTGTGGTAAAGATATGTATATTGTACATATGATTAATTTAGATTCCCTTATGTCATTGCTTCCCATGATTCTTATTTCAGAAAAATTTGAGTGTAATCTTCGAACTCCAATATCCATACATTGGTTCATTAAATACATTGTTCTTAAAAGTCATCCATTGTACTATAGATTTTTATATGTGACATCCTGTTGGCTTATGATGATATACCGTACATTCTCGAATATAAACCGCACCCGAATCTAATCCGCACCCAGTTTTTGGCGACTTCTTAAATCTAAACGACTCTCGTATACGGCGAAGTTCAAACGTGAAGTTATTCGGTGCGCAGAGGAGAATGGAAACCGCAAAGCCGCTGCAATTTTTGGAGTTGATGAAAGCAACGTTCGACTATGGCGGAAACACAAGGCAGCGATGACATTGTATGGGAGGACGATGTTGAAGATAAAGATGATAGTGACTGGGTGGAGAGCACGGATAACGATTCAGTTATGAGTGATGACGGCGAGTCTGATGAATAATAAATTATAATAATAAATAATAAAATAATAGATTATTGTATTGTATTGTTCTTACGTTGTTTATTAATTACGTTAATTACGTTATTGTTATATTGTACAGCAGCTCAATCATTTTTCCAAAATCCAGCTCTAGACCGCGAATCTAATCCGCATCTGATTTTTTAGCCCTCTAAAACTGTAAAAAAAGTGTGGATTAGATTCGAGAATATACGGTAATATACAAACTATATGTCAGTCAAAACACAACTATATTTAGACAATAGATTTTGTGTGTCTAAAAGAGCGACATACTTCAACCTATTTGTAGGTCATTTTCAGGCTCACACAATTCCAACAGCCTAGATTGATGAAGATAATGTGTAAGTATTAGTTTTGATCATATGTTGATATCAGTCCTCTGAGTTTGCATTGTTTGGTATAAAATATGTTAGCATTACATCTAAAATCTTCCTAATACTTATACCCAATCTTTCTTAGTATGGGCTTTTGGAATTGTGTGAACTTAAAAATGACCTATATATAGGTCAAAACATGTCACTCTTTTAGACACACAAAATCTATTTCTAAATATAGTTGTGTTTTGAATAATTCATATTTTGTATACAGGGCATACACAAAAGAATGGTGCAATCCTCGCAATAGTTACATTGAAACCGCACCATTCTTTTTTGTATGCCCTGTATTATATTGTACTATAGACTTTATTTAAGTAGTAACCCACTGCATAAGCATTTAAATGGCCTGCTGTTGCATGCTGAGTATCCTTCTAAATCTGCAGGATGGCTCTTACATCCCCCATTTGGGAGGGGGGTATCAGAAGATGGAAACATAAAGATACTGTGCATTGCTAGTAAACAACTGTTACTGACCTTCTAAATGATGCAGAAGGGATGTGTCTCTACTATGTGTGAATGTCGAAGTCAAAATAAAACATTGATAATTGAAACCTGTTATGGGCAATTAAAGCTATTTTATTAAGAAGTTTCCAGCAGACTTTATTCACGTATATTGGCACAAAACTATATGACATTGTTTCAGTGCCCTCTCAACATAATCTTTAGGATTTTCGATGCTTAATGTGGATCTACATTTATTTGATAGAAAATACTGGTTTTGTCACCGATGTGAACTACTAAAGTATGAAATGGTGAAACTAAAATTATGACAGTCACAATCATTAAATCCTGTTAAAATTGTGCATGACAAATTTCTTTGAATGTACATGCCAGTTGAAAAGTTTAGGAATGAGACATTTTATTTCTTCTTCTGTGGATTTGTCACAATGACCAACAAACGTAGAATAGAATAGAATAGAATAGAATGGAATAGAATAGATTAGAATAGAATGGAATAGAATAGAATAGATAGAATACAAGAAGGGCTGGCACAGTAATGACCTGTGCACTTCAACCGTACTTGATCCTTTATGCAGCCCTTATATTCATGCATTTAGCACCCTCACACCTTGAACAAAGTATCCTACTAATAGAAATTTCCTCCAAGTCACCTGGTTTCATAAAATATTAAACCAGGTGCCTTAACCTTAATGCAGCCAAAGCGTTACAGTCACAAAGAACTTGTGAGGCTGTTTCAGATGCCTATTTGCATCTGTCACACTTAGGTCCGTTTACCAGCTCCATTTTGTGTAGATGTCCTTTCAAGTGACAGTACTTTTAGCAGTCCCGTCATTGTTCATAGCTGATTTCTACTCAGGTTGAGTAATTCTCCAGGTTTTTTCACAGATGGTCTTTTAAGAAAGCCCTTAGCTTGCTTTTGTCCACAAATGGACTGCCAATACTCCTCATGGTTCCTATTCGTCCAACCCCTGATCACCTCTCTGGCAACCATTGCAGATATACCCAGGGCAGACTCAGGTCCTATAAGTGGACATGAAGAGGCTTGTCTGGCTAGTTGATCAGCCATTTCATTCCCATCAATTCCCATATGTCTTGGTACCCATATCAGTTGAATCCTGTTATGTTCCACCAATTCACCAGGGACTGATGGAAGTCCCAGTCCTACAGATGGGGTCTGACAGGATGCTTCTGAGATATGCATTCCACAAGCCATTCACAGTCACATTTCCTGACAAGTGTGAATAGTAGAACAGGTTCAACCCAGACAACGAAGAGGGCCTGGTCAGGTACACAGATGGATCCAAGACCAATAAAGGCACTGGTGCTGGGTGTACAGGTGGGGCTCAAGAAGGGGGCACAACTTCAGTCTTGGGCTCCACACCATGGTATTCCAGGCTGAAATATATGCCAGTAAGGCTTGTGTAATGGAGGATATAGAAAAGGGCTACACAGGTAGGCACATCTGTATTCTTTCTGACAGTCACACAGCCATCAAAGCACATGACAGCTTATAGATAAATTTCAAATTAGTCTGGGATCCAACTGGTATGGGTACCAGTACACATGTGGATTGATGGAAATGAAGTAGAAGATCAGTTAGCCAGCAAGGCTCCTCACATCCAATCATAGGACCTGAGCCTGCACTTGGTATATCTGCAAAGGTTGCCAGGGGAGTGATCATGGACTGGACGAGTAGGAAACACGAGGAGCATTGGCAGTCCATATGTGGACAAAAGCAGGCTAAGGGTTTTCTTAAAAAAAACCCTCTGCAAGAAAAGCTGGTGAATTGCTCAATCTGAGCAGAAAGCAGTTAAGAATAATGACAGGGTTTCTAACAGGACACTGTCATTTAAGAGGACACCCATTTAAACTGGGACTGGTAAACAGTCCCAAATGTCAGATGCAAATGGGCATCTGAAATGGACTCACACATTTTTATGACTGTGAAGCTTTGGCCACACTAAGATTCAGGCACCTGGGTCGTCATTTTATGAAACCAGGTGACTTGAAGACATCTCTGTCAGCAAGATACTGAACTTTATTCAAGGTGCATGACTGCTGAATGAATGAGCTAAGGGTTTGCACAAAAGATCGATAATGGTTGAACTGCACAAGTCGCTGTGGTGCCTGCCCTTCTATATTCTATTTTACCTTTAGGTCTTCCCAATAGGATTTCCGATTGGTTCTCTTAGGATTGTGATATGTGACCGTGGAAATTTCTAGGTCACCTACTCACAATAGTATATATCTGTGATCTGAGAAAGAGGTCTCATCAGATACATGCCAGTTGGACACTAGGTCCCCTATCTTATCAGTCCCTGGTGTCAAATCAATAACCTCCTGACTATTGCTAACAAGAAAGGTAGGTTCATTACCTTTATTAAGAATATTAAGGTTAGTACTTACCAAATATTCCAGTAAATGGTGTCCTTTTGGATTGATATCAGTGCTTCCACGTGTGATGTGGTGTGCATTAGCATCACATCCAATGATGAGCTGCAGGTTGTTTCTGCAGCAGTGGGTGATGACCTCCCGTAGTTCCTTCAATGGGGGTGGTTTGTCAGAGTCATGGGGGAGGTATGCAGGGGTAACATTAAGTTCCCTTATGCTCCCTCCTCCAGTAAATGATAACCTTACCATCGTTGCTTCCCTGGAGCTGAGCTCCAGCAGTGGAAAGGCCTGAATAGCATTTCTTACAAAAGTACTGGTTCTAGGAGCAATACTGGGTCCTGCAGAAAACAGTGTTCCCCATTTATTGTGTAATCCCCTTATCTAGTCCCCTAAACCCAGGGTTCCTGAATAAACACTACATCTATTTCCCCTGTAGCAAGTTTCCAGCAAATAAGTGCTGTTCCAGCCTTACTATGGTTCAGATTAATTTGTATAAATTGACATTTTTGGGTCAGCTTGAACCTGTTTAAATTTAAACATTTGTAGGTTTAACCCCTTTAATTATCCCCCTTAGTGGCAAGTTCAGGTTTTACAAGAGTCCCCTTATTTGCAGCCTGTGAGGTGCATGTATTAGAGATCTTAGCCTCCATGGGGTCATTCCTGCCTGCTTCTCCAGGGCCCCAGAGTAGGTGCCGTCTCCAGCTCCCTTCCTGTCTGTCCCAGTGTCTACAGCATGGGGTCCCCTCTCAGAAGCCCAACCTTCGCCTGGTTCTGCTTCAGGATCGCAGAGTACTTTAAAAGTGCCCTCAGGCAACACCATAAAGATTTTATAGCTGGTCCTCTTGATGGTATTAGCCAAGTCCCGGTCTGCTAGAGGGATGAGCCTTCTACCAGTAAGCTCATCCCTGAAGCCCTGGATTGAGGCTCTTGATCCACTTAAGAAGCTCTTCAGGACCTGCAGACACTTCATCCCCCATCCTGAGAGCCATCTTAACAGGTTTAGGGAGGTGATTGGCGTCACTTGCTTTCAGCCTCACTCCCTCTCTAATTTGAAACCCATGAGGGGCTGCAATAAGCCAGTCAACAGACCATTGACCAGCACGCACATAAAAGAGTATGCCTGTCTCCAGCCTGTACGATGGGAGAAGTGGGCGTACCCCAACCGGAGTCTCGTGAAACACCTCCCCGACCTTGGCTAAGACCAAATCTATGTCTTCTAAAGACAGCTTTTCCTCAGGATGGTCCAGGAGGATGGCTGCCTTAAAGTTGAGCGGAGCTTCCTTATATGACGCAGGTTCCAATGAAGTCCTGGGCTTTTTGGGAGGTTGCTCTGTGTGAGTGTGACCCCAGATCTGGGTCTTTTGGGACCCATTGAAGGCTGAAGCGAGGTTTCATGCCCCGGTTGCATTGCAATGATGAATAAATGAACAGTCTTTGCCAAACATATATAGGACAAAAGTAGGCACTGATGACACTGATGGTGCTGAGAGAGCACCAAAATGTGTATGTCATAATTTTATGGCATATATACATTTATAAATGTCAGAAACTTGTTAATAGGTGAAGTTTAATCACCTAATAAACCACATGGTATGCAGAAGTGAAAGTGTGTTATGGGTGAGACATGTTTTTGCCAAGTTTGTACTACCATTACCTGTCGCAGTTCTCAGTGAATATTCCACTCACTGGGTTGATGTCCAGCATTTATATGCCACCTGTGGGAAAATTTTCTCCTGATTTTTTCGTAAAGTTAATGTGGGAAAAAATAGGTATCATCACAGCCACCTTGTTCAAGGAATTAACTTTAAAGTTAATGTCATTGAATTAGTATTTTTAACATCAGATGCAACATTGTCAGACACTGCCAGTGAGGCGAGTATGTCACAAACAGCAACAGGAGGAATTGGGAAAGCTGGAGGATCCAAGTTTCTGCTTGATCATGAATACCATGAGATAAGTGATGAGGAAGGAGCTACTGAGAGTCCTCGATTTGAAGTAAGTTCCTTCTGTTATTTGAATTTGCTAGTAATTTTCAATTGTCATTTTTTAATTTTTTAAAGACTTGATTAGGAATTAGTGACATCAATAGGGACTTGATTAGGAAGTAGCGATGTCAATAGTGTAAGTCATTTGTTGTCTAATTTTTTGATTTAGAACATTCAAATTCGATATTATTCATTCTGTGCCTTATTTTTACAACCAGTCACATTCACCAACAAATGTGCGCAGTAGGATTACAAACTGTACATAAGTCTTAAAAACGCCAACGTGTTTTGGTAATGAGGCAACATCTTCAGGGAGTCTCAGATACAAAGGAGTACAAACACCAGTACATCAATCTGGGAAGTACAATGCCCAGTATTAAAATACTTTAAAATGTTAAAATTATAAAATATAAAATAGTAAGTATAAAATTACAGCATTATTGACATTATGTTTATCATAATTCTGACGAGTTTCAGGCCAAAGTCTAATGTCTGTTTACATTATGTGCTGCGCATGCATGCGAACATCTGAGTTTATCCTGTGCGATCCAAGAGGATCCAGTCCTGTAAATATGTTAACAGTTTTGAAAAATAGGGTAGGACAAATTTATGTCAAGTATTATTTAAGGAGAATGAGTTTAAGATTAATCTTAAACTGAGTCTTGTTAAATAGTAATAATACTGGGCATTGTAAGTCCCAGCCTGGTGTATTTGTACATGTACTCTGTTATATTTGGGACTTCCTGAAGATGGTGCCTCGGTGCCGAAACAAGTAGGAGTTTTTAAAACTTATGTACAATTTGTAACCTTATTGTGCGCATTTGTTGGTGAATGTGATTGAGTAGAATATCCAAGTAACATGGGTCATATATTAATACAGAGAAAGTAAAGAGGACATGTTCTGGAATAAGGCTTTTGAAAGAAGAAATTTACAATAAGTAATCATGAGTGTTTTACAACCACCATGAAAATGCAGAAGATTAGTATACTAGTTGTAATTTATCCACTGAAAATTTGAATATTTTCACTGTAAATGTAAGTGATGTCAGATAAAAATTTAAGTAGGCACATATAGATACAATTAGGGGACACAGACCGGAGGAAGTTAACTCATTCATGCAATTTTCATAAGGTCAAAGTGACTGAACTGCTGTTGTGTTTGGAACCAAAATTTTGTGATCACGTTTTGGGTTGGTCTTAATGAGACCCTCCACTAAGCTGTCCAAATCTATAAATGATTTATGCACTAATAAATCCTGGTACTGTGTTTACAGAAATCATTTGACTTTGGTCCAAGTCTGCTAGATGAAATGGATGCAGTTCTTAGATCTTTTAGGGGCTCTTCGGTTCCACCACCACCTTCTCCAGGAATTCCTGCTCCTCCAGCCTCACCTCTTGATGAGACCATCAATGTTTGCAATGAGCTACGTGAAATGGCAGCTAAGGTCACTGGGAAAAAGAAGCAGGCTACAGTAAGCTAATTTCTTTCACTTATAGGCCTTAAGATGTAATTCCTCCATTACTGAATTTGTGCATCTTAATGATGAATGTGTTACAGTATTAACTAATTATGGAAAATGCTATTTAACAGTCAGTGGATTTGCAAGTAACAATATCTGAAAAAATTTTCCAGTTACTTGTGAAGCTTCGTTGTTGGTTAATATCCATGTAAAAACTAATTTTAATCCAAGTTCAATGTAATATTTCAGAAGGTATGAATTTTCAGAAATAGTATAATTATATTTCTTCTTGGGTAATCAGCCATACTGTGGAGGCATTAGATTCATCTAAGACATGAGTAAATGTTTTCCAGACTATATGGCTTCACACCCCAAAAGACAGTATTCTTCACAATCGTTAACTGTGAGGTCCTGAAATGTCACAGATTTGTAGTGTTCCTTGCCAATGAAAGTTATAAATATCCATATTATAAATGTTATCTATGATACTAAATATTGAGTTTCGATTAGCTGAACTTGATGTCTAATTTGCTGGCTCCCTGTGTATGCCAGATACCTGCAACAGCATCCCTATTTTTAGGCACATCTGCAGAATTGAAAAAGTGACTGTTAGCTTCATCATGTCTATCTGTCTCTGCATGGAACAACTCAGCTCCCACTGGATGGATTTTCATGAAATTTAATATTTGAGTGTTTTTTGAAAACCTGTCCAGAAAATTCAATTTTTTTTTAAATTCTAACAAGAATAATGGGTACTTTACATTAAGACCTATGTACGTTTATGATAATACCTCACTTAATTCTTCTTAGAATGAGAAATGTTTCAGACAAAAGTTGTGGAGAAAATCAAAGCACACGTTTTATGTTCAGTAACTTTTTTCCGAAAATCACGCCATTTATTAGATAATGAGAAAAAATATGGTAGAGCCAGACAGGCCACAAATGACAATCTAATATGGCACACGTGCTTTGCATGCTGGATAACTAAGGCTACAGACACACACTCATAATGTGTAATACTTATTGCTTTTGCTGGGCAACACTGGTTAGGCAAATGCGCCTCAATGTTACGTTACATGTACATTGCCTTTCTTGGTCACCATATTGTGTTCATTCCTGGGTTTGTCACATTGTACTTATCAGAGTGGTTATTTTTTATTATGGTTTAAACAAGTGTGGTGAATAAGAGCCTTGTTTGTATAAATGCAGAAAATTTTAAAAATGTCGTGTTGTAGCGGGATACTGTTTTCCCTTTCAGACAGTGAGGACATTTAATTTAATGTGAGAGAGTTTTCCCGTTCAGCTTCTAAAGGTTAACCCTTTAATGGCAGAAATAATGAAATAATGCTTAGAAACAGTTGCAGATGTTGCATTCCCTGACAAAACCAACTCCCCCCCCCCCCCCCAAATTAATTTACTGAGATTCACCATTGGAAGACAGAACTCACAAACATCACTGAAGAATGGTTAAAAATTAAAGGCATATATTTGCATTGGTTTTCTGTACAATGGACAAGCGCACTGACATTATCCACATAGCACAATTTTGCTGTTTTCATTCATGGAGTTGACATGGAGTTCAATAAAGCTAAGGAACTAGCTGCCTTAATGCCAGTGAAAGGGACCACTCCAGGATACAAAGAAGTCACTAGGTGATGCAATCTTTATCTGAATACAGAAACCAGCTGGACTAAGTCAGAAGATTAATGATTTCGTGAGGGTATGGAATTTCATTATGGACATATTCTCTGCTGTACATAAGTTTGTTGGTTGATCATGGTTGGGTGCTTAAAACGTGTTGTGGCTTGGCCAGAAATTTAATTCTTTCTGTAAATGAACGGGAAAAATCTTTTCCTCAGTGTCGTGGTTATGACTGAATCTGTAAATTTTACATTTTTGCATTGACAGTATTTAACACATGAATGACCTGAACATTGAGCTGTAAGAAGCAAATAACATGGATGAAATGTTTCACAAAATAACAACATTCAAGAAGAAGCACTGATTTTGGAACCTTCAACTGCAATCAGTGTGACACTTTTCCAATTCTGAGAATGGAAAATATGTTGATGCAAAGAAATACACAGAATTCAACTCCTGTTTTCATGATAGACACAATGAGGCCTCAGTCATATTACATTCAGTGCCATTTGAAAATTGAACTGAAATTTGAATTGAAATTTGAAACTGTTCCAGCCAAATCTCAAATGCAGATGATAGATTTTCAGTGTGATGTGGACCTGAAAACTGTGTTTCAGACAGCAAGTTTCAAGGTTTTCACAGCTGTGTATTTGAGGATTCTGGTCTTTTGTAATGTTGTGCAGCATTGCTTGGTGAGTGGTTCCCAGTGTTTCAAAGAAATGTAGTGCCATAAAAACATGACTCATCTGGAATCTTCGTAAGTCCTCATGGAGAGTTGACTCCCTTGTTCAAATGCCTGAAAGGGAGATTCAGTTTTCTTGCTGGTTACTTTGTTTCTACAGCACACAGGGTAATTGGGAAGAGCTGATTCCTTGTTGAAATGTCTCTCTGAACTTCAGAGTTCCAACTTTGCCTTACCTGTATCTGTGTCTGTTGAACCAGGGGTTTCTGTGTGTACACAGCAGTGGTGAGTGACTTCTTGGACTGCTTAGACCCTGAAGGTGTATCCAGAATTATGTGAAACTCCTTAACATTGTGCATCTTCTGTGCAATTGATACAAGTAAACAAGTTAATCACAAACAGATTGCACTAGTTTTTAAATATAAGCATTTGTACATGTTTCGGCCACTGTCCGTAGCCATCTTCAGGGAGTATGAGTGCTTAAGGACATATACAGTCTTATTGTACAGCTGGTGAGTAATAAATGGTAAACTGCCAATATGCATACATCATGAACGATCACTCTGTATTGAGTACAGAGTGATCGTTCATGATGTATGCATAGAGTGTCAACTTGTAGGATTTACCACTTGATAGACTCTGATTTTCACTTTTCAAGATGTTTGGATGCAGCAGTTTTTACAAATTACCATGTATAATTTTAACATAATTTTAATATAATACTGTACATTGTTGTTGTAAGAGCATATTGGCATTTTACCATATATTATTGACCAGCTGTACAATAATACTGTGTATGTCCTTGAGCACTGATACCCCCTGAAGATGGCTACAGACAGTGGCCAAAAAATTTAGAAGTGGTTTATATTTAAAAACTAGTGCAATTTGTTGGTTATGAACTGGTTTATTTCCTTCTTGCCTCTCCACAGTCATGGCTGTGAGTACTGACAAACTGTTCGTTCAAGGTTCACTTGGTTGTGCCTTCATATTTGAAGACCAAGTTTTTTCTTACTGCCTGCATAGTAATAATAGAATCTATATGACAGCTGTGTGTCATATATTGAGTGACCTCAGCATTGCAGTTTCCAGCAGTTTGCACTAGACCATATTACTAATGAGGTTCAGCACCAAAATGTATCTTTTCCTTAAGGCAAGGAAATCTCTGATCTTAGGGTGGGACATCTCACTTGATGTATGAATAGGCAAATAAACAAATGGACCATCAATCACAATTACATTTTGAAACAATATATTTTATTGTCCAAAAGATGCTACGTGTTTCAGCTTTTTCAGAAAGGCATCATCATGCACAGGCTTAAAAATATGAAGGGTGATTGACAAATTGTGGATCTAACTGTTGGAGATGATTTCCTGGGTCTTTGTGACCAAAAACATTTGTAAAACGTGTGTCCAGTTTTGGGTGGTTATGGCGTTGTGACTGTTTGAAACTTGGAGTAAAAGGTAAAGATTATTTAATAGATAGGGAGTAAAATAATCAACACGTTACGTGATAAATTTAACTTGAAATTGCATTGAATTTACACTGACCTGTGCGTAAAGCATGTTTCTGAAAATCCCACCCTCAGCTGCAACACACCTTGCTGCTTGGATGTGAATAGGCGTGTTCCTGTTACAGCTTCTGTTAACAGTTCCTGATGCATGTGCCACATCCAAAATGTGACCAAGTAATGTATCTCATGTTCCAGCCTTCATGCTATAGACCAGTGGTTCCCAAAGTGTGCTCCTCAGATCCCAAGGGATCCTTGATTAGTTCCCAGGGGATCCGTGGATACATTTCTGTAAGGGCTACTTTGTGCATCTAGTTGGTCCTTTGTTTTTTTTGATGCTACTTTGAAGTTTACTTATTTTTTAAATTAAAGGAATATTGTTTTGTCAAAAATAATCATGAAACTTTTTTAATTGGTGATGTGTTTATTTCATATGACCGTTAGAATATGTAATTAAAAAACCCCCTGTACCCACAAAATGAGCGATGGTCAGGTTAATTAAGGTAAAATCATGCATTGCATTTTTACGTATGCTACTGGTATGTATTCGTAGCTATATGATTACAAAGTGTGTTGCACGTGGACACAGAAAGAAAAATATGCATGTTAAATTAACAAACTTGCATTGTTGCACCTGCTAAAAATGTTAGTAATCTCTAGCCATGACTTGTGCCACCGTGGATCACCAGTTCAGTTTAGTCACAGTTCATATAATGTTAACATAATTAGGCCTACAAGGGAAGTAAAGTAGTTATTTTTAGTAGCTACAATAGTGTCAGTGAAATAATGCGCAGTAACGCTAGTGTTAATTTATTCTTATATATCATGGATCAGTGACTAAAAAAAGGTAGTTCGAATAAACAATTAAGCACCACTACAGTAAGTACAGGTGTACCCGACGGTGTAAGTGAATCTCAACGTTTTACATTGCCATCCAGTATCAACAGTTCTAGAACTGCAGAAAGTAGTAAAAAACGGAAGTACAATAATTCCTACTTGTCTCTGGGGTTTACATATACAGGTGATGAAATTGCCCATGATGCCTTATGTGTCTTGTGCAGCAAAGTGTTACCAAACAGTTCTGTGTTACCTGCCAAACTTTGTAGACATTGTGATAATCACCCAGCGTATAATGACAAGGATTTAGTTTTTTCAAGCGTAAGCTTGAGACATTAACAAACTGTTAGAGCCATATGGTGAAAAGTTCAAAAAGTGGTAACGAAAATGCCTAAGGCCTTCTACAGAGTGAGTTACCGTATTGAACTTATACGAGAAGCCCGTACATTTGTAGAAACCCTAATTCAACCATGTGCAGTGGAAATGGCAACTTTTGTGCTTGGTGAACAGTCGAGAAAGGATCTTGAAACAGTTCAGTTATCTAATAATACTGCTAAACGTCACATTCAGGATTTGTCATCAGACACAAAAAAGCAATTGGTGTCGCAACTTGTATCCAGCTTTGCTTTTTCATGAAGCTTGATGAATCAACAGACGTGTCAGGACTAGCAGTATTGCTTGTATTTGTACATTACTTGTTCAAGAACAAAATAGAGGAATATTTACTGTCTAAATGCACAGTGCTCAAACTTCTTCTGTTTCAAACAACTTATCTGCGTAGCTGAATTTTCAGGATATGCGGCAACAAAAAGCTAAACATCGTTACATATTGGATGTCACACCCAACATTAGAATTCAGTTGTCTGTTATTGTTCAGTTATTTTTTATGTCAGTCTGAAAAAGGCAGAGTGTAAAAACAACATGTGTATAATCAGCTATGAATTTTAATTTTCGGTATCTGTTATCCAGACATCCCATATTGATGAGATCTGCGCTGTTCTGGGATATTACGTGGCATTGTGTGGTAATTGAATACTGACGTTTTGGGACAAAGTATCAGTCCTATCTTCAAGTGTCAAGAGTCCAAGAAGAAAAAGATTCTTGACCCTTGAAAATGGGACTGATACTTTGTCCCGAAATATTGGTAAACAATTACCACATGACACCATGTAATAACCCAGAAGAACGCAGATCTCATGAACATGGCGGCAGAAGCCTGAAATCAATCTTATATTTATGTGAGCAAGGATGTGAGGATCCATGGTTATTTTTCAAAGCCAAAAGAGGTCTGTGAGCAAAGAAGTTTAGGAAACACTGCTGTAGACCATTTCATTTATCCATCCCCATACTCAATAATCCAGTGAGCTTAAGTCTGGAGGTATGGCTTCCCAATTGTAGGGACCCGCACACCTGATCCATTGCCCAGGGAGACAGTCATTAAAGAAATTTCTAACTGCACACGAAAAATGAGGAGGTGCTACATCTAGTTGGAATTACATGCGACCTCTTTCATTGAAAGGGCACATCCTCCAAAAGTTGGGGCAATTACTGCTGCAGAAGTCATAGGTACACCTCTCTCCTGTTGTAAGAAGACCTTCAAAGATGAAAGGACCAATCACCTGATCATCCAGAACTGGACACCACACATTGACACTAAAATGTAGTTTAAACTTACTTTCCACAGTTGTGTGAGGATTCTTTTCTGGCTACACATGAGAACTGTGTGTATTGCAGACACTGTCATGGTTGAATTGAGCTTTGTCAGTACATAGGATGTAACAATGCAACCAGTGATTGCCAGTGAGGGAGATGCAAAATTCCAGCGTTTGAGCAAAATTGCTAGGTCCGTAATGTTTTGCTTGCTGTGTGTGGCATGGGTACATGCCCTCTGCATGTAGTGTTCTCCATACTGTCATTTGGGGAGCATCAAGACGTACTGTAACTCCATTTACTCGCACATTGACTATGCTGTACCATCTGAATAGTGTTTTCTTGTTTATTGACTTCTTGATTAACCTCACGCTCAGCTGTAACAAAATGCCAGGAAATGTAACTGTATCTCTCAGTGTCTGGTAGACTCAAGTAAATACTCCGTGGGTTGGTATCCTACAGTTCAGAAATGTCACTGATATTCAGACACAGCATGAACTGCGTTAGGATTACAAAAACCTTACACATTTTCCATATCTACATACTCTATAATTGAAAATGGCATCTTGAAGGTAACAAATGCATTGATGCAGTAATGAACCTACCATTATAATTGACAGAATACTCTACTAAACCGCTCTAACGTCCTGGCTGCCCAAGTCAGGTGGCAAGAAAAGCATGGAAGTGCAAGAGATATGCCTGAAATTTGTTTACATCACCGGCCAATCAGTGGTAGAAATAAAGCTTGTTGAAAGTCGCATAGTGTTATAGAATAGAATAGAATAGAATAGAATGGAATAGAATAAATAATGGGTTGAGCCCTTTTGGTCCCGATGTACATAGGCCTTGTACAGGCCCTTTGTGCCTCTTAAGCTGAAGTCCAAGTCATTAGAGCCCTGTCCCTTTAATAAAGTTCCAGATTGCCCCCAGACCTAGACTTCTGACATCCTCAGGGTGCAAAAAAAAAAAGGAACACAGAGAAGTATGTCTGAGTGTTGCCAGAGCTACGCACTCACACGTATTGTATAATACACTGCATGAGTTTTATGCATGGTTCACAGGAATGTGTTTATGGGAATTTGAAAATGCCCATAGCACCATAACAATAGGATCCTTGTTGATAGGAAACTTTTTATCACAAAGATGTTGGAAATCATCTTTTACAGTTATGTCCATAACTCATGAACCACTCTGTATAACAAACCTATATGAATATCTGTTAAGACTGAGATTCCAGTTCCCCTTCTTAATAACAGTATTTTCTATATGAAGTCCTTGTTTTCTCTTATATATTTTTCATCCTATGCCTGATGATGGCTTTCTGAAGAAGCCAAAACATGTAGATGTTTTGGACAATAAAAGATGTTTGAAAATATACTTGTGATGTATGGTCCATTTGTTATTTCTCTGTTCTCTTTTGCTGAGCATCTGGTTGTATGGGCCTGCCCAGCCATGAGGCTACCAAAGCAGATACTATGGAAGTAGCTTTGCATGGAAACTTGATATTCTTACTACCTCTTTGCAGTGATGAAACTGTTATGCACATATGACAATCCTGCATCAACTTGTCAGGAAGGGGAAATTCATGCACACTTAACATGTGGACAGGACATTTGTTGCATCATAACACTGCACGTATGTGTAAAAATGTGGTATACACCATCCTGTTTTGTATGTTGTGGTGGAATACTCACATTAATGATGAGAACTCCCATGACTTTACTTGACGTGACAATCTTCGATATAATCACCATAGTATGTCTTAATGTTCTGGGTTTCTTTAGTGGTGTAGAATTTGTGAAGTCTGTTTAACTGACGGCATTTTATTTTACTTTGGAAAGATGCTTATGTTTGTGTCATGCTATTCATATTGTTCTTGTAGGGCCTCTGTCGTGGTCCCCTTTTAACTCATCATTCTTCTGTCTTCCATTTTGCCATTTTACTCGGACTGGTGTCTCTTGGTCCCTCCACGGTGTGACATACATAATTTTATTTAATTTTGCTTTGTGTTAAGTAATGAACTTCTTAACTTAGATATTTTTCAGGTAAAAACAGCCTTCATTGTTGAGGCATTGTGTTTTATGTCATGGATCTATTTTGTCCGTGATGAGCCATTTTTGAGAAACTAAGTAGTTTGATTTGAGCTTGTACACATCAAGGTTTTCTTGAACTGGTTTGAACCAAACTTAATTTAGGTACCCGATACGAAACTTAATTGAAATCCAGTCAGTGTTCAGAGGTAAAACGTGCAGACAAATGGATAGAGGAACACCCCCATTCCCTTTCATTTTGTGAACTTTGTGCAAAGTATGTATTCGGTCTATCAATGAATTTATCAGGCAGGGTAGTCAAGTACCACTGTAACATACTAAATGTCTTGCACTGTAGGTGAAGCCAATTTCTGCTGCAGACGAGCGAGCCTTAGATTTTGCAATTGCAATGGCCAATGAGTTGACAGCGCGTTCAATGAATGATTTGGATAATGGAACCCCACCAGAAAGCCCACACACACCTGGTACACCTGGAAAGCACAAATTCTCATTTTGGTTCCCTGCTGCTGGTCCCAATAAACATGCTAGCCCACGCATGGAACGGAAGACATTCTCTGAGGAGGCTGCGTCTATTCCAGACATGCAGGTTGGTAAAAGGATAAAGGGAGTAAATTTACAAGGATAAAGCAGTGTGATTAAATTACATTGATTGGTTAGGAATCAAACCATAAATTATTTCACTGTATTAAACCACTACAGAATTCTTTGAAACACTGAGTCTTAAATGTGATCTCTGTATCACTTGTGATCAGCTGGTGCATAAGTTAGGCTGATGTGATAAGGATCAATTAGCTAAACTTTGGAAACAGAGTACTGGGGTCTCATTCAGTAAAGTGTCATTCTGTTTATTGATTTCTTTACTTCATCTGTATCATGCACAAGGTGGTTTATGGCCATTCATTAGCGTTTCTATTGGCTATTAAACATAACTGATTGGAGTGGGTCGGGATAGCGTGGTCGGTATAATGACTTGCTACGGGCTGGACTGTCTGGGGATCGAATCCTGGTGCAGGCAAGATTTTCTGCACCTGTCCAGACCAGCTCTGGGGCCCACCCAACCTCCTATGCAATGGGTACTGGGTCTCTTTCCTGGTGGTAAAGCAACCAGGGCATGGCTTTGACCACCCACTTCCATCTAGCGCCAAGGTTAAAGAAGGAGTAGAGCTATACCTCTACTACCCCTCTGGTCCTTCATTGCCTACTCCAGGGTGAACTTTAGCTTTGATACCTGCTTGGTTTTTTGCATGCCAGATGCATTAATGTTGCCGCACACCATTGTAAAGCACCTTGTCATTTATTCATCCGTTTTAATTTTGATACCACCAAATCTTCCTTGCATCACGTTTTGCCACAGTTGTGTAAACTCTTTATCCACAAATCAGCAAACTTTCTATAAATGCATGTTGATGGGACTGATTTTGTGACCTAATTGCTGTCTATTTTTGTGGTGATGTGATTTGTACCATGAAATAGTGCAGTTTAAAATTCTGCACAGACTGATTATTTGATACTTGAAGGTCAAATATAGCTTTTAAGCCATACTTTCCTCTTACCTGTTTTCTGCGGGACTTCAGTGGCAATGTGCTCCACTTTTCTGACAGTTCTTACGAAGACAGTCATCAGATTCGAATGAAGTCAGGGTTTTGCAAATTGAATATAACAGCAGGTATAGGAAACTGAAGGAAATGGCACATGTGATGTGTTTCACAATTATAATCAGCCATCCAAGTTTGAAAAGTGTACCCATCTCAATTCCCCTGATCAACAAATAGGATAGCAAATAATAGGGTCTAGTAGGTTCTTTGTGCTTACCTTTCTTAATTTCAATTGCAGGATCAAATTTTAATTCATAGTTGTTGTTAGCAGTAGATTGGTAATATACGGGGCAGAATCAATTTATTAATTACTTTGTGTAGAATAATCTGTGACAAATGCAAAGTGTATCATTTATCAACATAATCACCCATTTTTAAACACACATTGTGTAGCTGTTCACAAGCCTTCTGATCCATCTGTGAAGAAAGTTTTTGGTTGTGATCGAGCCACATATGCACCATGTCCTTAACTTCATCACCACTGGCAAATCCTTGTTCACACAAGGCTTCTTTTAGTGGTCCAAACGTGTGATAATCCAATGGAGCTAGGTCCAGACTATATGCGGGGTGTGGGAGAAGTTCAGATTTCAGCCACATGATTGCTTCACTGAATGCAGACGCATGTTACCATGGAACAAATAAACCCCTTGGACAGCAAACCTGTGCACTTGTGAATCACCAGCTTCACCTTCTGACCACAAAAATCAGATCACAGGTTGCTGTTGTACAGTGCTGCAATTCGTAAGTGATGCTGCCCGCTTTAAAGAAGATTTGTTTACAAACAAAACACCAACTAAATCTGATACTGACTCTTCGCAGCAGTGCCTAGCATGTAGCTGCTGAGACAACCGCTAAGTTTCGCACTGCATCAATTTCAGTAACTCTGCAGGCAGATTCACTTTATTTTTTAATTCACCTCTGTATTTTATGTTAATTGTGATTTTCTTCCATATCTGCATTTGTGTTTTGAGTTTATTGGGTTTGGTTGTTTTAATTTTGACTTCTCTTCCTTCATAGTGTTCTACTGTATTTTACCTATTATCTCCTGACAAAACCTGATCCTGTGTGCATATGTAGGGGTTGTTAACAAATGCAGATTTTCAACTGATACTGAGTACGAGTAGGTGCAATCTTGCCTATTCAACCTGATGATGGGAACAGATCAGGTTTCCAAGTTATTTTTCAAACACAATATTATGAATTTCAGCAATGAAGTGAGAGTAATATTCCATTGTTAGAAAAACTTAGAATTGAAAAAAGTGGACAGTTGTGACCTGAAAATAGAGAAACTCTGAACAGAAAAAATTCCTGACATCTGTGTTATGAGTGTAATGCAGTTCATCCAGTGTCTGCCATTACAGACCAGTACAGAACGAGATCTGCCATAGTTTTATTTACAGTGAATCCCCTTTTAAATCGTCACTTCTTGCATTTTACATGATTTTGCACACTTTCTGTAAGGTCCTGGCCAGATGGCCATTTAAACAGTTAAATTTTAACAGATTGTGCATTTTGTCAACTTCACATTTTCGTGGATTTTCCCAGTCCAGGCTACAATAATTTACCCAGTTTTACATTTCATAATTGTATTCTCAGAATTTTTTTGGAGTCAAGAGAAACTGCTGTGAGATTAATGTAACAAACAGAAGTATATATGCAGTGCTTCCACTTTTAAGCAAAAATGGTGTCTGGCAGTGTGAGTTAGTATCACCAAAAAGGGGGCATAGCTAGCAACACCTCACAGTGGGCCCACAAAGTAAATGTTGAAGTAGTTAAGATTTCAGTTGTATAGGTGGTGGTAGGCTCAGTTGGGTGAATGTCTGATATCAATTCATTGACTGTAATTAGTTTTGATTGATAATGCATTCCAGTACTTCAGCTTGTGTTGTTTGTCAGTCTCTGAGCTGCTGTCTTGATTTCCATTTTATGTGTTACTCATAAGCAGGGATTATGTACTCAGTTCTGTAGACCAACTTATATCGTGCACTAAGCTTAGTTCCACAGCAAAGGGTGAAGTGTGGATGAAAGAAAGCAGAAATTACATTGGCCGGTATATATATATATATATATTTATACCCTCCCTATTAAAATTCAGGGTGATTCATATAGTTTTGACATCACTGAATCCGAATATGACAATCAAATTGCCCTGTCACACACCAATGTTAAGGGAGGAGGAATTAAATTCAAAAACTATGTTTGTAATAAAAAAAAAGTAGGCCTATTATATTGGTTTGTAATTACAATATACAGTGTCAAATAATGAACAGTGTCTCCGTATAAGGTATTCTAACTAGAAAAAAAAATTTGTCATAAAACACTCTCTTCATCTTCTTTTGCCACGTATATTCGCCAGTTGGTGTGACCCTTATAAGACTCCAACAGTAGTCAGCCAACACATTTGGACTTCATTGTCCATTGTACCTCTCTTCCATTTTGGAAATGTCCTGATGGAAGTTTCACCATGTTTTTGAAGATGGCTCCCGTGTTTTAACGAAAGAATCCAAATGGGAATGCAGAAAATGAAGTTTCAATGATATGTTACGCCCCATAGCACTGTATGATAAAGTTAGCTCCTGTACAATGTCACTGTAATTTTCCGCTTTTTCATTGCCTAGAAAGTTCCTGCAGACATTTTCAAATGCCTCCCAGGCTTCTTTCTGTAGCATTTAATTATGTACTAAAGTCATGTTCTTCAAATAGTTTTTTAATTTGAAGAACCAACAGCAATTCCTCCTTTCATTTTGGCCTCACTTATTTTGGGAAATTTTTGCCTTAAATAGGCGAACCCTTCACTTTCTTTATCCATCGCTTTCACAAATATTTTTATCAAAGCGAGCTTGTTATGCAGTGGAGGTAAATAGATTTTGACTTGTCCACTAAAGCAGGACGTGACACATTCTTCTGACTTGGTGTTGTTTCTGAACAGAGTGGCCAATTTCATTCTCTTCCGATTCTGAATCTGAATCAAGATTATAAGATTCTGGTGGCTTGGGTACTGGCATTGAATCATCATGAGGAACAGGTCTTAAAGCAGAGGGTATATTAGGATACTTTATTTTTTGCTTGGAAAATCGGGAGAAACCAATGATCTTGGTCATGCAAAAATAGCAGTAAAGTGGTCTTGAGGCTCACGCCACACCATCAGAATAGCAGAAGGCATTGATGTGTGGGTACCTTTCAACCAGCCTGCCAAAGTCCTTGAACATGAGTTGCAGCAAATCTTCAGCGCCCAAACTTTGTCTTGATCTTCGACCTCACAGCCAAAATACACTTCATAAGCTTTTATCACAAGTTGTGACAGTGGCTTCCTTTGTGATTTTAATACCACTTTGCCGCAAGTGTGACAAAAGCTATTGGGCTTATTTTGGCAAGAACGTGACATGTTGCACACAAGAAAAATACTTTTCAAACACACAGGGAAACTGTTACTAAAACTCAGGGATTTACTGTAGTTTGCTATCTTTGTCAGTTACTCCCACCACTCTGCCACCTTTTCTAGGGACAAGCCTGGAATTGCTGGGTGTTTCAGGTTCTTTATATCTGCTCCTATAGAATAAAGATTCAACTGAATTTTGTGTAGCTCATTCACATGATCTTCTCAAAAGAAAACCATTTTGCTTGAAACCAAATATGCCTCATTGTGAAGTAAGCCATGATAAAAAGATTTAAACTCAACTGCCAAACAAGAAGTGCCTCAAAATCCTGAAGAAACAAAACATAGTAGTGATTAAGATCAGGATTTCTATGTTATTTGTTCTAATTTGGTAAGTTAAATCAGTTTCAATAGACAGATAATAGTGTACACTCTGCGTCTCTTAATAATTTCTGTACATTGAGTGATTTCATTTAGAGTAGAATCACACTTTTCAAAGTGCAGGAAATGGAAAGTTATATGAAAGTTGTGGGATGAAAGCAGCATACAATGAACCTGCATTAAATCTTCCGAAATATGAAAGATATGATGTATCAGTGAAGAATCAGTTTCCTGTCAGTCTGGTATATAAACAGTTACAAGACTGTTACAAGAATGTTAATACCTGAAATGTTCTAAAATGCTGACTTTCAGATACTTTACCAAGATTAATATCACTGAATGGAAATTGTTTGATTACTAGCACGCATCTTAATTGTGAAAGGAAATATTTCTCATATTGCTGATGACATTTCAACTGAGGATTCATATAACCATCCAAGCATGTGTTTTCAGTCATTTGATGAACACTTGGACATACCCCAAATGGTATGTTCTCTTAATGATTATAACAAACCATCATTTCCTTCCGTCATTGATGCTGAAACAATTGTTTCACATGAGGACATCTTAGAAAACTCTAATTCTACACCATCTGTCACATCATTCTAAATTTCATGCTTGCTGCCTCTTGGGCTGAAAAACCAAATATGTCTGATGCTCCTATCTTTTGGGAATCTCCTGAACCTGAACTAGAACTTGACACTCCACTGAATCTCAGTCTCTTATCACCTTGTATAAATCCAGACTTGGCAGATTATCCTGAGCTTGTTGGGTACTTACTGCTCTGAAGCCAGTATTACCATTTTGACCTTGTAGCTTCTGCCAAGACTACTCATTTTCTGCAGCTGTAACATCTGTGTTTCTCAGTAAGACATATCAGAGCTTTGTTATTTATATATATATTATGCAGACAAATGTACACTGTTTTATGTTATGTAACACAATTTTTATTAAATGGTGCCCAACATGTTTCTAGCGTATATAAGGCTCATCTTCAGGGGCTCTTTCGTTGAAATTACAACAGCTGTATTATTGGTATATAAAATTCTTAAAATGCCGTTAGATGTACCTGGTTATTGATATCTGTAACAGTCATTCTGCTTTCACTATAGATTTGTTGGAGGCCTACTAATCTATAGTGAAAGCAGAATGACTGTTACAGATATCAATAACCAGGTACATCTAACGGCATTTTAAGAATTTTATATACCAATAATATAGCTGTTGTAATTTCAACGAAAGAGCCCCTGAAGATGAGCCTTATATAGGCTAGAAACATGTTGGGCACCATTTAATAAAAATTGTGTTAAATAACATAAAACAGTGTACATTTGTCTGCATAATATATATATAATTAAAAATGTACGGTACAAGTAATGTAAACTTTGTTATTTAGTTAATGTTCTTTATCATATACAGATAATATTTATTCCAACTTATTGCACTGGTATATATCAGTATAAAACTATAAAAGTTATTCCAACATGTTTTGGTTGTATGCATTGCTATCATCAGGAAGTTCTCACAGAGGTCATATTTAGTTAAGAATGTATAACATTGTCCAAGGTAAGGGTAAAACATACATTCCAGACTAAATTACACTATGTTTATATGCAGTTGGCAGTCATATATAAAATATATGCTATAAAATGTACAAAACTCAATAAAAGTTATTAAATCCAAGCATCTTCTTTTCAGGTTAGTAGAAAGTTCTGTATACAGTGTAGTTGCTTATACATCGGGCGGGCACTTTGTCATTGTAGACATCTGCATAACTGGGCTTGGAAGTGTAAAAAACTCTTTCATGTAGTTGGTATGAGTTTCTCACTTACACATTACAGAACAGTTATTTTTTCTTTTGTTTATTTTGTTCAGTTTTCATTTCCATTGTCCATTTTTTCTGCCCATTTTCTTCACAGTCTTCACTGAGTGATGAAGCAAAGGAAGTGTACAGCAGCCTTGTGGAGCAGTCAGTCCCTTCCCCTTCCCTCAACCCTAACTCTCCCTCTCTTGATACAAATCCTTTGCGCATGCTCCGTTCAGGAGCATTCCCTGTCGTACGACCCAGGGTTCGAGGTAACAAACACAACAGTGGAAATCAACCACAGCAGAGCACATCAACTTTGCAGCACCAGCCCAGTGAGTCATTGCCTTCTGCAACTACCAGTTCAAGAAGTTTGCCAAGGCTGAGAGTACCCCCACCACCTTCAGCAGCACCTCCTCCCATACCTACAGAAACTCCTGGTTCATTTATAACTGCTCCTTTGCCACTTTTAAGAAATCTGTGTACAAAAGTTCCTAATGCAGACACTGAAGATTGTGCGAATTTTGAAGAAGTGTGTAAGGTAAACAGTGGTCATCCTTCAAGTACCGCAGATACTACCAACCAAAATACTACTCAGGAATCATCTGCAAGTTCTGAGGTTTCTGAAGATATTGGGGTTACTTGTGTGGATAATGCTGATGAAGTAGAAGGTGTGGAGGGAAATCCAATTCCACTTCCTCCACGTGATAGATCACGTCCATTGCCTCCAACAAAACCTCGACATCAGCGTAAACACCCACTTATAATACCAGGAGGAGGAGTGACACGGACACTAGCCAAGATGGTCGAGACAGAAGTAGAATGTACAAGAAAAGAAGAAGTAACACCACAGTCCTTAGGGTTGGAAACAGAACCGCAAGTCATGTTTGGAACATCAGAAGGAGGTACCTCAGATCAAACCAAATCATCACTTGGAACTTCCAGGTAATGGCATAATTACACTGCCCACCTTGAGTCAGCCACATTCCATAAAATGTAGTTAGTATCAGAAATACAAAGTATGCTTCTATGATGAAAACTTTACTGTTACATAGACTTCCCAGTAGACAGCAGCATCTTTAATGTCATCATTGTGAGCTGAAACACGTAGTCTAAATATCCATGAGGCATTGAGAAATAAAATATAGCTGTCTTGTATGGCGTGATACAGAGGATTTGAGTAAAGAGGCTTGTATGCAATGTTACCTCATAACGTGAGAAACATTGAGCTTGTTTTGATCAAATTTCATATTGGAGGGTCTTGGCACAGATCTGTCAGTTCATCTCAAATTTCATACAGACTAACATAGTAGAAGTAAATTTCACACTGTTGACACCGTGCATCTTCGTCATATTAAATTAAGTTATAAACCAACCGATGCACACTAAAACCACTTTTTAAGTAGCTTTATTATAAAATAGGGGTACAATTTTAACAATTTTATAATAAAGCTACTTAAAAAGTGGTTTTAGTGTGCATCGGTTGGTTTATAACTTAATTTAATAGTAGAAGTAGTTGTAGATTACTTAAGGGCCTGAATGCAGTACAAAAGCACTGTTTGTGTGTGTGTTGTGTCAAAACCACAATCACCAAATCTAATCATCAGGGCTACACATATTAGTTATGCACTTGTTAAATCAAGGGTTGGTTGCCATTACCACTTCTGATACATACAAGGTAAAAGAGTTTCCTAGGTTGACTAGGTTCTGGCTACGATCAATGGATGCATGAGGTTTTGTCAGGATACAGGCATCTGTTCAGTAGTGTCAGGTTGGGAAAACTTGCAAAGCATATACAGGAAAGTTGTTCACTGAAGTTTTCCTGTAGATGTCTATTGCAGTGGTTTATTATACCACACAATTCATACATATGGTTCCATTAGCACACAGACTGAAGAGGAATTTGTTGGTCTGAGTTGACACCGAAGTTCTACTAACGCTGTACCCCAAACAGACTAATATGGATCTCACAGCATGTGATTGGTAAGACTTCCTGGGCTGTGAATTTACACAGAGTTGCAGAGATTTTACTTCTGTACAATCAAAAATTCAGCAACCGGGAGAGCATAGTCAGTATAGTGACTCGCTAATGGCTGGACAGTCCAGGGATCAATTCCGGCAGGGGCAAAATTATCTGTGCTACCCAGACTAATCCCAAGGCCCACCCAGCCTCATGTAGAATGGGTACCGGGGTAAAGTGGCTGGAGCATGGTGCTGAACACCCATCTTCTTCTAGCGCCTGGTTACAAATGGGTTGGTGCTATACCTCCACCTCCCCTCCCCTGTCCAGACATGTTGTGGGGTAACCTATGTCTTTACAATCCAAAATTTAAGTTACAAGTGTGTGTGTGAAGGATCACATTCCAAGGTATCTTGTGACCTCTGGGTAAGGGCACTGATCAAAATTTAAAGTGACCCTTTTGATGGGTTGGTCAGGTATGTTACATATTGCACTTTTTGACTGAACAAACTGTTTGTTTGCATAAAATCCTTCTAAATGGTCATCTTAAAAGAAAGTAGGCAAGGGCAGCAGTCTCTACTAGCAGGGAGTTCTGATGCCAGGCCAGTCATGTGAGCATGAAATGGACACTTCTCATCAAAAACGTTTTCTAATTGTCATTCTGATTTTTTGAACAGTAGACCCATGATGTTAAAACCCTTACTTTTCTCTGCATGACAGCTGTACTTCTGTAGCTAAAAGATGATAGAAAGTAACACCAACAGGAGGCTTCATTTTCTCTGTTTGTAACCACTACATGGTTAACCTGTCTAAAAAAAAAAGAGATGCACGATTATATGTGGGCAAAGCCCTGAATTGGTGTAAGGGGAACAAGTTGGGACATGAACCTGGTACTTGTACAGCTATAATACATTTCCTAAATTGTTTAAATTCTGATCAAGTAACTTAAAAACTGGTGTCTCGTGTTTCAGTAAGTTCCAGTAATGTAGCATATTTATTAACCTTTATCATTGTAAGATACTACATGCTGGTCTCTAAAATGTAGTTGCAAATGGCTTAGCATGTTTGATTGGTAGCAATTTAAATACATCTCCTAAAGGTTAAATGACAATAATTGGGGTTTTTATAGTATACGATGTATGTACAAATATAGTTGTTAATTTTTAACTAACTTTCCTTAAGGACAGAAATCTAGGCTTGTGAGATCACTGTGCCATGTATGCATGATTTGTGCATTTATGTCCCTCTCAGCTTTTGAACCAGTTGACCAGTTTTTGTGAAATTATGTGACTATAATGCTGTTGCATGCCATTACAACCTCAGACTTATCAATTTTATACAGTTGGTAATAATATGGCAGACATACGGATTTTTTAGGTTTGATTGACCAGCATAACTTTATAGGGCCCTGAAATGATGGACAGTAATAGATCTCTGAAAAATATGCAATTTTTTTTCAAGGTAGTGTTCTTGCAGAGTGTAAAACAGCATGGTGGACATGCAGAAGTTGTAACTGTCTTTCAGTTTGACAGTGATAATGAATGGACCATTGTTACTAGGATTATGAACTTTGTATGAAAATAAATCATAAACGTTCCTACAAATCATGTATAAAATATTTCGTATAATTTGACAATCACAAATGTGATGTGGGATTATAGCCAACAAATTCCGCATGGAGAGAATCTGTATTTAATTGGTATATTCTGTCTCAGTCCTGTATGATTACACATAAGCTCAGCATTCTAACCCATTAACTGAGTCTCATTTTGTTGTTGCAGTATGAACTTGCAAAACAGGAATATACAGTATATGACATTACATATGTTATCTTAAATTCATTACCTAAACACAAAAATCACAGTATTTTTATTAAGTATAAGGCTGTGGAATGTGCTTGTAGGTTTGTGAAATGGCTGGACCTCCTCGTTACTTTACTGTACTATCCCAGACTGGTGTTGGACGAAGTGGCCCTGGGATAGGTTTTTTTCTCTGAGTACTTGTAGCTTCCCTGTCACTATCATTCTACCCATGCCCTGTACTCATATTCCATTCATTTACCACCAATACTGTGTACAAGTAATGTGCAGTTTTAATCCTGTTAGGTGATATGAGCACCTGATCAGCATAGCTACTACATCAAAAACTGGCACAAAGCATAAGCTGCTCTAGATTCAAAAGAAGCTGGACATTGCAAACATTGTTGATGCTGCAGAAAATGTCGCTTGCCCAGAAGTCACTGAAGACCGGTACATTTCTGTGTCAACTTTAAACATTGTTATATCAAATCAAGACACAATAATCAGTCTGAGTGAACAGTTGAGCTGGAAAATGATGAAAACAAAATATGAGAAGTTACAATCTGTACTTAATGTAATGATTCTAGGAAAGGTTGGCTCTTCATCTACCAGTTGAAAGTACAATTCTGAAACAGAAGGCTTATGTTAAGGGGGGTGACCCCAACACAAATGACAGTAAACTGCTCCTCACATCATAAGGCCATACAAGCTGAAGAACAATAGCCATTATTACAAAGCACCTGTGATGCCCCAGAACATGTCGTTAAAGACTTGTGGTATCAACAGATATACTCGTACATTTCTGTTCTTTTTGAAACAGGTGCCAGTCAAACAACTGTGGACAAAAATGTCCTTACGGAATTATAAACATATAAAGCAGCTTAACCTCCTAAATATTGTGACATTGCACTTATTAATATGTATTATAATATAACTGTGAAAGGAAAGTGATAAAAGTTTTGTGCTTGTGGAAGAATATGTTGTGTTGAAAAATGTGTCAGAATCACTGAAAAGGACATAAAATGTGGTTTCGTGGTGAAAATCATTTCGTGCAGAATTTCTGCAGAATAATGTTCTGGTCAAATGAATGTCAGTGTCAATACGGAATTATGTAATAATAATACACTTTGAGGATTACCCCGTTAAGAAATTTTCTCACTTAATAAGCCAGATTTGTTCAAGTGTTCAAAAAAAAGTTTCTTAAGGTGGTTTCACTGTAAGTGTTTCTGTAGGAATGTGTGGTAATTCATGTCTTTACTGCAGAGGTGTTTTGTGAACATTTCATGAATGAAATCCACGTTTCTTGTTTGCAAGGCAGTACATGAAAGGCAGCAAGTCTGCCATGGTATTAACAAAAGGCATGAGCTTTTGTTGTAGCCATTAGTGGTTGTAATTTGGTATCCACTATTTTAATACAGTTATTACTAGTAACACACTGAAATATGGAGTAGTGGTTACACTTTAGGGTTTTTTCTGCCATCTAACATTCTAGTAAAATTCAGTGTTTTGGGGAGCATTATCCTTATAAAGTATGGTTGGTAGAAATTGTCCCCAGTTATGGTTCCAGTGACCCCTTTGACCTCTGTCCAGTTGGTAAGGTGGAGGAAAATTGTGTTTCCAGACTCAGCCATTCAGGTCTGCTACTATACTTGAAGGCCCAAGGGAACTTGTTTGATTATATCCTTTATAGGCACTAATTATGTACAAGTAAGTGTGGTTATGTTGTGTCCATATTTTACACAGTGAGATGTTTGATAAAATATACTTCTGAAAATATGTATGATCACTGTGATAAGGTACGAAAGCAATGGAATAGCAAGGATAGTAAAGACACTTTCCAGTTTTTATGAATTATTAATAAGAGAAATGATACAATCAGCTGCTGTCATACATTCCTTGTAAATAATTAAATAGGGTAGAAGTCTTGTCTGCTTGACTAGTCAGATATTGAGTTAAAAAGAGAAACTCAAATGTATAGGATAGGGGTCTCAAATGAAAATAGTAAGTGGGTCAAACATATAATTTTGAAATTTAAGTCTAGACACGTGTCATTTTAAGCAATAAAAAGGGTAAGCATTTTCATTACAATTAAACACGCTATAAAAATACTTTGTACTGTTAATAACAAAATATCCCTCATCCAGGGGAGTCCTACCAAGTGTGTGTGTAGATTGAGTGTGATTGAGTGTGATCATGTGCAACAATAACCCTCTACACCTACAATGAGTCAGTAGACAGAGGTCAGACTAAGAAAGAAAAACATTTGTTTTCATTGGTTAGTTTGAAGCTCTGTTTCATTTGTATCTCTTATAGATGTGTGTTGTACATTACCATTGAGGGATAGTAAACCTTTCAGTCTTAAGGCCTCTGCTGAAAAACATTTTAAATTTTAAAAAAATCTTCAGCGTTGAACTGGGCCATGTTTAGTAGTTGGAATAATCTCAATGCAAGGTCTACATAAAATGAAATAACGAGCCATTTGTTAGAGGTCCCTGGTATAGATCATAATCCGAAATATACACGTATTAAGTATATTTTGGGAAATTGATACACATTGTTTCAGACTGCTCATGAATGTTTTCAGTTTTAATTGTATATATGATTTCAGTAATTTTTTTGTCCTCTCTTAGCCTTGATGACAGTTTTGAACAACATATTGCATGTGAGTTGGAAGCACTAGACGATATCCCTGGAGATGCAGGATGTGGTACAGGGAGTGAGATGGTGCGTCACAGTGATCATGTTTCTTGTGAAGATCTGCTCGAGTTTGCATGTGACACACCTAATGCTCGGCGAACACAGAGTAAGGCCAGAGGACAAGATTCTGATGAAGTTCGTATCATGGGGAAGGTGTTGGGTTCTGAGGTAAGAAGTATAGAGGTTGAGATGGGATAGCTCACTCTTCAAAATGACTGGATGATTAGGCTTACATTCCTGGTAGAAATGGGTTTCTTCTGTTTACCACTGCATTCACACATGTTCTGGGTCCCACCTTAGTCTCCTGTCTGGTGATCGTTCCCTATGCTGACCAAGGTGTAGAGTGCTTGAAGCTTTGCTGTCCCATTGTGGTTTGATGTTCAGGCATGGGGACAGGGAGGTTCACAAGTAATATTTGTATACAAACACAGCAGAGCATGACTACCTTTTCGTTCCAATTAAATGCTTTGAGCCTTGGCCATTTTGTATATGCAGATTCCTGATGACATCTCTGAAGGAAGAACATTAATTGTGAGGGTTTGAAAATAAATTTTTAGGATAATATGTGGAACAAAGAGCACTGAAGTAAGTGAAATTTTGAAGGTTTTGCATAATGAGTAGCATGACAGCTTGTACAGGTCTTGTAGTAATGTTAACATAGCGAAATCTATGAGGCTACTGTGGGCATGTTGTGACTACATGTAGGATGCGGGAAATAAGTTCATACAGGATTTTGGTAGGGAGCCGTTTGGAAAGTTGTCACTTTGGAGGATCAAGGAGGAAGTAGGATAATATTAAAATGAGAACAAGGAGAACCTCTAAGCCCAACGACAAGCCCACCTCAGTCGCTCTCCTACCATTTGTCCAGATGACATACAGCCACCTCAGCAGTTGGTCAAACACAGAATCAAGAGTGTTGGCCTGCCGCCAAGGAAGATCTCTAGATTGCTTTGTCCTGTGAAAGACGATCTGGGGCCGAAGACTCTGGGTGTGTACAGCATCCCCTGTGAGTATATCGGACAGGCTGGTATATCCATCAAGACCAGATTAAAGGAGCACCACCGGCACATCCGGCTCGTACAGCGGAACATAGATCCAGTCATTATCACGTCAAAACTCCAGGACACCAAAATCCTCTCTACCAAATCTGGCTGTATGGGCCGACTTATCAGGGAGGCACTTGGGTTGCAGCTTCACCCAAACAGTATGAACAGGGACGATGGCCTGACTTTAAGCGGGTCATGGAAACCTCTCATTCACCACCTTAGAGAAAGCAGACTGCCTCAGGAGTGGTGACTAGCTCACAGTCCTTTTGAGGACCACACTCTTCTCTCCCATGCGTTTACTGCGGTTTCTTTCTCCAGCGCCGCTTTTCGTCAGAGCCCTTGGCAGCCTTCCTTCCTCTTCCCCCATTGACGAAACCATCCTGTCTCCTCTGTGCACGCGTCTCCTCATCCCCATATGGCTCACCTGCCCAGTACATGCTTATCCCTCAATTTACTTTTTCATTTCCGCGTCCTTTTCTTCTCCTTTTTTCTTTCGTCCCCCCCCCCCCCCCCCCCCCCGTTGTCTCATAAGCCTTCCCTCCCTGCACCTCTTCTCAGCCCCCTGACCAATCGATGGCTTCACGTAGCAGCGCCGTTTTCCTTCAGAGCGACGTTGGTAGCCCCCCTGCCTCAACCTACTCCTCCCCCGGGCAGGTGAAACTGTATTTCCTCCTTTTTTTCCCCTTCTGAGTCTGTTTTCAGTTTTTCATTTCGTAGAATTTCATCCTATAGCATCTATTCGTCTTTTGATGAAACGGCCCTTTTCCCTCGGCATTTGTGTACCCCAGCCCCATGGGGCTCGCTTGCCTTCTTTGTTCCTCATTCCTCTATTTTCTCTTTTCACCTTTTTCTCTTTTTCTGTCCCTTTTTTGTTTTTCTTTTTCCTTTACATCCCCCCTTCCTGCGCCTGGCAGTGGCTTCATTTTCCGGGGCCGATTTCCCTCAAAGCACGCCCTTGGCAACACGACTTCCTTCCTGTCCTCCACGCTCAGCTAACCCCATATCACGACCTTCTCTGAGAACCAGTTACTGCCCACGCCATTCTCTATGTAAATGCGTACCGAAGTGTCTCCCGTATTTACCCGGCACTGCCCTCGTCTTATCGGCCCATAAGTCTGCTGGATACGTTGGCAAGTTGTTTGAAAATATCGTACTCGCTAGGATCCTACGTGAAGTAAGCGAGCGCGGGCCTCTGCACGATGAGCAGTTTGGGTTCAGACCCAAACACAGCACGACTCTGCAGCTGGCCCGCGTCGTTGAAAGAGTGATCAGGAACTTCGGCGAAAGAGGTTAAGAGGTTTTCCGAAAAGTGGCTAAGGCCTCCGATACTGTGTGGGTCGATGGTCTCTACAAGCTAAGGCTCCTTAATTTCCCATCGTACGTTGCAAAAACCATCTCTTCTTACCTGCATGACCGGACGTTCGAGGCGTCCTTCCAAACAGCTACATCCACTCGCCGTGTTATGCGGTCTGGCGTGTCACACGGTGGACTAGTTTCCCCGTCTTGTTCAGTCGAAGTCAACGACATGCCTGCGCCATCTCACGACGTCGAGTTGGTCTTTACGCGGCGACACGGCCATCATAGTCACGTCCCGCAAGCCAGTGTTGCTCGTCATTTACATGGAGTCATATCTCATCGACCTAGAGCGATGGCTGAGAGAATGGAGGATCGACATGAATGTCTCGAAGAGTACCGCAGTGCTCTTCGCAAAGGCCGGCAGGCGTATCCCCAAACCCGTCTAGTACAGCTCTCCAGGGAGCCAATCCCTTGGGTCGACACAGCCCGTTATCTGGGGGTGACCGATGATACACGCCTGACCTGGTCGCCTTATATCGATCAGGTTAGAAAGAGAGCTGACCAGATACTGGGAGCGTTGGATCCTCTCCATCAGAAACAGAGTTCTGCTACATAAGCAGCTCACCCGGCCAATGATGGACTGCTCGTGCCCCATGTGCTGCTCGCACCCATGTTAGGAGGCTGCGGGTCTTTCAATCCCAGTGCCGTCGCACTGCTGCCGGTGCACCTTTGTACGTTAGTAACAGGCAAATTCACGAGGATTTGGGAGTTCAGTTCTTCACCGACCACATCAGAGCCGTAACCGAGAGTTTTGACTCAAAGTTAGCTGATGTGGGGAACTCCTTAGTTCGGCATATCGGCACATACGCTGACGAGCGTTGAAGCCTGAAGCGCAAGCTATGAGTGGCTGAGGTCAGCAGGCCACTCGTAGCTGCCCGTAAAATGATGGCCAAATCGACACAATGAACCTTGCCCAGGGCTGTTGAGGTAGGCACTTTCGGCTACCGTGACTAAGGTTTGTCCGTGATTGTTCCTCAGTTGTAAAGCAAATGCGAAGGCATAATGCAAAGACGTGGCACCGCCCGCACCACTCCCACCCTCCCTCCCCCTCAGGCACGGTGGCTTCAACAAAGTGTTTGTCCACTGTCGCATGACTTAATCTTGCGACTATGCCATTCTGGGTTCAAACCCCAGAGAGTCACCCAGCCAGAGTATGCCCCCCCCCCCCCCCCCCAAAAAAAAAATAAAAGTTATGTGTAAGGTGCCTGTTATTGAGCCCAGTGATGCGGTCAAGTGTAGGAATGGCTAAACAGACCAAAGGGCGTCGACTTGTGCTCCACGCAAGTCTCCAATCTTAGTTAGTGCTCTGGTTGGTTGGTTGGTTGGTTGGTTGTCATGGCATTTTACTTGGACTTCTTGTCCCTTGAAGCTGGGACCGATAGGTTGTCCTGAAATGTCAGTAACTAACTACTAATTTACACTGCATAACATCCTAGAAGGGTGAAGATCTCATTAAAATGAATCTAAGGGACAAAGATTCTGAAGATTGTGTCCCATGGTGAGTTTTAGTATTAATGATGTTGGACCTTTTGAGTTCCACTGTAAAGGGGTTTGTGAGGTAGATAGTTACTTAAAAGTTATATAAAACATTTTTATATTTTTGTGGCATGGTCTGTGTCATTAGCTGACAGAATTCAAAGAACAGAGCACTGTTGCTGCCTCTAACATTCATGTATAAGGGTGTGAAAATGGGTTTTATGTTACCCTACAAAATGTACAGTGCTCCAGATTTTAGGTAAATGTTAATATAAGAAGAGTATTACTATAAGGCTTATCCGTGTAATGCATGAAAATTTAAAATACTCTGTTTGTAGGTATCAGCTGAATGTTGTGTTGCGGCCCTTAATATTTCAAATTGGGATGTCCATCAAGCCATCAAGTTGGCACGTCTGCACAATCTCCTGCAAGCTACTGCTGACAGTGTAGATGCCAACATTGACTTCTTGACATGCAGTGAAGCTCTGGAAGCTTGCAGCTGGAATGTAGCTCGGGCAGCAAGCTGGGTGCTGGCCCAGGAGCAAGGTGACACCACCCAAGTCTGAGTATAAAGTGTATGAAGGTTTGACTGAATTTATTGTTTGAAAATGAAGCATACTGTAATGATTAATCAATCAAGGAACATAGTTGGCAACCCACGTTGAGTTCGAGATTTGAGGTTCTAACATAATGTTGCTGAAGACTGGAGATTTCTGGGATGTTAACTCTTGCCACCATTACTCTTCTGCATTTTCAAATTATTAGGGAAATATTGTTTTCTGTATAAAAATCCTGACTGGTGTAGCAGTAACATTCTTGACTTGTTTTCAAAAAGTAGTTGGTTTGAATCTTGCTGGAATATAAGCTATACTTACTGAGATTTTCAGTTGTTTTCTTCACTGTCTCCAGTTGAAAGTACAGGTAATACCATGAGGTACATGACAGCCAGTTTTTCCCCAATAATTGCATAGTAATTATTAACAATCCTCTTCCAATCTTACAATTGTAGTATTAATGAATACCATCTTTATGACTCATACACCTAATGGATGAAGTCCACATCCCAGCATTAATGCTGAAGACAGTAGGACACCAGTGATACTGAAGATATGAATTCTGAGACTTTACAAAGGTAGAGTTTGACTCTTACATAATCCCACAAGAATACCAAACAAAAATATTTCAATTACCAGATACAGATAACTGCCTACATACAACACTCTTGAACAGGCACATGACTGGGAGTAAATCAGACAGGGATGACTAAACTAAACAAGATTCTCAATTGGTCGCCCTGGTATCCTGTATGGACAATGCTCAGAACCTCTTAACCTGAAAAAGCACCATTAAATAACCTAAATTTGTTACGTTTCTGAGGAAGATAGTATATGTTTGAGTCTTCCATCATCACCTCATGCTGAGGAATGACTTATTAATGATACATTTTGAAGGTATAAGAATTTGCCGCAAAGATTGTCATCTTAGGAACATTCCAGATTATTACAAACCAAGGTGCAGGACTGAGGAGAGTCTATTCCAAACATCACAGTGTTGCCCCAGCTTTTTAATGAAAATACATTACACTGTATTTGGCACAGTGATTTTTATGTTCCAAAAATAAGGTTGTACCTGAATGCAACTTCCAAAGAAGTGCTGCAGTAAATGAAAGCACTATTGGAATCCTTGTTTACAGACCAGGGAGACTATGTCGAGTTGTTATTGCGTAGCTGTTTTTCTTTGACTTTTGTTTCTGAGAATTAGTTTGGGAGCTTTCTGATCAGCCCTCGGTCATTACGTAATGTCAGAATAATGAGGCCATTGTATTTCAATGACACAGACCTGATAAGGTAATGTAATTGCAAAGACAGGCTATGTTCTCCAAGTACACTCCAGACAGACTGCCATAGAGGTAGCACTCTATACTTCTATTCAAAGATACCCTGTTCCAGTGTCTTCTGGGCTGTTGTGCATTGTACTAAGGTTTCGTGTGGTTTTCCTGAAGTAAATATCAGAATAATACCTTCAGTTAGACTACACCCACCTCTTTCTGAATCTGTACGTACTTTTTTGTAAATAAATGACACCTCCTTTTTGTTTCTACTCCAGCTTGTTTGGGACCTTCTGGACCATGATCAGGGGAAAACATTTACACAAGCTTCAGTGGAACTGGTAAAGTTCACAATACTGTGTTAAACACTGACTTATGTTTTTTATATCTGTTGTGTTTAAACTTTCTAAAATATTCTTTATTTGTGCATAGTGCCTTTGACTTTAGGATCAAGCATTCTTGTTGGACTGCTTGATCCTGAAGGAACAGAATAACTGTGTATCCAGTAACACAGGGTCACATTCCAGAAGACTTGAATCTTCAGAAACACTGCTGTGGGAACTTCAGATCTTACATGTTGAAAATAATGTGCTGAATCCTGCTGTCACCAGGCATTTCTGTGTTTAATGGGGTAAATTTCAGTTTATACAGTACTTTGTTCGTGTATTAAAATTACACATGCAGTGGCATATTTTGACTGAGAACTGTCAGGTCATCTTCACATCATACATGCATAATAAAGAACAGTTTTTTTAGGATCAGTTGTTATTCAATTCCTAAAAGTTGTATTGTCTGTATGAATGTATGACCTGGAGATGGGCTGATGGTTTTTGGCTGAAACATGTCATGCCTGTGAATTTAATACAGGAAAAAAAGTGCTGTGTGAACAGTAAATGAACCTCACTGTATAGTATTTCATGCAATGGAATACCTCTCACAAAAGTTACATCTGTATTTGCCTGAGAAGTGCCTTCAGAATTCAAATCAGTATGTTGATGTGCCTTATGCAGACTGTGATTTGACTATGCAGTATTTTATTTTGCAATCACACTTATGTGAGTTGTTACTAGTTTCATCATTACATTCACATGACAGATTCAGAATCAGCAAATAAAGGGTATCAATTACATTTTCTGCAACCTGTTTACTTTTAAAAGAAGCAGTGATTGTTCACACATTACAACTTCCCAACTTCACACTACATGTCTTTGTACAAGAAGCAATATTTTGTGGCATCTTATTGAAAGAATTATATGTAATATAGGAACAGCTTGTATATGTAATCAAAAATTGTCCAGGCTTTCCTGGGAAAATATTAAGAGTATAAATGTGAGAACTGCAGTGCTACAAGATTTGAAATTGCAAAATGTAATCTCAGTTGAAATGTGCTGCATTATTATGAATCTACAGCATAATATATAATAAATTTTGAGCATCATCTTATTGTGGCATGGGCTGCTGCCTGATTCCTCCCACTGCTGTCCTGCTTACCAGTTTGTGGACAACAAAGGCAGCTCTGAAACACGTGTATACATATATATTGACAAAATTTGTGTCTTCCATCACATCCCGTTGGAGATGGACTGTCCCCAAAACATAAGATTTTTACTTTGTATTGGCTGTTTGCTTAAAAAGACTTTATTGCCCAGAAACTTACTTCAATGCAGATAATGTATTTTCAATGGTTTCATGGTTTTGTTTTTAAATACATAATTCCATTATGTTTGCCAGTTGTTAGGCATTATTTTCAAAGTAAAAAAAAGAATGCCTTATATGGAGACCATGTCCTCCATGTATTTATGGCTTAGTAGCAGTGCCTATACAGTTTGTCAGATTTTTCTGAAACTTGGTATAGGAGCAGTTTACAGAAAGTTGTTGAGCAGGTGTGAGTGTAGTGAAAATCAGCTCACTGACAGTCGTACCTTACTTAATGACATAAGTGAATTTGTACACACACTTCCATATTTCTTGTCTGATTTGGGTGAGATTTGGTATAAAAGATCGCCATCTAATGCCATTAAGCACTTGCAAGTTTTGTAAAAGTCGATGTAGTGAAAGTCATACTCTACTTAAAGGTGTAAATTAAGTTTTCCCCATATATTCTACATTTTTTGTCCAATTTAGATAAAATGTACTGCAGAAGATGTTCACAAAAATATGTTGAGTGATTTTGAGTTTTCTGAAGATTGGTGCAGTGGAGTCGATATTTTACTTAGAGGTGTAAATGAATTTGCCTGTACTATCCCCATTTATTGTCTGATTTCATAGAATTTGCTGTAAGCGATCTGCACATATTGCTGTTGAGCAATTGCAAGTCTCATGTAAATTGGTGTAGGGAAGACCATACTTTCTTATGCACATAAATGAAATTACATTTACACATGTACCATGAAACTGTGTGATATTTTGAAAGTAAAGAATACATTGGAAAAGTCAGTGTACTGCATCACAGAGTACATCATTGGTGGTCTTGTTTTGCAGCATGAAGTGCAAACATAATTGCTGGTCAATATTTATGAGATCATGATGCATAAGACTTTAACAGACATCAGTAGTTGTCAAATATTTACATTACCTAGGCCACTTGCTCTGAATTTCATCCTTGTATCCATTACGAATCTGGAAAACCATCATGAAGTTTTTTTGCATTAATTTGTTGTTTGTAGACAAGTGTATCATCTTCAAGGGATTTCTTCCATTTCTTTCACAGTTCAACTTGGGAATGGTACTGTCACACAAAGATAGTAGTGTAAGCTGTTAAAATGGAAGTTGGATGATTTGAAACTTGCAGCAGCATTCAAAGCTATATTGTTTAGTGATTACTGAAATAGTATTTTGATTTGTAGAAGGAACATGAAATAAGTATAAGACAGCAAGCTCAGTAAAGTGAATGGCTAGAGACTGTAGTGATTTCGGTTCAATTCCAGGTAGGGGCAGGGAAATTTTTCTCTGCCATCATATCCTCACAGGCTCTGGTGTCTGTCCAGACTCCTGCAAAAATGGTAGGAAGGCTTTGTCACAGGCTGAAGCTGTCCACTCACCTCCAACTAACACAGATAGTAAAGGTGTATGGAACTTAACCTCCTAATCCACATACATTACAATTTTAGTATAGTGTATTTAACAGTTTTGGTTTGAAGATAAATGTAAAAATTTGTGGCTTGTGTACGGGGACACAACCGCAATCATTTAAGGCGTGAATCCGTCTTTGTGTTATTAGAGGAAGGGTAAGATGTAAAAGAATAAAGTCTTGGTGGTTATAAGTGAAGTATAATTTTATTTATCAAAGGCCGATGATAGGAGAAGTAAGATACATATGGCATAGTAGCGGCGCACTCAAAGTACTTGCGCCGGCGTTGACGCGCTCAGCTTTCTTACGCTCTCTATACAATCTGCATCGTTCGGCATTAGTCAATTTGGGCTTTTCTGATTCCTTTTGAATTTTTCTTTCCATGATATACGTTTCTTACATTTCTGTTCATATTTCCTTTGCAATTTTTTGGACATTATGAAAATTTTCTTCAACTCAGCACACTTATCGGCTCATAACTTTACAAATTTTATTTTATCGGTTATTATTGCTAAATAATATTGTAAAAGGTAAAAAAGGTAAAGCAATCCCATTACAGGCCTGGACAGACCCTTAGGGTTCCAGGAGGTTGAGGCTTCCAGGTTTCTAGACAATCGGCACATGAAGGTGGTAAGGTTGTCAGCCCTACGCACCGGCTGCCTTTACCCCCCAGGAAATATTCCTGGTACTCATTTCTGTTAGAGGCTGAGTCGACCCCAGGGCCATAGTGCGACCGAAACGATTATGTCAATGAAAAATTCCAATGACACCATCGGGAATCGAACCCACGACGTTCCGGTTTGTAGCGTAGTGCCTCAACCAACTGCGCCACCGCGCGCCCCAAATAATATTGTAGATCCTGTTATTCTCTACACATCGACACCAATTTCAACGTCCTATCTCTTCGCAATCCAAAGTTACACTGCCCAAACGCCGCGCGGCATCTCCATTTACAGTGTTCACGCGCAAGCGCTACCCCTCCCCCCTCACCGCTGCACACCCCCACTACCCACCATTTTAGATACGGATATCAACCCTCTATCCAACAAAATTAAAATCATTACATTATCATTTATAGTTTACGAGATATAAGCGCGACAGATCTTGCCATTTTTTTGGTCGCTACAATTTTCGTAGAGCTCCCCCTACACCGGACCGAATTTAAAGACGTATTCACGTCAAAAATAAATTGCAACAGTTTTTTAACCTGATAAATTAATCCAACAAATACACTGTCTCTATGGGAAGTCCCTAATGGTCTATATTATATTAAAGCTCCAACATACACAGTAGCACGCAACACTGTAAGATAAATTACAATGATGTTGGAAGTAAAATGGAATGTGGTTCAAGAATGTAAAGGAATTTTCGCAGTAAATATCAAACATATACAGTAAAACCCCTATTTAAAGAACTGCTGAGGGGATTAGAATATATTTCACTAAATTGAGGTTTTCACTATCCAAACTGTGAGTGGCAACTCTTCCAGGCTCCAAGTTCTGTCTGCAACTGGCAATTTGCATTTGTGATTTTAAGGTAGCATAAGTCAATAATAATAACTAGTAAAGTAAAGAACAAATTCAGTGTCATAAAATGTACCATTAATATTTCTGAAATGCTAATGGGTTAAAGTGAAATTTACAAATTTGCCTATCTTACAGTCCTATGAATTACGCAGACCATGAGGATTCAAGTCTTCTGAGATGTGACACTGTGCTGTTGGATAAGTGGATCCCAACATTTCAAAGGATCATGGTGCCTTCATCATCTAGGGTAAACAGTCCAAGTCACAGTGGCACATCCCAGAAGTATATACATACATGAAAGATATATTAGATGTATTATATCTTTATATATACCTGTGATTAAGTAGAAAGAGATGTCACTATACAAGGCCACATTGCTGTGAGAACCTTAAATCTTGCATTATGCAGACCATGTTAAAATGGTGTTACATACTTGATATTAACCACTTTAAATGACAATTTCACCGAAGTGACCTATAAATAACATGACTGACCAATTTGGCCTATATTGTTATGCTTCTGACTTGTATTTGGAAGGTTCCTTATATGAAACTTAGTCATAAAACCGACTACGTTGACTGATGTTTGCAAATTTCTCCTCAACCTGTCTATGCAAATGTCAGGACACTACCTTCAGTGAGGCCTTGACCACTTCCACATCCTTCTAATTCATTATTAGTCAATAATTTGATGAACATATATAGTCTCAGTTGCTGACAGTATTCTTAAATAAGTTTCAAGTAACAATGTAAGTACGAATTTATATTTTGAATTTCAGTTTAAGGTAATGAAATGTGTAGCTTTGTTCTATTTCATCTTCTAAAGTTCTTATGTTTAAATGGAAGATTATAAAGAGTATTCTCTAAGGGTAATCCAGTTGGGTTACTAAACTGATATACAGTGACCATTTGACCTTATTGGTTTGACAGGTACTCCATTGGTTCTGTTAGATACTTTACGTAATCTGTAAAACGTCATAAATCAACAGTGGAAGCTAAGCAAGAGAAACAGACTGTCTAAGAACTGTAGTATTATTAATTGTATATATTCAACTTTGGTTCAAACCAAAACCCATGGAATTAATCCATAAATGGAGAAGGTGCCAGTCATGAAAGAAATTGTGTGATAAAATTCTAGTAACTGAAGCTCAGCAATTTAAACACCAACCACTAAATTACCACATTTTGGCAGAATAATAAAATTCATCCCATCAAGTAGATGATAATATCAACAACACTCCCATTAATGTGAACATGACTGAAATTTCATTAAAACTGTGGATGCTCCCATATCAAAAATGAGTGTTAATAAAGACCACTGGATGAAAAATAAGACTAAAGGAATCCCAAAGATATTTCAAGGTAACAAGAAGATGCTAAACTAAGTTATCTTGAAGTTTTCCAGTTTCCTTCCTAATTATAGGAATAGTGGTAGGAGTGTTATCCAGACTCAGTTGGCTAATCAAGAATGATACACTGGAAAATGTTTAATATATGTGCCAGTTTGTATTGTGTTGTTTGGAATACGTATTTGTACTGTGTGACCAGAAATTGTATTGCAGTTATCATACCTATCACAGTTGAATAATCAGAATTCAGAGCTTGATGACATGTATGTTTCCAATTTTTGCTGTAAAAATATTTTCAAAGTTATGAAAGTAGTATAAAATAAAATTTACTTTTGCAAATAAATACTGTCAGAAATTGAGGTAGTTTATATGCATATCTAAGATGTATGTTGCAGTTTGAACTAATTATAATCAAAACATTAGAATATTAAGGTTCTAAAACAATACGACAAGAAAAGCTGGCCTGGAGTTGCAATTGGGGATTTATAACCATCTTGGTCAGTCTTATTTCTGTTTGGATGACATGTGTTACACAAAAAAAGCTAGTGTCAAAATGCACTGACTGTATGGTAGTTGTATCCAGAAGTACATGCATCAGTTTTTGTAGTTACATTCTCCTAACTGCTACTAATCATTTGGGAACATAAGACACAAAGTGCTGATAATTTTTCATACTCTTAGTATCATTGACAAAAATGAAACAGATGCTCCAATTATTTTGCTACGCTTTATGCCTTTGTGTGAGAACTTTTGCATGAAATTTAGTACAGACGGGTTGAGTTATCGTGTACCTGAGCATTGGGAAATACAAACTAAGTGCACTTGTTTGCCACCACTCTGGATGTGTTATTGCCACTGATAACCAGTGTCTGGAATAGGGAATTGCTTGTTAGTTGTCTCACATTACAGGCAGACCTCAGGTGGTGTCAGTGCACTTGTGAATTCATTCACTTGAACAGGAGCATTCATTTGGAATACTTTGGCAAAGTACATGTCATGGAAAAATGTCAAAAATATTGTAAAAAAATATTCGCAGTCAACAGTGCCATACGAAGAACACTACGCAGAAGAGTGGAATTTTTCAACTTACAGATTCAGTGCTTGGTGGGGGGGGTTATATTTTTTCTTCTTCTTCTTGGATAAGGCATTTCTGCTTCAAGTAGGAAAGTAAACAGCCAAAATAACAGAATAAGATGTTATGAAAATCCCAGTGCAGCAGTTCATGGAGTTTCTTTTACAAGATCTTGAGGTGCAGTATCAGAGGCTTGTGTTTGTCCAAGAAACAAATTCTGAACATTATGTAAAATTAATTCCAACACATTTCAGGGAATTACACATGAAGACGAGAAAGTGGAGGGCATTTAACTTGAACTAAAAGAATTAAAGTGCTATTTTCAAACAGAAATTGTTAGTATTTGAAGATGAGCTTGTTGTTTATCACAAAATATTCTAAGAAGATGCAAGACCTGCTTAGGAGCTGCAGGTCAGCAGTTTGAGAATCTTCTATGAAATATAAGTTTAGCTGTATGGGAAAACAGACTCTAAATTCCTGGTGGATGGAGGCTTCATACACAGTAAAGCTCACACGAGAGGTACCGTGCTCATGGACATGATAATAAGACCTCTGTATGTCAAAATATGTAGATATCTTTTTGTATGTGTATATTTATATATCATAATGTTTGAAAAATTCATACTCATTTGTAACTTAAAAAGGAAGTATATATACTTATGTAAATTATCTGAGTACTTTCAATATAATGTGTCATAAAACCTTTCATTTTATCCTGCAGACTGAAACTGAAATCTCCTGCAGGTAGCTTCCATTTTATTCCGTATTTAGCAGTGTAACCCTAAGCCAAAGAAATAATTTATAATCCGAACTTTCGTAAAAACATGAGAATTAAAAGATATAGTTACAAGTTTGGCCCCTTTTAAATGTGGAACTTAAGTTCAACACTACTATATGTTGCTCATATAAACAGTAATAATAATAATAATAATAATAATAATAATAATATGAAGAAGAATGTTAGTATTTAATAGGAAAATGTATGAAATGAGCAATTTAACTGCAGTTATGCTTGTATTTTAAATAATGATAATACCTGCTGTATATGAAAGCGGCAACTAACCAAGAACCAGAATTAAAGTTTATTTATTTATTTATATAATGTCACACCTGTGACTGCCTGTTCTTCAAGACCTCATTGCAGTCTGCAATACACATTGAAAGAGCTAAACACACAAGTTCACTGCTAAGCGTGTTCTTCTCCTTCATTTTGAGACATGTAAAAGTTGACAATCCAAGTTCACACATGTAGAACTGATAAAGCATTGGTCTCCAATTGACATACACAATGGCCAGAGTCACTACAGGCAGAGGCATGGCGACTAAGTCAGACAGGGGCAATTGCCTCCCAACCTAGATAGTTCTGGAAATGTCCATGCAGTGAAACTTCAACCACTGGCCTCACAGTGTATAGCGACCTTGTCCTTAATGGAAAACTTAAAGGATTCCAAGTTGATTAAACATGCAGTGGAAAACCTGGACAACTTGTAGATGAAACAGATGAAAAGGGCAGTGACAACCCACTGGTGGGTCATGACTCCAAGTCTGAAAAACAGTGAACAAGTCACTACTATAGTTATCCAATGACAACAGTGTAACATCCCAGAAGACTTGACTCTTCAACAATACCACTGTCAGTACCTCAAATCTCGTGACACAGGTTTATTCTCGCAATAAGCACATAACAAAGATACACAGAGAAGGAGATTCAATTTTATACCAGAATAAATTGTTCATTGGGTAGAAACAGTTTATGATGCTCCCTCAGTTACATATTTGAGCTATTTGTGTGGGTGGTTGTGAATAATTACTTGTGAAGAATGTCGAAGGTGAAGAAAAAACATAGAAGGCAAACAAGAATATTATGGCGATGAATACAAATATTAGTCGGATGTGACACCATGTAGTCTGGTAGACAGGTACAGTTTCGGAGGTACCTGCTGCTTCCTTCTTCAGGATAGAAGAATGAGCAGTGCAAGAGAAATGGTTCATGATGTAGGGAAGGGGGCAGCAAGTGAGTCAATGGCAGAGGGACCATGCTCATTCACCGCCCTGTATCATGTACCACCTTTTCCCACACTCATCAGAGATGAGGTACCAAAATGGTGATGAACAACACGTCCCACTGTACATCACAATCTGACCAAGACTAGAACCATTACTTGATACCAGGACACTGTTGGGTGAGATGGCAGAGCCATTTGCAGTGTGCAACCTACATTTCTATCCTGAACATGAAGGCATGGTCCTCCTCCCAAGCAGCATTATCCATAAAGAGAAATAAAATAAAAATATATATTGCTTTGTGTCAGCACATCACATTGTGTACACATGAAACATGAGCTTGTGACTGGTACCTGTATACAACAGAGGCACATGGTGGCGCAGTTGGTTGAGGCACTGCGCTACAAGCCAGGTCACAGGTTCGATTCCCGATGGTGTCACTGGAGTTTGACTTAATTCTTCTGGCCGCACTATGACCCTGGGGTCGACTCAGTCTCTAACACAAATGAGTACCAGGAATATTTCCTGGGGGGTAAAGGCGGCCAGTGCATAGGGCTGACAATCTTACCACCTTCATGTGCCGAGTGTCTTGAAATGTGGGAGCAACCTCCCGGAACCCTAAGGGCCTGTCCAGGTCTGTACAGGGATAGCTCTTTACCTGTGTACAACAGATACCCGTTTCAAAAGAAAATGGCTGGTTTCTTGGAACTCCATTATAAGCACGTTCCACTGTATGATTTATACTTGATCACTCTTGTCATAAGCCTTCCTCTTTACGTTTGACTCTTGATATCTTGTCACTTATACATATTTACTCTTCTTTTTTTTCAGTATATGTGCACATCCTCAAATCTGTGTCCGCTTATCATACACTCATTGTTATTTTTTCAAAATGAAAGTGCATCATTCCATTGCAGTGGTCACTGAGTCACATTTATGTAAATGGATCTTACTTTGCATGAGGTTTCACGAGAAAAGATTTCTTTTAACTCTGTCGATGACTTTAATTGCAAGTCTTCTCGGAGGATGAGTCACGAATGATATTTCCATGCCTGTTTATTCCACTCTGTAAATAGAAGAGATTACCACTAGCCAAGAAAGGGACAGAATACAGGAGGAATAAACATTCAGTCATCTAAACCCCACAATATCCGAACCACAGCCACTTACCTACCAACAATCCTTGTTAAAATGAACAAAAAGTAAAAGGTTAAGCTCTTACAGCTTCCCCAACAATTATTGCTGTCTCTTAGTATTTACTGTCCTGCACTTACTTTACCTTGGCATGTCAATGTGCCAGTTGAACCCTGAATAGAATTCCTCTTAGTCAAATCTCAATTTAATCCCGCAAAGAATTTTAATTACCCCTCTTTTGGATTGCTGAAACAAACTTATCCAGTTTAGGTTCACCATTTAAGTAAATTTTGTCCACGATGTTACTTCCAGGGAGAAGCCAGCCATTTTGCAGTAGTGCACTGTAACTCTGCCAAATTTTACTAGTGTGAAAACAATAGCAAGATTGTCTTGGATATCTAGCTATTACCTTACAGTTGTCCATGTTGGTTTCCCATGGTTGTTGCTGCTACTTGCAACCTCACCCAAAACAAGCTTGCTCTATGAACAAAGTTACAAGCTTGTGTCTTACATACATTGTGGCACTGACAGTTGATAACTGTTTAATTATAAATATGAGCACAACACAGTGCCCACACACTATAAACCTGGTGATTACATCACTGTCTCTGGGCTGAAGGACTTGTAACATGCTATGATGTTGAAGAACCAACTCTGTTCAACCTCGAGTAAAGTACTGTGTCGTGCATTATGTGAACTAAAATGATCCAAAACAGTGCAACAGGCAGCCCATGCAACAGAAGTCACATCCACCAAGTATGTCACCTATGCTTTAAAACCAAAATTTGACCATGGTCACAACATCACACTTCTCCAAAGGACAGCAATTGCACCATAATACATCATAAGTTCTGTAATCAAAATTATGTAAAATGTGCCACAATAACTGTCTAATGACTACAGTTGTGTATATTGCTCCAATACATGGCACTGTTGATGCCAGATGTTTTACAAAACTCTTTCATGAGACACTTCACAAAAGCATTGCAAATGAACACTCTTTGTCCAAGTGAACACGCTTCCTAACCACAATAAGGCCATGAGTAATAAGGCAAGACTAGCCACCCGTTCCAGCCTCTCAGGTATCAGCAATGGCAACACAGCAGTAGTTCAGCCAACATGCCTAACCAAGCCAAGACTATACTTTCGATGCTCAGGCACACAACAAACCTACCGTATATTCTCGAATCTAATCCGCACTCAGGTTTTGGCGATTTCCTAAACTAAAAAAAGTTAGTTCGCGATTCTAATCTGCACCTTTCCTTCAACCACCCCTTGCCCACGGGGCGACTGATTGAATAATATTGGATGTTACCAATGCGTTAAAATCCGACGCTACGCCTGTGGCCAATGAGTCATACCGATAGAGGCGGGGCCTTTCTCAACAGACGTGCGCAATCTCGTCTGAAGCCAGCTGAGCCTTAGTTGTTGAAACGTGGGAGGTGCTTGTTCCAATTTGTCGTGTACCATAGTTATGGAAGAGGGACGCCTGAAATCTAAACGACTCTCATATACGGCAAAGTTCAAACGTGAAGTTATTCGGTGCGCAGAGAATGGAAACCGCAAAGCCGCTGCAATTTTTGGTGTTGATGAAAGCAACGTTCGACTATGGCAGAAACACAAGGCAGCGATGACATTGTATGGGAGGACGATGTTGAAGATAAAGATGATAGTGACTGGGTGGAGAGCACGGATAACGATTCAGTTATGAGTGACGACGGCGAGTCTGATGAATAATAAATTATAATAATAAATAATAAAATAATAGATTATTGTATTGTATTGTTCTTACGGCACGTACAGCAGCTCAATCATTTTTCCAAAATCCAGCTCTAGACCGCGAATCTAATCCGCATCTGATTTTTTAGCCCTCTAAAACTGTAAAAAGGGTGTGGATTAGATTCGAGAATATATGGCACTTCTCTGTATATATTTTACTTTTATTTTGTATTTTTTTTTTGTATTTTATTTTACCTTCCATAAATCCACAGATATGGAAAGTCATACAACATATAAAAGATATAAACATTAAATTGAGGACATATCTACATATACGTACAATAAAGTGCAAAGCACTTGTCATATAATCAGTCACAATATTATCATGCCAGCACAGAGTACAACAGTGTAATATACAGCAGTATACAACATCACTTCCCAAGGAACACAAATAATTCATCAATACAATATTTTTTCCATTAACAGTCAGTATACAATAGATATAAATATAAGTGTAATATAAATAAAATAATATAAAATGTTAAATCCCTAATCATTAAATTTGTTGAAAAAACTCTTCAACACTATAAAAAGAATTTTCTAACAGATAATTTTTTAGTGTAGATTTAAAATGCTTCACATCATTAGATAATAATTTAATATTCAATGGTAAGTGGTTATAAATTCTACTTCCGGAGTATAGAACCCCTTTTTGAAATAATGTTAAATTTGCTGAAGGTAAGTGTAAATTATAATTATAGCATGTGTTTATGTCACGAATTTGTGAATTGGATTGGAAAAAATCTCTATTATTTACAACAAATAAAATTAATGAAAAAATATATTGAGATTTAAGTGGTAATATTTGTAATTGTTTATATAATTGACGGCATGAATCACGCCTATTAGAATTTGTAATAATTCTTATTATCCTTTTTTGAATTTTAAAAATAAGTTTACTATGGACTAAATCTCCCCAAAACAGTGCACATAGGAGAAGTAGATCATTTTCAATACATCTAAAGACACAAATGGTTTAATCGCCCTAATGGCATAACAAGCTTTATTCAATTTGGAAGTCAATGTGATAATATGTTCCTTCCATGACAATGTATTATCAGTAATTAATCCTAAAAATCTAATGCTGCAAGTATCAGTAATGATTTTTTTATTAGAAATTTTCGGAATTTTTGTTTCATTTTGGTTTTTAGTTAAAAACTGTAGAAAATATTTTATTCTGGGTTCACCGTGCATTTTCACTAACTAATATCTCGCTACCAACTAAATGCACATTGTATTAAAAGAACCAATATAAGGTTTTTCTAAAATCGTCTAAAAGGCCCCTACATATGTTTCAGTTTCTAGAAAACCATCATCAGGGGGTCACTGAATTGTACTTTTCAAATTCGTCCATGTGTTCCTCTATCAGCACACGTAATGCAGGTCACCACGTTCACTCCTGATAGTTACGGTATCACTTTTTAGCACCATATGTTAAAGTAATAAAATAGATAAATATTAAAAATGTGGAAAATATCGTGCACTATCACTGAACTCGTCTCGTTGGGGCGTGCGTCACCATAACTAGACAACATAAGGAACACCAGTAACACAGAACCACGATTCTTCAAATATCCAACGACATGCAGTGCTAAAGACTCTCCATCATGAAAACACAACGAGACGAGTTCAGTGATAGTGCATATTTTCCACATTTTTAATATTTATCTGTTTTATTACCTATCAGGAGTGAATGTGGTGACTTGCATTATGTGTGCTGATAAAGGAACACATGGACGAATTTGAAAAGTACAATTCAGTGACCCCATGATGATGGTTTTATAGAAACCGAAACATATGTAGGGGCCTTTTAGACAATTTTAGAAAAACCTTATATTGGTTTTTTTTAATAAAATGTGCATTTAGTTGGTAGTGAGATATTAGTGTAGAAAATATGTTTTATCATAATTCAGTCTCAATAAATTACTATGAAACCAATTGTTTGTTATGGAAAGAACTGCATCAATATTGCTTTTGAATTCTACTGGATTTAGTTTTGAAATCATCACACTTGTATCATCAGCGAACAATATCGGATTGGCTAATTTACGTATAGTTGTAGAGAAATCATTTATATATATTAGAAACAATAGAGGTCCCAGGACAGAGCCCTGGGGAACTCCATGCCTCACATGTACCCATTTTGAAAAATATTTATTTGAATTATTATCTTTCATATATGTCACTCCAAATGGAGCTCTCTCTATTTTAGTCACTCTCACTGAATTCTCTAACATAAATAACCACTTGGTGTACATTCTATATGAAAGAAGTAAGAAGTGTATGGAAGAACACTGGCTAGAAGACTACATTCACATAATCGATAAATGAACTGCATGTAACATTCTCACAGCTCTTGCTTGTAACCCTGTATAAAGGGCAGACCTGTGCTCACTCGCTTTTGGTACTGGTAGTACTCATCTCCAAAGAAACGAAGAAGCGTATTCTCTTCCACGAACACACGTGCTTTGAAGAATTTCCAACTGGCTACTACATAAGCAACAAGGCACACAGGGTTGACCAATATCAGCTGTGACAAAGAAAAAAGGTGTAAAACATAGTATACAAAATTATTCCCAAATCAAAATATTGCATACATTCTTTACATCATATGAAACTCTGTTACCTTAAGTAGACATACACAATGGAATTCCTCCTAATGACATAAAACATAAAAAGACAGAACAAGGGGGCAAGGGGAGAGGCCAAGTGATAGGCGAGGATGCTCTTATAGAAGGCCATAGAGGGCTTTGTTGTATGACAGTCCACCCCAGTGGATCATAATGATGAACATCTTGCAGGACAGGAGTTAACAAACTGAACAGAAGAGCAGTTACTAACAGTAAACGGACCACACAATGGGAGCTGGGATAGCATAGTTAGTATACAGACTAGGCATGGGCTGGACAATCTGGGGCTCAATCGTGACAGAGGCAACAGATATTTCTCCTCTCCAAAACGTCCAGAATGACTCTAGGTCCCAGCCAGTCTCCTATTCAATGGGTACCGGGGTTCTTTCCAAGGGGTAAAACAGCTGGCGCATGTAGTTGACCACTCACCACTATCTAGTGCCAAGGTTAAGAATGAGTAGAGCTATACCTCTACTTCCCCCATTGCCTTCGTGACGTGGATAGGGCAAACTTGATTTTTATTACATTTAAAAGACCGCACAATAAAAGAGAAAACCAGAAATTGAACCCAAACTATAAAATTCCTAAATTAAGTACAGGTTGCTCTCGTTTTGTGCGAATTTGCTTTAACGTGACTTGAAAATTTACACCTAACTAACTCCATGGAGCAGAGTCCTTCTTGAGCAGCTAACAGGTCATCAGCTAGTCAAGAAATTCCCCGCGTTTTATGAAACCCGAAGGTTCATTACCGCACTCACAAGAGCCCGCCACCTGTTCCTATCCTGCACCAGTTTGCAAATTTATGCGATCATTTTCAGTTTAACGCAATTTGGCATAGACGATCCGTGGTCGCTCTTATCGAATTTACATGATAATTTTCGGTTTAATGCGATTTGGCATAGACGATCGGGGCCACGCTCATCTTCTGTAGGAGGCTAGCAGGAAGTGACGTCACTCTCACGCCATCAGTCACGTGTATGGATTGATTACGTTGGTGATATAACCACATGGCTCATTTAGTTTCCTCTGCAACAGCACTGTCTTTTCTTATCAATATGAGTGAGAAACGTAAATCTACATCACCTGGTGCAATCCAAGTGAAAAATTGGCGAAACACAATCTGTACTGAAGAGAAATTAGACATAATAAGCCGACTTGAAAAAGGTGAACGAATTGTTGATGTATGCCGTAATGTTAGACTGGCTCATAGTAGCGTACATACAATTCGTGATAATGCTGATACAATTAATGGAAATGCTAAGTCAGAAACTAAAGTGTTTGTGTAGCAAGAATACCACAGTCCTATCCAAATGAACAGTAGCAATAAACTATGCATGTCAGTCTCTTGCATTTTATTGCATTAGAAACAAATAAAGATATTGTATAGAAATGTATGTATACAGTATAGAAATGTATATATACTGTATATACAGTACATATATAGTCTACAGGTCTGTATGCCCACTAGTGGTATAGTCATACACTATATAGGATGAGGTTGTCAGTCTCCTAACCCACAGGAAATACATTGTTTTAAAAGGGAATTTTGTGTTTGATTTGTGTGACGTTTTTCACGAACGTAACCCTGGCACAAAACAAGAACTACCTGTACAGAGAGCTGACACTGAAAAAAATTATAGTGAAAGGCATTTAATATAGGGCATTTTCACACCTTAAACATAACATATTTTTTTCCCAAAATTTTCCCATACAATTTATGTGTATGGGAAAATACTAACAGACATGACCAGTCACTGCAGATTTAAAAATTGAACACCAAGCTGAAATGGGACTCTATATTCCTGAGCAATGTAATAGTCTATTACCACAACTTGCTACAGTAATTTTCAATCTAGTACATGATTTGTAAGTCCAAGGTACTTATATGAGCTGTAGGTTCACACACTGACAAGTGAATACCTTGATGCGCTATATTGATAACAAATAAATATTGAAAGCTCATGCCACTAACATGATGCATTTCAAGTTCCAAATGATACGATTCCTGAGTATGAATGCCACCTGTACACCTAGAAAATGTTCATGTAAAATGAAGAATTCATGTATCAAGTTACAGTTCTTCTTTACAGTACATTATCACACCAATATTTTTTACATCATCACTACAGAAGTACTGATATAAAACATAGTGCCAATTCAGATACCAATACCGATAGTCTATTCTTCAACAATAAACTTGTAACAGTCCTATACCACTACTTTAATGTAAGGAAGAACGAAATTAAACTGTACTGAACATAATTTATTTACAATTAGTAGAAAATATAGTTACAGATTTCAATAGTTCAAAGTTCTTGATAAAATTAATACTTAAATTTTAAAATTCTTAAATTAAAATTTAGAAACATAAGCTTTTCTCTAATTTACAGGGTCAAACTGTTTCTTTTAGGGAAGTAAATATTACCCCCATTGCTGAATAGCCTTTCACTTTCAATAGGCGAAGGAGGAGCAGATAAATGCTGCTTAGCTTTAGCACTTAAATTTGGGAAATGTCTTGCATGGGACTTCCACCATTGCAAAATGTCAGCTTCTTGGTGTGGTTTGATGCCAATAACGTATTTATTGACTTCTTCCTTTATAGCCTACATCAGTTTGACATTCTTCATGTTCACTATCACAGCCCCATCTTCATTTCCACAGATCTTTGAACCTGTAACTTCCTTGTAGCATGCATCAAAATCAAAGCTGCTCAAAGTATCATCATCTCAATTAGATTCCACCTGTAATTTTGGAGCAACTGGGAAACTCACTTAGATGAATTGTACTTTCGTGTACCTCTGTCATTTCTTTATTCTTTTGTATAATGTAACACAGATTGGATATAACGATTACAAGACTGGTGATTGAAGATGGACCATCCTTGTGTTCACAAAAAGCATTCATGAATCCTGGATCCAAGAAAGTTGTTAGAAAACAAACTTCATATCGTTTTGGTATCTTGAACATCTCCGAGAGAGGGAAGCCTCAAGCACATCAAGTGTAGTGCCTATTCCAATAAATTCACTTCCACCTTTTGCTTTTGATAAATGTATTTCTAAATATCTAATTTGTGGTAATATTTCTGAAGCAAAAGAAATTTTAAGGCTGAGCTTTTGGTTGTTTTGTAACACTCTCGGTAATTTTACAAGCTTAGCAATCAAATCCCATTTATTTGCATCAAAGACAGGTATCGTCTGTTACTCTGGAGTTTTCAGTTGACCTTGGCACTGGTTTGTGCTGGGGGAATCCGACCTCCACTTGTTTGTAACAAGTAACCGATATATTCCACTTCAAAACACAATCGGCTGAAGTGCAGTCATGTTTTGTGTGTGTAAGATAATAAGAGTTATTTTGTGTTTTGTGTGGTTAGAGCTGTGCATAAATTTGACTTTAGGCTTGTTGCAAACAAAACAGCCAACAAATGGTGACCAGTGAAAAGAAGGGTAAAACTATTCACAGTGAAGCTAGGGAAGTACGAAATCATGTGAATTGCATATGTAAAAAAGTAGCAGTGGAGAAAAGTCAGATTGTACCAACATGTCGTGCGGACGAAATGTATCAGTGAGATCAGTCAAAAACATCACAAGGGGGCGCAATGAGGGAAATAAAGGAAGCCCTCTGAACACCCCAGGGAAGAAGAGGCCTCGAAAACCTGAAAGAATGTTATCATTGACGATTCTGATTTGTGAGTGGTTAAAGAACAGTCACTGACTTCTACGTTGACAACGAAATTGTTCCAAGTTGTAAAAAACTCCTTCCAATAATAAGAGAGAAAATACATTCTCCTTGGGCAGGAGCAGTCTTTAAGAAGAATACTGCACAAAATTGGATTTAGGTGGAAAAAATGCCAAAGCAAGAGAACCATTTTGGTACAACGTCCACGTATTGTTGAGTGGTGGTGTAGTTACTTGCTTAAATTAAATGAATTTCGATCTGAAGGGAGGCAGAGTTTTTATCTAGGCAAGACATGGATAGATAGCAATCTGATATTTAAGATATGCTGGCAAGCAAATGAAGTGAGGGTGTCTTGGCAGATGGCGATGCAGGAAACACGCTGATTGTTGTTCATGCTGATTCAGAAAATGGCTTTGTCGCAGGATCAGTGACTGGGGACTACCACGGCCGGATAAACAATTCTAATTTTGAGACGTGGGTAAAAAAAATTAATCCAAAACATAACCACAAACGTCAGTGGTTGTGTTTGATAATGTGCCACATCCTTGTGTGCAGGTCGACAAACTCCAAGTAAATACGCAGTGAAGGTAGATATGATTTCGTAGCTTCGGACACATGGGGTTGCCTGTGATGCCACCACGATGAAACATCAATTTTACAAGCTGATTCAGTTGGAAATGCAAAAACAAAAGACATACAGCATTGATCACATTCTGAACACATGAGGTCACACTGCCTTCAGACTTCCCCCCCCCCCCCCCCCCAGCCTCCAACTGCGATCTCAATCCCCTTGAACTTGCCTGGGCTAAAGCGAAACATTTTATTAGATCCATAATGTGCGTGCAGAATTCTCTTCAAACCATTTACGCGAATTAACCGATGCTAACTACATGTGACTGGCAAGGCTACTGTCACCATGTGAGAACACCCGAAGAAGCGTATTATAAAAAGGACAGCATCATTTCTGATGTTATACATAGGATTATAATATCCAACCCACATGAAGAGATTTCATTTGGAGACGAAGAGGATGCGGTGATGACATGTGGAGATACGAACGCAGATTCCTCAGGCTCAGAGCTAGCATATCCCCTGGATTAAACTCTCAGTAAGTACATACAATTTAATAACATTAGTTGGAACAAATAATGTATAGTTAATCAATTGCATAGAATATGCACAACATTAAATAATGTAATTCATCTGTGCCAAAACACAATTATCACTCAGAAGAACTGGTAAAGCACATGAAGCCCTAGTCTTGATATTAGCACCACTACAACAGAAAGGATAAAAAGCAGTACCTGTTAAAGCAACAGGACACAAAAACTGTCAATAAATGTGATGCTTTCAGTTCTGGCTGAGGGGAGGAAAATGACACCATTTCTTATTCTGAAGAGAAGTAATCTTCCAAATGAAAAGTTTCCTAGTCAAATTATATTTAAATGTCATGAGAAAGGATCGATGGCAGAAGAACTCATGGTCCAATGGCTGAAAAAAGTCTAAGACAGAAGAGCAAGTGCTCTCCTAGAGAAAAGAGGAATGCAGGTTTTAAATGCTTTCAAGGGTCATTTAACATGGAAAGTGAAAACTCTAACTTCTAATCTAAACACATATATTGTGATTATAGCAGAGGGCTTGACCTCTCAGTTAAAGGTTCTAGATGTGGTAGTTAACAAACCACCCAAGATTGACTATGTCGAATGTATGGGGAACGGAAGCTATCTGGGAACTGCCCATGAAGAGCAGCAGGAAATAAGGAGACAACCTTAAGCAATGCTCAGGCAGTGGAGTAGGAAGGGTTAGAATGACATTTTACCACAGTCCATTCTCAAGGGGTTTAAAAAGTGCCATGTGTCAAACAATATGAATGAAAAATAAGATAATGTCCTGTGGAGGATGATCATAAAAAAAGAACACTTCTTCTAGTCTTTAGAGAAGACATCACACTTTGCTTCACAAAGTAAATAATGATGACAATTTTAGTAACACAACTATCTTTTATTATAGAAACAATATTTACCTTCAGAAAATGCTACGTGTTTCGACCCTTAAAGGTCATCATAAGACGCAAATAAATAAAAACAAAGGCAGTCAAATACCCTGAATTGTCATTCCTATGAAGGAAATATCTTACAACTGTATCTATTACAATTATACTACTGTATAAAAATCAACCTGAGGTTTCATATATAAGTAGTTGTGTTATTACGACAGCATGTATGTTGCATAATTAAAAGCTAAAAAATCTCACATTTTGGGTTATTATAAAATCAATAAAATCTTGTATTTTTTACTTTATTGCAATTCATTAAACTTCCTTTGTTTATATCAGTTTTTTATTGCTGATACATAAATGATGATAAATAATACATAATATCATGAATTTAACTGTTCATTGATTAATATAGCGTAATATAGTGGGACATATTCTCTGTTATTGCGATAAAATTATAACCAAGTGTGATAATGTTTCCTTTAAATGCCTTTCTTGTCTTCTTTATGAAGTGTTTAATTGGCCTTCGTAAACCTTGTTTCTACTTGTTATCTGCACTCTTACTGTAATGCAGATTGTATATAAAAAATTACTACATTGGTATTAATAATAAGGTATACGTACTTAATATTATACATATTCCATGCAGTTGTGTTACATATAAGTTTTTTATGATTATTACCAACCACTGCACAATAATTCTATTTACTTCTACATGTTTCAGCTAACCATCATAGCCATAATCAGGGAGTCACTTTTCACAGACGTGCACAGTGTACAGTATGTCAATAAATGGTAATATGTATATTAATTATTTACAGCCGTAGTCACTATATAGTAACAGTAACTTTATATAAATGATGTATGATATTAAAATATAGTATGTTAATACATAAAATATAAAGTATAAAATATATATAAAAGTCTGTCTCCAAACATCTGTGTTGCAAATCACTTCTGGTTTTATAGGGTGGAGACCCCCGGCTATGGTACCCAATGTTTATTCCATGCGTAATATCTCTGATATTACGCACAGCCGGGGGTCTACTCTAACTTGAGATTCATGTAAGCTACTGTACGGATTTTACTGGAATGACATGAAACAAATTTGCCTCATGACTTTTAGCATAGACACATGGAATCAGACATCACTGAAGATGAAGATTCAATTCTTCTGGGATATGATGCCACAGAAATTGATAAATAGTTGCTGACATTTCAGAGAAGTATGCTATCTCTATTTTAAGGAACTTTATGCCACACATGCCACCTATACAACATAATAATTTAGTTGTGTTGATGGTGCTGATTAACTATTTTGCAGAATAATCCTGTCCATCTTAAGGGTCCAAGCATTGCAAGTCATATCCCAGAAGCCTTGAATCTTCATCAACACAACTGTCAGAACTTCAAATTCACATCACTGAAGATGTTTTAATAGTTTGTGTACATAAAGGCATGACCTTCATATTTCATGTTTTTTAGCCCCTCATGCAAAAAAAAAAATGCATAAAAGTAGGACACTTTCTCACAACTCTGTACGTACTTGAGTGCCTATACACCAGTAGAACCAACCCACATAACTGGGATGTCTGCAGTACTTATACACTCCGTGGGTCACCAACTGATGACTTTCCTCATGAACACTCTGAACGATGTGATTGAAGTTTGTTTTGGCGGTGAACATTGCAAGTTTACGGAGCACTTCGCCACCAATACACAGCAGAACACCAACAAGGCTCACTGTGTTCATTTCCTTTAAATCTGCAGAAAATTTTACAATGAAGCATCAAAATGTTGTATCAATGTTTAAATCAGGCAGCAACAGCACTTACCAGTGTAATACTAAAAATAAGATGTTCTTACTAACAGCATGTTTACCATGACTGGCTAAAAGACAAAAAACCAGTGCTTGACTTCTTGCAGGACCAAATTTTTCTCTTCACCACCTTATTCTGAGACCCCCTACATCCCATCCAAAAGAGGGTGCTGGGGACTCTATCGATGAGGGTAATCGGTTGCAGTTGCAGTGTGAGGCTACCACTCACCTCCATGCAATGTAGGGGTTAAGAATGGGTACAGTTTTACCTTCCTGTAACTTAGGGTGGAACCTCCAATTAATATTCCTCAATTTAACATTTCCCCTCATTTAACATCAATTTTAAAACTCCAAAGTCAATAATCTCAGTGTTAAACTATCTCCATTTAGCCTTTCTCGCAGTTTTGCACTAAGGCCCACTGCTCCTAAAAGAAAAGTTAATTTCGGTTTCTTAGCATGACATTATTTTAGCAGCATGTTCATTTTCACTTAAAAACATCAGAGCATAAGGCACACATCTGAAATCATTGCTACACCTAACATAGAACAAAGTACCATCAAGACCTGAGTCAGCTCAATCCAATAGACACTTCATACTCTCTCCCTCCCTCCATCCATCCCTCTCCCTCTCTCCAATCTATTTAAAAATTATCCTTCCATCTCAAGCAGTCTCCAAAATTCTCTTTCCTTATGAGACATTCCAACAAACATTTTGTATTGCAGTATAATTTTTTTTACACATATGGCATGCCACAAAATCTTATCCTTGATTCAATCACCCTAACAGTAGTCAACAAGGTACAGTTCATGTATTGGAACTGGAAACTCCTCACACAAGCAAGAAATAACAGAGGGTAGCATTGAATAGAACTGTTATCATACCATCTTTACAGTCATATTGTTTTGTGTGAAAACATTACTACAAAGGACAGCTACTGTAATACCTCATGTGAAAGTATGTAATTCTGTATGTCGTGAATTGTGAAAGATGTGCACTATCAATTTGTTTCACTTTTGCAGTTTCCTTAAAATGCATGCATCAGTTATCTGGACTTCTAGACTTATAAAGTACATCAATAATAAGACCGACGAATGCACTATATTGACCAATTTTATTCTGGCCTATTTCCCCTCACCCTACACGTGTTTCGGAACTTTAAAGTTCCATCTTCAGGGGCTTGTCTTATGCTACCTATTATTCACACACTAAAAAACAGATTCACAATATGTACAATAGTCTGCTGACAGTCATAAAACCACTTGTAAAAATATTCGGAACACTTTAAAATAGTACGATGTGTACAGTTATCAGTTAGAAATGTAAAAACTCTCGTAGAAGTATAAAAAACTGTTTGTTATAAGAACGTTGTAATCTGTCCGTGGCGTTGGCTGTTTGTTATTATTTTACGTAACTACTGGCATAGTTTCTATAACTCCATGTTCGTTTCTTGTATGTTGTGGTGCGTCTGCCCTGTCCTTTCAGGGTCTAGTGTGTAAGGATACTGCAGTTACTATAAATGTTCTATTTCAGTAACCATTCAACACTATCATTTTTTTTTTTAAATTCCACATGATGAAAATGTTGGAGGTTAAGTATGTTGCAGTTATGGTAATATTACTGATAAATATGGTGAAATTTGGAAAAAAACTTTGGAATTAATGTGTCATTAATACATTTCTCATAAAAATTGAAGGTCACTATTATACAAGGACATTATTTTACCTGGACCCATACATTCCTCTACGATCATACCATTTCATTTGATGGCAGGGATGACACTAACCATCATCGTTTCAATCTGACATGAGTCAGAGTCAACACGTTTCAGTTCAATGCAGTGGTCTTCAAACTCAGTAATATCTGCAAACCTCTTGTGACTAAATCTGAATTTTTCAAGAAAACCCTGTAAATTAAAAGTGTACCTTTTGTGCACAAAAATGAAATAAAATATCTTAAACCATAAACTTTAATTTAAAAAATAAATATTACTGCACAATTATGCAAAAACAAAAGTTTATTGCTGGTGATTTAGACCGAAATAAACACAGTGCCACTTATGCAAAAAGAAGGAGAGGAAAATAGAAAATGCAATTAAAAATCATCACAATTATATTTGCCAATTACTACAGAAACATGCTTGTTCAACCCATGAAAGTCGCCCGTGAAACCCCATGATTCCACTGAACACAGTTTGAATACCACTGACATTAGGTTTTGTACTTCCCATATGCTGAAGGTTTTCTTCAGCTTGCAGATAAATGACACATATAACATGTGTTGCCCATTACAAGTCAAAGTTCTCTGATTAAACTGAAATTACTACATTCAAACTGTTTTCTTTCACGTCATCTTCAGTGCAGAATTATCAAACACTCCATCTTCCTAAGTACCCCACACATAAAAATCTCATGCATTCATATCTGGCAAATGATGAGGCCACAGTCCTCCTAGTTACTCCTTCACCAAAAATACTCTGTAAATAGCATATGAAATTGTTTGTGGTATGAGATTTTGCATTGTCATGATGAAGAAACAGTTGAGATGCTCTAGTAATCAGGCAGCTGTTCTAAAAATGGTGTCAGAATGTGTTATATATGAGTGAATTCATGGCCTTAAAAAATGGATCCAATAATCCAAGATATGCTCATAGCACACCAGATATGAATGTTACTGAAATGTAATGGTATTCTGTGGATTAACACGGGATTTTCTGCAGACCAATACCTGTTTTCCTGTGAACATATGTATCCACTGAAGTGAAACCCAGTTTCATCACCAAATAAAAGAAGTGTGGGATAAATTTTCTGGTCTAAACTTGCTGAAGGCACCAGTTCAGAAAATTCAATTTTGCTTCATGACCTGCATCTTTATGTTTGTCAGCCAGCTATCTTACATAAGTGCAAATGCAACAGTTTTGTTGCATCACACCCATCTGCGCCAAGTCAAGCCAAAGATTATCTTGGATACCTCAATTCTAACACCAATTTCACCCAGGTTTTCCACAGGTTGAATGTGTCTTCTGCATGTCCTCTTACTGTCTAAAATGGAACCTGCCATTTGAAACCTTTCCACATATTTGTAAATTGTTTTCCTGCATGGAACTGACACATCAGGAAACTTTCATCTGAATTTAGGATGATGCTTCACATACAAACTGCATTTAGTGTTACGTACCACAAAAAACGCATACTTCCACAATATAATCTTCAATGTAACTGCAGATAAGTCACAGGGACCTCACAATTTCTCCACTCAGCAGTGTGGGAATAAGCTGGTGACTGGGCTTAGTGTATAGCATAAGTAATATCATGAGAAGTGTCCATCAGCTACAGGCTGTTAAAATAATGGTAATGCATCATTAAAATAACTATCACCTTTTATTCCCAATTCAAACAGTAGAACAACTGAAATGAAACCACCTCATCCCTGCATGGACAATAAACACCCAATGAACTCAGTGACTGGCACTTTTAACTAACAATTTTTCAGCAGCCATGGGTCCAGATTCATGATTTTGTGACTATACCGAACCACTCACCCCTAAGACTCAGTCAAATAGGGCAGGTTACAGCTGTACATCATCGCAACACTTGAAAATCCCAAATTACGCAGAATTGGATTACCAACTCTGAACAGAAAGGTAAACCAGTGTATTTATAAATGCAACAGTACAAACAAAAATACCAAAATTTACCAAGCTCACTTGTATTCCCCTAGTAACTCATACTCACAAATCCAGAAAATGATCATGGACCCCAGACGACCATCTGAACAGTGGCTATAGCTGTCACATCTAGCATACTCTTAACCTAACTCAGTTGAAGATCAGACTACTACGAGTTAAACACATAGCTGTGAGCTTCCTGCCTTTCATCCAAAACACTTTCTACTGCAGCAGCAGAGTGCTATCTGAACATAACATCAAAACAATAGGCCTCCCGCCCATGAAAGTATTTGACCTACTTCATCCTGTCACAGATGATCTGGACCTAAAATCCCTAAGCACATAGCATATACCACTACCTGCAAATGTGGAATAGTGTATAATGGACCAGGGTTAATGAACACAGTGAACACCACTGCCATATCAGTGTACCAACCACAGAGGCTGGCAGTAGTGGGAACAACACTGTTCTTTGCTATCAGATCCTGCTCAACACCAGCATCCTGATCAGAAAATCAAGGCACATGGACCAGCACAGAAGGAAAAACAATACAGCCTGAGCTGAATCCAAACAACTTCAACAAGAAAGAAAATTTATCTTTACACAGGTTGTAAAAGCCACTCATCCACTCCTAGAAAGCAGAAGGCATTCTCCAAAAATGAGATAGTCTTGCCTTCCTATGGCAGTACCAGTACCAGTACCCACATGAATAAAACTCATCATTCTCCACCTTCACCTCCCCAATCACTACTGTACAGAAATCTTTCAGTGTCACACACTACTTCCACATTTCTCCTCACCATTCATAGACCTGAAAAGGGCTGTTTATTATTACCCTGATTGTCTCAATTCCTACTGGCTTGGTACAAAAATCACCCCTTCTTCCCCTTCCATAGCCCTGACTGGTCACAATCCTTGCAGCCTTCCTATAACTCATCCACTTACTCCTCAAAATCACTTCCATATGCACCTGTAACTAATTTAGTCATGCTAAAGATGGCGATAGTGCAGTCCTGTGAAACGTGAAACAAACATAATCCTGTATGGTGTAATAACCCATAAGACTACCATCTGAGCAACAGCTGCTGCAAAAGCCTGAAAACTTGAATGATTCATTATGCCTAACCATCCACTGCAACATCACATGACTAACAAAATCAAAATAATATTCTTGTCATTTTGATGCCCCAAAATGATTATTTCCAAAGTACAGCAAGCATCACTAACTCCTGTAAAAAAATGCTTTTGTAAACCTCACAATAAATTTTTCATACATCAAGAATAAAGTTCAAGGTCCAAATAGTAACGTGAATCAAAATATTACAAGTGGCATGGCAAATAAAAGCCCCCACTTAAGACCTTTCAGCTGGTACAAGAATGCACTCTCTACCTTCATTAGGATCACAGGTATGAACATTTTAGTGAAACTGAATGAAAGAAAATTTCAGGAAAAATTAGAATTTCAAGACCATGTATCTCTGCATTTAATGGGCAGTGCAAGGTAACTCTTCATATATGCCACTTCCTAAGGAGATCCAAGAAACTTGCAAACTTTACTAGAATCAGAGATGCTCCTAAAGTGCAATTACTTAACATGACATGCTCATAAACAAACATACATTCCAGCGATCCAAGATATGCAGAAAGATCTAGCCAAAAAAAACCAACAGCTTTTACCTTACTGTACACTGTTCAAGAGAGTGTATCCTGCCATCTCATCTGTGGGAATAATGAATCTACCAATCCCCCCTCCCACTCTACTTTCATTCACTCACACATGCCCCTTAAGATAATCACCAGACAGAAAAGAAAGAAGAGGCACACAGCCACACTATCAATCAACTGACATAATGATCCTTCAGCCAGTCACTAATAGTATGTAGCCAGGTCCTGATATCACTCTTTCTTTGCTCATAAACAATGGACCAACCTCAGTAGCTCAGTACTATAAAAGCAAGTTTCAGCCATGTTAATGATTGACCTAAACTCTCTTTAATTTCCCAAAAAGTTAGTCTCAGGCCTCTAATCTAACTCACCTCAAATAAGACACAAAGAACTTAAAGCACAGCCCAAACAGAAGAATAACAATCACCTACCAAATCCACCCCTGGAAATGACTGTATCATGGCCATGATGTTACGGCACCTCTCTCGTAAAGCTCTCACCCACCTGACCCTTCTTTTTAACCATATTCTGTTATTTGGAAACTTTCCCACTGCTTGGAAATCCGCCAAGGTCATCCCAATCCCGAAACCCGGAAAACCACCCTGACCCCTGCTCCTATAGACCCGTCAGTCTTCTCAGTACCTTAAGCAAACTTTTAGAGCATGTTATAGCCCACAGACTGAACCTTTTTATCCATCAGAACCACATTCTGCCCCCAGAACAGTTTGGCTTCCCAAAAAAATATTCACCTGTCCATCAACTTGCACAAATCACCGATTTCATCACCCATGGCTTTAACCTTAACAAACATACAGGCATGGTCCTACTTGACATAGAAAAGGCTTATGACACTGTCTGGATTACTGGCCTCCTTTATAAACTTATCTTGTTGCGCTTTCCAACTTATCTCCTGTTCTTTCTTCAGTCTTACTTGGAAGATCATACTTTTACTGTCCACCTAAATGGCACAAATTCAATCCCAAAACAAACTCCCTCCAGGCTCCCCCAGGGCATAGTGCTATCAACTACTTTGTTTGCCTTATACCTTTCAGACATGCCATATCCTCCACACACTCATCTAGCGCTTTACGCAGATGACACAGCTCCTTTATCCCAATCCTGGCGTCCTGACACCATCTCCCATCGACTAAGCCAAGCTGTCACCACATTACTTAAATACTTCGCCAAATGGAAACTCCGTTTAAATGCACACAAGACAGAATCAATTCTCTTTTCAAAGCGTCACCCATGTCTTCCGGACCCAGTATAACTTGATAATGCTTCTGTGCGCTGGGCCTCGGACCTAAAATATTTAGGCCTTCTTCTAGACCCAAAACTGCTCTACACCAAGCACCTACGTACCACTTCCAACAAAGCCACAGGTACTCTTTGTAACATCTTCCCTCTCCTTAATCGAGACTCCACACTCACACAAACCTCCAAATTAACCCTATATAAATTACTAATTCGATCCCTTCTTACATATGCCACCCCTGTCTGGAATACCACATGTAATTCAAATTACCTCAAACTCCAAGTTGTCCAAAACAAGAGCTTGCGCATCATTGGAGCCTATCCCAGGGAACTCCCATCTCCCATTTGCACGACTCCCTTAATATTGAATCTCTTCGAGACTTCATTCGCCATCTGACGGTCAAATGTTTTACTAAATGCCCCTAACCCTCTGGTCCAACAAATAGGTAAGTATACACTATCCGATCTAAACTCTTTATACAAAATCTACAAACATAAATGACTGAAACATATACTACTGTAAACCAGCTCACCATCAGGCATAGTGTTTCTTTTAGTCTTTTTCACTAACATTATTTTTATTTTTCCCTATTTATAACTTTTGGTTCATGTACTCATTTTAGTTAAATTGGTTATCAGAACAATTTTTGTAATTTTTTCCTTATATACTGTAAATACTGCAAATTGTAATCTTCTATTAAAAAAATTAAAAAAAAAAACCAATCACCATGTTGAGGACCTTTTGTTGTGCCAAGACAGTCTCAGTTACAAATCTCCCCATAGTTCTGCTGCATACTATATATAACAAATATTGCAGATGTAATTAATTATATTTTAACAAGTTTTTAAATTTGGTGTACAAACTCCCTGAGGACTGCACAGACATGCCAAAACAAGTATGAATGGTGAAAGACCACACTTTTATGTATGTCTGTAACTTGTGCATTGACTTGGTTTTATAAATTAATGTTAAGCAAAATGCATAGAATGAATAACTTCATCCACATCAGCCATGCCCTTTTCCTTGGAGGGGTACTGCTGCACAAGTTTTTGGACACTGATAAAAAACATACCACAAGCATAAGTTATAGTTAAACCAACAAATGCACTATAATCACTAACAAAGTACATCTTTCAACCCCTACATATGTTTTGGCAGACAACATGCACAGTACATATAATATAAAACACCACAAGCATGATAAATCCTTTCTTATAGTTGTTTTTCTGAAAGTTCATCCTCAGTCACCAATTTCATTCATAAAAGTGCACATATTAGAAAACATTCCCTACTTTTACTATGGAGAACTTTCAATCAACCTGTGGAAATACAGGCCTTACTTTTCAACAGAGTCTCAAAGTGCCAACATTCGGCTTCTATGTAGGCCTCACACCTTTTGACAATGTTTACACCCAGCAAAGTTGCTCTGCAGATATATAAATTTCGTTCTTTAGTGTACCCCACAAATAACAGTCACGGATTTCAACTGAGTGAATGTGGAGGCCACAATCCTAAGACTAATCAACAACTGACAAAAAGGTTAACTTGTCCATAGAACTATTTAGCTCCATGTGATGTATCACTGTAGAGCATGAAATTCCCATATGGTTATCTTAGTTACTTGAGTTTAAAAGTTTCTTAATTAACCTCACATACTGTTCAGAGTTTACTGTTTCTTCATAACATATACCATCTACTGATCACCAAGCCCAAAACTCAATTTTTTATATTGTGCTATGGCACTTCACAAACAACATGGGGATTTTCTGTACACCACTGTGTGCTGCTATGACTATGCACACATTCACATAACCTAAACCACAACTCATCAGTATATGATGTAAGATTTGGATCACAATCATTGTACAGCAATTCCTTAAAAAACCTACACCGTCAAATCGTTTCACACTCTGGTAGTAGATTGTTTTGTGAAGTCATAATTTTAACAAATCTGTTGCACTGTGAATTGAACTATTCAGAATTCCATATGACAAGCCAAAAGATGCAAGGAGATTTATGGCTTGCTTCCAATCATGCACCAACATCATCAAGATTGTTGCAGTTAGGACATTTTCAGTCTTTATTTTATCTACTACTAGTCCTGTTGTTTGAAACTTGGATGCTACACTGTAAATTGTTGCTTTGCATTGCACTGTGCTATGAACATATTTTCTACAACATTTTCTTTAAAATTTCCTTCGCAAGAAACATTTTAAAAGAGTATCAAATAAATACTCTTTGTCCAATGTTATGTTCCATTTTCAGTCAAACACCGCACCACCAGCCCCATGCACATGAGTAAAACTGAACATCACACATCCAGTCAGCAGATGACATGGTTAATGTGGTTGTCAATGAAGTTTCAAAAGGCCCATCTGCTTTTTGTCTGACACCCTATGGTCAGCTAGCAACATGAGGTAAAGACTAGGTGGCAAGAGTTCATCTTACTGTCTGCTCTAATACTACATTCCCTTTACTTCCCATTGTCTTTATCCCTTACTACACAAAATATGAGCACATGTAACTGAGTTGTTGTATCTGAGACAAATGCCTGAAAATTAGTCATTTACACACACATATACTGCACATCTAGCACTGTGCAAACAGGGCCAATTTTCATATCTCATCACATCAGCTGTAACTTCTTCCATCCTCTTGATACTTGGCTTTCTTATGTCTAAACATCTTCCTCAGCATTTTATTCTCACATTTAATGTATTCACATTGTGAACTGCTGTTGCAGCTGAGTATCAACATGAAACCCTCAGACCTTATGCCCTCAATCTTATTCTTCCCTTCGAGTGAGCTCAAGTTTTATGCCCAAAGATTATGTGAAAAACGTTAGGTATCTATTCAGCATATTGTACTGTTTTGGAGACTTATCATAAGCCTTTTCCCCATTACAAGACCCAATCCGTTTTAGATGACTTACTATAGTACTGTATACTACTAGAAATTAAAGGGCTTATTACATATCACACTATAAGGACATAATGAGCAAAGGAATCGCTCCATGCATTTTTAACCTCGTAACTAGACAGAGATGGTCGGCTTCATGCCTTGGCCAGTTTATCCCAAGTGGAAAACCTCATGGTACCTAGTGCATAGAAGACTACGTAGGACCCAGAGCCAGTATAGATGTGGCAGTGAAGAGAAAAATTCCTGCCCCTGCTAGCAGTTAAACAGTTGACAACCTAGCCATTATACTAAGCTATCTTCTGAGGGGTTACCTGGACAAAACCATCGTTCAATCAAGAATTCTATCCAACTGGCAACAGCAGCAAGACCATACTCCACACTGTGATTCAGTATGAAGGAGTCAAGTGACAGAGTTCTTGGGTTTGTCAGTGCTATCATCAAAAACTCTGAATAATGGAAAAATGACATAAAACACATGTACCATCCCAGTACATGATATGATGGAGGTGCCAAGTCTGCCACGAACAGTCCCACAGAAAAAATAAAACCAAGGAGAGCAGCACGAACTGCAACCTGCAAGTGAAAAGAATAATTATACCATCATACCAATAACAAAAGGAAACAACATATATTAGGAAATTAATGAAATGTATCAAAATAAACTACAACAGTAAAAATGGAATAAAATGGGCAATGTTGGACACAATGATAAATTTTGAAATTTATGCAGGTCATTTACTAGTGTTAGAAAGTCAAATCGCCCTTCAAACTCCAACCTCAGTGTCCTCATCACGAGGGGTGGGCAACAGAAGATAGGAATTGCTCACTAAGTGAAGCAATGCAGGGATTTAGATCCAAAACCACTAAGGTAGCCTAGAAGGCCTAAAATAACTTATGAGACTCTGAATCCTAAACAAATCTAGGCTACTGTGGGCCAATCCCCCTCATATCCTAAAATTTAGTTGATTACAAGCAAACAAATAGCAATCATAGAAAGCCCTTTGTAAACCCTCTACACGTACTGGTAGAAGAGGTTCAACTAAGTGAAGTGAAGTCAAATCTAGAAGACAACAAAAGACTGGGCATGTAACTAGGATAGGGAGGCAAGGAGCACATACCAAATTTTGGTGTTTAAATTTTTCCAACAGTGTATGTTTAATAATAAAGCAGGAAGGAGACAGAAGGAAACCTTTAGAAGATGTGATGAGGGCTGAAGGTAATGTAATTGCCTCAGAGATGTGGTAGGTGGCATGCTTTGTTATAAAAAGTGTTGAATATTCATGTTCTGCTACCACAGCCAATTCTGTAAACAGTGGTGATAAATAAATGGCATAGTTGACACACATAGACTACCCCTCAAAAACAAACAAGATAGGCAATGTACACATAATGTAATATTTTAGCACTTTCATGGCCATTTAATGTCACCAGCAACAATAAAATGTACTCACATCTTCATGCTAAGTACCTGCAATTTCTGCCCGACTTTAACCCAATTTGGATTTTCTTGAAAGATTTTCATAAAAGACCCCAGTATCAAATTTCACAAAACCTGTCCAGTGGAAGGCATGTTGATACAGGCAGAAAAGCCAATAAACATCAGGAAGCTAAGAAGCACTTTTTGCAACTATGCAAACATGCCTAAAAAGAATCAAGGATTGTTCTCAGCAATTTATCAACATCACAACAAAAAATTATAGTAACACACAGTATTTTTAATGAAATAAAATTAAAATTCCTGTCTTCTGAGATAGTTAACCATTTAGTGATCAACGAAGCATCATATCCAACACGACCTGAGTCTTTGTCAAGACTGCTGTGAGAGCCTCAAATATCACATAAAAAAAATTACTTCCCCTGGATTATTACTTGGAAGCTAATGTACTTTTATGCATTATATGCAGTGTTAATAAACTGAACACATATTACAGAGATAATGGCTGTTGATGTGTCCACATGTCAGTGAAAACCATTAGACAAGTTTGATTCAATCTGATATTAAAGGTCCTTCAAAAAACCTGCCAGACCAGTTTGATTTACATAAAGGCTGATGTCCGAGCAGTATGCTCTTATAAGGGAAAAGCAAGCAAAGAATACACATGGAACTCTGTGTATTCCACTATGGTGTGAACGTTGCCCATCTTGTTTTAAATGGATTAGTAAACTTACAACACATGCAGTAAATGTTTCAAATAGTTTTCATCATGTAAGTTAGAATATTAAGATCTTCACTTTTCTGTGATGTTATGTAGTGTTCATTGGTAGTTAGTTACTGACATTTTGGGACAACATATCGGTCCCATCTTGAAGGGCCAAGCAGTTTCTTCTTGGATTGCTTGACCCTTCAAGATGAGACCCATTGGTGGTCCCGGAACATCACTAACTAACTACCAATCAATGCTGCGTACCATCTCAGAAGAGCAAAGATCTTGTTTACACCACAGCAGAAGCCTGAAATCATGCACAGTTAGAACATTATAAATCATCAAGAATTAAAGACAAAGTCGGGACACACTGGCTAAATTTGCAGTACAGGCCACCATAACTCAGACCAATGCCTGCTGTAAAACAGAAATCTGTTATCATAGTGTAAAAAAAGAGAGAGAGAGAGTAGAGTAGAGTAGAGTTGAATAATGACCAAGTGTCTATTAATCATTTCTTTTCATTATTTGCGAGCTGTGCCACAATGCAGGCAATCAGTCACCAGCCTCTCAGAGCTGAGGTCTGAGTTTGTTCCCAGGGCAGTCAATGGAGTTTGTGGTGGACAAAGTGGCAATCGAACAGGCTTTTCTCTGAGTACTTAGGTTTTCCTCTTTCAGGATCACATCACTTCCAAGTGCTAACAGTCCATGTCACACTCAACTATGCACTAGAAGTCGGGGACATCAGCCGCTGCCCTTGCTTAGGTAGTTGCACCAGGATTTGGTACCTGTATCCACTATCCAAACAACAGTAGAACCTCACTGGTAATTAGTCAGTGGACGTGGATACAACACCATGCATGTTCCATACTCATTCATTCATCTATCACTAACACTGTATATTTTAGCAAACGACACAGTGTCATTAAAACTTAAAACAATGTTGAAGAACTTCACTCACTTGCAGCCATAAGGTATACATCACAGTAAAACATGCATACTCTACAAACAATACTGATGTTTCACAATGAAATTACAGGACCACAAGACCACTTTATTTTATTGCAACTAACTACAATGTTACAAATACATCCTAGCTATTTGGGCTTTGGCATGATGTTTCTCAGAGTTATGGAAAAATAAATTCTCTGCCAAACCATTCGATTTCCATCTGTCTACTACATGCTACACAAGGCAATTAGACAAACACGACATACCATACTTTCAGCTATATCAAAATGTTTTGGGGCAGAAATGAGTGCCATATGTATATGAAGATCTTGAACTGGTAATTTAGTATATATGACAAAGATAGCCAATTATGTACCCACTGCATGGGAATCTTAATCAAGTGACAACCATCTGTGCCTTAACATGAGCAACAGATCATATCCAGATGCAGAGACTTGCATTATGACTGCTAGAATTTCTCAAGTTCAAATGTTTAACTTGAAGGAAATGTAAAATTGTATTGATTCGTAAAGCACATTTAGACAGCTTTGATGTAACATTATTTCAGCAACTTTCACAGTAACAGACCTCCATTACAGAGATTCAATCGAACCAAAAATGTGCCAACCAATCTGACTCCTTTCAAAAAATTTACACAACAGGACCGTTACATTCTCAAATAAATATCATATATCAATAGTAATAGCTAAGCCTGACACATCTGATCAGGGGTCCACAAATGTTTAAAAAATCTTGGAGCCACTTCAAAATTCTAGGTGCCAGACGGGGAGATATGAAGCAAGTTGCCCAAATGACCTGGCACCCCAGATTTCTGCACTGCTGCAGCTGATGTTTCATAAATTTGCACACAGAATACATAATATATTCCGAGCTGAGATACCAGACAACCATGTATGAAATAACATGGATATACATCACATCATTTACCAGCACAGATTCTAATAAATAGACTTTTTGTTTATGCTAATGACAGCCAACACAAACATAATGAAAATTATATTATAAGAAACTAGATTAATGCAACTTAACTTCTCAATGAGTCCTAATGAAAATATGGCAAAAACATGTCTCAACATTCCTAGTATAACAAAAGATATCTGTCCATAATTAACAACATAATGTCACGCATTAAGAGAACCAGGCTCCAGGAATTTGAGGTTGTTACAGCAGTGACTATGAAGACTACCTTCTTGTGGGATGTGGCACCATGTTATCCAGTACAGATATACCAGTTTCAGAGACATGTTTTGTCTCCACTGTTCGGGTAGATGAAACGCCAAAGATGGAGGCTGCACGCTCCTCCAAAACGTTCATAAATTTATACTAGTTATGGCAACATATACCTTAAGGAAATGTTCTTCATATCAATATTACTTCATAACTGTCACAATTTACTGCCATAGTAAATTTCAATTTATCACAATAACCATTACTGTCTGCTTATTTTGGAGGTAGGTTAGACTATTTTTCTTAGGAAGTTATTTATTTATCATACCAACTCATGCACAATTTTACAATATTATTACTTCACCCCTATATTGGTATGATAAATAAATAACTTCCAATTGCTATAGAATGCACGGTCAATATTTTTCTTAGGTTTAGTAACGGTAGGTAAACTCTCTTTTCTGCGGTTGTTTGTCAGTTTTGTGTTTGCAAAACTACATTATAATAGGAATCTGCAGATCTCACTACCTATAAACATTACAGAATCCTCTGTATTGCTGTATATAACAGCTTGCTAACAAATAAAAATTAGGCTACTCACAACGATAAGGTTATTCTTCAACACAGAACTCCCACAGGCACAATGCAATACACATAAGGCAGAACACTTGAGTGTCTTGATATTATTTATTGTCCACAATCAACATTACTGAAGCAAAAAATGTTAAAAAATTGGATTACAAACAGACTCGGTACCTGAGAAGCATAGCCACGGAGGCAAAGAAGCAGAAACACATTCACAGCAACGTAATATGACGGAAGGATCCACCACACATGAGAAACAATGCAGTTTCTTGGTAAAATTAATAAAACAGATATCATTAAGGAGGCCAAATAGCAATACAAGCTGATCTTTCCATTGTATATTAACATTTTAACACTCCATTAACAATTACATATTACTAATACAAACACTGTTTACTTAGTGACGCATGTACGGTTACGTCGTTTCTGCGGCAAAACATTTAAACGCTTTACGAAATATCGTTAGGAGTTCAAACAAAGGCTATCACCCTCCGACGACGTACATTTCAATCAAGGATGAGTGCACGGATGATTACTGTACCAATTCCGTGTCCAAACGAGTCTATTCTCTTTGCGCTACCGAAATCGAACACTACTTTCTCTTGAGGTTGCAGCAACTATCATGCGATGTCACTACATCATTCAAGGAGTTATCCATAAACATCAGGGCGATCGCTTTGCACAAAAACACGATCATTAATTTTATTTTTGCTCACCGTGCTTTTCACTAATACAATTTTTTACACCAACTAATGAACGTAAGCCGATCCAATGGCCGTGCGGTCTAAGGCGTGGGTCTTCGCCGCTCGCTTACTGGCATCTGGGTTCGAATACGCCGGGCATGGATTTTGTGTTGTTTGTTGTACAAGATAGTATGATCATAAGTGACATGAAGAAGGACGGAAGTATTTAAAAGTACAAAATGGATCAAAGGGAAATACCGGGACAGAAAAAAATATATATCCCACGGGGGGCATGGATGTTTGTGTTGTGTTTGTTGTAAGGACGGTAGTATGGAACGTAAAGTGACATGAAGGACGAAAGGAATTAAACAGTACAAAAATGGATCAAAGGGGGGAAAACCCCGGACAGGCGAAAAAGAAAATCCCACCGGGGGCATGGATGTCTGTCTCTTATGAGTGTTGTGTGTTGTCAGGTAGAGGTCTCTGCGACGAGCTGGTCCCTCGTCCAGAGGAGTCCTACCAACTGTGGCGTGTCTAATGTGTGTGATCATGAAACCTCGACGAAACGAGGCCCAGGCCCATATAAGGCTGTCAAGCCATAAAAAATTGCACACGTAAAACAACTTTTTGTAGTTTTTATTGTAAAATGTCACCCCTACACGTGTTTCGATCCTAGGGTCATCATCAGGGTTTTTTGTTTTAAAAAAAAGTCACTATCACTTCAAATGCATATTTTGAAGGGCCCAATAGCAATCATGTCTTAATATTGTTTTAGTTTAAATATCTGAATTTTAAATTTCATAAAACATTAAAACTTATGATTTATAAGTTAAAATCGTAGTTTCAATATTTTGATTAACGGTGTAGGTGCTGGTGTCATGAATCCTACCTCTACACCGGGCGGGACATAGTATCGTCAAACGGAAAATGCAATTTCATTGGTGCTGAAGCTTCAAGACATGCAGAAAAGAGTCAAGATATACAAAGGACAATCGGCAACATTCCTCGCTAAATGCGTTCAGTGATCAATAGTCAAAACCAGCAAACCGAAGATGACATTTACGTCGCCCCACGAGGTTCCCGTAATCGGTTCATTCTTCCATTTATGCAGTGTTTACTTCTCTACATAGCCGAAGCAGAAGAGGTCACAGCAATTTCAACGAAGCACTCGAAGTACAAGTTCCAAAGGGGCACAGTAGCCTCGCTGGAATAGTCCCTCCAAGGCGTTTTCAAAGACGCAATCGGGCGATAGGCCATCGCGATGACATTTGACACTCGCAAACACGTCTATCGCCGCGCCAGGCCCGTGCCCTATAATTCTCTACGGGTTAAGGAGCATTCACCGCACTCTCTACTTGAGTGTCACTAATTCTGTAATGCGCGCCCTTTGGGTGGCCCATGTACGGTCGTCAAAAATGTTTGATTGACAAGACCTATTTTCCGTCGAATACTCAACAGGGTTAAACGACGAATTGCATCTCTATGAGCACCATTTACTTCTACCAGAGCATAACTTCGTGAATTTTTATGGATGCCATGTATATCGCAAATCTGCTTCTCAGAGGCCTACTTCCAGGTGAGAATAGAAGAGTTTAAGCAGCTAAAAAACATCAACATAGCGAGCCGCAGCTTGAATGAGCGGAGGAACCACAAAAGGCCGTGTTCCATCGAATCAATAACTATGGGTTCGCGTGGGAATAGAAAAATACAAATTCTTCAGGCCCTCAATAAAGAATCTCCGTTCATTATTGACAAGGATGGACCATAATGAAGTCGCTGAAGTGGCCAAGATGGCTGCATCCAGTCACCACTCTCTACTTCTTTGTTGGACTAGTCAATTTCTACTAGACGTTCGCCCCTCCATGAACTTAATAACATGGACACGAAATGGGCGTGATTAACTAACTGCCATCAAGCTTTCAACATCAGCAAGTGCCTTCTTAATTCGGATATTCACGGCGCGCAATACGAACCGTCGCAACAAGTGATTATTTTATCCGAAACGGCAGAACATATAGGGGAGAGGGGGGATAGTTGGCACACTTTTCACGTTATAATTTTTCACATTTTCTCTGTACATGTTAAGTTGAATATAGTGGCACGTATGGTTAGCAACACTCTTGGGCTACAATCTGACCTACACAAATTTGACGCTAATCATAAGGAATAGGAGGGAGAGGCTTTTGCCCTAACCTCTGCACGTGTGCCAACCTGCCCCACGCACGGGGTAAGTTGGCATATGGTAAAATACGTGGAAAATCAAGATGCCAACTTTTCAAAGCCAAGACATAACAGACAGTGATTAATATAATGTTTTATGGAACAAACGTGTCAGATAGGGGCGCACCAAAGGGGGGCTACCAGGCTGCAGCCCCCCCCCCCCAAACACCCCAAAACTGAAATTTAAAGACACAGATTTTGTGAATACAATGATATCAAGGTTTTATGTGATTTACCCTGCAGCCAAATTCAGCCACTGAAATTAGCTGATGACTAGTACATTAGAATTTTGAATAATAAACTAATAAAATTAAAAACAATAAGATATGACACTGTGATTGAGTCATGGAACATGTAGTTATATTTGTATGTATATAAATGCAGTTGCTGACAGTGTTATGTTATACTCATGACAAGATTTTCATAACACAATTTTTAAAATCAAACACAAATAATATTCAGCCTCAGGGTCAGCACTCCCCCCACCCCCCCCCCCCCAATGAAAAATTCTGGTTGCGCACCTGGTGTCAGATACAGGTTGTGCGCAACAACGAGGTATTATTATGGTAATAAAACAGTTGAGAAACAATAGAATTTCGGCCCAAAATTCAATACATTTACTTAAATTGAAAAAGGAAATCAAAAGGAAAGGTAACTCAGCATGGCACTAGCCTACCACCAGCAATTCTAAATAAAGTATCCCAATCCCATGAGACTGGTAATTTAAGCAAACACAGTTGGGAGAGCCACCAGTCCATTACTCAAGTGACCGCAACTTGCATTCTGTGCACTGAATCCACATTTCTCTGGATGCGCCAAGACAGTAGAGGTAGGAAGTATCCTCGGAGTCTTCTTCGTCTGTGTCGCCCGCATTTTTTTATTATTTTTTTTTTTTATTTTTGCTTTCTGCTCTTGTAAATCTCTCCTTAGATACGTGACACGCTCCTCTTTCTTATATTTTAGGCCCAGTTCTTCTCTCATTTGCTCCGAGCCTTCTGTTGTACTGGTGTCAAAGTATTTTTGACAGAGGTATCAGCCAAAATGACAGTTATTTTCTTGTTCTTGTTTACATTCTTGCTCTTTTTGCGTACGCTTTAGGAAGGTTTCGAACGTCCTCTGGAGTAGCAGGATGTGTGCAACATTTGAAGCAGAAGATGATCATTTGGGAGAATCATCAAAATCGCAGGACGTTCACCGTTGCTACTGGAATCTGCAGCCTCCATAGGAGGGGCAGCTATATCTGCAACGTAATCTTCCATAAATTCCTCATTTTGAAAGATATCGCCGCTGAGCAGGTTGTTGCATACATCTGTTATATAATAGATGTTCCTTACATTATCTATATATATATATATATTATAGAAACTGAGGCAACGACATTGCATTGATGCAGTACCTTCTGTACTTTGTCCGTATCATCGGACCTTATCACTTGCTTATTAGTACTTTCTCAGCATACGTCTCTTTGTATTCGCTTTGCCCAATGTTTGTAACTGCTTATCTGTTATTCTTCCTGGAATTATGGAGCCCACCGTGTGACTCCTTGCAGACGCACAGTCACATGTGGAGGAGTAACGACCACTCCTACGCACAGATCACACACAAGCCTGTCTGATAAAACCTCTGACGCCTGAAAGGGCGCATTCCCGATCCTGCCGTTGATGAAGACAGTCTGTATAAGTTGCTGCGAGACCTTCCCGGCCTGTTTTCTGTAAATACGGCCTATTGTAATTAAAGTGCCTGGAACCTGGTACAACGAGTTTGTTTCAAGCATCCCTCACAACCTATACGAACCCTATGCCGGTGGAGCAACATCCACGATACGCCCCACCGACCTTCTCCGAAATTTCGGGGATACAACAAGGTAAATTCCAGAAAACTGTAATCCTGCTTTGGTATTTGCAGTAAAAAGAAGTCAGGTGCGAAGGTGTGTTGACCACACAAGGATTGTCAGGTATTTCACTGTTGTGCCTGTATGGTTAGTTATGCAGGCATCATAAGCTCGGTTCACATACGTGGTAAGCGATCCGTTGACAGACCTGTCAAGAGGTTGGAGTTACGGCTGCAGTGTGGAGGGAAGTTGAGGACAGTCACGCCATTCTCCTTGCAGTAGTCTATTGCCCGTATGGCCAAATGCGAATAATGCTTGGCTACTACGTAGCAACAGAACTACTGATCTCTCTTTAGAAGGCTTAGCATGTGCCACGAAACGTCTTACATAGCTTACAAAATGCTCCTCCGTCATCTACCGAGAGGGATGGACGGTATGTTCAATGAGTGTTGGTGAGGTGGTTTTACCTCACCCTGCCTTACCCTTTTGCAGTATCTTGCCCAAATACGAAAAGAAATCTGAAATCCTTCGCCGCTTTCCTTATTGACCGTCCACGTTTTCGCAGAGCTCTCACAGCTTGTAGCAATAATCCAGACGTGTGTTGCTCCTATATGACCTCTTCTTGCAAGTACGCAATATTTAGCTTCTTAAACCGGACAGAAAAAAATCACACTGCTAAATAATTAACGAATGAGATTCTGATCTACAGCGGGGCAAGTTGACACTGTGAGCCAACTTGCCCCACGTTGAGTGTGCCGACCTGCCCCGTCGCCACCTTCTTATGTTTTAGAGTGTATCATCCTCAAACAAAATGGAAGTCTACAATTCCCTCTAGCTCCAATATTAGCCAAAAGGAGGTACCATTCATGGGTGGCACAATGTCACATGTAGCTGTAACCAAACTTCAAACACAAAACATTTTATAAAGCGATAAAAAATTACTTCCTGCGGTGTACAAAATAAAACACTACACCACACTTCAGTCATAGCTCACAAAGCGCTGACGCTTGCTGACCGCTCTCAGGAGAAGTCATTGAACAGTACAAATTGATAGGTGTTGCTATCCTGCGCCATATTTGGGAGTTATGGCCATTTTGCCAACTTACCCCTGTAGCCAACTACCCCCCCTCTCCCCTACTTGGTGCAGTCATACAACACCGGCCACTATATAGTTCATGCAACGCTCACGCTTCGTATTCACTCAAGATAGTATGGCAGAACTACAGCCAGAACAAAAAGGAGGCCCTGCGCTTATGTCAGCCGCCAAAACGTTTTACAAGTATATCTACACTTGCATTTCAAAAATTTCACAGATCTGTTCCTCTGTTGTCGAACTTTGGTAATCCAATGGGGCCTTATTCAGCCAAATGACTCCAACGCTGGGCGACTACCCTTCTCGCCTACGACTTCACGTTCAACTATGCAAGTCGACGGACTTCGGAAGGGCTGACGAGCTTTCACGTTTCCATTCGTAGCAATCGGAGCAGGACGAACAAGTCTTCGACGCTCCTCTTCAAACCGAGTTCGATATGACCAATTACCTGAGCGTGACTTCTGATAAAATAAGCCTGAAGATCGGGATGGACGCTTCCTACAGACAGTGAAGCAATTCAACAACTTTCGCTGGCCTGAAATCTGACTTCTTCGCCAACAACCTCATCTCTGGTCACACCTCGAAAGTTACTGCCAATGCTGCGAATCCATCACAACCTAGCAACTGAGTATTCTGTACAGGAAACGCGTGGGTATCCTGTACGCGCTCCTGTTCAACGTTGTTAAGTCCCATCGCCAAGGACATCCTGAAACACAAAATAGTAAGTCTATCGTTCGCAACTACGCGGGCGGGCTGTGCGTGGGTCAGGAAATTGAAAATTTGGTTGCTCTGTGTTCGCCCTGCGCAGCAGCAGCAAAGAGTAATGTCAAAGGCAACAGTGAATTCCTGGCCTCCAGCAGCAACACTTTTAATTGCATCTACAGAGCCTTTTCTGGTCCTTATCTGATACAGTACTTCCTCAACGACGTGGGCGCCCACTCCGAGAATCCTGGCGTTATTGCAATGTCCATCTCTAAATCGAGGTTAACAGTAGCCTTTCTTCCCAAACTGCGTACCCAACATGGTTTTTCAGTGTCTAGTGACAACCACGTCTCACTGTTTCCTTCGCCCGAGTGCACAGACGTCTATAATGTGAACTTAATCAACCACAAACTTTCACGTCCGTAACACTCTCAATTGAAATGACAGGCCGAACAATTTGTTGACACCTTAAGCGTAGCCCCTTAAACTGAAAGTGCAGCTCAGGAGGACATATTCCAGATCACTTTAAGGACAACGCTGAGCTCCACTCTGAAAACAAATTCGCCTCGCTGAACTGTTGTTCGGACTAAACCTGATCTTCCTCCGGCCAAGAACCTAATGAAAGAATGACAATTCAACAGCCGTCACTGAGTTGTCTCACGTAAAGTTAACGTTGAAGATCTATGTTCGACACTGTCCACCTGAGAGTGGAAGGCGAGATCAGTCGCCAAACGAATTGTTGGACGAATCTGCGACATGACAAATGGCGATGGATCGACTCGCAGATTCAATGCCAATCACCTCCGGCCAAGACATACACCCACCCAGAGAAACACTATTCGGTGATGAATTCATCATGCCCCTTCGACGCCCGTAAGCTATTAATTAAGAAGTTGAAGTTTTGGAAGAAAGGCCAGTGGACCATAACTAAGAGCCCCGGAACCTGGGAACAGAAGCACTGTACAATTTCGAGCCGTAGCAGCAGAGTAATGTAATGAAATTCGCTGTCTGAACCCCGTCGGTCACGTCCCGAAACATCGATTTGAGCTCTCACACAATATAGAAGTACAATAGCGTCTAAACACGAACTCTAATACAACTAATATGGCATATACGCAACCTCTACGCTGTACACGTGGTATGAGTGTATCAGTACGTAGTGTTACTTCAGAACAGACGATTGCACAAGACGGATCCAATACAGACAAAGTTCACTAACCGACACTACCAATAAAAGATGTTCAACTAACCTGGATACACATATGTGAAGATTCAATATTGTAGCGATGTGTTCCCTAGCTACTACAGAGAGGGGCCCCGTTTAGGTAGACGTGACCAGCGATGTACTTTGATACGGGTTTGGTAGCAACGCTGCCACCAGCAGCCTTATAAATGCTGACGAAGGAATTCCAGGGCCTAGAGACTGGATGGGAACAGGGTCTCTGTCTAGGCAGCAAATAACTTTGTGTGGTACTATGGGTTTTACTAATGTACACTTTCACTTTACAGACCTCTACTACCATTTACACAAAAACTATTTATCAGCCACTTCTAATAAAGTCTAGATATCTGATTCTGGATTTCTACGAGTACTGGCCAATACACAGCCATTGTGTCACGTCATAAGTGCAAAAATCTATTTAAAGTGATTGTTGGCCCTATAATTTCTAAAGTTTCGAATTTATTAATTACCCTCTTAATTTAATATTCAAATATGCGAGTTCCTACTCCCAATAAGGTAGATAATTAAAATACAGCAATTTACTGCACCAACGCACGTTTATCAATATAAAATTGCAAATCATTATTCACTAATAATGCACACTTTGTAATGTAGCACTTCAATAATATTGTGTAACACATATAAAGTATGGCGTTTAAAAGAAAAGTACAGCACTACCGCCAAAATATAAAATTCAACTGGAACCTGTCAAATCCAAAACAATAATAACCAAAAGGCCAAGAAACACAAAACAAAAGACCGAAAAGACACCGGTAGTGTGGTTACACTTCTATTTACAAGCACAATACAGTGTCACCGCTAGGAGTATGATACAATATCGCCTGATCAAGACATCAAGCGATGAGCAACCAATCCCGTTTCGTTACGTCGATTATACCATTATTAGGACTTCTTGGACAACTAATAAAATCGTCTAAATAGCTCATTACCATATAAGGCTGCCACTTCCTGCTGTGTATCGGGCTACATACTGTACAGTACCAACTAAGCAAGTATGTACACTTATACAATAAATGAAAATTTCAAAATGTATGTACAATCCATGTCATTCATTACAATACAATGCACAAAAGAAAATATATGCCACATACAAAACGCACCATGCTACCAATCAAGGTCGCGTCAAAAATAGCCACTTGCGCTGTTCATAACACACAGATTGGCGTAAAAAATACAGGAATCGCTTTCACCCTTAAAAATCTACACTATGTTTAGATTTCAATGAAATTTTAACTCCTATTATGTGTGTTTATTACTCTTTATTGGGAATAATACCTAATTAATGTATTTTATTGCTCTAATTGTGAATGAGAGGCCTCTTCCATACCATATACCATACATTTCCGACTATATTACTTGCGCTTCTACCGGATGATGGCCGATTAAACCGGGCGAAACATGTAGAATAGTAAATTAACGAACGTATATTGTTCAAATGTTATGTTTCACTGGACAATAAATCGCCATTAACTAGTACAACGGGATGACGTTGCCTAAATTTAAAAGTCAATAAAACTATTTTTCACGAAAACCCAATTTGGTTCTATATAAAATTCCTACATATTTCAAACCCTAAAGGTTATCATCAGGCAAGAATGCACAAAAAGGTCGGTGGTGAACATTTAAAATTCTCATTCCTATGAAAGAAATATCCTACTTACAAATATTTTTATTACAATTATTGCATTAAAACCGCCTAATAACAGCCTTCACTATGTATAATACACAAATTTATTTTCATGCAGGAAGAAACATTTTTACACTATAAGCCCAACTGAAAAGGCGACATGAAACAGAAAGCTCTGATCTCTTTATCTCAACTCTAATGCTTGACGATTAACGATTTTCACGTCTGTAGCCCTTCAGTGCACTCGGTTCTACGGCTGACGTACTGCACATTGTTCTTGTTCGTACTTGATTCTGTTTACTGTTCGTAACAGGCAGTACACGCTCACACTGCACTCGTCGCACACGCTGTCTACCAACGAATGGCCGCTCACTGTTTGTGATTACACTTCGCCTGGTTCGGCATCTTTTATGCCAATTTTTCCAGTTCTAGGACTTCTTCACTGTCTATGTCTTCCTTTCAAAGGTTTACAGATTCTGTCTCTCTCCCTCCCTCCCTCGGGGGCTCTGGCATAGACGCAAACCAAGTGGTCTGACGTCAGATACCTGGCGGAACAGTCGGTTACTACGCAGTGAGGCTCCCGTTAAGCCGGGATTAGACGGCGCGCTGCTCGTCGAGTGACGTGACGTCATTTGCTCGGCCAACAGATCGGAACAGAAAAGACAATCTGGCTACACGACGAGGGGCAAGCTCGGCAAATGGCGGAGCAGCGGCCTTGCTCGGGTAGGTTCGGCTCGGCTTGTGGAATAAGTCGTGTTGTTCTATGAACTTAAAAATGTCCTCGTTTGACCACTCCATTCTAGCCAATACCGATTGTGGGACAGAAAATTTCACTCTTCGCGCACCCCGACAGCAGAAAACAAAGACCAGACCTAAGTATATAGAGACTTAGACGAGACTGGCTTGGCGCGTAGACTGCAAGCCCCGTGTAGCCGCAACAGCTGCCCGCGCCGAGTCCCTTTGAGGATCGTGAAAAGCCCGCTTCTGCGGCGATCCAACGAGCCTCGCTCCCCCAATCACAAGCCGCGCCGCGCCAGGCCGGAAACACGGCGCGTTTGAATACGATTCTTTGTCAACGATGTCAGTTATGACGTAAAACGAGCCGAGCCACGCGCCGTCTAATCCCGGCTTTACACTGCTGCCCCCTCAAGGCTGCTCGTCCAGAGTAGCTTCCAGGTACGACGCCACTCTTTTCAGGTGGACCACCATCATATTCGTTCTAGGATGCTGCTGGATCCGGTAGATCACGTCGTTGATTAGGGTGAAGACGTAACGGCCTTTGCAGCTTAGGTAACTTCCGCCTCATCCGGGTAGGGCGTTAAAGCCTAACTCGTGGAACCCTGCTGAATTGGCCAACTGGTCATACGGCGCCTTAATCCGGTCACTGGCTACCTTCAGGTGTTAGTGGTCGAAGTGATGTATGTCATGCAGCCGCTCGAACAGGGTGGCTGCGTCCTCGGTCGTCGACTCTTCCTTGTCCTGGGGAGCTCGAACAACAGGCCCTCCCGAACAACATGTTTTCGGGCGTCAGGCCGAATTCGAGTCTTTAGACACTGAAGTTTCGAATAAGCATCTTTGAACTTCTCAATCATTTGTAAGTCTGAATATGTGGAAAAGACATTTCAGATATTGTAAAGGACACATATGCAGAAAATGAATATTCAGCTTCACAAAATGACGGAAATGACAAACAGTATAACTGGCGGTAAAGGAAGTTCGACACGCATAGAGGAGCATGTAAGACCGTCCCTGCGGAAGTCGAGTCTTTTAGACACTGAAGCTTCGAATATGCATCGTTGATCTTCTCAGATGTTGATAAGTCCGAAAATGTGAAATAGAAGTTTCAGATATTGTAAAGAACAGAGATGCAGAAACTGAATACTCAGATGTTCAAAATGACGAAAATGAGAAGAATAACTAACGAGAAAGACCGGATATTGGATGTACGACATGCATGGACACGTATGTACTGAACAGGTAAGACTGTGGGTACCAAATTGACAATGTTTATTTAGCGCTACAGTTATACTGTTCAAAGGAATAAGAATTTAGTAAGGCTATATAATCAAGGGTATTAGGTGGTATTAATACAGCATGAAGTAAGGTTTTTACATTATATGCACAGAAGGGTGTTATTAGGTGCTTTTAATTCAGTAATATAATTGTAACAAAAGTAATTTGTACGAAGAAATCTCTTTCATACAAATGCAAACTTTAAATGTTTCCGACCGGCCTTTCACAAATTCTTGCCTGATGATGACCTTTAGGGGTTGAGACATGTAGCTATTTTATAGAAAAACAAATATTGTTTTTAAAATAAACATTTGTGTCGACTGCTTCACTCTTGAAACTTAAATAACACACACACATCTTATACTATACCTTAGCAGCGTCAGTCCGTCAGACCCAAACGTAACACTCCCACGTTGGAGTTCCACGGACCACCACCAGATGGCAAGTGACGTCACTAGGCTGAACGTTGGGAGTTCAACAGACCGCCTCCATACGGCACGTGACGCCAATACACATTATTCGGGTTTTCACGGTAACTACGTCAATGAGTGTGCCTAGCCTGCGCAGGTCGCTGGGCACCAGCAGAGTAGTATATTAGTACTAATCCTACAAACATCATTGTTAGCCTTCCTGCTTCTCCAAAATCTGATCATGACTCATTAAACAATACTGTTAACTGAACACATATCAGTCACTCATTGCTTGTATGTCTATGATTCTAGTCTGATACATTAAACTGTATCATTAACTGAACCCACACCACCTACTCATGTTCTGCCCACTTTATTACTGTTCATGAGTCATCAAACAATGCAATTAACTGAACACATATCAGCTACCATCAACTGAACACATCTCAGGTAATTATTCTCCTGAGTACATGACTCTACTCATGACTCATTAATGGCCCTTTAAAGCCAGAATTATGTCCCCAGTGATCTCTGCAAAAGATTCGAGATTTATGTGGCTACATTTCTTTGAATGTTCTTGACCGACTTTCGTGGATATTCATTTTCTCAACATCACACTGTGTGTCAGCTACAGTTGACTTTCAGCACAAAAGGGTTAAGCAATAACATCAACAAAACGTCAATCAGCTCTGTTACTGAATGCACATCAGCCACATATTCTTCTCGTGCCTCTACAGCTCAGCTTTTTGACATATTAAGCAATACCATCAACTGGACACATATCAGTTAATATGTGGTGATTGAAATACCAAGTAATGACAAGATGGGAGTTACATTGGCAGTATTAGCAGATGGTGGCCAGGTGTCACCATATGTGATTCTAAATTGCAAAACAATGTGTAAGGAGCAACTGACCATAGGAGTCATTGCTAGATCCTAACCCAAAGGTTCGCACACACAACATGCTAGGTATTATTTCAGATAACAAAACATATTTAGAGTTGTGTTGGCACATGTTACACACAAATTTCCATAATGAGTAGAGGTGCATAAACAGCCTATATTATTTCATAAAACGTTTCTGTTATGACCTGTGTTAGTATTGCACTCTATTTAGCTTGCCATTTTATCCTCTTGTAACACACATTCTAAAGTGATACCCATTCAGACACTTATTTCAGTAAGAGGCACTGTTTGCAGAACTGTACAGCAGCAAAAATATAACATTCTAATATAAACATTATAGACTGCAGAGACAAATATTTTTAAATTGGTTCACTGACCATCCTTCTGCAAGATTTCAAAGGGACCTATATTTAAAACATATCAGTATGTTTCAAAAACAGAGAAAATACTGTAAATGAGTTACAAAATTGTATAAAAAAGATCGTTAAATTATATCTATTCACATGTATTAAACATACTGTACATAAATACTCTGACACATCTATACTGCATTTCAACTGATTATTTTCTTAAAAATTATCGATTTCCTGATAATCTGCTTCAAATACGGTGTCATACAAGATGGTCTTTTGCAATACTTATCCTGTTTTGCTGTCTGAATGGCAGGGCAAACTGAGAATCATTTTCACCCATATTCACACATTTACAAGACACAAGGGACTTAACCCTTTTCTTGGTTTCAGGTGAAGGTGAACATTGTGTTTTGATGTTTTCTTGCAGTGGTATCATTTGTTTTATGCAATCCAACCAGTGCTTTCTAATATGCTGATTGGCAGCAACCAAGATGTGATGATCCCCTAAAGAAGTATCTTTAAATCCCACTCGAAAAGCAGATCGACCTGAAAAAAACAGTACTATAACTAAACTGGTTAGTTTGTCAAGAAAGTCTGTACCTTTTATGGAGCCCTGAGATGCAATTCTTTTTCCACAATAGCCTGCTTCTCAACAGTATTCTAAACCAGATTAAATCAGCTCTCACACTCACACCTTATTTAAGTTCACTTTGATAACAGCTTTCCCATCTGTGCCTGTATCTCCAAAGTAGTCTCTTCCCTGGAAGTTTTCTAACGTTTTGTATGAATTTCCCTTCTCCCCCATGCGTGTTTTGTGCCTCTTCATATCACCCTCCTTGGTTTGGTCCTAATATTGGGTGAAGAGTACAATATTTTAAGCTCCTTTTCCTTCTGCTGTTAGTGCCATTCTCTGATCGAAATATTCTCCTCAGCACCCTGTTGTGATACACCCTCAGTCTATGTTCTTCCTTTAGAATGAAGAGAATTTCACAGCCATTTATGCACAAATAAAATTACTTTAATACTTAGCTTTTGTATAAATTAAACAATTACAACACACTGTTGCTGCAGATATTCCATATTATATTACAAAAGCGCTTTAAACCTTTCATTGGCTGTGTGTTGTACTATTTGTAATATGACTTGCATGAGGTCCAGCTGGCAGAGCATCACATAGTTGCAGCATTAATACTGTCACCGGGTTAAACATAGCCACCACGTCTGCAGTACCAGGGAATTCAAAATTCCCTATTCTTGGATAATAAAGGGTAATTAAAATCCAAAGAAATGCACTTGGTTCATAAACTCATGACATATTGTCAGTTAAGTCTATAAATGATCATAAAACTTCTTATACATTAATTTTCTACATTTATGATTAAAGCTTCATGTACATTCAATTTCTTTGTTTTCCCCGTTACAACTAACATAACTTCCCTCTACACTCACGTTTTTTAGGCGGGACTTCAGTCATGGCACAGCAAAATAATTTCACCTTGTTTCACTATTAACCACCACTTAGGAAATTAATTTGGGTCCATGTTAACATGCGGGGGAGGGGGGGGGGATGCCTGCTTTCCTTCGATGGAAGAGTCAATGTAGTAGACAAAAATTTGTTCCCTTTTTCCTATCATGAGGCTAATAAAGAAACAACAAAATTATTCTGCTTCCTGCTTCCTACCATGAAGAACACACAAAACAATAAAATATTTCTTTTGAGATATCCAGTGCTCTAAGTTGTCGAGGGAAGCAATTCAAGCAGCAACAGATTAATATGTATGAAGAAACTTAAGATAACAGAAACTACTTTCCTAGTTCAAGTCTCAAATGGTTACAAAGAAGAGTGAATTTTTACGCAAATTATTGAAGATGTAGTGTCATATTTGCACTGCTTCCAAATTTTATTCCAAACAATATAGAACAGAACATCCAGTGCAAGAAAGACAGTAGAATGTCTGAATGATCTTTATACCAAATCTAACTTCTCTACAATTAGTTGTTTTGGGAAAATGCCAGTCTTTTATGAGAGCAAGATTGACAGTGTAAAGAAGTAGTATTGTCAGCCAGGTATTTCCAAGCAGAATCAAGATGTAACTCTGTACATGTATCAACGACTATGACTTAATGCACAGAAAAATAAACAAGTCCATGAATGTAGCACAGGTTTGAATGTCACTGCCCTCTCTTTTTGAAATTATTATACATCTAGAAACCCACAGGGGTTAATTCAGAGAGAAAGTGGTAAATGGAGAAGAGAGGATAAAGTGGTTTGTGTAGTGACTGGAGCAGTATCTGGACTCTATAACATCAATGATGGTTCAGTGATATGGAGTGACAGGGAAAAATGAAAGTACTTGGAGTTTCAACAGCACATTCCAGAAATGTTAAGCATATTGTTGAATTTTCAATATTGGCTACACAGTATCTATACAGTCTGTCTGTACTCATGTATTCATGTAAGGACTCAAACAATCACTGAATGGATTTTCATCAAATTTGACAGTGGGCAGTTTTACTGATGTTCAACAGCTGTGAGACTCAGACCAGCAGTAGTCGGCAAAGTCACTGACATATGAGGAGCAGAGAATGGGGCAATGAACACAATCTGTTATGCAACGAGGGTAACACTGAAGAATAGCATTTTCTTGTGTGTGTGTGGGGCAGATAAAATTGTACGAAGCTGGGCATAAAATTTACAATACGAACGTAAATGACCCCTAGTTGCCCATGATCAAGAGTTTGGACAATCCAATACAGCTAAACTGTGTAACAGGCCATCTCAATATCACAAAAAATGGCTACTAGATGTTACTTGGATGAAAAGGCCCCACGGATACAAGACATTCCATTGAGAAGCAATTACATCAGAAGCCACACTGAATGCCCAATAGTAAGTCTTAACTCTCGTATCCACCATTATTTTGAGGTGTTCACACACAGAGGAGTAGACATACTGGGTGATAGCTGTAAGGGAGTGAGCAGTTGTTAACTGCTTTCAAAGTAGGGACTAAAACTGTCTCTCCCTATTTACATGCGAAGGAACCCTCTTCGACTGAAAATCAGTTGCACATATTCAACAGGAATAAGGCAGGTGGAGACAGATGTCTTAGCATTTAGTAGACTGTTGAGATGCTCTCAGCACAATGTGAGTAAATGTATCCATCACACATTCTGTTGTGCAGAAAACAAGTTGAATTTGGGGCAGTCCAGTACATGAAGGAGCCATACTGTAAGGCACCTCCTATGGAACCATCATTGTCAGCCTATCATAATGGATAAGAAGGAAAAAGGACATCAAGATCTTCTAGTCTGTTGACCTCCACCATAACGCAATCTCAGGAAATATTTCAGAGTTGCACCTCTAAAACTTCAATGATGATTAGAGACCTAAACAGTCAAGTGCTGTGGAATGTTATGCTATGTTGACTGGTAGATAGATACTCATAGTTGCTGACATTTCGAAGGAGTGTATCTTCTCGGACTGCTTGACCCTGAAGATGAAGGCTCCCTCAAAACACTGATAATTCTGTAACAGTCAACATGGGTAACATCCCAACAGACGTGAATCTTCATTAACAACCAAATGTCAGACCTAAAATCTCTTAACTAGAAACCTGATGGCAAGTCATACACCACTGGCCCCTACCATGAAATAACTATGCAAACACAATGGGCCTGCACAACTTAATGGGACTTAAGGCTGATTACACTGCAGCTCCCAGTCAGTGGTAACATGAGATTTCACACTTCTGCCACAGCAGAGCTGAGGTCTTCACTCATCATGAATGGTGTGCAGTGTAGGTTGGCAGTGTGTTACCAACATTTCGAGACAATATATCAGCCCCCATCATTAAGGGTCAAGCAGTCCAAGAAAAACTTCTTGATCCTTGAAGATGGCACCGATACACTGTCCCAAAACATTAGTAACAAACTATAAACCTACACTGCAGAATATCCCAGAAAAGTTAAGACCCAATTGTAACATGTCAGAATGGCACAGCCAGGCTAATGGTCACATGACCATGGGAGTGTCTGCGCTCTCTAGGCACCATATGGAGCACTACATGAATGTACAGAGAGGTCTCATTATTATGTCCCTGACCCTGTCAAGTGCCATGGGAGTTTTATCATATAAGAAGCCTGCATCGACAAGGAATTTAGCCTTTTTTTCCTCTGCAGGTCAACTTATCTCACTTCATATAACACTGTTGAGGGGATGACTTCCAGCGTCCAAGCAGATCTCGTATCTTCTGACAATATTCCGCAGTACATGGCAAAGCTTGTCTTTAAATGCAAGGGTCATTACATAAATCATGGAAACTTGGCCAGAAATGTGGCAATGTCGGAAATGGAGTATGTATGTCTGAAATGTGACCCATGTACTTGTAAGTGTTAACAACAGATGGGGTACATATACAGGAGCCACAGGTAGGTGAGTGAACCACATGTTTTCTGAATCATTGTTTTACTGTGGCATACATAATGAATAGGGAAGAAAGAGTACAACACAAACTACTCATACAAACTCATTCAACCTTCAAAGTAGTCTCTGAGATTGTCTATGGTTTGTATGGGAAAGGTGGCAAACACCAGTGGTATCACCTGATGTGCTAATCTGTGCCACCTAGTGCCAACATGGTGTTAAATGCCCTGTGTGTGTGCAAATCATTTCCCACGCAATGGCTACTTCAGTTTGGAAATCAGATCATAATCACATGGACTGAGGTCAGGAAAATAGGGAGGGTGTTGTAAAGCATTACACACCCAATGTCAGAGAACATTCTTAACAGTGTCTGTTGAGTGGGCTGTAGCATTATTATGTGATGACAGTATTTTCAACCAGTTCTGGACACTTCCTCCTAAGTGCATGAAACAGGTGGTATGCAGAAATTACTTGTAATACTGTGCATTCACAATTTCATCCTGTGAAACTGGACATCACACAAGAATGCCATGGATGTCATAAGTCTAAATAACCAACTTCATGGGCAACGGATTTATCTAAACCCTGTGTTTCTGTGATTAATGTGTATGATGCCATTTGGATGACTCATTTCAATTCCAGTTCATAGGCCATTGCTCATGCTTCATCAGTTGCAATTATCTGATTTAATATGTTGTCCCCTTCGCAGCAAAATTGTTCCAAATCAATATGACATGTCTGGTACCGTACCCACTGCTGCACCTCATTTACTTCATAGATGATGTGGCACCCAATTGGCAGCAATCTTGCACATTTTAAAGTCCTGTCATAAAATTCAGAGCAACACACACCCAGAAATCCTTGTATGCTCAGCTAATTCCTTCACAGTCCAGCGCCTGTCTTCATCCATGCACTGTTCCATTATGGCCACTGACACATCTCAATGAACAGACACTGAATGTCAACCATGACGCATTTCAGCAATTGACATTCGGCCACCAATTAATGCATTTTCCCACCCTGCAACTGATTGACATAGTAGGGTACAATCACCCAACGCTTCATGTAGCTCTGCATGTCACTTGCATGCATTTCTACCCTGGAGAACTGCTATTTTCACATACAAACACTGTGCCACTTTACAGACTTCCATTTCGGAATGAGATCACCAGCACAATCATGTTGGCATGTGAGGTGTATGTGCATGTCTATATATAATATACTGCCTGATGGTAACATTTACAAATACATGCCATATGCTTTCAAATGTACATACAATCAGCCCTTGTTTTACACCGTTTTGCTTTAACATCCCTTGTCAATTTACACCACTTCTTAATTTGCACTCTCTCATTTTCAGTTTGGCTGGCTTTGTTATATTATGCTAACCCCATATTTCTGATGGGAATATCATTTTGTATCTACCCCTTTTTGATTTACACCCACTTTTTCAGAAACGTAACTCGGGCACTAAACAACAGCTGGGTGCACTCCATTTCCCACAGCGCCATATTTTTGCCCAAACAAGTAGTTGCCATGACTTGTGGAGTGACACATATATTAGGAAATTTTTCTTTGAGAACTGCGTATTTTGACATACCTAGAAAATTTCAGACTTGAAAGAACAGCATATCTGCATAAAATTGCTTTAAACTAGGAAAAATGGTATGGAAACTTTGAAGACATTGAAAGTAGCTTCTGAAGAACAGAGAGTGGAAAGAACACATGTTTTTAAATCGTTTTCCAAGTTTAGATGTGTGACCTCTGTTGAAGATGCCAAACACCAGGGACGTCCACCAACAAGTAAAACAGATGAAAATGTTGATTGAGTGTAGGAACTTGTGTTTGAAAACAGAAGAATCACTATCTGTGAAGTTACCAACAAGATGGGAACTTAACTTGGGTCACTACAAAGCATTTTGAAAGATATCTGAACATGTATCAAACTGCAAACAAACACGTGCCCCACACATCCTCACTCTGGTTTGTCTGTGCATGAATTCCTGGCTAAAAACAGAACTACTGTCCTTCCACACCCTCCCTACTCATCAGATTCAATATTGTGCAACTTCCTTCTTTTCCCAGAACTCAAGGCAGCATTGCAGGGAAGCAGACTTAATTATTATCACCATGATTCAAGCAAAATCAGGACATACTTGTTGAGTTTCAAATAATGCAGCTCATTAAATACTTTGAATGGTGTCATGGTCACTGGGCTCATGTTAAGTCCGAAGGAGAACACTTAGGAAGGACGCTGATTACAAAGGAAAGTGTTGTGGTTATCAAGAAATACATGAAGTCTGGAAACTACCTGACTGTGCCATGTTCCTGAAAAAGAGTGGTTAAATTAAGAATATGGCAGAATAGACAAGTGTTAAATATGTACAAAACAGCATTTATGTTCAAGCATCAAAAACTTAAAATGATGAATGAATGATCATTAGAGAATCCAAGTGAAGGAAGAGCAAGTAGCAACAAGCAGCCCTAATATGCTGAAGAACTGAGGAAGCTGATTAGTAAGATTATCCACCCTAGTGGAAACATATGATTCAAATCCTTTCATGTTTATGTAAAGGTAACTTATTATACTGTGTATTCTTCCATGTCTTATCATATTATAATAATGAATTTTCATTGCACAACTGAATACCAAAATGAAACATTAACAAACAGACTTCTCACCAGACTGAACAGTTTGAGCTCCCGCACTCCCTCGCATTAGCTCCACTTCTTCAACATGTAACTGCTCCACCGGTATCACAGGAGCAAAAACAGTAAACTTGGCTGAAGGACGGCAAATGCGGGTCACCACAAAACATGTATCAAATAAGAAGCAATGAAGTTTCTGTAAAAAGTGGAGGGGGAAGGGTCACTTTCCTGTCTCAAATGCATCAACTGTTTTGTTTAGTGATGGTATGATACAACATAAGATCCTGTTCATACCTACAGACCAACAAACCATAATTCAGTCATCCTTGTTGTAGTCCCTATGTAATATGAATACAGCAGAATAATGAAAATGACAACACAAGGAACCTGAACATGTTTCCTTTCCAAATAGTTTCAGTTTAACAAATACTGTATTTAATTCTTGGCCCACAGACCAGCTCTTCTGCTGAATTCTTTTGTGATTTTTACCAAAGAAATGGTGAAAGCACCTTAAGTGCCTTCCCCATTCATTTCATCAATCACAATTCTCCCATTAACTGCTATGAAGTATGTATCTAAATAAACTAAACAAGAGTCCTCCTTGAGAGTCACTGCAGCTGATCAAGAGATTCCCTGCCTCTCATGTAACCAGGAAGGCCACAAGAAACTTCAATGGACCTTATTTTGAGCCAGTTGAATCCAGTTCCCACCTTCACACCCTACTTCTTTAAGATCCATTTTAATATTATACCAACACCTATGCAAACATCTTTCAACTGATCCCTTCCATTCAGATTACCTGAATAAAATTTTGTATGCATTCCGCATATTACATATTACACATCCTGTCCAGCCATCCTTCCTTACCTTCATCACCATGAAGTATATGGAAAAAGCGTAAATTATTAAACTATTCCTTACGTAATTTTCCCCGCCTTACTCTTACCCAAAATTTCCTCAGACACCCTAAATTTCGAGAAAGATTACATTAAATAAAACTGTAATAGTAACTGACTGAATTGCTTGCATCCTATACGATTCTTTCACCATGTAAGCCCAGGTTATATGCAAGGGTAAGATCTTAACAATTACAGTACCATTATACAGGTAGTTCTCGTTTTATGCCAGGGTTACATTCCTGAAAATCGTCGCACAAATCAAATACAAAATTTCCACTTAAAACAATATATTTCCTGAGGGTTAGGGGACTGACCTCATCCTATAGTGTACAACTATATCACTAGTGGACATACGGACTTGTACAGTATATATGTACTGTATATACAGTATATGTACATTTATATACAGTGTACACATACATTTCTATACAAAATATTTTATTATTTCTAATGCAATAAAAATGTAAGTGACTTGCATCTATAGTTTTTTGGTACGGTTCATTCGGATAGGACTGTGGTAGTCTTGCTACACAAACAAACACTTTAGTTCCTGACTTAACACTTTTTTTAATTACATTGGCATTATCACAAATTGTAGGAACGCTATTATGAGCAAGTCTAACATTATGGCACACATCAACAATTCGTTTACCTTTTTTCCAGTCAGATTATTACATGTAATTTCTCTTCAGTACCGATTGTCTTTCACCTATTTTTCACTTGGATTGCATCTAGGTGATGCAGAGTTATAATTCTCACTCCTATTGGTAAGAAAAGCCAATGCTGTTGAAGAGGAAACTAAATGAGCCGTGTAGTTATAACACCAACGTAATCAACCCATACACATGACTGATGGTGTGAGAGTGACGTCACTTCCTGCTAGCCTCCTAAAGAAGATAATCATGACTACGGATAGTCTATGCCAAATCACACTAAACCAAAAATTATCGCGTACATTCGAAAAGTGGTGTAAATTTTCAAGTCGTGTTAAAGCAAAAACACGCAAAACGAAATCGCGTAAAACGAGAACTACCTGTAGTCTTAACTAAAACTTCATCTATCCAAGGTTCTTAAATTTCCCTGAACATGCAACCCTTTCTCATATTCATTACTAGTATTACAAACATCTTCCAGTTTCTCCATGTAACACATGCTTTTATCTGTTGACTCTATTTCTGAGGATTCCATTAATCCTTTCATACCAGAATTAAATGCCAGGCATAATCAGAAACTGACGAGAACCCACAATTCCTTTGCACATTATTGGTGACAACTTTAGGCAACTTTGAGTCTTTGAACACACACACATACTGAGTGTGATCGACCTACAGCACAAAAGGGTTTAAATCATATGTAAACAGACACAAAGCAGCAGATATAATATTCCTTACCATTCCACGTCTATCTTTAAGTTCTCCAGAACAAAGAACTGCTGTAGATTTATCTACCAGATTCCTGGAGGAATGATCACGTGAAAAGTGCAGCCTCTTACGAATAAGTCCACACTTGGCAGCACCAACTGCAACATCAGTTTGCTGTAGCAGTAGTGCTACTGCTGAAGCTGCTTTAGACAGAGGGATTATGTCCTCATGTGTGCTTTGGGTATGCCTTAGTATCTCACCCACTAGCAGTGGATACTTTGTCAATCGCAAACGTGGCATGTCTGAAAATTGAAAATTAAATCCATGGAACTTATTACCAAATTACATCTCACACTGTTGTGACAATCCCCTTGAATTACTACTAAAAATAATGCGCACTGTCACAGTAAATACCATAATCCACATTAATTTTCAACATAAATATACAATCAAAAAAATTAAATAAATACACAAGTCAGGTAACAAAAATAAAATGGTCTAATGGACTACACATTTCACAAATGTATTCTTTTGACTATGCAAACATCACTGACCTACAGTTTCAAAGCAAATAAGCAGAGCACATACTGTATTGAATGACAGGAGTGCCTTATTTCATTTTTATTTCCATTTATTAATCAATCAGAAACATAAAAAACTGATGCAAATAAAGTCATACATCTTAAGAAATCCAATTGTTGTGTCATGTATTAATGATTCATTTGATAAACATATACACCATCAGAAATAATAAATCTACATAAAATTTTGCTGAGCACATTTTAGAAGAGAAATACACTTTTGGAAATATCAGAGGCACAATAAAGATATTATACGTGAAAAAGATAAATACTTGAACACTCCAGAGAGTTTCCATATAGTATAAACAGTATTAGTATAAGGAATGAACACTTAATCCTGCTTTTGATACACTACTAGTTTCTTATATCTCAGATGGCACCCATCTCTAACCCTTGCATCAGAGCTCAGTACAGCACAGATGCTTCCTTCAACAAGTAGTGTAAAGGTTAAACACATGCATGCACAGCTTGTATCCGTCAGAAATTACTAGGTAAAATACCGTATATTCTCGAATCTAATGCGCACCCTTTTTACAGTTTTAGAGGGCTAAAAAATCAGATGCGTATTAGATTCGCGTGCGGATTAGATTCGCGGTCTAGAGCTGGATTTTGGAAAAATGATTGAGCTGCTGTACGTGCCGTAAGAACAATACAATACAATAATCTATTATTTTATTATTTATTATTATAATTTATTATTCATCAGACTCGCCGTCATCACTCATAACTGAATCGTTATCCGTGCTCTCCACCCAGTCACTATCATCTTTATCTTCAACATCGTCCTCCCATACAATGTCATCGCTGCCTTGTGTTTCCGCCATAGTCGAACGTTGCTTTCATCAACTCCAAAAATTGCAGCGGCTTTGCGGTTTCCATTCTCCTCTGCGCACCGAATAACTTCACGTTTGAACTTCGCCGTATATGAGAGTCGTTTAGATTTCAGGCGTCCCTCTTCCATAACTACAGTACACGACAAATTGGAACAAGCACCTCCCACGTTTCAACAACTAAAGCTCAGCTGGCTTCAGACGAGATTGCGCACGTCTGTTGAGAAAGGCCCCGCCTCTATTGGTATGACTCATCGGCCACAGGCGTAGCGTCGGATTTTAACGCATTGGTAACATCCAATATTATTCAATCAGTCGCCCCGTGGGCAAGGGGTGGTTGAAGGAAAGGTGCGCATTAGAATCGCGAACTAACTTTTTTTCGTTTAAGAAGTCGCCAAAAACTGGGTGCGCATTAGATTCGGATGCGCATTAGATTCGAGAATATACGGTAGTACTATAATACAGATGTAAAATGCTAGTTCATTCACAAGCTTAAGAGACACTGATATTTCAGAAATATTCACATAGAGCACACAATTTTGTGAACATACAGCAGACAACAGATCCCTTCTACAGACCACATAGTGGAGATCTCATATAAAAATGTAAGTAATATACTGGTATGTACATGAAGTTAGTGGGTGCATTACCCGGATATGCATATGTTCCTAATTGTTAATACATACTAACATACGAACCATTCACTTTACAGCTAACTGCACTAGTATACCAAACAGTTCAGGGATGAATGGGAATACAACAAGTGTTAATGACATCCAAATACAGATTTACATATCGCATATGAAATACGTGGGGTCTACCTACATACTTCTTAATGCACTATTTTACACGAGACAAAATTTTAACTGTGTTTATCATACGCATAAACTTGGAATCCCATAGGTTTGTAACAAAGGGAATATATGGCACTGTAAGTTCATGTATTTTCTGTTTTTATATTCAAGAATTTTCTAATGATGACCACAAAAAGTGGACAAAATATGTAGCAGGCACATAGTAAAGTTCAGAAAAAAAAGATAACTGTTGTACAGAGGGTCTGATTATTGTGTTCACATTGATTACAAAGCACAACAGGTCTGTATCAAGTGAAAAAAAAAAGTTTTGAAAAAATTAAAAGTGCTTTAATTTCAGCTTCATATTGAAGTAGACCTAGGAGGTTTTAGGTTTTCACAACAGAGTGTATGAAGTATCTGTTCTTCTGAGATGTAACACTGTGTCACTAGGTACTTTGTTCTTGACATTTTGAGACCATAAAGAGTCGAAACGCCCAAGAAGAATGCTGTGGAACAGGCGGATGCCTAAATACAGTGGAACCTCGTTGCATCGTTCCTGTTACCTTCGTTTTCCCGCATATAGTCTGCCTTATTTGATCCCAGAACTAGCCCCATATAAATAACACTATTTTTTCCCGCCTCCATTGGTCCTCGAACTGTCGTTTTATCGCATCGATCATTGAAAAATCACAGTCCTGACGCAACATTTTCCCACATGGATATTTTTTTAAAATTCGAAACGATGATTTAGTGTTCTGTGCGCGCATGTATTGCTGTCTTAGTGCTGCCTGGATTGCCTGCTGTGTGTCGAACCAAATACATAAAATGAGAAAATTGCCTTAATTTCTATCATTTCGGTTTTCCATGAGATTGAGATGCGGGAAAAGTTACTGTTTTACTTTGTGTTAACAGTGATGGAAGTGACAAACATGTGCCAATTGTTATCGGAAAATCTCCGAAACCGCGATGTTTCAAGAATATAAAAAATTACCCTCCAAATACCACGCGAACAATAAAGCGTGGATGACCACAGACATTTTTTCTTCATTTCTGCGTTCATTAGATGCAAGTATGGGTGCACAAAACAGGAACATTCTCCTCTTTGTGGACAATTGTGCCGCACATCCAAAGGATACATCGCTTCTAAGAAATGTAAAAATCATACGGTACCCGGCAAATTGTACAAGTCTACTCCAGCCCCTTGATTTAGGGGTAATAAAGTGTTATAAGCAGCTTTATAGAAAACGCCTCGTGCAAACAGCTGTTTGCTTAATGGATGCAGGCAAACATACGAAAAAGAAGATAAACATGTTGGAAGCTTTGCACTACACTGTGGCAGCCTTGCAAAAAGTAACCCAGCAGACAATCGAAAATTGTTTTCGGAAAGCTGGTTACGTGCAGGGACAATCTTCAGGCGACAGTGACGTGGCAACCAGTGGTGTAGAAACAGTGCAGGAGCTGTGCGAGAGCCTCGTGGCGTCCGGGAGTGTGGAGGGGGAAGGAGGAGAAAAAGAAGATGGCGAACCCAAAGTTGTGTCGAACTTTGCCGAGACGCATGAAGCGCTGATGAAAGTAAAATCTTTCTTTTATGCGCACAGCACGAGTGACAGTGATCGTGAAAGTTTTCTAGGCCCTGAAAAATCGTACTTTGAATTGAGGCGTAAAGTTTGCACAAAACAAATGTCAATCAAAGATTTTTTTCTGCAAGAAGTAATAATAATCATTAAATTTTTCTTATGTATCGTTGTTTTCCATCCCCCTGAAAAACGATGCATCGAGGTTTTACTGTATAGAGGAATGGTGTAAACAACACTGGCTACATGGAAAAGTCAAGTGGGCTAATCAGAGTGGATAAAAGGCAGCAGCCAGTGGGAGGAAGAGGGAAATAATAGGGGGTGACAGGGAGTACCTTCCATCACTGGAGAGGGTCAAGCCAGCCAGTTGGTCACATCATTCACTATATGGGATCAATCTTGCCCACCCTACATGGAGCAGTGTGGTGACAAAACTAGCCTTCTGTATAAGCATACGGGCACTAAAAAGGGCCAGGACCATTATAAAGTGACGTGTGGTGTGAGGTGTGTGTGTGGAGGGGGGGCAGGCAAGCATCGTCAGGCTGGTGGGCACTATGAAGCAGTGACCAGCCCCCAAAGTCCTAGTGGCTGCTTCATAGTTGGCACACGATACATTTTTGTAAAGGGAAACAATTCAGCCACAGGCATTGTTGCCAATCAACTTCATCATAGGAATCAAGATGTATGCATGGGTGCCAGCAGCATGCAGCTCCAAAGAAGAAGGCCAGAACAGTGCCCTCAGTCAGTTACATAAACTGTCTTCTTGGATACCAAGGGATACATACTGCTAATTTTCTTCCTATCAGTGCTGCTCACCAGATTCAGACAGTCCAGAAATGATGTGCACTTGGTGACAAGCACCCAATGAAGAAACACATCATCCTTCAACACAACAATGCACAACCTCACATGGCATATCTGGTCGGGGAAATTCAAGATATGGCTGTGAAGTTCTCTCCATTCTGGACTTGCTCCTACCACCTCCTTCAAGACCTTGGAAGATTATGAGGAGCCAGCAATACAAGAACAATGTGTCAATCCAGGAAGCTGTGCATACATGGTTGAAGAATGCACAAATGGGCATCTACCACAGCAACATGTTCAAGCTCATACAGATCTGGCAGAAATTTGGTGAACTGTAATAGGGGTTTTGTGGAAAAGTGATAGAATATCTCCAATAAAACCACTCATTCATTAAACACAACTGTTACATATTTAAAGTCTGGAAATCAGCTACATGTAAGCATTTTGGCTTACGATCAAGCCACCATCAGACTGTAAGTAAGAATGAAAAGGTAAAATTTACAACTGTAATTACTGATTATTCAAGTTGAGCTCTCAATCTTGTTACACAAACTACCAGTGTCTTATGTCTTAGTCTGAAGAATCTTTTAACTTTTTAATATTTTACGTCTTCCAGATTCAGTCCTAAAACTAAAAATTATTCAATTCCCATTCTCAAAGTTGTTCCTTGAAGTTATATATACTCACAATAACAACATAAATTGTAAAAAGTTGAGAACTCAATTTCCATATAACTGTGTACATACTCTTATATTCTTGGTCAAAGTGATGGCCTATCAGGCTGAAACATGCTTTTGAATTAACACTGGAATAAACAATTGTTGCATTTGACTGCAATTACTGTGATTCTCATTAACCATAACAGAACAGGAATGAATCGCCTTAAGATTCTTCAAATGAGAATAGTCTAGATCAGGCTTGCTCAACCCATTGCCTGCAGAGACTTTTGAAATAAGAAAACGCCAAGACAGAATGCCAAAGCACTTTTTAAGACTTATGAGCTGTTTATTTATGGAGACATTATATTACACACTAATTAACTTTGTAAAAATGTGTTAAAAATAGTGACACACTACCCTAGGTTGTGAATTGCATTTCTTATTAAATCTTTCCTATAATCATCAGTAGATTTCTTATTGCACATAATACACAGAAAAATACACAGGTAAAATTATACATATGATTATACACACACTTACTCATTCTTCACTTTGCATATCAAATTTTATGCTGTCCTCATGCAGACCAAAGTTTGCCAAAGCTGCCAGCACCACATAAAATGTTGAGCAGGCCTGGTCTAGATGGAATTATTCATGACTGCAATTTTACTTAATGAATATGTAGTGCAGGAATGCATCTCCTTTGTGGAGGTCAGCAAATGTATACCACTCTTCAGAGAGGTGGCTGGGGACCCATTGTGACATAGTTTTGCACTCCTTGACGGTATCTCTCAGGATGTGCGATGCCATCATGTGGCCTAACCACCTCAGATACAAGTTTCCATCTGCTGTACCATCCACATAATTGCATGCACAGTGACTGAATTAACCCCATGTATTGGTTCAGAATTTTGGGTCATCCTGCATGCTGCTTAAACCATAACCTGTAACCCATAAACCTGTCCAAGCCAATGCAAGATGCTGATCAATTGCACAACCATCAGATCTGGTAGGTCTATCCTGAGGCTTAACAGTCCTTCACATATCATAAGCAACTTCAATTCCCATTCAGGACCAATGCTGTAACTGCACTACATTATAACAACCAGATCTGGCTGGCTTGCACACATGTTGCATTTGCTGACATGCTCACCACCTGTCCAGCTACCAGGAAATTATAAGTTTAGCAACACTTTGACAATTCTGTGCATATGTAACAGTTCAAAATTCTGTGTATGGCCAAAACAAGGACCAGAATAGCAGTCTCTTGACAGAGATATCAACAGCTGCTTCTTGCATATATCAGTTTCACAATTCCTCACAGTTCTTACTAGACTGCATACGCTTTGTCTGAAATTATTTTCACAATTACAACACAAGGTAAATATTTAAAACTGTTTGCAGTTCAATTTGTGCTTGCATTTACAAGGAAATGACAAAAGTAGCTAGATATGAAGGTAAAACAATCCCATTACAGGTCTGGACAGGCCCTTAGGGTTCCACGAGGTTGAGGATCCCAGATTTCTAGACAATCAGCACATGAAGGTGGTAAGATTGTCAGTCCTACGCACCGGCCGCCTTTACCCCCCAGGAAATATTCCTGGTACTCATTTCTGTTAGAGGCTGAGTCAACCCCAGGGCCATAGTGCGACCGAAAGGATTATGTCAATGAAAAATTGCAGTGACACCATCAGGAATCGAACCCGTGACCTTCTGGCTTGTAGCGCAGTGCCTCAACCAACTGCACCACCACGTGCCCCAGTAGCTAGATATATTCAAGGTAAAACACTAATGTAAGTAATGAAGTGATTTCACTGGGTATAAACAGAATTCAGTTCAACTCTAAACTAGGAATATACTGTGCATTACCGAGATAGGTCCAGAGGTCCAACTTCCTACTGCATGAAGATTCAAGACATTGCTTCAAGAATTCCTGAAAACGCTTGCTACAATTCTTCTCTTCTAGTAATGATCTGGCCCACACTTGATTTGAACAATGCTCAATGTAGCAGTTAAGACCTGGAATCTATTACATTAAATAATAAACAACAATTATCCTTCAGCTAATGCTCCATATTCACTATTCATTCATCTACCATCAATGATACATACTCATGTAGATACTGACACTAATGCTAAACAAACAAAACAAAAGGAAAAAACTACACAGAGTAGAAGAGTTTATTTTTTTAAGAAGACGGAGATGAGGAGGAAGAAGAGGAGGAGGAGAAGGAGCAGGAGAAATATGAGGTGTGATCAACAAGTTCCAAGTCTGGTTCAGTAAAAAATAATCTTTATGGCTTGCAGATACAAATACTTCATCCCCTTCAAAACAGTCTCCTTCTGAGGCTATACATTTATGTCAGCAGTTCTGCCATTGCTGGAAATAAGTTTTCAATGAGTGTTTCATAATACTCCTCAGGTGCTTCATCATATTCTCTTTTATGGTGTTAATGTTGACAAATCTCTTTCTTTTAGTGCCATTTTAAGTTCAGGGAACAGCGGGACGTCACAGGGAGCCATATCAGGGGAGTAGGGCGGTTGCTGACCCCCAGGAGTGCCATAACTTGACAAGAAAAACCTGAACCGAGTGAGCTGTGTGCATCGGTGCATTGTCATGATGCAGAGCTCACACAGGAAATTCCCATTTCTTTGGTCTCTTGCAACAAACGGCGAGTCTCAGTCGCTTCAGAACTTCAACATGTAACGTTCATTCATTGTTTGACCTTCAGGGATGTATTCATGGTGAACAATTCCTTCCATGTCAAAAAAAACAATCAGCATGACTTTGACTTTGGAACACACCTGATGCACTTTCTTCGGTCTTGGAGACTTGGGCGACTTCCACTGCAAAGATTGATGTTTCGTTTCCAGGTCATATCTGTAAGCCCATGTTTCGTCCCCTGTGATGATGCCTTCCATGAAATTCTGATCCATTTCTGCCTCTTGAAGGAGATTAGTGAAGACAGTCAAGTGGTGTTCCCTTTGTTCAATGGTGAGGATGCAACGATTAAATTTTGCACAAAAGCATGGCATGTTCAAATCTCCTATCAAAATGGTTTGGAACGAAACGCAAGACATGCCAACCTCTGCAGAAATTTCACGCACTGTTCATCGCCTATTTTCACAAATTAATTCTCACACACGTCATGGAATCATAATTTCTACTTGTTGATAGTAAACCCCAGAAAATGGATCGTCATCAACTGAAGTTTGGCCTTCGTAAACCTCTTAAACCATCCAAATGTGCAAGCACGACTCAAGCACTCATCACCAAAAGCAGTTTGTAACATTTAAAAAGTCTATGCATCGTTTTACCCCCCAAGTTGAATGCAAAACGTGATGCACACACACTGTTCCTTCTCTTCCGACACTTTAAATGCAGACTGAAATGCGATGAGACATTGGTACACAAGTCCATTCAACCAATGCTGGAGAGGCACTGCGTAACGGTTTTGGCCGTCCTTTGTGCCATGCACATAGGAAAATCAAAATCACATTCCAGCAAAGAGGCACGTGCCAACTCTTCCCACCAGCGGAGTTACACAACCAGTCTCAGTGCATCTTGATCACACCTCATATGTGAAAAATTCAGCACAAGTTCTAAGAGCTGTTTTTGGTGAATGAGTAATCAGGGAAAGATTATGGCTGTCACTTTTCTGGAGTGCACTGTGTGTGACTTTTATCTCTGGGGAACTTCAACAGAAATCCTACATAAGTAATCCATGCTCCTTGCAGGCTTCAGAGGTTGAAATATGGAATGTTCCTCTAAAAATCATGGGACATAAACTTCAAAGTGTGACACAGAATCTGTTACATTGGCACAAAAAGTGCTTGGATTGTAAATCGCTATTCAAAAATCATTCAAATGGAGTGATTTTATTGAAAAACTCTTCCGATTACACACAACCTACAATTAAACCGTGTGGTAACACGTAATTCTCTTTTATGGCACCCACCATTAATACCTACTTTATGAACAGGCAACAGTATGGCTGCAAGCATGAAAGAACCTCTCTGTTTGTGTGTGTGTGCCTCTCTCTACAGACAATACAGTATTCTTTGTGGCTGTATAGCATGATCTCCTACCCTGTTTTCAAAAAGAGCAAAGGGAAGTACTGTAATCCAAGGAAAATAATGTTGAGAAATGAACAAAGCCATGAACTCTGCAAGTAACAGGCTTCTCAACAAATTACAGAGACATGACACACATAGAACATTGGAGATGAGGTTAGTTGGGAAATTTGTCCCTAGGAGAATGGCTGCATCAAAAGTTATTTTAAGGAATTGGCATTGGATTACAACAAGGCCCAATGACTGGCCTCCATGTCAGTAGTACCCAAATTTTTTTTATGGCAAGGAGGAGTAAAAAATGTCATGTTTCAAAAGACAATGAATCAAGAAAGTATGCTTCAATTGTGAGAGTTAAAAGTATAATTATTTTAATACAGCCCACTATATGTATAATTTCCAAACCTTACCCAATTTAGTAATGTTTCACCAACACTTCTTGTGATACCAGCTGCATCTCGAAGGCCAGAGAGATTATCACGCAAAGAACGATGGACCTTGAGAAGGTCATCTATTTGTCCAAAGACACATCTTGCTTCCTCTTCAGAAAGAAGATGGAGTTGCACCAAGGAGGTCTGGTACTTATGTTGAACAAACTCAAGGTCTTCCACTATTCCATCTTCACCGCTCCACAGCTCATATATTGCCTACAAGAAATACCATGTCCCATTTGTTCTCCATGTAAAGCATTATACCAGGTTTCACAATCATGCAACTGGAATGATGTTTCCGTGAACCAAATGTCAACATTGGTGCACTAAAGATGAGACTGATTCCGCAGTTACAGATAAGCGATTGGAACTCAGTTTGTTTTGTGTTTGTAGTGGGTACTCTATTTGTTTAATAAAAACTGGAGGAAAACAGATTTGTTCAAGACTTTCACCAAGCTGTTAGAAGAACTGATTTTTTAAAAGATTACTTACTGATGAGTGGTAATGTATGGTTCAGGAGTCTGAACACTGAGCAAAAGCAATGAAATTCCTTAGCAATTTGGGAAAGGAAAATATTGAGAAAAATATTTGGCTGGGTAAAAGAAAATGACAGGAGGATCCGCACCAATCAAGAGTTGATAAATCTGTACAGAGAACCAGATATTATCTCAGAAATTTGAAAAGTGAGATTATGATGGTTAGGATAGGTGGAAAGACTTCCAAAAGAAAGAACTGTGAAGAAAGGGTTTAAGAATATCTCAGAAGCAAAAAAGGTCTGTTGGACAGCCAAGAAACAGATGGTTGGAAGATGTTGAAAGTGATCTGAAGAAAATGGGTGTTAGAGGCTGGATAAAAATAGCTAGGGACAGAGACGCCTAAAAATCGATCCTGAAGGAGGCCAAGGTCCTGCATGGGCCACAGAGGCACTGGAGAAGAGAGAAGCTACTGATGAGATGTGTATCTTCCAGTATGACCCACAAACAAAATACCAAAGTCCCCAATGGAAAAGTCCAGTCTCTAAGATCCCACCAGTCCAAATATCAAAACCAAAGATCACAGCCTCAATTATCTGATTTTCTCATAAAGCAGAACTGACCATTATGAATTTGTTCCTCCATAACACACAGCCAACCAAGCACTGTATCTTTACGTTTTGAAATATTTAAAGCACAACATTTGTCAAAAAGCATCAATGAAATGATTTAACATATGAGTACACAGTTTAGTTTGTCTCATTCTCAAACCTGCAACATCTGAGAAAACAGTACATGTTAATAAAGTTACAATAAAATATTTACAATTGTAAATTATACAACACCTCTTGACGTTTAACTTCCTGCAAACTAAGCTCTGTGATATTAATTCGTCCGATGGCTTGACTCCAGGAACGTGTCAGACGCTGATTTGCACACAGAGGTGCTGCCATCTGCTGAGACTTGTCGGCAGATGTCCTTACTATGCTACGTGAGCATCTTAGGAAATTGTCAGATGATGATACAGGTGAATCAGAAGTGGAAGGAGAGTCTGCTCGTCCTCCAGTGAAAGAGCGCTGCAGATATTTAATAGAACTCCATAACATTAGTTTACAATACAAATATACATGAAGGCTCTGTCAACTAACATAGAAATAAAATTTATATGGGATGTATGGTAAACAATATATTGTTAGTGCTCTTCCATATTCTTCACTTTACATTTCATAATTAATCAACTAGATTGGGTCAAATTAGATGTCTTCAACAGTGTTTTAGCTACTTTGCATAACTCACTGGCCTTGATATTCACCTGTTGGAGGTACCAATCTGATATTGTAAAGGCCACTGCATTACAGTCAGAAATTATATGCTCATACATGTACAGAATAAATATATACACAAGAGGTGTGTTTGAAAAGTAATACGACTAATCACACTATTTTGTGTCCAAGACATCTTGAGGCTTTGGCATTGTTTCTTTTTTCTGAATTAACACCCTTTAAAAGACATATTTTTGCAGCACCCTACTCACTTATCAAACACATGTGTAGGCTGCTTTCAGACATATGTAGGGTTGCAGCATTGGTTTAATCGTACCCTGCTAAAGCTGAATTTCTGCCCTTGTAGTTCACATTTAAGTATAGGAAATGCCCAGAAATCACATGAAGGCCTGGAAATTGTCACTTGTGCTGTATGAGGTCATGCATTGTCTTGGAACAAAAACAATAGTTTTGTTAAGAACTCATATCTCTTTTGTGAACTGCAATCTGCAAAGCAGTTTCTAGTGCCTATGCATAGTACTCACCATGCACCTTTTACTTCTGAAGTAACCAGTGTTGAACAGTAATGCATTTGGAGTCATAAAATAATATCAGCATCACTTCATAAGATGAAGGTGCCATGAAAATTTTATTTACTAGAGGTGAGTTTGTTTCCGAACACTTGACTGCTGTTTAAATTCTGGGTCAAAATGTCTCACCCAAGACTCAGCTCTGGTGATTATGGATCCTGAGACATTAGTTTTGCTCAAAAAGTGTCATACGAGGTCTGTCCAAAAAGTATCCGACCTTGGGCCGGGAAAAAAAAATTCTGTACCTGGGTGGTTACAATACCTAATCCCCTTCAAAGTAGGCCCCTTGTGACTCCACACACTTAGCCCAGCGGTCCTTCCATCGCTGGAAGCAATTCTGGAAGGCTTGTTTTGGAATGGTGTGCAGCTGCGCCGTCGCGTTCTGTATGATGTCCTCGCGGCTCTCAAAACGGGAGCCTTTTAGCGGTGTCTTCAATCTCGGGAACAGCCAGAAATCACAAGGAGCCATGTCAGGAGAGTAGGGAGCCTGGCGAACCTGCGGAATGCCGTGCTTAGCCAGGAAACCCTGGATCAGGTATGATGAATGAGCTGGGGCATTGTCATGATGCAGCTGCCAGTTGCGTGCGTCCCACAGCCCCGGTCTCTTGCGCCGAACTGCATCACGAAGATGACGGAGGACTCCTAGGTAATTATTAACAGTTTGGCCTAGTGGTGCGTACTCATGATGCACAACACCCCGTTAATCGAAGAAAACAGTCAGTATCACCTTCACATTGCTCCGAACGTGTCGTGCTTTTTTGGGCCTCGGGGATGTTGGATGCTTCCATTGTGACAACTGGACCTTGGTTTCCGGGTCATATCCGTACACCCACGACTCGTCACCAGTGATCACAGTCTTCAGGAACTCAGGATCCCTGTTGGCGCACTCCAGCATGTCCTGCGCGACCTCAAGGCGGAGTTGTTGCTGCTCCGGCGAAAGCAGCTTGGGCACAAATTTTGCCGCCACTCTTCGCATGCCCACATCCTCAGTTAAAATCATGTTTGCGGAACCTCTGCTGATCCCAACCTCATCAGCAATTTCCCGGACGGTCAAACGACGGTCCTCCATGATCAATGTCCGCACTTTGTCAATGACATCAGCATTTCGGCTCGTTGACGGTCTCCCGGAACGCTGGTCACTGTCCGCCGACATGCGGCCATCTTTAAAGCGGTTGAACCACTCTTTAATTTGAGTGACCCCCATTGCATCATCACCGAAAGCCTGCTGAATTTTGCGGATTGTTTCCGCTTGGGTATCCCCAAGTTTCTGACAAAACTTGATGCAGTATCGCTGCTCCAAACATTCTGTCATCTTGAGCGAAACGAGAATGCGACGAACACGTGTTACACCACTTCGCTATCTGGCAGCGACAGACGCATCCGGCAGTGTTGCGAGGCAGCAAAAAATCACGCATGCTCATGAAAGTCCCTTCTACCATTACGCTCAGTTTCCCCACCCTTTCGCCATTACTTACCGCGGGAAAAAATATAGTCGGATACTTTTTGGACAGCCCTCGTATTTCACTGGCAGACTTCCATGGGCATTAGTTCCTGACCATCACTAAGACTCTGTGGAATCAATCTTGTGCACATTTGGGACATGCCTAATTTCACTGATACAGTGTGTTGAACCCTTTCTAATAACACATTTAATCTGGCAGATAATTCTCATAACACTAACCTTCTGTACTGCATCAGCAGTTCATTAGCTCTCTCAATACATACACCTGTGATGACAGTACTTGACCTCCCACTTCAGAGATCAACCACCCTTTTATTCCTCCTTTGAAATGCTTCCACCATCTGAAAACTTTACATCTATTCATTGCCTCTGATCGATAGGCCTTCTGTAACACCTCCAACTTTTATTTACCACTTTTTCTGGCCTACACACACAATTCTATAGCACACAGCTACATAAAACTGTATGAAATATCATTCTCCAGAGCTACTGAGAAATGGGTCCAATCAAGTACATATAAATTGACCCTTAACAGAAAAACAATGGTCTTGGTGGCAGCAACTTATCACATTTCAGGCTGCAATGTGTCATGCATTTTCTCAATGTAGACTACTGCAGATGAGAAGCATTTCCAGTCTCATTATTTTTCAAACACCCCTCATAATTTGTATCTTGTTAAATGACCACAATATTGGAAAATGATAAAAATTTAAGTTATGTACCTTAATCAGATTTATATCTATGTACAATAAGCAGTTTTTGAGGCAATAAAATGAATAAAGTACAACACGAGTTCCATTGCTGCTAGCGGTTATATTGGACCACCATAAGCCAAAATTGTCACAAATCCACCAAATATCCTTTAGCACCGACTCCTCAATATGAAATGCAACATAAATCAATTTGATACTTCCAGAGATATGCATGCAAATGAAAAGAGGCACAGCTCTCTGAACTCTGCATAAACAATAAACAATAAAAAATTATTTGTTCAAAGGAATTACTACATAAAATAAAACCTTCTTCAGGCATTTTTGGAAAAATTCAGCAAATTTGGCTTACAAAGTAGCAAAATGTCTTGGAAGGGTAAGTTTGAAAACATTTTTTTTAAATTCTCTACTGATACTGACACACACTTTACAAGAATATTATTTTACATAAATTCTGCATAAAATGATTTTCACCATCAAACCACATTTCAAGCCTTACCTTCTTCAGTAACTAAAACGTATTCTTGAGCACAAAACAACATATTTCTTTACACACACACACATGGTAGATGAAAAGCCCATTTTTTTGGAACCATTCCTTAAGTACCAATCCTACCTTCCAATATTTTGCTGTTCGCAATTTTCTCTAGCTCATCTTTTCACTTACAGACTACGTCTCAATACCATACAAATGTATTTAAAGTTGACCAAGATATGCCAAGGTCCTCGCCAATTCTTTTGCGAGAAAAATTATACCACATTTTTCATTATTCAGCCTTTCTTGTATTGACAGCAACTTAAGTTTTATGCTGATTTTGTATGTACTAGCCAAGCAATGTGAAGTGAACACAAAATGTATATAAATTTTGCACACAGAACCCTTCAAATTCTTTAAATTGAAGTAAAAGAATTAGAGTCACAACACAATCCACTACATCCACACTACTTCAACTTGTTGACTACCCATATTCCACGAGTTCATGTCCCCCAAATTTTAAGTTTTGTTAAAAGGAATTAATATTGTTTCGAACCTTACTACTTGAAGCATTAATGTAACAATGGTTCAAGGAGGCTTATATTATCAAGACTGTCCATTATAATACTTGTACCAACAACTTGCCTGAAACTGCAACAAGCTTCGCAAACACAGTCCATTCACTGATCAGTATGACAGACAACATGTACCATTAAGTAAGCTACGTTATGTCATGCGATAGGACATGCACATGAGTGGACATGATCTTGATGATAAACCTTTATGAAATTAGAGCACAGTTTTGCCACTGTATGTCTGAAACAAACTGAATACAAGAGAATCTGGGAAATTGTTTAAGATTTTGATGTAAAAACCATATTAAAAGCATGAAAATTCATTTTGTCATGAACTGTGCATGCTTCTTATGCAGGAAATCCTTTTAAGTGGGAACAATATTAAAAAGGCAACACATATGTTAATCACATGGAAAAATTTTGGTATTACATTACTCTCGATCTCTTAGGTGATAAAACGTCAAGCAGATCATTTTAAATGTGTTTCACTGTAGCCGGGAAATATGAACAACACTTCTAAAATAAGTAAAAAATAAATAAATCTGACCCAAATTTGATATGCTGCACCTTGAAATAATATTTATCTTTACTTGCAGTTTGCATTTACATCAAGATTCAAGATTAATATGTAGTATGGTTACAAAGACAATGCTCCCATTCAAGTGCAACTTATGCATTTACGTGGTGGTCAAGATTGTATACTTTGGACAAAAATTATGTTATACTACATAGTGCAAAATTGCAATAAAATATTTCATTAGGATCCATTGCACAGTAACTTATGACAGGAACAGAGTGAAAGATGGCCATTAAAGAGGCAATGGTTACTCCAGCATTTATGTACACACCTCATAATAAAGACAAAAAACAAATAAAAGTATTCTATGTTACTGGCATGGCAGACCAATGAATATGGCCCTCATGTGCTCACTCACATCTTTATTTACAATCATGCATGAACATACAGCAAAGTTTGCAGTTACAAAACCAGAAGAAGCTCTAAAACATGACAGTTGTTGGGAAAAGTTGTACAGCTTGACAAACCTGAATGAAAAAGTCTACATCATAACAAACTGGGTTGAAAAATTACACGTGATAACAAACCTGAAGAGAAGTACCAATTTTTCTCACAGGTCGCATTGGTGTGGACAAGAGGTTAGCTAAGGAAACCACTTTTGATAATCCTCGTTTCCTCTTGTTCTCTTGTTCAGGAACCAAAGATATGTCCAACGAACAAACACTAACAGCATCACTAATTTTCCTCTTACGTTTTCTCTGTAACAAAGCAGTAAATTACATCCATCTTTCACAAAAACCAAGAAAAATGGAGACCTAACTTTGCAGTCAAATGCTGAAAAGAAAGTAATATGACAATCAAAGGGGTTCACAGTCTTCAAAATATGCAAGAAAAAGCTAATGTCACAGTTCTTCAGTCAGTATCTTAAATGACTCACTACAAATAAAGTGTGTGTGAAAGGAGATGAAATAATAAGAATGAAATAAGAAGGCTAGAATTTGATAATTCTTTCCAACAGGCAACACTATACTGTACTCATACATACTGCTGTAAGGTTTGCTTTGTTCAGATGTTCCTTAAGATTTCAAAACTCAGTCATCACCCTAATGCAATATTTTGGATGCCACACGATCCACCAATCTCAGAGTTTATGTTAATAATACAGTCAACCAAAAGTCAAATGTCATCCCAGATACACATAACCAACATTTTTCTGCCAGATTCCTCCCACTCTCTGAAAATTAACTTTTATTTTCAGCTGAGTTTACATTGCCATAATTATTTCATTCCATTCGTAATATTCAAGCCCATTCCTTTCTGTAACTTTGATGGTTTAAGTATGAAATGACAAGCAAGTTGCTTAAATAAAATATTTGTATTTCACCTAAGTCACTTTCACAAATAGAACACATGTTGTTCTTTGACCAGCCACTACCAAATAGCTTCCTGCATAGCAATAGCTCTGGCTGGTGCAACCTTCTCACAAGATTCAGTATCATGGGTTGCATGATGGAGAAATAGACTTGACACTCATAAGGTAAAGGTAAAGTTCACCCTAGAGCAGCCCATGAAGGCCCAGATGGGGAGTAGAGGTACAGCTCTACTCTTTCTTTAACCATGGCACTATATGGGGGTGGATGGTTAATGCCACACCCCAACTCTCTTACCCCCAGGAATGACCCAGTACCCAATGTGTAGGAGGCTGGGTGGGCCCTAGGACCAGTCTGGATGGGTGCAGAAAATGTTTCCACTACTGGGATTCGATCCTCAGACCGCCCAGCCCATAGTGAGTCACTATGCCGACTACACTATCCCGGTCCCCACCACCAGGTCTCGCATTAAAAAATTCTACATTCTGCCCACAGTGTATATATGTGAGTTTCGTATGGATTTCAGAACAAACAGTGATTACTTGATTAATTGATTGGTTTTTATAATTGAGATGGAGTGTGTGTACTGAATGGTACAAACCTGAATCTTTATACATAATTCTGATTAATTTTCATCTGTGAAGGTTTAATGCAAAAAAAAAAGTTACATGTGAAGAACTTTAAACAAAACATACTCTTGAGAAGTGCTAAAACACAAAATGCTGTGATCACGTTAATATAACAGCAAAGTCACACAGCATTTCAGTGTTCTGCTCAAAGCTACAACAGACAGAATCATTATAACATAAGGTAGTGACAGTGTGGATAACATCAGCTCTTCAGGTTCAAAGTAGTGTGACCTGACCTTATGGTCAAACACCATTATACTTCCTTCTAGCTATGAGTATAGCTGCAACATAAACAGAAGGTTGTATTGTAAGTTGCAGGACTACAGTGATGTACTTGGAACATTACTTTCCTTCTTTTGGTAAATTTCCATCCAGAGGCAACAAACCTGCTAGGCAAAATAGCATCATTACTTTACCACAGCAGCTGTACATAAAAGCCAGCAGAAACAATCAACACAGAGCACACCTACCTTACCAGATGCCACACTTAATTTCTCTGTGACATGAAGTTTGTTAATGAGACAGCACATCTGCTACTTACAGATTACAGAAGACATTGCTCCCAATATATTTTACAAAATGCAGCTTACATAAATTAGGTAAATTATTTATCACATAAGTTGTGTTGAAATACTGAATCCCATACCCAGCAGAAGCTGACATCTCATCCAACTTCGAGTTGTAGAAAGAGTTCTACACACAAAAACCTAAGGTCATAGTCAGCTGCCTCATCATGCATATACATGATAGCTTGTTTCTTTAAAAGCCCTTGTCAGCACACATACATAACATCTGGGAGAAGTAAATGTCTCAGAAGTACCATGATTTCTAGATAAACATGTGGCCAAGGGACAAAATTTATGTCAGAAACTAGAATGAAGGCAAATATTCCAATGCAACTGAATAATTCAATGAAACAGAAGTCTTAACAAAGACAGACTGACACAAATGATGATGATAATAATTGTGATGATGACCAATTCTCATTTATTAAAATAGTAGTTTAACAGTGCAATGGGCAATTATAAAACCAGCACAACATAAATACAGCTAAAATCTCATGACAACACACACACACACACAAACAAAAAAGCACCTACATGATGATAATGATGATGATGATGACGAAGACTACGACGATGACAACAATCATAATCATGATACCCAATAACAAATCATTGTCTTGTTCTTTCTCTATTTCCCTTAATTTACAAATTCCTTCATGGTACCCTTCAAACACATACGTTAACATTAGCACAGCTGTGATTTATACTTTTCAAGACAATTATGTTTTAGTTCCTCTTCAAAAGTTGTTCTTCACATACTTAATCACTTGAATATACATGGAAAGAGCTACCACATAAGTACAGTATATGGGTCACTGATTATACTGAAGGCTTAATCCCCAAGAATGAATGGTCAAATTCCTATTTTTATTCTCCAAGTCTTTGAAGTTTAATAACATGGCAGTGAAAACTGCATTCACTCACCAGCCAAAAGCCTTTCTGTGGCTCCACAAACAATTCTTTCATGGAAGAAGGATCATTATCCATTGTGCCTCCTATAAAAAGAAATCAACTCATGTAAGTGGAGTTAAATGCCCCAAAACATCCATCAAACAATTCACCTGCCTCTTCCATACAAGCATTAAATAGGTATGGAAGAATGATTATGAATAAGGAGTAAGAGGGTGTGAACTGTTACAAGATATCATGGCAGTTATCAGAATATGTGAGAAAAATGGAAACACTTCTGCCAGACAGTTGATTCCTCAAACAGGGTATGAAATACAGACCAGAAATGCCACCCCTAACATTTGTTGAATGCTACTCTAAGTACCTTTTATGGCACAAAAAATTATTTTCTTGATTTGAAAGACACCAAGTGTTTCATATTTTGTACAGAAATATTTACTAATATGCAACATCAGTTATGTTCATGTTTTAACAATACTGATACCTGTGAAAACAACTTGTGGACAACAGTTATACCATTATACATTATCACTACTTGGAAGGTGCAAGATGTAAAGTTCTCACAGTGCTGTTGCTGAGGATTCAGTCTTCTGGGATGTGATGCTGTGTCACTGGGTGAGTGGTTCCCGATATTTCGAAGGCACTACTTTTCTTCAAAATGCTGAGAACCACTCACACAGTGACATATCATCACATCCAGATCTGAATCTCCTACATTCTGATGCTTCATGCAGTCACCATGTTTGTAACTTTTAACCTACAGAAGAAAATGCTGTATTAGAAATTATGCTTATAGTTCTTATATGAAGATAGCAAACTGCAGACAATTCATCAGTCACGTTCCTTTATGACAGGAACTTTATTCTCTTTCAGGTTCACTACTTGAGTTCTGAATGGGCTAAACTTATCTTTACTGTCCAGCAGAAAACCTCTTCACCGTTTTAATTCAATGAAGACATACATCAGACATTGGTTACCAAAAATGAAATCTGCCTTCTGATCATCAACATAATATATCTGGCTTGGTACTGCAAATATACATGTACTTTTCTTGGGTATCTGTTGTCCTGACATAATAACTGTTCACCTATATAATTAATCTGTTACATTTACTCCATGGAACACAGTCACTCTTGATCAGTTAGTCATGAAATTCCTAGCCTAGTATGGAACCTCAAATGTCATTAACGTCTTCACACAACCCCAGCATTGGTCACTACCTGAATCAGACGAATTCACCCAACTCCCTATTTATTTAAGACACATTATTGTCCTCTCATTTATACCTTGGTCTTACACGTGATCTGGTTTCAGACTATAATGTTGTAACATTCCTCATCTCATGGATCGACACTGACATAATTATGCACAATTAACGTCGCCATATGTTTAACAAAGACGTTTGCACAAATCATTCTGCCTATGCTAATTTTTCACTCCCAGCATAAAATTGGCCAGTGTTTTGTATACAACGGAACCTATAGGGCAACCGGCGGTTAAGACCTACTGAGTATTCAACGAGGCCACCTGTTGACAAACAGGAAATAAACTTCACAAACCGGCTTGCCGCTATGGTTCAGAATAGCAACCTCACCGCTTTCTCTTATTGCCATATATTATTACTATTGATCAAAAGAGCCACACCGAATCTGGAAATTTAAAAGTTCTGCACAATCTGTATAATTTACATTGCGCACTATACATCACCTACTTTTTGTATTTAAGAAAAAACTTCAACTTGAAATCACTTTTCACATAACATCCGAATAATAGAACGTCCACCAGAAATATTCGAATTTCGTGCATTAAAGCACAGCGTGCCCTTTCGAACCACAGGTTACTAGCCAACGTTAAAAGCTTTGATCCATGGTTTAAACTGTGGCATGTCAGATACCATGGATCAGAGTCAGATACATACGCTTACCCACGGACTATAGAGCGCGATCAATCATTATTCACGAGTAAACCATGGATGAGTTGTAAACTACAGATTTTAAACATCAGCAATATATCTGTCCGAATTTAAAATATTCCTATAAAATTCACGCCAAAAACATTTAAGATTATCTCAGTTAATATGAGCCCAATATTTTTATTTCGTATGAGTCCCAGATGAAGATAGTACTGAATTACTTGCATTCGAGAAAAGAAGAAAATGGATCCATAAGGCACAACATATATCCAGTCTGGATATAACAGTGAAGATGTCGGCTACATAAGCGTACTTGGTACGAATATTTTGTAGTATCCCTCTTCGATTGTGAATGCCATACTTTATATATAATAGAAATGTCCTCCTGGGTGAGAATATCGGCTTCACGAGCACGACCAACACGAAAATTCGGAAGTACAGGTATTTTCTTTTCGACAGTCAGTGTAATATTTATTGCATATCTTAAATCCCATTCTTCACCTGCGGTTTTGTTCAAATAAGCGTCTGAAATAATCATATTCTTTACTTATTCAACCAAATGTATTTTTTCCAATGTTTCAAAAATTTCTATTGAAGTTAGTACTAGTTGCAATTTCAAAATGCCCAGTGTAAAATTAAAGCGACAAGTTTACGCATCTTCAGCGTTCTGCGATTTTGAAAAAAAGTCTTGACAAGACTGCTCCACAAATTTCAGCAATTCAAAGGTAATTTTAAATTGTACGAAAGAAAGTGCCATTACTCTTATAATCGAACTCAAATTCCAAATGACGAAACGAAATTAGAAAATTCCTGGGCCTGTTACAGCAGTTTGGTGTATTTTGGTGTCGGTGATTCCGACATTGTTCTTTTGCTTATGTATGTATGTATGTATATATGTATGTATGTATGTATGTGTGTATGTATGTGTGTATGTATGTATGTATGTAAGTATGTATGTGTGTATTTATGTAATATAGGCGTAGTAGTACGTATGTACGTCAGTGACGAATCCTGATCCGGCTGACAGGTCATGATGCGGGGTGTTCGGAATGCCTTCCTTCTACGCCTCCCTCACCGTAGAACCCCTTTCCAAGAAATTAAGTCATTAATCCGACATTGTCCTTCGTAGAAATACTACTACTACTACTACTACTACTACTACTACTTCTACTACTACTACTAATAATAATAATAAAAGCGGAAGGTAGATGTGACCACACACATCCTTTATTACCCGCAAAACAGAAAGTCCAAAATTCTTGCCTGCTACATTTTCGTCATTTAAAATGAAATTCCACTCTCTTATTGTCGTTATTTTATGTCCTTATTTTACTCGTAGGTAAAGGGGGGCAGGGTCGTCCGTCTGAAGATTCCTGCTGCACCTCTTCTTGAGAATGCCATGTGTAATAAGTGCTGAATCACGATTTTATCAACCTTGCACAAATCCATTCTTCAGAGGCGGATTATTGAAGACTACAGTAAATAAGACCCAACAAATAAGGAAGATAAAATAATTAGAAATCAATATGCTCTTATCAACAGAAAAACGGCGATTTGAGATATCCACAGCGTGATTGCTGTGGAACCACGTCTTCTGTGTTGAGTCTATTCATGGACTCATATCCCTGACGATGAAGGCGGTAGGCTACGTTCCTTCGAAACGTCGGGAAGCAATTATCCAGCCACACGGCGCAACAACACACAAGACCTGGTTCCTCAGTACGAAGACAGATTTGCAACCAATAAAATTCTTCAGCGTTGTGCCATTTCCAGTGGGTAAGCGACAAGCTTCCTGCAAAACTAGCAATATCTTTCGCTGTAGTCTTCTTTCTCCCTCTCTAGCTTGTTACGCAAGTGACTAGTTGTATGGCTTGTATGGCTGTGCTGTCGGTTGCATGCCTTGTAGGAGAGGAAGTTCAAGTGGGTAAAAGATATGATCATTTGAGGGGAAGCCAGGCGGCTAAAATATGCAGAGTTTTTGTCTTATTGCATATAATTCATTGTTCATGTACCTCCTGCTATTCGTACGAGTGAGCCGTGAAAGTACACACAGGAATAAACATTAAAGTTTACCCTAGAACAGGCCAAGAAGGCCCAGAAGGGGAGCAGAGGTATAGCTCTGCTCTTTCTTTAACCTCGGCACTAGATGGGGGTGTGTGGTTAAAGCCACGCCCAGGCTGCTTTAGAACAGGGAAAGAGACCCATTATATAGGAGGCTGGGTGGGCCCCAGTGCCGGTCTGGATGGGTGCGGAAAATCTCGCCCCCGCCGGTATTCGATCCCTGAACCGTCCATCCTGTAGCGAGTCGGTATAACGACTACTCTATCACGGCCCGCCAAGAATAAACGTTGTATGATATTTTATGTTATTCATACCGTGTATATTCTCATAATCAATACAGCAACCAACTTACGCACATAATAAAATACGTTCAGAAGCAAGTATAAAACTCCTACATGTTTCGGCACCGGGTTGTCATCATCAGGGAATTATTCTGAACAATGGAGTACAAGGCCAGCACGCTTATCTAGGTATTGTGTCGCCCTTATTAAAATTATTGATATTAAAATTCTAAAATACACGAAGTTAATAATCATAAAATTGCAATGCTGTAAATTTAAAATTTTAAAATGATCCGTTCCAGGTAGAGTTTTCCAGTTGTTTTCACTCTGTATGGAGTATTTTATTAAGTGCATAAGTTGGTTGATGTATTAATTATATGATATAATTCAATCTTTTTTATTTTTGTTTTCAAATAGTTTATTTTGTTGTCGGCAAGGAGGGTGGATGGAGAGGGGCAGAGGCGTCGATGCTTCTCGGAGTGGCTGAGAGGTATTTGCGGGAAGTGCTGCTATCTACACGGGCGTTACTGATAATTTGTGGTGTCGACAAAGGCATGGGACAAGGGTACATCGTTCAGAGCACGCAGCGATGGCATTGGTAATGGAGTGTACTCGTGCGGTGGTTGGTGTAGCTTAGAACTGTTACATATCGGTGATAGTAAATGATAATCTTTCGAAGATAAGTGATGTTTTAATTGTGGTTGCGTCACTATGGCAACGCGTAAACATTCGACACAGTGGAAGTGGTGTCGTGACTTGCCAGCAAGATGGTCAACGAATTTTGAGTTGGCGTTTTACAGGTGAGTTTGCGGATGTATTGAGTAAACATAAAATTCCTTTTTTTGGTACTATGTAAGATGTGGTAACAAATTTGACGTGAATTCAGTGTCACGTATGTATCGCATAAAGCAAATTGTGTCATTACATTAACTGGAAATTTTAAGACAAACGTGCCGTATATGAAAACATGCAGATGTATTGGCAGAATAAGGTAGATGGTCCATTTATTTGAACACGTAAGAAACGCCAAATAATTTATTTATTGATCGATTTATTTTTATTTTTCGGATTAGTTATTTATCCATATACCTCTTTATGTTGTTACATATTTATGTGTTCGCCAGTGTTTGTAGTTATAATGCATCATTGACGCTGCGGACGTAAAATTTTTGGGAGTGTGAAGAGGGGTGCCCGATTATGCATAATTAATTACACAGATGCATGCAAGGGACTAATTATAGTTTACTTTGATGAAATGCATGAACCTACATGCGTCACACACAGCCACATGCCATCATTGACAGCACAGCCACATCTTGCAACCGCTGTGAAGGGCTCACAGCTACAACTTTCCGTGTCGAAAGGCAAAACAGGCTTGTTCCAAACGCTGTTTAATCATCAAAAGTGTGTGGCTATCATGATGACATGGTCATTCTAAATTAAGATTAGTGACAAGCCTATTTTTTTTATATTTATATGTACCGTGCATTTTGTCGTAAGTTTAAGTTAAACCAACAAATGCACGAGAATTATTAACAAAGTAAGATATTTATTGCCGAAACGTATGTAGGGGTTACTAATACATCTTACTTTGTTAATAATTCTTGTGCATTAGGTGGTTTAACTTAAACTTATGGCCAAGCCTAGTTACCACACTCATTGAGCTTTTCGGGCCCTATAAATGATTTACCTACGTAGGTACGAAAATGGACGCTAGAACAAAAAGCCTTTGCGTTCCGTCTTGTTAATGATGATAATTTAACTTTTGTTCACAGTTTGCGTACGTTTTAGAGGGGTGGTGGTGCAAGCCTCACGTCAAGTGTTTTAGGACAGGCTTCAGCTTTCATCGTCATATCCCCTCTTCCCCGTCCACCAGTGTATTTTTACCTAATTAGGCTACGCGTTACGATCTGTGCCATCAGCAGGTGTGCTTGTGGAGTTTACTTACTGCGTTGATTTTCACACACATTTGGTTATTCACATTTACACTGTTTAAAATTAACATAAAACCATCGCAGAATCAAATACTGGATTGTGCTTGTGTGTATCGTCTTCATCTTTTTTTGATGTGGAGCCTGAGATGTTAGTAAATATTGTTCCTGGCAGCATCGTCGTCACACTGTACGCTGTACATTGCACCTTGCCTGCACAATTTTATCACCACATCGTCGTCACCTGTACGCTGTACATTGCACCTTGCCTGTACACTTTTATCACCACATCGTCGTCACACTGTACGCTGTACATTGCACCTTGCCTGCACACTTTTATCACCACATCGTCGTCACACTGTACGCTGTACATTGCACTTTGCCTGCACACTTTTATCACCATATCGTCTTCACACTGTACGCTGTACATTGCACCTTGCCTGCACACTTTTATCACCACATCGTCGTCACACTGTACGCTGTACATTGCACCCTGCCTGCACACTTTTATCACCACATCGTCGTCACACTGTACGCTGTACATTGCACCCTGCCTGCACACTTTTATCACAACATCGTCGTCACACTGTACGCTGTACATTGCACCCTGCCTGCACACTTTTATCACCACATCGTCGTCACACTGTACGCTGTACATTGCACCTTGCCTGTACACTTTTATCACCACATCGTCGTCACACTGTACGCTGTACATTGCACCTTGCCTGCACACTTTTATCACCACATTGTTGTCACACTGTACGCTGTACATTGCACCCTGCCTGCACACTTTTATCACTACATCGTCGTCACACTGTACGCTGTACATTGCATCTTGCCTGCACACTTTTATCACAACATCGTCGTCACACTGTACGCAGTACATTGCACCTTGCCTGTACACTTTTATCACCACGTCGTCGTCACACTGTACGCAGTACATTGCACCTTGCCTGCACACTTTTATCACCACGTCGTCGTCACACTGTACGCTGTACATTGCACCTTGCCTGCACACTTTTATCACCACATCGTCGTCACACTGTACGCTGTACATTGCACCTTGCCTGCACACTTTTATCACCACATCGTCGTCACACTGTACGCTGTACATTGCACCTTGCCTGCACACTTTTATCACCACATCGTCGTCACACTGTACGCTGTACATTGCACCTTGCCTGCACACTTTTATCACCACATCGTCGCCACACTGTACGCTGTACATTGCACCTTGCCGGCACACTTTTATCACCACGATGTCCAGGATTATTCTACGGCTGCATGTTGATCAGATTCAATGATGTGTTAATTTAACACCGCATTGTTATTGAAGGTGGAGTAGCGTGTTTGGATGCGTATCGGTGTTGGTCCGGCATTTGGGCAGTATTCAAATTTAAGTTGATTTTAAGTTAATTTTAATTTTAACCAACGTATATTTTAATAACCAAATGTATTTTTTTTTCCAATGGCTCGACAGCCCCTTGGGGGCCTAGGCCGCCTTATTTTTCGAGGCTTCACGATCACACACTTTGTAGACACAGCACACTCGGTAGGACTCCTCTGGACGAGGGACCAGCTCGTCGCAGAGACCTCTACCTGACAACACACAACACTCACAAGAGACAGACATCCATGCCTTAGGCGGGATTGGAACCCACAATCCCAGCAAGCGAGTGGCTGTAGACCCACGCTTTAGACCGCGTGGCCACTGGGATCGGCAACCAAATGTATGGAAGGCAATACAATAAGAAAACTGCGCGCGCGCGCACGCACGCACGGTAATGGTTCAGCCTACTGATAATAAGGCAAAAACTAAGTGTACTCGACTAAAACATGTAGTAGGGTAAATCATATTTTAATGGAAAAAAAAGTCTGGTATTGCTAGTATTGTGCTGTCTGACCACGGAAATGGAAGAAAAGACTTCCATTCCCTATTAAAAACAAAGAGAAAACTGGTCAGTCTTGTTTTTCGAAAATTGTTACTGCTGAATACAATTTTTATATCGCATTAGCTAAAGGGCTAGGGATGGAGAATATTTCCTACCATACCTGGCCGCTTCTAGCGCGTGCCCGCTTGCGCGTGAGAGAGAGAAGGCAGTGTGTGCGCGCGCGCGTTTTTTAAGTCGATTCTTCCCCGTTGTGTTTTGGGCAACAAGAATCACAGTAAATCCAGTCAAAAACAACACTTATTTATTCGAGTATTATTTCAACAACATGTTTCGGCCTAAAAGGCTATCATCAGGTTAAACAAGAATAAAAGAATATGTACACAGTTTATGTGGAAATTGAGATCTGGATTTACTGTGATTCTTAATATGGTTTCACTACGCAGCGCCCCTTTTTACTAAGTAATGCAGGGATAATACAGTCATACTTCCCATCGCTATTGTATCAAGCGAGGGAGAGAAAGAAGGCGAGACAGAAGAAACGGCTTCTCCGTACCATAATCATGCGGGACCCTTGGCGCACTACCCACAGGAAACATCACAAGCTGAAATACATTAGTAGTTGCAAACCTGTTTTCGTATTGAGGTACCAGGTCTTTCGGGTTGTTGCACCGTGTGGTTGGGTAATTGCTTCCTACGTTTCGAAGAAACGTACAGAGCCTTCATCGCCAGGGTTATGCGTCCATGAATTGACTCAACCCTGAAGGTGAAGGTGGCACGTTTCTTCGAAACGTCGGGAGAAGCTACCCAAATACGAGGCGCAGCAACCCAGAAGACCTGGTTCCGCAACAATGAGGCTGTGGAAACCTCATATCGCCGTTCTCTTTTTGTTGAAAATATTGATTTCAGACTGTTTTATCGTCTTAATTTATTGTGTCTTGTTAATGCATAATTGATTTTCTATGAAAGAATGACATGATAAAAGTTGTTACAATATTTGGGCGTCACTCACTATGAATACATAACAATATTCATTGAAAAAGTAAAAGGGGAATGGGAATATTTCTTTATATTAAATTTTGGTGCTAAGAATTTTAAGCATATGGCTGTTTTCACAGCAGGATTCTGGGCTTGCGGTCTAAGGGCCGCCCAACCTGGGAGGCGGTGCCGTCTTACTCGTATATTGCTGTTGTACCTTTATGTGGAATTCGTTCATGTTTATTGTATTGAAACACTCCCATCGTTTCCAAGTTGGAATTTTACGGAAGGGGGTTTGTCGCGAAATTAGTGTACGACTTCAGTTCTGTTTCAAGTGATCGCTGAAGTACACAGTAAGGTATAGTGTACTGATACCTCCTCACCGACCCGTAACACACAACGAGATCAACACAAGATCAATCACGGCGCTTGTATGCATGGCCCAAAACCAGTTACAAAAACCACTCTAAACTTTTCAATGCTTTAATATTTTAGTATCGATCCATGGGGACTATGTGTATAATTTTATTATTTTATATTCTGGGCTTTTAAGACGTAATATTTATTTATAACTACTACTTGCGCCAGAGGTATAGAATTTTATTGTTTTTAACTTAAAATCTTGTGCATTTATACATCTCGAATCGTGAACATGACATGTGTATGTTCTGTAAACACTTTGAATGTGCAACCATGTACTGTATACTTGGATGTAGAAAGTTCTTGTAGTTCTCTGCTAAATACCCCCCCTGAAGATGGCAACTCGTTTGCCGAAACATCTAGGGGTCGCACATACATCTTATACATGTGAATAATCTTGTGCATTTGGTGGTTGATTTAGACTTCCAATAAAATACACGGTATATACAACATATACTTTTAAATATTCTGGTCTTTAACAAACCTTTCTTTGAAGAATGGACGTGTGCAAGGTTGATAAAAGCGCGATTCCGGAGTTATTATACATGCCATTCTCAATAAGAAGTATAGCAGAAAAACTTCACATAATAAAGGACGGACGACCCTGTCTCCTCCATCTAACACAGAAAGTCTAAAACAATGACAGTAAAGAGAGTGGAATTTTATTTTAGGTGACCAAAATATATCAGGTGAGAGTTTTAGGTTTCTCTTTTCTGCGACAGGTGACAGAGTTATGTGATCAGTGATCACATTTACATTTTCGTTTATTATTATTATTATTTTTTTTTCTGGTTTTGGTGTTATGGTTGCTATTGCTACCTTTGACATTGCTGAATGATTGACTCGTAAAGTCTTGGAGAGGGGGAGGTAGGTGTCAAAGGAAGGCATTCTGAACCCTTCCGCATGACCTGACCTCCAGATCAGGATTCGCCACTGCTACTTGCTCATCTCTTTTCTTGGGCTGCGTCGTGCATGGCCGTGAAGGTGAGGACACCGCCTAGTAGATGTTGGCTGTCCTGCGTTGTTATCTCTTCGACGTTTTCGTGATCGATGGCTCAGATCACGAGGCTCCCTTGCCGGGGAATATTTGGGGGGAGGCTCGGTGGTGCGGCGGTGTATTATCAGGTTGCAGATATATTTTGCGTTGAAACAGTTTTGGCACTGATGTTGATTATCGTCGGATTTACTGCGTACGTAAAACAGACTAGTCTCGCTCTGTTAAACTCTTGGACGCGCTGGCTCGTTCAGCTCTCTGAACGAAACTACAAACATGTGCGCCCTGTAGCTAATACTGCACTTGTTTCCTGCAACGATCTGTATTGAGCGTATAATGATTTCGAAATTTTTAATTTGAATCTGGCGAACCCAATTGCAAGAACGTAACCACTCCAGAAGCCTTGTGTAAATGTGAGATGTACAAATTGAATCTCTTTTCAATGACTTGATGTGACCATCGACTGAAGAGACTCGCAATCCCTTTTAAGATGCGATTGGACCGCTGAATCGACTGCGACTGGTTCTTTGGACTGCTGTGTAAAGAAGATATATAACAATAGCCGAAACCAGGTGATGCCAAGCCGTGAAAGACTTTAGGCAGCAGGTACGCAGCTTTCGTACAAGCATCCCCCGAGGCCAGAGCCATTATCGACTTCGTTCGCGTGGATCATCAGAACATCATAAGGCTGTACCGTGTATCTTCGAATCTCCACGGAAATGACGCGAATTGGCTTACGATCATTGAGGAAGTTGAGCAGATTCGAAGAGCTTTCTGCCACATCCTGGACGGAAAGGAGCTGTTCGCTGTACACTGTGAGTGGTACACTAGCACTCAACTTCGAATGCTGTGCTACTGGCTTCAGTTTAGTACAGAAGGAGAGCCTCCAAGGTCCAGGCAGTATTCGCAGTTAAAAACAACTTTCCACAATTATTCAGCGACGTCCCTGCAGCCCTTCCGGAACAAATAAGAGCTAAAATGTATGCTACCGTCATAATGTCTGGGATTAATTTCTTATGTCTTCAAGAAGATATTAATACCCTACTTAACTACCACTTTCCAATGCGGACGACCGGAGCCGGGGTTATCCACGTGCTGCAAAGTGCAAGGGATGTATATGAGCAAAAAACGAGCAGCAGAGAATTCAGACAGCAGTCCTTCCCACAAGCATCTGCTGGTGGCAGTCTGACGTCCACACTCGATAACCGGGGAGGGAAGTCGTACGCCGTCGCGGAAAAGCCACATCCCTCAGCGCAGAGAGCATCACTTCAAACGACCACATACGCATAATGAGCCAGCATCCAGTAAAGGTAGCGCTGATGCAGTGATTGTCACACTGATAACCACAGTCCAGCAAATCGCGATTGGACTACAGACAACAGGAAGGGAAGATGACTGATTTGAGGTTATCATATTACCTGTCTATGGTCTCGTCAGGGAAGAATGAGGGCCTCGTGCTTTTTTTGTACATTCAGCACACTTTGTACTTTACTGCATGTCTGACCTTTCTTCTCATCTGAAAGAAGGGAGGAAAAATGCATGTATGTCTCTGTATGATGAAGAGCTGAAAGGGACCGGACGACAAGAATAGGGGTTGGCTGAGAGAACCGGTCGCAGTGTTCAGATCTGATTTGTCTGGCCATGCGAGCTGACCCATTTCTCAACTGAGACATGTGGAAAGTTTAATTAAATCTGAAGACGAAACGAAGTATTCTGTGTGTTCGCCTTTGCATCCATTGTTGTGCGAAGAAGCAGGCACTTGATAGGCTTCGAATCTGCCGACATTTTGAGAACACAATTTGATTTCCAAATACACTCGAACTCGGTGATAAAGGAGATCAGTTTATGCGGTACTCGTCTGTAGCGTCAAATATTCTGTGGTATCAGTTAATGTTTTTTTTTGCTATAAACCTGTAGGCTAATTTACAATTATAGCAGTGTAATTTTTGTTCTTCCTAAATTGTAATTTAAATTTAAATTTAAATTACATTACGGCTTAAAATGTAAATAATATGCCTACAGGACTGTATTTTGTATTGAAATATTTTTTTCTTTACTGTTAACATACTCTTTGGTTAGAACGACAATTCATTCCCTTTCGTGACGTTATAACCGAGTTTGTATTTGCTTGAATTGTCATTATACCACTAATGCATGTGGCTAGATTGACTGCAAAACCTGTAGTTATAGCCACATCGTGGAGTGACCTGTCCCAGGTGTGAACCCGGCATCTTGGCCTTGGACAAAAGATAACCCATTTGTCAGATTGGACGACAGTGTACAACAGAAGACTCACTCTTAGGTGAGAAAGACGAGGAGGGCCATTAAAAGTGTCCGTGAATTCGGTACAGACTGCAGCCTGAACCATGGAGGTCGGAGATGACATTCATTTAATTTGAAGGTTTTTGGAATTGTCGGATTAAGTCCGATTGATTTTAGAGTTGAGATTGTTTTTGGGAATGTACAGTTCACTGTACATGCCTAGAGTGTTTGTGAAATAACATAGCTTGCCAGTATGTGTTTACAACGAAACAAGTGTCTGTACAGTGACATTGAACATTGCTGTATGCTTCATGCAACACGATATGGCATAAACTGTCGTAATATCATGACCACCTCTGATAACGCTTTTGTTTCATACGTGGTATGACAGCGAAATTAGTGTATGTACCTACAGATGGTTGGAGTTTTACAATATAGATTAACACAGAGGTGCTAAAATCCCGGGTGCCAGGCGGCCGTGGCGACTAACTTTTGTACGGTGGCGTCCAGTATTTGTGGGTCCTCAATATGGAACTTGCTTCATGTCACGTATCAGGCGCCTAGAATTTTGGGGTTGCTTCTAGATTTTTAGAAAATTCGTGCATCTGTGGGCTAAAATAAGTACATTTATGGTGCATTTGCAATGAGAATTTTAAAAACCGCCTATTACTTTTGCCTTTTCTCTCTGTCCTTCCGCATGTAACAATACGAGAACAGCAGAACGGAGTTGAAATTTTATATTAAGTGTACTAAAATTTATTTATATATTTCGATTTTTGTTGAAATCAGATCAACATAAACGAATACATTGAATGCTTTATAGGACGACTAACTTGAATTTCTGCGCATATTCGAGTATTTCTCGCAAGAAAAGTATTGCAGACAGTGGTGTGAAGATAAACTGAACGCTTTTACAGCATTATATTTAGTACTTTCTGCAGTTTTGGAGCTCATTGAACGAAAGGAATCGCGCCAGAAATGTTACACTATCCGCAAACTTTCTGGCTTCTTGGCGTTTTCAAGTGAAGGCGCTTCGAACGTTCTTATAAAAGCGGGCGGGCCTAGATTAGTTCGGCACTTACACCGTGCTAACGCAGTACCATATAATGAAAACCCCATACTTGGATATATGCCTGCAGTCTGAATTAGTTGGTAACGTAGGTTAAGGTAGAGCAGTTTGCAATTTTCTTTTCCCATTACTTTGCGGTACCCGCTCGGTCTGCCAAAGGTGGGTGAACCCCGTCCTAGCGACATGCAGTAACGATATTGTATATTCATTTGAAGTTTGTACCACGGCAGTAACAACCTCTGACGTGTGAAGTCTGCAGTCTGGTTTTCTGTCATTGTGGGTTTAGTTCTTAGAGCAGGGGTGGGCAAATATTTTTACTCACAGGGCCGAAAGGGTCTATTTCGAAATGACTATGGGTTTCCAATCCGCGACCCGCGAGGTTTTGTTAATGCGGCCTGCGGCCACGTTTGTAAATTTAATTTGTATACTGTAAAATAGTACACAATAATTTAGGCCGTTAGGTTTTCCACTTATTGTGACCTTTGGCCCTGCTCTTGACAAACGTATGGACTTAAGAGAATTTTGACTTCTGGAAGCCCTGTGGTAACTATATGCACAACCTATTGTAACATTACGAAACTGCGTTTTATCCACACATTGTATTTATGTACATCGAGTGATGCAATAAACAAGGATTATTTCCCTAGACATTAACAGACTGGTTTTTCTGATGGAGATGGACTGTGGTCTTCGTGAGTTAGGAACTGAAATTTTGTATATAATTTTTAATTGGATGGACACCAGTCTTCTGTGGGTTAACTAGCTGCAAATTATTCACACCGAATGAACAAACAGGTAACCCCAACACCAGAGGACATGAATGTAACACCATTGAGAGCTGATTAGTATGTATTATCTTGAACTCTGACTATTATGTCCACAGAGTATTAAGAGACGTATTAAACCGAGTGCTTATTACTTATTTAACACTTTTTGACAATTTTATGTGCAGTACAATACCGCTTTAAAATGTGGACGTTTTAAACTGAAACAATGTAGGAAATGTAATATTTGAGGTTCACACAGCTGTGTTTGTAAAAATTAAAGTCGTCTAGTGTATGACGTCGTGTCTTCCTAGATTGCTTAGACCCTGATTATGGACGTAGCAACCTCCATCGAAACGTCGGTAAAAATACGTATGTACCTATCGACACGGCGTCGTACCCACGAAGACTTGATTCTTCATAAAGTTGTGAAATGTACGCAAAGCGTAACAATTCTGACGCTTTCGCTCCATTTTGTGTAATTAACTGCAAAACATGGGACTTGAAAGTAAATATCCGATTGTTTGATTTCCACAGTCCTGCTGGGTCTCAATCAACCTGACAGTTTGCAGCGTCTGTTCTGTGTGCGCACTGTCTGGTGTCGTGTCAAATATGATACTGTAGTGCTTGGCCTTCTGGAGTGACGAAATAATGGTCTGGCGTAGTCTTGCTGCCAGTAGATGGATGAGGTCATTTTGAATGTCAGGAGAAATGTATGACACAGCCAGGTTTACCAGACCCCGAGTCCAAATGGTGTCTCCTAACAGGGTCAAACTTTGCCAGATTCTTCAGCAGTGCCATAAAATGTCTTGGGTTGGTATCGCTGATCAGTGACTGACAGTGGCCTCGAAAAGGTAATTTCTGTTGAGCAAGATTCTTAATTGTCACAGTTACACGTTCAAGAATTTCTCTCCACTTTTTAGCTGCTTTAGCCGTTTGTTTTTGGAGTTCGTCATCAGTTAGTTCATCATTGTTCAACTCACGTTCCAGCTCAACTATTTATCTTTTGCGAAGCACTGATGGGAGAACTGCGGGCCTGGCATGTCTTAGTACAGTGACTCATGGTCATACTGTCATACGAGTAGGCCGTATGGTCAGTGATTCCGAAAATTTTATGTACGGCAATTTTTCTGCTATTGTTTAAATATAAGTACAACTCTGTGTATATTGAGCTATACAGATTGAAATTAGAAAGGTGCAAAGGTTCTTCGGCGTGCGATTCCTTGTAAGAAATGAAGTCCAAAATGTTATACGTGGATCCTTCTTTTCCGTAGTGAATTGGAACCAACAAACCGCCCATTAAGGCAGGGGATTTCTGCCCGTAAGGAATAATGTAGATGTGAGTTGATGAGGACGGCATTGGTGTGTACTGTACCGTTTGTAAATGGACAGTAATGAAATGCGTTCGCGAAAGAAATGCGTCTTTTTTTTAGGTCTGCACACAAATAATGACACAACATTTAAATTTTACTTTCTGCTGTCCGAGACGGCTGCCACTCTCGCCCCCCCCCCCCACCGCCCCCACTGCTACGCCCCCCTAATTATATCTCCTAACTGAATCATAGGCTTTCTTGAAGTGTATAAATAGTTGATGCACTGCCCGATTTTATTCCCATTTTGTCTTAAGTATTTGCCGAGTTCAGAATATATCGGCTGTTGACCTGTTACGTCGAAATCCGTGCTGATTTCCAATAGTTTTGTCTGCGTATGGAGTTAATCTTGACAGAACGATGTTTGTTCAAGTTTTGTTTGTATGTAGTTGATGAGAGTGATAAGCATCGATATGACTACAGTCTGTCTTATCACCTTTTTTATAAAGAGATACAGTGATAAATTTCTTTCACTATTGAGGCAGTTCTTCCAGGTGCGAAATAGAATTAATAATTGTATGGATCTCAGAATGCAGTGTCCTACCTCTTGCTTGAATTTCTTCAGCTGTAATTTGATCAGTATATGGTAATTTATATCTTTTTATCTTTTCAATAGCCATCTGAACCTCAGAGGCACTGGGCTCGGGGGCTTGTGGCTCTGTTGTACGAGTGTTTTCGTATGTATTTCACTTAACCTAATATCATTAACCCCACGTACATTCAGTAACTCAGACAAGTAACCATGGTGTATGCTGCTTCCCTTCATACTGACATTCTCATGTTTTCATTACGACAATAAAACCGACTGTTACGTCCGTCGAACATAGTGTATATTTTAATCGTATAAACCCAGCTACCTGTACACGGTTCGACTTTCAATAAACCATCATCAGGCTGTGTATAAGAAAGTAGGAAAGATAAAGCTTGACAACTGCATTCGATACTCAAGTTTGAGATCTCGGTCTTGTTACAGATATTCATAATATCAAATATAAAAATCAAGCATAAAAAAGAAAAGTTATAAAAACTACAAGCACAAGACTTTTATATGTATTAGACCTATACATGTGAGATGGCTTCGGGGTAGCTGTACATCATATAAAAGAAAATTACTTTATCTTGCCAAATACAGTAGGTTTGAAGGCAGTGCTCAGATACAAGTTAGGTCTGGTAGAAATGGCGTGTGTGGTCAGGGAATCCTTGCTTGTCATTATCGAATTGTTAATTAATAATATGTGACAGTGGAAGTCGGAAGTTATAATTTAAATTTTGTAATTTTGTAGCAAAAGTACAATTAAATTACTAATGTAATGAAACTTACATGAATATTCACGTTATGTTGAATCGAATTATGGAGTGAAGTGTTACTTATAAAAGTAAATTAATTCTCTAAAGCATAACTGCTCTGAGAATACAATTTTTAAATTCGTGATGTATGTCGTTTAATCCCGATATTAAACACGTCACTTACTGTTCAAGTCTCACTCGTCTAGTATGTTTTCAGAGAAAGGGGGGGTGGTATATTAAGACCTTCTTATTATGGCTTTTACCCCTTATAAATTTTCGAAGATTTTATTTGGTGTTACAGTATGTTTGCCATTCAGTTGATTATCATTGATAGTTCCTTTGTAAATATGGGATTTCTCTGATGTGTTCGTATAGAAACCTTTTTTGTTGAAATGGAGAACTTGAATAATTTTCTCAATTTTGCCAAACGAGTGGTCACTTTTTTGAAGGTGTTACGCGAATTGTGAACTGTTACTATTGTTCTTAACAGACAATAAATATTCTTTAAATCTTTTCGTGAAATTCTGCTGATGTGACCTACGTATTTCTTGCCGCCACTTGCAAGACATTTATTTCCATTGTTTGTCATTTATTTCCTCATTAGGTTATTTTCTAGGGAATTGCTGGTTTTAAAGGCTATTTTTAGGTTAGTATATTTAATAAATTTGGTAATGAATGTTTCGTTTCCTACACATGTGAAGGAAAACCATGCTTGTCTTCTGTTTTTGTTATCATTTTCGTAGTCTGCATTCATCTTACGTTGTTTCCTATAACGTTCTTTAGCGTTATTACTAGAGAATAAATTAATATGAAGGACATTTTGGATAATTGTTGATTCTTTGTGTCTTTTAGGTATTCAGATTATATATAATCAGAAAATTAAACATATAGCATATGGTTGCATATTTATGTTTGGGTGGGTGGCAAGATATAAGCCTATATGGGATTATTACGTCATGGAAGGTAGGTTTGCGAGATGTAGAGAAATGTAAGCTATCTTGACATTTACAAATGGAAAGATCTAGAGAGTTAATTGTATTATTTGCTTCGGTTTTTTTATGTAAAGTGCATATTAATATTTTCCCAAGCCCTGTTTATGTCCCCACTATCATCTGAGTTCTCCAAAGCCGCAAACCTGTTGCAGCTTTTAATCTGATACTGTTATCAAATTCCACCTCACTTAGCTTTTTAGGTTTAGGCTCTCCATGTAAATTGCTGTGCTGGTCATTGACTTACTGACGGTCTGACCCTGTTGTCTGCAACTAGCAGATAGTGATCAGTATCACAGTCAGCTCCCCTGAAAGGTTGTACATCAGGTATACTGGAATGCCATCTCCTATCAGTATGTGATAAGTCTGATTGTGAGTCTTCTCATCAGGGGACGTCCAGGTGTATTTATGAATGTTTCGACACGGGAACATCGTGCTCCTAACAACTAGAGTTTTTGATGTGGCAAAGTTTACCACTCTAACACCATATTTACTGCTATTTTCATGTAAGCTGTCATTTCCAGTTTTTGGTTTTAAAACATCTTCTCTTCTCAATTTTTCATTAATATTTTCCTAAAAGAATTTTCAAATGGTACGTAGGAAAGTCATCGAATACATGATCTTAATTCCTCATAGAAACTCTTTTTTCCTCAGTTGGTGTATGCGAATTCAGAACAATAATATCGGAGCAGTAACCTCTCAGCACTATAAGTGACATCCTATCAGTAACAAACTCTGCTGTCGTAATTGCTGATACTATTATCTGATGTACAAAAGTCCTCTGATTGAGGATATTTATTTACTTTTCCATAGAAAAAAAGATAATCCTCTTTTATTGCCTTTCTTGTCCCGTCTGACACCTCGTACACTCACTAAACTTCGCTCCCTGGCCACTGTCTTACGTAACCCTGACCTGTACAATATCCTCCCGTTCCATGTGCCAAAACTCAAGTCCATTGTACGCTGCGTACATCATTCCAAAAAAAATCTCTCCAGGTCCGAGGCTGGATATTCTGTTTCGTAACTTTCTACGGCGAGGTGTTGTTAACCCTTCGTCCAACCCGTAAGCTGGAGGATCACGCATTGTCGGCTGCCCGTGATTGCTCATTCAGTATATTCGCAGCTACACTCCATATCTGTAGGCCGTCTCCTAAATTTTGCAGGTATATTGCCGAGTAAAGAATAACATTGACCCTCAGAATAAGAAAGCGGTGACATTGGTTTTGCTAGGCACTTTCGACTTATTTGTATTCCTTAGAGGAGTCTTCTCTAAGTTATAATCTAGATTATAATTTTTTATTCTTAGTTGCGTTCGCAAAGTTTGCGAAAAGCGACTGTTTGCTTCATCATGTCCTTGTGTCCGAAAGGAACGCCTTGGATCCCGTTGGACTGATTTTTGTGAAATTTTATATGCAGGATTTTTACTGAAATCGGTTGAGAAATTTCAAGCCTGATTATAATTGCCGATATTGCGTGCCTGATCTCTTTATATTTTTCCTCTGTATGCAGATTGTCTTATGTCACTATCTTTCAGACATCCCCATCGATAATAGTCACGTGGAATCAGATCTGGTGAAAGAGCAGGCCACAAAAGATGACTGATTATTCGGTCCCCGAAAATGTTACGTAAGGCGGCCATGGAATTACTGGCTGTATGGGCGGGTGCACTTTCTAGCTAGATGGACCGGTATTTCTTATCATCATCATCATCAGCTACATTTTCAAAAAAGAACGATGCGAGCATTTGCCTGTTGTCGCTTTCTGAATTGTCTCCGAAAAGATTAAGTATTCGATTATACTTACCCGGAAAGTTTTGAAATGTGGTGCTGGAGAAGAATGGAGAAGATCAGTTGGACCGATCGTGTGAGAAATGAAGAAGTATTACACAGAGCAATGGAAGAGAGGAATATCCTACATATAATAAAAGAAGAAAGGCTAACTGGATTGGTCACATATTGCGTAGAAGTTTCCTTCTAAAACACGTGATTGAAGGAAAGTTAGAGGGACGGGTAGAAATGACGGGAAGACGAGGAAGAAGGCGTAAGCAGCTACTGGATGACCTTAAGGAAAAGAGAATATACTGGAAAATGAAAGAGGAAGCACTAGATCTCACCCTGTGGAGAACTCGCTTTGGATGAGGCTACGGACCTGTCGTAAGACAGACTACAGAATTAATATGCTTATTGGACAGAGGGCGTGCCATACTCCAAATACATTCAATGTAATGTAACGGAAGCTCGTGTAATATGCTGGGATATTCAGTATGACTGGTAACGAAAACAGGCACAGCTGTGTTGCATCTGAGAACATGAGCCGTCACATGAAATTTACGAGCATGGGCGAGACTCCCCAAAAATTAATGTGTCTGGGGCATAAGGCATAATCATGTTTTAGGACCTTCCTTTTTTGCTGAAAACACCATCACGGCAGACATTTACCAGGGTATGTTACCATCGTGTGTGTCTTTCACAAAATGATGGCATTGAACAAGAAGAAGGAGACAAAATTTTGTTTCTACATGACGGCGCTCTGCCTCACTTCAGTCATGAGGTGCGAAATACCCTGAACGTCAGAGTCTCTAATCAGTGAAATGGAGGTGGACCAACGCCGTGGCCTCCTCGAAGCCGTGACCTCTCACTACTGGATTATTTTCTGTGGTGATTTATAAAAGATTACGTTTACGCAGAGAGGATCCGAGATGTACATCGTCTGCGAGAGAGAATTAACACAAGTGCAGCGACATTTACTCCGGAAATGTTTCAAAGAACGTGGCAAGACATTTGACTACCGTCTAGATGTTTGCTGGGCACATTGGGGTCTCCCAAGGTGTGTATGAAAGCTTCATGACTGATAAACACGTTACGTCAAATCCCATCTCCGTATCTATGTTCTCAGTAAAGTTATTACGTCTGGAAACTGTGTTCATAATTTTGGTTGTCAGTAGTAGGCAGTTTTCTTCGTAGCTGAGCCTCGTAACACTACACACACCCACCCACACACACACCTGTAGTAGGCACAGCATGCAGCGTTATACCTGTTACGTATCCTGTTGCAGTGTGACGCTGGGTTCCATGATCACCCTTCTATAATCTCTCTTTCCTTGCTGTGCATTACTTAGCTAGAACTTTTGACAGTCCACTTTCCTCCTTTGTTTAAAAGACACTGAAAAACAATGTTATTTGTAGGACTGAAAACGGTTGGTGCAGCGTGCGCACCGCCTCCCCCCTTACTAGTTTGCCTGTTCACCCCTGCGGTACCATCAAGTAATCCAGCCATGCCAATAGGACACGTTTGTTGCCAGCGATTCTGCCATCTAAGTGTAGAGCAGAGCTGTTCGATTGGCATTTTGAGCGGGCCTGTCGGGGAGGTTGGATTCTGTGGGCCAGTGGACTTGATACTGCGTAGTGAGTCGATTATACGTATTTATATTTAAACGCAGCATTAACTTAGGAAAAAAACAGCACAAGAATTAAAATCGAATCGCAGGGTTCTCGTGGGTCGAAACAAATTAGAGCTTTTTAGAAACGAAACAAAAATGTGTTACGTAATAAAATCGAGCTGAAATAAAATAGATTGTAATACAGAATAATGTATAATATAATAATATGATTAATAAATGTGTCGAAATTTTCAAGTTATTTTTATTGAATCACCACATTGCAGTCTAACAAAAACAGAAATTTGTACGGTAAAGGAGTTCTTCAGTAGTATTTATGTTGCGGGAGCCAGGCGGCAGCTTATCGCGAGTTCGATATTGCTCGCGATCCGCTAACTGAATGAGCATGTTATACTACTGGCCAAACTTGCTTAACGTAAGAGCCACATACGATAAACTTCAGATGTTTGAGAGCCGCAAGACATGAACAAATATTACACACACGTTTTTATTGTTACATGCACATTTTGCTACAAAAATTCTTAAATATATTTACTCACCATGAACATTAAACTTACGTTTTAATCCAGTGGACTCTCAGTTTATACCCGGTAAATAATTACAAAGCTTGAAGATTTTTTATTTACCTTTTATATGAATTGAATGCAAAAAGGAGCTCAGCCAATATATTTCCGCGAGCCGCACATTATATGTCAAAGAGCCGCATGTGACTCGCGAGCCGCGGTTTTGCCACCCCTGTACTAGAGTCTCTGTCCCATGTCGCCTTGCACTACTTTTTTATATGAAAAATGCATTTTTACTAATATTTCTGGGCTGAATTTTTAGTATGACGTGTATGTGTCGTAAATGGTGTTTTCATTTAATTGATTTTGAATGTGTTCCTTTACCATGCTTGTGTATCAGTGAGCTTTTTAAAACAATTGTTTTTAGCTAACGCGTGTTAAAAGTGCATGAAATGGCTGGCTCTTCAAGCATGCGTCGTTCCTGTCAATGTGATTGTACTGGTGCTGGAAAGGCTGTGGGAACAACCACTACTTCGTGGACTTAATTAGAGCAGGAAAGTGACAATAAAACAGGGAAAGCCGATTTCAAAGTCTCATTACAACAACTACGTAAACATTAGTTTCGCCACGTCCAACAATCTTTGTACTCATTTCATGTGTACAGACACGGAAACTGTTGTTGGCCGTGTGTGTGTGCTTGTTTTCGTATGACGTATTTTTAACTTAAAGTGAAGTGATAGGAACAATTTCATGAATGTAAAAAATCATGAACATTCAGCAGTTCACATTACATCTGTAATAGGGTTAATTGCGTTTGGCAAAAACAGAATAGAGTTTTACTTCAGAAGTGCTCTAAAGTTATGTGCAGAAGGACGCAATGAACAAGCGAAGAAAATTTGACGTATTGTAAGTTGTTTAATCGACGCCACTTATTTTATAGCTCCACAAAAGCTTCCATACAGAACACAATGAAACAGGAGAGAGTGGCGATAGAGTAAACTACACGTATCGGCAAAGAAGGATGTTGCTTGTCAGATTAGAGATAGCAACCGTTGGCCAAGATGTTTCGATTGATAAGGTTAATGATCTTATTCTTCCAATTGCCATAGTGCTCATTGCGGAAATTTCATGAGTATTGGCGAATGCGTCGTTTGTTGCAGCAATTACGGACGAAATTGTCGACGTTACGAATAGATCTCAGCTTCAAACAGTTACACGCTCTGTCCTTCCATATTGTGAGGTCTGTCAAAGATCTGTGGAGTTCAGACCATAGAACTGCTGTTGGTTTGGCAGAACATTTTTTGGCCTAATGAATGAATTAGCTGGGAATATGTTGGTTGCTGAGCTACGTGACGGTTGCGCAGTCCTGCCTGCACGTCGTAATGGTTTACAGAAACATTGTCAGAGACAAACACCCTTCAGCTCTCTTCGTGCATTGCTATACTCAGAAATGGAACTTGGAGTTAAGAGAGTCCGTCGAGCACATAAAAGATTGTAAAGTATTTTTTCAAACACTTTTCTTCTTGTGCCGCTTTTGTCTCTACGTCTTCTAAGAGGATCAATGCCCTGGATGACAAGGTCACAAGACGTGCCATCAGTATCGCACATCAGGTGGTTGTGTAACAGCAGGCTAACCGAAACTTGGGAGATGAATTTTTTTAAATCCATGGAAAATTATGCCCATGAATGGGATGGGGAAACTCACGCATGTGCAAGAGGATTTTTCTCAGTTTTTCAGGAATTGGGTTTTAACTGCGTGCTGAATACACCCTTCCGAAGTCAGCGGTACTCATCAAGACAGGTAGGCAAGTGACATATAAACGTAAAATTTAGGCGCGTTCACGTAACATTTGGTGCGGTGGAAAAGCAATAAGTATTACATATTCTGAGTGTGTGTCTGTAGCCTTATTTATCCAGCATGCAATGCGCATACGCCGTATTGTATTGTTATCTATGGCTTCTCTGGGTCAATCATAATTTTCCACATGTCATAAACGGCACGATTTTCGGAAAAACGTTATCCAGTCTAAGAAGACTTCAGCGGGATATTATCATAAATATACATAGGTCTTCATGTAAAGTACCTGTTATTCTTGTCAGATTTTAATGAAACTTGAATTTTCTCGACAGACTTTCGAAGATACTCAAATATCAAATTTAATGAAAATTCGTTCAGTGGGAGCCGAGTTCCATGCGGAGGGACAGACAGACGGACGTATGGTCGGACAGACATGACGAAGTTAAGTGGATTTTCGCCATTTTGCAGACGCGCCAAAAAACAAAAGTTTAAAATAATTGCAAAAAATGCATACATTTTATGCATTTATCCTCCCCACGAGAAGCAGTGGTTGTTGTGGTGGTATCGACAACGACGACGACAGCAGCAGCGGCGGCGGCGGCAACAACGGATGCTATCCCCGCCAGGGGAGATACATTTAAATTTTTGGTTTAAAAGCGGTTACAGAAAAAACACCTGACGCGTTGCCACTAATTTCTGCATACATCTTTGTGGCATTTACGTAAATATACGAGTACGTATATTTTTCCTCGAGAAATTGACATCGGCATGACATATAATATCCATATTTTACCTACTGAAGCCATGTTAAGTAAAAAGTAGGGTGTAAGTTGATTGGATGTCGGTGATAAAATTTGGATTGTTCTGTGTGTCCGGTGTTTAGTATCTTTGTGAAACGGATTCAGAGCTGTTTTGATACGACAGTGTTTCCGAACCAGGGTCCCGCAGAACCGTAGGGTTCTGCGAGAAGTTGTGAAATAAATACATAAAAATTTTAAAATACTGCAAGAAATTCCAAATCATTCGAATTATCGCGAGAATGTTTGTCCGGCATTTGGTAATACTTGTGTAATCTCCGTGCGCTACCAGATGGCTCATTGTTCTCTGGCCTGTAAAATTTTCATTTGTCTAGACTTGTAAAATTACCCTTTATGAGCATTATTTTTCCGACATTTTCTCTTATGCAACACAAAGTTTAAAGTCGTAAGAGCGGGAACTTTATTTTGAATTCACTTTCTGCAGTTGTGTTTCTCAGTCTGTCGAATTTGTCGCTCTTCACGTTCACAATTACTTCAAACTGCGTACGTTTTAACTTTATACAGTTGTTAATTTCTGAAACTCTCTGATATGTCGGTTTTCACTTATGTAATTTTTACAGACAAATCGAACCACGTGCTTGTGGGATATGGCGCCGCATCGCCGGGTAATCGGTTCCCGATGTTTCGAAGGAACATGGTGCTTTCGTCTTCAGGGGTCTAGAGTTCCGAGACAAATGCAAGGGCAAGGCCGGAATACGACTCGTAGGAATACATTATATGGTTATAGTGTAACCGATTGCGTGGCTGGCTGGAAGGGTTGGCGGGCCTAAAGGGAATTATATTCCTTCGAAACAGTGGTAAACAATTACCCAGTGACACGACGTCCTATCCGAGACGATCGCAAGTCCTCAATCACACCACCGTGGAAACCTGAGGACTCGTATATTCCATGATGAAATAACGCTTATCCACGAAGATTTATCAGTTTTCATTTGTAAATGGGAAATGAGAAGCTTTTCTGTCCAGAGTGTGATGAGCGATAACAACAGCCAATTACAGAAGACTGGATATGGCGCATTAAATGCCAAAAATGGTGGTAGTGGCACTGTTCTTCTTTTGAAGGAGATATCGCATTTAAGTGCGATATTCGCTAAGCGCATACTCGTAGGGGATGCTCTGCGCCCTCTTAGGAGCAAGGGTATGTAAGAGAGTGCATTTGCAATGATCTTGTTTTGCTACTTAAGATAACGGTTTTGTGGAAGTTCATGTTGAGTCCATAATCTTTCGTGCCTTTACTCTACGTGTGCAAATTACTGTATACCGTACACGAAATTTTCTTAGCATTTACTTCTAGACCACTCTCCATACTAGCGACCAATACAGATGTTTTTCTTTACAGTATGTATGCTTTCACCCGATATATTAACGTCATCAGCATAAACTAGAAGCTGATTTGTACCATTTAATTTCAAGCCCTCCTCGTTTGCCTCAACCGTTCTAATGGCATATTCTAAAGCGAGTTGAAAGGCAATGGCGATAAAGCATTGATTTTTTTTCAAACTATTGTTAGTAGGAAACATGTCAGACAAATGTTTGCCTCTCCGGACTCTACCATAGGTTTCATTGAAACACATTTTTATTAGCGTTACTAGTTTCATAGGGATACCAAACTCAGTGAGAGTATTATGCAAGACTTCCCTCATAACTGAATCATAGGATTTCTCGAATAACCGATGCACTGCCTTATTATGTTACCATTTTTTCAAGTATGTGACGAATGCGGTATATATATGTATATTACATATATTATATATTATATCATTAGTTGACCTGTTACGTCGAAATCCACACTGATGATCCTCATTAATTTCCCCTGCGTATGGAGTAAACCTGGAGAGAAGAACGTTGGACAAATTTGTATGCTTTTGATGAGAGTGATATGCCTTGATAAATACTACAAACCGTCTTATCGCCCTTCTTATAAACAGGTACAGTGATGGACTCCTTCCACTGCTGAGGCAATTCCTACTTATTGCAAATAGAATTAATAAGTTTATGGATCTCAGGATGAATTTTCTTACTGCCTGCTTTAATCAGTTCTGCTGGAATGTGATCAGTACCAGGTTATTTGTGTTGTTTTAACTTTTTGTAGCCATCTCAACCTCAAAGGCGTTGGGATCAGACATTTATGTCTCTGCTGCATGTTTTGCAGTCTGCCGAACATCATTAACACCACGTATATTTAATAACTGAGAGAAACGGGCCCTCCACCTATTCAAAATTCTGTGGGAGTTTGCCAATTAATCACCCGTCTCATCTTCTAGTATGTTCTTGGCTGGTAACCCTTCTTAAATTCATGTTGTATGTATGTATATATATGTGTGTATAGGTCAATGTGTATATATATATATATATATAAGTATGTGTACTGTATATATGGTGTACAAGTCTCTTGATATTCTTGTTCTTACTGTTTGTTTCAAGATCATTAATTTGACCTGTCAGATATTCTTCTTCTTCTTCTTCTTCTTTTTTTTCTGAAATGTCTGCTAGCTTCACATCTTACATTTTGCAGGTTATCTATATTACTTTGGTTTGGATCCTGTAACCACTGCATTTTAGCCTGCTTTTTTATCTAAAAATTGTGAACATTCTTCATCAAACCACGGTTTATGCCGCTTTCCTTCTTACAGACCTAGACTTTTTTCAGTTGAGATTTCGATATTCTCTTCTCAAGCTCTAGTTATGTCCTCGCTATAATTTAAGTTCTCCAAAACTGCAAACCTGTTAAAGATTTTAACCTGATACTGTTCCTTAACTTACACCTCACTTAGCTTCTTGAGATTTATTCTCCCCGTTTCAAAATTCTGTGCTGCTCATTTACGTACTGAGACTTCTTCCCTAACTGATGCAACCACCAGATAGTGATCAGTATCACAGTCAGCTGTTCCGAGAGATCGTACATCGAGTATACTTGAATGCCATCCCCTATCTATCGATACGTGATCAATCTGATTGTGAGTTTCCCTTTAGGAGAGGTTCAGGTGTATTTATGAATGTTTCGGTGCGGGAACATCGTGCTCTTAGCAACTGCTTTTTTGATACGTCAAAGTTTACCACTCTATCACCATTATCATTACTATCCACATTTAAATTCTCATTCCCAATTATCGGTTTGAAAGTATCCTCTCTCCCCAATTTTGCATTAAAATTTCCAAACGGAATTTTCTGATGGCTTAGGAAAGTGTTCGTACACCTGCTCTGATTCCTCATGGAAACGTTTTTCCGCGGTGCATGCGCATTCAGAACAATGACATCACACCAGCGACCTCTCAGCACTATACATGACATGCTTTCACGAACAAACTCTACTCTCGTACCTACTCGTACTGTAACTGTTCTGTAATATACAAAAAATTCCTGTACCGAATTGATGATTTTAATTTCCTTTTCCATAGAAAAAATGTATAATCCTCGTTCAGTGCGTCTCTTGTCCCACCTAACTTCCTGTACTCCCACTAAATCTAATTTATACCTCGCTAATTCCTTGGCCACTGTCCTTAGTGTCTCAGGCCTATACAGGATCCTCACGTTCCACGTGCCGAATCACATATCCTTTTCCCATTGCTTACGTCCTGCCAAAGGGTCAGTCAAAGTCTGAGGCCTTTGTGAATCGTTTGTAACATGGCAAGTTTTACGGTGGGGAGGTGTTAGCGTCGCGCCCAACCCCCAAGTTGGAGGACCGCCCCTTGATCGCTATCCACGACAGCTTATTAAATATACTCGCAGTTGCCAACTACACTGGAGGCCGTTCCTCCATCCGCAACCTGAGGACGCGCCATGCCGTGGTGACAGGGGTCCACTAATATGCGATTTGTGTAGAATGAAACGACTGAAACGCACAGCTATTTAAATAGATCACTTCAGCAGGCAGAAGAGTCATATGACTACAAGGGTTATGAAGCTTTCCTTATGCCCATCTGTCTTGGTGTCAAGCCCCATTCGTGCCCCTGACCACGGTTTAAATCGAGCATGATAGTTACGGCTTTTGTCGTTTTGGGCGTTCAGTCTGACGAGATGTTAGGTATGTCTTTAACCAGTAATTTTTGTTGTAATGTATCGTATAATTTAACGCTGCGTGCTTCCACCGGAAATCGAATAACCATGCGCTGTTTTCAGTGCCTTAACATGCTGTCCTGCATAACCCTGAAACATGTTCGTCCCTGTACTTTTGAGTTTCTTTTAAAGTGTCAATTATCCTTATGTAATATGGACTTTGCAAGTGGTGAAGGAAGTACTTTTAACCTTCGTCGAAGGTTAAAATTAATGGAAAATAAATAATCAAGTGGGTAGGGAGAAACATGGAAGCTACAAGAAGAGAAAGTGGACTGGTCACTGTGTAGGATAATTCCGGGAGAGACGCCACACTATTTGCATCTTTCGCTGTAACTCAATCCGAAGATCGTCATAACGGCTATAAATTCAGCGATTTTATATTTAGGGTTTCTAATTCACTTATTTATGTGCGAAATATATGCAGAAGTGAAAGTCTCTGAGACACAGCGCAAAGAAAAAAGTTGTTTCTGCGGCGTCTGTCCCGGACATGCCGGTAGAGACGCGGCTTTTTGGCAGGGATAGATGCCGCGATGTAGGGAGAGATGCCGCTCTTTGAAAATGTCCTGTGACTTCAAGAAGAAAGATAAGTGAATATAAACTGTTGGACTTTATTCAAAGTAAAGAAGCAATATCAATGTTAAAATAGAAAATATAAGTACACAACAAAGAACTCAATAAACTTATGAGTCTAAGTTGTTGTGAACGAAATATTCTACGTCCTCTTCTGTGTTTTTCTGTTTTTCTCTCGGGGTAACCTTCTACCGCAGTCGACGCATTTGTCCTTGTATGGAGAACAGAATTCGTGTAGGCAGTTTCTGCAACTCACAATTCGATCCAGTCCTCTTCCTTAGTTGTTTGCAAGTAGTTTTCCCAGCATGCACAGCATTTCGTGTCAGAACCTTCAGATGTCTCTACAGTATGAATATATTTTATTGAGTTTCTGCATTTTCTGACCATGTAGACCTGAAGTAATGGGACTGTTTACGCTTTCGATTTTCCTCTACTCTTTGACTTTATTTTCTTCTTGATTCTTCGCTTTTACTCGGTATTATTAGGTTCTTCAGTGGGAACAAAGGGGTTGCTTTTCTGAAATTGAATATTTCCGCGGTATTTTCGATACTAGACTGATCTTCAAAAGTCTGGAAGGAGTACCTTCTTCAGGGGAAGTGTCAGAAGGCGTTGTAGTATTCAGGGTACATACTGAAAGTCCTGCTGAGATAGGTAACACATTTTGAGAGTTGGTTCCTGAAGTAGGTGCACAAATTGGAGCATATTTGGAGGTGCTGTTTCCGTAAAAGTTACAGTTCCGCTGGTATGAGAAATGAATAAGAAATATTCAGGAATTCTGTTGCGGTCCAAGGGAAAAATACCCGTTGAGCCAAAGCACGTACATCAACACCCATGGAAGCAGCTTTATTCCAAGCAAACCCGATGAGGCGCGCGATGTGATATCGAGTGACTTTACTTTGTGGATTCTGCTCCATCCAAACCGCGCCTTCGTTTTTGAAATGACTCTTTAAAGAACCAAAGTAGCACTTTTTCAAAGGCTGTAAGGCATGATTACAGTGACTTGGTAGACAGATGATAGTGACGTTATTTTGAACAGCAGCGTGAAGCAGTAAAGGGTGAGCTGCAATGAGGTCTGTGGCCATCTAAAAGTAGAACGACCTTTCCTCAATGTTTGTGTTTGAGGAAATGCTGTGTGAACCACTTAATACGTCGGTGCTAATGTACGACTATTTCCGGTTCATGTACACATCTGACCCTGGGGTTAGAAAGGTAAAGCAATAGAACCGATACTTTTTAGTACTCTATAATGTATATACGCGACGTTTCCAAACTAATTTGGAATTGTTTAAGTGCGGTATCTCCCTTAATTTTTTGCGACGTCTCTCTTAATCTTCAGGGAGAGAAGCCGCACCCCCCCCCCCCCCCACTTGCCGAAAAGAATGAAGAACATGGCGGCTACATGATGTGAAGGCAAAGTTATCCACGCTTGAAACCTCTAATGTGTCGTGATTGCATATTTATTTCGATTGAAACTAATTAAGTCACATTTCGTGAGCACAAGGAAAAAGTTTGAGCATAAAATTAATAAACTCACTGCATAAAATCAGTCATAAGTCTCGCAAAACAACGCCGATATTCACTACGTTCACTCCCAACAACTCTCTAGACTCACTGAATAATCACATGTGCTGCGATCTACAGAGGGTTGTCATAACGCACCAGACTAAAAAATGCGGCGTCTCTCCCATCGATGCAACTCTCCCGGAATTAGTATATTCCCTTGTGATTATTAACTTTAAAATCTATCAGTGTCTAGTATTTAAAACCTTCGCCATCAACGTAGTTTGTTTTGGGGGTTCTGAAGGATGCTGTCTGGAATATTCTAATTTGAACTATTTTTCGGGTCACCTTCACGAGATTTTCCTACCAAAATTCCCAATGCATTTATAGCCTTCCAGTGGTAAGCCACTACAGAATACCGCGAATATGTGATTGATTTTCGTGCAAAGACACAGAGCTAGAATAATGCTGGCTGTTGGCTGCTTCCATTCACCATATTTATACCATGATAATATGCTTGTTTCAGAACCGGAAAGGCGATCGGGACGCGTCCCTTGCCCTTCTTATTGTTGTCACTGTCCATATGCCTGGCCAGTTCTCTGGGTCTCGTATTCTGGAAAGAGGAAGTGGACAATGTTCAGCTGTTTATGCCTGTCGACTCTCATGTCCGGCACGATGCATCATGGGTAGAACGTAACTTCCGAGATGAAATGCGCTTCGAAAGTGTTATTGTGGAGGCAGAAAATGTGCTCACTCCAGCTGTCCTGGCGTCGGTAAGTGGAAACATGTAGTACAGATGATGTTCGTAACACTTCTTGTTTCAAGATGATGACCGTGGAAATCTTGAATTTTAAAATTTCCGGAAGTTGACAAATTAGTTATGTATTGTATGGATGTAGGCCTACATGTGTGGCATATTGCAGGTCAAGCTACTGAAGAGAATGAATGGATATAAGAAACATGAGAAGTGAGAAATCGTTATAACGAGTAGCTTTATAATTTGTGCTCTATACCTAATGTTGTAAAGAAACTGCTCCAATTAGATTCGGTAGGAGCAGAAAGTTGATTATTTGCCACCACGTTTAGACCTGCTTAGGTTCCTGTCCAGTGAGTGCCGTGTTCTGTATTTCAGGGCGCAAAGCGTTTAGAGCTTGAAGCTGACCACTCTCCTCTGTGTAGTACCGAGCGTTAGAATGCGTACTCCCCACAGTGGTACTTAGGCACAGGGGTAACTTTTATCTTTTACCTGCATTTGGTTGGGTGAGATGAGGTGAGATGAACAATGTAAATCATGTTTCAGTGTGAATACGTTATAGAAGGAAAGAGTGTGGGTGGAGGGCTGCATACAGGTTTCAGCTGATCTCTGGTATGGCCCACTGCGGGCTTCTATAGACGTGGTAGTGGCATCTGGCTTTACAGAATCATCGGACTGCTAGACGGGCTGTGCGAACGCAACCGTATGGGCGAAGGTAATTTTTTATCTTTCGTTAACATATCTGTCGTGAAGAGGCCGCGGTAGCCAAGTTGGCATAGTGACTACGCTCGTGACGTTTCAGAGGATCTTTCTGCTTCTGTGTTTTGGGTAAAAGAAATTCAGTGACATTTGGACTTGACCTTCTTAGACCCTGAGTGTGGAGGCAGCAAACTCCTGCGAAACGTTGGTAACTATTTTAAATGGCCTGTAAAAGTGCATTGAGCGATTAGATATGATATCAAAACCAACAAATGCACATAAGTGTATGAAAGTATATTATGCACACCGTGTACTTCCTACATGTTTCGGCCACTCATGTGGCCATCTTCAGGGAGGTGCATTACAAAGATAGATACATCGAAATATTACAGACGTTTTTGAATCAATGCACATATATAAAATATTACATTTTGAACATAATACATGGTTTAAAATACATATTAAAGATTAAAATACGGATAAAAATATTTGTGATTGGTTCTAACTCTACATATATATGTATACACAGTGTGGTCTGCCGTACCGGTACCATCAACACACCTTTGCTTGGAGGGTGATTTATTACATACATAGTACCCGTAACCTCTTAGAATCAATCACAGTTATTCTAATCTGTATTTTAATCTTTAATATGTATTTTAAATCATGTATTATTTTTAAAAATTATTATTTTATGTGTTTGCATTGGTTCAAAAACTTCTGTAATATTTCGATGTATCTGTCTTTGTAATGCACCTCCCTGAAGATGGCCACATGAGTGGCCGAAACATGTAGGAGGTATGCGGTGTGCATAATATACTTTCACACACTTACGTGCATTTGTTGGTTTTGATATCATTTCTGTTGGTAACTATACTGAACACCGTTGCACGAACCTCAAATCATGCATTTCCGTTTTGTTTTTTGAAAAACGTAGTTGTTGCACCGACATATTATAATTATGTTGTAAATGTTAATTACCGGCACCTAAAACACAAACGTGGCGGTTAACGTGTTAAATTTATGACATATTGCTAGGAGCGGAGAGACAAGTCGGCTTTTTCCTTCAAGTCGGCCCACTGAGATTGCGACAGCCTGTGCTAGAAATGATAAACAAACAGCCTCAGCACGTTAGAAGTAAAATTTACCAAGATTAAGGCGTAAGCTCGAAATGCAGTCTGTCGTTAACATGGTTTCCTGATACCTCCTTGGAAAGTTTAAATTCACGCGAAGATGTTTTCCAAAAACAGTGTAGGCCTAAGTTTTAAACTTTAAAACTGGTACCTCATTCTTCTAGCAGATCAGACTAGACCAGTTTCACTGGCCAGACAGACTTTCAGTCAACCCCTGTCAACACGAGCCAGTACAAGGAGTCGCCAAGGCAAGACTAGTGCCGTGTTTTCATCGAAGTTAATGTGTTGAACTAACTTTTTATTACACAGTTTTTGAATACAGCTTTACGTTAAAATATCAATACCTTTATAGACTTTTCAAGAAAGTTTCATGTTATTTACATCGTTTTGAAACTTAAAATTGTTCAATTTTCAGCCGTGTACACCGCCAGATATATTCCATCAAACAGTCGCCACATCTCCCATCAAACGAGACCAAACGTAGATCTGTTAGCTTACTGAAATGTTTTTTCCCGAGGATGTTCGGCCGCGACTGAAATATGTAGGCTATACAAAACGAATGAATGATGTAACAAGACTTCATGATGTACCTCGTCTGTACAGTTGTCACATATAAAGAACTTTATTACCAACTCATTGCACCAATATTTCATTTACAGAAGTACTCCTACATGCTTCGGCTGCAACCCGTAGATATCCTAGGGAGCTACAATTTTCAAAGACATGTACAGCGTTGTTTTGCGGCTTGTCAATCGTAAATGGTAAAATATAAAGGTTAATGTCATTCTAGTGTTAAACAACAATGTATAGTATTATTAATATTATATTAAAGTTATAATACAAGAAGAGTGTTAAAAGTTTAAAATGCTGCATCCGAACATCTTGAATGGGTGGATTTTTTTCGGGTACTAATGAAGTGGAAAATACGTAAATATTTAAATCAAAGGAAATACAATTGAAAACTTAAAATTGCCTACGAGCAAATGTAGCTCATAATAAACAGAATACACACCCGCCATGTAAACACCCCGCGTCTGCTCGATGAACGATCTTACTGGACTGAATATGGATGTAAACAAGTTTATATGAATCGATACGATTTCTAGCTCATACGCATGCGCGTTATGGCTAAGTGTCTTGTGCTATTTCCTATAAGGGACTTAATTCACCGATCTTTTGTTGTATCTCCGCTCTTTGCCTGCTTAGCATGTAAGGGCCCAGGCTGTTGTTACCTGTGCAGCCGCTGAGATTCGGACAACAGAATACAAATATGTAGAAAGTTTTAGAGTATCATGTTCTATTCTGGTCAATAAAAGAACACGCAGAAAACACGTGCTAACTCATTCAGGCCATGAAAGCCCAGAGAGGGAGTAGAGTATAGCTCTACTCTTTCTTCAACCTCGGCGCTAGATGTGGTGGGTGGTTAACGCCATGCACCGATCGCTTTACCCCCGGGAAAGAGACTGAGTACCCATTGCATAGGAGGCTGAGTGGGCCCCAGGGACTGTCTGGACGGGTGCGGAAAATCTCGCCCCCACCGGGATTGGAACACCAGACTGTCCAGCCCGTAGCGAGTCGTTATACCGACTGTCTATCCCAGCCCACCCCGACACTCGTTATGGGCCGAAAAGGGGGTGGGGTAATAGTTTGAGATGGATATGGATCTGAGGGAAGTATTTTGTGGGAATGGGAGGTGGATGGAGTCACCACAGGAACGTGACATGGTTACGTTTAGTGTTACCGATGTTTGTTGGCACGTATGGTGGAGAAGAGACGTGCATTTGAGGTTATGGTTGGAAACCCTGAAGGAAACAGGCCACTTCGAAAACCTAGGCGTAGAGTGGAGGAATGTATTATAAGACAGACAATGCACGTATAAACGTAATATTGAGGCGCGTTCGTGTAACCATTGTTACCGTGCAAAAGCAAAAAGTATTACATATTCAATGTGTGTGTGTGTGTGTGTGTGTGTGTGTGTGTCTGTAGCCTTAGTTATCCAGCATGCAAATCGGATGCGTTGTATTATATTGTCATCTGTGGCCTGTCCGGCTCTACGACATTTTTCCACATGTCATAAAGGGCACGATCTTCGAAAAAAAATTGTTGAATGTGAAATGTGTGTTTTGATTTTCTCTAGAACTTTCGTCTAAATATTTCTCATTCCTAGAAGAATTTAGCGAGATATTATCGTAAATGTACATATGTCTTCATGTAAAGTACCCGTTATTCTTGGCAGATGTTAATGAAACTACTCAAATATTAAATTTCATGAAAATCCGTCGCGTGGGAACCGAGTTGTTCCATGTGGACAGACGGACAGACAAACATACATAACGAAGTTAATAGTCGCTTTTCAGCAGTTTTGCAAACGCCCTTAAAAATGGATCTTAAAGAAACAGAATGGAAAGGCGTCGGGTGGATTTGTGTGGTCCAGAATAGGGAATAGTGCGGGCTGTTGGGAACACGGTAGTGAACTTTCGGGTTCCACAAATGCGGGGAATTTCTTGACCAGCTGAGGACCTATTGTTACCTTCTAAAGAGGGACTGTACCCCACGTACTTAGGCCTCTCTTCTTGTTCGTACAGCGTTCAGATTCGTGTAGCGATAACTCTCTGAACCAATATTCAGAAGGGACTCCGAATCTCGGCCCCCTTATCTGTCGAAATTGGGGATTGTCATGGTGTACGTAACTTTCTACAAGGAGATGTCTGGTTTATGGGCCACGACTAGCCCTTCCAGTTTCGTAACTGCTGTACTTCCCCTTCCTGTTTGTAATCATCTCCCCATGTCATTCAGGACCATAAAGTTTAATAACCCATGTAACTGAATCGGCGTTATTAAATTATTTAAGATATTACCGTCCAGACATGTTCACTTGTGTCTCGTTTGTGGTGAAAGCGAATTATTTGCTTACAGGTTTCTATGCATTTCTCATCTCGCTTTGCTTGTAAATGCCCTACTCATCGCCTCCTCAAATTGATCACTTCAATAATGCTTGGCCAAGATTACAAAGTACTGAGTTCCTCACTTTGCGATATTATCCATATTCCTGTTTCCTCTGTCGTCACGACATTATCCTCAGCACTTTTGTCTCGCATACCCTCAGTATTACGTTAAGGTGGACGGCTAAGTTCTGCTGGTAGTTAACACAGCTGCCATTTTATGTAACCAACAGAATGAGTGGGTCCGTTGGGTAAATCGAATAACGTTTTAATTAAAGCCATCCTTTTACTTTTGAAGTGCTGCCAAATAGGACGAGCGTGTTCCGTCAGCTGTTATGCGTTGTGGTTGTAAGGAATGGATGTCGTCGGTTGTCAGTACACTTGCACTCGTTAGTACACGTGCACTTAACCCAGTGCAGACACGTTTTCGGACCATGAAACGACCGACGCTCGGAATGTTAGCAGATGCCAAGCGACTGCCTACCGTGCAGAATCGATACAGCTAGAGGTCATGCGGAAGCACTGCTTATGTCAAACAACGTCACGCGCAGCGGCTGTAATTTAGCCGTGCTGTCGTCACGACCGGCGATAGTGTGTTCCTAAAATACTTCTTTGTCAGCCACTGATGTTGCATAGATGTAACTGTCGTGACGAGGAAACTTCCAGCCCATTTTCTCCCTTCCTTTCTTTAATTCTTTTTCGTTCGTTCTTTCTTTCTTTCTTTTGTTGCTTTCAATTCCCATTATTCCTTTTTCTTTCAGTTCCTTGTGTCTTCCACTTTGCCAGCTCTGATATGAACATTTTGTATTAAGGTGGATCCTGTGCGACCACGGTCAGAACCACTGATTTCCTTCATGCTTTTTAAGGCCTTTCTCTGTTCCTCCAGGCCATTGTCGCTTCTTTACTCATCCATTCCATTACAGTCCTCTATGACACATTCATTTTATTCCATGCTAAGCAGCCTCCGCAGTTCATATAGCGTCCTTATATAACACATGACTACGGCGCATTGAGCAGCTTGGTGTAGCGATAAAGCCGGAAGGTGACTAGTTAGAATTTCTGTCGAGTAAAACCCATCGGTTCTGTCTTTTATCTGCCCCGAATCGAATAATAGTGGCCACATACGCGACACACTTCCATGGTAATACTCGAATAATAGTGGTCACATACGCAACACACTTCCATGGTAATACTCGAATAATTGTGGCCACATACGCGACACACTTTCATGGTAATACTCGAATAACAGTGGCCACATGCGACACACTTCCATGGTAATACTCGAATAATAGTGGCCACATATGCGAGACACTTCCATCATAATACCAAACCGTAATGAAGTAAAAACAAATAAGCGTAGAAGAACCATTTTTACAATTAAAACTTGTTATACATACAGCTGACAGATGAATTATGATTAATATTAGTACAAATACTTAGAGGGAACCTTGATTTCAGGCTTCCGCCTAGATGTTAATGAGATCTGCGCTCGTCTGGAATATTACGCGGCGTCGTATGGTAATTGTTTACCGACATTTCGGGACAATGTATCGGTCCAGAAACGTCCGTAAACAATTACTACACGACGCCGCGTAATATCAAGAAGAGCGTAATCTCACTTCGTGCGAATTTCATCAATGGGAAATGTGCGACTGGTATAATTCACATAGTTTTCCACTACGAGGGTGAACAGCAGACTGACGCATCTTACTGCCACCATTACGGACTATTCTCCCACTCTCTCCTGACGCTGCTCCGTTTAGCGAGGGACAGTGCCATGAACATATGCGTATTTATCTAGCGATTTGCATTGTGGATGGTCAAATTTCTTGACACACCAGCAGCTGCTCGCGACACATAGTTTGGGAAACGCTGGTGTAACAGTTGTCCTGCTACGGATTTTCTTTGGTTTCTGTAGGCGAACGTTGGAATGCTATATACCATCAAATAGGCCACGAACGCTTGTTTTCAGATCCGTTACTTCGTGCATACATACATACATACATACATACATACATACATACTTACGTACGTAACACATATATACATACATACGTACATAGTGCGTGCGTGCATACGTGCATGCATTCATTCATTCATTTCATAGATCCAAAACCTGTTATAATACAGCCGGATGTGAAACAAGTCACAATAGTACAATACACAAACGCAAACTAAGCAAGACAAATAACAACACACACAAAATCAAATCGTATAACAAAACATAGAACACATATTTAAAATATCACACTAAAATCATAATGTAATTTCAAACATCTTGAATACAAATCGTAAGCCAGAAAGTACATATTACAAGTTATAATTTATAGTCATAAAAATATCCTTTCTATGCGTCAGAAATTCAGCAAGTGAGTAAAAAGAATGATCAATAAGGTATCTTCGCAATGCAATCTTGAAATGTAATTTATCATTTCTGAGATTCGAAATAATGGAAGGTAGAGTATTGAAACGCTTTATACCATCATAGGAAACACCTTTCCGAAAGCATGAGAGATTGGCAATAGGCCTGTGATGCTGAGTCTTGTTTCTTGTATCCACACCATGTATTGACGAGTTGCTCTAACATTTTCCAGATTAACCACAACAAACATCACCAATGAAATATTTATTGATGTGGGACAGGTGAGATATCTAATTCGGTAAATAAGCTGCTACATGAACTTCTAAATCCAACACCAGCCATAATTGTAATATCCTTTTTTTTTGTAATATAAATACCCGATCTGCATCAGGTGAATTTCACCAAAAATTATTCGATATTTTATTACAGAATGAACATATGCAAAGTAGACAATCCGAAGAATATCTGTGTTTAAAATATGAAACAGCCTCATAACTGCAGAACATGCGGCACTCAATTTACGAATGATTTGATCTAGATGATTTTTCCAATTAGGGTGATTATCGATTCGTATACCAAGAAATTTTATACTTGTTTCTTTTATAAGTTTTTCTGCATATCCAACAGCCAGTGGATAATGAGGTAAACTAGTAGCTGTAAATTTTACTGTATTTGTTTTTTCCATATTTATAACTAACTGATTAGCATCTGCTATTTAAGACCATCTTCACACATGCTGTGCGATTGAATTGGCCTTATTTAAAAGCAAGTAATAATAATAATAATAATAATAATAATATCTTTATAATCCGGCCTCTTCTAATTACTCATCGTAGGTATAGAGGATGATTGTTGTACTTGATCACACTCGGTGACAGACACAGATACCCGCGCGCGCAGTAGAATTCCTCTGGACGAGGGATCGACCCGTATAATAATAATAATAATAATAATAATAATAATAATAATATAATAACAAAATCAACTGATCAAAAGAGTGTAATTTTTTTACAACAGATATAAGAATGGAGTTTGGCCTGGACAAATGTCGAACGCGTAATATCACATGGGACAAAGCAGACCTAGAATGTTTCGAAAAACAACAATAGAGATAATAGAGGAAATGACGAAGCTGATACATACAGATATCTGATACACAACAATCCAGAAAAACTGAACACACTAATATCAACAAGCAGCTAACTGAACTGACCAACACACTGCATAAAGCATTGAAATCTAATTTAAATAGCGAAAACCTTACTAAGGCGATCAATACGTATGGTAATTCCGGGAGAGACGCCACACTTTTTGCAACTTTCGCCGTAACTCAGTCTGAAAATCATCAGAACGGCTGAAAATTCAGCGATTTTATATTGACGGTTTCTAATTCACTGACTTGTGTGCGAAATATTTGCAGAAGTGAAAGTCTCTGAGACAGCGCAAAAAAAAAAAAAAAAAAAAAGAGAGAGAGAGAGAGAGAGAGAGAGAGTTGTTTTCGGGCGTCTCTCCCGGACATGCCGGTAGAGACGCGGCTTTTTGGCAGGGATAGATGCCGCTATGTAGGGAGAGATGCCGCTCTTTGAAAATGTGTTGTGACTTCAAGAAGAAAGATAAGTGAATATAAACTGTTGGACTTTATTCAAAGTAAAGAAGCAATATCAACATTAAAATAGAAAATATAACATAAGTACATAAAATTTTAACCCTACTGAGATAGGTAACACATGTTGAAAGTTGGTTCCTGAAGTAGAGGGTGCACAAATCGAAGCCGTATCTGGAGGTGCTGTTTCCATAAAAGTTACAGTTCCGCTGGTATCAGAAATGGAGAAGAAATATTCAGGCACTATGTTGCGGTTCAAAGGCTATATACCCGTTGAGTCAAAAGCACTTACATCAGCACCCATGGAAGCAGATTTATTCCAAGCAACTCGATGACGCGCGCGATGTGATATCGAGTGACTTTACTTTGTGGATTCTGCTCCATCCACACCGCGCCTTCGTTTTTGAAATGACTCTTTAAAGACCCAAAGTAGCACTTTTCCAAAGGCTGTAAGGCATGAGTACAGTGACTCGGTAGACAAATGATAGTGATGTTATTTTGAACAGCAGCGTGAAGCAGTAAAGGGTGAGCTGCAATGAGGTCTGTGGCCATCTAAAAGTAGAACGACCTTCCCCCAATATTTGTGTTTGAGGAAATGCTGTGTGAACCACTTAATAAGTCGGTGCTAATGTACGACTATTTCCGGTTCATGTACACATCTTACCCTGGGGGTAGAAAGGTAAAGCAATCGAACCGATACTTTTTAGTACTCTATAATGTATATGTGTTACACCTGAATAGTGAAATTGCCCAGTTCATGAAATAGGCAACTTTCTTCCCATTCCGCGAACCGGGTGCTTCGCTTGCCCACTTCACGGACCGGGCAAAAACCCGCCCAGTGCATGAATTTGGTAGCGATGACAACTTTCCAGTTCATGAAGTGGCTGGTTTCTAGAAGGAAGGTATGCCTGTGCTGCCATGTGTTTCGCTGTTTAATATTACGAGCAAAAATGTTGGTGTAGTGAGTTTTGTAGATTCATATGGATTAGTGCTGTTGAAAATATCGTCATTCCTCTGCTGCAGTGGTGAGTACATTTTCCTTACTGTTATCCTATTATAAGCTGTAACATATGGGCCCGGCATACAGTGTAGGTTATGTTTATGTGTTTCTTACTGATATTGATAGGTACTTAATATTCCCCCTCCCCCCTATGGCTCGACAGCCCGTTTTCGGGTGCCTAGGCGTCCTCATTTCGAGGTTTCATGATCACACACATTTTAGACACACCACACTCGGTAGGACTCCTCTGGTCGAGGGACCAGCTCGGCGCAGAGACCTCTACCTGACAACACACAACACTCACAAGAGACAGACATCCATGCCCTCGGTGGGATTCGAACCCACGATCCCAGTAAGCGAGCGGCCGCAGACCCACGCCTTAGACCGCACGGCCACTGGGATCGGCAGGTACTTAATATTATGATTGCATAATGCCCATCCATTCCAACATTTTGAATGACTTAATGTTTATGTTAATACTAATTACAAACCTATGACTCAGCATCTTCAAGTTTCCGCTCTGAACACGTGGCCAAACATTAGCGCTGCGCTGCATATTGTAATTTGTTGTTTCGCATAAGCATACTCTTAACATGCGTATACAGTTACTTAACGTCGTAAACTATTTAATTAGAAGTAGACCGAAATAGAGGACACCAGCATTGAAGCCATGTACTAAACACAACTACTTAAGGGCAAACGAAAAGATGTGATTTTTGAGAGAATATCAAATTTCATGCGTTTCATTTCAATTAAGTAACAAAGCTACACATAACATTTTGTTTCACTAATTATGTTCATTGCCGATCCCAGTGGCCGTGCGGTCTAAGGCGTGGGTCTTCGGCCGCTCGCTTACTAGGATCGTGGGTTCGAATCACACCGGGGGCATGGATGTCTGTCGCTTGTGAGTGTTGTGTGATGTCAGGTAGAGGTCTCTGCGACGAGCTGGTCCCTCGTCCAGAGGAGTCCTACCGACTGTGGTGTGTCTAATGTGTGTGACCATGAAACCTCGACGAAACGAGGAGGCCCAGGCCCATATAGGGCTGTCGAGCCATACAAAAAAAAATTATGTTCATTACATTCCACGCTCGCAATACGTATCTTTCTTTGTGGCTATTTGTTTATTTATTTATTTTCATTTCAGAAAACTGGTGAAAATAACAAAAAAAATCCAGCAATGATAGTGAACAACATTTACAAAACATAATAAATGAATGTGTATCTATTTGGACGGTAAATTTCGAGAGAGAAGTAATTGCTGTCGTAAATGACAAACAGACTTGCGTCAAAAGATCTAGACAAGCCTATGATATTAGGAGTAAGTATTGTGTGACTAGTTTGGCTGGAGTTACTAAGGTAATTACCAAGAAGGACTCCCGCATTATGGCAACAAAAGATAATGCCATAACAATATTACATACACATATACATACACATATACATCTATCTACTGGACACAAGGGTGAAAAGAATACGTACAAAAACATCTGTGAAAACTTTGCTAATATTCCAAGACACATCGTAGGTCAATATATAAAACAATGCGAACGATGTACGGAGAAATGAAGAAAGAAGGAGGTTGGACCAGGTATTGTTGTGAAACCAGTTACTGTCAATGAACTGAATCAGACGGGACAGATTGATCTAGTAGACTTCCAGAGTTTACCTGATGGCAATTTCAAATTCGTAGTGCATTATCAGCAACACCTGACTAAATATAATTTATTGTCCCCTGACAACAAAACGAGCCGGAGAAATTTCTCGTCAATTGTTGAAAATCTTCCTAGATTTTGTAGCGCAGCATTTCTGCAGTCAGACAATGGCAGGGAGTTCACTGCAGAAATTATCGGAGAACTCTCAACGCTGTGGCCTGAATTACGAGTAGTTCTCGTTAATGGACGGCCCCGTCATCCCCAAAGTCAGGGATCTGTTGAAAGGAGCAACGCTACCTTAAAGGATTCACTTGTGGCCTTGATGCGGGACAACAACACATCCAACTGGAGCACGGGCCTGTTTGTTCAGTGGAATATGAATACTACTTATCATGAGGCTATAAAAATTGAGCCTTACAACGCCCTCTTTGGTGTAAAACCTAAAACTGGACTCGGAACATTGCTGCCCTTTGTTTTTTTTAACAAAATTCAGACCGGAATAGATGAAGATGAGTTAAGAGGAAAAGAAGACAGCGAGCTTCTCAACGACTTGGTACCTGGCGTTTCTTATATAGAAGATAATATTGAAATGTCGGAAGAAATTGAGACTATTGATGTAAATTCGCTAGTAGGAGAATATGCAGTGACAACAGAGGTGTTCCTGATGAAATTGGTGCCTCTTCTGGTAGTCTGAATGAACAAAATAAGGAAATAGGCACAGATCTACCAGAATCGCTATTAGTAGAAAGTGACGTCGAAATTGGCCCAAATGAGCATCCTGCAAATGCGTACCGCCTTTTAGCAAGTAAAAAACTTGAATTCCCAGGCTGAAAAGATGTTGAGACGAACAAAGAAATATTTAAAGTCAGTTGAAATTGGAGATAGTGTTAATGTGTTTGTGTCGCAATTTGACCGAGGCCGGGGGGATCCTGTAAACCTCATTGGTGTTGTGTTAGAAATTAAAGATTATAAGTACAGAGTTGGCACTAGGGGAGGAATTATCAATCAGTGGCTTCAGAGAAATTGTTTTGAAGTCACCAGTTATAAAGGCATTTCCCCAAAGGACGTGCCATTGTCAGAATGCAGTATAATGACTTTGGTTCATAATATTTCAGTTGGAAACGGGCAAGGATTTAAAAGATGCTCTTGTCGAAAAGGTTGTGCATCCAAAAAATGCCAGTGCTACAAACATGGCATGATATGCAACTCTTCATGTCACTCAGGAACACCCTGTGAAAATTTGTGACTTAAAGATATCAGTTTTGCGTAACTAACTGTTTCTGTTTGTTGCTGAATATTATGAATTAAAGTATTTTGATGCCTATATAATACAAACAAATTGTTTACAATATTGCCAATTATTTCACTAACATTGCATTAATATGAAACTTCATATCCTGTGTTAGGCTAACGCGGCACGAGCGGTTTTAGTCGCTGCGACTATCGTGCTGCCCAAATGAAACGTACGATTGTATACGGAAGCACTCGCACAGGCGACTATTTAATCGTGGCGATGAAAAAGTCGCAGCATGTTCCATTTCAAGCGCGACACGATTGTCGCTTGACGACTGCTTCTACAGATGAAACACAAAGAAACATACGGGTGCGCGCGCACTGACTACTATCGCCTCCTTTCCTGTCTGCGAAACCAACGCCTTTTGCTTGAGTGTATGACTGAAGTGCTAATTACGGAAATTGAAATATCTAAAAAACTTGTTTGGATATCTCTTCAGGTCTTCGTACAGGCAGTAGAATTTTCCTTTGAGTAATCTTTGACTCGTTATTGGATGTACCCAAAACTTTTTTCTTTTCTTTACTTTTCGCGTTCGAAGCAACAAAGCACACACCAGTGCTGTATCTGTGCAGTCCGTGATATAACTGAATCAGTGCGAGGAGATTGTCGCTGTAAAGCGCGGCCTCGCGTTAAAAATCACCAGCGTCTTTAATCGCTGCTACTATTCTCGCAGCGACTAAAAACCGCTCGTGCGCGCTTAGCCTTAATTTTTGAATTGAAAGTATCAGTTATCCAGTTCACATCAACATATCTTACTCTTTCTGTTTCTTGATCAATATTATTGAAATACAATACTTTGGTCTGTATATAATACATAGAATTTGTATAATACTGCTGTTAATGATTACTTTAAAGCTTAATGTATCACATTCGTTGTAGTAGACAGGACAATAGTTTCTACGGGTGCATACAATATTACGTTTGTAGCAGACCAAGGAATAAACATCTGGCATTTCTTTTGCACCAAACCCTCATTCACATTACTCCTTTATTATCAATGTCCAGTTCTTGAAATGGGCAGGATTTCATGCCATTCTTGCCCGGTCCGTGAAATGGGCAAGCGAAGCACCCATTTCACGGAATGGGCAGAAAGGTGCCTATTTCATGAACTGGGCAATTTCACTATTGGGGTGTAACATATGCACGACGTTTCCAAACTGATTCGGAATTGTTTAAGTGCGGCGTCTCTCCCTTAATTTTTTGCGGCGTTTTTCCCAATCATCAGGGAGAGAAGCTGCACCCCCCCCCCCCCCAAACTTGCCGAAAGGAATGAAGAACATAGAGGTTACGTGATGTGAAGTGAAGGTCAACGGCGCTAGAAACTTCTAATGTATCACGATTGCATAGTTACTTCGATTGGAACTAATTACGACACATTTGGTGAGCACTAGAAAAAAGTTCGAGCATTAAACTAATAAAATCACCGCATAAAATCGTTCGTAAGTCCTGTAAAGAACGCCGATTTTCACTACGTTCACTCCCAACACGTCTCTCGACTCACTGAATAAGCAAATATGCTGGGATCTGCAGAGGATTGCCACAGCCCACCAAACTAAAAAATGCGGCGTCTCCCGCCGCGGCAGCTCTCCCGGAATTACTATAGATTCCTTTATGAACGTACTCGTATAGCTTTATATCATGGTCTCAGACGGATCTCGAGAGTTTAGAAAGAAATATTATTGTAACTAAAATGACAAAGCGTGCATGCACCATAAAAACTGTAGTTCTGATAGCTTTCTGTTACCGAGCAACGAGAGTGGTGTAGGAATCAACGATGGACGCAGTCTTCACACTAACCAAGTGAAATAATTAAGAAGTTACTTTCACAACAAAAAAATAACTCCCGCCTACATCGAATTGTGTGACACAGACGTGAATTATACACCTCGTAATGTAAAGGTCCTCTCCCACAACAAAATGAAAACATCAGAACGATACAAGAAAGAACAACAACGTGTAAGAGCATGGAAGAGAGCCTATGACCTTGAAAAACCAGATGTCGATAAAACAGCATCGAACGCGTGGCTGAAAGCTAGCGAACTCTTTCCAGAAACTACTGGTTTTATGATAGCCAGCCTAGACCAGGTTCCTAGTACTAACAATTATAAGAAATATGTTTTGAAGGACGCGTATATTATCTACGACACCTGCTGAAAAGTCGAGAGAAATCAGAAACCATTCAACATATGACCGGTGCATGCCGTGCATTAACTCAGGATGATCACACCCATCGTCACAATCAAGTAGCCAACACCTTCCATCAAGAATTGACCACCAAATGTGGACTATTACAAGGAAAACAAACTCCGTATTATGAGCCACAATCTCTTAGAGAATTCAGATTTTAAACTATTCTATGAGTGTTCCATAACAACTAATTGAAATGCCCATACAAACAGGCTATATATAGTTATGCTTGACAACCATCAGAAAAGCATATTTAATAGATGTAGCAATTCCGAACAGTCACAAGCTCTACAGCACCATCACCGAGAAGCTCCAGAAACATACAGACCTAAGAGAAAGCTAACAAGGATATGACAACTGAACGCGGTCTGTGTAGTACCATTAGTATTATCAGCAACGGGTATTATTCCAAAAAACTCTACGGAAAATTGAAACCTCCCATTCTTCGCCCTGTCTATATATTCTCATGCAGAAAGCAGTATTAGTCAATACATGCCGTATACTTCGAAAGTTTTTAGCAGAATAATGAATAAGAAGTGCTTGGTCATTGACCCGTACGCTTTCAAAACCAGCTAAACGGCTGTGAAATCAGAATATAATAATAACTGAATTGAATTCAGTCCAAGTTTGTTCACGTGCAGATTCAACAGCCCGAGGGCCAATTATAGAAATAGCACAAACATATATTGAGGGAGAAAAAATATACTTAAGACATTAAAAAGAGAACACTACGAACATTAAGAAGATGAAGCGAGAAATACGGATAGCTGAAGACAAAACATAATGTGTATATTGCAAAAAGGAATATACAAAAGGAGATAACAAATAAAAAACAGAAGCATTTACAGTAGTGTAGGATAATACCTAGGCAGCCGTTTAAAGAATAGAAGGGATTAATTAATAAACAGACAGAATTTACAGTTAAAATAGGATGAAACATAGGATAAGTCATATGCATAAAACGTATTAGAAATCAAATAACATTAGATTTAATTATGTGCTTATCGAATTACTATGGCGATCTATTAAACTATTTTATTTTATTCATTTACATTTATTATAAATCTAAACAGCAATAAACCAATACTCGCAGTACTGTGTTGGAACACACACACGTGTATAACACGAACACAAGTATAACGATGCCCCACGAAGACTATAAACGTAATTCACAGCACGTAACGTAGTATGGCTTCTCTCTCCTAATAAACGCAAAATCGAATACTTGCGTGGCGTTGCCGTAAACTTAGCAGATAAAAGATAGAAATACATGAAAACCAAACGTCGGAAAACACCCGCAAGGACACGGTACACCAATCACTCAAACCAAACATTAATTTAGAATCCCAAGTCTAAGCAAAGATTTAGAAACTACTTGCCAAGACTAAAGCCGTACACGGAGTGAATTGCTACACCAGCCACAGGTAGTAAAAAAGAGTGCGTAGGGTGTGGGTGAAGTAAGGAAGCAGACTAGAGAGCATTGCAAGCAATATGGCCGATGGGCTTAGTGCTGTTAATACGGCACAGCTCCATCTAGCGCAGAGGTTAAGAATGGGTGGATATGTACTTGCACTCCCCCGTATGCCTTCATGGCAACTTTACCTTTTTTTACTTTTACTTATGTCTTCCAGGTGATTCGTACCGCAATCTGCTGTATCTATTCCACATAGCAGCGTTAACAATCGGAGTAATAGCGAGGGAGCTATTCACAGGCCTTTGGGATGTTATAAAGATAGCTTTATTAACTGTCGTCTGTCCAGACCTTAACAGTCGTCATGGATGTGTATGCAGTTACTCGCAAGGTACCCTTAGCTTTACCGTTTTATCTGGGATAGTTGGAGTGCCTCAGAGAGGAGGCGTTGAACTGCGTACTCCGAGACGGGATGTGCTCTCAAGCCACATCTCTGTGAAGTTACCATAACCTTGGTCATTCTGCTCGCGAAGGTGCCTACACGTGAGAAAGCGCTTGTCAAGAGTAGCTGAGAGCAACTCTCGACAGTTTGTCTGACGTGCAATAATAATAATAATAATAATAATAATAATAATAATAACTCCGTGGAGCAGAGTCGTTCTTCAGATACCAATGCATGGGCCACTCCATAAGTCATAACAACTCGTATAATATGGAAACGAGGAAAATGGAGTGTATAGATTTGCAATCAAGTAGTTCCTCAGCTTGTCAAGAAGCTTCCCGCATATTGTGGAAGTCCAAGGCTTATTAATGTTTACAACCGCCAACCAACTCTTGAGTCGGATGAATCCAGTCCACGCCTCCTTCACGCTGTTTCTTTAAGATGCATTTTAATATTCTTCTCCCATATACGCATGTTTTCCAGGTGGTCTCTTTCAGGTTTCTTCACCAAAACTCGGTATGTATTTCTCTTCTGCCCTATACATCCCAATGCCCCTCCCATCTCATCCTCCATGATCTGATTACCCTGAAAATATTTGGTGAGAAATGTAGGCCATGAAGCTACTCATATGCAGTTTTCTTCAGACAATAGTAATAACTTTTCCAGGTTTTTGTTTCTTTAATGACGAATGGTGCATAGTTAAATCAACACTTTTGTATTGGAGTTGGTGAAAAGTACAAAGTTCTTTACAGACGGATTCTGAAATATAACGGGAGAAATCTCCGTCAGAAAATTGCAGGAATTGAATGGTCGTAAGTCCAGTCTTTTATTAATATGTAGATTACTTCCTGTGATGATTACATAGATAATAAGTTTTCCAGCTTAATGGATCCGGGCGGTACAGAAGTTTATTTTTCAAGTAAGTGTCAAAAGTTTGTAAGAATAACCTCACAGCATAGTAAAGAATTACGACCTCTAATCTTGCGCTTTCGTCTCACTGTTAATATGAAAGCCACACTCGCATATCTGCATCCGCAGATGCCATTACTTCAACTACACTTAAATCGACGATTAGTGCACGCTGCGATACGTACTTGAAGCCTCGTGTACGCGTCTTACGTGTGTTTAAAGTTTTGTGCGGTGTGCGGCCCGCGTTTCTTGCTTAAGGAGCTTTTGGGTCCTCGAGTAATGTGTTCCTCGTACCGCCATTGCTAACGCCGGAGACGGTAGAATCCAAATCAAGGATAGGCGTGATTGTTTAAGAAACATCCACCCACACTGGCATCCGTCCGACGTGTAGTAAGTAATATGTGTGTAGTTTGCAGTGATATTTTCACTAAGGCAAGTTCGATGGACAGCAGCAGCAGAAGTCTCCATCTATGTAGGAATTCGAGGAATGGGTGTTAGTCGGTACATCAGAGACGTTATGCCTTCATGACGTTTTTGCTGTGCCGAGTTGATGTCTGAATACAGCCTGAGTTAACGAACATAAGGACTCCCTATAAGCTGATTAATTGGCCGCATATTTCCTTAAGTGCTTCCAATAAAGCGGTTGATGGGTACAATTGTCGAAACCCGACATGTAAAGTCAGCAGTCGTCTGACATAGGCCTCTGCTGTTCGTGTCTCTCAACTTCATGGCCGCGTGGGTTGCGGAAGTACGTGTAGCAAATGAAAATGCAAAGTCATCGGTTACTATACCTCACCGAGGAGAGTTCGTAGCAATTCACACGCTAGTGAATCTGGTGTTATATTTTCGTCAAAAACATATACTTGTCGCTATCGTTTATAGTTACTCGACTTGGCACTTGGCTCTGAGACAGTGAACAGAGCACGTTAGTGTGGTGATAACGCGCCGCACATGAATTTGTAAAGTATCCGGTCCGAGTATTGGCTGGGATATCGCTAGTTTGAAGGTCCGAATATTTTCCGCTTTCCTCAGTCGTCTACATATATACGCCTGGGTTTTGTACCGTTGTCCCTCAGCAGTGTTAATACAAACAAGTGTCACACATTTAGGTGAAACGTATGAAAAATTTCCCTTCTTAAGCCCTGCTGATGTTACACAAAGCAGATTGACATGACTGTGAGCTGTACATTTTTATTCAGGATATAACCGGTTCGAATATCGAATATCATGAATAATGGGGTTTATTATTTTACTCATTATCTCCATGCAGATGCGGCAATAGTGCCTTTGAATAGGTCAAGACTGTATCCTTCCAGTGAAGTTGTTGCTTCGACTACACAGCGAAATTTATCACCTGCTTACCTTAAGTAGCATCTAGTGGGGAGATGATTTGGAGAAAGATCTGGAAGGAAGTTTTAGTAGCCTGTTTTAAGATACTGCTTACCATTCATGACCAGTTTCTATATGATGTAGCACTGTATAAGCTGTGCAGCTGAAACTGCGTCGTGGAACAGTCTAAGAACCAAGAAACGAAGGATGGTTGCCGTTGTGGGATATTTGGGATATTTTTTTTACCTATCTTGGTGTCTGTATGAAAGACTGGACGATAACAGCCGTAAGTTGCGACGTAATAATTAGCACACCTGTTTCGTGATAGGAAAGTCGCGAGTTGGGTTCTCAGTTACATGACCGGCTATCATAATTGATTTTTCCCTAGTTGGCCAAAGTCCTGCAAGCAAATTCTGGATGGGATCTGCGCTCTTCTGGGATATTACGCGGCGTCGTGATCCCATCAACATCGCGGCGGAAGCCTGAAATCAAATTCTGGATATTACCTTACAGCAAGTTGCGACCACTACCATCACACTTCAACATTCACAATTACTCATTCGACACCATATGATCTTGTGCAGTTGAAGAAGCGTCGTTAGGCCTTTCACAGCTGTAGTAACTTACTACTAGAAATCCTGGTAGTAATCCCAGAGTCGGGATATAGCCCGTAGGAAGGGACTGTAAATGCAGCTCCAGAATAATATTACTCTGTAGGGTTCTGACGATTGTGTGTGACGTCTGAATTCGTTGACTTCATGGATGTTTTCCATCGTATGTATTGTACCGTAACACGTACCGGAGACAGCAAGAAGCGAGACGGAGTATTCAGTTTTAAAAGCAGTGAAACTCGGCGTCCTACTCTCCCCCTCCCCCTCCTTTTCCACCTTGCTAAGAAGAATACTTACAACTGAAATGTTCTGACTGCCAGGACCGCCTACACAGTCCTGCTGTGCAGTGAGACAAAATGTATATAGTGACCAGTGATTTATTTTGTGACCTGGGTTTCAGTGGTTTTTGCATAGCCATGTTTTCTAAACTGTTATTGTAATGTGTTGTATTTACAAATTGGACTCTTAAGCCGTGTTTAATCACTGCCAATCATTATTGTCTTGGAAGAAGCAAGCTTGAATACGGGACCGACCCTGTCCCCGAAACGTAATAGTGTGTTCGTTTTCAATACATACGACGGAAAAACTCCATGAAGTCAGTGCATCCAGAATAATGTTGAATAGGGAAGCTGGGGCAAATATGAGCATAGTTAAGAACACGTTTTAGGAAGCCAGACTCATTTGAGATAAAATATGCAGATAACTGAGCTACATCTTTCGGCTGTTACATTTTGCAGTGTGAGACAGATTAGATTGTCAGCTGATGCTTGTATTATCCGCAGCCGTATTTAATAAGGACACTGCTATGAACTTCGCCATAACTATCACCCTCACTATACAAATGTCACCGACATGAAAGATACAGTTACAAGCAAATACTGAAGTGTCTGTAACCTATTTATTTTTATGTGTACGAAGATAACGGGGTAAAATGTAATTTATACTTTTTGTCTTGACTTTTTGATTTTCTGCCGAATTTTTACGTTCCAGGTATTATTCTTCGCATTTAAGTCACAATTAAGCTAAATATCACAAATCATAACCATAATACTAGGTTTCAAATTATGACGCTGCGATTATGACTGCAAAAGTGACCCGGCCTAGACTGGCTCGGCTCATGCATGAAATGTCATACTTCTTCCGACGAATCACACAACGTAACACATAATTTTAATATTGGACATAAGAAAATCGTCGAATTCAAAGACTGTCAACACACACAGCTATTGTAACCGTCCTCACACACTCGCTGGTGATGCCCCTGCTTTCCGTTACGTATGTAGGACAGCTTGTCGGTTTACAGAAATTTTCATCGTACGAATTATTTGCCGTGAAACGTCAGACCGCAGCTCACGAACCGTTATGCTGTTGGATAAGGTGTTTGTTAAAGCAGGCACACCGTTTTTTTTACGTTAACGTCATTCACTACAATCAACTATTCAGAGGCTATACTCACCACTTGATAGCAGGTTACACAGATTCACTTTTAAGATAAATTTAGTGATTGAAAGTTAGCTACTGGATTAAGGTGATGGTGCTAGCGGAATAACGCGACTTGTCTGACTAATCTTGATGTAGATTTGCCTACACGTCCCCGCGGTTTTGACACGTTGTGACTTCAGAATGCTCGCAGAAAATGCGTTCAGAAAATAGCTTCAGAGAATGGCCTAAGAATGATTTAAGAAGTGAAATAAATGGCGCCAACTTACCAACCAACCAACGAGTTAATTGCGCGTAGATTTGGGTGTAGATTTTCGCGAAGAGGAAGTCGACCTTCCCTTGGTCCGGTTATCCAGGGTCATAGCTGTGGAGGGGGGGGGGGGTTAGTGGTGCGGCCAACCCGGGCGGCTAAAAGAATATTTTCAATGGAGAAAAATGAATTCTGCTCCAAAAAGGTTTAAATTATTGAGGAAAAGTTCGTGATTTCTCTTATGGGCGATCAATTTGATTACTTCCCCCGGGCCCCAGAAAACTAGCTGCGTCACTGCCTGTATCCATACCTGCTTAGTGAACGCTTCATAGGGCACATGATAAGAAAATCATGTAACTATAAATGGGACTTCGCTTACGCTGTTTCCCCGTTTTGGTTGAGGGTCATTACATTACCCTCAGAACTTGTGTTGAAGTGGCAATCTGTCCTCCTGGAGGGTTGGATGGCTTTCTGAGACTTAACCCCAAGAGTGGCTCGATCACGTTCGCTAAAAGCTTTCTGCGAACCTGTGAAGAATAGGTGAGTGCGGGTCGTGTCTCGTTCTTTGAATTGTACATTGTCATTTGCCTTAGAACTGAAGAAAATCACGTGAAAACTTAGGGTAGCCGAAAGTGCTGCGCATAGTTCGTGTTGACTTGGCCATCCTATTAACGGGGTGCGTCGACTGACCTGCTGACTGCCACGGCCCTTAACCAGCGCCACAGATGAATTTGGTCAGCTCTTCGCCGAGCTTACGGGGTTCCCCGTACCAGCTATTATTGAATCGTAACTCTCGGTTAGTGCAGTGATATGGTGGCGAAAAATGACCTGAGTTTGGTTGTTACCAACGTACGAAGCAACAACTGACCCAGTTTTGCTGGTCTGATCCTGGTTATATGTTTCTGCTTAAATTTCATCTAGAAAAACAACTTTATGGGGAACATTTTATTAATATTCATCACGCATCAGTCATCCCAGGCTTCTGTCCACAAGGATCGAACTTACAAACGCTTTCTGCGTTTCATTGTTCGAAACGGTAAATGTCCATTAATAAAAACAAATGAATAGAAGTGAACTGTAATTATACGCCACAGCTGTGCCTTCCGTTCATTGTATATAAACCATACTAATGCACGAAATTTTTAGTTTGTTATCGTGTTTGGAAACACTGCCCGAGGTTTGAACTCCGGACCCTGGCCTGATACACTGTACACCATGAAAGCACACTTCTAAGTGTATAACAATACATGTTCATTTGTTCTCCCATATGTTTTGGCTTCATCACGTAACCAGCGTCAGGTAGACACACAAGTGTATGGAAATACAGAAAGACAGTCGAACCCGGTTATAACGACATTAGGTTTTACGACACCTCGTCTGTAGCGTCAGATATTCTGTGGTACCAATTAATTCCTAACTCTTAACCATAACGTTATATTCCTCGGTTAGAACGACACTCATTTATAACGACACAAAATATCCAGACCCTTCCATGACATTATAACCGAGTTCCACTGTACTAAATTCGCGTGGCTTTTACAGTATGTAGTCTACAGGTTAAACGCAGAAGTAAAGGTATTATACGTACATGTGGCATTGCAATAAAATGCGTATTTTGCAGTATTTCTTGGTTATGTATGTGGCATTATGAGTTGTGCGAATCTGGTGGATATGATAGACGTGGTAACTGTAATGGCTGTGTATTTTGTGTGACAATTGCCGTTTGTGTAGTCACCACATTGGATCTGCAGTAATATATGAGTGGTGTTTACTAGTCAGTGGCGGAATACCTCTCATGAACAGCTGTACCACTAAATTTTGATATTAGACATCCACGTTGGTATGTACATGCAAAAGTGTATTTCACTCTTATCAGTAGCACAGTCACAACTAACACACACCTTCAACTACAGACTTCATAGACTTATACAGCAATGCTGTATAAGTCTATGAAGTTTAAGCTTCCTGAAGATGGCCATATCCTGTGGCCGAAGCATGTAGAAGTGAGTAATAAATATTGTGCAACGCATCGGACGTGAAGGCTTGTGTGTATTAGACAGTTGCACGCAAGATGTATAACATTAAACGGTAATTAATCTACGGATTCGGCTGTTTTCTTAACGAACACTGCTACCACTATCAGCTTTTGTAAGAGATAAGTACCTGCATGCAGTTGGTCTGTTAGTGTAGCTGTGTTGTTGGTGTGTCACTAGTGCACCGTGTGAAAGGACACTCAGCATCAGCAGAAATAGAATAGAGCTTTCTTCTTGGAATTTGACAAGTCGTTTAGTTGCGTGGTCTCAATTGAAGTCAGCAAGCCGCGCAGAGTACGTGAGAACAGTCATTAGTTCCCCAACCTCCAGGATGGACACGTGTTTTAAGTGCATGTGTACCTAAAGGGAGTGCTAGTGTCCTGAGACGGAACAGGCAATAGGCATTACGCGCTGCGGCCACATTCATTCATTCATTCATTCATCGCCGACTCGGCTTACATCCGGAATCTGGCTGGTTCTACAGTGAGCGTGCTGTAAATAGAGAAACTGTATATAGATAGATAATCCGTGGTACAGTAGATTGCTTGCTATTTGGCAAGCTGACCAGACTGCACTTCATTCACACACCGTATTTTCTATCCCTTTTAAACACATCCGCAGTGACGGAAGCTATGGTACATACTTCCAACAGAGTACAGGCATCTGTCTGTTTACGAATATTACATGTTTGACAGTTAGATTTTAGGAACAATAATTTAAGGTTTTTTTCAACCACGAATAAACTTTGGCGCTTAGGAAGAAAGTGGTTCAACATCCAAAAACGCGCAACGAATATGTACTTAACGTCTTATTAAAGAATTGTTTTTGTGATACAGTTTCCAATGTTTTCCGTTGTTTTCTTAATAAATAAAATGCTGCGAACAACTATGAAATAGGTAAACAATGCTTGGTAGGCAAAGTACCTGCACTTTATTAGGTGGTACACAGTGTGTACATCTGTAACTACGTAACCACTCTTGTTTATGACAATTAGCACGAACCACTGTGGTCAGGTTGTCTTGTTCTCAGTGACTACGTTATATTTTATATTTTGGGGGAAAGTGGGCTTACGAAGCAGCGATAATTTTTCCCATTTAAATAAGTGGGAACCCTGTTTTCGGTCAATGCATTTCACCTAACGATCAGTTTTCAGGAACAAGTTACCTTCGTAAACCGATGGATGCCTGTAAATGTTTTGGAAACTGTCTTGCCGTTCCAAGGTGAGCCTAGCAGTGGCCACACCACGTGCAACTACGGGTATTTGCACTGCGGAGAGCTCGGGTAGAAGGTTATCTGGTAGCTACCATGGATCAGTCATCCCGATCAAATCTCATGTTCACCACTTGCACTGCTGTTCACTTCTCGGTCTTCCAAATGGACGTTTTCAAGAGTTTACCTGTCAGGATTCCGTATGCGGTATTTGTATCCCTCGTTCCAGGCCATTCCTTGTCCAGTACTAAGTGATCTGTATCCTTCGCTAGAGTAATCTAAATTGCTCAGCAGTTCTCACAGGCCCGCAGGTATGTTCACAAGCATCTTGTCTCCACGAACCTGTAATGCCCCCCCCCCCCCCAACTGTAAAAGAGAGACATTTCGAATAAATTAACAAGACAGGCAATGTACGTATAACGTAACATTGAGGCGCGGTCGCGTAATCATTGTTGCAGTGGAAAAGCAATAAGTATTAAATATTATGAGTGTGTGTCTATTCATACCTTAGTTATCCGAAATGCAAATTGCGTCTTTTCTGCGCCTTAGTACGTTATCTGTGGCTTGTCCAGCTCAACCATATTTTTCCACGTTATGTCATACACGGCACGATTTTCGGGGGGGGGGGGGAAGTTACTGAATATGAGATTTTGTTTTGATTTTCTCTACAACTTTTGTCTGAAATATTTTTAATTCTAAGAATTTCTCAGCGAGATATTATAAATATACATAGCTCGTCATGAAAAGTACCTGTCATTTTTTTCAGATTTTCATGACACGACTTTTCTCAGTTTTGCGAAGGCACCTGAAACAGCTGGTCCAGTTACATACTGTGTATAGAGTGTTTTGGAAACTGAAAGGACGATAACAATCTACGAACAAAATAATAATAGCGTCTTCAAAATTTACTCTCTTTGAATTTGATCGTGAACGTAATTTGTATTTGCGTGTGCCGTTTTCACGTAATTTATTCAGTAGGTTAACTTACCAGTGTTTTTACTTTGCGCATTCTTGTTTCCTGTCATATTTATTATAGGCCTTACCTAAGCTTACCTCTATATTTAATGGTTTGTAAGAGAATGTGTGCGTTATTTTTGTGTGGTAGTTTAAAATTGCCCCCATAAGTAATATGATTTGGGGATGTTCAACTTTACAGAACTTAATCCGTATTTTTCGTAAAACATAACGTGGAAATTTAATGAGGCCATGTTTTTGCTGTTGAACAAACACGGACATGGTTCATACGATAACAGTTGCTACTGTATAAACTTCCACAGTACTAAATTGTGCTGTCGCCACAACAGCTCGTAATTAAATTGGATGGTGCACACTTTTTTATGTTTACAGAAACGTCTGTATAAAATAGCATTACTAAGAGATGCGGAAAGCCGAGTGTAGAACAGTAATACATGTTAGGCCTATGTATAATAGTGAAGTCCAGGAAGATACTGTAGGTTGTACATTTGTGTCGGAACGGTGTGGACAGCTGGGAGGACGAGGAGGAGGTGTGTGAATAATGTTAAGGTGGACACTGGACAGTAGACAGTGCAGATGGGCGATAAATTGAGCCTACTCAGGTTTCGCGTTTAATCGCGGGCTTTGGTATGTACGATGTACCGTATGTGACCCTTGAGCCCTATCCCCAAACAGCTGGTTAATAGTATGTTTTTAATTTTATCATTTTTTTACTTTTCGGTTTGATTTTACATTCGTGGATACATGGGAGGCGGATCATCCACCTGACCTGCCCCACAATACAAGCCGTATCAGAAAATGAAAATGAATCAATAGACAGTTCCGTCCCGCTTATTTCGGCATCTTAGAGATGTTTATTTTTATAATGTGTTACGTAACAAAGGTGTTGAGAAAAATAGAAAATCAGCAATGTTTACGTATGTATACAATGAGAATGGGTTTGCGACTTGAGTGCTGTATTGTTTAGCACAGTGTTTGCAATAGTATTTTCAGTGCTTTCAATTATCTGTTTCAGGCACTTCATTGCATATTTTTGAGGTGATGTGTGGGAGATAGAAATCTTGCACAACGAGGATCTTCGTGTAGGTATGATGGTAATAGTAAGATGGATCATGAAAGTGGGGGTGTAGAGTGGATTTAACGGACTCCGTAGAAGGCATACTGGGCAATTCCTTGACTGGTTAAACCACTATTAGCTTCGCAAGAACAAGTGAGGAGTGAGAGACTTTTTTTTTGTAAAGACGCTCTCAGTTGCTAAGTTTATATAGCGTCGATGGTAGACGAACGTAACAAAAGTGCGGAGAACAGGTGCAAGGGTAATGACGCGGAGAAACCGAATTTTCCGAAAAGAACATTTCCCCGTTCCACTGTTTCAGGGAGTCAGTTAAAACGTCATCACGATGTTCGTACATGATGTCACGTTTAACGACAAATTAAGGACGAAAGTCGCTGAGTTTCCCTTATACACACATTTATCTGTGCGGTTATTTTGCTTCTGCGTAGATGTACTTGTAGGCTATAAAATGACATAATGTGTCGGGGCCTTGATCTGTTTGTACATTGTTTCGTGTGTTCACTTCTTCTATTTTTATTTCTCAATGAACGCGCGCTTGCGCGTTCACACACACAATCACACACACACACACACACACACACACACACAGCTTCCTTGAACTCTGTGGGCTTTCTTCCTATCAACATTAATTCCATTTTCTTCAACAGTTCTCTTAAGGCCACTTCCAAACTTGAGCATCCTGCCGCAACGTAACAGCTTAACATAACCGTACGGGGTTCGGCTCGCCCCGCGGTCAAATTCGTGCATCACATTTTGTCCAGGAGAAGAAAGCGAAGAGAAAGATGTCGGTGGCAATCAGAGTTGTACGGAAATAAATCTGTTTATACTGGTACTGTACCAGTTTGTTAGCAACTATCTCTCAGCACTTCGAAAAGTCGTGGAATTTTCCGCATTGTATGGGAGCCATGGATGGGAAGCATATTGTCTTACAGTCACGTGTCAATAGAGGAAGCGACTTCTTTAAAAGTCAGTATTCAGCATTGTCGTTTTATTTGGTCGGTGGGAATTACAGTTTCCTGTTCGTGGAGGTAGGTTGCCAAGGAAGAATTTCCGATGGAGGCGTCTTCAGGATTTGTGAACTGGTCGAGGAAATGGAGAAAGATTCTTCAGGTTTTCCACCACCAGCACCTATAACAGGATGAAGGAAGTCAATTTCTTATGTCTCTGTTGCTGACGAAACATTCGCTTTACAGGAAAATATAATGAAAATCTTCTCAGGAGAGTATCCGAAAGGACCAATCGAAAGCATATCTAATTATCGCCTATGCCGAACACGTAGAATGGTAGAAAATGTGTTTGCGATCACTTCTCAGTTTCCCGAGTACTACGGAAGCCAATGCTGCTACAACCAGAAAAAGCTAAACATATTGTAACGGCCATAGCACATCTTCACAACTTCGTGAAATGAAGCATTTATTCTGCTGACGTTTATACGCTACCTTGTACCCTTCATTATGAGGTAGATGGTAAAATAGTCGAGGGAAGCTGGAGGAACATGGACAGTGGAAATAGGGGTACATTATTTCCTATTCGTAACATGCCGCGTAGGTCTGCATATGCAAAGGTAGTCAGAGATGAGATTGCACAATACTGCCAAAAAAAAAACCTTTTTGTGGCAAGCAAATTATTCATAAATTCATACTTACTGTGCTCCGCGTTTGGCGAGGCTTGTCCCTGTCTACAAGAAAGACCATGTTCTTGTACGCAAAACGCGCATTTTATAGGTTTTACCTGTACCTGCAAATACATTTAAGTTATTGACGTTTTCAATAAACAATCAAATATTCTGTCCAACACAACTATCAGCTTATTATAACTTATTATACATGTTTCGGTCTCCTATTCGGACCACCATCAGGCTATCCTATACAAACTTTTAAAAAAGGCAAGCATGTACACAAAAATCTATACTTCCTTTGTGAGATCTCATAATTACAGTTGTTTATCTTCTTATTCACATTTTTTGGTAGCTGTTGTGTATTTTTGTTTTTTTTTGTAAAATCTTTAATTATTAAAATTTTTAGTTGCTAGTATCAGTATTCTAAAATCATAATTTCATTAAATCAAAACTTCCATGTGTTGAGGTCCGAGTATTTTCTCATTAAAACGTGTGTAGTTAAATTTGAGTTCACACGAGGTGTATGTATTCTTTATTTGTTATTAATTTTCCTGTGTTTGTTTTCAACGCCGTCCGTGTTGTAGAAAGATTATCAGATGTTTTATTTCTATATCTTTGTCGTAGAAGAGTAAAGCTGTATAGGCCGTCAATCACAATTAAGTTATATTATTATATAACTAATGCGACATATCTCGGCTTAAGTAGCAAAAGCCATAATCAAGCGAGATTATGAGTACCAAAGAAAAATTGTCATATAAATTATATTAAACCATTAGTCATGTCGGTATAAACAGGGTGATTCGGGAGGAAAGGTCTATATATTGGGAAGTGATAGTGTCATTCATTATGAGAAAAACAGTTCATATGAACATGTGTCTGATTTTGCAAGGTTATCTGGATAGAGCTGATTGAATCTGGCGGGCACTGTTCTTCCCTCCTCCTCTGATGCGTGCATAGCTGCCTGAACTTTGTAGGGTACGGTGCAGCATAAGCCAAGCGTCAGTTGACTTTGTGACTGTTGTGACATTGTCTGATGTATGAGTTGTTAAAAATGCAACACGTCTTCACACATGCCGCATATGCAGATATTGTGTATGCGTATGGTTACTGCGATGTAAGTGCCGCTGCTGCTGTTGTGAAGAATACCGTCGGCGATTTCGTAACCGCAGAATTCCGGTTCGAAGAAAGTTTTCCAAATTTTTCACCACATTGCGTGAGAGTAGTACACTTCCCACCGCTCATGTTTCATCTGAACGTGAAGGTAAACAAAATGTGGTGGTAGAGCGTAGCCCTGCTACTAGCTCATGAAGAATTCATATGCATCTCGGTGTTCCACAGACAAGGGTATGGCGAACATTAAGTGAGCAAGGCTTGTATACATTTCACGTACGGCGTGTGCAACACCTTCAACCAGAAGACGATGCCATGCGACTGGAATTTTGTCATTGGGTAAATGCCAATCGCCGATTGCTTCGATTAATACCGTTTACCGATGAAGCCACTTTCAACCGTGACGGAATCAACAACACTGTCGGACGGCAACGTTAGTGCCTTCTGCTTGGACTGCTTGATTCTGAAGATGGAGGAACTGCAGTCGTTTGAAACTTCTGTAACTGTTTCTTCTTGGACCTCTTGGCTGTGAAGATGAAGGTACCACGATTCCAGAAAACGTTGGTAACTTTACCAGTCGACACGGCGTAACATCCCAGAAGACTTGAAGCTCAGGAAGCTCGTGTCTATGCATAGAGCAACCGCTTAGAGGAAGCGACAGGCTGGCGCCAATATACTCCGAAAGTTTACGCCGTTTTAATAGAAGTTTTGGTCCGAAATGATCATCCGCCCTTTCTTAATTCCGAATTTAGAAGGGTGCGTCGTAATGAGGAATACTTTAATTGCATCCCCCGATGTGCAACTTAGATTTATGAGACTGAGTTGACTATCAGAGTGATAATATATCTAAATCGCACTGCTAAAGTGACCGGTTCGAAATGTGATATTCTTTATTGTCAGCTACATAGGTTTGATTCCTACGAAGGTTGCGTGACACGACGACCATGATTTGGGAAAGACGAATATTTTTATTGCTTACTTTGTATTCTCTCGTTGTTCCAGTAACTCCAGATCTCATGTGTATTTTGTATGAACTATATCCAACCAAAAGGATATTTTTTTTTAATTTACTGTATATGTTTATATGTTGCAGATAGCAGAGCTTGAGATTGCTGTGAGGGGCATAGAGACTGCAGGGCACAACTGGACGGATGTTTGCGCCAGGTATGCGCTTCAGTTGCGGATATAAATGTGTAATGCTTGTTCGATATCTGTAGCAGACAGACCAGAAAAATGTTCATGCTTCATGCTGCCATAGTGGAGTTTCGCCTAGCGCTGTGTAACACGGTTTAAGCAGCGACACCAACAGATTTGTTTCGTCGATTTCCTTCAGTTGTAGAAATTCAGGCATGATAGGTACTTCTCACCCGTACAAGATGGGCTTTCAGATGATTACAGGGAAACGAAATGGGCGCGTTTTGTGTTCTGCACGCACAAGACCGATGATGTAGCACTGAAATTTGACACCGTTAAGTGTGAGTGCAGACGCTGTATTATGAACCTCTGTTTGTCTTAAGCCGGGATTAGACGGCGCGTGGCTCGGCTCGTTTTACGTCATAACTGACGTCACTGACAAAGAATCGTATTCAAACGCGCCGTGTAACCGGCCTGGCGCGGCGCGGAGTGTGATTGGTGGGGCGAGACTCGTGGGATCGCCTCAGAAGCGGTTTTCTCACGATCCTCAAAGGGACTCGGCGCGGGCAGCTGTTGCGGCTACACGGCGCTTGCAGTCTACGCGCCAAGCCAGTCTCGTCCAACCTGTATACACTTAGGTCTGGTCTTTGTTTTCTGCTGTCGGGGTGCGCGAAGAGTGAAAGTTTCTGTCCCACAATTGGTATTGGCTAGAATGGAGTGGTCAAACGAGGACATTTTTAAGTTCGTAGAACAACACGACTTATTCCACAAGCCGAGCCGAACCTACCCGAGCAAGGCTGCTGGTCGGCCATTTGCCGAGCTGCGCCGCGTCGTGTAGTCAGATTGTCTTTTCTGTTCCGATCTGTTGGCCGAGCAAGTGACGTCACGTCACTGGACGAGCCACGCGCCGTCTAATCCCGGCTTTACTGATTCTTCGCTTCGCTTTGCCGGTAGGCATTTAACAGCCTGCCTTGCTATGTATTTAGGCCTGCTGTATTTCCCTTTGAAGGTAGAATGGTGTTACTGCGAGGTGTTGCACCAATACTCGTATATTTGTTCGTCTGCGATCTGGGCCCTGGACTAATGGGCCTGTTATCGCCCGCAGTGGCATATCTGCCAGACTTCATCACATCCGAAAATAGTGTCGTTTAGTGTCCTGACAACTATTACACTGAAGATGGGAGTATAGTTTAAAACGTGTACATTAATTAAGAATTGTACAGTATCTCGGATGTTCAAAACCGCCCAACGCCATTAGAGCAATAGTCGGTCTTTCTCAAGAACTTCTTAATCAGTAACCCTGTACGAAGTGCCGTTAGAAATAAATCATAATTTTAGGTGGAAGACCAGAAGGGAAGATACTTCTTGGAGGACCATGTGTAGATGGAATGTGCCCTGGTTTAAACTAGCTTAGGAAATGGTCCAGTGGCGGTCTTTTGTGAATACAGTAAATAATGTTTGGGTTCCACAAAAGGCGAGGAATTTCGTGACAAGCTGAGTAACTGTCAGCTTCTCAACAAAGAATGCCCCGCGGAATTGGTGTTTGTTCGAAATCTGTGTAGCATCGAATACAAGCAGTTGAGATCCAATCTGCTTTTCGTTTACGGTGTGTGTGGCTGACAGTGGTTTGATTTTCTCCCGTTTGATTACTCTGCCCTTCCAGCTTACTACACCGGTAGAGGATGTTTAAAGTGTATAACAGTTCGGTCACTTATTTGCTGGCAACAGTGCCTTCATTTTTTAGATGTTCTTTACGAAGTAAAAAAACAGAATGCCGTATGTGGAGGCCCAGTCCGTCCGTCCGTTCGTCCGTCTGTGACTTATCATCGACTGAACCGTTTGCCGTGTCGGATTTCCCAGAAATTCGATATGCGATTTCTTTACAAAAACTTGCCAAGCAATTATGAATTTCAGGAAAATGGGTTCAGTGACAGTCGTACCTTTCGTAAGAGTGTAAATGAATTAATACCCATAGTTTCCACATTTCGGGCCTGATATTGGTGAAATCGGTACTGCAGATCTCCATCTAATTACTTTGAGCAGTTGTGAGTTTTGCGAAAACTGGTGCAGTGAAATCTATAGCTTACTTACGGGCATAATTGAAACTTTGCGCATATTTTGTACCTTTTTTGTCCCATTGGGAGAAACTTCGGTACAGGAGAATTCGACAGAAATGTACTGACTGTGAATTTGTGGAAGTCGGTGCAGTGTAAGCCCCGCTTCACTTAGGGGCATGAACAAATTTCTGTCCGTACTTTCCACACTTATTCTCCGGTTTTTACATGCCTCCAATTCTTCGTTAGTTGTCATCTCAAACCGACAGAAACAAAAGTTTGGCATGGCCACCGGGTTGTTATTTTAAATTTTACAAAAATGTTACCTAAAAAGGTTGCATGTTTTTGAAAGGTCTATTACTGTACTTGAACACCAGTGTCGTTGGTGTTCTTCGCGTCACAAGTACACGTGCCTGCCATTTTATCAATACGGTGATGTACAGTAGAGTAGCAAAGAATAGGCCCCACTTTAAGACTGCATGTACTCTAAAACGGAGCAACAGTTTTCACTCTTGTTCTTAGAAACGCCAGTACATGACGACTCCACAAATCTTGGGAGTTTATTCTTACGGTGGAATAGAACTCAGCTTTTCGAGTGTGGTTCATTGTGCTCCTTTTCGCTTACTCACTGAATTGTTTGATCAAGTCAGCATGTGCGTCAAATGATATGCAAACGCTTCATCTTGTCTTTACCGAGGTAAACAGCTTTTATTAGCTGGCCTGTTTGGTTCGTATGTGCTTCATATGTGGGGTGTGGAAGATAGGTAGGCGTCTGGGAAATATGTCCGTCCTTAGCAAAGACGTATGATTTAGCGCAGTTACTCCAGTAACTGATGCAAGCTGCGTTTCCTTAAGAGGGCGACAGTCCCGTAGCTGGTCAAAAATTTCCTGCCTTCTACGGAAATTGAGGTTCGTTACCATATTCACAAGCGCACGCGCTTGACCCTATTCTGATCCATTTGAATATAGTACACAACTTCACAGCCTGTTTCTCTAAGATACGCTTCAATATTTTCCTCCCGTCTACACCTAGGTAGTGCAGGTGGTATCTTTCAGGTTTCCGGCAAAAGTGTGTACGCTTTCGTCATCTTCCCATGCCTACTACATGTCCCGCACAATTCGTTCATTGTGTACATTTCTCCAGTCTTCAGTGACTTTCTTCTGTTTGACGCCTAAATATTCTCCTCAGCATTTGCTTTCAAACACTCTCAATTTGTTTCCTTCATTTGAGAGTCAGAGACTGAGTTCCCCAACCATGAAAATAGGAGGAATAATTATTATAGTCTTGTATATTTTTTTATATTATGAGTGGAAACAGAAATCCTAAAAGGCAAACGTTTCTGGAAAGAATCGCGTCAGGCACTGCCGGAATTAAATTTATCCTTGACTTTTTCGTGATTGTCATTTTTTCCATGCTTGACTTAGCAACATTTTAACCATATTTTCAGAAGCTACGCTGTAACAATGTATATAAGCCCTACTTCAGAATTCGGCACGAAAATTTTTCGCAGCCGTAGTAGCTAAAGCCGGCTTGATCACAATTAGGTCTTCAGAAGTATGTCAAATTATTCGTCCGCCTGGTACCTCTTCTGTTGGGCTTGTACTAAGCTATGTGACGGAGTTTTAGAAGTATATCAAAAGCTGTTCGGCCATTTAAATTTTCTTTCATTTCAGTACAGTATAATCCGAACCTTACCCTGAAACTCAAATTGTATCACGAAGATTCAGGGCCTGTTGGACTACTTGGACACTAAAGATGGAGGCAGCATGCTTCCCGAAACGTCGGTAAATATTTACAAATGGTACGGAATCATATGTCTAAAGAAATGGGTCTTCATGGATAACATTCAGAGAACCTCGAATCTCAGATTTGTCAGAAACAGTTTCAGACTTCAGGAGGCACGTACTCTGAGATATTGGCTAAATTCAACTCTGAATTTCTGTTTGAAATGTTTTGCGACGTGATGTACGTTTAAAGCAACACAGGAATCTCCTGTGTGGTTATTTGTAGTGTAGATTACATTAGGGTCCTGCATGTAGTTATCCTGGTTATAAATATGCAAGAAATGTATGAACATACGGCTGATTTGAAATTCGACATTCTCATGACAGTCGCTGTGGAGAGTAATGTCTTCTGGGATGTGTCGCCGTGTAGACGTTTCGGAGTAATTTGCCGCCTTCATCTTCAGAGCAGATGCAGCAGGTCTTCGAATCGTCGGTAAATTTCTACCACATTACCTGGTATAACATCCATTGGATCGTATTCTGCATAGGAATTAGTATCAGGTTTAAGGCGGAGAAATCATAATATTATAAGTTAATTCAAGTTTCCCTGTTCTGAAACTGAATATTTAATGTGCAGTTTTTGTATGTCATGCCGTTTGCAAAACGAAATGACGAAACAAAGTTCTGGAGGGACAGTTATGTAAATTTGAATATAATACTGAGTGTTCACTTTGAGCCATGATACATAAAATTTTGTGTAAATTACAACAAATGTGACACCTATATGGTATTTGATCTCGATAATTGGCTATTTGCATTTATTGAGGCATCTGGGTTCTTGATCTGAGCAAGATAGATGTGTCGCGTCTGTGTTCTGCGACAGGCAGACATACTTCAGCTCGTTAACATTAATTTGTCTATCCAATTGACCCCTACTTGAACCGTGGTAATGACAGTTTGTAAAATTCTGCCCTTTACTGGACAATTATGTTTCATGGCGTCAAACTGTAGAAGTCTCTGCGGACAAGATGGGAAAAGAACGGGCCGCGGTGTTAGGATATTGTTAGTAACATGACCATGACCATATATATATGGTAAGACTTTTATTTTGTGTGCGTGTGTGTGTGCGTGCGAGCGCGTAGGCCTATAGACAGGGTGTGTTTAAGTAACACCGAAAAAACTTCTAAGAGCTTGTAGGTGGTTTCAAGCTATACTCCGAAAAATTGGTCCAAGTTGTTTGCGTCGTCGAGTTACAGGCCAATGCCTTTGCCCATTTAGGCGTTCAAACGCCCCTGCACCTACGTCACTGCTTGTAGTTTCGTGTTTATGACTGCTGTGCATGTTTCCACGAGGTTGGCCGTCACCGACATAGAGGCAGATTAATGTGCAATTGCGAGATATCCTATTCTTCGCGACTGGTTCGGGATTTGCGTACAGTTTCTATGTGCTGTCATAAATAACGTGTGACAGAAGGTAAGGCTGTGTTCAGTGTCAGTCTTGAGCTGTCGCGCAGTGTGGGCGGATTGTTTACATTCTCCGAGACAACCTGTGCGAGCGTGGAAATCCAGCCTTCTAGCGCGTTCAGTGACGTGCGCAGCTGCAATATGAATTTGTGCGAGAGGAAGGACACGGTAGTATGTTTGTATGATAATGAAAGTCCACGGATTTCGGCGTATGACATTCATGAATGGATCCATATGAAACTCCGTCTTGAACCGGATGAAATCTCGACGATCCCGGTGGATGGGCCCAAGTGACAGGTATATATTAAGCTCACACAGGCACAGATTCTAGAGGACTTACTACGTCGTATGAACGGTATGGTGACGTATGAACATGTGACGTTGAGATCTCGCGAGTCAGCATATGCCCTGTAGGTTTATGTAGGCGTGTTATTCGGATAGTCATTCTACCACCAGAAATGCCCGCGGACATTCGGCGCCGTTTGACCAAATATGGGAACATTCAAGCCGTCACGGAGGACAAATGGTGCACGGTCTGTCGATATAATGTAGAGAACGGCATTCTCGTCGTAACCATGAACTTGAAAATTCACGTTCCATCCCATTTGTATATTGAAGGATATAGGGCCTTAATTTCATATATCGGACAGCCGGTGACATGTTATGTGTGTAATGCGGCGGACCATATGGCCGAGGAGTGCCCTAAGAGAATCCAGACCCGGAGGAACGACACTCAGCACACAGTACGTGGGCACAAATGGTCGAAACGGATGTCTCTGGGCCAACATCAGAGCCGATTAATATGATCGAACAACGAGTTGATACATGGAGGACACCACTTCCGGCAACGGACGTACGACCTGTGGAGTCCTTGCACTGGGTATGGGAACAGTGTCAGCCTGATCCTTGTGATGACTACGTCCGAACGTCACCCCAGGTGGATACAGACATAACGGACTGTCATAATAAGATGATGCCCGCGTCACAAGGTGATGCTCTAATACCGGTACTGCCCGCGAAGGAAGCACTCACAACAGAAGATGAGAAGCAATTGTCGCCATCATTCGCAACACTTGTGGCAGATGGAAGCCCGCCGGCGGATGATGACTCCCCGGTGCATACCAAGGATGGATGGCACCCGCCCAGCGTGCGCGGGGATCAGCTCACAGAACACACAAACAAACAAACAAAACTTGATGATCAGCGCACTAGGCCTGGGAGTCGTAGCACGAGTACCATTCGTTCGCAGCAATAATCACCCAAACGACGGTGCCTACTTATCTCACGGACCATTCTTATACCGTAGGGACGGATAGGGTGGCTTATCTCATTCCATCTCCATCAAGAGTGAATTTCGACAAGGGTGCCCATTAAGTATGATCCTTTATACAGTAGTCATAAATCCTTTTTTGGGAATGTTAGACAGGGACCTGACCGGAATGCGTGTGGCAGATGGAACCGGAAAGCTCGCGCACTTTGCCTACGCAGACGATGTAAGACTCATTCTTACTCGAAGCACGGACATAGCAATACTGAGGGACATCATTCATATCTATGAGCAAACATGATGGGCCAAGATAAATGCACCAAAGTCCAAAGCTTTGGCCCTCGGATTATGGGACACGACGCAAGATATATACGGCGTACCGTATGTGGACGAGATCAGGATTCTGGGCATTACTTTCCGGGACGCAGTAATTACCGACATTTCGGATGAGTTTGCTGCGTCAGACTTAGGGTATTTCTTGGCCTACCCTGAAAATGAAGGCAGCAAACCGGACACATCGGTAACTATTTGCGAATTTACACGGCATTATGTCCCAGAAGACTTGGATTGTCTCCATATTTGTTTTTAATTGTCATTATCTCAACTTATCTTTTACCTTCTCTTTTCAAGTAACCCATTAGTACATTTAGTGTATATTATTGATGTGATTTAAGACACGTTTTCTTGCTAGGTGCATCTGCAAGAAACTGGAAACCAGCCTTTTCTACATTACATGTTAAAAATTGTATGACGCTGTAATGTAAAATGTAGCGATCTTGTTTCAGATACTTGACATGGTTCCCAAATGTTAATGAAAGTGAAGTAACAGACGAAATGCAGGAGTACATGAAAGACTATGAATTCCAAGACAGATGTATTTATCAGTCAGTGTTAAGGATTTGGGCATCAAATGGTACAATGGACACTGTTTTTAAACTGGATCAAGAAACGATAATAGCGAACATAACACATGCTGTAAATGGCACGTAAGTATATTCTTATACTTTCCTTTGCATAAATAGTGTTTCAGGTAGCCTGCCATATTTTGGACCTCAGCATTTCCATTAGTAATTCCAGTATTGCATACTGAAATCCAGATAGCGTCAAAGTTATGAAACATAAAGTGTTAATTTTTAGATCGTTTAAAATACCATTTCTGGCTCCGATGTAGTTTAGCCCGACCACAGCACGAAACTTTTCATTAGCAAAGAAGGCAGAGTGCGTCTAGAAGACCGTGTGTGGTAGGGGAGCAATGTAACATAGGTGTTTGGCGAGGGGACGGTGCGGGGCTGCGTGCGCAGGCTGGAGTGACCAGTCCACATCTCTGACGACTTGAAAGAACATTGTGAAGGGGTTAATGTCACGTGCGCGGCAAAGAGTTGCGAACTTGCATTCGGCAAAACAATTCATGTAGTTTGTTTGACGGTTGTATGCGTTGAGGAAAACCTTAACATGTTTCGAGGTTGCCTCTGTAATGTTGGTATGGGCGCCAGTCCGTCGATCCACAAAGCCGATAGTGTGATTTACTGTGTGGTGCCTGTAGCCCTCGTCTCCAAGACGGACGTATCCCGCCCATCAGTCACTGATGATAGTCATTCCAGGTTCTGTAACAGAGACATAGCCCAACCCCAAACCGAACTCCCTGTCGATGGATCCCTTCTCTTATGTGGGAGGGTGGGAGGGTGAATCCGGCACCTTAACACACAAACCGAGAACCGTTAGTGGAGTGAGGAGGACGAGGTTGAAATTTCGCGCTAACTGTAACAGAGACATAGCCTACAACCTAACCAAAGTTTGTCTCGAGTGGCCATGTAGTTAGTACACAGACTGAGAACCGTTAGTGAAGTGAGGAGGACGAGGTTGAAATATCGCGCTGACTGTAACAGCCGTGCTATGGCTCAGGCGGTTAGTCGCCGGCCTCTCAGGTCAAGTCCATGTGAGATTTGTGGTGGACAAAGTGGCACTGGGACAGGTTTTTCTCCGAGTTGTCGGTTTTCCCCTGTCGATTTCATTCCACTGGTGCTCCATTAATTGTAAAAAACTTGGTAAAAAAAACTGCACATCTATGTATCATCATCATTGGGGTTGCATAAAAAGCCTTAAGGCTGTGGTGCGAGGGCCCTTCATCACAAACGAAAAAAAAAAATGAAAATAAAAACAGACATAGCCTACAACCTAACCAAAGTTTTTCTCGAGTGGCCATGTAGTTAGTACACAGACTGAGAACCGTTAGTGGAGTGAGTAGGACGAGGCTCAAATGTCGCGCCGACTGTAAGAGACATAGCCTACAACCTAACCAAGGTTTGTCGCGAGTGGCCGTGTAGTTAATACACACAACAGAGACATAGCCTACACCCTAACCTACGTCTGTCTCGGGTGGCTATGTAATGCCTGCTTGTATAGAAAAGGAAAGTTTGAAATGAGCGCTTCAAGTTGAAGAAGGAAGATGGGTGCGCGGTCACAACGCTCCAGGGCCCTGAGCGTACGTGAACTTTGTCAAAGCACGCTGGATACACAGTGGTTGGGCTAAACTACATGAGTGCCCCATTTCTGCTTCTCTTTTGAGGTAAGAGATATATGAAGATAATTACGTTTACTGAGGTTGTATGAAGTGGTGACGGTGATGTGGGAAAAATTTAAGGCTCTGTTTGCTTGTAAAATTTGGGTGAAATTATGAAAAATCTGTCCGCATAAAATGCCTTTCGAATATATGACGCCGTACCACGCGGATGATGTCATGGGAGAAACGAGACACACCACTTATATCAGTCATCCTTTGATGACGGGAAGATATTGTGGGAAGAATCTTATTCAGTTGTTTGTATTAAAGACATGGATTTTATTTCATATATCAGTATTTAAAGTTTAATATTAATGACTACAATTTCTGTAGTTAAATTAATTGAATACAATTTGAATATTCGGATGACACCCTTTGGAACTTTAACGAACATAGTCACTCTACGTGGTATTGCAAAATGTGAACCCAGGTTATTAAACAGGCCAAACGTAAGTGCTATAACAGCTATTAAGAGTCATTATAAAGTAAAAGCAGTATCGAAAATCAAACATACGTGCCGAATCGTGATGCGGAAGTCAGGTTTAGCGGAAGCGTACACAGTACCTTCGAATTACCCTTCTACTAGACCTGACATCTGGATCAGAATTCGTCACTGGTTACAACGATCCGGAGCTATTTCTGAACGGACCCGTGTATGTCTTTCATCCATTGCCCCATGCGAGAAGGACCATGTCACATCCGTTCATCGCGGTACATCAGCGTATAGTAGAAATTTCTCATGTGTTACTAAATGGAGGTGTTACTGACTCGAATGAGAGCGTCGCATCGTAGTTCCGTTCTATCGCTATTGCTGAGGTGACTGAATAGGCCCGGTCCTATCTGTTCCTGCTTAGTTCTGATTGTATAAACAGTCTTCCATCTTGTCCATACTTTCGATACTCTCTTGCAACCAGTGCTATTTGCCCCCCCACGTAAGAAATGGATGAAAAATTAATGGAATGGTGCGTAAATATGAGAAGTAGAAGAAAAGAAAAAGTGCAGTAGTACAGAGAAGAATAAGCTTGGGCAAAGCAGCAATGGCAAAATTGACAAAAATTATGAAAGACTCGAGAGTTTCTACAAACACAAAAGTTAAGTTAGTGCAGACAATAATCTTCCCAGCAGTGCTGTATGGATGCGAAAGCTGGACGTGAATGAAGGCAGACAAAAGGAAGCTAGAATGCTTCGAGCTGTGGACGTGGAGAAGACTGCGCAGAATACCATGGACAGCAAGAAGGACGAATGCATCGGTGATTAACCAAATTAAGCCCAGGCACTCCCTAGAAACCTTAGCTGTAATAGGCAAATTGAAATAGTTCGGACACATAATGCGCACGTCAGATTCAGTGGAAAAAGATTGAAATTGAAATTTGACAGACGGCAGTAGAAGAAGAGGAAGACAGCGGACAAAATGGACAGACGAAATACGAAGAACCATGATGATGAACTGGCATGACACCATAAATGCCACGCACAACAGAACGCAATGGAGGGACCTGATCTACAAGGCCGTGGAAAATAGGAGATGACAAAACTAAAACGACTAAGGGATAGCAAGACCCTGTACCTTTTGCTCAGAAAGTCCAATGGGATCACCAGGGGTCGCTTGCGACCTGAAGGAGCTACTACTACTGGTACAGTGACAGTTACTGGAAAGAAAGAATCTGGGGAAAAGTAAGTGAAGAGGTAAAAGAAAAATAATTTCCGTGCTTACGTTTTTTAGTGTATTTAGGTTATTATGACTCCAGTGTTACCAAAATTCTGTTGAGAAATATTAGGAGGTATTTCATAACACATTGTTGTCTTGTATTCCGGTATAATAAGTTGGTAAAACCAATCACAAGTACATTTTTCATAAGATGTTTATTTAAGATCTGACATGTTTCGGCTTAGCAGTCATCTTCGGGTATCATGTTGATACCATATATCAAAAAATAAGTAACATAAAATATAAATATGTGCATACAGTAAAACTGATGAAGAGTAATGTAAAGTATAAATGCACCTTTTAAAGCACACACAAAATTTGTTACCAGATTTTGGCAGGTTGGAGATCTCAATATATAGGAAGAAATCTTCCACTATACCACTTCACCAACAATACATCTCCTAACACACTTGAAGGCGCTTGGATCTACTGAACAGCCTTCTCTTCATCTTGTCATAAACCATCAATGAATGATGATTTTATACATACACATTTAGGACACTTTATGGTGTGATCTGAAAAAAGATCATTACTGTCAATCAGCAAAACTGATTAACATATATTTTACCATTTCATATTCAGTGTTTTATATTTAGTATTTTATATTACTCTTCATAAGTTTTACTCTGTGTTTGTGGACATATTTGTATTCTACCTGTTACTTATTTTTAAGGTTATGGTGTGGAAATCTTCCTACAATATCACTGATCAACCAAAACATGTTGGATCTAAGAAGAACATCTCATGAAAACTCCATTTTGTTGCATTATCTTATTACAGTGGTGTACATGGTAACAATGTCTTATAAAACTCTTGTGCATATGGTGGAAATTCAACAGAATTAGTCAGAACTTGTGCATTGTACATGAGCATCCCTCTAACCTATCTCTGTAATCAGGCAAATAAGGGAACCTTCCCAGAATGATGTAAGAATTCAAAAGTTAGATGTCTTTATAAAATGGGTAAAATATCTTGCATATGTAACTGCATGTCAGTTTCATTCCTGACAGAATTTTCTAAAATCTTTGACAAGTTTTTGTAGAAAGGAATGATTGTTTTGTTAAACTCTAGCAGTATCCTCACAGAAGGACAGGTTGGGTTTAGAAAGTCTCTGTCAGTGGTTAAAATCTTGTACAGTTTTGTAGGTGAAATGTTAATGTACTCTTAACAGTAAAAGCCACTTTCATGGGTTATTTTGTGACCTTGCCAAAGCTTCTGTCTGTGAATCATATGTATTGCTGTCAAAATTAAATAATTATGGAATTAAAGACAAAGCTGGACTGTTGTTTGAATCATACCTTAAGGATAGCAAACAAAGAATAGATATTAAATCTCCAAATTCGGTAACATCTACTTAGATTGGGGCATTGTAAAACGCGGAGTTCCTGTGGGTTCCATATGAGGTCCCCTGCTTCTTCTCATGTACATTAACATTACCATCAACTGTCAGTTTACAGTTCAAACCTATACTCTTTGCTGATATTAGTATTATTATGTGTCATGCTGAAAGTGAGTGCTATCAAAATTGTATTCATGATGCATTTGCCAACTTCAACAAATAAAGCCAATACCATTCCATTCAATTTTGACAAAAGAGACTTAATGAAATTTGTATTCATTTGCCTACAATCCAATAATAACCTGGGACAGAGAAAACATAATGAATATATTATCCCCAAATTTAGTTCAGCAAACTTTACAACATTACATCATTCATGACAGCAGATACTGAGGCCACATTGCATATTTCCATTCCATTACATTGTATGGAGTTATCTTTTGGAGAAATTCAACAGACAGCAAAAGAGTATTAAACATCCCACAGAAAATTATTAGATTAATTGTAAGTGTAAAGAAAAAGAGTTTGTTATATGTAATTATTTTAAGAAATTTAATTATACTGTCAGTGAATATCTGGTCTCATTATTATCCTATGCTGTAGAAAGCTTGGAGAATTTTCAAACAAATTTGGAAATGCTAAATGTGAATGTCAGACATATACATGTCTTCCATGTGTCAAAAGCAGTAGCCAAGTCAAACAGTACTCTTGCACATAACACTAAAACCTTGAACCATGGTTTAAAAATATTTAAAACCACCAATGACAGCTGAGTCCCACAAGTCCAGGATTTTTTTCAACTCGCAGCTCATAAGTAGTGCACATATTGAGTAATTTCTTACACAGATACGTGTCTGTATTTTTGTCTGTATAATGTAATTTTCTTATGAGATGACTGTAAACAGCTGCTGTACAAAAGAATGTATTTCATATTGGTGCTGTATTTTATTATATTCATACTGTGACATGTTCTACATCCTTAAACTGTGAATGATCTGTGACATGTAAAAAATTCTGTTCTGTTCTATTCTAGTCTTTTCTATTCTGTTGTATTTTATTCTGTTCTGTTCCGTTCCATTCCTAAGAAGCAGGTAGCTGGTCAGAAAATTTCCCTCCTCTTTGTGGAACTCCTATGTTCAGTTCTGTGTTCATAAGACTTCAATGCTGGAACCTTTTCTGAGTCAAGTTGATCCAGTCCAAATCACTACACTGTATTGGTTGCTACATAATAATCCCATAAAACAGTCCTGTATTCATTGATCTTATTTAAATGTACAGTATATATAAACTTATTCAACAAGAGCAATAACCTTTACCAGTGTGTCACAGAATACAGACAAAATGTCTGAGGATGGCAGTATTATGTATTATGCAGTCTCAGCTACATTTATGGTGCACAATCATCATCTATTCTCATCTTTATGGACTACATACTCCAGTTCCCTTCATTCTGCAGATTTGTAATATTGTGCTATTCCAGACATGCATGGAAGAGATGGTAAATGCATACACAACTTTGGTTGGAAAATCTGAAGGGAAAAGACCATTTCAAAAACCTATGTGTAAATGGGACAATAATATTAAAATGAATCTTAAAGAAAAAGCAGTGGAAGGATTTTGGGGGCCGGGGGACTCAGAGGAACGTGCTGCCTTCATATTTACCCAGACTTTAGAAGCAGTATATTCCTCTGATACATTGGAAATGGCTCCTGGAACGAGTTGGTACTGTAACTCACAAAATATGATGTACCCTATGTTAGGTAGTAAGTAGTAGAGAGCATAGCTCCAGGTTGTTTTTATGGTAGTCCATGTGCAAGTACTGACTTTTGTTTACAGGAAGACACCACATGGAAAGTTCTCAGATGTCCTGGAAAAAGTGGAGCCACTTTTATCGGGCATTAAATGGGATAGCCGGGGGTATATAATTGGAGCAAAAGCAACTATTCTCAACTGGATTCTAAAGAAGGTGAGGTAACAGCTGAATGTTGTGACTGCTGATTTTTATAAATTGTTTAAGGTTAGATACCAGACATAGTGATGTAATGTACTGAAAAATATAAGATTTTCTTGATGACACTGAATAACTCTTGAGTATATTACGTCATAAATCACATTATGTTGGAAGAAAATGTTAAGTCAGTTCCATCTCGTTACAGACTGAGAGGCCATTGCATATCATGGGTACCTGCAGTCAAAGAAGGTGGAAAGGGGTGTGTCCTCTAGTTTGGGTATTGGGTGTGGGTCTAACAACATGGCACCATGTGCATTTGGCATGTTATGAAATACATGGGGCATCAGTTTTGTGACAGATTTCTGGTGGTCATGGTAATGAACCTTGAGATTCTGTAAAAGCTGGGGACTTTCGTCACCAGCTGAGTAGGAAAGACTCTGTGCTATGTAGTTAGTTGTATAGGAAAAATGTTTAGTAACCTAATGTTGGTTTATAAATCATCGCTAATCCACGTAACTTAGGGTCATACTCTGTGTCTCCATATTCTTTGTCCATTAACAAAGTGTACCTTCAAATTATCAGACCTTTCAGTGAGGCATCATAACAACAGTATCCCTCTGAGTAATTTCCCACACTTTTCATGTTTTATGATAACTGCAAAATAGTGCATCAAGCAAAGGTAGTCAGCTTTTATTGGCTCTTTATCTCTTGCATTTCATAATTCTGTATATTTTTCTTCCATTATTGTAGACCCATCAGACCCATTTTTGAGATTTGTGTTCGGTATTTCCAGTGCCGGCCTTAGCAAACGCGGGGCCTGATTGCAATACTTGTGGCGGGCCACTTAAAGGTATTGTGCAGAGCAAAAAAAGGACTAACATTTTGGTATATTAACATAAGTTAGGATGAAAAATTAAAATGGTCCATTTTTATCATATTTAAAAATCACTAATGCGCAAATCCCCCTTGAGCGCGGGGCATGATTGTGTCAAATTGGTCTAGTTGGCCTAAGGCCGGCCCTGGGTATTTCTGTCATTAATTTGATGGCCTGAGACAAATTATTTGATGCAGTGGTACCTTCAAGCAGAGAGAAAACTCATTTCTTGAGTGTGATGTTATCACTATCGCACACAAAAGTAACATGTTTGTAATCATGTAGCATTTTATCATCATCAGTTGTGACCTTTGCATTCTTCAGTGTAACTCTGGTTATTGTTCATGTGGTTTATGGTTTATATGAAAAAGATGAACAGAGTTTGTAGAGAGGAATTTCTCACCTGCATTCTGCAGTTTGTCCACTATTTTCTTCTCTATTTCTCATACTTGTTCTTGTTCTTCTTGTTCTGAGCAAGTACCTGTAGGAATGAGTGAAAGAGTGAGATTGGTATTAAAGGTGTGCTGGCATCTAAGGCTACTTGAAACTGTGAATTTGTATATGGTATGCAGATGACCTTGTGCTACTGGCTAGGGAAGAAAGGGTGCTACAGGGTGTGATGGATAGACTAATTGAAATTGGAAGGAGCTATGGAATGGAAAAGAGTGTGGAAAAAACTGAGGTTATTAGAATCTCAAGGCAACCATCCCCAATAAAAATTATGATAGATCAAAAGCAATTGGAGAATGTGGAATATTTCAGTTATTTGGGTAGCATGCTAACAAATGATGCAATGTGTACACGTGAAATTAAATCCAGAATTGCCATGGCAAAAGCAGCATTCGACAAGAAGACTCTTTTCACCGGTAAACTGGACTTAAATTGAAGGAAGAAACTAGTAAAGTGCTACATTTGGAGCATAGCTTTGTATGGTGCTGAAACGTGGACACGTCGGAAAGCAGATCAGAAGAATCTGGAAAGTTTTGAAATGTGGTGCTGGAGAAGATTAGTTGGATCGATTGTGTGAGAAATGAAAAAGTATTGTATAGAATAAAGGAGGAGAGGAATATCCCACATACAATAAAAAGAAGAAAGGCTAACTGAATTGGTCACATCTTGCGCAGAAACTGCCTTCTAAAACACGTGATTGAAGGAATGTTAGAAGGAAGGATAGAAATGACGGGAAGACGAGGAAGAAGGCGTAGGCAGCTACTGGATGACCTTAAGGAAAAGAGAAGATACTGGAAATTGAAAGAGGAAGCACTAGATCACACCCTGTGGAGAACTTGCTTTGGAAGAAGCTATGGACCTGTCGTAAGACAGACTACAGAATGAATGAATGAACACGTGAGCTGGTAGACTTATATTAAGGTGGGAGTCTCTGTTGGATTACTGATCATCCTGATGGAGGACTTGTGATTTTCCTGAGTGTGGGAGATTACCAGAAAGTTGGCATAAATTGAGCTATGATTATCTTGAAGGTTCAGGTCTTTTGTGGTATGGTGTGTTGAGTGGCATATAGCTACCAGTGTTTTGAAGAGTTGTAGTGCCTTCTTCTTGAGGGTCAAGCAGTACAAGAAGAGTAGCTATATATGAGGATATGGGTATATTATACAGGTACTAGAAATGGCCCTGTCCTGTGATGGGGTTACCATTCTAATCCAGGTGTTTCTTGATTCATGATGGTTGATGAAGTTATTACAGTGATAGTTTTTTAATTATTATTTTCTTGCACACATGGGCAATATATATTGATGCCTTAAATATATTGATAATAGTGTCCTTACATTGTAACCCCACCAGTGCTCATGATGCCATCTGGGACAATGTATAGAACCCTTAGCCTTAATGTGGGTGTGACTGAAGGTAAAATTAGAATAAAGACACAAAATAAGTTAAGTAAGCATGAATGTGGTGTAATCTTTTGGCCCATGCTTTATTGGAACCATTAGGTATCCAGAGTTGCAGTGGTCTGGGATGTCATTCTGTTGGAGTAAGGAAGTGTGGAAATTGCGAGAAAAGTAGGTTTGTGGGTTCCATAAAAGGGGCTGTAAATAAAATTAACCTTGAAGGGTAGGCGTTCTCTTTATAATAATTTATAATATATATACCTTAATAATATTATAAAATTCATAATATGAAACAGCCTGTCTTAACTTTATTTTACAATTTGAAGTCTGTTGGTAACAATGTGCGTTAACCCAAAGCCATCTGGCATTAGAAGCGGAAATTATCAGTTGCTGAAGATGGTGGCTGCTTTCGATTTGTGTACTAAACAAGAGATGGGGTCTGTTGTCCAATTTCTCAATGCAGAAGGTGTCAAACCAATGGAAATCTGTACGAGAATGTTGGCCAAATACGGCACATCATGTGGAATAAAATGGAAGTCTACGAGTGGATCTAGAACTTCAAGAATGGGGTACAAAGGGTTGAAGATTCTCCACGGCCTGGAGGGGCACATCATGTCATAATGCCGGAAATGATTGTGGCAGTTGATGATCTCATACGAGAAAATCGCTGCATTGCAATTAGTGAAATTGCAGTGGAGATAAAGATTAGTGTTGTTTTTGTGCACACCATCGCTGCAGAAGAGGTACACTATAGAAAAGATGAGCAGTGGATTCCTAGGCATTTAACACCAGAAATTAAGGAACAGCAGTGGGATGTGTTTTGTGCTCCTCGCATGGTACGAGCAGGAGGGAGAGACTTTTTTGAAGGGCATAATTACCGGAAATGAATTCTACTTGCACTTTTTCACACCGGAAAGCAAACTCGATAGTTCAGAATGGCATCAGAATTCACCTCGACCGAAGAAAGTCCACTCGCAATCTTCTGCTGGGAAGGTGTTTCTGTTTTCTGGGATCATAAAGGAGTGATTCTTGAACATCACCTGGAGCAAAGACAAACAAGTAACAGTGAAAGGTACAGCGATATGCTTCAGAATCAGCTTAAGTCAGCAATTCGAAGAAAACACTGTGGTTTGTTGTCTTCTGGCGTGTGTCTGCAGCATGACAATGCCAGACTTCATACAGCCCATCATACCATGGAATAGATTCAGGATTTAAAATTAGAGGTGTCATCTCATGTGCCATATTCACCAGATTTGGCACCCAGCGATTTTCCCCTCTTTTGGCCCCTAAAAGACCCTCAACATGGAAGTCATTTCAGGTGAGATGAGGAGGTAAAGGAGGCATTGCATGACTGGCTGGCACAGCAAACAAAAGACTTCTTGAGGAATATATGCCTTAGTGGAATGTTGGAGGGGGTGTGTTGAATGTGGTGGGGACTACATTGAAGATTAATGTCATTGTACTGCCTCTATTTTGCTGTAAATTACTTTATATAATTTTTCCAGTTTTCATTTGAATGACCCTTGTATATTCCTGTGTTAGTTATGTTATACCTGAAGATGTCTGTTAAGCTGAAACATGTTGGATTGTAAGTAAACATCTCACAAAAAAGTGTACCTTGTTGGTTATATTATTTTACTGAGGCAAAATGAAATTGATGCTGTGAGGAAGTGTAAGCATGTATACTGATTTCTTGTATGGCACTATCTGTTTGTTGATAAGCATAATGTTTTGATGTTACCAACATTTAAGATAATGTTCACAAATGAATCATAAATTAGGTGCCTGTAGTTTCAGTCTTACCAAAGTTACAGGTTTCTTTTCGGGTGAAATAGACCCTCCAACACAAAGATATCATATCAGATTGCGTTTGTTTATTGCAGACAAACAGGTGGTCCCCTGAATGGGAGTTGGAGTTTATTCAGAAAGTACTGTTTTCAAACAGGACTCTCCCTCCTGGGGTGAAGGTCTATGCTGTATCTACACGTAGGTAAGTCAGAAGCACATGTACAGAATAACTACAGAATTGTGTTGTACAGAAAAGCAATGAAGAACAATTATATCTGGAAATGAAAGAAAATGTTGCATTATGGCTGGACACAAATTCCTTGTCAAAAAGTCTTGAACTTATTTTTTTTTGCTACGCATGAGAGAGAGAGAGAACTGACCTATCCAGTAGAGACTTATTGGGTGCTTAGATTCGTGAAACAAATGTGTTCTGCTATCTGTCAATAGTTAAAGCTAAGTGATTGTAGATTTTCAGCAATAAAGCTTGCACCTGTTCATAGACATATTCTGACAGAAATATATTCCTTTAAGCTAAACACTAGTACTGGAAATGTAAGAAACATGAATCTGTCAGCATCATTTATTAGTCGAATGTCATTCAAAGTACAGTAAAAGTTGTGTTTATTTGGAAGCCATGGGAATTAAAGGGTTGCCAGTTAGGGAAGCTGTATGGCTGTGGATCACTAAATTAAGCTCACTCCAAAATATGTTCTGTGCATTATCTGTAATATGCAGTGTACTGATGATTAGAGTACTATGAATTATTGCCTAGGGTACTGAACCAAGTACAGTATTCTTCAGATGTTTTTTGTTAAGTAAAGTGGGGGGCAGTTTTGCAATATGTTCTTTGAACCATACAAATGTTATAAAATTATATTAGGGCAGTGCATTAAGTAACCCATTTGTGATAAAGTGACAGAAAGACAATACTGAACTCTAAACTTGCATAAAATTTCAGTCCTTGTTCCTAAATACTCTGTAACACAAATAGTACTGTACAAATATGGTGCTTGTTGATCTGTAGTCTGCTGCCTCCACCCTTCCTCCCCCAGTAATATCCATTGCCAGATTCTTGTAGGGTTTGTGGATATTATTCAGTACCCCACATCTTCCACTGTAGATGCAGAGGGTAATGTTTGTATTTTTGTATAGAACAGTCTTGCACATATTCATAGTTTTTTTTACATTGTCCTTACTCATAATAATTGTGTACTGAAGGTACCAACCATTATACACATTGTCATCATTGTCACAACCAAAAACCCTGCCCCCATCCTTGGCCTTCACCCTTATGGGTTTTAATTTGGTTTTTCATGCAAATGATTGCCATTATTGTCAACATCCATGCATTTCCCACTTTAACCTTTATCCTACTAGGGTGGGTATTTAAATTTTACCGCTTTGTTTATGAAGAACATATTACTTGAACAGAAAAAGATGAATCATGAAGGCAATTTGTGGAAAATAAAAAGAGAGTATGCATTGAGTCATAAAAATGGAGTAAGTTTCTTTCTTGCCTAAATATATAAAATGAATTTCTAGAGTTGTTTTTCTATGTGCATTTGCATATCTGAACTCCGGTCTTTAAAAGGTTAAACTTCATGTCTGAGAGAAAGTAGGTTAAATATTTTGTGTAGTTTTGACATAAGATGTTATGTGATGTGTTGCAGCTACTTGGACTTCTTGCAGCAAGTTTTGCAAAATAATAAGACAGTTCTTTTTGCTGGCTTCACCCTTATAATAGTCTATGTTGTAGTTATGTTGGGCCGATTCAACTCAGTGGAACAGAGGGTGAGTGTGTGCCAGGTGCACTCTCTTTGATAAGCAATTACAAACTTTTATTTTAGTCTGAACCCTTTCCTGCCAAAGTAACTTTTCACTGTATGGGATAAGTGAGTGCTGCCGTCTGTTTATCAGTCAACAGTTTTAAGGAACAGTGGGATGTAAGTTTGGATAATTTTTTTCTATGCCAAGAATTGTGCCTTAGACCATCTGAGTACCAAGTACAAGAGCTAAGTAATTACTATTGTTCAGTGTTGAAATACCATATGTTGTAGAATGCTGAAGTAGAAAAACAGTGGCACTGGTTGGTTCCTCATGTAGGTGAAAAATTTAGTAGGTGTTGTTGTTATTGTTATTTTGTCTTGCATCATGACTAAGGATCACCCTGGGTCCAGGACAGGCACAGATCATGCCAGTGATCTTTATTTGAGGGCTAATGTACAGTTCATTTTTTATGTGGAAGGACATGGACTTAGGGTGTTTTAAGAGAGATGAGCATTTGAACCTAAGAAGAATGATGTGTGCATAAATGGAGGATGAATGAATGAATATTTTTTTGAATCTGTATGTACGGTTCCTTTTTGTGTGGAAGAACGTGACCTTACAGTGTTTAAGAGAGATGAACATTTGAACCTAAGGAAAAAGATGTATGTGTGGATGTAGGATGAATGACTGAAGGAAGGCAGGCATTGAATGAATGAATGAATATTTCACTGAATCTGTTCCAGTTTGCTAGTCTGTTCTTATGTGCAGTTCTGGGTTGCCAGACTTTGATTCATTCGGCTGAAATTACTGTTTTTAACAGTTCAGCATGTGGATTATGCTTATAATGTATCATTTCTGTTTTACTATTTACTAACTAACTGTGTGGACTTCCATTTCTCTTTCATATTTGTTTACCATCCAGAGAGGCGAAGTAGCAGGAGGATGACAACCAATTACATAAGGAGGATTTTTGTAATATGTATTTTTCACCAGTTATTAGTAGGGTGATCAAATCCAGGAGGATGAGATGGGCAAGACATGTAGTGTGTGTGTGGGGCAGATGAGGAAAGTGTAAGCAGCTTTAGTCGGAAAATCTGAAGGGAAAAGACCATTTGGGAGACCTGGGCATGTAGGGAAGGATCTTATGATGTCGAAAAGATTGGCCTGGTACGTGAGTCTTTAGTGGTAGGTGCTTGAAGATACTAATGAATTACTGGGTTACATCAGTTGTAACGAATGGCTGTTTTTTGAAAGGGACACTGCTCCATCAATTAAAAAGGTAAAGATGTCCCACTGCTTGCCATGAAGGCATATAGGGAAGTAGAGGTGTAGCTCCACTCAACCTTGGCATTAAATGCAGGTGAGTGATCAGCGTTTTGCATTGACCACTTTACTTCTGCAGAAAGAAACCCTGATACATATTGAATAGGAGGTTGAATGGGCCTCAGAGTTGGTCTGGACATTCTGGAGAAGAGAAAAATCTCTTGCTTGCTGAGAATCGAACCAAAAGGCCTTGAGTGTCCTCATTTCCTAGTTACTATACCAGCTATGTTCTTCCGGCTTATGTCTTCATAAATTATAGTCTGTTTTTAGTGCATTAATTTTTTGAGATATTAGCACCTGAAATTATGTATAATACTGCTGTTATATTGATAAGTGTGAGAGATGTGTATGTATCTGATCTACTGAACTTGTTTTCCTAATGCAGGTGTATTTGTCTCTGCTTGGAGTATCAGTGGTGGGCCAGTCGATCTTGGCATCATATGGAATTTGCTTCTATATGGAATTCTTCTGGGGACCACTCCATCCAATTTTACCATTTCTTTTGCTAGGAATTGGAGTGGATAACTCATTTGTTATAATGCAGGTAATTGCCTGTTCTCAGAGATGGTTATATACATCATGGTGTGAGCAAGTAACTCATCTTTGTGCTGGATTCTAAAATTCTAATTGACATGTTTTTAAAGTATATGTGTTTTACTAAGGAAATTTTTAGCTAAAGCAGAAAATAACATGACATTCATGCAAAATATAGATGTTATTTATAACCAATGAGGAGTTGGACAGTTGTTAGTTGGTCACATTGTTATAAGTTTTCAGACTGGTTACAGGAAAGAGGGTCACTACATGCTTTCTGTGTATCTATTGGTGCAGGACATGAACTTTTGAATGACATGGTTGACTGAGTTTGGCATCTCATTCTGTTGGCAGTTTGCCTTCCCATCATATGTTACTTTATCTACTTTTCTTTACCTTTCATCTTTGTGCTATGTAACTGTTACCAGTTTCTTTTATGGAAACAATTTATATCTAGTACTGTTTCATTGTTTGGCAGTTGTATAATACGTCAAGGGATTGTTTTGGCCAATCGGGAATGTGTACATGTAGGATTTTAATAATAATTTAAGTATATTTCAGTATTTCATCACCATATACATACTTAGTTTTTTGGTCCTTGGGAAGAGTTTGGTAACTATCTTTTTATCAGTGGGAGTATACTGTATAGGCTTATAAATATAAGACTGGCATAATAAGTAAGTAGGTTTTTTTGTGTAGTTAATTTTAGGTCAATGTTGATAAAAAAAAAAGTGCTTCTAATAGTTTTTTTTTAATATGATGGCCACATAAAGTTTTAAAGAGGGAGGGAGTAACCAAAACAGTATGGAAGGCATCATGATATTTCAGATTCCCTGCAATGTAAGTTGAGTGTTTTGGAGTGTTTGTGTCAAAAGTACTATCCAGTACTGATTGGTCCCCAAGCAGTAAGCCTACATAATATTTTGAAGTTTGAGTTTCTCTAGATACATTGAACATGACAGGGAGACAAAATCCTTGTTGGGCCTGTTTATCAACGTTGCAGCTGTTTATTATTATCTTTCTTGTGTTCCGGGATTATTATGTAGCAACTTCATTACTTCCATATAATGACTTTTGATGTCCCCTTCATTTGTAAAGTGCTGTACAATTTTGAATGTATGCTATATTAAAAGCCTTTTCTTCATATGGAATGGAATTTCCAAATTAAATTCTCATTTATGTCTCAGTTCTTATTGTTATCAGCACTGTCATATCATGGCCTCCCTTTTCACTCTCTATTCTGATTTTCTACAGATAAGTTCTGTGTTGTATTTTATTGGTGCAAAATGTCAAGTTACATAATTTACTTCCCTTTCTTGTTTAGTGTTTGGATAACCTGAGCCGTGAAGACAAAGCCACAGGTGTTCCAGAGAGATTAGGTCGAGCTCTACAGCAAGCAGGTGTCTCAGTAACAATTACATCACTGACTGACATACTTGCATTTGCAATTGGAACTTCAACAGTAAGTACATTGCTATGAAGGTCATACACCACTTATCTCTCTGACATGAGAGTATCACATTTCCAATTGGCATTTTGCTGTGAAAGTGATTGACAATTCCAAATATGAATCTGTTGTAGTTCACAGTAGCTCATGTGTCCGTTAGACCTTATCTGCCAATTTAATTACACACAGTTTTCAATTTCATTTTACTACCATAGGGAGAAAGTTCCTGGATTCATTGTTGTGTGACCCTCTCGCTTTTGGCAGCAGAATATTTATGTGTAGTGTCAGTGACTTTGCCCTACAGCCATTTTGTTGAGATAATGGTAGTTGAAAAAATTTAATCATATTATAGTATAATGCTTTTTTCATAGGAATCAAAATTGGCAGTGCCAAATTTGAAGCAATGAGCTAACTTCAAGTTCTATCAATGGTAGGGAAGAAACCCTTCAGAAACGTTTGATTTGCTGCAACAAGTGTATGGTAACCAGAACCTTGGCCACAGTATTGTGTTTCAATGGCATTGTCAATTCCAGATTGGACAAGTGTTGTTGCAGGGTGATGTGCAGAATAAACATCTAACAACACATGCAGAAGAGAAGATTTGTGAAGGACAGCTCATTGTACACACAAATCATGCTCAGACTTTCTGATGATAGTGCCACAGCAGTACAGATACACATGGAAGCTGCCACGTCATTTCGGTAAGGATGTAATGATGGTGATGGGTGTACTGTACCTGGTTTCCTGTACACTCTCAGAAGCACAGTGCAGAGAAAGACAGAAAATTTAGCAGGACGTTATTTTATCTGTGGATGACGATCCCTTGTTGCTGCGTGACATCGTCACCAGTGATGGGACAAAGTGTTTCCCTGCTTGATCCACCATCCAAGTGTGAGTTGACTGGGTGGAAATCACAGACATCTGTGTGGAATATTGGATGTCGCCAAAACTGGTTTGAAGGTAACCTTGTGTTGGAATTATTTTTTGGCAACCATGATATTGTGCAGAAGGAATTTATTACCAGTCTACTTTGAGTAAGAAAGGAAATGTGCTAGTGCAGCATTGTCTATGAGAAGTAATCTGCTGGACATGGCCAGATGTGTGGGCAGTGAATTCCTGGATGTTGTTCCACAGCAATGCTGCATACATTGCTCCATCATCCTTCAACAGGATCTGGCAAAACTTGGCACTCTTGTTCTGCCAAATCAGCCATATTCTTCAGGCATCGCCCATGCAACTTTTTTTTGTTTGTATGATTGAAGAAATCTTTGTTTCAACAGTGCAGAGGGTGTCAAGGCTGCTGCAATTGACTGTATGCTTGATTGAAAGAGATGCATTCCAGAACTTCTTCCAAGACATCCATGTCCCAGATGGAACTGTAGGAAGGGGGTTTCTATAACATGCAACTCTTGCCCCAAATTGTAACCCCAGTCAGTAATCCAGGAGTTCTGTCCCTCTAGTAGTATATGAAGGACTATATTTTTTTAAGAGATCGGAGTTTTTATGGGTGTAAAGATCATATTGTGGTTTTGGTGGTTATGTCACTATGAGGTCTGGTTGGTAGGAACCGGACTTATAAAGAAACTTGCTGCTTCCGTCTTGAGGATGGAAGTGAGCAAAGTTGTTACGGTGGTTGCCTGTATAGGAATAGTGGAGAGGGGACTAATTGTTCATGAGGAATAACTTCATCTCCATTTCTGCATGACATATTTTGAAATTTTATATTCAGGTCTATTCTAAATGTTGTGTGATTCATATTGAGTGTAACCCTTCTTGTCCATGATGCTCAAATTGAACTGTATCAAGGCCAATAAGATTTGCAATATTGACATATGTTGCAGATTATGCCATTCCTGAGGTCATTCTGCATGTTTGCAGCAACTGGTATCTTTTTCCTCTATGTGTTTGAGATTCTCTTCTTTGTCAGTTGCTTAGCAATTGATGAGAGGAGACTGCAGAACAGAAGAGATGGCTGTATTTGCACAGTACACAGGGACTGGAAGCCAAATAAATGCAGTCAACAGAATATTCAGAAAATTGTGTTCAACAAATATGTTGGCCCTGTGCTGATGAAGACTCCTGTGAAGGTGGGTATGTTAGGGCATGCATATGATTGTCGTCAAATTTCTACACAATATTAGTGCATGTCCCATATTGTGGCTCAGAATGAAAGCTACTGAATTTTGACAGCACTTTTCATAGTGGACTTGAAGGGAGACAGGTCTGTATCTTGTTAAGCTTTAACGGCCAATTGGGAAAACACCACACCATTAAATTAAATGTCCTCTTTGCATGAAGGGAAACACTGTATCCCACAATGCCAGGACATTCTTAAACTTTTCTGCATTTATAAACACAGGTCTCTTTTTTGCATTATTTGTCTAAAAGGCTTGTGTAAGTATAAACGATTTTTAGAAATTTTATTCTAGTTAAAGTTTTCACTAATGGGAATTTTTTTTACTAACACCCTTACAATTTTTGCAGCAACCATGAATTATTTACAGACATCTCCAGGCAGCTGTTCTTCCCCCCCCCCCCCCCCCCTCCTTAAAGTGGCAAACTTAAACAAATGCACATACAAAAGCCCTTCTGACAAGTCACTGTTTGTCCATGAAGCTTTCTTTAATATCCACACCCTTTCACCTCCATTATTTTGTCAATAAAACACTACTGAAAAATATCAGTTCAGTACTTACTTACATTTGTGTGCTTCACTTTTCTGTCTGGTGTCAGTTGGTCCTCAGAAATGTTCTTTGGTGTGATATACCTTGAAACCTGGTCTAGCACACAAACCAACATTGCATTCTGGGCACTTGAATTTCATTCGCATTTCTTATTTTTATCAGAATACACATGGCGCTGAATTGTCTTACATTCCAAAGGCCAGTCTTTGTTGTGTCTTGTGTCAGGTCTTTTAAGTTTGTTGGCGGTTGGAGCTTGTCTTCCTTGTCTTGTGGTATGAGGTTGAGGCACTTTTCCCACCTCTTGTATTATGTCCCTCACCAATGTCAGTCTGAATAGTGTGATAATTTTGAACCACAGGAGGCAAAAATGATTAAAACTGTTGAGAATAGTAAGGTCCATGAGATGGAAAAATTACTTCTGTGTCTATTTTCTGGTCTGTCTGCTAATGGAGTAGGACTTCGTCATGCAGTCAGATTTGTCCTCATACCTCATGTGTCTGTTACAGTCTTGTACTATGGTCAGTGTCAGAGCTTTTCCATGCTGAAATTACCCTCTGCTGCTGGAGAATGAATGTTTGTGAGTATGTTTACATTTCACTTTTCTCTCTGCCCTATGGCTGTGAAGTTACTACTCACCTTAGCCTTACGTCACCTGTCTTCAGTTTCATTTTCTGTCCAAAATTCTTCGGCATCCCTTTACCCTTTGGTCTAACAGTCCCACAATATTTTATTGTCTTATTATGTAAATTGCCAAATAATGCTGGAGATGATAAAATGTTATCCCTGTATAGTTGGTATCTCACATTGTCAAGCCTTGCAGTAAATTCAGCTACAGTTGGATGAGTAGCTGTCACTGAAGGACTTGCATGTTGTTTGTCTTTGCCCAAACACACAGTCATATTGTATGTAAGGCCCTTAGAATCACAAAGTTTGTAAATTCTGATCCCAAACCTTTTGTGTTTCTTTGATGTGTACTGGTTGAAAATGACTCTACCTTTGAATAACAATAATGTCATGAACTGTTAAATGTTCAGTTGGGCTGTAATATGTAGCATATGAATCATTTAGCGTGTCAGATACATTTCTCATTTCCCAGAGTTGGTCATAGCTGTTATTTGTCTTGCTAGGATCTTTTTTGTTGTCACAAAAATGCAGGAATGTAAGTATATGAAAGAAACTGTTTTGTCTTATAATGTTCCTGTAAAAGGCCTTGTAAACCTGTTTTTATGTCTACCAGTAATCTTTCAAAGTATCCTTCTGATCATGTCCCGTCCACACAGTAATTGCCAAAAACAAATGCATTTCTTGAACAGTCACTTCAGGCAGTGGGGACTGTCCTTCATCCAGTGTGTCCAAGTACAGGTGATAATATCTGTTTGTCTCTTCCACCAACAGTTGTCATTCATTCATTCTGTAGTCTGTCTTACGACAGGTCCGTAGCCTCTTCCAAAGCGAGTTCTCCACAGGGTGCGATCTAGTGCTTCCTCTTTCAATTTCCAGTATCTTTTCTTTTCCTTAAGGTCATCCAGTAGCTGCTTACGTCTTCTCCCTCGTCGTCCCGTCATTTCTATCCTTCCTTCTAACTTTCCTTCAATCACGTGTTTCAGAAGACAGTTTCTACGCAAGATGTGACCAATCCAGTTAGCCTTTCTTCTTTTTATTGTATGTAGTATATTCCTCTCCTCCTTGACTCTGTGTAATACTTCTTCATTTCTCACACGATCGGTCCAACTGATCTTCTCCATTCTTCTCCAGCACCACATTTCAAAACTTTCCAGATACTTCTGATCTACTTTCCGAAGTGTCCACGTTTCAGCACCATACAAAGCTATGCTCCAAATGTAGCACTTTACTAGTTTCTTCCTTAAATTTAATTCCAGTTTGCTGGTGAAAAGATTTTTCTTCTTGTTGAATGCTGTTTTTGCCATGGCAATTCTGGATTTAATTTCACGTGTACACCTTGCATCACTTGTTATCATGCTACCCAAATAATTGAAATATTCCACATTCTCCAATTGTTTTTGATCTATAATAATTTTCATTGGGGATGGTTGCCTTGAGATTTTCATTACTTTAGTTTTTCCCACATTCATTTCCATTCCATAGCGTCTTCCAATTTCACTTAGTCTATCAATCATGCCCTGTAGCACCTTTTCTTCCCTAGCCAGTAGCACAAGGTCATCTGCATATTTCACAGTGCGAATTACTTGTCCTCCTATTTTGAAGTCTCCAAACCCTTCAAGAGCTTCCTTGGTAAGGTACTCGCTGTATAAGTTGAACAGAATCGGTGACAAGCAGCAACCTTGTCTAACTCCTCTTCCAATCTTCACACTTCTCGTCTCCCCTTGGTCCAGTCGTATTTTGACACTCTGTTCCATGTACAATTTGCTGATCAATCTTCTTTCGCGCCAGTCTATCCCAATTCCTTTTAGGATTTGCATTAATTTGGTCCAGTTGACACGGTCAAATGCCTTCTGCCAGTCTATGAAGCAAGCACACAATTCCTCATCTATGACCAAGGTTCGTTCTGATATTATTCTCAGCATCCCAATTGCATCCCTAGTTCCTTTTCCTCTTCTAAATCCAAACTGATCTTCTCCAAGTGCATCTTCAATTTTCCTCTCAATCCTTCTTCTAAGTATCCTCGCTACTATCTTTGCTGCATGAGCGATGATGCTGATTGTGCGATGGTCGCTGCATTTTGTAGCTTTGGGCTTCTTCTTTAAGGCAATCATTGTAACTTCAATAAAATCTCTGGGCCATTCTCCAGTTACATAAATGCTGTTGATCATCTGTGTCATTAGCCTTAGACCACCTTCTCCCAACAATTTGAGTACATCCCCAGGTACATCATCATCTCCTGTAGCCTTCTTATCCCTTATCTCCTTGATAGCTTTTTCCACTTCACTTTGCAAAATATAAGGGCCTTTCTCGTCTTCATCTACTTCATCTTCAGGTTCGACGTCTAGATGTTCTGGTGTATTAGCTCGATCATAGAGCTCTGTGATATAATTCTCCCAAATTTACAGTACTCGTCTCTGATCAGTTATTATATTCCCTTGAGAGTCTTCGATGCCATGTTTTGAACCCCATGGTTTTCTTTCCAACCTAGTTCCTTTGTCTTCATGTACATTAAATCATAACATCCTATTCTTTGAAATTCTATGATCTCGTCGCATATGCTCTCCAGATATTCCTTCTTGGCGTTGTCCGTGGCTCTTTTCAATTCGTTCCTCAGTCTTCTGTAGTTCTTCCTTCCTTCTTCATTGTTGACATTCTTCCATTTCCTTCGTTCATCCATTTTACTGATTATCTCCTGTGTAATCCATGGCTTTCTTGCTCTCCTCTCGACTTTTCCAACCAAACCACTCATAGTATCTAACTCACATTTCTTGATATTGTTCCACTGCACTTCCACATTCCCACTTTCACATTTGATTGCACCAAGCTGTTCTTCTAGTCTATCGTGTACTACCTGTCGTTGAGCATATAGCTTCTCCAAATCCCATCTTGGTTTTTTCTTGTGGAACCTCATGATCTTCTTCAATCTGGTGCAGATCTTTGCAACCAGTAAATTGTGGTCAGAGTCAATATCTGCTCCAGGCAGTGTCTGCACATCCTTCACACTGTTCCTGAATCGCTGTTTCACTAGTACATAGTCCAGCTGATATCGATTCCTATCTCCTGGTGATTTCCACGTGTACAATCTTCTTTTAGGTTTTTTGAACCATGTGTTTGTTATAACAAGTCCATTTCTTTCACAGAAGTCAATAAGCATTTGACCTCTCTGATTCCTCCTTCCCAGTCCATATGGTCCAACAGTGTTGTGATGTGCTTTATCTCCAACCACACTGTTCCAATCTCCCATTATAATCGTGTTTGTTGCACCCTTTCCATCCTCTTCAAGAATTTCTTCAATTATATCATACAACTCTTCCACTTTGTCATCCTCATAGTCTGATGTTGGCATGTACACTTGCACTATCAAAATACTTACCGGTTCTGCCTGCAATTTAATAGCAATGATTCTGTCACTATACACACTCTTCTTAACAACACTTTTCACTACGCTTTTATGCACTACTATAGCTACGCCTCTTTCAGCACTGTCACCCCCGGAATAATACACTGTATAATCACCACTTTTTATTTCACCTTGACCCTTCCACCGCACTTCACTAACACCTAGCACAGACACTGCGTTCTTCTGCATCTCTTTCTTCAAATTTTCGAGTTTTCCTCCTTGATTCAAGGTCCTTACGTTCCAAGTGCCTATCTTCAAGCTGTTATGTTCATTCTGTGTCTTCTGCTTTTGTCTGTAGTCATTACCGCGTGGTGTCTCCCCTAGAAACACTCCCCCCCCAGAGATCCGAATGGGGGAGTAGTTTACCTCCAGAATGTTTTGTCTCCAGAGGAAGCATCTCGCATTTGGCATTTGTCTCTGTTTCTGGAAGAGACTATCCAGGAAAAGTAATAATGTGGTAGTTTTTCCATTTGCTTTCCACATCGCAGTACAGCAGCCGTTCAGACCACTCTGGTCACGCCTGTTGCTACACGATCATGAACCATCTCGAGCATCATTTGCTCTGTGCTTCATGTCGCTACTGATGTCGCTGCTTCCGGCATCAGGGGAGTTTTTATTCGGTTTCCCATCTCCTAGGCATCTCTCTTCGTCTGGTTCCTACCCTTTTGATCTGTCCGGCTTGGGAGACCCTACTGGTAGCAATGCTACCGCCGGCTTAGCTCTCAGGGTCACTGGAACTCACAAGCCCCTCTACCACGGCAAGGTGAAGATACCAACAAAGGGGTAACAACAGTTGTATAATTTCGAAAAATAAGACCATGAAAATGCTAAGTGGGGTGGAGTCTTCAGTAATGTGAGGTGCTTCTGTTTGCCATAACCCACTGGGACCCCTGTAAACTTGTGGACCACAGGTACAACAGGTCAACAGTGTGTATTGTCAGCCCACTGTTTGTAGTGTGTGTCAGCAATGTCATCTGTGTCACTGTAACTTTCAGAAGAAATGTCTGTCTTCCGATAACTGTGTATCAAGAGTCAGATTCTAATATTAGTTCTATGATGTCTTGTTCTGTAAGTTTTCTTTTTATAGCCATACTATATGCACTTCAACACAACTTACCACACAACAGACCAAACATTCTATGACTCCAGTGCGATTCATTCGAGTCTGCACTGCCTGACCTGTCATATGTTACTGCTCTGGCAAGGAATGGACTGAACCATTGCATTGAAGATAGATGTTAGTGTGAAACTACATTCACAGAAATCATGTAGATAATGTATGGGTGGTTTTATGGTAATACCTGGGGCCAAGTCTCTGTAAATATCAGTTTCTAGGAAGGGAAAGTGGCTGTCTTTCTCAAGTTTTCAGTAACCTCACCACTAAATGGGGGTCAGTGGTCACCCTCATGCACCAGCTGCTTTACCTCATGAAAACTCCAGTACCCATTGAATATGAGGGTGGGTGGGCCCCAGAGCCAGTCTAAATGGGTTTTGAGAAGAGAATATCTTGCTGCTAACAGGAGTCGAACCCCAGTAACATAACAATAATGCAAACTAAAAAGACAAAGATACAGGGAAGGAGCTAAATATTTATGCATCAAATGGGAGGATGATTGCAGAAAAAAATAATTACCCCATGTGGACAAAATGAACAAAGACAGACTTAAAAGCTTACACTGTATGAAAAATAAGTGTGTAGAGGTATGGGAGTCAGTTCAGAAGATGGCTGTGAAGTCAGAACAGGCTTTTGCTTTATCTGTGGCAGTCGGATGAAGAAGAAGTTTTATATGCCTGAGGTTTGTATTCTCCCTTCCTATGTGTGTCTGACAAATATTACTTTGAATTCCTAGAATTAAGTTATAAAATACTCCTAGAAATTTGTGCTACAGTCTGTTTTATGTCAAGCTGCTGCAAGCAGCTGATTCTTACCGTGTTGAATTTGAATGTTTCCCTGATTACAGGTTTGCGTTCTTGTTGGTACATTACTTGTGTTCGCCTTGAATGTGTGGTTTGTTCTTAAAGTGGAGCAGAAGTTTGACCCTATGTGGTATCTGAATTCAGAATCATATCCCATGCAGTATAATAACAAACTCAATGAACATTTTCCTGAATATGGAAAGCGTGCAGGAATTTATTTAGGTAAGTTGGATATATTTCTTCGTAATTGTTGTCAAATGAGTAGGAGGGGGGGAGGCAGCCTGCTTAGAATAGGACCAATGACAGGCTTTTTTGAATGTGGTTATTAAATTTCAGGTTCCATAAAAGGCTGCAAATTTCTTGAAGTTGTGAAAGATTATCAGCTTTTCACTGTGGTGTTAGTAGATTTATCATTATTATTATTATTATTATTATTATTATTATTATTAGTAGTAGTAGTAGTAGTAGTAGTAGTAGTAGTATTCATTTCCTCTTGTCACAGGCTTTTTCTCCTGGTACTTCACTTGAACCAACGGTGATTCCCACCGCTCAGGTTTCACTTGAACCAACGGTGATTCCCACCGCTCAGGTTTCAAGTTTCAGACTGCAATACTTTCTGTATTGTGTGTTCCAAGTATAGCCATCTTCTGTAGTAAATCTAGTGAATGTTTTCTTGATATGGCTCCTAAATTTTCCTTTAAACCTTTTGTTACTATTCCAGTGGCTCCAATTATTAGTGGTATAATCATACATTTCATGTTCCACATTTATTGTACCTCAGTACATAAACTCTTGCATTTTAGTTTCTTTTCTGCTTCCTTTTGCATGACATTTTTGTCTGCTGGTATTGCCACATCTATCAGTATGCATGTTCTCTCTTTTTTGTTATTATTATTATTATTATTATTATATCTGACCTATTTGCTGTAACTTCTCTGTCTATATACACCTTAATTCCATAACACTGTCATATCCTCATGTTCACATACCAGTTTGTGTGTGTTCGCGCGCGCACCAATTGTCCGTCGTTTCAGTGCCCAGTGCTTTCAATATTGAATAATGTAAATGTGCACCAACTTTATAGTGTCTTGTTAAGTATTCATTCTTTGCCAACATGGGGCATCCTGAGGTTAGGTGGACAATCCTTTCTTCATGTTGTTTACATAACCGGCATTTACTGTCAACTTCTTCCTTCAAAATTTTATTTTTTAAATAGTTTTTTATTTTTAAAATAGTTATTAGTATTATTATTATTATTATTATTATTATTATTATTATTATTATTGGTAGTAGTAGTAGTTGTGGTGGTGGTGGTGGTGGTGGTGGTGGTGGTAGTAGTAGAAGTAGTAGTAGTAACTTTTCCAGAGATAATTATAACTTAAAACCAACAATATTGCACTTATTTTATATATGTATATGTATATTGCAATATACATATATAAAATAAGTGCAATATTGTTGGTTTTAAGTTATAATTTTCCAGAGAGTTTACATTTCTTATTCATGATCACATGTAACCTATCTTCATTTTATTTCTCCTCTAGTTAGTTATCAATGTCAAGTTGATTCCATTTATTTTGATCTTAGCAGTACATTTGACCCTGTCTGGCATCCTATTTTACTCCACAGATTTTGTGTACATGGGCTTTCTGATCGTTATGTGAACTAGTTTCGTAGTTACCTTACTAATCGGCAATATTTGTCTGCATTTTAAACACCTTTCCATTACCTTTCAAAGTGATGGCTGATACTTGGCACTTGTGCTGTTAAGTCTGCACGTTAATAAATACGTATTGTAAATAATAATAATAATAATAATAATAATATAAATAGGTCGGTTAAATACAGTATAACAGTATCACTAACAGGAGATGATCGGTAAAATGGATGAACAAAGGAAATTGAAGAATGTCAGTAACGAAGAAGGAAGAACTACAGAAGACTGAGGAACAAATTGAAAAGAGCCACGGACAACGCCAAGAAGGAATATCTTGAACATATGCAACGAGATCATAGAATTTTAAAGAACAGGACATTATGATTTAATGTACATGAAGACAAAGGAACTAGGTTGGAAAGAAAACCATGGGATTCAAAACATTGGCATCGAAGACTTTCAAGGGAATATAATAATAGATCAGAATGAGTACTGCAGATTTGGGAGAACTATATTACAGAGCTTTATGATCAAGCTGATCGACCAGAACACCTAGAAGTTGAACCTGAAGACAAAGTAGATGAAGATGAGAAAAGCCCTTATAGTTTGCAGAGTGAAGTGGAAAAAGCTGTAAAGGGGATGAGGGATAAGAAGGCCACAGGAGGTGATGATGTACCTGGGGATGTACTCAAATTGCTGGGAGAAGATGGCCTCAAACTAATGACACTGCTGATCAACAGCATTTATGTAACTGGAGAGTGGCCCATAGATTTCATTGAAGTTACAATGACTACCTTAAAGAAGAAGCCCAAAGCTACAAAATGCAGCGACCATTGCACAATCGGCCTCATCGCACATACAGCAAAGATAGTAGCGAGAATACTTAGAAGAAGGATTGAAAGGAAAATTGAGGATGCCCTTGGAGATCAGTTTGGATTTAGAAGAGTAAAAGGAACTAGGGATGCAATTGGGATGCTGAAAATAATATCAGAATGAACCTTGGACGTAGATGAGGAATTGTATGCTTGCTTCATAGACTGGCAGAAGGCATTTGACCATGTCAGCTGGACCAAATTAATGCAGATCCTAAAGGGAATTGGGATAGACTGGCACGAAATAAGATTGATCAGCAAATTGTACATGGAACAGAGTATCAAAATACGACTGGACCAAGGGGAGATGAGGAGTATGAAGATTGGAAGAGGAGTTAGACAAGGTTGCTGTTGTCGCTGATTCTGTTCAACTTATGCAGCGAGTACCTTAAAAGGAAGTTCTTGAAGGGTTTGGATACTTCAAAATAGGAGGACAAGTAATTTGCACTGTAAAATAATGCAGATGACCTTGTGCTACTGGCTAAGGAAGAAAAGGTGCTACAGGGCATGTTTGATAGACTAATTGAAATTGGAAGACTCTAGGGAATGGAAATGAATGTGGAAAAAACTAAGGTAATGAGAATCTCAAGGCAACCATCTCCAATGAAAGTTATGTAAGATCAAAAGCAATTGGAGAATGTGGAATGTTTCAATTATTTGGGTAGCATGATAAATGTTGTAAGTTGTACACATGAAATTAAATTCAGAATTGTCATGGCAAAAGCAGCATTCGACAAGAAGACTCTTTTCACCAGCAAACTGGACTTAAATTTAAGGAAGAAACTAGTAAAGTGCTACATTTGGAGTATAGCTTTGTATGGTGCTGAAACTTGGACACTTCGGAAAGTAGATCAGAGGTATCTGGAAAGTTTTGAAATGTGAGAATAATGGAGAAGATTAGTTGGATCGATTGTGTGAGAAATGAAAAAGTATTGTATAGAGTCAAGGAGGAGAGGAATATCCTACATACAATAAAAAGAAGAAAGGCTAACTGGATTGGTCACATCTTGCGCAGAAACTGCCTTCTAAAACACATGATTGAAGGAATGTTAGAAGGAAGGATAGAAACGAAGGAAAGACGAGGAAGAAGGGGTAAGCAGCTACTGGATGACCTTAAGGAAAAGAGAAGATACTGGAAGTTGAAAGAGGAAGCACTAGATTGCACCCTGTGGAGAACTCACTTTGGAAGTGGCTGTGGGCCTGTCATAAGACAGACTACAGAATGAATATCACGAATTGAGTTTAATTTGTTACACATTTTACATTTTGCATAACAGAGCTCTGCTTATAAGATTGAACATTCTGAAAAATAATAGTGCCTGATCAGTCATAAACATTTTATAGAAGTGATCCACTGAAGTTAAGTGGTGTACTCGGAATGTGGGGAAGTGCAGTGGAATTCAAATTTTGATATCTTAAATTAATTATAACAAAGCAACACAAGACATATTTTTTTGCTGTAATTGGAATCATACATAGCAGAGATACAAGGTGAACATGCAAGTATCGTATTCTTGTAGTGAGCTATCACTTAAAGACAGTAATAATATTGTACATTGTGTGTCTTTAACCTCTAGAATTATACAGAATTATCTATTCATTTAAATGCTGCAATTACAGATGAATTTGACACTAACATGTGTGAGAATTGCTTATAGATTGTAATCATTTTAAGAAGTACAATTATAATCAGAAAATCTAATGACAAGTTTATTTTAATTAATAAAAGTAATTGAAGTTTGAAGAAAATAAAAGGCACTTAGCAGAGCCTACAGTGGGAATTAAAGCCAGTTGAGTTGCTTTCTACAATATTTGAGATTTGGTAATAGACGTACATATGTACATGCCCATATAAGTTGCGACACATACACGAACATGAATGTGCACATGCACACACATTTATTAATTACGTATTATATATTATATGGATTATACATTCCATGGAGCCAAAATTTGGTCAGGATGACAGTAGGATTTCGAATAAGTTACAAAAATAGAAAATAGACTATACAAAAATATTACTATAAGGATTTCACATACAGTATTCAAGTGTTACATTAAATCCCTTATAAATGTAAACATAATGCCCGAATCTTTCTTCTCCTCTGTTATTTTGTGAAAAATGTATGCAGGAGAGTTGGAAAGCCCTACCCATTGGAACACTTCTTTTGTTTCAGGTGGTGGAATAAATTACTTTAGAGACAAAGACAAGTTGTGTGATTTGTATGCACGCTTGGAAAGAAATCCATACATCAACCAAGGAACACTGGATTTCTGGTACATAAAATTTCAGAATTGGCTTCATGAGAAATGTGAGTGCATGAGAATTACTGTGCATTATGAATCCAACTAATGAAAGTGGGAAAATTGTATAATGTGTTTTTGAATGCCATTTTGAAAAGAATGGGAAGAGAATTATAATAATTTTTGTGTAAGTGAAGAATGTGTCACTTTGTCTGCCTGTTCACCACTGTGCAGTTGAGTTTGAACATAAAACTGTATTTTATGCTTTGTGATCCAATAGTCTTAGTCTTTGTTTATCAAAATTACACCATATCGTGATTTTTAAGAAAATGTTTCATTAAGTAAAAATTGATTAAAAGAAAATGATTTTCTCAATTTGAAGGCAGTCTTTGTGTAATGTCCTTTTACTTGTATCCAGTCCTGGGTTGGTTCATGTGTGTGTGTCACCTGGCTATTTTAATCACTGTTTTGTGACTTATGTTCATCTTTGTATATCTTGCTATCTAATAATGTCTTCGAGGGATTCTGTGAGTTGCATTAAGTTTCTGAAAGTAAGGAGATAATGAAGATGTTACAAAATGTATCTCCTGTGATTTCAGTGCAATTTCAGATGCCTGCAAGAATTGTATGTTAGCATAATTTATTCAAAACATATCACCATTTTTGTGTGCTGTAAATTCCCATTGTTTGACTGAAATGCAAAACGTAAGGCATATGAAATTCAGTACAATGATTCAAGCTTCTCACTTCTGTGTGATTAGTATTATGGAGCATGACAAAAGATGCTGATACACTAAAGGAAGTGAAGCAAGCCTTGATGTAGATCCATTCAAAACAAGGCTGGAAATGGGGGTAATCATTGTTAGAACATGTGTACCCATATGAGTCTGAGGTTCTCTCATATGTGACTGAAGCAATGTCACTGAAGGTACAGATCTTCTGGGATGTTACTTGTGCTGTTGGATAAGTAGTACTGTACCCAGCAGGACACCATCATATCCCAGGAGATAGAGTCTTCACCTGTGTACGTAGGTTCAGAAAGTTTTCAAAGAAGTTATTTCTAATGCTGAAAGCTTTCCTAGAGATGGGATATGCAGACTTGAGTGATGTCACTCATTTTATGAACCTGCCTTATAATAATTCCCATTATAATATGTGTTTATCATTCTCTGGGCTCTTTCATTTGATGCTTGAGCATCTAGTTAGCTCTCAAAAACCATTTCCACCGCTTCTTTAAGGTTCACAGTCTAATGTTAGTGGTCCTCAGGTGCTTTGAATTTGATTCCAGTTGCTTCAGAAAGTTAGAATTGATGAAGTTGATTTAAAAATAAAGATTACAATTGTATGGTGCCATGGCAAGAATATGGATCAATAAGATTGTCATAATAAACAAACAGTAAATGGTAAATGGGAATATATGTTCATAAAAGTTTTGAAACCTTCTTGGTCAGCAGTAACATATATATGTATACTGTCTTGATGAATTAACAATTCTTTCAGCATAGTTTACTCTAAGGAAGACCTCAGTGAAGGGAGGTTGCTTTGCTAATAAATATATGTATTACTGATATTTTATATATTTATTATAGTGAAGAGTAATATATAAGTATACATTGTGAACAGAAAAAGAAAAGGCGGTGGTGTTACTGTGCCATATTGGGAGATGATTCACCTGGATGCTGTAATGGAGGGCAGACTGTTTTGTTTCTGAATGTGGTATTTATTTTCCAGATTCAGCAGACTCTCTTCCCAGTAATGAAGATGAAACATTGAGTTACATTTCTGAATTTCTTCTGATGTCTCAGAACGGCCAAAATTACATAAAGGATATAAAGTTCTCAGCTTTTCCATTTGGGGACTATAACATCACGGTAATTGTCTACAAATAGTGTGCTCAGTTTCATTCTAGGAAATAATGTATGTCTTGTTAGGAGTTCCTGAATATCAGTCAGGAAGTAAATGCATATTGTTACTTTCACTGGAAATGTGCTGTCATATGAGCCCCTCTTGAGAGGAAAGAAATATGGAGGAATGGCAGGGAATCCCATGATATGTATAATTTGGCAAGACTTAACTTCATGATTGCTGGCATGTTGGGTGTAATAATGATAATCCTTGGTGATATCTCCCATGAATTAACTTTATGTAATTTAATATGAATGGGAATGTGTTTCCTGCATGAGAAATTTTTAAATGGATCAGTGAAAAATAACTGCTGAAAGGGGAAACTTGTAAAGGGAATGCAAACATTAAGTTCATGTTTGGATCCACTGTTTTATTTTGATCCCAAGCATTTATTTCATAATATGTCGATTATAAAGATCACAAATATATGTTATCAGGACATGATGGATGTACAGTTACTTTAGTGCTGAAGAAAAATTGATAAGAGTACAATTTACAATGGACCAGCTAAAAATATGAGTTCAAGGTCATGTCTTCTTGGCACAGGAGCACATTCTTCATTTATCTCGTGTGAGTCGTCCACTTCAGGGCTGTCATTACGCAGGTCTTCAGTTACAGCACATTATTGTCTGCTGAAATAAAATCGTCAGAACTGACGTTTAAACCTTGAACCTAAAACTTGAAAGTCTTCTCAAAAATAGTTCATCATGCATACACAAACCTGCCTTCACATGCAATGTATGTCTCAGTACCTACAACTTTTGTATGAAATAATTGTATTGTGGTGAAAACTGTTACAATTCGTCCTGCTATTTAAATTCTACAGATCAGGATGTATGAAACAATTCAACCAACAGTTTTATATCAGAATGAAACATGGCCTCTGTTTCTATTGAAGAGCACGAATTATAAATGTCTGAAGACAAAGTGTTCAGGAAAATGTTTTGACCTAGAAAGGGTGAAAGAATTGAGCAGTTCAGAATATTTCATAACAAGGAACTTTGTGATTCATACATATCACCTGATGTTAGGACAGTGAAATGCGACCTAAATAGGCTGGACATGCAAGTAGAAGGGGGAGGGTTGGGGGTGGGAGACATGCATACAGAATTTTGGAAAGAAAGTGTATTTTGAAGTATACACCTGACATGTGATTGAAATTGAAAGGATAACATTATAACTGCTTAAATCCTTTATTTTCACTGAAAAGAGGATAGCTTTATTTGTATGATACTATTTCCGTTGCGTTCTTTGCACCTGAACAATGACAATAAATTCAATCTAGCGCAACTGATATTTGTTTTATTATTTATGAAAACACAGCTACACGTTTCAGCTGTGTCCAAGCCGCCATCAGGCTGTGGAGCAAACCGAGAGATAGTATACAACATGTATAAAGTTATTACTTATTTAATTCATTCAATTTAATTTAAAATTATTACTTATGATAGACAGTTCTTATGTCAGGATATTGGTGTATATGTTACTTAAATCTATTGAATCCAGTCTTAGGATAGACAGTTCTTATGTCAGGATATTGGTGTATATGTTACTTAAATCTATTGAATCCAGTCTTAGTGTTTTGGTCTGAATATTTCTCTCAAATTCTTTATAAGTTTTTGGGTATTTTTGACATTTAATGCATGTGGTAATCATATATATTGGGAGAGTTTTTGTGCTATAAGTTTTGCGAATTGATAACCTGTTGGATTGTGCTGGTTGATGATAGGTCAGATAGGGTTGTCTTGTTTACAAGTTCTCTAATATTCAGTGTGTTAGGTTTTAGGTTAACATAGTTCCATTTTTTGTAAGTACTTATTATTTCACCACTGTTATTTATACTTCTCCTAGTCTCTTTTTTGATATGTATTTGTAGGGTCTGTATTTGTTGTTACAAAGTCCATTAGAATTGATATAAAGTTGTCTGTTTTCTTGTGGTAATCTAAAACATGTGTTAAAGCAACAAAAGCAGATATGAGTATCTTTCGCGATTTGGCTGAAGCATTTTCTAAAATTCTTCTAGGTGAATTGTTCTGTTATGGTATACATGGAGTATATGCTAAGTGATTTGAATTCTATCTCATAAATAGGAAGCAGAAGGTAGAAGTAATACTTCAAAATCAGCAGCAAAAATCTTCATCCAACTGGGGAACAATAAAATGTGTTCCACAGGAATAAGTCTTGGGACCTTTGTTATTCACAATATACATTAATGATCTTCCTCTTGGAATAGACACCTATTCTGAACCTGTGTTCTTCGCTGATAATATTACAAGTTTACTAATCACTGCTAGCAACTTACATGACTTGCAAATTTGATCTGCTACTGTACTGAATCATATTAGTAAATGGTTTGCAGTGAATGGATGATCCCTGAATATAGATAAGACAAATGTAATAAAATTTAATTTAAACCACCCCCATATAATTAATTTAAGATTCTCTATGAAGACAAAGAAATCATAGAAGTGACAAATATAAAATTTCTTTTTTTAGGAATTGACAGACATGTTGAATGGAAGACTCATATTGAGCAAATAATACCAAAAATGAGTAGTGCCTGTTATGCAATTAGATTTATGCATCATTTTAGTAATATAGACACACTTAAATGATCTACTTTTCTTCCATTCGGTACTGAAATATGGAATTATATTCTTGGGCAACTGTACAGATAGTGAAAGTCTTGTCAGGTAGAAAAGAAAATTGTGAGAATTATGACAGGAACAAAGTCCAGAATTTCAGGTAAACCCTAATTCAGAGCATTGGAAATATTGACTCTTCCTTCTCAATATATACTATTTGTAATGACTTTTTTGGTGCACAATTAAAATACTTCACTTTTAACTTTCTGGTACACAGTATTGATACAAGAAGGGATGCGCAACTACTAGACCAATAGAAAATTTTGCATTGTATCAGATGGGTGTGTATTGTTTGAGAATCAAGAGTTTTAATAAATTACCATTATCCATCAAAAAATTAGTAAGGGACAAGAAGCACTTTATATTGGCTTTGAAAAGGGTTTTAATTGTTGAATCCTTTTATTCAATTACAGTGAAACCTCTATCCTTCGTTCCTGTTACCGTCGTTCGCCCGCATGTATCGTCTGCCTTATTTGGTCCCGAAATTAGCCCCATATAAATAACACCATTTTTTCCCGCCTCCATTGTTCCTCGAACTGTCGTTTTCCCGCACCAATAGTTGAAAAATCACGGTCCTGACGCAACTTTTTCCCGCACTGATAGTTTTTTTTTTAATTTTAAGCGATGGTTTAGCGAGGTTTAAGGACCGGCATGGCCTAGTATACAAGAAGTTAGTCGGAGAAAGTGCGGCAGTGGACAGCGAAAGCACGGAAGCGTGGCTGGAAAGACTGCCATCTTTGTTGGAGGGCTACGAACAACGTGATATTTACAACGCGGAAGAGACGGGGCTCTTCTACAACGTGCTTCCTGATAGAACCTTGGCTCTCAAAGGAGAGTCTTGTCATGGAGGGAAAAACTGTAAAGACAGACTTACTGTTTTACTTTGTGTTAACAGTGATGGAACTGACTAACAAGTGCCGATTGTTATCGGAAAATCTCCGAAACCGCGATGTTTCAAGAATGTAAAAAAATTACCCACCAAGTACCACGTGAACAATAAAGCGTGGATGACCACAGACATTTTTTCTTCATTTCTGCGTTCATTAGACGCAAGTATGGGTGCACAAAACAGGAACATTCTCCTCTTTGTGGACAATTGTGCCGCACATCCAAAGGATACATCGTTTCTAAGAAATGTAAAAGTCATACGGTACCCGGCAAATTGTACAAGTGTGCTCCAGCCCCGTGATTTAGGGGCAATAAACTGTTATAAGCAGCTTTATAGAAAACGCCTCGTACAAACAGCTGTTTGCTTAATGGATGCAGGCAAAGATACGAAAAAGAAGATAAACGTGTTGGAAGCTTTGCACTACACTGTGGCAGCCTTGCAAGAAGTAACCCAGCAGACAATCGAAAATTGTTTTCGGAAAGCTGGTTACGTGCAGGGACAATCTTCAGGCGATAGTGACGTCGTATTGACCAACGATGACGACGATTTCCGCCAAGACTGGGAAAAGTTCAGTGGCATGAACAAAGATAAATTCGAGGACTACGTCTCTGTGGACAGTCACGTGGCAACCTGTGGTGTAGAAGCAGTGCAGGAGCTGTGCGTGAGCCTCGTGACGTCCGGGAGTGTGGAGCGGGAAGAAGGAGAAGAAGAATTTGGCGAGCTTTGCTGAGACGCATGAAGCGCTGATGGAAGCAAGATCTTTCTTTTATGCGCACAGCACGAGTGACAGTGGTCGTGAAAGTGTTCTAGGCCTTGAAAAATCGTACTTTGAATTGAGGAGGAGTAAAGTTTGCTCAAAACAAACGTCAATGAAAGATTTTCTCAGCAAGAAGTAATAATTATCATTAAATTGTTCTTATCTATAATTTTTAATGGTTTCCCGGTACTATCATTTCCCGTATGTATCGTTCAAATTTTCCGGTCCCCTGAAGAACGATGGATAGAGGTTTCACTGTAATGGATATTTAAATTATCAACATGAAATAGATATTGTTGATTGCTCTGTATGAAAGGAATTATCAACATCACACTATTCTTTTAGTTGTACATTTTGTCTGCTTGTTTCTTGTATATGACTAGTGATTGTTTCATATAATCATGTTTCTATAGTATTATGGGGTGCTATTCAAAATTTGCCGAAATGTATCAGGGAAAAAAAGTAGACACACTCAAAGTTCTAATCGCCACCGTCCCCTTGGGAGCATACACAACAATCCCAACATTTTTGCCACGATCGGAAGCTGTCCTCAAAGTCCTTTTGTGTCAGCGTCTTCAACACCTGTGATTCGGCCTTAATCTCCTCTGCGGTGTCAAAGCTTTGCCCCTTCAACTTCATTTTCATTATGGAAGAGGAAGAAGTCACAGGCAAGTAAGGTGGGCGGGGAACGACCGTCATGTTTTTGGAGGCCAAAAACTGCTGCACAACCAAAGTGGTGTGCGCGGGCGTATTGTCGTGATGGAGCATCCAGTTGTTTGTGCGCACTTTGTCTGGCCACTTCCACCTCATGTCCTCCCAAAGCCACCTCAGGACGTCACAGTAGATCTTCGCATTGATGGTCTGACCTGGAGAGACGAATTGCTTATGGATAAGCCCATCAATGTCGAAAAAGCAGATCGGCATTGACTTCACATTGCTTTTCACTTGCTGCGCTTTCATCGGCAGGGGTGAAGATGGACACTTCCACTGTGACGATTGGTGTTTTGTTTCAGGATCGTACCCATAAATCCAACTTTCCTCACGAGTTACGACCTTGGAAAGGAAGTCTGGGTCATTTCTGACCTGCTCCTTAAGTTTCATCCTGACTTCCAGCCGATGTTGCTTCTGGTGATCAGTCGGCAACCTTGGCACGAATTTTGCAGCAATCTGCCTCATGTTGAGTTTGTCCAACAAAATGCGCTGGCATGTCCCGTATGACAGTCCCACAATTTTGCAAACGTTCGCCAACGGTCCTCGTGTATAATCTCATGCACTTTGCAACATTTTTCGGCGTTGTGCCGGTTGAAGGTCTTCAAGAACGTTCATCATCATCAGCTGACGTTCTTCCATTTTTAAACTGGTTAACCCAGTCGTAGGTTTGCGTCTGACCCAAATCGCCATCACCAAATGCTTGTTTAAGCATTTTGTGAGTTTTTGCTGCATTATTGCCAAGTTTGAAGCACAGTTTGATGCAAACACGCTGATCCTACATGTCCACCATTTCGACGAAAAAAATCACAAAACGACACAAACACGGTGTCATAAAAACGCGTAGATCAAAAAGAATGCGTGCACTAAGCGTGAAGCCACGTCACACATTGGTTCACAAGGATACATGCAGTGCTGGCAATTGCCACTAGTGCGTTCTAAAACCGGTCCTCGCGCGACGTTCAAGTGTCGGCAATTTTTGGGTAGTACTTCATACGACTTGTTTTCATATCCCAATGCTGTAAGGGAGAATGATGGATCAATGGAATGTGTGTGTATATATGTATGTATGTATGTATGTATGTATGATAACAGTATTGTCCTTGTTGGCTTTTATTGCCAAGGCTTTCTCTTGTAATTTTTCTCTAATGTATAAGATAATCTTTTCTGTTTTTCAGGTAATTGGATACTAGATTTTGTTGAGTTTCTATGTAACTTTTCTGTTTTCTTAGCCACTTGCCACCTCATGCAGTGTTGTTCAACTGCTGGTAGGTAGCTGATGGCAGTTTCTGCTTCTGAGGCAAAATTCTTTATAGAGTCCATAAATTTTGTATGTAAATTATATTTTATGCCTTTACTTAATATTGTCATTTCGTCCTTGGACAGATCAGTATCAGTATTATTTACAGCTCTTTCATAAAAGTGGATTTCTTCATGGGTTTTTTTTTACCTGTCTGCTGATTAAAATGTCAAGTTTTTTCTTACTTTTCAGGTACTTGATATCCATTTCTTGTTATAATTTATCATTAAGCAGGTTTTTATAAGATTCCAGGTATTTCCCCATTTATTAGCTAGCCTCAGGTGTATTTGGTACAGTTTTTGATTGAAGTTTTGCTTCTTAATATGTAAACATCTAATCTTGTCTTTTTCCCTCAATTTCTGTGTTTTCTTTTGTGTGAACTTTGAGGCTGGAGAAGTATTAGGAACCTTAATGTTGTCATCATCAGGAATTATATCATAGGGGAGACATTGTTGGTTAGTTTTCAATTAATGGACAATTTTCATAAACAGATAAACAGCTATGTTAAGCCATCGTCTTAACAAATGTAGTCATGTTAATGCATCAAGAATACAAAATTGTAACAAGTGGAACTGTTACTTGATTTTACCATATGTTAATTATGTGTATGTTGTATACTATCTCTTAGGTTGCTGTACAGCCTGATGATGGCTTGCACATAGCCAAAACATGTAGCTCTTTTTTCATAAATAATGCTATAAGTATTAGTTGTGCTAGACAGTGTTTGTTGTCATTCAAGAAATAAGGACAGTTATCAAAATCATTATTAGGGGTAGAATAGTTCATTTCAGTAATTATGGTTGGCTGTGTGACTATACTGGTTGGTTTTAATTAAGAGAGTTTATAAAAGAGACTTGATTTTGCTTTGTAAGGAACTAGTAGCCAACCAATCTTTGGCCAAAGTTGAAACAAAATTTTATAAAAGTGTGAAGTTACTGCAGACAAGGTGTACAGGTACATTGTGAACCATATGTTGTGTATGTGATAGGATCATAGTGATGATGATGCTATATGCATGGAAATACTTGTGCCTGTATATGCAGTTGTTGACGGATTGAAGACGGTCGGTGTTGGTGCATAATCTGTGCATTGTACCTTGTTGATTATCTGTAATATTGTAACATCAAGTCGTATGATGTAGGCAGAATTTCAGAGAATGTATTTAGAAAACATCCTTCACAATTCTCTGGGTTTTCTGGTAACCAAGTCATGCAGTATAACCATTACATGTTGTTAGAAGGAAGTATTGCTATCAAATTGCAGTTGACAATTTGGTGACAGTATAGTCATCATATGTGGTGTGGAGTAAATTCCAGTACCATAAGTCCTTTGTTGTTAAATATAGTTTTAAAATTTTGATTCAAATTGTTTGGTGGTTTTAACATTCTTGATCAACTAATGTAGTTGAAATGATTGTAAGCCTGCTAATTTATTCAAGTCTTGTATGTGGTTAGAAATTTCAGAAAATGGCTGGAGTAAGGACAGTTCCTTTTGTTTTCATTTGCAGGCCTCTCAGATCCCAATTCAACATATCCTTATGAACAGTACAACAGAGCAAGTGAGGGCCATGGAATCTGTTAGAGACATTATTCGAAATGTCAACATCTCATCGGAAGACATTGTATCATACTCTCCTGAGTACGTTTCGTGGACTGCAAATAAGGTTTGTTTAGTGTCTGGTACAATCCCTCTTAATGGGCAAATTTTTTTAAAGCATGAAATTTTAGGTTCTTCCCTTGTGTGATATTTTTGTATGAGAGTTGTAATGATAAGGTCTGTATCACAGGCAGAATAATAGTAGTCCAGCAGGCTAGGTATGAGTGTAACTGAGAGTGTAGAAAGAATCAAGCTGTGAAGTATGGCAAAACACAAAGAGACATAAAAGATTTATCTCATAATATTAAACAGTTCAAATTGGTTTTAAAGAAGTTTCTTTATTTGAATTCTTTTTATACACTCAAATATTTTAATTCCAATAATGTCTGAGATCTTGGTTGATTATATATTTATTTCCTTTATAATTAATACATATGTACATTCTTTTTAAATGTGCATTATGCCTGTTTTTTAAATTGTTATTACTATTTTATGATATTGATGAGTTTTGTATTAAGTTGTTGTCCTATTGCATATTATATTATCCATTTTCATTTATTCATCACATTGTCTACCAGCTATTTTGCAGTTCATATTTTAATATATCTATACAGCTTTATTTTATTAAACTATTTATATTATTGTATCTTTTTCTACTGTTGTGCTTCTTAACTGATATCTTTTGTCTCTTTTGTTTTTCTAATGTAATATATTTGTTTATGTTCTTTTCACCAATTCTATATCCCATGGTCTCTAGTGTGACCTCTTGTGGATCAGTGAATGTGAATATAAATAAAGAAAGAAAGATAAAGAAAGTATAGCAGATGATAAAATATACAAATGTAGAATTCTGCTGTGCTTAGGGATCTCATGGTGAAGCTGTCTAAGATGAATGTGACTGATCGCACTGACTTCTTTACCTCTACAGAATGAGTGCCCAGAACCCATGCCCATCATTAGACAGCAGTGAAGAGAAAAATTGCTGGTCCTGTCAGGAAACCTGGTTAACATGTCTACATTCAGTCACTTCATGACTTCCATAAATGGGGTCATACTAGACAGAAATACAGTTTAATATATACTTCCATTGGAAGTGTCCAAATGGAATTGTCACTGTAGACTCATTGAAAGCTATTAATAGCAATGATTTCTGAATCTGAAGATAAATATGTATGTTATTTTGAATTGACTGGGTAATGTAATGGAATTTAAATATACCTCAGAGAAATATAAATGAATACCTGCACTACCAAGAAGTGTATTTAAAGAGGATAGTGAAAGATTTGGTAGTGAAACCCAACTCTCTTCTTTACAGATTATTGGTGATGAACTGCTTAGAAATTTGGGACTCACCATTTGTGCAGTTGCCATTGTAACACTGATTCTCATTCAGAACTTGCAAACCTCATTTTGGGTACTATGCTGTGTAATTTTCACAGTTGTTGATGTTGTGGGCTCCATGTATTGGCTTGGTCTAACCATTGAGATCTCTACATCTATTATGATACTGCTTTGTGCAGGCTTGGCCGTCGACTACTCAGCTCACGTAGGAAATGAGTTCACACGTCTTCAGGGAACTAGAGATGGTACATAATCTGATTACAAATTGAGATTTTTTATTTAACACATTTCACCAAAAGTAGTTGCAATTTTCATATAAAATACAATAATATTATATTTCATCATTGTACATTGGTCACGTCTTCTATAACCAATATGATAATTACACATACATATACGTAACTGTTATGTAGTTTTCCAAAAAGTACAACATGACGTGAGCTTCATATAAGGAGATAGTGTCTGTCCACATGCTGTAGTTCCAAGTATATTGAATGGATTTTGATTAGCGACTGCACGGTATGAACAATATAAAAAACATTTTGATTAAAGTTGATTTTTCCTGTCTTGGAATTTTTAATTTTGGTTCTTATTGGTCAGATGTGCAAACTTCAAATGAAGCTTGAACCAAACCTGGTAGTCTTTCACAAAAACATCCTTTGATATAAAGTAGTAAAATGTGATTGAATTGTATAGTTCTTATTGGAAAGACATTCTGTTATAATGTACAATGTAAACTCTTTTCTGACTGTGTTGTGTGGTGTCTGCAATGCAGTTTCTTAGTATATTATACTGCTAGTTAGATATTGGATCTGGCTATGTGTGTATCAACTTTTGGTTTTTTTTTTTCGAGCCTGAAACATGGAAATTTTAATGTTATATTCCTTCCTCCATGACAGAGTAATTTAAACTGAAAATGTCACCATTGAAATTACATGACTGTCTTTGTTACATGTGGTTAAATCTAACCAATTATAACAAGGTATGAGGTCTGTGTTACTGAGTGTTATTGTGATACTAATGTGAGTAAGTAACTTCATGCCAAAAACATGTTTCAGAGAGAGCCATTAAAACGCTGGTTATGATCGGTTCTGCAGTGTTCAATGGCGGACTCAGCACTTTCCTGGCATTTGTATTACTAAGTGGAAGTGATTCGTATCTCTTCCTTACCTTTTTCAAGGTAAATATTACTGCTTATTAATAATGAAAAATGTGCCTGGCTGTTTACCTTATTGCATTGAACTTGCACTCTTCCTGCATTTGTGTTACAGAGGTGAAGTCCTTGTGTCTTCACTACATTTCTGTGATAAGTAGTAGGGTTTCTTGATAATTGTATATCTTTTTCATTACCTTACATAGACTCAGTACTTAATTCTAATCTTTATAAAATCTGAAGTTTTTGCACTAAATGCATTGAAAATTTGTGAGTGTTCATATGTCTACTGGTGTTGCTGATGATGGAAGTAGAGATATTCTTTGAAACACAGACTTTTACTCCTTACTGATATGACTGATCACCCGGGAAGACTTCATTCCAACTGCAGTTTTTGTTTTTTTGCACTATCTGTATCATGTTTATACTTCAGTTTCTGATGAAGATTAGATCAGTCATTTCATACTGTAGTGTTTTTTAGCACCTGTGAGAAACTGGTGCTGTTTACCGTATTTAACTGTGTAATCTCTATGGCATGCTGCCCAACATTTTCAGCAAAATGTGGTCTGTGTGTAGGCAGCATGAAGTTCAGTACAACAAGGCAGGCAATGTACGTATAACGTAACATAGAGGCATATCCGCGTGACCATTGTTGGCGTAGAAAAGCAATAAGTATTACATATTCTGAGTATATATCTGTATTCTTGCCTTAATTTTCCTGCATGCAAAGCTCATGCGTCATATATTGTCAACAGTGGCCTGTCCAGCTCTACTATGTTTTTCCACATTATCTCATAAATGGCACGGTTTTCGGAAAAAGTAATTGAACATGAAATGTGTGTTTTGGTTTTCTTTACAACTTTTGTGTGAAACATTTCTTATTTTAATTCAGCGAAATACAAATGTACATACATCTTCATACAAAGTACCCATTATTCTTGTCAGATTTTAATCAATGAATTTTCTTGACAGATTTTCAAAAAGTACTTAGATATCAAATTTCATGAAAATCCATTTAGTGGGACCTGAGTTAGTCCATGCGGACGGACGGACAGACAAACAAACAAACATGATGGAGCTAACAGTCACATTATTAAATTTTGCAAACATGCCTAAAAAATGTGTAAGTAAAAGGTGATTACAGATTTTGTAACAGATTTTAGAATTCACAGCTCAGATTGTGTTGTAAGTATGAAAGTGAAAGGCAAAAGATGTAATGAAGTATATTCTCAAGTTATATTATATGGGTTTATAAGTGCTCAGTATGCACTCCCTTTGTATCACAGCATATGTTCAAACGATACTGCTATTCTGCCCATATCCTGGTCCGCATTTCCTCATCCATTCAGACCATGGCTTGTAAAATCTGGATCTTCAACTGCTGAGTGCTGTTGGGCATTGGAGGCATGTACATGATATCATTTTAAAAAGGTCATAATATGAAATCCAGAGGTGTTGAGTCTGGTGACCTTGGAGGCCATGCAAAAGGGCCACCATGATCATTCTCTTTTCCAGGGTAATGTCTGGGAGGTTGCAGACATTGCAGTGGAAATGTGGTGGAGTGCCATCTTTTTTGGAAGAGTGGATCAGGCCCCCTGTTATCCAGTTGTGGAATGAAGAACTTCTCTATGTACACAATCCTGTGACAGTTGATTCCACAAAGAAAAATGGTCCATAGCCCTTTTTTGTTTCTCATCACTGGGAACACAACTTTTTCACCTGCTAGCTCTTACATGAGAAAAATTGCCCAAAGCACTTTTTATCCTCTTCCATATGCTCTAACATGTTGCAACAGAATCAGTACCTGTTATGTTTATGGTTTTTGCTTAATGCTTGCAGAAATTGCAAACTTTAAGGTTTGAAAGAAAGTCTCCATTACAGAATATTCCACACTAGTGTTTGTGGAACTTGGAAGATTTTGACTTGCATGATGTGTTGACTTCAGTGGGCTGTAAAGAAAACTTGTGCAAATTTAAGTCTCTCTGCTGACACACGTTTTCCACCACAATTCCATCACTGAGAAAACAACCTGTATGCACATGTGATTTGTTCAACATGTACACCATTCTTGTGGTTGGTTCCTTGCCAAAATCTGTGCTGAACAAGTCACTCGACTTTGTGCGATTTCAGGCTTCCATCGCTCCCAGAGCATTGGAAAGTAATTGGGTGCCGATGTTTCAGGAACTCTTACTTGTCCCATCTTTGAGGTTCAGTGATAAAAAAAAAATGCCAAGTACCAACTAACCAACCAAAGAGCTAAGGGCAGAATTGTATGTGATCCGGATGTCTTCAACCCTTGGTCTGTTTGCCATTCTTGCGTGTATCCGCATTGCTATGCTAGATAACAGACACCTTGTAAACGGACGTTGCGTTTCCGTTAAGGGGTTTCATCTTGGCTGAAGACCTTGAAATTGTCAAACTAAGGATTGGTGATTTAAGTTGCATGTCTTTTTTTATTTATTATTATTATTATTAAACTTTGGTCTGGGAATTCAACCCAGATTGGTTTGGTCGCTTGGGCTGAAGGCTCGTGGCGTTGGGCAGACGTGGTGAAGCCGCCGTGTCAGGGAATGTGGTCGGTGCCCTGCCTTTGCATTATACCGTGGCATTCACCTTACAACTGAGGAAAATCACGGAAAACCTCAGTCAGGGTAGAGCCGGGCACATTTTGTTGCGTTGACTTGGCCACCGTTTTACAGGCAGCCTAAACTGGCCTGCCAACTCCCAGCCGTCCTTAGCTTGCACTTCATGCGACCAGTATAAGCCCTCAGCCGACACAGGTACCTGCTTAGTTGCCATCCTACAGGGTTCCCAATACCAACTAACATAGTGGAAACTCTCGATTACGGCTCTGGTGTGGTTGGCGAATAGTGGATCTCCCAAATGCTTGTAAATTTGCCTGTCACCAACATACGAGAGTGCATTGATGCCAATGAAAATACACTTGGTTTGAAGCACCTGCAGCTTCCTGACATGGGTATGTGCAGCGGACCTCCAGATGGGGCATGCGTAGTCCATCACTGGATGGATAAGCTGCTTATATAGCAGAACTCCGTTTATGATGGAGAGGCCAGTTCTGTTTAGATGATCCAGCATTCGCAGTCTCTGGGCAGCTCTCTATCTAACCTGATAAATATTAGGAAACCAGATCTGCCGTGTATCAGGGGTCACCCCCACATAACAGGCTGTGTCAACCCAATGGATTGGCTCCCTGAAGGGCTGTACTGGTTGTTGTTTGGGCTTGCAACCACTGGCCCTTGCGAAGAGCACCACAGTGCTCTTCAAGACATTCATGGCATCCTCCATTCTCTCAGCTACCAATCTAGGTCACTGAGATATAACTCCAGGTAGTTGACAAGCAGCACTGGCTTGCGGGATGTGGCTATGATGGCCATGTCATCCATGTAGAGGGCTAACTTGACGTGGTGGGAAGGCGCATGCATGTCGTTGACAAGTACAAGGTCTAAGAGGCAAGAGAGAGAGCTGTAAAGCAAATCAGAGCGAGAGCAAGCCTAAGGGAGCAGTAACGACTAGGGTGTAGTCGTCAATGCTCCCTTAGGCTTGCCGTCCCTCCGTTTTGCTTTACAGCTGTCTCTCTTTCCTCTTATATCTTGTCCTCATTTCTTTGATGATATGGCCTATGCCGTTTTTATATTTACCGCACTACCAATTTATGTTAAGACCTTCTACTTTTCCCTGCTTCACCCCTACCTTACCTTCTCTGCATCTCTCCTTCCTTGTCTTTTTTTTCTCCCCCTGCCGTGTAGGTTATCTCCTTCCTGATACTGTGTATCCACATTTGTTTGTACTTAAGTCATATTCGTTGCCACTTTACACTTGATATCTCTACAATCCTATTCGCCTTCATTCTTGTTGCCAAGATCCAACCACCCACAGATCCACCTGTCATTTAGCATTCTTCTTTTTTCATTCAACTTATGATTATGGGACTGGTAGGATTTCCCGAATCGTTGGCACCCAACTACTTTTTAACACTGCATAACAGCCCAGAAAACCAAAGATTTCACTTGATTTTGTTTCATTAAAACATAACGCACATTGTGCCTCCACTGGAGTGCTGTAAACACACTGCCTCCTAGTGGCCTATGTGCAAAGGAGTGGGGAAGAAGAAGAAGGAGAGAGAGAGAGAGAGAGAGAGAGGAATCTTGAGGATATAGTAAAAGGCAAAAACGTAAATTTATCCATTTCCACACCATGAAAGCATATAAGGGGAGGAGAGTTATAGTGCCACTCGTTCTTAACCTCAACATTAGGTGGAGGTCAGTGGTCAACTTCATGCCCTGGCTGCTTTACCCCCAAGAAAGAACCCTAGTACCCATTGAATAGGAGGCTGGGTGGACTCCAAAGCTGGACTGGTCATCTTGCAGAAAAGAGAAATGTCTCTTGCTCCTGCTGGGAATCGAACCCCAGATTGAGGATGTATAGTACACATTGTAATATAGGATTAATGAACTTAGCCGCTATGGGCGCAGTGGATTTTCTCTTATTCCAGATTTGTTACCAAAATTTGTAATTACCTTGTGTATGCATAATTGTATACTTTATGCACACTCTTTATCTGCATATTTTTCTATACATTATGTACAATAATAATATACTAATAACAGTATAAAAAACTGATAAAAACTGCACTTCACAACCCAGGTTATGATGTCTTTACACTTTGTTTACAAAATGAATTAGTAATGTAACTTATGTCTCTGTAAATAAAAGGCTCATAATGTTTTAGAACGTTATACACATTTTTGTAAAGCAAAGCCTTAAAAATGGTAGATTAACAGATATCAGAAGCATTTAATAAGCTGTGTAGTTTGTTGTGTTCTATTAAAAGATGCAGTGCATGTATATGTAATGATTTCTTAGGAAGGTATTCCATGTGAACAAAGTTACGGAGTTTGGTGCAGTACTTGACACCGCATTTCTTCAGCTACTGTATTATAGTTAAGAGTTAAATCTTGCACCGGATTGTATTTGATGGTGGCCATTCTTGTACAGTCCTTTAAATGTTTTATCAGTTAATGATGATTTGAATTTGAGATTTTAACCTGTAGAAAGTTCATCTCTGTTGCTTGTAATCTGCATATGTCTCTTCTTAGAACATGACCTTTGAGGGTCTCAGAATGGTGAATGTTAAAATTACTATGATCTTCCAGTATCTGACACCATGTAAGCGTCTTCACAAGAGGACTGAATACTTTAAATTTTCTTGTTTGTAGGACTATTTGTTCTGATGTTGGTACACTTCCACAAGTGATGCTAAGACTTTATTTCACAGCAGTCATTTTGGTATGAAATTTTGAAGAACTGGTTCTGTGTTAAATAGTAATCTCAAAAATGTTGGTGGAAAGCAGACCGCAAGAACAGATTAGACAAACACTGAGCCAGTTTCTTCATCTTTTCATACAAAACTGATTACAGAACTTCTTCAAAGGGAAGCACAAATATTAAAGTGTTGTAATTTCTTTGCACTTGCACAACATTGTCACATTTAAAAAATTTTTCACCATAACGCCCTCTTGTTCTCTAGTTTTTGGCAGCATCTTCACTTATAACACTGTCAAACTAAGTCTACCACATTAGTTCGTGCAATCATACCATCACAGCAAATATTATTTTAATTTTCAGTTCTTCACCGAAGTGGTGGTGTTCGGTATGTTTCATGGTTTGGTGTTCCTTCCGATTGCACTCAGCTGGTTTGGACCACCAGCCCGAAGAGTAGCTGAGAAAGAAACAAGTCTACGCTACATAGTTGCAGTAGACTGTAGAAATGGATACTACCAAACAAATAAAACTATAAAAGAAGGTATGTAGGATATAAGGTAAATTAAGTGAAGTAACCTAATTATTTGTGTCCCTAATTACTGTGCTCTATTTGGAGAGTTTTCAAAGCCATGGTTTTATGTTGAGATGAAATTATAACAAGGTTCATCTCTTATTGCCACTTCATAATGCTCTTTCATCACTAATGACAGTACTAACAAAACCTGAGTATTAATTTGGCTTCTTTTGCTGCATTTTTCATCCATGCATAACAATTTTTTTTCTCCCCCACTGAGAAATATTTTGATGGTACTTGATTTTATATTGTTTCATGTTTTGGTGTTCAGTTGTTAAAACTTTTCCAATGGGCACCTCCTTTCCCCTTATGGATTTAGTGCTGATACAAAAACCCTTTGGAAAAAAAAGGGAGCAAGACACACACACACACACACACACACACACAAGAAATATTAGAAGGTAGATGAAAGGGGATGTTATGGAATGAGTGATAGACTGTATAGTTTAGGCAGATAAAAAGCGTCATGTTTTAGAATGTTGCCAGGCTTTGCATAATGGTTCTGATAGTTTCATGAAAGTGAGAACTAATGGTTTGAAATAAGGGCTGCAGAACTTCGATTTGCTGGTTAATCAAAGGAAGCTTTTTTCTCCATTAACACAAGTTTAGTAAACAGTCTTTGTTTACAATTAATTTAGTAACATGTTTTGGCTTTGTAATGAAAATACAATAATAATAATGAAAATAATGAAAAACAACAATATGATGGCTTCATTATAAAACCGAAACATGTTACCAAATTAACCCTTCGGTGCTGGACGACGACTATACTTGTCACATCACTATGTTGCTGAGAAAGTCATCAGCAAATAACATGCAGAGTAATGGGTGGGCCATTTAAATTCTGGTCTTTTGCAGAGTGCATTGGGCACTTAATTTGAGCACCAGAGGGTTAAGTGTAAAGATAACAGGCTCTTTGTACTTCAGGCTGACTTGGAGATTATGTTTTGAACTGGAATCCCATTTGCCTGTAAATAATCTTGAATTGCTTTGGGGAGACATCCATTAATAATCATCTTGTAGGATGTGGTGCTGGCACTTTTAAGACAACTGAATGGATCTTTACTTAATTCAGAAATTTTTAAATGTTCATATAATCTTTGAAAGTGGAGATTACGCTGACTATGACAGATTTGATCCAGTAAATTGTGAAACCTTTGGATTGAAATTTGTTGTGAAAATCTTCATTTAGCTTGGTCACATCACCCTGAAATAGTGATGTATGACCACAAACTGTGTCTTTTCTTGTGGAGGGCTGCTAAGAAGGGTTCAGTCAGAGAGTGTGGTGGTTCATGTGTTTTAAGGAGTGGGAGACGGAGGCATTGTGACATTGATAGCCTCCTGTGAGGCACAATCTCATGATGTGGGTATCACTAATTTGTTTTGCATTTAATGGGAGATATGAACAGTGAAGTCCTCGCCTTCCTTAGGGTGTCATGTCTTGGAGGTTCTGACACCATCACAGAGCCTGAGAATAACCTCAAGGTTTTGATGCCTGTATTTAGATTTCATTGTGGTTTTTTGCCACCTTGGGAACAGTCACCATTAGGTTCTCTGAGCTGGAGGAGCTGCCATGCCTTGGGTTCTCAGTGGCATGATCAGGAAACGTGGGCCGGTTGAGGTTGGAGGACTTGACCCTGTAGACTGCTAAGTTCATCTGATGATGAGTCAGACATGGATGACAGATTTTCCTCCCTCAATATGTGGTGAGGTTTCTTAGCTGACACTGGTGGTGGCAACATCTTTGTTTCAGCCTTAGGTTGTGGAATATGAGAGAGGTTTGTTATCAAGGCAGGCTGTAGCCCAGTCTTCCTTACTCCTTTATGCTGTTAACCCACTCACAGTGTGTGTGTGCTGATAAGTTTGGGCCTTTAAATATACTTAGGAAATCTGCAAAATGTATAATGCAAGACTGCTGGTTCAATGGGATGCACGCCCCATTGCAGCAGGCCTGTTGCACCAAATTGCCCCCACTTGGGGAGGGTGTGACATGAGGCTATCAAATTGCTATGCATTATCACTGGTATGTTTCAGCTGAGGTGATTCCACTGTGTAGAGTGCATGACTACACTTCTTGCAGAGTTTCAGCGTAGTGCTAAGCATGGGATTTATAAACATGAAATTTACTGTTTGCTTCTTTTTCTTCTTCTTATACAGATGTACCTACAAGTAATGACCCTTTGAGGATGGAAGGACCAGAGGATGACATTCATCAGGGATCAAGCCTGATAACCAAAACTCATCGATGTAATCACGCCGACAGTGGGTATAATAGTAAATCACCTTCTGGTAGCTCAGAAGGCAAATGAGGTATACTCCTTTATTAGACAATTGATATTATCCATTATGATTACTTAGGAACTTGGAGCTTCGATACAAACATAACACACTTTCATTTGTAAAATACAAAACCATCCATCATTCTTGAAGTTTTACGTTATGTGATATTCTGAGATTTAGCAGCTGTTGTTAGGGTGTTGACTGAATGGTCAAGAATTAAAACTGACTTGAGAACTATCATATATTTTTATTGAATTTAAATAATATTTGAAAATATTGCCTTTTTTCTCAGTGACACTAGGCACATATTGGTACTGTAGCACAAGTTTTAAGTCCATAACCATTTCCTTGAGGCTTCTTTTCACCCCCCCATAACTCACAGATTTGGACATTATGTTACGAAAGTAAGGTGTGACTATTCAGAGCAGCAAAGGATGTGATACACTACATGTTTAGTTATACTATATTTATCGCAATATAAGATGAGAATTTTTTGTGATTCATCGCCTGAGAATGGGGGGTCACCATATAATTGCACACAAAGTTAAACATGTCCTTTCAGTAAAACAAGATTCTAAAAGGTTGTCATCTTATGCGAGGTGTGGTAGAAAAGTAATGAGACTGGCAACGCTGTGCACGAACCGACAACGCTGCTGCCTCCCCCTTCACATGGCAGTTAGGTTAACCCCTGCCGTAGACTCAGTACAAGTTTGAACTTGCTACAGTTGCTACGCAATTGTTGAGAGCATCTGAAGTGAAGTTGTGTTTGTGAGGTGCGTTACGAAATTGGACCGGCAAAAGTTTGAGCAACGTTGTGCCATCAAATTTTGTGTGAAGCTTGGTGAATCCGCTACTGTGACTTATGAAAAGTTACAAAGGGCTTATGGAGAACATTCCCTATCCAGGGCACAAGTGTTCAGATGGCACAAGTCCTTTTTAGAAGGCTGAGAACAAGTGGAAGACGAACCTCGTGCGGGAAGACCCTCAACCTCAAAAACGGACGACAATGTGGAAAGAGTGAGGTCTCTTGTGAGGTCAGATCGTCGATTGACGTTGAGAATGATCAGTAGTGAGTTAAATTTGAACCGGTTTACCGTCCATCAAATTTTAACACGGGATTTGGGCATGAGAAAAGTGTGCCCCAAGATGGTTCCAAAGAACCTCACGACTGAGCAGAAGGCCAATTGGAGGGATGTGTGTCTTGATCTTCTGGACCGCCTTGAGAGGGAGCCAGAATTCTTCAGTCGCGTTATCACAGGTGATGAATCATGGATTTTGGAGTATGACCCCGAGACAAAACGCCAAAGTCGGGAGTGGCACACTGCAAACTCTCCCCATCCCAAGAAAGCGAGAATGAGCAAATCCAAAATCAAATCGATGCTCATTTGTTTTTTTGACAGTCAGGGGATCGTCCACAAGGAATTTGTGCCACCAGGATAAACTGTAAATCAAACTTTTTATCGGGAAGTCCTTGAAAGACTCAGGAAAAGGGTGGCACGTGTGCGACCAGGCATTGCACGCACTTGAATGCTGCACCATGACAACGCCCCATGTCACACGGCAGTTTCCATCAATGAATTTTTGGCAGACAAAAGCATTCCTGTGGTTCCTCAGCCCCCCTGTTCGCCAGATCTCAGTCCCTGTGACTTCTTCTTATTCCCCCGGCTCAAAAACCACTTGAAAGGGCGCCATTTTGGTACTTTGGATAATATCCAGAAGAGCATAACCGACGAGCTGAAAGGTATTCCAGCAGAAGCCTTCCAGCACTGCTACGAACATTGGAAACAACGCCTCCGTCGCTGTGTAGCTGCCCAAGGGAACTATTTTGAAGGGGATAACCTTGATTTGTAAAAAGAATAAAATTCATGGTTAAAAGAAAATCAGTCTCATTACTTTTCTACCACACCTTGTGTGCAGGGTCACCTTATATTTTGTAAATGTGGTATGTAAGATTTATTTGTGAGCAAAACATCTTTCAAAGGCAAGACAAAATTTCTACTAAGTGTTTAAAATAATCCTTAAGGCATACCAGAAACTGTAATATTTGTGGTCATATTGATTATGAATAGTCCACATTCTGCCCACATTAATAACCTTATAGGTTGTTATGATTAAAATAGCAGAAATTATATACACCAGGCAATTACAAATGTAGTACTATAGATAAAAAATTCTTTTGCAAATAAAAACGAAATTGTTAAAATATATATTATTGTGATAATTCACCTATATGAAGACTCGAGTCTTCTCGTATGTCACATCATGTTAACTGTTATGTAGTCACCGATGTTGTGGAGGAGTGTAATGTCTCTTGTCTTCAGAGCCAGTGGATGGCTTGATCCTGAAGATGGAGGCTCTATGCTCCTCCAAATCATTCATAACTGTTTACCAGTTGACACAGCATAACATGCAGTAGGACTTGAATGTTCATCAGAACTGCTGTGAAAATTTCACATCTCACAAAATTTGTCAGTTTTTTATGCTCAGATGTCAACTGATTGTGAGCAGCACATGTCTGTGAGCTTGTTTCAACAGTGGGAGGTTTCATTGTTAAACCCACTCCAGGCAAGGGAACTGATGTGATTTATTCCATGTGAAGTGTGTAGATGAAACTCCTCTGGTCATTTCCATAGCACACAGTTTGATCCAGAACATAGCTTGACACTCGTGTTTTTAGTACGTTATCAATTCTGGCTTTTTTAGGAGGTGTTCCAGTTTCTGAATGACTGGCTACAGCATGATAAATCGTTTATGTGACCAGAACCAAACATACTGTTTTTAATTTCTCTGAGTTTACAGGTCACAGATGGAACTGACATGTGTTCCTTGTTTAAGCCTTTTCACCACATCTTCTGGGCTGTGTGATGCCTTAAAATGTTCCATCTGGCTTCTGTCATACACAGATCTGAAGACTGCAAGTATAAAATCTCTTGTATCAACAAGGGTGAACACTTTGGCTATCTTGATACAGTATATTGGCAAATCTCAAAAGCAGCAACCGGATTCACACACCTAAAACAGTGGTGACATACAGAGTTTCCATTAATATTTCACAGGTGGTCATATTTCATATCCCAGACTTCGAGATAGCTGCCATGTCGAGCTTTTATTTATGCATTACTTGTTGCTTTTACATCTGTGAAAGGTAAAGTAAAGTTCACGCTACAATCTGCCATGAAGGCCCAAATGGGGAGTAGAGGTATAGCTCTACACCTTCTTTAACCTTGGTGCTAGATGGAGGTGGGTGGTTAATGCCATGCCCCGACCACTTTGCCCCCTGAGAATGATACGGTACCCATTGTAGAGGAGGCTGGGTGGGTGCCAGGGCCTGTCTGCTCTGACATCTGTAGCATGTTAGAAGCTTACTGTCACTTTCATGATCTTACAATGACACAGAAAAATGGGTTGGCAAACCACACATGATCTGCACTGCCATTTTATCCAACCTGCAAATGCCTGACAGCTGTTGAGAAATATTGATTCCTGAACTGAAAAATGGGGAAAATGTACAGGAATGAATAAATGATTTTAGTTTTAAGCAGCAAATTATCCTCTCTTGAAGCTTAGCTTTAAAAAACTGTTCTAAACATATAGTAAGTACCTATTGCAGATGAGCAAGAAGTAAACACTTCATGTTATCTCATGGAATAGGCTCCTTTCTCTCACTTCTGCTTCTCAGACTGGTGGCTGAGGTGGCACTTAAGGTGGGGCAGGCTGTGCCATCAGTGCTGTGACTTGCGCATTGGTGATCATTCTGCCAACGGAAGTAACATGTTCTTCTAGCGAAGTCCAGAGTGTTCCTTGAACTATATAGTAGGCCTTTGATCAGTGAAATTTTGTTTATAATCATGAATCAGATGTGAATGTAGTGTGTTATGTTAGTATTATAACCTGTAATTGAAATGTGGCATCAAAGGCATGAAAGTTGGTGAGGAAAGTAGAATTTGTAATTATGTCTGGAACAACAGATACTTCTTTACTGAACATGCAGTTTAAGTGGTTTGTGTCCTCTATCACGGAAGCATTTCTGTAGTGAAAGATCTTGATATGAAACATCATTTTCAGGAAGAGCAAGAAGGAAAATATTCATTGGTGAATTTGGGGAGAAATAAAATTAGCCAGTGGAAAAGTTCTTCGATTGGTCAACTTGAACATCTTTAAGAAACAAAGCAGTCATAATTAATTGATTGTGCTAGTTATGTAGTGGCACAAATAACTGCAAAAGAATGAAGGCCCTTTGCAGACTCTAAATACGTGCAGTGTTGTTTGTAAGGTATAACTGAAGAGGCATTTCCAGATCAGAAGTTGTCAAGCCTGTCTGTGTGGAACTTGTATGCAGCATAAACAAGAATTGGGAATAACTTGATTTGAACAACTGAAATTGCAGGCTACATTATTTGATTGTGATGCACTCACACTGGATGAAAGTGATTATATGTATATTCACAACATGAATATTGCCCTTTATGTTCATGAAGAGCTCACTAGTTATGCAGCTTGAAAGGCAGTATAATTGGTGAAGATTTGTTCCTGAAAGTAATAAAAACACACCTGGAATTTGGCTGGGAAAAATTGAAAAGTGTAAACCAGTGGTGTTAAAAATATGCATGACTGTAAGACCGGCATAATAGGATGAATCTGTGAGTAAGATTTGCACATGAGCGCTGACAGTCTGAAAGTGTTTCAGCGTATTATTCATCAAGAGGCACTGTGCTGCAAAATTATTTCACTGGCAGTTAAAGATGTTAGGGACACAGTCATTTTAACAGTGAACCACATTTGACACAGAGGTTTGAACCACCATCAGGTGCAGTATTTTCTCGAAGAAGTCTCATGAGAAAGTGACGTAACTATGTTGCCTACTACTGAAAAGTGAGGTTGCTGAGTATAGGTGCAGTGTTACGTAGATTTTTTATTTGTGAAATGGAATCTTTTCATGGCAGAAAAGGGGAAAACTGTTCCAGAGTTATCTGCTGAGGAATGGGTCAAAGCTGTCCTGTTTACTCTGATAAAATAACTTATGCCAACGAATTAAATATGAAACTTGAGGGAAAACAGTAAATTACTTTGTGTATGTTCTCTGATGTGAAGGCCTTTGAAGTGAAACTGAGCCTGCTGCACAAACATATCAGCAAACAAAATCTTGCAAAACTGTTTTTGAATCTTCCACCTCACCAGGTGATTGGCAGACACCGAAGCACAAGTTCATTGGTGTGATTCAGCAGAGACACCCACCTCAAATCCCACTAATGTGTTTGTGATGAACAAGTGTAGTAAACTGTATAAACATCCCTATTCATTGAAGTGAGGGGAACATTTTCCTACACTGTGAAATAAATGTACAGGTGTGTGTGTGTACATTTCCTATCTCATCAACTCTCATTTTCTTGTGATAAAGCTCCTACTTATCTAATCAATCTATCCTACACAGGGAGCCTGCATTATTTAAGTTGAAAGTCAAATGCAGTCCACCCATGCCAGTAGGTGCCAACCCCTCAAATAAAGGATTGGAATTCTCAAGATATCAACATGATTTTTGTTCATTGTGCAGCATGTTTTGAACCCTGAAGGGAATATGTGAATTGTGCACACAAGACTGATTAAGATTAGTTCTTGCCTCTTTCCTGTATTTGGAGTTATCTTTATCTCCATAATACCCTGAAGAAACATCTTCACAGGCTTCAGTCACTGACCTGTTCACTTTTATATACTTCTTGTTCAGATTCTCTTTTGAAGGCACTTCTCTTATCATTATCACCCAAACTGTCTTTGTCTTCTCATATTAATTCTGTTAATTCTTTTTTGGATTCTTCCAAACTTTTCCAGATGTTACCCTGATCCATAATTACTTGGCACATGGTTGTAAGGAAAAATATTAACCAGAGTGAAAACTACACTGCCACATATGGTCACATGGATGGCAGTAGTAGTCATACAAAATGCTAACTTGGAACTGAATCGGTGAATGGAGATATGATGATGACATATAGACATCTGATATTTGCTGATAAGCACCAGCTTCTCAAGATTACTGCTTAGTCCATATGATCCCTGGAAGGTTAAAATGGCTACATGGAAAGAATCAATGCTTAACCAGGTATCCTGTGAAGATGGTAAAAAAACCTTTGAGTTCCATAAACAGTGGAGAATTTCTTCAGTAACAGAGTGACTGAGCTTCTAATGAAGGACTGTGCTGTAATAAATTCACTTTCCTCTGTACTTAACACAACAGGTAATGAAATGTGAACATGCACAACTGTATAACCCCCCCCCCCCCCCTCATCCACCTCACTTTTTCAGACATTTGTTCCCATTATAGTTTCTACAAGACACTGAATAAAAAATTTAAATTTAACCAATTCTTTGTATTTCTTATTCCAAGATTAAAAAAACTAGTTGAAAAAGAATCTCTGTAGATGAAATACTTTAAGTAGGTGGTACATGAATGTATGAGTATGAAAGTTCTGTAAAGTTGGCGAAACTGCAGTAACCAAAGAACTACAAGGAAGACATCCCAAAACATGTGAAACTTGTTTTGCCTTGAACTTTTTTTATAAGCAATCATCCCTTTGTTTTTAGGCAAAAGGATATGTGAAAGCTGTTTGACACTATCATTAGCAGTGGCAAGAATTAAATTTTCTCCAGTTGCAAGTGACTTCTTGCACTGGACAATTCTATATGCAACTTCATAAGGAGTGAAAAGTGATTTTGAGGGCATGGTTGTAAATGTCATTAAACTTACCCTTTGTTACTTCCAGTTTAAAAAAAAATAACTTTCATCACACTTTCTTGACTTTTGGAATTGATTCAGAAGTTTTTAAGTGTCTAATACCTACTGCTTGGATGAAACACAGCTCAAGTTTCAAGGATTAATGTAGGTTTATTAATCATCATCCTCAGTACTTTGTGGTACATAAGTAATGTAACAGTGTTATGGTTCAACACTCATTTTTCCACTTAGATTTCTTGTTCTGGAGTTTTTCTTACTGTTCCAGCAGATGTGAGTTTTGTATTTAGACTGCCAAGTAAATTACAACATTTACAGTCTTCTACGTGTAGCAACAGGCAGTTGAACCATGATGGGCTTTCCAGTAGGACAATCTCCTTTTGTGTGTTTACTCTGGGTAACATAATACATTACTGGCTATCCTGCTTGACAATTTTTGTGCTTTCCCATGGTTCTCTAGATAAATGTGGGCAAATGCCATAAATGAAGCCACAACTGCTTCTTTTCATATCACATTCATTTAATCATTTACTGATTATTCTATCTCTGAACATCATACAACCTTAACCATTGAAAGCATCACTAAATAAATCAGTAGTACATAAAACCTTCCTTAAGCATGTTTGCCACCTGTATGTTGTATATACACAAAGAAACCACACAGCCATCTACAAATTGTACATTATTTCACTCAGTCCATTTGCCTGGGTAGCACAGCCTTTGCAGACATGTGTTTCTATAAACTTCCCACTACAGTCTGTACCCTTCAAAACATGCCCATGGAGTTTTGTATTTAATTATGAAAGACTAAGTGTTTTACAATACACAGAAGTACTGTATGGGTACTGTAAAAAGGCCCATCATGTTGCTACAGTATTAGCTTAATCCTTCAGAAGTTGCAAACAGCTTCAGGAATTGTATTCATTATAGTTGATATCCTATTATCTCCTAGCATAGTAAGCTTTATAAAAGCATATGAATACTATTATTATAATCTAGTAAGCCAAACAAGTACCACATCAGTAATCATTAGTTGTAACTTCTGTAAACTTGTGCTGCCATAGTTAACTGCTGTAATCTTTATCATCCTACAATACCATATGCTGGTCTCTAAAATGTGCTGGTGAATGGCCTAGCATGTCATGCTGGTTTCCATGTATTTACTTGGTAGCAGTTTAAATGTCCACACTAAGCCAGAAAACAGGCTGTTAAGAGATACAATTGGCATTTAAATCTGTCTTCTAAAGGTTAAGTCATTGCAACTCTTCTTGGACTGCTAGACCCCAAAGATGGAGCAGCACACTCCTCCACAAGGTCGGTTAACTACTTAACATTTGACGTGGCGTAACATCTTAGAAGACTTGGATCTACTTCAGGTCACATTATTTATTTGTGATCATTCCCAATTTATCTACAGTGGAAAAACAGGAATATGAATGTGTGTGCATGTAAGTTATGGCACTGCTTGGTCTGTCCAAGAGTATTGTAACATACCAATTAGTACTGTTATTGAATCCTCTATTACATTTTCAGAAAGAATTATGATGTGGGGTAACTGTGAATTTTACACTTACAAAAATGTGTCTGTGATATTTTGAAGCAGCCCATAGTCCTGGATTTTAAGTTCCTGTCTGTACTTTTATGCAGGTGTGAAACTTGGTCTCTGACAATATGTGAAGACTGACAGGGGGTATGTGAGAACAGAGTGCCGGAGAGAGAGTATTTGCACCTAAAAGGTAGGAAGTAGCAGGAGGTTGGAGAAAGCTGCATACTGGAGAGCTTCATGATGTGTATGCTCCAATATTGTGATGGTTGAATCAGATGAGATGGGCATCACATGTAGCATGTGTGAGAGATAAGAAATGGATACAGACTACAGGTTTGACCGCCTGGGTGTAGATGGGAGGATAATATTATGAGTCTTAAATAGATGTCATTGGGGGGGGACTAGATTCAACTGACTTGGGACAGGGACTTGTCGCAGACTCTTGCAAACGTGGTAATGAACTTTTGGGTTTAATACAGACAGGGAACATCTTGACTGGGCTACTGTTACCATCTCAAGGATGACTATTCTCCATGGAGTCAAGTTACACATCCTGCACATAATGTTGATTGCAACAAATACAGACTGAGATTATATTAACCTTTATGAGATTATATTATTATGGAGCTAAATATTATGATGCCATGCCTATGGGTTTACAACTACATAATGAATTTTAAGTTCATGCATTCTTGTTAAGCATTTCCAATTAAGTGTAACCAACCATCAAAGCACACCTGTACACAAAATGTTATTGTTATTGGTACTTGTGCTTTGATGGTTGTCTTAACAGTTGATGCAGCAGCATAACAGTATGTATCTTCACATTAAAATTCCAATGCAGTATGTCATTTTTGTATTGCTGTCATGTTTATTTGCATGTCAATAACTTTCAGCATTTGCATCTGCCATCTTAAAAGATAAGTTTATCACTTTATACAAGTAAACAAACTTATCAGTATGTTTCAACCCTGTATGTATATTTTTATTATTTTATGTTGTGTTCATGTAACATGCAATTGTCACTGTCACAATATGTTTCTCTTTTTATATGGAACACAGGGGCTTCATTCTACCATTTATTCCAGCGGCTGCGATTTAAATCTGAATAATCTAAACCAGAATCATCTTTCATGACTACAAGTATTCTGCATGACTTTCTCATACCATGGAATAAATGATGGGTGGAATCTTCACAAAACATGTAACCAGTTTCTTCAAGATTCCTTTTAAATCACTATGCACTCCCATAAATTGACTAAAATCAAGCTACAAACATAATTTCCAGTGCAGATTTATGTATTACTTGAAATTACATTTGTACCACCAAGTTAAAATGAGACAGTACTTAAAAAATGTCAGAATGATCTGTGAAGCACTTTGTATGTGATAGGTTACACCACAGGGCACATCATTTGCAGTGAAAGGGTTAAAAATTTTTAAGTCTGAAAGGGAAGTAGAAAGCAAAAAGCAGCCATGTTGCGAACTTAAGAAAAGTAAATGCTAATCCTCACATATGTGAAAAAAACAGTCAGTAGGTGCAAGATTTATTTCTGGTGACAGGAAAAAAAGTATAAAAATAATTATAAATGAAATTCAGAATCTAAATTTGAAACAGAGTAAATTTAATTGGGCAGCAATTTAATTGGAAGAAGTCTGGCTAGTTAGTCTGTGGTGTTACAGGTTATGAAATGTGAGCTGTGCTGTGATACATTTTATTGGTAGTCATAATGACTACTACCAGCTTCAGTCCAGTTGTATTTGAATATGGTACATTAGAGTCTGCAGCCATAACTGGAAGGAGCAACCATTGTCCCTATGTGGTGTGCAGTTCTCACCTGGTGTTGCTGAGGATTCAAATCATCTCAAATGTTATGCCTTCTTGTTGGGGTTACAGTTCCATGTTCACATGGCATAACATCACAGAAGGCTTGATTCTTCAGTCACCACTCCTTTTTCCAAGACTTCTTTCAGTCATTTGATCTAGTTCAAGAATTGCCGAACTAATTCCTTTTACTGTTGTGATAAGCGGACAAGTAAACTAAAATGTCCCCTCCAAAAGCCAACCTCTGCCATCCACGTCGCAGAGGGGGTAACGTCTGTATACGGCTAACGGGCAATGGTCCACCCAAGCCAAGGTGTGAGGCATCATGTAGATGGCTGCATGACACTGGGGTGGTGATGGCAGTTTCATTAACAATCCCTTGGGGCACCAGGCAGCACCCAGTTGTATTTAATATTTCTAGCCGTAAGGGGGCTCTGCAAGTGGTGACTGTTATTGCCACACTATATTTGGACGCAGATGGAGATATCTAATAAACATAAACCCCTTAAGTGCAGGCATAGGCATAATGTGGCTAATAACATCGGGGGGGGGGGGGGGGGGGGGGGGGGGGGCAAATTGAACATGGGCAGGAACTTTAATTTATGAAGGAGTCAAGTTAGAAAGATAGGGAAGATTTGTTTGAACGTAGGTTTTCCAGTTTTCTGTCTTTACACCACCCTAATAATAGCTTAAAAAATATTTCTATTTTTTATTAGTCCCTCGTCAACTCAGTAGCAAGACATAGTCTTAGGTATAAAAAATATTGGAGGGGTATTTTCCCCCCTTGCACTCCCCAGGTTACAACTACAAGTGCAGGGACTTTATTTAGAGACACCTGAACAGTATTGCTTAGCACGGGGCCAGCAATGCTGGCAGACCACCCCAGGCGACTGGTATCTCTGGCAAACTATGCAAAGAGTAGAAGATAAGGACTTGCCAAATGTGAGACTTTCCTATGCAGGAAACCCTTCAGGGTGCCAGTTAATCTGGCATGTTGCTGCAGAGGGCTAATGGAAAACCCGTGGAGGTGGTGGGTCTGCAATTAACAGGACCCAAATTATCCAAGGCTCTTTGAGGAAGCGTAAGGAAACTGGGCCAGGTCCGAATGGTACCGAGGGTTTAGTGGAACCGGGGCACAAAACTCACTCCAGCAAACACTGGATCCTAAAAGGCCCAGCAGACTTAGGCCTGCAAATTTATCCAAATAAATCTGCACCATAGCAAGGCTGCGACGGCACTTCTTTGTTGAAAACTTGCCAGGGGAGATCAATATAGCACTAATGCAGGAACCCTGTTCTGTGGGGACTGAATAAGAGCCTTGTGCAATACGAAGGGGACATTTCTCTGCAGGGCCCGGTATTGCTTCTAGATCATGAATTTTTATAAGTAACACAATCCATGCCTTTCCATTATCGGAGCTCCATTCTAGGGATGTGACGACAGTAAGGATGACATACACTAGAATAGGGAGCACAAGATAACTTATTGTTACATCGGCATACCTCCCTTATTATTTACATGAACCACCCCTGTCAAAGGGGCTAAGGGAACTTGTTTACCCCTGCAGTACGAATACACTGTAGCTGATCGTTGGACGCGATGCCATTGCACACCACGTTATATGGAGGAGCACGGACGTCAATCGACGAGGAGAATGCTTAATGAAATATTTGTTAAGTACAAAACTTAATATTCTTAATAGAGGTAACAAAACGACCATCGTAATTAGTAATGGGAAGGAACTAGGAACTGATAAGATAGGGGACGGAGTGTCCACTTGGCATATATCTGATGAGATTTCTTTGTCAGACCACAGATTCGTACTGTTTCAGTTGTGTGATGAAGTTACCAGGGTCACATCGCGAACCCGAGTACCAACTGGCAATCCTATCAAGAATACCCATAGGTAAATATAGGGGTTGTACCAACAGTAATACACTCGGGTACGGAATGTAGAGCTGGCTGTTGACATGGTGTAACAGGCCATCTTCGTCCAATCAGCAAAGTGTGAATAAATTTGTATAACTGTGTATTTGTAGGTTCATTCAGTTCTCAGGCTGAAAAAATAATATTTATGGAACCAAATTTGTGTGTGTGTGTGTGTGTGTGTGTGTGTGGTGTTCATGAGAAGAGCAATTAGTGTACTGTAATATCACTTTAATATATGACAAAAACAGAAGTATAATAAATAATGTTGTTTTCACACTTCTCCTCCTACTTATAATTCAGCCACAACTATTACTGTTATGCTTGCTGTAAGTTCTCAAATTCTGAAGGATTAACATCAAAGTCTTTCATAGTTCTTTGCAGAATCCACCATTCTCCAAGGAATCCAATATCAACGATTCGTTCATGGAAACTTGAAAACTTTGGTTCTAGGTAATCACAATGTGCTTGATAAAGCCCAGATGATTTGTCATAATCACTGATCCAGATAAAGTTAACGACACCCAGACTTAGCGTTCGTAGTACACCCATGTTGTAACACATTTCAAGAAACCTGAGATGATTAACAGCTTGTGGATTACGAATTGACTCTCCAATCAATGTCATCTCATTTGAATGAAAGAGAAATTTGTCACGAAAAGTCCATTCATCTGGATTTTTATGTGCACAGTATGCTATAAAGCCTAGCCCTGTAAAAGAAGTAGACTGTTACACACAGTAACTACACAGAATGTCCACAAAATAAAATTATAAAACAACGTCTACATCAGAGGTGCACAAATTTTCTAAAAATCTAGAAGTCATCTAAAAATTCCAGTCACCAGAATGGTGATATGACGGGACATTTTGAGGATCCACAAATGTTGGGTGCCACCATACAAAAAGTAGTTGCCACTGTGACTTGTCACCCGGGATTTGTGCACCCCTGCTTTAAGTTATAAAAAATGTGGGGATTTCCCCTGCTGCCAGACAATAGTACATCGTACCCATACCTTTGTTTATAAAACACACAAAAATTAACTTAACAATAATAATATAATCATGTTCCGTCTAAATACAGCTTTATTCTTAAAGGTTAAGAACAGCTGCATGTTTCAGCTAGCTAAAGTAGCCATCATCACACTGAACATGAAGAAAAGAGGAAGGAAGATTTACAGCTTCAATTAATGGTTTCATATCTCAAACTTACAAAGGTGATATTACATAATACATGTAAACATGGAAAGGTATGCAGCTTCAGGCATAATAACATATCAAGTTCTAATTTTTTATTAGGTAGATGGTTGTAGCTGTGTGCTGAATACAATAAAATTAAGTATCTCCAGTAATTAAATTGAGGGCAGTGTAGGCCAGTTTGCACAGAGACAGCTTGCCTTCAAACTCGATGCATCTCAGATGTGTTCAAGTTGAAAAGCATTGCAAGAAACTCACATGAAGTGAACCTTATAACTTTACCAGAAATACAGATTTGCACTCAAAACCAGAACAGTATAAGAAGAAATGAAGCCTTATACATTTATTTAAGATACACAAGAGACCCATCATAAAGTTCAACCCCATGTAAGTTTTTAATCTAGTTTTGAAACCCAATTTCTATCTAACTTTTTAATTAAACCTATTTTATTAACATTAAATTTTCACCAATCTAATTTGTTATTAACATACCCTATAACATTCCAGGTCTTGTGTACATAACTAACAAATGATAAAAAACTATTTTAGTAAATTTAACTACACTCCAATGTGCTACCCTCGAGCCAGATATAGGCTACAAGGCTTCAAATGCGTTCATACAAGCTGTCTCTGCGTAAACTTGCCTACGCAGTCCTCAATTTAATTGGAGATATTATGTGTTATTATATTCAACATACAGCTACAGCCATCTACCTAATACACAATTTTAACTTCATACCTAATTACACCTGAAGCTGTATATCTTTTACATGTTTACATCTATTATATATCACCCTTGTCAGTTTGAGATCTCAAACCACTAATTGCAGCTGTGAATCTTCCTATTTATTTTCTTCATGTGCAGCCTGATGATGGCTACTTTAGCTAGCTGAAACATGTTGTTGTTTTTAACCTTTAAGAATACAGTTGTGTTTAGACAGAATAACTACATTATTCTTATGATAATGATAACACAACAGGGATGAATCACCTTAATATTGTAAAACTTAACACTGCTTTTTCATAGCTTTAAAAGTTTGCTTTTGTCTATAAAACTGTAGACATATCAAGATAGATGCTCTGAACACTGACACCTTACTTTCAATTGGGGGAGGGGGCATACACTGTCAGATTAGTAGACTTCATGTATTCTATGGTGAAGATGAAGGCAACATGTTGTGCCAAAATGCCAGGAAATTTCTCAACATACTCCTTGATGTCACATCCCATTCTCTGTATTTTTCATGAGTTTATTGAGATTCCTGTTTCAGATACAGACAGGAGTTTGTGGACTGTTGGAAATATTAGTGCAAACTTTAACAATTGTACATTAGTTCAAAATCAAATGTTCATAGTTCACTGTTTGTAAGCTATGATACTGTTGAACATGAGATACTGCTGTAAAATTGCAATGGCTAATGTGAGCTCAGAGCTACACTGAAGTACAGTTCCCTTTTTACATTATTAACTGCGTTTAAGTTTTTAACCTTTTAAAGCCTAAAGGTTACTGGATGAATCAACAATTTTAACATTCAAAAATTCTACATTCTGCCCACACTGTATTATCTGTATTGTATGTATATTACAACAAACACAGACTTTTGCCTTATACAACATAAATTGATTTATTTTTTTTTAACCGAGATGAAAAGTGTTTACTGTGCGGTATGAACTGGGTCTGAACTGTTTTGATGAATTGGGTTGAATGTAAGAAACACAAAAATTATTGAGAATCGGCAGCAAAGTGCCATTTAATATCTGGTATTTATTAAAAAAAAAAATGTTTTCTAAGTGCTCTCCCTGGCATGCAATGCATTCCTGCAATCATGATCAAACAATTATCCATAACTTTTCACAAATGACATCTGTCAATGGCCCTAATTTTGGCCCTGATGTGCTCTTTCAACTCCCAAGTGTGAGGTTTGTTTGCATACACTCTGGCTTTCATGTGTCCCCAAAGAAAGTAGTTGGGCACCGAGAGGTCAGGACAACTGGCTGGCAAGGCAATGTCACCGATAACATTAAGTGATGCATCTGGGAAACATGGGTCTCAAACAATCCCCTGGTTCATGTGCTGTGTGCACTGTGGCACCAACTTGCTGAAATCACAGCTCACCACTGATGTTGTCAGCACCCACTTCTAAAATCTCAAGCATTGCTTGATATTGTGTTGAGTGTACAGTCATGGTACAGTTGCCTTCTTCAAAGAACTATGGTCCAGTAAATCCAAAAGTTGGCACTCCACACCAAACACTGACTTTTGAACTGTGTAGTGGTTTTTTGAACACATAACATGGTTGTTCATAGTTCCAGGATCATCAATTTCGTTTCCTGACATAGCCACAGAAGTGAAAATTGTGCAGTCAGACATAATCAGTCTTTGTATAACACTAACATCTGCATACAAAATGTCCATGGCCTGCCTGCAGCCAATACAGTTGCTTCCACTTCGCACACTAAGTGCAGGTGCTCGTGCATGAAACTGCAAAAGTTGCAAAGCATGAAGGCATACAACTTTCCCCTGCCATTGCAGTACGTTAATTACAGCTGTGTTCTGACAACTGTCACATTCTATTGATGCACCTTTTTATGACTTTATCCTGCATTCTAGTGATAAGAAACAGGCAGAGACTTGTTCATGTAACTCATAAGTATCATTCTTCTGTGTAACACATGACTTGTACAACATTCATAAGTGTGGTAGTATAAAAATCACATGAAAATGGTAATTAATTCTGTGGGTGGGGTGACAGTGTGTCCCTTGGTTCTGTGGCCACAAAAAGGGCCCACTATACCAGCCCCAAATGATAAATGAAGATGCAACATTGGTGGAATGAAACAAGACAAACTGAAGTGTTTGGAGAAGAATCTGTCCCAGTGTCACTTTGGCACCATAAATCCCACAGGAACTGCCTTGGGGTCTAACCTTAGCCTCTGTATTCAGAATCCAGTGACAACAGCCTGAGTGATGGCATGGCTCATGAGAAATGGTGGTCTTTAGATGAGATGGAGAAATTAAGGTGCCTACCTTCCACCAACCCGTCACGTCAGTGGCTTGTTTGTCCAACACTGGTTTAAGCCATTCTGTAACCTTGTTCATTAACATAAAGTTATGTGACAATCCAAAGCTATTCAGTCAACTGCAGTGTTTGGTGCATGTACTTTATTACCTCTGCTCTAGATGAAGACAATGCTATAAAATAACTACCCAGCCCATACCAAGAAGTGGCAGTGCTTGTGGGACTTAAATAAACTGCTCTACCTGCTAGTATACTATGGTAGCATCACTTCTCAATGAGGCTATACTTTCATTATGTCCACTTTGGATCAGTATGGTTTGGTATGTCACTGCATGAGATCTAGACCCATTGCAGGTATAAGAGTTCAAAGCGGCTTTTATGCAGTACACCTCACAATTCATCACCATAAAGAGACAGCTTCATACAAGCTGAGCATGTGGAATCAATATTCCGTATCTGACTGAGAGTTGGCAAAGTACAATTAGGTACCAACCATATGGTAAACACAAGTTTTTTCCATAATATAAGTGACCTGTATCATGGTGTCTTTGTCCTTCCATTATAATGCCACTCAAATACTGGCTGAACATCCTTCTAACCTTGCAAGGGACCCCTTAAGACATGGGTCGAGTTAAGTGCCCTGCCTTGCTCTTGTCTGTAACCATTAACCTCTCAAGGCAGTAAAGGCCCTGGCTAAATCAGGTTCATAAAAATTAGGTTAACAACACTTACCACTACAAATGAACATTGCTTTTATTGGCTTCTGACATGCACTTTGAGCTGTTTCAATGACAACCTCCTTATAATCCATGCACAGATTTTTCCAGTAGTTTGCTAAACAAACAATTCAAAGAGTATTTTAATATTTTGTAAAAATATAAATAATAAGACAAGGTATTAATAAAGTTCACTGGAATGTCCGACATCCTTTATACATCCCATAACCATTCACCAGTCATACGCATTTTGACAGCAATATACCACTACTATCATCATCAGTGTATACCTATGTTGCCCTAATAGCCATATGTTTCACTGAGGCTATCAGTTTTTCTGGGATGAAATTCTGCATCACTGAGTACTTGGATCCTATGTTTTGAGACAATGTAGCAGAATTCTTTTTCTTGGACATTTTTACCTTTGAAGATAAGACCACTATGTTACCTCGTAAACACTGGAACCAAATACCCAGCGACACAGCATCACATGCAAGAACTGATACCTCATCCATACCACTGCAAAAACCTAAAATCTTGTAAATGTTTGGCTGTTTCTTAGCAGCTGTGTTCCTTTCATGTTCTGCTGTATGTTGTTATTTGTTGGGCCTATTTTGCACCTAAAGTGTCAACAGTACTACAGTTTTGATTCCAGGTTTCCGCCAAGATGTTGATGAAATCTGTGGTCTTCTGGGGTATTACATGGCGTCCTGTGGTAATTGTTTACCGACGTATCGGGACAACATATCGGTCCCATCTTTACGGGTCAAGAGCCCGAGTAGGAAAGAAAGCCAGCCTATAACGTAGATTCTGGAATGTGCGACGGGGTAGCAATACGTATGATGTGATGACAGCCAATAGGGTATTACCAGGGTGAGAGAGGGGTAGATACAAACAACGTAAAGCTGGTAGGGGTACCGAGAATGCAAACAGTTAAGACAGCTGGAAAAACATAATATGGAATAGGGTAACAGTAAAGGAGGAAAATATAAGGATAAAGCTAGATAAATAAAATACAAATAAACCAACAGTAAAAATTAAAAATGCAAATGAATAAGTGAACAAATTAGAAGAATAAAGAATCAAAACAGCGTGGGGGGAGGGAAGAGACATGTAAAATGGCTACTGGGATACCTGTGCAAGAACCGGTCTCAGTATGGCCAAGTGCTGCCTTTAGGGCAGGGTGAGAATAATGGGAGAAAAATGTATGGAATGCAGCAATAACAGGCAAGGAAAGTATACCAAATAAACGAATGTATTAATAAAAGAGGGAATTGTAAAATAACTAAAGAAAAGTTAAAATAATAAAAGTAGAAGTAAAACAAATGAATAAAAATAAAATATAATAATAATAATAATAATAAAATATAAAAAAAAAAGGAAAGAAAATTAAAATAAGAATAGAAAATAATTAAAATGAAAAAGTAAAGAATATTAAAATCCAAAAAATAAAAATAAAACCTACTTGGTAGGTTTTCGGTAAACTTTTTGGCCCAAGGAGCCATCCGGTTTCCTATAGATGTCAATAGGTGGCCATCCTTCTCCATCTCCATGGTAAATTGAATATTCCTGTGAAGGCCATCCAGATGGTCAAGGTATTGCTACCCCGCCGTACATTCCAGAATCTATGTTATAGGCTGCCTTTCTTTCCTACTCGGACTCTTGACCGATGAAGATGGGACCGATACGTTGTCCCCAAACATCGGTAAACAATTACCACATGACACCACATAATACCCCACAAGACCGCAGATTGCAGTACTACAGTTGGTTTGCACTGACTTTACTGTTATAATTAACACTTATCTTACATAACATAACAATTATTACAATTGTTTAAAAGTGGCTGACAATTACATCTTGCCTTGTTGGCTTCTGTCAATTACTTAAATATGCAGAAGCTGTATGTTTCACATACACTGTTCTTGTTCACCCATTCTGAATGCTATATGACTTCTTAATCAGCAGTACACTATCTGCATATTAGTATGTTAAAACACATTAGAAACAAGCCATGAATTTGGTCCTATGAAGGATATGCTTGAGATCATAGAAGTGCAAGATAAGGGCCCCTTATTGGATGTCTATGGAAAGTACCACACATACACTCACAACACAAACAAGGTAATAACCTAAATGAACAAAAGAATTTAACTCCAAAAATGCTGTTTGATTAATTAATCAATAATCAACAGGAAGAAAGCTGGGATCCCAATACACATCACAATGAAGACAATGTGCACTGGAGTGGGTCCATACAGCTCTGCACAATGGTAACCGACAGGCAAAACATACCCACGGTAAAAATGCAGCACATGGACTGCAAGAACGTACCATGTATACCAAAATACAACAAGATATCGCGACTTACCGTAACAATGCAGCACATGAACTGCAAGAACGTAGCATGTATCCAAAATACAACAAGACATCACAACCCACTAGTAAAGTAACCACGATTAATATTGGACAATACAAGATATATAATCAACATTAACAACAACAAATGATGAGGTGGCACAATGAAAATCAACAGTGTGAAGGGCAACACAGTTACATTAAACTGCAGTGAACACACTGTATCAGTGATTGAGACATTTTACAACAAGTGTAAGTGTGGATGAACAAGCAGGTGTATGTAGCTGGCATACAAAGCAAACAGTAGTAAACTGACAACTGCTAACAAGGCAGGCTACAGTTTCAAGCCATTTTTAAGTGATTTTGATAATTACTGTCAAGTAATGTACATTTGTACCTAGCAGACTTAGGTGTCACATCAAAGGAAACCATGTTACTACTGGGTTACAACCATAAAAATTATAAATTTGTTCAAATGTGAAGCAACTGCAAATAAATAAGAGACCATTTTCTGAAGATCATGTATGGTTTCAATTGTGCAGTAAAGCCACGCAAAAGCTGCAGTGTTGGACAAAATCACTGCTACAATTTAAATTTGCTTGGGTCCGTTACTGCAGCTGCTGCATATGTCCAGCAGAGCTCTTCTGAATGTGATGCAGCAACAAGTTGTATTTTTGTGACATGCATGTTTGGATTTTGTTTCAGAGTGGTAAATGTTTACTAACAGTGAGGACAGGGGAGCAAGTAGCAAACATCCGTTGACTACTATGCACTACAGCCGAGGAAATAAAGTTAGTGGAGTATGTATCATATAATAGATGTACATTATGTAAAACCGGAACGAATTCAGAACACAACACTCGTATAGTGCTATTTGTGCTGCACTTCTTAACTGCGTGATCGATTTTCACAGACTTCGTACACACATTACGCCATTGGCCACTACATGTTCGTACTTCTTAATTCCTTAACATCTGGGATGTGCGAACTTGTGAGGTGGGAACGATACTAACGACACGCGATTAAAAGTCTCGTAATGACGCATGGTCAATGTCGTTTGAGATCTTTTAGTGGACTGTAAAAGACTAACGTGACTGCCGAGCGAATTATGATTCCTCTCTCACTTCACTTAATAGTTAAAAAAACTTAGTGTTCAAATGAACTCACCCCATTTTTCAATAAACGTGTCTTTGTATTTCCCCGGTAATTTCAACTCAAAACTTGTAAGTACATTAGGCACAAACTTCCGTGCCATCTTCCCACCAACATTCCTAAACCATGCCATTACTTACCGACCGCCACAGTTCGTAACCTACACCGTAGGTCATTTATGACCTGTGCCTACTACCCACTCTAATCCATGACCACCAACACAGATTACACCACAGCATAATTTCACGTTGTTTTCACCGTGTATCTTGACATTTAATTTTCAACTTTTTAACCAATTAATGTATTTTTATTTTCGTATTTCTGTTCAATTAACCCGGGTCGCGGCCGAAACATATGTAGGGTTAATTGAACAGCAATACGAAAATAAAAGTGCATTCGTTGGTTAAAAAACTGAAAATTACACCACAGATTATCTAGTGATTACATCTTCTACCACTGGTCTTGCCTCCTATCATCAAGATAGATTACTGTGCCCAAAACACACACACAGACACGCATTACCACGGATTAGAGCAGAATACCATTAGCATTATCATCAACACTGTTGCATTGACACTAGGATGGAGCGCAGGGATCTACAGCCACAGATGAGCTAACAAGGATTATTAATTTTGTCTCTCATTCTTTCTATAAATCCCAATGTTTACTCACAGAAAAAGAGATGGCACAGCAGGTACCTGTATCCTACAATAGTTACATGTTTTCATTTTTCTATACATACAGATGAATAAGATGTAAAGTTAGACTGTTCTGCGTCTGTTTAATATAAAGTTGTACCTGTAATTAATTTAGCACCATGCAATTAAAACGTATGGAGGAATGGCGGTGTAATTCTACTAATTTTTCACCTCTCATACGAACCCTTGCGCCTCACTCCATTCTGTGAAGCACCCACTCAGCCGATCTGAACGCTTCACTCTCAGACATGGATCAGGGTGCATACAATGGTCCTAGTTCTGTAGCTTGTGCTCTGTTTCGTGTAAGCTAAATTAGGCTCTAAGCATGAATAAATAAACACAGTAAAACTTTTTGAGCAAAAATTTGGTATATTTTCGGATTACATTTATTTTGAAATGTTGGCAACGATGAGAGAATAAAAGGCGTAAAATCAGTGAACGATCATATGAAGAATATTTCCAGGACAATGAGGGCATTTACTATTGCAGTTTCTAGGCTTTGAATTTGAAAAATTTTGTCGCACATTGCGAATGACACATGTAAACCTGAATATACGACGTATAGCGTTTGCATGCATGGAATTTTGCTTCTCGCCGTTCGAAAATATGTAACACTATCCACGTTTTCCCCAAACCCATTGACGTCTGTTGAAGTAGGCGTGGCTAGTAGCAATCAGACGGGTGACGGCGGAGAATTTGTTTAGCGACGCATATCCGAAAAAAATAATGGGATGCTTAGTTGTGGAATGTTATTTGCCATGAGTATGGAACTAAATAGTGGAGTGTAACACTTATAAAACGCAAGAGTCTCAAGCTGTGTGAAATGCAGTGCCAGAGTTAAAAATAGTTTGGAATTATGGCCGGGAAAAGCACACCAGTGTTGTTGGTTACTGCTAATGTAGGATCAATTTTTGAAGATGTATGTACAACTGATTGTTTTGATTTTTGTATTTGTTTAAGGTTTTAGCATAATTTTTTGTAATTAATTTTACTGGTGAACAGCTGCAGTTGCACGAATGGGTGTGTTGGTCACGCTGCCTCTTCTCTGAGCTGGCTGAATCTTAACGCCTTTTGATTCTAGAGTTAGTCAAGAGGCCTGTGAAGTCAGAAAAGTCAATCGTAACCATTTATGTGGGCGCAGGCCATGGAAGCGTGTAGTAGTTCAGTATACCCTCGATTTAATGAACTCCTGTTTGGCGGATCTCGGATTTAACGGACCAAATTTTGGGGCAGGACGTTATCGCGAGTACCGATCCAGTCCAGTAGAGACCTCTAAAACCCGGTAAACACCCGTGAATTGTGAGAAATGTTTGGATTTTTCCCCAATTCGTTTTCATAATACTTGTTATATTTTTGGCAACCTTGTTTTTAAAAAAGAACGTTTTTTTCATACCAATGAATTGTATTGACCTCCTTTGATAAGAAGATGAGATGGTGTTCTTCACATGCTTAGTTTAGTTTTGTTTAGTATAGTTTACTTTATTTATCCAGTTGATCAAAATCCATTGATGTAGGACATGTCAGTATGTAATTACACATTATTAAAGTAAAATAGTATAATTCTACTTGTATCAGTAGCCAATTTCCAAGAAATCTTCATTCAGATAATCTTCTATAGTATAGTAGCACTCCTTAATAAGTAACTCCTTCAATTTATTTTTAAACTGGTTGATATTTTCTATTTGTTTGATATTGTTAGGCAATTTGTTGTAGTAGATACAGCCTGCTACTGATGGTTTACTGTTATAGATTTCTAAGTTATATCCATATATATGATAATCTTTATTATTTCTTGTGTTATGTGTATGTATTTGTTAATTTACAGTGCAGTTACACTTTTCTTTAAATATAGGATGTTTCTTGAATGTATAATGTATATACTGTTAGTATCTTTAGATGTCTAAAACTATCTTTGCAAGATTCAAAGTGTGTTAACCCTGCAGTGTACCTTACTGCCCTCTTTTGAAGAATAAAAATTCTTCTAGTGAGTGCCTTAGTACTTTGTCCCCATACAATGATTCCATATGACAGAAAGGGATAAATCAATCCGTAATGTAGCATTCTTTTTCCATTTTGATCTAGTATTTGTGATGGTCTATTAATTAAAAATAGGTTTTGGCTGATTCTACTACAAGTTTTTTCGACATGATCTTCCCAGCTCAAGGTGTTATCAATTACCACTCCCAGGAAATTTGTACTTTTTGCATTCACTATTTCAGTATTCTTTATTAGTATTTTTAAATTACTTTCCTGTCTGCTATGTTTTGTCTGGAAAAGGATGTGGTGTGTTTTGGATGGATTTATAAGTAAATTATTTATCTCAAAATATTGCTCTACAACACCTGTATTTGCTGCAGTTATTTTTTGGAGTTCCTTAATATCATGTCCTACATTCATTATTGTTATGTCATCAGCATACATGAATGTTTTGCCTTGTGTTAGACGTGGGATGTCATTCATGTATAAAATGAAAAGTAATGGACCAAGAACAGAGCCCTGTGGGACTCCGTATCTAACTGAGAGGCTGCTTGACAAATATTCTTTCATTTGATTATTTTCTATGTTTACAACTTTTACTTGTTGTGTTCTGTTTTTAAGATAGGATTTGATTAGCTTATGTGGTATACCACGAACCCCATATTGATATAATTTATCTAAGAGAATGTTATGTTCAATACAATCAAATGCTTTTGATAAGTCTAATAGTACACAATTACATTTTGTTTTATTATTTAAATTATCAATTATGTTTTCAATAATTGTGGCTATTGCATCATTTGTAGATTAATTTTTCCTAAATCCAAATTGAGATTTATTTAGCATATTATCTTTGTCTAGAAAAGCTACTAGCTGGTTTGCTGTTTGCTGGTTTGATAGAGCTGGGACCAGAGTAATAGGTCGATAATTGTTTGCATCTTCTTTTGTCCCCTTTTTGTAAATTGGTTTAACCACTGATTTTTTCATTGTGGATGGGAAGATGCCTTCTTTAATTGAAGCATTAACTAATTCTAAAAGGGGTGTTATTATGAGGGGAGCACACTTTTTTAGTATATAAGGCGAAATGTCATCAAGTCCTTCTGATTTTTTATTATTCATGCTCTGGATTACTTTAATCAAATCAGTCTCTCTTATTTCTAAAAGTACAAATTAATTCTGTACACTTATTATGTTATTCTTGTTATTATTAATTTGTGGATGTGTCAGTTTTTGCCCAGCACAAGTTTATTTATCATTTCTGTACAGGCTTTGTTAAATATATTACATATTCTGCTTCAATTTAAGACTATTTCATTTCCCTCTTGTAGATGTATATTGCAGGTTAATTTATTATTTGGGGAGCCTCTTTCCCTATTTACAAACTTCCATAGTACTTTAGAAGTTTGAGTTGGTTATGCTATTCTGAACATATTTTGCTTTTGCAGTCTTTATAATTACATTATATTCCTTTTTATATATTTTGTATATGTCTTTATCTACCTGTATTTTACTTTGCATGTAATGATCATACATTTTTTTTAGTTTTGTTCTTGCTATAAGAACCTCCTTATTTATCCAAGGAGCTTTCGAGGCACTTTTTGAATTTCTTCTAGCTTTTGGACATACTATATTAAAATAATAATTAAAAATACTGTAAAAGGATTCCCATTTTTTCTTTACATTATCTTCCCTGTACACTTCAATCCAATTTTCATTTTGTATTGAAGAGCATAGACCTATTGTATTGGCTTCTGATACATCCCTAACCTCTTCATAGCATCTACTTTGTTGTGGTACAGTCATATTAATGGTTATATTTTATGCGTAATGATCTAAACGCAGGCTATTTATTACATCAGTTTAATAGAATTCGTCATGTATGTTAGTAATAATTTGGTCTATAATTGTAGCCATACTTTCAGTTACTCGAGTAGGTGTATTTATCGTTACAGTCAGATTGTAAGCATTAGCAACAATAATAATTTTTTGTGACCACACCCCTTATCTTGGATATTTATGTTGAAATCTCCTGCAATTATTATATATTGGTCCTTCTGTACTAGTTGCTCTAAAATACCTGTTAGAGTAATAAAGAATTCCTCTAGATTACCACTTGGTGATCTGTATAGTGCAATAATTACTATTTTCTTCTTTTCACCTGTTAGCTCTACACCAGTAACCTCCAATGTTTTTTTATGTTTTTTCAGTAACCCATTTCAAGGGTTTCTGTTGTAATTTGGTTTTAGAGCTGTAAATTGCAACCCCACCCCCTGTATGTTCTTTTCCACAGAAGTATGAAGCTAAAGTATAACCTTGTAATGTACATTGTGTTATTTCATCCTCTTTAAGACCATGTTCAGAAACAGCAAAGATATCTGGGTGGTAGTTTGAAGGAAAACTGTGAATTGCTCAGTTTTTTTTCTGAGATGTTGTGCATTTTGATGTAGTATTCTAAATTTATGACTTAATTGAGTTTCTTTATTTTGAACACATACATACATACATACATACATACATACATACATACATACATACATACATACATGCATACACACACATATACTTACATACAAACATACATACATATACATTTCTTAGATCCTAAACCTGTCACAGGACAGCTGGATATGAAACAAGTCATCTTAAAGTACAACACAAATACACTGTACACAAAAACATAACAATCACAAATATACAAGTCAACTACAACAGTAGAAGAATACTTCCACATAGTGACATCATCATATAACAATTTTAGATAATTTTAAAAACATTTTATAAGTCTCAAATTTTATAAATTTTATTAGATATAAATTGTATGTTATAAGTTGAATTAAGATTTATCATTAATAGAAACTCTGCTTATATTTTGAAATTCATTAATGGAATAAAAATGAGTCATTAGATATCTCCGCAGAGCAGACTTAATTTGTTTTTTTTATCATTACTTGAATTTGAAATACTTGAAGGCAAACTATTAAAAATCTTTACAGCAGCATATGAAACACCCTCTTGGAAACATGATAGATTGGCAATAGGCCTATGGAGCTGCATCTTATTCCTTGTATTAAGACCATGCACAGTCAGATTTGTTTGAAAACTTCACAGATTATCCACAACAAATATTAGTGAAAATATATATTGACGTGGGACAGGCAAAACGTCCAATTTCTTAAACAAACCTCTACATGAGCATCTGGATCTAACACCAGCCATAATTCTAACTATCCTTTTCTGCAATTTGTATACCTTATCAACACCAGCAGAATTTCCCCAAAAAATCACCCCATATTGCATCACAGAGTGAAAACATCCAAAATAGATCATCCTGAGTGCATCTATATTCATAATGTGGTACATCATCCTAACTGCATAACATGCAGCACCCAATTTAGGTATCACTTGATCTATGTGATTCTTCCAAGTAAGACAACTATCAATTTTTATACCTAGAAATTTTATGTTTGTTATTTCCTGAGTGTATTTTTGTTTATACCCTATAGTCAATGGTTGATGTGGTAAAATACTAGTCTTAAATTTTAACATGTTAGTCTTTTCCATGTTTAAAACTAACTGGTTTGCTTCAAACCATTTACTCATATTAGACAGAACAAGATTTGCTGTTTGTTGAAAATCTTCACAGTTATCTTTAGAGATTAGGACACTTGTGTCATCAGCATACAGTATGGGATCTGAAATTGCATTAATCTGTAAAGGTAAATCATTCATATATATCACAAACAACAGAGGACCCAGAACTGATCCCGGGGGAACCCCATGCTTGACTGTCCCATTTGGAAAGGTAACTCTGAGTTGTATTTGTCTTTATTTCTACCCTCTGCTTTCTGTTAGATAAATATAATCTGATCCAATCAGCATTTGCTTCTTCAATGCCATAGTGTTATTATTTGGCTAATAAAATCTCATGATTCACACAGTCGAAAGCTTTAGCCAAATCACAAAAAATCCCATCAACGTGCATTTTACTGTTCCAGGCATTCAGTACGATGTCAGTTAGTCTGTAAGTAGCATGTTGGATAGATAACCCCTTTCTGAATCCATACTGTTCAACTGCCAGGATTTTATGAATTTGCAGATAATGATTCAGTCTATTATACATAATTTTCTGAAATACCTTTGAAATTGCTGTCAATAAACAAATTGGCCTATAATTATTAATGCTGGACTTGACTCCCTTCTTATATAACGGCTTTACTGTAGCATATTTCAGCTGGTCTGGAAAAATTCCCATTGGAATAGACTTATTACAAATATAACACAGTTGTCTACTAATTAGAGATCCACATAATTTTAGAATTTTGCTTGAAATCTCATCATATCCTGAAGAATTTGTAGGTTTAAGAGATTTAATTACGCCTATTATCTCTGCTTCGGTTACTGGGATTGTTTTCATTTTTGTTACACAATTTGGATAGGAATTTCTTAGGAGTGAAATTGCAGTATTTTGCTTTGGACTCTGAATGATTAAACTATCAGTTATGGTTAAGAAGCATTTATTAAAAACATCAGCTGCATCTTCCATGTTTCCTGTTGTACCATTATTGCTAAATTTGGAGGCATCTGTTCTGAGGTACTCCCTCTTTGTCTCATTTTTATTATATTCCATACCATTTTCATCTTATTATGAGATAAAGCCAGTAATTGACTGTAATATTGTCTCTTGGCCTCTCTTATCACTTTTTTTAAAATTAGACAGTATGTTTTATAATATTTTTTAAATCTAGGGTCATCACAACTTCTACTAAGGACATATAAGCTCCTTTTATGTCTGCAAGACACTTTTATACCCTTTGTAATCCAATCCCTTTTATTAGTATTCAAATTTTTATATTTTACAGGGAAATTGGCTTCAAAGATATTTATAAATATATTCAAGAATGTATTAAACATACCATTAATATCCTTGTTCAAATAGACAAGTTCCCAAGCTTCATGTTTTAATGAATGTTGAAAAAATTTACTGTATCATCATTTATCAATCTTGTTCTGTATTTCATAGGAGTAATGTTAAACTTTATACACACATTTTTTTAGTATAAGGTATTGAGCATCATGGTCTGATAGACCATTGACAATAGATACTATCTTAAAAGAGTTCAGTCTAGAGTTATCTATAAAGATATTATCAATTGCTGTACCTAGGTTACGATTAATTCTTGTGGGGAAATCCTTGAGGATCCAGTCTTCTTCAAGCATTTCCCTGATTTGAAAAGTCTAAAGCTATTATATTTGTATAGTTCTTACTGTTGTTACCTATTATTTTGCCTATTTCTTGAGTGATATACTTTCTCCCTATTCTGTTAAAGTGCTGTCCATGCCTTGTGTGATAATCTCTACTTATATTACTTATGTCCAGCACTTTTACATTTTTGAATATTTTACATATCTTATAGATGTCCTTATTTGCATTCCTGATTTCCTTGTTAACAATTGACTCTGTTATTAAATTGTGCCTGGCTGGTGTATTGAGTACCACCACATTTGTGGAGGTCAGTGCAGAAAGTGTTCTTTTTAGAGTATTTATACAATTCTTTGTCTCATTTTTGGCAATAGCATTAGCTCCTCCCATTATTACTACATGATCTTGTGGCCGTAGTATTGAGCGGTCTCTTTCCCAGTTTTTTAGCGCATCTCTTATCTTTGCACTAGGCCTGACCTCACCAAACACTGAGGTATCGACATTATTTTTACTAAGCGACAACGGCATGTCACGGCCATAACTGTCACTTCTTCTTCTTCTCTTGCACTACAGCCCTTGGTGGGATTTGGCATCCCGTAATTTATCGGGTTTCTGGACAATGAGATATTTTTCCGGGTATCAGGTCTTCAGCCTAATGCCCCAACCCCCAACCTGGAGGACCAGTGGGCTGCTCTTTGTCTGGTCCCTGCCCTTCGATCTGTCTGGCTTGGGTGGCCCTACCAGGAGCTTAGCTCCCGCCAGCATAGCTCTCAGGTCATAACGGGACACACAAACCCTCCCGCCACGATAAGGCGGCAGCCCCCGGGAGGCATAACTGTCACTATAAAATTTTATTCCTCCTTTTCCCGTTTATTGTAGAGCCACATAATGCTTCCCTCGGTTGATTATCATCTTCGACTTCGTTCAGTGTGCTGAATCTGTTTCCCGTTGGAACTACAAACTTCTGTGTCGCCTGTTTCCTTTTTTTCATACTTACTTTAGCTACTTGGTTCCATCCATTTTCATGTTCTTGACGAACCTCATGACGCATACCTTGTAATCTTTCACTTTGCAGGATGGATATGATCTCTCTCAATGATGCTATTTCCCCTAGCAACTTTCGTAGAACTTGGTCGTTAACGTTCTGCGTAGTTGTGTTCTGGTTTGCCGAGACATTGCAAGATGAACATGACACACAAATCCATTGGTTACCGGGAATTCATTACATTTCTTGTGTGAATTATAGCATTTTCTATCAGAACCTGTCTTTAATGTGGGGGTGTATTCTTTGGATTTTAAATACACTTTCGCAAGTAACGGACATTCTGTTTTAACAGACGCACCCACTTTCGTGCTAGTTTTTTAACTGAGGGTCTGCTGTGTTTGTCTGCAGTTTTTGTATTCCAAGTCCACTGTGTGCAAATGATAAATGCTGCATGTTTTTTATATACTGTATAGCAAAAATATGGAGGCATTTATTTGTGCAATCAAAGACCTCGGAAAGAGGAGGCCCAAGCCCATACAGGGCTGTCGAGCCATGGTTGTTGTTGTTGTTGTTGTTGTTATTGTTATTATTATTATTATTATTATTATTATTATTATTATTATTATTATTATTATTTTGTGCAATAGAAGACTTTAATATTGGTATACATGTAGAGTCTCACTCATTATTAGTATTTGATGGTGTTAAGGACCGAATTTAATGACACTTTGGAAGTGACATGCTAGTAAATCTACCATTAAGTAAGCATATCATATTCAGGCTAGTAATATTTACAGTCAATATCAGAGTGCCCATGGAACATGGCTGTTTGCTACTAGGAAACCAAGAATAATGGTTCTGTGACTTTCATAACCACAAACCAGGTGCGTGTACAAGTGATGTAGAAAGTTCCTGAAACCTAGAATGAATAATGCTGAGACCATACACATATGTCTCAGAATTTGAATTTTATTTGTATGTTTTTCAGGGTGTATAGATTTTCCAAAAATCCAGGAGCCATCTCAAAATTCTAGGTACCAGAATGGTAACAGGAAGCAAGCCCCATATTGAACATCCACAAATATTAGGTGCCACCATATAAAATGTAGTTGCTATGGTGACCTGGCACTTGAGATTTGTACACCCCTGATGTACTTGATGTAATAGTTAACCATTCTTTGTTATGATCAGTAAGTTTGGATATAATTTATTGTTATTAATTCTATTGCATCTGTATGAGTGTGTGATTTCATGATTATGCATGAATTATTGAGCTTGTGTAGCTTGAAACTTGGTGCCAGGAGGGATGTGAACGATAGGCTGGAGGGTATGCAGGAGGAAGAAGTGGTGACCTTTCCTAAGATGCAGACTGGGCCGTTTCCAGTAGGCACTAAGGAAAGTTAGGGCAATTTAACACTCAACATACAGTTTACTTAATACAGTTTAACATGCTCCATACAGGCTATTTTATTTACAAGTTGTCAGATTATTTTACTTTAAGTGGATACATTGTCACTGCTTTACCAAGAAATTTGTTTTCTTTAAAGGTATGTGGTAATGTGGTCTACAGTGACAATTTGGTATGCAAGTGTAAATTCTGTTGAAGACAAAATTACTTTCTCTACTCAGAATTGCATACCCATTTTAAAACTCTGTATGGTAAGATAGCTCCAGTAATGGAGTGACACAACATGGAATACGGTCATATACTTCCAGTAACACAGTACTACCATAATTAACTGAATATAAAACAAGAATGTTTTCCAAATTCATCTGAAAAGGTGCAGGAGGGGGTGGCGTCTCCTTATAATTGTGCACAAAGTTAAATATGCTCTGTAATGGTATTGCCTGAAAATTAGTTTGGGTAGGAGGGGGGTTTCCTTATATACAGAGCCATCTTATGTTTAGGTTAATACAATAATTAAATAGTGTATTGGATGCACTGATAGGGACAGGTGGTGGGCTGTTGTGAGTGCGGTAATGAACCTTCGGGTTCCACAAAACGCGGGGAATTTCTTGACTAGCTGACGACCTGTTAGCTTCTCAAGAAGGACTCTGCTCCATGGAGTTAGTTATTGGATGCACTATGTAGCACATAAGAAAGTGGTAAAAATCACTACCCATTGTATTTCTGGGCACCATATATTTTCATCCGTACAAAATGTCTAACATTAAAGGATAATTTATGTTTGTTTTTCAAATGAAAATAATGCAGCAAATAAAAACTAATTTCAGTTATTACATTGATGTTGAACAACCTATGATTGAATGTGAAAAGAAAGCACCGCCACTTCATGGAAGGTGATGAAACTGACTTGTGATAGTAAGCTTTGTGTTAATGTTTTAGTTAATTAGCAAGGAATCAGTATGCCTCTCATTGCAGCTGAAAAGATGAGGCAGTTTTGGAAAGGTCTTAAGGACAAGGTTTGGTCGTGGAAGTGGAGGAAGGACAGACAGTGGAAAGATGGGTTGCACCATAGTTTGACTTCTGCTTAGCTTAAAGTCCAAAGAGAAAAAGAAAAGGTGAATGAGAGATGGCAGAAGAAGTCAAGAAACATATACGCAGGTCGTTATAATCAATCTAGTTGCAGCAAAACAAACAGCACTTAAGTTTGCCAACCATTGTTAAAGAAAGCAGTCAAACTGGTGGCATCTCACTCAAGCCCAAAAATTGTCACAGAGTTGTCACAGAACTTGTCATTAGTGATGCTGTTACAGTCCAGAGTGCACCAAATAATGAGAAGCACAGTTATTATATTAACCCAGCTGGTTTTGCATTGTGTATTGAAGATGGGGATCTTGTGCCAAGCTGCTGGTCTGAAAGTTCGGGTGATTGTTTGGTACTATATGATGGGCAAAACATGCAAAATGCAGAAGAGATATATAATCATGACTCTGAAAGTAAAAAATTTCTGAATAATCCAGTAAAGTTTGTGACGTTCTGTACTTTATGACCACAATTTTTGTGCACTGTACAATACATACCTCACAGCATTTGTATGCTTTTGTCATTCTCATGAGAATATAAAGACACCTTTGTAGGTAATAAACAGTAGCATTCCAGAAGTAAGCAGATTTCATGACTGTTGATTCTGTTGCATGTAGTCAGGAGAGGAAATTTGTATGTTAAGAAAATATAAGACATTGCAAATGTATGTCTGAGAGAAAAGGACTCTTGCAGTGATGAACTGTTGAAGGAGAGGGTTATATGGTTGCAGCAGAATACAGTGAACCAAGTTATTATGCAACACGTTTACAGAACTGTAGGAAAGAGTCTTGATGCTCTTTCTAAATTGTTGCCTCAGTTGTTAAACCACATAGTCATCAACATGCCATTTTTTAAGAGAAAAATGAATCATCTAACCCAAAGGACATTGCTGAACACTACAGTCCCTCCACAGAATGAAGTTCAAAGTGCACACTGGTTGGAGTAAAAAACCAGTGTCTTCACATCTTTCATCTTGAATGCAGAAACCCATGGATATTTTTGTGCAGTTATTAGTGATGAAAGTTACATTTATAAGTGACAGTACTGTCAGCTTGAAGAGCATTTTTTACAGGATCTTTCTTTTATTTCTGTACTGATCACATTACCTCTGTCACACAGAAAGCCTGCATCCAGCAGAATGTTCCATGAGTGCTGCTATGCTCAGGACAGTGATAAAGACACTCTAGTAACAAGTTTAACATTTTCAGGTAACAGTTTCATGGCATTTCTTGCTATGTGACATGGTAATGGTGTTGTTGATCACATTGATGGAACTATCACATGAGCAGTATGGACAATTTAAGAAGTGAAGCATTTGCAGGCACTACACAAGAGAGATGCCATGGCTTAACATTTCTCTACATTTCTGACATTCACATAGCACAGCATTAGGAAATACTGGACCAGTTACGAACAGGTAGTTCCAGTAGCTGGGACCAATAGCATCCCTGATCTTATGCTTACTGCTGCGGTTGTTAGTCATCAGCATTACTTGTTTTCAGTCATTAGATATGTGCATAAAACATATAAGAGTTCACAGGAACGTGAAAACACTTCAGCCGTACCTCCAGGTGGTTTTGCCTTCATACTCTATGCTGGAAAATGAAGTAACAGATGCTTTGTGGGTCAGATGATTGATGTCAATGTAAAGTGTTACAAAATAACACTCATGACAGAAAGTGATGATAATTATAAAATCTCTGCAGTTTAACTTAATGGAAGACATCACATTGGATTTATACTATATTTCATCAATTAATTAGTTAAGTCACCATCAAACACAAATGTACATTTGTTGTGTAATGATGAGCTGCATGCACATATTTTGGTCTTAACAGACCATCACCAGCCTATGCATAAAAGTTTAATGAAGAAAGTAACAGTACAAACGCAATACATATACTTCGTGTGAGATCTCACATTTCTTAAAATTTATGAATTGTGTATGAATGCTTTTGTTACTTATATAGCTTATTAAAGTTGTGTGTTTTTAAGATTTACTATTCTAAGTCTTTAAAAAATATCAGTTATTTAAAATTATTTTTCATGAGCCTCTAGATGATGTTATAGTTTTAACTTGTTAAAATTGAAATTAATGTCTAAAATGATGAATTTATTTTAAGTTGTCTTGAACATTTTATACTTGCACATTCGAGTAGGGTGTAATTTTCTCTTCCGTTCACCGTAGTTTCCGCTGTGGAGTTTGGATGTGGCTAGTTGTACGATGTTGCAAACAATTTATGCAGTTTTATTTTTGTTTTTACTTTTAATCTTGACCTTCAAGTATTGTTATCCTCTGTTTACCTTTTTGTTTTGTGTGTAGGAAGGTTGATTTTTAATGTGATCTTTCTTCTCGTATGCCTTCCGGTTGTTGATACAAACATCAACTTGTAACTTTGCATTTTCCTCAAAAGAAGATAAATATTTGTTGGGAAAAGAGTGAATTGTAGAGAAAGTACTAGTACCTGCTATTAATCAAGGTAACAAGTACCACTTTATCGATCTTATCATAAAGGCAGAATGAGTTTGTTGTGTGGTGTAATACTAGTGGAATTAGATTCATTCCATTACCATAAATGCCATTCCGTTTCGTACATATAATGAATTTAACTACCCATATGAATTGAACTATTAAATGTATATACCATATTGATTATAATCTGTGTTCATAATAACATTTTTGTACATGTTAGTTGTATTAGTAAAGTGAACCATTTGTTGAATATGTATGAGGACAGATATCTTGTCCAAGTGGTACTCCATAACCAGCAACTGTTTTGCATACAACTGCAGTAATATTGTTTAAAATAAATTCCGATAATTGACAAAAATTTAGTTTGTTGCTGACGAAAGTGTGATAACAGGGGTTTGCCCATATGTTTGTCTGTTGATGCATATCTTAATGTAACTGTGAAGGGAGTAGTAAACTGATTCTGCTACTCTTGGCACTTACCCAAGTCATTATTTCTTTTTAGAATGTAAAACATGGGGGCTGTAAACAAACTTTATTTAATTTTCTGTTTTTGTCAGTGGTGACTAATGATTGTAAGAACTAGGAATGTGGAATTTTGAATGATGTTGGACTATAAACAGCCTTACAAATGGCATATGAATATGATTTATGTCAGCAGTTATAAACAGGGTACAGTGTAAGCCTTTGAGGTTGTATTCAAGAAATTAAACATAGAATCTGTACTGAAGTAATGTCATTCCAGAAAGAAAATACTATATTTTTGTAATTGCCTGTTAACAATGATAGAGTAAAAGAGTGTCAGTCACAACTAAAAATGTTTATTTTATATAATATATATATAAAATTTGGTTACAACATGTTTCGGCCAGAATAGGCCATCGTCAGGTAATACAGAATACCAAAAAATACTTAGAAGAATTAAAGCAACTTTAAGTGTTTTGAATCAAAATGAGATCTCATTTTATAATGAAGGTATGGTTTTGAGAGGGTTATATAGTGATATAGCCTTAAAGTTATAGCAAGGTAAGTGGGAGTAGTATCTAGAAGGATATAATACCGTATATTCTCGAATCTAATCCGCACTTTTTTTTACAGTTTTAGAGGGCTAAAAAATCATATGCGGATTAGATTCGCGGTCTAGAGCTGGATTTTGGAAAAATGATTGAGCTGCTGTACAATTTAACAATAACGTAATTAACGTAATTAATAAACAACGTAAGAACAATACAATACAATAATCTATTATTTTATTATTTATTATTATAATTTATTATTCATCAGACTCGCCGTCATCACTCATAATTCGAGGAATGTTCAAAGATCTGGCCTTCTTTATCGCCTCCTCGCGAGTAGATCATAACTCACAAACAGTCCAGTCTTGCGTCTCTCTTGAAAAAACGTGAAGACTGCATCATCAATTTCAGGAAATCGTCCTTTCTTGGGTCCAGTGAATTTCCTTCGTGACGCCTCACACCCGCTGATCGCTGCCTTGTGTTTCGGCCATAGTCGAACGTTGCTTTCATCAACTCCAAAAATTGCAGCGGCTTTGCGGTTTCCATTCTCCTCTGCGCACCGAATAACTTCACGTTTGAACTTTGCCGTATATGAGAGTCGTTTAGATTTCAGGTGTCCCTCTTCCATAACTACGGTACACGACAAATTGGAACAAGCACCTCCCACGTTTCAACAACTAAAGATCAGCTGGCTTCAGACGAGATTGCGCACGTCTGTTGAGAAAGGCCCGCCTCTATCGGTATGAATCATCGGCCACAGGCGTAGCGTCGGATTTTAACGCATTGGTAACATCCAATATTATTCAATCAGTCGCCCCGTGGGCAAGGGGTGGTTGAAGGAAAGGTGCGGATTAGAATCGCGAACTAACTTTTTTCGTTTAAGAAGTCGCCAAAAACTGGGTGCGGATTAGATTCGGGTGCGGATTAGATTCGAGAATATACGGTATTTATCTGGATAAGTTATGTTCAGTTTTGATATAGTATAAACTTTCTACTATGAAGGATATTTTAGAGTAGATTTTGAAATGTGATAATTAGTTTAAATGCTGAGTAGCTTATGATTATGTTGAAGGAAACTTGGGGTTTTTATAGTCTTGAATGAAGATTAGTTGAGGGTTCTTACATTGTGAGCAGTTTGTAGATAAAAAAGAAATGTGGTATTCAGGTTAGGTGCTGACTTGATGATGATTCTGGAAAATAAAAAATTAAAAACCCAAATATATAATGTGATGGTGTACATAAGGGGAGGATTAAAACATATAGGCAGAAATTGTGGAGAAACTTACCTTATGTATGTGATGTTGATGTATAGGTATTCCAGTTTTTGTAAGTAAATAGGCTGATATTAAATTGGAAGTTTTAATTATAAAATCAGTATAGAAGCTATGGAACATTGTATAATATTACAGTGGGGAATGAGGGTGTATGGTGAGCTAACCTGATGAGTTGAGAAAGTTAGGTGTTGAATAGGGATTTTGATAGAACTGTATAGTTTTGTGCTGATGAAGTGCTGTGTGAGTTGATAGGGTGAATGTCTTTTGTGTTTATGGCTCAAGGTGGAATAAAGTTCTGAAGATGACATTATTTTTCTCATGGTATTTTGATCATTGACATAATCAGATAAAATGAAATGTCATTTTGATTCAAAACACTTAAAAGCTGCATTCATCGTTCTGAGTATTTGTGGTATTCTGTAATACCTGATGATGGCCTCTTCCAGGCAAAACATACCGTAACCAAATTACATGTATGTAATAAATATAGGTAGTTGTGATTGACGGTCTTATACTGTTTTCATTGTTCATTATCACAGCGGGATAAATTAAGTTAACATTGGAGCCTATTAACAGTTGTAAGCAATAAAAGCTTTCTGACTAATAGGCAGTAGGATCGGATCCTGTGATCATCCATGCACAAACCAGGCATGCTAAGCCATGAAATCAATTGCATGTAATTGTTGGATTGTAAATTCATGCTGCTTAAAAACCACAAAGGTAAAGTTCACCCTAGAACAGGCCATGAAGGGCCAGAGGGGGAGTAGAGGTATAGTTCTACCCTTACTTTAACCCCGGCACTAGATTGGAGTGGGTCGTCATTCCCAGGCTGCTTTACCTGTGGAAAAGAGACCTAGTACCTATTTTACAGGAGGGTGGATGGCACCCCAGGGCCAGTATGAACAGGTGTGGAAAGTCTCAACCCCACTAGAATTCGATCCCTGGATCATACCAACTACACTATCCCGGCCCACTATATGCTGCTTAAATATAATGTTAACAACATCAGATTTGTAAGCCTGGAAATTCTCAGTATGAGATTATGCTTCACAACTTTTGCCCAGAAGTCTGTGTTAATTGTGTAGAATAATGTATTAATGCTTTTACTTTGCAGCCCTCTGTGATGTTAAAAGTGTGGACTGAAGAATTTTTGTCTGTAAGTATAGCTGTAAATTAATATTGTGAATGTAATTATTTTGTGATTAATGCATGAGATTAAATGTAAAGCTGTCCTTGTGTCTTAACACCACACCCTGAAGATGTATTTGGAAATACAAGTTCCATGCATACTTAACCTCAGTACCATACAGATGTGAGTGGTCAGCGTCACGTTCCACCCACTTTATCCTGGAGAGAGAATCTTCAGTATCTGTTGGATAGGAAGCTAGCTGGGTTCCAGGTCCAGTCTGGACATAGTGGTGCTGAGAAAAATCACAGTCCCTACTGGAAATAGAACTGCAGTCAGCTGTTCAGTTTTCAGTCATTTTGTTTTTTGGCTGGCTCAAGATTGGGAATGTTATGTTAAGGTAAATTATATTTTGCTTCGTCCCTGATGATTTCAGTAGGCAAGATAATTATTAAGTTAGGTCCTTCACATGCAGACCACTTGACATTTTTGGTTGTAACATATATTTAAGCCTAAAACAAAGTGGTAAATGTTTCTGGGAAAGGTTTGTCATGTACAAATTTTCCTAGCATTTTCTAGAAATGTGTCAACATTTGATTTGTACTACATATTCTTTTGTTAAGTGCACACTATGTGGAGAGAACTGTTTTTTGTCAACATGTGTGTGTATTGGAGTATATTGTCACATTAATTACATTAGGACTGTGGTGTTGTTAGATTTTGAATTCTTATTGCAGTGACCATAAAGATACTGTTCCTATGGGCTGTGATGGTGTGTAGTTTGGTAGATAGGTTTTAAGGTTTGAATGTTTTGCCTCTTTAAGGTTTGAATGTTTTACCTCCATCTTCAGGGTAGACATATCTTTAGTCTTTTACCTTGAAGGTGGATATGGTATGATCCTTAAAAATTCTGGTATGTGTTCACTGAACAACATAGAATCACATCCCAAAACACTGTAATTTTCAAGTTTTAGTGTTGTGTTTTGATTTCCTGTTTGTTGTCAAACAAGTATCACAAGGCCCTGTATGTTAAGAGGAATCATAGTAAAGAATGGTTCTGAATGTTTGGGATCATAATTCATGTATATTACACATTAAAAATGTTTGAGGGCAAAATTTGGAGCACTTTCTTTCTTTTAATGTACATAACCGAACAACAGGGTTAGGGAATTTACTTTACTTTCTTAACACGTTAAGAGAAACGTAAACTCTGTACAAGGAGCGGCAGTGCATTTTAGTGTGTGTACTGTCAGGTCCCACTATTTTACTATTTGTTTTTGGTGAGAATGGCATTCTTGTGTTTGTAACGAAAAATGCGCTTGTTCCTACTGTAACAAATGGGGTGCTTATTGTAATATGAACTTCGAATGTGAATCCAGTTTTGCATAATAAACATTTCACTAAAAATGCTCATTTGTTGAAATTAACTTTGATGTAGTTCTGTTAATGTGTGGAGAAACGTACATTGTGTGAATTCTATGTACTGGAATGGAAAGTGAAAACATAGGAGAATCAAGGGTATTAATTTTTGTGGATTAGGCTAAGTAGTAAATGTCCTTATCAGTTTGAAACATTGTGTAGTGATTCAGTAATACACTGTTGTGTCTGGTGGGTCATCTTCACCATGAGGCTTACAGGGCTTGTGACATTCATTGATGTAGAATTATAAATATGCCAACACTTTATAGAATTTGAAACTTCCATGGTAAATGTATGCAATGAAGTCTTTTTGGGTGATCGCCTGTGCATGGCTAATCGTCCAAGAAGATGCCATACATCTGTGCCCATCTGTACAGTCTGGCCTATGGTATCTCAGTACATTGCATCACAGCTGTGTTACAAGCTATTGGCACTATCTCTGTTGAGATAATGTCTTGTGGTTGGCAGTTTCTCAACCATACTATTTTTCTGTGCGATAACAAGGTAAAATGGTGTGACTATTTTCAAGGTCTTGGACTTGCATTTTCCTGTCTTGTGTGTAAATTATATATACGTATTCACAAATTCTCTGCACAGATTTCATGAAATGGTGCATATTGGGGAGATCATATGAATTCATGTTTTATATTTTCAAAGATACTGAATGATTTTTTATAAGTATTAGGTGTTTACAGTAAAAGTTGGGCATGAATTTCATTTTAGTTTGTGTTAGTTTTTCATAAAGCTCAATTAGACTTTATTGATTTTATCAAAATTCTCATCATGCAAAATGTGGGTACATAACACACAGTGTAGATACTAAGATTTGTGTATCTTATTTGGAATGTTTTTCAGTTTGGTGAATATTTAATGAAATAAGAGTGAAAACAGTTTATGACTGCAGTGTGATAACTGTAGGGTGATTACTTTGTGGCAGTGTATCTGCAGTGAATGTACGTCAAGGCAAATCTGGTGTGCAGAATCAGAAAAACATACGTACTTGGAAAATAAGTGCATTGGAGAGGGGTATACCTTTCCACCCTTAACCTCCCAGCCTTCACTTAGTGGACCAAATTCATAGCACATTCAGTTGTCACCATCCATTTTACTGTGTAGCGTAGTCTTGTGTGAAGTGAGTAAAATCAGTTGCTGTATTTCAGAGGATGTACTGCCAGCTTGTTGTGCTGGAAAAGATGAATTTGGCTAGTTATTATTATTATTATTATTATTATTATTATTATATTACTACTACTACTGCAAATAATTATTGTGTGTTACATGAAATTAATTTCTTTTTACAGACAGTATCAAGACTGGATCCAAAATTTATAGCATTGCATTGTCAGGAAGTTGGAGGGAAGAACTATGAACGCAGCATGAAGCACGTGGAATATTTTGTTAGGTATGTGATTTTTCATCCTCTGTAAGACTCGGAGAATAGAATATGTGTTGACCTTTTAATCTGAATCCTTGACATTATACATAACTTTGTTTCCTTTTCAAACAGAAAGTAGGGTTTTGTGAAGATTAATGTATGTGTCATTGACTTTGTGAACTTAGTTTTAGTTTGAATTTAAAAAATATTTAGGTACAGAAACCTGTGTATGAACATTATACATTTTTAAACACAGAATCAGATTTTCATGCTTAATGTAAATCGTGCCTCATCGGAGAACGTTGCTGGCTAAGGAACCTTACTTATTCAAGATGCCTTGTACTTTACAGAAGTGTTGCAAGTTGCAAATTAATACACTGTGTTCAATTGTATATATTTCATGAGCATACTCAGACCACATGAGGTTCATTTGTAATAAATGATGACTTAACAGGTAAGTGTCCATCCCTGCCACTCTGTTATCAATGGCGATAACACAGCCACAGTGCTGGGAAACAAGGTGATGTATGCAGAGTTCAAGTTTTGCTACACTCGGGGACATGATAACTTGACCTCTGTATAGGTGGAACTGAGGTGGCCTGTTTTATGTTACTATCCCAGCATTTGCTTGAAGGAACTGAGAAATTCCACAAGAGACCCCGAGTCACATTAGCTACCTTTTGGATTAAGAATCAAATCAGGGCTGTTTTGCTAGTGACTATTGAACTGTGGTTTGTGGTTTCCCCATTTTGTTTTGACATTTGTGGTGATTTTTACCTTTTGTGTTTTGTTGCAAGTCCCAGTTTTTATGGAAGGATTGTAGAATGTCCCAGTGTGCAGCATATTTTGGAATTGGAAGAACTGTAATGGAGAATATGAATCTAGTTTTCAACTTTATTGATTCACTAAACGTACTTGCAGTTTCTTCTACCAGTTTTTGGTAATTTAAAATTTTGTCCCAGTCCAGTTAATCTTGTCTAGGTAGTAGCACTATGCAACACATTCTTGCCCTTGTCTTCGTGTGTGAGATAAGAGGACCTAGCTTTAGGTCCAGATGTGATAATGAAGTACGTATATATCACACATTTTTTTAACCAACATATTTCACACTTTTTATTACACTATACAACTTCTTTTACAATAAAGTTAATCAAACATGTTTCGGTTCTCTAATGGAACCATCATCAGGGATTTAAACCTTGACTTTACACATATTTATAAGAACAAACAGTTGGCACATATTAAAAGTTAAAGATGTAAAATGTGGATTTTCTCTTTTGTTATAAGTAGGTCTAGGTCACTTGACCTAGACATACACACAACCTGATATTTAAACTCACCACCAGTACTGTCCCAGCCTTCCATAGACAACAAAACTAATATGCAGTGGACCTACTTATAACAACAGAAAATCCACATTTTACATCTTTAACTTTTAATATGTGCCAATTGTTTGTTATGTTATAAATATGTTTAAAGTGAAGGTTTAAATCCCTGATGATGGTTCCATTAGAGAACCGAAACATGTTTGATTAATTTTATTGTAAAAGAAGTTGTATGATGTAATAAAAAGTGTGCAATTTGTTGGTTAAAAAATGTGTGATAAGATAAAAATGCACGGTATGAACAACATAAAATGAAGTATATGTCTATTTTAAGAATCCAGTATCTCCTTTATGAGTATAGGCGTAATTGCCCCTCCAATATTTTTATATACATATCTATGAATAGTTTATTTTTGGCTACTGAATTGAAGTTCCTAATACCCATGGTTGATATTGCCCCCCCCCCCCCCCCCCCAGTATTATTAGCCAAGTTATGCATATTAAGTTATTGCCCAAACGTTTCCCACAGTATGCACATTTAATGATTGTAAAAAGTTGTCACAAAATAACTCTATATTCCGACATGGTTCGGTGGCAGCCACCATCATCAGGGAAAGTTCACCTTGTAAGCTGGAAGACCACCATTATAAAATACTCTTTGTCTTGTGCACTCACACTAAAATGCACTTCACAACATTCATCAACGTAAAACTTGGTAAACTCTAGATGCGTATGGTGTTGAAATTATTGAACACCATAAAGAACACACGGTAATAGTAAGTGGATATTGTCCAGGACTTGCAAGTTCTGGTAGCAATTGGCACTATGGCAACCAAATAATTATACTCTAAACTGTAGTCACAGTGAAACACCCAAGGTCAGGATTAGTTGTGTAAGAAATTCAGTTTTTTGACTACGTGTGAAAACCTAAACAAGCGTTAAAGATTGTATGTTTAATGTGTGTTGATTCTATGTATTAATGTGTTTATGTTGTGCCAACTGTGTGCGTACTGGCATGGACAGGTGTGCTGTCGTATATGACAGGCCAGTTACGTATTGTATGCATCTGCACTAACTAAAAGAGTGCATTGACCTCTTGCATGTTTTGTTCCTGTACAAGTTGTCTCTTCTTCTGGTATTGTATATATAATAATTCTCCCAACTGTTTAGTTTTTTACCTTTCTCACGGGTTTCAGGAGATCCATAGTGGAGTTTATGGGGCCATGCTCTTGCCGGTATTCAAAATATGCATAGCTTATGCTGATGTGTTGGTCCTGATATATCTGATGTGTTTGTTAAAATGAGCTCTTAAACATCTGCCCGTCTGTCCCACATATGACTTACAAGTATGGCAAATTAACTTATAAACTCCTGAGTTCTTATACTTGTCCTCGAGTTGTTGTTTCTTGTTCAATAATCTGAAAACGGTGTTACTGGATCTGAATGCTCTTTGCAAACCTGCTTTCCTAAATATGTTGGTTACTTTTGTGATTGTGGGGACTATAACAGTTAAATGAACCCACTTCTTAGTTTGTGTTATGTGTTACTTGTGTGTTTCCCTCTCTTACATATAATGTCCTCGTGCAATTGTTGCATCACTTGTGGGAAATCCTTATTTTGGACAACCTGCATTATGGTGTTCAGCTCTGATTGTCATGTTGTGTGAGAGGTAGTGTATATACTCTCTGTAGATAAAACCTGTATGCTGCAGTTTTTTGTTGTAGTGGGTGGTTTGAAAGAAAGTGCATCGTTGTGTCTGTAGTAGTAGGTTTTCTGAATATATTTATGGTGAGTCTTTGTCTTTTCCAGTGAGTGTTAAATCAAGGAAATCTATGCTGTTATTTATTTTGTGTGTAATTTTAAATTCCAAGTTTTTTTGAAAATTATTCATCTCACTATGGATATTTTGATCTGTAACTCTGGTCATATATTATACTATATCATCCACATATCTGATGTAATGTCAAATTTTTTCTGTTTCAAGCCATTGTTTAATACATAGCTCTTCATAGTACTGAAGGAACAATTCTGTTGTGATGCTAGAAATTTTACATGAAGACCTATGTATGTTTTATTTTTGCGTGCAACATAAATTTGCATTGTTTTGCAACAGTTAATATTTGTATATAGTTGACAGTGACGTGTAGCTGAACAACACACATAATGCATTGTTGTGTTTCCATTGCAACAATGGTTACTTGAACACGCCACAATGACATAGCCTATCGTGTTTAATTTCTGTACATGGTGTCTGAAAACTCTGGAACCTTAGTGGAAGTACTCTTACTTATAAAATCATTTACCATATCCTCCACCCCCACATATTTGCAGACATAACTTTATGTTTCGAATTTTTGCTGCATGTCTGTTGTAATGAATTGGCAACCATCTGTTTGTTGTTGGAGATTAGCTATACTAGTATTTTTGACACTGTAAACTTGCAATTTCACATAGCAAAAAAGCATAGTCAAGAGGAGTATAAATCTGGTGATCTTGGAGGCCTCCTACCATTTGTTCGTCCTGGAAATACGAGTATTTGATCTAACCAGTGACAAACTGGTGGTGCATAGTGTGGTGGAGCTCTGCCTTGCATGAACCATTTTGGTTTACATCTAAGGATATCAAGCTCTGGCATTAACTTATCTTCTAGCATCTGAAAGTGAATTTCCCCAGTTACAGTGCCAGTAAAAGAGAATGGACCAATGTCTTGTATACCCCAAGTCCTGCACCACACCATTATTCTCTCAGCTCCTTGTTGTTTGCTTCTAAGAACCAGCGTGGATTATCCTTCAACCAGAATCTGACATTCTGTTGTACGCTTTAGTTAAAAGGACTGGGATCGTACTATATCTCTCTTTTCAGACTGATAATCAGAATATAGAATGCTGTCGTTTTATCACTTATATTGATGGGTGTGAAACTTTACTTCTTTCTTCGAGGATGAGAAAATTTATAAATTATGGAAGGGACCTAGTTTTGTTGTATAAGTGGCTTATGTGGGTTGGGCATGTGGTTATGATGAGGAAGACTGATACATAAAGAATTTTGGGGTGTAAACCTTTTGGGAAGTTCCACTTGGCAGATGAGAAGGAGATTGGAAGATAATATTACACTTTTAAGGACCTGCATTGCCAAACGTGAACACCCATAGGAAATTCATTTTATGTATTCAGACAACAAGGAAATTTACTGTATTTCTAAGACATGCTGCATAATGTCTGTTTTATTTTCCACAAAATGCCGTTTATTTCATAATTTTATCTGTTTCTGTTCAAATAATACATTTTTCATAAACCATGTGCTAAAATTTAAATACACACCCTGGTTGGTTAAGATGGGTCTTAGGAGACAGGTAATAGGAATGGGAGATGGATGAAGTAGTCTGGGTTTGTGTTTGTGGCAGATTTAGTTCAGCAGTGTGGGACCTTTGAATTATGCTACCACAGTGTTAATTTATGGAAGGTGTATTGTTTTATTTCAGGTTGCTCATGTCAAGTGAAGAGCTTAGGTTGTTTGACAAAGTACGGGTGTACCTTGATGAGGATTATTCTTCTGCTGAAAACTTTACTGTAAGCATGAATTATCACAATGTGTCTACTAAAACTCCCTTTGTGCATGCGTGCGTCTGTGTGCGTGTGTGCCCACTGATCCCAGTGGCTGCGCTGTCTAAGGCGTGGGTCTGTGGCCGCTCACTTGCTGGGATTGTGGGTTCGAATCCTGCCTGAATGTGATCATGAAGCCTCGATAATGAGGAGTCCCTGGCCCACTAGGGGCTGTTGCACCAAGGAATTACGGACAGGGATATCATAATTTTAAATCTGATATTCCTGTCTGTACACTCAGAAACATTTAAAGAAAGTGAATGTAGATAAAGGTTTTTGTAGACTTTTCTTGTTTTGTAACCTATGATATATTCCTAATTCAGCAGAGACCTGCATCAGGATAAAAGTGTTTGTTTTGTCAGCAAGATAACTTTTACATCATACCCATGCAGGAATTTTGGCATTATCTATTCTTTCTTTTATATTTTCAGGCATTAGGTAATTTCTACTTTATACATGAGACTCTGCCAGATGTCCTGATATGGGACTTTTCAGGTAAGTGGTATATCCAGCACTATCAAAGATAAAATTTATAATGAGCTAAAAATTTATATATGTATATATATTATATATGTGTGTATATTATATACAATTTTTTTTACTATTTGTTTATGGTGTTTGGAAATTGCAGCAATGTGTTTTGTACCTGCAAAAGGAAAAGAAGTCCATTCTGGGGATATTGAAGCTGTCAGCACGAAAGAGAAGGCGAAATTTCCGCAAGACTTCTTCCCAGAGGTGAGACTTCTCTTCAACAGACATTGAAGTACAGTGAAACCTCTATCCATCGTTTTCAGGGGGATGGAAAACAAAAACGATGCATACGGGAAACGATAGTACCGGGAAACCATTAAAAATTATAGATAAGAATTTAATGATTATTATTACTTCTTGCTGAGAAAATCTTTCATTGACGTTTGTTTTGTGCAAACTTTACTCCTCAATTCAAAGTACGATTTTTCAAGGCCTAGAACACTTTCACGATCACTGTCACTCGTGCTGTGCGCATAAAAGAAAGATTTACTTTCATCAGCGCTTCATGCGTCTCAGCAAAGCTCGGCACAACTTCGGGCTGGCCAGCTTCTTCTCCTTCTTCCCCCTCCACACTCCCGGACGCCACGAGGCTCACGCACAGCTCCTGCACTGTTTCTGCACCACAGGTTGCCACGTGACTGTCCACAGAGACGTAGTCCTCGAATTTATCTTTGTTCATGCCACTGAACTTTTCCCAGTCTTGGCGGAAATCGTCGTCATCGTTGGTCAATACGACGTCACTATCGCCTGAAGATTGCCCTGCACGTAACCAGCTTTCCGAAAACAATTTTCGATTGTCTGCTGGGTTACTTGTTGCAAGGCTGCCACAGTGTAGTGCAAAGCTTCCAACACGTTTATCTTGTTTTTGGTATCTTTGCCTGCATCCATTAAGCAAACAGCTGTTTGCACGAGGCGTTTTCTATAAAGCTGCTTATAACACTTTATTACCCCTAAATCAAGGGGCTGGAGCACACTTGTACAATTTGCCGGGTACCATATGACTTTTACATTCTTAGAAACGATGTATCCTTTGGATGTGCGGCACAATTGTCCACAAAGATGGGAATGTTCCTGTTTTGCACACCCATACTTGCGTCTAATGAACGCAGAAATGAAGAAAAAAATGTCTGGTCATCCACGCTTTATTGTTCGCGTGGTATGTGGCAGGTAATTTTTTTTACATTCTTGAAACATGGCGGTTTCGGAGATTTTCCGATAACAATCGGCACTTGTTTGTCATTTCCATCACTGTTAACACAGAGTAAAACAGTAAGTCTGTCTTTACAGTTTTTCCCGCCATGACAAGACTCTAAGAAAGCACTAAGAAAGCAATACACGCGCTTGCAGCGCACTAAACCATTGCTTCAAATTAAAAAAAAAAGTATCAATGCGGGAAAATGTTGCGCCAGGACCGTGATTTTTCAACGATTGATGCGGGAAAACGACAGATCGGGGAACAATGGAGGCGGGAAAAAATAGTGTTATTTATATGGGGCTAATTTCGGGACCAAATAAGGCAGACGATACATGCGGGAAAACGGCGGTAACGGGAACGATGGATAGAGGTTTCACTGTATATAAAACATGCTTTTATGTTTCAGTGCCTTCCAAACTTTAACTACTACTTTGTAGTTATAAAATTACTGTTCCTATTCCCTCGTGATATTTCTTAACTTACTCTCTTATTTACCTAGCCTGTAACTAAAGAAGAAAGCATGTTGCGAAAGCTAATATAAAGAAATGATTTTTAATACTGACTTTATTAATGGCTATAGAAAATTTGATTTCATTAGAAGTTCCAGCCATCAGATGTTATTCAAGGTTGCTTTTCCTAGGATTTAAAACATTCTGAATTATCTGGAAATTATTTGAATGTACTAACCACTGGAACTTAAGTTTTCTGTTTGTCTTTCTTACACTTGTATACTGTCTGTAACTGTGCTGGATGTGTAACATTCCTGAAAGTGTTCACCGCGACTTTTCAGAAGATGACACCTTTCCTTAAGGGAGGAGGAACTAAGAGAAGGAATGCTTAGTGGGACTTCAAGAAGCTCCACCAATTGTATAATGAATATATATGTAGAGGAAAATCATTTGTGTTGTTTACTCTAGACTGTTAATTTGTACTTTACTGACGTGCTTGATTGTGTTGCAAAAGCAGTGCCATGAAAGAAGAGATGTTTTTGGTTAGGTATTTATTTTGTCTGTGTACAGTAAAACTTTGTTAGTTTGATATCTCATAATTCAGTATGGCCTAATTGCTGGGTTTTCCTGTGGATTTTTTGCATTATGTTCTTTGAACGGACTTGTTATGACTGTGGTCAGAAGAGCACCTTCTGGTCCCATGTCATTGAGTCACTTGGTGACACCATACTGTGGGGTTAAACATTTTTGTGAAAAACATGTAGACCAAGTATATGACAAATGATGTGACAAATTTAAAACAATGTAATAGAACATACTGCTCATACAACTGACTTCTTGAAAACATTACATTAGACTTTGCAGGATGTATTCCCTCCCTCTGCATTAAATGTGATGAAAAAGCAACTTCAGTAAGCACTCATTCTATGGGTAAGCTGACCTCTCTTTCTAGATTCCATTCTTATACTTCAGCAGTTCTCTGAACGAAAGATATTGCTTGTACTAAATTGTCAACTAAAAATGCAAATAGAGCTTGCTGCACTTCTCCCTAGTCTGCTACCTTCCAGTGCTTTGGGCCGTGCCCATAGAGAACTGGTATGCACAGTACTCCACAACATAGTTCAAGTACAGCAATAGAAACTAAGCTAAGGTCAGTCCCTAAACTTTCCATCTGTGTCATCTGAGCAAATGGGGTCCAGAGAGAGAGAGAGAGAGAGAGAGTTGTGCAACCTCAACTGAGCTGCCCACTAACCATGCCAGTTCTCTGTCTGCCTAATTCCATCCTGCTGTTTTCTTACACCATTGCCAGCACAACTTAGGACTGCCTACTGTTCCAGTCTGAGCCCTATGGTCATACCACCCTGTGATTCCCATCAGGGGGAAGAACCTACTGATAAAAGCAGCCACACTCCAGCTTGATTTACAGGCCATGCAAAGAATAAAATTCCTTCAACATTGTGATCTTGCTAGCAGAGCAGAAATGAATAATAGTTGCCTATCATCTACTGCTTGCTGTCATGCATCTAGGCCCCGTCCAGTCATGCCATAGTTATTTTTGTGTTACCCTGTTACTAGTTACTACATGTTTGGTACTTATTCTCTTATATGTGGGGAGGAAGTGAGTTAATTGAAGTATGTTTGTCCATCATTTGTGCTCCACTTTGCATTGAGTTGGTGAAGTTTTTACCATTTAAAAAGTTGGATGTGATTGCACTTTGTCTTTTGATTTGAAATGTTGGCTTAAGCTAGCCTGGCAAATTTTTCATCGTGCTTGTTGTATTTTATGCACAAAATGAGTGACATGCATTGATAATCAGGAGATCTTCTGTGTTTGTGTACATGTTTTTCATCAAAAACTATTTAAATTCAATTTGGATTGATAGAGTTTTCAGTAGGAATTCAGAGGCAAATTTCCTATTGGTTTCTATCACTCCCCCACTGTACATGACATCGGTGGTCATTTTCTTGAAAAACACTATCATAACAAAAGTTGATACTAGATATAAAATGTAAACATTGTTAAGATCTACAGCTTTTATTTGAAATGCTTTTGAATGTGGTTAGTATTTACCCAGATATGACAACTTCATATAAGACAAACCACATTCACAATCTTCAGTTTTCAGGAAAATGTGTCTATATACATGACCCTGGATTTTATGTCAGTATTTGTGTGCCTGATATTCTGGGATTAAATAATCATGAGAATTTAACTATTAGAGTATTGTTGTAGTTAAAAGTTATGAACACGTTACATAGGTAACAAGTCACTGCCACCAATTTAATCACTAGAAGAAGGGTTTTCTTCTTGGTCTTCCTCCACAGGACATAATCTTATGTTCCATTCATATCGTTTTTCACACATCACTCTTTAAGCCAGCAGTGTGAAACTCCAGTTCTGCATAGGGCTGCTCTACTTGATAAGGCAAAGATTTTCTGACCATAGCAATTTTCTAGAATGAGAAATTAAACTTTGCTAAAGTTAGTGTTTTACAAGAATATATCCCTTGTTAAAATGCTGGATTACAAATGTAGGATTTGAATTTCTTATATCATCTCACATTTATTTGTATACAACACCCATATATTCAATATGTATTGAAAAATCACTAAAAATCATTAAATATAACAGTCATACTGTTCAACTATACTGCGAACTACACATTTTTACAAATGTATGAAATTTATTATTATCATAGAAATGGTGAAATGAACAGCCACAGCATTCTCTTATACTTCTTGTTACAGCAGTTTGCCAGAGGTTTGACATCTCTTCCAGGAAACAAGTTTTTTGATGTCAGGCTTTTGATTTTGTGAGGATGTGATTTTTAATATGGAGGATAAATGTTCGGCTGTCAGTCTTGATTCTTGAGCTGATTTATTTGCCTTCACAAGTGAAAGCGTCTGCTCACGAATATATGTTGAACCAAGTGTAGCTAATATTCTCGCAGCAGACTGACACATTTCAGAATAGTGGCTTGTCAGATAATAATAAAATTGAGGGATTTCAACTTCATTATATTTGTTTTTCAACACAGAATCTCACTGAATTTCAATAAGTTCCATTTGAATATTACTATTTGCCTTCTGAACAGCAAAGGAGAATGGAGCATGAACAAAGGGAAGTCATCCTCATGTGATTTAAAATCTTCAAACCTGTTGTGAAAATCAGGAAGTAAGTTCTTTATGTTGGAGATATACCGACTGAAATCAGAGTTACGGTAATCCTGGTACATAGGAAAATGAGTCAAGTTGCCACTATTCAGTTGTCCTTCCCAAAGCCTGAGGTTTATTTTAAAAGCCTTAATGACATCAGACAATGAAGTAATGACCTGTTGTTTCCCTTTAAGTTTTGAATTTAAGTCATTCAAATGCCCCGTAATATCTACCTTAAATGCCAAATCTTGAAGCCAGTTATTGTCATCAACTTTTTCCGGTGATTGATCTTTCGTTTCTAAAAACACCCTAATCTCCTTACGGAGAAGCCAGAAACACGTCAAAACATAATGACAAGAAAGCCAGCGGTCTCTTCAGGCAGCACAAATACAAATTTTGGAGCTAAGAAAAGGAACAGAAAGAATAATTTTTGTCTTACAAGAAGAAACAGCCAACAATTTGATTGGTGTTGGATGTTCTGCTCATATTGTGCACAGTGCTGTTCAAACAGCTTCTGACTGCTTACCAGTTGATATTCAGTCAATCATAGGAAAAATCTACCAGCAGTTTCACATTTATGCTGTACGTGTTGAAGCCCTGAAGTTTTGTGAATTCACAGAAAGAGAATATAAGGCTCTTCTAGGACATAGCAAGACATGGTGGTTATCCCTCTTACCAACAGTTGAAAGGACAGCAGATTTTTTTGCTTTGAAAGTGTACTTCCTTTCCTTTAAAATTGTCCTGTTACCCTTAGGAATTTTTTTTTTGAAAACCTCCTTGCAATTACCATCTTTTCCTTGCCAGTCAGCTAAGAATTTTTTCTGTGCCGTTCAGAATATTTAACTGCAAAGCACAAGTATACTTGAAGTGAAAAGTGAAATAAATAAACTGTTGCTGAAGTTAGAGCACAGAACATCTGAGAGTTATTTATGTCTGTTGTGCAAGATCAGATAAAGGAATTAGAGGAAGAGGGTCAAATAAGCTGTGAAGAATTTAAATGCTACCGTGTTCATTTCTACGAAACTTGTATTGAGTACATACAAGAACAATGTGTTCTATTTCTTGCACCTCTTCAATCTATGGACTGTATCAGATTGAAGAAGGTGCCCGATTGGAATAATATAGTTTCATTAAAACTGTTGTTACAGATTTCACTTTGGTTGAAGAAGAATTGTTTGACGAATTTTCTTGTGTGAAGAAATATTGTGAAGAGAAGTTAAAAGAATGGAATGAGAATTCAGTGTTGTGTCCATGTCCGCTGACCAGTTATTAGTGAGTTTCTACCATCTGTCGGATAGTGGATAGGGGTACCAAATCCTGGTACAGCTGCCTAAGCAAGGACATTGGCTTCTGTTCTCTGCTCCTAATGCGTAGTTGAGTCCAACACTTACTCATTTAGCACTTGGAAGTGAAGAGCGATGAGTGTGATGTGCTGGGAGTTCTTATACCAGCAGAGTCCCGACCTTTCACTGAATTCTTTACAAAATGTTATTCTTACTCTGGTGTGGCTTCACTGAAAAGCCTTGCATGGTGGTTACTAATGTAAAGATGGGTGTCAACATCCTATTTAACACCAATTGTTTACTCATTGTGCCATCAGGGAAGAAACATCAGTTACAAAAGAGTCACAAAACAATGTATTTCCTCTTACAATTATAATTCAAAAGCTACATAATCAATAGGTACCTAACACAGTACTTAATTTGACACCTAATACATACATCAGGCATCGCTTGTGGTGACATATGGAGTGATGTGTTCCATTATTTCAAGGAAGAAAGTATAAGTGTAAAGAACACTAGTTATCTGTTTTAATTGTCATTTGCAATTCTGGGTTTGAATACTGTAATCAAAAGCACATTTTTTAAATCAGTGCTGTATGGTCAGACGAGAGGAGCATACAGAAGCTAGAAACTTTGAGAGCTTTGATCATAATAAAAACTCATTTTTCACATATTTTTATATTCAGTTTTATAAATTAATCTTATACAAGAAATACTTACTTGAAGAAATTCATTCCTCAGACAAGTATCCCATAAAAGATGAACAAGGTCCTTCCAGGTCATGGCAAGAGTATGTTACAGACTTAATAAAAGTAAATTTATTGTAATAATATCATATTTTATGTTTTTTAAACGATACATTACAAATGTTAGTGGTGATGAACAGCAAATTTTGTGAATCTTCTGCATACAACATGCCACTGCGTGTGTGTGCTATATAGTCTGCCTTCCTAATACCATTTAATATTGCTTTGCAAATGCATAACTTTATTTTTTTTATCTGTTTAGTGTTGGATCAAAATATAATGAATGCACATTTACAAAAGGGTCTAACATAGTGGTCTTAAAGCACTTGTGTAAGCATGAATGGCAGCTCATCTGTGGAAAATCTTATTTTTAAAATGTGTCCCGTTTTTCTCCAGATGTCCCAGGTTTTTAGTTGATATTTCCGAAAATGCCCTAGTTTTCCTGAAAAAATATGGGACCCTAGTAATACCTTAAAATAAGATTTCATATGTCACAATTTTTTACTGCACTCCTGTTTTGTGTTGTATGTTATGATGTGCTATGCATATCTGTGGAACGGTCTCTATGCCCTTTATGCCACACATTGTGATACTCTTTGCATTCTTCTCAAAGCTTGTCATCCATTTGAATTTTTTGTCACATTTTGTAGGTTTTCTGTTTCTCATTTCTTAAAAAATTAATTATGTTTATTTTCATATGGTATTTATAAATGACAACACTGATGGTAAAAATAGGTTTCCAAGTCCAAAATGTTGAGGTAATGCATTCGAGATCTTGATACTACATGGGAGGTAAAGGATCGTCTTTATGCTCCAGTCACAGAAGAGCCTCTGGTGTATGTTCAGTATGGTATTAAGTGGGGATTAGAGTGAAAATTCAAGTCAGCAGCTCGCCTTTGTGAACCTCATATCTTGCAAGGCATTAGAACTGTTCTAAATGTGGTGGAGAAGAGGGAAATTGTCAGGATTTAAAATCATTGCAGCCATTAATTAAAAAAAAATAATTTTACTGTGGAAACCATGTTGTGAAACATGAAAACCAGGCATTTTTCTTCGTTAATAAGAAAACACATAGATCCCCCCCCCCATTTGTAAAAAACTGCAAATATTCACTGCTTGACAGCAGGTGAAGTTAAAAATGCCCCTTGTCTTTGTACTAAAAATAGAGGTGGGGGAGGATTTATTGATATTGTTGTTTCATGTTGTGATAATATTGTTGAAATAAAAAATAAGATCAGTTTTTTCCCCAAGTTCTGAATTTATAATATTCAATTAATATGTCGTCATTAGTAAAGGTACCGATGTGCCATACTGTTGTTTACCATCACAAAATGCACTATTTGTTTGTATATATGTTACATACCGTTTTTCTATCTTTTAGTGTAAGTGGTCACGGAAGGGTTTCCTGCGTACAAGATGGAGTCTCAACGGATCAGTATTTGACCTCATTAATATTCATTTATTTCATGATGCATCTAATTTCATTGCCATGGAATCGGTAAGTAAGAGAAATCTTATGTCTGTTCTTCCTCAGTCAAAGTAGAATGTGTTTCCAGTACTGCTTTTGTTTGTATGTAGGAGCTTCAAAAATTTTTGTGGCTGGTGTGAAAATACATCAACATTGTGACAGGTAGGCCTGTAGTGCATATGTTGTGCTATGCCCAACCCTGCTCACAGTTTGGTGCAATTTTTTAGTTTTTATTAGGTTTGGCATTGCAGTTCCCAGAGTAGTGTAATGTATAGATGTTTGAAAGAGGGGAAATGAGTTGCTGTGAGGAGTGAGTTAATGTAAGATTTTGTCAGCAATGGAAATGTGTAGTTTTTTTTACATGATTTTGACGAGTGAAAAGGAGATAGGAAAAATATTTAGAAAAATCTGACGCTGAAGAACAGACCATCTGTGACCACATGGTTGCAAGTTAAACAGTCAATATGTGATGCAGTAAAGAATGCCCTAGGAATTTATCCCAAGGGGATAACAATTGGATGGTTTGATGATGAGTGTAAGGATGTTTTAGAAGCATGTAATACTGCACACATGAAAATGTTGCAAAGAGAAACAAGAACTAATATACAAGCTTACAGGAATGCACAGAAGAAGCAAAATTAACATGTAAGAGGAAAAAGAAGGAATATGAAGAGCAGGAATTGGAGGAATTACAAGAAAGGTTCAAGAACAGTGTATGATGTAAATTCTATGAAGAAATACACAAGATTAGGGAGGCCTTTCAACCAAGAACCTCCCTTTTTAAAAATAATGAAGTCTGTAGGTGATAGAAGGGTATACTTCCAGTATGGGCAGATTACTTCAATGAGTTGCTCAGTTCTCTAGGTAAGGGAATTGTACCAGAAGAAAAGGCCTATTTTGTACTTATATATATATATATATACTATTATATATATATATAATATATATACTATTATATATATATAATATATATACTATTATATATATAATATATATATATATATTATATATATATATTATATATATATATATATATATATATTATATATATATGTACTATATATAGGATATTAGAACTCCTTCCATACAAGAAGTCTCAACGTTGATAAGAAAGCTTAAGAATAATAGGGTACCAGGTGAAGACTCAGTAACAGCACAGTTAGTTATAGCTGGTGGCAGGATGTTGCAGAGAAAGATCCATATAGTGATGGAGAGTGTGGAAGGAAGCACAAATACCAAAGGAGTGGAATTGTGCCATCATATGCCCAGTATATAAAAAGGGTAACAAGATGGAGTGTAATAACTACCAAGGAATTTAACTCCTGAATGTAACTTACAAAATTTTTACACATATAGTGGCTAAAGATCTTGAACCTTATGTAGAAGAGATACTGGGTGATAATGTGGTTTTCGTAGAGGGTAATCTACAGCAGATCAGATTTTCAGTCTGAGAATGATCTTACAGTAATCCTGTGAATATAATCTGGATGGTCATCAGTTGTATATAAATTATGAACAAGCATATGATAGTATTAATAGAGGTCAGTTGATAGAAATTATTTAACAGTTTGGAATACCAAGTAAGTTAAACTGGTCAAGATGATATTGGAAAAGACTAATAACAAGGTGAATATCCAAGGAAAGGTGTCATCTGCTTTTGTAATGGTTGTAGGACCAAGGCAAGGTGATGCATTCCCCACACTCTTATTTAATCTGTGTATGGAGAAAGTTATAAGGAATGTGAAAACAAATCCAGGAGGAACAATATTCAATAGAACAAAGCAGTGCCTATTATATGTAGATGATGTGGTAGTTTTGGAATGTGCAGAAACAGTAGAAGGTATGACAACAGTAGCATAACAGATTGGCTTGACCATAGATGTATCCAAAACCAAATATATGATTAATAGAAAGAAAGAGGGAAATTAACCAATAGAAAACTGAAATAAATGGACAGATGTGAAAAAGTAGAAATGTTTAAATATCTAGACTCCTTGGTAACAAACACAAATGAGGTTGAAACAGAGATAAAAGCGAGAATTATTGCTGGTCATAAATGTTACGATACACTAGGTCATTTTCTAAAGAAGAAGTGTGTAACACTTTAAGAGTAGGTCTCTGTAAAACAATAGTAAGACAAAGTGTGACCTGTGGTGCCGAATCATGTATCCTATCAAATAAAAATGGAAAGAGCTTAATGAGGTGGGAAAGGAGAGTCCTGCGAAAAATACATGGGCCAACATATGAATGGTTACTGGAGAATAAAAATGGATCAAGAAATTTATAATAAATTTAAATCTCAGATATTGTAACCATAATTACAGTACATCGATTGGAATGGCATGGGCATATTCTAAGAAGGGATGGTGAAAAGACAGCAAAGAAGTTACTGGAAGGCAAACCAGGAGGAGGTAGAACAAAGGAAGATCTAGATTAAGGCGGATGGATGATGTCCAAATGGACAGAATGGAATGGGCATCTTTCACAATGAAAGCGAAGGCCAAACTTAAATGGCTGTAGTGCCAAAGAAGAAGAACAAAAAAATGTATGATGAGCAGTGTGTTTGAATGGCATCACAGATTCAAGGTAAGGTGAAGTTGTCCCTTTGCATGCTTTGAAGGCATATGGAGGTGTGGAGGTATAGTTCCACATATTTTTAATCTTAGCACTAGATGGAGGTAAGTGTCAACTTTACACCCCATGTGCTTTGTGCTAGGTGAAAGAGCCTCTGGTACCCGCTGAATAGGAGGCTGAGTGGACCCCAGAGCTGATCTTGACATTTTGGAGAAGACAAAATTTCTTGCTTCTCAGTTCTTTGGTTGTCCAGCTTGTATCCTAGTTACTGTACTGACTGAAGGGATGGTTGTGAAGTTTGGATTGGAAAACAACTATGTAGTGGACATCTGCAGCGTGATGCAATAATAACGGTCACTGAGACTGGTGCTGAAGGTTGCAGTGGAGGTTCATGTTATTGAAGGTTGTATTGCAGGAGGTTATGTATTGTAGCTTTCAGAAATGTTTTAAACTAGTATATTAATTCTGTCAGTATTTAGAGAAAACTGTGTGAGGGCACTTTGGTGTGGCTGGATTCTGGTTATGCCATCCGTGCATGAATTTTGAACCTGTCTTATAAATAGTTTGTGTTTGATATGTTGAATCTATGTTGTAGATGATTATTTTAGAGCAAGAGTCCCAAACCTTATGGTACTAAGTGTGCATCTGAAGTTTCAGAATATTTTTGTGGGTGCACATATGTATATAATTTGTATATCATGCAAAATGGTGCACATATGTATATAATTTGTACAGTGTGTCCACAAAGTCCCTTTGGGGTTTTGAAAAATTGTGGCGCTCAAACAAATTGAGCTAGCCACATGTGGTTTGCGGCAGATTACAGTGAAACTCTGGAAGTTTTTTACTGACCTCAGTAGACCTCGATGTGGGCTCCCTTGGTAGCACGGAGAACGTCCAGACGATATTCGAGCTCTTGCCATGTTCTGTGGAGCATGTCCGCTGGAATAGCCGAGATCGCATTCCTGATACGGGTCTTCAGGTCATCAAGTCATCTGTTGGCGGCAAAAAAAACTTCCAGAGTTTACTGTAATCTGCCGCAAACCGCATGTTGCTAGCTCAATTGGTTTGCGCCCCACAATTTTTAAAAACCCCGAAGGGACTTTGTGGACACCGCTGGAATAGCCGAGATCGCATTCCTGATACAGGTCTTCCAGAGTTTCACTGTAATCTGCCGCAAACCGCATGTGGCAAAAAACTTCCAGAGTTTCACTGTAATCTGCCCAAACCGCATGTGGCTAGCTCAATTTGTGCGACACAATTTTTCAAAACCCCGAAGGGACTTTGTGGACACACTGTATATGTATATAATACTATACTAATAAAAGCTTTTTATTTAAGGTAATGATGAAATACCAAGAAGTGACAAGTAAATAACAAAACCCCATCATTAAGTAAATGTTTTATTTAATGAAACAATGATGTACTAAGAGTAGCTTAATACTAAGTAATAAATAGTAAAAGAGAGAACAGCATAAATGTTAAAATGAGGGCTGGCAGTTCATTTCACTTATTATTTTTTGAACGTCATCATCACTATCCGTCATGACTTAGGCCTTAATAGACCTGTTTTGGCCTCGTCTAATAGTCTGTTTAAAGGTCTTCCAAGTCGTCTTCATCCATTTGGTTTATAATTCAGCATTACTTTTGGTATCCTGTTGTTGTTCATTCTTGTAGCATGGTGTAGCCAATTTGATTTGTATCTTCTTAAGAAGTTTCTCATCAACTGGTTCTACTTTCACCTTTTCCAAAATTTCTTCATTCCTTTTGTGGTCAGAAGTGTGGATCCCACTGTTCTGTATGCTAGGCTGTAGTCTCTGTGGTAACAGTTTTATTCAGATATTTCAGTTGTGTGTAACTCGAATAGTCTGAATGGTAGCAGTGGTATTGAGATATTTCAGTTTCTTCTAGCTCAGGATAGTCAATGATTACAGCTCTTTTAAGGTATTTCAGTTAATATGAATCAGTTATTTTGTCTTTGTTGTAGATATGTCAGTACATGGTTTTATAATTATGTAGTTTTCAGTAATATTCTTCTCTTTTTCAGTTCCCTTCAGTTTACTGCAAGAATCGTCGACGTGCTCTGGAACATACGTGGATAGGTTAGAAACATATTTTAATTACATTTATTTGAGCCATTTATTTTGAAAGTGGTGTAAGTCAAATTTTGAAGAAAATGAGGTTATGTTACATATGCATACAGATTTAGAAAATTTATATATTCGAAAAACGAATTCAGGAAGTTCAGTTAAAAAAATCTGTATAAAGTTGCAAGGACAAGTGTAAGAATGTACTCATTTTGAAAATGAAGTCATGTCAATTGTTTTCTCTTAAATCATATTGGTTTCTTTAAGCCTTTTAATGAATAATTTAATTTATAATGGATTGTCATAAATATGTGTTTCCAAATGATGAAACACATCTTATAACATCAGACAGTGATTCAGGTAAATAAATGTATATAATATCTTTTGAATTAAATAATGTTAATTTTTGAGGCTATGTTCCTGGAATGCTTAACTTTCTTTAACGTGTTTCTTGTAACTAATATTCCTTTTAATGACATTTTGAATTATATTTGTTAATATGTGTCCAAATATGACCCATAAAATGATTAAATATTAGCAAAATATGAAGAATTTTGGAACTCATCATCAGATGAGGATGGTGCTTCTGCCTCTTTGGATAGTAATTCTGTACTCAAGCAGCCAGTAGCTCAAGAAATAAAAACAGGGAGAATGCGCAGAAATTACCACACACCCAATATATAAGAAAGATTAAGTGGAATAGGTGTGAAGTATATTCCATTCCAAAATTAAAGTTTGTTGCTGTAAAAAATGTGAGAAGAATGACTGCCATTACAGACAAATGTGTAAACCTCATAGATGCTGAAGAACAACTGAATACTTTTGCAAATTTTTGGAATATGGGAGATTTAAAAAACAAATGTGTTTTTATGAGAACATGTTTAGACAAGACATTGTGAAAAAAGGCAACCTATAAATTACAAGGGCAGATGAAGGTTCTGTAGATTTAAATGTTATCTAACCACCAGGAAAAAGTACCGTATATTCTCGAATCTAATCCGCACTCAGTTTTTGGCGATTTCTTAAACGAAAAAAGTTAGTTCGCAGTTCTAATCCGCACCTTTCCTTCAACCACCCCTTGCCCATGGGGCGACTGATTGAATAATATTGGATGTTACCAATGCATTAAAATACGACGCTACGCCTGGGGCCGATGACTCATACCGATACCATGAGGCGGGGCGTTTCTCAACAGACGTGCGCAATCTCGTCTGAATCCAGCTTGCGCCTTAGTTGTTGAAATGTGGTAGGTGCTTGTTCCAAGTTGTCGTGTACCGTAGTTATGGAAGAGGGACGCCTGAAATCTAAACGACTCTCATATACGGCAAAGTTCAAACATGAAGTTATTCGGTGCGCAGAGGAGAATGGAAACCGCAAAGCCGCTGCAATTTTTGGAGTTGATGAAAGCAACGTTCCACTGTGGCGGAAACACAAGGCAGCGATCAGCGGGTGTGAGGCGTCACGAAGGAAATTCACTGGACCCAAGAAAGGACAATTTCCTGAAATTGATGATGCAGTCTTCACGTTTCTTGAAGAGAGACGCAAGACTGGACTGCTTGTGAGTTATGATCTACTTCGCGAGGAGGCGATAAAGAAGGCCAGATCTTTGAACATTCCTTGAAGTCGTTTTAAAGCCAGTAAGGGATGGGCCATAAGGTTCATGCGCCGAATGGGGCTGGCGTTGCGGCGTAGGACGACGATATGCCAAAAGCTCCCAAAAGATTTTGAACAAAGGTTGTTGAATTATCAACAATTATCATCAGAAGATGACATTATATGGGAGGACGATGTTGAAGATAAAGATGATAGTGACTGGGTGGAGAGCACGGATAACGATTCAGTTATGAGTGATGACGGCGAGTCTGATGAATAATAAAATATAATAATAAATAATAAAATAATAAATTATTGTATTGTATTGTTCTTACGGCATGTACAGCAGCTCTATCATTTTTTCCAAAATCCAGCTCTCGACCGCGAATCTAATCCGCATCTGATTTTTTAGCCCTCTAAAACTGTAAAAAGGGTGCGGATTAGATTCGAGAATATACGGTATATTGATGTGTAAGAAATTTTTTGAAGACCTTAATGTTGCTGTAGGTTTATTGGATAGTACTGTTTGTCCAAGTGTTCACAAAACAGACTTGTATGAGAAAATGACAGTCTTCCCAGAGGATAAATAAAGTAGTCATCAAAATTTTCTTGTGTTTGAAAGTCATTACACAAGGTCTCATAACCCAAGAAGAAAATATTTGAGCCCTGATCTGTATATTAGAAAAATATTCAACTTCTGTGTTGAAAAATGTGTAGAAATTAACTTACGCCATAATAATGAATGGATATATAACAAAAATTAATGAGGAACTGAGTTTGTATTATCACTGTCCATGCAAAGACATGTACCAAATATGTGATATGCTGAATCTGAAAATTAAAGCGTCAAGTAATAATGAAGGGGGCGAAAACAGTCCTTAAGCAGCAACATGATGTTTACTTAAGAATCACTTTTTCCTTATTTTTTAATAATGACATGAACTTCATAGATTATTATAATAATCACTGGTGCAGAATTTTGAGTTTCTGAAGAATTATATCATGTGCAGTTGAATAATCAAAGGGATATTAGCAGCTAAGTAAATATAAACTTTAATAAGTACAAGGTCGGTCACATAGTGAAATCTGCCAACTGGTTTGTAATTTCTGGTAGAAATAATGCTGTGGTAGCATAGTGACCCATTCCATATCTCTGCTTGGACCTAATGTTCAATGCTGCAGATGACGTAGCCAATTCTTTTGACAGTTCTTATACAATACATACTTATTTCGTCTTCTTGTTCAAGCCCAGCCTCTGTACACATTCCTTCATTTTGAAACTGGTTTTGCTATATGAGTCTGACTTTGGGAGATGTATGGTTGGGACATTAGTCAGCTGCTTGCCTGCATCTGCTTGTGTTCAGCTTTTGTCTGTTATGGCAACAGCATCACAATGTGTAGCACAGTATTGGTTCTTGCACTTGTCCACTTCACACAAGAAGCTTCAGGTATTTTTTTAACACACACATTTTTCTTTAGTATAATACCAGAAGAAAGTAACACTGTTTATGGCCTTAGGAGCATACTGCTGTTCCCATATATGTGTATTGAGTCTTTAGCATTATAATTATGAATTGTTTCATTTCATAAGTCAGTAACTAAAGGAGTGAACGCAATAATAACACAGTCATGTAGAAGATAAAAATGGAACCTAGGAATGTGTCCAGTGTATTAGCGATTCTGAACATTTTGTTCCCACAGTCCTAATTAGTTACATACAACTGAGTAATTATTTTTTCTTATATTTTAATGTGATAATTTTGTCTGTTTTAGGTTTCATAATGATAAGTGTGGAATGGCTCCGTTCTTTGTCTTTGGTGACTTTAACTTCAGGACAGATACACAAGGAGTTGTCAAAGTCAGTAGAAGTTTTTTTGTTTTCTACTGTGTAATGTTGGTTTTGGAGTGGATGCTTTGATTCAGGGCAGTTTGGGTAGCAGTACATGTTGATAGATAGGTTAGTAATGACTCGTATAAATAAACTGTGAAACCCTCTTTTAGATGGTTTTTTTTTATTCAACAAATCAAATGTATTAAGCAGAAAAATTTCTTGAAAGGGTATGAAATTGTGTTATTATTTTGTAATTCTGTAGTGAAATTGACATTCACTTTTCTAGAATAGGGTAGAGTACAATAGAGTAGAGTACCTTAGGGCGGGCACCACAGTGACGCACCTCGACTATATCCGATCTTTTGTGCAACCTTTTGCATAAGCTTCCAGCAGCCCCACACTTGGAACAGAATTTGGTACCTTGGTGATGGAGATGTCAGCAAAGTCACCTGGTTTCAAGAAATGATGGCCCAGGTGTCTGAATCTTAATATGGCCAGTGCCTCACAGTCACAAAGAAAATGTGAGGTTGTTTCAGATGCCTGTTTGCATCTATCACCCGTGGGGCTGTCTACCAGCCCCAGTTTAAGTAGATGTCCTTTTAAATGACAGTGTCCTGTTAGCAGTCCCATCATTATTCGTAGCTTGTTTCTGCTCGAGTTGAGTAACTTCCCTGCTCTTTTAGCAAAGGGTCTTTTAAGATAGCCCTTAGCCTGCCTTTGTGCATGAATTGACTGTCAATACTCCTCATGTTTCCTCCTTGTCCAGCCCCTGATCACTCCCCTGGAACCTTTGCAGATAATCCAAAGGCAGGCTCAGGTCCTCTAAATGGAAATGAGGAGCCTTGCCTGGCAAATTTATCAGATATTTCATTTCCATCAGTCCCCATGTGTCCTGGCACCCATAACACTTGAATCCTCTTATGTTCTGCCAGTTTCACCAGGGATTGATGGCAGTCCCGACCAATTAGAATTTACCTAGAAATTGTCAAGGGCCTTAATGGTTGCTTGACTGTCGGAAAGAATATAGATGTTCCTACCTATGTCGCCCTTTTCTTTATTCCCAATTACACATGCTTGAATGGCATATATTTCAGTCTGGAATACTGGAATACTGTGGTGTGGGGCCTAAGGGTAAAGCTATGCCACCCTCCTGGGCCCCATCAATACCCCCAGCATCAGTGCCTTTATTGGTCTTGGACCTGTCTGTGTACCAGACCAGGCCTCCTTTAATATTTGGTGTGAACCCATTTTGCCATTCAAAATTGTCAGGGACCTTGACCGTGAATGGCTTGTAGTATGCATATCTCACTATCATCCTGTCAGTTCCCCATCTGTAGGATGGGCTCATGCTCCATGTTCCGAGATTGTCTAGCTTGCCCAAAATTTGGATTTAGGTTTCCACTGCTGGCTGCACATTAGTCTGTAGATCCCTGCCTGGGCCTCAGCTTCAATCATCACATGAAGAGGAGGGAGTCCCAGGAGGATCTCCATTTCAGCTGCTGGGGCTGTCCTCATGGCCCTTGTGATAGGCAGACTGGCCATTGTCTGCAACTTACAACTTCCATCCTGCTGACCTTGTATGTATCCCTAGGTCACCAAGCTGAGGAGCCATAGGATAAAATGGGTGTGGTCACCATGGTGTATATCCAGTAGGCTACACTACTTTGGGTTTTAGACCCTAAGTTTTACCACACATGTCCTTACGCATCCAGAAAGCCTTGTAGGCCTTATTCATTATATTTTTCAGTTGTGCCTTGCTTGTCAATCCCTTGTCCAGAATAAGTCTAAGGTATTTGAGTTTGGTAGACAGCTGCAATGTTTGTCCGTAGAGGGTTTGTTCCTTTAGTCCCCTTAAATCTCCCTTCCTAGTGAATGGTACTATCACCATCTTTTGAGGATTGATAGACAACTGAGTTCTATCATACCACTGTTGTACCACACCCAAATCGTCCTGAAGTTCTGAGATGGTGTTCAGGAATTTTCCTCGTAATAGGATAGCAGTATCATCTTTGTGCCCCATTGTATAACAAACACTCTCATTGAGTCCTCTTATGAGTTCGTCCACAACCAGGCTCCTCAGTAGAGGCGATTTAGCACCTCCCTGTGGGCAGCCCTCGATCACAGACCCCTCCAGAGTTTCTCCTCCAAGTGTGGCTGTAATCTTCCTGCTGGACCTGACCCACTGATGAGTTGTGCACCCAATCCCATGCTGTTCAGCAGCTTTTATTGTAACTTCAAAAGAGGTACTGTCAAAGGCTCCCTCTATGGCTGGGAAAGCTCAAGTGCTATTTCCCTGTGTTCCACTGCATTCTTTGTGTGTGTGGTCACATTGTGCAGGGCAGCTTCAGTGGACTTGACCTGGTTGTTAAGACAAACTGGTTTCAATATAAGGGATAAAATCTCAGTATCTTGTCCCTCATGCCTGGCTATCAGTTTCTTTGTTATCTTCAACATGGACGATAGATTAGTAGGACAATATGCTTTAGCCTTGGTATAGTCAGTCTTCGTGGGTTTAGGGATAAACATCAGCTTAACCTGTCTCCAAGCTTTGTGTATATACCCTCTTGCCAGACAGGCTGTAAATATACAGCATAAATGAGTGACTAAATGCTCAATTCCTTGCTGCAGTAGTGCAGGCACAATTTCATCAACCCCTGCCGACTAAAATGGTTTGAACGTTTTTATTGCCTATTGTATTTTGGATTGATGACCCTTACAGACAGTTCTCAGTCCTCCCAGTTAACTACAATTGCTCTCAGGTTTTGGCTGCCCCTGCACTTCATGGTCACTTCACCTCTCTGAGTTCCTGGAAAATGAATCCTGTAAAGTTCCTCGAGGGTCTTTTCTCCAGTTTATGTATTTTGGCCATCAAGTGTTTTAATAGATCCCCACCCTGTTGGCCATCTGACTGGCCATGGTTCTCATGAGTCTGGCCCTGTCAGGTACATCCTGGAACCCTCAATGTGACACTTTCGTAATTGATAAATAATTACTGAAATTTCAGAGGAGCATACTGTCTGACACTGAATTTGAAGGCATTATGATCCTTCAAAACATCCGTAACCACTGAGCAGTCAGCATGACATCATGTCCCAGAAGATTTAAATCTTCAGTGAAAGTGCTGTTAGAATTAGGAAGTTGCTAGACACTGGACATTACAAAATATTAACGAAGGGGAATATAGGGTAACAGGAACTGAACTTGCTGTGATCTTTCATGTTTCAGTTAGAATATGACAGATTGGTGGGTGGTACGTGACTTTTTATTACTCCGCTGATTAATTCATGTTCTGGCGCAGAGTTAGAAAAGGAAGTTGGAGGTAACAGGAAGTATAGAGGTGATGAAGGAAGTCATGTTTTGCTTTTTAGTGACAGGGTGGTGCTTAAGGAATGTGCATATTTGTGTGCATTTATTTAGTGTTGTATGTATAACAATAGTATGTTTTAGTGATCATCATCATTAAGTTGATTTTGTAACTTCTCACCCCTCATAGGAATAGTTTATGTTATAAAGTTCATATAATGTATGAGTATGTCATAGAAAGGGCACTGTCATTCAGATTTTAGTGAAAGGTGATGGTTTGTTGTAAGTTGATCACAATCTTTGCATTTGTAGGGTCTCATAAGTTTGTTTGCTGTGTTGTTTAAGTTGACTGAAGTAGAATTATGTTCTGTTGGTCTTCAGAAGTCATTTTATGTACTTTGTGGATTTCCTTATTGAGGAGGTGACAGCCGGAAGACTGGAGAAGCTTATAGATGGATGGATGGATGGGTGAGTGGGTGGGTGTGTGGGTGGATGGATGTGTGTATGTTATGAATTGGTGATGATTTTGTAAATATAAGTAGTCTGAGGTACAATGTGTCTCCCTGGATTGATTGATTGATTGATTGATTGAGGACTGAATCTGGGAAGAATGCTGTGACAGAAATGAAGCTAGTATTGCAGTGATGAAGGTGGTATTGCACTCTACTTTCAGTTTGAAATTAATACCGAGATTTTCATAAAATAGCAATATTGTGTTTATATATATCATGAATGAAAAATTCTTTTTCTAATAGTCCAGAAATTGCAGAGATACATTGAAAAGTGTTGTTACTGATAGAATTCCTTATTTGTTCATATTTGTTATATTTTTTATTTTTATAAATTGTTCTTATTAACTTTCTCCCCCCTCCTAATTGTTCCTGGTCTTAGTGTTAAAAATGTTTGTCATTTATAGTCTCATGTGGAAAGCTGTTGAACTATTTGTTGCTTTAGTTCTGGGTTCTTCAATAAATCGTGTGCTGTCTGAGGCCAGTGTTCCTGCACATGCTACCTCCAGCAAGAAATAAGTAAAAAAATGTGAAATTCATGGTTCAGTCTTTTGGCTGGGAGAGGATTAATTAATTCTTATAGCATTATAAGTTGCTTGGTTTCATTTCAGTTTCCTTCTGTGCATGTGTCCTAATGATCTGCTGCTGTCATCTGCCCTAACTTAGAAATCTTGCATTTTACAATAGTTGGAGGTTCTTTGTCTGACAGTCTATGGTCTCTCATTAACAGAAGTTGGCAGAAGGTCTAAACCCAGTTAGACTGCAGAGTAATAAAAGCACTGATCACACGAAGCTGCAGTACCGTGATGGGACAAGCCAGGTCAGAAGGTTTATTAATATATGTTCTAAGATGTGTAGTGTAACATCTTTTGGAAATTTAAGATAATTATTTTTTCCTTTGGCCAACGTTGTTTGACTAAACTTTGTTGGCACAGTGGATTTATGTGTTTCGGTTTCTGGTTCTCTACTCTAGGAATGAAGTCATACATATGCAGCACTAGTATATCGTAGAAAGACCTCAATCATCTATCAAGTACTAGGAGACCGTATATTTAAACTTCATGTCCAGAACTCTGTGCTGCCAGACAGCTTTTGTATTCAAAGAGGAATGGGTAATCAAATATCACTTAAAAGAAAGGGATAGAATAGTACTGGTTATGTGCTGTTTAAGACTTAAGAACTGTGTATTAGAAATACTGTATTTACCTGAACGTAAGACGTCTCTAGTCCAAGACGACCACCCCAGATAAAACGCGTCTGTCAAGGGAAAATATATTTATCCAAATCTAAGATGACCCCCCAAAAATAAAATGTTTGCTAAGAAAAAATATTTTACTATTAATTTAATGCACTTAATACACAAAACATGTCAGATTCTATCTACCTTTACAAATCAGTGTCACTGTCTCCATCTTCACAGTCAGTGCCTTCATCTTCCTCACACTCACTCCTAACATCCCCATCCTCTTCACTGCCATTCCACAACATATCATCATCAGTCCCATCCACTGCATTGGATATACAGCACTTCTTATAACACTTCACAGTCACTGCTGGTGAGATGCACATTGACTAAGGAATACATTTATATTTCTTGGTTTATAAACTTACTTGAACCCTAGAAGAATATTCACAGTATTCTCCACAGATGGTGTTAGTGGTGTTAAGCATTTTAAATACATACATTCTGGATTTTTGTGTTGTGTCTGTGATCTAATCAGTCTGAATTCTTGACTCTTTTTATGATTTTTTAATTTGTGGATTGGTCCAGGTTTTATTTTTGAGTCTTGTAGTTAATTTGTAATTTTTCAATAGCCATTTTCCTGTTACTACCCTTGGACTAGATCTGTTCTCAGGTGCATATCTTAACAAGTTACAAGTTGTGCCCAGTGACTGAGAATAGCTCGATCTAAGGGGTCCACCAGGTTAGGTGCTGCTTTGCGCAAAGACAGAAGAGGGCCGGTTTAAAAAGAAGTTGGTGTCAGTTAACTTCGGTTGTGCTGTGTTCTCTTTGTTTACTCATGATGATTTGGTGATGCAGGCCTTGGTTTGGCTCTGCATGCTTTGGTTCAGAGCGAACCGGTTGGGCGCGGTTTGGTTCAGCACTTCATATGCGAATTTAAAGCAACCTCACATATTTAAGCACCAAATTTAAGGAAAATCCTCGTCTTGCATTCGAGTAAATACAGTATGTCAGTAACTCGTTATTATCTAGAGTATGTGGGTTTTAACATTTTCATCTCAGTTTTTAGACTGTTTCAAACCATTTAACTTAATGTTTGATTGTATTGATTTGTTAACATGGTTACACACTTCTGTAACTATAAGCATTGTAAATTGTTATCCTGGCAAAGTGTAACCATTTTCAAATTTTATGTTCTAGATCATAACAACTAAAGTCACATAGTCTTGGTAAAAGTCTTGATAATGGAGTGACATGACTGAAACATGTAGTCAGCTGTGTCAAATCAATACATATTTCTATTTAGTTTGTAATTATACACAGTGGAATGCAACAAGTTGAAGTATATGCTGGTATTATAATTTAACTTTAGGTTTATAATCAATAGATGTACTCTGTTAGATCATCCTACTTTTGGTATAGAATAAACAGGACAGGGATTTGCAATGTTAGGACATTTTATGTAGATTTAGGTAATGTATTAATGTACAATCATGTTCTGTAATAGATCGGCTGACTTGGGGTAGGAATTTTCAGTGTAGAGCCTAAGTAGTTTCTACAATGTATTTTACATGTTCTTCCAGATGATGGCCCAGTCTGGCCGAAGCATGTAGGAGGAATACTGAATTTGTTCTGCATAACATATTGTGTACTGTTTTGGTCGTTATTGTAGAGTTATATACAAAGTTTATATTGTATAATGATCCATGATCATTCTTTGAACGGTTATAAGCCAGATACACGTAGACATTGTTTTACACCCCACTTGTTTTATGCCTTTTTGCATTAACACTCGTTGCCAATATACACCACTTATTAATTTACGCCCTCTCATTTTCGGTTTAACAGCTGTTGGCTGGCTGTGCTGTATCCTACCTATAGCATTATTTCTTATGGGAATATCATTTTTGATTTATGCCCACTTTTTCAGGAACACAACTAGGGCTTAAAGCAAGAGCTTGGTGTATATCTTTAATGTCTGAAACTCTATTCAAGATGGCAATTAAAGCACTCATGCCGTGTGATTTTGTGTGAGGAACTTATTGGCTTACAAAATAAGTATGTTTCTGGGACGAGAGTTTGACTGTAACAGGATTCCTTAAGTCAGGTTTTTAAAGGGGAGATAACTTTGAATTCTGAAGAGGAAACATTGGTAAATAATTCAGGTTTTGTCCTGAGGCTACAAACAATTTTATAGTAGATATCTGAATAGCTGTGTATGTGAGAAAACTATCTGTCTTTGTTATCATTCCCAAGCTTGTTAGCCATTATTCTCTGTGACATGCATCACCTCTGTCAGCCCCCAACACTGTCAATGGCAACAATAGGGTCCTAGGGTGGAGCTGCCTGTGGAGGCTAAGACTGGGGCTGGACCATATCTATGTAGGACAGGATTTTCTACAGTGTATCCCTGCTTGGGGTTAAGCCACCCATAGAACTGCAATGAAGCAACCACTTGGTCAGACCGCAGGGTTATTGATTAGGGGAAAATTTTCTCAGTGATTGAAACGTGAAAGGAAGAATATGACTTGAATTTTCTTTTAAGCCTGGTGCAGGTGAGAGAGGCAAATTTTAACTGTTACAAGTAAGAAGTTTTCACTATCAAAGGATGTCAGGATAAAAGTGAGATACAAACAGTGATTTCAATTTAGGTTTCTTTGTGATGATGGGGAGGGATGAGGAGCTTCTTGCCCTAGTCATAGCTGCCCTGCTTCTTTGGAACACCAAACTAGGAACATCACCAGTTTGTTGCTGCTGCTGTTGGTGGTGGTGGTGGTGGTGGTGTTGTTGTTGTTGTTGTTGTTGTTGTTCTTGTTGTTGTTCTTCTTCTTCCTCCTCATTTTCTTCATGACCACTGTAGTGTAACCTTCATCATAAATTGCAGCACAATAAACACTTTTTTTTCATGTTCAGTACTTGCATTCCACTGGAATTACCAGAATTCACTTGGGGCAAGATATAAGTAGGGCCAGCAGTTGGCATGTCCATGTATGATTTGGTCTCATTGGCCACAAAAGCAGCTTCACAGCAGAGCATCTTCTGAATAGGCGACATACAGCAGTGACCTTCTGCCACAGAAGTCTTATCCAATTTGATGCACACTTTCATCCTAATTTCTAAGTATTTTCACTTTAGACAAATTTAGGACCATTTATACTATATTTTCTACTAATTTTTTAGCACATCCCCCATTGACACAAATAGTCTTGAACTAGGCACCAAGTTACACAGTTTCTTTGTTGTTGTGAGGCACCAGCTGACGCTCATAGACACCTTCAGAGTAGACCTCTCAGAATGTAGAGGAGTATCCTCGTCGTGATTAGCATATTGTTTGATCATACATGACTCGCACTTATAGGAGTACTCATCATACACAATATTGACAGAGTACTTGGTGTCACTAAGCTGTGGGCAAGATTGATGAAGGCAAGAAGCATGAGGCCCAATACTTCTGTTTCCAATAAAAAGCCCTTTTACATACATTGTACTGATCTTTGATTGCTGTCATTTTGCCAGTATGGCAATCGTTACACCGACCCTCACTGACTGATGTAACACAAGTACACAAAGCAGGGGTCAACTGCAACACCAATAAAAAAGGAGGAGGAGAAAGAGGAGGCTGATCAATTGATTGTGTGTACATGTGCATTCTTGTGCATGCGTGCGTGAGAGAGAGATTAATGGAATTTGAGGAAGTGGTTACTGTCAGAGTCTGCATGACATGAATTGTTGGTCTTGATGCATCATTTGATATCATGTGCACCTGGAAAAAAGTAAGGGAGAAAGGAGGGGAAAGATAGAAGTATTAAAGTGTACGTAACAAATGAAGAGACTCGGTGGTGAATTTTCAGCAGGACTTCCCTCTAGTATTTTAAGTACCCATACTGAGTTTAATGTTCTTTATTTTTTTAATGTTTATTAGTTGAGTTTCAAGTACATTTCTTTGGGTGTGACTGGTAAACCCACGTTTTTGCCAGTGCACATCCACTATATTGTTAATGAATACAGCTTACCTACGCTATTTATAATGATTTGAAAGGTTCTTGTCTCATCCAAATTATTTGTAGCCTATCGATCCTACATAAAGTTCTCCCTCTCCCCCCAGCCTCAATTCTTCTTTCTTCACCTGGTTTTCCCATGTACATTTTATCTTGTATGTGAGGGTGCCTGAATTTCTCTGTTCAGTGGCATTTTTGACAGTGAGTATCTTGCTGAGTGCTATTTCTTCGTTGATATGTGACCATTTGTTGTTCAGGGGCTTCTCTTTCCACCAGTGCGTTTCTGGGCATTTCAACAATAGATGGGATTCGCTGTCCTCCTCTGCACATAGAAGGCATCTGCGCCTCCCTGGGCCCTCCCCCCCCCAACTCCTCTTAGTTTCCACATTCCCAGCATTAACCATACTATACCATTTATTTCTCTCATAGTGCAACAGGATGTATGCACCTCTCTTCCCCAAGAGTGTTTAAATTCGCCATATAGTGATGGCGATCTTCTCTCTCATTTTGACTAGCCACCTCTGTTTTGGATATCAGTATATCTCATTTTGATAATGTGGTATGTGTTCCTTATTTCTGTCTCTCCTGCGTTTTTTTTTGTATGTAGCCCAGTACAATTGTATCTAGTTCTTCCCTTAGTTTCTGTGCCCAGTAAAGTTTGCCTTATTAAATAAAATCCTCTTGGTCTGTCAGCCAAGTCAGGTGCTTAAAGTAAGCCCACATTTTAAAGACCAGCTTTGTCTGTGTCATCAGGGGTCTGATGTAACTTGGTACACAGCTTTGGAGAATTATATACCTGCACAAGGCTGGAGCTCATAATTGGACTTGAGCCAGTGGGACTGTGGGGTGGAATCCAGCATTTGCTGTGCTTGGCCTTGATTCTCACTGAATGAGTCTCGGATCTGTTTGAACATGTTGTACTAGTCACAGCTTGCCAGATTAACATGAAACCCCTCTTTGTATTGAAGTTGTCGTGATGTAACCTGATCTCTGTACTGTCCTTCACTGTGCAGTCATTTTTTGCTTTATTTGCATGTACTGTTCAAGTTTATGCTATGACTGGTATCCGTAATATGATGCTCTGCCATAGTAGACTTCTCTAGCTGGCCAAGACATAGGTGCCTCATGTTCCTTGCATTTTGTTTCTGTGGGCAGGACCAGATGCAAGGATGTATGAGGCACCTAACATCTTGGCTGGTTGGAGAGAATGCTTGGATGGAGTATATTATGGGACATATCATGATATTCAACAGCACATACATACTAGATAAAACAGTGAACTGTGTGTATTGTATTCAGATACTTATATTAGTTGAGTCAAACTGTACAAAGGCTGCATCTGCTTTACACCAGGGTGTGGATTGTATCGTGAAAGAAGTTGCAGAGATCCGGTTATATCACATTTAGTGGAGTATGGCTGCCTGTGACTATTAGGCTTAAACAGATCAATGAACTGTCCGGTGAGAATCACGTCCAAGCACAGGAGTCATCAGACTCCACCCAGTAACCTAACCAGGTTGTGTCTGACTATGAGGTCCAGCCTTGTGCAGGTATATAACTCAGAAGGTTGGGTACTGTGCCATATCAGAACCCTGGTGATGGAGTCAGTCTCTCAAATGTTGGTTTAGTTGAACCACCTGACACAGCTGTCAGCTTGAGAGGATTTGATTGAATGTAGTCACCGTGAAAACTTCAAGATGTACATCATTGTACTTGGTAGGATACCAGTAATTTGACAGCCAGAAATATTACGTTTTTAGCAAGTGTTATATATATGTACATTCTAATATTCACAAAGTGCTTTGAATATTGTCAGATTACAAGATGTTTTCGGTAAACTCTGTAAGAAGTAACATGAAAGATATACTATGTACTTGGCAGGGCATAAGAATGTTTTGTGAAATGTATTCTATTTTAATTTAAATGATGCCTGTCTGTATGCTATGTAATGAGTATTGTTATTCAGTTCTCTCTTCAGTAAAAGTTTAAAAGAGTACCATTAAACTTTCAGTACTCGTGGCTAATATATAATTGTATGTTTAGGTAATCCTTTCCTTGGGGAAGAAGGAATTCAGTCACCAAGATCACCAAACTGTGTTCATAGAACAAAATGGAAAGTGGGTGAGTTTATGTCATTATCAATATACACATTTTCTTCTAACAGAACCTCACTGAAATTTCTGACAAATTTTTCTTGAAAGTTGAGATTTTGTTACTTCTTACTTTGTATTGCTCTTCCATACAATTGTGTGTGTGTGAGTGTTTCATGTTCTGGAAGAAGCAGGTAGGATTGGTTGCCATGTGTATAAGTAGGATATTGTGGTATATCACAAAGTCAAGTTCTGTAAGAAAATTATGGAAGAAAAGGGACTTACAGATTCTGAAAGAGGAGTAAACACTTGGGTATGATGGGAATTCAGTTTGTTTGGCTGAGTTTACCACTGTCTGGTAGCATGTGAAAGGAGCTGAGTGTGTTATCACTGAGTAGAATAGAATAGAATAATGGGTTCGAGCCCTTACTGTCCTGATGCACGTAGGCCTTTCACAGGCCCTTTGTACCCCTTAAACTGAAGTCCAAGTCATGGGAGCCCTGTCCTTTTAATAAAGTTCCAGATCGCTCCCAGCCTTAGACCTCTGACGTCCTTAGGGTCCAAAAAGAAGGAACATAGATAAGTATGTCTGAGTGTCTCCAGATCTTCACACTCACACAAAACATGAGCTGAGGTCTCCTCCTCTGCTACGCACCACCTACACAAGGGACTGTGAGTCCCAATATGTGGAGGTGTCTTCTCAGGGTGTTATGTCTGGTAAGAAGGCCAGTAACTACCCTGGACTGCATCCTATTAAAGACAGTAGCCTAGTCTTAGCAGCAACACGAGGGCCCAAGATCAATTCTTGAGCCTGTCTCTGAGTGCTGGTAAGACCCTGTCACAGTGTCATGTGCTGTTTTTTTCAGCCAGCACTGAATTTTCTTCTTTATACTCTGCCTCGAGACCCCCGGGGCCGGCTCTGGTACAACAAAATGGTAAATGGGACCCTCCCTTGCGAACTCATCGGCAATTTCATTTCCACGTATTCAAGAATGTCCGGGGACCCAAAAAAGTCCCACAGACTGATAGGTGGAGATATCATTCAACGCCCTTTGGCACTGCCATACCAATGGGGACGTTGTTTTAGCAGCCTGAAGAGCTTTCAAAGCTGCTTGACTATCAGTGCAAATACTAATGTATTTCTCTGATCTAAAATTAATTTGAATTTCATAAGCACAGGCCAAGATAGCATATATCTCAGCCTGGAAGACTGTTACATATTTTCCCAGAGAGATGCTGAGACTCCTACCCAAGGGTTGCCCATAGACTCTGGCCCCAGCCCCCCCCCTCCCTGCCCTCTGAATCCATCTGTGTACCAGATGAGCCCCTTAACCACAGGTGGAGACCTGGGTTCCTTGGTCCATTTTTCTCTAGTCAACATAGTAACTCTGTATTTGGGCTCAAAATTATATGCTGGCCTCATAATATCGTTCCGCATGCTAAATATGGGATCCGATTTTTGAAACCACATTAATATGGCACTATGGCCACGATTGGGGTGAAGGTAAGACCAGCTTCCCAGACTCCGGAATAATGCGCAGCTCACCTCGCCTCGCCTTGAACCACCAAATCAAGTGGTGGAAGACAAGCGAGTACTTCCAAGGCACATGTTGGTGTAGTATGCATAGCCCCCATTATCCCCAGACAAACAGGTCTCTGGATTCTGCTTATCCCTTTCATGGTGCTGGCTGTCTGACGACGAGGCTACCATACTAGAGATGCAAAGGTGATGGATGGCCGAATGATGGAGACATAGAGCCAATAAACCACTTTAGGCTGCAGACCCCACATAGCACCGAAAGACCTCCTACAGGCCCACAAAGAATTGTGAGCCTTCTTCACCTCGATATTCACATGCTCCCGCCAAGTTAGCCGAGAGTCCAGGATCACCCCCAGATACTTGACCGAGTCGGAACGGTGCAGAGTGACTCCAAAAAGAAGAGGTTCAAAGGAACCAGAAAGTTTCCTCTTCTTTGTAAATATGACAATGTTGGTCTTGTTGGGATTAACTGACAAGCCAACGCTGCTGCACCATTTCTCTACAGTGTGTATGGCCCTCTGCATGAGCTCCGACACCGTGTTCGGGAATTTCCCCACTGCCAGCAGACAAATGTCATCGGCGTAACGCTGGCAATAAATATAACGGATTTCCCAGCCTGGTGGGCATGCTGGCTGGTATGCAGTGGCCTAAGAGCCAAAGCCTCGTCCCTTAAATACGTGGGCCATTTCAGAAGTTTTGTGTATGATTTTATTGTAACAAAAATACACGTGTCCTTTACTCAATGTAATCGCCAGCACTGTCCCCACACTTTTCCGATCTATGTGGTAAACGATCAATTGCAGCTCTGTATTCGTCCTTGCGAAAGAGGCAATGACAGCAGTGTTGATATCATCTTCCGAATCAAATCATTTCCCCCGATTATGTTCTTTCACACATGAAAACAGCCAATAATCACATGGGGCAAGATCTGGAGATTAGGGAGGATGTGCCAACACCTCCCAGCCCCAACGCACCAGATTTTGCACATCACGATGGCGATGAGGTGTTGCGTTGTCCTGGAGCAAAATGGCACCACTCTTCAGCAGTTCTGGTTTACGGCGAAGAGCCAGCCACACCTTATCCGGCAAGAGTGAGCAGTAATATGGGCCATTGACCCTGGTACCAACTGGCACGGAATGGTCAAGTACAAGCCCATTTCGGCAGAAGAACATGACGTACATGACTGTCAGAGCACCTTGACAGCGCCGTGCAATTTTCTTCCTCGGTGACATTGGGGCATGCCATTCAGCATTCTGTCATTTAGCTAAGGGTCAAATGAACGCATCCATGACTTGTCAACCGTTAAAATGCAATCGAGGAGTGCACTGCCTTCATTTCTCCAACCCTGCAGATGGGTGGTGGCGAGAAGAACACGTATAACTCTTTGGTCATCATTGAGCATGTGTGGAATCCATTTTGCACAAACTTTTCTTTTCCCCAAGCTGTTGGTGAGGATACAGTAAACACTAGCTGGCGAGATTCCGACTTCTGTAGCAATTACTGTGCATGAAATATTGTGCGCATCTTGAAGGAGAGATTTCACTTGTTTCACGTGGCGTTCATTCATCACAGTCGTTCAGGCTCCACTGCAAGGGGCATCGTCTGTCTGTTCCCAGCCATTCTTAATGGAATTCACCCATCAGCCTCCTCTTGTTCTCTTCCAGTTTAGCGCCAAGAATGGAAAAAATTGCCTGATCTGCGCCACTGAAAGGTCTCCACTTCAACCCTTCCAGCACAGCCGCGGACTGCGAATCGATGCTGAGCACAAGGCAGATCCCACTAGGTTCCTCCTTGCGCTAATACACTGTCCATCGACTGGTGTCCAGTCACCAGTTCATTCTGTGGAGCCGCTGAAACAAGCACTCTGTATCTTCTGCGGTGCCCAGAAACCAAGCCGCCACTCTCTTATAGGTAGGGAGGGCCTCTAGGCCCAACATTCTGAGCCTTGAGCCCTACCATGCATTCATCTTGGGTACTTCACTACCCAGCCAGTCTCTGGTCTCTTTGTCTTGGCATACCACAATCGCAGCCCCTTTAGCCCAGTAGGTATCAATGATCCTGAGGATGAAACCCTCTTCAGGGAGCCTGTCTACAAGCCCACCGATAGCCCACTGGATGCTGACAAAATTATTTTTAGAGACGTGCACCTTCGGGTAGCCATCACAAACGATGGCCGTCCTCGGGCCTTCCTGAGCAGCCCTGGCATAGCCCAGTTGCCCACTGTTCCTGGGCCTCTTCGCCTGCCCGCTCTCAGGAGTGCTGCCAGCGGATTTTTGGCGCTTGCCATGACCCTGCATAGGCTTACCACCTTCCTGAGGTTTGAGCCCAGATGTGCTAGGCCCCTGTCTCAGTGGTTTTACACTCTCTTTCCTTCGGAGCCTGGATGTACTGGGTCTCTGTGGAGTCTGAGTCTGACTGCCTTGAAGCGGGGGTCGGCCGCCGGTAGAGTCCCCGGTGGGAGCCTCTGCCAGCCTAGCCCTCCTGGCCCGCTTCTTGGCAGCACCAATGCGATTATTTTTGCTGCTCGGAGATCTAGGGTGCCAACCTTCTCTGTCAGCACCTCAAGATTCCTGGGGCTGTCAGTACCCGAGAACAGGTGTTCCACCTACTAGTGGGAGTCGCACCTGTCCCAGGCGAACATGAATTCTGCCCGGTTGCCCCTTGCGGAGCCTCCGAGTACGGGGCAGGGGGTTCCCTATAGCTGGAGCCCTCCCTAGAATCCTCATTGGAGTCCCCAGTCAAGGAGTGCTCCTCGGGTTCTGGATCAATCTTTAACTTATCAGTCTTGTTTCCATGAGTAAGGGGAAAAAATTTGGTCCGCCAAACAGAGCCCCATGCTTGGTGAGGCTACATTACAACTGAGAGGTCGCCTGGTATCCCAGAGGGCGCTGTTTACGACAGACTAACCCACTGCCATTCATCCCATAGGCACGGCGCTCACACCGTAGGATTGGGGATTGTTTTTCAAGTTTTAGTGCTTTAGATCCGCTGTGTTCTGCACAAACAGGGTCACCTCCTGTAGTTTGTGGCACTTACCACGCACAGACGGTCTTGGGTGAGGAGAGGCTGTAAAATGCATCCATCACCCCTGGGGAACAAATTACAGTATTCAGACCAGGCCAGAGCCATCACCCCTCGGCGATTATTCCGGCCAAGTCTTGGACTATCCCAAGCCAGGTCTGGCCCGGGCCAACGCCATCACCCTCTGTTGATGACCGGACTGGGGCACGAACCCAGCAACGGTCCCATTGACCCCATGTTATCACTGAAAACATTCAGCAGCAGTTTTGTGTTAACTGTATGGAATGGAGTATGAGGTAGTTACAATGAAACATTTTTAGTCAGCATGAGATCAGACAATGAATCTAATCTGCAAGTATTGTAAATTTCATGTTTTATGTAAAATGGTCATCTGTGTATTTCATGTCTTCTCTTTTGAACTTTATACTTTAATAAAAACTATGAATAATTGTATGTAATTTTTATTTAAAATGTTATCACCTACCTAATATTTAATAATTACACACTTTACTTTATAACTGAGTTGAGAATGATTATATTTTGTCGTTTACTAACCCTTTCTGGTCATCTCTCATGCTCAGTCTGAGATTCAGGTATCACAGTATGTTTAAATGTAAGACAGTCTGATAATTCCAACGTTTCTATCAACAGTATTAATAATGATGAAATAAAATTAGCCCCATTGGTTCTTAGGTGATATTGGAAAATCTCAATTTGTATCCAGAAGTTGGTGAAGTCTTGACAGTTTTCAGTTCAATGAATTGTTATTTTAAGTGTAATTGTAATGGAAGTTTCATTTGATAGAGATTAATGATCACAGCTAAGATATAAGAAATGTAGCAACAGTGATCTAAAATGAATTAAAGTAACATCTTGTAGTCATCCCCTGTCAGAGTTGGGGCTTCACTTTTGTGTTAGAGGGCAGTTCAGTGGCTTTAATTGTGTGGTGTAGTGGTAGGCTGTCAGTATTTCTAATATAAATTCTTTATATTTTCAAGCTAAAAGAGTTTGACCGCGAGCTTGAACCTTTTGCTGATCGATTGTACGAGTTTCCCATCACTTTCCAACCAAGTTATCCCTTTGAAGAGGACAGGAAAGAAGCAAAATGTTACATGCAGACTCGATGCCCATCCTGGTGTGACCGTGTCCTGCTTAGCAACTCTGCAAAATCTCTAGTCAGCAATGTAAGTTTTCAGATAATTCTTTGTACAGTTTCATGTAAGTAATGTTTGCCTCAGTTATACAGGGAGATTCTGAGAAGACTGGCAGTTTTTTTATTTAATTAAATTGTACTTCTTGAATGTATGAAACTGTACAGACGCATTTCCTGAATTAATGACGTAGACTTTATTCACTACACAATTAAGTCCTTTTTTATGAAAGATGTAATCTTCATTAGGTCAGAAATTGAATGAGAAGTCATTACAATGTTAATTGTAGCTAATTTATTTCAGAAAGTGTCATTATTTTTAATCAATGAATGAGAAGTCATTACAGTGTTAAGTGTGGCTTATTTATTTCACAAAGTGTCATTATTTTTAATCATAATTTCTGAGCACATTGATGTGTTTCGCATGAGTTTAGAAATTTGTTGTGGTAAAAATTGGGCTTTTGCAGTGGAAGCCATTCACAGAGAGCTGTTTGCAGTTCCTCATTATTGCAGAATTTGCAACATCCCAAGTGTTGCTTTGGTTGCACAAATAATAGGGTGGATGGTCTAGAAGTTCCTATTAAAACAACTGCAATAGCTCTGGTGTCTGACGTGCTGTGTGGGGTTGCATTTTCATGCTGAAGGATCACACCTCACACCAAATTTTAAGTATTTATAAAAACAGAACTCTCTCACCTTATTTGTTTAAAATGCTTCTATACATTCAAAAGGTTTTTTCAAGTGTACTCCCGATTGAATAATCCATCCACTTCTAATACACACACGTGTGCATGTGCACACGCACACCATAAGGAGGCCAGGACTAGTAGAAGCATTGTAGCTCCAGATGATGGTATACAGTAAAACCCCGATTTAATGTTCTCACATTTAGTGAAATCCTGGATTTAGTGATGATTGTTTCATGTCCCAACAATAGCTCCATGTAAACAATAAACCTCGATTTAGTGAAATATATTCTAATCCCCAGCAATTCATTAAATAGGGGTTTTACTGTATATACCATGCATGCCACTTCTCCTGTCCATATCATATTCAGTGTGTGTGTGTGTGTGTTCATGTGTGTTTGTGTGTGCACATGCACAGAGTGTTTGTCAGACAGCTTTAAGAAAAGAAGTGACTGGGGAGCCCTAGGCATAAATTGAAGGTAAAATTTAAAATGGCATGTGAATAGTATTAAACTGGATTATGGTCATCCTGGATATGATTTCACTCATTCCTTCTGCCCAGAATGTGTAACCAGCGGGTTCCACTGAAATGTTGGTACCTATATGCCAAACTTTGGTTTTGTATCCTTCAAGGCCATAATCTTGATACTTCACTGAATGTGTTTTAGATTAATGAACCTGGCAGTGTGCAGTATGGGCTGATGGGGACATGCATCTGTATGGGAGATCACAAGGTAAAGTATGATTGTTACAAAGTTTTCATTATGGTTTTCTTCCATCTCCCTTTTTATTCATGCTTATTATAAAATTATCAAGAATTCTCATTAATAAGGTGATACTTTGCAGACTTCTGTTTCACTATCTAGAATATTTTTTATATTGATGTGCAAATGGACAGAATGTGAAAAGATTATATATATGGTAAATATATGTACATACTCTTAAATCTAAGAGGGTCTTGAGATTATAAGCTTGCCTGAAACTTATATCATAAAGAAGTTCTGCTATTAATGTAGTACATTTTAATTGAACTAACACTGTGATAGGAGAACAGTGCTAATATCAAAGCCTGCCATTGGACATGATGATAAACCCGTTCCATCCGCCGCTATTGACAATACAAAATGAATATCCAAGTCTTCTGGAATGTTATGCTGTGTTGATTAGTAAACAGTTACCAGTGTTTTGAAGGATATTAGTGCTTCACCTTCAGGTCAAGCAGTCTCAAGTCCCCACCTCTGCTTGGACTCCTGGACCCTGAAGAAGAAGGCACTGCATTTCTTCATTAGACCCTAAGCATATAGTAAGTATGTAGCACAACATAGGTAACTATTTACAAATAAAAATGGTGTAGCATCCCGTAAGATTTGCATCGTTAGCAGCATCACTGAAAACCTCAAATCTCCCACCTGTACAAATCATGAAGCTCCTCCCTATGTAATGTCCAAATATATTCCTGAGCACTGTGTTTGCATACACGTGTAATTATGTTTTTACCTCAGACACCCATTAGAACCAACGAGCATAATCATTGTTTTGTGTGTCCCAACATTTAGCACTTTGGAAAGTAAATGAAATTATTGCAGTTTTCAAACTGTATGCTGTCAAATTTTTGTGTAATCTATTCCTCTCATAATTTCTTCATAAACCTACCACTCTCTCATCCAAGAGTCATCCTGGAAGGGCTACTAGTTATGTATTCATCATTCATTCCATAGTCTGTCTTACGAGAGGTCCACAACCTCTTCCAAAGCGAGTTCTCCACAGAGTGTAATCTTAATGCTTCCTCTTTCAATTTCCAGTATCATCTCTTTTCATTAAGGTCATTCAGTAGCTGCTTACGCCTCCTTCCTCCTCTTACCATCACTTACATCCTTCCTCCATCTTTAGAAGGCAGTTCCTACACAAGATGTGACTAATCCAGTTAGCCACCCTTCTTTTCATTGTTTGTAGGACATTCCTCTCCTCCTTGACTCTTTGTAATACTTTTTCATTTCTCACACGATCGGTCCAACTGATATTCTGTGTACTCCACCAGCACCACATCTCGAAACTTTCCAGGTATTTCTGATCTACTTTCTGAAGTGCCAAGTTTCAGCACCATACAAAGCTATGCTCCAAATGTAGCACTTTACTACTACTTAGTTTCTTCCTTAAATTTAAGATCAATTTGCTGGTGAAAAGAGCTTCTTGTTGAATGCTGTTTTTGCCATGGCAATCCTGGATTTAATTTCACGTGTACATCATGCAGCATTTGTTATCATGCTACCCAAATATTTGAAATATTCCACATTCTCCAGTTGCTTTTGATCTATCATAATCTGTACTGGGGATGGTTGCCTTCAGATTCTCATTACCTTGGATTTCTTCCACATTCATTGCCATTCCATAGCATCTTCCAATTTCAGTTAGTCTATCTATGTCCTGTAGCACCTTTTTTTCCTTAGCCAGTAGCACAATAATAATAATAATAATAATAACCATGGCTCGACAGCCCTATATGGGCTTGGGCCTCCTCTTTCCGAGGTTACGAGGTCTTTGTGCATTTGCGGCAGTGAGGGACCGGCTGACTGGCTGCGCTTTTCAACTTGATCCTGATGTGAATGCCAGAGCCATCTGGCAGTCAGTCAGGAGACTTGGGTGAGAAATGGCCTCTTAATTTTGCTTACAATCACTACTAGTTCTATTCATGCCGTAAGGTTCTTTTACGACATGGGACCGACGGCTTTACTTCCCCTCCGAAGGAAGTGGTGCTCCGGATTTGTATCATCCTTAAAAATCCATTGACCTCGGTCGGGATCGAACCCGCGAACCTTGGGTCCAGTGGCGAGCACGCTAACCACTAGTCCACCGAGGTGGACAGCCAGTAGCACAAGGTCATCTGTATATTTCATGGTGCGAATTACTTGTCCTTTTATTCTGAAGTCTCCAAACCCTTCAAGAGCTTCCTTAGTGAGGTACTTGCTGAACGTATAAGTTAAATAGAAACGGTGACAAAAGAGCATCCTTGTCTACCTCCTCTTCCAGTCTTAACATTTCTTGTCTCCCTGTGGTCAAGTCATACTTTAACACTCTGATCCATGTACATTTTGCTGATAAATCTTCTTTCGCCCCCATCGATACCAGTTTTCTTTAGGATCTACATTAATTTGGTCTAGTTTACAGAGCCAAATGCCTTCTACCAGTCTATGAAGCAAGCACACAATTCTTCATTTATATTCAAAGTTCTTTGTGATATTATTCTCAGCAACCCAGTTGCATCTATAATTCCTTTTCCTCTTCTGAATTCAAACTGATCTTCTCCAAGTACATCCTCAATTTTCATTTCAATCCTTCTTGTAAGTATCCTCGCTCATCTTTGCTGTGTGTTGAATGACACTGATTGTGCGATGGTTGCTGCATTTTGTAGCTTCTGGCTTCTTTGAGGCAGTCATTGTAACTTAAGTGAAAGTAATATATGCGGTGAAAAAATTTTCTGCCATTAACAAAACTCAGAGTTCCATTACTGGTACAATAAAGCCATCTCTGAAGTCTTTCCCTAGCCTGTCGTAGTGTGTGTGTGTGTGTTTGGGGGGGGGGGGGGTGCTGTTGGGATGTTCTATAATGTGCCAGTTTTTTCATTGAACTGTTGTTAGGGCCCTGTACAACCTTATGGAACGTTTCTGTACCTGCTTATTCAGTGATTGCATGTCACTAGACTGTTAGCTATGCATGCTTCAGTGTTGTTCTGAGAGAGTGGAGGTGTCATACTCCTCTCCCACTCCTGTAACACTGCAGTTTGAATTTATAGTTGTTTGTGGGAGAAAAAGTGGTACACTTCTAAGGCTGTATGGATTTCCATGGAGTACAATTGATACAATATACAAGTGGGATTTTGTACTGATTTTCAACATTGTGACTGTCCATGTGACAATCACAAGAAGGACATATTCTTGGTGTCTCCTCCATCCACAACCTGTACATTTTAAGTGAACTCATCCAAAAATTATGAAAGTGACACCAACATGTATTTATGTAGGGAATGGATGGATTATGAAATTATTTTATGCAATTAAATTGTTAGTTACATGTCTGTGTATGGACATTTGACTGTATGAAGAAAGTAGGGAAGAAGAGAGAAGAGACAGATTGTACAAAATTACATCTTATATGAAGCACTAGGTGTCAGATATTAACTGGTATTCACCTGCAGCCCTGAATTGTTAATTGCAGTTTTATTTTTGTGGAAAGCACGTATATGTCCGTTAGTTGTTCCAGCTGATTTGTTCACCACCACCTTTTTCTTAATCCTGTCGCTACTTTGTGTTTTTATTTGTAAGAATTCTGCACAGGAGCTTTATGTTGTTGTTTCTTTACTTCATACATGCAGCCTGTTTTCCTGAGCTTTCACTTCATACTTGATGGGAATACTGGCAGGTATAAGCAGTAACATTCGTCCACTCTTGACTGTTTTGCTTTAGTGTTGCATTTGATAGAAGGTGAATAGATTCTGCTTTTATGATTTTACACTTTGTTTTTTGTGTGTGTGTGCGTGCGCGTGCACGCACGTACATGCATTATTGTAAACATATGCAAAATGTTTTATGTAAAGCAGTTTTATAAGCATTATTCACTTTTGTTTGTGAGGTTATTTTGATTTTCTCTGATTCACTATAAATATAGATATGCAAATACTGAATTTGAACACATTGTTGCGTGAAAAGTGACATTGAACTTTAAATCATAATAATATTTTATGTTCTACGGCAGTGTTTCTTGACTTTTTTGAGCTGTGACCCAGATTGGACCAATGGCTTTGTCTTGCAAGCCAAGGAGTTAGAAATAAAGATGGGTGTAAAATAAAAGAAACATGAATGGCATAATGAATGTGACATTTTTATGATTTAATTAAATTAATATAAACATAATATGTTATAAAAATAAGCATTAAATCATTGTTTCATGACTCACTCAGAATAGGTTGAGAAATACTGTTCTAGAGCATGGGAATGTACTGGTACTGCATGAAACAAATTGTGTTTTTCTTATTATTTGCAATGAGAGAAATAAAAGTCCTAAGAGATTCTGTTGAATATTTTGACAGTCATTTTATTGAAAATATTTCATCATATCAGAGAAATTTGTACAATAGAACAAAATGTTTATTAAGTTTTGCAAGTTGTTAAGTTTTGCCAGTTCATTTTGTAGCCTTTCCACCCTTGCCCCCACTTTTTTTTGTCTTGTAAACAAAGGCAGATGCCCTTAAGAATAAATTCTGGCTTTCATGGCTATTATTGTGGATTTCATATACGAGGTGTGGTAGAAAAGTAATGAGACTGATTTTCTTATAACCATGAATTTTATTCTTTTTACAAATCAAGGTTATCCACTTCAAAATAGTTCCCTTGGGCAGCTACACAGCGACGGAGGCGTTGTTTCCATTGTTCGTAGCAGTGCTGGAAGGCTTCTACTGGAATACCTTTCAGCTCGTCGGTTACGCTCTTCTGGATATTATCCAAAGTACCAAAATGGCGCCCTTTCAAGTGGTTTTTGAGCCGGGGGAATAATAAGAAGTCACAGGGACTGAGATCCAGCGAATAGGGGGGCTGAGGAACCACAGGAATGCTTTTGTCTGCCAAAAATTCATTGATGGAACTGCCGTGTGACATGGGGCGTTGTCGTGGTGCAGCATCCAAGTGCGTGCAATGCCTGGTCGCACACGTGCCACCCTTTTCCCGTGTTAAAATTTGATGGAAGGTAAACCGGTTCAAATTTAACTCACTACTGATCATTCGCAACGTCAATCGACGATCTGACCTCACAAGAGATCTCACTCTTTCCACATTGTCGTCCGTTTTTGAGGTTGAAGGTCTTCCCGCACGAGGTTCGTCTTCCACTTGTTCTCGGCGTTATAAAAAGGACTTGTGCCATCTGAACACTTGTGCCCTGGATAGGGAATGTTCTCCATAAGCCCTTTGTAACTTTTCATAAGCCACAGTAGCGGATTCACCAAGCTTCACACAAAATTTGATGGCACAACTTTGCTCAAACTTTTGCCGGTCCATTTTCGTAACGCACCTCACAAACACAACTTCACTTCAGACGCTCTCAACAATCGTGTAGCAACTGTAGCAAGTTCAAACTTGTACTGAGTCTACGGCAGGGGTTAACCTAACTGCCATGTGAAGGGGGAGGCAGCAGCGTTGTCGGTTCGTGCACAGCATTGCCAGTCTCATTACTTTTCTACCACACCTCGTAATCATGGTTCCTTCTTTGTAACACACAGTGTTAATTGTGTGAGGATTATGATTCTGTTATGACAGTAACAGTCTGTTCATGTTTTTGTAATTTGTACATGTACTACATTTTGTGTCCTTTTCAGAAAGTAATTGCATTAAATTTCATGATGATTTTATGCCAAATTGATTACATTTGTTTGTGGACTGGGATGTGTTTAATTTGATTATGTGTGCAGATTTTTTTAATGTTATGTAATATAGAACATGGAATTAGAAGTTGCTGAGAGCTGCAGCTTTGTCTGACAAAACAGCTTATAACGCCTTTCTTTGCTCGCAGCCTTGTTGATAGTTTGATCTAAAGCATAACATCAACTTTTTTTTTTAGTTCTGTATCTCATTAAGCTGGCAGGCACATTTGCCCAGCAATCAGTTATTGGCATACACTGTTGTGCTTTGTCACCATTTGTTTACTTACCTTTAATTGCTGGTACATTTAATATATCTATATGCATGTCCTGGATGTAAATTTATTTCATAAGTTGCCTTCATGTTATTTGTCAGGTCAACACAACAAAAATTTCAAGAAATGTATGAAGAATAAAAGTAACTTAGTAACAAGGCGCAAAATGAGTTTTATCTTTGGAGTGTGACCTCCTGAATTGAAATCTGGCATTGGAAAAGCTCTATCACATAAGATTTCTGAGAAACATACTACTGAAATTTTCTTGGTTTGAAAAAATAAATTGTTTTAATTTTCTCATATTCAGGAAAAAAATGGGAAACTTACAGAAATTTAGGTTAGTTTAGGATTAATATTTATTTATTACAGTGAAATATTATCAGTTACTTTTCCCTTTTACTATACTGAATTAGAATAAATAAACTTTCCCTATTGAAAACAAAATTTAGCTGAATTGTTTTAGAAGCTGTGATGATAATAGCCATCAATCACAACTAAATTCTTTTAGTATGTTTTGTGGTTTTAATGCAATATGTTCTCGGCTCATACACAATAAGCCCTTATCAGGCTGATAAAACGTCAAAAAAAAAATTATTATGTAAATCACATTGTTATTTTACATCATATATATATATATATATATATATATATATATTATATATAGTTGACATCTCAGCTTCACAAATATCATAAGAGTTTGATGAGATGTGAACAGTTAAGTCTAAAAAATGTACTATTTCCACAGAGATGTGACACAAATGATAGGTTAAAAAGCTATATTGTTGAAATAATTAAAATTATAAATAGTCAACTAGTACTTCCAGATAAGAGTGTGGGTTTTGTTCTGTATTATTCAACCTTGTGGATCTTTTAATATTTTACTTTTCCTGATATATACTCTCCATTGAAGGAATGTTCATGATGTCATTATTCCTTGCTTTTCTTTTGATTCTGCCATCTATTCATCATAAAATTGTATAACTGAATGGAGATGTAATTGTAAATGGGATATTTTGCAATAAACTCTATATCTAAAGGTTTTAATGTTTTGTTCATGAGAGCATGTGTATGAGTACTTACGTAAATGTAAACGTGTTGCAAACCCCTTGTTATTGTATAGGCTTCCTTACACTAGCGTTACATAGGACGTACTGAGTGGAACAGGTATCTTATGGTATTGTTGTGTATTGGGTGATGATCAAAATCTTGTGATGGCTGATTGTATGTTGATCACTTATTTGGTAGCTTTGTTTGTTTGTTTGTCTGTCTGTCTGTCTGTAAGTCTAAGAATTTAAAACATCTCTAATGTATCAAGATACAGGCCCTTAGTAGAAATGTGTAGTACCTTTTAGTACCCGAATTGTATTATCGGTTGGTCCCATTGAGTGGCCATTATCAAACAGATGTGCAAAACTTGACTTGGAATTATTAATACGTAAGGAGTGTGTTCTTTGTACTGAGTTAAAAAATGCTGTCAGTTTGGCCAGTATGTGCCATATGACAGTTGGGGCAAGTCAGTTGATATATTTCTGAATATAAATGTGTGTTGTCAAAGTGTGCATTCTTCTTTTCTAAGTTGGTTTCTGTTGAATTCTTAGTTCAGAATGTTATTTTTAGTTTTGTGTGTTTGAATAATATAGTGATGAAGGTGGTTTCTTTTCCTACGTAAGAGAAAATTGACCGTCTTTTGGTTCTGAAGGATTCTTGTGATGAGGGCGATTATGTAGTTGGGTTAAGGAGTTTATAAGAGTGATTGTATATGAGTTATGCAGAATGTGTTGGATAATGGATGTTTATTTTTCTTTATCAAGCGGATTCAAAGGAAAGGAATTTAGACGGTGAACTAGAAACCTTGATGCAGTGAGCTTGTGATCGAGAGAGTGGCAGTAAAAAAATGAATTGTTTTACACTTGCTTTCCTCTTGTATGTAGCTGCAGTTTCTCTTTTAAGTTGTCAGCAGTAGTTGGTAAGCATTGCTCGGTAGTGTTTTTCCGTGGTGGAGATATCTTAGTGAAATCTCTCACCTTGCTCATCACTGACATCTCCAAGGTTGCTTGGGAAAACTACTGCAAAGGAAGTGCAGTATGAGTGACATGTGGCATCCCATATTTCTGAAGGTTTCAGGCATATTTTCAACAAGTGTCCTGTATTTGGGTGCCGTATGTTTGCCAAGAAAGATGTCAACAACTACTTTAAATGCTTCCTGGGCAGCTTTTGCAGTCTTCTTTAGCAGTGCATCATAATGCTTGTCCTTCGTAAGATCCTGAATTTGGGGACCAGTGACAATTTCTTATTTGATTTTAGATTCACTGATATGTGGAAATTTCTGCTCCAGATATTGAAATGCCTTTCCATTATGTTCCATAGCTTTGACAAAATTCATCTTACCAAGCTTGATAGGTAACAGAGGTAAAAATATTTTCTTTGGTTGTACTAATGGTTCATTCCATACGTTTTTTTCTTCCCGGTTGAAATTGCTCACATTTGGGCTCTTCTTTTACAGAATAGTGATGATCTTTTGCACTACTGCCCCATTCATATAAAAAGTAACAAAACTTGCTAAAACCAAGCTGCATGACAACAAGGAGAGCTATGACTTTCAAATATCCGCAGATATTCCAACAGTATGTTACATTATATGCAACTGAAGAGAAGTTGTAGGTTTTCATGTGATTTTTTCATCTAAGTAGCATGAAAAACAGGGACTGATGGAAATTTATTTCCTATGTGAAGGAGAGCACCTCTCAGGCTTACCTTAGAGGCATCAATGAACAATCACCATTCTTCACTTTTATGAGTATGTACCTATGATTTCATTTAGCCATCAACATCATTACAGTAGGACATATTTTCAGTTAAAAAAAAACAATGTAAGAGATCATTTACACGGTCACAATAAAGAGAAGTCTTAACATTCCTTTCCAGAAGGTTCCATTCTTTAATCTGGAAGCAATAACCTCTGCTTTAATCTTGGATAAATTCAAATCCTGTGTAAGATCATTTAATTCAGGCTCCGGTATCAAATGGGGGCTCAAGTCTGGTGGCATGTATTCTTCATCTTCATAGCTGTTTGCCCATTCCAATCCATTACTTTATCACACTGGAGATTTCCTAATTCAGGCCTCTTAAGAACAGGTAATCCCTCACTATGTGGTACTGGTCTCAAAGCTAATGGTAGATTTGGATAACAGATAGTGTGTCTGGTTTTAGATGTGTGACCAGAAACATGAGTTATACAAAAATAGCAATCAGAAATGTGTTTTTTAGGTTCCCTCCAAATCATAGGAGCACCAAGTGGCATACCATATGTTGTTCCATTTAGTCGGGGCTCTAAGATCCACAACACACACATGAGGTGCCCATGGATTGTTTTGGTCACTGACAGGACACCCAAAATGAAGTCTGTGTGCTTTATTTATGAGAGGGTAACTGTTCTCCTTTGAGACTTCAGTGTAAAATGCCCACAGATGTAGCAAAACACACTACCATACTGACATATCAAAACCAAGAGTCACAGTGATATTAAAGTAATATTAATATTAAAATTTTTCAGATGTCTAATAATACTGGTTTACTCAATATTTCCTTTGACTTGCAGCAGCAACAGTTCACTTGTACCAGATGAATATCCACAAGTTGATGTCCTGTCAACAAAACAAATAAAAATTTATGTTACATAATTGTTGCCAACTAAATGGAATAAATATTCTCCATTACAATTGGCTGCCAACACAATAAAAACTTGTATGCTACTTAGGGTTGCCAGCAAAACAAAGTACAACTTGTTATCCATGACGATTACAGAAATAACCAATTTGAAGCACATGGATACATATGTAAAAAAATAAACATAACATAAATTATAAAATCGGGCATTTCTTAAAATCTGCGGGTGATAGAAATAAACTCTAGGCATGTCTGGTAATCTGAAGTTGTATTCTATTATGTTTAGCTATGTTCATCCAGGAAGCAAAACCTTCATTGAACAGTGTAATCGTTTTGAAGTTGTTAGCATAAGAGCTGCCCTGTGCATTCTTTATAATTTTATATATGGTGTAAAAATTTGGACAGTGTTGAGCTGTTATAGTAGTTTGGATCCAGCAAAAAAGAGGTTTATTTCCAAAATTTATGAAACCCATCTGTATCAAGTAAGCTGTAAGAAAGTGTGTATTAGATTATAAGGAGACAAGGAGAGTTAACAGAGATACATATCTAACATGGACTGCAATCAGCATAGCAGACAAAATTACATTTATAACTTATTAAAAATGGAAATGGAAATGAAAAGGACTGCAAGTATCAAAGCCACAAGCATAAAGATGTGGGAGAACACAGTATTTAATGAAGTCATGGATAGAACAAAGAGAAGGTTAAGGTTACAGGTAGACATGTCTGAATTATAGATGTAATTAAGATTAAGTAGACATAATAAATCATGTGGCATAAATAATTAAATATGGCCCTTGTCCTCGTATTAAAAATGTTATGAATATGCTGTATAATATGTGTTGGTACAAAAAGAATTGCACCAGAATAGTTAATAGCACTTATGAAGCTTATCTTTAAAAGCAGAATTCAGAGTATAACTCAGAACCTACTTCTGTATTACATAAATTTATAGTTCTGGCTATTTGTTGTTATCTTTTTACTGTGAAGAACTTTTTACTTAGGTAAGGACTTTTTAAACATTAACTTTCACATTGCTCCCATGTTTGTAATTGTTGTACAAACAGTATTTCATGTGTAATGTGTAGGTATGTGTATGGTATGCTTTCATACCAATTTCCACACAGCCTAACTCTGCTGGCCCATTAGTTATCACCATCAAACTGAAAGCTGAAGAAAATATTTGTATGGCCGCCGTTTTGTTATTTTACCTTCTACAAGAAGACAACATTGCCACAACAAAAGTTACATATTTTTCCAGTGTTTATTACAGTACATCATAACACCCAAAGTAAATGATGCTAGTGCTGCTTCTGCCTCACAAATTTACATGTTCACCAAGTTATTACCAGTTGCTTGAAATTGAAATGTGTGGCATTGGAGTGTCCTGCAATGGCATAATGTTCACACCAAGTCTTATGAAATTCAGTGATCCGGTTCAAAATTTTAAATGGGGTAACAAGTGGACAGGATAATTGGCTGAAAAAGAGACACAATAAATAATAGTGAAAGTGGCTGTCTTGTAAGTCTCTTGATGACAACCTATAAAAATACTCAAAAAATGGTAGAGGTTAAGGTCACCCCATAACCTGCCATGAAGTCACAGAGGGGGAGTAGAGTTTTCTTTAACCTAGATGGGGGTGGGTGGTTAGCGCCACGCCCCGGCCGCTTTACCCCCGGGAATGACCCTGTACCCATTGTAAGGAGGCTGGGTGGGCCCCAGGGCTGGTCTGGAGGGATGCGGAAAATCTCGTCCCCGGCGGAATTCAATCCCTGGAACGTCCAGCCCGTAGGGAGTCGCTATAACATACTCCAAAGATATCATATTTATTAATACGGTATGGTTTGTTTGTGACATAATGATCTACTGAAATACCGAACAGATATTTTCAAAATGGTAATCTCCTTTGTTTTGATTAAGTCCTTCTCAAAAAATTGTTTTTGACAAAAAAAGATAACATTAGAAATTTATAGTGCTGCCTCTACTGGAAGTCATGGGAAGCTCATGAAATATATTAACTTCCCTTGGCCTCTGGTGGTGGCAGCACGTGATTGTAAGAGGCTTGCACAAGCCCTGCTTAGCAGTGGAAGAAAAACTAACTTATACTCAGGATTCAATTATGTTCAGCAGATCCTACCATTCCCTTCAAACTGTGCAGAAGATGATTTCCAATCAAAATCACATTTCCTTTGACAATAAATAAGGCTCAAGGGCAGACACTTAAATGTGTTGTAATATATTTACCATCGCCTGTTTTTTTCTCATGGCCAACTCTGTGTGTTATTTTACCAATCCTCTTCATTTGAAAATGTTGCTGTTGCAATTATTGAAGGGCATTTGCAGTGTATAGAAAGTGATAGATTGATAACATCAAACATTTTATATCAAGAAGTGCTTTAAAGTTTGAAATATATTAATAAATCTTTGTCGATTAAATGTTTTATTGTTTCTACTTGCCAATTACTTGCGCTAGTAGGACTAGTTACAAACAAAAACAGCAGAACCTGGATAAGAAGTCTTTCAAGGGACCAGAGGATTAGGGACTTCTTAAGCGGGAAGACTTATTAAGAGGGGAAGCTTATTAAAAACCTTTTTCCCCATAATTCGTTTGACTGTAGTTACGGGCATGTTCAGCCGCTTTGCCACTTCCACTCGGATCAATGTAGGATTTGATTCCACTTCTCTAATCACCCTGAACATCTCTTTCAGTAATAAGGCTTTGTGTTTTATTCCTTTCTGGGTCATGATTACTGCAATAATGATAAATATAATGAAAAAGTAACCAATTAAAATACATAAGAAGATTTGTTCACGCTAATGACTGCAGTTATTAAACAACATAAACACAACCAACAGCATCTAAACAGACAACGTAATGCACATAACTACATACAATTAGGATCTTAAAACAAACCTTATCACAAGACATACTGCTAATGACTTATTTTGCATATTTTCATTCTATTATGAGTTACGGAATTATATTTTGGGGCAACTTAAGTTATGCTGATAAGATTTTTAAATTGCAAAAGAGAGTAATAAGAATAATAATAGGTGCAAAGAACAGAGATTCATGTCGAGGATTATTCAAACACCTGAAGATTCTTACTTTAAGATCACAATATATTTTCTCTATTGTAAGTTTTATTATAGATAACCATGATGATTACATTTGTAATTATGATGTTCATAAAAGAAATATGAGACGGGAGTGATACATCAACCATCTACCTCATCACTATATCAAAAAAGTATAATCAATATGGGTATAAAAATTTATAATTTACCACTTTTTATAAAGGAATCGATTGCTACACCAAAAGAATTTAAATTTCCTCTTAAAAATTTTCTTTATTCGAATACTTTTTATACTTTGGATGAATATTTTAATCACATTTTATCTTAGATTTGGGAACTATTACATATATATTTACATATATATATTTAATTGAATATAACTTGTTTGTAAATTTTGACAAGGTTATATATTGAAACTGAAATTATTGTAAGTATTATTATGTATACCATTGACAATATCTATATCCCTGGTGCTTGTAACCCTTGAGGATGAATTGAGATAAATAAAAATTCACAATTCAATTCACTGTAATTGCAACAATTTTCTGGGGTGTAGGATTCAGTAGTAGACGTATGCAGATAGTAATACACAGTACCCAGCAGTAGCACCCATCAATTGGTTTAATTGATGTAACCAGCGTGTTACTGTTCAAGACTTAAAGCAGCGTGTTGCCATGTTGCTGTTCGGGGCACCTCGGTAGAGATCGATCGCATCATAGCATATATCGATATATCGCATATATCAATAGTCTTATATATCGAAACTTATTAAACGGGTAAAATTTCATAAAAGATCATACTCTTGGTATCATGAGATTCGACTTCTTAGGCGGGAAGATTTAATAAGCGGGAAGCTTCTTATCCGGGAAAAAATTAACGTACGCATTATGGATTTTATTTCGGGACTTTAAAAATCAGACTTCTTACAGGGGAAGACTTCTTATCTGGGTTCTACTGTAAATAAAATGGTTGAAGTAATAGTACTGGAAGAACAGTTGGGGTTTAGAATGTGAACCTTGTTCATGGGTAATGTTTCCACATGGAAATAAATTTATAGAAAGAAAGCAAAAATTTAATAAGTAGACACATTTAATATTCTCAGTTATTTAGGATTAATTGCTGAGTGCTTTGATCTCTTTTTAGGAAATAGGTATCACAAAGGGTCAAGTCTTACAGGATGTGATGCTAGACCCTGAAGATGAAGACACTGCTGTCTGTTGAAACATTTGGAAATACTTTTCAACAACAAAGTGTCACATTCCAGACGACTTGTAGCTGCTTTGATATTGCTCTGCAAAATTCAGATTTTGCCAATAAGTGTCTCTAGTATGAATTTTGTCAGCAGTTGGTAATGGGCTGACATTTATTGGGTTCAAATAAAAATATAACAGGAGTGTGGTTGTGTACTCAGATGTACAGATATTTTCCAAATGTTTTGTTTTTGATTTAGCATGCCTCATTGTCCTTGGTATTCATTTATTGTAGACTGATGCCCATTGTTATAAACCTAATTGCCTATTCATATCACTGCATTATTTCACTAAATATGAGTATTCATATTTATGCTATATGTGAGTTACAGATCTTAAAAATAATATTTTGCGGTATGCACCAGTTTTATTTATGTGAATAGCTAGTCTGAAAAGTGATACAGCTAGATTTGGAGGTTTTTGTAAATGGAGATTATTATTCGATTTATATGGACCAAAATTAAGATTGCTTGCCTTTATTATCAAATTTATAATAGAATTGTGTAAACATTTTCTGTTATTTAAAGTGTATGTTAATTGAAGCAGCTACAGAGGTGTGCATCACTCGCTTGAAAGCTTATATTGCCCTGATGTCTGGAGAAATGTATTAGTGATCAGATATACAAAATCTTTACAACTATGCTAATGTGGGTTGCCATTGCAACACATTTTTGAACATTGATGTGTAGACCCGATGAACTTGTGTTGCTGTATTGTATAAAAGTATGCCTATGTAACAGGTCCGTGTTATGTCTGTTGTATATATAACAGCATTAGTCACCTCTGCAGTACAGGAATATGCTAGACATGACTTCAGACCTGACTAAGAAGTGTACTTCTTTGTCATGACACTCTTGAGAATGTACACTTTATGACATGTCTGTCCATCATGATCATTATGAACTGATGGTTGGGGCTGATGTGGGCATAGGATGCTTCATGAATGCCATGTGTAAAGTCAGACCCTTTCCAGACATTTCCTTCATTGGAGAAGCAGTGTTTATAAGTTGTGAAATAGCAATATTGTTATCCTAATTATGTGTGGAGCAGATTACTGTGTGTTAAGAGAAACCTCTGAAGTGTACTCTTGTCTAAGTAATTTTATTTTGAGTTGAATTTGTATTTTTGTAGTAAGCAGTTATTTTCTGTGGCACTAGAAAACATTGAATAATAGAGCCACTACTAAGAAAAAGAGGGAAAAATGTTCTGCTGTCTTAATGGGAAGGTGCAGTTGATTTTCACGTACTGTAATAAAGCCATGTCTGTAGCCACAGTTTTTTTTTTTTTCCTAGATATTATACACACAATACAAAACTTCAAACAGCGATCCTGTGAAGTTTTAGTTTTTTAATTGTCCTGTTATTCCAGGTGTGTAAGATTCCACTATTAATGTTTTCAGTTACCCATTGATTTCAGTGGATTATTCTTTATTTTAAATCAATTTTAAATCTTCAGAGATTAGAAATTCTGGTGGTTGAGTGGACAGACAGACAGACAGAATCTCCCATTTATTTTTGTGTATTTTGTACAAGAAACATAAAAATATAACTGGAAGGCCTGTAAAAGATACCTGTATGCAATGAAAAAGTAAATGCATGTAAAAATAATCCCTATATTCTATATTTTGGAGTTAAAACAAGTTGCAGGGGTGTTTAAGACAAAGGTAACAATGCTTACATAAAAACAGGTATCCAGAACTTCAGTATCTGTTAAGGTGGGATGTCCAAAATGCTGCTTACAGACCAAATGTGGCCCTGTTGACTTCGGGATGCAGCCCACCTAAAGTTTTTAGTCATAAAAAATAGTCACCTAATTAGGTAGCACATATGGACAAGTAACCACTCAGGTTTAACCACCTACCTGCTGCTACTGTTGTGTAACTGAGTGGCAGCAGATGTCATTGCTTTAAGATTTGAGATACTGTTTAAAAAGGTCTATCTTTTTGAATACATAACAGGCTCTGCTTATGACTAATGTGAAAAATGAATTAATGTGGTCTGTACACATTGGATTTCTGCTCATGTGGCCCACAATTTGACAGCACTTGGATGACAGTCACTTCGCTAATGTCTCACTGTCTCACATGACAGTTCATGAATGGCAGACACTGTGAGGAATAATTTCTGGATCTTCTAACATTTCAACAGGCATTGATTTTATTGGGAAATTTGATTTTAGAGTATAAATTGTATATTATGTTGGTACAGCATGTATTTTTTTGGCCTTGGGTTATGTAACTTTCCACATATTGTTAGAGAAAATTATTCTACTTGTGCATTAATGTGGATCTTTATTTTGCTAAAATATATGTCTTCTTATATTGCATTATTATTATTATTATTATTATTATTATTATTATTATTATTATTATTATTATTATTATTGCACTGTCACTGAAGTAAATGCAGTTATTTGTTTTTCAGCCAGTGTACTTGAAGATGAGCCTGGACTCAGATGCAGGTATTGTTCCTTGTGACTGCAGCAGTGAATCTTCTCCATGCTTTGGCCTGTCTGCTGATGCACGTGTTCTGCCCCTTCAGTGGCCAAAGAGTTGCAATGAATTTAGCAGTAAATTAGATCATGCTGCTGTCTCTTCCATGCTGCTTGCTACTCATTGCACGACATTTAGTCCTGTAGCTGTTGTAAGTGATAGCCATCTGTTACTGCCACCCCCAACGCACGCTTCATTGTTGCATGACCCTTACACTCCCGAGAGCATGGAGACCCCATCTTCCTCTCCCACTCCCTCTGTAATGCCACAGTTTGAATTTACAGTTGGGTATGAAAGAGAAAGTGATACATATTTAAGCATGTATGGATCTACACAGAGTACAAAAGATAAAATATACAACTGGGACTTTGTAATGGATTCTGTGGAACATTTTGATGGTCCAGATGAGGATGAGTGTGCTTATGACAAGAATTGTTGTAGTAATTGTAAAAGAGATAAAAGTATAAACAGTATGAGACCAGACATTCAGGAAAGGCAGCACTTTGATTCTGGACCCAAAAATGAAAATGTATTGCTCACTGAAAAGTTCACATCTGGCAGGATGGTATTTGTTACGTCAGGTATGGACGTTACGCCAGTGGGAAACTTGAATGAGAACACAAACTCCGTTCACACCTCTTGTCTTTATTCCGAGGATGAAGTTAAGGAACAGAATCTAAGTGGCACTAAACAGTTTAAGTTACCTGATATATTTGAAAATAAGTGTGACTCTGGTTCAAGCTTGAACGAGTTTCCTGTTTTGTACAACATGTCTGGAAAAGATGTTGAACTGGAGAAGGCTTCTGTATCGAAAGAGGTGTGCTTTTGTGATACTGTTGTACAAAATAATAATAATAATAATAATAATAATAATAATAATAATAATAATAATGACTATACTAATAAATTTCCTGGCCAGTTTTCAACTGCTGCAGGCAGAGACGCAGACCAGCTGGTGCTGTTTCATGGTGCAGGAACATTACAAAATACTTCTCAGGTAAAGGGCAATAAAATGTCAATTAATATTCCAGGTTTGCTTTCAGAAGCACAAGATTTATTATCATTATGCCAAGGTCATAGTCATGCTGATGGAGAAGTTCTGAGGCAGAATATCCCTGCTGTGTTATTAGAAACAGAGCACGTGGAAATGGAACGCAGTGTTGCTTTGTTAGGTTCTGGATGTTCAGCTGTTTCAAATCCTGCAGTGATACATGTTCAGTCAGCAGTAAATGTAAGGAGTTATAGTGATAGAACACTCCAAGATTCTTTCCATGAAATGCAGTCTTGCGCCTCTCAGTGTAACAAATCAGCATTGTTACCTCAATTTGTCAGTCATGAAACATGTCCAGTTTCTAACCCTGTAATTAGCACTGATAACCAAACAACAGATGTATCTGACTCTGCTGATAAAATCAAATTTATTTTACCAATTAAGAATTCTCTTTTTGTCTCAGAGCCAACTGAAAGTGTTGAAAATCATAAACTAAACCCATGTGCTAACTGTAGGGAACACACTTTAGAAGTTAGGCTGTCATCTTCTGATCGAGTATTTGAGCTAAGCAGGTCTCTATATCTGGACAGTGCGTTATCCAAATTGAGTAATGATAAAACCACAACACGTGACTGTCCTGTGAAACATCTTTTTCGGAGTGCTTCTGTACCTGCCAGTGTCTGCTCAACCAGAATCATAGAGAAACAGATCCCATATCTTTTAGTCATGTCACGGTTACATAGCTGTGGAGATGTAACTGCTTCATACAGTATTCAAGATGCATCATCTGTAAATGGAGTTGAGAAATCAGCTCTAAATCAGCAACCTTGTACAGAGCAAAATAATTCCCTATCAAGTGCACATAGTTCATTCAGTGAAGTTCCAGTCCGTTATAATCGAGAGAAGAAACATGACCAAAAATTGACTGATGGACAGTGTTTCAGTTGTTGTATCTTATTGTGATTTCTCTAATCAGTAGATCAGAGAGCATGTTTCCATGTTTCACCAGTTTGTAGGGCTGTGGATCGCACTGTGCAGTAAACTTTGTATGCAGGGGCAGCATAGAGAGTTATGAGGTTCTAGGTACCAGATAAATGAGTCCACTTGTTGGGAAAATTACATTTTATACATCGTAATCAAGTTTTAATTTCTATAGTTCTCTCATTCATTTATCATATAGCCTCAACAAGGCAGGTGTGTGGATTTTCAGCTGTAAAAATTCCCAGACTGTATGCCATAAAATTAACTACATTTTTCTAAACCCGACTGCATACCACATTTTCAAGTGCTGATGAACCAACAGCTTTAATGTTTAAGAACATGCATTTAATAGATATGTCTAGAGTAGCAAGCAACACTAGGCATATTTTGTAGGACATGATTCTGCAGATTGACAAGGTACTAATGGCAAATATGAATACCTTACAGATACTGAACTTATCTGTCTGTGTTTTTCAACGAACTGAATTAACTCAAGGTTTCTTGGTATTCCATTAATGAAACATCCATCTCATTTGAAAGATTGGACTATATTGGTATGTGTTCTGGAGCGGTGCTTGTACAGTGGTAGGTCTTGATCGGTTTGATCCCTTAGAAACTCTTGAGAAATTCATTACTTAAAAGAATATCCGTAATTATTCTCAGTACAATAAAAAAGTTTGGATTAACTTCACTTACTTTTCCTTGAATGGTAAAGTTCATTACATCTTACAAGTCAGAAATAAATTAATTACTATGGTGCAAAACCTGCAACCTTTCATACATTCAGCGAAAGACAAACGTTTCAAATCTTGGTGGTGTTTTAAAACTCCTCTTTCAGCTCTTTTCAGGTTTGATACTTCAAAAACAAGACCAGAATAATCAACAAACTAAGTAAATGATGAAAACCAGGTTTCAGATTTTTTTTTCTTTATTTACGTTAGATAAGTGGATTCATTTTGGGTTCATCACTATTCTTGTAATCATATTTTTTTATTGTTTGTTCTCTTCTGTTTGAATTCCTTCAGAATATTATGTTTACTTCTTGCATATTCATGAACCTCTTTAAATGCTGAGTGAAATCCAGGTGACAATATTGTTCATACGAAGCACAGGATTGTTGAAGGTGTGTTATGTTATGTCATGTAAGTCATTTTGAAGCATTTGCCAACGTTGAGTTATTCTGCGTGATTTGATGTTCTCATGGTGGCGACCGTGAAGGTTACTGTTTTCTGGCGTGTTAACCCGTGAGGTGTGGTACCTTCTTACCATTAACCTGTGTGGTGTGGTATTTTTTTTACAGAGCTGCATGACATCACATCCCACAAAACAGTAATTTGTGGTGACTTATTCTGTTTACACAGGACAGAACTTTATACCATTTGATGAGTTTACAGTACAAATTCAAGAGTTATTTCATTTAAAACTAATTCCGTCGTCCATGGGTGCTGAACCATCACATGTATCATGAAGATTTTCAGTGGCTTTACACATGTCACCTAACTAAAATGTTATGCCATTGATACTGTATAGTCTGTATTCGCGTCATATTTCAGTAAGAGGTTTCAAAGTTATTTGCAATTTTTTGTTGTTTGTCTGTCTTTGAAGATCAGGAATCATGAATGTGTAGCCAATTCTGTATACAGATCCAAAAACTTGTTTTACCACTATTGATGATTATGCAACTGCTGAACAGCAGGTTCCAGTTGTGCAGTTATGTCATTCATGCAGTACATAACAGGCTGTTGGATTGATGGCTGATATTTGTGTTTTCAGTCATACCGTGTTTGCTTCATTGCCATAACTGTGGTCATGAATTTACAGGTACCACTGGTAGGAGGCAAGTGAACCACACGTCTTTTGAATCATGGGTTTATTGTTTTATTGTGGCATACAGATTTTCAGAAACCTTGCATTTTTGTGGTAATGACACCATTCAGAGGACTGTCATTTGAGTTCCAGTTTGTAGGCCCTTGCCCATGTTTCATCGATTACAATTATCCCATTTAATGTGTTGTTCCCTTTGCAGTGAAATCATTCCAGATTGACATGACATGTATCGTAGCGTATCCAGTGTTGCATCTCATTTAAATAATGTGGCACCCACTTGGCAGCAATTTTTAAGTCCAATCGTAAAATTTGCAGCACTGCAGACCCTGGAATCCCTGTACATTCAGCTGATCCCATCATAGTCCAGTGCTCATCTTCATCCATTCACTGGTCAGTTGGCCACTGACATGTCTGTGTGAATGGACACAGAACATCACTGTGATGCATGTTGGCTGTTGACACTCTTCCACTTTTGAATGTCTTTACCCATCTGACAACTGTTTGATATGGCAGGGCACGATCGCCCAGTGCTTCACATAGGTCTGAGTGGTACTTCCATGCATTTCTACAATGGTTAACTGTTATTTTCACGTGCAGATGATGTTCCACTTTAGAGACGACCATTTCAGAACAAGATTGCACTCCTGTGCGTATACTCACATCTGACAGTAAAATTTGCAGGTACATGTGACATGCTTTCAAATGTATGTATTTATGTATACATGCAATTTTCCATGTTGCCACAATTTGGCACAAAAATATTGCTGTTGTGGAGTGACCCTCCCATAGTCCTGAATTTTGAGCTGCATCGAAGGATAATGTTTCCCTACAAATGCTGAGTTATATAATACCACAATTGTATAATATTTACCTATATTTCCAGTAAATCTTGCCATTGTTTGCTGGCTTCCTGATTGTGTAACTGATTCTCACATCTGATTATTTTCCCCTTTCAGTAACCATTGTTCTAATTCAAGACACTTTAACATATATTCTATATGACTTCTGTTTTCGTCTTTTCCCAAGATGATGCTCTAATATGTTTCTAACCACATCATCCATGTGACACAGTACAGATCTGTAGTGTTCATGTTCATGTGAGAAGTAAACACCATTTTTAAATTCTGAGTACACTGGTTATGCTTCAATTTCAGCAGAGTGCTTATTAGAATTGCTCTGTTATTCTCTGTGTATGCATATTAGAACTCAACTGTTGAACACATCTTCATGAAAATGGATAGAATGGAACTTTATTTGAAGACCCATATGCATTTCTAGTCACATGCCTAGCATATATAGGCCTATCTTCCAATCCACCTGAAAAACAAGGAAGTCTTCCATAGGCCTACTCATCATCCCACATGAAAAACAAAATAAATCCTTGATTGCATTTAAGCTGCATTGAAAGTAGTTATGTTTTATTCTTTTAATATAATGTTGTATTCAACTATGACTGTGGAGCTTTATTCTTCCCTATATTCTAGCAACAGCACTTCGGTTATGCATGGTCAGTTGTAAATATGTTGCTGCATTATGCGGAAAACTTACACTCTGTGTGGTGTAAAAAAGTGTAAAGGTACATTTTCTTTGAAATCATCAGCTGTTTGTTATTCAGAACAGAGAATAAAAATTTAGCATCCAAACACTGAAATCCATATGTAGTAACAGGAAACATGCAGAACTGTTACGCTATATATATACATTTTCTGAGTTTTTTAAATTTTGTTGCTGTAGGAACTACTAAAATGTCTATTTTTATTATCCTATTTTTCATTGTCATGAGGATATACTGGCCCCCTGCATACCACTAATGCAACTATACTACTACTACTACTACTACTACTACTACTACTACTACTACTACTACTACTACCACTACTACCACTACTACTACCACTACTACCACCACTACTACCACCACCACCACTACTACTACTACTACTACTACTACTACCACCACTACTACCACTACTACTACTATTACTACTACTACTACTATTACTACTACTACTACTACATCCTTGTGAGTCACTCAGTGGTGGAATCATCTCACCTGGATCATAACTGGTAGAACATTTTTCAGGTTCACTTAGTTTCTTTCCAAAAACTTAAGAAATCAACCATTATTTTTTTTGTTATTATTGTCCAATTGATCTTTATTTTTTGTTTCATATTCACCCAACTTAACTTTTCTTTCTATGTCACAGTCCGTTTTGAAGCAACATCTTGCTTGTAACAGATATGCAGCATTATTTTGAAGTATAAGAATTGTAGCTTTTCCAAGAATAAGAATGACAAATCCTGGACCTTAAGGATGTTTGGCATTTCATTGACCTCATTATACTGAACAGTTGTGATTAGTTGAACAGAAATTTCCGCTCTCTAAATCCCATGCCTCCTACTTCATATTGGCAGCAGCTAGAGAGCAAACTCCTCATCCAGCTTCTTGTGGGACTCCTCCACTGTTGTTGATCTTACACAAAGTCACATGTTTTTAACTTGTTGTAGATGTTGCTTAAAAACTTTTTGCCTCAAACTACTACCAGCATGTATATATATTTCCGTGCCATGGAGGGTTAACTTAACTAAAACGCTCCTAGGAGGTATTGATTTCTCTCCTTCCATCTAAACTACTACCAGTGATTTGAAATGAAGTAACAAATGCAGCACTACTATGTATGTATTTCCTGGCTTAACTACCTGTCTGGTTTGTCACCACCTCACCTCAATCATCCTCTTCATCCTAAGGGTAGTTCAGGTATGAGGAGTAGTATACTTCAATCCTCCATAGCCTTGTTGAGCTATTATGAATATGTGGGAAGGTAGGATCTGGGGTGTTGTACCAGACTACCCTTAACTGTGATTCTTGGGGCCATAGAATGCCCAGTAATTCAGTGCACATTGTGTCCTGTTTACACTTATTATTACTGTGTTTTGCTGTTTGTACTTTAATCATTGGTTCCCATAATGTGCTGTGTGCTCCATATAGGCTTTCCAAGCAGCCCACGGGTGCCTTCTGTAATGACAAATTTGAATTTATGAAATTCATGAATAGACAATATTTGGCCTGTATCATTAAGAGAAACAGGAAGTTGCTGCAATTGTGCAGTGTAGTGAATTGGTAATACTGTGAGTAAACTATGTATGATAAGTAAGAAACTTGTGTAACATCAACAAATGCACTGTTCCATAATTTATGTGTACTATCTTTTACACAGCTCCTACATGTTTCGGCATTATCATCACTCAATACAATACACACCATACAGAGACAGGATCCAATTCAGATTAGGGAAAAATAGATGTTTGTACACAAGGAGTTAATTACAATGTAAACATGTATCATTTTTAACCATTTTAACAAACAGACTGTATTACTGTTTCATCAACATTATATTATATCTATGTATACCATTTTAACCAAAACCTGTTATATTCTGCTCTATTGATACCATAACGTATGTACGCTTATTGTGACCTATTTTATTGTTGTAAGTTTATAGAAATTTTGGTGTCAGCTCCCTGAAGATGGCGAGATAATAACGCCGAAACTTGTAGGCGCTGTATAAAAGATAGGGTGCATAAATTATAGAATTGTGCATTTGTTGGTGTTACATAAGTTTCTTACTTATTACAGTGCGCGGAATAAACAATGTAAAAGTGTGTGTATGAACTCCAATGTAAACAAATTCTTCAAGGAGGAGGACACAAACTATTGAAATCAAGGTTCTGAATCAAATAAATCATAAGGTAGCGTTATATCAAAGCACTGAGATGAAATTTTCATCTGATTTATTCAGAAGCGAACATTGAAGTGGAAAGCTAGGAATTTACATCCATTAACACATGAACATTCTCTGCTGCAGTTGCTATGAGATATTTTTGCATACCCCACCCACTGCCTTTGCCACCCATCTATGCATAGTTTACCACTCCTGTTACATATGTCAATTTAATTTTGAACCTGTTGTTGTTGTGTTTTAGTTTATGGTGTCAGTGTCCAAAACCAAAGCTTTGTTTGAATTGCGTTTTAAATTTCTTGTAGTTAGATGTACACATTTGAAAGGCAATTTCAGAGTAATAAATGTCTTATTTTTATGTTTATACCAAAATAACATACTGTTTGTTAAAGCTGTAAGTGATTGTAATCGTCATGTCTCTAACAGTTGTTGTGTATGTTGTTGTTTTTTTCGCATGAACTACATATTTCCATCTGTGATGCATAGTTTTACATACTACTGTGAGTAGTTGGTTATTCTTGAAGGTGGTGACATTTTAAACCTTTTGATGGAATGTCTTTATCAACATTTTCACTGTATGTAACAGTGGTCATTTAAATGAATGTTTGAGCAAATTCATATTGACCTGCCTTTGTTGGTTACTTAAAAATACAGAGTTTTTAATTGATTTAGTTTACCTCATTTATTTCATTGTTTCCTATACAATAAGAAACATGAAGATTCATGTCTTCTAGGGTATGTTGGTTGAAACCACCTTTTTGGAGGAGCTTAGTGCCTCCATCTTCAGGGTAAAAGGGTGTTTAACCCTGAGCATTGAGACGGCAGGCAACTCTGAAACATAGATAACTACCAATTGAAATGGGAGCTAAGAGTCCAAGACGATGAGCTCCTTCAAAGTGCCGTTCACTTTATCAGATGACACATTGTCATATCTCAGAAGATTTGAATCTTCATAAACATCACTGTGGAACTGTCAAATCTGGCAATAAGGAACACCATAAATTCCTCTTTGAATGATGTGTAATCTTACTGTCACACCTCTAGCTAAGAAACTGTGTTTTTTCCCATGTTTAGTCAAGAGTGGATGTGTAAAAAATAGATGCAGGCAAATAATGACAATGTTAGCTCCATTTGTGAAAGGTGTTCTCATACTGCAAACTGTCACTTTTGAAAGTCTTTCAGAGTAGCCTTAAAGATGTTATTTGCTGTCCATTGTGCACAGAAAGAATTAAAAGAGTAGGTTGGTGTAGTGATAACATGTCTGACTTTCATTTGGAAGGTGCCCAGTTTGAATTGTTGCCAGGACACTGGCTATCCTGACTGAGATTTTCATGATTTTTATCAGTCCAGCCAAATAAATTCTGGGATAGTGCCTTGATTAGGCCACAGCTGTTTCCTTCCAAATCCTTCCCAGTTTGTCATCCACCAGTCATCCTATCATCAATGCTGAAGACTGAGATTCTGACAGCATCATGAAATGAGCCACAAATAATTCAGTTGCATTTTAAAGTACATTCAGTTGTAGAGTTCTTAATAAGTGCTTTATTAGGATGTTCTTTTTATTTGCAGTTTATAATTTTGTACATGTGGAAGAGCGCTGTTATTTTTACTCCTCACCACATTTGATTAAAGTGACTACATCAGTGAGGATGGGATGGGTAGGATATGTGATGTGCATCATACAGAGAAGAAATGGATGGAGAATTTTACTTTCAGTTTAGTGCCTTAGTGGTAGGCTGTTGTAAAGAGAAATGAAATGGAGGTGTAGAAGTGTAGAAGGATTCAAATGCTTCAGTTTGGTGTCTTGGTGGTAGGCTGTAAGAAACAGACTAGTGATAGGAGGTGTGGGAGTGTGGAAAATGAAAATGATTCACTTCAGTCCTAGCAGAGAGCTGGTGTAAACAGAGGACTGTAGTGGCATGTATGAATGGGAACAGGGTTAATGTGGTTCAGTTTGGTGCCTTAGTGGATGGATATTGTTAATAAAATTGAGTGTAGAGGTGTGGATAGTATTACAGTGGTTCAGCTTAGCATCTCAGCACTGGCCTGTTGTAAACAGAGTGAGGGGGTGTGAGCAGGATTAAAATGGTTCAGTTTAGTGACTCAGTGGTGGGCTGTTGTGCAGTAAGGAAATGGGCTTTGGGAGTATGGAAAAGAATAAAGTTCAGGTATATGTCCTTATGTTGGGCAATTGTTGACAAAGGAATGAAATGGAGTGTGGGAATGTTGACAGTGTTGAAAGTGTTTGATTGTGGTGGTTTGGTCATGGGCTTTTGTATATATTGTGTGGCCTTTGTCAGTGTAGAAGTGTGGACAGGATAAGAGGGATTGATTTTGCCATATTAATATTGGATTGTGGTAAACCGAGTGTGAGAATGCTGGCAGGCTTTAAATGGTTGAATGTAGTATCTCAGTGGTGGGCTGTTGTAAAGAGTGTAATGAAGTTGGGTGTAGTAGTTTGAGCAGAAGTATAATGATTCAGTGTAGTTTCTTCACTGTGGGCTGTTGTAAACAGAGCATGGGAATGTGGAGAGGATTAAAATGGTACACTTTAATGTTATAGTTGTGGCCTGTTGTAAAGAGATTCATGAAATGTACAGTGTGAGTGTGGAGAGAATTAAACTGTTTCAGTTCAATTTGTTATTTGTGGGCTCTGGTAAGCAGAGTAAATGAATATGTGTGACCATGCATGTGTGTCCGTGCATGAATGCATGTATGCATGCATCTGTGTGTGTGTGTTTGTGTGCATGTGCTTGTGCTTGTGCACATACATGTGAATGTGTATTTGTGTGTGTAAAATATATACCCTTTCAGTTCATTGGCTTCCTTGTGGGCTGTTGTAAACCATAATGGAATGGAGTGTGGGAGTGTTGAGAGGATGACAGTGGTTCAGCTTAATGTTTTAGTGGTGGTGTGGTGTAAGCAGAGTAATGGTATCTGTTGAGGTGGCATGGAAAATATTAGAATGTTTCAGTTTGGTATCTTTGTGGTGGGCCGTTGTAAATAGTGTAATGAAATAATGCATGGTGGTGTGGGGCAGTATGAAGTGGTTCAGTTTGGTACCTTAATATTGGACTTTTGTATACAGATTACTGAAGTGTGGCATGGGAGTGTGCACAGCATCAAATGGTTCAGTTTGGTCTCTTAGTGGTTGGCTGTTTTAAACAGAGTAATGAGATGTGATGTGGGTTTGTGAAAAGAAGTAAAATGATTGATTGGTGTCTGAGTGGTGGGCTTTAATTAGCAGAGTAAAGGATTGATTTATGAAGTGAGGGTGGTATTGAAATGGTTCAGTTTGGTGCCTTAGTGGTGGACTCGTGTAAACAGAGGAATTAAATTGGGTGTTGCCAGTGGGGACAAGAATAAAGTAGTTGAGTTTTGTTTTCTAATGTTGGGCCTTGTAAACAGAGTGTGGGAGTTTGGACAGGATTAAAGTGGTTTGGTTTTGTATATTGATGTTTGGCTACTGTAATACAGTAATGAAATTTGGTGTGGGGACAAAACTAAAAGGGTTGAATTTGTGTCTTACTGGTGGGGTGTTGTAAACAGTGAGGAAGTGTGGACAGTATGAAAATGTTCCACTTAGTAATGTCTTCTTGCTGGGCTGTTGTAAGTAGAGTAATGATATTGAGTGGGAGTTATTACAGGATTAAAGTGGTTCAGCATAGTGTCTAAGAGGGCTGCTGTACACAGGATGCTGGATTATGGAATGGATTAAAATGGTTTAGTTTAATGTCTTAGTTTTCTTGTTTTAAGCAGAGCAATGAAATTGGTTTTGGCATGTAGATAGGATTAAAATGGTGGATTTATAGTGGTGGGCTGTTGTAAACAGGGTTATGAAATGCATTGCTGGAGTGTGAAGATGTTAAAATGATCGACTATAATCTTGTAATGGTGGGCTGTTGTAAAGAGAGTACTTGAATCAGGTGTGGGAACTAAGAGAGGAATAAAAGAGTGCAGTTTAAGTATTGTAGTATTGTGCTGTTGTGAACAGACTGCCAAAGAGTGGGCATAATGAAAGTTAGTGTCTTAGGCTGCTATGAACAAAGTAATGAAATTGGGTGTGGGAGTTTGGTTAGGATTAAAGTGGTTCAGTTTAGTGTCTGACCGGAAGGCTGCTGTGTACAGAGTCTTGGATTGTTGACAAGATTAAAATGGTTCAGTTTAGTGTCTCAGTGTTGGGCTGTTTTAAGCAGTGACAAACCAGGTTTTTGGAGTGTGGACATAATTAAAATGTTTAGTTTGCTATCTTAATGGTGGGGTGTTGTAATCAGTTTTCAGACAGGAAAATTCTCTTGACCCTGTTGGGAATTTAACAACCACATTTCGTGAGTCTTCTAACCCACAGCCTAGTCAGCATACCAGTAACACTGCTCTTGCTCCCTCTTTGCCCATATATCTAGAAAGTGTGTTAGCCTCCAGTGAAGGCATCCAAGAGGAAGTCAACATCAGGTATAACAACTGCAGAGAGCTGTGTTCTACACTGGTTTGATCATAGAACTAGGAGATTTAAAATGGTCAGTCATTTAAGTTTAATGTAAGTGATTACTCTCGGTATTAAGCTACTTTGTTGAAATTTTGTTCAGTTTAATGTTGCAGGATCTGTTCTTTCCAGAGAAATCTTAAGTGGAGAGTTCATCATATTATATTATGGTCACAGAATGTTGAACAATACTTTTAGCTTTTGTAATTCTAGAAACAAGAGGGAGTGGCAGCCTCTGAAGCATGCATTTAATCCACGTATTTGGTACCTGTGTCTGTTTGTTAATAAAATTCTCATTGAACCCAGCTGAGTTGAAAGAAGGAGTCACTGTATTAGCATTGCTTTAGAATTTGTCATTAGGATGATGCCGTTAAAACCAGGAAGGAATGAAATTGAGTGGAACATGCCAGGTTCTGCTCTAAATTTGTGTTAATTCACTGGGCAAAAGCCTAAATATTATTAAAAAAAACAGAATTTCTGTTAGAAGCTACTAAGGGGACTGGCATATAAGTAAACACAGAAAATCCAGAAGGTAGGAATTAGTGTTTGTCTGTGTTCTAAATCTCTAGATTCCTGTTAGTATATATAGTGAGACTGATATAATTGCTGGTTGTTGTAGCGTGCATTAGTGCATTCTATTCAATCTGTATAATTCCCTGAAAGTACAAAAAATATTTGAGCCAAAATATATATAGCTCAGAACATAATATGTCAAGTGCCCACAGAAAAAGTACATTGATATGTTCAGCACTGTTAAAGGCATTGGCACAACCAGGGGGGCCGGCTGCCGGGCTGCAGCTCCCCCCACCCTCCGCCCAAAGCGAAACTTAAAAAACACAGATTTTGTAGACACGATGATATGATAGGTTTTATGTAACTTATGTTTCAGCCTAAATCAGCCACTGGAATCAGCTGATGACTAACACATTGGAATATTGAAAAATATATTAAAAACTTAGGAATGTGTGGATTTTTTTTATTTTTCAGTTTTAATTTTCCCTGTAATCTAACTAGATGTCAGCTCGGAGATTTTTACATGATTTTCATAATGTAGTTGTTAAAATCAAACATAAATTATGTATAGCCTCAAGGTCAGCCTCCCCCACCGTCCAAAGAAAAATTCTGGGTGTGCCTGTGGTTAAAAGTGACTAACGTTTTAGTGGCTATTTGTGCTGTATATTACACGTGTGTGTGGTTGCATGATATGGAAGGTGAAAGTACTGTATTTGTTTTGTGTGAAAGGATAAATTGTTACAAAGAAAAGCAGACTATTCGTGTCTACACCGTGTATTATTATGAATCGTTTGAAATACGAAACGTGAACTTTCTGCATCTCATACTGCTGCATGTCCCTTGATTCTTGAGTCACTGAGCATGTTCTTCAACATGATGGAAGACTATAATATATAGTGATTTGAGTTTTGTTGGCAGACTACCATATGTTGGGTATATTTTTCTGAAGTGATACTACATATGGTTTTACTGTGACAGCAGTTGACAGATTGGAAATTAAGAACAATATAATATGGGCTTTGCAGTAAATCCCCCCGAAACTGGAAATTTAACTTTGCAATATCCTATTGAGACAAAAAAATTCAAATTTATTACATTTATGAGGAAGTTAAGAGCGGGTTAATTTCGGGAATCTTGCTACCATTCAGTTCAGAAGTTTATGTCTCTGATCCACAGAAAAGATTAAAATATGCAAATCTTTTGTATAAGTGTGAAATTTCTTTCTCATCCTAAGGGTATAAATTGGGACGATATTATTATTATTATTATTATTTGTCTCTTGTCACGGGATTTTTCTTCTGGTACTTATCTTGAACCAATGGTGTTCCCCACCACTCAGGTTTCAAGTTTCAGACTGCAATACTTTCTGTATTATGTGTGATGTTTGAAGTATAGCTGTCTTTTGTAGTGAATCTATTGAATGCTTTCCTGGTATGGCTTCTAAATTTCTCTTTAAACCTTTTCTTACTATTCTGGTGGCTCCAGTTACTAGTGGTATAATCATACGTTTCATGTTCCACATTCGTTGTATCTCTATACCTAAACTCTTGTATTTTATTTTCTTTTCTGCTTCCTTTTGTGTGACATTTCTGTCTGCTGGTATTGCTACATCTATCAGTATGCTTGTTTTTTTTTTAATTATTATATCTGGCCTATTTACTGCTCTGTTTGTATGTACCCCTTGATTCTGTAACACTGTCACATCTTCATGTTCACATACTGGTTTGGGTGTGTATGTGTACCATTTATCTGTCATTTCGATGCCTAGTGCTTTATATGTTGAATAATGTAAATGTGCACCAACTTTATAGTGTCTCATTAAGTATTCATTCTTCGCCAAAATGGGGCATCCTGAGGTTAGGTGGTCAATAGTTTCTTTGTGTTGTTTACATAACCGGCATTTACTGTCAACTTCTTCCTTCAAAATTTTATTTTTAAAATAGTTTGCACTAAGTGCTTGGTCTTGTGCTGCCACCACTGTACTTTCTGTTTCTCCCTTGATGTTTCCAAATTTTAACCATTGATATGACTGTTCATTATCCACCACTTTTTCGTCTAAGTTACGCAGAAATTGTACATGCATCCTTTTCCCCCACCATCTTTCTTTTGTCTTCTCTGCTATGCTGTCCTTTATTAGTCTTGTTCCTTTCTGTAATTCTCTCTTGAGGCTTCTAGCTGTCTGTACCATTGCTTAGTTGGTGTTTTGGTGCGTTCTAACAATTTGTATTACTGGATCTTCAGTGCTGTCTACATATTCCATCAGTTTTGTAATTTCTGTTATGTAGACTTATTCTAACTGCATCAACCCCCTTCCTCCTTGTTTTCTGAAAACATACAGGCGATCTATATCTGCCTTTGGGTGATGCTGTCCATGGATGGTTAGCAGTTTTCTTGTTTTCCTATCCAGTTTTCATAGTTCTTCTTGGTGCCAATTAATAATTTCAATACTATATCTAAGTACTGGTACTCTGAATGCTCCAATTGCTTGTATTTTATTCTTTGCACCTAATTCTGTGCCCAAGACTAATCTTAATCTCCTCAAGTATTCCTTCTTCAACTTTTCTTTCTCATTTTTAAGCTCTATGTCATGGCTCTCTTCTATCCCTAAATACTTATATGCTTTTCTTGGATCCAGTTCTTTAATGTCCTTCCAAAATGTACTTTTTGTGTATGTTTTCCTCTGGACCCTCCCTTTTTTTAAACAAATTTTTGCCCATTTTTCTAATCCAAAATTCATATTAATGTCTTTGCTAATTGCTTTCACAGTTTTTATTTCACTCTCCAAATCTTCCTCACTTCTACTTAGCGGTTTCAAGTCATCCATATACAGTAAGTGACTTATTTTCCTTGCAGCTCCGTGTACTTGATATACACAATCAGCTCTGTTCAGCTCGTGTGTTAATGGGATAAGTGCTGTACAGAACAGTAATAGTGAGAGGGAGTCCCCTTGGAATATTCCTCTTCGCATCTAAATGGGTTGTGACTGCATTACTTCCTTCTTTGTTTCCGGCTGAAGTGTTGTGTTCCATTTCTCCATTGATAATTTGCAAAATCTGACAATTTACTGTTTACTCCTACAAATTCTATTGACTTTTCTACCCAGCTATTTGGAACGTTGTCAAATGCTTTCTGGTAATCAATCCAAGCTATACTTAAATTCTTTTTTCTCCTCTTGCAGTCCTCATATATTGCTTTTGATATCATTAATTGAGCTTTGAACCCTTTACTTCCAGGGTGACATCCATTTTTGCTCAGCTGGTAATAAGTCCTGCTCTTCCAGATATGTGGAGATTCTTCTAGCTGTTATTCCTGTTAGAGTCTTGTACATGGTTGTTAAGCACGTAATCGATCGGTAGTTTCTGACTGCCTTGCTGTCTCCTGACTTTGGCAGCAAGTAAGTTATTCCTGTGGTTAATCATTCAGGTATCTTTTCTGGTTCCTGCATTATTGCGTTGGAAGTTTTTTGTAATATGCCTGTGGGCAGCTGGGAATGCTTTTAGCCTGTAATTTTGTATTTGATCACTTCCAGGAGATTTCCAGTTGTGAGCTTTTACAAAAATGAAGTGTTTTCCATAGTTCTTATAGGCACCCAATCCATATTACTGATCTTCCTTCTCTCTTCTTTTCTTATACATTCTGCTCTTTCATTATGCTGTACTTTCTCCCCACAGTGACTTCTAGTAAGTCTGTACTTCTGCCATAGACGAGAGTTCTCTGGCCTCTATATTCTCCGTGCCCAAGTTTCTGTAAATTTTTTGGTGTCTTTCTTGAACATCTTATTCTGGATATACTGAGTTTCCCTTTTTTCATATCTTCTGATTCTTTGGGCTTTTGCTTGCACTTTCTGCTTCAATGTCTCTGTCAACCGTGCTACTTCTCTGGCATTTGTCACTTTATATTTTGAAAAATCTTCCTCTTTCCTTTTGAGTTATCAGAACCTGTTCCTGTTTCAGCAAGTATTGATATCTCTTTTCTCCAGTTGCTTATTTGTCTTTGCATTCTTATTTTCCAAGTTTTTATATTTTTGCCTCCTTTGCTGGGCTCATTCACTGTTTCTGTAATAATTGTGACTGCTGCATATATCAAGTTGTTTATATCTGTTATATCCTTGTCATTTTCTTCTAAAAGTTCTTCATTTATTCCATTTATTTGATCCTTCAGCTTTATCAATTTGCTGTTTTCCTTCAGTTTTGGTAACCGTTCTGTTTCAGACATTTGTAGTAGTCTCACTTTATGCCATGTTATTTGGAGCTCTTCTTTTAGTTTATTTCTGATTGTGTGATCTCATGCTGCTGTTTCTGAGTTTACCTAAGCTGACCATATTGTTAATTTCTTCTTCTCCCTTCTGGGTAATTGTGTTCATTCCTTTTGTATGATCTCCTTTCCATATTTTACATATACTGCTTTCCTGTATATCAACAATGGCAACCGCTGGTATTCTTTTTGCTTTAAAATATAGTTTTTTCTGATTTAACATTAATTTCGCATCTACATTTGTCCTCGTCTTTGGGTTCCTCTCCATAGTTCGTATGCTGCCTTATAGTTTCCCCCTAATGTCTTTTATTTGATGTACATGAAAGACAACAATACTTCCTTCATCTTCTCTTGGCTCCTTTGGATTTGTGTGTTCCATTTCTTTCCATTTTCTTTCTTGGCTCCGATATTAAGGTGGGATTTTAGGTGGTCCATGTTGAGTTTCCTCGGCATGGTTACCATTCTCTTCAGTGCTGTTAGAGGACCTATGCTCTTTCCAGCTTCCTGTTTTTGTATCATTTTGTTTTCTAATCTCCATCACTGTCCTATGAGTAGCTAGGGATATATTCCGTCCGCTGCTGTACAGCCCTGTCTGCTGCAGTAAGGCTGCTTGAAACCGAGGGTCACCACTTCTCGGAGTTAACCGTGCTTGGTTTTTTACCCTCCACTGCAGATGAGCCTGTTGTCCCTCAACACAGTAGCGTACACCTTGGACTAGGGGAGTTTTTTATGAGGTTTACTGCTGTAGATCCACCGTGTTCTGTTAATCAACAGGGCTAGCTCTTGAAGGATGTGGTTCTTCATCATGCACGGATGGTCCTCAGCATAGAGAGGCTGTATATTTGCATCGTATGCCCCCGGAGCCCTGATTATTATTACTATTATTATTAAATTGTCACTCCAAGTGGACTTTGTCTATTGCATTATTAAAATATAACATTCTAAGGACAAAATTTTTTTGGAGACTGGCTTGGTCTTTGTCCTGAAATAAAAAGTGGGGTAAACCTACACAGTTGAGCCCATTAGATAAGCTAATCTTTATCAGTAGGCATACAAGCAATCCAGATGGATTAATATACAAGTACCTTCACCAGTATGGGTGAGTAATATTCAATCGGCCACAGAATTGTGTTAGATCAGCAGACTAGAATGGATGACAGAATTGTTTTGCACAAAACCAAGGTTAGTCATAAAGATATAAATATGCAGTTCAAAATATCAATTAGATGTTGTCTGAAGGCATTGTGTTCTTAGAATGTTGTGTTCTAATCAGACAATGCACAGTTGGAGAGCCATGATGATGATAACTGTTGTTACTAAATGTCAGAATGATATAGAGTGAGCACGTTTGGGAGAGAATTAGTGAATGTAAGAAATATATAAGATTAGTAAATATATGAAACAGGGTATGAGGATGTGGACTGGATTCATCTGGCTCAAAATAGGAACTTGTGGTTGGGTCTTGTGAACATGGCACTGAACCTTCGGTCTCCATAACAGAAAGGGAATTTCCTGACCAGCATAATGATTATTCCACTTCTCAAGAAGGCCTCTGTTTAATGTAGTTTGAATTTTATATCTTTGTTCTTCTGAGATATTGCACTCCATTGCTGGGTGTTTAGTGCCCAACATTTCAAGACCATGTAGTGGCCTCATCTTTAAGGGTCAGATGGCCAGTGAAGAAATTAAACCTTGAAGATGAGTTTGGTATGCAGTCTTGACACATTGGGCAACAAACACCCAGTGGTGGAGTTCAATATCCCACAAGAATAGAGATCTCAGTTGCACTTTGAAAGGCAGCAAACCCACGAGTTTGAATGTAGCCTATAGATGATTCCTCGATAGCATGTCAGACTGATTAAGCATCACAACAAGCTGGTGCTTTCTGATTAAATTTAAGAATGTAACTTTAGAAAGAGTGTGCTTGTGACATTTTGTTTGTTACTTCTCTTAGGATCAACAGGTCGTGGAGGTACTAAACATTTTAATAACGTGGGATCAACATCATTCACTTCTGAACATATTGCTCCTGCAGATGTGGATGCAACAACCATCACTCGTTATGTCCACATAAGACGCTCAGATGCACCTGTGAGAGTATTCAAAGAGACGACTGTTTAGCCCAAAGTGGAATTTCTCATTAAAAATTGCCGTCAGTATGTTTATTTATTTATTTTATTTATTTATTTATTTATTTATTTATTTACTTTTACCTTTGCCTCAAACAAGCAGTATTTCTCTTATGTATTTATTAATGTGTAAAGATATATTCAGGTATGTAAACTGTATTGTTATACACACATATTTATATTAGGGTGATAATTACGTGTAGTGAAAGCTGTGTGAAACAGAACCGGGATTGAACAGAAACCTATTATTACCTGAACAATTTTCTGGTTGAGAATACAGATTGCAAACTAATGTAAATTTTTTGCTCACACAGAAGCTGTAAGGAAAACACAAATCATAAATCAGACCTTACCAATTTTCTCATAAACAATTTATCATAAACAGAAATTGTGCATGACAAAGTATAGAGATAATTATTTTCTAAAATTTTTGACATTTTATATCAATAATCAAAATTATGACACCACTATTATTGATTAAGACATACCAGTATTTCCAAAAAATTTGGAAACTTTTGATGTGTTGCTCAGAAATGAGTAGTGAGGATAGCATAGTTGGTATGGTGGCTAGTCTTTGGGCTGGACAACCAAAAAGTCATGGTTGATTCCCAGCAGACGGGATTTCCCTCACATCAATGTGTCCAGACCAGCTATGGAGGCTCACCTAGCCGCCTAATGAATGGGTACTGGGCTTCTCCGGGGACAAAGCGGCCGGAGCGTGAAGCTAACCACTCGCCTTCTTAAAGTGCTGAGGTTAATATCTTGAGGTATATCCCTACTCCTTCATTTGGCATGCACACAGCAACCTAAGCTTTACCTTTGTTTTGAAGTGCCTGCCTGTTTTAAAAGAAATGGTAGTCAGGTATTTGTACAAACAACTTAATAGTTCAGTATATCTTCATTCACAATACACAGAAGCTTATTTACTGATTAGTAGATTCTTGAAAAATTGAGTGAAGTATCAGTATAAATTACTAATTCCTGTCCCACTTAGTGTATCATTTATGTTACAAATTTCTACTGTAAAATGTAGTTATCACTGTTGTACTTTTATTTATGCCAAAGATTTCCTTGTTTGCAGGTGAAGGTAAATGGCTCATATTTGCACTATTCCAGTAAGGTACAGTCAACATTACATTATTCTATTCTAAGAAAAGTTCTATAGGCTGAAGTTTAGTTTTGAAGTACAGATGAACTGTCACAGAAAATTTGTTTCAAAGAAAGCTGAAGTAGGAAGGGTCTTGTGATTTATCATGTTTTTTAGCATGTTCCACAGAAAGACCTGAAATGCATTTTAAGTTTGTTTGTTCTGTGTGTTGTTACATCTTTAATTTCTTATTTTCCCATCTGAGTTCTGATGCTATGTTGTAGTACAAAATGTTTCTGACATTTCATAATTCTTCACTCTTCAGGGTTAGTGTTCAGGTGGATGAGGTATGATTTATAGAGGAAACTTTGTCATCAGCTCATAATTTCTGTTACGAGATGAAGGTATATTCCTCAGAAACTTGTCTGTTACTATGTGTCATCAGAATCCAAAAATAAAAAAAAAAGTCACAATTGTGTACAGACCATCACAAAAACCTGAAATCTTAATATTGTCACATCGTTCCTTTACAGAATTTTATAATGAACTTTAAATGTTGTAGGCAGAATGCATGCAATGGAACTTCTTGTGTGAGAGTGTTAATAAGTAAACCTGAAACATATGGTTTCCTTTTTAAAAATGGTTGCCTGAAATGTGACCTCCTTATTTTGATAATCATATATTATATTAGTGTAATTATTTGGATATTTGTGGAACAGAAATGGATATTATAATTACTTCAATTAATTTATTGTAATTAGTGGGTTGACCAGATATCTTAGAAGTTTTGTGGCATTTCCAGGAATCATGTGGAAGTTCTTTGTTTTGTGATGAAGTTACTCAGATTGCCAGTTGCTGTGACGTTTAAACTTAATTTCAATATTATAGAGACTTTAAGAAGATTCTAATGGCATTAAGTATATGTAAGTTTTACAAAGAAATGTTATAAAGTAAAATAGGTTGTAGGTCACCTATATGTGTTAAAATTTTTAAGTTTGCCAGTTAATTGAAGATTCTGTGTTTTACTTCTGAGTGTGTCAGATTAATTCCATCATGTTTATCAGTAACTTATACAAGGCCATACGGTTACAGAAGTTATGTAGCAAGTGCCTCTTAACATATTATCTATTTCTGATATGATTAATTCAGTTTTCTTCCAAGGCATTCCATGTGGAATTTGTGGTGGACAGAGTGGCACTGGGATATGCTTTTCTCATGCTTGCCACCAATTCCCCGTACTTATACGAGTATGTCATCCATCTACCATTGACACTGTATAAACAGGCCTGTCAAACATGCGGCCCACAGAGCTTTATAATATGGACTGCTTACATTTTGATATTTATAAATTTTTACTTTCCTTCATTTGGAACACAACAGCAAACATCCTTGCAGAGTATTGCAAGCATTTTTGCCTGATAGTGGGTTGTCTGCCCATAGCACTAGCTTTGTATGTTTTTATATTTAGGAACCTGAAGGTTGTTTTGGTCTTTATTCAGCACTTCAATCAGCAAAAAGGAGGAAAGGATAGAAGTTAAAGTACATTGTGAAAGATGCGTCCATGTCACTTACTCCTCATGTCAAAAATAACTTATTAATTTTGAAAATTAAGATTTTTAAATGATGGTGAATTTTACAGTCCAAGAAATTAAATAAAGTGCTTTTGCAGTACATATGTTTTTCGGTTAGCCAGTCAGTATTTAAATAACTTTCAAAGATACAAATTTTTATTGCAAAGTACACCAAAGAAATGCTCCAAATTAAGTACAAGGAGTATCTTACGTTATTATTATTATTATTATTATTATTATTATTATTATTATTATTATTATTAAAAAACTTGCAAATGAAGAAAGATGAGGGGGTGTGACATATTTTCTGTCCAGTTGGATTTAGGATTTGGCCTGCAACCTGGTTCAAGTTTGACAGGCCTGCTATATAGCAATTGAAACAGTTATTAAATTGTACAAAAGTAATCCACCATGTATCAAGTACTTCCATTGTGGGCTGACACACCAGCATGATGATGTATGATAAGTGCATATAGCAGAGAAATTTCTGATCATGTAAGAGTGAAACACTGATGTGCACTGTGACAGACAATATGATACAATACACCTGCTTTTTCAGTCTCTATGCATCTCCTGTGATCTGCCACTAATACTGTATCAAACAGTATAGCTTCTACTGTCTGCAAGTAGTAACAAAACACTTGGAAGTTATGCAAGCACTGCAGGGCTGTGGGGATGGGATATTCATCTGATGAGTAACCTGTATTAACCTATTTTCTACCACTATCTGTGCTAAAGCATTAATACATACATTATATTGGACATGCAATTTCCAAATCTCTGCCTTCATTTCTTGTAGAGCTGTAATGTCTATCATTGCTTTCACAGTCATTATCACTTTCACCACTGCTGTCAGGATTGAAGTGTATGATAATGCTGCCTATGATGCCTGGAATAATCCTGTCTCTCACCCATTATTATTCTGTATTTTCAGTGTGTGTACAGAATACCAGTTCATGCACAAATCTCTTGATTTTTGCCAATGTATCTGCTCAAAAAGTTTCATGAATGCGGCTTATCCTACGAAAAATGTAAAGTTGACATCTCAACTGTATATACTGACATGAACAATGGTTTAGTGTACTTTATGTGAACATTTTTCTTTGGTACTCTGATTTCACCTGATGACGGCTTATTTTGTACTTAACCCGAAACATGTCACATTAAAGTTATATAATATTATAACATAAAAACTCAGTTGTGATGGACGGCCTTTACCGCTTTACTGTGTGTATCTTTATCACAACGGGATGTCTGTCCTAAAGAAATGTAGCTGGCAAGTACTCATTAGCAAGTTGTAACAAAGTGTACGTTTTCGTAAGTTTACGACCGGAAACTCTTGTTCGCAGATATAAGCGCTCTGAATGCTAGTAGCATTTGCTTTGAGGAGCTTTGTTGGCGTTAACATTTCCAGGTAGGCTCCCATAAAATGGCTGATTATTTCCCTCAGTGAACGCATTTTTCAGGATGTCATCTTCTATAAATTTATCTCCATCTTCACTGGAACGCGATCAATGCCAAAGGCAGAAGGATTTTGAAACGCACGGAAATCTACGAATCTTGAATAAAATTTTATTCTGGAGCTACTGGATGATGCCGACGACCTTGTCCTTCAGCGTGTGCCAATCACCTATTGAGGTGGACGATCCCCGAAAGTTCTACAAGACGAAGTGTTGCCAAGATTTTTTTTCGCTGATATGTTTGTGCTGGGTCCCTGTCACTTCGCCTTCGCACCAGCAAACACTTTACGTTGTAATTTATCGTTTTCCTTGACGTTGTTAATTTAATTAAGATAAATTTTCATGTCGATAGTAAATGAAAGCGCCATGGTCAATTTATCTTCACATAAGTTTGGTAAACTTTTCCCTTTTCTGTCATGAAAATGTCTACTTCATTTCGCAATTAAAAATAGTTACTTAACACAGCACCTCCGTTTAGCCGCCGCGCTGCCGAGTATTAGACATCATCATCATATTCTGACCTGACTTCAAGAAAATTCTGTCACTGACGGTGGTTCATACTGTACTGTCGATTGTAATTTACTGTTAGGCCCTATATACATTATAATAGAATCAAGTGTACGGTGTCTGTGATGTCATTACTTTTATCCATTGAGACTGAATCCAATGACTTCACCTGCTGTTTGTTCCATGAAATAACTTAGGTTATTGTACTTATTTTTTATGTAGTAGGTAACTGTGTGGTGTTTTAAACATTTTTCTGAAGCTAACCTGTAGCGAGTGGTAATGTGAGGCTTAAGATTAAAATAACGAATTAATTTCTCTACCGTTTTATTTTTTCGACGTTCATTTCATGAATAAAAATTTATCAACTAATGTTAGGCGTTCGTTGCGGCCCGCAGGTTGCTAACCCCTATCCTAGTGTCTTTACAAATTTATCAAATAATTTCCTTCACCACGGAACGTGGATTTTCCTTTTCATTACTGTTAGCAGTATGGTGCAGTTGGGACATGACATATGCTACAGACACCCTGCACCTATTTCCGGTAACTCACCAAGCAGTCCACAAGTACTCGTACAGTATTACAGGTGACCTGCCTCTTCTTTCGTTGGTACTGAGGAAGTTTGTCTGGACTGGTAGCATTCCTGCCACTGTGTTTTGTTGAGTCCATAAAATGGGGCAACTGAGATTTCCCTGTGTACATCACTGGCCTTTCTGTTCCTTGACTTGTCAGTGTCATCAGTCGTTTCTATCTTGCTTCCTCGTCAAGTCTGGGTGACATTTGCTGTTATTTTCGTGCCGTCATGGAGAACAGATTTGTGACAGGATAACGTAGTCCGTATAGTGACTAGGCTACGTCCTGGATAGTCTGGGGTTCGAATACCGACAGATTCTTCTCTTTTCCAAAACGTGCAGACCGGCTCTGGGGCCCACCCAGCCTCCTATTGAAGGGCATTAGGCCCCCCCCCCCGGCGGTAAAGCGGCTGGGGCGTGAAGTTGATCACTTAACTCCATTTAGTACCAAGGTTAAGAATGAGTGGAACTCTACCTCTCCTCCCCCCATATGCTTTCATGGGAGGGACAGGGATAACTTTACTTACTGTACACGAACAAACACACTAGATAAATGTAACACTACACAATTTGTTCTGGTTAGATCATCAGCACAATACAGAAATAAGGTTTTAGCTGCTCTAACACCCTATATTTGTGAAACTGGTGTTATTATTGGCAGATCTACCGTCAGAGAGGTTTAGGTTTTATAACCCCTGTGCTTCTGTTTCCTTCTTTGGCACCCTTCACAAATATCTTGATTCTAGCCATGCACGGTACTTAGATCCCAGATTTAAAACTGTGGGTATTTGTCCGAAGTCTCATATTCACATTCCAGTACATTCTGTCTTGGGGTTGGGCACAGTGGAGTTTAAAAAGAGAAAACAAACAAATTTTGGCAGATCCAGGTTACCTGTTGGTGCCACCATGTGCATGCACATTTCCGTCCACGTGAAATATGTATGGCATGCACATAATTGTTATTGCTGTCCCAAAAAGTTACTGCATTTTGAGTTTTCCATTTACCTTTTCAGTATTATATGTAGTAAGTGCATTTCATAATTAGTTTTATGTCTGGTCTAGTTAAGCATAGGTGCAGTGGCCTTTTTTCCCCCCCTCTAAGGTATGTACTTAGTCTCCTTACATTTTACAAACTATGTTACTACATAGAATTCAGAATTATTTGTACGGATTTTGCTATGGAAATGAGTAATGTGACTGGCTATGGCTTGTGTGAACAGTAATGTTAACAAAAATGTAAATTTTACAAATTACCTTTGTCCATTGCTGAAAATGTATAAACCTTTCGTTGTCTGGACCTGAGCTTAAATTGCATAGTGGGAAAATTTATCTTATGTTCTCTCTTCTTCAACAATTTTAACAGCATTCATACTGTAAAGACTTTGCTTGTAATCACCTTAACTGTACGGACAGAAATACTGACATACACTGGCCCATTTGTCATGCCATCCCTTGAACCCGTCATGACCTATCTGACTGTGACTTGAATGCACATTATATTCTGATGTGTCTGACATGTAGGATTGCAGTCAGCCATGCACCTGTCAAGTCAACTATATACTCCTCTTTCATTCTCACCAGTTAAGGAATCTAGTCACTTTTGAGGACTGCAGCATTGTTTATTATGAACTTCAGAATTTTGGAGGCTTTCTTGTGTTTATTTATGGCTACACAAGAATGGAAAGGCAGTAACTCACAAATAGAAGACCGTGTGTCTCAATTACATTATTATGTATCATGATTGTGTTATCAGGCACACCTGATTCGTTATTTGAAGAAAATCAGTAACATCTTCGATGTTATACCATGTACTGTGGTTGAAATTTGTCATTCTTCCAAAACGTCGGTAAAGTTCTACTAGACTACATGGCGTCACATCCTAGAAGATTGTAATGTTCATAGTCACTGCCATGAGAGCCTCAAATTTTGCATACTTAAACAAATTTCATATTTTTCAAAGATGTAATAAATTCTATCACTGAAGAAGATAAATCAAAATTATGAAAAAGAAAGTTTTCATGTATATAAAAATCTGTGAATGTTGCACAGTATTTCTTTATTTTATAAAATGCTTTGAGAGCATTTTAATATTGTAGTGCTGAACATTGCACAGTAATCCTTTATTTTATAAAATGCTTTGACAGTGTATTAATATTGTAGTGCTGAACATTGCACAGTAATCCTTTATTTTATAAAATGCTTTGACAGTGTATTAATATTGTAGTGCTGAACATTGCACAGTAATCCTTTATCTTACAAAATGCTTTGACAGTGTATTAATATTGTAGTGCTGAACATTAATCCTTTATTTTATAAAATGCTTTGACAGTGTATTAATATTGTAGTGCTGAACATTGCACAGTAATCCTTTATTTTAGAAGATGTTTTGACAGTGTATTAATATTGTAGTGCTGAACATTGCACAGTAATCCTTTATTTTATAAAATGCTTTGACAGTGTATTAATATTGTAGTGCTGAACATTGCACAGTAATCCTTTATTTTATAAAATGCTTTGACAGTGTATTAATATTGTAGTGCTGAACATTGCACAGTAATCCTTTATTTTATAAAATGCTTTGACAGTGTATTAATATTGTAGTGCTGAACATTGCACATTAGTCCTTTATTTTATAAAATGCTTTGACAGCATATTAATATTGTAGTGCTGAACATTGCACAGTAATCCTTTATTTTATAAATGCTTTGACAATATATTAATATTGTAGTGATAGCAGCAGGATATTTTGGAACTCAAAGTTACAGCAGTTAGAATTATGTGCAGACAGTCAGAATTGGCACCAACCAGACCTAAGGTCAGTAGCTTTGTAATGAGTTGTCTCCAGTTCTCTAGAGACTCTATCTTCACGTGTAAATGTAACCCACCCACAATTCTGTAATTCCCCTTACTGTCACTTTGCCAAGAGGGTTTGTCAAAAAGGTGACTGCTAATCTTTCATTCTAGGCACGTTAGTAATGAAAAGTTGCAAAAATATTCCTACCTGTAACTCATTATGTCTGTCCAGCCTGACCGCATGTAATAATTCGAGTACCACCAAATAGATTTTTGTGAAACTTGATATTAGGAAGGTATACTAAACTTTGCCATTGCATTCGAATTTTGGTTAAAATGAGATCAAGATAAGGGATATAACATGGCGACTTACATGCGTTTTTGTGCACATCTTGATATAAATATTTATTGGAATAAAAAAAAAGTTTCATGCACAAGTTGTAAAGTAAATGAAACAAACATTTTGTGCCCAAACACTTTTTCTGTAGTCTTAGGATTTCTGAAATACTTACACAAGAAGGGATTTTTGGTGTGTCATGTTAAAACTGTAGAGCTGTTGGACTGATTTTGATAATCATGTCTTTCCTCAGTTATATATCCTGTTCTGCACTAAATCCATTAAATGTTAGCATTCATGAACTGAGAATCTAGAGGCACTAACAGTGAATATGCCAGAACTATGTGTTATGCTATGCACATACTTCCTAATTTGTTCAGTTCTGCTTAAAAACAAAATCCAGTTCTCAGTCCTACCTATCATTCACTCTTGTATATATTATCATATCTTCCAGCTGTTGGTAGAAATTGTACTACTTATATGTGTAAGTAACATGTAACATTAGTTATTGCATTCATTGACTGTCTAATTCTTTGTACAAATGTAATGCACTTATCTGCCTGTTGCTGTATTGTTGGTCCAAGTAAACCACAGTTAATGTGTGTGTATATGGGAGTTATTAGAAGACCCTATTACTGTGGGTGCAAAGTTCCACATACTATGTTCATTATTTGTATACATGTCCATTAGTGAACCTTTACAACATTACGTTTTCCACATGGGAAAGGATTATTCTCCATGTGAGTGGCAAACCTGTATACAACATAACTTGGATGTCTGTGTTCTCAGTGTCAGACTGTAAGTTAAAATGTAAGATATAAATGTCAGAATGAGTGTTTGTATTGAATGAACATTTATGAGTTGTTACAATTTATCTTAATTAGCAATACTGTATTGTACTTAATATGAATTTCATTATTAAAATCAGGGTAAAAGACAGAGTACCAGTAGTGGTAAACCTTTATAGTAAAAGAAGGTGTGTTTTTTGTTTGTTTGTTTGTTTGTTTGTTGCAGCCATAACTCTTCAGGAAGTAAACACAGGAGCTTGTAATTTTAGCAGTTATTTTAGAATGATTATGCATGTTTGGGGGGGGGGGGGGGGAGTGTTGAGAATTAAGGTCAGTACTTGCATCCACCATAACTTTCATTACTTTTGCACATTGCTTTCTGAGAGATCTTCTGTGAATTCTGAACTTCAATAATAAATGTGTGTGTACCACAAAGACCGAGACAATAAGCTGGTGTAGGTGACTGAATGATTCTATGGTCAAAGGAGGGCCAGTGACCAGTAAACCATGTCATTTGAGGTTTTCTCAGTGTTGTTTTCTGGGATATGACACAATATTGATTTGCAATTAATTACCTTCATTTCTGGGTAGTTACAACTGAGGATAAAAGTGATGATACAAAGGACAGTGTGTATGAGAAACAGTACACATACTATCAATCCATATACCACATAAAATTTTTCTTCAAATTTTAATACAAAAGAACGGAGAAACAATAATCTAACATTATTACTGACAATGAGAGTTGCAGGAAATCAGTGATGATAATGGGACTACAGTAATAACCTTTGCCATTTGAGATAATATGCTTGTCAGAAATGCAACATTCCCATACTGTGACACATATAAATACAAATGGCCTTCTCCTGATGGGCAAGTAGGATGTCGGTATGTATGACATGAAGACGAGCAGTCAGCTTCACGCCACAGCACATTTATCCCCGAGAAAGAGCCCCCAGTACCCATAGAATGGCAGGCTGGGTGGGTCCCAGAGCTAGTCTGGACACTTGGAGAGGAGATAAATTATATTGCCCCTGCCAGGAATCGAATTACAAAACTTAATACCGTACTGGTATATAGAATACAGAATTTATGGTCCATGCCCAGTGTTTCAGAGAAGCTGACTGTGATACTGACGACAGTCTGGTGATTGCAGAAGGTAGGGAGAGAAAAAGGAAAGTTTGGCAGACAAAGATGGTCCTTCACTGTAAGGGAAGAACGTGCATTGAAGGTGTTGGAGAATAAAGTGCTGAAGAGGATAAGGAGGGACAGCAGGATTGAAGAAAGTACATAATAAGAAGTTTCATAATTTGTACTCTTCACCAGATACTTCTAGGTTTATCAAATCAAGGATAATTACATTGGCTGGATATGTGGCACATATGGGAGAGATGCATGCATAATTTTAGTTATAGAACCTGAAGGTGAGAGTACTTGGGAGGCCTAGGCATAGATGTGAAAATAATATTTAAATGAAAGCTGAAGAAGTAAGATATAAAGAGAATGGACTGGTGTTGTTTGACTTTTGAACAGGGATCAGTGGCAAGTTCTTGTGAACATAGTATTGAGCATATTCAGGATTCTTAACAGGTAAGAAATTTGTTGATCAGCAGCTGCCTTTTTCTTGTGCACTCTGATTAGTGGGGTTAGTTGCATACTTAAATAGTATTAATGTATTAAGTATGGTACCGACTATTTCAGATTGTATTCAAAATTTGTTTTAGAGATGGAACATCAGGTGGTTACGATTGGAATACTTTGAGGTAACCGCCCATTTTGGTGATATTAGTTGGTTTTAACAACTGTGAAATTTCATTTGATCAAAGTTATGATATTGGATATTAGATGTAGAATGTCTGTTCAGAAATTTTGTGATAAATCAGGCATGTATTTAGAAATTTCAAAATTTATTTAATGAGGTGTTTATATTAGTCTAAACAGCTTACTTTATATTTGCATCCAGACACATCACACACTATTGACCCTTGAAGAAGTTATTTTACATTTCTGTTTCCTCATTCACATAAATTAATTTTATCATATTTATTTTTGTACCTTATGGATTTGGTAACACTATTATGGTGTGTACACAAGTGATGACAACAGATATACTACCATTTTTTGATGACTTCTTTACATGTTTAAGCTGTTTACCATGGGGCAGGCTGATAAAATTATTAAAGATGCAAATGTGATGCACACAAGCCCCAGTGACGATTTTTAATCGTAACAGCACAGAATTATGTTATGTTTTGGAAATTTTAAATTTTTTCTTAGAAAAATGTGTTAGAAATAGGTTACTAAAGTTGGTTTTCACACTTTCTAGAATTCCACAAAGCCAGGAGAGTACTCACAGCTTCTTGGCAGTTGGCACACTATAGTTGAACAAATACTGAAACTTGGTCACTGTGTCACAACTGAATTTTCTACAGAGACATGGAAATTTATTTTCATTAAAAAGAAAACATACCGCTATTGGTAAATGCAATTGCATGGTGTCTTAGTGGTTACAGTGGGGCACACTTTTGATTATAAGACAGTTTGTCTTCGTAACATTCTGTCTTTTACATTACATGAACTACTTCTATGCTTCTATGCTCACATTAAGGGAAGAGCATAGACAGAGGTTACTGTACCGACAGTGGGAACATACACAAGCTGCTCCAAAAGTTTGAATGATCACAATACTGTAAATATGTAAGGTCCACTCCACACTGAATCCTCCATCAAATTTATGCATCTACAGACTAAACATGAAGACATCAAATGATTTTAATACAATTTTAACTTATTTTATCTATTTATAAGCTACACTTTATACAAATATTGATGTACACTCCCTGAAGATGACCTACAAAGGTCGAAACATGTCGGAGTTGTATGATGCCTGTAATATACAGTAGAACCTGGATAAGAAGTCCCTGCATAAGAAGTCTGATTTTTAAAGTCCCGAAATCCTATTGCTTTTAATAAGCTTCCCTCTTAATAAGTCTTCCCGCTCAAGGAGTCCCTAATCCTCTGGTCCCTTGAAAGACTTCTTAACAGGGTTCTGTTGTACTTATGTTCCTCTTAATTAGTAATGGCTTCTGATTTAAAATGTGTTTGGTAGAATCTTATTTGTTGTGAGGACAACAATTTGAGATTTAAGATCTGTTGATTTGCTGTATTACTTACCTTTCTGATTGTCTCTTGGTCCTCTTTTCTGCCAACTGTGATATCACATGGCTTCTTCCTCTACACTACACTTTCAGTGCAGTGGCATTTAACTGCTGCTGCTGTTCGTGCTCTCTTGTGCTTTCATCTTTGTACTCTGTAGGCTTCCTGTCTCATTCTGTAGTTCTTGTACATTGTCCTGACACTATCACCATTACAGCATATATAAACATATGGTACAATGCCTGAGCATAGTAATAGTGTGAAGTGATGTGATAAATATTCTTATTAGTTTAGTACAAATACTGTGGCACATGTATGAACTTAAATATTTGATACATACTCTTATCCTAGTGTTTTAGAGTAATTTTTAAGATGAGTGTTTAAAACACAGTGAAATCTGTCACAGTTTTATATTGACGCTTACGTCTGTATAAGAGAGAATATTGTAGCTTCAGGGCAAAGATAAAATTTGAATCAGCAAGAACAGGGTGTCAGTGTTGACTGGAATTATCTGTATCAGGATAGCAACCAGTGGCTGGCTCTCTGAACATGAAAATAAATCCTTGAATTCCGTAGGAGATGAAGAATTTCTTGAATAGCTGAGTGACTTACCTTCTCAAGTAATTTTCTTCATAAAGTTTGTTGTGTGTCTCTTGCCATGTGTGCAGTTATGAACTCGATTCATCTACCTCAAGGCAGGGTTCTCTGGTGGGCTATTGTGAACCTGATAGGGAACATTTGTGTTATATGAAGGGTGAGCAATTTCATCACCAACTGGGCAACTATCAGCTTCTCCAGGACTTTTTTTTCCCCCCCCCCCTTGGAGTTAATTGTTTGAACATTTAATCTGGTGATACCAGAGTAGCAGAAGTTGTTAGTATTGGATCATAAGTAGAAGTTCAAGACTTGCACATAAGTTTAACTCAACAGCTTTATATGGAGCTTGTTTATATGTCTCTGGGTAGGGTGCAAGGTAAATGCAGATATGATGTCACAGCATGTAGGGAATGTAAAGAGCTGGTTACATCAGATTCTCAGATCTTGGCATTGACTGTAGCTCCACACTGCATCTGTCCATATCACTAGTCATTTGATACTTGCAGGTTGGAAAGGACGTAGAACAATTGGATGTCATAGAGAAGATAAGAATTGCCAGTACCCTTCCATTGTTCAAGTCCATGTCATTTACTTCATACTTGTGTGTGTGTTCTACCATAAAAAATAAGGAATTTAATTTTTCAAAATCTCGTGTGAGTTCAAATTCTGCAGTGTATAAGAAATATCAAACTTTGTGTGAAATTTTTCTGCAGCGGGCATCAATGAGAGCCACAGAAATGTTGTTTTGTGGTGTAATATGTTACGTGAAATTATGAGATAGGGATGGACAAAATAAGTTGCTGTATGCTATATATACCATTCTGACCTCATCCAGTTGGTAAAGTTCATGGATTAAACACATCTGCTTCATGTCAGTGTGGAATACAGTGTATATGCCATACTCAGTTTTCACTTTTCTTGTAGTTTATATTTCTGAATTATATTCAGAAATATTTTGTGTCTTGAAATCAGCACAGTGCTGTGAAGACCCATTTGAGAATTGATCCTGTTGTCAAAAAATCTGTTGTAGCATTGATCTGTGTCATGTATCACATTTTGTATTATACAGTGTGTCCACAAAGTCCCTTCGGGGTTTTGAAAAATTGTGGCGAGCAAACAGATTGAGCTAGCCACATGCAGTTTGCGGCAGATTACAGTGAAACTCTGGAAGTTTTTTACTGACCTCAGTAGACCTCGATGTGGGCTCCCTTGGTAGCACGGAGAACGTCCAGACGATATTCGAGCTCTTGCCGTGTTCTGTGGAGCATGTCCGCTGGAATAGCCGAGATCGCATTCCTGATACGGGTCTTCAGGTCATCAAGTCCGTTAACTGGTGTTCGGAACACATTGCTCTTGACATAACCCCACAGGAAAAAATCCAGTGGTGTTATGTCTGGTGAACGTGGAGGCCACGGCATTGAACCGTCTCTGCCGATCCATCTTCCTGGAAAAGTCCTGTCTAGGTACGCACGTACCTGCATACGCCAATGAGGTGGAGCACCATCTTGTTGGCGGCAAAAAAAAACTTCCAGAGTTTCACTGTAATCTGCCGCAAACCGCATGTGGCTAGCTCAATTTGTTTGCGCGCCACAATTTTTCAAAACCCCGAAGGGACTTTGTGGACACACTGTACAGTTTTATTTGAGGTTTACTGTTATTGTGAGATATGTTTGTTGTGTAACTTCAAAACATTAAACTTTGATTAGTTTAAATTACAATTCCTTGAAATTAATTGGGAAAATTACCGTTCACTACTTGTTTTATTTTATTTTTTATGTACCATAATATTCTCAACATTTCAATATTGTAAACACACATAAATTTTTTTATTTATTTTGGGTGTTGCTTGTGTATTAATTTTTCTAATCATTTGATTTTTGTTTGAGGAAGAATACAAATCTCAACAAAAACATAGTAGTTTGTGGTGCCAGAGTTTATGTGATGTTCTTGACATGATGGTTTATTCAGTTAAGTGTTAAGGAAACGGCGTGGATAGGAGTGTCATGTTTATCATGTATCTGGTAACTGTTGTGCTTTAATTTAAAAAAACAAACCATGGTGTAAGCACAAACGTTTACAAATAAAAATTTTGTGGATGTTTGCAATATTGAAATTTTGAGGGTTGTAAAATATTTCTCAATTATAAGACTATAGCACATAAAAATAAAGTAAAAGGAATTGCAAACAGTTATTTCTCCTGTTAATTTTAAATTATTGTAATTTAAAGTAATCAAGTTTTAATGTTTCAAAGTAGCGTAACGGACATATATGATAACGATAAACCTCACATAAAATCCATATAATATGAAATGTGGTAAGAGATACTGATCAGTCACAAAGTAGGTTTTTACAGCAGGGTCAGATCTGGAACAAATGTTTACATTACACCGTTAGTTTTAAGATACAGGTGACTGTAATACCTTCATGTAATTTCTTCTGTTAAATTGATATGATCTTTATTCCCTGCATATTTTGTCACTTTGAATAATACAAGTTTGAGATCTGCACTTTTTTTAGATTTTATGTAGCACAGAATGGTAGTTCCTTATCAACCTTGTGGGACTACCTATCCATCCCATCTTCAAGGGTCAAGCAGTCCGAAGTCTTGGACTGCTTGACCCTTGAAGATGGGACCGATAGGTTGTCGCGAAATGCTGGTAAGGAACTACCATTCTACACTGCATAAAATCCCAAAAGTGCACAGGTCTCATTTACACCATGGTGGAAGCCTGAAATCACTCATAATACAAGTTTACTAGATTTACCAACAGTCTTTCTACCCCTTATAACAATTCACCAGTAATATGTGTTTTAGTGCTGAATTGTATTATCATCAGTGACCATGTGTTTTACTCTGTTCAGCATATGCTTAACAATATTATATTTACATTGTTCGTTTCATCCCTTTTTTGCATTGTTGTTATCTCTATTTGTCAGGCCTGTTTTTTAAATTGAATTATGAAATAAGTATTGTATTTGTGAACCACTTGTTTCTTGGACTTTGTCCATCGTCTTTAATGTGAATAAAATATAAAATGTAAAATACAAAAAATATATAAAAATCTAAAATTCACTACTTTCGGAAGATGGCTCTCCTTCCATCTTCAGGCCTACTCAGGTGGGTCCTGTTGATTAAGCTAGTCTCAATCACTTCAATCAATCCAGTGATTGAGACAAGCCCCAACCGGACCCACCTGAGTAGGCCTGAAGACCGAAAAAGAGCCATCTTCCGAAACGTAGTGAATTTTAAATGTTTATATATTTTTTATATTTTACATTTTATATCTTGTTCACATTAAAGACGATGGACAAAGTCCAAGAAACAAGTGATTCACAATGTTATATACCATCGTCAAAACCTTTTAGAATTCAGTATTGTATTTGCATGTGGCATACAAGTTCAAGATATTTTTAAATGAGCCTGTAGCTGTTGTGAGCTGAATGAAGGAAGTGCTCTGTACCAGTATGATACTTAAAAGGGGCAAAAGTGATAATGTAAATACAGTAATGCCAAAGACAGGTCATATATGTTGAAAACTAATAGTCACTGATGATGTGATCGAAGTGTCAAAACACATACGACTGGTGAATGGACATAAGGTGTACAGTTGCTATTCGTAATTCCAGTAAACTTCAGTGTGATTTTCCTGATGATGACCATCAAGGGCTAAGATGTTTTGGAGTAGGAGTAAAATCTGATGTCATTTATAACAAAGTGTTTACTGTGATGGGCCAGGGCTGTAAGAGACATGCACTTCTCCAGTAACATTTGAACTGTGTGTCAGAAGGAGAGATGTATTTCATGCTACTTGCATATAGTTCCATGTGTTGTAATATACATTTTGTTTGAGATGATGTTTATTGATTGGCTGTGATGTAACATCATTAAGCTGACCTCTGATTCGCATGCAGTTGGCCACACCACAAGTCACTCTGCTCCCTTTAGCATATGAATGATTGCACATTTGTACTTAAAGTTGTCATTAACTTTATTGAAGCATGGAAATATGGCCTCCACTTTTCTTTCCATGCTCTGGGCAATTACAAATATAAAACATAGTTTTCATTTGTTAGTGTCCTTTTCCTTTAACAGTACAAAACACTTTTTATTGTTAGGGTTAAATTAATTTAATTTTTGTTTAATTGGTTTATTGTAGCTTCCTTATGAAGATCATTCATACTGCATGACGGCCATCAGCTTGTTCTATAGCAGCAGGTACAAAACACTTGTTTGCAGAACTCCTCACAAAGGCAATGGTGTGCTCAGACAGTAGAACAGTTTCTTGGTGCTTTATCAAATGACATATTTTTGTTTATGTGTCATCCTTTATTTAGTTCATACTTATGATCATTTCATAATAAAGCACCACACACTGGAACACAAGGCATTTCTTGTAGTGCAGATGGAATTTTGTTGAAGCCCTGCTTTTACGTAACAAGTAAAATCTGTTTTCAATAATGTGTTGTAGGCAGAGTTATGAAATGGCCCAAAGATGTGGAATATTTAAATAAATTGAAATACATGTCTTGCTGCAGACCTGCTATAAATGTAGCTGGTTACAGTTGGGTGAGAAAATGTTTCCCCAGATCAGACTCAGAATCTTCGATACTGCACACATACGAACATACAAATGGCCCAAAGATGAGTGCTTTCTGTTCTCATGGATCAAAGGTTTGCAGTTGTTGCCATGTTTCAGTGTAAATTTATGTGCTATTGGATAATGTAGTATTGTAAGTGTAGTAGTCTGGTACTGGTATCGCTACCATCTGGCACTGATGTCACACTACAGCTAACAATATGTTTCTTCATATGCCCTTGATTTCATTACCAGCACAGAGATATTTGTAACCTTTCTTTCTTACTGAGAATTGTGTGTGCAATAAGTAGTGTTGTCTAGTGATTATCTAATAAATGGTCTCTTTTTAATATATATTTTAAAGTATTGATGGAAAGTAAGTGTGTGGACTTATGCAGATTTACAGAACAATAATTGCATTCCTCTGTCACTCAGTATGAGTTTAAGTTGCAGTGCTTTTATTTACACTTCTTGAAAGTTTTGTCTTCTCTAACATTTCTTCTAAATTAATTTGTGAAATGTCTTGCACAGTTGGAATTTTAATCCGTGAGAGTAATTTAAAGATTTCTCTTTTCTCTGAAAGATTATGGGTTTCTGGTGATGATCTGTATTTAATTCATTTTTCTGTTATTGACGGTAACCTTCTATCACCACCACCACCACCATTGTTTACTATTATTGTAATGATTTTTTTCTTATATCATCACCTTTATATTTATCATCAAATTTCTGACTTTTGATTGCTTTGTATGCCACTTCATTCATATTTCCTCCCTTTTCATGTCCACCCTTCTGTTCTCACTCATAACTGGAAACATAATGGCTGTGTAAAACATGCCCACCTTTGTGAACAGTAATTGAAATGGATTCTGCATGTAGGTCAGTTATGAACGTATGCTGGTGACACTCAGTACCCTTGCATTTGTGGATGCTTATATTCCTTAGGTCAGCTCATCACCTCTTTCAGGAAGGCATGGACCCTAATTTGGTAGCTCCTGTTATATGGAAAAATGTAAAACCCCACTTTTCTATATGTATTTGTTACAAGTTATGTTAATGAAACGTACAGTCACATTCGGCATCTCTGCTAGTGTGTTGTTTCCTTATTGATTACTGTTGTGTTCTGCACTACCTACGCTGGCTCAGGAGAGAACTGTTGTATAACAACAAATGCTTCAGAATTGATCAAGTCATACTGGACAGAAAAGGAAGTATTTACTAGAAACAGGAACTCCAGTACCTCTTATAAATTAAGAAACATTGGCAGCTCTAGAAGTTCTGCAGTTTGTCACTAAATGTGTGTAATTCACTTTCTGCATAAGCTTATTCAGAGTGTTATGTGTGAACTTTATGTCAGTGATTAAAAGTTTGTGAAGACGAATGTTCACTCCGTAGCTACCTTGGTTGCTTGCTCCAGTTTAGAGGAATCACTTTGATGTGATAGTTTTAGCCACTGCTGCCACTGCTGCTGAATTAGAATAAACTTTTTATTGCAGTTTTCATTCCCACTCAATAGACCTCTTCCTGCTTTTCTATTTTGTCTTGATATTACTTTTGTATTTAGCATCGTGCTGTAGAACACTGATTGTTCACTAAATAAGTTCTTACAGTGAAGAAGCAATGTCTGTACAAAAACAAATACCTGCATTAGGTCTGTTTGAAAGAAAGTAGCACCAATAATCATAATCATAACTTATAATTTCCAATACAAATGGTATCACAATAGCCATGTGAACTCTATAATCAGTTATCATTATGTACATATTAAATTCATAAAGGTGATTTTAACACAGTTAATGAGAAAACTTAAGTTTGTGGATTTTTTACACTGAGATTTAATTTGCTTCTGTAACTTAACATTAAAAGTTATACCACAAGTGATGGGTTTAGGACTTTGCTGTACAGAGTTCATCAGTTATGAAAGATTGCTGAGTACTGTCTTGTCAAATTACTTGTTTTAGAAATGTTTCCCTCAGAAATGACATTAAATAAAAAGCAGATTTACAAAGAAATTAAAGAACTGATTAAATTCAGGAATTTATGCCTACTGTGCCGTTTAGAATCTTTTACCTTCCCTTGTGATATATATTGTAAGTAGGCCAGACCAAAACAAAAGCAGTTTAAATTTTAATCGTTGCTCTGTATCTTCTGGTAATTGTACAGGCCTACACATGAAATTTCTCCTCACTCTGAGAGGAGACCATAAACCCATGACCTGTACGTGTTAGTGTGTGGCTGTTGGCTCATTACAGCGTTCCCACTGACCAGCATCACACTGTCGACAATCACCTGTCAAGCCTTCTGACACTCCATGCAGAATTGAGTCTGTTTCCTCATTGTGTGCTTTACCTCGTCTACTTGCTACTAAATATGGCAAGCATTCTGCATTTATATAATAATAACTCCTTCCTCAATTCGTGTGTGTCTGTTGCATTGAACACATGAGTTACTATGACGCAGTTCACAAACCCTTTTTTTTCTCCTATTAATTTCTACATGTTTTGAAAGTGACAAGACCCAATTTGACAGGATGATTCACAATTTCAGTAAACCTACAAATGCACTATATTACTATTATTAAGTATTATTCAATATCCCCTATATATGTTTCAGTTCCAGTTGAACCATCTTCAGGGGTCAAGGTTACATTCATATTACATCCATTAGTTAATCAGATGATATAATATATACATCACAATATAAAGCCAAGTTACTATCACATTAACAGGCTAAAGTGCATAAAATTCCGTTGTATACTCTTTGAACTGTAACACGAATTGTGTCCACTTTTACAGTTTAAAGTATAAATATATGAAATATGAGAAATATGAAATAGACTGTTCAGCCGGTAGATTGTCATTAAAAATTTAATGATATATATATATATAAATGTGTATGTTGTTTAACAAACGATAATGAATACGAAATTAATACCCCCATGTTTTCACAGGTCTTGGTCAAATCCAATTTGTATAAAAAACTACTGCCAGCACGTATGGTGGAGGGGAGAGGTGCATACATGATTTTGGTGGGGAGACCTGAGGGAAGGAGACAACTTGGAAGACCCAGGCGTAGATGGGAGGATAATATTAAAATGGATCTTCAAGAAGTGGGATGGGGGCATGGACTGGATTGATATGGCTCAGGATAGGGACAGGTGGCGGGCTGTTGTGAATGCGGTAATGAACCTTCGGGTTCCATAAAATGCGGGGAATTTCTTGACTAGCTGACGACCTGCTAGCTTCTCAAGAAGGACTCTGCTCCATGGAGTTATTTATATGTCTATGGTGTGGTGCTGCATTACTAAGCTTAAGGAGAACACTACACGCACTCGCACGCACAGACAGCTGTATCCAACGAGGCGGTAACGGTTCTGACGAGTACTTGGCAAGTCCGCGGTTCAAGTGTCGGTCTGTGTAGTTTGTCTTCCCAGACAAATTCCGGGACAGCACCTCGAAATATACTACCGCCACTTCCTCGTCATTTCAGTTATGTTGAAGACTTACGTAACCAGCCTCTCATACCATTCACTGAGTAATGGCTCCTATGTTGATAACATCATTGTTAAATCATTACGAATCTCGAAGATAGAGTAATTACTCGCAAGCTTAAAGTTAATTTCCCCTACTTATAGTGTTGCTTTTATCTCTAACTTTTTCATAATAAGATTAATCAATGTCTGCATTTGTATTAGGTTCTTATGTCACTAATCTAATGTGCTGAGAAAAAATATACCGAATGGTCTTACGAGCTGAAGCCTTTTATCTCAGTTATAATATATTTACGTTGTACGCTTATCGGCTGTAATGACAGCCACCTGCGATGTCGTGTAACCGTGTCGTGGGCGAGCCGGGCGGCCGTGGTTCAGGCCTACAAGCTAAAACCGTGGCCCATGCTGACAGAGTGTAAATTACCGTGGTTCAGGCGGTCAGTGAAACTGGTCCCTTTTTATCTGTAAACTTTCCCTCACATATCCCCCCCCCCCCCCAGACTTGAGACTAGTCAATGTCTTCATGACCTGCAGACCAGAAGCTTTGTCAGTCAGTTGCTGTTTTCATTATTTCATATTTATATACGATAACTGCAGACTATAAGTCTTCGTCACACAATCTGGCATTAACACATTTTTCTGTTCATTATTTATAATTATTCACATACACAACTGCAGAGCAAAAGTCTTTCCAAACACAATCTGGCATCCATTCACATTCAGTTATTGGTCAGGCCGTTATCTGACAGTCCGTTGACCGAAGGTCAATTTTTCCTATTCACATGAAGTTCGCCGGAATGCAGACACCTAGAGACAGCTTATCATATCTGGTAACTGTGTGTGTAGAGGCACCCGCGTTCCGGCCGACGTCAGGTAAAGAACTGGTGGAAATTTTTAGTCTAGACAGAAATCCGCCTCAATAGAGCAGGGTCCTTCTTCAGAGGCTAACAGGTCCTCAGCTAGTCAAGAAATTCCCCGCATTTTATGGAACCCGAAGTTCATTGCCACATTCACAAGAGCTCGCCTCCTGTCCCTATCCTGAGCCATATCAATCCAGTCCATGCCCCCCTCCCACTTCTTGAAGATCCATTTTAATATTATCCTCCCTTCTACGCCTGGGTCTTCCAAGTGGTCTCCTTCCCTCAGGTCTCCCCACCAAAATCCTGTATGCACCTCTCTCCTCCCCCTTACGTGCTTGTCTGAAATCTCACATCCATAAATTTATTAACAAAATTGAGGGTATTGGGTCACTTCTGGACAATAAACCTGCTGAAGAACACCGAGTGCTTGTATGAAGAAATGGAAGAAGAAGGAGCTTGCTTAGTCATTAATTTATCCCTAGCACGTTGGCCTGATGTTAACCCGCGTGAGTTAGAGTTATAAGGTAATTTGATGGACGAAGTCTGCAGGGAACCATACATTAGAAGCGTAAACGTTAACGTATGTTTGCCTTTAACGGTTAGAGGAAACCGTACGAATAAAGTTTTGAAATACTTTATTTTAAAAACACCGTGCATCTTATCACAATCATTATATAAAAACACCAACTGGATGCACTTCTTATTTTAAAAAAAGCTGTATAGTTCTTTAAAACATTTTTATAAAACCCGACATATGTTTCGGCTCCTCACTGAGCCATCTTCAGGGGTTTATGTCACTAAAACTGCATGTATTTAAAAACGTCTATTCATTGATTCACTTTTTTAAATACATGCAGTTTTAGTGACATAAACCCCTGAAGATGGCTCAGTGAGGAACCGAAATATATGTCGGGTTTTATAAAAATATTTTAAAGAACTATACAGTTTTTTGAAATAAGAAGTGCATCCAGTTGGTGTTTTTATATAGTGAAAGTTTTGAAAGTTTTTCAGCAAGAACTTCTTCGGATAAGTTTTAACCCCTTTAAAGTTCATAGGCAACGAGTGCGTACATCACAGCAGTGTTTTCAGCATCTGTTATACTGTAGGTAAATAGAATTTATTGCTTCTATGGAGCGGGAAAATCTTGTAGCGCTTGGCGGCGAGTTATGCAGTTTCTAGCCGGCCCCTCACCGCGGAGACCCGGATTCGATCCCGGGTCAGTCCATGTGGGAATTGTGGTGGACAAAGTGGCACTGGGACAGGTTTTTCCCCGAGTACTTCGGTTTTCCCCTGTCAACTTAATTCCACCGATGCTCCATTACAAGGAAGAACGAAAACATTTAATGATCTTCATCACTTGGTTGCACAATAAGCCTCTAGGCTGCGTTGCGTCCGTAGCATCTGCTGCGGGGCTCTTCACCACAAAAAAACACATCGGAACTAGATGAAGGTGAGTGGTTAACTACACGCCCTTGCCTCTTTAGCCTGGGAAAAACCCGGTACTTATTGAAGAGGAGGCTGGGTGGACCCCAGAACCAGTCTGGACGTTTTGGAGAAGAGAAATATCGTTTGCCTTTACCGGGATTCGAACCCCGGACTGTCCAGCCTGTAGCGTAGTAGCTGTACCGACTTAACGCTACTTCCGCTCCAAATAATAATAATAATAACAATAATAAATACGTCTGTAGGCTAGGTTATGTACGCAGCAGGACAGTAGTCTTTGCGAGTTTTGCACGCAGTTTGCTATGTATATTGGTGTCGCTGCAAGAACAGCCGTAAACACGTGCTCCTGGGAGGAGTGCCGCCCGCAGTACATATCTAGGCAGCGGTGTGGCTGCTTGAACGGGTCAACAAATTATAGTCATCGCACGAGGAATCACATCAAGTTTTTCTACACTTGATCCTGGTGGCAGAAACAAATAGGTATGCTGATCAGTTTCTGTAATCTGTACCAAAGTTTCTTTTAGTAGTGAAGGGCCCCGCAGCAGATGCTACGGACGCACCGCGGCCTTGAGGCTTATTGTGCAACCGTGTGATGAAGATGATTAATTTATTTTTTGTTCTTCCTTGTAATGGAGCACTGGTGGAAAGAAATTTACAGGGGAAAACCGAAGTATTCGGGGAAGAACCTGTCCGAGTGCCACTTTGTCCACCAGAAATCCCACATGGACTGACCCGGGATCGAGCCCGGACCTCCACGGTGAGAGGCTGGAGACTATCCGCCTGAGCCATGGCACGGCCGGGTTTAAGCTTTGATTTTGAGACTGTGTCATAATTTTTAAATTAGTTTTCCCTGACCCTATTTCAAATGCACAGGTCGTACAGTTTTAAGGTATGGAAAGGATGTGTTGAGTAGGTAAGGAGTTTGGAGTCAATGGAACACCACGGTCAGGATAGTTAAGATTCGAACTGGGTTTCTCTCCAATACAACACTAGGCAGCGTTACGGCTGCACCAGCCTGCTCGGTATTTGTTGTCACGGAAATGTGAGCGATTCACTCTGACCAACTCAGTAGCCATCAGTTAGCAATTCACTCTGACCACCTCAGTATCCATCAGTTAGCGATTTACTCTGACCACCTCAGTAGCCATCAGTTAACGATTCACTCTGACCACCTCAGTAGCCATCAGTTAGCGATTCACTCTGACCACCTCAGTAGCCATCAGTTAGCGATTCACTCTGAACACCTCAGTATCCATCAGTTAGCGATTCACTCTGACCACCTCAGTAGCCATCAGTTAGCGATTCACTCTGAACACCTCAGTAGCCATCAGTTAGCGATTCACTCTGACCACCTCAGTAGCCATCAGTTAGCGATTCACTCTGAACACCTCAGTAGCCATCAGTTAACGATTCACTCTGAACACCTCAGTAGCCATCAGTTAGCAATTCACTCTGAACACCTCAGTAGCCATCAGTTAGCGATTCACTCTGAACACCTCAGTAGCCATCAGTTAGCAATTCACTCTGACCACCTCAGTAGCCATCAGTTAGCGATTCACTCTGAACACCTCAGTAGCCATCAGTTAGCAATTCACTCTGACCACCTCAGTAGCCATCAGTTAGCGATTCACTCTGAACACCTCAGTAGCCATCAGTTAGCGATTCACTCTGACCACCTCAGTAGCCATCAGTTAGCGATTCACTCTGAACACCTCAGTAGCCATCAGTTAGCGATTCACTCTGAACACCTCAGTAGCCATCAGTTAGCAATTCACTCTGACCACCTCAGTAGCCATCAGTTAGCAATTCACTCTGACCACCTCAGTAGCCATCAGTTTTTCAAGGCATGCTGCACATTGAATCACATAACTAACTAACTCCATGGAGCAGAGTCCTTCTTGAGAAGCTAGCAGGTCGTCAGCTAGTCAAGAAATTCCCCGCGTTTTATGGAACCCGAAGGTTCATTTCCGCATTCACAAGAGCCCGCCACCTGTCCCTATCCTGAGCCATGTAAATCCAGTCCATACCCTCCCATCCCACTTCTTGAAGATCCGTTTTAATATTATCCTCCCATCTACGCCTGGGTCTTCCAAGTGGTCTCCTTCCCTCAGGTCTCCCCACCAAAATCATGTATGCACCTCTCCCCTCACCCATACGTGTTACATGCCCTGCCCACCTCATTCTTCTTCATTTGATCACCCGAATAATATTTGGTGATGAGTACAGATCATTAATTTCCTCGTTATATCTTCTCCACTCCCCTGTTACCTCGTCCCTCTTAGTCCCAAATATCCTCCTCAGCACCCTATTCTCGAACACCCTCAGCCTATGTTCCTCCCTCAGTGTGAGAGACCAAGTTTCACACCCATACAAAACAACAGGCAAAATTATAGTTCTGTATATCTTAATCTTTGTATTTTTGGATAGCAAACTGGAAAACAGAAGATCCTGCACCGAATGATAACAAGCATTCCCCGACTTCAATCTGCTCTTCATTTCTTCCTGAATGAAATTTCGATTTGTTAGGGCTGTTCCCAAATATTTTAACTGTTCAAACCTTTCAAAGAATTTATTATCTATCTTCATGCTGTGATTTTGTCCTGAATTCTGATTGCGAGACATGACCATGTACTTAGTTTTCTCAGCATTTACTTCTAGACCAATCTCCTGACTAGCGACTACTAAAGCTTCTGTGCTTTTCTTTATAGCATGTACGCTTCCGCCCAATATATTAACATCATCAGCATAAACTAGAAGCTGATGTGTACCATTCAATTTCAAGCCGTCCTGGTTTGCCTGAATCCTCCTAATGGCATATTCCAAAGCAATGGCGATAAAGCATCTCCTTGTTTCAAACCGTTCTTAATAGGAAATGTGTCAGACAAATGTTTGCCTACCCGGACTCTGCTATAGGTTTCATTTAGACACATGTTTACTAGCCTTACTAGTTTCAAAGGGATACGAAATTCAATGAGAATATTATACAAGACCTCCCTCCTAACTGAAACATAGGCTTTCTTGAAGTCTATAAATAGCTGATGCACTGCCTCATTGTATTCCCATTTTTCCTCAAATATTTGACGAATGCAGAATATATGATCAGTAGTCGACCTGTTACGTCTAAAACCATACTGATGCTCCCCAATAATTTCCTCTGCGTATGGAGTTAACCTTGACAGAAGGATGTTGGATAGAACTTTGTTTGTGGTTGACAAAAGGCATTGAATCACATACTAGTCTGAAAGGATATTAAGGGCTGGATGTACCGTCCAAAGCAGCTTGCTGCTAATTATGACAACAAAGTGAATCTCTGTGTAACCTAGCATCCATTTCTTTGTTGCTATAGTAACACGAGCACAAAAGATGTGAATGAGTGTGGAAACTTTTCTCTCGTTAGATGATACTTGTTTGAGCAAGCTGAAAGGAAGGAGAATTATATTCGGAAGAATGTCGCAGCGTCAACTCGCATTATCAAGCAAGAAAGACGAAAAACTGAATGCCGGAGACAGAACAACTGAAGTTACGTCATTAGTTCCCGTCTACGTCCTCACACCTATCTCGTCTGTTACAGGAGGAAGCATATTGTGTTTATTTGAGAAACAAAGTGCTGTGTTTGAAAAAGATTACTTAGCGGGGACAGTCATATTTCGTGCTCTGGCTATTCACCCAGTAAAGCAACATTGTCGAGTTGCAAAATTGGCATACCTAAATCTTCCCAAAGGTGACAGAAAAGGGGGACGACTCGAAATTTAATTGCAAGTGCAGTTTGGAAACTTTCGTAATTAAGCCAGGCTTGCTGCATTCAGCCTGCGAGAAGAAGAAGGAAGAGGAGGATAAAAATGAGAAGGAGTGTGAGAAGAAATCATAAAGGGTATTTTCACATTGCATATATCTTTAATCCTACATATATATCTGTATTGTTATTTGTGTTCAATGTTTAATTTTGAGACCTTACTATGGAAGCACAGATTCTGTACGTGTTAATTTGATCAGATGTAAGCTGAAACTTAGGCTCCTTGTCTGAAATTGTTGACATACAAACAATGTGCTATATATCATACAAAATATATAAGTTAAGCGGAAGACGTTTTTGGTGTACCTATCTTCGTATTGGTAACAATGAAGTTATGTCGACTGGATGTAGAAGTACTGTTGATTCACGTCAGAAAACACAACAGAATGCCACACATCAAAATTGTATCTTCGTTACTTCGTACCAAATTTCACATTTCTAGCTCCAGCGCTCCATTAGTTATCTCCACAAAACTGTAAGATTTAATAACTTTTCTTACGGCCTCCATATTTTTGCTTTACTTTCTATAAAAAAAATTACATCAGCAAAATTTTCATATTTTTCCATGATCTGCATGCCATATATCATTTCAGTATTCTAAAGTACGCTAAATGACGCTAGTGTCGCTTCTGCCTCCCAAGTCCACGCGTCCGTCATGTTGTTTTTACTGACTGCAGAAATTAAAATCTTCGACTACGTTGATATACGTTCATATTTGGGTTTTACACGATTCTCGTTCAGCATTTTCCTGTAGCTTAATATTATTTCAATAAAATAATCGAATTTTCTGAAGGGATTTTTTTATTCTTATGTGGTGAATTTTAAGATTACGTTGTTTCAAAATGGCGCCAGGTAATTTGGTAAATAATTACCAAAGTTTTGGCTGAATACGCTACTTCCGTATTCAGCGTAGACAAGTAATACACGTCTACTTAAAGGTGGAGGTAGGTAGCAGGTTCCTAAGAAATGTTGGTACGTATCTACCCAGCAACAAGTTGTCACAGCCGAACAAGCCGTAATTCCAATTTACTAAACTTCAAGACTGTTGAAGTATATTCGACAAGGTTCTGCTTTACTGATTGCGATTTGCTGTATTTTGTACAATCTGTGGTGTACTGTCTAATGATACACGTGCTGTGTCGATTGTTAAACGGATATGAATTTGCGGGCTGACACTGCATCCGCACTCGAGAGTAAAAAATATGATACTGAAGATGAGGACAGTACATATCTTGTCAACGTTAATACCCACCTAGAAGCCTGCACTGTGTCATATCTTCCGGAAGATATCAGTGTGAATTTTCATCGCCGCGTAATACTCAGTTCTTCTGTACGAAGGTGCTGTGTTGTGTAGATTTAAGCAGTGTTTGTTAAGACTTGCTTCTACTCTCTGCATTTACCTTCAGATGGGTGTAGGGGGACACTTGTGACTACAGGTTTTTATGCTCTTTAGGATTATTTGCTTTCCTGACAGACGATATCTTGATTTTTCCAGTCTATGAAGGGCATTGAGAGATCAGTACCTGGAAATGGGGCACGATCGCATCACTGCACTTGTATATTACATGCCTGTTTATACGAAGCTATTTATAAGTTCTTTTTGCCTTCTCCCTAACATGATACTCTCATGAAAGGTAAAAAAATTGCACTGGCATAAAACGGCGCCAGCAGTAGTATTTTGCAAAGATGATATCTGATGTTTCATCTGTGGATGGTCTCTAAACATTTTGAAGAGCTTTCTGTTTAAGCTGTTACGTCACTCAGCGTTATTTTTTTCCCTGACAGCGACGGGTCGCCGGAGCACTAGGTTTTAGAACACCGACAGAGTGACGGCTTTCTGATCTAATCACGAACATCATAGACTGATAATTCATAAACTCGGTTTGAATGACAAGTATTTGCGCATTATAATTATTTTTTATCATCAGTACCAGCATGGTGGCCGTACGAAATTATAAATGGCAACAATCCGCGTGCCATTTGATTTCACATATACGAATCTGTGCATTTCCCACAGTAAGTGGAAGTTGATACTATGCAGTGCGAAGAGTAGCTTGCCGCGTTAAAGCACAGTGGTTAATATATATATATATATATATATATATATATATATATACAGGGCCTATGAACTACTTTAACTCTGAAAAACAAATTGTATGCCAACAGAGGGTAACTCTTCTGGCGCGTTAAATTCGCGAATAATTTCAAGGTAACACAAAGTTGGCGAGTGTCTTTGTACGTTTGGCACAACAAATTATAGTGTCTGCAAATTTTGCACAACAAATGATAGTGTCTTTGCACGTTTTGCACAACAAATGATAGTGTCTTTGCACGTTTTGCACAACAAATTATAAATTTTGTCCACGCCTCAGCTACATATTTAATTTATATTCAGGCGTTTCTCCTGCCTTAGCTCGCACTTCATACACATCACTCTATGCCTCAGTTATTTAGATTGTCATCTCTTTCTTCATCCTCGTTTCATACCTCCGAGAGAACATAGTCTGTCCAATTATAACGACCAATCACGTCGGTTTATTAAAAGTGTGCTTATGTTTTCATGTAAATTATCCGTTATTATTTTCTTATATTAAAGAAACTAGCATGCCGAAACGTAATCTAATAATTCCCAGTTTAAAATTTCACGAAAATCCTTCCGGCGGGAGTCGCGCTGTTCCACGAGGGCAGACGGACAGACATGACAACGCGAATAGCCTTTATTTCCAACCGTTTCGCGAGGGCGCCCTAAGACACACTGTGCACTTATGTGTTTTGTGTGGGTCTTAAAGTGAATTGCATTAGCTCGCTGGCCTTGTAATGGAGATGCAATATGTCTTATACGGCGTAGCATGTGTTTTAATTATTATTTATACCAATGTTTCCGGAGTTTAATTTGACCATGGAGCGATTTCCTATTTTAGATATTACACTAAAGTTTCTACATTTTTTCCCACACAGTTCATATTTGTATTCCATATTATTCTTACAAGGAACAACATTGATTTACGTATACAGCATTCACCTGTTGGTCAGTATAAAGGAATGACACTGTGTTCTCGGTTTGATACGAACTGAATTTTTATGTATAATATAGAATAATATTAGTCTTCCAAGGGCCAAATTTTGTTTCTTAGTAATTATGTGACAGTACCGATCCCAGTGGCCGCGCTGAAGGCGTTGGTGTGCGGCCGTTCGCTTGCTGGGATTGCGGGCTCGAATCCCGTTGGGGTCATGGCTGTGTATTGTGGAAGTTGTGTGTTGTGAGGTAGCGGTCTGTGTGACGGACCGATCCCTCGTCCAGAGGAGTCCTACCGAGTGTCATGTGTCATGGAGTGTGATCAAGTGCAACAATAACCCACTACACGTACAATGAGTAGGTAGAAGAGGTCAAACTAAGAAAGAACGGAATATTGACTATTTTTCATTAAAATTAAATAATGTAAGAACCCCTTTATTGGATTCTCCATCTTGCCGTGGTAGAGGGGCTTGTGAGTTCCAGTGACCCTGAGAGCTAAGCCGGCGGTAGCATTGCTACCAGTAGGGTCTCCCAAGCCGGACAGATCAAGAGGGTAGGAACCAGACGAACAGAGATGCCTAGGAGATGGGAAATCCAATAAAAACTCCCCTGATGCCGGAAGCAGCGACATCAGTAGCAACTTGAAGCACAGAGCAAATGATGCTCGAGATGGTTAATGATCGTGTAGCAACAGGCGTGACCAGAGTGGTCTGAACTGCTGCAATGTGGAAAGCAAATGGAAAAACTACCACATTATTACTTTTCCTGGATAGTCTCTTCCAGAAACAGAGACAAATGCGAGATGCTTCCTATGGGACTTAAATTTAAGGAAGAAACTAGTAAAGTGTTACATTTGGAGCATAGCTTTGTATGGTGCTCAAACGTGGACACTTCGGAAATTAGATTACAAATACCTGGAAAGTTTTGAAATGTGGTGCTGGAGAAGAATGGAGGTCAGTTGGACGGATCGTGTGAGAAATGAAGAAGTATTACACAGAGTCAAGGAAGAGAGGAATATCCTACATAAAATAAAAATAATTAAGGCTAACTGGATTGGTCACATATTGCTTAGAAACTGCCTTCTCAAACACGTGATTGAAGGAAAGTTAGAAGGAAGGATAGAAATGACGGGAAGACGAGGGAGAAGACGTAAGCAGCTACTGGATGACCTTAAGTAAAAGAGAAGATACTGGAAATGGAAAGAGGAAGCATTAGATCGCACCGTGTGGAGAACTCGCTTTGGCAGAGGATACGGCCTGTAGTAAGACAGGCTACAGAATGAATGAATGTAAGAACACACTTACTGCATGGTCCTACGAACCTTGGCTTCTTTACAACAACTGCTCATTTCTCTCCGTCATTTGCCTCTTTACTCCGTGCCTTCATTTTCAGCATCCACAAATTACGCTCTGCATATTCCAGCCAACTTATTCTGGGAATTTCACTCTTAATTCAAGATTCTGCAGGACTAGTTTTGGAGCCCGACCCAGGTTGGTCTACGTTCCTATAACGTAATGTAATTGCTACTGCTGGAAACGTAAAATTGATACATATATTGTATTAACTTATTTCGTTATTAGCTTACTTGTCGTAATCTAGAGCTTCAGAATTTTGAAATATAAGAATGGCTCTTTTAAAACCTCACAGTTATTGGCGCTTTTGTTGTTTAAACCTCATAATTTTGCACATTCCACTTGTTCGCAGTGTTGATGTAACGAAATTAAGCAAGAGCAGAAGGTTCCGTTACTCTGATGTCCGTGATTAAATCAAAGGAACCAAAGACGAGGCATAGTCGAATACTGCTTAGTTATGTGATTATTTAAGATACAAAATCGATACACTGCGACAAAATGACACATACAATATTTATTACAATTCTTTATTGTGGCATTCATCATACACGCACATAAAATATATACGTTACTAATACGTCATAATTTTGAAATATGTTAATATATTATGACTTACATAGATACTGAAAATACATACATACATACAAATGACACATGAATGACACAAAATGACACATGAAATATGTATTACAATTCTTTATTGTATCATTCATCATACATGCACATAAAATATATACGTTACTAATACGTCATAATTTTGAAATATGTTAATATATTATGACTTACATAGATACTGAAAATACATACATACATACATACAAATGACACATGAATGACACAAAATGACACATGAAATATGTATTACAATTCTTTATTGTATCATTCATCATACACGCACATAAAATATATACGTTAATAATACGTCATAATTTTGAAATATGTTAATATATTATGACTTAAATAGATACTGAAAATACATACATACATACATACATACAAATTACACATGAATGACACATAAAATATAATGAACTGTTGAAAGCGTCGTTAAACATGAAGTCATATTACGTAATCATCAGCCATAAACTGTTCTAGTCGCTCAATTTCTGTCAACCCTGAAGCAGGACGTAATATGTTTCTCCGAAACGTCAGCAATTATTAACATTTTAATAAGCTTAAGCCTGCAATAACCACGAACCGCCGTGAGAACTTAAAATGTCTCGTGTACAATTCCTTATTGGAGCATTCATCATACACACACATAAAATACATGTTACCAATGCGTCATGATTTTGAAATATGTTAATATATTATGACTTAAACAGGTACTGAAAATACATTCATACATACATACATATACACCACTATATGTAGTGGTACTTATAGTATAAAATGCAACACAAAATGCAATGAGAGGTACATTGGCCAAACGGGACACAGTCTAAATACGTTTTTCAGAACACTGCAGACAAATAAAAACAAACGATCCAAAATCAGCATACGCATTGCATATTTTAAATAACGGACATGAATATCGCCCTATACAGTATACTATGGAGCTTCTTAAAATATGTAAGAAAGGATGGCGTATGAACGCCACAGAAAACTTTTACATACATAAATAAATATGCCATCAATAAAGCTCACTCATAAACGAGCAAATTCGAGGTGAAGAAACCCCTCTACTTAGGATTATCACCCCCCACCGTCAACACGCATGAGCCTACCTCGACATAGTTACCTAAATATACAAACCACAAGACAGCCAGTCAGTACAAACCGCACCACTGGATACAACACAAACAGGTATGTCATTTTACTCAAATTAATAACTTACAAAACTTGCCGTTTCATTTACTGCAGTTCTTACCGGAATATCCTTTTTTTAAACCGGCAGAAAGTAAGCTTAATCAACAGCAAAGAATGCCCTTGGTAATTTTGTGTAAGCCTACTACGTTATGGAGTACATGCTGGGCAGTTTTGTTTAGGCGCATTAAATGACAGAGTATAAACTTCCCAATTTTGTTAGGCTTACTGTGCTATCAAGTACATAACTTTCTACTTTGTTTCTGTTATTTCGTGTCTTTTTCATATTTGGTACTAACAAACGTAAATTATGAGACCTCTGACGGGAATTGTACATTTGTGTGTGAGTAAGCTCTTATATCATGTGTTAATTAAACTCTTCAGTTCACTAGACCATTAAGGGACAATTCTGGTCGATCCGGCGTAGGAAGGCGTGGAGGTAGTTTATGGATTAGAGGTGACGGTGGAGGTCAGGCTCTGCTTCTCTTTACCCTGGATCACCCGTCATTACCCGGGATCCCCCATGGTACGCTGGCCTCACAGTATGAACCGCTGTGATGAAAATATCAGCCGCCGTAAAATATGGTACTGCGAAGAAGGCAGAGTGGACGAGAGTCGAAACAACACTTATAGGAGAATCGAAATAACACCGGTAGAGAGGGCCTCGAGAGGAAACATGAACGGAGGACGCCAGTAATCGATGGTGTTCCCGTACACGGCGGACTGTCCACGCGAAGACAGAAGCATGCCTTAGCATCTAGATCTTAGATCTAGTTCCCACATTCAGTCGACACCTTTTGTTATATCTTATTTCATCCGCACCTTATTAGGCCATTTCTTTCTGTATAAGTTATCTGTGGCACCGAGATGTCCCAGTAACATCAGTGTCACCGTACGTGACCGCCAGCCTCCTTTCATCAAATACGAGTATGATTAGTCATGTCGACAGAATTTCTCTTCTGATGCCTGTTTTTCAAGCTTTACATCCATTACTCCAGTTGTGGCCATTTTGCAACACACGTACCCTATCTTATTTCTGAACTCTTTATCTTCCTTCCGCCATTCACGCGTCTAAGGCGACGATAGCTGCTTTGGTGTTCCTCATAGAGCAGGTTACTGTGTGCTGGCGTTAACCTCACGTATACTTTTAGAATATAAATAAACACTTGCATTCAATTATAACACAAGAATAATTGCTATCACTCTGAATCACACACACAGATTTCCTTAAGGGTTAATTTGACAATTTTTCTTCTAATAAGTTGTTTTCACATGCTGTTTAAATCAAGATGTTATGAAACTTGTGGTTATATCGTTGTAGAAGAATCTCGCCTCTATAGATTTTTTACCGTAAAACTTGTGTCAGAGTCTCGAGTTGTATGTCGACGGTGGGGGTCTTCCGACTAGCATTAGCTCAGAAACATAACCACAGGTTACAACTGCGTTGTTTCACGCTTCCACCACTTCGCCCGAATCTAGAACAGTGTGACACGATTCGTGTTATTAGAAGTAGTCCAACCGTTATTATCACCATTGCCGTTTTGCTGAGGTACAGGTAACCGCCTGTCCAACATAGATGGACGAAAAAGAACCCTGAAAGTCGATCGAAACTAACTATTCATTACGCAGTACAGAATAAAGTTGATTGACGAATTAATAAGTGCCATTATATCCATCACGTCACCAAAATTATGGTAACAATTTCTAAAGAACTCTTCACCAAACCAGGCTGACAGTAAACCTAATACACCTTGAGGAAATTCTGTAACTAGGAACAATATTAAAACTGCGAGCAGCATTGTCGTCGTGCGGTTTGCTTGCCTCTCATTTTTCAGCATTATTGAACTTGTGGTAGATCGTATCCTACCGCGGCCTGGGGCTGTGTTTAACTGTTGTCGCTTCCGTTTTCTTTCCACAAGTGCACATATCAGTCTGCGGCTCAGCTCCGTCAGCGCCACGCACGGTATCAATTTAATGACCACGCCGTACACCCAGAGGTTGATACGAGTCATATGACCGCCATTTGCTGTGCTCAGTTCTGAAGGTTTCAGTACGTATATTGTAATTTTCGTTGCGTCTGTAAGTTCCACATTATCAGATGTCTGTATAATGTGACCGTAGTTATCCACTGTTACATTTTTGGGATGTCCGCTAAAGGCCAGGAAGATGGGGATGCAGAGTAGAGGGCCTACGATATAGGCGATGACGATAGCTACTTTGGTGTTCCTCATAGAGCAGGTTACCGTGTGCTGGAGTTAACCTCACTTATACTTTTAGAATATAAGTAAACACTTTCATTCAATTATAACACAAGTATAATTGCTATCACTCTGAATCACACACACACACACACACACAGATTTCCTTAAGGGTTAATTTGACAATTTTTCTTCTAAAAAGTTGATTTCACATGCTGTTTAAATCAAGATATTAATAAACTTGTGGTTATATCGTTGTAGATGAATCTGTCGCCTCCATAGTTTTTTTACCTTAAAACTTGTTTCAGAGTCTCGAGTTGCATGTCGACGGTGGGGGTCATCCGACTAGCATTAGCTCAGAAACATAACCACAGGTTACAACTGCGTTGTTTCACGCTTCCACCACTTCGCCCGAATCTAGAACCGTGTGACACGATTTGTGTTATTAGAAGTAGTGCAACCGTTATCATCACCATTGCCGTTTTGCTGAGGTACAGGTAACCGCCTGTCCAATATAGAAGGACGAAAAAGAACCCTGAAAGTCGATCGAAACTGACTACTCATTACGCAGTACAGAATAAAGTTGATTGACGAACTAATAAGTGTCATTATACACATCACGTCACCAAAATTATGGTAACAATTTCTAAAGAACACTTCACCAAACCAGGTTGACAGTAAACCTAATATACCTTAAGGAAATTCTGTAATTAGGAAAAATATTAAAACTGCGAGCAGCATTGTCGTCATTCGGTGTTCTTGCCTCTCTTTTTTCAGCATTATTGAACTTGTGGTAGATCGTATCCTACCGCGGCCTGGGGCTGTGTTTTAACTGTTGTCGCTTCCGTTTTCTTTCCACAAGCGCACATATCAGTATGCGGCTCAGCTCCGTCAGCGCCACTCACGGTATCAATTTAATGACCACGCCGTACACCCAGAAGTTGATACGAGTCATAAGACCGCCATTTGCTGTGCTCAGTTCTGAAAGTTTCAGTACGTATATTGTAATTTTCGTTGCGTCTGTAAGTTCCACATTATCAGATGCCTGTATTATGTGACCGTAGTTATCCACTGTTACATTTTTGAGATGTACGCTAAAGGCCAGGAAGATAGGGATGCAGAGTAGAGGGCCTACGATGTAGGCGATGACGATAGCTGCTTTGGTGTTCATCATAGAGCAGGTTACTGTGTGCTGGCGTTAACCTCACTTATACTTTTAGAATATAAGTAAACACTTGCATTCAATTATAACACAAGAATAATTGCTATCACTATGAATCACACACACACACACACAGATTTCCTTAAGGGTTAATTTGACAACTTTTCTTCTAAAAAGTTGATCACATGCTGTTTAAATCAAGATATTAATAAACTTGTGGTTATATCGTTGTAGATGAATCTGTCTCCTCCATAGTTTTTTTACCGTAAAACTTGTGTCAGAGTCTCGAGTTGCATGTCGACGGTGGGGGTCATCCGACTAGCATTAGCTCAGAAACATAACCACAGGTTACAACTGCGTTGTTTCACGCTTCCACCACTTCGCCCGAATCTAGAACAGTGTGACACGATTCGTGTTATTACAAGTAGTGCAACCGTTATCATCACCATTGCCGTTTTGCTGAGGTACAGGTAACCGCCTGTCCAATATAGAAGGACGAAAAAGAACCCTGAAAGTCGATCGAAACTGACTAATCATTACGCAGTACAGAATAAAGTTGATTGACAAATTAATAAGTGCCATAATATCCATCACGTCACCAAAATTATGGTAACAATTTCTAAACAACTCTTCACAAAACCAGGCTGACAGTAAACCTAATATACCTTGAGGAAATTCTGTAATTAGGAACAATATTAAAACTGCGAGCAGCATTGTCGTCGTGCGGTTTGCTTGCCTGTCTTTTTTCAGCATTATTGAACTTTGGTAGATCTTATCCTACCGCGGCCTGGGGCTGTGTTTAACTGTTGTCGCTTCCGTTTTCTTTCGACAAGCGCACATATCAGTCTGCGGCTCAGCTCCGTCAGCGCCACTCACGGTATCAATTTAATGACCACGCCGTACACCCAGAAGCTGATACGAGTCATAAGACCGCCATTTGCTGTGCTCAGTTCTGAAAGTTTCAGTACGTATATTGTAATTTTCGTTGCGTCTGTAAGTTCCACATTATCAGATATCTGTATTATGTGACCGTAGTTATCCACTGTTACATTTTTGGGATGTACGCTAAAGGCCAGGAAGATAGGGATGCAGAGTATAGGGCCTACGATATAGGCGATGACGATAGCTACTTTGGTGTTCCTCATAGAGCAGGTTACTGTGTGCTGGAGTTAACCTCACTTATACTTTTAGAATATAAGTAAACACTTGCATTCAATTATAACACAAGGATAATTGCTATCACTCTGAATCACACACGCACACAGATTTCCTTAAGGGTTATTTTGACAATTTTTCTTCTAATAAGTTGATTTCACATGCTGTTTAAATCAAGATATTATGAAACTTGTGGTTATATCGTTGTCGATGAATCTGTCGCCGCCATAGTTTTTTTTACCGTAAAACTTGTGTCAGAGTCTTGAGTTGCATGTCGACGGTGGGGGTCATCCGACTAGCATTAGCTCAGAAACATAACCACAGGTTACAACTGCGTTGTTTCACGCTTCCACCACTTCGCCCGAATCTAGAACCGTGTGACACGATTTGTGTTATTAGAAGTAGTGCAACCGTTATCATCACCATTGCCGTTTTGCTGAGGTACAGGTAACCGCCTGTCCAATATAGAAGGACGAAAAAGAACCCTGAAAGTCGATCGAAAGTGACTACTCATTACGCAGTACAGAATAAAGTTGATTGACGAATTAATAAGTGCCATTATATCCATCACGTCACCAAAATTATGGTAACAATTTCTAAAGAACTCTTCACCAAACCAGGTTGACAGTAAACCTAATATTCCTTGAGGAATTTCTGTAATTAGGAACAATATTAAAACTGCGAGCAGCATTGTCGTCGTGCGGTTTGCTTGCCTGTCTTTTTTCAGCACTATGAACTTCTGGTAGATCGTATCCTACCGCGGCCTGGGGCTGTGTTTAACTGTTGTCGCTTCCGTTTTCTTTCGACAAGCGCACATATCAGTCTGCGGCTCAGCTCCGTCAGCACCACTCACGGTATCAATTTAATGACCACGCCGTACACCCAGAAGCTGATACGAGTCATAAGACCGCCATTTGCTGTGCTCAGTTCTGAAAGTTTCAGTACGTATATTGTAATTTTCGTTGCGTCTGTAAGTTCCACATTATCAGATATCTGTATTATGTGACCGTAGTTATCCACTGTTACATTTTTGGGATGTACGCTAAAGGCCAGGAAGATAGGGATGCAGAGTATAGGGCCTACGATATAGGCGATGACGATAGCTACTTTGGTGTTCCTCATAGAGCAGGTTACTGTGTGCTGGAGTTAACCTCACTTATACTTTTAGAATATAAGTAAACACTTGCATTCAATTATAAACACAAGGATAATTGCTATCACTCTGAATCACACACGCACACAGATTTCCTTAAGGGTTAATTTGACAATTTTTCTTCTAATAAGTTGATTTCACATGCTGTTTAAATCAAGATATTATGAAACTTGTGGTTATATCGTTGTCGATGAATCTGTCGCCGCCATAGTTTTTTTTACCGTAAAACTTGTGTCAGAGTCTTGAGTTGCATGTCGACGGTGGGGTCATCCGACTAGCATTAGCTCAGAAACATAACCACAGGTTACAACTGCGTTGTTTCACGCTTCCACCACTTCGCCCGAATCTAGAACCGTGTGACACGATTCGTGTTATTAGAAGTAGTGCAACCGTTATCATCACCATTGCCGTTTTGCTGAGGTACAGGTAACCGCCTGTCCAATATAGAAGGACGAAAAAGAACCCTGAAAGTCGATCGAAAGTGACTACTCATTACGCAGTACAGAATAAAGTTGATTGACGAATTAATAAGTGCCATTATATCCATCACGTCACCAAAATTATGGTAACAATTTCTAAAGAACTCTTCACCAAACCAGGTTGACAGTAAACCTAATATTCCTTGAGGAATTTCTGTAATTAGGAACAATATTAAAACTGCGAGCAGCATTGTCGTCGTGCGGTTTGCTTGCCTGTCTTTTTTCAGCACTATTGAACTTCTGGTAGATCGTATCCTACCGCGGCCTGGGGCTGTGTTTAACTGTTGTCGCTTCCGTTTTCTTTCGACAAGCGCACATATCAGTCTGCGGCTCAGCTCCGTCAGCACCACTCACGGTATCAATTTAATGACCACGCCGTACACCCAGAAGTTGATACGAGTCATAAGACGCCATTTGCTGTGCTCAGTTCTGAAAGTTTCAGTACGTATATTGTAATTTTCGTTGCGTCTGTAAGTTCCGCATTATCAGATGTCTGTATTATGTGACCGTAGTTATCCACTGTTACATTTTTCAGATGTAAGCTAAACGCCAGGAAGATAGGGATGCAGAGTAGAGGGCCTGCGATATAGGCGATGACGATAGCTACTTTGGTGTTCCTCATAGAGCAGGTTACTGTGTGCGGGAGTTAACCTCACTTATACTTTTAGAATATAAGTAAACACTTGCATTCAATTATAACACAAGGATAATTGCTATCACTCTGAATCACACACACACACACAGATTTCCTTAAGGGTTAATTTGACAATTTTTCTTCTAATAAGTTGATTTCACATGCTGTTTAAATCAAGATATTATGAAACTTGTGGTTATATCGTTGTAGAAGAATCTGTCGCCTCTATAGATTTTTTACCGTAAAACTTACGTCAGAGTCTCGAGATGCATGTTGACGGTGGGGGTCATCCGACTAGCATTAGCTCAGAAACATAACCACAGGTTACACCTGCGTTGTTTCACTTTTACACCACTTCGCCCGAATCTAGAACCGTGTGACACGATTTGTGTTATTACAAGTAGTGCAACCGTTATTATCACATTGCCGTTTTGCTGAGGTACAGGTAACCGCCTGTCCAATATAGAAGGACGAAAAAGAACCCTGAAAGTCGATCGAAAGTGACTACTCATTACGCAGTACAGAATAAAGTTGATTGACGAACTAATAAGTGCCATTATATCCATCACGTCACCAAAATTATGGTAACAATTTCTAAAGAACTCTTCACCAAACCAGGTTGACAGTAAACCTAATATTCCTTGAGGAATTTCTGTAATTAGGAACAATATTAAAACTGCGAGCAGCATTGTCGTCGTGCGGTTTGCTTGCCTGTCTTTTTTCAGCACTATTGAACTTCTGGTAGATCGTATCCTACCGCGGCCTGGGGCTGTGTTTAACTGTTGTCGCTTCCGTTTTCTTTCGACAAGCGCACATATCAGTCTGCGGCTCAGCTCCGTCAGCACCACTCACGGTATCAATTTAATGACCACGCCGTACACCCAGAAGCTGATACGAGTCATAAGACCGCCATTTGCTGTGCTCAGTTCTGAAAGTTTCAGTACGTATATTGTAATTTTCGTTGCGTCTGTAAGTTCCACATTATCAGATATCTGTATTATGTGACCGTAGTTATCCACTGTTACATTTTTGGGATGTACGCTAAAGGCCAGGAAGATAGGGATGCAGAGTATAGGGCCTACGATATAGGCGATGACGATAGCTACTTTGGTGTTCCTCATAGAGCAGGTTACTGTGTGCTGGAGTTAACCTCACTTATACTTTTAGAATATAAGTAAACACTTGCATTCAATTATAACACAAGGATAATTGCTATCACTCTGAATCACACACGCACACAGATTTCCTTAAGGGTTAATTTGACAATTTTTCTTCTAATAAGTTGATTTCACATGCTGTTTAAATCAAGATATTATGAAACTTGTGGTTATATCGTTGTCGATGAATCTGTCGCCGCCATAGTTTTTTTTACCGTAAAACTTGTGTCAGAGTCTTGAGTTGCATGTCGACGGTGGGGGTCATCCGACTAGCATTAGCTCAGAAACATAACCACAGGTTACAACTGCGTTGTTTCACGCTTCCACCACTTCGCCCGAATCTAGAACCGTGTGACACGATTCGTGTTATTAGAAGTAGTGCAACCGTTATCATCACCATTGCCGTTTTGCTGAGGTACAGGTAACCGCCTGTCCAATATAGAAGGACGAAAAAGAACCCTGAAAGTCGATCGAAAGTGACTACTCATTACGCAGTACAGAATAAAGTTGATTGACGAATTAATAAGTGCCATTATATCCATCACGTCACCAAAATTATGGTAACAATTTCTAAAGAACTCTTCACCAAACCAGGTTGACAGTAAACCTAATATTCCTTGAGGAATTTCTGTAATTAGGAACAATATTAAAACTGCGAGCAGCATTGTCGTCGTGCGGTTTGCTTGCCTGTCTTTTTTCAGCACTATTGAACTTCTGGTAGATCGTATCCTACCGCGGCCTGGGGCTGTGTTTAACTGTTGTCGCTTCCGTTTTCTTTCGACAAGCGCACATATCAGTCTGCGGCTCAGCTCCGTCAGCACCACTCACGGTATCAATTTAATGACCACGCCGTACACCCAGAAGTTGATACGAGTCATAAGACCGCCATTTGCTGTGCTCAGTTCTGAAAGTTTCAGTACGTATATTGTAATTTTCGTTGCGTCTGTAAGTTCCGCATTATCAGATGTCTGTATTATGTGACCGTAGTTATCCACTGTTACATTTTTCAGATGTAAGCTAAACGCCAGGAAGATAGGGATGCAGAGTAGAGGGCCTGCGATATAGGCGATGACGATAGCTACTTTGGTGTTCCTCATAGAGCAGGTTACTGTGTGCGGGAGTTAACCTCACTTATACTTTTAGAATATAAGTAAACACTTGCATTCAATTATAACACAAGGATAATTGCTATCACTCTGAATCACACACACACACACAGATTTCCTTAAGGGTTAATTTGACAATTTTTCTTCTAATAAGTTGATTTCACATGCTGTTTAAATCAAGATATTATGAAACTTGTGGTTATATCGTTGTAGAAGAATCTGTCGCCTCTATAGATTTTTTACCGTAAAACTTACGTCAGAGTCTCGAGATGCATGTTGACGGTGGGGGTCATCCGACTAGCATTAGCTCAGAAACATAACCACAGGTTACACCTGCGTTGTTTCACTTTTACACCACTTCGCCCGAATCTAGAACCGTGTGACACGATTTGTGTTATTACAAGTAGTGCAACCGTTATTATCACATTGCCGTTTTGCTGAGGTACAGGTAACCGCCTGTCCAATATAGAAGGACGAAAAAGAACCCTGAAAGTCGATCGAAAGTGACTACTCATTACGCAGTACAGAATAAAGTTGATTGACGAACTAATAAGTGCCATTATATCCATCACGTCACCAAAATTATGGTAACAATTTCTAAAGAACTCTTCACCAAACCAGGTTGACAGTAAACCTAATATTCCTTGAGGAATTTCTGTAATTAGGAACAATATTAAAACTGCGAGCAGCATTGTCGTCGTGCGGTTTGCTTGCCTGTCTTTTTTCAGCACTATTGAACTTCTGGTAGATCGTATCCTACCGCGGCCTGGGGCTGTGTTTAACTGTTGTCGCTTCCGTTTTCTTTCGACAAGCGCACATATCAGTCTGCGGCTCAGCTCCGTCAGCACCACTCACGGTATCAATTTAATGACCACGCCGTACACCCAGAAGTTGATACGAGTCATAAGACCGCCATTTGCTGTGCTCAGTTCTGAAAGTTTCAGTACGTATATTGTAATTTTCGTTGCGTCTGTAAGTTCCGCATTATCAGATGTCTGTATTATGTGACCGTAGTTATCCACTGTTACATTTTTCAGATGTAAGCTAAACGCCAGGAAGATAGGGATGCAGAGTAGAGGGCCTGCGATATAGGCGATGACGATAGCTACTTTGGTGTTCCTCATAGAGCAGGTTACTGTGTGCGGGAGTTAACCTCACTTATACTTTTAGAATATAAGTAAACACTTGCATTCAATTATAACACAAGGATAATTGCTATCACTCTGAATCACACACACACACACACCAGATTTCCTTAAGGGTTAATTTGACAATTTTTCTTCTAATAAGTTGTTTTCACATGCTGTTTAAATCAAGATGTTATGAAACTTGTGGTTATATCGTTGTAGAAGAATCTCGCCTCTATAGATTTTTTACCGTAAAACTTGTGTCAGAGTCTCGAGTTGCATGTCGACGGTGGGGGTCATCCGACTAGCATTAGCTCAGAAACATAACCACAGGTTACAACTGCGTTGTTTCACGCTTCCACCACTTCGCCCGAATCTAGAACAGTGTGACACGATTCGTGTTATTAGAAGTAGTCCAACCGTTATTATCACCATTGCCGTTTTGCTGAGGTACAGGTAACCGCCTGTCCAACATAGATGGACGAAAAAGAACCCTGAAAGTCGATCGAAACTAACTACTCATTACGCAGTACAGAATAAAGTTGATTGACGAATTAATAAGTGCCATTATATCCATCACGTCACCAAAATTATGGTAACAATTTCTAAAGAACTCTTCACCAAACCAGGCTGACAGTAAACCTAATACACCTTGAGGAAATTCTGTAATTAGGAACAAATTAAAACTGCGAGCAGCATTGTCGTCGTGCGGTTTGCTTGCCTCTCATTTTTCAGCATTATTGAACTTGTGGTAGATCGTATCCTACCGCGGCCTGGGGCTGTGTTTAACTGTTGTCGCTTCCGTTTTCTTTCCACAAGTGCACATATCAGTCTGCGGCTCAGCTCCGTGAGCGCCACGCACGGTATCAATTTAATGACCACGCCGTACACCCAGAGGTTGATACGAGTCATATGACCGCCATTTGCTGTGCTCAGTTCTGAAGGTTTCAGTACGTATATTGTAATTTTCGTTGCGTCTGTAAGTTCCACATTATCAGATGTCTGTATAATGTGACCGTAGTTATCCACTGTTACATTTTTGGGATGTCCGCTAAAGGCCAGGAAGATGGGGATGCAAAGTAGAGGGCCTACGATATAGGCGATGACGATAGCAGCTTTGGTGTTCCTCATAGAGCAGGTTACTGTGTGCTGGCGTTAACCTCACTTATACTTTTAGAATATATGTAAACACTTTCATTCAATTATAACACAAGTATAATTGCTATCACTCTGAATCACACACACACACACACACACACACACACACACACACAGATTTCCTTAAGGGTTAATTTGACAATTTTTCTTCTAAAAAGTTGATTTCACATGCTGTTTAAATCAAGATATTAATAAACTTGTGGTTATATCGTTGTAGATGAATCTGTCGCCTCCATAGTTTTTTTACCTTAAAACTTGTTTCAGAGTCTCGAGTTGCATGTCGACGGTGGGGGTCATCCGACTAGCATTAGCTCAGAAACATAACCACAGGTTACAACTGCGTTGTTTCACGCTTCCAACACTTCGCCCGAATCTAGAACCGTGTGACACGATTTGTGTTATTACAAGTAGTGCAACCGTTATCATCACCATTGCCGTTTTGCTGAGGTACAGGTAACCGCCTGTCCAATATAGAAGGACGAAAAAGAACCCTGAAAGTCGATCGAAACTGACTACTCATTACGCAGTACAGAATAAAGTTGATTGACGGATTAATAAGTGCCATTATACACATCACGTCACCAAAATTATGGTAACAATTTCTAAAGAACTCTTCACCAAACCAGGTTGACAGTAAACCTAATATACCTTAAGGAAATTCTGTAATTAGGAAAAATATTAAAACTGCGAGCAGCATTGTCGTCGTTCGGTGTTCTTGCCTCTCTTTTTTCAGCATTATTGAACTTGTGGTAGATCGTATCCTACCGCGGCCTGGGGCTGTGTTTTAACTGTTGTCGCTTCCGTTTTCTTTCCACAAGCGCACATATCAGTATGCGGCTCAGCTCCGTCAGCGCCACTCACGGTATCAATTTAATGACCACGCCGTACACCCAGAAGTTGATACGAGTCATAAGACCGCCATTTGCTGTGCTCAGTTCTGAAAGTTTCAGTACGTATATTGTAATTTTCGTTGCGTCTGTAAGTTCCACATTATCAGATGTCTGTATTATGTGACCGTAGTTATCCACTGTTACATTTTTGAGATGTACGCTAAAGGCCAGGAAGATAGGGATGCAGAGTAGAGGGCCTACGATGTAGGCGATGACGATAGCTGCTTTGGTGTTCATCATAGAGCAGGTTACTGTGTGCTGGCGTTAACCACACTTATACTTTTAGAATATAAGTAAACACTTGCATTCAATTATAACACAAGAATAATTGCTATCACTATGAATCACACACACACAACACACAGATTTCCTTAAGGGTTAATTTGACAATTTTCTTCTAATAAGTTGTTTTCACATGCTGTTTAAATCAAGATTTATGAAACTTGTGGTTATATCGTTGTAGAAGAATCTCGCCTCTATAGATTTTTTACCGTAAAACTTGTGTCAGAGTCTCGAGTTGCATGTCGACGGTGGGGGTCATCCGACTAGCATTAGCTCAGAAACATAACCACAGGTTACAACTGCGTTGTTTCACGCTTCCACCACTTCGCCCGAATCTAGAACAGTGTGACACGATTCGTGTTATTAGAAGTAGTCCAACCGTTATTATCACCATTGCCGTTTTGCTGAGGTACAGGTAACCGCCTGTCCAACATAGATGGACGAAAAAGAACCCTGAAAGTCGATCGAAACTAACTACTCATTACGCAGTACAGAATAAAGTTGATTGACGAATTAATAAGTGCCATTATATCCATCACGTCACCAAAATTATGGTAACAATTTCTAAAGAACTCTTCACCAAACCAGGTGACAGTAAACCTAATACACCTTGAGGAAATTCTGTAATTAGGAACAATATTAAAACTGCGAGCAGCATTGTCGTCGTGCGGTTTGCTTGCCTCTCATTTTTCAGCATTATTGAACTTGTGGTAGATCGTATCCTACCGCGGCCTGGGGCTGTGTTTAACTGTTGTCGCTTCCGTTTTCTTTCCACAAGTGCACATATCAGTCTGCGGCTCAGCTCCGTCAGCGCCACGCACGGTATCAATTTAATGACCACGCCGTACACCCAGAGGTTGATACGAGTCATATGACCGCCATTTGCTGTGCTCAGTTCTGAAGGTTTCAGTACGTATATTGTAATTTTCGTTGCGTCTGTAAGTTCCACATTATCAGATGTCTGTATAATGTGACCGTAGTTATCCACTGTTACATTTTTGGATGTCCGCTAAAGGCCAGGAAGATGGGGATGCAAAGTAGAGGGCCTACGATATAGGCGATGACGATAGCAGCTTTGGTGTTCCTCATAGAGCAGGTTACTGTGTGCTGGCGTTAACCTCACTTATACTTTTAGAATATATGTAAACACTTTCATTCAATTATAACACAAGTATAATTGCTATCACTCTGAATCACACACACACACACACACACACACACACACACAGATTTCCTTAAGGGTTAATTTGACAATTTTTCTTCTAAAAAGTTGATTTCACATGCTGTTTAAATCAAGATATTAATAAACTTGTGGTTATATCGTTGTAGATGAATCTGTCGCCTCCATAGTTTTTTTACCTTAAAACTTGTTTCAGAGTCTCGAGTTGCATGTCGACGGTGGGGGTCATCCGACTAGCATTAGCTCAGAAACATAACCACAGGTTACAACTGCGTTGTTTCACGCTTCCAACACTTCGCCCGAATCTAGAACCGTGTGACACGATTTGTGTTATTACAAGTAGTGCAACCGTTATCATCACCATTGCCGTTTTGCTGAGGTACAGGTAACCGCCTGTCCAATATAGAAGGACGAAAAAGAACCCTGAAAGTCGATCGAAACTGACTACTCATTACGCAGTACAGAATAAAGTTGATTGACGGATTAATAAGTGCCATTATACACATCACGTCACCAAAATTATGGTAACAATTTCTAAAGAACTCTTCACCAAACCAGGTTGACAGTAAACCTAATATACCTTAAGGAAATTCTGTAATTAGGAAAAATATTAAAACTGCGAGCAGCATTGTCGTCGTTCGGTGTTCTTGCCTCTCTTTTTCAGCATTATTGAACTTGTGGTAGATCGTATCCTACCGCGGCCTGGGGCTGTGTTTTAACTGTTGTCGCTTCCGTTTTCTTTCCACAAGCGCACATATCAGTATGCGGCTCAGCTCCGTCAGCGCCACTCACGGTATCAATTTAATGACCACGCCGTACACCCAGAAGTTGATACGAGTCATAAGACCGCCATTTGCTGTGCTCAGTTCTGAAAGTTTCAGTACGTATATTGTAATTTTCGTTGCGTCTGTAAGTTCCACATTATCAGATGTCTGTATTATGTGACCGTAGTTATCCACTGTTACATTTTTGAGATGTACGCTAAAGGCCAGGAAGATAGGGATGCAGAGTAGAGGGCCTACGATGTAGGCGATGACGATAGCTGCTTTGGTGTTCATCATAGAGCAGGTTACTGTGTGCTGGCGTTAACCACACTTATACTTTTAGAATATAAGTAAACACTTGCATTCAATTATAACACAAGAATAATTGCTATCACTATGAATCACACACACACACCACACACACACAGATTTCCTTAAGGGTTAATTTGACAATCTTTTCTTCTAAAAAGTTGATCACATGCTGTTTAAATCAAGATATTAATAAACTTGTGGTTATATCGTTGTAGATGAATCTGTCTCCTCCGTAGTTTTTTTACCGTAAAACTTGTGTCAGAGTCTCGAGTTGCATGTCGACGGTGGGGGTCATCCGACTAGCATTAGGTCAGAAACATAACCACAGGTTACAACTGCGTTGTTTCACGCTTCCACCACTTCGCCCGAATCTAGAACAGTGTGACACGATTCGTGTTATTAGAAGTAGTGCAACCGTTATCATCACCATTGCCGTTTTGCTAAGGTACAGGTAACCGCCTGTCCAATATAGAAGGACGAAAAAGAACCCTGAAAGTCGATCGAAACTGACTAATCATTACGCAGTACAGAATAAAGTTGATTGACAAATTAATAAGTGCCATAATATCCATCACGTCACCAAAATTATGGTAACAATTTCTAAACAACTCTTCACAAAACCAGGCTGACAGTAAACCTAATATACCTTGAGGAAATTCTGTAATTAGGAACAATATTAAAACTGCGAGCAGCATTGTCGTCGTGCGGTTTGCTTGCCTCTCTTTTTTCAGCATTATTGAACTTGTGGTAGATCTTATCCTACCGCGTCCTGGGGCTGTGTTTAACTGTTGTCGCTTCCGTTTTCTTTCGACAAGCGCACATATCAGTCTGCGGCTCAGCTCCGTCAGCGCCACTCACGGTATCAATTTAATGACCACGCCGTACACCCAGAAGCTGATACGAGTCATAAGACCGCCATTTGCTGTGCTCAGTTCTGAAAGTTTCAGTACGTATATTGTAATTTTCGTTGCGTCTGTAAGTTCCGCATTATCAGATGTCTGTATTATGTGACCGTAGTTATCCACTGTTACATTTTTCAGATGTAAGCTAAACGCCAGGAAGATAGGGATGCAGAGTAGAGGGCCTGCGATATAGGCGATGACGATAGCTACTTTGGTGTTCCTCATAGAGCAGGTTACTGTGTGCGGGAGTTAACCTCACTTATACTTTTAGAATATAAGTAAACACTTGCATTCAATTATAACACAAGGATAACTGCTATCACTCTGAATCACACACACACACACACACACACGATTTCCTTAAGGGTTAATTTGACAATTTTTCTTCTAATAAGTTGATTTCACATGCTGTTTAAATCAAGATATTATGAAACTTGTGGTTATATCGTTGTAGAAGAATCTGTCGCCTCTATAGATTTTTTACCGTAAAACTTACGTCAGAGTCTCGAGATGCATGTTGACGGTGGGGGTCTTCCGACTAGCATTAGCTCAGAAACATAACCACAGGTTACACCTGCGTTGTTTCACTTTTACACCACTTCGCCCGAATCTAGAACCGTGTGACACGATTTGTGTTATTACAAGTAGTGCAACCGTTATTATCACCATTGCCGTTTTGCTGAGGTACAGGTAACCGCCTGTCCAATATAGAAGGACGAAAAAGAACCCTGAAAGTCGATCGAAAGTGACTACTCATTACGCAGTACAGAATAAAGTTGATTGACGAACTAATAAGTGCCATATATCCATCACGTCACCAAAATTATGGTAACAATTTCTAAAAACTCTTCACCAAAACCAGGTTGACAGTAAACCTAATATATCCTTGAGGAATTTCTGTAATTAGGAACAATATTAAAACTGCGAGCAGCATTGTCGTCGTGCGGTTTGCTTGCCTGTCTTTTTTCAGCACTATTGAACTTCTGGTAGATCGTTATCCTACCGCGTCCTGGGGCTGTGTTTAACTGTTGTCGCTTCCGTTTTCTTTCGACAAGCGCACATATCAGTCTGCGGCTCAGCTCCGTCAGCGCCACTCACGGTATCAATTTAATGACCACGCCGTACACCCAGAAGTTGATACGAGTCATAAGACCGCCATTTGCTGTGCTCAGTTCTGAAAGTTTCAGTACGTATATTGTAATTTTCGTATAGTCTGTAAGTTCCACATTATCAGATGTCTGTATTATGTGACCGTAGTTATCCACTGTTACATTTTTGGGATGTACGCTAAAGGCCAGGAAGATAGGGATGCAGAGTAGAGGGCCTACGATATAGGCGATGACGATAGCTGCTTTGATGTTCTTCATAGAGCACCACTCTCTGTTACGCTGGGGATGAACCACTGCGATGTATCTCCACACGGCCAGGGTAATTGTCAGCAAGATGGACACCGTGTGGAAAACCTGCGGGCAAAATTACGATGCCATTATTTGTAATGCGTAAGGCGTTACACACCCATTCGTCTACTCTATTGTGACGACTGAAACTGAAGGCCAAAATTTGAAAGGTTCCTCGAATTTCTCATTACTATTCTCTTCCACTCAATTTCTCACCAAGAAATTTGTTAAATGACGTGGGTGAGAGGGTGTTTGTTAACGCGACAATAATGTGTTTTCGGTTAATAGATTCAGGTAAAAGATAATGGAAATATACAATTAATCGGAGTGTGTAGGCGCCGTCTGGTGGGCAGGCTTCTTTTCTGACTGATGGACTGAGTCATTATCCGTTTATCCCCGATTATCTAGTGTTTATTTTATTAGGGGCAATGATTTACCCACTGACATACTTTGAGGACCGCGAGGCTTCCGCGCTTTGCGGAAGGAGGGAAGTTTCTTAGCCGCGGTTGTAGTTTTTGCATCTTACAGTAGGTGGTACATATATTTACCGCCGTGCTTTAAAGTAATAATTGTTTTGTTACTGATAAATGTTTATAATATCAAGAGTTCCTTGAATACGTAATTCGCAAAATAATAATCTGTTAGAAGTTAGCTACAGATCATGCAGTAAAATGGAGAAATGTGTAAGGAGTAAATTATTATAGCAAAGATAACAAGAGAGGCGATGTAAGTACAACGTAACATTGAGGGGCGTTCGCATAACCATTGTTGCCGTGGAAAGAAGTAAGTAGTACAAATTCTGAATGTGTGTTTGTAGTCTTAAATATCCAGCATGCAATGCGCATGCGCCGTATTATATTCTCATCTGTGGCCTATTTGGTTCTACCACATTTTTCTACATTATTTCATAAACGGCACGATTTAAAAAGTTTTTGAAAATAAAATATTGGTTTTGATTTTCTCTACAATTTTTTCTGAAATATTTGTTATCCTAAGAAAAATTCAGCGAGATATTAACATAAATGTACAGGCCTAGGTGATCTAATGATATATATATATATATATATAGGCCTAGGTAATCTAATGATATATATGTAGGCATGTGTAATCTAATGATATATATATATAGGCCTAGGTAATCTAATGATATATATAGGCCTAGGTAATCTAATGATATATATGTACGCCTAGGTAATCTAATGATACGAGTATATATGAAGGCCTATGTAATATTCCTGTCAGTTTCCTGTTTCCTAGCTTCGACTTAATAGGAAATGCAATTTACCCCTCACTCCTCACAGCACACGAGGTTTGCACGGTTGAGCGTCTTGCAGACATTGCGGTTCATTTTCTGGATGCGATTCGAAACCTCGTTCTGTTGTTCTTTAATTGAGTTAATGTATTTTAGTTCAGCGTCTAAAATACATAAATTTTATTGACAGGCGAAGCAGTCACATCCCGGACGAATAGTGAGCACCCGAGCTTGTGCTGCGTTTGGTAATGAAAGAATGAAACACCGCCAAACACGACTGGTGTATATTATGTACTTCACTACGGCTACATGTTCCGAACTAATTTGGTCATCTTCACGCCAACAATATAAAATTCATAAGAAGTGCTGTATACAATTGTGTTAAAAGACATCAATAATTGAGATCTCAACATCTTTTAATACTATTGTATATAGGCCTAGTACTTGCGTGATTTCAGGCTACCGCCACGACGTATCTAGAGATCTGCGCTCTTCTGGCATATTACGCAGAGTAGAGTGATAATTCTGTACCGACGTTTCGGGACAAATTATCGGTCCAATCTTCAAGGGTGGGGAAGTCTTCTTTGACTTCTTGCCCTTGAAGATGGGCCCGATAATTTGTCCCAAAAAGTCGGTACAGAATTACAACTTTACGCTGCGTAATATGCCAGAAGAGCGCAGATCTCAGGCCTAGTACGTCTTATGACTTTTATATTATTGGCCCGAAGATGACCAATTAGGTCGAAATATGTTGCCGTAATAAAGTATATATAATGCACCAGTTGTGTCTGGCGATGTTTCGTTCCTTCATTATTGCAATCAACACATTTGAAATGTTTGAAGTGCTGTTTTTGAAGGTCTGTAATAGCAGCGTTTTTATTAAAGTGACACACACACACACACACACACACACATATATATATATATATATATATATATATATAGTGGATATTATTCATCACTTTGTTATGGTCACCCCAACACAACTTCAGAATATATCTGTCTGCTTTATCATGTACGCATAAAAATCTACTCATGTGGGCTATACATTTTGCCTCCATCCAATGCACTAATCTATTTTTCGAAACGCTGTGGTAATAAATAAATGGGGCGGTTGAAAATTATTAAACATGAAGTTTAATTTTACAAATTGTGATTATTATTTTGGGAATATTTTTATTTTCCATCTACTTCCACTTTGCTACGCCCAAACATTTCCCCCGTCACTTTGTTGGCTTTACCATAGTAAGCAATTTAATGTCCCCAAAAGAATTACCTGAGAGAAATTCGCGTGGAAGAGCAAGTAGATTGCCGACGCATATGAGTACTCGTCACTGTCTGTCCCCTCGGTGTTCTGCCGCAGGTACTTGTGGCAGACCAGAGGTATATACTCTAGCATGACGAGCAAGTCTGCGATGGCCAGACCTGTCAGCAGGACGTTGGTTGGCGTCTTCATCCTCCGACGCGTGAGCACTACTATGTTGAGAATGTTGGCCACAGAGCCGAAGAGACAGACGACCAGGCTCAAGTAGCCATGGATCTGCAACAAAGCCATAATATTCTGTGACATAAAGAGGAAGGCTCTTGGCCACTGTGCCGAAGGGCGGCGTCTCCAGTTTCACGCAGCCATGAACCTACAATAATATTAAAGAGCCGTGTGATACTAGTGGGATATGTGTCAAACAATCAAGATAAATATTACATAACTACCCTCGACGGCAGTATATGACAGGGTGGCCACAATATTCGCGTTCTAATCTACCATATCTTTGATCGGGGTCTATTTAAACCGTTGAAATCCGGTCCCCACGCAGACGCGGTTTGTAATGTCACTCAAAAACCAAGCTTTGTTGTTACCGTGGCAGCCCGGTAAACATGGAGACGATGGAAATCCTGTGACTTTGGAAATTCTGGTTTTGACGTCACTCACAAACGAAGCGGCAATGTAACCATGGCAACCATGAAAAAGCTGTAACCATGACATATCTACAGTAAATGGACAAAAAGGCTAGCTACATTTGCAAAATTGCAAATAACCTATTTGAAAACTCGGAAATCTGGAATGGACCTAGGGAGATTGACATACAAACATACACTGCAGCAAATATACATATTTTAGGAAGCTCGTTATGATACTAAACTGTCCTCTGCATGAAAACTTTGATGCCGGAAGATGGAATATAAAACATTCAAAATTCACATTTCTACATCACACGAAACATAGTCTCCATTACAAGGACAAAGCCTTTAATGCTGTTTAGGGGCACAGTCCATGTTTATTGTGAGAACCTGGAAAAAATGCTGACGTTTTTTGAATCTTAAAGCTGGTAATACACACTTGTATGGCCACCACTGTGCTTTAAGAAACGACAGTACTCTTTGTACACACAATAAGAGGGGGCCGGGATAGCGTAGACTGCATAGCGACTCGCCACAAGCTGGACGGTCTGGGGTTCAAAATTCGGTGGGTGTAAGAAATATTCTCTCCATACCCTTCTAAACCGACCGTGGGGCCCAAAGAGTTTCCTGTACAATGGGTAACAGGGCTCGTTGCCGGGGTAAAGACGCCAGAGCTTGGAGATGACCACCCTGTTTTTCCATCGCCGAAGCTGAAAATGGGTAGATTTATACCCCTACCTCCCCTTTGTGTTTCCACTGGCAGGGTGATCTTTGCACCAAATAAGACGTGTTCTAAAGAATGTCATGCCTTTGTGTTGTTAATAATACAAGTAAATAAATCAGTATCTGTCCAAACACAGCTAAACTATATTTATTGTTCTATATAGTTCTACATAATGAATATGATTTAGTTGTATTTGGACATATACTAATTTATTTTTTGCACTAATATATTTCTGCATAATAAATAGAATTTAGTTGTGTTTGGACATACACTGATTTATTTTTTTGTACTAATGTAGTTCTACATAATAAATAGAATTTAGCTGTGTTTGGACAGATACTGATTTATTGTTTTGTACTAAGGCGTGTTTATTTATACAAACACAACTCGATTCGGCCCGAGTGCCATACTCAGTTATTTAGGGTGTATTACGTCGCTATAATACCAGAAATTAAAGATAAAAGTGATTGACGTGACGGACGTACATAAATAAACAGCAAATTTTTCGGAAAGCAAATGCATTGTCAAATCACTCGTAAAATTAACCATCGCGCCAAGTAGAAATATATGGCTTCTGCGGGTTGTCTATCACTGTTACGCTCGTTGTTCAAATCATGGGAATTGGCATGTTAAATGCCGCTTCAAAGCACAGTGCATTGCGTACATGTGAAATATGGCGACACAGGAAAGCAATGGGTCGCTAGCACTCCTCTAAATGCAGACAAAACCACATCACGTAGAATTATCGTTGCGGTCGATACAGACATCATGTGCATTGAAACTGCAAATATGAATTAAATTAAAATGACATACATAATAATAAACGGCCTTTATCCATATTCTTTTTTTTACAAGTTTACGCGGAAGCTGGATGCGATTCCTTCGTCAGGTAAAATTACGATTATAAAACTTACGCTATAGCGTCTGTCACACTGACTAAATCTCTGTTCCCGTGGATATTTTATGACGGAAGCAGAGTTCGTTTCTAAAACAATACGATGTAAAAGGTCCATTCGATGTGAGACCTGCGCTCTTCTGAAATTTTACGCAGCGTAGAATGCTAATTTGTTACCAACGTTTCGGGGCAACCTATCGGTCGGTTGTGAACGCAATTAAGGCCATTATAAATTACAAACCCTCCGTCCTAGGCAGTAGTTCGAATGTAAATCGCAGCGTCATTGAAGAATTAATTGAAGGGGTTATATGCAATTATAATTGTCTTCATCATCTTCCACGAAGAATGAAAATATATTACAGCATTTTGGAGCATGTGGGATAAAAGAGAAACTCTGACCAGCCAACAGCCAGAGGGTTTTCAAAATTGTTGAAAAACTATCATGGTAAATGTAAGGTTCTCACAGCAAACGTTGATATATATATATATATTTATATTTATTTATTATGTAGAACTACATTAGTACAAAAAAATAAGTGTATGTCCAAACACAACTAAATTCTATTTATTATGCAGAAATATATTAGTGCAAAAAATAAATTAGTATATGTCCAAATACAACTAAATCATATTCATTATGTAGAACTATATAGAACAATAAATATAGTTTAGCTGTGTTTGGACAGATACTGATTTATTTACTTGTATTATTAACAACACAAAGGCATGACATTCTTTAGAACACGTCTTATTTGGTGCAAAGATCACCCTGCCAGTGGAAACACAAAGGGGAGGTAGGGGTATAAATCTACCCATTTTCAGCTTCGGCGATGGAAAAACAGGGTGGTCATCTCCAAGCTCTGGCGTCTTTACCCCGGCAACGAGCCCTGTTACCCATTGTACAGGAAACTCTTTGGGCCCCACGGTCGGTTTAGAAGGGTATGGAGAGAATATTTCTTACACCCACCGAATTTTGAACCCCAGACCGTCCAGCTTGTGGCGAGTCGCTATGCAGTCTACGCTATCCCGGCCCCCTCTTATTGTGTGTACAAAGAGTACTGTCGTTTCTTAAAGCACAGTGGTGGCCATACAAGTGTGTATTACCAGCTTTAAGATTCAAAAAACGTCAGCATTTTTTCCAGGTTCTCACAATAAACATGGACTGTGCCCCTAAACAGCATTAAAGGCTTTGTCCTTGTAATGGAGACTATGTTTCGTGTGATGTAGAAATGTGAATTTTGAATGTTTTATATTCCATCTTCCGGCATCAAAGTTTTCATGCAGAGGACAGTTTAGTATCATAACGAGCTTCCTAAAATATGTATATTTGCTGCAGTGTATGTTTGTATGTCAATCTCCCTAGGTCCATTCCAGATTTCCGAGTTTTCAAATAGGTTATTTGCAATTTTGCAAATGTAGCTAGCCTTTTTGTCCATTTACTGTAGATATGTCATGGTTACAGCTTTTTCATGGTTGCCATGGTTACATTGCCGCTTCGTTTGTGAGTGACGTCAAAACCAGAATTTCCAAAGTCACAGGATTTCCATCGTCTCCATGTTTACCGGGCTGCCACGGTAACAACAAAGCTTGGTTTTTGAGTGACATTACAAACCGCGTCTGCGTGGGGACCGGATTTCAACGGTTTAAATAGACCCCGATCAAAGATATGGTAGATTAGAACGCGAATATTGTGGCCACCCTGTCATATACTGCCGTCGAGGGTAGTTATGTAATATTTATCTTGATTGTTTGACACATATCCCACTAGTATCACACGGCTCTTTAATATTATTGTAGGTTCATGGCTGCGTGAAACTGGAGACGCCGCCCTTCGGCACAGTGGCCAAGAGCCTTCCTCTTTATGTCACAGAATATTATGGCTTTGTTGCAGATCCATGGCTACTTGAGCCTGGTCGTCTGTCTCTTCGGCTCTGTGGCCAACATTCTCAACATAGTAGTGCTCACGCGTCGGAGGATGAAGACGCCAACCAACGTCCTGCTGACAGGTCTGGCCATCGCAGACTTGCTCGTCATGCTAGAGTATATACCTCTGGTCTGCCACAAGTACCTGCGGCAGAACACCGAGGGGACAGACAGTGACGAGTACTCATATGCGTCGGCAATCTACTTGCTCTTCCACGCGAATTTCTCTCAGGTAATTCTTTTGGGGACATTAAATTGCTTACAATGGTAAAGCCAACAAAGTGACGGGGAAATGTTTGGGCGTAGCAAAGTGGAAGTAGATGGAAAATAAAAATATTCCCAAAATAATAATCACAATTTGTAAAATTAAACTTCATGTTTAATAATTTTCAACCGCCCCATTTATTTATTACCACAGCGTTTCGAAAAATAGATTAGTGCATTGGATGGAGGCAAAATGTATAGCCCACATGAGTAGATTTTTATGCGTACATGATAAAGCAGACAGATATATTCTGAAGTTGTGTTGGGGTGACCATAACAAAGTGATGAATAATATCCACTATATATATATATATATATATATATATATATGTGTGTGTGTGTGTGTGTGTGTGTCACTTTAATAAAAACGCTGCTATTACAGACCTTCAAAAACAGCACTTCAAACATTTCAAATGTGTTGATTGCAATAATGAAGGAACGAAACATCGCCAGACACAACTGGTGCATTTTATATACTTTATTACGGCAACATATTTCGACCTAATTGGTCATCTTCGGGCCAATAATATAAAAGTCATAAGACGTACTAGGCCTGAGATCTGCGCTCTTCTGGCATATTACGCAGCGTAAAGTTGTAATTCTGTACCGACTTTTCGGGACAAATTATCGGGCCCATCTTCAAGGGGCAAGAAGTCAAAGAAGACTTCCCCACCCTTGAAGATTGGACCGATAATTTGTCCCGAAACGTCGGTACAGAATTATCACTCTACTCTGCGTAATATGCCAGAAGAGCGCAGATCTCTAGATACGTCGTGGCGGTAGCCTGAAATCACGCAAGTACTAGGCCTATATACAATAGTATTAAAAGATGTTGAGATCTCAATTATTGATGTCTTTTAACACAATTGTATACAGCACTTCTTATGAATTTTATATTGTTGGCGTGAAGATGACCAAATTAGTTCGGAACATGTAGCCGTAGTGAAGTACATAATATACACCAGTCGTGTTTGGCGGTGTTTCATTCTTTCATTACCAAACGCAGCACAAGCTCGGGTGCTCACTATTCGTCCGGGATGTGACTGCTTCGCCTGTCAATAAAATTTATGTATTTTAGACGCTGAACTAAAATACATTAACTCAATTAAAGAACAACAGAACGAGGTTTCGAATCGCATCCAGAAAATGAACCGCAATGTCTGCAAGACGCTCAACCGTGCAAACCTCGTGTGCTGTGAGGAGTGAGGAGTAAATTGCATTTCCTATTAAGTCGAAGCTAGGAAACAGGAAACTGACAGGAATATTACATAGGCCTACATATATACTCGTATCATTAGATTACCTAGGCGTACATATATATCATTAGATTACCTAGGCCTATATATATCATTAGATTACCTAGGCCTATATATATATATCATTAGATTACACATGCCTACATATATATCATTAGATTACCTAGGCCTATATATATATATATATATCATTAGATCACCTAGGCCTGTACATTTATGTTAATATCTCGCTGAATTTTTCTTAGGATAACAAATATTTCAGAAAAAATTGTAGAGAAAATCAAAACCAATATTTTATTTTCAAAAACTTTTTAAATCGTGCCGTTTATGAAATAATGTAGAAAAATGTGGTAGAACCAAATAGGCCACAGATGAGAATATAATACGGCGCATGCGCATTGCATGCTGGATATTTAAGACTACAAACACACATTCAGAATTTGTACTACTTACTTCTTTCCACGGCAACAATGGTTATGCGAACGCCCCTCAATGTTACGTTGTACTTACATCGCCTCTCTTGTTATCTTTGCTATAATATTTTACTCCTTACACATTTCTCCATTTTACTGCATAATCTGTAGCTAACTTCTAACAGATTATTATTTTGCGAATTACGTATTCAAGGAACTCTTGATATTATAAACATTTATCAGTAACAAAACAATTATTACTTTAAAGCACGGCGGTAAATATATGTACCACCTACTGTAAGATGCAAAAACTACAACCGCGGCTAAGAAACTTCCCTCCTTCCGCAAAGCGCGGAAGCCTCGCGGTCCTCAAAGTATGTCAGTGGGTAAATCATTGCCCCTAATAAAATAAACACTAGATAATCGGGGATAAACGGATAATGACTCAGTCCATCAGTCAGAAAAGAAGCCTGCCCACCAGACGGCGCCTACACACTCCGATTAATTGTATATTTCCATTATCTTTTACCTGAATCTATTAACCGAAAACACATTATTGTCGCGTTAACAAACACCCTCTCACCCACGTCATTTAACAAATTTCTTGGTGAGAAATTGAGTGGAAGAGAATAGTAATGAGAAATTCGAGGAACCTTTCAAATTTTGGCCTTCAGTTTCAGTCGTCACAATAGAGTAGACGAATGGGTGTGTAACGCCTTACGCATTACAAATAATGGCATCGTACTTTTGCCCGCAGGTTTTCCACACGGTGTCCATCTTGCTGACAATTACCCTGGCCGTGTGGAGATACATCGCAGTGGTTCATCCCCAGCGTAACAGAGAGTGGTGCTCTATGAAGAACATCAAAGCAGCTATCGTCATCGCCTATATCGTAGGCCCTATACTCTGCATCCCTATCTTCCTGGCCTTTAGCGTACATCCCAAAAATGTAACAGTGGATAACTACGGTCACATAATACAGACATCTGATAATGCGGAACTTACAGACGCAACGAAAATTACAATATACGTACTGAAACTTTCAGAACTGAGCACAGCAAATGGCGGTCTTATGACTCGTATCAACTTGTGGGTGTACGACGTGGTGATTAAACTGATACCGTGAGTGGCGCTGACGGAGCTGAGCCGCAGACTGATATGTGCGCTTGTCGAAAGAAAACGGAAGCGACAACAGTTAAACACAGCCCCAGGCCGCGGTAGGATACGATCTACCAGAAGTTCAATGTGCTGAAAAAAGACAGGCAAGCAAACCGCACGACGACAATGCTGCTCGCAGTTTTAATATTGTTCCTAATTACAGAAATTCCTCAAGGAATATTAGGTTTACTGTCAACCTGGTTTGGTGAAGAGTTCTTTAGAAATTGTTACCATAATTTTGGTGACGTGATGGATATAATGGCACTTATTAATTCGTCAATCAACTTTATTCTGTACTGCGTAATGAGTAGTCACTTTCGATCGACTTTCAGGGTTCTTTTTCGTCCTTCTATATTGGACAGGCGGTTACCTGTACCTCAGCAAAACGGCAATGGTGATAATAACGGTTGCACTACTTGTAATAACACAAATCGTGTCACACGGTTCTAGATTCGGGTGAAGTGGTGTAAAAGTGAAACAACGCAGGTGTAACCTGTGGTTATGTTTCTGAGCTAATGCTAGTCGGAAGACCCCCACCGTCAACATGCATCTCGAGACTCTGACGTAAGTTTTACGGTAAAAATCTATAGAGGCGACAGATTCTTCTACAACGATATAACCACAAGTTTCATAATATCTTGATATAAACAGCATGTGAAATCAACTTTTTAGAAGAAAAATTGTCAAATTAACCCTTAAGGAAATCTGTGTGTGTGTGTGTGTGTGTGATTCAGAGTGATAGCAATTATCCTTGTGTTATAATTGAATGCAAGTGTTTACTTATATTCTAAAAGTATAAGTGAGGTTAACTCCAGCACACGGTAACCTGCTCTATGAGGAACACCAAAGTAGCTATCGTCATCGCCTATATCGTAGGCCCTCTACTCTGCATCCCTATCTTCCTTGCGTTTAGCTTACATCTGAAAAATGTAACAGTGGATAACTACGGTCACATAATACAGACATCTGATAATGCGGAACTTACAGACGCAACGAAAATTACAATATACGTACTGAAACTTTCAGAACTGAGCACAGCAAATGGCGGTCTTATGACTCGTATCAACTTGTGGGTGTACGACGTGGTCATTAAATTGATACCGTGAGTGGCGCTGACGGAGCTGAGCCGCAGACTGATATGTGCGCTTGTCGAAAGAAAACGGAAGCGACAACAGTTAAACACAGCCCCAGGCCGCGGTAGGATACGATCTACCAGAAGTTCAATGTGCTTAAAAAAGACAGGCAAGCAAACCGCACGACGACAATGCTGCTCGCAGTTTTAATATTGTTCCTAATTACAGAAATTCCTCAAGGAATATTAGGTTTACTGTCAACCTGGTTTGGTGAAGAGTTCTTTAGAAATTGTTACCATAATTTTGGTGACGTGATGGATATAATGGCACTTATTAATTCGTCAATCAACTTTATTCTGTACTGCGTAATGAGTAGTCACTTTCGATCGACTTTCAGGGTTCTTTTTCGTCCTTCTATATTGGACAGGCGGTTACCTGTACCTCAGCAAAACGGCAATGGTGATAATAACGGTTGCACTACTTGTAATAACACAAATCGTGTCACACGGTTCTAGATTCGGGCGAAGTGGTGTAAAAGTGAAACAACGCAGGTGTAACCTGTGGTTATGTTTCTGAGCTAATGCTAGTCGGAAGACCCCCACCGTCAACATGCATCTCGAGACTCTGACGTAAGTTTTACGGTAAAAAATCTATAGAGGCGACAGATTCTTCTACAACGATATAACCACAAGTTTCATAATATCTTGATATAAACAGCATGTGAAATCAACTTTTTAGAAGAAAAATTGTCAAATTAACCCTTAAGGAAATCTGTGTGTGTGTGTGTGTGTGATTCAGAGTGATAGCAATTATCCTTGTGTTATAATTGAATGCAAGTGTTTACTTATATTCTAAAAGTATAAGTGAGGTTAACTCCAGCACACGGTAACCTGCTCTATGAGGAACACCAAAGTAGCTATCGTCATCGCCTATATCGTAGGCCCTCTACTCTGCATCCCTATCTTCCTTGCGTTTAGCTTACATCTGAAAAATGTAACAGTGGATAACTACGGTCACATAATACAGACATCTGATAATGCGGAACTTACAGACGCAACGAAAATTACAATATACGTACTGAAACTTTCAGAACTGAGCACAGCAAATGGCGGTCTTATGACTCGTATCAACTTGTGGGTGTACGGACGTGGTCATTAAATTGATACCGTGAGTGGCGCTGACGGAGCTGAGCCGCAGACTGATATGTGCGCTTGTCGAAAGAAAACGGAAGCGACAACAGTTAAACACAGCCCCAGGCCGCGGTAGGATACGATCTACCAGAAGTTCAATAGTGCTGAAAAAAGACAGGCAAGCAAACCGCACGACGACAATGCTGCTCGCAGTTTTAATATTGTTCCTAATTACAGAAATTCCTCAAGGAATATTAGGTTTACTGTCAACCTGGTTTGGTGAAGAGTTCTTTAGAAATTGTTACCATAATTTTGGTGACGTGATGGATATAATGGCACTTATTAATTCGTCAATCAACTTTATTCTGTACTGCGTAATGAGTAGTCACTTTCGATCGACTTTCAGGGTTCTTTTTCGTCCTTCTATATTGGACAGGCGGTTACCTGTACCTCAGCAAAACGGCAATGGTGATAATAACGGTTGCACTACTTGTAATAACACAAATCGTGTCACACGGTTCTAGATTCGGGCGAAGTGGTGTAAAAGTGAAACAACGCAGGTGTAACCTGTGGTTATGTTTCTGAGCTAATGCTAGTCGGAAGACCCCCACCGTCAACATGCATCTCGAGACTCTGACGTAAGTTTTACGGTAAAAATCTATAGAGGCGACAGATTCTTCTACAACGATATAACCACAAGTTTCATAATATCTTGATATAAACAGCATGTGAAATCAACTTTTTAGAAGAAAAATTGTCAAATTAACCCTTAAGGAAATCTGTGTGTGTGGTGTGTGATTCAGAGTGATAGCAATTATCCTTGTGTTATAATTGAATGCAAGTGTTTACTTATATTCTAAAAGTATAAGTGAGGTTAACTCCAGCACACGGTAACCTGCTCTATGAGGAACACCAAAGTAGCTATCGTCATCGCCTATATCGAGGCCCTCTACTCTGCATCCCTATCTTCCTTGCGTTTAGCTTACATCTGAAAAATGTAACAGTGGATAACTACGGTCACATAATACAGACATCTGATAATGCGGAACTTACAGACGCAACGAAAATTACAATATACGTACTGAAACTTTCAGAACTGAGCACAGCAAATGGCGGTCTTATGACTCGTATCAACTTGTGGGTGTACGGACGTGGTCATTAAATTGATACCGTGAGTGGCGCTGACGGAGCTGAGCCGCAGACTGATATGTGCGCTTGTCGAAAGAAAACGGAAGCGACAACAGTTAAACACAGCCCCAGGCCGCGGTAGGATACGATCTACCAGAAGTTCAATAGTGCTGAAAAAAGACAGGCAAGCAAACCGCACGACGACAATGCTGCTCGCAGTTTTAATATTGTTCCTAATTACAGAAATTCCTCAAGGAATATTAGGTTTACTGTCAACCTGGTTTGGTGAAGAGTTCTTTAGAAATTGTTACCATAATTTTGGTGACGTGATGGATATAATGGCACTTATTAATTCGTCAATCAACTTTATTCTGTACTGCGTAATGAGTAGTCACTTTCGATCGACTTTCAGGGTTCTTTTTCGTCCTTCTATATTGGACAGGCGGTTACCTGTACCTCAGCAAAACGGCAATGGTGATAATAACGGTTGCACTACTTGTAATAACACAAATCGTGTCACACGGTTCTAGATTCGGGCGAAGTGGTGTAAAAGTGAAACAACGCAGGTGTAACCTGTGGTTATGTTTCTGAGCTAATGCTAGTCGGAAGACCCCCACCGTCAACATGCATCTCGAGACTCTGACGTAAGTTTTACGGTAAAAAATCTATAGAGGCGACAGATTCTTCTACAACGATATAACCACAAGTTTCATAATATCTTGATTTAAACAGCATGTGAAATCAACTTTTTAGAAGAAAAATTGTCAAATTAACCCTTAAGGAAATCTGTGTGTGTGTGTGTGTGTGATTCAGAGTGATAGCAATTATCCTTGTGTTATAATTGAATGCAAGTGTTTACTTATATTCTAAAAGTATAAGTGAGGTTAACTCCGCACACAGTAACCTGCTCTATGAGGAACACCAAAGTAGCTATCGTCATCGCCTATATCGAGGCCCTCTACTCTGCATCCCTATCTTCCTTGCGTTTAGCTTACATCTGAAAAATGTAACAGTGGATAACTACGGTCACATAATACAGACATCTGATAATGCGGAACTTACAGACGCAACGAAAATTACAATATACGTACTGAAACTTTCAGAACTGAGCACAGCAAATGGCGGTCTTATGACTCGTATCAGCTTCTGGGTGTACGGCGTGGTATTAAATTGATACCGTGAGTGGCGCTGACGGAGCTGAGCCGCAGACTGATATGTGCGCTTGTCGAAAGAAAACGGAAGCGACAACAGTTAAACACAGCCCCAGGACGCGGTAGGATAGATCTACCACAAGTTCAATAATGCTGAAAAAAGAGAGGCAAGCAAACCGCACGACGACAATGCTGCTCGCAGTTTTAATATTGTTCCTAATTACAGAATTTCCTCAAGGTATATTAGGTTTACTGTCAGCCTGGTTTTGTGAAGAGTTGTTTAGAAATTGTTACCATAATTTTGGTGACGTGATGGATATAATGGCACTTATTAATTCGTCAATCAACTTTATTCTGTACTGCGTAATGAGTAGTCACTTTCGATCGACTTTCAGGGTTCTTTTTCGTCCTTCTATATTGGACAGGCGGTTACCTGTACCTCAGCAAAACGGCAATGGTGATAATAACGGTTGCACTACTTGTAATAACACAAATCGTGTCACACAGGTTCTAGATTCGGGCGAAGTGGTGTAAAAGTGAAACAACGCAGGTGTAACCTGTGGTTATGTTTCTGAGCTAATGCTAGTCGGATGACCCCCACCGTCAACATGCAACTCGAGACTCTGACATAAGTTTTACGGTAAAAAAATCTATGGGAGGCGACAGATTCTTTCTACAACGATATAACCACAAGTTTATAATATCTTGATTTAAACAGCATGTGAAATCAACTTTTTAGAAGAAAAATTGTCAAATTAACCCTTAAGGAAATCTGTGTGTGTGTGTTGTGTGTGATTCAGAGTGATAGCAATTATCTTGTGTTATAATTGAATGCAAGTGTTTACTTATATTCTAAAAGTATAAGTGAGGTTAACTCCAGCACACAGTAACCTGCTCTATGAGGAACACCAAAGTAGCTATCGTCATCGCCTATATCGTAGGCCCTCTACTCTGCATCCCTATCTTCCTTGCGTTTAGCTTACATCTGAAAAATGTAACAGTGGATAACTACGGTCACATAATACAGACATCTGATAATGCGGAACTTACAGACGCAACGAAAATTACAATATACGTACTGAAACTTTCAGAACTGAGCACAGCAAATGGCGGTCTTATGACTCGTATCAACTTGTGGGTGTACGACGTGGTCATTAAATTGATACCGTGAGTGGCGCTGACGGAGCTGAGCCGCAGACTGATATGTGCGCTTGTCGAAAGAAAACGGAAGCGACAACAGTTAAAACACAGCCCCAGGCCGCGGTAGGATACGATCTACCAGAAGTTCAATGGTGCTGAAAAAGACAGGCAAGCAAACCGCACGACGACAATGCTGCTCGCAGTTTTAATATTGTTCCTAATTACAGAAATTCCTCAAGGAATATTAGGTTTACTGTCAACCTGGTTTGGTGAAGAGTTCTTTAGAAATTGTTACCATAATTTTGGTGACGTGATGGATATAATGGCACTTATTAATTCGTCAATCAACTTTATTCTGTACTGCGTAATGAGTAGTCACTTTCGATCGACTTTCAGGGTTCTTTTTCGTCCTTCTATATTGGACAGGCGGTTACCTGTACCTCAGCAAAACGGCAATGGTGATAATAACGGTTGCACTACTTGTAATAACACAAATCGTGTCACACGGTTCTAGATTCGGGCGAAGTGGTGGTAAAAGTGAAACAACGCAGGTGTTAACCTGTGGTTATGTTTCTGAGCTAATGCTAGTCGGAAGACCCCACCGTCAACATGCATCTCGAGACTCTGACGTAAGTTTTACGGTAAAAAATCTATAGAGGCGACAGATTCTTCTACAACGATATAACCACAAGTTTCATAATATCTTGATATAAACAGCATGTGAAATCAACTTTTTAGAAGAAAAATTGTCAAATTAACCCTTAAGGAAATCTGTGGTGTGTGTGTTGTGTGATTCAGAGTGATAGCAATTATCCTTGTGTTATAATTGAATGCAAGTGTTTACTTATATTCTAAAAGTATAAGTGAGGTTAACTCCAGCACACGGTAACCTGCTCTATGAGGAACACCAAAGTAGCTATCGTCATCGCCTATATCGTAGGCCCTCTACTCTGCATCCCTATCTTCCTTGCGTTTAGCTTACATCTGAAAAATGTAACAGTGGATAACTACGGTCACATAATACAGACATCTGATAATGCGGAACTTACAGACGCAACGAAAATTACAATATACGTACTGAAACTTTCAGAACTGAGCACAGCAAATGGCGGTCTTATGACTCGTATCAACTTGTGGGTGTACGACGTGGTCATTAAATTGATACCGTGAGTGGCGCTGACGGAGCTGAGCCGCAGACTGATATGTGCGCTTGTCGAAAGAAAACGGAAGCGACAACAGTTAAACACAGCCCCAGGCCGCGGTAGGATACGATCTACCAGAAGTTCAATGGTGCTGAAAAAAGACAGGCAAGCAAACCGCACGACGACAATGCTGCTCGCAGTTTTAATATTGTTCCTAATTACAGAAATTCCTCAAGGAATATTAGGTTTACTGTCAACCTGGTTTGGTGAAGAGTTCTTTAGAAATTGTTACCATAATTTTGGTGACGTGATGGATATAATGGCACTTATTAATTCGTCAATCAACTTTATTCTGTACTGCGTAATGAGTAGTCACTTTCGATCGACTTTCAGGGTTCTTTTTCGTCCTTCTATATTGGACAGGCGGTTACCTGTACCTCAGCAAACGGCAATGGTGATAATAACGGTTGCACTACTTGTAATAACACAAATCGTGTCACACGGTTCTAGATTCGGGCGAAGTGGTGTAAAAGTGAAACAACGCAGGTGTAACCTGTGGTTATGTTTCTGAGCTAATGCTAGTCGGAAGACCCCCACCGTCAACATGCATCTCGAGACTCTGACGTAAGTTTTACGGTAAAAAAATCTATAGAGGCGACAGATTCTTCTACAACGATATAACCACAAGTTTCATAATATCTTGATATAAACAGCATGTGAAAATCAACTTTTTAGAAGAAAAAATTGTCAAATTAACCCTTAAGGAAATCTGTGTGTGTGTGTGTGTGATTCAGAGTGATAGCAATTATCCTTGTGTTATAATTGAATGCAAGTGTTTACTTATATTCTAAAAGTATAAGTGAGGTTAACCTCCAGCACACGTAACCTGCTCTATGAGGAACACCAAAGTAGCTATCGTCATCGCCTATATCGTAGGCCCTCTACTCTGCATCCCTATCTTCCTTGCGTTTAGCTTACATCTGAAAAATGTAACAGTGGATAACTACGGTCACATAATACAGACATCTGATAATGCGGAACTTACAGACGCAACGAAAATTACAATATACGTACTGAAACTTTCAGAACTGAGCACAGCAAATGGCGGTCTTATGACTCGTATCAACTTGTGGGTGTACGACGTGGTGATTAAACTGATACCGTGAGTGGCGCTGACGGAGCTGAGCCGCAGACTGATATGTGCGCTTGTCGAAAGAAAACGGAAGCGACAACAGTTAAACACAGCCCCAGGCCGCGGTAGGATACGATCTACCAGAAGTTCAATGGTGCTGAAAAAAGACAGGCAAGCAAACCGCACGACGACAATGCTGCTCGCAGTTTTAATATTGTTCCTAATTACAGAAATTCCTCAAGGAATATTAGGTTTACTGTCAACCTGGTTTGGTGAAGAGTTCTTTAGAAATTGTTACCATAATTTTGGTGACGTGATGGATATAATGGCACTTATTAATTCGTCAATCAACTTTATTCTGTACTGCGTAATGAGTAGTCACTTTCGATCGACTTTCAGGGTTCTTTTTCGTCCTTCTATATTGGACAGGCGGTTACCTGTACCTCAGCAAAACGGCAATGGTGATAATAACGGTTGCACTACTTGTAATAACACAAATCGTGTCACACGGTTCTAGATTCGGGCGAAGTGGTGTAAAAGTGAAACAACGCAGGTGTAACCTGTGGTTATGTTTCTGAGCTAATGCTAGTCGGAAGACCCCCACCGTCAACATGCATCTCGAGACTCTGACGTAAGTTTTACGGTAAAAAATCTATAGAGGCGACAGATTCTTCTACAACGATATAACCACAAGTTTCATAATATCTTGATATAAACAGCATGTGAAATCAACTTTTTAGAAGAAAAATTGTCAAATTAACCCTTAAGGAAATCTGTGTGTGTTGTGTGGTGATTCAGAGTGATAGCAATTATCCTTGTGTTATAATTGAATGCAAGTGTTTACTTATATTCTAAAAGTATAAGTGAGGTTAACTCCAGCACACGGTAACCTGCTCTATGAGGAACACCAAAGTAGCTATCGTCATCGCCTATATCGTAGGCCCTCTACTCTGCATCCCTATCTTCCTTGCGTTTAGCTTACATCTGAAAAATGTAACAGTGGATAACTACGGTCACATAATACAGACATCTGATAATGCGGAACTTACAGACGCAACGAAAATTACAATATACGTACTGAAACTTTCAGAACTGAGCACAGCAAATGGCGGTCTTATGACTCGTATCAACTTGTGGGTGTACGACGTGGTGATTAAACTGATACCGTGAGTGGCGCTGACGGAGCTGAGCCGCAGACTGATATGTGCGCTTGTCGAAAGAAAACGGAAGCGACAACAGTTAAACACAGCCCCAGGCCGCGGTAGGATACGATCTACCAGAAGTTCAATGGTGCTGAAAAAAGACAGGCAAGCAAACCGCACGACGACAATGCTGCTCGCAGTTTTAATATTGTTCCTAATTACAGAAATTCCTCAAGGAATATTAGGTTTACTGTCAACCTGGTTTGGTGAAGAGTTCTTTAGAAATTGTTACCATAATTTTGGTGACGTGATGGATATAATGGCACTTATTAATTCGTCAATCAACTTTATTCTGTACTGCGTAATGAGTAGTCACTTTCGATCGACTTTCAGGGTTCTTTTTCGTCCTTCTATATTGGACAGGCGGTTACCTGTACCTCAGCAAAACGGCAATGGTGATAATAACGGTTGCACTACTTGTAATAACACAAATCGTGTCACACGGTTCTAGATTCGGGCGAAGTGGTGTAAAAGTGAAACAACGCAGGTGTAACCTGTGGTTATGTTTCTGAGCTAATGCTAGTCGGAAGACCCCCACCGTCAACATGCATCTCGAGACTCTGACGTAAGTTTTACGGTAAAAAATCTATAGAGGCGACAGATTCTTCTACAACGATATAACCACAAGTTTCATAATATCTTGATATAAACAGCATGTGAAATCAACTTTTTAGAAGAAAAATTGTCAAATTAACCCTTAAGGAAATCTGTGTGTGTGTGCGTGATTCAGAGTGATAGCAATTATCCTTGTGTTATAATTGAATGCAAGTGTTTACTTATATTCTAAAAGTATAAGTGAGGTTAACTCCAGCACACGGTAACCTGCTCTATGAGGAACACCAAAGTAGCTATCGTCATCGCCTATATCGTAGGCCCTCTACTCTGCATCCCTATCTTCCTTGCGTTTAGCTTACATCTGAAAAATGTAACAGTGGATAACTACGGTCACATAATACAGACATCTGATAATGCGGAACTTACAGACGCAACGAAAATTACAATATACGTACTGAAACTTTCAGAACTGAGCACAGCAAATGGCGGTCTTATGACTCGTATCAACTTGTGGGTGTACGACGTGGTCATTAAATGATACCGTGAGTGGCGCTGACGGAGCTGAGCCGCAGACTGATATGTGCGCTTGTCGAAAGAAAACGGAAGCGACAACAGTTAAACCACAGCCCCAGGCCGCGGTAGGATACGATCTACCAGAAGTTCAATAGGTGCTGAAAAAAGACAGGCAAGCAAACCGCACGACGACAATGCTGCTCGCAGTTTTAATATTGTTCCTAATTACAGAAATTCCTCAAGGAATATTAGGTTTACTGTCAACCTGGTTTGGTGAAGAGTTCTTTAGAAATTGTTACCATAATTTTGGTGACGTGATGGATATAATGGCACTTATTAATTCGTCAATCAACTTTATTCTGTACTGCGTAATGAGTAGTCACTTTCGATCGACTTTCAGGGTTCTTTTTCGTCCTTCTATATTGGACAGGCGGTTACCTGTACCTCAGCAAAACGGCAATGGTGATAATAACGGTTTGCACTACTTGTAATAACACAAATCGTGTCACACGGTTCTAGATTCGGGCGAAGTGGTGTAAAAGTGAAACAACGCAGGTGTAACCTGTGGTTATGTTTCTGAGCTAATGCTAGTCGGAAGACCCCCACCGTCAACATGCATCTCGAGACTCTGACGTAAGTTTTACGGTAAAAAATCTATAGAGGCGACAGATTCTTCTACAACGATATAACCACAAGTTTCATAATATCTTGATTATAAACAGCATGTGAAATCAACTTTTTAGAAGAAAAATTGTCAAATTAACCCTTAAGGAAATCGTGTGTGTGTGTGGTGATTCAGAGTGATAGCAATTATCCTTGTGTTATAATTGAATGCAAGTGTTTACTTATATTCTAAAAGTATAAGTGAGGTTAACTCCAGCACACGGTAACCTGCTCTATGAGGAACACCAAAGTAGCTATCGTCATCGCCTATATCGTAGGCCCTCTACTCTGCATCCCTATCTTCCTTGCGTTTAGCTTACATCTGAAAAAATGTAACAGTGGATAACTACGGTCACATAATACAGACATCTGATAATGCGGAACTTACAGACGCAACGAAAATTACAATATACGTACTGAAACTTTCAGAACTGAGCACAGCAAATGGCGGTCTTATGACTCGTATCAACTTGTGGGTGTACGACGTGGTATTAAACTGATACCGTGAGTGGCGCTGACGGAGCTGAGCCGCAGACTGATTGGCGCTTGACGAAAGAAAACGGAAGCGACAACAGTTAAACACAGCCCCAGCCGCGGTAGGATACGATCACCAGAAGTCAATAGTGCGAAAAAAGACAGGCAAGCAAACCCACGACGACAATGCTGCTCGCAGTTTTAATATTGTTCCTAATTACAGAAATTCCTCAAGAATATTAGGTTTACTGTCAACCTGTTTGGTGAAGAGTTTCTTAGAAATTGTTACCATAATTTTGGTGACGTGATGGATATAATGGCACTTATTAATTCGTCAATCAACTTTATTCTGTACTGCGTATGAGTGTCACTTTCGATCGACTTTCAGGGTTCTTTTCGTCCTTCTAATATTGGACAGACGGTTACCTGTACCTCAGCAAAACGGCAATGGTGATAATAACGGTTGCACTACTTGTAATAAACACAAATCGTGTACACACGGTTCTAGATTCGGGCGAAGTGTGTAAAAGTGAAACAACGCAGGTGTAACCTGTGGTTAGTTTCTGAGCTAATGCTAGTCGGAAGACCCCCACCGTCAACATGCATCTCGAGACTCTGACGTAAGTTTTACGGTAAAAAATCTATAGAGGCGACAGATTCTTCTACAACGATATAACCACAAGTTTCATAATATCTTGATATAAACAGCATGTGAAATCAACTTTTAGAAGAAAAATTGTCAAATTAACCCTTAAGGAAATCTGTGTGTGTGTGGTGATTCAGAGTGATAGCAATTATCCTTGTTTATAATTGAATGCAAGTGTTTACTTATATTCTAAAAGTATAAGTGAGGTTAACTCCAGCACAACGGTAACCTGCTCTATGAGGAACACCAAAGTAGCTATCGTCATCGCCTATATCGTAGGCCCTCTACTCTGCATCCCTATCTTCCTTGCGTTTAGCTTACATCTGAAAAATGTAACAGTGGATAACTACGGTCACATAATACAGACATCTGATAATGCGGAACTTACAGACGCAACGAAAATTACAATATACGTACTGAAACTTTCAGAACTGAGCACAGCAAATGGCGGTCTTATGACTCGTATCAACTTGTGGGTGTACGACGTGGTCATTAAATTGATACCGTGAGTGGCGCTGACGGAGCTGAGCCGCAGACTGATATGTGCGCTTGTCGAAAGAAAACGGAAGCGACAACAGTTAAACACAGCCCCAGGCCGCGGTAGGATACGATCTACCAGAAGTTCAATAGTGCTGAAAAAAGACAGGCAAGCAAACCGCACGACGACAATGCTGCTCGCAGTTTTAATATTGTTCCTAATTACAGAAATTCCTCAAGGAATATTAGGTTTACTGTCAACCTGGTTTGGTGAAGAGTTCTTAGAAATTGTTACCATAATTTTGGTGACGTGATGGATATAATGGCACTTATTAATTCGTCAATCAACTTTATTCTGTACTGCGTAATGAGTAGTCACTTTCGATCGACTTTCAGGGTTCTTTTTCGTCCTTCTATATTGGACAGGCGGTTACCTGTACCTCAGCAAAACGGCAATGGTGATAATAACGGTTGCACTACTTGTAATAACACAAATCGTGTCACACGGTTCTAGATTCGGGCGAAGTGGTGTAAAAGTGAAACAACGCAGGTGTAACCTGTGGTTATGTTTCTGAGCTAATGCTAGTCGGAAGACCCCCACCGTCAACATGCATCTCGAGACTCTGACGTAAGATTTACGGTAAAAAATCTATAGAGGCGACAGATTCTTCTACAACGATATAACCACAAGTTTCATAATATATTGATTTAAACAGCATGTGAAATCAACTTATTAGACGAAAAATTGTCAAATTAACCCTTAAGGAAATCTGTGTGTGTGTGTAATTCAGAGTGATAGCAATTATCCTTGTGTTATAATTGAATGCAAGTGTTTACTTATATTCTAAAAGTATAAGTGAGGTTAACTCCAGCACACGGTAACCTGCTCTATGAGGAACACCAAAGTAGCTATCGTCATCGCCTATATCGTAGGCCCTCTACTCTGCATCCCTATCTTCCTTGCGTTTAGCTTACATCTGAAAAATGTAACAGTGGATAACTACGGTCACATAATACAGACATCTGATAATGCTGAACTTACAGACGCAACGAAAATTACAATATACGTACTGAAACTTTCAGAACTGAGCACAGCAAATGGCGGTCTTATGACTCGTATCAACTTGTGGGTGTACGACGTGGTCATTAAATTGATACCGTGAGTGGCGCTGACGGAGCTGAGCCGCAGACTGATATGTGCGCTTGTCGAAAGAAAACGGAAGCGACAACAGTTAAACACAGCCCCAGGCCGCGGTAGGATACGATCTACCAGAAGTTCAATAGTGCTGAAAAAAGACAGGCAAGCAAACCGCACGACGACAATGCTGCTCGCAGTTTTAATATTGTTCCTAATTACAGAAATTCCTCAAGGAATATTAGGTTTACTGTCAACCTGGTTTGGTGAAGAGTTTTTAGAAATTGTTACCATAATTTTGGTGACGTGATGGATATAATGGCACTTATTAATTCGTCAATCAACTTTATTCTGTACTGCGTAATGAGTAGTCACTTTCGATCGACTTTCAGGGTTCTTTTTCGTCCTTCTATATTGGACAGGCGGTTACCTGTACCTCAGCAAAACGGCAATGGTGATAATAACGGTTGCACTACTTGTAATAACACAAATCGTGTCACACGGTTCTAGATTCGGGCGAAGTGGTGTAAAAGTGAAACAACGCAGGTGTAACCTGTGGTTATGTTTCTGAGCTAATGCTAGTCGGAAGACCCCCACCGTCAACATGCATCTCGAGACTCTGACGTAAGTTTTACGGTAAAAAATCTATAGAGGCGACAGATTCTTCTACAACGATATAACCACAAGTTTCATAATATCTTGATATAAACAGCATGTGAAATCAACTTTTTAGAAGAAAAATTGTCAAATTAACCCTTAAGGAAATCTGTGTGTGTGTGTGTGTGATTCAGAGTGATAGCAATTATCCTTGTGTTATAAATTGAATGCAAGTGTTTACTTATATTCTAAAAGTATAAGTGAGGTTAACTCCAGCACACGGTAACCTGCTCTATGAGGAACACCAAAGTAGCTATCGTCATCGCCTATATCGTAGGCCCTCTACTCTGCATCCCTATCTTCCTTGCGTTTAGCTTACATCTGAAAATGTAACAGTGGATAACTACGGTCACATAATACAGACATCTGATAATGCGGAACTTACAGACGCAACGAAAATTACAATATACGTACTGAAACTTCAGAACTGAGCACAGCAAATGGCGGTCTTATGACTCGTATCAACTTGTGGGTGTACGACGTGGTGATTAAACTGATACCGTGAGTGGCGCTGACGGAGCTGAGCCGCAGACTGATATGTGCGCTTGTCGAAAGAAAACGGAAGCGACAACAGTTAAACACAGCCCCAGCCGCGGTAGGATACGATCTACCAGAAGTTCAATGGTGCTGAAAAAAGACAGGCAAGCAAACCGCACGACGACAATGCTGCTCGCAGTTTTAATATTGTTCCTAATTACAGAAATTCCTCAAGGAATATTAGGTTTACTGTCAACCTGGTTTGGTGAAGAGTTCTTTAGAAATTGTTACCATAATTTTGGTGACGTGATGGATATAATGGCACTTATTAATTCGTCAATCAACTTTATTCTGTACTGCGTAATGAGTAGTCACTTTCGATCGACTTTCAGGGTTCTTTTTCGTCCTTCTATATTGGACAGGCGGTACCTGTACCTCAGCAAAACGGCAATGGTGATAATAACGGTTGCACTACTTGTAATAACACAAATCGTGTCACACGGTTCTAGATTCGGGCGAAGTGGTGTAAAAGTGAAACAACGCAGGTGTAACCTGTGGTTATGTTTCTGAGCTAATGCTAGTCGGAAGACCCCCACCGTCAACATGCATCTCGAGACTCTGACGTAAGTTTTACGGTAAAAAATCTATAGAGGCGACAGATTCTTCTACAACGATATAACCACAAGTTTCATAATATCTTGATATAAACAGCATGTGAAATCAACTTTTTAGAAGAAAAATTGTCAAATTAACCCTTAAGGAAATCTGTGTGTGTGTGTGTGTGATTCAGAGTGATAGCAATTATCCTTGTGTTATAATTGAATGCAAGTGTTTACTTATATTCTAAAAGTATAAGTGAGGTTAACTCCAGCACACGGTAACCTGCTCTATGAGGAACACCAAAGTAGCTATCGTCATCGCCTATATCGTAGGCCCTCTACTCTGCATCCCTATCTTCCTTGCGTTTAGCTTACATCTGAAAAATGTAACAGTGGATAACTACGGTCACATAATACAGACATCTGATAATGCGGAACTTACAGACGCAACGAAAATTACAATATACGTACTGAAACTTTCAGAACTGAGCACAGCAAATGGCGGTCTTATGACTCGTATCAACTTGTGGGTGTACGACGTGGTGATTAAACTGATACCGTGAGTGGCGCTGACGGAGCTGAGCCGCAGACTGATATGTGCGCTTGTCGAAAGAAAACGGAAGCGACAACAGTTAAACACAGCCCCAGGCCGCGGTAGGATACGATCTACCAGAAGTTCAATGGTGCTGAAAAAAGACAGGCAAGCAAACCGCACGACGACAATGCTGCTCGCAGTTTTAATATTGTTCCTAATTACAGAAATTCCTCAAGGAATATTAGGTTTACTGTCAACCTGGTTTGGTGAAGAGTTCTTTAGAAATTGTTACCATAATTTTGGTGACGTGATGGATATAATGGCACTTATTAATTCGTCAATCAACTTTATTCTGTACTGCGTAATGAGTAGTCACTTTCGATCGACTTTCAGGGTTCTTTTTCGTCCTTCTATATTGGACAGGCGGTTACCTGTACCTCAGCAAAACGGCAATGGTGATAATAACGGTTGCACTACTTGTAATAACACAAATCGTGTCACACGGTTCTAGATTCGGGCGAAGTGGTGTAAAAGTGAAACAACGCAGGTGTAACCTGTGGTTATTTTCTGAGCTAATGCTAGTCGGAAGACCCCCACCGTCAACATGCATCTCGAGACTCTGACGTAAGTTTTACGGTAAAAAATCTATAGAGGCGACAGATTCTTCTACAACGATATAACCACAAGTTTCATAATATCTTGATATAAACATCATGTGAAATCAACTTTTTAGAAGAAAAATTGTCAAATTAACCCTTAAGGAAATCTGTGTGTGTGCGCGTGATTCAGAGTGATAGCAATTATCCTTGTGTTATAATTGAATGCAAGTGTTTACTTATATTCTAAAAGTATAAGTGAGGTTAACTCCAGCACACGGTAACCTGCTCTATGAGGAACACCAAAGTAGCTATCGTCATCGCCTATATCGTAGGCCCTCTACTCTGCATCCCTATCTTCCTTGCGTTTAGCTTACATCTGAAAAATGTAACAGTGGATAACTACGGTCACATAATACAGACATCTGATAATGCGGAACTTACAGACGCAACGAAAATTACAATATACGTACTGAAACTTTCAGAACTGAGCACAGCAAATGGCGGTCTTATGACTCGTATCAACTTGTGGGTGTACGACGTGGTCATTAAATTGATACCGTGAGTGGCGCTGACGGAGCTGAGCCGCAGACTGATATGTGCGCTTGTCGAAAGAAAACGGAAGCGACAACAGTTAAACACAGCCCCAGGCCGCGGTAGGATACGATCTACCAGAAGTTCAATAGTGCTGAAAAAAGACAGGCAAGCAAACCGCACGACGACAATGCTGCTCGCAGTTTTAATATTGTTCCTAATTACAGAAATTCCTCAAGGAATATTAGGTTTACTGTCAACCTGGTTTGGTGAAGAGTTCTTTAGAAATTGTTACCATAATTTTGGTGACGTGATGGATATAATGGCACTTATTAATTCGTCAATCAACTTTATTCTGTACTGCGTAATGAGTAGTCACTTTCGATCGACTTTCAGGGTTCTTTTTCGTCCTTCTATATTGGACAGGCGGTTACCTGTACCTCAGCAAAACGGCAATGGTGATAATAACGGTTGCACTACTTGTAATAACACAAATCGTGTCACACGGTTCTAGATTCGGGCGAAGTGGTGTAAAAGTGAAACAACGCAGGTGTAACCTGTGGTTATGTTTCTGAGCTAATGCTAGTCGGAAGACCCCCACCGTCAACATGCATCTCGAGACTCTGACGTAAGATTTACGGTAAAAAATCTATAGAGGCGACAGATTCTTCTACAACGATATAACCACAAGTTTCATAATATATTGATTTAAACAGCATGTGAAATCAACTTATTAGACGAAAAATTGTCAAATTAACCCTTAAGGAAATCTGTGTGTGTGTGTGTAATTCAGAGTGATAGCAATTATCCTTGTGTTATAATTGAATGCAAGTGTTTACTTATATTCTAAAAGTATAAGTGAGGTTAACTCCAGCACACGGTAACCTGCTCTATGAGGAACACCAAAGTAGCTATCGTCATCGCCTATATCGTAGGCCCTCTACTCTGCATCCCTATCTTCCTTGCGTTTAGCTTACATCTGAAAAATGTAACAGTGGATAACTACGGTCACATAATACAGACATCTGATAATGCTGAACTTACAGACGCAACGAAAATTACAATATACGTACTGAAACTTTCAGAACTGAGCACAGCAAATGGCGGTCTTATGACTCGTATCAACTTGTGGGTGTACGACGTGGTCATTAAATTGATACCGTGAGTGGCGCTGACGGAGCTGAGCCGCAGACTGATATGTGCGCTTGTCGAAAGAAAACGGAAGCGACAACAGTTAAACACAGCCCCAGGCCGCGGTAGGATACGATCTACCAGAAGTTCAATAGTGCTGAAAAAAGACAGGCAAGCAAACCGCACGACGACAATGCTGCTCGCAGTTTTAATATTGTTCCTAATTACAGAAATTCCTCAAGGAATATTAGGTTTACTGTCAACCTGGTTTGGTGAAGAGTTCTTTAGAAATTGTTACCATAATTTTGGTGACGTGATGGATATAATGGCACTTATTAATTCGTCAATCAACTTTATATCTGTACTGCGTAATGAGTAGTCACTTTCGATCGACTTTCAGGGTTCTTTTTCGTCCTTCTATATTGGACAGGCGGTTACCTGTACCTCAGCAAAACGGCAATGGTGATAATAACGGTTGCACTACTTGTAATAACACAAATCGTGTCACACGGTTCTAGATTCGGGCGAAGTGGTGTAAAAGTGAAACAACGCAGGTGTAACCTGTGGTTATGTTTCTGAGCTAATGCTAGTCGGAAGACCCCCACCGTCAACATGCATCTCGAGACTCTGACGTAAGTTTTACGGTAAAAAATCTATAGAGGCGACAGATTCTTCTACAACGATATAACCACAAGTTTCATAATATCTTGATATAAACAGCATGTGAAATCAACTTTTTAGAAGAAAAATTGTCAAATTAACCCTTAAGGAAATCTGTGTGTGTGTGTGTGTGATTCAGAGTGATAGCAATTATCCTTGTGTTATAATTGAATGCAAGTGTTTACTTATATCTAAAAGTATAAGTGAGGTTAACTCCAGCACACGGTAACCTGCTCTATGAGGAACACCAAAGTAGCTATCGTCATCGCCTATATCGTAGGCCCTCTACTCTGCATCCCTACTTCCTTGCGTTTAGCTTACATCTGAAAAATGTAACAGTGGATAACTACGGTCACATAATACAGACATCTGATAATGCGGAACTTACAGACGCAACGAAAATTACAATATACGTACTGAAACTTTCAGAACTGAGCACAGCAAATGGGTCTTATGACTCGTATCAACTTGTGGGTGTACGACGTGGTGCATTAAATGATACCGTGAGTGGCGCTGACGGAGCTGAGCCGCAGACTGATATGTGCGCTTGTCGAAAGAAAACGGAAGCGACAACAGTTAAACACAGCCCCAGGCCGCGGTAGATACGATCTACCAAAGTTCAATGTGCTGAAAAAGACAGGCAAGCAAACGCACGACGACAATGCTGCTCGCAGTTTAATATTGTTCCTAATTACAGAAATTCCTCAAGAATATTAGGTTTACTGTCAACCTGGTTTGGTGAAGAGTTCTTTAGAAATTGTTACCATAATTTTGGTGACGTGATGATATAATGCACTTATTAATTCGTCAATCAACTTTATCTGTACTGCGTAATGAGTAGTCACTTTCGATCGACTTTCAGGGTTCTTTTCGTCCTTCTATATTGGACAGGCGGTTACCTGTACCTCAGCAAAACGGCAATGGTGATAATAACGGTTGCACTACTTGTAATAACACAAATCGTGTCACACGGTTCTAGATTCGGGCGAAGTGTGTAAAAGTGAAACAACGCAGGTGTAACCTGTGGTTATGTTTCGAGCTAATGCTAGTCGGAAGACCCCCACCGTCAACATGCATCTCGAGACTCTGACGTAAGTTTTACGGTAAAAAATCTATAGAGGCGACAGATTCTTCTACAACGATATAACCACAAGTTTCATAATATCTGATAAAACACATGTGAAATCAACTTTTAGAAGAAAAATTGTCAAATTAACCCTTAAGGAAATCTGTGTGTGTGTGGTGATTCAGAGTGATAGCAATTACCTTGTGTTATAATGAATGCAAGTGTTTACTTATATTCTAAAAGTATAAGTGAGGTTAACTCCAGCACACGGTAACCTGCTCATGAGAACACCAAAGTAGCTATCGTCATCGCCTATATCGTAGGCCCTCTACTCTGCATCCCTATCTTCCTTGCGTTTAGCTTACATCTGAAAAATGTAACAGTGGATAACTACGGCACATAATACAGACATCTGATAATGCGGAACTACAGACGCAACGAAAATTACAATATACGTACTGAAACTTTCAGAACTGAGCACAGCAAATGGCGGTCTTATGACTCGTATCAACTTGTGGGTGTACGACGTGGTGATTAAACTGATACCGTGAGTGGCGCTGACGAGCTGAGCCGCAGACTGATATGTGCGCTTGTCGAAAGAAAACGAAGCGACAACAGTTAAACACAGCCCCAGGCCGCGGTAGGATACGATCTACCAAAGTTCAATGGTGCTGAAAAAAAGACAGGCAAGCAAACCGCACGACGACAATGCTGCTCGCAGTTTTAATATTGTTCCTAATTACAGAAATTCCTCAAGGAATATTAGGTTTACTGTCAACCTGGTTTGGTGAAGAGTTCTTTAGAAATTGTTACCATAATTTGGTGACGTGATGGATATAATGGCACTTATTAATTCGTCAATCAACTTTATTCTGTACTGCGTAATGAGTAGTCACTTTCGATCGACTTTCAGGTTCTTTTCGTCCTTCTATATTGACAGGCGGTTACCTGTACCTCAGCAAACGGCAATGGTGATAATAACGGTTGCACTACTTGTAATACACAAATCGTGTCACACGGTTCTGATTCGGGCGAAGTGGTGTAAAAGTGAAACAACGCAGGTGAACCTTGGTTAGTTTCTGAGCTAATGCTAGTCGGAAGACCCCACCGTCAACATGCATCTCGGACTCTGACGTAAGTTTACGGTAAAAAATTATAGAGGCGACAGATTCTTCTACAACGATATAACCACAAGTTTCATAATATCTTGATATAAACATCATGTGAAATCAACTTTTTAGAAGAAAAATTGTCAAATTAACCCTTAAGGAAATCTGTGTGTGTGTGCGTGATTCAGAGTGATAGCAATTATCCTTGTGTTATAATTGAATGCAAGTGTTTACTTATATTCTAAAAGTATAAGTGAGGTTAATTCCAGCACACGGTAACCTGCTCTATGAGGAACACCAAAGTAGCTATCGTCATCGCCTATATCGTAGGCCCTCTACTCTGCATCCCTATCTTCCTTGCGTTTAGCTTACATCTGAAAAATGTAACAGTGGATAACTACGGTCACATAATACAGACATCTGATAATGCGGAACTTACAGACGCAACGAAAATTACAATATACGTACTGAAACTTTCAGAACTGAGCACAGCAAATGGCGGTCTTATGACTCGTATCAACTTGTGGGTGTACGACGTGGTGATTAAACTGATACCGTGAGTGGCGCTGACGGAGCTGAGCCGCAGACTGATATGTGCGCTTGTCGAAAGAAAACGGAAGCGACAACAGTTAAACACAGCCCCAGGCCGCGGTAGGATACGATCTACCAGAAGTTCAATGGTGCTGAAAAAAGACAGGCAAGCAAACCGCACGACGACAATGCTGCTCGCAGTTTTAATATTGTTCCTAATTACAGAAATTCCTCAAGGAATATTAGGTTTACTGTCAACCTGGTTTGGTGAAGAGTTCTTTAGAAATTGTTACCATAATTTTGGTGACGTGATGGATATAATGGCACTTATTAATTCGTCAATCAACTTTATTCTGTACTGCGTAATGAGTAGTCACTTTCGATCGACTTTCAGGGTTCTTTTTCGTCCTTCTATATTGGACAGGCGGTTACCTGTACCTCAGCAAAACGGCAATGGTGATAATAACGGTTGCACTACTTGTAATAACACAAATCGTGTCACACGGTTCTAGATTCGGGCGAAGTGGTGTAAAAGTGAAACAACGCAGGGTAACCTGTGGTTATGTTTCTGAGCTAATGCTAGTCGGAAGACCCCCACCGTCAACATGCATCTCGAGACTCTGACGTAAGTTTTACGGTAAAAAATCTATAGAGGCGACAGATTCTTCTACAACGATATAACCACAAGTTTCATAATATCTTGATATAAACATCATGTGAAATCAACTTTTTAGAAGAAAAATTGTCAAATTAACCCTTAAGGAAATCTGTGTGTGTGTGCGTGATTCAGAGTGATAGCAATTATCCTTGTGTTATAATTGAATGCAAGTGTTTACTTATATTCTAAAAGTATAAGTGAGGTTAATTCCAGCACACGGTAACCTGCTCTATGAGGAACACCAAAGTAGCTATCGTCATCGCCTATATCGTAGGCCCTCTACTCTGCATCCCTATCTTCCTTGCGTTTAGCTTACATCTGAAAAATGTAACAGTGGATAACTACGGTCACATAATACAGACATCTGATAATGCGGAACTTACAGACGCAACGAAAATTACAATATACGTACTGAAACTTTCAGAACTGAGCACAGCAAATGGCGGTCTTATGACTCGTATCAACTTGTGGGTGTACGACGTGGTCATTAAATTGATACCGTGAGTGGCGCTGACGGAGCTGAGCCGCAGACTGATATGTGCGCTTGTCGAAAGAAAACGGAAGCGACAACAGTTAAACACAGCCCCAGGCCGCGGTAGGATACGATCTACCAGAAGTTCAATAGTGCTGAAAAAAGACAGGCAAGCAAACCGCACGACGACAATGCTGCTCGCAGTTTTAATATTGTTCCTAATTACAGAAATTCCTCAAGGAATATTAGGTTTACTGTCAACCTGGTTTGGTGAAGAGTTCTTTAGAAATTGTTACCATAATTTTGGTGACGTGATGGATATAATGGCACTTATTAATTCGTCAATCAACTTTATTCTGTACTGCGTAATGAGTAGTCACTTTCGATCGACTTTCAGGGTTCTTTTTCGTCCTTCTATATTGGACAGGCGGTTACCTGTACCTCAGCAAAACGGCAATGGTGATAATAACGGATGCACTACTTGTAATAACACAAATCGTGTCACACGGTTCTAGATTCGGGCGAAGTGGTGTAAAAGTGAAACAACGCAGGTGTAACCTGTGGTTATGTTTCTGAGCTAATGCTAGTCGGAAGACCCCCACCGTCAACATGCATCTCGAGACTCTGACGTAAGATTTACGGTAAAAAATCTATAGAGGCGACAGATTCTTCTACAACGATATAACCACAAGTTTCATAATATATTGATTTAAACAGCATGTGAAATCAACTTATTAGACGAAAAATTGTCAAATTAACCCTTAAGGAAATCTGTGTGTGTGTGTGTAATTCAGAGTGATAGCAATTATTCTTGTGTTATGACTGAATGCAAGTGTTTATTTATATTCTAAAAGTATAAGTGAGGTTAACGCCAGCACACAGTAACCTGTAATAGCGGGTCAACTGTGATAGTCGCTGGGGAAGAAAATTATTCAAAGCTCTGCAAGATTTTCTCCAGCTTTACCCAGTCCCAGAGCTAAGAAACCAGACAACTTCTAAAGATGCTAGTCTCCTTGGATATCACATTCTGTAGATTGGTATGATGTAAACCTTTTCTAAGCAGTTTGCTGTCTCCTTCTTCAGGTAATCTAATAAGAGTTGGGGTATCGTGTATACGGTGACAGCAAGCTCTCCCAAAATGTTGGCGCCTGCACCAACACACACGGTGCCATTCTCACAAGACTGGAATGTTTACCAACACCGCTGCAAAAACTCAAATCTTACAGACCGTCTGTATTAACCCTTTTCATTCCGCTAATGAAGCGCATTGTTTTTTAATACAGAACATTCTCTTTCGAATGCATTTGATGTTTAATAAATCGGACATAGAAATGTGCCCCCCACCCCCCCGCGGCAGTCAGCAGTTAAAGCCTCAGCGAGATTCGAGCCCGCGATCCCAACAATCGGAACCTACGCCTTAGACACGTGAATGGCGGAAGGAAGATAAAGAGTTCAGAAATAAGATAGGGTACGTGTGTTGCAAAATGGCCACAACTGGAGTAATGGATGTAAAGCTTGAAAAACAGGCATCAGAAGAGAAATTCTGTCGACATGAATAATCATATTTGATGAAAGGAGGCTGGCGGTCACGTACGGTGACACTGATGTTACTGGGACATCTCGGTGCCACAGATAACTTATACAGAAAGAAATGGCCTAATAAGGTGCGGATGAAATAAGGTATAACAAAAGGTGTCGACTGAATGTGGGAACTAGATCTTGCTGTTTTAGAAATCTGTAATTAATACAAGGAAGAAATAATTTTCCGAACTTACACAGATGGCTGAACTCGACAATTTCCTCCTCCTAAACTCGATGGTCCACCAAAAAAGACTCTGAACATTAAAGGTGGTTGAATCATCACAATTACAATTCTGGCCACGAGATACCCCGCTATATTGCTGTCTTAGCATGCTGTGCTGACAGCAAAGACTACCCGGCGTGTTAGTATTCAAATAGAAGAGGAAGTCCAAAGGCAAAATTACGTGACGATTTTTCATTCGCCTTCATGTTAAAGGATAGTTTCAAGAAAAACAAAAGAAGCTGAAGCTATAGCTGCTTACAAACCCGGTCCTCCAGGGTGGGGCTTCAGCATAGGGCCAACAACCCTATCTCGGAAAAGTGTTATGAAACCTCATGATGAGCCTCGGAACGAAAGTAAGAATGACAGGGAAACGACTGTGCAAATCTCCACGGGACACGAATAAATGGAAATTGGCGACATGCAACGTAAGAACCATGTGTTCCTTGTTACAGATACCCCTCGTGACAGCGATAGTGGAACATGTGACTGCCCATACACAGCTGCTAAACTTGTCTATTATCCTCCTCCTTCTACTCTTATTCATCATTCTCCTCCTCCTCTTTCTACTCCTCCATTAATTTGGTGGTTGAAGAATGAAATGTTAGGTATTTAATTTTTGTTGTGTTTTATGGAAGTGACTATTATATGAGTATTTTTATAGTGCCTGATGATGGTTTTTAGTTAAAGCAGAAACACGTTGCATAATATGTATTAAATCACTGCAAAGTATAGTTGTGATTGACTGCGCCCATTTTTCTTTGTATATTACAACAGGATGTCATTTCCGAATATAAACAAAATTACTGAGAACTACAGTAGATTCCGGTTAATTGGGACACATCGGGACCAGAACACTTTGGCCCAATTAAGCGGCTGCCCCAATTATGCGAAGTTTCATGTAAATAGTTAAAAAGATATACAAAGACAAACTAACATTTCACTGAGCAACAAATCATTTATTCAAATGAATTACAGAACAAAAAACAGCGAAATATGTATTTAATATTTAAATATTATTCATGTTGAACTGTTTCCATTTTCCCACATCGTCAATTTTTTCGGCTAGTGACAAATCTTTACGTGGCATCTTGGTAAGGGTCCCAAATTGTATAAAGTTAAAATTCAAAACAAAATTATCAAAAATCAGAGCACTTAAAAGTCTCTACACTTCCTGATTCGGCAATGGCTCACCACGAGAGATGACACAGGTGCAAGCAACTGACGCTACGCAATGTAATGTTCGCTCTGAGAAGGCAATGGGCTGTAGTACCCGAGTCGGTGAGACGAGTGATGAGTCATTCACATGCGTCACCTAGAAGAGCGGTGGGAACAAATCATAGGAGAAAGATAAAGCAGAATACGCAAAACCAAGCTAAACGTCCACTAGAAGAATGGGGAAGATTCAGAGGAAAAATAGAAAGAAGAGGGAGCGTATCAAAACCAGGCTTCCTGCCTGCCACGGATCCTCCTGTCCCAATTAAGCGGCATGCTGATCCAAATACGCGAAGAAAACCCTGGCAATTATCTCGATTAGGTTTTGTTCTTTAAGATTTGTCCCATATAAATGGCTGCCACGATCAATCGATGGCCCAATTAACCTGAATCTACTGTAATTGGTTAGGGGAAGCATGCAATCGCAACACATATTACAGTGGTCGAGTGAAAACTTGTCACGAACGACAGCTACCACAGATTATCTAATATGGCTACAATATCTCCCTTTATTCTAAACAGATGTCGCACAGATTAAAAAAACGCCATTTTAAACAGTTACAAAAATCAGAATGGACAGCTCAGATGAAGAGAGCTTTTACACCGCTATTGAGGAAATGGTAAACAGTTTGACAGTTTATCTATGATTCCTTCTTCTGTTCAAACAGCCTTTCAATTCATTTAATGTTTTTTTATTTCTTCCTCTTGTTTATTTATTCATTTATTAATTCATTCGTTTTTTAGTTTATTTATGAATTTTCTGCCCACTGCAGCCTCCAGTGAAAGAACAAATAGTGCAACAAACTGAAGAGTAAGTTGATATTATTTACATCTAAAATTTTGCCATCTGTTTCTTATGAATATGTTAGGTACTGCATTTTGAATTGAATTGATACTATATTGTACTGGACTATGCAATGACAAGAATTAGTGTAAACAAAGGCATCTTTCTTTTAGTGTAATTCAGAGTGCGCTGCAGCCGGCAATACAGAATCAAAATAACCAGAAAAATGAGGAGTAAGTTGATATTAATTACATCTAATATTTTGCCATCTGTTTCTTGTGAATATATCAGGTACTGCATTTAATTAATTGATCGAATATTTTTATGTTATAAATGTTATCACTGTTACTTCTTTTGGTAATGGAAAATGAATTTTATTGAAAAATGTTTACAAAATCATAAAATGAAGGCTTTATCTAGTGCTGAAATTAAGAACAATTGGAGCTACACTTCCACCCCCTCCCCCCCCCCCCCCCCATATTCCTTCATGGAATGCACAGAAATTAATGCAGTTTACCTGTCTTGGATTCACTGTTGATCAGTATGCAAGTGACTTGCGTTGAGAAGTAAAAGAATGTTTGGTTATGCACTTGAAATTGAGAATCTAGTAAAATTATGTTCCAGTCATTCACAAATACATATTTGAGGTACTGTGTCACAAAATGGGTACTGCCTTTATGTACTATGTGCTGAACAGATTTCATTTAAAAGTAACTTATACCGCTTTGCATATTTGAATGAACAGACCGTACCTCTGGCCTTGCAACACTTCGTGATTTTGTATTTTTGACATAGAATTTACGTCTTTCCGTCTTTCCGATCGTTTACGTGGCTGACACTTAAGAAATTGCATGTAACGTTTTGGTGTTACGCAAGAACTTGCTCACCATCGCTCATAGCAAAAGGCAATTTGCAAAAGTTATATACGGTTTGAAAGAGCAACGATGGCTGTATACAACAACGCACGTGTCAAGGTCGTGTTGTAAGGTGCCTAAACGTGACGATACATACCTCCGAGCTTCACCATGCCTAAGACAAATGCTGCTGAACGCATGAGAGAATACCGCAAACGGAAGGCTTTGGTACAGGCCGTAAGTACTAAGGCCCCTAAGGTCCCCAATACCGGAGCTGAGCGTATCCGAGAGTATAGAGCCAGAAAATCAGCAGAACAACCTTCGACGTCTACGGTTCCTCCAACAATGTCGTCCCAACGCTCTCAAACACGGTGATCACCAACCAACGGCCGTCAACGTCGTCTGCGAGAGGTTCTTCGGCTGTTTCAGAAACGTCCACTAGTACTGCAACTTACCAGGCGAAGTGTCCAGCGAGATCGCAATCAAGAGGACAACAACGTCGATGAACAAGCGTCTTCGACATCTAAACTGCAAGAACTTGAGTGAAATTTATTTCTTTGTAAAAATGTGTAAAGAAAATAAAGGCTTTAAACTGGCTCATTCTTTTTTTCAAACATTCCAAAAAATGAACTAACACAACCAACATCACGAAAGTCACCAAAGTAAATTGTACGCCCGAAACATATCGGACCTCTCCAACGGAGACGCCCCCCCCCCCATTTATTCTTTTATAAGATGACTGTCATATATTTTGACAATTGTGAAATTTAAGCTTTTCACTGGTTTTGATGACGATTCAAGTCTTCTGGGTTGTTATGCCATGTCAACGCTCCTTCAAAACGTAACTATTTACCAGTTCACATGGTGTAATATCACAGAATACTTGAATCTGTATTTTAAAAATTGTTAATTATGCATTACAGGTCGCAACAGGTGGCAGCAGCAACCTCAGTGTGGACACTTCTATTTTACCTACTGACAGCTCTGGTTGTTTTAGGGTAAGGTTATGTCACAAATTCATCACTGCTTAATACACTGAACTCCACGCTAACATTGTTTGCGAGGTGTGGTGCAGGTGCCTGAACACTGCTCCTCCTTCAAAGCACCTGTACCACATTTTAAATTTATGCTTGTACTGGGCCATTCAACCAAGTTATGGCAGCATAGAGGAGATGAACATTTTAAATTAATTCTGATATGCAGAATTAAAATCTAGATAAAAAAAATGTATCACATAATGGCCATATTTCATTAAACCTTTATCATTTTTCATAACCTTTGAAACATAGGCATTGGTTAGTGTATCATGTGGGGTTGTTTCCATAGGGTATTTTGTTAGCAAATAAGATCTATTTTATATAATGTAGTCATCATTTGTAAAAGTTTAATAGTGGTAGGAAGATTCATATGCCTTGCATGCAAATAAAACTGCACATTACAAACTTTGACTCATATCCGATTTAGTCAAAACCAGTTATTTCACATAACGTTATCACAAAGGTAAACATTTATCTCCTAGAGTATTTCATTTTATCCTCAATGGACAACAGCCTTTTGAGTCCTGGCACAGGTATAAATTTCTCCCCAAATCCTGCAAAATAATTTCTTTTAGAAAATGAATATTAAATTTCTTTGCTTCCAGATTTGCGGCTGCACTTGAACTCATAATAAACAGCTCCATCTTTAGTCTGGTGATTTCACCATTCATGGTAATTATTGCCCTGAATACTGAGATATGCGTCACTTTTTCATCAGCATGTGTGCTCATGTACATCCATCCTAAGATTCTTTTCACTGACTGTAAATTTGTATTTAATCCGTTGTGGGAATTTGACTTGCTACTGAAATGGAATGACCAGACAAAGAGAAATACCCTGGCCCTCCAGGTTGGGGGTTGGGCGTGAGGCTAACAACCTCACCCCGTAAAACACAAGCTGTTGCGAAACAAAGAAAACAGCATCGGATAGATGGATCTACATACACCACCCTCCCAAATAGACTACATATCGATACCGAGCAGACCATCTCGTTACAGAACGACCGGCAGAGATGGAAACAAAAACATATCTATGCTACCGCCTGCAGAGACAGAGAAGACCAACAACACACCGGAAGAAGGGAATACCTCACCAAATGACAATACCATAACTGAATATGTTGCCGACCGCATGGACATAGAAGATATACATGCGCCAGTTGAAGACACCGACCCAACATCACAACAAACAAGAACAGACGACACCACAACAACACCCAATAACACCACAGGTGACTCCACATCACAACCTCTACCAACAGACGTCAAAGAGGTAAGCGCATGCAACGTGAGCGATATCAGTAACAAACCACGACTCCCTGCTGGAAGTCCAGGGAAGAGAGACCCATTATCCCGTTCTACAAAAGAATTCCCAACGCTAATAATTCCCGCTGATGACGATCCTGGAGTGTCCCGTTTACATTACTTACGGAAAAAAAAACTCAGAACGGACGCTGACATATCCGAAGATAGAAAGGGCGGGAAACCCACACGCAACAAGAAACTTTCAACTTAATTGAACATACCTATATACTCTGCCTTTAAATTAGTCACTTTGAATGTTAATGGAATACGAGATGGCACACGAATGGAAATGTTACACGACTTTTGTACTACACATGACATAGATATCCTCTTAATCCAAGAAGTCACACGCACTAATTTTGAGAACGTACTCCACAGGAATAAATATTTCAATATTGGAACCAACAGACGAGGAACTGCCATATTCACCAAAGACCACATAACTCTGACCAACATAAATCAACTCCCTTCAGGACGCGGTATTGCTGGTTGGTGGGAAGATATATAAATTTTAAACATCTATGCACCATCAGGGACCGCTAAACGGAAGAAACGAGACGATTTCTACACAACCGAACTGCCACATTTACTGCAACATGCATCGTACGACTACGTTATAGGCGGCGATTTTAATTGTGTCCTGCAGAAGACAGATTGTACGGGCACGCCGATAACTAGCACAACTTTCACAACACTAATACACCAATGTAATATGAAAGACGCGTGGACCAGCACGGGTAATAATACAGGATATACACATTTCACCAACAATGGAGCGTCAAGAATAGACAGGATCTATATGTCCACCACAATCCACGAACGCAAAATACACACTATGACATTGGCTGCTGCTTTCACTGACCATCATGCAGTACAAGTCACTTTTGCTGGGAACTCATCACCCCCCCATCACGGTTACAGCTATTGGAAATTAAATGGAACCCTCTTAACTATACCAGATCTGAAAAACACATTCCAACAATACTGGGGGAAATGGAAACGGAAACAAAACACGGTATGGCACCACAGAAAGATGGTGGAATATATGTGCTAAACGAGAGATCCACCGCTTCTTCAAATTCCTCGGCAGAGAAAGAGCCCAAGACAATAAACAAATCAACTTTTATTACTCTTGTCTTTACGACTTATTGCAACAACCAGCTGATTTCCCCGACCTCAATATCAAACTCAAGTACTACAAAGCTAAAATCATCCACCTCTATCGGACCCAATTACAGCATTTCAAGGCAGAAACACAAGAGACCACAATCCTCGACGATGAACAGTTATCATTATATCATATAGTCACTAGACATAAACGTAGACAAAACAGGTGCATCACCACCATAATGGACGATAAAGGAGTAGCGAACACATCTCAACGAGACATTCAAAACATATTTCTCTTGGCCTTACAAGATAGATTTGCTATAATAGCGGTACAAGAACAACACACAAATAGGATATACTCAACGGTTAAACAAACCATAACACCGACAGACAGGAACTATATGGACACACCGATCACCCCACAAGAACTCAATACAGCTATTGCACAAGCCCCCCCCTCCCCCAAAAAAAATCACCCGGACTGGATGGTAACATTGCGGAATTCTACAGTTGGGGAAAAGAAATAATCCAACATGACTTACTACACATGTACAACGATTTTCTGTCCACAGGATACGTCCCGCCCATGCAAACACAAGGACTCATAGTTTGTCTCCCAAAGAAACCCAAGCCACAAACTGTCAACGATTATCGAACACTTACTCTTCTCAACACGGACTATAAAATATATGACCGCATTTTGGCAAATCGTATCAAACTCACCATACAAGACGTCCTTCATCCTACACAGTAAAGCGCTGTACCTGGCCGGAACATATACGACGCGACTGCGGCACTCAGAGACACCATCGCACTGGGCACTCAAATTATTGGAGTTATTTGCCTCATAGCTCTAGATTTCAAGAAGGCTTTCGATAACATCTCACATCAGTATTTACATGGGCTCCTAACCACATACAACTATGGCACAAAACTCACCAACGCGATCTTATCCTTATATGCGAATGCACAGTCTAAAATTAATATTAATGGCCACCTCACCAGAAATATTCCCATCCGATGTTCCATACGGCAGGGATGTCCCCTCAGTTCGATCCTATATCCACTGGCAATAAATCCCTTCCTTACCCTCATCAACGAACACTTACGCGGATTACAAATTGGTACTGCACGCACCTCCACCGCCTGTATTGCATACGCCGATGATGTTACTGTCGTCATACAGAACGAACAGGATATCAAGAACCTCCATCATATCATACAACTATACACCCATGCAACAGGTGCCAGCATCAACTGGAAAAAGTCGTCAGCACTTCCAATAGGCCAATGGGACATACACCAGGACATAGGCGGCGTCCAATATTCGACCAACACTAAGATACTGGGAATTCTTTTAGGAACTACGATCGCACAAACCATTCACAATATGTGGACTGATAAAATTAACAAAATACGGGCCACAGTTCAAAACCTCCATATTCGTGAACTCAACATCCAACAACGGATCCGTGTATGCAACACGTGGCTCTTAGCCAAAATTTGGTATGTGGCACAAATACTTCCTATACCAGACGATCTGGCCAACCAGATCCTAACCATCCTACTACAATATATCTGGCGAGGACATATATTCCGCGTCCGTCACGACACTACAGAAGACCAACAGAAGGAGGCATGAACATGATTCATATTAAGGCGAAGTGCGACGCACTCTACCTATTACGACTGACACAACAGCGACAAACTTCGGAGACATCCACCGCACATTGGCTCCATCTCCACGAACCTCTCAGGCAAAAGCAAAACCCCCCAAACTGGGAACCACTCCCACCAACACTTGCACATCTGAGGACATATATTCAAGAAGGCCCATATATAAGAGACCAGCAAGACACAGAATCACGCTCCACATATAAACACAAGATTTATTAGGGGAGGAGGCGAGTGTGCTATAGCGAATACTTTCCTTTGGTTTTCGTATTTAGTACATGTATCACAGATTTTATACATAGCGATACTTGTACAGGACGTGTCGAGGCTTGTTTAGGCCTTCATGACGTTGAATTTATTCTCGAGCATATTTTTACTTTCATGAATGAACGATTTCTCTTAATTTAGTTAACATAGAGTGAAGTGCGATACAGCATAGCATGTTCACTTTAGGGTCATCTGTCTATTTTCAGTCTTTGAAAGCTTTACCATAGTAAAAAACAAGCACACAAAAACTCAAAATTCTGAGAGAAACCTATGAAGAGACAATAATACGATAAGAGTTTAAAGAAACGTGCACTTAGTTTCAGCAAAAGATGAAGGTATACAGGGACATGGAACCAAATCGCTACTCTTAATCTAACATCTAAATGGTTATTTTATTAGACACGGCTGCTTAGTCCTTTATCACTGATGCAGGTTTTTAGCTGTACAACGACGACCTTACATTGAAAAAAATCCATCTCCACATAATTTTTAGGATTTCGACTCAGAGCATACTGACTGCTATTGTATGACTTCATTCATGCATTGTGAGTGTTGAAAGAAAGGGGATTGGGGACCATTCCACGGGGGGTATAAATAAACGAGTCTATGGAGAAGCTAAAGCGCTCCCTAATACGTAGAGAAATTCCTCATACTTTAAGGAAATCTAAAGCCCATTGCTGCATTCACTACTACGAATCAACGTTCTCACCATCGAACCACGTGAGCATCATTAGTCGTAGTTGTACACAAAAAGAAGTGTAGAACTATTTTAGAAAGAGGTCTCTTTCTAAAATACACTTCTTCTACAACAACATTTATTACAACTGTACAACGACTATTTTACAACAGGGCACGCGTCGTATACATACGCAAAGGGGATAATTGTATGCATACCGAAAACCAACCACCCAACAACAGTGGAGGACTACCGCCCCCTGACGCTTATGAATACGGATTACAAAATCTACGCCAGAATTATAGCAAACCGCCTTAAACCCAAGATGGACGAAGTACTCCATGAAACACAGTACAGTGCAATAGCGGGACGAAACATACTGGACGCAGCAGCGGCACTTCGAGACGTCACCGCGGCGGGAAACAGTAAACGTGGCGGCATTTGCCTCATAACTTTAGATTTTAAAAGTGCATTTAACATCTCCCACAAATACCTATACGGAGTGTTGAAGAAATACAATTACGGTACAAAAGTCATGAGAGCAATAACATCTTTTTACGAACAGGCCTCCTCATGTGTATCCATTAATGGAAGATTCACCACTGACTTCCACCTGCGAAGCTCGATAAAGCAAGACTGCCCCCCTCAGCTCAATTTTGTACGCACTGGCGGTTAATCCCTTCCTCGTATTACTTAATGAACACCTCACAGGACTCAGGATTGGGCAACGGCGTACAGTGGCGTGTGTAGCTTATGCGGATGACATCACGATAATCATAAATAACGAGCGGGATCTACAAATACTAATCCGCCTCATCGCCACATATGAAGAGGCTACGGGTGCGAAGATTAATTGGGACAAGACAAAAGCCCTCCCCATCGGAAATTGGAACAGAGAGATAACACTAGCAGGAATAAAGTACACGAGCGAGGCCACCATTCTAGGTATCACCTTTGGCCATGACATTCCAGCGGCGATAGAGTACACCTGGACACGGAATATCCAACAGATACACAGCAGCGTCAAAGACCAACATAGCAGGCGACTAGACTTACATCAGCGAATATGGATATGCAACACGTGGTTTTTGTCCAAATTATGGTACGCTGCGCAGATAATGCCGATAACGATCCGACACGCAGCACAAATCACGACAGCTATAACAAGATTCCTGTGGGCCGGCTGGATATTCCGAGTCCCGCTTTCAACTTTGTACAGGAAGAGATCGGACGGAGGATTAGACATGACCCATATACAGGCCAAATGCGATACATTGTACATCAAAAGGATTCAGCAACAGGCGGGCAACCACGACCACCTAACGGCACAGTGGATACGACAATATCACGGGCTAATACAAACAGTCTCCCCCCCCCCCCCAACTGGGCACCTCTACCGGCAATAATAGAACATCTCCGACTTTATTTTCAAGAACGAGCGTACATATCTGAACTACAGCACCAACATTCTGACCGTCAACAGATAAGAAGAATATATGCTATACAACTCCATAAGTACAATGCAACAAACCCACACACAGCGACTAGAATACAAGCTAAATGCCCGAATGTTCCATGGTCGCTAGTATGGAAGAATATAAACGCCAAAACTCTTCCACAGGAAATCAAGATAACATGGTACGTGATAATACACGACATTGTACCTACAAACCAAAGACTACATGCTATTAATTTATATAACGATGACAAATGCAATTACTGTCAGCAGACGGATACATTACTTCATAGATACACCACTTGCACAGACGCCAGTAACATATGGACCTGGACGCGGCTGAGGATTGCATGCTTTCTCCGAACTAATACACAACATGTACCAGAAGAGTGGATCACTGCACCGGCTTTTAATATATACCCTTTACAACGACACAACGCTACAATGTGGCTGTTGGGACATATGCTCCACTACATTCACAACAACCGCCTTATAACCATGGACGACTATTTAGACTTCCTCAGACGTGCACGGTGGAAGGAATATACGCAACGGGGCGGCTTCAAAAATTGCGGACACTACCTGGACGTGACTGACTACAAATAATAGGGGCCAAACAACCTGCCATGTCAAGACGCATCGGCTAGATACAAGCAAAGGATATAGGGTCAGTCGAACAAAAATCTTAACAAATAACCGTAAAACAAGGGAAAGAGGGAGCTGGACGTTACCCCCCCCCCCTCAAGACAGCGAACCAACCCCATACGGCATCGAGATCGTCTTATCAAGCAACAAACACCTTCCTTGCCCGGAAGGTTTTTTTTTTTTACAGAGAAAGGAATTATCGAGGGATTGAAAGAAATAATAGTCCAGATGCAGAGGAAAATAGAGGTGCTGGAAGGCGGATTAAGAACAATAGTGGCCGAAGAGACTGCACGAGCCCTGGGATCAGGGAAAAAGAGGAAAGAGGTCAGATACGGAACCCTATAAACGGCACAAGCGACGGAAACGAGCTCCATAACGCAAGAGGAAATAAAATCACGGAGAGGCAGCAGATGCCGACAGTGATACGATAATCAGAGAGTATGCAGTCAGAAGTAAGAGGTAAACGGAAAAACAACGCCGGGAGGGAAGGTGGCACGAAGAGTCATAAAGAGGAACAGGATGAGGTGAAAGAAATAGAGAAAACCGAAACGAAAAGCAAGATAATTCCGGCGCAACAAACGGACAAGAAGACTTGGAAGAAAGACCTGAGTCGGGGGAACGAAACCGAAACGACAAGGAAGAAATATGGAAGGAAGCTCGAGGATGGCGAAAGGACAAAGGATGGGTACTGAAGGACAGCCATCCAGAAGGCCGATAGCAAGAGGGCGATGAGAAGAAACTAGCATTATACAAGCAGTAGAGAGCAAAATATGGCTCCACGTGTCCAGATTAATTCCAAGCACAGAGAAGGAGCACATGGAGGAATACCTAAGAAAGAATGGTATACAAGGTAACATAAGCTGCCAAGAAGTAAGCAACAGATTCAGTAACAAAGCCTTCAAGATTGGAGTACCGCTACAGTATCGGGAAACAGTATATTCCGAGGATTTCTGGCCATCCGGCATTAAGTTTCGGGCCTTTCGTGCCCCCTGGAAATACGGAGGCCCAAGCAATGACGAGAACTAGACATCATATGAAATTGCTCAACTGGAATGTAGAAGGCCCAAAGACAATAGTGAACATACCGCAGGGCATATTCAACCAGTTCGATGTGTGTACACTGACAGAGACGTTCACACTCGATATATCAAAAGTGAACATACGAGGATTCTACAACATACACACACTGGCAAGACAGGGAGAAAGAGGAAGACCGGCGGGGGGAGTATCCTGCCTCATAAAGCCACGATTGGCACCGTTCAGAATCATGCTCAAGGATGAGGATAGGCTGGTAATCAAAACAAACTGCTGCTTCATCATAACAGCATACTACAAGCCCGAGTGTACGGCAGTAGACATAATTGATAGCCTGTCACAAGCTATTAACGTGGTACCGGCACAGAAAAAACTCTTACTAAGTGGAGATTTTAACTGCCCAACAGATAAGACGACTAGGAAAACGAATGAGGTACTGACATTTCTGGATGGGGAAGGTCTCAAGCTCCTTAATGATAACAGCATGCCCACGTACATATGTAATAATGGGACAAGTGCAATAGATCTAACGTTCGCAAGAGGGATCACAGCAAGGAACCAAAGACAACTTTGGAAATCAGATGGAGCGCTGTTGAGGAAGCATCTCCCCATTTACACAGAATCAGAACAACAGAACGTGAAAGAAGTGGTACAAGCAGGCGCCATCAGAAGGAGACTTGAAACCTCCATCTTAGAGGATGCAAAGGACCATCAGGAAGGAATAGTCAAACTCATTGAAGAAGCTAAATTAGACGAAGCGATGGAGGAACTATCATCAATAATGAAGAAAGCAACCTGCCGGCTAAAAAAAAAACCCCAACCAACAACAACAACAACAACAACAAAACACTGGTTTGACGCTGAGTGTTACAAAAAAAAGGAAGGTTGCACTCGAAAGTCTGGGAAGAGTGAGGGGAGAGAAATGCAAGAGAACGCTGGAGGAATATCACAAACTAAGGAAGGAATACAAAACACTCCCTTAAAAAAAAGAGAAAGAGAGAGAAAGTAAGCATAGAAAAAGGAGTTTGACTAGCAGAAACGGCAGAAAGAGACCCATTCCAAGCGTTACAAGGCAACCCCGGTTCCCAACCGACATACCCATGGGAATGTGAGAGGCCCATATTAAAAAAACTGTGTCTCAGAAGGAAACAAGACCTCAATATATCAGGCAGAAAAACTTTAGAGCCCTGTCCCTACTTCACAGAAGAACAAGTGGAAGGAGCAATCACTTCATTGAAAGTAAAAAAAGCCCCAGGCCCGGATGGCATTTGCAATGAACATTTAAAGGAAGCGCACTCGGCACTGGCAAAAGCGTGGCTGGCCTTGTTTAATAAATGTCTAGAAAAAGGAGAAATACCAAGTGAATGGTGCAAGTCAACGATCAAGATGCTATATAAAGGGAAAGGCGATCTAAGCACCCCAGATGCATACCGAGCCGTCGCTCTACAGCAGACAGTCTTCAAGGTGCTAATCAAATTAATAGCCGGAAGGATATGCCCACTGCTAGAAAAACACCAGATGAGCAATTTGGATTCAGAAGGGGTCGGTCAACGCAATTAGCTGCCGAATGTCTAATACATACGAGACATAAATGAAGAATTAAAGAAAACACGGGGAAAGAAGTATGTAGTATTTGTGGACTACTCCAAAACGTTTGACACAGTAAATCGCACATTAGTTGAAAAACTTAAGAAAATAATAGGAGATACATGGATACCAAAATTAATATCCTACATCATCGCGGAGAACTATATACAAGTGTATGACAACACAGCCAAATCAGACTGGATAAGCCAGACAAATGGAGTGCTACAAGGGGACCCCTTTAGCCCACATCTCTTCAATGTCCTAACATACGACGTAATAGAGAAAATCAACAAGAAGACGCAGAATGTTGCTGTATACATATATGCAGACGATATAGCACTAGCATCGAACAACAGAGAAGAAATTCAAAGGCTACGGGCGCACTAATTGAATGGGCTGATGAAAATGAGCTTCAGGTGAACCAAAATAAAACGGAACTGGTGGTTTTCAAAAACGGGGAAAGACTATCTGCAGATGATGAAATCTATTGCAGGGGACAGCCACTCAGAAAGAAGAATATGTACAAATACTTGGGAATCACAATCCAGGTAACCGGAAAATCATTCTCAGTACACATACAAGAAAGACTAATTGCAGCAGTCAGATGCATTAATGATATTAAAAACCTCCAGCTGCTGTCACTGAAGACAGCCATTAGGCTTTTCGAAGTAAAAATTCTACCGACACTGACATACGGACTGGAGATCATATGGGACCATCTAGCGGTTAAACAACTGGAGAGCATAGAAAGCCTAAAGGCCAGATATTTGAAAAGAACAATGGGCCTCTCTAAATATACGCCCTCCCGACTGGTGTATGCTCTAGCACGGGAAACACTCCTGCTGGATGACCTTATGCTGAAACATCTACTGCCAAGAACATCGGAAGTAAAGGCGGTACTAAGGAGCAGAAAGAGGAAACAAGAATAAATTTGGCAAACTTCTATGCTACGGAGGCCATGACAACAGACTCAGGAAAAAGGAGAACCAAGAGATACAGCATCTGGTGACCAGACTAGCAGTGCATGGCTTCCACACCAGAGTGTGCATCAACAAAAAGTACCACATCCCAGACAGCACCTGTGTATGTGAATTGTGTGGCGGACAAGTGGACGATACCATTTATAAATGTGTGCAAAACGGGTGAAGACCTTATGTGAATATGCGAAAGACAAAACATGAAAATGTGATAATGCTACAATGCACAATGTGTGCACCTTTCAATATTTATAATCTATGTTCAAACCACTGGCCTTCCAAAGGAAAACAAAGGCGGTGTCAGATGTGTTCGCTGCAGAAGCAAACATGGAACACACTGTATTTCTGCAAGTGCGACATTGTTCTGTGTATAGTGAACTGCTTTGAGAAGTGGCATACGCGTGTGAACCTGAGCCGCTAGACACAGAGAGCAGCGTTTAATGTTGTGGTGTGAGCTGACACATCGTTGTACAGACAGAACGGAATACATTTGCCGCTGCAAATAAGTGTTGTATATTTCTGTGAATGTAACATCACATGTTCCTACGGTGTAAAGCAAGGGGTAAGTACAATAAAAATCCACAGAAGTGACATAAAATATATTACACTAAATAACTTTTGAATTTATCAGAAAGTTCCTCAAGTATGTTTTATTGCTAAAAATTCAAACTTCGTCTACAAATGTAGAAATTTATTCTCTTTCAAACAGTTTTATTTCATAATTTTGTTATACACAGTGGAAAATATATCCGTTTTTGTGGAAGCCTGCAATTTTAAGATTTAAATGCCCAAAAAAGTCTGGCCACTAGGAGACGAGGGCTTTTATAAGTCCGTACGTTAAAGGTTACTGTGGATGAGACTCGTTTGTTCTGGAAGAAAATGCCATTAAGGACATTCATAGCAAAAGAGGAAAAGTCTATGCCAGGATTTAAAGCAGCTAAGGAAGGCTAACCTTTTGTTAGGTGCCAATGCTTCCGGTAACCTTAAGTTAAGCCTATGCTTATTTACCATTTAGAAAACCCTAGAGCTCTGAACAACTACGTTAAGTCTAGCCTTCCAGTTACTTGGAAATCTAATAAGAAATCATGGGTAACTGCTTCCCTTTTTGAAGAATGGTCTTGTACCTACTTTGTACCATCAGTGAAAGGTTACTGTACAGAGAACAATATTCCATTCAAAATTATTCTCCTTCCAGACAATACTCCCAGCCATCCTCGACTAGTTCGAGTGATATTTCTGCCCCCCCCAATATGACCTCACTTCTGCAGCCAATGGACCAGTGTGTCATAGCTGCTTTCAAACTTCATTATTTAAAAACAACCTTCACCAAGTGCATCATAGCAACTGACACAGAAGGAAGTGGTCAAACAATGATAAAAAATTTCTGGAAAGGCTTCAACATCTTGGATGGCATCAAGACTGTAGGAGATGCTTCAAATGATGTCATGGTAACAACACTGAAAGGTGCCTGGAAAAAGTTATGCTCACAGTTGCTTGATGACTTTGAAGGCCTTGAAAATCCTGTCCCTGATGTAACTAAAAGTATTGTAGAAATAGCAAGGCAGTTGGAGCTGGAAGTAAAGCCAGAAGATGTAGCTGAACTTGTGGAGTCTCATTCTCAGCCTCTAAACAATGAAGATCTTCTGGCACTTGAAGAGAATAGGGAAGACGAAGAGATGTCTGAAGAGGTATCAATCTGAGCCTGAAGGCCTAACTACAAAAATTCTTTCTGAAGCTAAACGTCATTTTGAAATGGCTCTTTTAGAGAAGCATGATATGAATTTTGAAAGAAGCTCTAACGTTAATTCTGGCATTGTAAATCAGTATGCCTTTTATACAGAAATTTATAGAGAAAAAAGGCAGTCTAGCACGCAAACCTCTTTAGAGAGGTACTTCAAAAAAAGACCATCACCCACTGAAACTCCCGCTCGACCATCAACTTCTACCCAAAGCCCTACTCCGTCTATTGATGTTTCAAAAAGTCCTTCTACATCACCAGCACAAAAGCGTTTGGCCCTTGATGACTCTACTACTTATGAAGAGTACATGCATCGATAAGTGAAAGAAATGCATTGCTTCGAGTTGCGACGATTTTCGAGTTACAACAGTTGTCTGGAACCTAACCTGTCGTAGTGTGCGGGGTATGCCTGTATTAGTAGTAGAAAATGATTAGTCGGTTGGAGAGACAGATTTGTTCCCGTTCATTCATATAGATGTTGCCCGATACTACCAACACCAACATGATGATGATGTTGGGGAACGTGATGGTGGTGATGATAACGATGACTGTCCTACAACCGACGATACATCCTCTCAGCTCATGTAAAGAAACAATATGTGTAACTACTCAAAACACACAAACCAAAAATAACATTCAGCTCATGTAACTCATGAGAATCATAATGGGAAACATCAGTATGTGTAACCACTGAAAATACAATCATGTGTCAATAAATACGAGTACAAAGACAAACACTTCTATATTATTGCGTGTATTTTGTCCGACACATGCACAAGGACGCCTGTACGGTTTTGTTTTGCATCTGTCTTACATTCACCTCTTTTCACAACTTAGCCCCATCCTGTTTAGAAATTATGTCACATCTACACCTGTGGCCGATCTCACACTAACATCGCAGCGTTCTGAGTCTGAAACCAAACTTCCCTTGTCTTGAGTAAGTTTTCCCACTCTACCAATATATTTGTGAGTAATATCGGCAACATTTACAAGAACATCTTCCATTGTCACAAATAATTGAACTCCCATAGGCTGGCTCCCCAAGGGAGAAAATCGTCTAAGCTTACGACAGTCAAGTAGCCTCGGACTTCAGTGGACAAAGCCCTGCCCACCGTCGTAGGCTTCAGCCACCTACGGAGCTTTCTCATGACGACTCTGGTGATAAGAACAAAGCTTTCAATGAAGATGAATATGAGGCTTCAGATACAGACTGGAGACTGATTTGACTCCAAGTGCCATTTACAGCTCAGTTATTCCTACTGTGTCTCATGCAACAGAAGGCAAATTACCTAGCCCTCACTCTTAGTAACGCCATTTGACATGCCAGCAACCACCACCACCACCACCAGAATACAGATTTGGTCTTTGCATTTCATCTGTCATAAAGAATGTAAGTCCAAACACGCAACACTCTATCACGTGCCAAAGTGCAAGGACGCTCCTACCAACCTGACAAAGACCTCGTTTGTCAAGCATGCAATGAAGGTTTTTGGAACATGTAATGGCTGTCCCAGCATGAGAGGATTATGCAACATACTTTCCGAAACGTAATTATGCAACAAGACACAAAAAGAGAATTTCTACGGCCTGGTAAAGGCTAAAGGTAAAGGCAAGACGTTGACTAAGAAAGGGACTGGATTGATGATTCAATTGGAACAAGACTTTTAGGGCAAACCATGAATAACACTGCCTTTCCGAACAACTACAAAGACCTTCATCAAAGATTACATTAACCATAGAAACAATAAAAAACTGTAAACAAAATGTATCCCAAGATCTAGTGGAAAAAATACACTGTCAACTAAATACATTCAATCCAGAGTAACACCAGAAGGCAATCAAAGAAATGCAGGAAGCGGAGGAATGGTGCTAAACCTAAAAGAGCACACAAACGCTACCGGTATGCCTGAACACAAGAAATCTTTAGCAAAAATCCCAGTCTGCTGGCAAAATATAAGGGAAAGTCGGATGTACCAGACAGCGGCAGTATTGGAGAGTGCAAAGTTCTCACAATCTACAGTAACGGGAAGCACTTTCCGGGCATCAGTAGTTTGCTCCTTCCTAAAGTACGAAGCGTCAGTCACTGCAGTGACGCTCTGAAATCTTTTTGGCCAAGAGAGAAACATGCTCTAGAAACATCTTACCACTGTGACGTCAAACAGAATGACAAAGCAAGTATTTCCTAATCCAACACGTGTCAGTAAGTAAGGTGTCAGTCCCACGCACAGAGATCCATGTGCACTATGGCCATATTTCTTCTGTGTCTAAAGGTAAATCTCAATTTCATCGTGGAAGATTCAAATTTACTGTGAACATTAAGTTTACAACGCATGTGTTGACTGTAACCTGAATCATCTTACCTATGTAATTATATACATAACACACGAATGTTGCGTTCCTTGGCAATCATAACCTGGCTGGGCCACGCAGTGTTTTAAAGGTATTTTGTCTCAAAACAAACATTTTTGTGTGACGGTAAGTTTCAGTTTTCTTGTGGATGTTTGGATTTTACTGTGAACATTACGTGTGTCATGCATGTGTTGAACGTAACCTGAACCATGTTGTTATGTACTTAATCTATATAAATGTTATTTGCAGTGCACCACGGTGAAGTGTTATATGCCTTAATGTGCAAGTCCTCCTACACAAATAAATGTGGAATTCTCATCAGGTTTCCAAAGGATGCAAATTGGCATGTTTGTGACATTATGGAATAAAATTTTTAGTTTACACATACAATCTATATATCCAAAAATTGGTCAGTATGACCATTTTATTCACCTGCCAAAGAACCAAATTTTTGATAATTCAATACGATGAAATTCTGCACCCCAACTTCCTGACCTAAAATGCACAAAACACAGTGTTCATTAATCACGACTGGAAATGCATGAAATGAATTAAGTGTATTATGCTGCGATTTTAATGTCGTATAATCAATTCTTTTACGGTGCTCAATTATGGGCTTCAGATTGTTTGGCCCTGCAGTACTGATGCCAGAATCCTGTATATGAAGTCTGCAAAATCACTTTTTGTAGACAGATTCACAACACCTGAAGGGAAAGGCCTGAACACAGTGGCAGTACCATCTACCTCACACTCAGCTGCACAAGATCCAGCACCACACAACTTTCAGATTCGTCATTACTCACGGATTTGAATTCATTACCCTCAGTTTTATCTCCCAACACAAACCTTCACGTTCAGCCACCCAAGAGCACCTATTGCAAGTTGACCATGTCACTCTCTATTGAAAGACCTCTTCCTATCCATGTAGACAGTCCACCCATTTCCTCACAAATCTCTGCAGTCAAGTCAACGCCTACTGCAACACGTTTCCAGTTCAAGACACCTTCTGTCCGCTAACCTTAATACTCTGATGGGGAATTCAGGAGCATGTCATCCAAATCCCTCCTCAAAGCCTACAGCAAGACACTCTTTACTAATAGAATTGGATTTGGCCAGTGTCTCTCAGTTTACACCAAGGGGGAAAATGCTTTATGACAGGATTTGGAACAAGGAGAGTGCACTTTGTAACTTATTAAAAAAGAAGCATAGACAAATTCTGAAACTTGTTTCTTATGTGGAAGGAAATACACAGCACTAGTGAATATAGTCCTATCCGCTGCATGCTAGAGAAATGGTATTTCCCATCTCGCATGACCTGACAGCCACATTACCTCCAGAAGTGAGAGGCACAGATGACGCCCACAGGCTAGAAAATTTCAAGTCCAGTCTTAATCTGGCCTATCAGTCAGTCCAATGGAACAACCGTAGGTCGCATGAGACCAAAACGTGGTATTATCGCAAGCCCAAGATTCAGAAATTCAGATAGGCGACACTTTTCTTGTTCAATCCAGCCGAAAAACAGGGGCAATGTCATTCAGGAATATCTGTGCTGGACCATTCAAAATCATTGCCAAACTGTCTAACTTGAACTATTAGATAGTGAATCCACAAGGCGAGTCAGTCATACATGTAAATCGACTAAAAGGGGCACTTAATTAGGAAATTTGGAAACCTAACCAGTATAAAAGGTCTTGTAGGAAGCTGCAAGCCACAAAGGAAGAGGAGGAAGCCATATCCCCACGTCGACGGATCGCGACCTCAGAACCTCAGGCTGGGAACCAGACGCCAAATCCAGAAATCCCCAGGCAGGACTCTCTGCGAGTCCTGGACACCCCTGCGGACGGCCAAGAATGCTTGGACACCCCTGGATCAGAGTGCGAAGATCCTACTTTCCACACGACACACCCTGGTCCAGGCGAAAACTAAGTATCACGAGATCCGAACCCCCTTCCACCAGGCTATGTTCATGGCTGCAAGCACAGCATGGAGTGGTAGGAGTCTATTTTTGGCTGAAGTCTCAAGTCGGTTCATTTTCGGTGTCAACATAACGACAGTTGGACCACATTAACCCTAAAGCTGAATGGCGAAGGAATTCTACGCAATGTCAGAGCGTGTTATAGCACCACAGATGAACCTGCAGTTTTCCCAGAATGATGAGGCGATGTTAAATATTACATTCCGTCACCCACGTTGTACCTGCCAGACGGACCAGCCCTGGTGTCGAACCACAAGGTGAATACCCTCAAGGACGTTATACCGTAGAATGTCACGGATTTCGATTATCCAATTTCCAATGCAGCAACCCATCATTATAGTTGAGATATTAATGCCTTACTGCAACCTCAGTCTGTGCCCTTAAAACATGACACAAAGACAAACTGTATAATTATAGGTCTACAGTGTTGTGTGCAATTTCTTCTCGTGGCATTATTGGTCTCTATTCATTTGAGAAGGGAGAGGGGCGTACAGTAACTGTGAATGCAGAGTAGTACAAAGTCATGCTGGAAACATTTCTGCGAAATGAGTTACGTCCTCAGCTCGATTTGTTATGGTTTCAAGATACAGCAACTTATACCACAGATTTCCATGCAAGTCCTAAGGACACCATTTCTAAGCAGACTCATTTCTCGTTTCAGGGACATAAACTGGCCCGCCCACTCGCCTGATCTTGCAGTACCAGACGACTTCCTTTGGGGCTATGTCAAAAGCAAGGTACACGAAACATGTCCTGCCAATACCGATGACCTAAAAGCGCGAATTCGGGAGTGTATTCAAGGAAATGTTACGAGTTATGATAGCCTTTCCTTCGCAACTGCAGAGTGTATTCAATGACATGGTAATAATTCAGATGATTTGTCATGGACATGAAATGTACCTGCCAGTGTTAAAATTTTTCCACTTTGCCTTAAAATGTTATTTCACTTCAAAAACTGTCAGGTGTTTTTTACGCACCCTGTATTTTAGGGACAGCACTGACTGCATCTCCTTGAAAACCAGAAGCTGTGAAGAATACCCAGTTCCCAAAGGCATAAACAAAGTTCCAGCGTTCTTAGGCCTTACGTTGCGCTACAGGCATGCGCTAGGTCACCATATCAGAGTAGTACATGAGACTTCTATTTTGTCTATGCAACACATTTTGAAGGAACAGGAATCTCACCCTAATTTTTTACTTCTAATTTTTCTGTGGAAGAAAACTGAAAAACTAGCAACAGGAGAAGCAGTGTGTCAAGGACTATAATGAATCTTACATTAATAATATAGTATGTCATCTTATGGGCTGTCACTTCTTATGGTGCTACAAGAATGATGTAAAATTTTATGTCTACTACAGATACTGGGCTAGCAGATCCTTCTATTTCTTCTCTCAGATGGTATGGAAATCAGTTTATACTTTCATTCATACAGCTTTACACCAGTTTGAATGGTGATAATTCCTTTTTCAATTACAGCTACTCTTGTTACTTAACCCTTTGCAGTCCAAATTATTCTTGTGAATTCCAGTAGTCTGATCCAAATTAATTTTCCAGAAAATCTCTAATCTTCAAAGTTTTAGCCACAAGGTAAAGAAACATAAAACACTGTAAAATACGGCACTGATTGTAGGTAAACACTGGACCTGGTACAGCACAAAGCAGTCAAACTTAACTTGACACTGGACTGATTAGGGTTAAAGATACAAGCTTTTTCTCCCACATGATCAGTACAATGTGCTACTTTAGATCATAACAGTTCTAGTCTGATTCACTTGAGTTCTTGGACAATGGCTGTTGCATTATGAGGATATTATGTTGAATATGAATCAGACTATGGACAATGCCTATCACAGCAAAAGAAAAGAACAAAACAGCTCATACTGACACAGTATTGGTGAACACATGCTCCATTTGCTCTACCCTTAACCAAACCTTGTAAAGAAGCAATAATTCCACTTTGCCAAATTTTTCAGTTTAAGATGCAGCTTCATTTCTTTGTATAAGAGCAAATGTGCAGGTCTACAATAAAAATACAGAGGCCTGTGTCAGAACAGTTGCAATACTGGCTGGGCTTGTAACTTGGCCTGTGTAAAGACATCTGATTGCCTGCAATATCATGCTATACATTACATTGCCACTGATATAAGAGCCAGTATATTCTTATAATGTAAGAAACTACAGCACACTGGATCCTCACAGAACAAATCTCACAGTTCTGTGGGTTATCACTGGAGTTCCCAGCTACCACATGCCTGGTATTACCATTTCTCTCCTTAAAAAACACACAAATTACCACCTCACAACATCCTAATTCCTACAATGTTGACTGCTGCACTTACTGCAATGCATCCCTTTCAGACCATTTCTACAACTGTGTACATTAATTTTCTGCTTACCTTTTGTTGATTCACGGTGAAATCTACTGTGCACAGCTGTAGATAGTCATACAAAGTTAATATGTACTGCCAACCTACAACACATATATTCCCGCAATGCCTTTGGCCTAACATGGTTGCCTTGTTAAAACACAAAAAGTTTATAGTGATTTCACACTGCTTCTGAACTGTCATTCAAATTTAAAATTTTCCAACTTTATTGAATGATTAACCTGCATATTAAGACAATTTTTTCAATGTACTGATTTATATTACCCACGTTAAGTGCAATACAGTCAATTTAGACCAGGGGTCTCAAACTTACAGTCTTTAATTCATTTTACATGGCCCTCTCACACACTTATTCCAGTTATATAATGTGGACTGGCTCAGTGTCAAGAGCATTTTTAAGATGTTTCTGACATGGTCCTAATACTTAAAAATGTCTTCTATCCCCAGATGGTAACATACAACACACATCAGCAAATATAACAATACAATAAAGATCTAAATTGAATAATCATAATGTACTTTGCTATAAAATGTATGAAGTACTCTTAATTGTGTGCCTACATGAGTGAATACATTTAACCTCTTGATTGCTTTAAAGTGACATGTGGCCCATACTAAATTTCAAAATTATCACTTGGCCAGAATGCTATTTTCATTTCAGACCCCTGGACTATACATCTATTAACCAGTCAACCTATAGAAGCTACACATCCGGTCAACAGCACAAACAGCAGATGAATATGCTCTAAATACATAGAGCAAGACAGCAACAAAGAATTTTCTTTACATACAAACTGGTCCCAGCTTGCAACTCATCTGTATCTTCTCCTGTGTAATCATCATGTGTCCTTGCATCTCCTGGAGATGCTTCAGTACTTGACATCACTTAGGGTGTCCATAATGTCCTGATTTCTTTCATTGACATAAATATGGTCCCCATCTCTGCCAGTCACTGACCATCCACTGCCACCACACACTGCATGTACTCCTACACAAAACATTTACAATAGTGAATAGAACACCGAATGCATAAAATTTTCCCAATTCCAAAAATTATAATTTTTATGGGGATGGAAGGTGGGCATTTTCAAAAACCATTTAATACAAAAATACAATATACAGGCTGGCACAAAAGTCACTTAACCCTAGGAGAAACTTGTTAATTGCACTTTCCTGACAAAATATTTCCATTTATTAACTATCTGAACTGTTCAAAAGTGTATTCTTTCTACAGTGACACATTATGTCTTATAACTCTATAAGCTAATGATGCACAACCTTTCTGTTGTTAAACACAGTGTGTCAAGTAACTTTCACACCACTCTGTACAGTCACCAAATGTTGCAGCTGAGCCAACAAGTATCCAGCGTTGTATTTCACCTGGCTTGCCCCAAATCCTGGCCCAAGCACTGGCTATCATAAAAGAGGTTTCCCACTTCTCCTCAGTTCTTCCACATAATGATACAGCAATACATCAAACCAGGCCCCAACCATTCTAACTAATTCATCAGTTATCATGTCACAATACAGTCTAGTTACTGAAGGCCATCACTAAATAAATCATAAATAACTACACAGATTCACAAGTCAAGCGGTTACTCTACTTCATCAATGCAGCTTATTCTCTCAATTTTGTCATTACTGACACTTCATTCTTAGGAACATCCCCTGCTTATACACTGTGACCCTTCACATTTGTCCCTTCAGCTTCAGCTTCCAGCCTCATACCCACTGAATACTAGGGTCTCTTTTGCCACATGTACAGCAGATGAAGTTTGAAACCTACCACTCACATCTGTTCAGTGATGTGTCACCACCCCCACACCCTGTCTCAGATAACTTCATTGTTGCACAATGTATATTAAAGTTATGTCACATTTTAATGTTTCTCAACATCCGTAAGGCTGGTTATGCAGCCACTATAACAAATCCTTTCAAATAACAATACCATCCCTGCGAGTGCTCTGTGCTTTAACCCCAAGGAAGGAACCTACAGTACCCAGGCAAAGACTGATATCTTCAACCTCCACAATATAAAGTAGTACTGTCCACAAAACTATGCCATTCAGGACTCAAAATGGAGATAAATGTCTGTACCTCACAGGATGGACCCATAAATTGTGACTGCAAACTCCAGCAGATTTAAGGAAAACGGTGGCCAGATTTGCCTGCTGTACCGCTGTGGGTGGCTCATCCTTCTACTGTCATTCTGCATATAACCTGTAGCACATCAACACTCTCACAGTCTGCATATCATTTGGTATAGGCTTCAACAGGATTCTGGACATGGTTCATCTCAGGTTTAATATATCACAATATTTTCAAAAAAAAGTGACTCCACTGGTTTTCTGATGGTAATGGGGGAGAAGGGTGCTAACATGGTATGATGGTTACAAAGAGCCAGTCTTAATTATTCTATCACATATGTGCACCCCCCTTAACCAAAGGGCTCATTACTTGTAATGTCCCCGCATTATGGTATTATACTGATCCGTCTAATGCAAAGTAGTAACAAGACAGCTGGACAAAAGATGCAAGAATTTGGGTAGGAAAACTTCTCAGAACGTGACCACTTTGAAAACCAATGATACAGCAAGATGGTTTCAAGACAGAACGAGGAAACAGCTTGTGATAATGCAAAACGAATCCAAGTGGTTCACAACCACATTCAATATCATGCCTTCTATATTCCTGTTGAACTTGCGTGTTATGATACAAGACCCAGTTCATTAGTTTGTGTGCAACTAGAAGGATGCAGCTCAAGTAAGCTTTTGTTACCTGGGAGTTCACTTCACGAGAATGGAGTTTTCGATGGCAGGGAATATGAAATTACTGTCTTCTTAGACACAGCGCCATGCAGTGTGCTAAAACCTTACCAATATTTTGGAGAAACATGCAAAGTCTAACTTCAGGATAGAAAAGGTAAAATGGAGTCTTCAGGTTCCCGCAAAATGTTTGTAACTTCTATGACAATTCAAAGTGTCACATCCCACAGGGCCATTATGTTCATTACAAGGTCCCTTTCAGGTAAGTACTGCCTTTCAATGGACATAGAGGACTTCTAAGATTCACAGCTTATTAACCCTCTGGCATCTAACATTAGGTAAACCCATCACACAGTGTGATGCTCAAAATACTGAATGTCAGGTATAACCAATGTTCATTTAATGGCCTTCATTATGCAGCCCTCATTTAATCCTTCATGCCAGTATTTGAATGGGGCTCAGTCTTTATGCAGGCAGTATTTAAATAGATCCACAAGAAATGTACCATGTAAGTTGAAGTGCCAGTAGGAAAAGTTATTCACAGATGTTAACATTTACACCGAACAAGGTGGAATGGTTAAATTCCAGTCTTCTGCACACCACACTGAGCACCAAAGGGTTACAGCACTGCACAGTAAATTAGAGGCAGTACACTTGCAAGGCTCACTTAACCCTCACCCATTCTGTCTGATCACATCTAGTTACAAAGAATTACTGGGGATGTGGAAGGGAAAAGTACAATCCCAGAAAGTGCCTGAAACAACTGGGGAAAACCACAAAAAATCCGAAACATGACCACATCCAGAATATATAATTCCAAACAGATATGTCTCAAACACAAAGCAGGCATGCCAGCTATGTGCAAGGCATCCAACATGCAGCCTGAGGCCAGTCACATTCTTGACACTGGGGTTCAGCCCACTTTTTTTAAAAATACCTTTTACCCAATCAGCTAGCACACATGGAACAATAGGTCAGTGCAGCCTAAGCACCTGCCTGCCACTATGACTGTGCAATTGACTGCCACCAGATTTCAAACAATTAACACTGGTTCACAATTTCAATAAACCAAGAAATGCACTATATTATCAAGTATTGTTCAATATCCACTACATATTTTTCGGTTCCAGTTGAACCATCTTCAGTTATTATCCATTAGTTAATCTGATTATATAATATATATGCACCACAATATAGTCAAGTTACTATCACATTAATAGCCTACAGTGCATAAAATTCCCCTGTATACACTTTGAACTGTGACACGAATTGTGTCCACTTTTAGAGTTTAAAGTATAAATATACGAAATAAGAGAAATATAAAATAGACTCTTAAGCAGGTAGATTGTCATTAAAATTGAAGATTGTAATTAAAAATTGTCATTAAAAATTGCTGGCAATGGTTTTTTTTACACAAATTGGAGTTGACCAAGCCCTGTTAGTTGTCTTGTATTATCACGTGTCAAGGTGTCTTGTAGTGTGGTGATTATTGACCTATTTTATGCACTCTAGCCTGTTAATGTGATAGTAACTTGACTTTATATTGTGGTGCATATATATTATATAATCAGATTCACTAATGGATGTAATACAAATGTAACCTTGACCCCATGAAGATGGTTCAACTGGAACCGAAACATATGTAGGGGATATTGAACAATACTTGATACTATAGTGCACTTGTTGGTTTATTGAAATTGTGAATTATCATCAAAATGCACAGTGGATATAATGTGAAATTAATTAACACTGGTATTACGACCAAAATACACATTGCTGAATAGGGAAGAGGCTAAATGTCATCACAGCAATGTAGCATGCACATACATTATCGTGTGCCCACTGCTGAGAAAACTAGGGTGCATCTGGTCTAAGTGCACTTTTCTTTGGCACTAAGCAATCAAAACATGATATCCATCACTCAGTTCCTCTCAGTGCTAACAGCAAGAATGTAGAGAGCTTTAGCTACATTCCGGTATGAGTGTGGTGATCAAATGCAAAAATTTTCCCTTGCTCACCTTCATTTGTCCAAAGAGGAATGTGTAATGCTGACATCACACCTCAGCAAACATAATCCTCCACAAGATTCGTGCTGAAGAATGTATCCACCGGCAATATATGTCCTGCAACGTTCAATCCCAGAAGCACTGTACCCAATGTTACAATTAGCTTCAGGTATTGTCAGCAAGCAGCCACCTACAGAAACAAGCATACATAATTGGTCTGCCTTGCTTCCGCACAAGTAGTCAGTCCTACAGGTAAAACAATTGCATAAAAAATATTTAGCTGTTTAAGAGAGCATCATGGCGTCTGGCGATGGACGAACGTTCTACTAGGGAGTGAAAAAGTTACTTGCTCTCAACGTAAAGTCAAAATAAGTGAAATAAATCAGTGTGATTTTCTTTGTAAGGAAAGTTTTGATAGGAATAATAATGATTTATTTAATGTACAGGAGGATATGAAGGAATTAAGAAATCTGCTAAAAACAGCTACAAGATCGGTAAAGGAGGTTATACTGCATGAAATAAATGTGATTCTAGTAAAAATTGCTAGTCGAACTGAAGTTTCTACGAGAAATACTGAGAATGATTTGTGTTCGACAGAAGTGACTAACAGAAGAACAACATTATATGCTAAACAAAATAAGCAGTTTCAAATACCAGTTATCAATAACCGATATGAACTATTGGCTCCCAAAAAAGGTTATGAGTATGTAAATGTTCCGTCACGAGCAACAACGAATGCATGGCATAGGTATAGTTAACATGGAGAAGAGTAAGATGGACGTAAGTAGAATTATAATTGTGGGAGACAGCCACGTGAGATGTGGCGCAAGAATTGCAGCATAACCTTGGCAGAGGCTTTGAAGTCCTTGGTACAGTACAACCTGGTTCTAGTATTAAATTGGTAACAAATACGATGAACTCAGTCATAAGTTCACTCACAAAAAAATACCGTATATTCTCGAATCTAATCCGCACTTTTTTTACAGTTTTAGAGGGCTAAAAAATCAGATGCGGATTAGATTCGCGGTCTAGAGCTGGATTTTGGAAAAATGATTGAGCTGCTGTACAATATAACAATAACGTAATTAATAAACAACGTAAGAACAATACAATACAATAATCTATTATTTTATTATTTATTATTATAATTTATTATTCATCAGACTCGCCGTCATCACTCATAATTCGAGGAATGTTCAAAGATCTGGCCTTCTTTATCGCCTCCTCGCGAGTAGATCATAACTCACAAACAGTCCAGTCTTGCGTCTCTCTTGAAAAAACGTGAAGACTGCATCATCAATTTCAGGAAATCGTCCTTTCTTGGGTCCAGTGAATTTCCTTCGTGACGCCTCACACCCGCTGATCGCTGCCTTGTGTTTCCGCCATAGTCGAACGTTGCTTTCATCAACTCCAAAAATTGCAGCGGCTTTGCGGTTTCCATTCTCCTCTGCGCACCGAATAACTTCACGTTTGAACTTTGCCGTATATGAGAGTCGTTTAGATTTCAGGTGTCCCTCTTCCATAACTACGGTACACGACAAATTGGAACAAGCACCTCCCACGTTTCAACAACTAAAGATCAGCTGGCTTCAGACGAGATTGCGCACGTCTGTTGAGAAAGGCCCCGCCTCTATCGGTATGACTCATCGGCCACAGGCGTAGCGTCGGATTTTAACGCATTGGTAACATCCAATATTATTAAATCAGTCGCCCCGTGGGCAAGGGTGGTTGAAGGAAAGGTGCGGATTAGAATCGCGAACTAACCTTTTTTCGTTTAAGAAGTCGCCAAAAACTGGGTGCGGATTAGATTCGGGTGCGGTTTAGATTCGAGAATATACGGTATGTGTCCATTATATGGGAAGGGGCTTATGATGTAGCTAAAAATGAAACAGAAGGTGGCCTTCGGCAATTAAGAGATTTTGTGGCTGAACACAATCACACAAATCTTGTAAGCCTGAAAGTTCCACATAGACATGATCTCCAGATAAACTCTTGTGTAAATAATGAAGTGAAAGTGTTCAATGGGAAGCTTAAAAAACATAGCAAGGTTTTTGCCCACCTCTGACTGATTGAAGTGGTGAACATTAGGGAATTATATACAAGGCATGGTGTGCACTTGAATTGGAAAGGCAAAGAATACTGGCTAGAAAAATTGTAAATGTAATTAAGGAAATATTAAGTGTGGAAAAGTCAGGCCCAATAGAATTTAAATGGAAAGAAGATATAGGAGAAGTAGGATCTCCTCAGGCAGAAAACGGTGAAATAGAGAAGGTAAAGAAAGATATGTATAAGGATGATGCAGGAGATGACAGGGAAGGAAATAATGAACAAAAAAAGGGATTATTAAGTTTAGTGAGCAAATGGAGTCACTGCCTAAAAGACTAAGTAAAGTATCAATAAAAAAAGTACAGATTTTTCATGGACAGACCTTTGCAAGAAATAATACATCAACAATGTGAAGGGGAATTGAAGTTGGATCTAATGAAACATAAGCTTGAAATCCTGCATCATAATGTACACAGTTATATGGAGAATCATGTATATTTGTAAGGAAGGAGTTAAATGCTAAGGAAGTAACTTGTTTCAAGGATCTGTGTTGTGAAAAAAAACTTTGAAATGTCTGTAGTACAATTTGTAGACTTGAAATGGTTATTAATTTGTACTTACAGATCTCCTCACAGTGATGTGTATCATTTTCTAGATAAGTTGGTGGCACTTACTGCTAAGGTATAACAAAAAACAAAAACAACTAATAATTTGTGGAGACTGGAATATAAATCTTCTGCAAGAAAACAACCATATACAGGCACTGCAAAGTATATTATTAGCATACAATTTAATAAATACAGTAACTTCACCAACAAGAGTTAGCAGGAGTTCGGTCTCTATGATAGATGTTATGGTAACAAACAATCAATTTAATGAGAATTTTACAGAGGTTGTGAATGTGGGCTACTCGGACCATTTGGCACAGGTTCTATATGTGTCTGTAAATAAGCATAATCATGAGTCAACAAAAATCATACAAAGAAAGTTCTCAAAAAGAAATGTGGAAAAATTCAAACACATGTTAAATAATGAAGCATGAGAGGAAATTTACTTGACTAAAAATCCAAATGAATTATATTTTTTATTTGTAAATAGGTTTTTATTTTATTTTTTCAGAGCTTTTCCTATGAAAGTTGTTAAAAAAAGTAAAGTCCAAAATAGTTCGTGGATAACTAAAGGAATAAAAATTTCATGTCAGAAAATGTGACTTCTAAATAACTTAAAATGTAAGATAACAGTGTCTAGCGATGCACCTAAATATATTAAAACGTATTGCAAAATATATAAACCAGTTATTTTAAAAGCTAAACAAAGGCATAACAATATGTTGATATCATGTTTAATAAACCCAACTAAAACAATGTGGCAGTTACTTAATAAAAAACTGTCATATCGGGATATTTGGATAAAAAAGATCTGGAGAAAATAACTCACCCTCAGAAAGTTGCAATGACGATGTTCCTGTACGCTGAGGGGCGTAGTTTGCGTGGCGCGTTGTGGCCTCGCCCCTCTCTCCCTACTTCAACTTGCAGCGCTCATTTAAAACAAACTTAGGTTCGCGTGTAAGCTATGTCTCTGTTTTGTATATTAAGGGAATGGCAACTGGACACAAACTTAGGTTAGCGTTCAGGCTATGTCTCTGTTCTGTATATTAAGTGAATGGCCACTGGACACAAACTTAGGTTACGGTGTAGGCTATGTCTCTGTTCTGTATATGAAGGGAATGGCCACTGGACAATACAATCGCGGCAGACTGCGCAACACAACGTGGGTTTTTGGCGGGGTTGAGCGCCAGTCTGGGAGGACATTCCTCGTTCCTGTTCCAGACCGTTCTGCCGACACTTTGACCAACATTATTCACACGTGGATAGAACCTGGAACTACTGTCATCAGTGACTGCTGGGTGGGATATGGCCGTCTTTCAGACGAGGGCTACACGCACCACACAGTCAATCACACTGTCGGCTTTGTGGATCCACACACTCGCGCCCACACCAACACTATAGAGGGAACCTGGAAACATGTTAAGGTCTTCCTCAACGCCTACAACCGGAAGACAAACTACATCTACTCTCTTTCGGAATACATGTTCGCATCTCTTTGCGCCGCGCTTGCTATTGATCCGTTCACCATGTTCCTTGACGTCATCACACGTCGCTCCAGCCTGCACGCGCAACGCCCTCTCCACTTTAACGTTGCTTCTCCTCTTTCCATACCCCCTACCACATATAGCCTTCTAGACCACAGATTATGTTCTAGACTCACTCTGTCGTCCTTCGTACAGAAAATGTTCCTGCTGTGGTGGACCTAAACATATTTAAACACTTTTTAAAACCCGACATATGTTTCGGCTCCTATAGAGCCATCTTCAGGGGTTTATTGTCGTTAAAACTGCATATATTAAAACGTCGTTTTCTTTGGTTCACTTTTAGGCAAGGTTTTTCACTTTTCCACTGCTTGGTATGCACAGACACTATTTGTTCTTCTTACTAAAATAATATGTTCATGTTGATGCATGGTACTGGTTTATCTGTAAATAATTTCAGTAATTAGAACAATTATAAGTGTTAGTTTTCATATATTAATATGTTATATTATATTTCATTATGGATGACATACCTTGTTCATTAGGTCGTATTTTTCATGGTGTAACTGTACTGTTTGTGGGTGCGTCTGATGCTGTATGTTTTATCTGGCTGGCTTACGTACAGGTCAGGTTGACGGGTGGGGGTGGATGAGTTTAAAGAGTGGATTGTCCTGCGCATGGCTCTGTTCGTCGATCAATAACTGTACAGGTAAAGCAACCCCATTACAGGCCCTGAGGGGTCCAGGAGGTTGAGGATCCCAGATTTGTAGACAATCGGCACATGAAGGTGATAAGGTTGTCAGCCCTACGCACCGGCCGCCTTTACCTCCCAGGAAATATTCCTGGTACTCATTTTTGTTAGAGGCTGAGTCGACCCCAGGGCCATAGTGCGACCGAAACGATTATGTCAAGGAATTAATTCCAATGAATCGAACCCGCGACGTTCCGGTTTGTAGCGTAGTGCCTCAACCAACTACGCCACCGCGCGTCCCGATCAATAACTGTAGTTGACGAAAATGTTGTATGTATAAATTTTCCATTATGTTCAAGCGTGATCCCTTTTTACACTGCTTTATTAACTCCATACAGTTCTCTATTGTATTATATTCGTGTTGATTGTTCAATATGTGTAGGGCATAGGCTGATTTTGTTTCATTGAATTTTATGTATCTATTATGTTCGGTAAATCTTACTCTGAGTATTATGTGGGGCAAAGCGGTGGCAGCCTCAGAGTACCTGCAACACCATTAGGCCACATGCCGGCATGCTGGTGGTCAGCGCTGTAATGCCGTAAAAATACATCTCACTGCAACCGAATCTAAAGGCTTTCAATAGTTTATACTAGTATTTACAGATAAGTATCAGAATATTACCTCATCAAAAGCGTTCAAAATTGCTCAAAGCTATTTTCTTTCCTACTTTCATTTCCATACTAGCATTTCGTAAATTTTATAAAAGGTCCACTTTACTGATACACATCCCTACCAATCATTATAATCACTTTCTCCAGAAAGGAAACCAAAGTGACATTTCAAAGTAGTGTATTTAAAGTTATGCGGGTTTTGAGGTTACCATAGCAGTGAATATTATGTTTATAATATGACAGGATGCTTGTGTAAAAGTCTGTATTCAAGCAGGGAAGGGCATAGCTGTCACATTTAACAGTTAGTTTGTATTTGGTTTCTGTGCTGGTACATCATGTTTTTAAAGTTTATGCTTGTACTGGGCTCTCGCCATTCAATCAAGTTATGGCAGCATAGAGGAGATGAACATTTTAAATTAATTCTGATACGCTGAATTAAAATCTAAATAAAAAAACATATCACATAATTGCCATTTTTTATTAAACCTTTATCATTTTTCATAACCTTTGAAACAAAGGCATTGGTTAGTGTATCATGTGGGGTTGTTGCCATAGGGTATTTTGTTAGCAAATAAGATCTATTTTATTTAAATGTAGTCATCATTTGTAAGAGCTTAATAGTGGTAGGAAGGTTCATATGCCTTGCATGCAAATAAAACTGCAATTTACAAACTTTGACTGATATCCGATTTAGTTAAAACCAGTTATTTCACATAATGTTATCAAAAAGATAAACATTTATCTCCTAGAGTATTTCATTTTATCCTCAATGGACAACAGCCTTTTGAGTCCTTGCACAGGTATAAATTTCTCCCCAAATCCTGCAAAATAATTTCTTTTACAAAATGAATATTCAATTTCTTTGCTTCCGGAATTGCGGCTGTGCTGGTTGCGGCACTTAAAAGCACCTACCCTTATAAGTGGATCACACCGTTCGTGGTAATTATTGCCCTGAATACTGAGATATGCTTCACTTTTTCATCAGCATGTGTGCTCATGTACATCCATCCTAAGATTCTTTTCACTGACTGTAAATTTGTATTTAATCTGTTGTGTGGGAATTTGACTTGCCACTGAATATCGAATGGCCTCTTAAATCATTATGGTTCTCTTGATCTGTCATATTAAAGGCTACAAACACACAGAAACTGCTATTGATAGAAACCAAATGCAATAAATTACCTAAATGATAGATAAATGCTACCTTCTTTTCGTGTGTGAATTATAGGTGAATATTGAATGCCAGAGATTATTGAAAACTGTTGTGGGCAAGATATGTTGCTGAAAATATGGACCACCATTAGTTATGATGCTTCTTGCTCAACATTTCAACTCAGTGGGTTGTGCAACAAATTAATCTATCTTGCAGAGTCCTTCTAGAGAACTTGATAATTGCTCAGCTGTGCCAGATATTTCCTTTATTTATGGCATAAAAAGTTTCACAGACTTCTGTGTCTGCACTTTTCATTTCTGCAGGTGACCAGAATGTGAATTGCAATTACAGCTATTGGACAGTGTTTACAAGAACACATAGAAAACTGGTGAAGGTGCATCCTGTAGCCCTGGAATCTTGTGAAGAGGTTTGAAATCAGAATGATGGACACTGTGTTCCTTGTTACAGGGACCCATTGTGGGAGGGATGTTGTCAACAATCATCACAAGCAGACACCTCCAAAAAATTTGTATTACTCTCCTCCTTCTCCTCCTCTTCATCATTCTCCTCCTCCTCTTTCTCCTCCTCCGTTAATTTTGTTCGTTTAAGAATGAAAAGGTACGGTATAAACAATATAAAGTTTAATTTGTGTTGTGTTTTATGCAAGTGATTTTATATGAGTATTTTTATAGTGCCTGATGATGGCTTTTAGTTACAGCTGAAACACATTGCATAATATGTATTAAATCACTGCACATTATAGTTGTGATTGGCTGCACCCATTTCTCTCTTTGTCTGTATATTACAACAGGATGTCACACACAAATATTTCAGAATTACTACCGTATATTCTCGAATCTAAACCGCACCCGAATCTAATCCGCACCCAGTTTTTGGCGACTTCTTAAACGAAAAAAAGTTAGTTCGCGATTCTAATCCGCACCTTTCCTTCAACCACCCCTTGCCCACGGGGCGACTGATTGAATAATATTGGATGTTACCAATGCGTTAAAATCCGACGCTACGCCTGTGGCCGATGAGTCATACCGATAGAGGCGGGGTCTTTCTCAACAGACGTGCGCAATCTCGTCTGAATCCAGCTGATCTTTAGTTGTTGAAACGTGGGAGGTGCTTGTTCCAATTTGTCGTGTACCGTAGTTATGGAAGAGGGACACCTGAAATCTAAACGACTCTCATATACGGCAAAGTTCAAACGTGAAGTTATTCGGTGCGCAGAGGAGAATGGAAACCGCAAAGCCGCTGCAATTTTTGGAGTTGATGAAAGCAACGTTCGACTATGGCGGAAACACAAGGCAGCGATCAGCGGGTGTGAGGCGTCACGAAAGAAATTCACTGGACCCAAGAAAGGACGATTTCCTTAAATTGATTATGCAGTCTTCACGTTTTTTCAAGAGAGACGCAAGACTGGACTGTTTGTGAGTTATGATCTACTCGCGAGGAGGCGATAAAGAAGGCCAGATCTTTGAACATTCCTCGAATTATGAGTGATGACGGCGAGTCTGATGAATAATAAATTATAATAATAAATAATAAAATAATAGATTATTGTATTGTATTGTTCTTACGTTGTTTATTAATTACGTTAATTACGTTATTGTTATATTGTACAGCAGCTCAATCATTTTTCCAAAATCCAGCTCTAGACCGCGAATCTAATCCGCATCTGATTTTTTAGCCCTCTAAAACTGTAAAAAAAAGTGCGGATTAGATTCGAGAATATACGGTATATGTTTTTATACTACATAAAACAATTCTAAAATATTTTTAAGTCAGTGTACATCAATTTCCAAAAATAGCCCAATAATAAAATGAAACATGATGCCAGAGGAATATTTAGCAGATGTAATAGAACTGTTAAGTTTTCTGATCACTGTATTTTCATTTTTTAAGCAGTTATGGAAATTTTGCAACTAGTTGCTTGAGGTACAGATCACTTCACACATCTGCATAACTCTTATTGGAAGTATCAACTAATCATATGCTCCTCTTCCACTCCATAAGCTTAAAGAATACTTGGATTTACAAAAACTTGTGTTTATAAACAGAATTATCTAACAAACATGAAGAAAGTTGCTGTTGGTAACCCAAGTGCCTTGTTATGATTAAAAGGTAGGGTATACTGTAAAGCAGTCAGTGAATTAGTGAATTCTTATTCATTTCCTGACACCATTATTATCATCAAGTAAACACAGTAGTTCATACAGGAGCTACTAACCCTTTTAAATGGATAAACAGTGAATTCAAACAGGATGTTGATTATGATTGGTGAGTAGGTAAGTGGATAATAGAAGCCATGGCCTGTTTCAGTATCCTCTTCCTTTATTCACATGCTGAGACATGAACCCCTTAAAGTGTACAGTTATGGTAGTTGATAACCCAACCAAGATTTGAACTGGAAACCCACAGAAGCATGTCATGTTTATTTGTGAATGTGTGTGTGTATCATATTTAAAGGTTGCATTTTCTTTAAAAAAATGTTCTATAAAGTAAAATTTAGTAGTATTTCCTATTTCTTACCTCTGCTAGAAGCCTTGGGAACCCTTTATACTGTTTTCTGAATTAAATAGGGTTGTGTTTCAGGTACTAATTTGATATTTGAACACAACCAGCTGGAAAAGACCTTTTTTTCCCAGTGTGTATTTCATCAGTATTCATATCCCACAAAGTCTAGAAATTAATTTGAAACCCCAAGATATTACCATGTTTTTGTAGTAATGTGTGATAACTGCACCTTTTTGTACAGATCAGTGCTTAAAGCATTGCATCTCTACAATATGTATACAGATTTATAATGTTCAATAGCAAACAAAGATATTTTATTTATTTATGTGTGGTTTATTTAATGATGCCGTCAGTTGTTCAGGCTGTTTGCTGTCCTGTGATGGGATGGTTGGTGAATTGGAAAAGAAATTATGGCTTAATTTGAGGTACTATTCCAGCATTTGCCTGGAAGAACTGAAAAAAACTATGACAAGTGGCAGGAGAGCTGAGAGGATAACCAAGATTTAAACCTGGGCTCTTCCAAATATGAAGCATGAGGGCAGGTCACTGGACAGTGACATATTGTCCATCAGTGTTTATAACTTGGTGATATAAGATAGAAAACTTTAATATGTATCTTTACTTATTACATTCTAACATGAAATAAATATTTTATTTGGTGTATTTTAACGTGAAATTTGCAATTTGAAACAAACTTCTCATATAAAAATATAGTGTATGGATTTTGTACGGCATGATAAAACACAGTAACAACGTTTTTATGGTCTCTTGTTTTCTTAACAAGAAAGATCAGTGCTTGGACATTTGTGTTCCTTTTGCATTGCTCTGCTGAATATTAACCAGTAATTTTATCTTTCGTACCAATTGTTTACATTACATGAACAGTGGCACATAACATTACCCTGTTATATACCAGTTGTGCATGTTAACCTTTTAGTCATCAGATGAGATACTGACCTTAGATGAGGAAGCTCCTACATGTTTTGGTGACGTAAATGCCAAAAAAATGTTGCAGGGATAGAAATTGTACTGTTGTGTATGTGGTGTATGCATATGTTGGTTTTGTACGTAAAACACATTCTCACTGCATGGAATGAACAACATTAAGATTACTTCTTTGTTTACGGTCAGAGTATTCGCAATCTATCTCGTCTTTTATATTGGAGTAGCAGCTTTCTCGGCAGCTATCTTGTGGGTACGGCCGCAGATCATAGATCACAACATATGTAAATATATACTGGACAACTGCACAATTGGAACATCACCTGGTAATGTATCACACATATTCCTACATAGTACTGAAACAACTTATGAGTCACTTCAGTTCAAATCATATCCTCATGACACGAAGATTAAAGTCTTATTGGATGTTAAGCCATGCTGACTGATAAATCGTTCTCGACGTTTTGGAGGAGTGTACTGCTTACATCTTCAAGGTCAAGCAGTCCAGAAGAGAAGTTACGTTTCTCTGACTGCTTGACCTTGAAGACAGAAGCACTAAGCTCCTCCAAAATGTTTGTTAACTATTTACCAGTCGACATGATGTAACATCCCAGAAGATTTGAACCTCCCAGGGAGAAATCACTTGCAAGACTTAAGCATTCATATTAAAATGGATCTAAGGGACATAGGTTATGGGTAGCTGGAATGAATATAACTGGCTCAGGATGGGGGCAAAAAGCATACCTTTGTGAGCATCATAATTAATATTTGGTCAGATATGAGCATATGCAGCAAATTTCTTGACTAGCTGAGTAACTATCAACTTTTCAAGGAAAGCCCTGCATCATGGTGTTGATTAATGAAGCTCATGATCATGTGATTTCCCCATTTTCAGCTTACTTCACTCATCTCTCTTAGATCAAATTTTTTCCTTAGTTCTTTGTTTTTATGTCTGTGATTTATATTTATGTTTTAAAGTAAGAAACTTTGGTGTCCTGAATTCTAAGGTTTGGCATCCCATCCACTGGCCCCAGAAGGACATGAAAGTGTACTGATTTACAGCCGAGCCAGTAAGAAATGGACATCAACTCCTACCGGACTACCATCACTGGATACATTCTTGGAAGGTATCACTGTTTCTCACAACAGACTTGAGGTAGAATCACACCAGGCACACTGACTTTGTTGTTCATATTACTGTGAAAAACTATGTCTAAGAAGTTATCACTGTGTGAAGTTCATAAAATGAAGGCGTAATTGAGTCATGACATTTCATCCACTCACATGTTCGTCTCCAAAATTACTTGTTAGTTTCTGGTATAACTTTGGGTTTTGTGAAGAAATGAATATCAAGAACATGGTCTTCTAGGAAGTGATGCCATATAGTGGTAGGTGAGTACTAAAATTTCAGAAAAACCTGCTATCTCCAACTTTAACCTGCAGATAGCAGCAGCAGGACCTCTGAAACACTGGTACACATCAACCAAAAACGTGGCATCAGATACCACAAGCTGTAATACTTTCCAACACATTGCCACTTCTAAATGATGTCATCACACAAAAACAAGGTCAACACTGGCAAAGAATAACTGTGAAATCACGAATATAATATATTACCAGCATATTATCAGCATACTGTCACCATCAGCACAGTAATGTTCAAAGAGTAAAGGAACAGGAATTAAATTCTGTGAAAAAGTACTATTAAAATATTAAGCTAGAAAAATGTGAGGTTAATCATAAAGAAAGTTCAGTCAGGAAAGTTGACACCATGAGATTCAAACCAGCTATCTCCTAAGTACAATGCTCTGCCACTGACCAATTATTCACTCTTGTGTTTCAGAATACCAGACAAAGAGTCAGTAACACAGAGATCTGTAGCTCTAATGACGAAAAACAAAATGAGAGCGCAGTGTGTGACATGGATATCAATAGTTGGGGTAACTGCACACTTGATGCCACAGCTCTCTCCCATATTTGCATGTTCTTCAAGATCAACAAGGCAAGCAGTCTTTCAAGCAAGAATAAAGAAAAGTGAATTGTTATATAATTATGTTTGACCTGAGGAATTGGTGATGGGAACTAACTTCACAGTCTTTCTTAAAAACCTAACAGGTCCTTAGCTAGTAAAGACACTACCTGCATTTTATGGATCTGAAAACCAACTTATATGAGGAAATAGGAAAACATGTACAGTCAGATCCAAATTCATTAGTACAGGACACCTGATATACAACAGCAGATTTCTGAAATGATGCTTTCATTAAATAAAAGAGAAAGTACAAATGACTAAATTTAAGAAGGATCATAACTTTTTAGCTTTAAAGATGTATGAACTACAACAGGTAACATGAACAGATGCAGAAATTGGCATTTAAAACAAAAACAATAAATCCACGGCCATCAGTAAGTTGATTTCAAGTCTGTGCAATAAGGGTTAAGCACCATGCCATGAAGGCATATCAGTGAGTGGAGGTATAGTACCACACATTCTTAACCTCGGCAGTAGATGGAAGTCAGAGGAAATAGCCCCTGCTACCCACTAAACAGGAGGATGAGTTGGGTCCCAGAGCACATGGGTATTTAGAGAAGGGAAGCATCTCTTGTCCATTTTTAAACCACAATTCCTCAGTTGTCCACACAATAGCTTAGCCACTACACCAACTCACATATGACAGCTCTCTGTGAATTTCTTTATGCTCTACAGAAAGCAGTTGTTTATTTTGTGAACCTGTCTTCTGGATTTTGTGGCCTGGATCTTTCATGTAATTTAAGCTTTTGGGGATGGGAATGTGGAGCTTACTATGCAGTGGTAGGGGACCATGCAGTCAAGAAGGCTTGGAGCAAAAGAGGTAAAGTCAGACTGACACAGTTTGCATCTTTCTTCACAGCTGAGAACTGCAAACTTTTTGTGCTCTAAGAAGGCAGTAGAATGATTTGTGAATTTAAAATGAAGAAACATAGTGTTTCAGGTAACTGAAAGAGTGAGTGCATGGTTCATCAAAGTGTGTAAATTCCCTGACTCAAACAGCCTGGGCGGAAAAGTTTCCTGTAGTATAATGAGGCTTCCATGCCCACTTATACAGAAAATAGAGCATTTTTGGTTAGCAGCTGCCCCAGACTTGCATTTGTAGGTACACAGTTCAAATAACTGCCAGGTACTGGCTGATCTGACAACTTTTACAACTTTTCTTACTCACTTAAGGTCAGAACTGCCTTTTCTCTAAATATTTATTTCCCATCTGCATTGATCTTCCATCTCATTCAGTGCATTATACCTCAGTAGTTAAACCACCATAATTAAACGTTCAATGCTGGTCTCGGCGTACTGTATGGCCCTTTAATTCCTTACATGCTGCCAGCTAAATGCACCATATTGCCATAAATGAGGGTTCTATAAATTTAAAACCTCTCCACCTTGGGCAGTAGTTGGAATTTGAACCCAAGGGATATATAACCTCAGGATATATTATTTTGTCAAGTGTTTCATTATGAAAACAGATGGTTTTGGGTTTACAGTTTGACACGTAATTAGTTACTGGGTGATTATTTTACAATGCTATATGAAATGGTGAAGTCATGTAATGCTGAGTGAAATAACTACTCGTAATGATACTTGTCAATTACGACTTGGGAGGATATGAAAAAAGTGACTGTAGTCCATTTTAAGGTACTAGCCCATGCTGAGTAAACTGAAGAATCTGTCACAATAACTATTGGCTAGTCAGAATTCAAACCAGGTACCTTCCATTACCATGTTACTACTGTGCCAAAAACTGTTATAAATTTTATAAATCAAACAGTGTGTAAGTGGGTTGCATTTGTGGTTTGTTTTCAGTAGGTCCCAGCTTAAAATCTTAGCACACAGACTCATTACTGAGCTTGTTCATGGTTCTCTTCGGTCCCTCCAGGTATATGCCAGAACAGTACCTAAAATTACACCACAACTGCTTCTTTTCACATTATTCCATATGCATTCTACCACCTGACACTATACAGAGTGAAACATGGCTTATGTCTTTAAAGTCAGGACTTTTTTTCTGAGGTCATCATCCCCAGTCAGAAATCTTATGAACATGGGCCCAATTCTCATGGGTTACAGATTTATCATTATCTAGATGTAAAACAAAAGTAAGAATAAGCAGACAAGTAAATGCGCTTATTGCCAACTTTACAATAAATGTTCAAATTGCCCCCCCCCCCGCCTAAATGCACCTCCTGTCACATGCAGCACGTAGCTCTCATCCATTCATTAGAACTGTCCTCGATACAGGTCACAGCATCCAATATGATAGATCAGTGTATCTCATTCTTTCACTTTTCACTCATACAACAGATCTTGCATGTGCCCCTCAAAGATAAAAATCAGGGGTTTCAGGTCTGGAGACCTAAATGGCCAATGATGTTGACCACCAGGACTGATCTAATCACCAGGAAGCAGTGCCCAAGAAACATTTCCACAGACATGGCAAGATGTGTACTGAGGCTGAGGGTGGTCATTTTGAATATTTAAAAATTTAGTAAGAAATTTATCAAGCCGCCTATTCAATGTGTACCAGGCACTCTTTGCACTGGGTAAAGCAGCAGGGGCATGGAGCTGGCCGCTCACCTCCACTTAGTGCAGAGGTTAAGAATGAGTGGAACTATACATCTGTTCTCCCTATATGCCTTCATACATGGACAGAGACAACTTTACTTTATGTAAGTACACATTCACTTATGAGCCACAACAGATCGGTTGGTACAGTGACTAGGCTAGGGACTAGATGATCAAGAAATGGTAATGGCAACAGATGTTTCTCTTCTCCAAAGCATACAAAACAGCTCTGGAACCCACCCAGCCTCCTACTGAATAGGTAGAGTGGGTGTGGCATGAAGATGACTACACACCTCCATCTACTGCCAAGGTTAAGAATGCATGGCATTATAACATATACTCCCCTCATATGCCTTCATGGCATGGTGATTAAGCACAGGAACATTTTACCTTAGGAATCAGACCTATAATTACATGTTTATATGACTGGGACTGACCTCTGGAATTAGATCATGAAGTCTTGAATTACCCTGTATAATCTGGGCTATAGACAGCATTGTTAAACCATAGATAAATAAAATAAAAAGTGTATATTGAAAACATGCTTATGTATTGCAGTTATTTGAATGGATGCCAGAGTACTATACGAGCTCAGAGTCCTTGCCGCAAAAGATACCAGATGACCTGAAGAATAAAATCAGTTACACATTGTCATACTCCCCAAATGAAGTGTCAGTCTCAACAGGTATCAAAAATCTTTTTACAATGGGGTTACTGTACCTGGAAGTGTGTTATACCACTTACACCTAACATATACACAAGAGAGGCAATGTATGTAAATGTAACATTGTGGCATGTTCACATAACTATTTTTGCAGTGGAAACACAACAATGCATTCTTTGTTTTTCCACATTATCCCATAAACAGCATGATTTGCAGAAAAAAAAATTTGTTGAACATAAAATGTGCATTTAGATTTTCTCTACAACGTTTATCTGAAAAATTTCTCGTTCTAAGAAGAATTCAGCAAGATATTATCATAAATGTACATACATCTTTATGTAAAGTACCTGTTATTCTTGTCATATTTTAATGAAACTTGATTTTCCTAAAATGCCCAAATATCAAATTTCATGAAATTCGGCCATTGGGAGCCAAGTTGTTCCATGCGGACGGATGGATGGACAGATGGACAGAGAGACAGACACAAAAGATGAAGCTAATAGTCGCTTTTCGCAATTTTGCCAACGTGCCTAATAATTGAAGTCCTAGAAATGAAATTGTAATTAATTACTGCATTCATTAATGAGGTAAGGATTCATATGTGGTGTGCTATGAGGGCAACTGCAATTACTGGTCCTGTTTTCTTTACTGAAACAATAAATTCACACTGATATATAAAACATATTCTGACACCATTTCTTGAACACTCGTCCAATTATGACAGGATATGTAATGAGATGCCATGAAGACAGTGACCACCACTTTCCTTGGTACTGCAAACCACTGTTTTTGCATGGATGTAAAGCACTGCAGTTGGTGAGGAATTACTGTACATGTTGTTATCTCTCTTTAAATGTTCATACTTCATTCTGGCACATTTTAAATGGCTTAAATGTGACTTATAGTTAGATATCAGTAAATTTATGTAATCATAAACAACTTCTAATTTTCAGGCAAAAAAAGTGTGGCTCAGCTGTGAAGGCAGGAATGAAGAGGATAAAAAGAATCTGGGGACTGTTGCATATTTCCAGGGCAGGGGTTTCCTGGTTACTACTATCTATTCCACAATCAAATTGGCTTCAGAAGCCCTGTTGTTGCCGTGCAAATTGTAAACCCCATACGTAAGTCTTCCAATGCCTCTTTTTGCAATTATGTTGCATAATTGGTTTTGGCATACTTTATTAAATTTTTATGACATAATTACTTCTGATTTATATGCCCCTCAAGCAACACAGAAACCAGATTTAAGTACTCACAACACACAATAAAATGGTTTCACAATACTCCGAAGTCAGATTACAGGAACAGATGAAGGAAAAATTTGAAGCCACATGTTCCTTATGTTCAAAAAATGTAACTGATAGCCGTCTATGAATGACTGAAGTATCTATGATTAAACACAGTGACCAGAGCTTGGTGAAGCTTGTTCTCTCACAATGAGAGAGGAGCATAGGTTGAGGGTGTTCGAGAATAGGGTGCTGAGGGAGATATTTGGGCCTAAGAGGGATGAGATAGCAAGGGAGTGGAGATTTTTAATAGTCTGCCTTCAAGTATTTCAAATTTAAGAAATGATAAAAAAACACTTTAAATCTGCTCTGCGGAGATATCTAATGACTCATTGTTTTATTCCATTAATGAATTTCAAAATGTAAGCAAAGTTGCTGATAATGATAAATCTTAATCCTACGTATAACGTAAATTTATATTTATTAGAATTTATAAAATTAAGTTACAGACCAACTGATGCACACTAAAACCACTTTTTAATGTGGCTTTATTATTGTTAAAATTGTTAAAATTGTACCCCTAAACGTGTTTCGATCCTAGGATCATCATCAGGGGGTTTTATTAGCTGAAAGCTACAGTCACTTCAAACACATGAATTAAATATTCATACGGCACATTAAAACTTATATATTATAAGTTAAAATCTTGTTAAAATACTCGTTAAAAGTTGTATAATTGTAAAAGTATTGTAGATAGTTGATTGCGGAAATGCTGGCGTGTGGGATCGTGGTATTAAAAGCATGTGATATGTTTCTGTGGGGAGCGAAGTGTACTGCCTGTTGTATGGTGAAGAGCTCTTTTATTAAGAGCAATTTTATTAGCTTTATTATTGTTAAAATTGTTAAAATTGTACCCCTACACGTGTTTCGATCCTAGGATCATCATCAGGGGGTTTTATTAGCTGAAAGCTACAGTCAATTCAAACACATGACTTAAATATTCATACGGCACATTAAAACTTATATATTATAAGTTAAAATCTTGTTAAAATACTTGTTAAAAGTTGTATAATTGTAAAAGTATTGTAGATAGTTGATTGTGGAAATGCTGGCGTGTGGGATCGTGAAGAGCTCTTCACCATACAACAGGCAGTACACTTGAATGTGGCAAGGAACCTTTGGGTTCCATAAAATGCGGGGAATTTCTTGACTAGCTGAGGACTTGCTAGCTTCTCAGGAAGGACTCTGATCCATGGAATTTGTTAGTTCGTTGGTTAGTTAGTTAGTTAGTATTAATGTTAGGTTTCACACACCATATTTAAAGAAGGTGCAGCAAATGTTCTCTTTAGTTGGCAGACATGTGGCACATGTAACAAACACTTTTTTAATTGCATGGTGAAGTTACACAAGTTAAGCAAGCTGACAGGAAGTGACTGGTGATGGTTGTTACACATAAAATGATGTCTGTCTACTATAATGTCCAATTGTATAAACAGTTCTCCCATACTAAGAGCTGCTCAGTGATTGATTGATGTTTTGAATGTTAGAAATGGTGTAATGAATAAATTCTGTGACTCCTAATTTTATCAAGAACTATGAATGCTGAAGTGCAGGAGGACTTCATTAAATTTAATTTTAAAACCAGTCACTACATGCTTCTGGTATAGTGACTGACTGTGAGGTGGACAGTGGAGGAAGAGTGGTTCAATTCCTGGCAGGTGCAGGAGATTGTTCTTCTCTCTGAAGTGAGTCAACCATTTCTGAGGCATGGCTACTCTCCCAGTCAATGGGTACCAAGGGTTTCTTTCCGGGGGTAAATTGATCTGGGCGTGAAGCTGACCATTCACCCCTCACCTGGTGCCAAAGATAAGAATCAGCGAAGCTACACCTCTAGTCCCCCATACGCCTTTGTGGCTTGCATGAGGACAACTTTATCTTTACTGCTGTATATTTCAGTCACATTACACATCAAATGTTATTGCTTATACTGGCCAATGCATGCCGGATATTATGAATATGAAATGAAAGCAATGAGGTAGGGTGTTTGCATATGTGTTATGAATACATGGTGTTAATGTTAACATACTCACTTTTCATGATACCAGATGTTATCTAAATCATTGTACTCTCCCAGTACTAAAGACACCTCACAGTGTCACGACTTTGTTGTTAGAATAAGGTTGGTCCTCAAATTTATACCAGGTTACAGACCTCGAATAGATGTAAATTGAACTGATATAGGCAATACTGAATTTGTGCAACAATGCTGCTGTAGGGGGTTATATTCCTGGTCTAGGGTGCAGCATATAACTTTACATAGATATGAACATAAATACATTACTTAATCAGTTCTAAACAAAGAAGTATAAAAATAATGTTTAGAAAATTCTTACCTTCGGGTTCTTGGGACTGAGTTGTGGGAGCTTCCCACATAAGCAAAACGGCTCCTGCCAGAGCAGTGGTCGCAGACCGCGCAAATGGCTACCGAGACCTGATGGTCGACCTCCCCACCATGACAAGGTGTCAACCAATCACAGAGCAGGCAGCCAGCGGTGGCTGCGAATAAAAGAGGCCACCAAGACCCGGATTCAGCAAAATCCTCAGTTCAGAATAAAGAGTATGTTATCGAGTCCAGCAATGCAGTAAAACGCAGGAATGGCTAAACAGACCAAGGGACGTTGACTTGCGCTCCGAGCAAGTCTCCGCCCTTAGTTAGCACTTTCGTTGGTTGGTTGGCGGATTCAGCACTCTGCATCCAGCGCTCAGACCTGACTGCTCTTACGCTGCTCATTGCTACCGCCGAGACTTGTCAGAGTGCTCCGGCTCTACACTGACCACAGCACAGCAGCCGAGACTTGCCAGAGCTTACCGGCTCTGCACCATTACAGCACTACTGAGCTCGCCACTGCGCACTACACTCGCGCAGCTCCCGGCCACCGGCCGATGCTCACAGGAGTACAGAACCGGCTACTGGCCGATGCTCTTTGGAGTTGAGTACGTCCGAGACTTAACCACTCTGCTCCCTCGTGCGATTAATTATTAATTAATGATCGTGCCGGGTACTGTCGACGGATTCAGAGCCACAGTAAGTGCCCTCCGATCCCTTGACGGGAGCAAGGGTGTGACCTTTCACACTTTCTCTCTCCAAGAGGATCGTTGTGTACGTCTGCTGGTGAAAAACATCGGCAGACACATGACTGAGAGTGTCGTCCGGGAGGAGCTTGAGGCCCTGGGAATCAGTGTCCAGGGCGTCATGCAGCTCCGCTCTAGGCGCCGCGATCAGGACGCCGCACGCGATCGACCCCCCACTCCATATTTCGTGGTGTCGGTGGCTTGAGGCCCAGAGGTGCAGAAGGTGCGATCCCTCTCCGAACTCTGCGGATTAAGAGTCTCTGTAGAGACTTACGTGGCCCCTAAGACCCCGCTTCAATGTAAGCGCTGCCAACGCTTCGGCCACACGCAGCGTAACTGCAGATACACACCCAGGTGTGTTGCCTGTAGTGAACCGCACCCCTCCGGGGAGTGCTCTACCCCAAGGCAGCAGCTTAAATGCTGCAGCTGCGGGGTAACCACACAGCAAACTACCGGGGCTGTGCAAAGTGGAAGGAAGCCAAGGCCGTGCTTACAAAGCGGACGCCAGCTCCTCGCGTCCACACGAACGGTGCAACCGGTCGCTCGGCTTCAGCGCAAGCGACCCGCGCCGAGCCTTCTGCTGAACAGAAGAGTCTAGGCCCTGAGTGGTCTCATGTGGTGCGAGGGGGGCGGGTAGTAAAACCCACCATCCCTCCGCAACCTATACCTACCCCCAAACCGGCCGCGGCCCCTCAACAGGGCAAAGCGACCTCAAGCAGGAAAAGGGATCAGGCTACCCAACCTGCCGTTGCGGCCCCTCAACAGGCCCCAACGAAGAAGCAGGCGATGACTGGTAAACCATCGCCTCCACCTGAGAAGCCTAATCCTACTCCCACTCAACCTCCCAATCCGTCTCCAATCGAGGAGATCTCTGATCTACTCGACAACCTTCCTGTACACGCGTGTGTAGAGCTGACACGGCGGCTCCTCACAGCGGTACCCTCCCTCTCTTCAGGCGCAGCACGCTCGCGGGCTGTACTAAAAATTGTTTTCCTTTTTGTAGCCGAATATGGTAGCACACCCTAAGGCGCACAGTGTGAGGGCACTACGGCTGGCCTGCTGGAACGCCGATGGCGTGCGCGGCAGAAAGATGGAGCTGGATCACTTCCTTGGTAAACACGGGGTTGACATATGCCTCCTGACTGAAACCCATCTCAGATCAGGGCAAGTCTTTCGGCTCGCAAACTATGTTTGCCACCGTACAGACCGGCCTACAGAGGGCGGCGGAACAGCTATACTGGTCCGCCGGGGTATAGACCACTACGCTATACCCATCCCCGGCCTGACCCAGTTGGAGGCAACTGCCATACATGTTATGTTGGCAAGTGGACCACTGAAAATCCTGGCGGCTTACCTTTCGCCCTCCCGGCCCCTAATCGAAGCGGATTTGTCTGCGTGCCTGAGCGGAGGGCTTCCTGTCCTCATGGCGGGGGACCTGAACGCCAAGCACGTGGACTGGAATTCGAGGCTAATCACGACAAGGGGCAGGCACCTTCGTGACTACGCCAACGATCATTCGTGTTTGATTTATGGGCCGGAAACACCCACCACTATCCCATACAATTCCTCTGCAACCCCTGATGTCCTAGATATAGTAATCACTAAAAACCTAGTCATCCCAGTGCATCTGACAACGTGCTCTGCACTAAGCTCAGATCACTTGCCTGTACTGATCGACACTAATTGTCGATCATCCTTTCCTAACCTCCCGGACCGCCCGGACTTCAGAAGAACCAATTGGGTCAAATTCCAGGCCTGCCTGGAGGACAACCTTCCGTCCACCCCGAAACTCCGTAGCGAGGTGGAAATCGACACGTGTGTGAAGGAGGTGTCCAGCGCTATCACTGAGGCACTAGCAGCGTCGGCCCCCAGGAGACGCCCTCGTGACGACCCGCGGCCCCCAATACCGGCACGTATACAGGATGAAATACGCCTAAAAAACCGGCTGAGGAGGCAGTGGCAAACCACCAGGGACCCTGCTCTAAAAGCTGAGGTCAACCGCCTTCAGCGGTCGGTGACCCACCAGCTAAACGAGTGGCGGAATGAGCAGTGGGGTGCCACACTGGAAAGCCTAGATCCCGAGGACCAATCGCTGTGGAAGATGACAAAGCGGGTGATGAGAGTGCCCACTCCCTCTCCACCCCTCGTCGCGCAGGGCGGGCTTGCTCTCTCAGACTCTGAGAAAGCCGAAGCCCTGGCGGACAGTCTTGAGGATCAGTTTCAGCCGGTAAACGACCCGTTGGATCCGGCAGTTATTGAGATGGTTGACGAGGCGCTGCAAGCTTACTCTTATGCACCTGCAAGCGAGCCCAAGTTATCCAACCCCGCTGAGGTACAGGATGCCATCCGGGGTCTCAAGGCCAGCAAGGCTCCGGGCCCAAACGGTATTCCGAACAGGGCACTGAAGCACCTTCCGCAGCGAGCTGTCTCTCTCCTCGCTGCCATATTCAACGCGGCTCTCCTAGCGCAGTACTTCCCATCGGTGTGGAAGCATGCCCGCATTGTTTCCATACTGAAACCTGGGAAGGACCCAGCGCTTCCCTCTTCCTATCGTCCCATAAGTCTTCTGGACACCATCGGCAAGTTGTTCGAGAAGATCCTACTTAGTAGGATCTTAAGTGAAGTAAGCGGGCGCGGGCTTCTGCGAGACGAGCAGTTTGGATTCAGACCCAAACATAGCACCTCTCTCCAGCTAGCCCGCCTTGTCGAAAGGGTGACCAGAAACTTTGGTGAGAAGCGGCTAACAGGCGCAGTCTTTCTCGACGTGGCTAAGGCTATCGATACTGTTTGGGTCGACGGTCTCCTCTTCAAGCTTACGGCCCTTAACTTCCCCTCCTATCTGGTCAAAACCATATCCTCCTACCTTTACAATAGGACGTTCGAAGCGTCCTTCCAAACGGCCATATCCTCCCGTCGTGGCATGCGGGCTGGCGTAGCACAGGGGGGACTAATCTCTCCTGTCTTGTTCAGTCTGTATGTCAATGACATGCCCGTCCCTTCCCACCACGTCGAGCTGGCATTGTACGCGGATGACACGGCAATCATTGCCACGTCCCGCAGCCCGGCTCTGCTTGTTAGCGACCTAGAAGCATACCTCAGCGATCTAGAGAGATGGTTGAAGGCGTGGAGGATCGCCATCAAGGTCTCAAAGAGCAATGCTATGCTCTTTGCGAAGGCAGGGTGGAGGTCCTCCAAGCCTCGACCGGTGCAGTTCCTAGGAGAACCAATCCAGTGGGTCGACACAGCCCGTTATCTGGGAGTGATCCTTGATACACGGATGACCTGGTCGCCTCACATCGTCCAGGTCAAGAAGAAAGCTGCCCAACGACTGGGTCTGCTTAGCTCTCTCCTTCACAGGAGAAGCGGCCTGTCCATCAGGAACGGGTTCTGCTGTATAAGCAGCTCATACGGCCCATGATGGACTATGCGTGCCCCATTTGGAGGTCTGCGGCCTGCACCCACCTCAGAAAGCTGCAGGTTATTCAATCCAAGTGCCTTCGCATTGCTACTGGTGTACCTTGGTACATGAGTAGCGTGCAAATTCACGAGGATTTGGGAGTTCCTCTCTTTGCTGATCACATCAGAGTTCTAACCGAAAGCTTCGACTCTAGGTTAGCTGGTGTGGGGAACCCCTTAACCCAGCAACTCGGTAGATATCTACGCTGACCGAGGGCTGACCCAAGCCGTCTAGCGCAAGCTACGGGGACAGGTCAGTAAATATGTCGAGGCCCTTAGTGGCCAACCGACACTGCACCTAAAATTAGGCGCGTTTCGAATACCCTGACTGAGGTTTTCCGTGATTTTCCTCAGTTGTAAGGTGAATGCCAGGGTATAACACAAAGTCGGGGCACGGCCCGCACCCCCCCCCCCCCTTCGGTAGGACTAAATTACCGATTTGTAGTTTTTGGACCCTTTGTGAAATTATTTGTGAAAATGCCACTCTGGGTTCAAATCACAGAGAGCCATCCAACCAAAGTATTCCCCCCACTTGGTAAAACTATATGCTCTTAGAGCTGTAGCCTTTGGTGTGCCAGGTCCCGACTTAATCGAGACCTTAAATTTGTTAGCGTAAGCATAATCCCTAGTTCAGAATAAAGAGTCTGTTATTGAGTCCAGCAATGCGGTAAAACGCAGGAATGGCTAAACAGATCAAGGGACGTCGACTTGCGCTCCGCGCAAGTCTCCGCCCTTAGTTAGCACTTTGGTTGGTCCGATGCTCATTGGAGTTGAGTACGTCCGAGACTAAATCACTCTGCTCCCTCGTGCGAGCAGGGTTCTTTTGGACGGGATCACGGTGGCCAGGCGCCGGCTACTGAGGACAAACAAGCACGGCCGCTGCGCCGTATTCATTCGCCGCTACATCGCACTTGGGTACAATATCGTACCAACCTGTATATATGTAAAATAAAGACTGACGAATGTACTTATTGTAGTTGTCATTGCGATACAGCTAACCTGCAGTAACCTACAACCTTACCTACAGAGTATTTGCAGTTAAAGACAGGGTATTACCACAAGACACTGAAGGTGAAGAAATATTGTTATGAGGTTTACTTGAGTCATAAATTCTGAAAGGCTTTTTGATGACATTTTGATGAGCTAATTTGAAGAGATTTGGAATGCATTCTGGACAACTTGTTCAACTATTCATTTCTTATGACTGTAAATTATCATGTAGCCTGAAACAGTGCACATCCATAAGCGTAGTTCTGAGCACTGTAAGTGGCAATTAACAACCTGCCATAAGAGTGGTTCAGTGTTATCAATGCAACTTGAGGACCATGCAAATATAATTTCTTTTAACATCCAATCACTACAAAATCTCTTGTGTTACACTTGTCTATTTTCACAGATTTAAAATAACAGTTAAATGTTGACAGTGTGTAAAATTAAATATTGGAAAATTATGTGCAGAAGAAATTACTTACAACATTCCTCAGTGCTTGGAAAGTGAAGAATTATATTATGAAATATTATGTGAGGAAATAAAAATATTGTATGTACTCATTTCTAATTATTTCTGTGTATGATTTCCTGCTTACAGTACTGACTTTCTTAAGCTTACTTTTCTCTGAATTAATGCTTTCTGAATTCAGTTTTTTCCAACTGTAGAGTCTTGCATTTGACAAGGAATTTAAAAAATTCACCAGGAGAAAAGGCTTTAATTCAGTACACATAAATTATAACATGGTATATTTTGTTCTTATCATTTATCTGTTTTGATGCCAATTAACCCATAATGCTGTCCAGGACAAAGTTTTCACATATGTGGGATGCAAGTGCCAGACATTAAAGATTAGGAGAATTCTTATACAATAACTATTCTAGAACAATAGGCTAATATATATATATGCATATATATAAATATAATATAATAATATCATACAGATGTTTATGCACTTAACCTTTACCTGGTTGAAGGAAAAATGGCTATTTTGTTCATTTGTTTATTTATTTATTTGTTGGTATGGAAACAGTGTGAATAAAAAATATGCAGCCGAAACTACAGGAGTGAATCTGAACTGCAGTACAAGGAATAATGTTATATGAAGACAGGTCTTCTGAAGGATGGTTTGAGTTAATGGCCATGATCAAACTGTCCAGCTTGAGCTTGTGACTTCTGCAGTGACAACACAGCAAAACAGCAGGCAGTCTGAGGGTAGCTTACTAACATGACTTTGTTTGTTACATTCGAAGTGTTATATGGGTGAAATTGTTCAGTACACTTATGCTGAAATAGCCGACATGCACCTGATGTTTGGCCAACCTTACGGCAGTGAACGTGATACATGTTGCATGTACCAATCACACTTTCCACATCGTCACATTCCAGACTGAGACAATTTTTCTGCCATTGAAAGACGGTTTAGCGAAAGTGGTACATTTAATGTGCAGCCACATGACCATGAGTGACCAAGAAGAATGTTAACATCTCAACGAGAAGGGAAAATCCTTGATTTGATTTTGCAAATCCAGTGACTAACACAAATGGAATAGGGACACATCAGGAAGGTTCACAAAACAGTGTGTCTTGAGTCCTGCACACAGCTCCTCTATCCCGACTGTATACAAGTGCAAGGACTTCAGCCAACTGATTACCTTCCAAGAACTTTTTGCAAGTGGTTTCTTAGAACATGCAGTAACAAGCCTGTGGCAAGATTTTCAAAAGGTGGAAGAATCAGTTTCCAATAATTAACATGAATGGGCAGAAGAAAATTCACATGGAACCTTGCACCCCAGACACCAACCACAGTTTTCTCTAAATGTGTGGGCAGACACTGCAGGAGACAGATTTCTGGGACCCTACTTCCTTCCACCACGTCTGACTGAGGCTGTTTACATTCCTACAAGCGTCCTTCCAGAGCTATAGCAAGATGTTGACCTGCAGTCTAGCATTCATTTATGGTTTATGCATGATGGTGCTCTGCCACATTTTCTTTCTGCAATTTATGAATTCTTGAACAACATGTTTCTTGAACAATGGATAGGACAAGGTGGACCAGTAGCATGGTCTGCTCATTCCCCTGATTTAAATCCCATAAACTTTTATGGGAGTATCTAAGTACTACTGCTTGTGGTACAGAAGTCAACGATGTCCAGAAGTTGCAACAGTGGATACAAAATGCATTTGAGATGATACATACAACACCTGGAATTTTCCAACAAGTAAGACAATCACTGTTCAGATGTGCAATGTGTTGCTGTGAAGCTTAATGTGGACACTTCAAGGTATTTTCTTCAATCTTCAGGAGCCTGTAACTCAGAAAACATGCTTCAGAAGACCTGTGTTCATACGATACTTTTTTTTGTATTCCAATATAATTCACCCTCTGTAGACATGGCTGTGTATTTTTTTGTGCGCCCTGTGTACTATATTTTATGACATTGCTTAAGTGTGTAGTTTTAATTACTACAAAGATGGCAGGAGATATGTATGTTCTCTGCCATTATTTAACAAGAAAGTCGTTCTGAGCATGTGGCCAGTTTTTCTAAGTAACCTAGGTATTAAATTATAATACACATGGGGTCAAGAACTACAGGAAGCCCACTTGATTCAGGTTCAGATGAGATGCACAACTGAAACTGAAATGGAGCAATCGTCCTGCCAGTCCTTGAAGATCAAGAATTTTGAGGTAGGTACTGTGGTACAACAAGACATTACATTAGAAAGCAGTCTGGGTGGTAGTGACAGTGCTGCCACCTAAACATTGACCTGCACTCAAACTGGGATTCCTCAGTTGTACAAAGTTTCTATAGGACCTCCGCAACAGTGTATGAACCTGTTAACAAAAATCATTACAGTAAGATACACATTACAACAAGAATGGAAGGCTGTGTTTTTGTTTGGGCTTACATAGGTTCCAAATGCCTTCTTTGTGACTGTGTGTCTATCATTAACCCCAACAGTCATTTATTGAAGATAAACTCTGCTGTTGAGAAGTGTTAATCAACAACAGGTATATTACACTACAGTCTATTTTTGATGAAACTAATCAATAATAAACACTTTAAAATGCATAAATTTGTTTTGTTTTTATCAACTCGGAGATTAAAGTTAATCTAAATTGCATATAAACATTCTCTTCCTACGAGTATCTCAGGGGACACAGACTGTCTCCATTATTAAGACTGGTGATTTAATGCTGTTTATGGAAATAGTCACTGTTTGTTGTAACAATCCTATGAAACACATAAATAGTCTGTGGAAAAACGCTGAGTTTCTGAATATTAAGCATGGTGCCACACATAGCAACCACTGAAATTTAAAGGATTAAATACCCCACAAGTTGTGAAACATTTAAGTAAGAGTTATAGGACCTCATGAGGTTTGTGCTGTGTCATGTACTGACTTCTTGTTTTCAGAAATTTGACGCAATTATAATTGAATTTCATGTATACCCTGGGCCTAATAAGAATGGGAATGACATTTGCCCACCTGTCTTGAATAAATCACTAATACAAAGTGTATTCCAAATCCAGTGAATGGTATAAGCCACTGAACATGTGGACAAACATGCATTCATTATGCACTTATTTTATGTATGTACTTTATATACAAAGCACATCAAAGAGACACCAAATTTCACAGCCATACAGAAGAACAAGTACAATTACATTTCTGTATCTTTTATTGTTTAAGATTTTTGACAAGAGATGAGAAGATAACAGATTATCAGCTCACTGAAAGCAAGTACTCCGTATTTTAAGCCTGTTAATAACTTATTCATGAATGTGCTTTGGTACATTATTGTTATTCACAAATATTTAAACTTTGCCATATTTCCAAAGCTTCACATTTTTGTTTTGTCCTGCATTCTGGTCATGAGACATAAACCTATTCCTGGTTTTCTCTCTCTTTACCAATGTGTAATACAGACGGGCCCCGACTTACGTAGCTCCAACCTACGTAGATCCGGACTTACGTAAAAACCTTCTTGTGCCACTACCACCACCACACCCACCCCTGCCTCTGCCTCAATTGAATACGACTGTGACTCCAGTATCGATTATTAATTATTATTATGTTTTTTATTAATTGTTATTAAAATTAGTATTAATTATTATATCAATTATTATTATTGTGTATAAGGTATATAATAAAACATGGCTCCAAGTTACGTAAAAATTGACTTATGCATAGGGTTGCGGAACGATCCACTTACGTAAGTCAGGGACTTTCTGTATATCTTTCTTTATGGTATTTAAAGTACTGTCCAATAAATTAACACAAACTGTATGCACAAGAGTTTAAAAACTACAGCCCCCTGAAACTGCCTACCCAAGAGAGTATTATGTGGTTTGTTATTATTCTGGAACAAGCCTGTGTTCTATGAATGGTAATGACATATTGAGTACTTTTCCTAGATTATTTACAAAAATAAACTTACCTCTCCATTAATATAGCAGAATATGAGTGCCACTACAGCTCCCTGTAGGCCATCAAGCAAAATGTCCAGATAGACATACAGCTCTTGCCACTGACAGATACCTGATTGTGGTCGATATATCGTGATGCCAAAATGTAGCCCAAACAGAGGCACAAGCACCAGTGTGGCTTTCACTGCTTTTCTGTGGAACATACAATTGAACTAGCTGGACACTATCACAAGAAGAATGTTATAGTCTAGCAATTCAGTGTGACAAAATCTCTTTATACTTTTCTCAGCTGTCTCTGGCGCGAAGTAATTATTCATGAAACTTTCAATTTCTGTGTATTTATATTCTCAAGTTCAAAATATATATATCCATAAAAATAAATACTAAATCCCTGTCATTTTCTTATATACAAAGACATACTTTCTATAAATTCTATAAATACTTTCTAAAAAATCTATAAAAACTGATGTAAAAATTTTTACATTATGTTTTGAGAATCTGTGATACATATTTAACAAAATTCACTGTGAACTGAAAACTAAACTTTGAGCATTACATTTACAGCCTCTGAGGACCTGTGGGTTGTCTTATAAAGAAGAAATAGTGACATTTGTATGGCACAGTCATAATACTGTCACTTACTTCACCTGTCTTTGTTGTGAGACTAACCTACATACCAACTCCATGGAGCAGATTCTTTCTGTAGAAGCTAGTCGTTTTCAGATCGTCAAGAAATTCCCTGCATTTTGTGGAATCAGAAGGTTCATTACCATGTTCATAACAGCCCACTATTTGTTCCTGTCCTGAGCCAGATCAATCCAGCCCATGCCCTCCCCCCCATTCTGTTTCTTTAGGATCCAATTGAATATTATCTTCCCATCTTTGCCTAGGTACCGTATATTCTCGAATCTAATGCGCACCCTTTTTACAGTTTTAGAGGGCTAAATAATCAGATGCGTATTAGATTCGCGTGCGGATTAGATTCGCGGGGTCTAGAGCTGGATTTTTGAAAAATGATTGAGCTGCTGTACGTGCCGTAAGAACAATACAATACAATAATCTATTATTTTATTATTTTTTATTATTATAACTCCAAAAATTGCAGCGGCTTTGCGGTTTCCATTCTCCTCTGCGCACCGAATAACTTCACGTTTGAACTTTGCCGTATATGAGAGTCGTTTAGATTTCAGGCGTCCCTCTTCCATAACTACGGTACACGACAAATTGGAACAAGCACCTCCCACGTTTCAACAACTAAGGCTCAGCTGGCTTCAGACGAGATTGCGCACGTCTGTTGAGAAAGGCCCCGCCTCTATCGGTATGACTCATCGGCCACAGGCGTAGCGTCGGATTTTAACGCATTGGTAACATCCAATATTATTAAATCAGTCGCCCCGTGGGCAAGGGGTGGTTGAAGGAAAGGTGCGGATTAGAATCGCGAACTAACTTTTTTCGTTTAAGAAGTCGCCAAAAACTGGGTGCATATTAGATTCGGATGCGCATTAGATTCGAGAATATACGGTATTTCAAATGGTCTCTTTCCTTCAGGTTTCCCAACCAAAACCCTGACTACACCTCCATCTTCCTCTACATTCCACATGCCCCACCCATTTCATTCTTCTTTAACTGAATCTCCCAAACAATTTTTGGTGAGGAACACAAATTATGAAGCTTTTCATTATGCAATTTCCTCTGGTCCCCTGTTACCTCATCCCTGTTAGGCCCAAATATCTTCCTCACTATTCTGTTCTAAAACACCTTCAGCATATTTCTTCCCTCAATGTGACAGACCAAGGTTCACACCCATACAAAGTAACAGGCAAAGATATACTTCTTATACTTTTACCTTTATACTGGTAGATAGTGCAATTATAACTAATTCCAATCCAACTGATTTTCCAAAAGATATCCAAGATGTATTTGAACATTCAATACATGGTTCACTCTCAATTTATTTTCATTGAATTTGACAAAACAAACTTTATTCATTTCAAAACTAAAAATACCCACGGTTTGGATATAAAGGTTGAATATGATAATAGATTTATTGCTAATACGTATTTTACCAGGTTCCTTGGATTAACTATTGATACCATGTTATATTGGAAAGTCATGTAGATAAACTCTTACCGAAACTTAGTACAGCCTGGTATGCCATGAGAGTTATGAAACCTCTTGTGTCTCAAAAAACATTGGTGATGATCTACTATGCCTATTTTCATTTAATTATGAATTACGGCATTATTTTCTAGGGTAATTCTTCATACAGTATAAATTTCAGATTACAAAAAAAGGCAATTAGAATCATTAAAAATTCTAGAAGTAGAGATTCCTGTATAGATCTATTAGACACTAAAAATTCTTCCCCTTCAATCTCAATATATCTTTTCTTTATTATGTTTTGTTGTTAAGAATATGGATCAATATAAGGTCAATTTGGATCTTCATGGTATGAATACTAGATGAAGTTCCAATCTTCATCAAACTACATCTAACTTGTCACTTTATCAAAGAGGTACCTACTATATAGGCATTAAGATTTTCAGTAGCCTTCCTTCTTACAATAAGAAATTTATCTCATAATATTAAACAGTTTAAATTGGTTTTAAAGAATTGTCTTTATTTGAATTATTTTTATACACTCAAATATTTTAATTGCAATAATGTCTAAGATCTTGGTTGATTATATATTTATTTCCTTTATAATTAATACATATGTACATTCTTTTTATGTGCATTATGCCTGTTTTTATTAATTGTTATTACTATTTCAATAATATGGATTGCAGTTATTATGTTAATTACCTGGCTATTGTATTATTATATTACCTATTTTCATTTATTCATCACATGTATGGTGATTTGTCTATCAACTATTGGAGTACATATTTTAATATATATATATATACAGCTTTATTTTATTAATGTATTTATATTAATGTATCCTTTTATACTGCTGCGCTTTTTAACTGACATTTTGTCTCTTTTGTTTTCTAATGCATATTATATATTTATTTATGATTTTGACCAATTCTATATCCCATGGTCTCTAATGTGACCTATTGTGGATCAATGAATGTGAATACAAATAAAGAATAAAGAATAGCAAGTGGGAAGACAAAAGATTCTGGACCAAATGGTAATAGGCATTTTCTCAGCCTTTGTTGACACAGAAACTAATATCATCTTCTACATCTTCATCACTGCTGCAGTGGAACTTACTGGCGAAGGAAAAAAGAAAATTCCTATTCAGGAAGAGGTGCAAAAAATTTTCCAAATGTTATAGAATGCAGGATTCTGTTTGCATCTACAGTGATGTAACTGGCCTGATAGAAGAACTGGGATTTCCACACAATTCCAAAGAATGGAGACTATTCATTGATGCATCAAAACTAAGCCTGAAAGCTGTTTTTCACATAATGAGAACGTAAAACAATCAATACCTGTTGCTCATTCAGTGGCTAAGAAACAATCACAGGAAAGTATGTCACTCTTACTAATGCAGTAAATTACAAGGGGTATGTTTGGCAGATATGTGGGGATCTTAAGGTGATAGGACCTCTACTCGGACTGTAGACAGGATATGAAAAGTATTGCTGTTTTTTGCTTGTGGGATAGTCGAGCAAAGGAAAAATATTACACTGTGAAGGACTGGCTAGCCAGTGACTATTTGGTTCTCGGAAAACGAAATGTTAAAAAGGCACCTTTGGTGAATCCCAAAAAGGTCATTCTGCCTCCACTACACGTAAAGTTGGGGCTTATGAAGAACTTTGTGAAAGCCTTGGACAAAAGTACTGAAAGTTTCCTTTAGTTTTGCAGTAAGTTTCTAAATTTCAGTGATGCCAAATTTAAACAAGGAATCTTTGTTGGCCTGCAGCTTATAAAAATTGCGTTTGACGAGAATTGTGAAAGGAAACTGAATTCCACGTAATTGGCTGCGTGGAAGTCCCTCAAATCATTGGCTCTTGGCTTTCTGGGCAATAATAAAGGGAAAATGAGCCCAAAATCCTACAAAGTCTACTACAGAGCTACCAGAACAGAAGTTAGGGTGATGGATGTCATTGAAAATCCACTTCTTACATTCACATTTTCGCTGAGAACCTAGGAGCAATTAGCGACGAGCACAGAATGTGGGGGGGGGGGGGGGGGGTATACCCGGTGGCGTAGTTGGTTGAGGCATTGTGCTACAAGCCAGAAGGTTTCTACGAGTAATGAGTACCTCCCGGGGGTACAGGCGGCCGGTGGGTGGGGCTGATAATCTTGCCACCTTCCCGATTGTCTAGAACTAATGGGAGCCCCAACGACCTGTCCAGGCCTGAATTGGGATAGCTTTATAGCCAATATGGGCTAGGGTATCAAGGAAGGTGGGATTCGGCTATGATGGGAGATTACTGCTGGTTTCTCTGTAGGGAATATGAAACTTCTCATAAAATAAGTAACCATAAAATAATAGAACTTGTCATTTTTAAATAGTTTTTTCATACGGCACTTGAATGAATTCAAAAAATGAACAAAAATTTATTACAATATTACAATTATTATAATATTAAAGCCTATCAATTTGTGGTGGGCCGGGATAGCGTAGTCGGTATAGCGACTCGCTACGAGCTGGACGGTCCGGGGATCGAATCCCGGTGGGAGCGAGATTTTCAGCACCTGTTCAGACCAGCCCTGGGGCCTACCCAGCCTCCTATACAATGGGTACCGGGTCATTCTCGGGGGTAAAGCGGCCGGGGCGTGGCGTTGACCACCCACCCTCATCTAGTGCCAGGGTTCAAGAAAGAGTAGAGCTGTACCTCTACTCCCCCTCTGGGCCTTCATGCCCTGTTCTAGAGTGAACTTTACTTTATGTTGTCAATTTGTGCATATTGTAGGTTGTTCTTACCTTTCTTCAAGCATGAAATACACACTTTGTGCTCTCAAACTCTTTACTCCTTCAAAATAAGACCTATTTAATCAATTTTTATGAATTCATGGCAGATCTTCATTACATAAAATTAGTACATGCTACTTTATTTTACTTATCATTTTTGTTGTTAGCACACCTGATTTAGAAAAAAGAAAAAGCTAATTTCATCCATGTTGTCGGGAAAAAGTTAAAAATTGTTGACTAGTGTTATCGTTCTAATAATTTTGACTACAGTTTGACATTTGATGTCCATATCACCATTAATATTAAATATCACAATCACTTATAGTGCTGAGTATGACATGTATCTGAAGGCAGCTGAATTGCGAAATGCAGTGTACAGAACTATGAGGTTTGGATGCAGATATAAACAAAACATTACATAACAGAAAACAAAATATAAATCAAAGTTATGTACAAAGGATGAATCTTATTTCATACTGACAGCTGGGCACCAAACACAAACTGAAAACACAGAAATAGCATAAGTAAATATACCTGTACTGACTGGGTTCGTGGTGATGTGGTGCTCTTAGTTTCATCACCAGCACCCGAATTATGTTCACCAGGAATATCATGTTCACCTGTAACAGCAGTTTACTTAACAACAACATGAAGGGTAGGCAGCGAATCATATCCTCTACCTTGAAATATGAGATGTAGCAAAAATGAAAAGAGACTGAACATTTAGCTTATGTAATACCCTCTCTACAATCAAACACACTAAGCAGAATTTTTCTACTTCTTCGTCTTCATAATCTGATATTGGTGTGTACATTTGCACTAACAAAATACTTACTGGTTCTGTCTTTCATTTAAGGACAATGATCCTGTCATTACACACTGTTTTTAACAACACTTCACACTATGCTTTTATGCACCTCTATTCCTATCCTCTTTCAACCCTTTCACCTCCGGAATAATATACCGTATAATCATGACTTCTTATTTCATCTTCTGCTTTCCACTGCACTTCACTCACACCTAGAACAGTCACTCTGTTCTTCTGCACCTCCTTTTTTAATTTCTCGAATTTGCCTCTTTTATTCAAGTTTGGAAGTTATGTACTGTATAAAATTAAACATAAGTAATTTGGAAAAAAAATTAGATAGGCATGATTATTATATGCGTCAAAGATCAGATCTTCAATCCAAATTTTGTAGAACTAACATTAAAAAAAAAGAGTGTAAATAACATGGGGATAGAATTATATAATAAATTATGAAGTAATTTAAAGAATTTAAACTCTACTGTACACAAATTTTCAGAAGGACACTAAAATTGTTTTTATCGCAAGAGACCTTATACACGCTAGTGGAATATTTTTCTTCTTAAGTGTAAACTTGCAAAATATAATTATGTATGAAATGAGGACCTATCTAAGAAAATGAAATTGAAATAGGCACTTGTGTATATTCAAAGTGTGGTACACAAATTCATTAATACTGTATCTAAATGAAGTGAATAATGTGGTATTTATGAGACAATTAGTAACTTAATGGATTTGTTAACATGTAATGTCCCTGTTATATAGCAGCATACATTAGTGCCAAGTGTGATGATTCATATGAACATGTGGATGTTTAGAGATTGTATTGATATGTCCTATACAAATTATGTCAGGAAGGATGAATACAATACAATAAATTAACAAATAGATATGAAATGGAAGTAGAAAACAAGCTCCAAGTTAATGATAGGTAGGCCTACATTTAATTTTGGTTGCCAGAAGGTAGGTTCAGGCCCTGGTGTGTTTGAGTCCCTCCCACCCTATGTCAAAGTACCTATATCCCTGTTCAACAAAAATATTTAGCTGCTAAAGGGAAATCTAAAAACAGAAATGGAACGCTAGTTGTAAATAATATTCTTTTCCAGTCAATGTAGACTACATATAATATAGCATTAATGTGTGGAGCAGCATAAATTAAACTGTGAAACGACGGTGGTCTTTGGACCACTGATTTAGGGATTAGGAAGTTATATTTACATGCCTACCTTCGGTATAACAAATTATACATAAGTAAGACTAACATATAAATGGGAGCAACATGCTAGGTGAATTCAAATAACTTAATTTTAAATGCAACTATAACAAGTGTGAATACTCTAAACTGAGTTTTATACTTACAAGAAGACTAAGCAAACTGGGAACATTCAGAACCCATTCAATAGGATCTGTTGGTAAGGCCCAGCAATCATTGTCAGAAAGAAATTTTCTCAGCAGAGCATAGACAGTTACTGGCAGAACTGGAAATCCTGCAGAATACAGTAAATTTATAACCAGTACACTATATACATAGAAAATGGTGGTAACTTTCTTGGAAAACAGCTTAAAATTGGAGGTAAAGGCAAAGGTAAAGGTATGGGAAAATAAAGTCGTCTCTGTACACTTCACGACGGCATATGGATGAGTGGAGGTATAGCTCCACGTGATCTTAACCTCTTCACTGGATGGAAGTGAGTTGTCAGCTCCATGGCCTGGCCACTTTACACCTAGGGAAATAGCCACCCTTATCCACTGATTATGAGGCTGGGTGGAACAAAGAGCAGGTCTAGATGTTTTTGAGAAGAGAAAATGTCCTTCAGCTAAAAACAGTCAACCTAATATTCCTTAATCATATAACCCAAAGCCCATTTACTGTACTGTCTACGAAACTCCGTGAGGAGAAGGGTTACTTGCTGGAGCAGGTGTTCAATGCTGATAGAAACGGATGCCAGCTTGCACATTCATACATAAACCGAGAAGTCTGTTCCTGGATTTAAGTTGGCCAAATATCGCACCGTCCTTCTAAAGAGTGTTCTTTATCCTGCTTGATAGATAAGCGGCAAGCCGACGCTCCGCCAGCATTGCGTCGTACGCCACGTCTTGGTTGACGTGGCAGTCTGTGAACAGAGCTATGCGAAGTATCGCTGTGACAATAACCATCAGAATGTCTAATAAAAACTGTCCAGTGCTACAGCAGATGCCGAAAACTTTGGCCTCCTGGTGAAATGCATTCAGTTTACCTGTGGAACACGTTGTTATGAATTGTCTGGAGTTCTTCCAAGTAAACAAAGTGATTTGTGACTTTTTATTTGTGGGGAAGTTTAAAAGATAAAGCGTGTAAAACAAAACCCCACATTTGGAATAACTAAGAAACGACACCCGCCGCGAGGATTCAACACAAACTATGAGAACCTAACCTGTATTCACTGTATTCACTAACTCTGCTTGCGTTAGCCGCGGCAGTTTTCATAAATGTAACCACTGTGGTTGGTGAGGAAAGGCGTATTCGAAACAGATCATCAACTAGGTTAAATGATTTGTTTCTGTAGAAAGAAATGTACTCACCCCATCCAATTACATAAAATAATATGAGGCTTCTTTCCTCAGCAAAAGCAGTGGAAATCAGACGATGCAAGTAGAATCCTTCACAGAACATCCACATATAATTCGTGAGCCGGAAATACTTAGTAAGCAGTAGTATTAGTTTACAGTAAGGACCATTCTGAAAGAATGAACAAAAGTGGTTCATTGTTATATGGGGATATTACATTTGTGTCCTGCTCACAAATGGGCAACTACAATTTGGAAGTCAGATTGAAGCTATCTAAAATAAGAATGATTTTTTTTTGTCTCAAAATCATTCAAGAATAGGATATGGGGATCTCTGAATTTCTCTGAACAAACATGTGATATTTTTGTAGTTATGTCTTAACAATGATGATCTGCAGCTTAGGTGTTAAAATCATTATACCTCCACCCTACGTAAAACCAGAGAATTGGATAACATGGGCACACGTGCTCACAACTAGCTTATGTTAGCAGAACCCATAAGTTCAACACTGTTCATGAGAAAACCACCAATGACACAATCCTGAGCTACTGCCATCCACCTCAAATTCACACAATTTGTCTTAGGTCAGTTGTTACATTAATTGTAATTGTAATTTATTTCAAATTCAAACAGATCCAAGTACAGGTCAGTTCACAAACCATTGGATATAGAATGTGTCATAAAATCACAAAAAATTTTCCAATTATTCATTGAAACAAGTCAAAACAAGCATAATAAAAGAAATATATAAAACACAATCATTACTCACAGGTAAAAAATAATTACAATTATGTTTGAAATGCATGCAGACAAAAAACATATTAACAATTCATACAATAGAATTCCTCCAATTTATAAAAACAGTGCGAAACCAAATATCTTCTTAAAGTTCTCTTAAATATTTTAGGCGACTCTACAAGCTCTTTTAGTTCAGATGGTAATTTATTAAAAATTTTAATACCAGTGAAGTATGCGCCATTTTGATACAAGGTTAATGAAGAGGTGGGAAGATGAAGATTATCTCTTTGTCTGGTCTGTACATTATGCCTGTCATAATTTGTGATAAAAAGATTTCTATTCTTTGAGACAAATAACAAGTTTTTGAATATGTATTGAGATTTCAGTGGTAAGATTTCTAACTGTTTAAAGAGATCCCTACAAGAAGTCCTATTTCCATGTCCTGTTATTATTCTAACAGCTCTTTTCTGTAATGTAAAGAGTTTTTTACTGTTTGTGGATTGTCCCCAGAATATAATGCCATAAGATAAAATAGAATGAAATAGGAGTAATAAATCATTATAAGAGATGAAAAAGACATATAGGGTTTGGCTGATCTCATCATATAACAAACACTGCTCAATTTCTTCATAACATTATCTATATGTAGATTCCAGGACAATGTATTATCTATTACCAAGCCAAGAAATTTAATATCTATCCATCTCCTTCTTGATCTTCAAAATGATACTTATAAGATATTTTCCCACAAGAATACTATGTGTGTCTCTTATTTCCTTCATCTTAGCAGCGTATGCCCTGCCCATGAAGCTTGTAACTATGTTGGGTATAGGCAAGGCAAGAGTAATGTGTTTTTGATGGATCATAAATTTTGGATGACAAACCACAGGGAAGGAAAATTAACATAATCAGAGAACTGAAGAATTAAAAACACAGAATGCCAAAAAAATTACAGCGGTATATTTACCACCAAATAATTGATACTACACATGCAAATATTGATGGATGTAAGTGGATGCGATCTAATTCAGAAGGTAAAACATATCATTCATATTTGGGAATGTACTAATACATGGAATAGTATATAGTTCGTAGCTTGACTTTACTTTCAGTGAAGTCCTGAAGGACAGTTTTTGACACCAGACATTATGTGCATGATGACACTAAACTGGGGAAGCTTAAAGGATTATGAGAAACAATAAAAATGCATGATTATAAGATTGGTGTTGTTGCTCACAAACAATGCAAGGAAACCCTGTATCTGTGATGATGTTTCATTGCATCAGTCATCAGCAGACACTCTGCAGTAGAGTTATGGGACGGATTTCTGTAATGGATTTTGCAATGAGGTGGGATAGGTATGAATAAATGTTATTCTCAAATGCAATATTTAATTTTTAGGCACATTTGCAAAATTGCGAAAAGCAACTATTAGTTTGGTCATGAGATATTTTATGTTCAACGACTTTTTTTTTTTTTTCGAAAATCATGCCCTCTATGAGATAATGTGGAAAAATGTGGTACAGCCGGGTAAGCCACAGATGACAATAAAATACGGCGCATGCGCTGTGCATGCTGGATAACTAAGGCTGCAGAAACACAATCATAATATGTAATTCCTATTGCTTTTCCACGACAAGAATGATAGGTAAACACACCTCAATGTTAAGTTTATATGTACATAGCCTTTTTCACATTCAGCTACAAAAGAGACAAGAAAAATAACGACAGAGGTAACAATTTTTAGCTTCTTTACACTAGTTATGAGCTAAGTAAAGGATTTCACAACAGTCACACTTAGAGGATATCAAAGGATAGCTTTTTGTTTTCAATTACTGGTAAATAAAATGTGGGATTATTATTACTGAAACTTACAGAAAATTTGCCTTGTTCTATTTATACATTAAACTGTGTACTTTAAGTCAGATAAGTAAGGATGGGTCAGAATCACTTATGCATGTAACACTGTAGTTTTTAAAATGTCACTGGCTATAGAGATAAGAAAAATAAGAACAAAACAACAATGTTTAACTATTTTTACTGGTTGTGAACTAAGCAAAATATATCACAGTGGACTCACTTAACACATATTAAAAGCATTTCTGAAATTATAAGTAGACAAAATACTAGATTAATACTAAACTTAATGAATTTTTGCCATGTTATTCACACAAGCCTTCATTTTATACAAGTCTTCTATTACTGAACATTCAGTCAGCTATACAATTCTCCTTATATGAGCAGTAATGGTCAGTACGTATCAACTTACAGATTAACAGCCCATAACAGACATCTTGGCAGCCTTATGCATCTTGTGCATTTATCCTAGATACACCTCCCCAACATAACATACAACCACACTGGTAGCATAAACAAAACACCAATAAAACCAACATTAATTGATATCCTGCATTACATCAAAATTCAAGGTAATTTGGAATTAGGAAGAAGATGGATAGTTTTCACCAAAAAATCAGAATACTGTTTAATTAATTGAAATCTTCATATGAACTGAAGTTTTTATGCAGCTACCTAAGTATCTCAAAGTCTTTCAGAATTGCATGGTTTAAACGTATTATATTTATCAAAGTAGGCTATTTTAACTTTATGAAAACACTCTCTCACATTTAGTTTTTAAATATACTAAATCAAATGTAATTCTTACTCATAAGAGTATGTCAAATATCATATTTTTAACACAAGCATGATACAAAAGTAAATCCAGTAGCTATTTCCTACGTTATATATGAATCATTTTCCCGACGATGGCAGAGATCAGGCCAGAACATGCAGGAAATAAAATTATAAACAAATAAAAAAAGGATTATTGTTGGCCTCAAGTGTACAGAGATAGTGTGTTATTGGTGACAATTGTAATTTTTTGTACGGAAAATATGAAGTTTCAAAGTGATAGATGTTAATCTTTCTCACTAAATTGCGTACAAAGAAAAACTTAATAATTTAAAAAAGCAAAGTTTGTACACATAATAATTAACTGAAATTCCAGTTCTCCACCTCCTTTATTCTTATAATTAAGTCTTACTTAATGCCTGTAATAATACGTACATTATATGAATCTTGTACATGTACCTTTAATAAACATAACAAATACCACGATGTCAACAAGAACAAGAAATGTTAACACTTTAACTGACATATGAAAGTTAGTCCATTGCCAAAAGCAAATACTGAATTATTATTATCATTACATTCAGCTTCTAAGCGAAAGGATATGATATTATGGTTTACATTATAAAATACTGTAGTATTGTATGGTAACATATAGATTGCTCTTTTTATTAATCTATATATTGTTAGCTAATCACTGAAACAACAGTGGTCGTAGGCTATATGCATGAAACAATACGTAGTCTCCCAGCCATACGAGATAGCCGGAATGGAGAAAATCGAGAGTAAGAAGAATTTTAAGATACAATTGTAGCCTTACTCAAGTATTAACTTCCATATTTCTTAGTTGATAATTTAAAATTTTGCTGCTTCAATCATCACGGCTTTTAACACATCAAATATTATCATTAGTATTAAGGCACTGCATTTTCTGAACTTCAACAACGGAAATGGCATCCTATAAATTTACCTGCTTTAAGCCTGATTCCCTTATATTGTCTGCATCATCATATGAAGTCCACAGAACACCAGTTTTGAACCATATTTCAAAAACAGCATTGAACAGCAAAGATATGAATAGGTTCTTGTGAAGTGCTATTCTGTGTCCATGCAGTTGTCTGGAAAAGAAATGAAACACTAGATAAAATGTATGTTCATTAGTTTTTGCTTTATTCTTTGAACAACACCATGACAAGATGTACACACTTGTGACATGCGTAAGTCATGCTAATATTTCTTGCATACTGCACAACTTCCCATTATCCTTTATGAGTGTGAAACTTGGTTTTGCAGACTAAGGGGAGAACATAGAGTGTCACAACAGAAGCGTAAAACCCAGCACATCAACACATTCACCAAAAGATTCATAGTATCTACCGAATGTCTACAGGCTCTACAACAAGTATCAACATATAATAAAAAGATATAAAGAAACGCAATCGCCCTGCAAAAAGGATAGCGGTGCACTAGGACAGTGGACTACAGGTCACACCTCCCTAATCCGGAATTCAGGACACCTCCCATCGTCCTACATGATCTAAAGAAAACCACAAAAAATCTATGATATCCGTGGACAAAGTCGCGCGCTTTTTTCTTAACTTACTTTAGTATTTTTTTCTTTTTTCACTTTCCTCATCTAAGTTGCATGTTTAATGTAAATTTCCTAAATCTTCACGTGTTTTAGTCATGCACAATACATTCTAGGGTTACTTGGCATCACTAAGAAGGGGTTATATTTAGCAGTCCCAGCACAAAGCATCATAGATTTCACTGTTTTTTTCTAGAAGTAACTTATTGTTGTATTTACCCTTAAATATATGCCGGTGCATTAAAACTGTGTACAACACCGATACTTTATTTTACAATGTCCTATGTAAGGTGTTTTGGTACCATAATACGCTGATCACCCATGGTTTGGAAAATTTCATAACCTGGCGCCAACCAGGTCGCAAGGCAATCAGATTATTGAGGTGTGACTTGTATGTCATACATAAAATAACATCACATACTAAGACAGAACATAGTTAAAACATACCACGGAACAGACAAGTAATTAACACAAAACATAGCACTGACATGTGGGAAACCATACTTTATTCTGTCATGAAGACTCTAATGGACCAGGTTTATGTGCTATTGTTCATTCCTTCTGCTGTCTGCCTTATGACAGGTCCATAGCCTCTTCCAAAGCGAGTTCTTCACAGAGTGCAATCTGGTGCTTCATCTTTCAATTCCAGTATCCTGTCTTTTCGTTAAGGTTATCCAGTAGCTGCTTACGTCTTCTTCCTCGTCTTACCGTCACTTCCATCCTTATCTCTTTCTTTCCTTCAATAACATGTTTTAGAAGGCAGTTTCTACGCAAGATGTAACCAATCCAGTTAGCCATCCTTCTTTTCATTGTGTGTAGGATGTTCCTCTCCTCCTTGACTCTTTGTAATACTTCTTCATTTCTCACATGATCAGTCCAACTGATCGTATCCATCCTTCTCCAGCACCACATTTCAAAACTTCCCAGGTATTTCTGATCTACCTTTTGAAGTGTCCAAGTTTCAGCACCATACAGAGCTATGCTCTAAATGTAGCACTTTACTAGTTTCTTCCTTAAATTGAAGTCCAATCTTCTGGTGAAAATGGCCTTCTTCTTGTTGAATGCTGCTTGTGCCATGGCAATCTGGATTTAATTTCACATGTACATTATGCAACATTTGTTATCATGCTACCCAAATATTTGAAATGTTCCACATTCTCCAATTGCTTTTGGTTGCCTTCAGATTCTCATTACCTTTGATTCCTTCCATTCCACAGTATCTTCCAATTTCAGTTAGTCTATCAATCATGCCCTATAACATTGTTTCTTCCTTAGCCAGTAGCACAAGGTCATCTGCATATTTCACAGTGCGAATTATTTGTCCTCCTATTTTGAAGTCTCCAAACCCTTCAAGAGCTTCCTTGGTAAGGTACTCGCTGGATGAGTTGAACAGAATCGGTGACAAACAGCAACCTTGTCTAACTCCTCTTCCAATCTTCACACTTCTCGTCTCCCCTTGGCCCAGTCATAGTTTAACACTCTGATCCATTTATAATTTACTGATCAATCTTCTTTTGTGCCAGTCGATACCAGTTCCCTTTACGATCTGCATCAATTTGGTCCTGTTTACACAGTCAAATGCCTTCTGACAGTCTAATTCCTCATCTATATCCAAAGTTCGTTCTGATATTATTCTCAGCATCCCAATTGCATCCTTAGTTCTTTTTCCTCCTCGAAATCCAAACTGATCTTCTGCAGGTACATCCTCAATTTTCCTTTCAAACTTTCTTCTAAGTATCCTCACTACTATCTGTGCTGCATGTGTGATGATGCTGATTGTGCAATTGTCACTGCATTTTGTAGCTTTTGCCTTGTTCTTTAAGGCAATCATTGTAACTTCATTGAAATCCTTGGGCCACTCTCCAGTCTCATATATGTTGTTGATAAGCTGTGCCATTATTCCGAGACCATCTACTCCCGAAACTTAGAGTACATACACAGGTACATCATCATCTCCTGTAGTCTTCTTATCCATCATCTCCTTGATAACTTTTTCCACTTCACTTTGCAAAATATCAGGTCCTTTCTTGTCTCTATCTACATCCTCTTCAGATTCAACTTCTAGGTTTCATATTCATTCATGCTGAGCACAGGGATAATTTTACTTTTTTTGCTTTACCAGCAACAGTTTTACAGGTTCAGGGGCCCCAAGCGAAGCCACATTTTGGGGCTCTATAATGTTTAGCTGAAATAACTGTTACAATAATGAAAGCTTGTTTCCACACTACTACTGAAAAATGAGCATTTTAATTTGTTTTCTCGGCTTACCTAACAACACTATAATCATGTAAAATTCTAGAGTCAATGGAAATGATAGTGAAGCTTGAGTTGAGAGAAACTGGAAGGTGACATTCATAGTATACTTAAAGGTACATCTGCCGCAAGAGAAGAGTAAGATCACTAATAACCTCAGTTAGTCAATCAACTGGATCAAGGTGTGATACATGAATCTCGCGAAAAAGAAATATGTGCACAACCCGCTTACCACGACGCTACCTCCGTTCGGGAATAAGTGTGTAAGGAAATGTTGAAAGTAGTCTTTACTGAAATGGAATATTATAAACGAAATTAACAAAGAAAGTGTCACCTTGAGTGAAAGTTACGTAAGGTATATTCGATTACAATTTCACCTAGTTCTTTACACTCTATGTGTGTTCAACATAGAAAAGGAAACAAGAAAATTCAGCAATTTTTTGAATGGCCTTTGCACTGCTTACCACAGCGCTGCTGAATACACGACAATATAGAATCTAGATTATTATTATTATTATTATTATTATTATTACTGCTATTATTTTTATCACCTTTATACAGGGTATTACAATTACATACCTGGAACAAACCATGTCTCTAGGGTCTGTAATTTTACAGCTATGTTACAATATGTGGTACATGTAATGTTATTTCCCACGATACACGTTTTGTATTATTATTATTATTATTATTATTATTATTATTATTCAGTACATGAGAGACTTGACGTGTCCACACCTTTGATGTCCAGAAATGTAATGCTTATATTTTCAAGGGTTGAAGGGTCCTGGAAAATGAAGGCGGTTCCTTCCTTTGAAATGCTGGGAATCAATAAACGACTTATCGTAAAAACCTAGGAGCCAAGAGTCGTAAAGGCAACCTATGTTTTAAATTTTGTATGAATATTAGATATGATGCAATAATATATCACCAAAAATAATTATGAACTAGAGCAAAGTGTAGGCATAGCATTACTCACTTATTAGTGCCAACTGCAGTGTAAGCTGGACAACAGATTTCCTTCTGTTCTTTTACTATCTCACAATTGTAGCAGCATAAGGCATAGTAGACATCCCTAGCACTTTCACTTATACTGATCGTATTAAATATATTAATCAGCTTAAAATTCTTTTCTTCCTTCTTCCCTGGAAGTAAATGTTTATAGGGCACAACATATTCAGTTCATAAAATAAAGGCACTTGCACTTCCTTCGTGTATAAAATGAAATCCTGTGTTGCCATATATTATGTTAAATAAATATTTGCCTGCACTTTTTCTTCGAAGAGTCACTGGTCATAATGGAGGGTTCTCAAAGAAAGTATTTTCTATATACAAAATAGAATGTCACTGCAGTGCTGTTGCATCAGTGTGCTCCTTAAATAATTATTTACTCGTTCTGAGCAGAAAATTACCTCTCTTCAGAAGCAATTGACAATGGTATTGTAAGGAAAATTTTAAAATAGTTGCTATACTTGGAAATGTTACATGAAATTCACCAATTACGTATCTGTATATGCCTGAGGGTGCTGCTGACCTTTCTATCTTAATGCAGTGAATAAAGTGACATACCTCATTTTCGAAGTCATGCATGTCGATGTCACCTTTATAAATACCTTAAACCTTTTTAAACTGGTATAATTTTCATGTTCATCTAAACATTAGTCGAAGAAATTTCCAAAATGGCCAAATATGTCTGAAGGTTTCAATTTCTGTCACTAATCCGTCGCAAACAACTCAGAACGTCTCCACAATAGTTTTCCCTATTCCCTGTACAAGGACTTCAGCGTTTCTTATTTGGTTTGATTTATAAAAAAGGTTTTCCTTTTCTTCTGATGTTGAATTAAATTGGGCTGTTTGGAATCTCGAGCTTGTGAGTTTTCCTTTAAGATAGAGGCTTCTTTTAAAGTGCAAGGAAATTTGTTTGTAATCTTAAAAATACAACTTTTCAGGCAGTTCAGTAACTCAATAGCCTTAAATAATGCGACATCCGACTTTCTATTTGATTTGACTTTAAACAGTCGAATCCACATCACAGTGAAAATGGCAGTTTCATATTTTTCGAGGTCATAGCCAATGACTGTTTCAACATTTGTAAAAGGCATTTATGATCCATTTATAGCTCTGTCTGTTAAACACGTTTGATTTCCGAGTAATTTGTTTTCAAAGCCTTCACAGCATCCGCGTGTGCGGACTATCTCATGTCACATATTTGTTTAACACTCAGACAGGCATTATTCCCTTTCCACTGTGAAAAAGCATATTACGTCAGTGCGTGGATGCAGATAGGAACATATACAGATTTTGCATAAACTGCGAAAAAAAAATGTATAGTGCTTTAACAAGATCCTGCTGCGCATTTCCCTACAAGGTTCAGTGAATGGGTGCAACAAGGTACAAACATGGCTGAGGTGCTCCCGATCTTTAGTCGTGCCTGTCAGTCAACCCAGACACTTTTCTGCCATGTTTGCAAGACTGTCGAAATTCATACCACGATAGTTACTGATACATATCCCACACCTTTCAAATACTTACAATATTGCTTTCTCCATACGATCAGAAAAGAGACATGATGGGAACAAAACAGAAAACCCACTTCACAATATACCCTTCTCTGTTATTTTAATTGATAAACGTGGTTAATATCTGCAATAATAAGAACTTACAAATAGAGTAGATAATACAGTCCAGCACATCTATTTTATTACAGAAACAAAAATCCTCTATTTATAAAAGTGCTACACGTTTCGACCTGGTCAAATCATCATCAGTCTTATAAAAATATATAAAGGAAGTCAGTTGTATTCCTGTAGTGTTGCATCATTTATTGTTCTATTCATTTATTTCGTAATGTTTATCCTTTCAGAATATTCACAAACGAAAGCCTGTCTTCCTCTACGATTATCTGGAAATACTTTTCATGTATAACATTAAATGGACATAGCTATCTGACAAAATGAGCCATTTTGTCACAGTTTAGTTCCCTTTTTTGTAATTCTGAGGAAATAAGATTCACTTAGTCCTCTATTGTACATCACATTACCATGTTTATGCTCTTTACTTAAAGTGTCCATACTTCCTACATTCTCTGGTTCATTAACTAAGTATTGTTCTGTTGTGTCTGATGTTAAAGCATCTGGCCACAATGCAATGTCTTCTAAAACTGCAGTGTGTCCACCATTCTTAGAGTTTGATCTCACTGACTCAACAAGTCACTGAATGAAATTTGTGTATTTAAATTAGCTTTATTTCAGAGTTATTTCCGTGGGAATAAAGTGACCGCCGTGTGAATTTCACCACTCATATCCAAGAACGAGTGGAGCTATGCCTGTACTCCTCCCTATATGCCTTCATAGCAGAGACAGATTTTCATCTTACTTTCACTTGAATCGACAGTAACACATTTCAGGTTTTCTAATTATCACCTGTTTATGTGGTTGGGAGCGAAATTGACGAAATTATTGTTGAATTTTTAAGCGTTTCACTAGAAGGGCGCTTCTTGGCTTCCAGTTTTTTGTACAATAACTTTAAGCTGTTTTTTTCATGCTCTTCTTTTTATTTTCTAAATTTCTGACATCCAGATAAATACTGACATTTCCTCTTCTCGTTATACGTCACAGAATTTAAAAAAAAAAAGTGCAAGATCACAGGACACTGATTGCACCTATGAACACTCAGTGCACTTGGAATATCAATTTATGACGCTTTAGGTTTTCTCGGAATTTACGCTTTATTTTCCTAGTCATTACCAAGGAATTTACCCGATTTCACGCTTATAGTTTTTTTCTCAAAATTTTTATCTGCACCAAGAGAATTTGAATGTAAAAAAATTGGCGCGTTGGGCGAAAACGGCGTCCGGCGTAGCACAGCTAGCGACATCTCAGTCACATCTTCCTGAACCAAATATTGAAGTAGTTAAGAGAGGTTTTTGTGTAGATGGCAGAACTTTCGACAGAAACAGAGGTCAAATTTGAATGCATCATCCGTAACTGATAGTGCTCAAATGCTTACCGTCGTAAATTGGCTCTTGCGTTGTAGCGATAAGCATGGAATATGTAATTAGTTTTGCAGATCAAATTATATTGTGCACTAAGCGTAATTTCATGGCAAAGGATAAGATATGGATGAAAGAAAGCGGAAATAATGTACGAAAAATGATACAGATAGACATTTTAATGAAAGCTGGTGTACATACTGGATCACGTGTTGACCTGGCAGTGCAGCTGGAAATGTCAGGGTCTATATTAAGCACAGCTGTGAAGAACCATAAGCTCGCAGTACACAGTGCATCACTAGGTTATTATCCTTACTTTGTGACCAGCAAACCTGACCCTCGTTTGTTGTTTCCAGTTTAAAACGTACGATGATGTCTGATACGCGTGTTCAGCTATCATGGTGTCGTGCGTGCCATCACTTTGCGATGATACTGTGAGAAGGTTGTTTTCAATGTGCATGTATGTGCCATCTTTCATTAACATTGTAAACATCTTCAAACTTCCGTATTTTAAACGGCTTTCCAAAGTCATTTGCTACATGGCAATCCACTTTTCATAACGCATAATTTTCATTTCTCGGATTTTACACCATTTAGGTGGTCCCTACAAAAACGTAAAATCGGGGGTTTACTGTACAAACTTCTGAACTAAAGAGTCCTAAGTATTTTAAAAATTCAAATTACTGTCATTACCTGTATAAATGAAATATGACCAGAGCAGGCAATACAGCAACTGCTGTAACGGCATATGCAGCAACTCTCATGTACAGTCTGCGCTGTATGATATTGTGAATACTGCATGATGAGTAGTCGGTCCACTGGATACTTCGGTTCTTGGGATGGCCAAGCCAACGTCCATCTCCTTCACACGTCTTCCTTACAGTTACTAGCAAAAGGATGTACACATTAACAACAGACATTGCATAATAATAATGTTGGGATCGGTGCATATTCACTGAGAGTGAGATTAAAAACAATTTTGGAACATGATTCTCCGGTGTGCAATGTGTCAAGCACATACCCATGCATTGTTATGTACCCTGATATTTCTCATAGCTATGTGTTTACTCCGCTACATCCACTACAGACCTAATGAGGCAAAGTAAACCAATATACAGATCACAGAAATTAAAACAAACAAATACACTGTTTTGAGGGAGAAACACTTAATTGTCTATAATTGATTTGTTGTAGACAAATTATAGACAAGTAGTTGTCTCTCCCTAAAAACACTGTGTGTGTTGCTCTCAATTTCCGTGTTTAATAAAGAAACAGGCCTACACAGTAATGTGCAACGCTATAAGGTAAAGGTAAAGTTCACCCTAGAACAGGCCATGAGGGTCCAAAGGGGGAGTAGAGGTATAGCTCTACTCTTTCTTTAACCTCGGCGCTAGATGGGAGTGGGTGGTCAACGTCACGCCCTGGCCGCTTTACCCCCGGGAATGACCCGGTACCCATTGTACAGGAGGCTGGGTGGGCCCCAGGGCCGGTCTGGACGGTTGCGAGCTATAAGATAAACTAAAATACTTATTGCAGTCATAGCGTTATTAACACTGTGTTGTAGGCAGTAAGTTGGCACCACTGTTATAGGAAGCACATGCTGCCTGTTCTCTTCGGGTGCCTGCAAAATGCTGGCCCCCATCTACCAGACAACAACTCAGTGTCATAAACCAGAAGACCAGATTATGAGTGTCCACTGACACAATAACGTCAGATCTTACATTTGCACACTAAAATATATGATAAAAGTTTTTTGGTGCTCACAGCTTGTTGGTGAAGAGTCAAGTCTTCTGGGATACGATGACGATGTCACAGAAATACAGGAAAATAAATAAATGTGAGAAAAGATACATTTGTTCATTACTTGACACATGGAACTGCAAATACTCGTAGTAAAACTCTTGCACATTGCACTGTTTTCTACCAAGGATGTAAGTATTCTGGAAACAAATACACTTTCAGAAGATCTTTTTTCCACTCCTGATTTCTCCTTTGCCAGCACACCTCGACTTCTGGTATCAGTGATAACCACTATGAACATGTGATGTTGGCACACTGGATTATTTCAAGTGCTCCGGAAAATTATGTGAGAAATGGGTGAAACAAATAGTGAGCTAAGAAAGTGAATAAGGTGCTTGGCTTCTGGTTTATTTCCGTATTTCGTACAGTATTGGTATGTCAAAAATCATATTAATCGCAAAACATTTTAAAGTCCACACATCTGTATGAATTCATGGCATAGTACGTACTTATGCTCTGGGACAATTTTAACATTTCTTACTAAATTATAAAAGGAAGGCCATGACACTGAACCTAATGAATACCTTTACAGGCCAATTATAACTGTATATATTCTCCCAGAAGAGTCGGGACGGGTCAGTTGGTGTAATGGCTAGGCCACGAGATGAAAGACCAAAGAACTGTTGTTCCCGGAAGGGGAATAAGTGTCCGGACTGTCTCTGGGGCACACCAGCCTAATATTTAATGGGCACCAGGCGTTCTTTCCTTCAGAATATTTTCCTGGCGTGTAAAGCTGACCAACCACTTACAACTAGTCCAGAGGGCAAGAACAAGTGCAGCTATAACTCCTTTACCCATGCACCTTTATGTCATGCAGAGGGACTACTTCACCTTTCCTTTATCTTCTTTCACAGCATAAAATTTAGTAACTGTTTTATCGGTGCACACATATTCACTCACGTTCGCAGCTGTCTTCTGTTGTTCCAAATCGTATAAATGTGGGGCATGGTTGCTGTTGCGTGCTGTGAGGTGGTGTATCTGGCCAGCACATCCAGCCATCCCATATACCAGGGCATGAGTCACTTCCTGTAATGAGATATTCATCAGAAACTCAGTTGCAACCGTTCATCGTATAAGCATGTTCGTCAACGAAAAACTCAAATTTTAAGAAACTATTTTCACCATAGATACAGGGGGTGAAAATATTGGAAGAGATATACTCTGTTTAATATTTACTTAAGTGTCTAATTTTGAAAAGGAGTATCAGGAATGGGAAGAAATTAATAGTTTTGTTTCTAAAATGACAAATGCCACTATTTAGATCAATTGAATTAAACATGTATCATAGCATCTGACGATTTTCCATTACCATTTGAGCTTTCGTGTAGTCTACAACATGGATACAAAGTACTGAGTCGCTCCCATAAAAAAAAGGATTATAATAGAAGGCGAATTGTCTGAAGTTATAATTTCATAATTATTCCTGGTGCATTTAAAATCGAGAGACAATAAGAAAGCAAACGTGCCAGAATTGTTACGCTCTGCAGACACTTGGACCGCAAGAACACGATCCTGCTGTGAAAACAGCCACAAGTATTTATTCTTAAAATTGTTAGTATCTATGTCTATCCTGAACGATAATTTCAATTCGCTTTGCTTTGTTTAAGTAATACATAATCATTTCGGCCGCACTATGGCCCTGGGGTCGACTCAGCCTCTAACAGAAATGAGTACCAAGAGTATTTCCTGGGGTAAAGGCGGCCGGTACGTAGGGCTGACAAACTTACCACCAACATGTGCCGATTGTCTAGAAATCTGGGAGCCTCAACCTCCTGGAACCCTAAGGGCCTGTCCAGGCCTGTAATGGGATTGCTTTGCTTTGTTTAAGTAATGTTTTTATGTATTCATGGAGAATGACGTTCAAATATTATGAAAACTTTTATCGTTTCATTCTTGCATAGAAAATAAATCGTGTATCAACCAACATACAATGAATGAGGAAAATAAAATAATCAGAATCAAATACACTTAACAACACGAAAAGTGATTTGAGGTTTTCACAGCGTGATTGTTGAGGAAGCAGGTCTTCTGGGTTGCTGCGCCATGTGTTTGGTAAATCCCTCCCGACGTTTCGAAGAAACGTGCCGCCTTCAACTTCAGGGCTTTTAGTAAATTGACGGATGTAACCCTGAAGATTAAAGCAGTACTTTCCTTCGAAACATCGGGAAGCAATTACCCAACCACACAGTGCAACAACCCGGAAGTCCTGGTTTCTCAATATGAAAAAGGCTTGCAACGAATTATGTCTTCCGTTTTTGTGTCGTTTCCATTGGGTAGTGCGGTAAGGATCCCGCGTAACTAGCGATCAGACAGACCTATCTTCTGCATCGTCTTCCCGCTCTCTCTCGCTTGTTACACAAGCGACAGGGAAGTCTGGCTCTATTATCTGCGCATTGCTTGTAGGAGAGGGATGGAGCTAAGTTAAAAAAGACACGCTGCTGAGAGCGAACCACATTGCTTTCTCTCTCACACAGACACACACGCTTCAAGCGGCAAGGTATTGCACGATATAATCCGCATCCCTAGCCTTTTAGCAAATCATTTGTACAAACTGTGTAATACAAAGTAATGATTTTCGGAAAGAAAGATTTACAGCTTTTCTCTCCTTTTAATTGAGAAAGGAAGTAATTTCTTCTATTTCAGTGACATGGCGGCGCAATACCTGCCATACCGGAAAATTTGCCACTGGTCGGCGGGAGAAGCTCCGAAGTAGAAAAAAATATTTTATGTAGTAGGCCTACTTACCATTCTCAAGGCCACTAACTGCTATCATGTGTCTGCAGCAGTCCGCAGCCCTCACGCAACATGTTCTCCATTTATCTGCTGCAGCCGTACTTACAAATGTGCCTAGCAGTGGACTTGCAAGCGTTAAACTGTCTTCCACCTAAAGAAAACATTTTGCTTATATGCTGTGAAATCCATGAAAAGATATATCTATATCCATATCTATATCTATCTATATATATATAGAGATAGATATATATTTCCTGCAGCCATATATATATATATATATATATATATATAGGGCTGCAGGAAGTTCCCTATTACAAATATATGGGACATATAAACTATAAAGCACCAAGCCCAAGAGGCATATGGGGAGTAGATGTATAGCTCCACATATTCGCATCTGCATAATATGGACAGCAGCCATCTTCAAGCCCCGGCCGCTTTATCCGCGGCAGAGGAGCCCCAGAACCCACTGAACTGAAACCTGAGTGGGTCCCAGACAGAGGCTGTACGTTTTTCAGTAGAGAAAAATTTTTTCCAGCAGCCGGTAATCGTTACCGATTTCGTTGAGCCTATAGTCCTATAGTCCTATAGATCAGTTTGGATTTAGGATAGGAAAAGGAACTAGGGATGCAATTGGGATGCTAAGAATAATATCAGAACGAACCTTGGTCATAGATGAGAAATTGTGTGCTTGCTTCATAGACTGGCAGAAGGCATTTGATCGTGTCAACTGGACCAAATTAATGCAGATCCTAAAGGGAATAGGGATAGACTGGCGCGAAAGAAGATTGATCAGCAAATTGTACATGGAACAGAGTGTCAAAATACGACTGGACCAAGGGGAGACGAGAAGTATGAAGATTGGAAGAGGAGTTAGACAAGGTTGCTGCTTGTCACCGAGTCTGTTCAACTTATACAGCGAGTACCTTACCAAGGAAGCTCTTGAAGGGTTTGGAGACTTCAAAATAGGAGGACAGGTAATTCGCACTGTGAAATATGCAAATGACCTTGTGCTACTGGCTAGGGAAGAAAACGTGCCACAGGGCATGGTTGACAGACTAATTGAAATTGGAAGATGCTATGGAATGGAAATGAATGTGGAAAATACTAAGGTAATGAGAATCTCAAGGCAACCGTCCCCAACAAAAATTATGATAGATCAAAAACAATTGGAGAATGTGGAATATTTCAATTATTTAGGCAGCATGATAACAAATGATGCAAGGTGTACACGTGAAATTAAATCCAGACTTACCATGGCAAAAGCAGCATTCAACAAGAAGAAGAATCTTTTCACCAGCAAACTGGACTTAAATTTAAGGAAGAAACTAGTAAAGTGCTACATTTGGAGCATAGCTTTGTATGGGCTGAAACGTGGACACTTTGGAAAATAGATCAGAAGTATCTAGAAAGTTTTGGAATGTGGTGCTGGAGAAGAATGGAGAAGATCAGTTGGACCGATCGCGTGAGAAATGAAGAAGTATTACACAGAGTCAAAGAGGAGAGGAATATCCTACATACAATAAAAAGAAGAAAGGCTAACTGGATTGGTCACATCTTGCGTAGAAACTGCCTTCTGAAACACGTGATTGAACGAAAGGTAGAAGGAAGGTCAGAAATGACGGGAAGACGAGAGAGAAGACGTAAGCAGCTACTGGATGACCTTAAGGAAAAGAGAAGATACTGGAAATTGAAACAGGAAGCACTAGATCGCACTCAATGGAGAACTCGCTTTGGAAGAGGCTACGGACCTGTCGTAAGACAGACTACAGAATGAATGAATAGTCCGAGTAGTCCCGGCTTCCAGTGTAAAGAAATGACCGTCAGTCACGATCGGCCGGTGTACGAATATAGATTCGCGATGAATGAAAAATACAAGAGATGACATTGTTGTGATGATGGTGCATGTGCGGTCTTGATTAATATGAGGGAAGGGTGAGAGATTTGGGAGCATGGGGAGAATGAGTTGTCACGTGACGCAGTTACTGTTACACCCAGTCTTGCGGGGGATTTTATTTCACGAGTGTGCTACTGGGGGCGTGATTTAGAAAAATGGCGACATTCTATTACGTTTTAGCATGTTATGTTGTTGGTCATAGCAGATACATGTCCGTTCATCGTCGAGAAACTCCTCGCTGGGAGCGTGGAGATTCAAGAGAAAGGAAGCAGTGATCAAGCGTATGACGAAATAAAGTAACTTTGCTTTATCTTTTAATATAGCAGGTCTGACTGAGGCTAATTTACCTAATTAGAAGAAAAGCGTTCCTAACTGGTTCTGTGCTCGATCGTACTTCATCACACGTTTGCCAACCCCTTCCTTTCTTGTAACCCACAATAATATTTTAATATTTTTTACAGTGCTTGGGAGCTTCCTGTAAGTAAAGAAAAACTTATGAGTACTACTAGATAGAAGGGAATTGTCAGCCTCATGTTCCGATCGGTTTCACCCACCGGAGAGGAGTCTGGATAGGGCCAATATGTGCCTGCTAGGGCAAACCAAACTAGATAACACGTACTCGTAGAAAACTTTATAAAAAGGCAAAGTGCCAACGCAAACTAAACCAAACCATGCTCAAAATTTTACCAATCACAATGAGAGAAATTAAAAAATATGTCACAATATGCAGATCAGAAGAAATAAATGAGGCTGGGACCGCACGCTTGTTCCCGTTGGCTTTGGTACTACTACTACTACGCCTACTACAAACACTACACTACTAATACCACCACAGCCATTACTACTACTACTAATACCACTACTACTACGCCTACTACAAACACTACACTACTAATACCACCACAGCCATTACTACTACTACTACTAATACCACTACTACTACGCCTACTACAAACACTACACTACTAATACCACCACAGCCATTACTACTACTACTAATACCACTACTACTACGCCTACTACAAACACTACACTACTAATACCACCACAGCCATTACTACTACTACTAATACCACTACTACTACGCCTACTACAAACACTACACTACTAATACCACCACAGCCATTACTACTACTACTAATACCACTACTACTACGCCTACTACAAACACTACACTACTAATACCACCACAGCCATTACTACTACTACTACTAATACCACTACTACTACGCCTACTACAAACACTACACTACTAATACCACCACAGCCATTACTACTACTACTAATACCACTACTACTACGCCTACTACAAACACTACACTAATAATACCACCACAGCCATTACTACTACTACTAATACCACTACTACTACGCCTACTACAAACACTACACTAATAATACCACCACAGCCATTACTACTACTACTAATACCACTACTACTACGCCTACTACAAACACTACACTACTAATACCACCACAGCCATTACTACTACTACTAATACCACTACTACTACGCCTACTACAAACACTACACGACTACTACCATAGCCATTACTACTACCACTAATACTACTACGCCTACTACAAACACTACACTACTAATACCACCACAACCATTACTACTACTACTACTACTACTACTACTACTACCACTACTACTACTACTACGCCTACTACAAACACTAAACTACTACTACCACCACAGCCATTACTACTACGACTACTCCCTCAGGTGGTCAATTCATAACTTCAGGCTTTATGCAAGCCATTTTAAATGTTATCGACAGTTGTTATTGAAACCGCAGCAGTATTTTGGCCTTGCTGATCTTTGCATCTTGTCGGAGTGCCACGTTAAGACCATATGCAGGGTTTCCGGGATCACACCAGGTTTTGACACGATTACTGTGTTGTTGTCTGTGCAATTCCTCTTTGTCTTCATACGCTAATTTGAGGTAGCCTACTTCTGCATGCTGCAATGTCAGTTTTGTTTTGGTGTTGTCTGCTAATGCAACTTCAGGTCTGTTTTGCTGTGCTTACGTAGCAGTTGTCAAATATTTGGTGCCAGTAAATAATGTACCTCTCATCTTTTATTTTACTGTCTGATGTGTATTTATCATACGTGACTGGGATTCTTACTAATTGTTTCTCAACAAGAGTTTCTGATGAATCTCTTTAACTATATCATTTGTAATAATAATAATAATTATTATTATTATTATAACATTGTTGCTGTTATAGTGATGGTGGTGGTAGCAGTATTAGTCGCTGTTATTTTGTGTGCTCATGTTGATTGCTGTGTTCCCATTAGGCTGTAGATTAAGTACAGGTAGGGCTCGGTTTTACGTTGGCGTTAGGTTCCTGAGATTTCCCGCGTGAAATGAAGCGGCGTAAATTGAAGCAAAAATATAATGGGAACATATGTAAATACATTAGGTTCCGTTCCAAGATTTTCAGTAATCAACACAAAATGCTTGAAAATGTTTTATTTTATGAAATTTACTTATTGAAAATTGTATAATCTTTAAGATAATAATGTTTAAGAAAAAGAAAGAAAATTTACTGCTTTCAAAACGAAAGAATAGATGCCTGTTTGGTTTTCTTCTTTTCTGATAATAAGTTATAATATGGCTGTAGAACTCTCTCAATTCCTCTCTTAACGGTTGAGCTCCGCTCCCAGTTGCGGTCGTTGCTACAGAAGATCTCACATCCCTTATTAATAACAGCAATAGCATTTTGTATTGATTTCACTGTTAGTGTCCTAACCGACATTGCAGAGTCAGCTTCACTTTCCTCTGTGTCTTCTTTGGACAATTGTTCAGCTAGCTCTTCTAAATCTTCCGTTGAAAGCTCTTCACCATGACTCTCAATGTGCTCATTTATGTCATCAAATTCTACATCATCTACTCCTTCGCTATCTCTGTCACATTCTCTGTCCTGTTCTCTAGACACCAGTGCATGTTTGTCAGTTCACTTGCAGTTCTTAGTCCGTGGTTAATGTAATTTGCTTTTTCTCGTCGCATTTTATATTCCTTTTTTTTGGCTTAATTATTTAAATTTTAGGCCGTAGTTTATCATTTAGTATTATAGTTTTATTACAATGTAAGATTTATTACAATGTCGGGACCATCTGTGTCTAGGAAGTCGGGCAGAGTCATGACTCATCACCCCCTCCAATCGTGATCTATGAGAGGCGCAAAAGTGAAGCGAGCGTAAATTGAAGCGGCCTAAACCGAGTCCTACAAAGAACAATACTGAATTACTTTGAGCCAGTCTTTCTCAGCGTGTGGATCGCGAAGCTATTATGAGTGTTTGGCGAAACAATTTCATGAAGCTATCTGTTAATAAATCACACTACTTTAATAAGTCATTAAAAGAGTATTTTTGAGAATGTAATCACTTGTACTGACATTGTAGCTATGTCGGCTTGACCGTCGTTTTATAAAAAATGACACAGAAAATTGACTACCATGGTTGCCAGCCTCTCAACGAAAAATTGTCACATCAGCCAACCAAATTATAGCTTTTCGCCGAAGTTATAGTAGGACTGCCAAAGTTTTCTAAATTTGAGGAATACCTACAAAACCGCGGAAAAATTCAAATTTACAAGATCATGAACACTATCTCGGGTATATGTAACAGCCATCAGAGGAGACACAGTGCTAAATTCCGCCTCATTGAAAAGTATGTAAATGCATGTATGTTTATCTTCATTTCATTAAATCATTAAAATTGTACATTCGTTATACCGAGCTATTTTTTACTTTACACCTGGGGTCGCCAGACTCAGCCAGTGGCCTAATTTGGGTCGCAGATCGAGAAGGTTGAAAAATACTGGTATAAGCGAATGAGTTACAAAAAAAAAAAACAAGAAACAATCAGGTAGATGGATGACTTACCGTAACATTGCCAATAATGTCGATAGCTAACTTCACCTTCATGCCGGGTTTGAAATTGGATATGTGCATGTATTTATAACATAGGCTGCACGAGAGCCTCTGGAACTCCATGTCTGGAAGAAGTTTGTCTTTTAAGCGACACAGCGGAACGCTGATATTCTCTGACACCACCCTCGACAGCAGCGCCATGATGGTCAGGGTTAAAGGCAGCAGCATTATAGCCTGCATGAACAGCGGAATGTCAGCATCTGGAACATCCCGTGACTAAGATTTATGGCACCTACCTTCATAAGCTAACAGTCTTTCAGCTGTTGAAGATATTTCCTCCTTCTTACCGGACCCAAGGGCTCATTATCCCGGTGTCGTCCTTTCACTGCGCAGGCCCGGGCTCAGTCGCAGACCTGTTCGTGTGGGATGTGCGGTGGCTGAAGTGGCACTTGTACAGGTTTCTCTTCGAGTACTTCGGCATTCCCTATTATTCCACCAATGCTCCATACTCATTCATCTATCACAAACACTATATAATCTTACCAATTGCCAGGGTCTTAAAAAACATACTTTATAAAAGGTACCATTGGACCCTATCTTTAGGCAGAAGAACCAGACTCACATCTCACCCCGTTCTTTTTAAGAGTCGTTTTAATATTATCCTCCCATCTGCGCCTAGGTCTGCCAAGTTATCTTTACTTTTCTTGTTTTCCGATTAAAATTTCGAATGCATTTCTCACCTCTTCCACTCGTGCTACATGGCCTGACACTTTCATCCTCCTTAATTTGATTCTCGTAATAATATTCGGTGAAGAGCACAAATCAATTTCAGTATTATGCAGTTTTGTCCCTTTTTCACGTTATTTTCTCTCATTTTGATCCACATGTTTTTTTCAGCACCTTATTCTCGAAAGGCTCTAATTCTACGGTCTGTCCTTTGGGAGAAGTGTCAAATTTCGCCCCAAAAATTATAAGGTTAAGTTATAGTTTGTAGACCAATGGTTTTTAACTTTCAAGCGCCTACGCATACATACTACTGTGTATGATTTGTGTATGGACTTACTGCGGTAAAATTCAGAAAGAGACGCAAGTCCGCGCACAATATACCACCGTAGCGATCTGTGTGTAAAGTCAGACTGCCATGTTACCCCTGACCTGTAGTGCCACTAACTAACTAACTAACTAACTCCATGGAGCAGAGTCCTTCTTGAGAAGCTAACAGGTCGTCAGCTAGTCAAGAAATTCCCCGCGTTTTATGGAACCCGAAGGTTCATTACCGCATTCACAAGAGCCCTCCACCTGTCCCTATTCTGAGCCATATCAATCCAGCCCATGCCCCCATCCCACTTCTTGAAGATCCATTTTAATATTATCCTCCCATCTACGCCTGGGTCTTCCAAGTGGTCTCCTTCCCTCAGGTCTCCCCACCAAAATCCTATATACACCTTTTCCCTCACCCATACGTGTTACATGCCCCGCCCACCTCATTCTTCTTGATTTGATCACCCGAATAATATTTGGTGATAAGTACTGATCATTAAGTTCCTCGTTATGTAGTCTTCTCCACTCCCCTGTTACCTCGTCCCTCTTAGGCCCAAATATCCTCCTCAGCACCCTATTCTCTAACACCCTCAGCCTATGTACCTCCCTCAGTGTGAGAGACCAAGTTTCACACCCATACAAAACAACAGGCAAAATTATAGTTCTGTATATCTTAATCTTTGTATTTTTGGAAAGCAAACTGGAAGACAGAAGATCCTGCTCTGTAGTGCCACACAATAATAAATCCATCGAGTTGTTGAATTGAAGTGGGTTGAGTTAAAATAAATAAATAGTTGATTTAATAGAAACAAACTAATTGTGTGTTGAGATCTGCGCACTTCTGGGATATTACGCAGCGTCCTTGACTGACGTTTCGGGACAATGTATCGGTATTTTCTGCTTTGACTTCTTGAGCCTTGAAGATGGGACCGATACGTTGTCCCGAAACGTCGGTAAAGGATTACCACTCGACATTGCGTAATATCGCAGAAGAGTGCAGATCTCACCAACATAGCAGCGGAAGCCTGAAATCACTAATTGTATGTTATTATAATAGCTAAGTTTTAACACACAAATCCGGTGAAAGCACACATTTATCCCAACAGAGAACGGTTCTACCACTGAGCTAACCAGGGAAGACCTGCAAGGAAAAACAAAGGACGCAAGGGCACCCAGCATGATCGGTCTAAAGGTAGGAAGGTCGAGTACAGACTCCTATATTGTCACGTTTTGATAACCAAGGTCTTATTTTTTAGGCGCCTTCGCAAACTCGCGTAAAGCGACCATTAGCTTCGTCATGTCTGTCTGTCTGTCCGTCCACATGGAACAACTCGGCTCCGACGGGGACGGATTTTCGTCAAATTTGATAACTGAGTATTTTTCGAAAAATATGTCGAGAAAATTCAAGTTTCATTAAAATATGACAAGAAAAACGGGTAGTTTATATGAATACCTAGTACATTTATGATGATATCTCGCTCAATTCTTCTTAGAATGAGAAATGTTTCAGAAAAAGATTTGTAGAAAAAATCAAAACACACGTTTCATATTCAATAACTTTTTTCCGAAAATCGTGCCGTTTATGAGATAATGTGGAAAAATGTGGTAGAGCCAGACAGGCACAGATGACAATATAATGCGGCGCATGCGCACTGAAAGCTGAATAACTAAGGCAAGAATAGAGACACACACTCAGAATATACAATACTTATTTTTTTTTCCACGGTAACAATGCTTACGCGAACGCGCCTCAATGTTACGTTTATACGTACATTGCTTGCCCTGTTGTAATAATATACCCATGGAAATACTGGCATTAAAGTACTCGTCCTACTGCCTAGGATACGAACGACGTACGAATGGCACGCGTGCTCGAAGCTCTACGCGAAAAGAATTTGTTTGGCATCTAAGCGTATCTGATGAACCATCATATTTTCATATGAAAACGAAAGTCACTGGAAGTCAAGAGCTGCCAAGAAATACTCGTCCTTCTCCGGTGCGTATAAGCTGAACTGATCCAACACATAATTCCTATATTTAAAATTGTTTATACCATTGTCACAGAATGTGATTCCTGTTGCTACTTGTAACTCTCTGTTTATACAAAGCTTGTTGTTTTTCTAAATTATTTTACTTCAGGAACATTCAGAAAGAGTGCTATGGCCAAAAAGTGCTACGTAATGACGGTTCCAGTTCCTGACCCCCGTCATGCTGCCCTACAAACTAACGAATATGTTACATTATTGTAATATAAATTTCTGGCATTTATGGCACTAACTCTCAGAAAGTTTCTCCATCCATGGCCCAGCATATACCACTCGATCGCTCCTTCTGAATTGGCAGATATTAGAGCACCCCTTACCTTCGGCGCAATGTGCTAGAACGACCAGAAAGTGGTCTGCCTAATAGAGAACTAGTTCCTTCAGTTCCTTGAGATATGTACAATCACACTCTATGTGCAACTGTATTTTTGCTCGGTGATTGTTAAATTCACCCCAATTTGTCCGTAGGGCCATCTATCACACCCGCATAAAATAATCATCAGAATACAGAATGTCTCAGCACTAGGGTCACTATTGCAGTATCAAATTTCAGAGGTAGTTCTGAGTCAGAGGTGTCATATTCAAATGTGTCCGATTTGCAACGGTTAGGAAGTTAAGAATATTTACACCGTGGGTTGAATAACTTAGGAAAGGAAGACATACATTGCGTGTTTATTGAAAATGTTTTTTAAATGTACAATTACAGTTACGTAAATTTCACTTTATATTCACCGTGCATCTTTTATAATTGAATTATTTGTACCAACAAATGCACTAAGACAGTTTTTTCACTGTTTTCTTTATTATAAGGATGCCCCAATACGCATTTCGGCAATTATTTTGCCATCATCAGGGGGTATTTTAAGTAAGTATTTTAAAACACCCCCTGATGATGGCAGAATAACTGCCGAAATGCGTATTGGGGCATCGTAATAATAAAGAAAACAGTGAAAAAACTGTCTTAGTGCATTTGTTGGTACAAATAATTCAATTACAGTTACGTAGTTCACTACTCCTGCAAGGTGTCAAAAGTGGCCGCCATCTGCTTGGATAAATTTTCTGACCCCTGTGACCAGGAAACGTGTAACCTTACGAAGCAGCGAGGCGTTATTTATGCATTTTGCATGGCTGAGAATTTGCCGAAGTAATTCTCCTGTAGTGTTCACCTTGTGTGCTTACACTATAGCTGTCACGGGACTGCACGCAAGGTATGCCAGCGGGTTCAGATCTGGTGACCGTAGTGGTCAATTCTGCGCACTGCCACAACCGATCCATCTTTTATGGAACTATTGGTTCAGATACTGCCTGACGAACCGACTGAAACGAGGGGGTGCTCCGTCGTGTCGGTTGTACATGTGAAGTCGTGGTCTATGAGGAGCGTTTATGTTACAAGAAGCTGGCGTAAATGTCACTCACCTGTCAGCCATTCTGAAAGATGTATGGACAATTGAGCTTGTCACCAGTGTAACGGGCCAAATCTCTTAGCCGGAGAACATGATCTCCACTCACGGGAATACTACGTGCGGTAACCACAGGAGACATAAGTGTAAGTCTACCGACAAGGTTATAAGAGAAATGACATGAGATTTATTCAGTATTACTGTTTATTTACGTTGTTCTTCAAATCAGGATTATCTTCTCACAACTGCTAGATTCAATTGTCTGCGGCACTGTAATATTTTATCACCACTGTTCCTTATTGGCATTACAGTTCCTTGTGTCGCTCGACTGACATATACAAAGTCCGAGAACGAAGTGCCAGCGTTCCCAGGCTCGGGTAGCATCAAGATTCTTGCCTTCCTAATTTGAAAAACAGATGTGCCTCCAATTCTCTGCTATTTTATGTAGCATTTCTTTGTTCGTAGGGATTTAGAAAAGAAATAAGGTCACTAACCCTTATCTAAGGGTGGGTTGAAGCCATCTTCGCGACAATACTGTCATAAAACCTACAACAAGGCCATCAATCGAGGAAGTGGCAGTAAACTCGAGGTCCGAGCCCTCGCTGTGAGCGCTGCCCAAGAAACCAAAAATCGAACTTCTTTACAAATTCTAAAACCTCGATCCAATGCGCCAATATACCTCATATGCACAAACATCCTGTTTGCTCGCAGTTATAGTACATTTAGACGTAACTTACCCAAAAGTAATTTACCTATTTTTTATATTGCTCTTTCCGTGCAATGTCGACAGTCAACTAACAACACTCAGTCCAACAAAATGCACTATGTTGTTCCCAGATATTGTATATTACAATATCACGTTGAACACTGCTACATGTTTCGATCCCTTATGGGATCATCATCAGGGAATCACATTAAAGTAACACTTCACAAAACCGAACTAGCAATCCGTGTACGCAATAAAAAATGTAAAAATGTCAAGCAGTTAAAATGTAGGTGTTTGTTGTATAACGGATCCTGGTATACAGTGTTTTGGAGACAGCCTACATATTTTTACTGGTTTACCTTTTTGCATCTTTTTATTGCGTACACGGATTGTTAGTTCGGTTTTGTGCAGTGTTACTTTAATGTGATTCCCTGATGATGATCCCATAAGGGATCGAAACATGTAGCAGTGATCAACGTGATATTGTAATATAAAATATCTGGGAACAATACAGTGCATTTTGTTGGAGTGAGTGTTGTTAGTTTACCTCTCTGTCTAGCATAACTGTGACCGGGTCTCGAACCATAGATCATCCGTAACACCAGTCACACTACACTTTTAAGGAAAAACGATGTTGGTAGATATATTTAATTCTTACATGTGTATTATCACGATTCTTGGTACTTTTGACTCCATCGCGGGTAAAATGGGCCTTGTCGGTAAAAAAAAATGTGACGAATCGTTTGAGAGGTTAGCGTTAATCCAGTGGCAGAATTACATCTGACTGCTCGTGTCAGGAGGTTCAATATGCTGAATGCAATGCATATGACACACATAAAAGCATTCTATGTGTAACGTTCTCCAGACTCTCCTGCACGGAACATAGAGTCGAGCGGAAATTCATGTACAGATGCGTAGATTCCGCTCTAGTACCAATATGTTATACTTTCCTCTTGCTCCACACTGCGTTGTACTTCACGTTCAGCATTGGGTTTACTCTCGCAAAGGCGCCCTGTTCTCGCAAGTATTGGTGGACACAAGTGGACACATGTGAACTGGGGGATTCGTGGTCGAGGATATCGCTGCTGATATTCAATGCAAGTAGTGGCGTTACGTTGTAAAAACCCGTATAGAAGAATGCACATTCATGCATTCTTCATGGTGTAATGAATTAAAAACTGGAGTGACGTTTTTTTTGATAGATTATTAGATATGTTTCATTTTTAAAATCTTACTCAAGGCCAGGATCCAGCCACGGGTCAGTTTTTAAGAATTTGCATTTCTTTTGTTAATTGGAAATTTAGTAACATTAATGATGGGTTGAACAGGTAGAAGTTTGTTGATATTGTTTACGTAGATGAAGGAGCTGAATTTTAAACTTGAGTAGGAAGCGGATTGGTACACATACTAGAGTAGGATGCGGATGTAATAGGTGCCGAATCTAAACTAGAGAAGGATGCGGATATGATAGGTGGTAGAATTCTAGTAAGCAGGTTGGGAACGCAGGACTTGTATTAAAGCAGGCTCTGATTGGTATATGAGATATGATCGATTAGTTTCTATTTTAGTACGATTATGCAGGTAGAACAATTTAGAATTTGGGACGAATAATTGTGGTAATTTGGTAAAGTGAGTGAATGAGATTGAAGTGAATTTGTGTACGTATGAGAGTTGGTAATTTTGGTTGTAGGAATGTTGTATGTATGAATTTTGGGTAACATTTTATTTGTGAATTTAGTTAGAATACTGAGTTGAAAAGTTTATATGTTTAGAAGTATAGAGTTTATGTTAACTTGTAACAGTTAGTCCACACACACTTGGCTTCGTGAGAATGGTAACCTCAGCAGTTTGCGCTTGCATGCTGGAGGATATGGGAACCACAGCATCAGCATATTCCTTATTAGGACATGTAGATTTCCATTGGCTACTTACGATAGGGACTAGACGTAAATGTATTAATTTGATTGGATGAGAAGGTAGGAGATGTAGTGAGGTAACCATGTTGAGGGTGTGGTATGGAAGTTATTAAATATAGGTGAGAACAATGTTTCGAGGTCTTTTGATCATCTTTTGGCACGACGGTTTGGTTGGTGTTTGAAGCAGTTTGGCGGCGTGATTTTAAATTAAACGTGTTGAAATTATGTAGAAATTATGAAGTGTTTTAAACTCCAACACTGTGTAATTGGTAAAAGTGTTGGTAGTGAATATGTAAAGTTTAACTACAGAAAGTGAGTAATATAAAGTGAAATGGCAGAGCAGCATCTTACTTTGTGGTTACGTAATAAGATGGCAGTGAAAATGCTATACTTATGCACCCATATAATACAGGCAAATATTTGGAAATATGAACGGGTAATATATGTTGAGGTATCCAGAGGGAACATGGATCAACTTGTAACACAAGGTAGGTTGGCAAAAGAATAAGTTTTTGGATGGGTTATATGTTGAATTTGCGAGTTGGTACTCGTAGTGGAATTTTGAAATTGATGAATTTTATTATGAAGTATTACAAACACAATTATTTAGTTAGGGAAATTGTGTAAGGGAAATCAATTTGAATTAAATTGTACAGAAATATTTAATTTTGCAAATTGTATGAGAGAAAATTTAGTTATTTGATTTATTGAGATATTATTAAAGGGAATTAAAATTTATTGTGATGAACGTTAATTAGGATCAGTGGAGTTAAATAAATTTTATTATTTACTTTGGTATATATATTGAAAGTGGTTTAATTGTTTTAATTATGGTGATGAAGAACAACATTCCAAGTATAATCACATCCCAAGTGTAATTAATTCCTTAAGAGCTAGGAAATATCCCAAGTGATAATCGGTAGCAGTATTAGTTGCGGTCAGAGGATTAGTTGACCGTTGGTATGGTTATACCAAGTAGTTAGGTGATGCTAGCTGGGCTAGGCACGCCTGTGGGGGTGACTCAGCCGGCATCGACTGAGCTAGACGCCCCGCATTATGAAGGTTGAAGCAGTTGGAAGTAACCTGCTTTAAAATATACAAAACTTCCTGGTGGCAGCGATATAGAGTATATGAGAGTGGGTGAAGCCAGACGCAGCGGTGGACTGTAGGGGCTCACCACGTGTAGACGTTCTGGGAGTATGGACTGCCCGGGCGCTACATCTGGGTTGGTGTCCGTGTACACTAACCAGTTGATACGCTACCGAAGGGTGACAGTTGGTCACCAAATCCCTGAAGTTTCAAGCACGCTCAGGTCACGATACCAGTAGAAGGGGTTTCTTCGAGAACACTCTATGTGCTATGCTCTCTCCCATTTGTAAGAAACCCCTTTCTTACAAATGGTGTTTCAGCGGAGGGATACGAAAAACCAGGGATACGAAAAACCAGGGATACGATAAAACCATAGGGATGCGAAAATTTAGTGATATGAATTAGTACGGATAGAATAAATCCAGGTGGGATTGTGTATAATACTTGGGATTTAATTTAATTGATTAAGAAGAGAAAGAGATTTTCAGTTGGACACTCACACTTAATTTGCACTGCCAGCGAAAGTATTGTGTTTAAGAAATTAACACTAAGCCACGTGTAAGCTATGGTCAAGTACAAAACTTTGTAGAGCCAACAGCTGTGGTAGTGTTAGCGTAAATTTTAGTACAGGTTGTTTACTTTGTGATTGATGTAAAATTATGACACTGTATTGGGAAGTGGTCATAATTATGGCACAGAAAGCCATTGTGAAACAGTAGATAATTTATGGAATTTTGGGTGTGAAATTCCAGGTTTATTTGTTTATTTGGTACGTTAAGATAACGATGAATTTATATTCAGCAGAAACGTACTAGTGCCAGAAAGAAGGGAAGGTGACATTTTATTGGTTTCCATAGAGTTGTATGTGAGATTTTTGTACTTATTATTTTGATTTTTGAGAAGTAGTAATACGGTTGTTTAGTTCTTGGAGACGGGGAAATGCTATCGCAAAAGGGACGGCCAACCCTTCTGCGCTGACAATATTCTCTGATTCCGACGACAGACGAACTAGGAAAATATTTGGAAAGTTATGTTGTTGCACTTAAGAAAGTGAAAATTATAATGTAAAGTGTAGGAAACACGAAATGTCTACTAAAATTTTACTGTCGTATTTGGAAGCATCAATAATTTGAAGCAAGAATTTGGTTATTTAGTAACCCATGTGTACACTATTGGTTAGTTGCACTAGCAGGTGGGAAATGCAATTTTTCCTACAAGTTTTCCATGTGGGTTCAGCACAGGTGTCAGATTGTAGAGAGACCTGTGGCATTACGAGTGTTAATCTGTAACGTATTCGGGACGGTCAGTCTAACAGCTGATCACGCAAGTCGCTGTGCGCTGTACTTTGTTCGCAAAGCCACACGACAGATCATCTGACATCACGGTCGATGAATCGCAGCCCGATAACTCGAGACAGAACTACACGTACGATGCAGTCTTGCTGATGCGAGTAAAATTCTAGTGAAGATACATTGACCTTAACTTCAGTACGGTAAATGGCACAGAATGAAGTAGTTACACACACCTAGGGAGTTTGAAAATTAATATTTGGAATTAGACGGTAGAGCAGACATAGATGTGGTGAATTAAGGGGTGAACAAAGGGATGATACTATCCAGTAAGCAATGTCTCTGTGTGAGATTAGGAGATAATAAAGAAGCCCAGTTGTATTCTGAAGTTATATGACTCAGGTTAGGAGTCCAGAGAAAATCGTATCAGAGATACGTAAGTGAATAATCGTGCCAGTGACACGAAGGAGAAAAAATGGTTTGTCAGGGACACCATTTAGGAAGAAACTTGGTAACCGGTAGTGGTACCTTGGTTTATTGTGGTCGTTATAGGATGGCGACACAGTTGTAGTTGAAAGTCTCAGACGTGAGTACTTTGAGAGAACATGGTAGCCCAGTGAGCGGTGCCTTGTCATTTGGGTTTGTAGGGAAACGAAACCAGTGGAGTTGATAGTTTCATGTGTGGAAACTTTTGAGAAAATGTCAGACGGAATTGACATGATGAATACTGAGAACATATTTGTCCATCAGTGGAGTATGTCGCAGTTTAATGAACAGAGATTAAGTGGAAAATCTAAGTAGAGAATCAACGGAAATGGATAATTCAGAAAAGTGATAAACAGTTAGAGACCCCAGACATCTAGCCTACCAGAAGTAAATGGAATGATTAGAAATTTGAAAGGAAACTTGATTAGGTTAGTGGGAGTGGCAAATTAGACTACCCACGAGACAAAATGGCTGACTAAGAAACAGCTGACCACTGTCAACACAGCCATGTGATGTTTATGTTATGATGACGTTTGTTATGTGTTAATGTGGAACACAGATGACAGAGTGAATATGCAGTTAGCATATAGTTTGTGAATTATCAACCAATCGGTTAAGCGGTTAATAAGGAAAAGTTAAAAGCATTAATGATAAATGTTTTAAGGTTGTTACTTTGTGTGAATAACTATGCTAAGCAGTAGCATCTGGTTACGATGGAAGAGAAGTTTAATAACTTTGGTTGATTGAGTTTTGAAGTTGAATTTTAAATGTTGTTACAAGTAAATTTATAACTTGTAGTAGGATTTGGTTAAAACTACGTTTAGGTAGATGTAAACAGTATAAGTTGGTACTGAGTGTACTTTGTGAAGAATGGAGATGGAAAATTTATTTTGTAAAAATAATTGTGTTTGATGGTTAATTTTGCCAACCTGATTTGTGAATATGAAATGACAAATTGGAAGGAATTATGATGAGTTGTTATTGGATAAAGTGTGTATAACACTTAAGTAATGTTTTGCAAATTGAGCCGTGATTGCAGTTATGAAAAAGGGCAAAGTTATGCAGTTGGAAACTGTAAGGTTCCAGTTATCCACGGATAGAACGACAGGGAGGCGATACGACAAGCGACGCCAGCCTATGGGTCATCGCCACCGACGAATAGCAGAGTTGCAGTTATTCCAGTAGCAGCTGGAAGGATCAGTTGGGGTAGGTTGCAGAAGGTCAACATTCTTCAACAGTCAACACCATGCAGACTTTGATCATGTGTTGATCGTGCTATACGATCATCATGCTGTAAAAGGCATTAACACTCTTATGCCGCTTGATGCAGTTTGTTTGCAACACGAGGAGAGATGCGACTAATGAACTGTGTATGAGCTATGTTAGCAGCATACGAGGTTCAAAGTTAAGCGAAAGCAACTGAACAGAGGGTTCCAGTTCAACACCACGATTTTCGGGAAAGCAGAGCGGAGAGCAGCGGACTTTCCGGTTCGTTCACACGCCTTGACGCATTGATGGGAGATGCCAGCAGCAGGAATTTCGGCAGTTGCAGAGAGGACAACACCGAGGGGGTACAATTAGCAAGGTTTGCTATCGTACTACTCCAGCAGCAGGATGCAGCAGATCCGGAACAGGATGCAGCACCCGACAGCAGATCAATCCAATCACCATTACAGCAAGGATGGCAGAAATTAATGATGCAGATTTATGCAGCGTCATCGAATGCAACTGAAAGGAGAACTAAGTTGCTATTTTATGTATTGATTTAGGTGTACCAATTTTAATGGGTTTGATGTTATTGTATTTGAAATTTTACAGGATATGTTGACGGTTATACATAATTTTGATGATGAACTTGAATGTTTTGTAGACATTATACGGAAAACACACTATATGTAAAACAGTTACATTTGATTGTTTTGGGGGATTTATTTACAGTTGTATTGAGATTTTTATATGTTGAGAGTAAATGTATAATGGAATTTATTGATGGTAATGGTAGTTACATTTAGGTACGAGGGACAATTGGAAGAGTTGAAACAGTTACTAAACATGTGAACTGTAATTTTTAAGTGAAAATTTTTAAAAGAGTTTAAAACTGATAGTTGAATTAACAGTGAAGTGAAAATTTAAATTTTGATTATTTGTTTAATAATTTAATGAGAGATATACTTTTGTTTATACAACACAGTAGAGAGATGAAATGATTTGACACTTAAGAAATTTGTATTGAAACATTGAAATTGTTTAAGATTTTGTTAAAGATTGTTATTGGTAACAGATGTTAGTAGGGAGTAATGACTTGGAACAGTCACATTGGTAAAAGATAATGTAAGCATTGGGAAGAGATGATGTATAGACAATGTAAAGACATTGATTTTAAAGTCAATAGGGTTTTACAGATAAATGAAATTAATTATGATTTGTTTATTTTAGGAAGAGGTATTGGTAATGTGTTTTAGTTTGTATTTTGACTTATGGAGAGTTGAATTAATTGTTTTATTTTGGTTGTTAAAAGTGATTATTTGTGTTGAACACAGTTATGGGTTTACAGTAAGTGAAGTAAATTTGAGTTATGTGTTGAAGTTTTAAAGGTTAACTTTGAGATTGTTTGAGAAATTTTGGGTTTTGAAAATGTATGTTTTAGATTAGGATGAATTAACAATTAATTGAGGAATTTTAAATTGGTTGAAGATAGTGGGAAGTTAATTGAAATATTCAGTTAACTTGTTTAAGATGTACATATTCGTTTATAAACGGGGTAGGAGAAGAGTGGAAGCACCTTTAACAAGGCCCAACGTCCACCACGTCCAGTCCTATTTTTATCGAAACAGTTTGGGGAGTATTTGTCTAGTTGAGGTTATTATTTCATGCATTTTATTATTTGTCCATTTTTATTAAATACTATTGATACTTCAAGTTGTAATGAAACCCATGGTGGTATATGTTGATATATAATACTTGTTTGATACATTGTTCGAGTGAAATAGTTGATGATCTTTTTATTTTTCTTTTGATGTTTAACGAGGCAGTATTGCCCTAATCTTTAAGTTTCTTTCTACTTGGAAAGGTTTTCGATTTGTAGTTGGTTGACTGAGAAGTGGAACTGAACTATTGGTTGACTCGGAAAGGTATTAACTATGGAGAAGTTTGGGTGTTTAAGTAATGATGTTGAGAAAGTGTTGAGTATTCGATGGAGTGATGTGTTATGGGATTGATACTTGAAATGACAAAGATGATTTTGGTACGGTGACTAGGAATTTGAGAACGTTAGAATTTGATATGATTTTGATTTTTTTTATGTTAAAAGGAGTTAGAATGTTTGAGGACAAACAATTGTTTAAGCACGGGAGGATTTGTAATGAATTAAAAACTGGAGTGACGTTTTTTTGATAGATTATTAGATATGTTTCATTTTTAAAATCTTACTCAAGGCCAGGATCCAGCCACGGGTCAGTTTTTAAGAATTTGCATTTCTTTTGTTAATTGGAAATTTAGTAACATTAATGATGGGTTGAACAGGTAGAAGTTTGTTGATATTGTTTACGTAGATGAAGGAGCTGAATTTTAAACTTGAGTAGGAAGCGGATTGGTACACATACTAGAGTAGGATGCGGATGTAATAGGTGCCGAATCTAAACTAGAGAAGGATGCGGATATGATAGGTGGTAGAATTCTAGTAAGCAGGTTGGGAACGCAGGACTTGTATTAAAGCAGGCTCTGATTGGTATATGAGATATGATCGATTAGTTTCTATTTTAGTACGATTATGCAGGTAGAACAATTTAGAATTTGGGACTTGAATAATTGTGGTAATTTGGTAAAGTGAGTGAATGAGATTGAAGTGAATTTGTGTACGTATGAGAGTTGGTAATTTTGGTTGTAGGAATGTTGTATGTATGAATTTTGGGTAACATTTTATTTGTGAATTTAGTTAGAATACTGAGTTGAAAAGTTTATATGTTTAGAAGTATAGAGTTTATGTTAACTTGTAACAGTTAGTCCACACACACTTGGCTTCGTGAGAATGGTAACCTCAGCAGTTTGCGCTTGCATGCTGGAGGATATGGGAACCACAGCATCAGCATATTCCTTATTAGGACATGTAGATTTCCATTGGCTACTTACGATAGGGACTAGACGTAAATGTATTAATTTGATTGGATGAGAAGGTAGGAGATGTAGTGAGGTAACCATGTTGAGGGTGTGGTATGGAAGTTATTAAATATAGGTGAGAACAATGTTTCGAGGTCTTTTGATCATCTTTTGGCACGACGGTTTGGTTGGTGTTTGAAGCAGTTTGGCGGCGTGATTTTAAATTAAACGTGTTGAAATTATGTAGAAATTATGAAGTGTTTTAAACTCCAACACTGTGTAATTGGTAAAAGTGTTGGTAGTGAATATGTAAAGTTTAACTACAGAAAGTGAGTAATATAAAGTGAAATGGCAGAGCAGCATCTTATCTTGTGGTTACGTAATAAGATGGCAGTGAAAATGCTATACTTATGCACCCATATAATACAGGCAAATATTTGGAAATATGAACGGGTAATATATGTTGAGGTATCCAGAGGGAACATGGATCAACTTGTAACACAAGGTAGGTTGGCAAAAGAATAAGTTTTTGGATGGGTTATATGTTGAATTTGCGAGTTGGTACTCGTAGTGGAATTTTGAAATTGATGAATTTTATTATGAAGTATTACAAACACAATTATTTAGTTAGGGAAATTGTGTAAGGGAAATCAATTTGAATTAAATTGTACAGAAATATTTAATTTTGCAAATTGTATGAGAGAAAATTTAGTTATTTGATTTATTGAGATATTATTAAAGGGAATTAAAATTTATTGTGATGAACGTTAATTAGGATCAGTGGAGTTAAATAAATTTTATTATTTACTTTGGTATATATATTGAAAGTGGTTTAATTGTTTTAATTATGGTGATGAAGAACAACATTCCAAGTATAATCACATCCCAAGTGTAATTAATTCCTTAAGAGCTAGGAAATATCCCAAGTGATAATCGGTAGCAGTATTAGTTGCGGTCAGAGGATTAGTTGACCGTTGGTATGGTTATACCAAGTAGTTAGGTGATGCTAGCTGGGCTAGGCACGCCTGTGGGGGTGACTCAGCCGGCATCGACTGAGCTAGACGCCCCGCATTATGAAGGTTGAAGCAGTTGGAAGTAACCTGCTTTAAAATATACAAAACTTCCTGGTGGCAGCGATATAGAGTATATGAGAGTGGGTGAAGCCAGACGCAGCGGTGGACTGTAGGGGCTCACCACGTGTAGACGTTCTGGGAGTATGGACTGCCCGGGCGCTACATCTGGGTTGGTGTCCGTGTACACTAACCAGTTGATACGCTACCGAAGGGTGACAGTTGGTCACCAAATCCCTGAAGTTTCAAGCACGCTCAGGTCACGATACCAGTAGAAGGGGTTTCTTCGAGAACACTCTATGTGCTATGCTCTCTCCCATTTGTAAGAAACCCCTTTCTTACAATGGGAAGGCGTCATGTATAAACTTACTACTTGCTGTACACGTATCACGGGAAGAACTGACAGCACTGTATGCCATCTCACATAATACTAGCGTTGTTATGAATACAGGAACAGCCCACGCCTATGCACACACTCTATTTCAACTGCTATTGCCTCAGTAACCGTTGTGAATCGGACCCTTGTTTGTATGACTCAGAATTACCTCTGGAATTATATTCTGCGACATTGACCTTAAGTCCTATGACACTCAGTATGTTCTTCTAGTCCAAAGGCTATGATTCAGAACTGTTCTGAAAAAAAGACTACTTGTGTTGATCCGAAAATTTTCAGACGCCCAGTATCGAAGAAACATTCTCTGTCAGAGCTGATTTTAGTATGGAGCACTGTGTGGCACAGGTCTTCGCATGTAAGCTTTCCATTAACTGGAGCTGTACGCTCTTACGCTATACCCTCAGCTACGGATTTAAGTTTCAGTATTTTCAGGGATCTTATAGATCAGGGCAAACGTACATTAAACGAGAAATCACAATCGATATTTCAACTCGAGAAGTACCAGCGACTGGAAGGCCTTACGCTATCTGTCGGGAAGGCCAATAACTTGCGTCACGTCGCTGCCTTTCAAGTAATTTCCGAAAGTCTGAAGATAAGATTCCAGTATACAGCGGTATATGACGCGGGCCATCAATAATATAAGCGGAAATACACAAGCTATATTTTCGTTACAAGGTGCTTGGTCTGTAGTGGGCATCATGAAAGTAATATATGAAGGCCACGCCCACACTTTGCCACTAATTTACGTATTAATAATTGCAAAATTTGAGTCCTTACAGCGGTGCTGATGAATTTGTAAGTCTTTTGTGATATGACGCCATGCATATTGGTAAATAGTTACTCCTGTTTCGGAGGAGTCAGCTGCTTCTATCTTCCGGGTCTAAGCAGTCCAAAAAGAAATAAACTTCTTCTTCAGTTGGATTTTGTCCATCGTCTTTATTTTTAAAGAAATACGACATTTTGGAAGCTGGCTCTGCTTCAGTCTTCAGGCGAAATTGAAAGACGCACCTAATCTGATGGACCACTTACAAAGCTACTCTCAGCCACTGGGCGCCACAGTCAAACTTGTTAAGAATCAAAGTCAAAAAGAAGAAGAAAAGTTTTTCACTAAGTCGTGTACCATCGTCAGAGCCATACGGAGTTGAGTCCAAGATGAGTTCACGGGAATTGACCTTCCAGCTGCGAGTTTTTAGATAACTGTGCTCAAAGGATGTCCTGGCGTGGCGCCTACATCCTATGATTTTAAATATGTTATTCTCTTTCTATTACGTTCACAATATCTGTTTCGGTTGTGTCTTGCTGCAAATTGTTAAATTTGGTGGGGTGATGTGAAAGATTAATCTCAAATATATCGGCTGCAGGGACGTCCGTAGAGGGTGCAGGCCCAAGACGAAATAGTCTATGGGACCTCAGCCACTCACAACTTTGCATAAATATAAACAAAACCAGAGTCTGCAATATCTACGATTAATTAAGCAAATGAATGGCTCCAAGTTGTGTGTGTATTAAAGAGCGTATCTTGTCTCGGAACTGGTGTAGCGTAGTCAATATAGTTCCTACGCTACACACTGGACGCTCTAGGGTGGCAAGAGATATTCCTTTTCTCCAAAATCTCAGACCGGCTCTAAAGCCCACCTAGCGTCTCACTCAATGGGTACCGGGGTTCTTTTGAGGCGTAAAGCGGCCCGGGGGGTGAAGTTGACCACTCACCTCCATATAGTGCCAAGTTTAAGAATCAGTGGAGCCGTACTTCTTTTCCCCTTACATGCCTTCATGGCGTGGAGAGGGACAACTTTTTGTATTCTTATCTTTGTTCTGGCAGTATGCTGCATCTCACCCATCACCATCGCCTCGTCTACAGTAAATTCACATTCCACGAGTTTCTTGTTGCAAACTCTGCTGTGAGATCACTGTAGACACAGTCTACACGTGTCTTGGCTTTAAACCAAGACTGCTTAATGAAGTCATATACAGCAACACTGCGTACGCTGCAGGACAGACTGAACCGCGCCATGGAAATCGCATAGATCAAGAAGACGGTAATGCTTCTTTTCTTGGCTATTCATACAGGCGGAAAGAACAATGTAAAGACGTGGCCGAATTCACGCTTGGTTTAATTGCGAACACACGGCGTAATGTAAGATTGTCGCCGTGCCTTTGTTTACAGTCTTGTTTTTGTCTGTTCCTTTTTGTACATCTGTAATTTAACATTCTAATTTTACGGCGGTTAACACGGCGGTGTACACCGAAGCTGGGCACATTGTAAAATCATAAACCAGAATAAGCGGACTCTTTACAAGTAATAAAGTTACAGTGGTCCCTACACACGCCATGAAGGCATATAAAGGGAACGGAGTTATAGACCCACTCGTTCTTAACCTCGGCACTTACCATTTAAGTGGTCAGCTTCACGCCCCATCCGCTTTACCCCAGGGGACGAGCCCTCGGTAATCACTGAATAAGAGGCTTGGTGGGCCCCACAGACAGTCTGAACTTTTTGAAGAAGAGAAAAATCTCTTGCTCCTGCTGGAATTTGAACGCCAGGTCATCCATCCCCTAGCCTAGCCTACACTATTGCTGCTGATACCGTTTAAAATAAGGTTTAGTTTTTCAAAGAGGTATTTGGGGAGTCTGAATATTTGGTGATATAAATTTCCAAAAACACAAGAAATACGAGCTAAAGTCTGTGCTGTACATTACACGCAGTACCAAACATCAGTTAATCAATTGCTACTGTTGAGGGTATACTCTTCTGCTTGGGATATTACTTCACGTAGTGTAATAAGGTAGGTTCCAAAGAAACGTTAGTATCTACCTAACAAATTACATGGCGTCACATTCCGGACTACCGTAGTCGCTACGCTTACGGCCACAAGAATCTCAGTTCTCACTTGTCCACTGTTTATGTATGAACAACATTGTTACTCAGTATCTGTTGGATATTGTTATATGAGGTGTACATTGTTGTTTTGGCGTTGTTCAATATGAAATTGTGAATTAGATGAAATGGCTAAAGAAGGCCACAAAGTAACTATTTACTGTAACTTATCTGAAAATGAGGTCCCACTCGCTGGGCAAAATCACCACGGGCATCCAACACAAAAACTGACGCTGTATTTCCTCATAAACTACGAGGCTGAATCGAACATTCTAGCCTAGAAAGGGACAAGGAGCGGGCTGTTGTGAATAAGGTGTAGGAACTTCGGGTTCCATAACGTACGAAGAATTCCTAGAGTGACCGACGAACTGTTAATTAGTTGCTTAGCTAGTTGGGGCTGTTACCAGCCATTTGGGACTCCCGATCGTCGGCTTACCTCATTAAACAAGAAAAAATGGCACGTGAGGCACTGTGTTTGAAATTTATTCAAATATCTGTAAAAGTCCTCTGCTGAAAAGAGTGGTCTTGTAAGTGTTTATTTTAGTAAATTAATATGGACTTACATAATTTAAAGTGGGCCGGGATAGCGCAGTCGGTATAGCGACTCGTTACGAGCTGGACGGTCCGGGGATCGAATCCCGGTGGGGGCGAGATTTTCAGCAGCCGTCCAGACCGGCCCTGGAGCCTACCCAGCCTCCTATACAATGGATACCGGGTCATTCCCGGGGGTAAAGCGGCCGGGGCGTGGCGTTCACCACCCACACCCATCTAGCGCCGAGGTTAAAGAAAGAGTAGAGCTATACCTCTACTCCCCCTCTGGGTCTTCATGACCTGTTCTAGGGTGAACTTTACCTTTACTTTTTACATAATTTAAATTTTCATGTCTTTTAGTCACTTATTTTAAGAAACAATTTCCAACTGCACGTACGTAATTCTGATTTCACTGCCTCTTATCCTACAGCATTCCTCTACCCTAAACTAACAAACTAACTAACTCCATGGAGCAGAGTCCTTCTTGAGAAGCTAGCAGGTCGTCAGCTAGTCAAGAAATTCCCCGCGTTTTATGGAACCCGAAGGTTCATTACCGCACTCACAAGAGCCTGCCACCTGTCCCTATCCTGAACCATATCAATCAAGTCCATGCCCCCATCCCACTTCTTTAAGATCCATTTTAATATTATCCTCCCATCTACGCCTGGGTCTTCCAAGTGGTCTCCTTCCCTCAGGTCTCCCCACCAAAATCCTGTATGCACCTTTCCCCTCACCCATACGTGCTACATGCCCCGCCCACCTCATTCTTCTTGATTTGATCACCCGAATACTATTTGTTGATGAGTACAGATCATTAAGTTCCTCGTTATGTAGTTCTACTCTAAACTACTTGTTTAAATTGAACGCTACCGTGCTATTATATATTCTCTGCGAAATAAATTTCAACATTGAAAAGCCTGTGGAGAATTCACAATTTATTAGCGACGATTCCAAATGTGCATTCAGTATACCGCTGTGTCCGCTGAAGATGAGAGTTGGTGCAATCAAATCTGAGAGCTCGGGTTGGCGAAAGGCAGCAGCGGCATTGAACGACAGCGCCACTCGTGGGAAGGGCTGATGTGTGCGACAGCGGCCATGCCGTGAGCACTGTCGTTAAAAAGGCTGGGGGAAAATAAATCTGAAAGGAGCACGGCATGTATCACGTTTGGGAGTGATGACACATGCGTCTTGGAAGACGTAGATTTAGAAGGAACGATAATAAAACCCATTAAGAACCAACTTGAAGAAATAAGTGAGTTGGGAGGATGTGGACTGGATTCATATGGCTTGTGGCAGGGATCCGTTGTGGGCATTTGAGTTCCTTCATTCTGTAATCTGCCTTTCGACATGTCCATAGCCTCTTCCAAAGCGAGTTCTCTACAGAGTGCGATCTAGTGTTTCCTGTTTCTATTTCCAGTATATTCTCCTGTCTTATGGTCATCCAGTAGCTGCTTACGTCTTCTTCCTCGTCTTCTAGTCACTTCTATCCTTATCTTCTATCTTTCCTTCAATCATGTGTTTTATAAGGCAGTTTGTACGCAAGATGTAACCAATCCTGTTAGCCTTCCTTCTGTTTATTGTATTAGGATATTCCTGTCCTTAACTCTATGTAATACTTCTTAATTTCTCACGTGTTCGGTCCAACTGATCTTCTCCATCCTTCTCCAACACCAAATTTCAACTCTTCTCAGGTATTTGTGCTCTACGTTCCGAAGTGTCCACGTTTCAGCACCAAATGTAGCACATTACTTCACTTGAGTACATGGCAATAAAACTCTGGGTTCCATAGAGGGAGAGGAAATGTATGCACTTGCTGAGACACTCTTTAAGTTCTTAATAAGGATGCTGCTGGATATAGACAAAGTTTTTTTTAGATCAGGGGCGTCCAAGTTTTTTAAATAGCGGGCCAGATGATCAGAAGTCTATACGTGTATGCATGTCAAACGAATTCCGTTCATTTGTAACAATGCTGAAGAACAGACTACTTGCTATTTAAAGACGTGTTTATATTAGCAGTAATATAAAGCTGCAAACAGGTAGGTTAGGCGCTACTCGCCTGCAGTTCATGTGTGCTAGCCAGACTGGTAAATAATTTTTGCTACAAATCTTGGGCTGGCCACATTTTCGTTGACCGCCCCGGGATTATACCGTTACGGACACTAATTTCGCTCGACAACTTTATCAAAAGTAATCGAAATCGCGTCAATAATTTTGAACACAAAGCATTCAGACAGACTGAGGACACGACAATTCACACAGAAGCACAACCCAGAATGCACTCACGTCAGCACTTGTGGCGGAAGTAACAACAAAGAAACTATCATCAACGAAACGATGAGCTCGAAACTTTCAGACAAAAGCTGCAAAAATAATTATTACAATACATTTAAACCTGTCGGTTTTATATAAGAATTCATACATTTGACATGCAACAGTTTTCAGTTGATGCGCTAAATTTAACAATCCCCAGAATTGAATCACGCTTCTTACTGCCATATTGCGTTGCCATTTTATACAAAGTACTCTTTGTTTTATAATTTGTGTAATTAATATTCCTATTGTATCTACGTATAATGTACGGTATTTCTTTCACTATCAGAATATTTATGCTAAGAAAGGGGGAAAGAAAATAAAGAGAGGGATTGGAAGAAAGAAAAAGAAAGAAAGAAAGGAGACACAACGGGTGGAACGAAGAAGGAAGGAAAATGAAAGTTATCAAAATGATAAACGTTAAATATTTTCCTTTGCCACGAACCTCGAGGTTTTCTTGTTCTCATGGCCAGTCGTGCTGTTTGCTCACAAAATAAAGCGTACGTATGTTACTAGGTTAGGTTCCTTCACAGGAACAGCTGAAGGCGTGCAGAGTTACGCTGCATTACCTCATGTCCCTCGTTCGCCTGATCCAATTTCTTACGCCGAGCAAGTTTAGTTGGGGTGGGGGAGGGGGAGGGGATCACTCGGCTATAACGGAAGACCATGAACCCCAATACGTAGAGAAAGCTTCATCGTTTAATTAGGATAATTGTTCGTCTCTTACTCAATTTAAATGTTTTTTATTGCATAGATTAAAATTGTAACGACGAATGAGAAGTAAACTGTAAATAATGCACTGGAAAGTATATGGCAGACAGCTGTCGCGGCCTACTTGAAACTGTCTTACCGAATATCCTGATATAGGCAATCGGGTCTGCGGGCCGAGAATAGGAATTGTTGTCTGGAATAAGAACCAAGACTGCTGACCACTACACCGATATCCCTTATTGTAGTCGGTCAAATTGAACGCGAAGGTTCATAACCGTGTTCACAACAGCCCACTATTTGTTCTTATCCTGTGTCAGATGAAACCAGTCCACGCCCTTCCATCCTATTTCTTTAAGATTTATTTAATATTAACCTTCCATCTACACCCAGGTCTTTCAAGTAGTCTTTTTCCCACAGGTTTTCCCACCAAAACCCTTTATTCACCTATCCTCTCTCCCATACGTGCCACATGTCCCTCCTTTCTTATTCTCCTTGTTTTGATATTACGTATTTTACGAGCAGCATAGATCATGAAGTTCCTCATTGCGCAGTTTTTTCCATTCCCCTGTTACCTCGTCCCACTTAGGCCCAAAATCTTCCTTAGCACCCTATTCTCGAACAGCCTCAGATTAATTTTTTCTTCACTATGGGAGACCAAGTTTCACATCCATATAAAACAAGAGGAAAGTTATAGGTCTGTATATTGTAATCATTATTTTTTTGGATATAAAACGAGAAGGCACTTTAAAGTGGATTTCTATATGTACGTACGTTCTTCAGTCAGGACTAAATAATTTCTCGTCCATCTATAACAACGTGCAAAATTATGAAGAGTCAGGTCTCCTGTGATGTGACGCCGTGTTGAATGGTAGTTAACAACGTTTCGGAGGTAAATTCCACTGGAACGTCAGTACCTATTACCCTGATAATGGAGGCAGCAAGCTCTTCCGAAGCGTCGACCAATCTACACAATGTCATACCCCAGAAATTTATCATCTTTATCAACAGCGCTGTGAGAACCTCAAATCTCGCTGGTACAACACGTGCAACGCCATGCAGTCCTGCTGCTGCACTTGCTGGACTTCTGCAGAGGATATCGAGTAATCCATCCCCCTCCCCTCCCACCCCCCGAAACTCGTTTTGCCATCAGCATCTACTGCAAGGGTGGATCATCCACAACAAGGTTTCCGATCTCTGGCTGATTTCCTAGCAACGGTACTTCCCAAATGTCGATATCTGGAAGATTTATAAGGACCACAGCCTTAACAAGTGTGTTTCTACTTTATAGTGATTGTCTATCACTGTTCTCCTTGAAGTGCCGGATGTAATTCTGGCGCTCGATCGCTGCTTCTTATAGTGACTCGGCCAGGGGCTGGAGAACCGAGGAATCGTGGTTCGATTCTCCACACAAAAAGATTGTATTCTATTCTTTTAAACGTGCAGACCACTTCAAGGGTGTACCCGCTGCCCTATTCGATGGGTGCTGGGATCCTTTCCCAGAGGGTAAAGTGGCTGGAGCGTGAAGCTGATTATTCACCTCCATATATTGCCGAGGTTAAGAAAGAGCGGAGCTGTACGTCCACTCGTCCTTATTCCTTCATGGTCTACACAGAGACAACTTTACCGTCTTGCATCTGAGCGAATTTGTTGTAGGCATATGTTGTTGAATTTCGTCCTCCTTATCATCCACGCCTTATACTTTCAATATGTAAAGTCTTTCTCCTCCATATTCACCCCTTGTCATTCAAAAGCGCCCTAGTATTCAACCGTCTACAAAAGTGCTTTAAATGGATACATAAAATACATAGGAAAGAAAAGTAAGTTAAAGGTACAATTTTTAGATGTGTTTCACCAAAACACTTCACGAAAAATATGCATACGTACGAAATTCTAAATTCATGGCTCCCGTTTATTTGTCTCGTAAAATATGGGGCTTATCGAAAACGTATATTAGGCATAAAATGTGTGTTTCATCTTGTCACGCACGAGATGCGCGCAGGAAAGGCAAGTAGTCTACTTGTATCTAAATTGTCAACAAATGCTCTTACACGCTCCAGTGTCAATATCAAGAAATTCTGTTTAGCGTTTCTCGAACTATTAATGCGGACAGACATACGAGTATGGTTAGACAGATATGGGACAGCGCGTCAAGAAAATTAAAAAAAAAAAAAGAGAAAAGATCGAAAATTGCCTGTTACTTTCGTCGTGTCCGTCAGTAAGAGTCCCCAGACTAGTGTAATATAAACTTCGTGTGGTGTATTTACGTTTTTAGTTTTGATAAAACTAGATTACTTGATGATCTAAGTTAACATTTACTTATAGGCTTATTTCTTGAATCCTTTTACAGTTCTTGATTAAATATGACATAAGCTACGACTTACACCACTTGCTACGCAAGTGCGCTATACCTAGGGCTAATAGAGGTCTTAAAATATAATAAAACCTTCTAGCTTTTATTAAAGCAATCCCATTACAGGCCTGGACAGGCCCTTAGGTTTCCAGGAGGTTTAGGCTCCCAGATTTCTAGACAATCGGCACATGAAGGTGGTAAGGTTGTCAGCCCTAAGCAACGGCCGCCTTTATCCCCCAGGAAATATTCCTGGTACTCATTTCTGTTGGAGGCTGAGTCGACCCCAGGGTCATAGTGCGACCGAAAGGATTATGTCAATGAAAAATTCCAATGACACCATCGCGAATCGAACCCGCGACCTTCCGGCTTGTAGCGCAGTGACTCAACATGCCAGATTCTCCGAGATGCGAACGTCCGAGAACATCGAGGACGGAAGAAACTCAGACGTGTATGTTATCCGTTACTCAAAGCCCTGTAAAGAGAACTGGAAATTAATCTCAGGAACAAGATTTGTCGAGGTCAGTTCAATGAATTTTACAAAGTGCAAAATTAAAAGTGTGCATTCCTCGCTTTCTTCATGAATTACTCAAAGATGATCCCGATAGAAGGCTTCAGTTTTGTGAGACTTTCTCGTTTCATATCAAAAAATAATGATTACAATATACAGAACTATAACTCTCCTCTTGTTTTATATGGATGTGAAACTTGGTCTCCCATAGTGAGGAAGGAACATAACCTGAGGGTATTCGAGAATAGGGTGCTGAGGAAGACATTTGGGCCTAAGACAGACGAGGTAACAGGGGAATGGAGAAAACTGCGAAGTGAGGAATTTCATGATCTATGCTGCTCGTAAAATATTTTACCAACCACTCGTCGGGCGATCAAAACAAGGAGAATAGGTGGGAAAACCCATGGGAAGACCTGGGTGTAGATGGAAGGATAATATTAAATAAATTTTAAAGCAATAGGATGGAAGGGCGTGGAATGGTTTCATCTGGCACAGGATAAGAACAAGTGGTGGGCTCTTCTGAACACGGTTATGAACCTTCGGGTTCCATAAAATGCGGAGAATTTCTTGAATAGCTGAGGAACTGTTAGCTTCTCAAGAAGGACTCTGTTTCATTGAGTTAGTTAATCAATTGTAAAAAGTAATAAAGACTGTATATTATGCTTAGCTAGGGTGACCATACGTTCCGGTTTGCCCGGGACAGTCCCGGTTTACGCCTGTTGTCCGGCGTCCGTTCGGTTTAGCACTTGTCCCGGATTTTTCATTTCTTAACGGAATATTATTATTAATGGTTGCATTAAACTAAACCGGGATATGTTTGTTAGACCTCCACTTTTTACCTCCAGCTTCTGTCATGGTCTCGTATATTGGTGTGTGAGAAGCATGTGCAGTGAACAGAGTTCTGAGTTCACAGGCTAAGAATCTTAGCCCTGTCTTGTTTCTGGACTTTCGGAGTACTAAACTATGGCTAAGTTCAACAGCCAAGTGACTTAATTTTAAGCATATACCAAGTTCAGTCACATCCAAAACTGTGGATTAAATTGGCCTGCAGATAAGTTACATGGCGGAGATTCATGTAGTATTTTGTCAGAAATCCTGAAGGGATGATAAAAAAGCAGGAAGATACAATAAAATGGACAAGAAATAGGTATAATATGCAGGTGTGCTTCAGCCTATGTTCCGTTGGCGAGCTCTTGTTGACAAGATAATGAACCTTCGGGCTCCATACAAGATGAGAAATTTCTTGATCAGCTGAGTAAGAAGGAATCTTATTCATGAAGTTAGGTATGTAGTTACTTGCAAAACATGATAATTGTTTTTTGGGTTAGGGTAAACTAAATTTCATTGCTTATTTGGCGACTATCATCTCATTGCACATATCAGATGCAAGTTTGAACATAAACCAACGTAAACATTTCCTGTAAGCCACATCTAACGTACCGCCATATTTGGGTCTTATGAAATTAGATACTGGCATTGTATTTAGTTATATAGGTACTAAACTGAAACTGGGTTTCAAGTAAGAGATTTGTAGTAGATCTCATTTTATTCATTTTTTGTTTACTTCAAAATGGTTTCAATTGCTCGATAATGTAACGTCATATTAGAGAAAAATTAGTAAATACGGAACGGGAAAGATAAGGAAGAAAGAGTCGCCGCCCAATTTCATGCATTATCCCGGAATTTACCTGGCGGAACTGAGAAATGTTACGTGAACCCATAGCCGGGGTAGTCGTTCCTTATGCCGAGATTCAAAATCCGACCTCCAAAATATGAAGCAGGGAATGGATTTGAATACAGCATTCTCAAAAAGATGCTGTAAGTGAAATGCATGCGTAGTGTTTTGCACGGAATTAAGAAACAGAAAGGGAGCTCGCGGTAAGCTCTCGGGATAAAACACTTGTGATGTATATCATCAAGGACTACAAGAACAGCAGCAATATGTGATCAGCACAAGTGTAACACTGCAGTACTTTGCTACGGAACAGACATTATACACCTCTGCAGCTGATTGTGAGTTGAAAGGCTGTTGATCTACTCTTACCCGTCACTGTACTGCCGACGAAATACATCAAAGGAACATGGCTTTGAGTTTATCATCATGCCAGGTCTCATTACAGTAATCATTTGACAAGTGAAGCATTTATTTCAAAAGGCAGATATGACTGCCATAACTTTATACACACTTAGGAAGCACGAGTAGTTACGCGGAACATAAAGTAATGCAATTTAATGAGCATTTACGGGTAGGACTCATAAAGCTCACTTTTCTGCCGTTATGAAATTCAAGATTAGTCGAAAATTTTGTCACCCTTACTTAGCTATTCTTTTTATGTCGAAATTTCTCAATTTAATTACAGACTGTGTCACGGATTACGAACACAGAATGTTTGTTGTTAATTTTGTGCAGACGTCATGAAGTTGTTTTATCGATATATACTCCCAACCGGAACGCAAGTGAAAAAAAGAACGGTTAAGTACTTCAGGATCTCTACAAAGGAACTTTTAGGACACCCGGTATTTAACCACTTGAAACATGGAATTCATTCAAATACTAAACAAGAATCCAGTTCCTACGTCACAGTAAACACGCTCCTCCATTACAAAGATCAGTCGACTGATAATGTTCAGAGAATTAATCCCCGTCTATTTTGAGAATCGTGTGAAACACATAAATGTAATCTGTGGGCAAAATGCAGCGTGCATAAATGTTAGACCAGGTAATCCATGTAGCAGAAATTGTGCTGTGAAGGATTAAGTATTCTATGTTAGATTGGAGGTTATCACAGCGGTGCTGAGGAAGATTCAGGTCTTCTGGGATGTTACGTAGTGTACACTGAAAGGTTGCCTAACATTTCAGAAGTCTTGACTCTTAAGCAATGTATGTTTATGTAATTTAGCTGACCGGTCAGCATTTTCGGCTTGTGACAGATAGAGACGGAATCGAATCTACTGCCTGAAGGAGACGGAAGGATGGAGCTGTTTTTGGTAAACAAATTTTCTCTCCGCTCTTTCGGAGACAAGGTTCTCTACTCTGCATCTTATTGAAATAGACCGCGCTGTCAAATACACCCCAAAGGAGAGGGAGTTACAGTACTAAAAGTTTCATATAGAGTAAGGTTGCCTTCGTTGGACATGGTAAGCATTATCGACAATAATAAAGGAAATTATTGCGCACAGAAAAACAACAAACGTTACTTTAAGTACCTTACTTTGTTCTCTATCACTCAACCAAATTTCGCAAATCTACCTCATCGATAACTCTTCGAAAAAAATATTTTATTTAACCTTGTAATTGGCTCATTCATACCACTAAGGTGCCATGAATTGACTGCACTGTTTACACCAATGGACTGTAAAAATAATGTAGGACATTACATGTTTATACACGCAGTAATGTTTATTTTGTACAATTACGTTATTTAGCAGTTCAAATGTATATCAAAGGCAGAATAATTTAATCAAATACATAGAGTTTGAATAACTGTTTTTCGTTTTCTTTTTGTAATAGATAAATTAACTCTAAAGTGTACCATTATATACATGTTAGGATAATTTCGAAGAGCTTCAAGAGCCCTCTGCATATTCTCAGGCTCCCACCTTCTATATTACCAACTTTTGCCACCTTACAATAGAAGTTGAAAATAAGTTCCTCCGTAGGCTTGCATAACAAAAAGAATTTCACTTAAAACTCCGTGCTACTTGCATGTAATTACAGAATAATATGTAAACATAGGCGTAGAGTCATTAACATTTAAATAAGAGTCGGGTAAGTTTGTACAGAACTGGCAATCTGTAACAGAATGCATGGTTCTGTGAATATACCGCCGGTCCTGTGGCGGTTCATCTATAGCAACTCCGCCACTTTCTGCCTTTGAATCTCTGAAGTTACATGACAAGAAAAAACGAAAAAGAACGGCACAGTAAATAATACAGCAGAGAAGACACTTGCACCTTGTATTAAAAAGAAGACGGTTTCTTGATTTTTGTGAAAATAAACAAACGTAGAGGTATTAAGCCAAAAATAAGAACAGGAGTGTCGGAAAGTTTTGTAACCAATTTTATCAGTGCCCTTTTCACGCACCAAACTCAAAAAACTGAACAAGATGACACGTCACTAGTTGCTGCTCCCGCAACCCTGAAAGCGCATGTGCTGTCAACAGTATCTGAAATATCGGGTGGTCCATCGGTTGCGCCGGTTCAACGATGTACAGTCTCACTATGATAGTTGCTACCTGCATAAACCACTACACAGATTTTAGTACATCAACTACCTTCAAAACTTTTAGTGTCAAATTGGACCATGGAGATCGCAACATTACTTTAGCCAGTAGCGGAGAGGGGGGATAGTTGGCACACTTTTCACTTTATAATTTTTCACATTTTCTCTGTACTTGTTAAGTTGAATGTAACGGCACGTATGGCTAGAAACACTCTTGGGCTACAATCTGACCTACACAAATGTGACGCTATTCATAAGCAATATGAGGGAGAGGCTTTTGCCCTAACCTCTGCACGTGTGCCAACCTGCCCCACACACGGGGTAAGTTGGCATATGGTAAAATACGTGGAAAATCAAGATGCCAACTTTTCAAGGTCAAAAAGTAACAGACAGTGATTAATATAAAACAGTTGAGAAACAATATAATTTCAGCACAAAATTCAATACATTTACTTAAATTGAAAAAGAAAATCAAAAGGAAAGGTAACTCAGTATGGCACTAACCTACCACCAGTAATACACGTTTTCATTCTAAATAAAGTATCCTAATCCCATGACACTGGTAATTTAAGCAAACACAATTGGGAGAGCCATAAGTGCATTATTCATGTGACCGCAACTTGCATTCTTTGCACTGAATCCACATTTCTCTGGATGCGCCAAGACAGTAGAGGTAGGAAGTATCCTCGGAATCGTCTTCGTCTGTGTCGCCTGCATTTTTGGAATTTTTTTCGTATTTTTGCATTCTGCTCTTGTAAATCTCTCTTAGATACGTGGCATGCTCCTCTTTCTAATATTTTAGGCCCAGTTTTTCGCTCATTTGCTCCGAGCCTTCTGTTGTACTGGGTGTCGAAGCATTTTTGACAGAGGTATCAACCAAAATGACATTTATTCTTTTGTTCTTGTTTACATTCTTGCGCTTTTTGCGTACAATTTAGGAAGGTTTCGAATGTCCTCTGGAGTAGCAAGATGTGTTGCAACTTTTGAAGCAGACGATGATCGTTTGGGAGAATCATCAAAATCGCAGGAAGTTCACTGTTGCTACTGTAAGCTGCTGCCTCCATAGGAGGGGCAGCTATGTCTGCAACGTAATCTTCCATAAATTCCTCATTTTGAAAGATATCGCCGCTGAACAGGTAAATTCCAGAAAACTGGAAACCTGCTTTGATATTAGCAGTAAAAAGAAGTCAGGTGCGAAGGTGTGTTGACGGCACAAGAATTTTCATATATTGTCACTTGTGCCTGTATGGTTAGTTATGCAGACATCATAAGCTCGGTTCACATATGTCGTAAGCGATCAGTTGACAGACCTGTCAAGAGGCTGGAGTTACGGCTGCAGTGTGGAGGGAAGTTGAGGACAGTCACGCCATTCTGCTTGCAGTAGTCTATTGTCTGTATGGCCAAATGCGAATCATAGTTGTCTAGCAACAGAACTACTGATCTCTCTTTAGAAGACTCAGCATGTGCCACGAAATGTTTTACATATCTTACAAAATGCTCTTTCGTCATCTATCCAGAGGGATGGACGGTGTGCTCAATACAGTGTTGGTGAGGTGCTTTTACCTCACCCTCCCTTACCCTTTTGCAGTATCTTGCCTAAATACGGAAAGAAATCTGAAAATCCTTCGCCGCTTTGCTTGCTGAACTTCCACGTTTTCGCAGAGCTCTTAGCTTGTAGCAGTGCTCCAGTCTATGTTGCCCCTATAAGACCTCTTTTTGCCAGTACGCATTATTTAGCTTCTTAAACCGGACAGAAAATATCACACTGGAAAATAATTAACCAACAAGTTTCTAATCGAAAGCGGGGCAAGTTGACACAGTGAGCCAACATGCCCCACGTTGAGTGTGCCGACCTGCCCCGTCGCCACCTTCTTATGTTTTGGACTGTATCATCCTCAAACACAATGGAAGTTTATAATTCTCTCTAGCTCCAATGTTAGCCAAAAGGAGGTACCATTCATGGGTGGCACAATGTCACATGTAGCTGTAACCAAACTTTAAACACAAAACATTTTATACAGCGATAAAAAATTACTTCCTGCGGTGGAAAAAATAAAACACTACACCACGCTTCAGTCATAGCTCATAAAGCTCTGATACTTGCTGACCGCTCTCAGGAGAAGTCATTGAACAGTACAAATTGCCAGGTGCTGCTATCCTGTGCCATCTTTGGGAGTTATGGCCATTTTGCCAACTTACCCCTGTAGCCAACTAGCCCCCCTCTCCCCTACTGTTAACTTTCATAATTACTGTTGTTTTCGTCTCACATATATATACATATATATAATGTCACCAGTACCTGATGATGGCGTATTAAAACATTAAGACGAAACATGTAGCGCACTTTAGACAATGAAAAGAATTGTCTAAAATCACTTGTGGTTTACAGACAAATGACTTATTTGTTTCGTTCAAACCCACTGGCAAATCCAATAACAGTTTATTTAACGACGTTCTGTCAACTACAGCGGTTATTTATTGTCGCATGGTGGGACAGCACCATGAGTTCAGTGAATTCGAAAGAGTTGAAGTATCAATTTGCCATATAGGCATTTGCCAAAGAAACTGACGAAAAGCAAGAGAACTCCGAATATCCCATGTCGTAGTCGAGTTTCGAACCGAGAAACACCCAAATACAAACCAACATTTTGAAGCCACGAACTGCCTCCATATTCAGGGCAGAAGACAGTAAGTTTGGTAATAAGACTTCAATTCAGCAAGAGAGGGAAGAGAAACGGACCACGGAGGATAGGATTTATGTTTTCGCCTGTTATACGAATATCGGCAGGTCAGATCAGACGACGATGTGTCCCGTTCAGTTCTAATACATAATACGAATATCGGGAGGTCAGATCAGACGACGATGTGTCCCGTTCAGTTCTAATATATAATTCGAATATCGGGAGATCAGATCAGACGACGATGTGTCCCGTTCAGTTCTAATATATAATTCGAATATCGGGAGATCAGATCAGACGACGATGTGTCCCGTTCAGTTCTAATACATAATACGAATATCGGCAGGTCAGGTCAGACGACGATGTGTCCCGTTCAGTTCTAATATATAATTTGAATATCGGGAGATCAGATCAGACGACGATGTGTCCCGTTCAGTTCTAATATATAATTCGAATATCGGGAGATCAGATCAGACGACGATGTGTCCCGTTCAGTTCCAATACATAATACGAATATCGGCAGGTCAGATCAGACGACGATGTGTCCCGATCAGTTCTAATACATAATCTTGACTTTTGTCACACTTTCCAAATGGCATGTTCTCAAGTATATCTGAAAAGTACTAGTGACAAAGTATATTCTTGTTTCAGACCTTTCTGAATACAAAATGATACAACAGATATATTTCTACATAGGAAATTTGCATTGGCAAGGAGACGGAAGCAATACACGATTAAAGTTTTATGGTCGTCACAGTAGCCCTATTCTGTATGGTCCCAAAACTGTAGCATAACTTTGCAAAGTATGGGACAAAACTCCGGCAGCGAAATCTAAATTGTATTGCCCTATACTAGACCACAGACAAGTGAGATAAGAGAGGATTTTAGAGATGTTCTACCTACAAGAGAAAGAACTGGATTACAGACATAATGTGATGAATCACCACTCACGAATGGAATGACTAAACTAGCCGAAGACAGCAAGTTTTTGTAGAGCTGCTGGTGGTTGGAAGGAAGGTGGGCGATCAATATTGAGAACGGAGATGACCCAGCGGCTTTCCGGAGGCTTAATGAAGAAGATGAAGTAGAAAGTTTGGAAGTACATTACAGCACGTGTTAAGATTTACCTTTAGTACCTAGCTTTATTGAAGCCCGGGCAAGCACTAACTATAACTGTACACTAATATTTCAATCCCAAGAGAGTTAGAATGCATGTAGTGTAATGGATATTAATATTTTTTATAATTTATTAAGGGATTTAGTTTAGCTTTAGCAGAAAATAAGTCAGTAGTGGGGAAATTTATGTGACAGGCAGTTAATGGGAAGCCAGCGGAGTTTTAAGTTTTGTCAAGGGAGCTAGACAAAAAGCCATAATTTTGTTAATTTGGCAGAACTTCTGTAGCTGGAAATAGAGTGATATTTGATATTTTGGCATCTGGGAAACAAATAGCTGTTAGTGACAGGAAACTGGTGGCCCTGGTTGGCTTCGCGTCGCTTGCTAACTGTAAACGCATAAGGGACTTTTACTAGGAAATTCACGGATTACGCTAACCAAAAATGGGGGTCCAATCACGGATCAGAGTTTAAAGCATTAAAAATTAGACCTATGAAATTTGGAGGTGTATAGTAAGTAGTCAATCAGGACAGAAGATAATTTTACAAGGTTTTAATTTCGCCAGTTTTACGCAATGCGTAGTTTGGGGACGCTGACTTGCAGTTTGCATTTCAGGCCAGTTGGATTTGAAACCACATCACTCCATTGTTTTAGACCTTTTACTACCAAATTACAACTAGAAATGCATAAGGATTTTATGTCGACACTTTATCTACTGCGTAACTGACTGTTAGAGAAGTGATTGTAGTGGTGTTGTCCATGTTAGAAAGATAACACGTATAAAATTCAAATTAATTTCGCGAGTGCAGTAAACACTGATTACACTGAACAACAGTGAAAATGCTTCGAAGTTGAAAGTAGCATATCGTTACTAATTTTGGGGCGCTGAGCACGAATATGACAATTAAAACTGTTAATTGGCTGTACTTTCAAAGATCTGGGATGGGCCCCAATTTCTACACTTTACACTGCTTTTGGCGTTGAGCGGCTTAGAACAACGATCTGGCAACTCTGAACTTGAAAAGAATGATGCAGTCAGCATCCAGGCATTGTATCAGCCTACTTTCTGCTCATCAGAAAGGTGAAGCAGTGAAGCGGGGCAAATTTGATGATGAAATCAGCTCCTAGGTATTGCCAATCCCAACATTTTGCATTTCAGTTCCTTCCAGGGAGTTGCATTGTACACACGTGTGTTTCTCATTTCAAAAAGTCGTCTTTCGCAGCATGAAGTGTTTTTAAATGCCTTAAAAGATTTATACAGCCGTTTCTTGGACGAACCTCAATAAGGATGCAGCAGAAGTGCGTTAACAGTGCAGATAATTTTTGTTATATTTGTGGGGAGGTAACGTTTTCATCACAGAAGCGTGCCATAACACCGATCATCAGGAAAGCCTACCATCTTTACTTTGGCTGCCAGATTGGGGAGCAGGACAAGAGCTGGGCCCCGCACATATGCTGCAATACTTGTGCAGCAAACCTTCGAAAGTGGTAGAGCCGCAAAAGGCGATCAATGCCTTTTGCCATACCCATGGTGTGGAGAGAGCAGACCTCCGGCAAGGTTTTTCGAAGAAGAGAAAGTGAACCTTACGCTATCCGAATATACCATCTGCTATGCGGCCAGTACCTCACGGTGAAGGACTTCCCGTTCGGAACCTCCAGAAATAGTTACACTGGAATCGGAAAAAGAAGAGGATGACGAAATTTGTGATATATCTGAGCCATTAACGTCAAGAGATCATGAGTTCGCACACAACGTGATGTCTGCTGAACCACACAGGATCACACAGAATGAACTAAACGATCTTGTCAGAGATCTGGAACTTCCGAAGGGTAAAGCAGAACTGTTGGCGTCGAGACTACAACAGTAGAATCTCCTTGATAACAATGTGACAGTGTCTGCGTTCCGTTCCCGCCAAAAGGAAGGTAACCTTGTCGCCTGCAACGATGTTCATGGTCTGATGACAGCCGTGAATATTAATCATAAGCCTGAGGATTGGAGACTGTTTATAGACTCATCGATGTCGAGTCTGAGAGCTGTTCTGCTCCATAATGGCAATGTGTTACCTTCAATTCCAGTTGGTTATGCAGTCAATATGAAGGAATCATATGACAATATGTAGCTTCTTCTAAACTGCGTAAACTACAAGAAATACCAAAGGCAACTTTGTGGAGACTTGAAAGTTGTTTCTGTATTGTTTGGACTGCAGCAGGGCTACACGAAGTTTTGCTGTTTCTTATGTGAATGGGAGAGTCGGGCAAATACTTCCCATTACAAGAGGAGGATCTGGCCTTCCCGACAATCACTGGAACCGGGAACAAAGAATGTACAGCACTTACCGCTGTTAGAATCCAGCAACACTTTGCTGCGTCATCTGACCATCGAACTAGGACTCATGAAGAACTTTGTTAAGACTATGGATCAGACAGGGCCAACGTTTAGATACCTCGCTAAGAAATTCCCAGGAATCAGTGCTGCAAAAATCAAGGAGGATGTTTTCATAGGCCCTCAGATCCGCAAACTCTTCAGAGACGAACAGTTCGGCCACATTCTCAGTGTCAACGAGAAGAGGGCGTGGAATGATTTCCGTCTGGTAGCAACCAACTTTCTAGGAAATAAGAAGGCTGACAACTACAAGGAACTTGTTGAAAACCTGTTGTTGTCCCATGAGGAATTAGGCTGCAATATGACTTTAAAGATCCATTTTCTGCACTCTCACCTGGATTTTTCCCGGAAAAATGTGGGGCACTCAGCGATGAGCACGGCAAACGTTTTCATCGTGATATCGCAGTAATGGAAGAGATACCAGGGCAAGTGGCGTTCATCGATGTTAGCCGACTATTGCTGGACGGTAAGAAGGGATTCTCCTGGACTTGCGAACAAACGGCAGGCGAAGAGGCAGCGCATTTTATCAAAGCAAGCCAGTCAGTATACACTATGTCAAGAATATAGTGTGTAAGGCTTGTATAAATAAGTTAGATAATTTTTTTTAGAAACTGTAGCCAATCAAGCCTTTTCGTGACCATTTTCGTGTTCAGCGTCCCAAAATCTATAAAGGGAAACATATTTTGTTTCCGAAGCAGAAAAAAAGTCACAATTTTTTGACAGTGTTACAGGCCATGAGTCGTATCTGACGGGGTTTGGTTTAATGTCACCATGCCGTATGTGAACAATGTAATTTTGTGTGCAAGAACCAACATTTATAAAGAATATGTGCAGTGAATTCAGTGACAAAAATCTGTGTGTTTTATGCATCAAGTGGTCGTGACCTGGTGCATAGTGGCGCTCTGAGATGCCACACGCATGTTCCCAGTGAGAAATGTCTCATAATCTACCGGCTAAACAGTCAGCGGTCGCAAAAACAACGGCAGCCCCTGACAGAAATTAGGAATTTTGAAATAATGACAATTATTTTTGTAAGGCCTCTACAGCTTATGTACTTCAGCAATTTCAGTTCGTGTCACACTTCCACGTTGAAGTTCCACGGACCGCCACAAGATGGCAGATGACATCATTAGGCTGAACGTTGAAGTTCCACGGAGCGCCATCAGATGGCAGGAGAAGACAATACACAGAATTCAGTCTGGTGAACGCACGGATGATATATAACGGACACCATTAATTAGGTTTTCCACGTTAACTAGGTAAAGGGTCACCGGGAACTAATATTACAATATAAGAAACATACATACACATTATTCGGGATTCCACAATAACTACGGGCACCAATACGAAATTATATTACACAGACACAAACATTCTTCAGGTTTACACGGTGACTATGTAAATGAGTCTGCCTTGCCTGCCTGGGTCGCGGGGTTTCCACAGTAACTACGTACATGAAGTGTGCCTTGCCTCCATGGGTTGCGAGGTTTACCCGGTAGCTACGCAAATTTGTGTTCCTAGCCTGCCCGGGTTACTACAACTTCCATAATGGTTGAGGACCTATCCAGCCCCCTGGACAGTGTCACAAGCTATCCAGCCTGAATAGCTTGTGACGCTGTCTGCTGCCAGGGCGACAATTCGTAGAATCTGGTGTGTTGCGTGGTGTGGGGTTAAAGGACTGCGTTCTTGGTTTCCTGTGTAATGGCAGACGACCGACTCTTACAGCGGTGACTATGTGGATTGCTGTCTTCTGAGATATGATGCGTTGTAGTCTGGTAGAAATTTACTGGCGTTTTGGAGCAACCTGCTGCCTCCATTTATAGGGTTGAGGAATAACAAAATAATGTAGTATAATAAAGAGGAAATTATATTCTGAAGATGAAGGTAGCACATTCCTTCTTAAAGACATTAAATATCTTCAACAATGCACGGCGTCAAATCCCAGAAGACGGCAATGTTGACAATTATCTCTCACGAAACTTCACAGTCATTCAGCAGAACGAAAAATCCTCAGCCGTTATGGAATACGCAAATTCATTCCTGTGCTTACATGAGTCCGTCACTGGCTAATATTCTGATCAGGCTGAATAAGGTTAAAATATTTTTCAACATAAATTTTAACATCATTCCTCCATCTACGCCTAAGCCCAACGTGGTCTTCCGACCAGTATTCCTTACGCGTCCCACATTTCTCCATTATCTCGTGCATAGTTTTATACAAATTTACGTTTAAACAGTAAAATCACAATCATGACAAGTTTAGTATACACACTTTCGTGCACTACACTCTTAACTTCATTACGAAATGACGTATCCATAATCGAGCCACTTAAAAAGAACTGTTAAAATAAGCTACGGAACACTTATGATACTTCACGCCCAATTTGTAGTGGTGTACCACGAAATAATCTGGATAGGTTTAACTTATACAGGCTGCTTATAAAACTTGTATGAAATGTTTGTCTGTTAAAATGTTGCAAGCAAAGAGACAAGTGCGTTGAATTAAAAGAAATTCTGCAAAACTCAGACGATGGAGACAGAGACGTTATCTGAAACGTCGGCTGATTTGAAAATGACTGTAAAGGCTGTCAGCCCGAGAAAACTTTACTGAATTCTGGCGCAGTGAATGCTGCAGGCAAGGTACTAGTAAGTCTAATTCCTGTCTTTACAGACGGAAGGAAAGCAGATATCGTTGTGCAGGTAAAAACGTTTTGTTACAAACGGGCGTTTAGAAACTCTGAACTAAAGGATGTTTCTTATTAAACTTATTTTAATTCGAGTCTAACTGCACGCTACTGTAGAAGTTTATTCCTTGCACGTAACTTAAGTTTTCAAGTCAAAGAAATGTAATTTGAAAGTCACTCGTAGTCCCTATGGTCTCAGAGGTACTTGAGAATTCTATTTTACATAAAGGACGTCGTTAAACTGTTGTTGCCTTTCTGCGAACGTCAGTAAAGAACTGTTAACATCTGTACTTCATATAGCAAGTGTTCGCTTTCAGTCTTAGCCTTTAACTCAACTTTTAAAAAAATGGAAATACTAACATGGTCTTCAGTTAAAATATTTGGTTTGGTAATTCATTATTGTAATTGTACATGCTCATATGTCGTGGGCATTTTCGGGTGGTATTGACTTTTTGAAGATGAAAATTAATCTATATTATAGGCCCATGTAAGGATCGAATTCCTATCTCACAGAAAATAATATCTTTCCTCTAACGAGACATATCGGTTTACGACTTATGCGCAAACAGTCTCTTCTTACGCGTATTCGCAAAGTCATGAAAAATGACTGTTAGTCGGATCCCAAAGGACGGAGTTTCGTCAGATCTCATGCTGGGGACTTATATTAAAATCTGCGAACACAAATTTAGTTTGGCTAAAACTGTAGAAAAATGTCAGGCACTTTATATAAAGACCTAAATTCCTTCATGATAATAATAAATTCCACTATCCAAATGTTGATTGGCACTGTGCTGGAAAGCAGGAACATCACAACCGCACTGTGGATCGAAATTCTGAGGAGGGCTACAAAGAGAAGATGTCTACGGGAGGGGGGGGGGGGTTGTCATCTGTGCTGCGGAGTCTGTGGTGATGAAACTTCTAAGGAAACTGAATGGAAGTAATTTTTATGCAGTAAAATATGTATATAGTCTTATATATGTATATATGTCTTAATAAATGGGAAATTTTATCGGACTGCTAGCAGTTTTACCAACTGATCTGGGAATATTCAGACATTGGTGTGATTAGATACAACTGTCTATTAACTCAAACAAAATACGAGAGTTGCCCAAAAGGTTTTGCAACACTTCTATACTTCGGTCAAAATCAAGAGCAATTTTCTGCGATTTTTTCTGTGGTTAATTTTGAATGTCCCGCTTGATACCTCAGGGCCGCAGAATACTATGCTTTCTCGCGCATGCGCAGGCGTTCCTCTAAATGTCGTGGTATGGTGATGTGTGTTTTAATAACCGGCTGTTATTGAATTTCTTGTGGCAGAGAAGGGATCAGGAAAGAACGTACGCAAGCTGTTAAAATGTGTACGGTGTCAATGCTGTTGATAAAATCTCTGTTAGTAGTTGAGCTTCACGAATTGCAGGTTCTGAAAAAGGCCAAGTTGAGCTCAGTGTCGCGCGTCGCTCTGGCCATTGTTTTTTGGAATGCAAAAGGGGTGATTTTGGTGGACATTATTGCTGCTCTGCTATAAGCAGCCCCGAACAACTTTTACACTACGAAAGGAGTAACAACACGACCAGGACTACTGCCTAGCCACGTTTCAATCTCTTGGGCGTAATACGTTTTCGTTGGCGCCATGAAACCAACTTCACGCGTTTGCATTTTGTGCGCAGAATGTGGTGGGAGACTGACAATGGCAACATTGCGTTCCTTGGCTTTAGACACCACATCTAAATGTCTGGTGTGTGAATAATGACCATCAACAACCAGCAAGACAGGATCATCTGCCGAAGGCTAACGGAAGTGAAAAAAATGATCGGACCATTTAGTAAATATATCAGTCTCAATCCAGCCATTTGGATGGCAACCCGAAATTGGGCCCGCCGGTGCTCTATCCATAAGCTCGTCTTTCATATTTTTTCTGGGAAACACAATTGATGGAGGAACACATATTCCAGCACCATTCATACAGGTGACAACAGTGATTAGATTTCCCCTGTTAGAAATCAGAGCTGGTTGGCCCCACTGGTGTTTCAGCGATGACTGATCGGTGGTGAATGAGTGTATGTGTGGCAACACTGAGACGAACAATATGACGTCCATGGATATACTCAGCAAATTTGTGTTGTAGTACAGAATAAAGAACTGGTTAAAATCTAGTGAATTCTCAACATCCCCGTTCTGCCGATGTTAGAGACGTTTTTGCTCCTCATGCTGACAACTTTACTGCGCCTCTACTGCACAACTGTAATCCCTGTTTTATCAACACTGAATATCCTATGAGCTTGATGATTAACATTTTTTAGTTCAGTTCATAGCTGTGAAAAAAACCTTACGTTTTTTTATGTAAAGCATTTCACCCGCGCTGCAGAAATGCCTTCAGGAGTTCTCATAGACAGTATGGATGCCTTTTTAAAAAGGATCGGAGCTATTTCTTGCCAGCTGCTGATTTTTTTTTTTGGTGAAATTGACGTTTCAGAACATTTCTTATTACCAATTGAAACGCCATGCGCTAATGTCCTGACTTCTCAGTCCATAGTAACTTTGGTTTACCGTTATGCATTACTGCATAAGTTCACTTTTAAGCTCCATTAGGTAGAACAGTTGTTCTTCCTATATTCACATTTACTAACTCCTCAGGAGAACGGGATGTATCCTTCACACGCCTCTCCAGGGTTCCCTTCGGCACACAAAAGTATTTTTAAGCTTTTAACTAACCAATTTGTCCGCTTCTTACAAATTTCACAGCACGTATACATTTCCTCCTTACTCTAATTCTTTCGTTTTGTGCCAGGCGACATCTAAACCAAATGTAAAACAGTGCTTTTAAAACGAAAGCATTGTTGACAGTAAAACTTTTTATTGCAGAAAAGCAATTCACAACGTTGTAAAACAACGGGTTCCTAATATGAGATACTAGTAACCAAATATGAGATACTGTCGCATGTTAGGGACTCGCCATACTGAGAGGTAAATAATTATTCAGGGTTAGGAACACATTTTGAAAAGACAAATGTCTAGCTTATACTATAGCTAAGTACATGAATGTGAATGTATGCCGATAAGTTAAAGCTCTGAATTTACCTTCTGATAGAAGAACTGATGTACACGGAGCCATGTCAAACACTCCAGAAGTGAAAAATACGGTACACTGTTCTATGCACTCTCTCGTTTTAACACACTGCTTCACGTTACCCACTGATAACGTTGCAGATCCGAATGAATCAGTTCACATGTTTACCACCAGATTTCAGCACTTACTTCGGACACAACTGAGGTGTCTCTTATTAGGAAACTATCGCATAATCATTTTCTTTACGTATGCCACGTGGTCAGACCATTAACTCTGATCTGTACTCAATGCCTTGCAGAAGCATTTTAAGAGAGTTCGATCTAACAAATATATTGCTGAAATCCTCCTTCAACACGATAACGCACGACCACACACAAGTCTGAAAATACAGGAAGCAATCACAAAACTCGAATGGAATGTTCTTCCCCACCCACCATACTTCCCAGATCTTCTTACCTCAGATTTTAACCTCTTTGGAGCCCTCAAAAATACTATCCGTGGGAAAAGTTTTGGGAGTGATGGTGAGGTTATTGACGAAGTGAAGAAGTGGCTGCGAGTACAAAGTTCAAACTGGTACAAGAAGGGGATATATACTTTGTTTTTGGCTGTTAAAGACTGTTAAAGTTGATGGACATTATGTAGAAGATTATGTAGGAAAATGAGCTGTGTAATACATCCATCTGTGTATCCGATAAGTAGGACTGTGTTCAAAGAAATATGTAACAAATTACTAGCAATAAGAAAGTGAAGTGCAAACGTTTTTGGGCAACCTTCTTGGTAACTGCGCCTTTTATTAAGACAAACATAATTAGACTCAGGAACCCAACTAACTTCGAAGACTTTAGAACTGTTTAAAGACGTCACGTACGTTGAATTCATTTTGGATGTGTTTGGAAGTAACAGTTGAACAGAAGTCAAAAATAGAGCGTGGAAAATACAGGGAATAAGAGAGGAGTTAAGCTGGTTACAGATAGTGGTAACGAGACCAAAATTACCGATCTTAAAATTGTATGTTGGTCTAGGGCAGGGGTTTCAAAATCCAGTTAATCATGGGCCAATTTAGTAATAAAAAATACGACGCACAGCACTTCGTTTTTAGCAGTACAATGTTAAATGTCTTGTTTAAAATGAACACAATATTATTGAGACTCCATTGTTATTATAATTATTGTTGTTATTATGTTTCAAATTTTTATTTTATAAAAAAACGTTATTAGGCTGCTATCTCTCCAGTAACACGTGCTGCACGTCACCTATCCCAACATGCCCACATGTCCAGTACCATAACCCCTTCAATTAATTATTAGGGAAATTCTTTTTGATTCTGTAAAACAAAAATTACCAGCCTAATAAGTCGTCAGATCCTACCTCCGCTGCTGTGTAGACTGGCTGGAGACTTGGCATCTACTGGACCGGAAGAGGATTTCTACCCTCGGTGAGATATTACTGAAAGCCACTGTCATGATAGATTTCAATCGTCCGTCTGACAAACGAGGTCGGTTTCTCGTCTTACGACTGTTAATAGGGGTTAAAAACTGTACACGCGCGTACGTGCTGCCGAAAATAGCAGTCATTCTTAACCCAAAGGCTCTAAGCACAGGAAACTTTTCTTGTGACAAGTAGGAATGAAAGGCCTGTAATTCTGTTTCTTTTTTTGATCTGTTTGATCTCATTCCACAAATAAAAAAATCCTTTCGGAACAAATCCCGCGCTATAATCACTTCATATTAGTGTGAAAAATTATTTCACCATATTCACCTGCTACTTCTTCCAATAATGCTACAAAGTCACGAAGTTTAATGGCACATTAAGATAAGAAATAACAGTTTTTAAGAGTGTCCATCGTGTGATTCATTTTGAAACACTTTGCACAAAATGTTTCTTGATGAAGAATAAAATGGAGTCGAAGGAAAGGCGTCTTTCCATCAAATTCCTCAATTTTGTTTTCGAAATTTCATGCAGTGCCATTACTTTTGCCAGTAACAGCCGGAGCCCCGTCACTAACAATTGCAACCATTTTTTACACAGCAATTCAAATGTGTTCAAAAGGGTTACCAAATGGGGAAAAATTTCACCAGCACCTGTTCTTCCATAGTCATAAGTTCTAAAAGCTCCTTCGCTAATTGACATTCCTCATTAAAACTTCGAATAGAAAAAGCTGTGAAATATACTTAACGTCTCTAAGATTAGAGCTAAAATTTACCTTGGAACAGGCCATGAAGGCCTAGAGGGGGATTAGAGGCATAGCTTTACTCTTTCTTTAACCTCGGCGTTAGAAAGGGGTGGGTGGCAAAAGCTACGCCCCGGTCGCTTTACCCCCGGGAAAGCCTTAACATCTGTGCTCTCGTCCGTTGCATTTCAATACATTTCATGAAGCTAAGTGACTAACAAATGACACTGATAAGCTAGGTACTGAACTTCCTTCGAAGTGCAGGAATAATAGGGGGCTAATTCTAGAAATTGGATTCACAGTACCATAAAATGGTAGCAATGTAAGGTTTGACCAGAGCCTTTAAGTTGCCTTAAAATAAACCGTGAGCATTTCTTTCTACGTATTTTCCAATTCAGTATTCATTCTTTATTCGACTCCTGGACAAACCTGCCATATGTCTTACGGAGCTGTTTTGGGTAATAAAGGCGGTCGGAGAGAAGAATTTTCCACTGAATTCCATACGGTGTATTTAGGAATATAGGGAGTTTTTCTCTGTTACTCGGCGTGTGCTTAAAGGATGGGTAATTCAATGGCGGCTGGTTCGTGTTGAATGAGAAGAAACCTTCAGATATTCTCCGGCAGCGTACGGACTGCATGGAAACGTGGCGTGAATGCATAAACATGACCAGCAACTTGAAGCTTCACAGCTGATCAGTCGCTGTCCAAAATACACTGTAAACACTGAGAGTGACTGAAATGTTAATTCCCGACAGGGCTGGTCTTAAAGTTTGTATCTGGTAGATTTGTTTGTTTTGTTTGTATGTTTCTTTGTTTCTTTCAATTTTTCGCTCTCTCTTTCTTTGTAAGTTGTCCTTGACCATGCCAGCAAGGCATATAGAGGGAGTAGAGGTACTGCTCCACTCATTCTTAACCTCGGTACTGGATGGAGCTAAGTTGTCAATTTTACGCCTCGGCCGGTCGACCCCCGGAAAGAACTCTGGTATTCATGGAACTTGAGAGCTCCAGCGCCGCTACGGATGTTTTGAAGAAGAGAAAATTTTCTTTCCATGCCAGGATTTGAACCCCGAATAGTCCAGCCCGTTAGCGCAGACACTATACGCACTACGCTCTCCCAGCTCGCATACCAGAAAGTTGGTTAAGTGGTCGGTAGCAATGAAGAGTCAAGTTGCCGATGCCAGCGGTCGCGCGGTCTAAGGCGTGGGTCTGCGGCTGTTCGCATGCTGGGAGTGTGGGTTCGAATGTCGCCGGAGGCATGGATGTCTGTCTCTTGTGTTTGTAGTATGTTGTCAGGTCTGCGTCGGGCTGATCACCCATCTAGAGGGGTCCTACCGTGTGTGGTGTGTCTGAGTGTGATCGTGAAGCCTCGATAATGAGGAGGCCCTGGCCCACTAGTGGCTGTTGCGCCATTGGAAAAAATCAAGAGCCAAGTTGCGCTTTGCAAGTGAAATCTAAAGCTGAACGAGGCATGGCCCTGCCTTCTTACGAAATGTACACATGTGTAAAGTTGCATCTCGCCTTTGGTACGTACGACACAACTTACCTCGCCACATCATGTACATATGTATGTCGATATTTCTTCACTGATACACTTTGCGACAATACAGCCGCACGAAGACTTCCAAAGATACATTACTGCTTTCTATTAATTCTCTTTTTCTATAGTTGTAGGTTTAGCAACCGTTCTTTACGGAGAACTCATAATCAGACAAAACTTCATTCAACATGCTGTATTTATAGTACTATATGATTAATAATGGCTGATTTACGAAAGATGGCCCTTACTGATTACTTTTCGAAAGGTGACGTAGAAAATGGATTGAAAATAAGTGAGTTGTCTACAAGCGAGGACAAGTATTAACAAAACGTACGAGTGTTAACCTACAGCAGACTCAATACTGACATACATATTACCATCAACCACAACAAATGTTATTAATTTGTCAATAGATGATACATGTTTCGGTCATGTGGACCATCCTCAGACTTTAAAATACATGACTTTAAAAAGAGAAGTAAAAATGCATGGAGATATTTTAAATTTCCGAGATCTCACAAATTATACAACCTATTAGAAAGTTCACCTAGCCCTGGAATGTAATTTTATATATTTCTCGTACGTGCTTCTTGATTTTATGTCCTTCCTGTTGTTTCTAAAAGTTGTTAAAATTCTTATTTACTTCAAGTGTTTAGTTGTCTCTTGTAGTTATGGGAAATCGTGAGTTCTCTTAAAATCGATACGTGGCTGTTATGCTTTCTTTTTTATTGGTTTCTAGTATCCACTTATTAGATCACGTCTGTAGGTGAAGTTTCTTCGCGTTAATTGTATTGCGTTTTGTTGGTATATAGTTATTTTTTGGAAAATATATTTTTTTATTGCTCCTGTTTTATTGTGGTGGTGTTGTCCGTACGTCTGGCAACTTGTGCTTTTAAAGTCATGTATTTTAATGCCTGAAGATAGTCCACATGACCCAAACATGTAGCATCTATTGATGAAATTGTTAAAATGTGTTCTGGTTGATGGTAATACGTATGTCAGTATTGATATGATGTAGCACAACGGGTTGAATTACACAAAAATTGCTACAGCAAACTACTTTTACCAGTGTTAGGCAATGTCAGTGCTAACATGGAAAGGTGCGATGTTTACAGTGCAGCCCACGCAGCAAAATTTGGAAGAAACTAGGACTAGTACGAGTAGATCGCAAAGTCAGGGCACATATGACTTATACGCAGGTTATCGCTCGAGGGCACGACGAGTCGACTTCCACTGAAAATGAAGTTAATTTTCTAGAAATTCTACATATAGCGAAAAGTAATCCTGCATTTATGAAAAAAAAAAAGGATTGAGGGCCCTGGAAATCGCAAACTACAGACCAGCATTAAATATAATCTCGGAATTGACATTAGCTGCCATTAATAGTAGAGTTGAGGAAAATCAATGATCAATGATTTGCTTTGATTGCTGGTAGGTAAAAGAACACCTCCAACAGTCAACAGATATCCGCTGTAATTCGTTATAATACAAATACTTTTGTGTATGATACCTTTTAGGATCTAATCCAGCAGAAATGTTGGGTGTGAATTCACTTCTTATATCAAACACATCCTCAAACAAGCATGGACCAGGGGGCCAGTGTAATGAATGGGGCCTGCAGTGGAGAACACGCTGCTGAAAAAAGAAATCTCTCGAGTTTTGTACACCGTAAGAACCGTCACTTGAATCTCGCAATTGTTTATGCCTGCAAAGCCATGGCACAGGCAAGAAACTTCTTTGCTGTCTTGGAAAGGTTACCAATGTTCCCTCTAAGCTGCGCGGCCGCCCAGTAACTGAAAAGCTCTGGCGAACACTGAATTGATGCCGCGCAGCTGAAATTTTTCAATTTTTATTGTAAATACTCTTATTATGTATATTACAAAAATCTTTTAAAGTGCCGCGCAGTCGTCAGGTCGTGTAAACATTTTCTGCTCAGAGCAGTAGCAGGTCCGCGCAGCTGTGAAAACGTTAGAGAGAACGTGGAAGGTTACACACACACTTTGGTGGTTCAGTGTCTCACGCTGTCTTCATGACAGTACAGAGAATTTATGTATTCGCAAGACAGGGTTACAAAAGTTACTCGGTGGTCAGGTTACACACACCTCGCTCTGCAGTGAAGAAGATATTTCCAGGAACACTACTAGTGACACTGGCACAATACTGAACTCAGAAGAACGACAGAGCAATGGTTACTAGAAGCTTAAAACGTCAGCTCAAAACATTATTCATATTTCAGATTTTCCTAAATCATAAAGCGCTGAAGGAATCAAAACTCATGTCTGATTACCTCCAGTTGAAAGACTTCAACATAACCAACGCACGCATGGTAGTCTCTCTTATCGATAAGAAAATCTTCAGATTCTTTCAAGAAAATTTGAATCTAAAGTCAAAACATCGCTGATGACAGTGGCACAGAAACTGATGCGCTTTCAGAGGTTCGGCCGAGAGCATCGTATGCTATCTCATTTAGATCAGTACATTATAAATGAGGCTGAGGTTAATGATAGCGAAAGCTACCGAACCTTCTTATTCATCCCAGTTATTGATAGAATAATCAACAAATCTGAAAGACGTTTCACTGGCACTGGGTTAGGGCGTCGCACCCAAGTTGCAAGTCCTCCCTCGAAAAATGAGCGATTTAGTGACCACCGTCTAATGGCTTTGTAGAAAGAACTTGTGAAACAGCTTGATTTAGAAACGGCAGTAGACAACCAACGTAGAATTCGCCTGAATAAATAAGGCAAGGCTAATTGTTACTTTTTAAGCTATGTCTCAACAAATACTTGCAAAATGTGCCTTTCATTTCCGCCATGTTTATCCATCTATCCGACTAATTAGAATTTCGAATGATCGTTAAGTATGACTCATGAAATAAAATAAAATAAAGCAAATATTTGATATCATTGTCCGTTATTTTCATATCAGGAGTACCGCTTTTTTTATCAATCGTTTAAACTATTTTTATAGTTTATTACAAATAGCTGGGTCCACTCAAACATATAGTGGCCCATCCCGACCCACCCAGAAAAAATGTGACGCCTGGCCTGGTAGAAGATAGCTTACAGGCCTAGGCAATGAGGCTTTAATTTTTAAAAGAAAATAAAACGTAAATGTCTAGTAGTTCGATTGTGTGGTTGAAACTGTAGGCCTGTATCTAATGTTACAGCAGTCACTAAAAAAATGATATTTCAAATAAAGTTAAAAAACATATACATAGAATGAATGTTTGACAGAATTTAATATAGAACTACCATGCCGAGTTTGGTTGAAATCTATTATATATTTCGGGTACTGCTACTTGAGGGCAGGCAAAGGAATGGTTTTTACTTAATACAGTTAAAGAAAGCTTATAGACTTTCATGTCCCAACCAAGATTCAGACCCGCCATACCAGTTTTCGAGAATTCCCGTAGAGCAGCGCAGCCCAATAATTAGCCTTTTATACTTTCACTTGTTTTAACAGTAAATGCTTGAAATAATGAGGTATTATATGGCAAGAGTTCATTTTATTTACGTGTTACGAGTGCTGCAGATTATATTTGATGGGTTTTGTTCAGAACATTGATAAAGTGGACATTAGTAAGTGGCGGTACTTCGATTAATAAATAACACAATAGAGGCCCAATGGTTTTGTTTCACGATAACTAGGTGCTTTATTTGGCGTGATTAAGTGTTATTAGATTAACACTTGTTTAAATCACGTCAGTATTATACGTGATTACTTGCAGAAAGTGCACTGAAAATGCCGACAAGTACTGTCCTCTTTCGTAGGAGCCCGACATTTTGTGTGGTAATAGCCTATGCACGTTTTAATTTTTGTTTGTTTTTTAAATTAGGAATAATGAGAGGGCTGCCAGGCGGAATTTAATTTAGTTTTAGTTCTGATAATGATTTTTACTGAATCACTGGAACTAAGGTCGTGAAGCTTTACACGAGAGTAAATCGAAAATTCTGTACATGCGTCAAAATTCTACAAGAGTCAACAACTGTCGGTACGGTTTACCAGCCAGACAAAATTTTCTCTCGCCAGATATACCGCGCCAACTCTCGGCACTGTAAATGAAAATACATTTCGCTCTGATATTTCCCTTAGACCTCGGTTTTAAAACATGCCAATGTGATGCAAAAAAATGTCGTCATACCCACGCCAGTTAATTTACTCTTCAACATCTGTAAAAAAAAATTAAGACATATATTGAGAAATCGTTGTTAAGCAAATTTACAGACTTTTTTCACTCTTCGGCATTGATAATTTATATAACACGGACGTGAATACGATTATGAAAAGGGGTCTGTAAATATATAGTGTATATAAAAATACAAACAAGAGTATGCGGTGAAATTGTGCAAACATATGAAAAACTAAAAGGTGGAATTGTTAATACATATTTCTTTAGTGACTCAGCACATACAACGGCGTACATACTGGGAGAATTAGGTTTCGTAAGTTCTTACCAGATCATCCTTCTTTCAGAAACAATACGCAGCACGCACATCCTGGAAAGTGACTTTTACGATTTCCACAACGTGTAGGAAAATAACGAATATTGCGATGGTTATGTCTGTCCGAATGTCCGTTTATCTGTCTTAAGAAAATCCGCACTTTTCAAGTCTAGAACGGCAAGAAGGATTTTATTAAATTTGGTATGTGTATGATGCCACTGGAGGGCAATTCAAATTCGTAGGTTAGTGTTATGTGTTGATGTTTACTCTGTAGTTGGCCACTAAGTACTCAGTGGCCAACTATAAAGTAAACATCAACCCATAACACACAGATACAACTCTTTTCGAAAGAAGACATGAACATTGATAGATGTTGCTTTGCAGTTATAGCACAAATTTGTAGAGAAATGTAAAACGTCTAAAATAATTTTGCACATTTCTGCAATGTTTTTATTTCTTGGCACTGTAATTTATTTAAGCACATACGAAGTATATGAAATAATTGTTACACATAATGCAATTAATTGGTATTACTAATGTACAGTTAATCAATTGCATGGAACATGTACAACATTAAGTTCGTGATTCAGTGTTCATACAGTCTTAGGATTCAGTTTGTTTCACGGTCACGGTTAGGGTTTTATTATTGCAGTTTTTTTGTGTCAAAAATGAGAAAATAAATTTTGCGTACACATTTCGTCAGCTGTGCTGGAAAAATCCAATCTGACGAAAAAAATTGGTGACACAACCCAGAAAAATGGTGACTGGACGTGAAAACAGGATATTCCGGTAAAAGGTTAAGATGAAGTTGTCCCTGTCCACGCCAATATGGCATACAAAGGGAGCAGAGGTATGACTCCACTCATTTATAACCTCGGCATTATAATAAGGAGACAAGTCTAGATTTTGCAGTATGATCCAGAAACATATTAGTTGGATGTCAAAACTGGATGTTTCAATACAACCCAGCAATAAAGCGTCACAATCTCCAGTGCAAGACACCAGAGTCTCGGACATCAAAAAGTGCTGGTAATGTCAAAATCGAAATAAAAGCCCCATTGGCTTACTTTCTATTATGAATTTCTTCCTTCGAATAAACCGTCCACTTACAAGTGTTATTTGTTTACTCTCTGGAGTTCTTGCCCGGAAATTGTTGAAATCTCACAGCGCGCACTCATCGCGCACCAAGCACCAATTTTTTCGTCACGAAGATGGAGTTCGTGAACAAATCCTAGGTTTTCTGAACTCCAGTACCGGCTGTTTTGAGGATTCACCTCTTCACGTAAGGATACCCAGGCCTCATTAGAGAAAAACACTTACTGTGGATCAACTTCTCCATCGTATACAGATGAGTATTAAATATTATGAATATGTGGCTGTATTCTTGCCTTAGCTAACCAGCATGCAAATCGACTCTTTTCTTCGCCGCCTTATATTGCCATCTGTGGCCTGTCTGGCGCTACCATATCTTGCCACATTATCTCAAAAACGGCAAGATATTCGGAAACAGTTATTGGACATATAATGTTTTTATTTTCTCTACAACTATTTTTCTGCAACATTTCTCATTCTGAGAAGAATTCGGCGAGATATTATCATAAATGTACACAGGTCTTCATGTAAAGTATCGGTTACTCCTGTTACATTTTAATCAAAATTGACAAAATCGGCTACAAAAGTTTTCGACCCTCTGTTCTTATATTTTGGCTTATTCCTCTAAGTTCATTTATCTTCACAAAATTAAGAAACTGTGTTTCTTATATGAGTATACTAGGTAAAAGTGTGTCTTCGCCGATTCTAGGAGCCCCGCAGTCTAAGACGTGGGACTGAGGCCGTTCGCTTGCTGGGATTGCGGGTTCGAATCCTGCCGGAGACATGGATGTTTGTCTATCGTACGTGTTGTGTGTTGCCAGGTAGAGGTCTCTACGACGGGCCGATCACTCGTCCAGAGGAGCCCTACCGAGTGTGGTGTGTCTAACTAAGTGTGATCTTGAAACCTCAGCAATGAGGAGGACCACGCCCACTAGGGCTGTCATGCCATGAAAAAGAAAGCGTGTGTTCTACCGTATAATTTACTGTACCGGTTCTCTTAATTTTTAGTTTTCATCCAACTTCGAATCTTCTACAACAAAAAATGGTGGAGATGCTCTCGATGAACCGCCACAGGGCTCCGCCAACGGAACGGTGAACCATTCATAGAACCATGCGCTCTGTTACAGATTGCCAGTACTGTACACAATCTTCAGGCTGTTATTTAAAGGTTAATCATTCTACGCCTGTGTTTACGCCTTATTCTATAATTATGTGCAACCAGCACGGAGTTTCAAGGGAAATTATTGTAGCCATGCAAGCCTCTTGAGGAATTAATTATCACCTTCTATTGTAAGATGTCAAAAGTTGTTAAATACGGAATGTGGAAGCATGAAAATGTGGAGACAGCTCTTGAGAATATTCGAATTGACAGTGTCGGTTTAAATGCAGCGCCACATGCATATCCTCTTCGAAAACTACCCGAAGAGACACTTGGACTGATAACATTATTTTGCAGTGGAAAACATTCAAGTTATTGCAGAAGGGGAAGTGGTTAATCATTTTTTACGGTTGGAGCAATACATATTATTTTGTTCAACTATCATGCATTTACGTAGCATGGCATTTAAAGTTGATGAAATAAGTCATTTTTATCACACACTCAAAAAGACAGAAAGCGCTGGAAGGAAATAGTACTACGGATTTACCAGACGACAAAGACAACTAAGTCTGAGGCAGCCACATGCTAAATTAAATCCATGACAGCAGGTTTCAGTAAGAAGAGAGTAAGTGAACCCTTCAATTTGCTTGAAAGAATTGTTGAACACAAACTTAATGGTACTAGACTCTATGTGTGTAATGTAGACAAAACTGCCTTAACAACATTTTAGAAGAAACCGGAAAAGTGATGTGGAGAAATGGAACATAGATTTGGCCAATTTGAAGTGCGAAGAGTGGAACCAACACAACAGCTGTGTCAGCGCTGCCGACTGCAACGCACCTCCTCTGTTGAGCTACAAAACGGCAAGAGCATGTGAAGAATGAAAGGTGCAGGTGAAATCAGAGAGCAGATGTGTCAGCAAAGAATACAGTTTTACAAAACAAACATTACTGCATGTTCAAACGTATATATTTCCTATATTGTATTTACGGGCCATTGATGGAAACAGTGTGGTCTATTGCTGGGGCCCTGTTGCTATGAACGGACCAGTTGCTAGGATAAATAAAATATTTTTCGAACAGTTATAGATGAGTTGGCGTTGCTAAATGTGGTCGGGTAAGAGAGAACAGAGTAAGATATTTAAAGTAACATTTGTTGTTCTAAGCGCAATGCGTTCCTTTGTTATTGTTGGTAATGTTTAACAAGTACATCGAAGGCAATCTTACCGTATTAAAAAACGGGATGTGAAAAAGTAACATACGTTTTGATGTAAACGACATGTTTGACTTCAAGATCCATTTTAATATTACCTTTTAGATTCAAAGTTTCACCCCCCCCCCCCAATAACACTAAGATTCCTTTTTAGTGTCACTTTCCACAGCATACCCCTAATAACCATTCTAATATTTCTTTACATATTTGAAGTTCCACCCCATATTCCTAAGATTCGTTTTAACATTATTTTCCATCCCATATCATAAGATTCACTATAATACTCTTTTACCCCCACATCTTTAAGATCAGTTTCAATTTTGTTATTTTTACAGACTCAAAGCTCCGTCACCACTTCCTTAGGATTCATTTTAGTATTATCTCCCCGTCTTGACGTAAGATCCGTTTTAATAGTATTGTTCTCCAGATTTAAAACTCCACCGCCATGTTCCTAAGATTATTTTTACTATTATTTCCAACACCGTATGTGTAATATCCATTTTAATATTATTTTCCAGATGTATCATCCTTCCTGGCATAAGATCAATTTTAATATTCAAAGCAAAGCTGTCCCTGTCCACGCCACGAAGGCATATAGGGGTAACAGAAATATAACTCAATCATTCTTTTAACCTGTGCACTAGGAGGTCAGTAGCCATCGTCACGCCCTGGCCACTTACCCGCAGGAAAGAACGCCGGTACCCAGTGAATAAGAGGATGGGTTGGTGGACTCCAGGGCCGGTCTAGAAATTCTGGAGGACAGAAAAATCTCTTGTCCCCGCCGCAATTAGAATTCCAGACTTTCCAGCCTGTAACTTAGTTACTATACCGACTAGGCTAACCGGACTGAGCCGTTTGAATATCATTTTTCAGATTTAAAACTCAATTCTCCCCGATGTATGATCAAATTTCATATTATTGTACAAATTCAAAGCTCCGCCCTTCATGTCCTAACATTCATTTCAATATAATTTTCCCTTCCTGACGTAAGATCCATTTCAATATTTACTTCCAGATTCAAAGCTCAGCCACGCATATGCCCACGATTCCTTTTCATATTTTCTATCCGGTCTCCAGCAAAGAAAGCTATGTTCAGAGTTCATTTAACCTAAATTATTTATCCCGTTCTTCTTCAATTAAGGGTTGCTTTTAATATCATATTAACCTTTCCGACAAAAAAACTATTTTCAGAGTTAACTGAACTTAGGTTTAGCACTAACCTGATCCCTCTTTTGTCATTTGCCTTTAAAACTCCACAGTTTCGCAGCCCCATTAAATCAAGACACGTGTTTCATTTTCGTATTATAATCTCCTATCAACTTCAGGCTACAAACGTTTGTAGTTATGTGGCCAGCTGCAACGTACCAGTTAATATCATCCTGCAGGTTACTAATGTACAAGCACCAGTTTTAGAACAGGAACGTCGGCTTAGCCCATTTAATCTGATTCACTTCAACCAACACAAACATTTAGCTTCAATATTATCAGTAACAGTTTTAAGCAGCAAAGTAACCATCACTATAGACTAATAGTTCCAAAATTGTCTGTATAAAACCCTATGTTCTTAAGTTAATGATTATTGCTAGCGGCAGATCAATTATAATTTTTTATCTTTATCCGAACGGAGTGCAAGCATTACTTCAATTTAATAGAGTAATGAGGTCTATCGTTCGCATATCAAGTTATAAACCATTGGTACTTTCTTCGACAGGCTAATATTTTGATGTAATGTGTTTTTACGCTAACAATAAAAACAGACGCGCACAGCTGGATATATATATATATATATATTAATATGCGAGTTATTTCACGAAATGACAAAACTTGAAGCTAACACTACAATTTTATTCTCCCACAAATACAGTTTCACTATACACTAATGTATGTAGCACACACATATTCCCAAATACAAATCTGCGTCTGTATCATAATTTTGCAAATATGAAAACGAAATTATCGAGATCCGGTACACAGTTGTTCAAAATATTATTCTTGAAGTTACAAAACACTAAAAATTCCCTAATGTCATAAAGCAAGCTATATTCTTACACGTTAGATATATATTAAATTATCAAAAGTCTTTCAATTTACATCATGTAACATCATGTAACATCATGTAACATCATGTAACATCATGTAACCTCATGTAACATCATGTAACATCATATAACATCATGTAACTTCATGTAACATCATGTAACTTTATGTAACTTCATGTAACATCATGTAACTTCATGTAACTTCATGTAACATCATGTAACATCATGTAACTTCATGTAACATCATATAACAAACATTAAATGAACTACTTCTGTAGTGAATCGGATTTCTTCTATTTTACAGTTTCGCTCCATTTTCGAATGTCTCTTACACAGAAAGTAACAGCGAACATATGTCAGTATTTCCAAGAGCACATCAAGTGTCTCGTAAATTATCCGACTGAGGTTCTGTGAAGAGCAACGATAGTTTATATTCGTCTTACAATGTAGCATTCCAATCAGTAGAAACTAGGCAACGTGACAGTTACTTGCAGATGCAGACAACTCTTTCGTCCTTAAGATTTAAACTAGAGATGTAACCTACAACCAAATAGGCCTACCAGTGTGAAACTGATTCCCTAACAAGGCCTCAAATTACATTGAAAGACCTAATGTGACCTAATGTATTACATACATGAAAGAATTCTGTTTAGAATTATCAAAAGGATTCACATAGGGAAATCGTACCACAATTGTTTTTACACTTTTAAAAACACTGATTACTATATGACATGCAAAATATTCACTGCTTGTATCCCTTATTCTAAATAGAAAATTTTATTTTTATGTATGGCACACACCTACGCGTACACACATAAATAATAACACATGTACACACACACACACACACACACACTATCTGCCAGAGTAACAGAATATACACATTTTATTTGTTTCACAGAAACTTTGTTTGTTGTAAAGAGCTTTTTATGAAAATATAATTTAATCAAATCTTTTAATTATTAGTATATTTCATGTAGAAGCCTAGCTGTAACGATTGACACGGATGAGCAACCATGTGTCATCTGTTCAATTACTAGTTAAAATTATATGTTTCCTGTTCGGGTAGGCATCAATGTGTCTTACGTGAATTTGTTTTTGGTTTAGCCTGTCCCCAGGCTTTTCGTCTTTGTCTCAGTCTCCCTGTGTTCGTGCTTTGCCTCGGTTTCTGTTATCTGGAAAACATACGTCATTAAAACGGACAGCAACGCAAGGAATATAAATTATATTATTAATTTAACTTTTCCTGCTACAGTAAATCTACATCAATACTTCAAGCAAAAACTCCGATATCCTTAAAAACTGATATTAACTATTCGTCTGAGAAGGGGCCGGCCCCTCAGCAATCGTCGGTTAGCAGTTTCCTTAGGTAACTAGACCCAGTAAAGTATTTAGATCACACTGAACCTCTGCGGAACAGTACGAAGCCATTCTTGATGCTGCAATTTGTGTTACCCATTTGTTTGAGCGAGAACCAAAACCTACAAGTTTACATCAATAAAATAAAAATTTCGTACCTCTCGTATCACAATGTTCCGAATAAAAGAACACGAGGGAATTAGAGGAATGATAAAAATACCGAATATTCTGTTGAGAATAATAACTTATTTTTCTGATTTAAAGAAATATGCTTTTTTCGTGTTCGAGGAGAGAGCTTCACTTATATATATAAAATATTTAAATGTAGAATATATTGTATAATATATACAGTATATAAGCAGAGGTCTTCAGTGTCTCTAATTGTTTGTGGACGGACGGACGGACAAACCAACATATCAGAGTTAATAAACTCAATCTTTCGTGATGAGCCGCCTCAACTCGCTTCAGATTTCACTTTCAAAATAAGCTGACTCGGCTCAGCACAATATACTTTAACACCTTCCGCACGTGTGAAGCGGCCCATATCTATGGGCGATAAATTAACCATTCACATTATCCAAACACAACAAAATCTGGGTTATGGATACATCTCACACTGCACTTTAGCCCCGTCTATAAAATAAGAAAACCTTAACACTGACAGCATACACACTATCAAACACGTTTGGTTGAACTATGTTTCGAGGTGTACACAGGCCTGTGCAACACTATCCTAAGAAAACTGAATGACAAGAATAGTTAAACGCTGTAGTAAGTATAAAATTGGATTCTATGCGCTGGATATGTAAGTTTCTTCGATTAACACATAAGGGAATGGAGACACACGAGGGAATTCAAATTCAGAAATAATGTAGCAGTTTCTGATGAATATAAAAGAATGAGGCAATTATTACTCCCTTTCTTTCTTCTTTCTTAGTCTTGACCTCTGTCTACCTTTTCGTTGTAGGTGTAGAAGTTATTGATCACACTCAATGACACACACACACACACACACACACACCACAGTCGGTAGGATTCCTCTGGGTTCAGCCCGTTGCACAGACCTCTACCTGACAACGCACACCACTCACAAAAGACAGACATCCATGCCCCCGGCGGTATCAATTATTACTTATTACACTAATAATTGATTAATACGCAACTAAAGAAAGTCATTAATTTGACGTTGTGTTCGCCGTGCATCTGAACATTAGTCTTTAGTTTTTCAACCAACGAATGCACTTTTTATTTTCGTAATTTTCTGTTCACTACACCCTACATATGTTTCGGCCGTAACGCGGCCATCAGCAGGGGCACCTTGTTAAGTACACTTCACTGTTCACTGTCCGTTTGGCACTATCACTTAAGTGCATTCGTTGGTTGAAAAACGAAAGGTTAAATAAAGTCATATCTAGTCACCTACGTCGATACAGTGACCAGTGGCTAATCCTAATTCGGAGGTCAGGTCAAGTGGAAGGGTGCACAATATCTTCTAATTACCCCTCCCCCTCCAGGAAATTAAGAGTCAATCATCCAACAATGTCCAAGATAGCAAGGTGATGGTGATGATGATGATGATGATAATAATAATAGAAAGTATAAATGTGATGGCACACAACTCCTTCAGTTCTGCAGAAAACAGAAATTCAAAATTCTTACTTGGTATGTTTGGTCACGAAAAATAGAATTCCTCTCTCCTGTTGTCCTTGCCTACAGCCTTTACGTAAGGTAAAGGGGCGTAGGGTCGTCCATCTTTTATTTTCTTAAGTTTCTATGCTATAATTCTTTTTGAGAATCGCATGTCTAATAAGTCCTGAATTACAATTTTATCAGTCTTGCACACATCCATTCTTCAGAAGAAGGGTTTGTTAAAGAATAATATAATTGAAAATTAGTTTTCTACACCTCACTAATGAAATCTGTAAAACCTTACACATAAAACAAAATTTATTTTGTCGGTACTTCAGCGATCACTTGCAAGAGATATTAGGTAGCACAATACTTTAGTGGCAAAAACCCTTCTGTCAAAGTCCAATTTGGAAATAATGGGTGTGTTTCACTACAATAAACACGAATTCTACAGAAATGTACAGTAGCCGTGTGCGACAGTTTTGTCTTGCGGGTCAGGCGCCACTTGAACGGCAACACCGCGATCCTGCTACGAAAACAGCTACACTCTTAGAAAATTGTACACGCGTGGATACCACACAAAATACTAGGAGTAAGGGGGAAAAAGTCTATACAACCGACCTTCCTGCAGGACCAGTCTGTCCGGTCGCACGAAAATCCATACGTAAAAGTACAGGATTAAGACTGGCCTTCTTATATTAGCACTGCATTTACATCCACAACTTACGGTCCGACGCCATTTTATATACATTTTTATACACTTTTTTATTTTCACGTTTTATGCTTATATGCTTTTGTATTTCATATTTTTATTTTACATATTTTATATTCACATTGTTAAGACTTGCCCTTTCTTAGGCAAACTCCCCCCTCCCACGTTTTTATACATATAATTGTACAAAATAAGGGGATTTTTTTACAAAATGTATAGAGTTTGGTTTTCGTGGTTATTGTACAGGCCTGATGATGGCTCTATAGAGCTGAACCGGTAGCAGAATGTGTCGAAAATATATATGTTGGTTGTGACTGTAATTACTGACAAGAGTGAAATATACTGTAAGTGTACATACCAATGGGGATGTCAAATATTAAGATTAGAATTATTAGCACCTACATCCAGTACTGAACAAATATCCCACTTCCCTTTACTTTGTTTAAGTAATACTTTTATGCATTCATACAGACTGACATCCAAATATTATGAAAACCTTGTCGTTTTATTCCTTCACATAAAATCAATCATGCATCAACAAAACACAATGAGTGAGGAAGATAAAATAATCACTTACAAACACACTGAGACCTCTCTATTTTGGCCACCTCTGATTCCATTCAAAGCCGCCCAGCTTACGCAGGTGACCAACTTATTGAAACCACTTGACAAATGACAATTAAAATGTGCAATATCACTTGTGCAAACTTACAGTTCAGACTGCAGAGAGAGGTGGTTCGATTTGGAAAGCAGGTAAAAACCCTGTCAATTAACACCGACTTGAATTATAGTAATGAGACAGGCGCCACCAGAAAATTCCAATCTCTTGTCTATACTTGTGGAGAAAGGATAGAGGTTGAGTGAGCGTAAGGTTGTTCTGAGATCTGCGCTCTTTTGGGATTTTACGCAGCGTAGAATGCTAGTTTCTTACCGACGTTTCGGGACAACCTAATTTTATAAGAATGTCCTTGACACGGATTCGAAGGCTTAATTTTAATACCGAGGTGCGCCTACTTTAATATGCACAATTAGAGTCTTACCTTAATCGTTTAAGTAATAACTAGGCCGCGACATATTTACTGCGACGGTCATAAGGTTAATTGTAAACTTAGACACTGTGGGAGGGGTGGGGTTATTTAGTCTGCTTCCATACTAAGTGGTTGGGTATTTGTTTACGAACACGTTCCAGGTCGCCACAATATCTACTCTACATTCTGCGATAGTAAGGGAAAATATCTCCTATGCGTGGGCTGCTATTTGCAGTCTCCACATAATATATCTCCTGTCGTATTGCGAGCGCATACCGGGATGTGTCCTCTACACGTTCATTGCTGCTATTTGCAGTCTCCACGTAATATATCTCCTGTCGTATTGCGAGCGCATACCGGGATGTGTCCTCTACACGTTCATTGCTGTGTTAACTGTGCAATTGAAACCCAAGAGAAATCTATTTGGCGTTTACACAACTTATAACAGTGCGGAACCGCGGCGACAAGTAGCAGAAAGATCTGTTATGTCACAACCTTTTGCTTTTACAGTCTGAATTAAGCGAAGACAAAAATTGGTCAGTTCTTTCCCGCACTAACTTCAATGTGTGAGCTACAATGATACTGTGCCCTCTTGTTTATGCTGTTTTGTAAGGTAACGTTGTTCTTTTGCACGCCATGAAGGCACATGCGGTGAATGAAAACATCGCTGCTTTCATTCTTGACGCCGGCAATAGATGGGATGAGTGGTAGCTTCACGCCCCGGCCGCTTTACGCCCCAAAGCCGGTCTTCATGCTTCGCAAAAGAGATAAATCTCTTGCTCCTACCAGGAATCAAACTACAATTCCTGGGGCTTCCATCTAGTCTGTACTATAGTGACTACGCTAACCGGCTCCCATTTCACTGTCTATTAACCAACTAAATGCACTTTCACTTTCAACTATTTAATTGTTTACAAATTTTCCCCTACAAACGTTTCGGTCCGTACAAAGACCATCATCAGGGGTACACAAACTACACTTTATTTACATCCATAGGTTCAATCTGTCACCATATGCAGTCTAGTTGCATATGGTGACAGATTGATGTACGGACCGAAACGTATGTACGGGAAAATTTGTAAACAATTAAATAGTTGAAAGTGAAAGTGCATTTAGTTGGTTATTAGACAGTGAATTGAAAATGCACGGTGAAAGTCATATAAAACGGCTCCCATTTGTTTATTCAAAGATGCATTTAGACGATTAATACGAATAAGCCTACTATACTCGTTAAGTAGTTCTTTCCTGCAGGAAATAAAGAGTTTCATTACTTCAGCACAAATTGTTTTAAGAAAATCCTGCAACAATGTGATTATTCATAGTCAAAGTATTGAATTTTTGTATTCATGCTTGTTTCTCTAGGTGTCAGTTGCATGTAGCATGCATCACGGCACGTCTTGTCATTTCTCTAGGTGTCAGTTGCATGTAGCATGCATCACGGCACGTCTTGTCATTTCTCTACGTGTCAGTTGCATGTAGCATGCATCACGGCACGTCCTGTCATTTCTCTACGTGTCAGTTGCATGTAGCATGCATCACGGCAGGTCTTGTCATTTCTCTAGGTGTCAGTTGCATGTAGCACGCATTACGGCACGTCTTGTCATTTCTCTAGGTGTCAGTTGCATGTAGCATGCATCACGGCACGTCTGTCATTTCAGAACAAGCGCAACCGCACAAAAAAAATTCAGCTCTGGAATTTTCCTTCTGAAGCTGAGGAAACGTGTGTTATAAAGGTCTGCCTGTTTGAGTCCGCGTATATTGCACTTATACAACTCATAAGTTAACTGAAATAAATTATGTTAATGATTTATTATAATTATTTGTGTACCAATACTACGCAAGCTGGCTCAAGGAGTAACGATTCCGACCTTATTTTAGGGGCAGTCTTCGGAACACCGGCTGCACTGACTAATAGCTTTCGTGCTCTCTCTCAGCCCTTACACGCGATGCTTTGATAGTAGCTTCATTTAGCCGCGAACGCTGCCTTCCAATTCACCATTTACTAATGACTGAGTCATTCGACGCTATAAAATGTGACGATGACATCGACATAAAGCAGCTGCTAAGCGAACAGGTAACCGAGTGCATAGCGTGGTCTTAGAGCTGTGAGCAAGACAATGTATTTCGCATTTGTTATAAAGCTAATTACACGATTGCACTCATTTATCCCTACTTGTCAGCTATCGATCTACTCACTACACTGACATATAAATTAATTTTACTACCCCGTGCTATGTTCTGAAAATTGTTCAGTGACATGCATTGTCATATAGAGACAATATGTGCAATTATGAAAGAGTAGGTCACACGCAACATTTGTGGTTATAAATAGAAAGGGATTCTGCTTGACGGGTGAAGGGGTAGGAAGTTAAATAACGTAACTAAAGGGAAAACGATCATTGCCAAATGGACCTGTAATGGAATCCATGTCGAATAATAAAACTTGATTGAAATATTAATACCCGACTAGAGAATAGGTAAAGTTGTTCCTTTGCACGCCATGAAGGAATATGAGGGAATGGAGTTATAGCGCCACTCATTCTTAATATCCATACTATATTAAGGCCGGTGATCAACTTCATGTCCTGGCTGCTTTTCCACGGGATGAAGGGCTCTCCGTACCACTGAGTGGGGGGCTGAATGGGACCAAAGCCTGTCTGGAGAGTCCGGAATTAAAGCACGATTACTGGATGGTGGAGCCCGTAGTCTAGTCAATATAACAAATGAGCTATCCCGACTACGCTGGTAATCATTTATACCGTTTCTTACTTTATTTGAAGACGGTGTTAAAGCTGTTGTAGTTATGTATCATAAATAAGACAAAAATTTAGAATAGCGATAAAATAAGGATTTCGAAGGAGAAAGGTCGTGGCCTACGTCCACAAAATTCGCACGAGGAGAGGAAGACAACTAGCAGCGTTAGTCACAATAGTCTAGAATCAAACAGGGCACTGCTCCGATACAAGTCTAGAGGGTTAACGATGGGACTATTATTCGACAACGACGTGAGAGCAATAAATTTATTTCGCGTCGCTTTTCAACAGCAAATGTAGGGTGACGAAATTTACGGCGACTGTAAAGCTTAATTGTGACCGGCGTGAAATAAACTTGTCTTCTGTATTTTAAGGTTTATTTTATCATTTATTGGGAGAGACCGATAAAAACCACGGAAATGCTCAGTAAATCGAACATTTCATACCGATCAGTTTCACGTAGAGCATAGGATTCGTGCTTGTATCCGGTAGTCGAAATAAGCTAAAATACCCAATTTTATAACTGAGTTTTCCTGGTTTTCTCAGGCATCACACGTGCAACATTATGCAGTGTTATTTTCCGGTTCACGGTGCAACAACCTCCACTTATTTTATTCGATGCTAAATTAATTCAATACAGCGGAGTCATTCTTGAGAAGGGCCGTGCAATGATTCAGGCGGTTATTCGCGGCCTCTCACTGCGAAAGCCAGGATTTAAACCCAGGACAGTGCACATGTGATTTGTGGTGAAAAAAATGACGCTATTATGACAGGATTCTCTCCAAGATGGCCCACGTAAATTTTCCAGTCTCTTTCATTGTATTGAAAACCCACATTCATTCATTCATTCATTCATTCATTCATTCATCTACGTACAACGCCATATAATCACAAAATTGACGCTTGAGGAAATGTTCGTTGCATCTGTCTTTTATGCAAGCCGAGGATATATTACAGTGTCCACAAAAACCCGTTGAATCCATTCCACACTATATTCATTCTACTCCCATCGACATTTAGATCTACGAAGCATTCTCATAACGTTTGTTTTATCCATCCATCCATCTATCTATCGGTTTAACTCCCCGGAGCAGAGCCCATTTTTTTAAGCTAATAGTTACTCAATTATTCAAGAATTCCCCTGAATTTTACTGAACCTGAAGGTTCATTCCTGTATTCACAACGACCTGTGACTTGACCGCCTCCTGGGACAAATTAATTCTTGCAGCCCAGGGGTTACCTTCTGTAACATCAATTTCAACATTTAAAAAATTACGTTCTACCCACAGTGTGCGTATATGTGTTTTATGTGGATCTCAGAACCAACAATGACTCGGTCCTATACATCATAATGTTACTGGCTTTTATAGCGAGATGGAGTGTGTTTACTGCGCGGTCAAATTCATTGTTGAAAGATTCACGTAAATTTTCTTTTCAGTAATAATCGAGTCCACGCCCTCCAAGCCTATGTCTTTAGGGTCCATTTTAATATTAACCTCCCACCTACGCCTATGCCTCTGAAGTGGTCTCTTACAGTTTGCCCACCAAAACCCCGTGTGCATTTCTGTTCTCCCCCATTCATGTCCCATTCTCCCACACATCCCATCCTCTCTGATCTGAACTCTCTGATCCTAACGTGCAATTTGGTGAGGTGTGCACTGGTACTCGTGGCGATATCTGTGAGCGCACGGCGTTATTATCGCGTCGGTACACCTTCAAAGACCTGCCCTTGACAGTTGATGAGCATAGTAACAGGACAGAACTGCATTACGTAACTCTCTCTAGTTACCCTCATTAGATTACACGTAGCGACCACCATCACACGATTTCTAGATTCACCTCAGTCACTGCGTTTGATCAGCCTGAGTAATCTATAGGTTACTGCTTAGGATGCTGGTCATCATTCCTTCACTGGTAGGTTCTAGGAAGATAGGTTGGCTTTATGTGACGCACAAGAAAGTAAGGCACATTGAGACCCATACAAAAATAAAATATTTCGCTATTTAACTTAGTATAACTAAAGCATTGGGTTCGTCCCTCATTAAATCCCACTAATCTAGCTTCTCTCTCTTCGAATAATACGTATGTCTGAACACACAAGACTAATTCCAGAGACAAAATGGATACTGGCGTCACTAGGCTTTGCTTTCAACACAAGAGGGTAGCAAACAAAGCTAACAAATAATTTTAATAACGGCTTCCTTACTGGCACATCGGTGTTGTAGGACAGTCCCTAGCTATTTACACCATGCTGGTGACGAACAAATACTATGCTTGCGGAACTTGCACTAATTACCTCGGTTCTGCCGCGGTGTGCCACATTTGTAAGGCAAATGTAACCTAATTATTACGTAGCCTACTACAAATAATGCCTTAACTGAAGACTCAGCTAATTCTGTGACCCGTCAATCGTTGAAGATGGAGGAGTCACGTTCCTTCAGACGGTCGGGACACGCTAATCCAGCGACACAGTGTCATGTTTCAGAAGACCTAAATCCTCAGCAAAACCTCTGTGTAAACCTCAAATTTCGCAATTTCTGCACTGCTGAAATGGGATTCTTATCTAACGTAGCTTGATTCCATGTCTGTATTCGGTGGTTACACCATTACAACGAGCAAAATCATAAATATTCGCATTATGCAATTTTCTCAAGCCTCCCCTTTCTTCCTCTTAGGCCTATATATCCTCTTCAGCACCGCGTGCTACCTTTGACCACTATCAATATATGTTCCTTCCTCAATAAGAGAGAAGATTTTTACACCTATATAAAACAAGCAAAGTTGTGATTCTGTACACTTTAATCTTTGAGTCATTACGCTGCAAACAAGAAGGGAAAAAATCCGGGATGGAATTGTAGCAGCTATTCCGTAAACTTAATCCGCTCGTACTTTCTCCATGCATGGACTTTTAACTTATTAATGTAGTTCCTAAATATTTTAACTTTGCCACACTTTAGAGGATTTATTACCTAATCCTCTGTTGTGCTACAGTCTTTTAAAGAGACGTGAACAGAGGTTTGGTTTTCTCAGCATTTATTTCTAGACTAGCCTCATTATGAGAGACTAAAGAAGCGACTGTGTTTTCGTTTATAACATGTTTTGCCCAATAAAGTAACATCAGCGGCAGAGACCAGAAGTTGGTATGTCCCATTGAATTTCAATCCGCCTATATTTATTTAAACTTTCCTAATGGCATATTCTAAGACAAAGGTGAAAAGGAATGGCGATATATCTTCTAGCTGTGTCGGATAATTCTGATTAGGAAACGTGTTAGTAGTTCTTTATATTACAACGTTATGTGCAATTCTCACGCATATTACATGTCCTTCCATGCGGCTCCTTTCATTTGGTCACTCTAACCCATTCCCTGGCATCGGAGGTTTTAAGTGCCATCCGGGGCCGGATTAAGAGGCTGGGCAGCTGCTCGGCGTGCTAACACGTCACTGGAGTAATAGGAATTATGGTGTCACTGAACTCAGATTTCCACGCTCGAATCCTGTCGTAAATGTCACACACCGAGTTTTCACCACAAATGTAATTAGATTCGTGGCTATTAAAAGTTCACCATTGTCAAAATTATTAAACGAATGGGCTTTAGGGAAAAGTCATAATTTTTAGAAAGGGACATAGGTCTACCTGTGTCAGCATTACTTATTAAAGAGGCTATACAGTTCATTGCAATCTAACGTAAATATGAATGAAATAAATAACATTATTTTTTCCAAATATTACATTTTAAAACCCTCTGTTGCACGCCGCCAATCACTCGTGTCTGAGCGGCCCACGGTTAGGAATGTTGCGCGCCACTGACATACACATTTACAGGGAAATAACAAGTGCCAACATAGAAAAGTGAACATTTCGAAATGACAAATATTTGCATTATTATTAATTGGAATACAGTATTTTCTAGATTATAGGAAACAGCTTTGGCACACTTTAAATTCTCCTCAATAGGGGTGCGGGAACCAAAGTAGTCAATATTATTCCTGTGCATTCTTTTCTTCTTTTTTTTTTTTAAAAAAAAAGACAATTTTAGAATTTTCTGATTTAGGTGAGTTCGGTGTACAACGGACTGCTTATGTAAAATAATGTTGGTTGGCCTTGTCGGGGTTCTGTTTTTCATCGATTTGTTGAGTGTTTGGAGAAATTCATTTATCTTTGGCGAATGACAGATTGCAGTTGAAGAAACATGTGGCGTGTGATTTGTGGCTTGAGGTTCTTTTACAGATTTTTCTTGTATTTAAATTACTTGAACCTAAAATTACCGGGTTTAACAAACAACTGATGTTATGTTTGACAATAGCTTCGTCATATCTGTCTGTCCGTCCTTTCGTCCGCATGGAACCACTCGGTTCCCACTGGAAAGATTTTCATGAAATTTGGTATTTGAGTAGTGTTCAAAAATCTGTTGAGAACATTCAAGTTTCATTAAATTATGAGAAGAATAACGGGTACTTTACATGAAAACATATGTATATTTATGATACTATTTCACTGACTCCTTCTTAGATTGACAAATACTTCAGACAAAGGTTGGAGAGAAAATCGAAACACATTTTACGTTCAAATACTTTTTTTCTGAAAATCGCGTCGTTTATGAGATAATGTGGAAAACATGACAGAACCAAACAAGTCACAGATGACAATAAGCTATAATAGAGCGCATGCGCTTTTTCTGCTGGATAACTGAGGCCACAGACACACATTCAGAATATGTAATACTTGTTGCTTTTCCACAGCAACAGTGGTTACGGAAAAGCGCCACAATATTAGGTTTATACTTACATTGCCTGTCATGTCGACAATGGCACTTTTGAATGTTTCCCAAACCCACAAAAAACACTTGACTGATATTTAAATTCACAATAAACCAGACATTCAGAATCTTCCAATGCAGTTTTCAAGCGTCAGTGATTCCGTTTCGAAACATTCTCTTCAAAGTTTACTGCGATCAGGTCGTTTGAAGAAAGAGCAAAATTCATAAAATATGCTGTGCAATATTTGAGAAACTGAATTTGTAGAAGTTGCAATGGATTGATTTCATTAATTCTGAGATGCATTTGATTTAAAACAACTGAATTTAGAGGCAAGAATTTGTCGATTTACAAGCTAAAATATAAAATGTTTAAATAAATCGTGTTTTTGCTGAGTAAACTCCACATTTTCTCATCTCCACGCCCTTTTTTCCTTTATTTGGTAGACGTGAACCATTCTGTGAATTTCGGGTTCATCCTCCAGACCAGTGCTGGTCAACATGCGGCCCTCGAGGAAAGTATTTGTTGCCCTCAGTCACCCGAATAGTCAATAATACAATCTAACAATCATAATATAATAGATCTACACAACATATTACGGCAACATTAATAAATAGCAATAAAACAACTGTCACCCCCCCCCCTCCTCCTTTCGATACATGTATATATAAGTTGGCCCTCGGGCGAGTCCATATGAATTGTGTGGACCTCCAGTGGGTTGAAAGTGGCCAGCCCTGCTCCAGACGGTCAGCTGTATCCATCACCGGCCGTCATTCGCGTGGCTGTGGAGTCAATGCTGTTGATGCTGAGGCTAGTGGTTCATTGTTCCGGCTATCATTCTCTGCTTCTCTTCTTACTGGATGTCATTTTCTGAATACAGTCGAGTATGAAATCCTTGAAGGCGTAGACAGTCCTTGCCCTTTTTTGTCTGGCCTGTGGTGTATGTTTTGAACAATAGGAAATTCTTCAGTGCAGCCATTTGTGGAAAAAATAACATAAATTCCTTTGTGAACTTCACGGGTTTTCTGCGGGGTGGGTGATAGGGTATCATTTGGTCCGCCCTATCTACGCCTCACATACATTTATTGTAGTCAATTGTTTCTGGCTCCATTTTTCACCCTTTCGGTTTGTCTTTTCTGTCTCCAAAACTTTGCTGCGCGTTGGGTTGAAATAAGCTTCGTATCCCGCTTATCTCTTCACACTTGTGGCAAAATTTGGCTTGTACTTACGTAAGCAAACCCTCCTTTTTTCAGATATTTTACTTATTTCTTCATTTCCTTCATTTCAGGACACGTTGACGCCCCACGCCGCGTACTTCTTCTCCAGCTGGGCGACGACGTAACACAATTCCGTCGCGCCCGGCTTAACACCTGACAAGGCGAGCTGGTCCTCTAGCTGTGCGAACCACACGGCTGATTTCTCTGGCCAAAACGGCGGAAAGCGAATGCCGACGCCGTGAACATTCGAGGCGGACACAGGCGTTTGTGCTGGCTCCGTAAGCATTTCGGAATTTTGCAACATTGCCTTTGAAAAAACACAGCGCCAGAATTCACTCAATAATATATGGTCGTCAATCACGTCGGGGTCACCAGTTGTGAGACTGGCCGAAACAAACCAACAACACACTAAAGTTGAAACGTAACAACCTGAAATTTTGGAATTATCATCCCGTTGTGCGTGTGTGTAATCACTATTTCAATATTTACAGAATAAACACAACACTATTTTTATGTTCTTTTTTTATTATCCTACAACATGTTTCGGCCTCTTAAGCTGGCCATCATCAGGAAGAAACTCACAAAATCATACAAGAAAAGTATACGTTGAGGTGGAGGCCTTCCCTTTACATTTAAAGTTAAAATTATAAAATTTGAAATTTATTTACAAGGGTGACAGGCGACGTTTCCACCTCAGATCGTGTCTACCTCAGGACTAATAAATAGCGTTACTACTATTTTTCTCCCGTTCCAAACGAATTTGGCCCCTCAGGCGACTGCAGTATCCTGCCGGCAGAACAAAAGTCCATAACGCGCCGGTGGCGTGTTTCATTCGACAGTAGCCTTCGCCACAGGTGTAAGGTTGTATGTCGTGCTATGTCAGTTTTGCTTTGTCTTAGTCACCGGAAGCACGGCAGAGAGCCCCATATCCACGTCTTAAGGGGAAATTTTGGGTCATCACTTCCTGCAGGAACCTCTGTCCGATTCCGCTGTAAAATTTTCTTTGTGATAAATGTCTCGCGGAGACGTGGAGAGTTCAAGATTTAATTATTTTTATTTTGCACTGCATAACATCTCATTTATAGTGCACTACATCAGTTACTTCTACTGATTATACCAACCAAATTATCTTACAATAAACCAGTTATTCTACCCTTCAAGAGATATGTTGGTGTCGTGAATATAACTTCTTAAGTGTCCTACACGAGCTACAAACCAAGATACCTCAGGAACCAGCCGCTCGGTCAACACCGACATACCTGGTCTCTGTCATCACACGCGGGATAGAACACAGCACGTCCAGTCTGTATTATGACCACGCAAAACAAGTCCAGCTGTATCAGACAGAATGGAAACTTACAACATATGTAAATATACCAAAACTAGAAGCCGATTAAAACAGAATTGTGGGCTTTTGAATTCGGGGGAAAGGATTGTGCAAAGAATTGTCATCCGAAGCCATTTCGACTTGCCAAACTGATCTAATGTTAATGGGGGGCGGTGAATCTAGAATTCTGCGACCGCTTCGTTTTATTTCTCAGTTATGCACAGCTACAAGTACTGAAGGAGATACTTTTATTCCCGATAGTACATCCACACAAAGTAAGAGGAATGAAGGGATGTCTTTTAATTCCATTTTGTCCACTTGAAACATTTTATTCGGCACCTTATCAGATGAGAACGCGCTTTATTCTGAAGACAAGACAACCGCAGTCCGAGCAAATTTCGATGCTGAATGTAGCCAAAGAGCAAAATATCCTTGCAAGTCGCACACTGCAGGTTGATCATTAGTGCAGTTAACGAAATGAAGCTTAGCAAAAATCTGAAATTTGTCAGAAGTAATGAATGGGAAAGGGGAAAAGGCAACAGTCTGTAGCAAACTACTCTATTTAAATGCAACAAATCAGCGCAAGCTGCTTGCTGAACATTTACTCAGTAAACTGAGGAAAGCTATGGTATACAATTCATTCATTCATTCATTCATTCATTCATTCATTCACAGCGTTGTCTGTCTTACGACAGGTCCATAGCCTCTTCCAAAGCGAGTTCTCCAGAGATTGCGATCTAGTTCATCCAATTTCCAACTCCAGTATCTTCTAAAAACTAATGGGTTTCTGGACTTCGTCCATCGTCCGGAAATCTAAAATAACTGGATCTAGTTATTTCAGATTTCCGGACGATGGACGAAGTCCAGAAACCCATAAGCTCTCAATGTTACATACCATCGTCAGAATCTTTTAGAATTTATCAAGTATCTTCTGTTTTCCTTAAGGTCATCCAGTAGCTGCTTAGATCTTCTTCCTCGTCTTCTCATTTCTTCAATCTTTCCTTCAATCACGTGTTATAGAAGGCAGTCCATAAGCAAGATATGACCAATCCAGTTAGTCTTTCTTCATATTATTGTACTTGGGACGTACCTGCAATAATGTTTGCTGGGGTATCGTAAGACATTTCAGAAATTCCATTCTATGCTTCTTCTCCCCCCCCCCCTTCGATATTTCCTTGCTTTCCAACGCAAGATTGGTGTAGGAAAATGTACTAACGAAGATTACTGACATCGATGTCCATGTGTTTTAAAAGTGACAGTACTTTCGGCGAAGTTCTAAGAAACACTTCGATGATTAGTATTGTATACAGTACAATCGTATGTACAAGCTGACTCAATTTCTCACAAGGATAAAGAACAGTGACAATACTTTGAATGTTCTTATGACATTGAAACAAATGTATTTTGAAATTAGAATTAGGCAAATACAAGATTATTCCGCCAGATTGGAGTCTGTCTAAACCGTTAGTTCTTTTAAGACCCACAAACATACGTCAGGAATATGAGGCCATGGAACCAACCATAACGATTCCGCTAGAGTGCAATATTCACACATAATGAAGTACCTTCGTTGCCTCTTACTTTTTACAAGAATTGCTTCTTTAGCAAGTAAACAGAGTTGTACAAAGCAAGCAAATTAATAGAGCCCAATGTTGAATAATTTTTGGCAAAATTTGAAAATATTTTGCAAAAAAAAGTTTCCTGATATCCGTCACTTAAGTGGCTTACAGGGAATTCTTTGGAATATTTCCCTTTGCTACAGATGATGCATCCTGGTTAAAAATACATTTTTGCGTACAGAGATACTTGACTATACGTCAGTGCATAATAACGAGACTTTGGCATTATTCCGACTTTATGATGAAATAAAAATTTAATAAATTACAGCTCTTGAAGTCTAGTTATTTTTCCTTCTATCGCCTGGTTTCTAAATCTGCAGTGTCTCATACTTCTCACAACGTATGTATGTGAATTTGGACTTTCAAGACACGTGGCCATAAAAACTACCGCTGTAAATTGTATATTGCAAATATACATCTTTTTTTTCTCATGGCTCGACAGCCATAGTGTGCCTAGACCTCATCTAGGAGGTTCCTCAATCACATTCAGCCACACCACAATCGATAGGACTCCTCTGGATGAGTGACCAGCCCGTCGCAGAAACCTCTACCTGACAACACACGACACTCACAAGAGACAGACATCCATGCGCCCAGCGGGATTCGAACCCACAATCCCAGCAAGCAAGTGGCCGCAGACCCACCGCGCCTTAAACTGCGCGCCACTGGGATCAGCCAGCTATCAATCTACACAACGTGATATCGACAATTCAATAAAAACAAACAGGAACATTCTTATTTCTAGTTCTCGCGGTCTATACCATCCTGAACGGGACCTGTAATGCAAGCCGCAGCAATGCAAACTTCAGCAAGTAAAGCTGCTAAACACTGAAAGCCGAAGTAAGACATTACATAGCACCAGACTTCACATGGACACAAGAGAGGATCTGGTAGAGGATCCTGGGTTTAAGCCCTAGTATCAGTGCAGCAAGTTGCCCTGGACATCTGTCAGGTCCTTTCCAGATCAACTGACTTCTCAACCAAAAACGTTTGAGAAACTCTGTTGTGTGATAATGAACTATTTTAGTGTGCAGTGACATGGAAAAGATTATAAACTCTGACGAAGACAAGAACATCAGGAGTAACACTGTTAAGATCCATGAAGATAGGAGGAACAGGATATACTGGTAGGCCTCGTAAACAGGGGGCTGAACCTCAAAAAGAGGTTTATGAATCTACCTTTGACCGCAACAAAAATTGAAAAAGTTAGGATTGATAATTATGTTAGGATAAAAAATGAATGATTCTGAATAAGCCTATTAGGTTATACGTAACAGGAGAAAACCGGGCAGCCCAGTCAATAGACCACAGTGACTAGAATACAGGCTGAATGACTGGAGAATTAGGGTTCGATTCTCGCTGGAATCGGAAGATTTTCTTCTCGCCACCACCTCAAGCCTGGCTCTGATGCTCTTAACAAATGCATAACGGATGCTGTGGCAGTGACATGTCACTATCCATGTACGTCCATCCATTATCGAGGTTTAAGAAAGGCTGGAGTCATACCTCCACAATAATTCGAAAGCTAGTATTGTGCTTGAGTGCAAATCCTTGTAAAATAGAAATGTGTAATTCTTAACTTCATCCTTCGAAATGTAAATTTGAACACAGGATGCAGATGCATTATACAGTATAAAGAGAGTTTGTTTTCCCAAAGTACTAGCCCCCGGACTGCGGCAGGAAACGTCTACAGAGGGCTATTCAACGTGTTACCAGCCAAACTATGCGTTACACTTACGTACTTAGAAGTACTAGGCTTCCGTTAGAAGTGCGCTCTTCACGTGAGATAATATTCCTTACAACGCCCTTTCACTGTTAAACCATGTCGAAAAGGTAAACATTACTGATTTTTCGGAGAAACCTGCTGTCTTCTGCTTTAGGTTCGGTAGAGGAAATTAGTGCCCCAGTGTTTATAGGACTATAATCATAGCCATGAAGGCTACCTGGTCAGGAATACAGACGGTGATCACGAATTGTCATTGATCAGAACGGTGTAAATACTACTGTACCACGTAGTGTTCTCAAACGGCCAAACATCGCACCTTCCCTCAGTCAATAACCAGATGTCATTGGCAGCAGCATTAGTTACGGCTTCACTTGGAAAGGTGACAATTCCGGATCAACACCGGCCACTGTTTACGCCGTCTTATCGATTCTCAATTCATAATCATTCCCGACCAAACGTACGTTATGACTTTTATATCTGACTTCAGTATTTCGACATTTGTTTCAGTTGCTTTTATCCGAAGAAGGAAGTAAAGAATTCCTTAAAATTACAAAAGTTTTTACCGTTTCAACAAGGCAATCCTCTAACAAGACTCTGCGAAGATATGTGGCCAAAATAAGAAATTTTTGTTTAACAGAAAAACGTATAAATCATAGTCAGAATTATGAAACAAATCTGTTTCATGGTTAGCTGAATTCGCGTCAAAAACCGCTAATACCTGGAGCTGTTTAAGCACTGATGCATTATGTCTGATGTCATCCATTTTTACTCAGCTGATTAGCAAACCTGCGGTGCGGCACACAGACATACGCGGTGTATTTAAAGTGCTTGGATAAATTTCAACAGAGACTTCTTCACATCAAAACGAAGAAAATAAACATATATCCGGAAATGAGTGGTTTTTAGTTTAATTGAAAGATTAAATTCTATAATAAATACCGTAATTGTGTAATATTTTACTTTTTTTATTGAAGGGCCCCGCAGCAGATGCTACGGACGCACCGCAGCCTTGAAGGCTTATTGTGCAACCCTGTGATGAAGATTATGAGGATTTTTCTGCATTTCCATTTTAATGGAGCACCGGTAGAATGAAATTGACAGGGGATACCGAAGTACTCGGAGAAAAACCTGTCCCAGTGCAACTTTGTCCACCACAAATCCCACGTGGACCGGCCCGGGATCTAACTCGGGCCTCCACGGTGAGAGATCGGCGACTAACAACCTCAGCCATGGCACGGCCCAACATTTTACTTACAACTGACATAATATATTTACAGTACAAGCTCCCAGTTTAATAACTGTGATTTCTTAGTATTTATCAAGTCACAATTCACAATAAATGCTCCAAATATTCTACAACTGGATCAGTGTACGCATGAACACGTCTGATTATGGACTGTCGCACCTTTTCACAGGTCCCCAGGTGGTTGCGAATGGTTTGACAGGCATCGAAAATGGGTTAGTGAAGTGTCTCTTCATTTCCAATTGGAATTGAATGCACTACGGGTTTTGAGTGTCTCCACGAATTCAACACGTTGTTCGGCTGTAAGTCGCAGTCTACTTGCGGACATACATTGATATGAACTTTTTCCTTGTTTTTATGTGAGAACTCACTCCTGAACTCTTCATATAACCAACTAAATGCACTTTCACTATCAACTTTTAATAGTTTACAAATTTTCCCTAAACATGTTTCGGTCTACACATAGACCATTATCAGGGGGGTACATAAACTACACTTTATTTATATCCAAAGGTTTACTTTGTCACTATATACATTGAAGTTGAATTCAGTCTTTTGTGTTGGTTGTAATCACTTTCACTCCTGAAGTTTCTCCAAGCATTTTAGATACACCGTGTATAATTCAGTATTCACCAATATACACTTCAGTATCTCACGGCACGCCAGCATATAGTTCAATACCTCACGGCACAGTAACATGTAGTTCAATACTTAACGGCACAGTAACATGTAGTTCAATACTTCACGGCAGAGTAACATGTAGTTCAATACTTCACGGCACATTAAATTATCCATTACTTCAAAGCTGCCCAGTAAACTTACGTATGCACGCTTACAGGACAGTATATACAAGTGTCTATATATATATATATATATATATATATATGAACTATGGAGAAATAATTCTTTGTGGTTTGTTACGGCTTTCGCATAAGCCTACGTAATTTTAATATAAATATGTTAACAGATTAAGGACTTTCCGGAACGAGTAATAAATTAATAGAACGAAAGAAACGAAAAACGTAAAATCCCAAATATTATAGTCGAGTTACCAAGCAGTCCGACTTCTCATTCTGTAGGTCCTGGTTTCAGATTTTGGTCCAAAGACTGAGTACTCTAAGATTTCAGGTCTTCCTCAGTCCCCCGTAAAATACTTGCAGATTAAGGCTACTTCATTAACCTCTTTAATTCCTTGTTCCCACTGTCCTAGCTTTGACTCTACATGCCAATTATATGTAAAGGCTTCGCAAACTATCCGGACAGTCAGTCAATAGAGCATGGAAAACATTGCGGCAGGCAAAATTTTAAAAACAAATAACAACACAGGTGTTTGAGATGATAAAATGTAGCTGAATAATCCTGTCATCGTCATCCACTCTCTGTCGACTAATGTCGAATGAGTAGAAAGGAATGTAAACTCAGGACATCACTGACTCCAATTGAGAAGAACTGCGTTATTTGAGTGAACTGCCTAGCAATATGCAACATTTATTTAATTCATAAAAATCACCTCCCTTAACATTAAAGTATTTGCATTTTACGCACATTTATTAGTTTCTTAAGATTGTCAGAATAAACAGGACATATTTCGCTTTATCATTTACAAATTAATGCTTGTAATGAGGACATGGTGTTCCTGTTCACGTGAGAACTAAATTCACAGTTATCATTTGGAAAAAAATTATGCTTCAAGGGATTAAAAAGTTTTTTTTTGTTAAAAACATTATTTAAGTATAAGAATGTTGCTGATTCCCCCTAGAAGTACTGCAGTAAACATTCTTGAATACACGATAACCACAGGAAAGGTACCACCTTGAAGCTTGTAATGTTCTTGTACGGTGCCTAATATACTCGTATTTATGGTGCCAATATCTTTACATAAATAGGCAATTCAGTTTCTTCTTTATAATGATGATAGTACAAAGTAAAAAATAAAGATACAATTTTTATACAGGCCAGTAGAGGAACAGGCTCTGTGTTAAATATACTTTACACAGTCCTAAATATAAGGGCATGAGGCGAAACCAAAATTATCCAAAAAGTCATATGATTTTATTGCGTACACCTGTCCTAACTTATTTCAGAATATTCAGAACGTGTCTGGAAATAACGGTAACAGGTGTAAAGGAGTTTATTTTTTAAATTAAGTGAATAATGGATTCAATAGTAAATGACGAATTATTATTCGTTTCAGAAATTGTTGTCATCTGGTATACGTCCATAAGTATTAGTGAGGGTACAGCCCTGCAAAACAGATTTTGTACGTGTCCGCAAATACGTATTTTACTTTGAAAGAAGCGCTCAGTGCTCTCGACAGTGTCAGGACCTGTAGTAGAATGAGAATGCGATGAGATCGGGGAGACAGAATTACGTAAAGAATGTTGGTGGAGAAGCAGATGGGAGAATAATACTCTTGTGGATATAATGGAGATGGAAGGTGGCACGAACCAGTTGAGGTAAGTGTGAACAGTTTCTAAGTGCACGGATTCAGTGCCGAATAACCTAAGAATTTTATGATCTCTGTTCCACAACACTTGAATCGCAGCGGCAGATTCATATTTTTCCACGCGGTTGGACACCATTTCGCAATTTTCTTTTCGTGTGACGGCAGAGAACATGCGACGATTTGTTTCTCCATGACATGACCCCTATCATTTTTCTGATGAAGGGTTATGAAACGTTTCAAACAAACATAATCACGTTTCAGATACGTCTATGGTAAAGGTACCAATCAGTTTTCAGTTGATGAGCCCCATTATGTACGCGGATAATGTGTGGCTGAGAGTTTATTTTAGAATTTTTCCTTGTCTTCAAAATGCCGGCAATAAATGTCTTTCTGCTGTGATTTTAACCGCATGGCATGGTGTATAAATATAGCTTTAACACTGAAATGAGCGACCCCGTCACAGGCTCATATGTTACACCTGAACCAGTGCCTTTAGCATTAGGAACTCACAGCAGGCCAGCTAATTGAGGTTATTCTAAACTGAAATAATGGCTAAGTAACATAAGATCAACTGAGAGGTTTCGTCAGTAATGGCAAAATACTTCATACATCTCAGAGATTAGTTTTTTATGGGCTTGCCAAAAACATAGAGTTTCTTGCTCACAATCATATATTTATATATTTTTCCTTTTAATTTCTCTGATCACTTATTAAAAATTAGACTTTTATATTAGAGCTCTTTGTTCAAACTTTCTTCTAATTCCTTTAAATTTATTGTTAACTTAAGGCAATACCTTTCCAGTTATTTCGCCTTATGTGGCTCTGTCTAGAGCCACAAATAAAATTTTAGTGAATGTGATCTGGCACGAAACTTGGTATACGTATTTCATAATCAACTTCTTCACTCCGCAAAGACAATGAAATTGGGAGTAAAGGAAGAATAGAGAAAGAAAAGAAAGAAAGAAAGGAAGAAAGAAAAGAAAGAAAGAAAGAAGAAGATAATTGTAGCCGAACTGCTGGCGACTGAAAACCCTCATGAAGGCTACAGTCTCTGACTACAAACACATCTATTTTTCAGGGTTCAGCCTCCTTAATATTGCTGTAACAGAAAATGGGATGGGATAGATGTGTCTTGGCCAGGTACTGGCTAGTGTTGCTTGAGTCATGAGGTCTTTTAAGTGGATGAGGGTATGCAGTGGATAGTGGTGACGACAAATGAAGCGCAATGTGTAGAGCAGACGTGGCCAAAAGGTCGATGGCGGCCACTTTTTGGCCTCTACAAAATGTATTTGCTGCCTCAATACGATCAATATCTCTTAGTTTGACAGCATTTTTTGGAACAACCTACCTCTGTGAAGAAGCCTCCTACCAGATGAAGATAATTAAATCAAGATACCGAAGCCGTCTGAGCGATGAATATTTCAAATGCTGCCTTCGCTTGTGCCTAAGTAATTACGAACACTCTTTCAGTAAATTATCGCAAGATACGCAGTGACATGCATAAACTTCGCAATAAGAAGGTTAATGGAAAGCGCCTTTTAATTGTGGCAAATTTTTTCAATTTGAAAAGGTCAATTTTTAATAAATGAAACAATTGTACTCTTATGTGTTTGATGTTATTATGCTGTTTTAAATGCATTTGCCTAGTTGACCTAATATTAAAACATTATGTACTGTGGTAGATCGCGAAAGATTTTCTGTCTTTGGAGTAGATCACTGAGTCCAAAAGTCTGGCAACCTAAAGTGTAGAGCAGTGGTTCCCAAACTTTTTTCGGTCCACCGCCCCCTTGGTTTCATAAACACACCCACAGCGCCCCCCCCCTACCTTTCTTTAAAAAACATAAATGCGCTTTTGTTTCCACTTTTATTTTATATTTAAAAAATCGTTTAAATAAAATTATAAGAGTTAAACTTAATGTTTTATGTGTTAATTAATAAATTCAAGTTTATTATATTTTTTATGATTAACAATAATTCACCTAGCAATAATTTATTAAAAAGTAGTGTGTGCTTGAATAAGATTCATAAATTAAAATACTAAGAAGTTTAGTTCATTTTTTATTTTTAATACAAAAATTACTTTATTTGAATTTTATTATAAAAATAAACGCACTACTTGTCTACTAGCGCCCCCCTGTGATAATAACAGCGCTCCCTTCCACCTCCCGTACCTATTAGCGCCCGCCTAGGTATTTCCACCGCCCACTTTGGGAACCACTGGTGTAGAGGATAAAGAGTGGGCTGTTTACTGGATTATTCTTTAGTTTGCTAGGCTACAAGTTGATTCACTAAAAGTCGTACACATAATGCACTAGGGAACACTAGCTAGGCGAAAGTTGGTATATTTATACACACTATCTTGATCGTTTAAATTTATCTCCGTTCCTAAATTCCTTTCCAGAGAAACTAGTTTACTGAATTTAGTTGTGTAAAGCCCTAAGCCTGAAATACGTGAGGAGGAAAGCAGATTTGTTTCCCATGACTTATGATTGGTAAGTTAAGAGTGTTACATATTCAACTTCCTGGCCCAACAACCACTTGAATATGCATAAATGAATTCCCCTGACTATGCAAAGAGAACAAGCGAGGATGGTAGTGCATGCCAGTGATGCCAAGCCACCTCCATGTGCGAGATGAACAAAGCCCTTACTCTAGAAGGAGTATAAGACTTTATCTTTCATTTCTAGATTTTGACTAGTGGACCGTGGCATCTTAAGCTATTTCTGTAACTTCTGTGGAGACAAACTGTAATCTGACAGCCAAAAAAATATACATTTTAAAACCAGCGGCTGCTTCCTGTTTCACACTCTCGTTTTATATTCACCATGTGTTCCTAGCTATCTGTAAGTCCCGAGCAGAATAGCAAAAGTAGGCTGTGACGTTTTGATTCTATGTGATGGAAAAATTCGGGGCATTATCCATGGAATTTTCTGGCACAAAATTTAAAGTTGAATTGAAAGAAAAAAAATGTTTCAAATAAGATTTACTTTTGTACCTCCCTGGCAAGCCAGGACAGCGTAGTCGGCATGGTGACTAGGCACTGTCAAGAGAGCTGTCTCTTCTCCAAAGTGCCCAGACTGAGCCTGCGGCCCACACAGCGTTCTACAAAATGAGCATCGGGAGTTTCGTCGCCGGTGATAAAGTGGCCAGGACGTGAGTCTGGCCACTTACTCCATCCAGTGACGAAGTTAAGAGACAGTAATACCACAGTTTCACTCCCATATATGGTTCCATGGGGTGAACAGGGACAACTTAGTGAGTGACGGATAATTATTATAATACAAAACAGAGTGAGATGCAACGTATAGCAATCAGATCCGGCAGAGAACAGTACTTGCTTTCTTTAAAGTCCATAAAGAGTGGCTCTGGGAACCCCCAAATTCGTACTGAATGGGTAGTGGGAGTTCATTCCACAGGAATACGGCGGCAGAGTTATCAAGCAGACCCATCAACTTCATCTAGTACGAGATAAGGAAGGTGCTGGAAGTGTTTTCGTTCGGGCTGCAGACACGCACCACATCTAACAACCTTGTTGTTCACTGTTCGTTGAAGTTATGCGAGCCGACAGAAAGTGACTAGCCTCAGCTGCAAAATAAAATAAAGTCCCTATGTTTTATATGTTTGTTATAACGCACCAATACGACGAAGGGCCCGACGAGGACCTTCAAAAAGGAAACGGCAGTAGACTGGGTGGAATTATAAATTCACCGTAATTCTGGAACACAACAGAGTGTTTCACGTGAAGGTAAATTTTTTCCCTGTGCAACTCATGAAGGCGTATGGGGTGGTGGTATAGCTCCACTCACTCTTAAATACTATGATTAAAAACCTAATACTAACTGCAATACTTTGAACTAAAAGGCGTGCAGCCCGACTTACGGCACACTGGAATAGCGCCGAGATCTGCGCCGCCTGCTGCCACGCGAAGCCGTCTGAGTAACGAGCGATGCGAGTTGTCAGATAAAATATTGTCCCTGTATGTAACATAACTTCTATATCCGTTTGTATTCTTTGACAACAAACAATTTTGTAGTTGAGTTAATATATAATTTATCATAATCTACACCATTTTCATCTCTGTGAATTAGAGCAAGCGTCACATTTTTAAATTCGGTGCTAGAAGGAGTGAGTTCATTTAACCTGCTCCAGATACGAATTTGTTTCTTAATGTTTCCTTTTAAAATGCTTAAAATATAACCACATTTATATCGAAGGTAGAAATTATTTTATTCAGTGTAAAACATAATTTCACAGTTCCGAGTACCGCTGATCGCGCAAGTCGAGAAGCGTCGCAGTGGGCAGAGCTGCTTTACGTCAGTCCGAAGGAAGCCAGATATGGAGATGCGTAATGTAATGGAGCGTAGAACTGTAACTCGCTTGCAGATTCGTGTTATTCACGGGTAAATGCCAGCACATTTCAATATTTTTTAATATCTGTTACCGTAAAAAATGGCCCTAAATGCCTTTCTCATATCTGGACCACCATGTTCATAGAAGATATGTTGAATCTTATAGTCGGTGTTTTATTGCCTGCCGTCACCATCCTACCAAGCATTATGAGAATTTGCTACTAGTTCAAGGGATAAAGGGAGTAACACTGGATTTATATGAAACGTCTTTATATCTCATACAAGTTGTCAGGTTTTCACGGTTTGTGTAGCAGCTCAAATGATGGTCGTCTCATTTCTTACGTCGTGTAGGATGAAGTGTTATGCATGCCACCTGTTCCGATTTATGTCTAGTGTTAGTCCTTGTTACGGCTGTAACAAGGACACAACGCCATCCGAACGGTTTGGCAGCGCAAGCTTGTACACTGTGACTGATACGTCACGCAGTAAAGCGCACCAGACATGTTGGTAAAACCGAACTTATTTACTTACGTAACGAATCTGTCGGTGGTCGAAACTAACAGCATGTGGAATGATTGCCATTGAGGTACTATGCTGGAATTTGTCTGGAGAGACTGAAGAAAACCATAAAAAGTTTACTTATGATAATCGGTGCTACGGCCGAGATTCGAACCCAGAACATCCCGATTAACTAATCAGAAGCCCTATCGCTTTGGCCAAACTGTTCGACTGTTAAATTTAAGCAGCAAGAATAGAACTTACAAGAAATCACTTTATGCGGAAAGAACTAAATATTTATTCCTTAAACAAATAAAGCAGCTGACTGCAGAGGTATGTGTACATTAGCAGAATTGACTGCCGCAGCTTCGAACCACCAACAGGATGCAGACAAGCGATCAGCAACGGCGACCCTGCGGACTTACATCTGCAACTCACAAGTGTCCTCGAACACACGTCACATACGCTCACCCATCAGCATGAAGAATTATTGAGTGATATGGCGAACTTGGCAAGTTAATTAAATTTAGTATCAATATTTAAGTTGCAAATATCTTCGCGCGTATTGAATGGAAACGTGCTTTTAGAAAATTGGCAGTCGGAGAGCCGAGAAAGTTACGAAGGGGTAAGTTCCACTATCCCGTAATATTTCAGTTTTAAGTGTTTTCCAATAGTAATTACAGCAAGTGTACCTTAGTCATAATTTTACAGAATGGAATTCCGTGAATTTTTGAATCAGTGAAAAAAAACAGTGGCGAGCTTCTCATCGACGTTCTTTCATTCTTGAAAAATAATGTTAAGTCCTAGAATTGAATTATAAGCAACTGATATGTTGACTATAATGTTAAGTCCTAGAACTGAATTATAAGCAACTGATATGTTGACTGTAATGTTAAGTCCTAGAATTTAATTATAAGCAACTGACATGTTGACCATAATGTTAAGTCCTAGAATTGAATTGTAAGTAAATGACATGTTGACTATAATGTTAAGTCCTAGAATTGAATTATAAGCAACTGATATGTTGACCAGAATGCTAAGTCCTAGAACTAAATTATAAGCAACTGATATGTTGACCAGAATGCTAAGTCCTAGAACTAAATTATAAGCAACTGATCTGTTGACACTATTGCTGTAATGCTAAAATTTAATAAGAGTGATTTTGGATTTCAATTGCATAATCTAAATTAATTTTCCTTTAAAAATAAGACTTTTGCTGTTACAAATTGGGTTCTGGCACGCACAGGGTTTGGAGACTTTCAAACAGTTTTTGTGCAATGAAAGGTTTCCTTGCGCATAGGATATGTAGATACATAGTACAAATTCGAAAGAAGTTTGTAATTAAACCAGAAAGTGACGTTAATGTGTGTTACTAAAGTAGGGGACGGACAGACGGTCAAATGAAAGCATACAGTGGACAGGGTTCCCAAAGGAAAGCAATAATCTGAAAAATCGCTTACAGAAGTTCATAAAACCAAGAGGGAGCCTTTTTCAGGACAGCTGTTTGTAGTACGGTCCGAGCAGTCTGACGCACATGTAATTCCCCTGGCAGAACCCATCTGTCACTCAAGTCTCCAATTTCGCAATTCACAGCACTCAGAACTTTGTTACCAGCTGCCTGTCCTTGTCTGTGTCAGTGACCACCATATCCGTGCCAGCAACATGATTTAATGCTACTAAATACCTGCAGCCGTCGATTCCGTGCACATCCATAGGAAGGGTCGCTAAGGTTTCCTTGCCAAGCACATATGTACTTGAACGTTCGCTATAGCTAGTACGAGTGACAATTTAATTGGAGCAGACAAAGGTTCCATGTGTGTTCTTTATGTTTAAGGGTGTTTGTAAAGAAGGTTCTTGAGAAAAATGTTTCGACCTAAGGGAGTGGAAGTAGCGAAGAGGGGAATGGAAGAAAGTTGCATAATGCGAGACGTTATAACTCATATTCTCCCTCAAGTATAATTAGCTTTTTCCCTGGCGCTGGTGCGATTTAACGCCGCGGCGATTCCACCCGTTGCCTGGCAGTGGCGTGTTTTAAGGTACTGTTGCATGGGCTCACTCTGCTGGCTCCCGCGCTGCAATGACTGGATTTTTGTTCCCATGGCGCAGCAGCCCCTAGTGCGTCAGGGCCTCCTCATGATCGAGGCTTCACGATCACACTCAGACACACCACACTCGGTAGGACTCCTCTGGACGAGTGACCAGCCCGACGCAGAGACCTCTTCTACCTGACAACACACAACACTCACAAGAGACAGGCATCCATGCTCCCGGCGGGATTCGAACCCACACTCCCAGCAAGCGAACGGCCGCAGACCCACGCCTTGGATTGCGCGGCCACTGGGATCGGCCAAAGACTGGATATAGGATTACGAAATCTTTACTACTAGTATATACATCGACGAGGGTCTAACTTCAGAGCGACATTCTTGTTTAGTCGCCCCGATGTTGTGAGTTCCTAAAATAACAAATGATGTAACGGGTGTCGATAAATTATCCTACAAACAATACGTCATGTCGACGACTTATCAACAACATCGTCCCATATCCAGCCAATACCTCATCCAACAAATACCGTACCATGCCCATGGTTTATCCAACACGCTGTACAATGGAAACAGCTCATCCGAACAACAGCACATTAACCCACAACATATCCAACAAACAATGTGCTACGTTGAAAGCTCATCCGAACAACACCGTGCCATGTCGATACCACATCTATAAAACACTGTGAGACGTCTAAAACACGTAGCTTAATTCAAGTTTCTGCGATTGTACGAGCTTCTGGGCCATCACTGTAGAAACTATTGTTCCTAGGGTTTGACAGCATTTTAGTGCCTCAGGTTTCCGCTATAGAAATCTTTTTCTTTTTGTATCTTTTTTACTGTCTTTTTAACGACATTTTTAATTGCTAAGGTGGTATAGCGTAAATGATAAATGAATGAAATATGAGCACTGGTGGAATGTTACTGAGAGGGGAGAAAAGAAGCACTCCGGGAATAACCTGCCCCTGTGTCATTTTGTCTAACACAAATTCCATGCCGAATGCTCTTGGATCGAACACAAGCCTCTGGGATGAGAAACCGGTTGTTGTGTATTCTGGGTGAGAAGTTTCAAGATACCTACAAAGACTGGGTTGAAACATGGAATGCTGTGTCTGTGTCGTCTCTTGATTTCACTACGTTGGAGCCTGAGATTCGCTTACTACTGGTTGGTTTTTCCTTTAAAATACTTAACTTTAACCACCGAACTGTAATAAAATGTAGCTTAAATACAAAAGCGATTTACCTTTAAAATCGATGAAGCTTAACTCAAGGTATGAAGTGAAATAAATGAAAAGAAATGAACACTTCTTCTTCACACCTCTGGCTCTGCAGTTACGTAACATTGTCTTCTGGAAATCTCTTTTATTTCCTGTGGCGCGCACATTTTTCAAGCATGTGTTAGTGGTAGTAAGTTTTGTGGGCATAATAATGTAATGTTTCACACAATTTAAACAAGTTCCTACTTCTCTTAGCCGCTACTTATTAAGAACGATGCCATTACAGAAAGTTCTGGCGGGTTTTCTTGGCTCCGTGGAGTAAAGTTTGGGAACCACTCATGTATGCTGTTAGACCAAAAAATGAGTGCCAGTGTAATATGTACGCGTGCAAGTATGTAACTGACAATGTCGTTAAATAAATTATAAATCAATATATGTATATATATATATATATGTACGCATGCGCAGTATGTAAATATGCATCCGTGTAACAGAAACTAAATTCATAAAATAAAGAGCTGGTAACGTTTGAAGAACGAGTAACATACGTACATGTTCCTGCAACATATCCAGGGAAATTAAAACGCGAATTCCAATTAACGTAAACCTGTCCTTGAAAGACGCTATAATCTTCCTTCTGTACAGACAAGCCCTCCGTATCAGCCTGCAATTGTTCCCGGGATCTCAGTATTTTCCTTATTTTCAACACAGTGCCGTGCTACACTCCGCAGCAAAGACTTCCCATCTCTTCCAGTACACAATATTGTTTTCAACTGTAAGAGTAATAATTTTGGCGCACAAAAGAGACGCCGAGTGACTTACATATTTTAGCAGCGGAACAGGATCTCTTAATGAGCAGTTTCTTCAGTTGACGACTTCAGAAGGCACCAAAGAGCTGCAGTGTTTCTGTTGTTGGCATCTAGGCCACTGAGACATATACAGCCGGTTTCTTGTACCTGTCTCTGTTATAAAGATAAACGGATGAACTTCTAAGCATAATTTAAATAAGGGGTTTACGGAGGATTAGATAAGAGGCCAGAATCGAAAGAAAGTGCTGACGCACTCGTATTGTATTATGCTCTAATGAGACTTGCGTAGTACAGATAGGAAACGTACAGCTATTAGAAGTTAATTTGAAATGTTGTGACTTAGGTCCAATGGTGTAGCTAGGTTTTTTGGCGCCTGGGGCGAGTAATCATAATGGCCGCCCCTATGGGAAATTACAAACTTTAAAAAATCGCAATCATTTATTGAATTTACTTTTCACTGTCTCAATAATTTAAAATTTGTTGAGGGTGGAAAATATGTTTTTATTTAAAAAATTCACTACGCTTCCCGTTTTGCCGCTCCTTGGACTATGCCGCCCAGGGCAGCTGCACTGCGTCCCCCCATTAATTACGCTCCTGCATGTAACTGCTTACTTGCTGGATCTTGTTCATCATCCAGCATTCCGAAAAGACCCCGCTTTGTGAACTGGATCTACTTTCGTCCTCGAGGACAAGAGTGGTGGTCATTTACTGATTTCTGATACGCAGAAAGCGCTGTTGTCATTTACTGTATCGCATGTCCAGTAACTGAGAATAGCTCCCTCCAACGGACACAGATCACTATGTGCCTCTCCAGCTTTTCACCTGAGCACAGAAAAGGATAAAGTTTCCTAAACGGGATCTTGTCGGGATACTGCACAATGGACAAGATCCAGAAACCAAGTAATCCTAAAAAATTATAAGGTTCTACAAATGCCTCTGTTTCAATGGGAACAATAATTTTTGTGTGGTTTATTTCACATTGATTTTATAGCGCCAAACGGAAGATGATCAATTAATAATGAATTGGGAAAGTCATGGAAGGAACAGGTCTGACCTAATTTGACGTAGGAAGTAAACACTAAAATTAGGAGACGTGGTCAGTAAGAACAGCTCTGTATTTCATAAGAAGAAAATTGCTTTATTTTTCTGCAAAGCAATCTCCCTTGAAAACAACACAATGTTTACATTCTTTTAAATTTTGCAAAAATGTCATCGAACACTTCCCAAGAAACTGCATGTAATTCTGTGCTTAAGCTCTTTTTGATGTCCCCGACGTCCTGAAATTTTCTTCTTCTGAGGGCGATTTCCACTGGAGCGAACAGAAACAAGATAGGACTGTACGCGAGATTTCATCCACCAACTTACGGTCAAATGTTTACTAACTGTCCATCCCATCCTAGTCCCCTGGTCCAACAAATCGGAAATTACACTCTAGCCGACCTGAACTCTTTATACAAAACTTACAAACATAAACGACCGAAACATATCCTGCTGTCACCAGTTCACCATCAGGCATAGTGTTTTTTACTCTTTTTCACTAATGTTTTTCTTATTCCCCTATCTTTAACTTTTGTTTCACGCACTCATTTTAGCTAAATTGATTATCGGAATAATTTTGTGATTTTTTCTTTGAATACCGCAAATACTGTAAAATAAATAAATTAGAAATAGACCAAAAAATGTACGCGTAAAGCAACATTTAGGCGTGTTAGGATCTTTGTGTCCTGGACACTTCTCAGGTGGTCATACCACTTAATCCATTAGGGTTACACTTTTTGTATTTTTCACATTTTTAAATATATTATAGAATGTTGTTCCTATTATTAGGGTCTGTTATATTTGTATGAAAATCTAAGTATATGTATCAGGCGCTCATCTAGAATTGTTCATCGGGAGGGGGGGATAGCTGACCCTGAGGCTATATATTATTAATATTTGATTTGAGAAACTACCAGTATGGTATAAATTCATGTCATAAATATAAGAGTAACGTAACGTTGTTTGCAACTGCATTTATGTACATATAAATATAACTACCCTTTCCGTGACTCACGCAATTTAAATCACGAGTTGTAATCTTCCTGTTTTTTACGTTCACATGAGATTTCTTAAGCCTATTTTTTAAAATTCCAATGTACTGGTAATCAGCCGATTTAAGTTGCTGATTTAGGCTGAAGTGTATATCGCGTAAAATATTTGTTATCATCGTGTCTGCAAAACCTATGTCTGTAAATTTCGATTTGGGGCTGCTGCAGCCAGGCAGCCCCCCTGTGGCTGCGCGCCTGACATATATACGTATTTTTTTTTTTTAATTTATCGGTCATGCATTACCTCAAAATTTCAGCGCGACGAAATGTTTTATAATTTCTGTATTAAGAACAATACTTCGTAAACAATTTATTGGCACGAGTAGATGCATACCTGTTACATACAAAATTTCATATTCATAGATATAAACAACAAATATTAAATATTACGCCTAAACACTTTTATTTTCCTTCATTTTGCATTATGCAACTGGTAAGAAAAAAATTCAACAAATGCACAGATATCTGATATCGCAACACGGAAGTCTACGTCATTGATTATTACTTCACACCACAACAAACTTCGATCTGCAGAGCATGCCGCCACACCACTGTGTAAGTATAATCAAGCATACAGCAATAAAATTAAATATTTTGAGTGTGTTTTTGATGTCATTATCCCTTATGCAAAATGCATCTTCAAGTTTCTACCGGTTGAAGGCAGTAATACTAAATATTATTCCTCTTTTTACTTTTGTCCTAACTACCCGGCACGCAAGTCGAATATTCTTTCAGCCATATTATGTTTGGTTTTTAATGGCCTGTTTCTGCCTGCCTGTATTCTTCTTAATTATCTCGCAAAAGGCACGATTTTTTTAGATAAAATGTTTTACATGAAATACGATTTTTTATTTTCCTTACAATATTTATCTGAAAATTTTCTCCAGCCAGGAGGAATTCAGCGAGATATTGTCATAAAAGCACTCAGGTCTTCATGTAAGGTTATCGACGTTTTTGTCGGATTTTAGCCAAACTTATGTATGGTCGACAGATTTTGACGAAAGTCCTCAATACAAAATTTCAAGAAAGTCCGTCCACTGTTTTCCTTGAGGCAAAATTTCTTATTATTATTTATCGAAATGAGCCATCAACATCGGTTTGATCCTTCGACTTCCCAAGCGAAACCTTTTGAGCTTTGATAGTGGTTTTGTTCCCCACTTCATGCTTTGACGTTTTGTTTCAGGATAGTATTTAAACACCAAAACCTCGTCTCCACTTACGAAGCAATTCAGACAGTGTTGATCGCTCTCACGGATCTGCATACATGACACAAGTTGTGACTCTGTGCTCCGTTTGCTCATCCACGAGACTATGCAGAACTGACTTGGAACAGATCTTCCTCTGTCCCAAGTCTTCAGGAAGAATCTGATGGTTTATCTCCCAGCTAATACGCAGTTAATCCTCCATGAGTTTCAGGGTCATTTGACGGTTTCTAGACACTAGTTCACGAATATTTGCAACTATCTCCCTTTTAAGGCAATTTTAAGGTACCCACACCCATCTTTCAATCTTCTAAACCATGAGACAAAGATTAATTTCCACAAAGAGTTTCAAGCATTTCTTATGTTTCTGTGTTTATTTTTCCGAGTTAAAAAAATTGGATATTCGTTCGTTGCTCAGCGACAAGAAAGTAGAACACGAATTCCGTGCGGGGCTGCTTTGGATGAACTGATTGGGTTATAAATTTCTTGTCATTAAGCGCCAAAACATATATCCGCGCTGCCTTTATTCCCGCAACATTATTCCTTTTTTTTTGTTGTTGCATCTACCTGGATGATTGGAGGAAAGGCACAAAAATCCCCGTTTACAATAGGCGGTGTCCCGGCCAAGAATTTGAAACGTTCAGCTCCCGAATACAACTCAGCAGCTTTACCAGTTAAGAAATTTTGCATGGTACAATGTGACTGATAGATGTTGATTCAAAGGTACTTACTGAGGAGAATGTTCGGATATCAGGGAGAGGAACATCGGTCGAATTCAGAAAATTGCATATTTGGACCAAGGGGAGAGACAGCAACGGGAAGAAGGCGAAAAATTAAAGAGGAGCGCCGTAATCTGTATTCTTTATTAAACGGGTGATCAAACCAAGGAGAATGATATGAGAGGATTACGTAACACTTTTAGGGTGACGAATAATGCATAAAACATACTGTCAGGGGTACCCTGACAGTATGTTTTATGCTACTTGAAAAGTTTAGTCATAATATAAGTGGGTCGCTGTCACCACGGCATGGTGCGTCCTCAGGTTGCGGATGGAGGAACGGCCTCCGGATATGGAGGGTAGCTGCGAATACATTAAATAAGCAGTCGCGGACAGCCGACAAGGTGTAGTCCTCCAGCTTGGGCGTTGGGCGAAGTTCTAACAACTCACCGTAAAAAGTTACCAAGTTACGAATCATTTGACAAGGCCTCGGACCTGGACTGATTCTTTGGTACAACTTAAGCAACGGAAAAGGAATATGAGATTTGGGACAGGGAACATGAGGAGCCTGTATAGGTCAGGGTGCTTATGACAGTGGCCAGGAAATTAGCGAGGTATAAATTAGATTTAGTGGGTGTACAGTAGGTTAGGTGGGGCATAGGAGGCACAGGAAGAGCAGGAGATTATACTAGTTTCTATGGAAAAGGAAATGCAAGTCTTCAATTGGGAACAGGTTTTTTTTTTTTTACATCGGAGAATAGTATCAGCAATTAAGAGAGTAGAGTTTGTTAGTGATAGGATGTCATATATGGCGCTGAGAGGTCGCTGGTGTAATATCATTGTTCTGAATGTGCATGCACCAACTGAGGAGAAAAGTGATGACGCAAAGGACAGTTTCTGTGAGGAATGAGAACAGGTTTTCAAACATTTTCCTAAGTACCATATGAAAATTCTGTTAGGAGATTTTAATGCAAAATTGGAGAGGGAGGATACTTTCAAACTGACGATCGGGAATGAGCGTGTACATGAGGATAGTAATGATAATGGTTTTAGAGTTGTAAACTTTACCACATCAAAAATCTAGTTTTTAAGAGCACGATGTTCCCGCACCGAAATATTCATAAATAAACCTGGATCTTTCCTGATGGGAAGACTCATAATCAGATCGATCACGTATTGATAGATAGGATATGGCATTCAGGTATACTCGATGTGCGATCTTTCAGGGGAGCTGACTGTGATACTGATCACTATCTGGTGGTTTCAAAAGTTAGGGAAAGACTGGCGGTAATTAAACAAGCTGTACAGAAGTTTGATGCGGAGAGATTTAATCTCAAGAAGCTAAGTGAACTAGAGGTTAGGAAACAGTATCAGGTAAAGATCTCAAACAGGTTTGTAGCTTTGGAAAACTTAAATGTTAGTGAGGACATATACACGGCTTGGGAAAACGTTAACGAAAGTAACAAAATCTCAGCTAAAGAGAGTCTAGGGCTGTATGAAAGGAAGCAGCATAAACCATGGTTTGACGAAGAATGTTCAAAATTTTTAGATCAAAGGAAGCAGGCTAAAATGCAGTGGTTACAGAATCCAAACCAAAGTAATGTAGATAATCTGAACAATGTAAGACGTGAAGCTAGTATACATTTCAGGAACAAAAGAAGGAATATCTGAAAGCTAAAATTAATGAACTTGAAACAAACAGTAAGAACAAGAATATTAGAGACTTGTATAGGGGCATCAATGACTTTAAGAAGGGTTACCAGCCTAGAAATAATGTAGTAAAGTATGAGAAGGGTGATCTGATTGCAGACTCCCACAGTATCTTGGCTAGGTGGAGGAATCATTTATTTCAGCTATTGAATGTACATGGTGTTAATGATGTTAGGCAGACTGAAATACATACAGCAGAGCAACTGGTGCCTGAGCCCAGTAACTCTGAGGTTGAGATGGCTATTGAAAAGTTAAAAAGGCGCAAATCACCAGGTATTGATCAAATTCCAGCAGAACTGATTAAAGCAGGAGGTAGGACAATTCGTTCTGAGATCCATAAACTTATTAATTCTATATGGAATAAATAGGAATTGTCTGAGCAGTGGAAGGAGTCAATCATTGTACCTATTTATAAGAAGGGTGATAAAACTGATTGCAGTAATTATTGAGGCATATTACTTTTGTCAACCACATACAAAGTTCTATCCAACATCCGTCTGTCAAGGTTAACTCCATATGCAGAGGAAATTATTGGGGAGCATCAGTGTGGATTTAGACGTAACAGATCGACTACTGATCATATATTCCGCATTCGTCAAATACTTGAGAAAAAATGGGAATAAAATGAGGCAGTGCATCAGCTATTTATAGACTTCAAGAAAGCCTATGATTCAGTTAGGAGGGAGGTCTTGTATAATATTCTCATTGAATTTGGTATCCCTATGAAACTAGTAAGTCTCGTAAAAATGTGTCTAAATGAAACCTATAGCAGAGTCCGGGTAGGCAAACATTTGTCTGACACATTTCCTATTAATAATGTTTTGAAAAAAGGAGATGCTTTATCGTCATTGCTTTTCAACTTTGCTTTGGAATATGCCATTAGGAGGGTTCAGGCAAACCAGGAGGGCTTGAAATTGACTGGTACATATCAGCTTCTAGTTTATGCTGATGACGTTAATATATGGGGCGGAAGCGTACATGCTATAAAGAAAAACACAGAAGCTTAATAGTCGCTAATAAGAAGATTGGTCTAGTAGTAAACGCTGAGAAAACTAAGTACATGATCATGTCTCGCAATCAGAATGCAGGACAAAATCACAACATAAAGATAGATAATAAATCCTTTGAAATGGTGGAACATTTCAAATATTTGGGAAGAACCCTAATGAATCGAAATTCCATTCAGGAAGAAATTAAGAGCAGATTGAAGTGGGGGAATGCTTGTTATCATTCGGTGCAGGATCTTCTGTCTTCCAGTTTGCTATCCAAAAATACAAAGATTATGATATACAGAACTACAATTTTGCCTGCTATTTTGTATGGGTGTGAGATTTAGTCTCTCACACTGAGGGAGGAACATAGGCTGAGGGTGTTCGAGAATAGGGTGCTGAGGAGGATATTTGGACTAAGAGGGACGAGGTAACAGGGGAGTGGAGGAGATATAACGAGGAACTTAATGATCTGTACTCATCACCAAATATTATTCGGGTGATCAAATCAAGAAGAATGAGGTGGGCGGGGCATGTAGCACGTATGGGTGAGGGGAGAGGTGCATACAGAATTTTGGTGGGGAGACGTGAGGGAAGGAGACCACTTGGAAGACCCAGGCGTAGATGGGAGGATAATATTAAAATGGATCTTCAAGAAGTGGGATGTGGGGGCATGGACTGGATTGATATGGCTCAGGATAGGGACAGGTGGCGGGCTCTTGTGAATGCGGTAATGGACCTTCGGGTTCCATAAAACGCGGGGAATTTCTTGACTAGCTGACGACCTGCTAGCTTCTCAAGAAGGACTCTGCTCCGTGGAGTTAGTTAGTTGTTAAAATAACTCTTTCAGAAGGACGGTGTGAGAATACGGACTGGATGCTTCTACCTTAGGACAGGTTTCGTGACTGGCTGTTGTGATTACTATAATGCAGCGTCGTGTTCCGTAAGTTCTTGCACAGCCAAGCGGCTATTTTTAATTTTAGTCTATAGTTGGCGGCATAAATTTGTATACGAAAGATACACTTGACAATGGATGAAGTACCAAGTGGAATAATATTTTGAAAATATTAATGATTATAAACATTGGTCTGGCGAATTTATAAAGTGTCAAGTACTGTATACCGAATTTGTATCATTCAATGAGCAAGTTTTCAACGAATTTGCGCTTTGCGAAACATACTTATTCAGAAGGACAGTAGGGACGGTCACACACGGTCACTTTAGCTGATTTAAGTTGCACATGATTTTGAATTGTCGTTTCTGCCACATAAGCACCATAAGCACTATAAGTACGAACCTCATTGCCGTTGAAACTGTATTGTTATATAATTATGTAAGGTCAGATAGATATCGACCGCACGCTTACTAGGATTGTGTGTTTGAATCCCGTCGGGGGCATGGATGTCTGTCTCTTGTGAGTGTTGTGTGTTGTCAGGTAGAGGTCTCTGCGACGAGCTGGTCCCTCGTCCAGAGGAGTCCTACCGAGCGTGGTGTGTCTAAAAGTGTGATCGTGAAGCCTCGAAAAATGAGGCGGCCTAGGCCCCCGAGGGGCTGTCGAGCCATTAAGAAAAAAGATAGATATACACTTAGATACATACATATGTAAATGCATATATACATACATACACACATACACACACACACACACACACTTACTGTCTATCATAGTGGCCGCTAAGACGCGTAGACTCTCGTGGAGTGTGTATGTGTGTGTGTGTCCGCAATTGGAGGTTCGACTGTACCCGTGAAGAGAGGTGACTTCTGAATCGTGAGGTGACTTTGATAAGTTACAACATAATTGAAATAACACATTACAATGGACAAAGAAAGGGCGACCTATTTTCAAGAATCCAGCCTAATATTGCTGGCAAGCTACAGTGGGACAGCTCCACTTAATGCTCTTTAAAGACTGGCTTTGTGTTTGTAGACTTTCATGGTCTCATAAAATATATTGTTTACAGGACCAATGTTGTGTTGATCCTAACACGTATACTGAGGCACGAAGCGATCTACCGACATCTGTAACTGCATGCGCGGCACTGTGATACAAGCTCACCAGGTGATCGGTATTTCTTTTAGTGTGAGGCGAAATATTTCGTACCTTTTTACAATACATTTTTCAACGTATTCCCCAATCTCAACAGATAATACAACCAACAAAGGATGACCATTGAGGCAGAAATTTACAGGAGACGTAGTAAATGCATTTGTGATCCACAAACCCTTCAGGATGGCCATTGAGACAGTAACATTTGGGAGTTAAGTAATAAACAGGCCTATAGTTATGATCCATAATCTGTTTACTTTGTTGGCTGTATTATCAGTTGTTTGTTCCTTCTTAAACATCTGAGGTAAGAAAATTGGTGCCGGGAACTACAAGTATTCTTCAGCCGAAACTCTCAACGAGACCCTTAAAAGGTAGAAGATGGTTCATCTTTGTAAGCTGTGGGCCATACAAAATAACCTTCGTCATGCCCTATAATAAATTCAAAGCAAGGACACTATACAATCTAGCAATGAAGCTGCGGTTTAAAAGGGGACGAAAAGTGTATTATAAATGCAATAATAAAATGTGGAGAATGGGGAGAGAATATCCTGAAAAGACTGTAAGCTCCTCGCTGTCAGTCACATCTCGTGCGGCTGTGCTGACGGTAGGATATTGCCACCAAAAAGCGTGAGTGCGTGTGGGATACTTGGCATTAAAATGGACCGAGACGACCTCCAGGTGGTGGGCTACTGACGCCTGAAGAGAATAAATGCTTGTGGGCTACATGGATGCACGGCGTCAAAACTGTCCCAAGTAAACACTTTGAACTAAACAATTCTCTTCTCAATGTTCTTGTGACTCCAAGATATGTGATGGGTGGTTCTGTCCAACATTTTTACCACACGTCAAAATTTTGTGAAATAGCAGAATACTTATAGAATATTGTTTATCCTGTCAGGTTAATATCAATTTCATTAAGACTTGACAGGGAAACAATACTTCATTTCAATAAAAATAACAAATAAACCGTCAACACAACATACATTGAAAAGAATATAAACAGCTACATGTTTCGGCTATACTAATAGCCGTCATGGGGCTACAAAAAAGAAAATAGGGAGCGCTGTATTACAACTGCAAAATGTAGTAAGAGATCTCAAACTTTACAATGAATTCATACACAATCAATATAAAATATGTGCTCTAAAATGTAATATAAAAATGTAATATAAAAAGCATATACGTATAGAGGCAGTACAGTATAGCTGTGTGTGATGTAGTTTAAAAACGTTTGTAAGTAAAATATAATTATTACGTAGGCGCTGTGTTATATGTTATGACCTAAAGGACGATGTGTGAATGTTGCTGTATTCGGGACCTTGCGGTGAACTCGTTATAGTATCTGTCACAATGAGGTGGCGTAAGTGAACATTTAGATAAAAACTTTTTTAGGGCAAAAATATATAAGCAAACATATATATGTGTATTTATTTAGAATGAATTTTGAATAATTTTGGTTTATTGAAAAAACCAAGGGGGATAAATCGCCTTAAGGTGATACTTAATTTATCTTCGCACCCACATGCAACAATATTTGCGACAGACTCCCCTTTTTTATTTCTTCGCCAATAAATCAACAGCGACGGGAACATCTTTCAAACCTACAGCTGAGAAAAATAACACTGCCAAACAAGGTTTCCTGCTTTTCTGAAAAATACGTTGTCAGTTATGGGCAGCATTACTTGCAGCAGAAGTTGTGAAAATGGGATGAGTGGTTTCCAGTTTCCGTACATTTAAGGTAAAGGCAAATGGTATATTTTTTAAATCAACAATGCTAAGAAAAATGGTAATTTAAACTATTTATTCCCGTGCTTGCACATAAATATATTTATCAATCATTTCAGGCATTAATTGAGAATCTGTTATATTAGTTACGCGATGATATTAATCCCAGTTTTTTTAAAGATAATGTATTTTCATCCCAAATATTGAACTTCGCGACGGAAATTAATTTTGCCCTGAAGCATGTGTCTCACAATCAACTCTGATTATCACTAACAAAATTATGGTGTACCTTAAAAAATCCACTCAAATTACAGATTTGTACAGGAACTTTAATTTCCTTTTAAACAATTAAAATTGTGAGAAAACATATTACACAATAGACTGTTAGTTGTAATTCGTTCTGTACATCGACGATTGTAACACTCCAACAAATTATAGAGAAAAGGGTCTAAAAACTTGGATTTCAAAATTGATCATAGTCACTCCATTACGCTAAGCATGTCTTCTGAAGTTGATCTTCGCTTAAAATAGGAATCACACTGAACACCAAAATTATATTCTCTTAATTACGTCTAATGTAGACACAGCACGCCAAATTTAGAAAGCCCGTTGATCAGTGTATTAGTCAACATACAGATGCAGACGTACACAGCCTCCCTACTATATGCTCAAGTTACACCCTTCGTTCACAGAGCGCGTTAAGGTACAAAATCAGGGCTGACACTATTAACGGCACGTTCAGTATTAATCACGATCAAGACTGTTATTAGTAGCGAACACACAGCAGACACACACACAGCTTGCGGCTTGCTGCCAGGAGCTGTGCAGACATGAAACACTCAAGGCGAGTTCTTTATTTATTTTCGTTTTAATAAATATTTCACGGGATTTTTTTTAAACTGTTTATTATAGGCCTGAAGAAGTTTGCCGGTAAAAACACCCTGTAGCAACGTATCAACAATCTTACAGTGCTAGCAAGTACTCAATATTGTGTGTATATGTGTGTGTGTGTGTGTGTGTGTGTGTGTATGGAACAATCTGTAAATGAGTCCGAACAACATTTTGTATTCCATAACGAGGTCTTAACTCATAAAATTAGCGTAGGAAGCATACAGAATAGAAGACCTACTCGTACTTAGAATCATTTTAAAATAGCACTTGAAAATGAGGAATGAAAAGCCTTGTAGGGAAAGACTGCATGTAGGTTCCATTCGATCTGGAACATTTCTGTATAAGTACTAATAATAACTAATCACATGGGACAGAGCACTTTTTAAGTAGCTAATAGGTCCCAATTTAGTCAAGAAACTCCACGCATTATGTTTAACCTGAACTTTCATTACTGTGTTCACAAAAGTCGCCACTTATCCATGTACTAAGCCACGTCAATCCAGTCCATGCCATCCTATCCTATTTCTTTAAGATCTATTTTAATATCTTCCTTCTACGCTTAGGGCTTCCAAGCTGTCTCTTTCCTTCACGTTTCCCACGAAAACCACGTAAGAATTTGTCTTCGCCCCCATGCGTGCCAGATGTTCCGCCCATCTCATCGTCCCTGATTTCTATGACACTAATAGGCCTAATAATGTGGCTATAATATTAATACTTAATACTTTTCAGATATACTCGTAATGTTGTTTTCTTTTTTTTTTTTTTTTACTTTTGAGCAGGGACGGTGAAGTGAAAATGGAGCTAATGCAATCCATCCACTACTGCATAACACACGGTTGCAAGTGTAGAGTAGAAATATGCGTAAGTCATGTTTGTATCCCGCAACATTTGTTTCTTTGTTTCTGTAAAACTGTACAAACAAAAGTGAATGCACCTTCTTGGAAGGAAAATATTACGGAATTGATTCGAGACCAAGTGATTGGCCAAAGCTTTAACGGCCCATTAGTTTGGATGTACTGGAAAATCAGCTTATTCCTGAACCAAGTTGCTGGCGGGTTGTGGGCAGTAGACTAATAAGTTAGTGCACCACCCCATTACTACGTTACATTTGTCACAGCACGAAGCTCCGTTTTGATAACTTGAGACAGACAAGTGGCTTGGGCAAAGGTGTAAGAGTATTCACATAGACCTGCGGCTGAAATACCTTTGTGCTTCGTATAATGGAGCACAAACTGATGTATTTGATTTCTAAAGAAAATACTTCTTTTAATGTAGTTGTGTTCTACTTTGAATAAAATTAATAAATAAACATTTCTAAAGTTCACAATGAAGTAACACATTTTACATTTTTTTATAAAGCTCACCTTGCTTAGCGCCGATTAGGGCAGTGGACTTCTTTTCAAGTTCCCTTCAGAGATAAGTCTGCACCGTTAATTCATATCTAAATCAAATGTTATACCATTTTTTATTTGGTGAAGGGCCCCGCAGCAGATGCTACGGACGCACTGCAGCCTTTAAGGCTTATTGTGCAACCCTGTGATGAAGATGATTAGTTTTTTCAGTTTTTCCGTATAATGTAGCACCGGTAGAATGAAATTGAAAGGGGAAAACCGAAGTACTCGGGGAAAAATCTGTCCCAGTGTCACTTTGTCCACCACAAATCCCACATGGACTGACCCAGGATCGAACCCGGGCCTCCGCGGTGAGAGACCGGCGACTAACCGCCTGAGCCGTGGCACGGCCGTTATACCATTAACCAATAATCAATGTCAAAACCTAGACAAGCGCAATTCTACTTTGCATGACTTAGATAACTGTTTTTCATTGTGGAATACAGGTGCTTGAACTCAGAATAATACGATGGTTCAGTAACTACGGGGGAACACAGTGTTAGCACCCGAATTACAATCGCGACGTCGCCAAAATTTAGTTTACTGTTACATATTCCCTGTTCTAGATTTCCGAAATCTGTTTGAAAGTTTAGCTGGACACATAAAAGTCGCGCAACAGGTCAGCAGTTTACGGAAGGCGACCTATCACATTTGTCCAATTTAAACCATGTTTCATTCCTATCAGTCAGTGCAACAAATATGTGTCGCGAAAGATTACGGAGGCAGTAAACGAAAAAGATTTAAAGTTGTAGGAAAATCAATGTAGATCACTGAGGAAGTTTACTATTTAAGAGTTGTACGGCGTACCTATACGTGGAATGGAACAGAGACAACTGAACATGCAATTTGAAAAGCAGCAACTGAGTTACCGTTTAGTCTATCTGAAGCACCTGTATGAATTCCAGATGCCTCATAATTATCGTCCACAGTTTATTATATGTCATCCGACAACAACACTGTTTCGATTTTCATCCGGCGACTTCTCACCGCCGTCAGCATCAGGCAGTAAACGTTATCACTGGCAAATAAAGAGGACAAGCACTACCAACCGAGCTGACGGTCAGGTCACGGTGACATCTCCCTTCCTAACTTACAGAAAACATTGTCACTTGTGCAACGATCAACCGCATAGCGCTATTTAAAGGAGATGATATAGCGTCAGTTTTAGAGAAATTAAATAGGAGTATGGAGCGTTGATCAAATTATACTGACACGGGAAGACCGATGTATTAGGAGAAAAACCTGTCCCAGTGCCACTTTGTCTACTAAAAATCCTATATGGACTGGACTTTCTATACTCGAAATGTACAAATATGCTGTGTGGGGAAAATTTCGGAGTTTCTTAAAGTTAAAGCATATAATATACAGTATACGAGGTATAGTGAACACTGATTATGACATGAAGAGTTAATTGACATAACCTTTGGATGTACAGAATTATTAACGTAACACATTTATTGTCGTCAATGTTTCGTTTATTTTGCCCACACCGTGTAGTAGGCTACATGTTCCCTGCGATTTCCACATTAAACAGCGACTATTTCCCTATGCAGCATTTACCAGTTGCTTTGTTTAACGAACATGAAGCCCGTTCTTTGTATGGTAGGAACTCTAGGTTTATGTATAATTTAGAAGAATGTCTTCAAATGGCAGGAAGTTTTTACGCACATTATTTGTTAAGTCAGAATCTTGGAACAGTAGTTTTAGGTTTTCTCTCCCTACTAAAAGAAGATGTTGAAAATGGTTTGTTCTGCTCGCAGAGAAGACAGACATATAAAAAACACGTTGTTCGTTCCTCGTCGAGGTTCTGCGGGTGACACATAAGACGCTACATCTGAATGCTTTCTTTCAGATCGTCGTCACTGAAGGATCATTGCAATACACATTATCCTTCAACGCGCCCCACAAGAACAGTCAGTCGCACGAGTTCAAATGTGGCGAACGAGCGGCCACATGCACCTGCTAACTGTTCTGTCACCAACAACACTCTGTAAACATCGCATAGAATTGTTTGTGTTGTGTGCCACTGCACTGTCTTTCTGGAAAATAAAATGCTGTGTGTTAGCTAGGCGTTATAAATGATACCAAAATTTGTGCTACGTATCGGGGTGAATTCATGGTATCATAAAAAGGAAAATGGGTCCAATAATCCTAGTCGCACTCACAGCACACCATACGCCAACCTTAACACCGTGTAATGCCAACTATGGCTTAACAAGGAATCCTGTTTAATTGATATTTCACTTTCCCAGTGAGTGGAAACAAAGTTTAAACGCTAAACATAATAAATGCGGGGATTTGTGTTCTTTTATCACACACTCCAGGAAGGTACAGTTCACAAAATTTAGCCTTTCTTACGATTTGTGTTCTAGGAGGTAGTTTGTGAATTGTGGTTGTCTTATGCGGATGCAATTCACACATTGTCGACAATAGAACATGTTGCATAAAACATTTCGCGTACAACGTTTTTTAAATTCTCTCTCCAAAATGCGTAGACACTTCCTGCAGGAACACTTTTCCAGTACGTTCTCATACCACATACACGTAGTGACTCAACAGGTGACTCATACTCCTTGATAAGGAGTGCAAGAACGGGCCGGCCGGTAAATAGGCCCGTATGGACAACACAACCGACCCAACTGGAAGTGACTAGATACGTGCAGTGGATATACGAGGTAAGTACCTGATATTTTTGTACAATGAGTTGGTATTTGTCAGAACCTAAAGGACGATACCGGGAAAAATCGGTAAATTTACGTTAACAGACTTACGTGCACGCAAGCAGGAACAGGCAGACTTCCTTTTTTGAAGAAACGTTCTGTTTCCATCGCTGGAGAACCTCAGGTAAATTCTTGGTTTGCATACCCAATAAATTCCCAAACCGCCACTGGCTATAAAAAGAGCTATCAACTGCGTTTTATCACTCTTACATTTAACTAAATCACCCTTAGGAAATTAAAAATTGTCGGAAAGTCGACTGAAGAAAAGCACAAATCCGAACAGGTGGCTACAGTTTTGAAACCGCACCTCCCGCTGGAAAAGTCATGGCTTCTGTTATTCATCAGCAAACCAGTCTGGCGAGAAACAGAGGGTCCTATTTTTATCTGTGCCTCATATCTGTTTCAAAGAAACAACAGTTAAAGTAGAGGTTCTGTTTCCTTAAACTAGACATGCGTCATTCAAATATAGACAAAGTCAGGCCTGGAGCGTTTAAATATTAACTTGGCTGTGCAAACCCTGACGTAAGAACGTCACCTCATGCAGGGTATTAACATTCTGTGATATTGATATTGCCTAGATAGACGTGCAAGTCTCACTCAAGCCATAAGATGGAACATGCCGACAGCACAAAATCATCAAGGCTAACACCAAGGTGTACAAAGCGCGGAACATGACCTCCACGTTCCGTGGAATTGATGGTTAGGTACGAGGACACTTTAATGCTCTGAAAAATAAACCACCACGGCCAGCTAATTTATATCTCCGTAGTAGAGTACATCCTGGGATGCTGAACAGGCTGTTCAAAAAATTCTATGACTTTCATGGAACGCGAAAATTGATTAACGCGCTTAAAACAATCTGGCGCTGAACCTTGTCCAGAGGCAGCGGCGTCTAGTTCACACGCTCATACCTTCTTACTTTCATATCTGTGTTAATAATATCCTCCATTTTCGCCTGTCTTCAAGCTGATTTTGTGTCACTTGTGGTTTACAGATTAATATTCTAAAGGCCGAAACATTTCTCATGCCCCCAGGCATACTGATGCCCCACAATCTTGTCCTTCTTGCCGTGAACACCCTCATGATATGTGTAGAACAGTAAAAAAGAAAAAATTTTAAAGTTGCAGCCTGTACTGCATTACACGAAGTTTCAAAGTGTGTTTGAATTATTTCAGATGTACAAACGGTTTGATGAAGTTGCTAAAAGTATCAAGTGTAACGTTGATTTGAAGCCTGATGATTATACGGCTCGTTTCAATACAATATGTTGTAGGATTTCATATTTCCCCTTCCTCCGCTTTGATTAGGTAAAGTAAAGTTATAAGGAATCAAATAACCAGATGCAATGTACAAGCGCTAGAATGCTGGACTTTTGCACGCGTGATCGTGGGCTCGAATCCTGGTCAGATTTTTAATACGTTACGCAGCCACGATCCTTTAACTGCGTACTCTTGAGTAAGGTTTATCGCTTCTCGCTTTACACTTTCCATCCGCCAGAAGCGGAAAAGAGTGGCATATATGTAAGGTCGCCTATTCTGTACTTATTCACACTTCTCCCGTGTAGCATTTATTATTCTTGTTCCGTAATATCTTAACTGTGGAAACAGAAGTCTTGAATCAAATTTTTTATTCATTTACGTCTAAAATATAATAGAGATTGTGTTGTCTTAGTGGTAAAGTCGTTATGAAGAAAGAACGAATTATGAAGGACTGTTGAATCAAGAACAATTCAACTATTTCTGTGTCGTAACACTCATGAGCCTTTGATGACTATATTGAGCCGAAGGACTATACTCGTGCCATGCCAGCCCACGCGGTCCTAAGTGCTACCTGATCCGACAGCATCATTAGTATCACATCGCTTAGGATAACAGGATTTTCACTTCGTAGCTTTCGGTCGCTTGCAATAATAATGATGGAACTGATAACACAGGTACTACGGGACTGTACATGTATGTGAAACTTGGCTCTGACCCTAAGGACAGACTGAGGGTGTGTGAGATCAATGTGTTCAATAGAATATTATGAACTAACAGAGGATAAGCAACACGAAATCTTTGGAATTTCATAAAGGAGAACTTTAGAACTTTCATTTTCCATCAAATATCAGGGTGGTCGAATCACTGAGGCCAATATCGTGCATGTAGAGAATGAAAAATGCATAATTTCGTTTCGAAAACCTGAAGACAAAGAAAAGTTTGATGAACTTTGTAGGTGGGAGAATAATATTAAAGTGGAGCACAGAGGTATAAAGTTAAAATTTTTGCTGTGCACTGCACGCCATGAAGTTAATGGACAACTGGATACATTAGATGAAGGTGAGTGGTCAGTTTTAATCTGTAGCAGCTCTAGCTCCGGAGAAACAGCTTCCCTTACCCATTTAATATACGCATGAGCCTTGAAGGAAGAGAGAGCTGGTCTGGACGCTGTGAAAAGAGGAGGAAAAACATCCTGCCTTTGCCGGGAATCGGGCGACATTTTCTTAGTTGTCAAGCCCGCAACGTACGCTATTGCGGCTCCCGCGTATGTGAACTGAATTCAGCCCTACTCCGGGTAACATTAGTGGCGCACTTCAATGAACGGCTGCGTCTCTTTAAAAGCAGGGTTTATCTTGACTGGATAAGCGACTACCAGTATTTTAAGAAGGACTCTGTTTCGTGGAATTGGTACTGCCGTTCATATGGATCCACGTGTGTTTCCTCGGCTCCTACTGCAGTTATTTGGCTATGTGATATAACACGGTCCGCTGAACAGTCTCGTAGAATGGTAGCTGGGGCTCGATGTCTAATGTCTTAATGTGCGTGTATGGCTCCAGTAAGCAAGGCAATAGGTGTTAATAAGCTAATAATACTAAAAACTATCATTTCAATTAATAAATTTGTTTAAGTACGCCCACGATCTATCCCGGTGAGAGTTCCAACATTAATACTCACTTTCTTTTTGTAGGCGGCTTTTTGTGAAGTAGCACTGTTACATTAAATTATACATCCACGTTACATTACAATGTGTGTTTTTTGCTGCTTAGTTGACCTATAGCTTCTTAGAACGACGGAGATAGCACTCCAGCAAGTACAAAGTGTCCAACTTGAAGTGAACACTGCTCAGAGCAGCCACATTAGCAACCTGTGTTGCAAAACATTACCGCATGTTAAAGCAGGTGTTGGAAATAACTCCTACATATCTCCGAGATGCTTTGACACCAGGTATTTAGATTGTTAAAGTTACTTGACTTGTTAGTCTAGCAAATGGAAACTACTAATACTGTGTGCCTGATGATATCTCTAAATTCGTCCTCTGTGAGTAGATTGTTTTTTTTTTGAGTTGTCTATCACAATTTCCTACAGTCATCACATGGCATCAGATTTGGTAAACGAGAAGGCAACAAGGGACAACTAATAATTCAGCCGGAAAAATATTATGTAATGCATTCATTGAATTATTGGCTGGGCGTTCGGAACGACCAGCTGAAAGGGCCCATAATCCTCATCTTCTCTTACATTTTCAAACAACACAGTCAATGTACGTATAACGTAACATTGAGGCGCGTTCGCGTAACCATTGTTGCCGTGGAACAGCAATACGTATTACATATTCCGATTGTGTGTCTGTAGCCTTAGTTATCCAGCATGCGAAGCGCATGCGCCCTATTATACTGTCATCTGTGGCCTGTCCGGTCCCACCGAATTTTTCCACATTACCTCATAAACGGTACGATTTTCGGAAAACCGTCAGTGAACATAAGACGTGTGTTTCGATTTTCTCTACAACTTTTGTCTCAAACATATCTCATTTTAAGAAGAATTCAGCGAGATATTATCATAAATGTACATAGGTCTTCATGTAAAGTACACGTTATTCTTGTCACATTTTAATCAAACTTGAAATTTCTCGAAAGATTTTCGAAAAATATTCAAACATAAAATTTCATGAAAATCCATCGAGTGGGAGCCGAGTTGTTCCATGCGGACGGACAGACGAACAGATAGGACGAAGCTAATAGTCACATTTCGCAATTTTGCGAACGCCCCTGAAAAGTGTGCGAGGATTTTTTTCAATATACCTTTCTTAATTTATTATGTCCGAAGAGGATGGTCTGTTTATTCTTGTCGCACTGACAGCACAACCAACTCGGACTATAATATCCTGTAACGGCATCTCATGTGTTAGTCCGGGATTATCTGCCGACCACTATCTCTTGTTGAGCATTTTCGTTGCCGTTTAAATAAAACCGTGCCGCCTCATCTGTTCAATTAATGAGCAACTGATCGATATTACTACTACACACTGCTTCACGGAACCGGTTAAAAACCCGTACTGTCGAAACACAGTATGCTTTTCGACGTTTTGCACAACTGTAAATTTATATGGATTCAAGTGAAGCAATTCTGGGACTGTTTGTACAGAGGGCTTAGATACACAGCTGTGCCGGTATAACCGTTCTAAAGATCTTCGCGGACATGCTGCTGAACGCATTCAAGTACTATAAGGTTTCTTTTGCAGCAGCACGTCGTCCTTCTTCTTCTACACGAAATCTTTTGTTCGATTTTTTTTCCAGCAGTCGGTATATTGTTCTTTTCGAAGGAACTGAAACACTGGAAACCGACTCTTAAATTTGATGCAACACTATTTTACAGGATTACTTCCTTCTGTATAGTAGTTTTGCACAACAAAAACCTTTTTTAATACACCATCCATAACATTCCAAATTAAAACATACTTGAAATTAAAACTCTCTGTGCTAGACAGTATTTCATATTCACAAACATAATTTAAATTTTTGCGTCTGTAGCGCCCAACTTACGGGCTGGATTCTCTGGCTACGCCATCAGGTGACTGACGCATTCTAATCGTGCACGGTGCGATAGAACTACCGCGGATGAGTCATACAGTCCGCAGTAAACTTGCGGACAGCGCGAGGTCAAGTCTCGATGGGCGCTCTGTATACAAATTGTGTTCCTGACAGAGTTGACATATTATGTTACAAAGTACAGTAAAAATGGTGGCCAGTAACAGTGAAGTTACTAGCCTACAAATCAGAAGAACTGCATTACTGGCTAATAACAGTGATAGTACCGTAATAACAATGCTGCTGACAACAATGTAGACATAGCCTACGATATAGTCTACGAAGAAGTCTATTTCCCACAAACAATAGAGATAACACTCTACAGACTGGAAGTCTATTGCTGACAAGCAGTAGTGTTACTGCCCTACAATGAACAATAACGTACTGCTGACGAACAATAAAGATAGTACCACGCAAGGTATAACTGTAGTAACGAAAATGAATATAATACGATGCAAAGTATAATAATTGAACAACATTTTTTGTTTTTTGTTTTTTTTTTTGTGAAAGGCCCCGCAGCAGAAGCTCCGGACGCACCGCAGCCTTGGGGCTTATTGTGGAACCCTGTGATGAAGATGATTAGTTTTTTCAGTTTTTCCGTGTAATGGAGCACCGGTGGAATGCAACTGACAGGGGAAAACGAAGTACTCAGGAAAAAACCTGTCTCAGTGCCACTTTGTCCACCACAAATCCCACATGGACTGACCCGGGATTTTTTTTTTTTTTTTTTTTTTAAAAACTAAGTTTTATTTTCCATAGTTTCTATGTACAGTTAACATTCAGGTTACAGTCCACCCGCCACCTTTCCCTTCTTTACAATCTGAGTAGCTCAGTACATGTCACTGGCATGTTTTTGACCGTCGGTTCGTCGACGTCCTCCTGGGTCTCTCCCGTTCATCCGCCCTTACCACCTTGTTCGTCCCATCTCTCGGCCGCGATCAAACGACGCGTTTGTCACTAATGTGTTTCTTTTTTCTCCTGCTCCCTATTCATTTTGAGTCTCAAACCATTTTCTTTACCCCCATTGTCACTGCTCCACTCCATCCTCCCACTGGCCATCAGTCTATGATGATGTCTAGATAATTACCATAAAGTAGTCTCCGTCTATACCACTTCTGTAGCTTCCATCTAGCACGTCTTATGTATTTGATATATCCTTGACGTTTCAACGGCGGATGTTCCGTGAGCGTGTAGTGTACCATTTGTCCTAACATCCAGATGATAGCATTGTGCCGTTGTGGCGGCCAAATATGCATCTCCGGAAGGATGGGCCACGTGTTGGGTATGTGCCTCTCGTCCATCCGCAGTATGGCAGCTATCCGTGCTCGCGTCCAATTCCAGATATCATCCGATCCTACACATGCTGTGATTCGATGCTCTATAGTATCTGTCTGCTGGCACCATGTGCACATCGGCATGTCCCTTAATCCAATTTTATGCAATCTGTCATTTGTTGGAATTATATCATGTACCGCTCGGTACCATGTCCCTCTTATACTTGTGGGAAGATGTTTTCCGCTTATATTCATCCAAATTTGTCCCCATCGCAGCCCGGGATATTTTCTTTGAATCCGTGGTATGATCGGTGTCGCGTCTCCCCTCACATATCTGAGGTATATGTTGTATATCTTCCTTTTCGTTGTCTTGGTGATTTCTTCCTCCATGATTGTGCTTGTGTAGGCTCGCCCTTGTAGATATTCTCGTAAGTATTCCGCCTCTGTCGGCAATGCGCATTTGTTAGGGGGATTTCCTCTCTGCATTTGGTTTTTCCATCGGTCCATCCATGCCGCTGTGAAGGTGTCCTTTTTTCGGAATTGCATCTCGAGACGTGCCACGTATAGCGTCAAGCATTTAGCCTGTACATTTGTGTGTCCCATTCCTCCTTTCGTGCGCACACTTTGGAGTGTGGAAGTTGCTACCTTAAAAATTTCTCCATTCCATATGAACCACCATACCGCCATCGCAATTTGTCGTGCCTGTTCCAATGGTAGTGGCAGTATTTGCGCACCGTACCATATTTTTGACAGTAGATATGCCTGCGTTATGAATACTCTTTGATGCAGGTTGAGGTCACGCCACTTCATCTCCTGCGCCCTTCCCCTGACAGTATTCGACAGTCGCGTCCACGTTCGTTCTATTGTATCTGCTATGTTTTCCCGTACATTGATTCCTAGGATCACCATCTCCTGTACATATGGTACGTCAAATTCCATGTCGTCCTTCTTCCATTTCCCTATGGCCAGTGTCTTTGATTTTCTGTAATTTAGTCTTGCTCCTGTCGCACTCTCATATGTCTTTAAGTCCTCCTTCAATAGGGTGCAGTCCTCTCTTTTCGTCATAATGACTGTCACGTCATCCGCATATGCGACGCTGGTGACTTTTGTGTTGTGTGGTCCTATTGTTATTCCATGAAGATTTTCCGAAATGAGTACCAACAGCGGGTTCAGCGCCATTGCATATAGAGTCATACTTAGTGGACATCCCTGTCTCACCGATCTCTTTATGGGGATTAAGTCTGAGAAAAATCCGTTTATCATCAGCCTTGATTCTGCCTTTATATATAGGGATTCTAACACATTCGTGAATTTGGTACCTATCCCATGCGCTAGTAATACTTCCTTTAAGTACGTGTGCTCGATCCTGTCAAAAGCAGATGCAAAATCTAGTGCTAGGAGACACAATCCATTCCGTCTCGTCTGTCCATATGCCACTACGTCCCGTATGCACGCTATCGCGTCAAGTATGGAAGTTCCCGGTACCGCGCAATGCTGACTTTTGTTTAGTATTTCCGGTGTTATTCTACTCACGCGTGTTGCCAATATTCGCGCGTAAATCTTATAGTCGGCATTCATGAGCGTGATCGGTCTGTAGTCTGTGATCTTTTCCGGCTTGTTGGTCTTCGGTACACATACTATAATTCCCATGGCTTGTGCTTTTGTTATATATTCTTCTCGGAACATGTCATTGAAGATTTCTATCATTTCAGTCTTAATGATGTCCCATCCCCACCGGTAGAACTCGATGGGGATGCCATCAGTGCCTGGTGCTTTTCTTGCTGCACCTTTCCTAATAGCCTGTCGTATTTCCTCCTCCGTTATCCTATTCTCTAGATTCCATTGTTGTGTTTGCGTTACTGTTGTCGGAACTCTTTCACATAGTCTCTCCACATCTTGCTTATCGCACAAAGTGGCCTTGAATCCTTCCCTTACTTTCTCCGTCATCGTCCGCATTATCTCTTCATGCTTGTCGAGTTTTCTGCCTCCCTCGTCCGTTATTTGTTGTATCGTCCTCCCTTGTCGTTTCCTCCTCGCCTTACATAAGTAATATAACGTCGCTCTTTCATTTTGTACCGGGCCTTGATCCTGTGCTTCCAAAATAATCCTTTGTGTTTTTATCCTTTGCAGGTCCATTATTTTGTCCTTAAAATATTGTAGTCGGGGTGTTATGTTTTGGTCCCTCCGTTTCTCTCGTATCAAATCGTAAATGCATTGGTAGTAGAAATGCTCCATTTGTCTCCCCTCTGCCGCTTGCGTCCTTCCTTCCTGTTTGAAAAAGTGTTGAGTCCGGATTTTTGCAAATTGATCCCACCATTCCAATTTGTTCCGGTAGTGTGGAATCCTCATCTTCCATTTTTCCCAACCACTTCTATATTTGTTACGCGTCTCTTCCTTCAGTAGCATGTTGTTGAGTGTCCATCGTCCTTTTCCATGACGGTGGTTCTGTGCAGTCAGTGTGAGTCGTACTAATACCGCATTTCTTTCCTACGAGCGGCCCCTGACGGCGCATATATATTGACGATGTATGTTTGATCTAACAACCCTGCTATGCCCCGTCCCGACGGCAACTTGTCTATTATGCTTAAATTTAACGGTTGTTTTATCAGTATTGCCGTTCCTCTTCCCTCCGTACCAATGTTAACATACGCAGTGTAACCAACGCAAGCTGAAAATTCCGCATGTGTTACCTCTTGTAAGAGCATTATGTCCACATCATTCAGTCTGCAATATTCGTGTAGCATTCTCATTTTCATCCATGATGTCATCCCTGCTATGTTCAGTGTCACTACCGTATAAGTTCTACTCATCACATGTTGTTCCCCTTCCCAAGCGTATTGTCTTCTACTATTTTTCCCCTCACTCCACTCCGGCTCCGTCGCACACTGCTCAGTCGTTGTTCTTCGGTTCTTGGTTTTTTGTTAGCCCGCAATCCCTGTGTCATCTTAACTTCCTCGCCTTCCCGGTTTTCTAAAGGAGGAAACTCCTCCCGTGTTGTCATGCTGTTTCCGTTCTCTTGAGCTATGCCTTCTGTATTTCCATTGCTATTTGTTCCTTCCCTACGTCCTGGTACCGATCGTTTCATCGTTCCTGATATATTCCCGTGCTTTCCTTTTTCTCCCTTAATTTTATCTATTTCCACTATAATGTCATTCGTGTTTTCCTCTACATCCATCTTTTCTTGCATTTCTATCTCTGCGGTCTTCGTTTTAGTTTCCGTTCCATCTGTGCCCTCTGTTGTATTCCCTCCTGTGTCTTCATTCTCGTGTTTCTCGGTCTGCCCTTTCCTGTCCGTCACATCTTCCCTCCCATTCTCCCTGCATTCCGTGTCTGTCCCTGCTCTATTCGTCGATCTCAGTCCATTCGTCCTCTCCGGTTTTGCCTGTGACCTACCTTCTTCCATGTCTATAAGTGTGGCCCATGCTGTTTGTTTGTTTACATTTTCTCGTCTCTCCGGTCGCTGTCGTACCGGGCACTGTTGTATCATATGCCCCGTCTCGTTACATGCATAGCAGGTCATAGGCTGCCCCTCATACGTGATTAGTGCCCTATGACCCCCTATCATCATATGCGAGGGGATATGTTTCTTCATGTCAATTTGTACCAGTAGTACTCCACTACATACTTTATAGTGGTATGCTTTGGACCACATCTCTTCACGAATGTCTCCAATCTTTCCATATGGTTCCATTGCGCGGTTAATTACCGCTCTTGGCAATTCCGGTGGCAAGTTTGCTATCCGTATTCTTCGTCCCCCTAGCCCTGCCATCTCAATTTTGACTTGGGAGATTATCCCCTCCTTATGTGTATAGGTCAGGGTCCCCTGTGTTCTTGTTATTATGTCTTCCAGTACATCTGTATGGCTTACCTTAAGGAAAACCTGTCGTTTTATTCCGTCAATTTGTATCATTCTTACCTCTGTTTCCGGTATCGCCAATTTTTCAAATATCCAGTCATGGATGTCCAATGCTGTTATCCTTGGGCTGTCCCGGTCAAATGAACACACCAATGTATTCTTTCTTTCGCACATTGTTGCTCTGGTTGATGACCACGTAAACAATCTAACTTTACTGATCCTCACCACTGCACCACACTTCTCTCCTCACTCGTCTTTCCGCGCACCTCTATACCGCTACTCGCTTCCCAAGCGTCCGTTCACCTCGGAACACTGAGGAACACTGAGGGATCGAACCTGGGCCTCCGCGGTGAGAGGCCGGCGACTAACCGCCTAAGCCATGGCACGGCCTAACTGAACAGCTTACAAACAATTCAGATAGTGCCCTACAGAACAAGATTAATGTACTGATGTCAAAAATGGAGATATTGTCCTACAAAAATAACAACTGCAATTCTGAAAACAATGGGTTTGTTATCGAAAGTTGTTATGTTGTTGAGTAACATTGTAATTAATACAACATAAAGAATAATAATCTTATTGCTGATAAACAAAGAGTCATTAAAGTACAAAAATTGTAAACCTGCTCTGATCAGCGGTGGAGTTTTTATACTGCGAATGTAGTAAACTCAAACTTTGGGCGGTGCATCCTGTTGTGAAATGTATAAGCTAAAATGAACAAATAAGGACTTACAAAACCCCCAAATGTAACAGATACTGTTATTTAAACTTACATGCGTACCTCAACACGAATCTGTTAACAGATTTTCACAATGTAACCTTTTCTACAGGTGTCGTGCGCGAGGCGGACGTGCTTCAGGCGGACAAGCTAAAATCGTGCGTGAGGCGGACAGAGTGTTAAATACCGTGCTTCAGGCGGACAGTGAAACTGATCCCTTTTTATCTGCTACATGATTAAGATAAGAATACGAAGGTTATGCAAGTTACACAAGTCCATTTTCTGCAAACTTTCCCTCACACATTTTTCTCCCCCCAACTTGGGACTAGTCATTTTCTTCATGACATGCAGACAAGAAGCTTTGTCAGTCAGTTACTCATATAATATTTTCATTATTTAATATTTATATACAATAACTGCAGACTATAAGTCTTCGTCACACAATCTGGCATTAACACATTTCTCTGTTCATTATTTATAATTATTCCCATACACAATAACTGCAGACCATAAGTCTTCGTCACACAATCTGGCATTAACACATTTTTCTGTTCATTATTTATAATTATTCCCATACACAATAACTACAGACCATAGGTCTTCGTCACAAAATCTGGCATTAACACATTTTTCTGTTCGTTATTTGTAATTATTCCCGAACACAATAACTGCAGACCAAAAGTCTTCGTCACAAAATCTGGCATTAACACATTTTTCTGTTCGTTATTTATAATTATTCCCGAACACAATAACTGCAGACCAAAAGTCTTCGTCACACAAGCTGGCATTAACACATTATTCAAATGTATTTATGTAGCTTAAAGCTTTGAGACATTTGTACAGATCATTTGATTTGTCGTATTCTGCCATAATTCTTTCAATTCTCTCATCTTGTTTTACGTAAGTCTTTTTTCGTTTCTGGCCAGCCAGTCCAAGTTCCTTTGATTTTATTTGCCAAGATACCAACTCTGCTTCTTCTTTTAATTTCTGTATCAGCAGAAAAACTTTAGGATGTTGCTTTCCTATAATGCTGTTCAGTTTGGAATTCCAACCCTCGACTGCATTGTTGGTCCTATGCCGATGCTGATGTACTCGGTATGTTCCACATCTCGATGGGAACATTCTGATTCTCCATCCATTGCTCGACAAAGTAAGCGAGAAATAAGGCTAATTTCTCATTCTGTGGAACACTTTCCATGATCATGAGCCAACCTTCTTCTACTTTGTCGATTGGTAGGTATGCCAAAGCAGCACACATTCTGCAAATTATTCGGACTTGTTCATCTTCTTTGTATTCCACTGCAAGACCAATATTTTGTATTTGTCTCCACAGGCACTGATTAAAATGAAAATTACAGCCAGTAATAACTGAGCCTGGAAAGACTTTATTTATTGCACTGATGACCGCTGCTTCAAAATCGACCTTTATAATTTTTGGTGACCAGAACACACACCAATTCTTCAGCAGAGTTAACAAACAATGATACGTTTTTTCTTTTTTGTCCATTAAAAGTGCAAACAGAACCGGATATATGTAGTTTTCATGCGATGTGCTTCCAAGATCTACGTGCAAGCTATACAACTGAGCGAATTGCCTCGGACAACTTTTAAATGTGCCGTCTAGAAAAATAAGAAGTTCCGGTTTTAAGTAAATATTCACAATCTTCCCCAGCGAAGACGAGAATTCTTTTTCCTGAGTCATCAGTGTGAGCGATTCGAAGAAAACTGGAGTTATTTGCCAGACGTAAAACTTCTTCCGGAAATACAATTTTCGAACTGTCTTTCTGGATTTTGCTCAGTACCCAGAACTTTTCGCCGTTCTTTACACAGTCGAGACTTAACACTCTCGTATTTTGGTATTTCCGTTACCATGTCATACCCTTTCGCGTAAGTGTCTGACAGTTCTTCCTTACAGACTGTATGTACAGGCACAGACACGTCTTCCCTAGCTCTCTTTATGCAGTTTTCCAATTTTACTTTAACCTCCTTTCCAGATAGGTTTGGAACGCAACTATGGTCCGTTTTACTAACGATTTCATACTGTAAAGTAGTTTTGCACTTACCGCACTTGTCTTAACACACGCCCAACTTATCAACTTCGAATCTTTACGATGAATTCGATATTGAAATCCGCCAAATATCAAGGACGGTTTTCCCATTCTAGTAGAAACTACTGCAGTTTCACCAGCCATGATTCCCTTATTGACTCGCGCAGGCATAAGCTGTTTACTGTTTCAAAACCAAATACCAAATGACTAAGGCAAAACGGCGGGGAACCCATAGTTTAAGGTATCCATGCACATGCAGTTATTGGTCAGGCCGTTATCTGACAGTCCGTTGACCCAAGGTCAATTTTTCCTATACACATGAAGTTCGCCGGAATGCAGACATCTAGAGCAGCGGTCGCCAACCATTCGGACCTCACGGACCACTAAACTCACAAATTTGAATCCCGCGGACCACTAACATGATTTTTTTTAAAAAGGTACAAACATCTATAAAATAATGATCATAAAAGTTCCATTTTATTAATATGAAATTCACTTGTTTAATTATAACAAAATTATTAGTGTGATATTTGTTGCTGCTTGTTTGAAATAAGTATAATAAACATAAAAATTGCAAATAATGTCCAAATTTCTCCACGGACCACCAAATTTTTCTCGCGGACCATCAGTGGTCCGCGGACCACCGGTTGGCGACCGCTGATCTAGAGGCAGCTTATCATTTCTGGGAACTGTGTGTGTAGAGGCAACCGCTTTCTGGCCGACGTCAGGTAAAGAACTGGAGGAAATCTTTAGCCTAGACAGAAATGCGCTTCCATGGAGCAGAGTCCTTTTTGAAACGCTAACAGGTCGTCAGCTAGTCAAGAAATTCCCCACATTTTATGGAACCCGGAGTTCATTACCGCATCACAAGAGCTCGCCGACTGTCCCTATCCTGAGCCAGACCAATCCAGTCCAGTCCTGAAATCCATTTTAATATTATCCTCCCATCTACGCCTGGGTCTTCCAAGTGATATCCTTCCCTCAGGTCTCCCCACAAAAATCCTATATGCACCCCTCCCCATACGTGCTACATGCCCCGCCCACCTCATTCTTCTTGATTTGCTTACCCGAATAATATTTAGTGATGAGTACAGATCATAAAGTTCCTCGTTATGTAGTCTTCTCCACTCCCTGTTACCCCGTCCCTCTTAGCCCCAAATATCCTCCTCAGCACCCTATTCTCGAACACCCTCACCCTATGTTCCTCCCTCATGTGACAGACCAAGTTTCACACCCACACAAAACAACAACAAAATTATAGTTCTGTATATCTTAATGTTTGTATCTTTGGATAGCAAACTGTAAGACAGAAGATCCTGCACCGAATGATAACAAGCATTCCCCGGCTTCAATCTGCTCTTAATTTCTTCACTAATGTAATTTCCATTCCTCAACAGTCCTTCCCAAATATTTCAACTGTTCCACCCTTTCAAAAGGTATTATCTATCTTTATGTTTTCACTTCGTCCTGCATTCTCATCTCCACACAAGTACACAGGTGTGCAGGTATTTCTTGTATTCTTTCACATCCTCTTCCTTTTAAAAAGTATGTCCGCCTGGCCCACGGCCGCTACAGCCACGTAATCGTATCGTCTTCCTTATCAACAAATATGTCCGCCTCAAGCACGACGTGTCCGCTTCGCGCACGGTTCGCCTGGCGCACGTCCGCTACAGACACGGAACCTTTCTACACCTTTATAGCAACTGCCTTGGACATGTGAAACTTCATTCTTATAAGTTCCACTTCATCTATAGAGAATAAGATCTTATTCTAACCTTAAAATTGTATGTTTGCAATTATTCTTTCTCCTAGTATTTTTTGTGTTTAGATGTACCTGATGATGTCCTAAAGAGGCCGAAACATGTAGTATAAATTCATAATAAATAATCATATATACAAACGTTGTGATTGACGGTATATTTATTCATTTTGTTTATAAAATAATAAACTTAGTTCTCACAAGGAGTAAGGATACTATCCTGTAATGAACGACCGAAGCTACTCTCTGGTAGGCAGGTTTACCTTCACGCTTCTATACATCTTGCATTGACATAGAAACGGTTATTAAATTCTCTAGATAAATGTAAGAGGATTTTCTACGATTTGGCCATGACCGTCTCTTTCCAAATCCTTACCGACCAGCGTGGTGTAGCGATGTAAGCTTAGGTGTATATTTGTACTTGGTAGATGAACTTGGATTTGTGTTTCCTTGAATGATGTGCTGCTTTTCTTGCCTTTTATATCAGAGGTAAATAATGCCCGCCCCGAAGGCAAGTGGAGGGGAGTTAAATGTATAGCTTCTCTCAGTCTTATCCTCGGCCTTAGACAGAGGTGAGTGGTCAGCCTCACATTCCGGCTGCTTTATTCCCGGTGAAAGAGCCGACAGTAACCAATGCATAGGAGGCTGGCTGGACCCAGACCCCTTCTGGATGCACTGGAGAAGAGAAAAATCTCTTTTCGCTATCGGGAATCGAACTACGATTCATCCGTCGTCCAGCCCGTAGCCTATCACTGCGCCGAATAAAATATCCCAGAATTTCCTTTTATGGTTATTGGCGCAAGCCAGTAGATTGATTTGTAGTATTTTATAGTCGCTTGTTTGGATTAGGTCTTCGGGTGAACTATTACCTACTCATATGATAATTATCATTATAATCTCTCAACTTTAGACCCTTCCGCTGTTGAAATGTTTGAATAATCCAAGTCGGTATCTATACACCATTCATGATCATCTTTCCAACTACGGTGTGGCCACTTCTTTCCACATCTCTTCCTGTTCGTTAGGTTTAACATTAAATAAATCTACATTATATCCACAGAGAGCATTTATGTGTTTTTATGGATCACAGAATAAACAGCGATTATTTCTCTATACAACATTAAATGATTGGTTGTCATAACCGAGAAGGAGTGTGTTTACTGCGCGGTACGAATTTAGTCTTTAAGTACAATTCAGGTCAGTCTTAGTCTTTAAAGGGTTCAAGGTGTAATCATCCTTAGACCCCATCCACTTGATACTGAAGAGGCTGCTGGTCTTCCCATCTTAATTGTAGTCTCACCAGATCACGGCGTCCGCTCGGAAGATACTGGAAAGCCAATAGTGGGAGACGATAATGATCCAACCGTGCCCCATGATTGTTCCATTTATGTATTTAGTGGGCGAAGTTTTCGACCATGCTACTTACTTGAAATATTGGACAGATACTTGCGTTTGTTTGTTTGTCCAGCCTGTTCAGGCCTAAAAGTTGTCTTTAAAATCTCATCTGTGCTGATTCTAGTTCCTTTGTACTTCTGAATCATATCTAAGTGCTGCCTTTGATGTGAGTTTATGCGGGCGTAGTTTTGTGTTCGTAGTCATTTCTTTGACAAAATGTCTTTCAGTTACCCCATTTATTTTATTACACTTTGGGAGTTTTAACTAAATGGCTTGTTTAGTTTCTGAAATCACATTTCCAAGAAAATTAATTTTGGGTACCTGGTTTATTATTATCCCTTCAATTTCTATTTTTACTCTTATATTTTTCCCACATACTCCCATTGCCTTAGTTTTAGCAACTGAAATTTTCGTGTCGTATTTTTGCAACCTTGTTTAACTGAAAGCTGCTAGTCGTAGCTCATCTTCCGATTTAACAGTCAATATCTGGTCATCAGCATGGACTGAGGTTCAGTATTATTAAAGGAGAAAATAATAGACAACATAAATTCGATGCTGTGTAATCTCTTCGGTTTAAATGGTGCGTCTAAATATCATTTGGAATATTAATAATCACTGGAAATAAAAATACTTTCCCGGGTTATGCGGTCTGCCATGGCTTGGCTCCGCCTCTTCATAACAAAGTGAACACCACAACCGCCTAGAGCCAGCACATGTTACTTTGTCTTTGTGGTGGGTATCGTAACTGAATTCGAAGCAAAATACATTTCATAATGGCTACCCCGAATACGTTTTCATGTCAATCTGTCATTTTATTTTTGCAGGAAATGTTTTGAAGAGAATATAACGCATATGAATTGATTGCTTTATTGTGTGACGTCAAAACGTTCTTCTTTGTGTAAGTTAAAATACTGAAAAAATATTATAGTGACTTTGGGATTACAATTAGGGCCGAGTTTTAAATCAACTTCATATCGTGAACAAATAAATCTAAGTAGAATATGACAACTAGAGTGGGGCAGACATTTTTGGTAGTTTTAAAGTGAAGTAAATAGTGCCAGGAAAAGTGCAATTTATTATCTTTGATGTACACATACTTGATTCAATGGAAAATAAACTGCAACCATCAACATTGGAAAATGACGTTTTTCAGATTATTTCCATCGCCACTGTCTTCATCATCGCCACCTCTGCATTTTTGCAATCGACGCAGGACAGAAGCCATTACACGCTGCAGCATGTCGTTATTGATAGTTTAATAAACAGCCTGCCAAATTCGCTATTTGAAGGATGCTGGCAAGACCTATCTCGTAAGCGTTGGCCTTCAGGTAGCTGAGCAGGAAAATTCTGCTGCTGTAATATCAGGGTAGTGGGGAAGACAGTTACCATGAACCGATACTTCGGTGGCGGAATTTCCATATGGAGCTACCTCAAGGCCAAAGTATGTGAGACACGTCCTGCCAGCACCCGTCATTTAAAATAGCAAGTTCTGCAACGTTCAACTGCTTCCCTCACAGGTCGAATGTAAGAGTGCAGAGGTGGCGATGGTGACAAAAGAGGTTACCTGAAATATGTAATTTTCAAATTCTGATGTTTTCCGTTTATTATCCATGTAGTGGAGAATGTATCTACGTATCTGTTAACAAACTGAACATTTTCTTTCATTGAATATTTCATTTCATTAACCGTCAGGAGCTTCAGCTTCAACCTGTAATATTAAAATGTCATTATTTATTTGTTAGCGGGAAGTAAACGAATATTATCCAAACGTCATATAACAAAATCAACAAAGACAAAACGAAAGGTCTGAATTAAAAATCGTGAGTAGGTTAGTAAATTCACGCATTGTAGTTTATAAAATGGTTTTCAGGAGAAAATTATGAAAGTTGTGGACATTTGCGAATAAGTTTTGTGCGTCAGGAGAATATTCAGTTTTTGTTAAACAGTTCGGTATCGAGGTCCACGACTTGTGAGAAGCTTCAGTCGCTAGATACTTAATGCTGTCTAATTGGATAGTGAGTTTATTAAATGTTTTCATAACATGTACGTTGCCCTTCTTCTTCACATATTAGAGATAAAAAACCATGTGAAAAGAATGGAAGGAACACGCAGGAGGGGGGAAATGTTACGTCACCACTATTTTGGAGATGTAAACGTGGCTAGGAGAACAATATTGAAATGGGTCTTAAAAATGGGGCGTGAATGTTTAGATTGGATTGCACTGGCATAGAATAAGGTCGTGTGAAAAATAGAGAATCATAGTGTTTCTACCATGCATCTCATCCATAATACATTTTAACCCAATTATCATGTACGAAAATTGCACCTACGTGTGTTGACCCTCAAAAGGTCATTCTCAGTACCACATACCAGTATTCATATAACTTTCGCGTCATTGTTTATATGGGCCTGTCTAATATGTATATAAAATACTTATACATAAAAAGGCAAAGGTAAAGCAATCCCATTACAGGCCTGGACAGGCCCTTAGGGTTCCAGGAGGTTGAGGCTCCCAGATTTCTAGACAATCGGCACATGAAGGTGGTAAGGTTGTCAGCCCTACGCACCGGCCGCCTTTACCTCCCAGGAAATATTCCTGGTACTCATTTCTGTTAGAGGCTGAGTCGACCCCAGGGCCATATTGCGACCGAAAGGATTATGTCAATGAAGAATTCCAATGACACCATCGGGAATCGAACCCGCGACCTTCCGGCTTGTAACGCAGTGCCTCAACCAGCTGCGCCACCGCGTGCTCCAAAATACTTATACATAAGAATATTTAATTAAGCTGGCTCACTCTCAAAATTGCTAGATGATCCCACGATGTGTATAAATAAATGTTCCGAAGTTCGCTTGTCATTCAGGCTTTTGCTTTTTATTCGGTGTAATAAAGTTGTACTTTCGTGCTTTAATGTTTGTTCGCTGTTACACATGCGTTCAAGCTCCGAAGGTAAATTGACCGTGCTCGACTCTTCATTTATTGCAGTGAACTGTGTAGGTACTTTGATCCTGTCACAAGCAGCACTATTACTTTAGCGGGTTTTCATGCAATGTGGTCACTTTAATATGGCAAAGAGTAAACGTGAACGTCCGAGTGTGTCAGTGACAAGACGTGACGCGTGACGTCAAGTAACGCCATCTGTTGTAGCATCTGATTTCGAGTACTTGTAGTACAGCCCGCATTATAGCTGACAATATGTGCATGTTGATGGTCTGTTGACGGGCTTCGTAACATTTACATTTTGTCACCATTTCTGTCAGCTTGGGTGTTTTCCTTTTTACTGCAGTTGGATTCCACTTGGGAATTGAATATCGGTCAGTTCTGGATTTGGCTCTCAAGCCAGTTCTCATGTGAAGGCTAATTCATTAACACATAAGTTGATTTCAGGCTTCCGCCGCGATGTTGATGAGATCTGCGCTCTTCTGGGGTATTACGCGGCGTAGCGGTCCCATCTTCACGGGTCAAGAGTCGGACTCTTGACCCGTGAAGATGGGACCGCTACGTTGTCCCGAAACGTCGGTAAACAATTACCACACGAAGCCGCGTAATATCGCAGAAAAGTGCAGATCTCAGCACATTAGTTATTCATGAAAGCAACGACCATGAAGCCTCTGCTCTTCGAAGGATTACACGGACACCAGAAACATTGTGTACAAGTTTACCTTTTTACTTGTTATTTGGAGGTATTTTACTGAGCAAAACTTAAGCGCCACGTTGAGGAAAACATACCGTTATGGTGTTAAACAGCGTCGTTATCTAAAACGGGAACCAATATTTCAACATCTCTGCCGGTAGTGCATTCGCAGTCTTCCCACTATGTGCAACCCAACGTCTGTGTATCAAAATATGCAGTCAGGCAAAGAACGTATAGTACGGGCTGTGCAGCAGCACAGATCGTGCTACCGCGCATTGAACAGGACTGGGTTAATGTGAAGGATTCAGGTGTCAAGAAGGATAACGAACAGGAAATGAAAGGACAGATCTAATCACAGAAAGACGAAAGATGGAAAGGGATGAAGACAGAAAAGGAGAAAGAAGGAAGTGACAAAAAGGAACAAACGTGAAAAGAAATGAAGAAGAAAGAAACGCAGTACAGATCATTTGTTTGGTTATTGCTGCTGATATACGGTGTAGTAGTCAACGCACGCACGCACACACGCGCGCGCGAGTTATCAATGTCTTGTTAATAGTTATGAATGGGACCACAAGGTAGCAGCAGTTAACGGCAGTGACTCTTACTTATGCTCCAGTCGGTATTGCACCGAAGAATGTTTTACATAGCCCGCATATTCAGCGGAGTAGTGATTTCAGCTCCGTCGGAAAGATAAACAATTGTTATTTGTGGAAGATATAGCTGGGGATGAACTATGTTAATTTTCGAAACTTCGACGGAGTTCATAATGTTTATTCGTTCGATTGTTTCTCTCTCTTCAGTAAATATTATTGGTGGTTTTACGATAGGTTTTTCCTTCTTTACGAACAGTTATGCAGCACGAGTTTTCTGTTTATGTTCGTTTGAATTAATAAGACTCCTTATTGCTTCGGAAAGATAAAAGTACAAGAGCTGGGACTGAAGTAACAGACAGGCATTCCAGTAACTTTATGGCGCTTCTCTTCATTTCATTAGAACTGCTTTACTGCCTGCGTGCTGTGGGAGTAAACTAGTAGTTTGTAGGATTTTTGTCAGTATTTTAACAGCATTCTAAAGGTGAAGGTAAAATATTTCGGCGAGTATGACAAGAAATGGTATCCAGCTTCTCAGTTTTCAACGAAAGTTTATCTGCTAACAGAGGATGAGGTAGGAGGGACATATCGCATTATGAGAGAATTTATAAATGCGTGCGATATTTCAGTCAGAAATTCTGAATGGCAGAGACGAATTGAGGCATTATGATAGTAACTGAATTCATCTTAGGATGGAAATAAACCATCGGGTTCCATAAAGGGATAGGATTCCTTGACCGGCTGAGCGTCTATTATTCCTGTTAATTTCCCAAGGAAAACGGAGTTAACAGCGTTGACAGAGAAGTTGCAACTCTGCGTTTGTGTATGTGTTCTTGCATGGAAGTGCGCATGTGGAAGACCGTTAGATAAACCGACACTGTCTTGTTAATGATAAGAGGTTTGTGTTATTCACTCAGAGGACGTAGTTACTCTCAGTCGTTGACAGATGGCATTAATAGTCCAATACTTTCAACAGGTACGTACTGCTACTTAGCATGTATGATAGAATTTCCGATGAATCTGCGACGGGGATTTGCCAGTACATGATGGACGACACTTCTGGTAAACGATCATTATAAAGTGAAAGTTTAACTGAATGTAACTCATTTTAAGTCTCTTGATTGCTGAGGGCCTAAATACACAGTCGACTTACCGGCTTCTCTGACCAGTATTGCGCCCATTTAGATCGGATAACCGAAGTTTCTGTGTAGATGTAAACCCTTGGTTATGCGATGTAACTAAGGGGAACGTTTGGGCTGGAAAAGTTGGTAAGTAGGTTGTTAGTTGTCCACTTCCTAGCCTATAGCTTAGCCAATAAATGCGAGTTTAGGAACCCAAGTAACCGAACACAGCCAAAGTTTTAGCACAAACGAACACACATGTATTCTAATTTTGACACGTAATAAGACAATAAGTCGCAGAAATATATTTTAAGGCCTTAATATATATGGGGATCTTCCGCCACTTAACGAAATTTGACCTGTGTCGGCTAGCGGAACAAAATAAGTATAAATCTGAGGGCTACGTTATTGGACCTAACAAAAATGAAATACAGTATGTTACCTAAATGCCAAATATACGATTTTATATACAAATAATTGGCAATAGTTGTCCAGTAATTGCTCTGGATATTCGGAAGGAACACCTTCGGCGGCGGAGGTGCTTGGGATGTTTGATCCTAAGGTGATGCTGCAGATGTCGAAGGCACTGGAGAAGCAACAGACTTGAAAAAAGGTGGGATCTTTTTTTTGTGGGTGTGAAGTTTCTACCTCTGGCCAGGAATAATCAGCTCTCGGGAAGTCCGAAGGACGGGTCGGTTAATTCAGGGATCGGTTGATGGCCGAGGGTTTAATTTGTGTGTGTGTTTGTGTGTGTAAATATTCGTAAACAAAATAAAACATGTAATGTCGCTCCACGTCTTAGATCTATTACTTTTTGTCAGATCGCTTTTAGTCACTCGAATACGTCACCTGGTTTGGTAAGTCGGTTTAGCGAAACTGTCATGCAAAAAACTAGTGTTTCATCTTGCTGGATTTTTCAGTGTCAGTGTAAAAAGGGTAACGTCAGCAGAAATTAGGAAAATAGGTTGCGAGTGGCGAACTGGAGAAAACCTAATCTAGATCTAATGCACATTTCAGCTTTTGTGGTAGCGGTGCTTCGCACCTACTAAAGGAATTGAAATAACCAACTAACCAAATCAATTAACTAGTTAATAAAGACTAACTAAACGTAATTAAAGTATGTTACTACACATTTAACTATTGGTTCATGTAATGGATCAGGATATTTCGCGTCTAAAGTTACTAAACTTATTTCGACTATATTTAGTAACTGGGGATACACATTCAACAGTGAAAACTTTTATTTTGTTTCATAGCAGTGAAATAGAAATCCTACCTTTCAAGAATCTCAACTCTAAATGCATATATTTTCACAAACACCTCTCTCTGTACAAGACATTGCACGTCATAAAGTATAGACAGTATAGATATATAGTGAATTTTACAACTTATATTTTAAATACACCTTTCTAACGTTTTTAACATAAGATATAAAAATATTGTTGGCCTGTGTAGAGTGATTAGATTCGCAGGAACATAACATAACGGAACGAATTATTATGGCCCACGTGTCTTAACTTTCTGGACAAATCTCACAATTGCATATTAAAGAAAAATTCCAATAGTGATGAGATAACAAGTTTACGGGAGGAAAATAGATATGAATATATATCTATATTGTAAGTCTTTTATTTGGAAGATACTGAGAAAAACTGTAAAGCACTACATCATGTACAGGACTAATAGGCCTATTCAACCATTTAAATTAGAAATAACCGTAAATTCACAACTAAGTGTGTCAATAATATGGATCAGTTATAATTATAATTATAATTGGAGTAATTATAATTATGGATTAATTGTAACTACAGTTATGGATTAATAATATGGATTGACACAGAACTCGAAAAACACGTTGTGGCTCTCTTTGGCTGGCTGGCTTCACCACAGTACCCTGCAGTCTCACTTCCTTTTATGAAACTCACTGTTGCAATTAACCTCCCGAGTTTAGTATCATACATCTTCCGTGAAATGAGTAATATGCAGATAAAAAGTGGGAATAAATCTTATCTGTATAACGTCCCATTATTTTGTATATTTTTTTATTATCTGAAGATGACAAAGTGGGCCGAAACGTGTTGTACTGAATAATAAGTACTGACGATAAATTTTAGTTGTAAATTCACGGTTATTTTTAATTTAGTTTGTATATTGTCACAACAGGATACAGAGAATGAAGGCTGTTCAGCTAATAAGCAAGAATGATTTCCTTCGAAATTATGCGAACTATTTCCACTACAATCTCATCGCTTTATTTGAGTTACATGCCCAGACCTTCGTTCCTTTGAAATTTTAGTAATTCTGTGGAGCAGAGTCCTTTCTACTACTGTGACTACGTTTCGGCTCGTTAAGAAATTCGCCACATTGTGTGGAACCTGAAGTTTTATTGTAATGTGACTCCGCCACAATACTCCTTCAGGAGCTAGTTTGTTACAGTATTACATTCTGCTTAATTTCGACGGATTGTAACCTTATCTTCCATTATACAGCCAGATCTCCCAACTACCATCTTTTATTCCGGTCTTCCGACCAAAGCTTTTTATGCTTTTTATATTTCACTGCCATGACGACACTGGAAAGTCTGTTCATATTATAAATTTATTCGGTATGGTAATCTACATTTTTCATTCAATGAACTTCCCTTACATTGAACTAAATTCCTTGGAACATTATGTTCTGATGTAGTTGCACGGAAGTTGAACAATATTATGATCACAGAAGACGTAAATATAGACGGTATCTTCAACGTTACGTTACACTGTGGCGAAAGCTATAATTTTCGCTGTGAAAGTGAATCTGACAGGCAGATCATGTGGATAGAAAGCCAGTAAGTTTAACAACAAACTCCGGGTCTTGTGTTAAACACAATTACAGATGGGGGTTGCGTCTGCTACATACCTTCCACTGTTTAATCCGATTTCAGACTAATTTCAGCAGGAAACTCTATGCTCTGTAGTTACTTGCCTCTGTGTATTCTACAAGAGACAGTGAAATCTCGCAGTCGTGTCGATAGTACAGATGTAATACAAAAACGGGAGCCAGACTTAAGAAATTATGTATGCATACACAAATAAACACAAATTTGTTTAGTAACTTCAGTACTGAAGCAAACTACCTATAAGTCGCTCCATGCAAAGCTGTGCCTAAAAACACGAAATAACGCCAATGTATCTGGTGCCCAAATTTGGGTGAGCGGAGCGAAATTTATCCCCAAGAAAACTGAGTCCCAAAAAACTAACGACGCATTAAAATTGTACTCAAATTTGGCTTAGTCTGCACAAGGTTTTATCTGTTCCTTGCGATTCTTTTTATCGGTTATTCGAACTGACATTTATTGCAAATCAAATCATTTTGTGATATGCTGTAGTTACACATAAGCAGACACGATCTTAATGTTATCCTCCTATCGACGTCTAGGTTCCACACACGTAACTGAAAGTTTCCACTGTTAACCTTACGGGCTATACAGGCAAGATGTACGTAGGATCATGCAGGCATTAAGGTTACGAGTGGCTATATCCAACGGGTCGATCTGAGTAGTTGCTGCCCCTTTCTACCTGAAGACGGAGGCAAATCCAACTTCCGAAATATTGCTGGTTCTGAATCTATGACAGTGTGCAATATTCACAATTACTGTCACGAATATAACCATAAATTGTTATACTAGTTTGGAAGGACATTCTGTAGAATATTTGAATATCACGTAATGAAATTTGCATGGAGATACTGAGGACAAACTACAAAAAATTTAATACAGATAACTAACAAATCCATGGATATTTGAGCAGAATAAATTCCTCCCGAATTCAGCGCTAGAACGTGACCGCTGTACCACTATTCCTTCCTCAGCATTTATTGATTACCCTCTCAGGCCTGATGCGATTCACAATAAATTAGACGAAGCGTAACGCGTTACTCACTAAAAAATTTAAGGCCTCTTCAGTGTCAGACGTAGTTCGAAAGTAATGTCGACATGATGTAGAACAGTCCTAAGCGATCTACTCAGTTAACAAGTAAGCAAATGAGTTTATCTTTAAAGAATATTTTTATCTTTGGAGAGGTCATCCCGTTGACAACAAATAAGGTCAAACACAACACTTTATTTTGAGCAAAATTATATTACTTACATGAAGTCGCTACACGTTTCAGCCTGTAATAAGGCCATCTTCAGGCAAAACTAATACAAAATATACCTAAATAAATAGAATTCACTTTTAATAGAATGGTGTATTTGTGTTAGGTTGACTTTACTTGTTACTATATAGAATATTTCTAATCTTGAAAGTTCATTTTATCAAAATTACAAGTTGTATAGCCGTTTTCTCTCCATTGGTCTCTGGGATTTATCGTAGGACAATAGATGAGAAAATGAAGTCAGAATACAGTGGGAAGTTTTTATCAATATTTTTGTAGGAATAGGCGTGTTAATAAGCCGCTTGGTGGCCTTCAGGAATTAACTTGTGTATAACTTCCTGCGCCGATCCCAGTGGCCGTGCGGTCTAAGGCGTGGGTCTTCGGCCGCTCGCTTACTAGGATAGTGGGTTCGAATCCCACCGGGGGCATGGATGTCTGTCTCTTGTGAGTGATGTGTGTTGTCAGGTAGAGGTCTCTGCGACGAGCTGGTCACTCGTCCAGAGGAGTCCTACCGACTGTGGTGTGTCTAATGTGTGCGACAATGAAACCTCGACGAAACGAGGAGGCCCAGGCCCATATAGGGCTGTCGAGCCATAGAAAAAAAAATAATAACTTCCTGCACAAACGATACGTCTTACACATTTTAACTGAACTCATTTAGTTAACGTTACAACAGTCTCTGTTAGGAAAAGTTCTGTGCTTGCGAGTTTCGTGATTTTAGCAGCGTTGTAATTGTCGGTTTCATTTTTCTGGGATATGCCGCCGCATCACTGGGTAATCGGATTCCGACATTTCGAGGCAAGGATTGTCTTAATATTCAAGTGTACAAATGTCCAAGAATAATGCACGGAAGACGTGGAAACGTGGAAAACATAAATGGGTTAAATGGCCACTTTCCATCAGTTCCTGGTTTTCTTCGTGGACAATGGCAACCCTGAAGATGAGGTCACCACCTTGCCTCGAAATATCGGGATCCAGTTATCCATTGAAGCAGAGTCATATTCCAGGACGGAATCTTCAGGTATATGCTTTCTTCTTCAGATTGCATGACTTGTTACAATTTATTATTAGCCACAAATCTACGAACCCTTGGATTTTTGTGAGATTTATTGAACGAGGGTCTGACTGATCATAAGGCTTCTACCTAAGAGGAAACAACATAACATTACACAGAAAATCGTGGACGAAAATTCGTGCTTCGAATGGAATTCGATTCCGTGATCCAGGTACTTAGAGAAAGACAGCGCAGCAGTTTTGTGTCAATATTCTGATAACGCGAATCGGAATTTCTGATAAAGTAAAGCAGTAATAGATGTAATGAAACCGCTGGTATCAGCAGCAGGATGTAGGGTCCGAGATGAAAAGGCACGTGAAGAATTAGAAACGAATTAGAGATTATGAAGTTAAAGATATAATTTCCTACTTCATATATAAATGGTAGGAACGATATTCTAGAGAGAAGTTTGAATTATGCTTCGCAAGCAGAAAACTACTAGAAAGATGAACTGACCAAAAGAGATTATGATGGAGTCTGAACAGAATATCCAAGTCTCCTCCTTGAAGATGATTATGATGATGAATTATGTAATTATTATTACGGTGTAGTATAAACATAGCTTTAAGTGGCAAACCTATTTGTGTGTGTGTGTGTGTGTGACGTAAAACTCCATGCACTGCAGGCTAGAAACTGAATGAACACGAGTCTTCAGCGTTTTAATCCTGGGAAACAGTCGCAGAGGAGTTTTGGACGTGTTGACGGAGAGCGGAACCTTTATGGAAATCGTGTGTGCTTCTGTACTTATATAACAAACTTCTGCGCCTGTTTTTATGTTGTGCTCGTCTAACAATGCTTCTGCATTCTTTTCTTTATCCGTGCTGATGCAACAATATTAGCTTTGGTTGAAGAGGGAAACTTTGTCGTGACATAATTTAACTCTTCTCCTGTTCACCGTCGTGACGCGGCAATGTCTTGTAAATACTGAACAGGTCGCTTTTCTAGGCGCGTTCGCAAATTTACGAAAAGCGACTATTGACTTCGTCATGTGTGTCCGTCCGTCCGTTTGCATGGAACAACTCGGCTCCCACTGGACAGATTTTCATGAAATTTTATACCTGGGTATTTTTCGAAACTGTAGGCCCTATAGAGAAAATTCAAGTTGCATTAAAATCTAACAAGAATAATGGCTACTTTACATAAACACCTACGTATATTTATGACATCTCGCTGAATTCTTCTTAGAATGAGAAATATTTCAGCAAAAGTAGTGGAGAAAATCAAAACACACATTTTATGTTCAAACTCTTCCGCAATTCGTGCCGTTTACAAGATAATGTGGAAAAATGTCGTAGAGCCGGGCAGGCCACAGATGACAATATAGCACGGCGCATGCGCTTTGCATGCTGGATAACTAAGACTACAGACACACACTCAGAATATGTGATACTTATTGCTTTTACACGGCAACAATGGTTACTCGAAAGCGCCTCAGTGTTACGTTATACGTACATTGCCTGCCTTGTGAATTAATATTAGTGACAAAAGAGTGACGGATGGATGTATTTGTGCGCTGTATGATGTGCGTGCTGCTACTACATGGAGAGAACGGAATGGAGGAACTGAGTCAGTGATCTCTGTCATTCAGTCTACACAACAATCCTACCCTTCGAATATTTGTAGAACATAGAACTTCGCGAAATATATATATATCAATCCGCGCATTAGATAAATATTGTTGTCAAGATGTTGACTTTGGAAGGGTAAAGCTGGCTACTGTCTCCTTGTGATGCACTCTGCACATTTACGCTCTTATTTGCAGACATTTCTTACTGAAATGAAGTTACCGATAATCAGAAGCAGGTCTCGGTTTTCTCCTTCCCTGCAGAGGGAGTAATATCGCGCGGCAATCTGGACTGACACGCCTCATTAATATTCTTTCCCCGTCCAACACCTGAACTACTCTGCCATTCCGCTGTAAACTATGTCCTGGAATATCAAGTAAAGATTTCTAAGCACAAATTCCTTCTTCACCGAATTTCTTCTTGATAGTGTCTGTCATCTTGTGTTGCCTTTCATTTGAGGTACAAAAGAGTAATGTGAAATTTGCGACTTCCACGGCGGTGAATATGAAATCTGCTCACTTCAGGATGTGACGTCATACTGTTTGGCAGGTGGGTATGTAAAGAAAGGTTTCTGAGGAGCATGCTACATTCACAGTAACTCTTCTCATGTGAAGGTGGGGCAACACTTTCCTTCGAAGCGCTGGTGATTACCTGCGTGCCAAATTAGACGTCGCTACGTTCTATAAGACAGTGATATTCAAGGAAAAATGAGACAATAACATTGGGTAAACAGTAAAAGTGATACGAACTGGGACTGAGTTTCGAATCCCTTGTGGAGGTGTGGATGAACTTAATACAAGACACCAAGTTTTACACCCATACACGCCTAAACCAACAACAGCTAGTAAACCAAATTGTTTTAGTTTTTAGTCTTTTGGGAGGCCAAGGCTCGACTACGGGCTGTAGTGCCATAGGGTGGATGGATGGATTAATGGATTTTAGTCTTTACATTTGTAGACTGGAGACATGAATATAAATTCCTGTTCTTCTGAATTGAATGATAAAGAGCATTCCCCCGAGTTTAATCTTCTGTAAACTTCTACGTGTTTGTAACTTGTATTTGTTATTGTGTTACTTAAATAAGTGCACTAATACACAATGGCGCAGTTGGTTGAGGCACTGCTCTACAAGCCGGAAGGTCGCGGGTTTGATTCCCGATGGTGTCATTGGAATTTTTCATTAATGTAATCCTTTCGGTCGCACTATGGCCCTGGGGTCGACTCAGCCTCCAACAGAAATGAGTACCAGGAGTATTTCCTGGGGGGTAAAGGTGGCCGGAGCGTAGGGCTGACAACCTTACCAGCTTCATGTGCCGATTGTCTAGAAATCCGGGAGCCTCAACCTCCTGGAACCCTAAGGGCCTGTCCAGGCCTGTAAAGGGATTGCTTTACCTTTCCCTTTACCTGATTCTCAGTTCTTGTTTGAACACGTCTGTATTTTTGATTTTATAATCCTCCTGAGTTCAGTACAACTAACAGTGCAAAACAAAAACGGTATTGTGAAATACTGCTCCTTTGTCTTTCTAGTAAAGTTCAACAAGTTTTAAAGCTCTCAGAAATTGATATGTGGGCACGACGGACGTTCTGTTTGGTACACATTCGGAATTGGAACTGTTCTTCTTGTCCGGTCTAATGTTATTTAATTTCTAAACTCGCACTGTTCTTGAAAGCAAGGCACTTGGAAGCATAGGACATGTAAAAACAACATTCAATGTACAAACGTTGTCTGAGCTTGAATTCTGTTGGCAACTGAGGCTTTTACATTTCATTTTATATACAGATACTGAAGCCAGAGCTCTGCGGTCTCGCTCTTCTGTCGGAAACGGGCCTGGTGTGCAAACGTTTCTGGTTTCGCAGTCGTCACTTATGTTAACGTTATTACTAACGATGGCTACCGTCGTTCGTTATGGTTTACACTGCATCAAAGGCAAACGCCAGGCTGCAGCCTGAGGTATGCGCGTATGTGCTTATGTGTAGTATATTATAATTTTAAATCAGATGTTGCTGTTCACACAAATCACAGTTTTCTGAGGTTGTTGGTGAATGCAAAATTGTAAACACCTTCGTATTAGTAGGGAAATGAGTGAACGTCCTGTTCTCTCTTAGATCTGATGTAAGTTAATTTGCATTTTTCCGTCATTTAGGGCGGGTTTATAGGCAATTTTTCAATGTCTTGCAGTCTGTTAAAGAGATGCGAACACAGAGCTTCGGCATGTACCTCTACACCAGCCTCGTTACTGTCGTCGACATAAGTTTGAAACTCAGTGAGATTCGAAACGTTTATAGCACTGTAATCGAAACGTTCCCCCCCCCCACGGCGCGACAGCCCCTAGTGGGCCAGGGCCTCCTCATTGTCGAGTCTTCACGATCACACTCAGACATACCACACATTCGGTAGGACTCCTCTGGACGGGTGATCAGCCCGACGCAGGGACCTCTACCTGACAACACACAACACTCACAGAGACACCTATGTCCTCGGCGGGATTCGAACCCGCAATCCTAGCAAATCGAAACATATAGGCAGAATAACTTAGGTCACATAGAACGTTGCTAAGTACGATTACACTTTGTGTTCCGGTATTTATATATTTTACGATAAGTATGTAGGCTTGCTTGTTGAGGTAGCCTCACGATTCTGCAGGCAGAACAACATCGCACTGTTGAACTAGCAGTACGATACTGCAAGTAGAATAACACGCCTCTCCTGAGCTGCCTGTACGATACTACAAGTAGGCTAATATGGTTAATATGATCCGACGCCATGTGATTAGTATCTGTAGAGACGTTTCAGAGGTACCGTTTGTACAAGGAAGTTTCAAAAATTAGGTATCAGCGTGTTTCATATGAAACAACAACAACCACACGCAACTTTCACCGTGTCACGGGCACGTGTGGATCGTCTGAGTCGTCTTACAGCCACGACGGTGTCGTATCGCCGTACAATCCGATGGAAGGCATACTGGGAACATGGTCAAATGCCGAAGTACGCAACCTGATCGCCGTTTGCGTGTGAATTGTGTTGCGCAGCCAGTGTGCGTATTGTGCAATGTATATGATCATGCGACGACAGACGTTGACTAGCAGCGATCCAGACTTCCAAGCACGTCCACAACAAAGGATGATGTGTGTCGCGCAGATGCCCTTATCAGAGAAGTCAGACGAATTAAGCTGACGTCGTGCGAGGGATTTCGCTGGGTATTGCTCACAGTATTGTCAACGATCAAATGGTGTAACGAAAGCTGTGTGCACGCTGCGTGCCAAAGAACCTCACAGATTCACAAAGTTCGTCGTGTGTAACTATTTCTGTCTGATGCATTTAAAACATTACAGTGATCAAGGATTGCAGTTTCTGCAATGCATTGTTAGAGAAGATGAACGGATCCATCGTGCGACAGCCGAAACCAAAAATGTATCCATGACGTGCAAACACAAGCCAACCCTCACAGAAATGAATCCAAAGCAATGCCTTGTGCAAGGAAGATCATGGCAACTGTCTTTGGTACGACAAAAGCGTTCTTCCTGTGGATTTTCATGACCGTAGAGACACTACAAATGCCAAGTTTTGTCGTAATACGTTTGCGAGCTTACGGCAGACTATTCTTTCCCGCGCCACAGCGTCTTCATTTTGAACGATAACGCCAGGCCTCATGCTGTCGTATGCTACCGTCTTACGACTATACAGGTAAGAAGGTATTTCTTTTTGTAAGGCACGTAATTGTGTTATTTAATAAAGTAACAACTTTTACAATAAATAATAACTGCTACGCAATGGATAAATGTCGACTTTATAGGAAGGGTCACTGATGTCTTCAGATGATCATATACAACTATAAACTTCACCAAAAGTCCTGCTGGACTGTTGTAAGTTCAGTGCATTGTGACATCACAGTTGTACCATGAATCCTGTGTTATACGTGATTTTTTCATGAGTTTGAGGCTTAGAAGGTTTCAGATCAATGAACGTGAGCACGAACGCCTTGATTCGCCTTATAAAAAGGCTTTACCAGACACTTTCGTGGGATTCATATAATGTCACTTGTCACCGGCATCTTTGTTATTTCGTGTCTTGACTGGCTGCTACGTTCCCGGAAACTTTGCTATTTAAAACTTCTAAATTACGAACTTCCAGACCTCTACATTTCTCAGGAAGTATATTCATATTCTATGTGATGTATATCTTGGGAATCCAACTGTGTTAATTTCTTACTCTATTAATAATTATACATGATTCAAAATTACGTCAGTTGCTGTGAACTTGAATTTCAGTTCTTAGGTGTTCCGGCTTAACCATCGACTTCTCTGTCGGTCAACGCTGTCAGCAGTGCATTCTACGTTCCCAACCCACAATATTCCTTGAGATACAACGGTAGTGCCAACCAGACATGTGTCTCATTACGGCCTTACGGCTTTGAGTATATGGACCACCCTTCCTGCAATTCCTATAACGCATCCAGTTATTTAAGAAGCACCTGGCTGGCAAGCGATTTGTAACAGACGCCGACGTGAAGCAAGCTGTCACGTTCTGGCTACAGACACTTGGCACTGATTTCATCTACGCCGGGATAAAACCGTTCCTGCATTGGTAGGACAAATGCTGAAATGTCAGTGGTAACTATGCGGAGATCTAATGTGTGGGAAGAGGAGGGTAATTCTCCGCAGCGAGCAACTGTGCGCGTTAATTTTTCTTCCAAGTGGTCGGGGACATAAATGTCTGACATGTGCCGAAAACTGCCTACAGACATGTTAAGCTGCGCCACAGAGATTAGGTACCATTCCAGTAGCTTTTCGTGCAGTATAGAAGAAATTTGTGTTTCGTGCGTCCGCTTGTTAATTGGACATATTAAATAGTTCACCACTTCCTTCAATTTGTTGTTATACACAATGTGCAGTCCATTGTAAATTGAAGCTTGCTCACAGCTGCAATACACTGCAAGTAAACATACACAACGTTTGAATTTGTTGTATGAACAGCAGAACAGTGAGGTAATACTACACAGTGTTATATGCGCAGTTCTGCGCAGCGCAGTGTCATACGGCATTATACGCAAACAGCGTATATTGCGTGGGAAGTAACCTTCAATGATTTTAACATCTTTGTCATCTGGGAAGCGACGCCGTGCAGTGTTTTAGCTCGTTATCAACGTTTTTGAAGAACTTGCTTCCTACATTTTCAGGCAGACTTTTTTTTAGCTACATTTGTTTTTGTTCCCAGGAAGTCGTAAATAATATTTAATATTCCTGGTTTGTGAAATATGTCCCTGTATATCTGTACGTTAATGTAATACAAAAGCATTTGTAAGGAAAACTACAAGGAAAATTTACATGAAAGGAGACTTAGGGTCAGCACTCCATACAGAGAAGTGGGAAAGGCCGCTAGGAAAAGTCGTTCCAGCATTCAGCATCGTAAAATCCACAGCTCAACTGCGATGGAAAACTGAATGTACAGAGCTTCTCAGCTGGGTAAAAAGGCTACGTTTAGGGGAAAACAATAAGGACACGGCGAATCTGAGGAATGTGCAGACATCTGTGAAAGGGAACTTTGTGATGATAACAAGCTGGATGATAAGAGGCCTTTCATCCAAACGCGTGTTCAGTCTGTGGAAAATCTGTAAGAGATGGAGAATTGTGTCTCAAGTGAGTGAGATGTTCATACTAGGCTCGCGCAGAACATAGTGCATGGGATTTTCCAAAGAATAATACCTCTAAATTTTGCATCAAGAGAATGAAATTTCACGAGACGTCAGTAATGTCACAAGTTTGGGAAACGTGCTTCAGTAATGAATTTTGAAATTTGTATACCTGTATTACACGTTGTCGAATGTATTGTTATTATTATCATTATTATTATTACTACTATTTGTAGTGGTACTTGTTAAATAAAGTTCTTCCTTTCTTCTTCTTCAATGACAACAAAAATAATAACACGTATCCGGTCTTCGATCCCGTTCTATCCCCTGTTCTGTTCAATAAATGTGCAATTTTGGCAAAATAAAAGCGCTGGTGTAAATGCACAGAATTGCACTGCAGACTGTACTATAAATGTTATGCATACCAACAAGGAAGGGCGTTGCTTGAAAACACATAAGCGTGGAAAACCTTGATTTCAGGCTTCCGCCGCGATGTTGATGAAATCTGTGGTCTTCTGGGTTATTACACGGGAGGATGGGACCGATACGTTGTCCCGAAACGTCGGTAAACAATTACCACACGACGCCATGTAATAACCCAGAAGACCACAGATTTCAAGCGTGGAAAACTTTGTAACATCTCGTAACAGTAAAATTTTATACCTACTTCATAATGGCTAACTGTCGAACACGAAAAGGAGTAATGGTTTTTAATTGTTGGTAGTTATAAATTCGCGCGCTTGGAGTCCGGCTGTCCTGTATCAAGTGTTACGTAGTTTTACACGGACCACTCCAAGAAAACTCTAGGATAACAACTTAAAATAAAACGAAACCCCTTCCTTTCAAATCGTTTCCAAATCGTAAACGTAATTGGCCGCCCATGTGACGCCATGCAGTTAAGAGGGCTGATCAGACAGTCAATTACTATTCTGCTTCTATTTATTTCATTTATTTCACCACTGGACACTCTACCCAGACAATTGGATGTATTTTAATATTATCTTCACATTTAAGTTTATGTATCATAAATGGCGTCTTCCCTTCTAATATATGCGTTTCTAATTTACCATGCAAGTGCTTAACCTCTGAAGAGTGCCGTTCATCTGGATTACTTAAAGGCCTAAAACTTCATTCAGTTCCTTCCTTGCAGAGCACAGTCTTTTCTCTATTTAATAGACCAAACTATTAATGATGTTCAGGGAAATAATAGGTGTTTACTGTGGGAATCATACAGAAAGCGTAACTGGAATGTGGCAAAATAAAAGTTTCCTAATATTACAGTAGGTAGAACATAAGTCACCACTGTGCTGTATTTGGCGAACAGAACTAACAGCGAAGTTCGGAGGCCCGGGTTCGATTCCGGTTCGGTCTATGTGGGATTTGTGGTGGACAAAGTGGCACTGGGACAAGTTTTCCCCCCGAATACTTCGGTTTTCCCCTGTCAGTTTCATTCGACCGGTGTTCCATTACTTGGAAAAATGAAAAAAAAAAACATCATAATTCTCTTCATCTTCATCACAAGTGTTGCACAATGAACTTTAAGGCTGCGGTGCGTCCGTAGCTTCTGCTGCGGGGCCCTTCTCCACAAAGAAAAAACAGCGAAGATAATTCGCTTCTTTAAAGTTTCTGTAGTCATATAAAGACCACCCTGAACATCTTTGCTACTTAATGTCAGTATGTTAAGAAGGTATAATCGTGTGAGAATCAAGCACAAAGAACATACGCACCTAATATGAAGGACACGTAAAACTGCATAACTTGGAGTTCACATAATTCTGTTCACATGAAGGAGATTCAGTTGGGTGTAATACGTCGCACATACAAAAATTAATGTGTGTATAGAAATTAGTGGATCAGGTAAAGGAGAGAGAACTTCGGGAGGCATACACGTGGATGGAAGGACAGTATCAAAATGGATCCTAAAGAAATAGTGTAGGAAACTGCTGGATCGATTCAACTCGCTCACTAGTAAGAATAACGACAGAATATCTAAATGATTTTTTCACAATTACTTCTGAAAAGGAACAGTAATATGGCCTCATTAGTTGTGGAAAAAGAAGGAGAGTTACAGATTTAAGGCTATCACGGTCGTTCACGATGGCTGAATGAGCTTCAGGTAGTTCACTGGGAGTAAATGAGGTTCACGTAGTCACAAAGTGGCTGGGCCACCAGTCAACCAAAGAACGAAGAAGGTAAGGGCCGAGACTTGCTCGAATCGCCAGTCGACTTAAGTAGTTTCATTCATGTGTCATGTCGATCAATAATATATGTTTCAGTTCAAAGTACAGTTTTATTAATACGCTGTTCGACACGATCATACCATCTTCTAGCGTATGGGCAAATTATATTAATTGCAGCTGTCTAATATTATTCACAAAAGAGTTACTTCCAAAAAACAAAAACCAAAATGTGCTTATGTACTTCTGATTTATTAACCTTGTAATTATTTCTGAAATCTACATGAAATGAGTGCTTAAAGCTGCATTTAAAAACCTTATATTTAAGTTACTTCTACAGAAGTTCATGTGAAGCACTGGATTAATTATTTGGTAAATGTGTTACGAATGTCCGAGATAGCGTCGTCGGTATAGCGACTCGCTACAGGCTGGACGGTCCGTGGATCGAATCCCGGGGGTTGGGCGAGATTTTCCGTGCCCGTCCAGACCGACCCTGTGGCCCAACCAGCCCCCTGTAAAATGGGTACCTGGTCTTTTTCCCGGGGGGTGAGGCGGCCAGGACGTGGCGTTGACCACCCACCCCCATTTAGTGTCGAGGTTAAAGAAAGAATAGAGCTATAACTTCACTCCCCCCTGGGCCTTCATGGCCTGTTCTACGGTGAACGTTACGTTTTACCTTCACCTGATACGAATCTCAACGTCTGTACGAACACTGTGCGTTTGGTTCTGTACGAACACTGTGCGTTGTGGTCGTCTGTTACGAACACTGTGCGTTGTGGTCGGTCTGTTGTTCGGAAAAGTCTGAATCACGTATTAGACAGCTGGTCCTCCTTACGATGTGACTATGATAATCCATTTGCTGACTACATTCATAGTATTTCCTTCTCATTATCTTCGTATATCTTCTTAATGTTGGCAGTTTATATTATTCTATTCTATATTGTCTGGATTTTAGTCGATACGCATGCGTAGTAGTGTTGTACTACACTGCAGTGTGTGTATGTAATTGAAATTAGAAAAATCGTATTGTTTTTGAAAAAAATTAATCACTGCTGCACATGAACTCGTGAGATGTTGACAAATTAATTTAAGGGTTTAACCCTGGATGACTTTTTGCACACGGGTGCCATGTAGGTGCCAATACTTTTGACGTAGTTAAATCACATTTCGTTGTTAGTTTTTAGATAACGTATTTCATGAAAAACATTTATCCATTGCGATGACAAATTTCACACAGATCCACATTTTGCCAAAACGTGCAGCATTTGTTGTGAATAAAACTGTCATATTTACAAAGTTGTATCCCAGAGTGATACATTAATCGCAATTCGACGTCCCTTGATCAGTTTACCCGTTCCTGCACACGAAAATAATTGATGGGCTACGACACAGTATTCCTCTAATTAGAATGGGGATTGTGTTCGCTAAAAGATACTTCGCCTTAGGTGAGGGATTTGACGTGCTCATATTACGGACTTCTACCAAAAACGTCAGTATGTCCTATGGGGTTGGGGGGGGGGGGAGAGTTTTGTTGGATGGCGGATGTTTTGGGTTTCAACCGAGAGTGGATCTGGCGCCTCTGCGACGTGTCTGTAGTCAATTTGCCTGAGGACGTTCCTGGTGGAATTGTGAGCCGTGACCCGTCTTTTAATTATACCCTGGAACGTGCCTTACAACTGAGGAGTATCACGGGAAACCTCAGACACTGTAGCTGAAAATTGGTAGGCATATTTCTTTCTGTCGACTTGGCTACCTTGTACGGCAGCCTCGAGTGGCCTGCTGATTTCAGTAGCTTTCTGCATCGTAGTTGGTACGCTACTGCTCTGTGTCCGTACCAAATTTGATATGCTTAGCTGCAACATTTCAGTAGTTATCGACATGTAACTGAAAGCTAAAGATTTTACGCAAATCAAATATCGTGGTATTTTACGTTCTGTACAAACATTACTCTAATAATGTTGCATATTTTTAAATCATGTTACCACACATCTTTACAAGTAAGTGAAACTAGTGTCACTCCCTCGTAACAAGTTAGTGCGTTCGCCATGTTGTTATTACAGATTGTAGGAAGTTAAAAAGTGCATTCTTCGCGTGTACTATAATGGCGTCCACACTGAAGTTCGTGGAAATCAGATGGTTCAAAATTCGAAACGGACACGCGAACACACAGAGAACATAATAACCCCGCAGTCTACTTCCCTAACCCCTTAGGAAGGCAAAGCCAATAATTGGCAGTAAAACTAATTACGGTAATTGTTTACAGGCTGTCAGGAAGAGCTGAAATTAAAAGTAGAGACGGGTTGACGGAATACCAATGAGATGCATTAAAACCTACACAGTTTGCTTGAAAATTGCATTGTAAGCTTTAAACACTGCTGGAAAGAGAAAATGTAAGATGTACTTTCGTCGTAAGTTATAACTGAAAAAACTGCTTAAGAATTTCTTATGGAAAAATTAAAATTATCCAGGAATATTATTTCCTCTCATCAAGTTCATTCAACGATTTAAGCCTTGTGCGATGTTAAGCTATGTAATTAACTGGCAATATAGAGTAATATTCCGCAAAACTTGAATTGTCAGAAACACCACCCTTAGAAGTTAAAAACCTCTCAACTTCAAAATATTATAAATATTCTTCTGCCATGGTAAATTCCGCATGTAGACAGGGTTTTAAATAATCGGGGAATCACCAGTGTGAGTTTTGACGTAGTAGATCGAATAGTGATCATATAGCGTGCATTCGTCGTAACCTACAGAGAAGTTCGTATATTTATAAAATTATATAACACGTCGTGTACAAAGCGGTTTAAATAAGGAGACGTCTATAGAAGATGGACAAAACTGCGTAATGAGAAGCGTTGTGATTTGTACTCCAATAATTATTAGTCTGCTGTAACGAAAGAGGAAGGTAATGGTCGCGCGTGCAGTACGCATGGGATAGATTACGTATGATATTTGGTTTGAAAACCCGAAACGAAGAATTTTTGCTCAGGAGTTACATCATGAATAAGAGGGTAGAAAAACAATCTTAAAGAAGTAGAGTAAGAGGGAAAAGTAATTTCACGTTTTTTCAGAATAGGGCCAGGTCGAGGATTCTTGTAAACACGGCAGTGGAAATTCAGGTTCATATAACTCACGAAATATTTCAACTACGATGAGGATATTCAATTACGAACAAGATCTCGGCGCCAGTGAGTTTGTTAGATGCTTGACTGGGAGTTGATGGTCATTCAGTTGATTAAAATTTGAATTTCACGGGGTCGTGTGTGGGCCTGAAGTTTCATCAGTATTATAATACAATTCCGAAGTAAGATCTGTACCGAACCACTTACGTCTGGGTCCTTGCCTTCAAAGTGTGTCTGTTCTTGTTCTATTCTTCGTCATATCCTTCAGCTTTCCAGCAGACAACCTCCGTAAGCCTGTTTCAGTGTCGCACGGTGGTCTGTAATTAAAAAAAGCAAGGTCATAAATCTCATCTTTATGTACGTACACAGAAGTAGTTATTGGCGGTTTTTTTTAACATTAGGCTTTTCAAATGAGGAATGATGAAATGGGCGAGGCATGTGACATGCACGGTGCAGAACAGAAATGCATGGAGGGTTGTCAAGAGGAAACCTTAAGGGAAGTGGCTGCTTGAAAGAGCTAGTTGTAGGTAGGAGGGTTACATTAAAATGAATCTCAGACAAGTAGAATTGGGGGTCATGAACGGGACTCCCCTATTTCATAATAGGGAAAATTTGGGTTGTGAATATGGTAATTCACTCTGGTTCCACGAAATGCGGGCAGTATCTAGACTACCTTAGATCCTGTTATCTTCTCAACAATAACTCTGCTTCATTGTGTTAGGTTTGTTTTCGAAGCTGCTACATTCGATGCTGAAATTATTGTGTCCATAACACCAAAAAGTAAAGGACAACAAAATAATGAAAACTACATACATTAGAGGTTGGTATATGTACACAGTATATACATAAACTGTAAGAAAGTATGTATGATATATATATATATCCATAAAGAGTTTTAGGTAGGCTTGTATGCATACAAAATGTAATCGGTAACTGTAAAATTATTTTTCAAGGTAAGAGGTTCCCACTGCAGTGGTGATGATGAAAACTCAAATCTTCTGGCATGCTGCGCCCTGTCGACGGGGAAATGTTTCAATGCATTTGAAAAGATTGCATTGCCTTCGCCTTCAGGGTCAAGCAGTTCAAGAAAAGTGGCCGCACAGAAATGAAGTCACTTTGCGACTGGTGTGCAATCTGTCAGTCGGTGGGTGTTCGTGTCGAGCCCCTTGATGGACCCACGACCAGACATTTTTCTGACTTGAATTTTGCAGTTTTGTCTTTATGGGTCGTCCCCTATGTCGAGAGGATGTGTCTGTATTTTGTCAAGTCTAAGTCCCTGTCAGCACTTACAAATTCTTTAAAAATATTCACGGTATTAATCTACGTTATAAATACCGTACACATGGTCTTATTAGTCGAGGATTCCACAGCAAATAATACCGCAACTTACTTAGCTTAAGTAACAACGGTCGTTTAATCACGTGGACGGTCGTAAACTTGACCGCCACAAAGTTCAAGCCACTTATACTTTATGTTTTGAACTTCGCCATGTACTGTATAAGAACAATATTATCTGTGTGATTTTGTGTGACCTTTCCTTGTCACCTGCATAATGTTGTGATGTACTCATAAACATGTGGAAATTTGGAAGCCAAATGCAAATCGCGAACGGACGCAAGTCTGGGAAATCTGTCAACTTGCGGAGAACCTCTTTTTTCGTGGGCTATTCAATTTCAGAAACAGTTTTCTATCGCAAATTCACAGGCACGGCAGGCGTAAGTCATTACAAAGCTAATAAATACTTTGAGGTGGGTTAATTTAACTTTAGTGCTTAGTCGCTCACTTCTGAATAGGATGTAGACTGTAATAAATGTCATAAGTCATTGGGTTTTTTTCGTTTGTACATGAATTATCCATGTAAACGGGGCACGCGGTGGCGCAGTTGGTTGAGGCACTGCGCTACAAGCCGATTCCCGATGGTGTCATTGGAATTTTTCATTGACATAATCCTTCCGCACTATGGCCTCTAACAGAAATGAGTACCAGGAATATTTCCTGGGAGGTAAAGGCGGCCGGTGCGTCGGGCTGACAACCCTGCCACCTTCATGTGCCGATTGTCTTGAAATCTGGGAGCCTCAACCTCCTGGAACCCTCAGGGCCTGTCCAGGCCTGTATTACAAAATGGATGTTCCATCTATTCAAGGTGCATTGCGTTCCGATCAGTTTGTTGTGTGCGACAGAAACTGACTGCCTGGGTCTTGTTCTCATTGCTGTTTATTTTCCAGAGCAGACCTCCACTGACGTAATGCCGCGTGCCGCTTTTCTGAGAACACAACTCTCTGTGCGATCTGCGGTATGTGTACACGTATCATAAGCAAAGAGTTCTACGTAAACATCTGGTGTTGGTGGGGCGTCACTTCTATACAGACTTTAGCATGAAACGGTGTGGTAACCGTGCTTATACTTAACTTATCGTAGATATACCGCACCCGGATGAAACTTTGTGTTTCCTGCTTGAAAGACAGGAGCTAATAAGCTTAACTGAACTTGCCGAAAATTTTAATTGGTCAGGATCACATTTTGTGTTAAAGACTTTTTCGATATTATTCACGAATATCGTAGTCGTAGGCATATCATAATTAAAGTTCTAGATCTCGCAATTCTTAAGTTTTATACACTGAAGTGTCGTGCTGTGGCCTGCATGAAAACCTAATTGTACTTTTGGAAAAATTTTACAATAGCTTGCTAGAATAGTTTGAATGTCGTAGGCAGGATCCTAATCGGACATAGATGTTAAGGAAATGTAAGATTCTCATCAGGCTTTGTTATGGTTATAAATTTGTTTCATTCCAAGGGGCCGGAAAATGCGATAGGCGCAATCAGTGGATAATTACGTGGGTTAGGCACTAGTATAGGACGCCGTCAGTGCCACAGACCTTTCTTAGTTTTGGCTATCTTATTACATTTTATAACTCACAGTGTGATATTCTTCCGGGGGGGATTGTTGTCTACAGCTTTGAGCTCAGCCCGCACGCTAGCCTTCACCCGCCGTTGACAGTGTTCATCACACGAGTTGTGAAGTGTTTATGGCAGTCAGCTCATGCCTTGGTGTTCTATAGACGGTGAAATGTAAGTCCTAAAGGAAAATACTTATCAGTTGGTGTCTTTCATCCAATCCCTCTTCAGAATACATTTTGCGATAGACCACGCAACCTGAGATGTGCCCTCAGTTTCCTGTTTTTGCTCCCTACCGTCAAAGTGCTGCTCCTCGAGTAATTCGCGTAACAGTTACAGTGACCCAGTTACAGTAATTAACTTTTTACACGTATTCCGGGTTCCGTGCTGTAATTTTCTCTGTTCATAGTTGATCCAGACTAGGTATATGTTCATTTAGATCCAAGAGGGTGACTGTACTTGTCGCCAGCCCGGTCCCAAAGCAATAGAAACTATGAAATCGCCGGCCGCTTTTTCGATTACCTCCTTTGAGTAAATTTGCACTCTAGGTGACACTTAGGAGGCAGGGCTTCGAAACCGCTCCATATCTGTAGATTTTTTAAACAGCGTTCAAACGGTATTGTCGGTGTCGAATGAACGATTATGGAGCGTCGGTTCACTGATAATGACAGGGGAAACCCGAAGTACTGGGGAAAATCCTGTTCCATTGTTACTTTGTCCACCACAAATGACACAAGGAGACAAAGAGAGAAACAAGAAAACTAAAACCAAAAAAAAATGATGACAAATAAAAACGAAGGCAGCAAGCGACTGTAGATTAAGACTTTCTGGCAATTGTTAACAGCAATAATAAATATCTTCGGTGTAGACATGGAGTTTTCGGAATAATTTTAATTTTCAACGACGTTATTGTTTTTACATTGGATGCAGGAGTGCTAAGACATACCGACATCGAGAAATTCTGTGCTTTTTTGCGCTACGTGGAGAACTTTCTGGGGATCCCAGCGCAAATTACGTGTTTGTCCAACTCTCCACTCTGGCTGTTACAGAGCTCAAACTAATGCCCCCACCCCCCTTCCCCTCCATCAAACCATACCTCACCAGAAGCACGACTTTTTGTTGCTGCCGTGCTGCTAACGTACAGCTGAGGGCGACAAAGGTCAGAACTGCAAAGTTAAATTGCCTCAATTTCGAATCGATAAAGAGCAACTCACCTTTGAAAGACAGTTCTTATACTTTTATGTCTATTTTATCTTTATGGTTAATTCTATCTTAATTTGTTGACAAAATAATGTTATTTATAGTTAAATTTTGTGTTCCTGGAGGCAGATGTGGCCCAAAATGCAGCCGAGCTCCCCCAACAGACTTTAAATGTACTTACGTCCTTGCTTCATTGAATATAACAATAAGTCATTATTCATAAATTTTTATATCGGCTAGATGTTAAACCGAAAAAGGAAATATTATTGCCGTATTTACTGAGCCTCAGCGTAACTGCAACGTTTTTGTAGCGTTACTGAGAAACGAGTGATAGGAATTGAGAGTTCTGAAGATGTGGAAGGTAGGAGTCACTGTAAAGAGACGTTTAAAAATATGCTGGGAGGGACTGAGGAAGCTCCAGCAACATAAAAATGCGGATAGTTTATCATCTCTTCAGCTACCTTAGAACCATGACTGGCATTCTTTGCCAGTCAGTGAGTCTGTTTACGAAGATTCAAGTCATCTGGGATATGATGGCGTGTTGATTGTTAAAACGTTACCTGTCAAAATCGTGTTAGGCCTGTGTCCCAGAAGGCTTAAATCTTCATCAACACTGGTGTGAGAAATTCAAATCTCGCAATAAGCCTCTTTGACTAATTCCTCTAGAATTTCATGGAAACCTCTGGAGCCCGTCAAGAATGCCATATTTCTAGGTACGATATTAAAGTTATGTTTTTAGGCTTGTTAGCAAAGTAGTTCCGAAAAGCGACTATGAGTTTCGTGACGTCCGTCCGTCCGTCCGTCCGTCTATCCGTGTGTTCTTCTGTCCTCATTGAAGAGCGCGACTGTCGCTGGAAGGATTTTCATGACAATTCATACTTGAAATTTTAAAAAATGTTGACATAAGCCAGCTTTTAAGTGAGAAGTGAGGACAGTCAATCGCAACTACGTTTGATGGTATCTTGCTGCATAATTTACTGCGACATGTTTCGGCCTCTTTCAAAGAGCCATCATCATGCAGTGTAAAATGAACAATGAACGATTATCACATACTCCATATTAAATTATTTATTTTCAGTGTATTTGAGATCTCAACCTTCACAGTGTTACTGGTGGTTAGAAAGTCGAAACTAGACACAAACAGGAAATAACATATCTTGAGATATATTGAGAACATTATCTAGTACTTCCGATGTGCAAGCGTAACATCATCTATGCTAAATTGACCTCCAGGCGAACAATTTCTTATTTAATTGGAATAGGATCCCAGATGCAGAAGTTTAATTTCCATACACATAGTTATTTTCTTCATTTTTTATTTAATGTTTATTATATTGTAATATTACGCAGATCTAGTATACCCTCGTAACTACTAAGCTACCTTTCCACCCGCTACATTTGCTGCCCAGACCCGAATCTTGCGGGACACTGAGACAGAACTCTTTAAAAACTCATTAAACCGGGAATGTCCCGAGAAAATCGTGTTAAATGGGGTCCCTAAGCATATGCCTATATTAGTAAGATCTATAAGTATTTAGCTCTCTTTAATGCGCCAAATAACAGCAGATAGACTGCTCGTTCATTAATTATATAATTTGGACTTCTTGTTAATTATCAACTAACAGCGATGAAGTACTTTTGAATTTAGTGTTTGTTCCGTGTAAGGGAACCTTTCTCCGTAGTTGGTGAAGGTATTTACTTACACGGACCATCTTCAAGTGAATATGCGTGCTACATATTTACTGTATACTTTTACAGTTTTGTAATCTCTGTGGACTCCATGACTCCTTAGAGCAAGACAATTCTTGAGAAGCTAAGTCTCTCGTCCAGTCAAGAAATTCTTCAACTTCTAAAGAAAACGAATGATTATTACCGTGTAAGTCTCCGGGTTGGGCCGTGCCATGGCTCAGGCGGTTAGTCGCCGGCCTGTCACCGCGGAGGCCCGGGTTCGATACCGGGTCAGTCCATGTGAAATTTGTGGTGGACAAAGTGGCACTAGGACAGGTTTTTCCCCAAGTACTTCGGGTTTTCCCTGTCAATTGCATTCCACCGGTACTCCATTACTTGAAAAAACGGAAAGAACTAATCATCTTCATCACAGGGTTGCACAATAAGCCTCAAGGCTGAGGTGCGTCCGTAGGATCTGCTGCGGGGCCCTTCACCATAAAAAAAGTTACGGGTTTCCATGGCTGACGTTACTCAGATGGCCGTGTTTGGGATTCTTACACCGTATAGTAGGTCAATACTGAAGCAGCATTCGGAAGTAAATTTAGTCACGTTTTTCCGAAAGTCGGAACAAACCCACCGTAATACACATTCTGAAAACTCAGACGTTTAAAATTTCGTATCATTAGTGGGTTCACAAGAGCGCGTCAGTGGTCCCTGTCCTGAGCCGATGAATCCAGTTCTTTTGCCATGCGTTGAAATGCCATAACGCCTTAACATTAACCTCAATTTCACGCAATGAACTCCGCTTTTATAAATAAGTATTTGCAGAGAATAAATATTACTTTTGTAACGGCAAAAAGTTCCCTGCTCAGTGCCAAAATAGTCGAGTCATTGAGTAACAGTATTTCCATTAGATCTACGTAAACGTAAATCTAAAGATGTTAATATACGCTGGTCTCTCGGTAAACCGGACCCCGGAAATTCGGCTCCGCGGCTAGTCCGGACAATTTTGGGCCAACTTTAGCCCTCTCTTTCCCCTGGGTGACGGGATCACCGAGGGGAAACCTGAGACAAATCCATACTTTGAGACTGGTGGCGTGGGTGAAGTGGAACTCGAGTGTCGTAGCTCTCTTCCTGTCTTATTTTGCCATTATAGTGAACTGATATCGACAAAATGGTCAAATTATTATTATTATTATTATTATTATCATTATCATCATCATCATCATTATCATCACATCATCATCATTTTTGTGCTGGCCTTATAATAGGCACTTGCCTGTTAAGCCTGAACGTTAATGAAAACCCTTTGAATTGAACTGAATTGAATTATATAATGGTAGGTGCAGTATGTACGCTTTAAGGAGTTATACTTTAGGTTTGAGAGATTAATTGTTTTATGTTACCTATACCACTGAGTTTCCCCTCGGTGGTCCGGATTCCCGGGTAATCCAGACCACTCCTGCCCTATATATTCCGAATGACCCAGGGACTACTGTATTAATTAAGCCTCACGCCATGAAGGCATAGGGGGAAGTGGAGGTATAGCCCCACGCGTTCTTAACCTCGCTTCACCCTTCGGCCCCTTAACCCCAGGGAAATTTGACCGAATACCCATTGAATAAGAGGCCGGGAGGGCCCCTGATGCGGTGTGGACAATTTGTAGAAGATAGCCCTATTTCTTGGCCTTTCAACCCTTGGCCGAGTGGCAATGCTGACTGAGTTATCCGATTTCCACTATTACGTCTGGTGTAGAAGAAATTCCACTTCCAAAATTAGGTTGTTAATTTAACATTTTTACTTTTAGTTCTAATGTATTAACAGGCCTTAATAGACAGACTAATCAGTGAACTTAGCCACAAATCCACTCACCCACTCACCTGATTCACACTGAGCTTTTGTGTTCAGTGCTTTTTATTTGAGAGATTGTGACTTCTAATTCCGGTTCGATGGGCCAATAACCTTCCCAAATATTTCGTGAATTCCTCAGTCGCCTAAGTAAGATACTGTTATCAGTGGCGTAGCTAGGTTTTTTGGCGCGGGGCGAGTAATCACAATGGCCGCCGTACAGTAAGTTATGAAGTTTAAAATAATTACAAGTATTTATTGAATTTCTTGTTTAATTTCACACAATATTTTAAAAATTGTTGAAAACAGAAAATCAATTTTTTATTTAAAGTAATTATTTTTCAGCCCACTATGCTGCCCCTTGGACTGTCTTGCACGGGGCGGCCCCCCCCCACTTTCCCAGCTACGCCCCTGTTATAGTACATGAAAATTTGCCGTGATGACTTCCTTAAATATTCTTTGCAACTCATAATAAATACAGGGATCCACCAATTAATATTGTTGAACTAATACAAAAATTTGGTTAACCTGTTAAAGCCTAGCTGTTCCTGTATGTAACACTAAGTTCAAAGTCATAAAATTCTATAATCTGCCCACAGATTAAATTTTTGTGTTTTCTATGTAACTTAGCACAAACAGCGACTTTTGCCGTGTACAACATTAACTGACTGGTTTTTGTAACGGACATGGAGAGTGTTTACTGCGCGGTACGAACTGTTTCGTTAAATAGAACGGATTATGTTTGGCCCTTAAAAGGTTAAATAACCGAAAAGCTAATTGTTATTCATGGTTCACTAATACGTATCATACTACGATATTCGACGCTTCGTCAGCAGTTCAAATAGTGTTCTAAAGTAAGTAACTATTTTCTGTTGCTGGCTAACTGGCATGTAAGTAAGCCTGCATGTGTTCAGAAAGCACATAAAACTATTACGTAACAGTCACATGTCTCCCACCTGTTTTTCCTGAACGCAGATTGTTGACACCTTACAGTCACGATGTTCAGGAGTCGACTGATGTCTAGGCCGACGTTCTGCGTCGAATGAGGCGTCACTACCAATACACCTCAGTTCTGCCAACTGGCAACCCCAGGGTGGGGCTATTCACACGCTCGCACATGCGGAAATTTCTGTTTTCTACTTTTAGTTATGGGCAATTGCTTCAATTGGCCTAAATACGCACATTATACCGCTTTTATTCTTTCCTTTATGGTTTATTCAGTGACAGTGTTAATATTTAGATTGTAATAAGAGATGGCATGCATATGGGACATTAATGGAATTGTAATTGGCAGAGGAAAAAAGGATATACCGCAAAAAAATTGTCTCTTGCCTTATATCTCAATGTATAAACTGAATGACTTGGATGGACAAACAAAACGCTCTTGTTTCATAAAAAAATTCAAAAATGAACTGCAGGTTCTTAATTTTCGGTGAATGGCGTTCCTATAGAAAGACAAAGTAGGCAGGTTTCTTCTTCCACCCTCCAGCATATTTTACCTCTGAACACGTTGCAAGAAACTATATGAAATTTGGTTTGCAGAGAGGAACGCAAAAGATGTTGGCTAAACTTTTACTGGTCCGATGCCTCTATATTTCACTGTTTTAATTTTGTGGCTTTACTCAAAGGACTCAACGTAACACAAATCAAAAGCCTAATGGACTTCATAGACAAATAGATAGATAGAAAGATAGATGGATGAATGGATGGATGGATGGATGGATGGATGGATGGACTGTCAGGTAGGCAGGCAGGCAGAGGCACAGATAGACAGACAGCCAGACAGGTAAGTAGGTAGTTAGTAGTTAGATATATAGACAGACAAATAGATAGATAAATAAATAGATAGATGAATGGATAGATAGGTAGATAGATAAATAGATAGATAGGTAGATATATATCTATGGAGATAGATAGATAGATAGACAGACAGACAAAGAGAGGTATGCTTTTTTTAACGACGCTCTTCTTTGCTACGATTTTATGGCGTCGACTGTAGTTGAATGAAATGTGAATTTTGAATAGCTTCATTTTCAAAACCGTCCTGTCTCATGGATAAAGATGTAACTTAATTCACCTCTTTAACGAAGAAACAAGAGCAGAAACGTCGGTACGAAAGGAATAAATGAAAAGTAAGTAAAGATTTGCAGGATAAGTCTCGAAAGAAATAATTTCCTTTTGAATGCCTAGGTGTGTTTTTCACTAGTAATGTTAACTAATAGTCGAAAAGGCATTAGTAATTTGGGATTGATCGAACTGGATAGCTCCAAAATATGAAACGGGTATATTATGTATGTTTTACGGTGACGTTCCACGAAAAATGTAAATATTCGCCCCATCTGTATATGGTAAACTCAGGCAGAGTTGTGATATTGTGTAATTTGTAGGTTGATAACAATATTTCGAATTAAGTTGGTGCCCCATTTTCAGGAGTCACAGAGCAGTTGTAGCTCCGTTCGACCTTTGTAGAGGAAATAATTTCGATGGTAAAATGTAAAGCAAAATAGAGAAAGCAATTCTGAGTGTACTTGTCAATGGTACATGCTTAACCCAGGCATCTTTCAGTTCCCTTTCTGCGTGATCATTAAACTGCCTTAAGAAAATGGGTCTGTGTGTGAGTAAAAATATGTACTATTTATTTACTTCAATTCCGCTTCATTGAGCAAGATAATTCAAACGGTTTTCATAAGTACGCGGTTTGATTTTATCTGTGGTGTGTGCTAATCTGGAGGATTGTTTTTGTGGATATCCTTATTTCTCCATGATGATATCTTAAAAAACACAACAACCACTTCCATGCCTCTTCCTGTTCGCCAAATGTGTGCTTCTTCTTTTCTTATTCGGCGCCATAAACCCTCTGCAGCCCATAAAGCGTATTTAAATAAGTAATAATATATAATTATACATTATTTTCTTCAATTATTCTTGTAAAAGGCAGTAAATTTCAATTTCTTCCGCACCTAAGAACAGTTCGTGGATGAAACAATAACCCTAAAATCCAACCTCAAATAGCATATCCCCGATGGCCAAAGCATTGACTTCTTTCGACTGATTTTTCTTCTTCTTCTTCTTTTTCTTCTGCTTTCTCTGTAGTTACAAAGTGGAAGGTCCATTTCGGTTCCTCCACAGGTTACAATGGATTGAGAATGTATGTGAACAAAATGCTCTATGAAAATATTTGCTCCTAAGAGAGAGGAAGTAACAAGAGAATGGAGCCGGTTGCATGCATAATTAAAAGCCCCATAATTTGTACCCTTCGCCAAATCTTATTAGGGTAATCAAGTCAGAGAGAATGAGATGGATGGGACATGGGGAAATGAGAAACTAGTACACTTTAATTGGAATACCTGAGGGAACGAGACCGTTTGTAATATCTCGGCGTACATGGGGGGGGGGGGGGCAGCATGAAAATGAACGTTAAGGAAATAAAATGTGATGTGCAAACTGGATTCAGCTGGCTCACCCTTGGGTTCCATTAGAGGTGGGGAATATCGTGGCTTATTTGAGCGACAACCATACACTGAATGTCTGCTCCGTGGAGTTAGGCGCCATTCACGTGTCTTTTCACCGTCGTTACTTTTTATAATTTTATTTATGTGTGTACTTTTGTTTCAGTCTGAAGTATTTTCGTTATATATGCAGTTTTTTGCTCCTCCTGCATATGGGCTGGGTACTTTCAAACGCAATTTGATGTTGGACTTCCCATCTAAATACTTTTAAACCTGTGTCGGTTTTCCCCTTTGGAGCAAACGTGTGTCATTTTGGTGACAGTCTTCTTGCATTGTTCATCCCATTGTTTATTTGTAATTTACACTTGTGTCCCAATTTTTACGTCTTGTAACCTCTCTTTAAATTATTTTCAGCGCGATCTGAAAAATCGCATCGTGGATTTTCTTTCTTCTTTATTCATTATTTTTAACTTCTTATATTTTACGTTCAAAACACAAATTTACATGTAATTGAAGTAGCTAAATCTTTAGATTTCATTACTAATATCCCTTTCCTTCGACTTTACTCTTCCGTAAGTGAGGTTTCAATCACGGTCTGTGAGATGTTTAGAATGCCAGGATTGACCGAGTTTCGCTTACGAACACACTTCACAAAAGCTCACACTCTCAGGCAATATCTGTGACGTGCCCTGACACGTACTTTCTGTCATGTTATAACATCATGTCAAGACATGTATCTTACACTGCGTTGCCTCATATAATGTCATAGTTACAGGGAAATGTAATTACAGGGTTTGCATACGATAATCCGAAGTTTATGCCTATTCCAAGCGGGTAAGTTTGTACGTAAAAAGGTGAACATCTGCCATTGACGTACTACTCCCCTTATTGTTATGCAGTTCTGTTTACAAGAAATCTGCCCTCTGGAGATGATCAGTGTTCATTCTGTCATGAACAAACCCATCTTACCTGCTTCTGAAAGTTTTATCTCATAAAATGTATCTTTGTTTGTTACTCAGAAATATTATACAACCCGAAAGGAAGAGAAAACTTGGAAAGTTTATGCGTAGTCTATGCGTAGATATTAAAATGAATCCTGAGGAAATAGGGTAGGAGACTTTGAACTGGATATATGTGGCTCTTTTTGGGGTCTAGTAGGGGGTTTTTGTCAACAGGGTTACTAATATTATGGTTCCATAAAGCTCGAAATGTTTTAACCACCTGAGCGGCTGTCAGGTTCTGTAGAAGGAGTGTGCTGTGTTTCTGTATTTCTACACTGAATTAGATAGACATACGGCTGAGCTCCTATTCTGTTAACATAGATTCCCAGTAGGCTCAGCCATCCTTTGTTTGTTTCTCGTACCGCGAATATAAACGAAAATAATGCTAATGTCTCCTTAGAATTTATTTTGCACTGCATTTTGATTCCTCTTAAAATGGCTGAGTATTTATGCTGTGTATTTTTATAAATCGGTAATTTAACCCATTAAGGACGAAACTTAATCCGTTTTATTTAAAGGACCCAGGTCGTACCGTGCAGTAAACACTCTCCATCTCTGTTATAAACACCAATCAGTTAATGCTGTATAGGGCAAAAGTCACTGTTTGTTTTGAGATCCATACAGAACACATAACTGCACTCTGCGGACAGAACGTGGAACTGTTGAATGTTAAACCGGGTGATAGGTACAGTAACCGTTAGGCTTTAAAAGGTTAATAGCAGGGCAAAAGCGGCAGAATTGTTAAATGTTCATATTTTCTAACTTGTTATCGATGGGAGTCACAAGTAATTGCCTTTAAATATCAATAAATGATAGGGAAATATATTTTCATTGATATTAAACACGAAGTAATGGGGCCTACATATCATTGACATTGTAAGCAAGAAAAGTGGCTCGCAACATGCACAAAGTTATAAGATTTTCCAAAATGACGGGATGTATGCATACTCGCTTTGAGTTTCAATACGACTACACTGAGCATAAAAAGGGCAAGCGAGCATTTGGACATAATAAAATCGTGTTCATATAAGCACAACCTCTATCCTATACATAACTTAAATTTAATTATATCGCCTCGTTTCGCCGGTCTAATAAGCGATAGCTTTCCAAGAGTTTCCGCATAAAATTTATGCATGCAATGTGTCTTCGCATACACATATCGAACCCATCCTAAGCACCTTGGTTTTAATACGGTAACGATAGTAATTTGACCTTACATATTACGAAATCACTAGTTGAGTAATTTATACAATGTGTTTTTACTAATCCTGTTTGCGTCTCATATTGCATAGCAGCTATTACTATAGAGAGTATTAACAGGCTGATCCTTTTAATGGAAGTTATTTGCGTTCCTTTGGATAAAAGAAAAGTTTGTAAGGTATTAATTAGTTCAGCATCACGATACACAGATTCAAAATATCTGTTTGCCGTCATGGGAAAATGTCACTCAAACGCAGCCAAACAGTAACCACAGGCCCTGTACCATGGACTTAATTAGCTTCCTAATTGGTTAGATATGTAACGTGATGACGTCACGGTGATTAAATGCAGTAAAATCCTCTCGGGCGATCAGCCGTGTCAAAGTTAGATGTTTCGCCAGCTAGGCAGTTATTCATTCTGTTAGTGTGTTATTTATTTGACTAGTAATTCAGTCACTTAGTAACGTGATTACATCAACAGTCTTTATACCTTGTAGTTTGTAGAGTTTCAAAGTGACAGGCGCTTGGAAAAGCTATTTGAATTAAAGAGCCTACGCTGTTCAGTTTTATAGCCTTCATGGGTAATAGAACTTGGAGTTGTGCAAGCCTTGTTAGTTAACAGAAGAGACTGAACATGTGTTACTGTTTGTTTAAATACATTGCTTGTAATGGTGTGAACTATTTGCATGTGAATGTATACGTGCTGTGTCGTTCAAGTATATTAACTTCCTATGTTTTTAATTCTGTAATAACCTATAAGCCCCTTTTATGTTCTGGAAGCAAGTTGCTAAATGAGAGTTTGTCGCCGACGCAGAACGCTGGAGAAAATAAAAAGTTCTGTTATAGGACTTAGGAAAGCAGCAAAAGCAGAGTTACCATAGCGACGAATTTCGAGCGTCAGCATGTGTGGACTCTTTTTATTCTGGTGGGGTGAGAATGTTCAATGATACTGACAGGAGAAAACCAAAGCATGCGGAAAAAGGCCTGTACCATTGCACACTTTGTCCATCACAGAGCACACACGGACTGCCTTGGGACTGAATCCGAACCGCCGCGTTGAGAAACCGGCGACCAACAGCCTGATCTATGATACTGTCGTTAGAGCTCACCGCGTAAGGCAACACGGCAACCCAACAAGTGTGCGCGCAAAGCAGAAAGGCCGTGCCCCTGCACATGCGCTCAGTATCATGAAAGGGAAGGTTGTAAATGACCTGGAATTTGTTACGCGATGTAAGATGACGATCTTGTATCCACAATAAAATAAATATTTGAAACATGTCGATTGGTAGCATTATGTATGTTTGAGTTTAATGCTTGTATTGGCAGTGATAAACAATAACTGTGTCGCAGCGGGCTCCGTATACGCCCGATGTCGTCTTGGTATTCAACCCCGTCTGTGCTCTTGACAGATAGTACCCGGAACGTGAAGCTGATCACTCACATCGTTAAGAATGCGTAGAGCTGTACATCGACTGTCGCATATAACTTCATGCCTAGTGCTTAAGTAACCCCAGGCACGACTTTATCTTTACGGGCAGTGAAATAAGCGAGACACATTTCTCACTTTCAGGAGGAAAGGGATCAGAATTTCGAGTTTCTTTCCAGGCCTATATACCTCTGCAGCTGACATCGCCGGCGCAGTCTTGGTTGTGGGAGAGTGGCCTGCTGTTAGTAGATCAAACGAAACCATAGAGGAAATTTGATGCTCGTGCATTCGCCTTCCTGCTCTGTTCTATTCTCTTTACTAGTATTTAACGTAACGTATCTTGTGCACATGTCTCTGCTATTTTCCTCTTACCCTATGAAATCATCTTTCCAACTCAGTAAAAACGAAGATGCGTGTTTTGCATATTTTATATCTATAAAATGGGACTGGATTACCTTACTGTCGATACAGTCACCTAGTAAATATTTAAAGTGGCAAGACCTGCCCACAATAAATACCTAAAGGCGAAACACGGTCGTTTTATATTTACTTTCTTCCTACGAAGTAGAAAAAAATCGTTTTATAGCATCACTATATTGTCTAGGAAGATTACTGTCTACTGGAATATGATGCCGTGCTGACTACGCGGTGTTACGTGCCAGAAGGCATTGTTCTTCCTATTCATGGCACTGAGAACGTCAAACTTCACACTGACTTTCACTAAACTTCCTATCAATATTGCGTCATTGGACGACACCTCAACGCCGTAATTCTTAATTCCCTACAATTAGTAATAATAATAATATGGCTGAAGCGCAAACTTGTAAGGCGACAGTGACAATAGCGCAACAGGTTCTTATGTATAGGTTCTAGAATTATATGAGGCAACTTGTACCTTGGAAAGAATATACTACTTTCTTGTAAAGAAAATAGTACTTTGTAGAATGCGAAATAACAAGATATGGGACAGGAGAACATTTACTTAGATTTCGGTATAATGGTGATTACTGGACCTTGAAAAGTGAAAATTGATACGGCGATAGATCACGAACACACCTAGATATCGCATAAGGCGATATCTAGGTGTGTTTTGGGTTGTAAGGATGGAGTGGAACAACTTCACATGCGATGTTCTCTGTCGCAGCTGAATTGGCAGAACTGGTGTGCGGTCAGGCGCAACTCAAACATATAATATTCTCATTGACACTAGTTAAGCCAATGTTTAACATTTCCGCTACGGGCCTCTGACGGATTAGGCGATTTTCTTAAATAAATTCGTCGACTTTGCATCTTCAAATCGTGAGTTGAGGTCACATTACTTCCAGACCAAATTTCCAATACTGTGCCTCGATTTTCTCACTCAACAGCGCAGAGCAGCTATGTTCACAGTATATTCACCATAAAACGCCAAACATTCCTGGTTAAGTCCGATGGGAATTCCACCTTCTTGCGTCAAAAACTCAATAACTGCTCGCTCTGTGATGTTCTTCGAAACGGATGAAAACGAGCCATCCATTTTGAACCGAATGCAACGTAAGTCACTATGTTTACCAAGCCGTACCCCATGGCAAACTGAAGCTCAAGGAACCACGAACAAGTTGGGACAACTTCCACTGCAGGACCACACCGCTTGCGCAAGATACCTTCGCGGAGGCATTACTTTCCCAACGCCCCTCGTATAATACAGTGGAACCTCCTGCTTATAACGGAACCGCAAGGGACGGGAATTTTTTTCCGTTACAGAGAAGTCCGTTTAATGCAGGTAATTGAAATCTGGAAGAGCATTCTGCTACAGCTTCTTCACACACATCGCCAGCTTCACCATAGACTTCATTCAGCACAATTTGATGTATCTTTCTGAAACTTTCTTACCAGCCATTACATACTCTAAATTCAATTTTCCCCGGCTTTTCAGTTACATATTTGCATGTTCCTCTACCGTTGTTCCAGATGTTGGAAGGTTTCTGGCCCTCGCACTTACAACCACTCCCACACAATCCCATTGCTGTATTAATTTCCAGTTTTCCTTAGTTTCAATTTCACTTAACTATTACTACAATTTAGCTACAGGTTTTTTATTTCCGATTTGGCTTTTAATGTCATACACTTCGAGTTTTCTCAACGTTAACCTATGCCACGTATTGTTTAACTGTCAGCTTGTCTTTTTCACAAACTTTAATCACTTTTACTTTTGTGTGAGCTAATTCACTCCTCTTTTCTTTAGAAGGTCACGAGTACAAATAAATTAAAAGGTAAAAGTCTTTGGATGTCTCACCATTAATGGCATATTTGTCCTTTTCTTTTGGGGATAAAACATTCCGCCAGCAATTCTTATTGTACTGTTTAGGTTGGAACTTGCAAACATTGAAGACATGACACTGTTTGTGATGCGAAGGATGTTAGGTTTGAATAAAATGTTCTCGGGCTAGCAGCCGCTTCAGTTTGCTTAATGGAGAGTAAGCCACCGTTTCGAGGACCATCTCCGCCCTCGTCATCAGGGAACTGACTACCTGTGAAATCTGTCCGCGTCGTGATATGCCTGTTCTCTACAGCTGGTGGCGAGACAGGTGGGGGTTGGTGGGTGGAGTCAAGTACCTGCCCCTGTTGGGTCCTTCTCTTACGTTCGTTAGCATGTTGGTTACAGGCGACCAGGCCTGGCACAGTATGAAGCCAACGTCTCTGTTAAAATTATTTTTGTTCAGGTGTATTTCAGTTGCTTCCTTTACCAGGCGGTCCACGTATTTTGAATTTCTGTCTAATATTGATGTGACACTGAAATCGATGCAATGACCCGTGCTGATGCTATGTTCTACCACTGCTGATTTTTCGGGTTGATGCACACGTATGCATCTCTGGTGTTCTTTGCACCTCGCTTCGAAAGTCCTTCCGGTCTGTCCTCCATACACTTTCCCACACTCACACGGAATCCGATACACGCCCGGGACCTAAAGTTCTAAGCTGTCCTTGGCAGACCTCAGCATCTGTGCGGTTTTCCTTTTTGAGACGTGAATCGTTCTGATATTATGTCTCCTCAGAGGTCTACCGATTTTATTGCTGATGGTGTGATGAAACGTTGTCATGGCTGTATTAGCCACCCTAGTCCGACGGGCTCGCACGCTATGTGACGCGGCAAGCCTCGGGGGAGGAGCTACAGTACCTGAAGCATGTCTTTAAACAAAACGGTTACAGTCACAGTGATATCAGACGAGCACTACAACAAAACATGGAACCGAAGCTTAAAAAAAAAAAAGGCCACGGGTACCGCCACCTGACTCGCCACAGCTATAGCGGACAGGCATGTCACGACGCGGATTAAGGAATCATGTATACCAGCGACTCAAAAGAAACCGCATCATTTTAGGCTTTAAGACTACTGTAACATAATGCAACTGTACCTGTACGGTAAAGGCATCTACCTAACAACCTAACCTAAAAATCTTCAGATTCTCATCCAAGAACACAAAGTGAAATCATGACTGCAATGAATAGTAATTTCAAAAGACATTTACGTATGGTGAAGCCACATGAATGCCTATATACATAGTGTTTCAGGAAAAATCTGCCACACTTCAGGAGAAGGTTCCTTTGGTTAATTTACATAGATGTAATCAAACGTACCTATATCAAAGTTAAACGGGCACGGAGATAATAAAGCCACAAATAGCGGTCTTGTTGCATTACCTGTTTAATGTTGTGTGTTATCTGTACACTGTGAAAGTCCGACCTTGAGCCGACAGCCACTACAAGCCATACGCAGGCCAGTAAAGTACTTGGAACCCTAAGCACAAATTTCATAAAACTAATGCGAGTTCTTCTTGCTTAATTACATATTTTTAAGTCACTCAGATATTAAACAGATGTGAAGTACAGCTGTCAACGTTACAGGAACTGCGAGTTACTGCTCGTTTTAATATGTATTGGTAATTAATAAATGTATAAGAGTTCTCATTCTTTAAAACTTAGCTCCCCATGATCTCCATAACGGTTGAACTTCAGGTATAGGTGCTTTAGGTTATATTGCTGTAATTTAACTCAAGAAAGATTCTCTCAATGTACGACTGATTCCTCCTGAAACATCTTGTATAAATCTGCAAAAAACATAAGAAACCCTCTCATGAAACTCTCAAAATATAGTGTCACTAATTCTGCAGTCACTTTGTAACAGTTTATGATGGCATGATGGTTCCGGGTGCGCACCCAGCATTTTTCCTTGGGGGTGGGGGAGGTGGCTGACCCTGAGGCTATATATAATTTATGTTTGATTTTAAAAATTATGTTATAAAAATCATGTTGTAAGTACAACATAACACTCTCTGCAACTGTGTTTATATGCATACAAATATGACTACATGTTCCATGACTCAATCACAGTGTCCTATCTTCTAGATTTTTTAAATTTTGTCAATTTATTTTTCAAAATTCTAATGTACTAGTCATCAGCCGATTTCAGTGGCTGATTTCGGCTGAAGGGGAAATCACGTAAAACTTTTAATATCATAATATGTACAGAATCTGTGTTTTTTAAATTTCGGCTTTGGGGGTTTGGGGGACGGCTACAGCCCGGCAACCCCCCCCCCCCCTTGGGTGCGCCCCTGGATGTTTCCTTAAAGAGTCAAGTCTTCTTGGATGTTAAAAAGCGTCAACTGGTAAAAGGTTGCCATTTACGAGTTGAATTGATGTCACATCCATCAAGACTTGATCCTTCAGCAACACTGCCGTGAGAATCGCAAACGTCATTTGATGGCTCCAATTTCACATACATTAAGTGTAGTTCCATACCATGAAGTTATTAATTACACACATTAACAAAGGTGAATCAGTTAAAAATATGTCAGAGATCAGGTTACATGGGAGTACACAAAACAGACTTCACATTATCATCTTTGTTCTAGGTGAAATCTGTTATTTAAGATTTTGGTCTCTACTTCAGAATTGCTTTACAGATTCACTGTGATCACAATTGACACCACAAGGTTCTCAGGGTGGAACATTGTTGCAGATACACGATGAAGCTCAGATGGTTGATGTACCCTGTGGCAGAGAATTCTCAGAGATATATTCAAGTATAAACATGTAGCATTATTGTACATGACTGCTCAACACTGAAGAGGAGCACACTACAATCCTTTGAAACATCAGGACCTACCTGTCAACACAAGGTAACATCCCAGAAGACTTCAGTCTTCAGCAACATTGCTGTGAGAACCTTAAATCTTGCAAAGCTTTATTATGTTTGAGAAGTGTTTAGAATGATGTGGTTCTATGTTTTGCTTGTATTTACATTGTGCATGTAACTGATGACTTTATTGTGCTTGCATCATTCCCAGGGCCGGGATAGCATAGTCAGTATTACGACTTGGTTGGACTTGACTGGATGGTTTGGGGTTCAAACCACAGTGGGGCCAAGAGATTTTCTCTTTTCCATACCCACCCAGACTGGCCCCGGGCCCACTCAGCCGCCTCTACAATGGCCACTGGGACTCTTTCCTGGGAGTAAAGTTAACTACTCATCCCCATCCAGCGCCAAGGTTAAGAATGAGTAGAGCTATACCCTTGTTTCCCTTCTGTGCCTCCTGTGGCATATTATGAGGTGTCCTTTACTTCATTCCCATGCTGAACCTTGTGACATCCTGACATCATTAGCAGCTTGGTTTGGTACGATACCATCTAATTTAACAAAACTGAACATGTATCACAAGAATCAGAGCTATAATACTTACCCTCCTTCCCACACTTGCCTCCAGAAAGGCAGTTAGGTCATAAAGAGAAACTTAAAGTGTAAACAACACGCCAAAATACAAGGTGTTTAAGTCAGTTTCCTAACAGAACATTATTCTTTGTGCGGAAGGGTTCACTTGTTCTCGAGACTTCAAATTCAAGTCTGCTGTATTTCTTTCTTAATATATTTTCCGTTTAAAAGCAATGATGTATTTTTATCTCTGGGGCATTTAAGATAATGCCGTAAATAAAATGTTCGTACCACACATGTCATTGCGCGCGGCCCCTCGAAGCGCTGTCTTCACCACTGGCAGCACGATACTCGTGACGACTAAAATCGTCCGTGCACTTCTGTTATTGCAGGTAATCTTTATACGTTTACCATCACCAGAGGACCCTCTTACTTTTTGTCTCCAAATAGGTTGAGGACAGGGTTACCACACGTCCTCTTTCTCCTGAACGTGTCCTCTTATTGAGACATGAAACTTACGTCAGGCGATTTTTTTTCGAAGGCGAAATTCTCCGGTCTTGTCACAAAGAAAAATGGGAATATGTCCACCTTGAAGAAAACTGATTTTTTTTTTCATTTTAAAATCACAGTAAAGTTCAGAAGCTAAAGTGGCTGTCGTTTAGAGAGAAAGGTTGACTCTTTTAACTCAATAAAAATCGGGGTAGGTAGTGTCGGAGTCACTACCGCTGAGGTTTTTGGCGGAAAACGTCTTACCCAGGCGGTGTTGTCGGGGCGGGGTGTTTGTAGGGTTGGTAAGAAAGAAATGAGCGCAAGGAACTTGCATTTCTTTTATTACATTTATTTCTGACAATGCTGACTAATTTGTAAAATTTTGTTGAAGACAGGACAATGGTACGAGTAGTACGATATGTAAGACTTACTTGCTACACTCATATCTCTAGAGAACGTTAAGTCTATCGTGGTATTCTTTAAAGTTGTGAAGTCAGTTGGATCCGTGGCCAACACCAATCTGAACTTGTCGTTCAGAAACTGTTTCAGACGTTCGCTCGACGCCTCAATGTTAAAGTCCCGGTGAGCAGAAGCGGTATGTTGGGATCGCAGGGCCAGTCGCTAACTATTGTTCTGACATGCTCTGTGTAGTAAAGCATTAGGTGAAAGAGAAACATCCATTGCCTGTGAACTTGCGTCAGGCGTTGCGGCGTCCGCGCGACTGGTGCTCGCCTCAACTTGTCGACGCTGCCTCATTCTCCGCATTCGTTCTGCTGCTGTCATAGGGGCGTTTTTGGATTCCTCATTTATTCTTCTTTCACTTTGTAAGCGTTTACGATAGGCATTTACCTTCTTGTTTTCAAGATATTTCGACATTTCTGAAAGTTTAGGGAAAATTTGTCCAAGTTCAACATTTTCTCACTGTATATTTTTTCAAGTTCTTTCACTATTGTCACTATTAATATTTTATTTTATAGTACTCGTCGAGCTCTGTTAAACGACACCTCACACAACTTCCTACGCTTACGCGTTCCCGAGCTATACTAATTTTGCCGCGCGGCGAACCGGTAATTTTCCACTCCAAATTGGCGACCATCTTGTGGCGGCGTGTGACGTCACGCGCTCAAGGTTAATGTCGCGTAACATTCTTTCATCCTTGCTCCTTTAAACCGTGTATTGCTTATTTGGATATGCATTATAGTTTTAAAGTTATTAAGATTTGTGTGGTATACACAAAATCGTAACATCGACTTTCGCATAATTTCCCCCCATACCGGACCCGCGATGTAAGACGTTTTCCGTCAAAAGGAAATGTACTTATGACGTAACATTGAGGCATGTTCCAGTCTTTGCGTCCTGAACTCTTCTCAGGTGGTCATACGATCTAATCCACTGGGGCACAATTTACCCTCTTGTTTACAATTTGTACACATGTAGAAGGTTACGAGTGGCACTCAGAGGCACTGTAGTCAAAGCACCGTTGTTACTCGTCTCGTCCGTCGCTATCCTAAACCCGCAGTGTATGAACTGTGACCCGCAGACTTCAAACTGCCTGCGCCATGTTTCCAAGGTTGCAAAGGTGGGACGTCGATGCTAGTGCGTCAGTTGGCTGTGGTTATCTGTGTGGGCGGTAGCCAAGTGGTCGGTCAGCTGTGTATGTAAACGGGTTGTAAGTTTCGGGTGAGCGATGTCTGCTGTGTGTATAAACAGGTTGGGAGTACCTTTCGGATGCCCGAAAGGTTAGAGATCCATGTCACATTTGTATACACACGTTGTCAGTATCATTCGTATCTTTCCGGTGGCCGAAAGTTTAGAGATCCATGTCAGCTGTGTGTAAAAACAGGCTCAATCCATTGCTATGATCGTCTGAAAAACTTACGTCTGCGCCGATTTTGTTGTTAAAGTGATCCGTAATACGTAACTTCAAAACTTTTGCCAGACGAAGTGTTTTGTTGCTTCTGACTTACAAACAACATTTCGTTAACAATGAATATTAAAAATATTATTACTCTTTGTCATAGGTGTGCACACCCTCAGGTCTAAAAAAAGGTGGCATCGCGTTTTAATTTAATCTCACTATACGTTGTACTTTTTAAAAGTAGAGTTGAGTTGTTAATTAAAAAAGTTTAGTTACATTTTAGTTTCCTTTGGTGAATAAGAATGTCATTTACGTCCGAGTATTCAATGAATGTTCGCTTTTTAAAAAAATTAAAAACATAAAAGTCCCTGGGTGCACACTAAAATGAAACGTGCTGCGCACGCTTATGCTGTTTGTGTTTTGTCTTAATTACCTGACATGCAAGTCGAATCTCTTTTACGGCATATTGTGTTCAATCATCCATGGCTTGTCTGGATCTGCTGTAATTTTTGCAATTATCTCGTAAGCGGCAAGATTTTCAGTGAAATGTATTTTATGTGAAATGTGCGTTTTGATTTTTTCTACAACTTTTGTCGGAAACTTTTTTTCCTTCCAGGAAGAATTCAGTGAGATAATACAATAATCGTGCCTAAAGTACCTGATATTTTCAACTGATTTTAACCAAACTTGAATTTTCTCGACACGTCTTGACAAACGTTCCCAATATAAAATTTAACGAAAATCCATCCGGTGGGAGCGGAGTTGTTTCCTGCGGACGGACGAACTTGACGAAGCTTTTCGAAACTTCGCGAACGCGCCTGAAATATCATGACATTGCAAGAAAAGGCATTCGGCTGCACTCGCCAAGTATGTATTATGACATCTATCCTGATACTATGATTTGGCCTTTTTCATTTATATTAATGTGGTATTTGTATAGGTTTATAGTGATTCCACATTAAGAATTAAGTTAACTGTATGACTGTCAGACTATTTTAGTTATAAGGAGAAGGGAAGGCCTGACGCCTACAAATAGAACACTCCAAAACTCTAATTAAACAATCATGTGTATTCTTAAATTCAACATCATTACATTTGAAGATTATTTCTAACAGCATTTGCACCATTTTAACAATAAGTATACAAAGAATAACGAAACAGTTTTGTCACTTTCATAATTAAAGTTTTTTTTTTCCAGCAAGCCACAATATACCTTTAATTACAAAGGAAATAAATGACATTGCACTTTATAACTTTGCCACAATTTTGTGTGCAAACATTCCCAGTACAAAGTCCGAATGTTTGTTTCAGTTTCATTTAAGGAAATTTCTCAATTGGCTTTCTGACTTAATTTCTGGGGATTTCCAAAGTAAATTATGATTATTTTGCAGATTCCATGATATATAGGGATTCTGTCAGCATAATTTGCTTAATTTAACATTTTAAACTTTAATAGGCAATTAATAATGATGAAATGTTTGCTTAGAGCTGTAGAATATAAATATTCTAGTGTAATGGGCCAAATATGGTCAGTATTACTTTAGACTGTTCTCAGGACACATCACTATATCTAACTGTTAATATTTAGTTCAAATCTTTACTGACACTGGTAGCAGAATGTGAAGGAACATACATTGCTAATAACTATGCCTGTCATAGGCATGTTCCTGAGTCAGTCTGATCCACCTGAAATCCTGCTAACCTGTCTTCCTCAGATTCATCTTAATGTTATCCTTCCATATTCATTTTGTTCTTGTGAGTGGCCACACTCCAGTAGGTTTCCCAGCAAACTTCGGTATATATTGAAGATTGCATTCTTCTGGGATATGACCAAGTTTTTGAAGGAGCTTACTACCTCCATCTTCCAGGTAGTTTTCTTTGACTAGCTTTAATATGGAGGCAGTAAGCTCCTCTGAAATGCCAGGAACAAATTACTCATAAACACAGTGTCATGTCCAGCAAGACTGTACTTTATAAAAAATGCTGTGAAAACATCAAATCGCATATTGTCTATGCATTCTTTATCCCAGTCCGAGTTTTGTACCCAGCCCATTGTAACATCCTAGGTTTCACGATCCTAACAACACTAGGTTATGTGTATAAATCTTAAAATTCCTCATTATGTAATAACCTGAATTGCTTGCTTAGTGTATTGCCTTCAGAACTAAATGCTTTTTGAACACTTCAGTTTTAGGCATCTCTGTGTGCTGACTCTAGTGCATCCTTTTTTATATACTGTAGGCCTATACAGGCACTCTTCCACTTTCAGATGAGTTAGTCTGTTCATAAGTTGATTTATTCATAAGTCCAACTTTACTCCTGTTGATACTAAAGATTTTGTAAAAACTAAAGAAAAGAATATGTACCTATAGTGTAGTATGCCTCTGTCTTAAGGTACGGTGTGGTATATATTACGGCGTACTATTAGGTTATATGGGGAATAGCTTTAAAACTTGTATAATCTCCTGCAGAACTGGTAGCTGGGCATGTGGGCAGGTTTGTTTATATCTCTGAAAGTTTGTAAGTCATGTTTATAAGTACAGGAGTGCCTGTATATTTTTTTCTCTGAATAGATGATAATATGCATATACATTAATTTACTTTCTAGTCATTTGTTCTGCAATATGTCAGTCTTTACACTACTTAAGAGGGATTCCACTTTAATTGGACTGACATCATGGCAATTTGAAAAAATGCAGTGCATAACCTGGAAATTACTTTTTATTGGCCACCTAAAAATGTGATTGGGTTAGTGCTGTAGGTAGATATTTAGCCTTTTATTGTGCTCATGAGACAAGCTCAGTGTTGGGATAAAGTGGATTAAAACACTTAAAGTCGTCCCTGTCTATGCCATGAAGGCATATAAGGGGAGTAGAGATATAGCTCCACTCATTCTTCACCTCGGCACTAGTTGGAGTTGAGTGGTCGGCATTATGCCCTGACCGCTTTACCCCCGGGAAGGAATCAAGTACCCATTGAATAGGAGGTTGGGTGAGCCTTAGAGCCAGTCTATGGATGTTTTGGAGCAGAGAAAATTCTCTTGCACCCACTGGGATTTAAATCCTGGACCGTCTAGCCTGTGTCCTAGTCTGTATACCACTGCACTACCCAAGCACCAAGTGGTTTAAAATTTTGGGGGTTAATTTTCAACATAAATCTTCATACATTATAACCATTTCATGGATTTGTTAACATTTTATGTGCTATAAAATTCAGTAATATGTCTGAAGATTCCTTGTTTGGCTTCCTGGTGTCAAATGTCTACACGGTTTCCTTTAGGGCATTTGTAATATATGACATTATTAGGTCAGAAGTATAGTGTTTGGTTTGGGTCACTGTACTGGAGCTTCATATCATTACATGTGAACATTACGAGCTTCCCTTCTGACCTGTGCCTTGTATGCAGCATATGATGTAATTGTGTAATTTCTGTTTTTATCCTGGGGGGAAGTTGCAAACATTCATTATTCTGTAAACTTCAAGGGACAAATTCGCAGTATATAATATCATTCTACAACATTTCTCATAATTTCAGTATTAAGAAGAGGAGTTCATGTATGTATCATGCATACATTCACTCTTTCAGATGAAGTCACTGCATGCATTATAATTGTTTCATCCATGTAAGCATTAATAAATGCTATAAACTGTAATAATTTGTCCTTGAGAATATTGGGCATGTACTAGTGGTTAAGAACTCAATGCATGTTTTCATAATTATTGCGGAAACATTGCCATATTTGCTCACATAAATTATGTATTCCTTTTATGCTAGATATGCCAAAAACATAAGATTCTCTATTTTTGCCTCCAGTTTCTAGCCACAAATTTTCATTAAATATATAAGAATGTAACTAATCACATAATTTGCAACTCAAGTACTGCCAGCCCCTATTAATATATTATCAGTTTTAACACAGATGTGCTGATACTAATCAAGGAATGCAAACAAGCATTTACACTTGATAAATTTACAAAATACAAACCAAGGTTCTGTGCCCTGGGGTAGGTAGCTTGGCATGAATGTTAAGAATGGAAAGGAAAGAGGGAAAGACTTAGAGGTACAGAGACTAGAGTGTGGAAGCACTTGCAATCAATGGCATTCATATGTTTTTGTTGCTAGTTCTTATACTTTTTGCAGAAAATGCAATAAAATTGGAATGTGATATGGCAACATTGTGTGGAGGATTTTTCTTGCAGTTTCCACAAACTTAATGCTTGCATTCTCCCATACGCTTTCATGGTATGGTACTGAATGAAGCACAGGGACACCTTTACCTAAATAAGAATAATGAGTTTCCTTATTTGGCAATTTTTCTGTAAAGAACCTTTCAGCTGATAAAGTCTATGCCATTTTCATGTGAATAGGAATATGAATATGTGAAGAGTTTGTTATGGTGTGATCTAGTCCGTATGAACAAATTTAGAACCTGTGCTGTCATCACATTTGTGTCTACTCAGATTTCTCAATTTTCTGTCAAAGTCTAAAAGAGGGAAATGGAAAATTGGAAGCCTTAAAGTATGACATATTTGCCAGGCAGAAATCTTTGTGCACTGCACTGAGGAGAAATGAACTCACTACAGGCATCTTATTAAGTGGTCGAGATTTTAACTTGGAGTGTGAAGCCATTCTGTGATGCCAAGACTGTGGAAGACTGTGTTAGCAGTGGACAGTACACTGTTTTCATTTCACCAGATTAATGAACAGATTTTTGAAGAAGCAGGAAGACCACAGTTATCTGATTCAACTTATACTGCAAGAGTAGAACATTTATCACAAGATTTTTTAACATTTGTGGCTGAACTCTGAGAATATGAGTACTTTGTCTTATTCCTGATTCGTCTACAGACTTGACATGTGCTTCACAGTTGATATTCTCTCTAGGATATTGCACAAAGGCAAGAATTGTTAAAGAATATTTTTGTCTGTCATACCAATGAAATTCGATCCCCGGGCCGTCCAGCTCATAGCGAGTCGCTATACTAACTACGCTATCCCAGCCCACCCCCCTAAAGAAGTATGAGCTTGAAATGGTATAAGTTGTTGCTGTGTGCGCTGTTGTCCTTCCATGACTTATAATGAAGTTAGTTTCATCTCTTTGTTGCAAAAACCTTTTAAAGCGTAGTGTGTTTTCATAGCATTGTATCATTTATGGAGAGAACTCAGCATTGAGGTTCAATGGATGTTTCATAGACATAATAAAAAAGGTTATGCAAATTGTGACAGGTTTGTGATATACAGAACTCAATTATCAAAACTTTTAGAGCTTATTAAAAAAATAAATTCTGCTATTCTGCTATGCAATTCAGAGGTTTAATAGTTGGGTAGAGGATAAGTGCTGGACAGATTCCATGAGCTTTGCTATAAAATTGAAGGATTTTGTAGTGAATGCATTGCTAGTTACCCTGAAGCAGTTAATTTAAATTGGTGGTTGAAAGTTGCTGTCCCAACAGATATTGGTGGCATGTTAAATGGTGATATAATGTGCAGAGAAAGCAAGTGATTACAGAAATTGTTAGTATAGTATTTTCATTTGAAAGGAAAATTGGATTCCAGGGATTTATTAATGCAAATAAAGCAGAAATTATTGACGTGAAATGTTTGACACATCTGCTGATTGAACGTCACTTGTAGATCAGTTCTAGGTTTGCAAATTGATGAAGATTGCCATTTTGCCTCCCTGAAACCCCATGGATAATAGTTAATAAAGATATATAAGTGTTAATTGTACTTGATCCTGTAGTGTATGAAGAAACCCTCATTGATCTTTAAGAGGACACATGAATACTGGCTATTTTCCAGCAGAAGTTTAAAACAGGCACTGTCTCTGAATTTAGAATGTTCTTTCAGAAGAACAGTACGCTTTATTACATTCTCATGCTAAAATAATTGTCACACTTTGGATTAGCATCCCTCTTCAAAAGGGGTCAAGATACGGTAACTCAGTTGGTATAATGATTAGGCTGTATGCTGGACCACTTAGGAATTTTGGTTTGAGTCCTGGAACAGGCAAGAAATTTTTTCTTCAAAGTTTCTGGGTTGGCTCTGTGGCCCACATACTCTCTGAGTTAGTGGGAACTGTGTCTCATTGACCGGTTGTAAAGCTGCTAGGGTGTGAAGTCGACCAGTCACTTCAGTGTGGTTCAGGGGCTAAAAATTTGTGCAATTATACCTCAACTCCTCCATGTGGCTTTATGGTGTGGTGCTTGTTTAAGCAAAGGGGTAATATTTTACCTGTGTGATGTAACTTCCAGTAAGCTGCAGTGGATCATGCACACAACCACAGAACCAGATTCATGCATATGTATTTGGATAATCTTCTTCAATTTTCTGTTAACAAAACAACCATCTAAAAAAAAGACCACATTTTGGAATAGCCAAGATAGTTCTGACCATTAAGATAGAAATCAGTTTTGTATGCAGTAGGTCACACTTTTTTCTTTAATCCAGAAATATTGTGTTAAATGGATTCTTTTAGTAGTATGTAGTAGTAGTAGTAGTAGTAGTAGTAGTATAAAATGCATGATTAAAGTCTCTATTAAATATTATTCTAGAATTTTATTTTGTAGGCTGTGGCCTGTGCTAGGGCATTCAAAATCTGTTACTGCCCCTCTCTGGATTTTTAGTGAGTACTGTTAGTCTAAGATCTAAAAATTATACTCTGAAAAGTAGTTTTCAAGTAGTTTAGGCACCACAACTTTCAGACACAAACATTTTGGTAAAAAGACATGTAAACAGCAAATATGATACTGTGGAAAAGAGGGAGTTCAGAATAGTAAGATGCATCTATATTATGAAGTTCATTCACAGATGCTATTGGAAAGAAAGTCAGTTATATACCATGGGACCGCAACTGACAGGGACATCATTTATACAAAAAGTTTATAGTTTGAGAGCCTGATTTGTATTAAAATAGAACATAAACCTGATTTGTATTAAAACAGAATATAGCAGTATTGTGCTAGAGAAGGCTCATGTTGGAAAGCTGCAGTGTAAGAAGCTAACAGATGTAAATTGTTTCAGAATCAAATAAGAAGACTGTGTGTATCATATGCAATAGGGTTATGAATTACACAACATAGAATTACCTCAGACACACTCCCAGACACTTTTATTCCATCCTGAGCAAGATATATTAATATACACGTAGGATGGCAGCAAGTAAGGAATTAAGATACTTGCTGACCTCAAACTTAATGTTAGTTTACAGAGGTTATTTGTGCTTTTCAGTATACAGATCCATGTATGTTTATCCATAATTGAAGTTTTGTGCATGTGCAGAGCTCAGACTCCAGCTGAAATACAATAAGTTCTAATTTCCATTTGAAGGTTATATGTCTGAAGTGTTTCACTTTAGATACACTGTATACTGTTAGTCCTATTGGAAATATAAATTAAGGAAGTGCTTACAGTAATCATCTGTGAATGTTTCCTTTCTTTGGTTCTATCATCTTATTATTTAATTGAATTCCAACATTTAACACTATATTGTTAGTGAATTTTAACGAGAAGCACTGTAAGTCTGGGTGACTTTGATATGCATCTGAATGAAAAATGTGTTTTGTGTGAACAAAGAAAGAAAACATGATGTCTGTACTTAAGTGCACACAGCAAACTTGCACAATGATAAATACCTCTGGGGTTTGGTTAAAGGAAGCAGTCTACTGCATGAGACAGCTAAAACTTAAGTTCTAAGTCATATTTTTCTTTTTAATTCAGGTGGCAAGAATCAGTTCGTAATATAGGCTACTTCTTGTATAGCTTGGCAAAGTGCTTGATATATAAGAATCCACAGACATCTATTCAAAGCGCCTGTTACTATCAAATCGTCTTCCTTTAACCAAAAAATCTTTCTTTGTTATACCACACTTTTGGCTTATGTTGTGGGCAAATGCTTTCTTAATCATTCACTTGAGTTTATCTCAGTGAGTTAGATACAAGAAGTTCAGATTAGTTCAATATATTTAATTCAGAGTGGGTGTATGAGAGGGCTATCTCAGTGGGTTAACTAAAGAATTGAGGGGCATATAAATAAGTTAGATTTATAAGTTCAGTAGTATCTCAGTGGTTTAATTCATGATGATGAGATCTCTGATTTGGATGCATGGAGTTGAGGATTATGAATGGATTGTTTCATAAACTGTGGGCCTTTCCTGTGAGTTAAATTGATTTGATGTGTGTGATTTGTAACCTGATGCCTTTGTCAGGTTGAATTAAAGAGAGAGGGGGGGGGGGGATTATATAGTGGACGGTAGATGAATGAAATAGTATGAATACACAGCATTTTTGGAATGAGAATGACAGAAGAATACCGAAGTACTCGGAGAAAATCCTGTATTATTGTCGCTTTATCCACCATAAATCCCACATAGACTGGGCTTTGATTGAACCTGGGCCTCTGTAATGAGAGGCTGGTGACCACCACAACCATGGCATGGCCCTGGAATTCATGAAGCCAAGAGTTATCCCAGCGAATTGGAAATTGGTGGGTCTCAGTTGGGTTTGTGAAGTTGTCTACTTTGACTGGTTGTGCTCATGTATTCAGAGTTATCTTTGTCAGTGAATTGGACACATGCACTTGAGGTTATAACAGTGCACTGAATTCACGAATTTCCGGTTATCCAGAATCATTCATTCTCAGTGGATATGGTTTGTGAAGTTATGGTTATGTCACCGAATTGTATTAATGACGTTTGTTGCTATCTCAGTGCATTGATTCATAAACTTGAGGCTACATGAGTGAAATGGTTCTTAATGATTTGAATGTATGAAGTTGATGTTATTGCAGTGGGTATGTTTCATGAAGTTGAGATTATCTGAGTGGGCTGAATTTATGAAGTTTGGGTTATTTCATTTTGTTGGATTTTTGAAGTTGATGCTTTCTTATTGTTGTGAATTAAGAAAGTTTAATTTACTGCAGTTAGGTGGAGTTGGATTCATGAATGTGAGGTTACCTTAGTGGGTTTGATTCATTAAGGTGAGAGCATTCTCACTGAGTTGTATTCATGAAGCTGAAAACTATCTCACTGGGTTGCATTCATGAAGTATAGGTATAAGTTGAGTTTTGAAGTTGAGGTTATCTTGATGAGACTGTTGAATGACTTGGAGGGTTTATATCAGTGAGATGAAATCATGACATTGAAGAATTGATAATGAAGTTATAATAACAGTTTAATTTTTTTTTTTTTGTGGGAAGTTTGTGTGCTTCTGTTCCCAGATAATCCAATTTTGAAGTTGCTTGTAGTTTTACAGGGAGAAAACATTAATGAACATGTTGAGACACGAGATTCAACTGTTCTCTCTTGTCACTGAATGTCACCACAGCACATCTTTACAATGTAGAAATGTTCACCGCCCACATGTTGGCAAGTTCACCATGAAGAAAACATTGAGTTCAATAAGAGATGCAAGCACAAGAAACATTCCATACATAATCAGGCAGGCTTGGCCCACCTTGCGGTCCAGTTGGAACTTGTTGCATGAGAAGGTGGCATACAAGAGAAGTAGAGTTGACAGTAAAGAGATGGCACTATACTCAAGCCCACGTGAATTGATCCCTACGAAGTGCTGTCCTTCAGTGGTAGGCAGGAATGAAGCTTTAATGAGCCATGGCAGTCCTAGACACAGCAGGATGTCAAATGTATTGGAGCCAATGGAATTGCTAATTCCCATTGATCCATGTCCTGTAAGAGTAATTTCATATGTACAGTGGTGTTCATACAAAAGTGTAGATATGATACTGCAGTTTGTTACATTCAGTGAGGAGTATCTTGGGAAGTATCAGTACATAATGAGCCAACTGAACAATGATTAAATGCATGCATTTCAAGTAATGCTATATTATACAGCGAAAGAAAACAACAACAACAACAACTACTACTACTACTACTACTACTACTACTACTACTAACTTACTATTTAGTAGTAGTATCATAAGTGTAACTGAGCTAGTAACATTGGGGGGGGGGGGGCAAAATCGACCATGGGTATTAGAAACTTTAATTTATGTCTTGTAAACACAGGGTTTTTATTTTTTTCCTGTCTTTACACCACCAAAATAACTGTTTAGAAAATACGTCTATTTTTTATTTGCCCCTCTTCAACTGAGTAGCCTTAAAAACTATTCTTAGGTGGAAAAAATATTGGAGGGGCATTTGCTCCCTCTTGTACGCCTGTGGTGGTGGTGGTGGTGGTGGTGCTGGTGGTGGTGGTGGCGGCGGCAGTAGTAGTAGTGTAGTAGTAGTAGTTTTTTGTTTTTGAACATATGTTTGTGGTGTGTGTGCTTGTGCACACATTTTCATAAGTGCACCACTAAACTGCTTCAGTATAAATGCCACTCTTGTCAACATTATAGTGATTCTGATTCCATAAAAGATTTGCTATATTGTGACAAGCTGAGTAGCTAGAAAAATGTTTTAAATGGCGTTAGTTATGTATGACAAAGTAAAATCCATTTTCTTACCGATTAAAATCATTGTTTCCTGATGCTATCATGGCACCTAATTTTAATGCACAATGTTATATTACATTAAGTTTGATATATTCTGTCATAATTTGCCAATTTAATTTAATTTCATTTTATACAATATATTCTAGTGTGGGGCTGTCAAACTTGTTGACCACCACCTATTTTTAATTGATCTGTAGAGATGATTAAATGTATGTCCATGCCCATAATTTTGAGAAATCCCTACATTTCACTTACCACTGCAGAGTCATTGTACGAGTATGACATAATATATAAGTAAAATTATCACTTTATTATCCATACTGAAGTGCACTGAATATAAATGTTTTGAAATTATTTTTGTAAATGCATATATCACTTGAATAAGCCATGAATATTGGGCTGGCATTTTGAGTAATGCTAGTACTTTCATGAGAGGTCAGTGGGTTTCTTATTACTCAGCAGTCTCTCCTGTCTCCAACCAACTGCTTTGTGCTACCCAAAACATAGCCACAGTATGCAGAATGGAATTATTCTGAACTATTCTTTGAGTCAGATACCAGTATTATTCTGTCAACTAAGAATTATGGCACAATGATGAGTTTTCCTAAACTTAATGAAATGTATTTTAGCAGCAAATAGAAGAAGAGCTTTTGTTTTTATGGTGGAAGCGAAACGTATATGTTTAATATGTAATGTTAATTTAAACATAGCTGAGAAAGGAAATTAGGAATGTCACTATGAAAGTGTTTACAAAGCTTTTGAATTGGGGACCCATGTTAGTAGTGAAATAAGGAAGAAAAACCTTTGTATTTATTTGTAGATCCTATGCAGAAATGTGCTACTGCTAATATAGTATCTTTCCATTTGTCTCAGATTCCAATGAAATATTAAAAGCCATTTTTTGGAGGTACAGGAGTATAAGAGTGCCTTCTTGAAGTAGATGAATCTTAGTTTTCTGCCTTCAGAAAACATTGGTAAATAACAACCATGATAAGGACATTCCTCTGTCAAGGCCTAGCATCACCAGGAAGGTTGAATTAGTAGCAGAAAACTTGAGAGACCAAAAGAAAGAGGATTTGCAGTCTGGTGTGCATTTTTGTTTGCAAATTGGTGTGTCAATTGATGCAATCAATTCAATTTCTGAGAGGGATGTTTATAGTTGTTAGCATAAAAGAAAACATACTGCAACTTTTAACCTTGGAAGAGGTTCCAGAAGGTGACTATGTCTACATTGCATTTAAACTTTTGCTTATTGGCTACAGCGTGCCCACAGAAAAACTGGCTTCCATTACTACTGTCGGCAAACTCTCCATTCATTCCGTAGCTTCTTCCAAAGTGAGTTCTGCACAAAGTGCGATCTAGTGCTTCCTCTTTCAATTTCTAGTATCCTCTATTTTCCTTAAGGTCATCCAGTAGCTGCTTACTTCTTCTTCCTCGTCTTCCCATCACTTCCATCTTTTATCTGTCTTTACTTCAATAACATGTTTTAGAAGGCAGTTCCTATGCAAGATATAACCAATCCAGTTAGCCTTCCTTCTCTTTATCGTTTGTAGGATCTGTCTCTCTTCCTTGACTCTTTGTAATACTTCGTCATTTGTCACTCGATCAGTCCAACTGATCTTCTCCATCCTTCCCCAGCACCACATTCCAAAACTTTCCAGGTATTTCTGATCTACTCTCCGAAGTGTCCAAGTTTCAGCACCATACAAAGCTGTGATGCAAATGTAGCAATTCACTAGTTTCGTCCTTAAATTTAAGTCCATTTTGCTGGTGAAAAGTGTCTCCTTCTTGTTGAATGCTGCATTTGCCATGGCAATCCTGGATTTTATTTCACAAGTACATCATGCATCATTTGTTATCATGCTACCCAAATATCTGAAATGTTCCACATTCTCCAGTTGCTTTTGATCTGTCATAATATGTACTGGGGATAGTTGCCTTCAGATTGTCATTACCTTTGATTTCTTCCACATTCATTTCCATTCCATAGCATCTTCCAATTTCAATTAATCTATCAATCATGTCCTGTAGCACCATTTCTTCCTCAGCCAGTAGCACAAGGTCATCTGTGTATTTCATGGTGCAAATTACTTGTCCTTCTGTTCTAAAGTCTCCAAACCCTTCAAGAGCTTCCTTGATAAGGTATTTGCTGTACAAGTTGAATAGACTTGGCGACAAACAGTATGCTTGTCTAACTCCTCTTCCAATCTTCACACTTCTTGTCTCCCCTTGTCCCAGTTTTAGTTTAACACTGTGATTGATGTACAATTTGCTGATCAATCTTATTTTGCGCCATTTGATATCAGTTCCCAACAGAATCTGCATTAATATGGTCCAGTTTACGCGGTCAAATGCCTTCTGCCAGTCTATGTAGAAAGTACACGTTTCTTCATTTATGTCAAAGTTTGTTCCGATATTATTCTCAGCATCCCAATTACATCCCTAGTTCCTTGCAAACCCTCCATGGTAGATAAATGTATGGGATTTTTACAGTGGTGTAAGCACACTGAAATTTAGCCATAATTTTTTTAAATCTACCATTGCATGTTGCATCAGCAAGCTTGTGCAGAAAGGTTCTGAAAATGACACATATTATGAGCATTGTATTACACATTGTGAATTCCATTCACTTAAAGTAACTGCAGAGATGATAATTTAAAACACTGGATGAAACGGATTTTCAATGTGGTAGCATACTGCTGCTCACTGAGGACTAATAATTGAGTAGAGGCAGAGTTCAGCTGTATGTAAGATTGCAATCTGCTTATTACTTACAGAATTTGCCTCATACCAAAACATAAATCTTTATGTACTCAAGGCATGAATGATTTCCTTTTCTTTAATGCCTGTTTAGGAAAGTTTCTCTGTGTTACATTTTATTAATTTTAATTTAAATTTTGTGTACTAAGAAATCATTTTATTACAGTTGATAATATATTAATTCAGTCACCTTGCTTAGCCACAATCACACTGGAGACAGCTTCTGGAACACTGGTCCCTGCTGCTAGGAATGTGATACCCATTACTGAGTCTGGAATTTTCAGGGTGTCACCTGAGGAGTATCAAAAGAAATTGACACCAGTTTCAGTTAACCATTCATCCAAAAATAGGCTCTAATTTATGGATCGATATTGAAGTCTGATTATTGATTAATTCCTTTGTGCAGTGTACTCTTTTAAATGTTGGTAGTTCTTCAGTTTGTCAAGAAATTAAATGACTTTATGCAACATTAAAGTAATCACAAAAACCATATCACTGGATCCTGTTATGTCATTTTCATTCCACTCACTGGTAAACATTGTGTGACCTTTGAATTTTAATTTATGTGAGTCTGATGATTAATAACTGAGGCAATTTAAAAATTAAGCAGTATATTGTAAGTAGCCATTTGCTTCTGATTTAACATTTTTATTATTTTAGGAATAATTCTTGAACATATTTTGTCCTAGTTCCTAAGTTGAAATACACTTCCTTGCAAATCATCATCATAATGTGTCAGTTGCACAGAATGCACATCTTGTGGTAAAGATCAGAAGTGGCTGCTGTTCTTAACCATTTATAGTTTTTGACTTGGAAGCTACCTAATTAGAACTAATGAAGAATATACTGGGATGTCCATCTTCACTGGTAGACAAGTGGTCAGGAGACTAGCACAGACTGGAAGGCTAAATATGCCAGTTAAAGTCTTGGTATAAGCATAAGCTTCTTTTGTGCATATGTTTTATTTGCACAAATACTCATGCAAACTCTGCAGTTATATAAATGTAAAATTTTTGCTCCATGTGACACAAAAATGTAAATACTACCACTCCCACAGGGAAGCTCACCAATAATAGTTATCATCCATGCTACTATGTAAGATAGGCTGCCAATCCAGACGATACACATAAGGAAGGTAAGTGGAAACCAGCGTTTGAAACGTGGTTTCTCACAGTCTGGTATGGTTATGAGAAACACAAGATGAATTGGCCAGACAAGCAACCAAGCCAACTGACGCCACTTCTCCTGTGCGCGGGGCCAGTGGAATATTGATGATGATGACAGAATTCCAGAAGCAGCTAAATGGAAAAAAATTAATGACAGTATTTTGCTGTAAAGACAGTTCAGTACTTGAAAGTAAACCAAAATAAATATAGTTAAGTCAAATAGTTATACAAAGTGTTTTTTTTTAATACAGGACTGAGCACTGCAGAGTGGGTGGCATGGTCAGTCACTGTGCAGCACATATGTCATCTGCTCTATGGAGTGCATCTTGTGATAATGAAAACATTCTGTAATAATTGAATCACAGGTACATTCCTCATAATTTTATTGTACGTTTTTGGCTTTTGTATGTAAGCACTGTTTTTATATCCCATTCATCAAATGCCTTACAATATTAAATTTTTGGGATGTGAACATAAAGTAAGCTCATACGGAATAAAGAAAATGCAGAAAATATGAATAAGGAATTAAGATTATGGTCATGTGGGATGTGATGCTATGTATTGTGGTAGGTATCACTGTTCCTGTGGAACATTCCAGAAGGATCTAATCTTCGTAAATGCCTGAGAATCTCAGACCTCATGAAGAATGAAATGTGGTTTGTAATATTTGTCCACGTTTGGTACCTACCATTTGTAAGAAAGTTTTTTGTGAAACGATTATGTTGCCATGCTTTAATGCAGTGATTATCAAACTGTGGGTTGTGACCCCCGGGGGGGGGGGGGGGGAGATAGCGAGCAACTTGGGGAGGTCACATTTTGTAATTGTACTTCAGGCACGGTATTCGGTCTCGGAATTGTTGAGTATTACTAACTTTACGAATCGCTTTTCCAACTGTTTCCTTTTCTTAGTAGAGGTATAAGGGTCTATGAACGGCCTATATTGTATTCCAATAATTATTACATATTTAGAACGTTACTGTGAAATTGACATTTTTAAAGTTGCGTATTTATTTATTTATTTATTTTACAGAATATTTAAATTTGTTTTCTAATATCCGTCATTATGTCTAAAATGTCGAAGTTTTGTAATTTGTTTTTATCATGGCGTAATGTATTTCGTGGATTGGGGTTGTTAAAGCAAGTTAAATGGACGAAACTCGTTTGTGCAGTGTATTCATTCATTCATTCATTCATTTACATTCAAGTCGATCCAAAAAGGTTGGAAAATCTACTGGATATAGAACAAGTCAAATGAATTAAATGTACATACAAATACAATTACAATTACAAAAGGATTACAATGAATACATTACTGCAATTTATATAAGATAAGATAAAATATTGAATGCATGACTAGATATATAAAAGCAGCTGACTTACAGAGTAAGAAACATTTAACAGTCAATATACCAAACCAGGAGAATGTGATACAGAATTCATTATAGGAATATCTACTTTTTTTCCTTATTAACATTAAAGTATTCGCCTAATGAATAAAAGCAATTGTTATATAAAAAGGGTTTTAAAACTGTCTTTTAGTTTCTTTGGGTTATTAGAAAAGTTTTTAATGTCGGAGGGGAGACTATTATAGATCTTAGTGCCCAGATAGTGTACTCCTTTTTTATATATAGCTAGATTTGGCTGAGGTAAATGAAGGTTAGTACTTTGTCTCGTATTTATAATATAGTTTTCCGAATTTACTATAAATTGATCTTTATTAACCACAAATAAGAGTAAGGAAGATATGTACTGTGACTTTAGTGGTAAAATTCTCAATTTCTTAAATAGATTACGACAAGAATCTCTACTCCTGCATCCCATAATAATTCTGATTACCTGTAGCTATAACAAGTGACAGCTACTGATCATGTGGTACACTACTATCGGATACTGGCGATCGGTGATTGACAGTGGACACCAATAGTTGGGTTCAGCTTCTCGCGGAAATATTTGTGTCTTCGGCTTCTCTGCAGGCGTGGCATGTAGTACAGGGACATTGTCATCTGATAACTATCGCTATCACCTCCTGTCCGCACGCTTATCGTATTAGCATAGCCCACTCAGCTGACTGCTTACTCCCGCGGCCGAATACAGGCGAGAGGTAGCCATCGGTAGTTGTCAAATAAAATAACAACCTTTTAATTTGTCCCTAGTCTTCGGATTGTCTGTAGAAGTGAACGATGTACGTGTTAGTGAATTTCGATACTTTAAATTTCTGGCCTTTGAAAATGGAAAAATTTGTGTTGGATGATAAGGATAAAGCTAAATCTGACGAATCTAGTGGAACTGCTGATGACAGTAAGGCTAGGTCAAGAAAGTACGAATAAAGTTACATATCTTGGTTTCAAACGTACGTATATTTGTTGCTAGAGAAGAGCTGCATTAGTGTGTTTTGTCAGAAAACGCTCTCCACTGAGAGTATGGGGCCAAGAAACCAAACGATATCGGAAAACAAGTCATGTAATAGCTGATAAACCTCGATATTTTTTCAATCGAAGAAGAGATGGAACAACAAAGTATGAGTTTAGTTAACTACTGTATATGATCGTACCTTCAAAATCACGTTTTGCTTCTTATAAAGTTGCATGCAGAATCAAGCTTTTGTTTTTCCAGCCGCAGTTACAACTACGTTTGGGGAGTCTAGTTGCAAACTGATAAATGAGGATCCACTCTTCTTTAAAAAGAAATTACAGGGACGAGTAAACGAAAGGACCTTTTCGCTGTTACTAATATGAATGTGAGTGTCTTAGAAAGTGATAAAACTGTGTGGGGTTATGCCCTGAAGGAGCACGCTATGTTAGGCTGTCACAAAGACTTGAAACTTTAATCATAGACACGCTGTATGATGAATAAACAAGCTCTTGCTTTGAAACACTTTAGCTCAGTATTGGAGAAGGTTCTACAAACAACTGCTAAGGTTGTGAACTACATAGAAACCAGTGCAAGGTCTGGTGAAGAGCCTGGTGCTAAACACAGTTTCTTTAGCGTGAGTCTAGATGGTTATTTTGGGAGACGTTTGGACAAGTGTTTTTGAACTGAGAAATGAAATTATTCAGTATTTAACCGAAGAAACGCATTAGTGCACATATGTTTATAAACTGTGATTTATTTGTGCTGTTAGCATATTTAAGGAACATATTTTATAAGCTGAGCACTCTTTAACAGCTTATTGCAAGGTGGTAATAACAATATGCTTCACCTCAACGAATAATTTTGTTAATTTATTAGGAACATGAAATGTGGCCGATAAAATGGAGAACGCAAATTTAGACACATTTCTTACCTTAAGAAAATTTATTGAGAGCAGCGGCACACGAATTAGTGAAGCTGTGAAAATCTGTAAACTAAGTCACATTTCTTTACTGAAATTTCACTTTGAAAACTGGTTATCAAATGCAGAAGTATAAACATTTTACTGGATAAGGAATCTATTGGATGCGAAACTGATAGCTGGTAAAATTAGTAGTAATGAGGCGGAAGAATTCATCAGTATTGCTTCTGATACCCCATTGAAAATAAAATTCCAAGAAATACCTCTCCCTAAATTTTAAATCAGTGTGCAAAATTAAGCGAGAAGGCTATGAGCCTACGATTTCATTTGCAACGTCCTTTTTGTGCGAGTCTGGGTTTTCTGCATTTGCTGTTATAAAGAACAGAAGGTTTTGTTCACCTTGAATGCATTTTTTGTAAAGTCGTAAGTTTGTGTTATTGTTTTGTTTGGTATATATATATATATATATATATATAACGTATAATATTATAATAACAGTATATTTGTTTCTTGCCCAAACCTAACCCCAAAGAAATTATTAGTTTTTTCTTTGGGGGGGGGGGGGGGGTCGCAGAATTTCTTTTACAATTTTAGGGGGCAGTGTCGCAGAGTCTGAGGACTCTTAATTTAATGCATTTGAAAACAGAACACATTTGGGCTTGAACTATAGGAGCTCATTTGCACAGCCTAGACCCGATTACAAATGCGCATACCCCCACATTTTCGTAAGACCTGTTGGCCATAGTTTTAGATTTTACATTACGCAACTCGCAGCAAGGTGCTTTACTTGCATAAGTGTAATTCTTTGACAAATGTAGAGACAAGTTGTAGGAATTTGTTGACAAAACTGTACTAAGCATAAACAAGTAAAGATGGAAAAAGTGGAACTATTATCAGGCCTGGTAGAGCACTCTGTGGGGAATTTGCGAGACTATTGACGTAACATGAAGTGATGGTGCTGATTTTGTTATAAATGTTGGGGAAAATCAGTGACATGGTCAGAATTGGCCAGAAGGACATCTGCTGCAAGAAGCTGTGATGCTGCTTTTGCCGAGTATTTATGAAATTGCCTAATGTCTTCATGATATCAGAAGTCACTGAAGCTGTGACGGTTGATATGTGGCATCACGACTACCTCCCGTAAGTGGTTTTGTGATTAGCTCTGCTATGAAGGACAGTTTTCAAGCAAGCTTATTTACTGCGTATTATTCTGACAGGTTAAATTGATTTGAGATAGGAGCTACGTTGATGGAACACTTACTGGCACTTTTATATTACGTGCGGTCAAAAGTTCCCGGGCTGGCCGCGTGGAGCGCCAACTAGATAAAAGGCGGCTGTACGCCACTAGGTACCGCTGAGTTGATTTATTGTGAATTAGTGTGATGATTGTTGCTGTACGAGAACGTTGCTTTGTGTGCAGTTTACCTTTAAGTGTGTTTGTGTTCGAGTGTTCTGCGATCGCTGTAGCCCAGTGAAATGTAACACTTCAAGTAACAAAGAAGTTGCATCAGGTTTTGAGGCTTACGAAATGCTTTTAAAGCCTTTCGTTATGGCGCCATGTGTGGACAACGAACCTCTGAATGATATTCGCTTTTCAAAAGTGGTCATACTTCGGTTGGGGATTTTGAACTTTCAGATCGCCCATCGTCATTTCTGGCTGATATAAATGTGGAAAAAGCGCGTCGAGTCATGAATAAGGACAGACGGCTTCGTAGATTAAGAACGTTTGTAACATTCAAGGCTTATCATGCGGCACATGCCGACGCATTTTAACCGAATCTTTCAACATGAGGTGGATTGCCGCCGAATTTGTGTCCCGTCTGCTGAAATAAAACCCACTTTCTGAGCGAAAGGATCTGGGCTATAGGCCAAATAGGATAGAAACGTGTTTTCTAAGGTCGTAACAGGCCCATAACGTGAAGATTAGGGGATATCGCGGAGATTGAAGCCGAATCGCAGGCGGTGCTGGACAGCATCGCGAAGCAAGTTTTCCAGAAATGCGTCCAGAAGTGAGAGAGGAACTGGATCCGGTGTATAAACTCCAAAGTGGACTATTATGACGGTGACCAAACCCACCTGTAACTAAGATAAGCCTACAATTGTTACATTTTCCCAGTCAGGGAGATTTGGTTCCCACTTTGTATATAAATTTTGTGTAAGATGGTTTTATGTGTTTCATTACGATGATTTACCCTTCCTTCCAGGGGCAAACCAACCAAGCCCATGGATACTAAAGAGGGATGAAAGTCAAAAGTTACAGATCTTATATATATATATATCCACCTAGGAAGAAGAAAAATATAAGAATGTCTTTCCTTGAAGGGTGGTTTGAACACATGCTATCAATTAGGGTGTGTGTTGCCAAGCGTGGGCGCCGAGAGTAGTTTCTAACTCTGAGAACAAACCTAAACAGTTTAACCTCACTAAGAGTGGCACCACCTTGGAAATCAAGATATGACAGAAACCCGCGTTTTAATTCTTGACAGGTTTGCTGTTAAGGAATAATTTCATGAAAAACTAAACAATGACATGAATGTTAGACTATAGAGTATTAAAATTAAAAGCAGATAATCTGAAGGACACCGTATGGGACCAGATAAATTATTATGACAATGTTGAGACATTAAATGTTTAAGGAAGAAACAGCAGAAGAGGATGACATGTGACACAGCAGAGCTAAACAAAATAGCGTTATTCACACTATTGTTTAACAACTGTGGAATTCATACGGATGCACACGTGTTCCAAATATCTTGACAGAGTGCGAGATTCCAGGATCCCGCCGCGGTGCGGTTGAAACCTTCGCTGTTTTGGGATGTTGCGTAGCGTAGGTTGTTTATTGCGACGTTTCAGGACAACGTATTTGTCCAGTATTCAAGGGTAAGCAGTCCCGATGTCAGTAACAAACTACCAACTACGCCGCGCAACATCCCAGAAGGACGAAGACCTCGTTCTGGCACAACACTTGAGAATCGTTCAGGAGGTCATTCTGCACTTACAGTCATTATCCTGTTGTATTGGCAGAACCATCTGCGGTTCCATCAATGCTGAAGCGCCTTTGACACTGCCATTCTTTTGTTGCTGCTGTGTTGTCACATCTTCGGTATTTTGCTGCTGTAGTGGGAGCTGTACCTCACCAGCCTCTGGCGACAACCCAACCAGATAAACAGGCATATATCACCAAATCATTCTGTCACATTCAAGGAAATTCTAGGTCATATGCAGTTTCTAATTTTAAATGTCAGCGGAATCAGAATTTGGCTAGGCCAATACAACTTCAGTTGCATTTATTCAATAGCGATGCCTGTTACATTCCTGCCATCTAATACAGAACAATGCAATATAATTAAACACTTCCTGCTATGCTTAACGTATTTGACATAAATCGTAAAGACGTTTGAATTAAAAGCTCTGGTAGACTGAAAATACAATAAATTTTTATAGTGCAAAAGGTTAAATGTGTTATTGCAGTGGATGTTGAATCATTTTTTAGATTCTGTTGCGATGCCTTTAACATGCTCTATTTTAAGTTAAAACAATAACGTATTTTATACGTGGTGCCGCTAATGTTATATTTAGAAGGTTCCAAATTTTGTATAGACCGTTAATCTGAAACTTATATAAACCCAAGAAGAATTTAGAGTGCTATCGTCATAAATGTACTTACGTCTATATGTAAAGTGCCTGCCATTTTGTTAGATTTTAACGAAGCTTAAATTTGGTCAACATATCTTAGTAAAAATCCCTAGTATAAAATGCCACCAAACCTGATTTAGTGGGAGATGAGCTATCCCTTGCTGCTGGTCGATTGTGCGGACAGACGGACGGACAGACATAACGAATCTAGTAGTCGCTTTTCGCAGTTGTTTTGCGAAAGCATCTAAAAATGAATGGAGTTATATCTCTGTTCCACCATATGCCTCGATGGCGGGCATATTAAGAAGTCTGTCCCTTTTAAGACGCAACATTTTTGAAGGCGCGAAGAGTAAAATGCTTTAGCTATGAAAAGAGCATTTACAAATTACATGTAACTTTAAAATTGTGAGTGAATAAGTTATTCCTTGTCTCTTGATGTTGTATAGGCTGTTGGAGATACGTGATAGTTCGGACACATCATTTGTCTATGAACGTTCCCGGTTTAAGAACTTGAACACAAATTCTACATAAATGATTTGGAGTATAACATACACCCATTACCACAACGTTTTTTAACAGAACACAAACAAATTCTGGCTGTCTGTATGTGACAGCATTCTTGAATAGAAATGTACTAATATCCCATTGGTAGTGTCATTAAGAAAGCATGTTTCATTTATGTATGACACCTGTCTGCTGAAGGCCACTCGATGTAAGGCGAATTGTATCTTAAATTAATGTAATAGCTTGGAGAATGCTTTTAATGATAAACCACACTTAATGAGTAATGTCGTTTTCCGTAGCAGCTAAATATGCTACAATATGCATTTAGGGCCTTCAGTAAAGTGGCACTTAAGGTGAATTAATGTTAATAAACTTTATACTCTTTAATGTAACAGAACTCATCATTTTGTAGGGTGTCTTACACGACACGTCCGTAATCTCTTCCAAATTGAATTCTCCACAGAGTGCGATTTAGTGTTTCTTCTTTCAGTTACCAGTCTCCCCCTTTTCCTTAATGTCATCCGGTAGCTGCTTACATCTTCTTACTCGTCTTCCCATCGCTTCTGTCCTTCCCTCTATCTTTCCTTCAATAACATGTTTTAGAAGGCAGTTCCTACGCAAGATGTGACCAATCTAATTAGTCTTCCTTCCCATTATTGTTTGTAGAATATTCCTCTCCCCCTTGGCTCTTTGTAATACATCTTCCTCACTCGATCAGTCCAACTTATCTTCTCCATCCTTCTCCAGCACCACATTCCAAAACTTCCAGGCATTTCTAATCTATTTTCCGAAGTGTCCAAGTTTCAGCACCATAAAAAGCTATGCTGCAAGTGTAGCACTTTACTAGTTTCTTCCTTAAATTTAATTCCAATTTGTTGGTGAAAAGTCTTCTTCTTGATGAATGCTGCTTTTGCCATGGCAATCCTGGATTTAATTTCGCGTGTACATCTAGCATCATTTGTTATCATGCTACCCAAATAGTTGAAATATTCCACATTCTCCAGCTGTTTTGATCTATCATAATCTGTATTTGGAATGGTTTCCCTTGAGATTATCATTACCTTAGTTTTTTTCCACGTTCATTTCTATTCTATAGCATCTTACAATTTCAGTTAGTCTGTCAGTCATGCCCTGTAGCACCGTTTCTTCCTTAGCCATTAGCACGAGATCACCAACATATTTCACAGTGGGAATTACTTGTGTTCCTATTTTGAAACTTCAAACCCTTCCAACAGCTTCCTAGGTAAAGCATTCGCTATTCAAGTTGAATATAATCGGCGAAAAACAGCATCCTTGTTTAACTCCTCTTCCAATCTTCACACTTCATGTCTCCCCTTGGTCCAGTTTATTTTAGCACTCTGAAAATGCACATTTTCTGATAAATCTTCTTTCGCGCCAGTCGATACCAATTCCCTTCATGATTTGCATTAATTTGGACCAGTTTACATGGTCGAATGCCTTCTGCCAGTGTATGAAACACGAACACAATTCCTCATCTATGTCCAGATTTCGTTCTGATATTATTTTCAGCATCCCAACTGCATCCTTCAGTGAAATCCTTGGTCTACTCACCATTTTCATATATGTTGTTCATCAGTTGTGTCATTATTTTGATACCATCTTTTCCGAACAATCTGAGTACATCCCCAGGTACATCATCATCTCCTGTAGCCTTCTTATCCCTCATCTCCTTGATAGCCTTTTCCACTTCACTTTTCAAAATATAACGGCCTTTCTCTTCTGCATCTACTTCCTCTTCAGGTTCGACTTCCAAGTTTTCTGGTTGATTAGTTCGATCGCAGATCTCTGTAATATAATTCTCCAAAATTTTAGTACTTGTATGTGATCTACTGTTATATTCTCTTGAGAGTCTTTGATGTCAGTGTTTTAAATCCCATGGCTTTCTTTCCAACCTAGTTCATTTGTCTTCGTGTACATTAAATCATAATGTCCTGTTCTTTGAAATTTCATGATCTCGTCAAAATACTCTCAAATATTTCTTCTTGGCCATATTTTTGTCTCTTTTCAATTCATTCCTCAGTCTTCTGTAGTTCTTCCTTCCTTCCTCCCTTCCGTCCTTCGTTGTTTACATTCTTCCACTTCCTTCGTTTATCTATTTTACTGTTAATTTCCTTTGTAATCCACGGCGTTCTTGCCTTCCTATCTACTTTCCCAACCAAATCACTCACAATAGCTAAAACACATTTCTTGATACTATTCCACTGCACTTATACATTCCCACTTTCACATTTGATTGTACCGACTATCGTGCACTTTCTGTCGTTGAACGTGTAACTTCTCCAGACCCATCTTTGTTTTTCTTTGTGGAAATTTATGATTTTGTTCAATGTAGTGCTAATCTTTGCAACCACTAAGTTGTGGTCAGAGGCAATATATGCTCCAGGCAGTGTCTGCATATCCTTCATGGTGTTTCTGAATCGATGCTTCACAAGTATGTAGTCCAATGGAACTATTGTATATAAAGTTTTACCTAACCCCGGAAACAGGTACCGGGTTTTATTTAGGCCCGCAATAAAGTGGATTTGAAAATGAACCAAACAAAACTAAAATTACAAGTATGGAAATTATTTTTTCTTTGTAATGAGCTATTTCGCCAGAAGCACAACATGGGGCAGCTACGACTGTCTTTACTTACCAACAGAACGTGGTCTGTTGATGGCTTTCTGTTGGTTTCGTTTCTGACTTTACGCCTGGCACATCGCTGGATGGACTTGTCCCAGTACATTACTGTAAACAAATCACCACCAATGAAGAAAGTTGTTAATTATGAAGCACTCTTACTAACACGGCAGTATCCTTAAAGGTATTCTCTGAGGAGATGTCATTATCCATTTCAACATGTATAATTGGATTAAAATGAAAAAAATTAACGCTTAAAAATTATCCAAAAATTTCTGTTGACTGATCCCGGTGGGGGCGAGATTTTTCGAAGCCGTCCAGACCGGCCCTGGGGCCCACCAGCCTCCTATACAATGGGCACCGGGTCTATTTCCCGGGGGTAAAGCGACCGGGGCGTGGAGTTAACCACCCACCCTCAACTAGTGCCGAGGTTAAAGATAGAGTAGAACTATATCTCTACTCCCCCTCTGGGCCTTCGTGGCCTGTTCTAGGGAGAACTTTACCTTTTATTAGGCCCTGTGACCTGTGGTCTTGGTTTTTTCTGGAGAAGGCAATCGTGTACATTTAGTACATCTTAGAGGGAAAATGAACCATCACTGGGCCCCGTACCATTCCAACACGTAAACCCATGCTTTTGTAGAGTTAGGATGGTTCCAGATGCATTCTTGAATATTGCCACTAATCATAGAAGTAAAAGCAAAAGACTATCATTATAATGTAATCAACATTTAAATGGCAAGATAGTAGCCACCTTCTGAAACCATGTGTTTATCAATCATGCTTCAGACAACTGAAAATGTTTATTGTAATTGCTCAGTACGAGTTCTATCCGCTGTAATTTGTTGATTTATCATCAAAACTCAACAGTGTAATTTCGTGCACTGGTGAGAGGAAACATAGCACTGGCACAAAAACGTACAGTACCGACAGCAAAACGTAGAGTACAGACAGAAAACCCTTCAGCACTGAGAACAAAGAATACTCGTACGTTACCAGCAACTGAGCATGCAGTATTGACAGCAAAGCGTAGGGTACCGATAGAATACGGTACAGTGAGTGCTACCATCACAAGCGTACAGCACCAAAGTAAAGAATACAGTGCCAACAGCAAAGATTCTACTACTGACAGCCAATCATACAGTACCGACTGGAAATATACAGTACCAAATGGAACCGTACGGTATTGACAGCAAGGCATACAGTACCGACAATAATGTGTACCATACCAAAAACAGAGTACGGTACTGACAACAAAACATAGCATCGACAGAAAGGAGTGCTGTACCAAACACAAAGCGTACAATATTGACAACAAAGCATACAGTACTGACAGCAAAGCATACAGTGCTGACAGCAAAGAGTACAATACTGACGGCAAAGCATACAGTACCGACAGCAAAGAGTGCAGGAACAAGTGAATGCGTTCAATACTAGCAGCCAAGTAAACAGTACCAACAGCAAGAAGTACAGTACTGAGACTGGAGTGTACAGTACTGACAGCTAAGCGTAAAATACTAACAGCCGGTCGTACAGTACCGACAGCAAAGAAAACAGTACCAATGTGAAAGCGTACGGTTCCGACAGTAAAGAGCACAGTACCAACCAAGCGACTTCAAAGCATATACGTAGTACCGACAGCAAAGAATACAGTATCAAAAACAATGCGTACAGTACTGACAGCAAAGAGCACTTTACGAAAAATAAAGCGTACAGTGCTGAGAGGAAAGTGTAGAATTACTGAAGCTGATTATAGTGTACTGACAGCAGAGCATGCAGTACCAACTTAAAAGCTTACAATACCGATAGCAAAGCATACTTGTATAATACCAATAGAAAATAGTACATTAGCAACAACAAAGTGTAGAATACTGATGGCAATGCATACAGTGCCCACAACAAAAGGTGCAGTCCTGACAGTAAAACCTACATTACGTGATTGTTCTTGGACTGCCTGACCCTTGAAGATAGGACCGATAGGTTGTCCCGAAATATCGGTAACAAACTACCAATCTACGCTGCATAAAATCCCAGAAGAGCGAAAATCTCAAAGATTACATTATTTATTCCCAATCGCAGAGTAACGATAGCCAAAAAACAAAACACTACCAACAACAAAGTATACAGTCCTGCCAGCAAAGCGTTATTACCAACAGCAAAATGTAGTCCTGACAGGAGAGAGAACAATACCGACACCCAAATGTACAAATACTGACAGCACACCCTACAGTAACGCCAGAAAAAAAATACCAACAACAAAGAGTACGGTAATGAAAGCAAAGTGTACGGTACTGACAGCAAAATGTACGGTACCATCAAAAAAGCGTGCGGTACTGACAGCAAAATGTACGGTACCATCAACAAAGCGTGCGGTACTGACAGCAAATGTACGGTACCATAAACAAAGCGTGCGGTACTGACATCAAAATGTACGGTACCATCAACAAAGCGTGCGGTACTGACAGCAAAATGTACGGTACCATCAACAAAGCGTGCGGTACCTACAGCAAAGTGTACGGTACCATCAACAAAGCGTGCGGTACTGACAGCAAAATGTACGGTACCATCAACAAAGCGTGCGGTACTGACAGCAAAATGTACGGTACCATCAACAAAGCGTGCGGTACTGACAGCAAACTGCGGTACCGACAGCAAAGTATAAGGTACCATCAACAAAGTGTGCGGTACCTGCAGCAAAGTGTACGGTACCATCAACAAAGCGTGCGGTTTGCTTGCTTGCTTAGTCGTCCTCTTCTACCTTCCGGTGTCGAGGTTCACACGAGGGATCTCCATGCAGATCTGTCCATAGCCTTTTTCCCAGCCTGCCTCCAGTCCACTCCTCTCTCCTGGAGTCCTCTCCTTACGTTTTCTTCCCACTTCACTCTTGGTCTTCCTCTCTTCTTCCTTCCTTATGGTCTTGCTTCAAAGGCTTGCTTAGGGTATCTTTGGTCATCCATCCTACATACGTGACCAAACCATCTCAACTGGGTTCTCTCAATACGCTCCTGTAATGGTTCCACCTGCAGTTGTTCTCTAATTACTTGATTTCTGATTCTATCCCGTTTTGTTACCTTTTCAACTCTTCTCAAAAATCTCATTTCTGAGGCCTGTATTTTACTCCTATGTGTATCCAATAAGATCCATGATTCACAGCTGTATGTTAATGTTGGTATGTAAATTGCCTTATACACTGCTATTTTTGTCTTCTTATTTACTTCTTTTTTTGTTAATAAAATCTGGTTAATTGCGTAGTAGAGTTTTCCGGCATTAGATGTTCTATTAATTAGTTCCTCATTCACCTTTCCGTCTTCACCAATTACAAAGCGTGCGGTACTGACAGTAAAATGTACGGTAATATCAACAAAGCGTGCGGTACTGACAGCAAAATGTACGGTACCATCAACAAAGCGTGCGGTACCTACAGCAAAGTGTAGAGTACCATAAACAAAGCGTACGGTAGGCCTACTGTACTGACAGCATACTTACGTAGGTCTACTGAGAGCAAAGCATACAGTACTAACATAAAAGCGAAAACACTGACAGTAAAGCACAAATACGGAGAGCAACGCTTAAGCGAATGATCAGTTTTTTTAAATAAAATCATTAGTGCGGCGAAGTTATAATAGTATAATTAGCAAACGATGATTCAATTGTGGTCTTGAGATAACCACTAACAAGTTTACTTGTTACCACATTACAGACACACAATGTAAAATCTTCGCACTGTAAACCTTAAACTCTAACAATAAATATTATATATGTATAGCCCGCTTAATTGTGATTATATAAGCATATTAGGCTGAATTCGCTGCTTAAGCTAAAATGGTTTGCTGTTGTGACAAAATATTCTGTAGTACCACTGGATGCTGACATTCTAGCCAACGTCAGTTACCTGCGATGTACACAATGTAGAGCAACACTAGTGTCAGGGCTTCGTACCACTCTACCCTCTCATCGTGAATGATGCAGATCATGAGTGAGACTGTGACTCCGTAAGCCAGACAGTCCCTTGTTAGAGGCCACCAGTCTAGCGGCACCACCTGCAGGCGACATACACAGCTTGTTTTATTTTACTAATAAGGCAGTTCCATATTCTCATCTGTTCATAAATTGCATACTTGTATTTATGGCACTGGTTTGTGTGTGGTGTGTAACTTGGTCTCCCCACTGATGAGAAGAACAAAGCCGTGTCAGTTGTTTCAAATAAACCAACTCCGCCTTTAATTATAATTGGCCCTCCTAATAATAATAATAATTATTATTAAGAGGGCCAATTATACACGATAATACACCGTTGGATTTATTTATAATGAAGGAATTTATTATGTTAGAACAGTGGTTATGGAGATGGAGTGACATTGATTTCAGTCTTCCGCCGCGATGTTGATGAAATCTGTGGTCTTCTGGGTTATTACACGGCGTCGTAAGAAAATATGTGACGCTTAGAGAGAGAGAAAGGGCATAGCAGGATAGAGAACCTAAATAACGAGGAGCTTCAAAATGTGTACGCATCAATTAACATTAGCTTGATCAAATCAAGGAGGAACAGATGGTTGGAGCGTAAAGTAAAAGTGGAAGATGAAAGACACGTATCAAGTACAGTCAGATGACCTAAAGGAAGAGACTATTTGGGAGACCTAGATGTATTCATAAGGGTGATATTAACTTACGTATATATTTAGGCTATGAGAGTGTTCGATTCAACTCTTTCACCATTTATGAGTGGGGGGGGGGGGGCGATGTACGTGTGAACACGATATTGCACACTGGGATCTTTTGAAAGCAGGGAATTCCTTAATCAGTAGCCATTGGATTCTGTCAAGAAGAACTTTTTTTCCACCCATGGCTCGACAGTCCCTTGGGGGCCTAGGCCGCCTCATTTTTTCGAGGCTTCACGATCATACTTTAGACACACCACACTCGGTAGGACTCCTCTGGACGAGGGACCAGCCCGTCGCAGAGACCTCTACCTGACAACACACAACACTCACAAGAGACAGACATCCGTGCCCTCGGCGGGATTCAAACCCACAATCCTACTAATCGAGCGGCCGTAGACCCACGCCTTAGACCGCGCGGCCACTGGAATCGGCCAAGCAGAACTTTGCTGCATGAAATTAAGGGGATACGACAAGACCCTGCAGTATAACAAGTAAAAATACGGACTTAAAAATATCCTCAAAACCCTATCTTCCTCCATAAAGGTAAGAATGACAAGTGGACTATTAATTTAAGGCATAAAGCGAAAAAGGCCTGCGGCCGCTTGCTTACTAGGATTGTGGGTTCGAATTCCGCCTGGGGCATGGATGTCTGTCTCTTGTGAGTGTTATGTGTTGTCAGGTAGAGGTCTCTGCGACGGGCTGGTCCCTCGTCCAGAGGAGTCCTACCGAGTGTGGTGTGTCTAAAGTATGATCGTGAAGCCTCGAAAAATAAGGCGGCCTAGGCCCCCAAGGGGCTGTCGAGCCATTGAGAAAAAAAAGTAAATTATTAGCAATTTGCTACATGTTCTGTAAATGAGAAATATTTTTATGTTTAAACAATATTATACCGAGTGTAGCAGTTGAAAGCGGAACCCGCTCGTCGAAGCTACAAACCCAACCATAAAACTACATTAACATTGGATATTACACAATTTACCGCATGCTAGATTGCGGCTTTGGAGATTACCTCCTATAACTCTAGACATTCTTCACACCTGGTGACCATATTATGGAAAAACTGTTTGAACGTGTTCCCGTGATAAGTGCGTTCCCTATAATCATGATATGGCGCGTCATCAGGTTGTGGTTGGAGGAGATGGCCTCCAGATATGGAGAGCAGCAGCGAATATATTGCATAGTAAGTCGTGGACAGTCGGTAAGGAATGTTTCTCCAGCTTTGGGGGTTCGGCGAGTTGTTATGAAAAAAAAAACCCCTAGACCTCGGGCTTGGACAGATTCTTTGGAGCGATGATATTTGGAATGAAAGGCCATGGTCTGGATTGATTTGGCTCAGGACACGGACAAGTGGCGGGCTTTTATGAACGCTGTGTTAAACATTCAGGTTACATAAAATGCGTGAAATTTTTTGAAGAGCTGAGTAACGATTAACTCTTGAAGGACACTGTTTCACGGACTTCAGTTTGTACATGTTTAAAAATTGCCGATAATGCGTGCCTGATGATTTCTTTAAGTTCCTCGTGTGTGTGTGTGGATCTTATATGCCTTGTTTTTGAGACTTACTTCCGTACAGAAAATATTCACAGTAGTCACATGGCGTCAAATGAGGCAAAAGAGCAAACCACAAAAGACGGCTAATTATTTGCTCCCCAAAAGTTTTTGTAAAGCAGACATGAAATTATTTTCTGTAATAGCGATTGCACCATTTTCTGGAAGAACTCTTATTCCTTCGCCTCGTTACACATATGAACAAGAAAATGGTGCGAGAATTTGATGCTGCATTCAAGTGAACCAGATTCAGTCACCCTGAAGATGGAGGTAGTAATTTCCTTCAAAACGTGGGAAAACTCGTCTACAAAATACATGTTGCAGACAGTCTGCCTCTTGGAGTTTTTGCAGAATTGTAAATTTGTGTGGTTTCAAACGAAGCCGCTTTGTGGCTGCCTGTACAGACGACTGACACGTCGGTTTCCTGTGGTAATTGTCTTAAATTTTCATCGAGGTGCTTTTAATTGTGCTTAAGTTTTATCTAATTTTTCTCTCGAAAGAATTTACCATATTGTCTATCCCTTCTTCATTAACAAGGAACCTATTTATTTCTAAGAAACTGAAGCGCCGAGAAACCGACTTCTAAATTTGCTGATTCTTTGATGCGCCCCCTGAGGATGGAAACTTGATTGCCGAAACGTATGTAGGGGTTGCAATTACACTTTGTTAATAATTCTTTTGCATTGGTTGGTTTGACTTAAACTTATGACAGAATGCACGGTACATATAATATAATATTCAGGTTGTTTAGATGCCCACGAGGCTGACCTGAACGGCGTTTTGGAAGACTTCCTGAAAAGAGAAGGATCACAACTTAATTGAAATAAACTATTGTACGAGTAGTTGGATGAACGGTATGAAGAAGGCATTAAATAAGGCAAAGATGTGTTATTAATGTGTGGCTCCCGAAGCACGGCTAGCTGGCCAGTGCTGGGGTATAAAGTGGAATGTAGGCACGGATAACAGGATCACACTGAGTTGATGCAATTTCCGTATGCGCAGCAACAAACCTGGCGGTCTGTGTCTTATGCTGTGCCTGATCAGACTTCCGTGTGTTTGGGTTAAGATTTAAATGACTTAGCTGCGTAAAGTTACTGCATGCACAGTATACCTAATGTCAGTAATGACATCGTAAGGCATTCCCAACCCTGACATGTGATTACGTGCTCTGTGTGTCTTGAAATGGACTAGAGGCCTAAATTTTCTTTTTACATATTTTGTCATAATTTTTGTATTGGTGGCTTAATCATGAACATAATACGAGAGTTTCAGAAAGTCGGATTTTCAAATTTCTTTCGTTGCAAATTGTTACTTTGTAATTCCACAGCACATGTCGAGAGGTAGTAATGATTACAGTGTTGGTATTATTGAATTATCTATCTTTTATTCTTTTATAACATTAAGGGGATCCATGTTTTGCCACCAAGTGCCATTATGTGACTGCCACATCTTTTATAATCTTGGTTTGGTTTCATTTTTCATGTTCTCCTTTGTGACGTTACATGGGCCACTTACAATGTATAACTCAATTTCGTGTTACGTATCCACGTGATACATCACAGTGTATATAAAGCTGACCGTATTTATTGATACAAAATTGAAAATTGCAACTAAGAGCGTTGTGTCTGCAACACAAAGGAACTTCAGAATATAACTTAACAGCAATGATTTAAGGCATGGCGCAGAATTGTCATGCACGTATTCACAAGTGTAAGCAGCCTGTCATGCCGTACAGTGTCAAAGTGACCAGACACGCCTGTCATGCGCGTACAGTGTCACAAGTGACCAGACACGCCTGCCCATGCGCGTACAGTGTCACAAGTGACCAGACACGCCTGTCATGCACGTACAGTGTCAACAAGTGACCAGACACGCCTGTCATGCGCGTACAGTGTCACAAGTGACCAGACACGCCTGTCATGCGCGTACAGTGTCACAAGTGACCAGACACGCCTGTCATGCGCGATTACAGTGTCACAAGTGACCAGACAACGCCTGTGTATTTCTCTGTCTGCTTGTAAGGCAATACTTACAATACCAGCACCAATTCCACAGCAGGCTGCGACTGCCAAGATGTTGAAGACGGCGCTGCCGACGATGGTGCCGACCCCAATATCTCCCTCTGTGATGAACGTACCGATCACGTTCACAAACAGTTCAGGCGCTGATGTTGCAGCGGCCATGAATGTTGCACCCGCCACATCATTAGACATGTTTAGTGCTGTTCGAACAGGAAACGATATGCTGTCAACACTAAATGTTCAGAGTAAGTTTCTATTTCTTTCCCCTCAATATTACTTTATACTAGTAAAAAAATGCCCATTGAAAATTCAGTTGATGATCTCTTATACTCGTAGTTCAAAATATACGAAGACACATTTCAAGCAGAGTGATGATTATCGCTGACAGAATCTCGTAGAGGTGAAGGTATATACATGTTGTGGCAATCTGACACTGAGTGTAACTACATCATCCGGAAGTGAATAACATACACACTTAGTCAAGCATTTATAAACTGTCTCATGTACTGTTGTGTAAATTTAAATACTGTAATATGTGTACAAATTAGCTACGCACGATGAAACTAATACAACTTTGTAGTGCCTCAAACAACCCCGTACAAGTGCGTTATAAGTTGATTCTGTTGAAACGAATAGTTGCTTTGCTGACAAATTATAAATTGATATTAAAACTCTTTTGCTGGTACTGAAGAGTGTTGGAGTATTTCTCTGCTTTATATGCAATGTTATTTTATTTATTTATGATTTATTTAATGATTCTCTCTGTAGATCAGACTACATGAACATCAATAATAGTATCATATTGCCGACCGGCTGGCCTTTTAATTAAATACCCCCAGTTCCCTGACATTTTACACACTTTAAATGTTCAACCCCTGAATAGATTCTTACTTGCAATCTGACTGTATAGATGAAACTCCTGCAAATAGAGAGTCTAGTAGTTCCTCCATGTATGGTATGTCTAAAAACAATGCCCTTTGTGAAGCGGAACAACGCATAATTTACAAATGTATCTAGTTTCACTTCGCTTCTTACGTGCCTCACACACTTTACACTGTCTTGCAGCACCAGCAACAATTTTGTTCAGCTTGTGTTTGCTGAAATCCCCGGAGAGTCTGCACGGGGGTCCTGTTTAGGACCCCTTGGTGTTGGTTGCTTCTCTGGCCATTGCAGTTTATCAGAACTGGGCTCGGTTTTATTCTGGATTTTGACACCCACAACCTTCCTACCTCGTGCAGGAAGCTCTTGTACTTTATTTTTTTCTTTGTGTTTAGTGTTCTGTACACAAAAATGCATTGAACAGTGCACAGTTCAGCAGATACAATACCACCTTTCTTGACCATTTGACAGTTTTCCTCAGAATTGAGTAATAACTGAGGTACTGGTCTGACCTATCTACGCCCTTCATGAATTTATTGTACTGGACAACAGCGTACGGTTTCTTTATTTCCAGGTTTGTTTTTCTGTCTTTCCTTCCTATGTTCACTATTCTTGCGTCATGGATCGTGCTTGTCATTCGCACAAGTCTTTTGTCCTTCCACAATTGGATCACGACGTCACCCTTCCTCCGGAACGCTGACTGCCATCTTTTCAAGTGTTTGGCTTCCCGTTCTAGGTCACGTGGAATGCCCCTGTTAGTCCTCACAGTGCCACAAACTCTCACCTTTCTGTCTAGCAATATTTCAGCTAATCGCACACTATTATAAAAATTGTCTTGATAGACGTGATGATTCTGGCCTAAGTTTCTCTCTAAAAGTGATAATACTGCTCCTCCAACTTCTTCCCCTCGGCTGCGTATATCTCCATGTTACAGATACAACCCGGGGGCGCGCGGTGGCGTAGTTGGTTGAGGCACTACGCTACAAACCGGAACGTCGCGGGTTAATTCCTTGACATAATCATTTCGGTCGCACTATGGCCCTGGGGTCGACTCAGCCTCTAACAGAAATGAGTACCAGGAATATTTCCTGGGGGGTAAAGGCGGCCGGTGCTGACAACCTTACCACCTTCATGTGCCGATTGTCTACAAATCTGGGAGCCTCAACCTCCTGGAACCCTCAGGGCCTGTCTAGGCCTGTAATGGGGTTGCTTTACCTTTACAGATACAACCCGGTACTGCCTCACACACCATTCTCACCAGCACTCCACCGTTCTCACCAGCACTCCATGTTTTGTTATTTTGCCTGGATTGTACGTCCGAAATTTCAGGTGACCCCGCCATGGGATAATGGCTTCATCAAGTGACATATATTTTTGTAGAAAATATTCATACACAGGCCGTATTTTGAATAGCCTCCCTGCACCTTGTGTCTGCTGGCTGTTGTCACTAAAATGCCAGGCTTGCCAAATAAATTCAAGACGATTTCTACTCATAGTGTGAGGAAAAATGGGTGTGGAAATTGAGGGGTCAGTTGACCGGTAGTCTCTTATATTGTCCTTTCTGACTTGTCCCATCAAAATTATTAGACCCAAAAACTTTCTTATTTCTTCGGGTGCGATATTGGACCACTTCAGTGTTTTAGGCAATACATTCCATTGTTGTGCATTTTGACTGTGGTAAAGATTAGGCTGTTCAGTAAATAATTGAATAAGCTTGTCACCAATGACTGAACTCACAACCTCAGCATCAGACTCAGGGTTATCGATTACTATATTCAAACTATTGTTCCAAGGAAAGGCTCATCGCTTGGTTTCTTATTAGTTGTACACCACACGTCACTGGTTTCATCATCAGAGCTGTCCTGATCACTACTGTCTTCCTCTTCTGTACTTGTTTCACTGTCACGAGTAAAAACTAAGGGACAAGGTCACGACTGTTTACGTGAACTAGCTGTGGGTACGTCACTGTCACTTTCCAAAATTTCAGATTCACTGTCATCGGAGACAGAACACGTGACCACATGTAACTCACGCAAAATGTCGACTTTCATTGCACACCTACGCAAAGCCAGGAATGCAACTGAAGGAAGTTACGAAAGAAAATATAGAGGAGATCTCAGTCTGTGGTCGCTTTGTTGCAGTCGTATGACTAAGAATGTGGGGTCAGGAAGGGTCTGTGTGTTTGTAACTTGAGTCCCACACATCCTGCTTCAAGCTGCCGATAACCTTGACGCGATACGTGAGACAGAACAGCCGCAGACGCATGTACTCGTATAGGACGTCGTGTATGAAAACGTCGAAATACGTCACCCGCGGACGAAGCACGGCTTAGCAATCACGTCTTTATACGCGGCCCGACGGCAAAGTCGTATCGTTAGTTTCATTTTCATTTATTAATTTATGTGTGGTTATTTAACGATGCTGACAGTAGCTCCAAATATTTAACATGAGTTATATGATGATTGTTAGATAGTGAAGGGGAAAGGAACAGGGAGAAAGCGGCTGTGACATAATTTGAGGTACTGTCCCGGAATTTGTGTGGCGTGACTGATGAAAACAATGTTACACTTCAGGAGAATCTGCTTCTCGGCCTCCCCCCCCCCCCCCCCGCCACCAACCTCAAATACGAAGCAGTATTGCTGCACACTTAACGACTGTGTTCACCAAAAGGATATTTCGGAGAATTTGTGTCTTCTGGGATGCAACGACGTGACTTTGGGTGAGTGGCTGTAACACAATGTAATTCCTTCGTTTTTAAGGGTCAAGCAGTCAGTTTTTGTTCTACTAGTGACGCTGTTTTCGTTTACTGCAAAGTGAAAACACCCATTCTGAAAACATTACCTACTTGCTTTGTTTTCAAATGATATTTTAAAAGTAAAGGACGATTAAAAACACAGTATTTTATTATATTAGTTTCAATATTTCTTTTTTTTTAAATTGTTATCTGCTGTTGACAGTAAATAATCATTATCCAAATCTTCTTCTTCTTCCATGTCTAATTTAATGATGAAGTGATATGCAGAACATTCCATCCTTCCATCACTTTCTCAGTATGCTTCTGTAGTGTTGCGTCTAACAGTCTTCATTCCATGTCACCTAAAATATCTAATGAAATTAAGATTCTTTTCTCTGTGGCGCAACAGCCCAAGTCGGGCGTAGGCCGCCTTATTGTTGAGGATTCTACACACACACCACACACACACACACAGCGCGCGCGCGCACGCATGCGCGCACGCACACACTCACACACACTCGGTACGACTCCTCTGAACGAGTGGTCCGCTCGTCGCAGAGGCCGACGCCTACCTACAGAACACAAAAACAAACACAAGAGACGAACATCCATGCCCTCAGCGCGATTCGAACCCGCGATCCCAGCAATAAAGCGGCTGCAGACATACGCCTCAAACCGCACGGCCACCGGAATTGGCAATTAAGAAATGTAGTTGTGTTAATACAACACATGCATATAGCCTGAGCACAATATTGGTCACCTTGACGAAACGGCTGGTCAGCTTTGTGTTATTTCTCATTTTGGTGACATCGTGTAAATTGTATTGCATAATGTGATCTCCATAACTGTAATATCGAAAGAAATCTGTATGCCTTCAGCCAGTTAAGCTGTTTGTTGCCTGTTGGAAATTTTGAAATGATTTATGAAATTTGCAGCAGTCATAAAGTACATCTTTCGCACCTTGATTTCAGGCTTCCGCCGCGGCTGTCACAATGGACAGAAACAAGTTCAGTATAACTTTCCGAGCAACTCATCTACGTGTAAAAATTTACTGAAATGCATCTGGCCATGTAACGACGACCCGTCTGTGTAAACAAACAGTGCGCCGAAGAGAACACGGCTGCTGGATTAAGAGTGAGCAACAATGCTCTTCCTTCCGGCACAAATGCTGAGGGTTTCAATAAGTATCTCCATTCTCTATTGCACAAAATGTTTTCTTCTATGCAAAACTATTGTCCTGCAAAACCAGTCTAAGGAATCTCTGCCACCGAAATTTAATGTCAAGGTTTTGTAAGGTTTTAAGTTCTGCAGTGGTGTAGATGACGTATCTGTTCTTCTGGGATATGAAGCCACGTCACAGGATAATTTGTTCCTGACGTTTCCAGACATCGTAATAGTCTCATATTCAAGGGTCGAAATGTCATCCAAATGTCTGGAACACTTCAACCCTTTAAGATAACATTACATTTGATTGCTATTTAACCTTTAACTTTTGTACATATAAGAGCCCTACATTGCTTGATGACATTTAAATATGTATTACTAGTTACAGCTTCTTTATTACATGGTTTCTTTTTGCTTTCATTTTTAACTTTTCATACCGGGTGTTGAAAAAAGTGTTACAGGCTTTAAAGGTGTATAGTACTCACTTAAATAAGCAAAAAAATCCCAGTCAACGTATGTCCAAAGACCAATGCCTGATGAGACATGGGTAATGTTCCTGCTATCTCTACAGCAGATGCTCTGTTTGGTTCCCATGCATGTCAACACAACTTCTAAATCTTCTTCTCATAAGAAGTGCGTACTTTTTCAAACATTCCTAGTTTAACTCGAATCTCACGACAGTATTCTCTGCTCGTTGCTGTAACACGTCTACGTCTGAACACACCGAAGTCCTCAGGTGTCCCCGCATTGTCGGACAGGATCTGAAATAAACTTTAGGTCGACAGTCGACAGGACGTGGAGGCCCAGTCAACTGGCCAGCACGATCCCTTGACCTTAATCCTCTGGATTTTTGGCTGTGGGGACACCTAAAGACTTCGGTGTGTTCAGACCCGGGCAATGACGTAGAGGTGTTAACAGCAAAAAGTAGAGAATGCCTGTCGGGAGATTCAAGTAAAACGAAGAACTTTTGGAGGAGTACGCACTTGTTATGAGAAAAAGGGTTGAAAATTGTATTGACATGAATGGGAAACACACAGAGCATCTGCTGTAGAGATAACACGAAAATCACCCATATATCTCTAGGAATTGGTTGTTGGACATAAGTTTACTGGGAAGTTTTTGCTACTTTAAGCAAGTACTACACACCTTTAAAGTCTATACCCTTTTTCAACACTCAGTATTTTTGCTAGGAGATTGCAACTGTCCTTCAACTGTTGCTTTGCTTAATCTTTATTTTTGTTGCAGTTATATTACTCCGCTCTAGAATGAAGCCCTCTTTATTCTACAAGACATTGAAGCCAATAATTCTCAGTTGTTATTCGCTTTCATAGTACTCACATTTACGCTAGAAATAATACACCTTTAATTGGTGATCTGAATACGGAACTTTTGAAATATGCTTCCCAGAATTTGCTGGTGTGTCTCTTACTTCTCATTAATATTGCTGGATTTATGGACATCAACCGAAAGAAAGAACCATTGCCTTAGCTGCTTCAATTTACAAGAGGAAATACAGACAAAACTGTAAAACTTACACGGGTGTACGTCTTTTACTTTACATGTCTTGTATATTCAATTTCTAAGTTACTGTACAGCCTGTTGTTGGCTTATATGAAAAGCCGAAACATGTAGCTGAGGTTTTTTAAATGTGTAATTTGTGGGCGCCTGCTGTTATTATTATTTATGAAAAAACGCTCAGTGGAATGAACAGCATAAAGATTAGGGTGTAAGTCTACTACACAACGTATATGCAAAGACGGTTACACGAAAAGTAAACACTATATGTTAGATGAAGCCGAAAATGGGTTAAGGAGAAGCGGTCACGTACGGATTTTATTTTTATTATTAATTAATATTTGAGAAACACGGGGAATTTAACTTACCACATTTATTTGTGTAGCGAATAAACAAGTAAAGATGAAGTAATTAAAATTAAGGACATAAAAATATATGTATTAAATTTTAGTAGTATTCAGTATAACGAAATTGTCTGCACTGGCTGAGAGACATGCTAAAACTGAAGGCAAGGTCGTCGTCTCTAGGGCGTGAGATACGTTTCCGCTATCAAAACTAACACTAAGATCCATGCCCCTTTCTTCACTACCATCCATTTTCAGGCTTCAAAAAAACAGTAATTTTTATTAAGGCTGAATCCAGATAGAAAATTCGTGAGGACAGACCTTATAACCTAATTTATAGGGCAGCTTTGTAACTTCATGCTACCGTTTTTTCTCTGTGGCGCAAGGGCCCATCTCGGGCCTTGGCCTCCTCATTGTTGAGGTTTTTGATCACATGCAATTAGCCACACCCACACACGCGGTAGGACTCCGTTGAACGAACGATCAGATCGTCGCAGAGGCCGCTACCTACACATCACACAACAAACATAAGAGATGAACATCCATGCCCTCAGCGGGATTCGAACCAGCAATCTCAGCAATCGAGCGGCCATAGACATACGTCTTAGACCACACGACCAGAGCACCGTTACATTGGGTAATACGCGTAGTTTAACGTCACTCCTCATCAGTTCCTCTTATTCTAATTGTTATCTTAATCGTAAAATTCTTGACATGTTGGACTGACTGCTACTTGGGGCTTGGGCGTAATTTTACCTAATGTTGGTTTGAACCCCCGACAGAGGGAGTGGAAGGCTGAAATTAAAGAGACAATTCGGTCTTACCTTGACAGATCCTTTCTACGGCGGGAACGAAGTACTTGTCGCAGACGACCGCAAGGGCAAAGAACATGTAGAGGGACACAATGACGTGGAGGACGACGGCTCCATCTTGCCTCTGTGTTTCGGTGAACAGGTCTTTTGGGAAATCATCTATCGCTGGAGGTGTGCAGTTCTGGGTGAAACTCTGGTCGTCCAAGCCTAACAAAATCACAACAATTTACATTTATGTGAGGAAGAAATGAATATTAGGAACATGGCGGACAGCCAACGTTTGTGGCTGATGAGCATTATGATAAGGGGAAACAATGGGAAACGAGAAGTGTGTTATTTTCATGACAGTTATAAAAATATCAACTACTTACTCCGTAAGAAAACGCCTACTCCTACCACACAGCAAAAATTCAGTTTTGAATTAAACACTGATTGGCCGATGACATTATTTATACCATTTTAATGTGAAATTTTCAACTCTGATTTCTTGTTTGAGTGTTTTAGTTATTAATCCTTTCAATCATGGTGTTTTTCTGAATTACGTTTAATGATTAATTCTTACCACACACTAAATAAACATTTTGTCTTTTCATTACAAAACCAAATGTTTTGTGCTGTCTAGGAAGTTAATCGCTGTGAGCATTATAAAAATCACACAAATACAATATAGAAAATTGAGGAGTTTTTTTTGTTAAAGGCGGTGATACAACACACGATATTCCACGAAACGTCTGTCTGATTTCACGTTGTTATTTGTTGGCTTCCTTGGGTGAAAAATGTCATACCAATGTGGTTCGAAATGTTTACCATTACGACGTTAGCGCCCCTTCCGATAGAACGCCCCCACCATTGCTGAGACAGTGTACTCGCCCGTGTCGTACATACCTACCACCTTGCAGGTAATTTGCCCTATGTCGCCGTGGAAAGAACGTTGTTTACTCTGTGACTCTTTCATGAGGAGTGTCCGTGTCTTGAGCGACGATGAATTTACAATTCATAGCTTGTTTTGATGATTCTATAATGGGAACGCACAGGCAGTAGTTGAAAATGAGTCGGTTTATAATTCGTATCCACCCAAGCAGCGGTTGAGAGATACGGAATAATTCGCCTTAGGTACCATTGAGCGTGGTAAACTACAAGTTCAAAACCAAGAACAGCCACCGCGAAGAGTCAAACTCAGTGTGATAGCGAGTGTTGACACTACCCGTCAAATGTACACACTGGAAGGCAGGGATGACGAGCTTCACATCGGAAGGTCTGTGCGCATATCACCGCTGCCGTGTTAGGCTCTACGACCGGTGGTTTACGCAACTGGAGCTAATTTCCATAGCTGAATTGTGGAACAACATCGTCTTATGAAACACATTTTGTTGTGTGATGAGGCCCAGTTTATGTGATATAACTACCTCAACACCCATGTATAGTCTCTCAGCAGTCTTCACCTTTCGTTGCAATCAACTTCCAACATCATTTTTCGGCAAACACGCGGTACTGTGTTATCGGCGACCAAATAATTGGGCTGTTGGTTGTTAATTGATGCTTAACAGCAGATTACTACTGCACTTACTGCGAGATGAGCTACCACTGCTATTGGAAGACGTTTCTTTCCAGGCCATATTGAATGTTTGGCTGCAAGACAATAATAGACCACTTCATTTCGGTTGACAAATCACAGAGTAATTGAAGAGGTTATATAGAAATCGTTGCATTTATCATGGATGTTGGTTTGCTTGGCCACTTCTTTCACCAGGATACCACACTGCATTTCGGTTGCCAAATCACGGAGTAATTGAAGAGGTTATATGGAAATCGTTGCATTTATCATGGATGTTGGTTTGCTTGGTCACTTCTTTCACAAGGCTTCACACCTCTTAAATTCTACTTGGTGGGGGTTCGTGAAGTAGTTTCTATAGTATGGCATATCGCAAACACGATACGAGCTCTTACGGCACATCGTCAGCTTATACGGAACAAATCGAAAGCTTACGGGGGGCAACACATACTGTTGTAAAAAGAACTCGCTTGCGTATTGCCTATAGGGGAGATCATTTCGAAGAGCAAGATTGTGCATACGTGTTGTGAAATATGTGCATTGACCATGACTACGTTACTGCGTGGAGGTTGAGATTATGAACCATTTTGTTATAAAATATGCACTCAGAATAAGCCAATAAATAAACACCTGAAGTTGGCACTCTACATATATGGTAAGTAGTGTGCTTTTAAGTGTTCATTGGAATGGAGTTAACTATAACTTTGAAGAAGGGCAAGAATATACAGTAAAAGCTGTGATATCTGGTATTGGATGATCCGGAAAGCTGTATTAACCGCAAATTAACTAAGAGGCTCATCAACCGGCAACAGTCAGTACTGATTCTGAGAGTTCGGCCCTTAATTATTGGTATCTTGTTGATCTCTTAGATTACTTGTGCGCCATGTTACACAAGTAGTGATGAAGAAGCGGTAAGTAGTGCGGCAGGAAAAAAGGTCAGGATATCAAGTGCCAACTTAAACAGTTAGGCCTGTCCATTAGGTTCCTAGGTATGCTAGGATACGTATTATGTATAATGTTTTGATATCCAGAAAACTGCAATATCCAGCAAGTCTTTCGTCCGGAGGTCCCGGATATCGCAACTTTTACTGTCATCTTTACGTAATCTGTCTTGTCACAGGGCCATAGCTTCTTCCCAAGCAAGTTCTCCACAGAGTGCGATCTAGTACTTCCTCTTTCAAATTCCAGTATACTATTTTCTTCAGGGTCATCCAGTAGCTGCTTGTCCCTTCTTCCTATTCTTCCTGTCGTTTCTATCTTTCCTTCCATAACGTGTTTTAGAAGGCAGTTCCTACGCAAAGTATGACAAATCCAGGTATCCTTCCTTCGTTTTATTGTATGTCGAATTTTCCTTTCTTCCTTAACCCCATGTAATACGTTTTTATTTTTGACATGATCGGTCCACCTGACCTTATCCATCCTTCTCCAGCAAGAAATTTCAAAGCTTCCAAGGTATTTCTCATCTATTTTCCTAAGTGTCCAAGTTTTAGCACCACACAAAGCTATGCTCCAAATATAGCATGTCACTAGTTTTTCCTGAAATTTAATTGCAGTTTGCTCGTGGAAGGAGTCTTTTTGTTGTTGATTGCTGCTTTTGCCATAGAAATCCTGGATCTAATTTCACGTGTACACCTTGCATAATTTGTTGTCATTGATATATTTTAATATGTTCTGTGGACGGTTGCCTTGAGATTCTCATTACCTTACATATCTTCACATTCATTTTCCTTTCATACCATCTGAAAACGTCAACTAGTCTATCAATCATGCCCTGTAGTACCGTTTCTTCCTTAGCCAGTAGCAGAAGCTAATTTGCATATTTCACAGTGAGAATTATTTTAAGTCTCCAAACACTCTAAAAGCGAGCTTAATTGTGTAAGACTGGACGAAGGGTCAGTCAAGGATGCTGTTTTGTGATATTTACTCTACATGACAGAAACTTTTGAACGCATCGAACTTCATTTTAAAAGATGTTGTGAAATTTATTAATAAGAATCAAACAAAGTGGGCTGTTTTTGAGGTTTCTTGGCTAAAATTCTGATACTGTCATTCATACTTCACCAGGCCATGCTTTTGTTCATACGCCAATCTGAGATTGTCGAAAGTGACCTCTTTACGTTTAAACATGATGGTCTCCTGTAATTTCCACGTCCTTTTCTACTTGAGATTATCTGCGTATAAACCTATGTCTCTATTTTCCGACGAGTTCGAAACATTTGTCCTAGGTATAACACAGTTTGCCTTGTGTTTTATGGTTTATGGAAGGAAATATGGAAAGAAGAAAGTACAGCTTCACAAATTTTACAGAAAGAGAATAGATTAGACTGAAGGTGTCTGAGAACAGAGTGCTGAGGAAGATATTCAGACCTAAGAGGGAAGAGTGTTACCTCTTCCCTCTTAGGTCTGAATATCTTGAGACTTGAGACAAGTGCATAGTGAGTAAATTCATGACCCGTATTCCTCGCCAAATATTATTAAGTTGAGAAATCAAGCAGTTTTAAATTGGCGGAGCATGTGACACGAATGAGAGAGAAAACAATTGCACACGAGTTCTTGGTGGGCAAACGTGAAGGAAAGAAACCGGTTTGAAGACCTAGGCCCAGATGGGCACGTTTTAAACTGGATCTTCAAAAAACAGGATTATAGGTCATGGACTGGCTTCATCTCACTCAGGATAGACAGCATTGATGTGCCGTTGTGAATGCGGTAATACACATTTGCGTTCAATAAATTGTGGAGAATATCTTGAGGAACTTGTGACCTGTTAGCTTGCCGTGAGGAACTGTGTTCTGTGGAGTTATTCACCTATGATTTCTGCGGAAGATCTTTCCATTAATTGACTGTTTTGACGTCCTATAGGGGTAATATAAAGTCTTAATTTCACTTTATTATGGCAGGCCATGAATCTGAATGTTCTTGAAAAACACCTTCATAAAAAAAGCGGTGCTAATAACTAGAGGCAATTTTAATCGGCAATGGTCGAGCCGCAAATCCCACCGACACATGAATGTCCCTCGACGATTACGAAACGACAAATTGTTTTTGGTAGTCACTGTCACCTGGCTTACATATGAGTAATTAAAAGACTAGTTTACTGTAAGAGGAAAGCATAACGTGAGAATTTAAGCACTTGGGTATTTATAGGCGGGCGTACACGAATGTTTTCTAAGTCAGCAATGATTCCGTTTTTGGCCGTTGTTGTACTTTTAAAGTAGCCCGTTTGCCAGCTTATGTAACGGGTTCTCCGTTTCTGTCCCTGCTGGAAGGACCGCCGAAATTGTCTTCTTGGAATGGCATCTAAAACGAAGCACAACTTTTCCTGAATTTCAATGACTTCCTGGAAGTGACGCCCTCATAGCAGTGATTTCATTCTCAAAATTAATAAGAAATCACCAACGGCCAAGTCAGGCGAGTTTAAGAAGAGTGAGGCACGACAGCCAAATTTCTAGCGGCCAAAAACTGCCGCTGCTTCTGATCGTCGGTGAGCAACCAAGGCACAAACTTCCAGGAGATCCACCGCATGTTAAAACTTTCACTGGCATATCAATGGAACCTTCCATAATAAGAAGCCTAACCTGTCAACGATCTTCGAAATTGTACTTCGTCGATCTTAGTTGACGATCTTGCAAACTTCCTCCACATTTTCTGTGCGAAATGTTGAGAGACAATCTGAACGCTGACAATTTCAACCGAAGGTTCTGTAAATTTGTACTGGAAAATGCACTCTGTGTCTGTGTTCGTCCCATGGCATTATCAATGAAGGCTGTTGCATTTTATGCGTTTCCGATGCAGTGTTCCTAAATACGAGTATGTAGAAAACTCTTGAAGAAAATGCTTTGTTCATTCAAATCAACCACTACAGGATAGTGGATCGTATTTAACACGCACAAAAGTACACACCCGTTGAGAAGCAACACAAAGGGTTATGGCTGCAAAGCTCACTCTTGTGGCTTAAAAGCGATACTGCAGCCCCTAGTGTTAGAAGGCTGTAGCACTTGCACTTTCCGGTCTCAGCGGTGAGCTTGGGAACTTTTGGATACGCATTTCTATAATAAGTAAATGTATGGTAGATATAAATGGAGATCATATTTAACATATTTGTAGGAAATGTAATAATACAAATCAACAAAAATTTAAAAGTAAACTACAAAAATCTTAGTTACAGACACTGCACATAGTTATTAATCACACCCATTTCTTATAAAAAGTAATTTAGAATTGTGGTCTGTTTCACACCACCCCGCTGCTACCCCGTCCTTTTGAAGGCATAGTTTTTGCTGTTTAAGGGGGATTGCACTTATCAGTGAACTAAAAACCATGCCAGCAGCGTTCTGGCTGCTCTTGTGGCCATCGTGACACCCTCATCCCCATAAAAAGATACACAAGTTAAAACTGCTCAAACCATGTTAGCCGGACGGACCCAGCTTAGACGACGTAGCAAACACAAGAATGTGCAACTGGGAATATGAAATCTAGTTTTATTATGTCGCATTCTTTACATGTCATTCATACAACTCAATCCTATAAAATAAGTATTATGGCAATACAGGAAGTGAGGTGGACTGGAAAAAATATTTGGGCAAGAAAGAATGCACTCTATATTATAGTTGCTATGATATGATGCACAAATTTGGTACGGACTTCAGAGTAGGCGGGAAAAAAGGAACTGCCAGCCTGTGAGTACGAGGATGTGTGTAGTAAGACTTCAAGGAGTATAGTACACCATGTGTTTACTGCATCAACAGAAGAAAACGCATGAATAACAAAGATACGTTTATGACGTGTCTTAGTTGAGAGAACACTTGCAAGTTGCTCATCAAACGACTTTAAAATAATTTCTGGATATTTAATGCAAAAATATTATGAGAGGAGAATTCAAGATCAAATAATGGAAAGAAAAGTATATAGGAAGAGAGTAGTAATGATGGAATAAGACTCACTAACAGTGCAGCTTCACAAATTTGATCGTAGGCAGCACCATATTCTTTCACAAAAAATCCATAAAATCACGTGTATATCACCAGATGGAAAAACCACAAACCAGGTAGGCAAGCTGCTGACAGACACCAGTTACTGTAGCAGTGTCTTACACGTACGGAGCTATAGAGGATCCAATATAGAATCCGATAAGTTTCTGCTTTCTACTACTGAGCCGAATAAACACAAAGCATCATATGCAAATTGGAAGTGGATGGGCCTGAAGTGAGATGAACTACATGGAATGAACAATAGAACAAACGCCGACTGAATGGAAAGATGGATCCAAATGTCTGATATATAAGAAAGGAGACGAATTAGAATGTAGCAACTATACGGGTAGCCGATCTCCGTGGCCATGCTCTCTAAGGCGTAGGTGTGCACCCTCTTGATTTTTGGGATCGCGGGTTCGAATCCCTCTGATGGCATGGATGTTTATCTCTTTTGTTTGTTGTGTAGGTAGTGGCCTCTGCGACGAGCTTATCACTCTTGCAGAAGAGACCTATCGGATGTCTGTCTAATTGTTTGCGATCTAGAAACCTAAAAAGTGAGGCGGCCTAGGCCCGACTTGGGCTTTTACACCACAGAAAAAAACTATAAACCTATAACTGCTGGCGTGATTGTAGAGCGAGGAAGTCAACCACAGATCAAATGCATGCTTTAAGGTAAATATTCGAGACGCCTAGAGAAGTAATTTCCACTTCCCAATTTTAAAGCAGCCTATGGGATTTTCAGGAGAATGAGCTATTTCTAACAATGGAATTCCAAAGAAATTAATCAATCAAACTAAGTCTGCAGTAAAGAGAGTAAATTGCAGAGTAAAAGTACAAAACAGTACCTCAGAGCGGAACGAGGGCTAAGAGAAGAATACGGCCTAGCATGCTTAATATATAGCACTGCCCTGGTGAGGGTCATCAGAGAGAATCAGGAATAGAAGGAAGAGGGGCACTATAGCACAAGTCGGTACAGTTGATGGCTTACTTTGACGATATTGATATCGTTGGTATATCAGAAGCAGTTTTTAAAGAGACAATCTTGAATGTAGAGAAACAGTGAAGTGGTTGGGACTTAAAATACATCAAAGTAAAATTAAATATAAAGAAGTAACAAGGAAACCTATAAATACGCAATATTTGACTAAATTTGACTAAACTCACGTATAATACAACCCTATTTGTCAACTTTTAAAGAGGGAACATACGAAAATCAACAGGAGCTGTAAGAACAATGGAATAAACTGACTAAAAGGCTCGGAATGCTACAAGAAATTTACTGGACAGACAGGACAAACCTTTTGAAACCAGATAAAATGAACATGTTTAAAGCCTTCCTAAATTGCAGCAATAATTCAAGTTCCGACCAATACCTCGTAAGAAACGGACATTCTCTAGGTAAAGTAAGGGAATTATGGAAGTGTTATACATCTCAGAGAAAGGCCAGCATATGAACACCATAAAAATATTTTACTAATGAGGAAGCAAAGGACGGCACACGTTTTAGAGTTAGATGTGCCATCAGCCTACATCCAATATTCTGTATTTTGGTAAAAACTAATAGCACAGACGGCAGCATCACTTAAAATATATCTTCTATATATAAACCACACATCTAGCATTACGAAAAACAAGGTATGTCAGTACAACTATTATATTATTATTGTTTCATGGCATAACATTTTATTTACTTCCATAAGAATATATAATTTATAATTACACATTCAAACCAACAAACATAATTTTTCACATAACAAATTTTAAATTCCAACGTCCAGGCGTACTGTGTGACATACGTGTCTCTCTCCCCTATATAACGTAACTGCCAATTAAACCCAGATTATAAATCCTTAAATGCGTATGAAATAGTTTGCCAGAGTTTATTAGGTTGCCACACACTCTTTCAGATAAGGTAAATAAGACGGATGGAAGAGCTACTGAAGCCGTAATATAGTAAGTCACAACACAGTTTAAGGCATCTCCAGCACCACACAAGTTTCATCAGAAGTATTAATAATTTAATAACTTTAATAATAAAGTAAATAATTCAGCCCAAGTCATTATTAGATACATAGGATGAGTGAAAGTGACATAATGCATGTTAGTATATATTATATTAAAATCGCATTGAGTGTAACACAAAAATAGTACATGAAAATGCATATTTTAAAGGGAACTGAGACTTTAAAACCGTCTGTTTTAACAACGACATTGTTGTGGCAGTATTCAGTGCATATATATATATATATATATATATATTAAAACTGGCCGAATACGGATTATATTTGGAAAGTAAACATGTAGCCAAGAATAATAATGTTTTTATATTTCCACAAAATGCTTTATGAGACCGAAACTACAGCTCTGTGTGATTCCTATAAAGTGCTTACCACTTTCCCACTTCGAATCGGCAGTGCCACTCTGCATGTCACAGCACCTACACAGCCTGACTAACTTCACTAACTGTTCCTCGTTCCTTTCGTCTGATATTGCGGGATTTCCTTTGGATTATCATTAGAATACAGGGTTACGTCACTGAAGGTTTCTTCCCGCTGGTTCTTGTCTTATGCAAGAAGTTACTACAGTGCCTTTTTCATTTGTAATTTCCCCCACCAACATCTGTGCACACTTTCCCTTGTCAAGATATTTCAGGACTAAACATCAAGTTAGGCAGACTGTTACTTTTCGCACGCAATCCACAGTATGGGGAGAAGGGTGGACTTTGAGTGCACTACTGGTATTCACATCCTTCATTTGTTTTGCTGGAAAGGCCACATAGCTCTCATACAAGAACCAGAGAATGAAGGACGCAAGGTTAAAAATGTGGGTTACGTTCCTGACCCAATACTTCCTTATAATAAATGTTGTGGCTCTCGTCTTTGGCACATTCACAACACAAGGTTGCAAAGACGCGACTCTTACATGCGCCACGTCCCCCTCTCCTCTACCTGTCCGTTGGCATGCAGTAAGTCGTGAACCGCTACAATGACTTGCATGAAACGTGAAACTTGATATTGAAGAATTTTAATAAAATCTGTCGATATGTTTTAATTTCAGCTACAATCGGACATCAGTAACGGGCATTTTATATTAAAATGGTTTCGCGGTGAATTTATTCCGAACAAAACCGAGCGTGCATTTATATTCATTACATTTTTTATCTAAACTGAATAATTTCCTAAATAACAGAAAGCAATCCTGTCCGGAAAGTTACATTATGCATATATTTCCTACGTTTTTTTCACTTTTAGGCGCGTTCGCAAAATTATGAATAGCGATTATTAGCTTCGTCATTTCTGTCCGTCCTGCCGTCGTCCATCCGTCTGTCCGCATGGAAAACTCGGCTCCCACTTTAACGGATTTTTACTACATCTGATATCTGAGGATTTTTGGAAAATCTTTCGAATAAATACAAGTTTGATTAAAATCCGATAAAATAACGGGTGCTTTACATAAAGACCTATGTTCATTTATGATAATATCTCGTTGAATTCTTCTTGGAATGAGAAATGTTTTAGACAAAATTTTTAGAGTGTATCAAAACATATACTTTATGTTCGATAATTGTTTTTCCAAAATTGTGCTATGTATGAGAAAGTGTGGAGAAACATGGCAGAGCTACACAAGTCACAGTGACAATATAATACAGCGCAGAAAGGATGCGATTTGCATGCGGGATAACTACAGCAAGAATACAGACACACACTTTTAATTTTCAATACTTAACTGCATTTCCACGGCAAAAATGGTTACGGAAATGTGCCTCAATGTTACGTTACACTTACATCATCTGTCTTGTTTAGAAGTGAAATAAAATTTCAGGGAATTATACAAGAATATATATATAATATATGACATCAAGTAATGACTTTACACAGAATTGTAATTTACTTGCTACAACTTCTACTTTTCGAAAGTGTACAAGTACTTGTGTACTTGTATTTACTGTATGTATTTTGTTTTGTAATTGTGTATACTTTGTTTTGTTTGTTATTTTTATGTATATTTATATGTTCATTTGTATTGTGTGTACTAGTGTAAGGACTACTGCCACCGGGTGAAAACCCAATTGCAGTAAGTAATAATAATAATAATAATAAAAAAAGTCTCTCCATTAACGATTAACCCTTTAAACACAATGGTAAATATATGTACCACCTCACTATTGTATACCGACTACTTTAACATTCGAACTCTCTGCATTCTGCCAATAAAGCACATTTACAGAATGTTCCGCTATGTAATGACCAAACTTCAGGAGCGCATTCTACAAATCATTTGGAGCACGAAATAACTACAAACTGCAGTCCGTTTCGACACTGCTATAAAATTACGCGCTAACTTTATGTAGCACTGAATATAAATTGTATTTTCAACTCGCTTTCTTTATTATCAATTTAAACATCTGCAACAAAACTGAAGTTCCAAGGTTGTTACAAACACATGTTCGAAGTGCCTACCATCACGCTGTATGCATGCTGCCAGTCGTGTGGCCACTGAATGTTGCCACTGCTTGCGTTCCACTTCATTTATGGCCTCTCCTAACTGATGCCCTTTTTCTGGTTTACCACCGTGATACACGCTCTAGTTCATGAAATCAAACACAAAGAAGTCTAATTGGTTTAAATCGTGTGATCGAGTGGTCGAAGACACAGCTCCATTTCTCTCAATCCATCTTCCTGTTCTTCGTGTTGCGAGAGATACATCCTCTAGATACGAGTATAATCAATTTTCCGGAAAATTTCCGTAATGTGTAGCTCTTAAAAGTCCGTCGGTAACGTGTGGTGAAGGCCGTGCCATGGCTCAGGCAGTTAGTCGCTGGACTTCCACCGCGGAGGCCCGGGTTTGATCCCGGTCAGTCCATGTGGGATTTGTGGTGGACAACGTTGCACTGGGACAGGTTTTTCTCCGAGTACTTCGGTTTTCACCTGTCAGTTTCATTTCACTTGTGCTCCATTAAAATGGAAAAGCAGAAAGAACCTCATTATCAACTACATCATCTTCCTCATAGGGTTGCACAATAAGCCTTCAAGGCTGCGGTGCGTCCGTAGCATCTGCTACGGGGCCCTTCAATAAAAAAAGTGCGTGGTGAAATCAGGTTATTATCTATTGCTCCACACCGCGTTAACTGGATCGCTGTTGAAGATGGCACTGTGTTGCCCAGTGTGGATTTCCTTGTGCCCAAGAGACCGAATTCCTTGTGCTGGTAATATCATCGCCGGCAAATGGAGACTCGCCTGTGAAGAGTATGTCAGACATAATTTGTAAGTCGTACACAGTTGGCGTTACCTCCGAGTAACAGGTGTTGTATCCTTGAGGGCGATGCGGATACAAATCATCAAGGTACAAAATTCTTTACTACCGTGTCTATGCCACACCAGTCCTCCTGGAAATTCTTGTCCTTGGGCTTCGTTGTACAGAGTCCAAGAAGAACTCTTCTTGGACTGCTTGACCCTTGAAGAAGGGACCGACAGGTTGTTCCGAAACGTTGGTAAAGAACTGCCATTCTACGCTGCGTAAAATCCCAAAAGAGCACAGATCTTAAACTAAAGCTTATTAGACTCATTTGCTCCAAATAGTGTCTAGAAAAAGCTTATGAAATTTGGCCACTACGTCATGGAACACTCTGTACAAGTCTCGTATTATATCTCACAATAAGCAGTGACTACTTCTGTGTACCGGATGTTCCACATAAGGCGTGCCAAACTTTAGAATATTATTGCATGCGTCATTTTGAGTAAAAAATGCTATATCAACATGTGCCGCGTTATCAACCGTTACATCGCTACGAGCATCTTAATGTTTCAAGATACTGTACGATACTTACGGTATTCGTCCTTATGAAACATATTCACACTGTTCCCACCTCTGGCAACCACTACTCCCTCGTAATTTTCTTTTGAGATCCCCAAAACTGTGCACACAGAATGGTGGAGATCAGTCCGAACAGTAATCAGCGTAACATAATTGAAAGTTGACGGTCTTTGATATCACCTACTGAAACATTCATTTATTCTGCGTTGTAACGCAGTTACATAAACTAACAATACCAACTCGGTAATGTGACTATAAATGGATTTCATTGACTTGTGCTGTTATCTGACAATTTTCTTTTGATATGTCTACAGCAGGTTAAAGTTTAATTGCTGCTTTTGCCCTGTGGGTTATCGGACACACGTTTCACAGTAGATTAAGACTTAATGTGATGTTATCTGACACATACCATTCTTTCTTTGTACACTAAGTTGAAACATACGTATTGTAAAATTTTCGCTTACAGCCATGTACGTACATTAAAATGCTGTTGGTGATGTGATGGTTGACAGTCGGACACATTTTTATATAGCATTTTTACTAAAAATGACTCATGTAATAACATCTTGAATTTTGGCGTACCTTATTTACAACTTTCTGTGTACGTTTAACCGATTGATGTTTGTGGTTGTAACTTTGACCAGAGTATCACACTTAGGAGGAGAAGGTAGAATACGAAATGTGACAGAGATAGAACCGTCACTGTTAAAGACTTACTACGACTGTCAGGCTACCCGCAGTTATATGTTATCTACACAGTTCTGATCTACAATCTTCCTTAACGCTGCAAAGCTGTGTGTGAATTTCATCCATTTGGAACGTTCTTGCAGTATTTTAATTTTGTCCATTCTGTGCATTTTTTAGATCAATGTATTCAATTTACTGTACCAACTAAATGCACGTTAGTAGTTACATATGAGTGTTAAACACGTAGCTGCGACATGTTTCGGTACGAGCGTACCATCTTGCAGTAGTGATTTTTTTTTTCATTTACGTGGTGCGCTTTTCAAACTATGTGTCGCGTGCCGTTGCTAGGTGTGTCGCGTGCCGTTGCTAGGTGTGTCGCGTGCCGTTGCTAGGTGTGTCGCGTGCCGTTTCTAGGTGTGTCGCGTGCCGTTGCTAGGTGTGGCCGAGAAATTTAAAAATCCACAACGCATCACTAGCTAAATAATACAATTATCATGGTACTTTCGATCGCCGAACGGCATAATTTCAAACTCGCATTTGGAGAAAGAGGGAGAAGCGTTCGGCTCCTGTACGCATGCGCAATTTTCAGTCGAAGCACCGCGTAGCTCACGAAACGGGATGACTTAAAGTAGCCCCATCTTAATATATTTATTTGTGTGTAAGTAAAGTTTTGTTATTACCACGAAAGTGCGTCGTTCTTCAAGTGTGTTACGGCAGCAGAAATACTGAGGACCATTGCTCAAGAATACAGAAAAAAGGACAAATATATTGACAATTTTACTGAACTCAGGACCTGTAAGTAATGGTGTGAATACTACCTGTCTCAGACTCAGTTTAGGATGAGGTTTCATGAAGCCCTCAAACCGCTTCACCCTTTCATACCTTTCATCGTACCCACAAAACATTTTTTTCCAAATGTAACGAATGCTGGACAGTCTCGTTTTCCACTTCCCCAAGTAAGTTATTTGGATGGCCATTACACACTTGCGATGAGAGATTTTAGGAACTCGTCTTGCAAGTGCAGTGTTGTATACTGAATATTCGCACTGCTGCGTTCGCGCCAACTACATTTTTACTGCTTCCATCACTCTTAGCACATCCACTTTCTATGTTGTCATATATTCCTTTCGATTTTCTTGCTCCTGTTGTCACGTGTAAGATACTATAACTGATATTGCTTCTTGTAATTCGACCCACTTAGCCAAATTACACGCTCGCGGACGGTCCGTATTACAAAAGAGTGTACAAACGCGGCGGCCATGTTGGGTTTCATAGAGAAGGCAAGACATGTACCCTTCTGTTTCTTTAGAAAAAGCAACACCTAAGTAAATGGGCGATCTTTAAACGGATGGTGGTAAGAAGCTGATGTAGTTGAAGTTAGCTAACTCCGTGGGGTGGGGTTAGTTTTGAGGAAGTGGCAGTATAGCTTTGCTGGTCAAGTAATTCCCTGTCTTTTATCGAAGCCGAATTTTATTATCGCCTTCACAAAAGACCAGCAGCGGATCCTAGCCTCAGCCACTTAAATCCAATCCATGTCCTCGTATCCTGTTTTTAAGAGTTAATTTCAATATTGTCCTCCCAACAAGCTCTGGATTTCCTACGTCTCAAAACTTCAGGATTGCGGCTAAAATGTGGTCGGCCTATTTCTTATCTAGAGCATGCTGTTGAAAGTCCCAAGCATCTCGTCCTCCTTCATTAAATACCCTTAATAATATATGACGCACATTACAAACCATGAATCAGGTTAAGTCTGTCCGTGTTACCATGACATGGTGCATCCTCACGTTTCGGGTGGAGGAGGCGGTCTCTAGAGCAGCTGCGAGTATATGGAATGGACAGTGGCGGACAGCTGAAGAGGTGGACCATCCGGTGGGAGTTGGGTGGGGTCTAACAAGGTGTCATGATAAACGTAGCGTGTTGCGAAATGTCACCACGGTCCTGAACAAATTGTTAGTATCTTCATAATGTAGGCCTATAGTCGCGCTTAACGCATTAATGATAAAATACCTTATCTTCTAACAGTTAGAGAACTTACGTTACGTCCTGGTTTCTTGTTGAACTTATTATTTTTCAATAAAAACACAAAATTATATCGGAATTGTAAGATATTTTTCGTGTTGTCCGTACATCCTCACCCTGTTTTAGTCTCCTTAAATTTCAACGGATGTAAAAGTGGCTTAAACATCTTCAAATGTGTGAAATATGACTCACGGCAAAAAAATTGCTATACGATATGAAAGACTTGTATCTGAAATATTTCTTGGTAGTGACTGTATTTAGCCTAATGATTTGTGACTATGTTTAATGAGATACGAGGAAAGAATTAATTTCCCCTGTACACAGTACCAAAGACCCAGTTAAAGATGCATGCAATATTGTGACAAATGTACTTTGATGTAGGACTTGCAAATGGGTGAAATCAATTATTTTTTGAGTGACAGATTTTGGAAGAGTGTGGAAGATGTCTTCGTCCTTCTTGGATGTTACGCAGCGTATGTTAGTGTTTGTTTACCGACTTTTCGAGACAACCTCGATAAAACAGCCTCGGTAAACAACTACCAACATAAGCTGTGTAATATCTCAGAAGAGCGAAGAACTCATAAACCCCACGGCGGAAGCTTGAAATCCCTAAAAAATGTGGAACTTTGTAAATGAAACTCAGAAGTAATTTTAAAGATTAGCAAAAAGGAAGAGAACATTACAGCAGTAACCCACAGAAATAAATATGTTTTATGAATGTGCCACGAAAAATAAACAGCGAAGTAGCATAACTTTACTTCTGGAATTCTCGTAAAATAATTCTTTTATGAGCTGCTGTTTGTTGCACAACCTATACTTCTGTCACAGTGTCGTGTGGTTGTGCCGCCGCGTTATGTCATGCAGTTAAAAGACATGAAAGCAATTTTCTAATCGGAGCAAAAAACGATTGAGTAAGGTCATACTATTGTGACCGGCTGAAGCACAGCACAGTTCACATTCCTCCATCCCTGAGGAACATCAAATCACGGCTTCACTCACTTGGTTGTTCTGCTTCCTTCTGTGGAGTCATTAGGCCTGAGAATCATGAAGAATGTAGGCAGGCATGAGCCGTTGTGATATTATGTTAGGTCGCAAATTAAAGTTCAGATATACACGTCAAATTTCTCCTTGGTTTCTCCAAACGTGACAAAAATATTTTCTTCATGGCCGTCGTAAAACAATAATCTAGCAGTCATTTGTTGACCCATTCGGGCCACATGCGTCAGTTGGACTCAGTCATTTGACCAATGCGATTTTAATTCGGTTACCAGTTTAGGAAGTGTGGCAGTCACAAACATTCTACCAGAATACACGGCGTCACATTCCAAAAGACGGCAATCTTCATAAAGGTTTAAGCAAAGTTACGTTCCTTCTTCAGGCTTAACCTGAAGTGTTACAGTCATCTGCTTTCCATGCCACAGACTAGCTAGCCAAGATACTCCGTGAGGCAGAACTTTTCTCGAAAAGCTGATAGTCACTCAGGCAGTCAAAAAATACAATATTCTGTCAGCTGGTAAAAAAATTAATTAGACTTATGGAATCCGTACTTTCATTGCCGTTTTTAGAAGAACCCGCCACTGGTCCCGCTTCTGAACTAGATCTAACCAGTCCAAACCTCCCACTTTTTTTAAAGTATTGTAATATTATCCGCCCATTAACACTTAAGATTTCAAGTAGTCTCTTCTCTTCAGAACTCGGATCAAATTCTGCGCGCATTTCTTATCCCTCCCATGCTTAATGCACGTCCCAGCGCAGCACCCCCTCGGTTTGATTATCCTAATGTTATTTGCTGAACAGTACAAGACACAGTTGCCTCTGTGCACGCTAAGAAGGCCTATCCGGGAACTGAAATTGTAGCTGCACTTTTTCTTAACCTCGCCACTAGACATAGATGAATGGTCAGCCTCATATTCCTGTCCCTTTATCCCTGGTACCCAATCAGTAGGAAGCTTTGTGGGTCCCAGAGCCGGTCTGGGTTCTAAACTCTGGATTTTCCAGCCGTTAGCCTAGTCGTTATACAAAGTAATTATCCCGGTCCTTTGGTGAGCTGTATAAATTATAAAGCTGTGTTTTATGCATTTCCTCCGGTCCTCTGTTCTTTCCTCACCTTTAGGTACACGTGTTCTTCTAAAACACCGCACTCTCAAGTATCTGCCATCTAACAGTGATTAAATGTGCCGTCAATTGCAACTGTAAAATAAAATTTATTGTGAGAAATTAAAGTACAGTCTATTTTAAAAAGGACCGAAATGCTTCCACTAATTTTCAGGATTATCCTCAGGGTGTGAAAAGAAACTAGGTTTTAAGTGGCTTTGCCATAATGAAATGTGACTTATTCAGTTAAATATTAGGCTATAAATAACATTACACACTATTACTTCTCGCTTTTAAACGCTTTTGCAAAAAAAGAGGTGTGAAAATCTGCTGTTAGCTTTATTATGTCTGTCTGCTTGTTCCCTGCTCGTATGGAACCTCTCGGCTCAAAATGAAGATTTTTCGTGAAATTCGATATTGGGAGTTTTTAATAAAATGCGTCGACCAAATTAGTTTGGTTAATATCGCAAAATAAGAGACAATTTCTAGCAGACCTACGTACTTCTATGATGTCTCGTTGTTTACGAGATTAGTACAAGAAACACACTTCACGATCTAAATATAATATGGCGCCAATTAGACCCAAATGGAATTTATAAGCTGGATTAGTAGGGCAAAATTACAAACAAGTCTTAATATTTGATATTTATTTCTTTATAGTACGGCACGTTCCCATGCAATTGCTTGTTTTCTTCTTCATGCTATTTAAATTTTGTATAATGAAAGAATATACAAATACACAATCGTAATTTTAATATTTATTGTGTGTGTGTGGGGATATGGAATATATTGGGTCGATTGATTGTGAATATACGTATAAATGGCGTACAGGTGTTTTAAGTCAGCAATTACAAAATACTTCGAAGGGATAAAACTCTAAGCAGACTTCTGCGGCGTGTGCGTAACAATACGGACTTTGTTTTATACCAGCGGTGTTCCAGCTTGCAGTGTAAAAACTGTCCCTGATGATGGTGGTAGCCGCCAACGAAACATGTCAGAGCTGAAATGATCTTGTAACGACTTTTGTAAGCATTAAATGGTGCATTATTTTTGGTAACTTTCTAGAAAATAACTCAATAAAGATGCACGGTGCAAACAGCGATGTGAAGTATATATAACAGTTTGTAAAGGAAATAAAATAGCATACCCTCTTAATAATAATATATTATAACGTATCTACGAATGTGAACAGTAACAAGTATGCAAGTAGTGTACTCCTTGATGTAGTACATAATCTTAGCAAAGCATTCTCTGATTTCCAAGTCTCATAAGGCTTCAAGGTGCAGCGTAAATGTAATTTGTTTTACTCCTACAAGAAGAGTAGAGCCATGTCTGCGTTAGTTTGTACGAAATTTATAAATACTTAGGAGCACAATCACAGCGAATTTGACCGAAATCGGATAATAAACCTTGATTTCAGGCTTCCGCCGCGATGTTGATGAAATTTGTGGTCTTCTGGTAATTACACGCGTCGTGGGTAATTATATATTAGATCTTTTTAAATTAACTCGATAATTACCACACGACGCCGTGTAATTACCCAGAAGACCACAGATCTCGGACAATAAAGTTTAAAATTACGGACACAAATACATTTACGCCCTAAGTATAATATGTCTGTTTTTTTAGAAGGGCCCCGCAGCAGAAGCTATGGACACACCGCAGCCTTAAGGCTTATTGTGCAACCCTGTGATGAAGATGAAGAGACAGATGATTAGTTTTTTTTCTTTAATTTTTCCAAGTAATGGAGCACCGGTGGAATGAAATTGACAGGGGAAAACCGAAGTACTGGGGGAAAAAGTCTGTCCCAGTGCCACTTTGTCCACCAAAAATCCCACATGGACTGACCCGGGCCTTCGCGGTGGGAGGCCGGCGGCTAACCGCCTGAGCCATGGCACGTCCTATAATATGTCTTACACTGTGCCCATTTACGCATAATTCACAAGATATTTCTGTGCAGAGCTGCTGTCCTAAACAGCTAATTAGTGCTGCATGGGACGAGAGGTCGTAATAGATTGTTGTATTAGGAAGACAAGAAAGGAATAGCGTGGTTGTTAGCAGGAGTGTGAAAACTGAGAGGGATCATAAGAAACATACATAAAGACAGTTTTCATGATGTTTAGGCACACAGGGTGTCAAACATACATTGCTGAGGCGTGCAGAAATAAACAAATGAGAAATGAAATCCTGAACAAGGAACGGTTGGACATGAATAAATACGCAGCCCACTGGAGAATATTAAGTTGTACAAACAAAGTAGCTCTTGGTAATTTAAACAGTTACTAAGTTAAGGTAGGGACCGGGTTAGCGTAGTCGGTATAGCGAGTTGCTACGGGCTTGTCTACACCCGTCCAGACAGGCCCTGGGGCCCACTCGGCCTCCTGTAAAATGGGTACCGGAAGTATTTCCCGAGTTTAAAACAGTCGTGGCGTGGCGTTGACTACCCTCCGCAGCCTGTCGCCGAGGTTATGAATGAGTAGAGCTATACCTCTACTTCCCCTTTGTGCCTGCATGACACGTTAAGGGGGACTTCACCTTTTACCTAGAGAAGGTAAACAAGAGAGACAATGTACATATAAAACGTAATATTGAGGCACGTTCTCGTAACCACTTTTGCCATGGAAAAGCAATAAATATTACGTATTTTGTGTGTCTGCGTTGTTGTCCAGCGTGCAAAGCGCATGCGCCGTATTATATTGTCATCTGTGGCCTGTATATTTCCACAGTTGGCCCTATCTCAAAAACGGCACGATTTACAGGACTACCACTGTTAATCGGCTGGTAGTCCCTGCAAACACACGTAACTCAGATTATTATTATTATTATTATTATTATTATTATTATTATTATATATACTTATGGTCTCCTGAATTGTGCAAACATCGAATGAAAAATGTAGAAAACAAGGCAAAATTGCATTTACGCCTTTAAGTAAAGTATGGTTTTAGTGTACTATCATTCTCGAAACACAACGCGCAACGACATTACGTGGAGATCTCCTATACCAAATTTTATCCAGACAGGTCAAGAAATATGGAATACAAATGTGAAAATTCCTTCACGCCTACAAGTAATTATTTTGTGACTGACTCGATTTTTGCGAATGTCACGCTTGCGACATTTGATTTTGTCACAGAAGTGTGGTTGAGGCTTCCAGTCTTCTAGGATGTGACGCTGTGTCATTACCTCGTATGTACAGAGTGGCCACAGTGTCTTGTTAGCACCTGCAGAAATGTTTACCTTGGTGCTACAAGCTATTCCCGCTGCAAATGCAGTACGGTCATATCCTGTTACAACATATGACACAAGCCTTAAGTGTCCAGTGGCTCTGTTTGAGCTCCATCATTCTCATGGCAGAATAAGTTTGCGCCATGCTCTGTGGGACATTTTCCGGAGCATTTGTGGGATGACAGGTTTAAAAGCAAGCTTCACTGCTTATTGACGGTCTTCAATGGTTTGGTAGCGCTGCTGTGTAACTGTCTCCTTTAGGAAGCCCCAAAGTGAATTATCACACTGTGCCAGGTCTGGGCGTCGAGGTGGACAGTCAAGAGGGGCGGAGAGCACTCGTGACCCACGGCCAATCCAACGTTCCCCGAAAACCTGACTAAGGTATTCCCTAACAGCGAGTGCGTAATCTGCCGGTACCCCGTCCTGCTAGAATTAGGCATTGTCTTTAATATCAAGGTTTTCCGGTTGCGGCACGAACCAGTTTGCAGCATGTCCAGGTAAGTGTGCTGAATAACAGGACCATCAAAAAACTCGGGCCGAACAATCGTTTACGATCCATCCCACTCCGTATCATGATTGTGTTAAATGTCTGAATCAACCTTGCACATTCTTCCCGTCTGCAGTTTAAATCCATGGCTGTTAGCTCCTGCATGAACAGTGGGCGATACGGGTGCAATTTTAAGTCAAGCTTTATGTCATTTTTCATTGTTCAGAGAGGTATTCCAAGTTCCGCTGATCGTTTACCCGTCGACTTTTGTGGTGACCTGGCAACAGATTCCGCGACCAATCCGCACTGCCACCCTCTGCTTGTTGGTCTTCGAGTTCTTGGCTTATCTTTTACGTTGCCTGTTGCAAAGAGTTTGTGCTCCCGTCGCAGAAGTATCTGTTTTTGAGGAGCTGGAAATCGCCACGCATCTGGTTTTTTTTTTGTCTCCGCTGATTGTGTATGTTAGTATGTCCAGACATTGACAACAATTCGTTGTTCAATGGTGTAATTGCTCATATCACTTGTGGTTTATTTCACTTAACCATCGGAAGAAAGCGAAATTAGATATCGCTTACATTGGTGCAGGGATAACAAGGTGTTGTTGCCACCCTGTACGTGGTTTCCGACCTTTCGAAAGATCGTGGCGTCTTCATCTTTTTGTGGCGTCTTCATCTTTTTTGGACGTCTTGAACCCTGAAGATTAAAGCAGCACTATAGTTCAAAATGCTGGGAATCACCCAACGACACGACGTCACATTGCAGAAGAGCTTAACCACCAACCTCACGTTTCCTCGACATTTCTTATAGAGAACTTCTATACTGAATTTCATGAAAATGCGACAGACCGTTTGGTCGCTGGTACTAGATCATAAATACATGGACGCACAGACAGCAGACAGACACGGACGGACGTGACCTCAACATCAGGCTTTCTTTTTTGCGTGGCAAAAAATGTCTAAAATTGTGGCCGCAGTGAATTAAGTTTTATGACCAACTAAGAAGTGTCCAGGGCCCTGAATCAAAAACGCCTCAGTGTTTCCTTATACCGGTAGCCCACATACATTTCCTAACTTTGTACACGTATATTCTATATATACTCACGTTTATGTGCGTGTGTGTGTGCGTGCGCGCCTGTACATACGTGTATATATAGAGTGTCCCACGGAACATCTGTCGAACTCCAGGCGGCCATTTACTGGCTTGAGTGAACAATTTTATAACAGCATGTGCCATAAGGCCAGCTGTTACGTACGTAATGTAAGTTGTGGCACATCGTCCGTATTTAACTGTTCGCTCTTCGCAATGACCTGCTGCATAGGCTACATGCAAGCGAGCTCATCTGAAAGCAGCACTTTTTCGTGTTATTCCGCATGAGATGAGCGCCGTCATTTATGCGCTGTAAGATGTCATATAATGTCTGCGATATGTCCTGACACACCAACTACTTGATGTAGAAATCAAGCGGTGCCAAGCCTGATGAACGAGGAGGCTGTGTATTTTTACGTCCACGACCAATTCAACAATTTCCCTAACGCCTATTCAAGTTCTCCGTGACATGTTAATCGAAGTGAGTTGGTGCGCCATCATTTTGTAGACACATTTTCAATACCGTGACAACGGAGTGAAGGCGACACAATTGTACGTTTCAGCAAGTGTTTTCTTAAATTTGTTATTCCTGTACAATAGTAGCAGTCGGTCGTGAGATTTGCTTCCTGCATTTCCTGCATGTGGGCCGAAATTCCATTATCAAATTCACAAAGCAAAAAATTATGCCTGAATTTGTCAATGGCGAATAAGACAAGAAAAGTCAAAACAAGATCAGTCTGACTCTTTGGAATTCGGACAACAGACTACACTGACGGAGACCCAACTGCATAACTCACGGTTAGGCAAGACAAGAGCTGTCTCATGTTGACTGGAGCGTGACAAGTCTTGCGCAATTTGTCGTCAGTCATTGTCAGTCAGGAGCGTTTATGCGTGGTTAGGAGAGCAGTTGGACAGAAAACATGACCTTGTGTACATTGAGGGTGTGATTGAGTTAATGCGGGAGAAGTTATTCATCAAAGTACAGTAATGTCGGTGTGCAATATTGCAAATAAACTTACATCAAAGTGTGAAGAAACATAATATATGAAATTTGATACTAATTGTAAAACATGCATTACTTTAAATAAAGGTTATGTTAATAAACAATCAAGGAAGTATTAATAACTTGGCCTGCCACTTGCTACATTATATCCTTAATCCATGATTATGTTGAAATCTGCGCTCTTCTGGGATATTACGCAGCGTCGAGTGGTAAAGGATTAACACTCGACGCTGCTTAATATCCCAGAAGAGCGCAGAACTCAACAGCATCGCGGCGGAAGCCTGAAATCACGGTCATGATTATGTTGCTCCTTCTAGTAAAGGAGCATGATTTCTATTGCTGCTTTAATATGAAGTTAGGCAAAACACAAATATTCCTAATAAATAGCTCAGTCTTTTTCTGCTGAAACTTCCGTCGGCTTGTCATGGAGAGCAACTCTTGTAGTCAACAGAACAAAAGAGCATACAGTTATTTGTCGCGTTCTGCTCAACTGGCGATTTAACATGTTGTGTTTTATTGCAGTTCTCGGCGGTGATAAAGACTCATTAATTTCTCACTAAGAATGAGAGCCTTATCAGCTACGAGTATCATGACGCAAGTCGTTGAGGATTATATACACATGTCACTGTCTGGATTCAACGCTGTGTTAAGAACTGTGTGATATTGTGTAACAGTTTTGGTTGTTTGTACTGTCAACGAATTGTGTTAATGCTTCATTGTCGATAAAGAAAGACACAAAAAATATTTTCAGGAATTCTGTGAAGGTCAAGAATGCAAACGTTCCGTTCTTGAGAGTGAAGTATTACTGTTTTTATCTTATAATCAAGGAAGTCCATGCTAAGGGGGAGGAAGTAACTGGAGGCTGAAGACAAGTGCACCATGAGGAGTTTCAGAACTGTTACTCCTTACCGAATATTAGTAGGGCGATTGTGTTCATTAGTTACTGGCCGGCAGTTAATGCGATAAGCCCAAACACGTTCATTTCCTTGTAGCCTCCGAGCCGTGAGAGCGTTGGCTTGGGTGCAATGCAAATACACGTACACGTCCATGTTAGCTGGTCTTCGCGACGCTTTACTGGTGTTTGCCCAAGTTCTGTCTTGTTAGACTGAGTTTCCTTGATTTTTCTAGCCTGATTCGGTGTGTCCTGCCTAAATATGTTCTCTGACGAAGTGGTATTCATCGGAGATCACAGATTGAAAGATCACTAGCATTTGCCCTCGTGAAATGCTGCATGTCCATCAGTACCACTGGGCTAGGCACTTCCACCGGCCAGCCCTTAGGCTAAATAATTTGACACCGTGTTTATACCTGCACCTGCTACGTGAGTGATAATATAATAATGATCAGACACTTCGGAAACTAACGCATAACAGCCGCGTCTATTGCACAGGCAGATAGGAGCCACAACTAACGAAGACCACAGATACTTTATGAAGCAGATTAAACCATTCTGTTCACAAAAATTACTCGTAATTAAATTGTTGTTACCAGGTCCTTATTATATATTCAAATATGAACCAGGATCGATCAGTGGATAAACTTCAGGATGAAACCACCTAAAAATGTTGAATAGAAAGTACCAACAGTAATGCACAAATTTAATACATGACACAAAGTCTTTAGATGATCACTTTAACTCCGACATGTTTCGGTGGCATATATACTACCATAATCAGGAAGAGAGTTCACACCTAGAGTTGGAACACCGCTGGTAAGTAAAAGTCCTTCTTACTGTTTACACATTGCCAGAGTTACTTCACACAAATTCATGCCCATAGAGCACGGCAGGTACTGCACGTTGTAAACGACGGAGTGAAATTCACCTAAAAGTGATCCCAAATATGTTGAGATTATGTAAGTAAATTGTATCCTATACTTTAATATTTTGTCGAACACTGGCAATTGACGGTGGCGCAGTTGGTTGAGGCACTGCGCTACAAGCCGGTAGGTCGCGGGTTCGATTCCCGATGGTGTCATTGGAATTTTTCATTGACATAATCCTTCCGGCCGCACTATGGCCCTGGGGTCGACTCAGCCTCTAACAGAAATAAGTACCAGGAATATTCCCTGGGAGGTAAAGGCGGCCGGTGCGTAGGGCTGACAACCCCGCCACATTCATGTGCCGATTGTCTAGAAATCTGGGAGCCTCAACCTCCTGGAACCCTAGGCCTGTAATGGGATAGTTTTTATGTATGTGTATATATGTATCAGATAAATGTTGTTCTGTGATTTGTATTACATATCTAGTATTGTAACATAGGTGTTTTTGAACTTGTAAGTGCTTTCTGTATATGTGGTTTTGTATATGTGTACTTATTCCACATATAACCAGAAATGTACTAAATATGCTGCTTATTCTTCGGTATAAATCGACACTCAGTTTCAATATATTGCCCTCCATTTAAGAGGATAATTGTTAGATTTATTAGCTCTTCTTATGTGGGTCTGAATGCAGTACTTGGCATTTACACAGAACATAGGCCGTGTGCAAACAATACTCAGAAATTGAATGTGACATTTAGTTCTTAAATCTCGAGTCTAGTTATCTCACTAAGAACTGAATTGACACCAGTTCGTAAAAATTATTACTGTTAGGAAAAGCGAACCAGAATGTTCTGAACGTGGCGGTACTAAGGCATCCTTGAATATAATCTGCCCGTAATTTCTTCACTGATTCTCTTTCATGTTTATTATGATATGTTTCGCCTAGAAACAGTAAAAATTCCGGTACGAGTTGGAATTTACATGTATACCAGCGGTAAAAATATCTTTGATGTCTGTCTACGAATAACTTTTCTACAACAGAAAATATAGGCCTATACATATTATCATTGAATCTTTCGTGGTAAATAAACGCATTGCAACATTCTCCGAAGATGAGCCTGATCGATTCAGTTACAAACCAACTTTTCGGATTTTTCTTGGAACCCTCAACCCACGGAGTTTTCCATCGAAAAATTGGGAAACTAACCCAGCGACACAGCGTCAATGTCCAAGAAGACTGAAGCTTCAAAATTCCCGTCACTTGTTCGTCGACATTCGTACCGGGAGGAATTTTATATGTAATGTATTAATTTGCTAACAGAAAAAGTTTATTTAATAACAAATTAGGAATGTCCCCAGTGCACCTTCGCTCTCTTATTACCCATTGTTTAGCTGTATTAAAAATTTTGAAGAAAATCGCTGAAAATTCTAATTATGTAATGCGCCTTTCAGCGTTTTACACAACACAGAATATGTCTCCGTATTTAAGTAACACATTTACAGTTGATTACAACCAGTATTTCCTGAACAGGGAGACCTATAACCAGTCATGTCTCATTGCTAAACATATCAAATATTTCTTCGGCCTGAGCTCGTGTTTCACAGTCTATGTCATTTGAAAAAGAAACTAATAATGATGATATAAATTTACGTTTTTAGGTGCCAGGTCTTTTTTTTTCACTTTTAATCAAAATCAAAATGTGTCTGCAAGTGTTAGTAAAACCTACAAACTTGAAAGTCTAATAACATCCCTCGGGTGTGAATCGCGATTTTCCATACAGACAGACGGAGAGATGGTCGGACGAAGGACAGGCGGATATGACAAGGGGAATGGCCGGTTTCCAAATCTGCTATAGGAACTCTAACTAAAAGCTCCTCATGGAATGGTTTAAAATAAGTATTTATGTTCTGTATGTGAATGTAGTTTTAAATTTAAAAACGCTGAAATATTTCCCGTCGACAGCTAACTCTTTACTGAAGACAGGTTTATTTACTTTGCTGCTGCTTTTCATGTTCCTGGTCTTACCATGCTTCCTCGGTTACTGCCGCACTGTCGCAGCTACGCGTGTATTCTAAACATATGCCCTGATCAGTGCTAACATTCCGTTTTTTGGAGCTTTCAGGTTCAGAGCTGTTTTAGCTATGACTGTACATCGCTCATGCAATGTTCTGTCCGTCGCAGTTACACCGCGCAAGTATAACCAAAGAGTCTCACAAGCAAGAGCCATTCTTCACTGTGAGGCAGGATTGCTGAATGGTGTCAATAGAAGATGCACACACTTACATCCTGTATAATGAATAATCTCCACCCCCAAAGAGCCACCTGGACAGTCACGCGCCTAATTAGTGTAGCTATGCCGTCCTTGCAATCAGTTATGCGAATTCGGTTCCCCATTCCCACCCACTTCCTCTCCTAGAGCAAGAAATGAATATTTACCAATGAGGGCAATATTCTGCGTGACGTCACAGCGTCTGCCTACGGTGTAATATAGGCCTGACCTCCACTCCACCCCACCACCCCTATACCGTAATTACACGCAAAACAGTGACCTTTCTGACGCATGCGCGGCTCTTTAAAATGCAGCGTAGCATTAATATCCAAGCCATCCCCCCGCCCATAACTAGTAATGTGAACAATAAATGTTGAGGTCAGTGACCTCCTAACGTCACGCTCCTGCCTATAGCGCTGACCGCCACTCCACCCCTTCGCACTACACAAAGCAGTTTTCTTACCTTCTCCTCCCATCGTCTGGTCTCTAATAGCATCTTACGAAACATCGCTCCTTTGAAGCACAGTTGTTAAATACGAAATATGTAAATTAAGTTATGATAGTTGTTTCACTGTAACAACCTTATCTTTTAGAGTTGGCTGTAAAAGATGTCAACTGCTTGTGAAGTTTAAGGTTTTAGAAAGATTTTGGTGATAATTAGAGATTTATGTAATACGACTGCGTGTTTAGTGGTTATTTGTTACCGGCGTTTCGGAAGAGCTTGCTGCTTCCGTCTTCATATTAGTCGAAAAGGATTACGTTTCTGTAAACCAACTAAACCAACTATAAAGCAAACTAAGCGCGGTGATGTGCGAGCAGAGCAATTCGACATCCTTTGGTCCATTTAACCACTCAGGCGCACGAAACGAGCTAAGACATGGATACCGTAAACCTATAACCGGCTTTCTGCTCACACTGGCAGTTTTCCCATCTTGATTGAGGACTTGGCGGATTAATGACTTCTCTTATTAAGGCATTATGCTTTTGGGGGCATAAATGTTTTGCTCGGTTGTGGCAGCTAGCTCGCGTAGGATGAAGACCTTTACGACCTGGACGGAAGTCACGTTGACTGAGTGCCTCAGATGTTTAGACAGGAACACAGAATTACTGCATTGCATTCGTCTTAAAACTGAGTAAAATTTCAGAAAGTCTCAGGCACGGTAGCCGAAAATTGTTAGGCAGTTTATATATATACTTAGCCGCCTTTTTACGGGCACCTTGGACTGGGCTGCGGAATTCCAGTCCCTTTCGGCTAAGGCGAACTTGATCTGCTCTCAGACGGCATAACGCATTCGAAGTTCCCGAAATAAGGGTTACCAGTTCCAGGTATATTTGAGTCTAAACCCAATGGTTGGTGTTCTAAAGTAGTCGGCGAAGAATGGAACTTCCAAATCCTCGTCAATTTTCTTGTAACAAATGTACTAAGTTTCGTTAGTCACAATGCGAGGAGGCTTAGGTTACACCGCCACCTACAGCTTCCCGGATTGGCTGCGGGCAGCGAATCTTAAGATAGGCCAGGCATTTTCTAATTGTAGGACGAAGGATCCGATTACAAAGCAAAACACTGTTTCTGATGGGCAGAGCACTTCTCATATTAAGGAGAGTGTCTACTTGATTTCAGTGCCGCTCAAACCGCCATGTTGGCACTGGTTACCACCCTACGCCTTCTTCGATTGTGGCCGTGTGACCTACTACCGGTTTTCTCGGGATGATCTCTTCGATGCAAGCCTTGAATACGTACCTATCCAGTCATCACAAATCAGGGCAGCGTTGAGGATTTTGTAAGAATGATCTATGTGTATCGTCGATCAGGACTGACAAGTGATCCGAGCTGAAACGGAGCAATCAGACAGAGTTACGATGAGGTCTTTAGTCACGACACTGTCGAAGATTCCGGGGTAACGTTGGAAAAGTAGAGGTATGAGATGGGTGTTTTTGATCCTCAGTTCAAACAGGAGCTCTCATTGACGTAGTCACTCAGAAGTGACCCCTTTCTGTCATCAGTATGTAGTTCTGGCCTATGTGCGTTGCTTTGAGGTTTCTGCAATCAAGACTGCAGATCCATTGCTGAGGGTTCAGAGAGATCCCACACGACCGAATATTGGGAGGGTGAACGTCAGGACGTTGCGAGTTTCACACGCGTCTTTACCAGCAGTAAGGACATGGCAGTGTACTGCACGTACTTTAGACCCGAGACGATTCAATGTATTCGTCTACGCCCCTGCTGATTACAATCGCTCTGGCGACTCCTTCTCTGAAAGGGTCCATTCGGTGAAAACATATTTTGCGAAATACTAGACTTGATCCGAATGAAAATGTTCGAGGTGCGTATATCGACCCCATGCTGACTGACAAAGTAGTTCAATTTTACCTTCCTGCCGCGCACACCGCCAGCATTTCAGTAGGTCGACCGAATGGCTTTTATCCAGTTTGTCCTCCTAAGGCCATACCGCCATACTCTCTCGAAGGGGATTATGGTTTTCAGGCGATCTCGCTGGATGGCCTGTCCTCGCTGAAGGGTAAAGACTGACGTGAGTATAGGGCCGATTCACACTATGCGTCACATTTCCGTTCCGTCACCGAACGTCACCGTTCAGTAAAATTTTCTCATGTGTAATTAAAAGGAGTTGTTCACACTGACAGGAACGTCTGCGTCCCGTCTCCGTTGTTGAGCGATAACGATCGACGGGTGACGGATGACCTGTCTGTGCCTGTTCGATGCCGATAGTGTGAACAATCTTCCATCTCCTCCACTACACTTCGAGCGTTTGCTTGTAACGAGTGCTGTCTGTTTTTTCTTCAAGAATGGATGAAAAATTAATAGAACTGGTGCGTAAATGTGAGGAATTATTTGGCAAGTCAAATAAGAGGTACAATGACAGTGTACAGAGTCCCGTATTCGCCTTCTGATCTTCTGCTACTGAAGCACTTGTGAACCCACATGCACTTTATGTTATTTTCACCGTACATTTTTATTTTATATAGTCATATTCCGACAAGTGTACATTTATCGGAATAAGACTATATACCACACACACATTTCTTTTTAGCACTGAGAGCAGCATTTTTTCTTCTTAATCTAACATTAATGCTATTGCTGCCAATCGTCTTTTCGAAAACGAATGGCTTTGCATATTTGATGAAAATAATCGCAAGCCTCCGAGGCTATCACGTGCTGTTCTGGAACGTGAACACAGACCATTCTGACGGAACGGAAACGTGAAGCAGAGTGTGAATCGGCCTGAACTGGAACACAGGACTCAATAGCAAGGTTCTCGAGGAGACCAGCAAACCTCGCAAGTTGTGATTGACTCGGCAGTGTGATAGGAGAAGAGTTTGCACGCTTGGGGACGCATCCTTTTACTTCAACCACACGGTCAGCTATTGCAGATGCCATGCCATGTGTGTTCACGGGGTTTGCCTGTGCTAAGGCCGTTTTGAAAGGGTCAGGAGTTGGTGTTTTCGTTCTTGTGGTGCGAGACTTGAAGATAGGATCCACTAAGACCACGTGGTTCCAGCCCGAATCCAGTCTCTCCAATTTATTTCAAACTCTAGGTAGAGTCACTTTCGGTGCTGCAGGCCGAATGGATGCGTCTTCCTTTAAGCCGCGCTACACGTGCGCTAAAACTTGCAGTATCTACCTTGGCCTCGTTCCACCCACTGCAAGCTAGATAAGTGGCAATGTGTTTGCCCACACATCTCCACGTCTTATGCCAATGACTGCGTGATACACGCAACTTAGGAATAAATATCTCACCTAGGATGCACACCAAGGTGCGTGGCCATAGTCACGTTGCCTTCGTCCGATTAGTTGGCAGCATTTGCATTGAATTAGGCATTTTGTTGCAGTGTATTTATCAAACATAAACCGCCAACCATATTGTTGTGTGACAGATCGCAAGTTAATTGCAGTGACTGTAGATTTAGTGACGTGTGGAGAAAATAGGGAGGAATGAGAGGCTGGATCTGTTGGCTCTGGCTGTTCTCTTGTTTATTTTCGTTGGGAAGTTTCTCCATATCTTCAGGAAGTGAATGAGCAGCTTCCGTGACCAGCCAGGGACGAAACTGTTGTTTGAATGGAGTTCAGTATCTATTGTCTCCCTGATTATCTGTTCTATGTACAGGTTTCTTTAGGTGGTCTTAGTGTCTTGGAGCTGGATAATTTTCTTCTACCTGCCTCACATTAAAACTACCTTCAACTGCATTAAAAATTCCGACAAGCCACATTGTTGTTTTGGCTTCTCGCCTAAGAAGACCTTAAGCTTCCTTATCCTTATGATATTAAAGATATGTGATTAAAGACACTAGAAGCTTTACGCTTTCCCTGCGAGTATGGCCAGTTTTACGTTGCGTAAGTAGGACGTTTAATCCTGACGAATTTTAAAAGTGCACCAATGGCACAACAGCCTGGGCTCTGACAGATCGTGGCTTCAAAAGGAACATCGTATCCAGCTCCAAAGCACGTCAGTTGATTTGAAACGAAACAGGATACAATCACCAAATCGTCAGGGCGGCGAACAAGATTGAGCTTTATTCCAAAATCACGAACACGGAGGAAGGCCTGGTGTTAAGCCGGTCAAGGCTATATCTTATTCATTCTCAGAAAAACTGAAAAATCTCCGCAAGCAGAATCAGACCAGTAGCATGACGGCTTTTTCTAGGCCGAAGGGTCCAGGCACTCCTTCTGTCTTACTGAGTTGGCTGTCCCTCATCAATCTCTTCTATTAGTCCTTAATTGGCTGTCCTTCCTCCTGCGTTTCAAAATTTGTTGTTTCTCCCACTAACGTATTTCGCTTTCCTTGACGCTTTTACCTGACCGACTGCATCCCGAGAAGAACAGGCCGAACTGTCGTTGCAATTAAAAAGGCACCCCACACACGCATGGAGTCGTACCAACTCTCTTTTCGATAGAAGCCATAGGGCTTGCATAGTGCTTGATAATAAAGAAGCGGTCCATGCCGTTGTTTGTGAACATCCAGTTTGTGTTTGAAACGATGCAGGCGTCGTTTAGATCTTATGCTTTTAACGTAAGTCCGTATTGGTAGGTGATCTGAATGCTAAGTACCAATTTCAAACTCGTTAAACTGGAGGCCCATGGGACTGCTTGCTGCTAATGATTTCGCAGTCTCAGCTCCACAGTGCCTCATTCATTATTCCGGCTATGAAATTTATTTCCCTATTCCCCTCTAAAATCAAATAACTTACCAATTATTTTCTGCACACCGAACCAGTACAAATCTAGGGAAATTTTGGTTCCAGTAGAAAAATTAGCAGATTTGGAAGGGATTTAAAGCCTTGCCTTTGACATAATTTCACCCATAATACAATCTACCCGCGAATTTACACTTTCTCGAGCACTGGCATTTAGGCTGGCGACAAGTAAAATTACACTTTCATACCTAAATAGCTGTGTACCGGCTTAGAGAGCTTGCTAAAGCAAAAACAGAGACTGACAGAATTGTAGCAAAACACCCGGAATAGTATGCGAAAGAACAGTACGAGTAAACTGGATCACTGGCACCATCCAAGTAATGACTCGTGAAAACCTTTAGAAAAAGGTAAAAGAAAACAGCAAATTGTGAAGTAATGCCTCGAGCAATATAGCCTAATGCGAAATGTCACTAAAACGTTTTGAGCCGGAAGCCTCAAATTCTATCCAATAGATAAAGGCAACGCAATCCTAAATTGCATATAAAATCAACTCGGACCTCATGATATGTATGTGTATGACCATAAACGGCGAGTTGAGGCTAAGAGTTCACGCCTTGCTTACCACTGCCCATGAAAACCCCTCTAACAGTTCCGGCCTTGTGTCACTATTTTTGAAGGTAATAATGACGTGTTTTGATGTCATTCCTCATGACTGTCTCAGGCACTTGCCAAGAAAACCTCTTCTTCACTTAATGTATTTGCTTAATGATTTTCTTGGATTATGTTATTTTCCCAACACCTTGGATGGGAGCAAAAATCTTATATTTACTGAAGTCTGGTCAGGAATCAAAATTCAACCCCCCCCCCTTACACACACACACACACACACACACAAACACAAACAAATTTGCTTCAGATTAGCCTTCTGTGCACTAAGTGCAAATTGTCTGACAACCTTATTTCAAAACTAGTCCAACGATACATTCCAGCAGGAGGCTTTCTAAATGCAAGTGAATTTGGCTTGTGTACATTTCACAGCAAAACAACTCCGTGTCCAGACTAACAAAACATGGGAATCTCAAATTCAAAAAAATATGTCGAGTTTTGCGGTATTCTTGGATATGGAAAAAGCCTTTGAGACAAAATGTCACCCAGGCCTATTCTACGAATTTAAAAAATTAGAACTTTGTACCAATATTTGAAACTAATCACTTCTTTTCTGTCTGGTAGGAAATAAAAATATTTGGCTGAAGGGGAATTACCTATGCTCAAAAATAAAGGTACAGCTGCCTTAGGGTTCCGTTCTTGTCCTTACTTTATACAACTTACGTGTTAAATGCTTTGCCTTATTCTGTGATGGCGATTTAAATTAAGGAGCATGTAGCATGTTGTGTGAGACTTGGGAATCGCATATGCAGATTTGGTTGGAGAATCCGTGGGGGAAATACAAGCGCATGCTAAATGATATTATTAAAATACATTTTAATGAAATCGGGTATGGGCATGTGAAATGAAATCATCCGGTACTTGATACACAATGCTGGACAATCACTATGCTTACTAATCATCTGCTTGCTTCTTCTCAAGACAAGCTCTCCTCCGTAGTAGTTCGCTATAATTCTTTTCAGTTGTCTTCCCTTTTTCTTACCCCCATCTAGTGCACACGTCATGAATGAGTGGAGCTATAATTACACTCCCCTTATATGCCTTCATGGCGTGGACATGGACAACTTTACTCTACCTCTCTTCTTCTGGGGCAGGGAAAACTAAGTTAGTGAATCGTCTAGGCTATGGAGTGGACGACCGAGGAATCTTAACTTCATTCATTCCATTGTGATAATAAACAACGATAGGGTAGAAGATCGTCGGTCGCAACTAAAATGTTTTTGGTTACGTGTTTCGGCCAGATTAGGCCACCAACAGGTAGTACAGAATACCAAAAATACTTAGAAGGATTAATGCAACGTTAAGTGTTCTGAATCGAAATGAGATCTCATTTTACAATGAAGGTATGATTTTAAGAGGGTTATAAGGTGATATAGTGTTAAAGTTATAGAAATGTAAGTGGGAGTTATGTCTAGAAATATATTACGCAATATTGTAATATTTAATACGGCTTTATTGTTTTAATATATTATACTTAAAAAAATACTACGAATGCTATAATCATAGTTTGTGAAACCCACATTGTTACCATTAGCTGCAAGAATACCGTTATATAATATGAATTACTTTTGTAATCTATCATATTCTAGTAAGTTTTTAAATCTTGGTGTAGAGCTCCCTGAGGATGGCGTAAATGACGCTGCAACATGTGGGAGAGACATAAGATTGTAATTAATAAGCCATAGGTGCATTTTTGGTGTAATGAATGGACAATTTAATTCATTCAAAATACGCGGAATATATACTGTCAAAATATCTCATATCGGGAATTTTTTTAAATAACCCTTTACGTATTACAGTTTTATTTAAAGTCGGACATAAATGACGGACAGTATAGTGAGATTCAAACCAGCTCTGTCAGCATAGGTTCCGCTTTCCATTTGTACCTGATCATGGAAGAAGATCCAATCGTCTAAAACGTTTTCGGGATTTTAGAATGGGAGAATGAGCAATGTTTAAAATTTCAGACATGACTCTGATTATATAACATTGCCAAAATCATTTAAAGTGTAATCGATAGTAAAATTCCTAACACTGAAATGTCTCCATTATTAATTTTATACTTCCTTTCTTTCAGCCAACTATAAAAAAGTGTGTATGGCGCCAGTATTATAACGTGTTCATACAGTTCCTCATTTGTTAATTTTAATGTGATTATTCTGTCAGGTATCCCTGCACATGGTGCTTTTCTTTCCTCAAATTTCTACTTGACCAATAAATCTTAACTTAACGCAGCTTTTGCCTCAGAGGGTACGCCAGAATACATTAAAATAATCTCAAATCTTTTGATTATTTTTTTAAAACTTTGTTTTAGTTATCACTGCTGCAGTTGTTTATCGGTCTTAAATCTGTTACAATCCTAATTGATTAATACGAAACCTCCTACATTTCAATCCACTGATTTATGACCCTTATCTTTCCGAGGTCATCTACATTGTCATATCTCTGGATTTCCTTCTGAACACGTCGCGATATTGTTCTCTCATGCCAGTCGTGATGCATGGTAAACTGATGTCTCCTCAACGTTTTCAGACAAGCCTCCCTCCACATACCATATTAATGTATGCAGAGCAACAGATGGAGCATACGAGTATACTGAACTTGCTCATGGTAGGAAGATCTGTTTGAGTTACTCTTTACAACAGTCTTGATTTAATTTTTGTGTGGCTGTTACTTTCTTGCCAATAAATTTACGTAATCGCTCACATCATTTTTAATCACACTGTATTTCTTTTATTTTCTTACATGTCTGTTTAAGACTCAAGGTTAGAACAAACGAGGACAAAGCACTTTTATACAATGAATGATAAGATAGAAAAGTCTGCACTTTAGAAGTGTGGCAAGGTGCAAAAAGAAAATGGAGGACGAATATGATAAGACGTTAGATATTGGTTATATATCACCAAACGTTACAGTAAATCAACAAGATAAGAGAGCCTTGAAGTAGAATATATTATAACATGTTTAAAGCGAAGTAAGTTGAGCTTTAAATCTCGGAATGGCAAGCTATTTTTACGCTCAAACAAGATATTTATAGTTATAATTTGAACACAGTAATACATTTTCGGGTTCCCGAAAGTCCTGGAATTCCGTAAGTAGACAAAAGGCTATAAATTTATGAAGAAATGCTCTGTTGCGTTGAGTTAGTTAGCCAGTCTGTCATCAGTCACACACAGACACTCGACCAGTCATATACTGGTTACTTACAACTCATGTTGCGTTAACACAGTGTCCTAAATGCGTACTTTTTTTCGGTATGACTAGCTATAGTCTTATGAATTCAACGTTATGGCGGTGATAAATAGAAGGGTGCCTTCTCTATCATGGCACTGTGTAGCTGTGCAGAAGGTAATCAGCTTTCCAGGAGGCGCTAATGCTTTACTCTTTAGGGTATAAGTAAAAGAGTCGGCAGCAGATTGCTCCGAAACTTTAGTAACACCCTACGAAAATGCACGGTGCCATAGCACAGAAAATCGCAATTTTAATTTTCACAGTTTCTTTTGATATTCTTTCTATGAAGATGTGTTTGAATTCTTCTGCTTTGGCTACTTTTCATAGACCGACTTCTGTTGAAGATAAAGGCTACACCAGTGGTATTCAACCTTTTTTGTTCGCTTACCCCCAGATATAATTTCTCTTCAACTTTGTATTCCCAAAGTTGTTGGTGCATAATTCAAGTTATACATATTCTATAATCTACATTAAAATAAGTTAAATAAATTACATCCAAAATAATGTATTAAATAATAAGTTTTAAATGAGAAAAAGGACAGGCAAGCTATTAAATAACAAATATATTATATGCACTATGTGGAATAAAATGAAACTAGCCGCCCAGATAAGAATCGCATAAAGGAGAGAGAGAGAGAGAAAGAGAGAGAGGAATAAATGGCGCTCCCAAATCGCATGTCCTTACGTCCGGGTCTCTTGTGACTAACCCTAAATCTGGCCCTGATTATTCGGTGTTTATCATGAAATAATATATTTATTTTTTTTAATTTTACGTACCCCCTAAGTTGTCTTCGCGTATCCCCGCGGGGTACGCTACCCCAGGTTGAATACCACTGGGCTACACGATCCTGCGAAAGTCGGGAACCAGTTACCCAGCGACATAGCGTCACATACCAGAACACTCACATCTTCAAAAATAAGACTTGGTTGGAGTGCTTTATGTAGGACAGTAAGCAGAACAATTAGCCTGTTTGGGGGGGGGGGGGGGGTGGCGGGGGCGGGAATGCATTTTTACTACAAATTTATGATTTTACTAATATTCTCTGTTGAAAAGAGTGTAACTTTTCTATTAAATACGAGTATGAGCCGCCTGAATGCACGAGTAGACGGGGGCACACATGCTCAGGAACCTCCATTCCTCCGGCACCGCAGCTCCTACTTCCTGCTTTTACGAAAGATGGAATTAATGCAGTATTATGAGTTGTGGTAGATTGATCGGTGTAGTGTCTAGACTCCGGACTGGACGACCGACAAGTTGTGGTTCGATTCCCGGTAAAGGAAAGTGATTTTTCTCTTTTCCAAAGCGTCGAGACCGGTTTTGGGGCCAAACCAGCCTCTATTTAAAGGGTACCGCGGAGGTATAGCAATAAGTGGGTGTATCTGACCTCTCAAATCATCTAACGCTGAGGCTAAAAATGAGTGGAGATATACATCCACTCCCACTTAGCCTTTATTACCTGAATCGGAAGAACTTTATATTGGCATTGTAGCCTATGTCACTATGTTTAATGAACGTGTGTAGACGCGAAGATGTTGGTAGCCTGCTACAAGACTACAGTTGCAACTCCGAGGAAGGCACAGTCCAAAATGTGAAATGACAAGAGAGGCAATGTACGTATAACGTAATATAGAGACGAGTTCACGTAACCATTTTTGCCGTGGAAAAGAAATAAGTATTACGTATTCCGAGTCTATGTCTGTAGCCTTAGTTATCCAGCGTGCAAAGCGCATGTGCCGTATTATATTGCCATCTGTGGCCTGTCCGACTCTAACATATTTTTCCACATTAGGTCTATTTCATAAACGGCACAATTTTCGGAATAAAGTCATTGAACATAAAATGTGTGTTTTGATTTTGCTTGCAATTTTGTCTGAAAGATTTCTCATTGTAAGAAGAATTCAGCGAAATACTATCATAAATGTACCTAGTTCTTCGTGTAAAGTACCCGTTATTCTTGTCATATTTAATGAAACTTGAATTTTATCGACAGATTTTCGAAAGATACACAGATATCAGATTTTATGAAAATTCCTCCAGGGTGAGTCGAGTTGTTCTATGCGGACAGACGGATGGCCGGAAGGATAGGCAGAAATGACGAAGCTAATAGTCGCTTTTCGTAATTTTCCGAACGCGCCTAAAATGAAATATAATGAAAGACTGCGGCGTATTGTCGAGTGGCGGAAAATATTGACCTCCTAATTAGCTTTATTTTTTTTTTCCTATGGCTCAACAGCCCCTTTTCGGGTGCCTAGGCCTCCTCATTTCGATCGAGGCTTCACGATCACACACATCAGACACACCACACTCGGTAGGACTCCTCTGGACGAGGGACCAGCTCGTCGCAGAGACCTCTACCTGACAACACACAACACTCACAAGAGACAGACATCCATGCCCCCGGTGGGATTCGAACCCACGATCCTAGTAAGCGAGCGGCCGCAGACCGCACGGCCACTGGGATCGAATTAGCTTTATTATAGAAAGAAATAACTAGGCTTGTATACGGTACAGTATCATTTCTGAGTGTGTGTCTCTGTGCCCCCCCCCTCCCCACAATTTCAATTTTTAACCACGTGACGGATTTTCACAAAATACTGTATGAGCGTTATGCCACCGGACGCTACACCGACATCGCAACATTTAGTTTATAACAATTATTAGTACCAAAGTAACGGACTTACGGGTTTGGAGAGACAGTTGTGTCCCTTAATTTTGTGTCCTGTATTTATGTTCTGTAATATACTTCATGAAAGACGCAACATTTTTCGTTTTACAATATTTTGTAAACATTAAAATAAAATTACGGCAACTGGCATTGGCAACTCTGAGGCTGTACGCGACGACTGAAACCGAGATAATATCCGTATTTAATTAATAAGTTTCAGATCCTGCTGCTGCTGATGATGATAATTTGCACATATAGAAATCGTTGCAAAGAGAAGGTAAACTTCGCATTCTGCACGGAACTCTTATTTCTCTTGTGTGGAACTCGAATCAAAAACGGCGAACTGGAAACCGTGAGTTACCATTGTCAAGTGTTAGCAGTGAGTTACTACTTTCAGCACAAGGTGCTACTGCTGACGTCAAACACTTATATTTTCCTTTCAGATCTGAAAATATTTTATTGCTGCTTTCGTGTGGCAGTAAACGTGAATGTATTGCCTGCGTTACTATTTTCACTTTTCTTTAAGGAAAAGAGACAGCAAACAAGGAAACTTGGCACTTTAAAAACTCCGAGATTTAGCAGCCGATAATACTGTACAAGCTGCCCAAAGCGCAAAGGATCTTTGACTGTTCGAGTCTGTCAGATGCTACTTCAAATTAAGCACCTTAATACTGTATGGATTTTTGTTATTAACGTTAATATAATTTCCTCATTATCGGCTTTGTCCGAATTAATTGATGACCCAGGGTTTCAAACTCTGTAAAGAAACTCTCTGTGGGTCCGACAACCAGAATTTTGTTTCCGAGAATATAAGGAGTTTCTCCCTTTACCACTACTGTGTCCAGTCCATATCTGTGGACTGTTCAGACCCCTACCCCAGCGCCTGCCGAGGCTAATCGGTCCAAGCGTAAGTTTCATGAATAATTGCCTCAATGTAAAGGTTTAGAATACATGGACTTATGCTTTCACGGCGCCATTCGTCTTTATGCCAGGGTTCTTAAGTACAGGAAAAAATTTACGTTACGTATATCTGTCGTTTAAGATTTTTTTATTTTAGGCTTCAGCAAGTGCGTATGTGCGGGCTCACCGAATTTAAATGCGAGTGGCCGCGTGTCTTTTATTCAAATTTCCCTTGAACTCTCGGCCGTGTCATAGCTCAGATGATCAGTCGCAGGTTCCTTGCCGCAGAGGCTCGGGCCGAATTCATTTGGGATTTGTGGTGGCCAAAGTCCCACTGCGATGGTTGCTTGTGCGAGTACTTCCAATCTGCGTATTATTTCATCAATGATACGTGCTCATATTTAGTTCATCTACCACCGTAGGTACACTGTAATAGCAGTTGACAGCATCGTCAAAGAAAACAGTTTTCCCTCCCTTTTGAACCTTCACATGGAATAACACAAATGTTACCATTATATTATAAATTCAAATTAAGCATACTCTAACTCTATAGTCTTATGACGGGAAACATGTCGCAAAGGCCTGTGAGTTACTGTACAGTATTCCAATTCAGTCTGGTATACCAGTGTCTACAGAATTATTTCGTCTAACTACAGTACGTGTGAACAGAATTTGTAGTTAGTTTAGCGGAGCAGCTTAGCTGAAGCTGTAGCGCTTCTGACGTGTGAACAGATTTGTAGTTAGTTCAGCGAGCACTTAGCTGAAGATGTACGCTTTGACTTGGGTTTGGGAGCTGCCTGATTTGAATCTCTGGCATGAGACCCAATATTATAAGGGTTTACGTGGTTATCCGCAGTGCCTTCAGAAAAACGACGGACTAGTACCTAGATTGCCACGGCTACTACCTTCCACGATTTTCCCGTGAATTAGTCACTATTATCCAGTAATTAGACGCTGTAAAGTCCTAGTTTGAGCTATTCATCACGTCATTACTAAACTGTAAATATACAATACAGAGTAGCATCCTTATAGCAACATATTTGTTGATACGTTTTCTATTACGAATGGACTGAAATTAAGAGATGCTATATTACCATTTCTTTTCAGTTTCGCTTTAGAATACCCCATTAGGAATTTGCAGAAAAATGGGATGTACTGAAGTTCAAAGGGGCACGTCAGCTTCTCGTCTGAATGGCTATAAAACGGAACAGAGCTGTCTCAGAAAATTCATAATGCTCAAAACCTTTTTTTTTCTAGCTTTGGCAGAACTAAACATCTTCAATTAAAACAGTGGGGTAAGTAAATTGAATATATTTAGCAAACGCGGATTTTTAATCAACAATTTATGGAAAAAGAGCCTGTATTTGCAAGACTACTGCCTGCAAGTGTTCAGTAGCTCATGTTGCGCGCAGTAACACACAGAAAGCGGTGTAAATCCCTTATGCATGAACTGGAATGGCTGAAGGTAATTATAATATTACATAACAAATACCCTGGTGCAGAGCCCCTATTGAGAATCTAACAGGTCTTTGGCTAGTTAAGACATTCTCCGCATTGTATGGAACCAGAAGTGTCATTACCATTTTTACAAGAACCGACCACAGGACCCTGTCCCGATTCGCTAGAATCCAGTCCACCCTTTCCCATCCTATTTTTATAGTCTATTCTAATATTATTCTCTCATCTGCTCCTAGGCCTTCCAAGTGGGCTCTTCCCTTCGGGGTTTCCCACCAAAACTTGGTACGCACTTCTCTTCTAAATCATACGTGTCATTTGTGCCTCCCATCTTATCCTCCTTAATTTTATCCCCGATAATACTCAGCAATGAGCGCAAGTTTTGAAGTTCTTCTTTATATACTTTCCTGCAGCCTCCTCTTACTTCGTTCTTCTAGGTCCAAACATTTTTCTTGGAGCCCTCCTTTCGAACACCTTCAGTTAGATTTTTCCTTAATTTGAAAGACCAAATTTGAAGTAAATAACTTAATTATTTATCTGCGTTATGGAAAACAGGAAAGCGAACAATGAGAAATTTTAATTAGGGTTTTGAACCGACCTAAGCCTAATCGAAAAGACAAGAACTTAAGTCGTATATTTTATCTATACAATCCACAGGTTAATTTTAATCTACACGTAAATATAGAGTATTTCTCAACAGATAGGAGACACTGGCAATCTTAAGTTTTTGATTCTCACAGGTTATGCCCACTTTATCAAATGGCGCTGCTGTGATTTCCAAGTTGAAAGTGTTTACGGTGGCCACGAGGAAATATTGGAGATAGGAAATCATAAAGCAAATAAATGACTGTATTTTAAGTAGTGTCTTATTTCTTTATTCTAATATAAGTCAGTATGACGGACTGTAGTTCAGAGTAGCAGATGTAGTCTAGTATTGGAGTAAAGCTTAGACTTACTTCCGCGGGAAAGAAACAGTTCGATATAATTACAGAATATTCAGCAATTACTCCATTCATAGTCATTCATGAGTCACTGCTAGTCGCTCATCTGGTGAAATAATTCTTTATCTTTTATTAAACTGGAATATTATTAGTTTTCGGAGTGGCCTACACCTGGACCTTATCCCGAGCCAGTTAAATTCAGTCAATGTCGTTACATATTATTCCTGGATTATATATTTTAATACTGTTTTCCAACCTACTTCTGTATTGTCCAATTTGTCCGTTCCCCTTAGCAGCGTGTTTCTTTATCACACGCACATATTTATATCGAAGCGAAATATTTGTGGAATTAAAACATGATATTTAAAATATTAATTCATTTTTAATTAAATCGTAATTGTATGTGGAGACTTCATCAATAAGACTCTGTGCCTGAAAACAAGTCCATGCTTTTAAGTGTCATGTCTGTGCAGCTGGAAGTTATACTCAGGTAGATTTCTGCGTGCGTCGGGTAAAGCCGTTCAAAAGCTGATAACGAATAAGACCCAAACTTCTCCATAATTTACGTTTGAATAAAATGGTCTCTCTGATTTTACCTTGGCTTAACGTCCTTCCCCATTTTCAATTTCGTAGGAGAAAATTGTGATAACAATTAATTGCTCACTGTAAGGGATGTGTAAGAAATAAGCTCCAATTTTGTTTGTATAAAAATATATCGAAATTCTTGTTCAGATGTTAGTGTTTAACGTCACTTAACACAAGAGTCTCCAGACAGAAAAAGTCAAATGAAAAACAATTTCAAAACGTGCACCATCATTATCCAAATATTTTAAGAGTCTTTGGAAGATTCGAACTACGTCAGCCAGTCTGTGGGCCCGTTGATGCTGGTCACAGCTTTTGAAATTACTGACTTAATTTTATAACTGTATGCGGATTGTTTATACGAGCCCCATTCTTAAGAATATTTCATAAGACAAGATCGCTTGGGTTAAGTAAGAGTCGGAAAGTGTACGAAACTGATGACCGAGAACTTGGGTCATTAAGCACATCCAATACTGCAATTTCTCTATGCGGTTGAGCCCTGTCCTCTTAACAAATATTTCTTCGAAATTAACACATATTCCTTTGGAGAAGTGCAGCAGTTTTTCTTAAAGAGCACAGAGACAATCGTCCGAATTCACAGCATCTTCGAGAACATTTTGTTTCCCAGTACCACAAGCTGAAAACAACTAACCGCGCCGTGCAATTTTTAGAGTGAAACAGAGTCTTGATTACATCATGCAGATTTTATGTTGCCCATATATGCATCTTCTGCTCTTAATTTAACCACTGAAAACAGCAGAAGCTTCGTCTAAAGGGCCCAGAAATTGACCAAAAAAGTCCATCTTCAGCCACAATGGATTGCTGCAGGTCAGTTTTGTATAGAGACAGTTTCATACTTTTCGAACAACACTGCGGGCTGATAAACGTCCGAAGTCAGACTGCTGAGAGAAGTATCTTACAGATTCCCTGAGACTGTACCTCAATACTAGTTGAACAAGTGTAGCATTTTGCAGTTTTATATATACCTATACACTTTTTCTTTCGTTTCATGCTGTACAATAATCTGTTTACTGTAGACCCACATTTAGATTCCTTGCATTAACGAATATTAACAGCAGAATTCTCATAATGTTTTTGGCACAAGCACACGCTGCTTTATTGTATACACTATGTTGTCAAGTGCTGCTTCGAGATGTTTCCATGAGGGACACAATTACTGCTGTTGCCGGTGACATCACACTCAGCGGTATATGTCACATTTTATTTAAAAAACACAGCTACAACTGAGCATCTTCCTGGAGAGACCATGTATAACAACCAAGGAAAGACATTCGAAACAACTACTATGGCAAACATGTCACAAGGTACGTCATATTTCTGTAGTTTTTTCACTACTTCGGGGTCGCAGTTCTGCCAGACACTGTTAAGTGGTTAAGTGGTTCCTTTCACGAAAGAGTTGCTTTCGTTGATTTAAACGAATTCCCAAATTACATTATCACAATAATTAGAAGTGTAATGACCGGTAATAATAGGGTGTAATTATTTTAAATGACCACATCGCTAGTCACTTCTGGCTTTGTCGCTTGTATTTTACACCGAGCAAACTCTCCGGCTCATTTCGACACTGCTCAACGGAGAGAGGTTCCGAGGTGTATGAGTCGTCTGTAGTCTCTTTGAGGATACCACTGGAGCATCACTTGTTTGTATGATTCATACTTTACATTGACATACTAAAGTATTGTAAATTCATAAGAAAATATCGTGATGGGAATGTTTCGAATAAAAAACATTTTAAAAATGCAGATACATTTTAGGCAGTAACATAAACATAAGACATGTATTAACGAAGGGGAAGTTGGATGAAATTGGTGCTGGATTAGAAACATCTCTAAGATAATGAGTGGGCCGACTTGCATAGATAACGTTCGTGCCTGCGTCAGCAGCACGAAATGCAAAATAACTACTGCACTTGCGTCCGTATAAGGCAACTTTGGTTCACCTGCTCTAGGACGAAGGTAGTGAAGCAAGGCAGAATTTTGTGAACTGGTGTATTCATGGCTTGCATACTGACGAAATAGGCCCGAAACATGTTTCATTAACTATAATGCTTCGTTTCATCTACTAGGTCCGTGAACTTTTAGCATAACAAGTACTGGTCTGCCGAAAACCCCATCTCAATCTACGGAATGTTACTGCATGATGTTGAGGGCCGTGTCTGGGTGTGAGGAGTGCAAATAAAATTACATGTTTAAGAGACCATAAATTCACATCTGTATGTAGTATATTCTGAAAAAAATTTTGAGCACCTGACAGATTACAAGAAAGCATAGAATGTATGCAAAGAAAAAGTGTGCAATGTGACTCAAACAAGCTGGAATAGCGGCGATCTTAACCCTGCCTACTGTCACGCAAAATGGCGCTGGTGTAGAGTGAAGCGTGGGGCCATTTTAAATATCCCTGTACTTACGCTTATACAACCAAAAGACAGTCCACGAAGATAAGTATTTAAGTTATTTATTTTTAATATGTAATTATTTATTGGAATAAAGAGGACCAATTGAGATATTTTAAAACACCTCACGAAAGTGACGCTGTTTATAGCACAGAATACGGCAAAGGGAATGTGCATTTGACGAGTGTTGGGGAAGTTGAGAACTAGGTCTCTGCCTGTTTTCGTTGTGGGAAGAAAATTATTGAATCAGGAGAATTGTATTAATTTTTTTAAAAAATCTTTGGATCACGATTCATACAAAGTTGAATTAGCGCCGCCATTGCCTGATATGCGCTACTATATGTATAGATTTGAAAAACAGTCACAAAGCTAAAATATTTGTACGAATACATGAAACAAAAGTGGAAGGTACATGCATGTGCGTTGTTTAGATACACGCCGTGTACAACAGTGCCAGTGTCAGAACCACTTGACGGAGTGACGAGGGAGCGACAGTCATGTTCCCCACGATAATGAATCAGCCTCAATGAGAGCAACGCAAGAAGAACGCCCCTACCTCCTTTTCCTCTACGCCTAAAGCTTCTGCAGCTGTACATTAGATGTGCACAAGTGTCATCACTACATTATAGAGATGAACGCCAAAACATTTTATATACACAGATATTTCACATCATGTAGGTACTGTACGTACAGAATCCAAAGTTCGAACTGCGCTAATAACAAATCCTCCGTTACACATACTCTCAAGTCAGTTCTGTCAGATTTCCATCCTCACAATGTCTCCCTGTGTGGCCAAAGCTGATGTGTTTGTCTCATTGGTCAGTTTTCCAAGTGGACGTTTTCCATTAAGTTTGCCACAAAAATTCTGTAGGCATTCCTTGTCTCCCTCATCTGGCCACATTCCCAGCTGGTAACCCCTTTATTTCATTATTCTAACAGTTATGTGTGATGTGCAAATGAGTAACATAACTTGACCTATCATAACACTATTTACCATAAACCTTATATTCATCATTGAAAAAACGGTAATTACTACAGGTACCTGTAAAGTCTGTCTGCTAATAGTCTTCATGCTAAACGCTGGTAACTACGTACCACGCTATATGGTGTCATAAAACAGATAACCAATATTGAATACAGCATACCTAAGTACCAACCGAAATTATAACTTATTTGTGATACACACCCAAGATGATTTCAACAGGCCCACGTAGGGTAAATGCAGGCCTAGTACCGATTCGCTCATCTCTTCTTTTGTCAGAAGTTCTAATTGTAAATATTTATTGATCAGACATGACATATGTATCACTTTGCAAAATTCATTCAACTCTTCGACTCAGTAAACATACGGATTTAATTGCGTCTACTCTCTTCATCAATTATGGAGTCTGAACAAACACTTTGCCTATCTTCGTACTTACAACACAACTGCAGAATGAAATTTCTCTCCATGAACAACAGCACGAATGTCATTAAAACATTTAACATTGCTGAAATTATGTAAAGATAGAAACGTTTTATTATGCGCAGAACCAATTACATAACGTTTGTAACTCCATACAGCACAGGCCCTTCTTCAGACTCTGATCACACAATTTACCTCCTGTTATGGAATTCGAAGTTTAATTGTCGTGTTTACAAGGCCTCAGCAGTATAATCCAGTTTATATATTCGCACCTATTTTTTTTTAATATCCATTGTAATTCTAGTCCCTCCTTCCCTCGTGCCGCCGCTAGGTCTCCCAACGTATTTGTTTCATGTACAGTTATTTTCCATAATAGATTATGTTTTCATTTGTCATTAAAGTCATAAATTTAGATGCAGAAGAAGACTCTGTTATTTACAAATACTGTAACTTTAAGTCAATTTATTATGTTAAATTTAAGGTGCTCACAGCGGTGAATCTTCCGGTGTTTGACTCCGTTGGTACAGGAAGCAAAGTTTCGATTGCGCTGGTTTCCTTCAGCTATGGGGAAGAAGAGGTATAGCAGAGAGGTGGGAGAAAAGAGGGTTCAACTGCCTTGTATCTTGAAGGCAGAAGCACTATCTATTTACCGAAAGAGACGGCGTCAAATTGCAGAAGACCGTCCTTCACTCTATGTAATATGAGCAAGATTGATACTACATTACTCTTCCCTCGCTAGCTACCTTCTGCAGGTGCATGTTGGGTTCCATTTTCATGGCTACTGTCCGGGAAGCACACATTCGTTATTTCTGTTTCTAAACATCCCTCAACTCACATTTAAACAAACACTAAATGCAATTCCATGTCTAGTGATAACTTAATACCTCTTGTAGCTGTAGTAATGTAGGAAGTACAGCGGTATGGCTGAAATATACGACACTTCACACTAGAATAAACGGAACACATGAAAGTACCGTCACCTACTGAAGCACAAGTCACTTCGGCACAGGGCCGCTTATCTTCAATCACACTAACTGTGTCAAGAACGTGAAGACTGATGTCTAATACGCAGTTGTCAGCAGCGAGTACCATCAAAATTGTAGATCATCAGAAATTAAATATTCCTTTCAAATGACACTTGGCTATTTCCACATAAATCATGAAGTTCGTATAGATCATTAAATTGTCGAGAAAGATTTGTAAAATACCTAAAGAAATGAAACTAATGTGTCCTATAGTTGATCCGAATGGGAGCGCATTGGTAATCTAATAACACATTAACCCTTATAATTAACGGATGTACAAATGAACAGACAATATATAGCCTACCTAGACCGCCGAAGCCATCACTGAAGCCCATGTTCACTGGACGAGAACCTCTCACCGAGTGACCAGGGCATGAAATTAAGTGACACACTGATTGAAGCAGTCGCACCAGGCAGCCGAGATACATATCCAGACAGTCTAGTCTGCACAGTGCTTCAATACTACGATTCTATTATATTTATCTGTTTCTTTATTTGTGTAATTGTTTACTTTTTAATGAGATACATGTTATAGAATCCTTGAATAGATCAGTCCAGCTTAAGTAGTGGTGCATTCTAGAAACTGAACAAGCTCATTAGCTTATTAGAACTTATTAGAGTAATTAGAGCTTAACCTCCTTCTGTCAGTACATTACCTTGGTAACCTTCCAGTTTTTAATTTAAGTCCCATGACTTTAAGATGTATGGGGGAGTGGCGGTACCACGTACGTACTGCATTCTTAACCTTGGCACTATATTATGCTAATGTTAGTTTCACGTCTCGACATTTTTAACCAGAGAATATCTGGACGCGGTGGGAAAAGAAGAAAATCCCTACTTCTGCTGAAAATCCAAACCGTATCTTCCATCCTGTAGCTTAGCCATTATACTGAGCAACCTCTACCGTAACGTGCTAACATATAGTTTCTGTTTTTGAAGCACTTACTTATCGAGAGACAACCCAATATATTTATTTCACTGGTGTCAAACACCTAAATTCATACTAGGAGAGACTAAAAATAACTAAGAAACTCCATGGAACAGAGTTCTTCCTGAGAAGCTAACGTTTCCTCACACAATCAGAAAGTTTCCGACTTTATGAAACCCAAAGGTTCATTATCCTTTTCAAAACATACCTCCACTTGCCCCAATTCTAAGCCGGATACGTTCCACGCTCTTCCATCCCATTTTTTTTAATGTTCATTTTACGTGATTTCGCACAAATTGCGAAAAGTCACTGTTAGGTTCCTCAAGTCTGTCTCGACCGTCCGTCTTCACGGAACAACCTGGCTCACACTGAAATGATTCTCGTGAAATTTGATATTACTGATTTTCACAAAAATCCACTGATCAAATTCAAGTTTTGTTAAAAGCGGGAAAGAATAACAGGCACTTTAAATGAATAACTACATACATGTATCTCACGGTATATTACAATGTGCTTTTCTGCGAGATATGAGCTAAGTGTGAAGAAACAGCTGCTTAAAATAACAAGTAAGGCAAGCTGTGATCTCTGTGAGGTAAGAACTTTAGCCGAAAAGCAGTTTATGATATAAACACAATGATCGAACCTGAAACACCCTTAAAATGTCTACTGAACAGGCTGTTGCTGAGATGCGAAGACAAATTATAGTAACAATAACCAATAACAGATCGAATGCAGCAGAAATGTTACACAATGCACACATTTCATAGTTTATAACATTGCTAGCCACGTACCCTGGCTTCCCCCGGGGCTGGCATCGAATCAATGCGAATTATCACAAACGTAACATAACACACACACACACAAAAACATGCTCTAAGTTTCTATGCTATAACCTAAAATTGTAACCATTCCTTGTGTAAAATTATCTCTCCTGTGGACACTAAAGTTTATATTTCTAAGGACTATCACAAACTCTAGCGACGACAGAGCCCTCGACGCTGGCGTGTCAATAACAGGCACTATGAAACCTTCTGCACTTTTACGAGAAAGATGTGAAAGAACAAGCAAAGAAGCAACTAATCAACCAACCAACAAAGAAAGAAAGAAAGAAAGAAAAAATAAAGAAAGAAACAAACCAACCAGGTGTGTATATTTAGAGGGAGAGAAAGAGGGATAGATCCCCATCTACGCCTAGGTTTTTCAAGTGGGCTCTTTCCTTCGGGTCTCCCTATCAAAACTTTGCATGCATTTTTTCTCTCCCATGCGTGCAATCCTTGCTTTAATCACACTAATTATATTCAGCAAGTAATACAGGTCACAAAACTTTTAATTATGCAGTCCTGACCACTCCGTTACCTCCTCTCCCGTAGTTCTATGAACCTTCCTCTTTTCGAACACCCTCAGCCCATGTTTCTTCCTTAAGGTGACAGACCAAGGTTCACATCCGTATGAAACAACGAATAAAATTGTAGGTCTGCATATTTTAATTTTTTTATTATTTGATACCAAACGGGTAGACAAAAGATTCTGGACGGAAATGTAGAAGACATTCAAAAAGTTTAATCTGCTCCTAATCTCCACGTTTATGTGACTTTGATTGGTTGGTTTTGTTCCAAAGTATTTGTAATTATTTTGCCATATTTTAAACGATTTTTTATTAGCTGATTATTAGGTGCCTTCACATTGTGACTTTGTTCTACGTTCTGTTCATGAGACAGGAACACTTACTTCGGTTTTCTAACAATTTACTTTTAGACCAAACTCACACTCGAGACTAACAAACCTTCTATGTCCTTTTTACAGAAATTATATCTTGGGAAAATAATTATCTCCATCAGCGGAGACCAGAAGCTGATGTGTCCCTTTCAATTTCAATCTCACCAACTAGGTAGATTTTCTTCTAACTTCGTGATGACGTCTTCTTGAAAAGAAAAAGAGTTGAAAAGCAATGACGATACAGCATTTATTTTTTAAAACCATAATGAACAGAAAATGCATCAGACAAATTTAAACTCTCCAGACTGTACTATATATTTCATTTAGTTAGTTAGTCCCCATGTCGCTCCAATCGCGGAGCATTGGTGGCCTCCTTTCGGAGGTTTGTATGGTCATGTGCGTTGATGTAGCGGGTGACCAGCCCACTGACCGCACAAGTTCTACTCAATCCTGATGTGACTGCCAGAGCCATCTGGCAGGCAGTCAGGAGACTTGGGTGAGAAATGGACGCTGAATTTTGCCGACGGGCACTACTAGTTCTATTCATGTCAGTAGGGTTCTTTTACATGCCGTAAATCTACGACATGGGACCGACGGCTTTACTTCCCCTCCGAAGGAAGTGGTGCTCCGGATTTTTATCACCCTTAAGAATCCATTGCCCTCGGTCGGGATCGAACCCGCGAACCTTGGGCCACTAGTCCACCGAGGGCGACATATATTTCATTTAAACACATTTTAACGCATCTAAATGGTTTGAAGGTTATGCCAAACTCAATCAGAACGTAACAACAAAACCGTCTTCCAAACTGAATCATATTGTTTCTTAACGTCTATAATAGCCGATGCACTGCCCGCTTTATTCCCATTACTACTCAGGTATTTGAGGAATGCAGTTTATATGATCAGTAGCTGATCTGTTATATCGAAGTCCACACTTATCAACCTGTCCGATGTTTCCCACTTTGCTCTAGGAGAAAGAATACACTTCAGTGAAAACCACAGTGAAAGATATAACTCTATCTCTGAAACATTACATCAACGTAAATCACGTACATAGGAGCACTAAACAAAAAACTCAGTCTCAGTAAGAAAAAGTCGTACTTTCTACTCAAATATTTACCAGCTCAATTACAGAGTATCGGTCAGTGGCGTACATTATGTCCCCGCAGAAGGCGCGGCGCGGAGGACCATGCGGTCAGGGGGCCACCAGACGTAGAGAATATAAAAATTTGTTCTGGATTCTTTCGGGATGGATTCCATTCTTCTGACAGAAGGCAGTGTTCTGGATCCCTGTTCTGAAATCTGGTAATAGTAATTGCAGGAGGGAGCTGAGTATCGAGTGGCGGGGGGGGGGGGGGGGGGGGCGACCAATTGTGTACAATAGTGCTAAAAGTTAACAGCCGTTCGGACGTTGACATGCAAGCCATATATATATGTACGTGTGTCTTAAAGTAATATTTATTTCCACTAGTAATTTCTTTTTCGTGCAAAAATGTAGCCAATTTTTGTACTGTTACTTGTTTCGGAAATACACGTAGAGAAGATTAAAATATTTATAAAATGACAACTTTATAGAAGACAATAATTTCACAATACGATTTATTTTATTAAAAAACCAACTACTTGCACATATAAAGCATGTTTACACATGATATTCCCTTCTACATGTTTCGGCGGTCGACCGCCATCATCGGGGAGTAATACCTGAAACTTATATTTTAAAACCTAATGAAGCCATTATTTGTGTAAGTATACAAGTTAAAGTGATATAACGTAGTTATTGCTTATTGTAAAATAAAATGTATCAGAATGATAGAATGTGTGATCAAAATTTATTACAAGTTATACAGACCTCCTAATCATATACTACGTGCCGGGTCTGTGAGTTACAAGACAGACCACAGAATACACCAACCATACAGAGACATAATTCACCATGGACTGAAACAAACATACATATTTTTATGCCAATAGTATAATATAGCAACATAATACAACAGGTCGAAGTCCACATACATACATGACGTGTGCCACATTCTGTAATATTAAGAAGAGTAGAACACTTACTAACATATAAAGTGCTTATCCACAAAAATACACCGTAAATCAAATTATAATAAAATTTACGCCCTATACGATTATGGGCCTGAATAACTTGTAATAAATGCTAATCACACATTTTATCATTCTGATACATTTTATTTTACAATAAGCAATGCTTATGTTATATCACTTTAACTTGTATACTTACACAAATAATGGCTTCATTAGGTTTTAAAATATAAGTTTTAGGTATTACTCCCCGATGATGGTAGTCGACCGCCGAAACATGTAGGAGGGAATATCATGTATATGCATACTTTGTATGTGCAAGTAGTTGGTTTTTTTAATAAAATAAGTATAATATATTGCACGGAATAAACAATATCAAAATAATTTACAATACGAATTCAAATACTTTACAATTAGTGATCAACTGGCTCATCTACCGTGCAAGTAAATGTGTGCTACTTTCTTTAGGTGACAATTTTAAAGAACTTTAATTCGATAATACGGCCTTTTAAAATAGACGAGAATTTATTTGCTGAGTCACATTACATGGTTTCGGTGAGTGTCTGCTAACACCGGGTTTTACGCAGTGCACATGCCACGTATTAGCTTAATCCTAGGTTCAAAACATTCTTGGGCTATGATGTTGTTTACCATGCTTTTCTTTTACTTGTTAGTTCTTATTCTGGGCATTCTTTTCCTATTTTATAGCTTATCGATCCTACGTACAATCTCGTTCTTGCCCTCCCCCCAACCTCAGTTTTATTCTCTTCAGCTAGTTTTCCAATTTACGTTTATTCTTATATGCTAATCTACCTAAATTTCTCAGTTTTGTATCCTTCTTGTCAGTATCTCCCAGAGTGCTCGTTGCTCATTCAGGTTTGGTCATTTGTTGTTCAGGAGCTGCTCTCTCCACCCATGCGTTTTTGGGCATTTCAAAAATAGATGCGATTCATTCTCCTCCTCTGCGAATAGGAGACATGTCCCTCTCCGTACCCCCTCGCCCCTTTCAATTTCCAAATTCCCAGCCTGAGCCATGATATACCGCTTCTTTTTCTCATAGTGCAACAGGATGTGCACACCTCTCTTTCCCAGGAGTGTTGCAGTTCATCATATAGTGCTCCCATATTTCAGGTAGCCGTCTCTGTATTTGGCTGTCATTGTATCTGGTTTTGATAATGTGGCACGTAGTCTTTATTTCTATCCCTTCGTCCTTTTACCATATGTAGCTCAGTTCAATCATATCTCGTTCGTTTACTCTCCGTGCCCAGCACTCCACCCTCGGCTGTCCAACCTGTCATTTGCAGCGCTGTCTCGCTGTTTCCTCCTTCGCATTCTGCTTGACGCTAACACAGTGTTTTGTCGCAGCACTCAGGACCTTTCCTCTCCTACTGTCTCTTCCACGCTCACTCTCGACTGCCCCGTTGGCCGCGTTCCTAGCAATTTTTATACTTTCTTGCACAGTCTCGCCTGTACCTTGTCCACTCTTTCCCACCCCACATCTATTCTGCGGATTCACCTGTCGTCTCGTCAGTCTTCTCTCACATGTTTGTGTACCCTCATATTTGGCATTTGGTTTGGTTTGGTTTGGTTCCCAGTCGCTTTGATCATTGCTTTATACAATACGAGCATTATTGCAGTTTACCATTCTGTGTACCTAAGCCTTTTCCTGAGCATGGTACAATAAGATTCTGTAACGTCTCGCGAGACCGAACGAGTATTATAGTCAGTGCTCTAAAGAGTTTTATTGCTGCATTAACACTATTATTATCGCACTATTATTGCTAAGCGTATTTATTTTCTGAGATCATAAATTCACTCCAACATGTCACACACATTCTGACACCATTTTTGCTAGCGGTGTATATTTCTCAAGTAAATTGTGATTTTCTTTTTTACAGTCTGTGTGTGTCAGAATAACAATCAGAGGACTGTTGTCTCCTTGTTCGCTATATCCAGACGCGTGCGATTTTTACTCATGGTGCGTGTTAAAACTTGAATTTTATGACAATACTCTTCGCGCTGAAGCTACCTGAAAGAAAGCCTACGGAATGTATTGCTTTTGAGTTTCATCAGCAGAACTTCGGCTTGCAATGTACAACGTGTTTGTTAGGTGTGTGAAGCGAGTCTGCAAACCGTGTGAAACGATGCTCATCGCATTCTCTAAATATGATGAGTAAAAACCTAATATTAATCACATGTGTTGAACTGAAACCAGTGAAACTCCACTCACGGCGAGCTAGAATAGTGGCGATCGCTGTGCTGCCTACTGTCACGCGATGCTATCCATGTGTGATACTTGATGTCATTTAAAAATATCCCTGTGTAAATGGTTGTAATATAGAAGCTAGATCATTATGTTTCAAAACAATGGCATGTTTTTCACACTCTTCTCATATGCAGTAAATTATCCTTTTTAATTATGTGTACGAAGTAAGCTCCTTGCTAACAAGGCCTATCTTGTCTGCGCGATGTGATTTACTCGCCACAGATAACGATATGCTGCACTGCTGCCAGTTCAAGAGGTTACAGACACGCACTCCAGCGCGCACCACATGACTTATGAAACTGGCTATCTGTACTGTTCCTGAAGACATATGTTTAATATTTCCAAGTGGAAAAACACCAGTGTTACAACATTTGATCTCACTCAACAAACAAAATTTTATTTTTAAGCAAGAATGTAAACAGACGTACCTCGTTGATTTTCAGATTTCTCGCCATCGACAGTAAACTCCAGGCGCTGTCGACCAGGCTGTAAGTGTAAGAGTGGTCACATGGCTTTACACGTCGGCAACCTAGCGAGAAAGTGATTCTCTTTGGAAGCGGAACACTTGTCTGTGTTTTAGTTATTTTACTGCACCAAATAAACAGTTCATATCAATGAATAAGTGTATTTATTAACTTGTTATGTACAAAATATATACATTTTATATGTCAACAATAGTCATTTTCTGTTGTTCAGACGTTATCGTTTACCTGATATGCTAAAAACCAACGCGAGGCCTGAATCTAGGCCGAAGAGGCAATTGTCTGCGCATCTTGGCTACAGACTTTTCTTTGTGGGCGGTGTCTTTTTAGTATACTGCTTCGTAGCAGCCGTTGGACAAGAATCACTGCATCAGGATCTTCAGAAACAACACACAGGTAAACAATAGTATAGAGGATTTATGTTAGCCAGATCACATTTTACTGAATTTGATACTAATACTGATAGCAAAGGTCGAAAATTCAATGTTACCAATAATAAAGCACAGCTTTGGAAATATTTCCGATAGAGAGGTAAGTAGATATATGGATAGATGGATAGTAGATAGATAGATAGACGGACGGATGGATGGATATAAAATTAGATATGAAGTTGGTTGGATAGTTTAGGTCTCGTCTCATATTCTCAATCATAGTCTTAATTTCTTGGCGTTGTGAGTGAAGATTTCCAAAGTGGTTTCCCACAAAAGTTTGTTATTCATTATAGTCGTTTTTCCAGCACTAGCCACATAACCCACCCATTGTCATCTCCTTGATGTCACTAACTTATTAAAACTTGCTTATTTATGCACCTCTCATTATATTTAATATAATAATTGCTCACTTCTTTATTCTTGGTAACAGACATGTTTCTTTACTGTTTTGAAATAGGTAGGCCTAATGTTTTATTTATTCTTCTCCCTCAAAGTCCCACGCCCCACCACAAAACTGGCAAAATAATGTTTCATATATCTTTATTTAACAATTTTTTAGAGTAGGTATGTTAATAAGCATTTTAAAACGGAATACTAAGAAGCAAATCCAAACACATTTGTCTTCTATTTTTTCATGATATCCTTTGTCTACCTTAATATACTTCTCAAATACTTACACTTCGGAACGCACTCAAATTTTTATAACATAGAAGTTATATTATTATGAATTGAATTATGGTGCTGGTCATGTGACTCTTTCATACGTTAATTTGTTTCAATTAACTTCAACGTCTTTTCTTTTACTGGCCTGTAAAACTTTCCTCCGTTATTCTTAAAGGTAAATAACACTGGTCGACATCAATTTCCTCCCAAAAATAATTTTGATAGATTTTCATTGGTAACAGGTTCACAAACTCGAATGTGTGAATAAAATGTTAACATCACCCTCCGTTTGTTTGATACCAGTTGATACCTCAGTTGATTGCCAAAAACCGAAATTTGGGGCTATCCCAAAGGTTTGTTATGTTGTTCATTTATATTTACCTATTTAAGTCACTTAAATTCCCAGAAGAATATTGTCTCAAAGTATCTGTCATACTGGAAAGGCATGCTTCCAGCTGTTTAGCATCCCTTTAATTTGCAGTGTCATAATTTGTCGCTGTGATCAAATGTCGGCGTGATCAAATGTCCGTGATAACTTGTCGCGTGATAATAAGTCGCGGCCCCATCTCTCTAAACCTCAGTCTGATTTTACCTTCTATCCTGAATGATGTACCAGTGCAAAGGTAACAGTTTCCCTGTGTGTTTGAAAAGCATTTTTCTTGTGTGCAACATGTCACGTTCTTGCCAAAATAAGCCGAGTAGCTTTTGCTACATATGCGGCGAAGTGGTATTAAAATCGCAAAGGAAGCCACTGTCACAACTCGTGAGAAAAGCTTATGAACTGTATTTTGGCTGTAAGGTCGGAGATCAAGACAAATTTTGGGCGCCGAAGATTTGCTGCAGCTCAAGTTCAAGGACTTTGGCAGGCTGGTTGAAGGGTACCCACACATCAATGCCTTTTGCTGTTCCGATGGTGTGGAGTGAGCCTCGAAACCACTTAAACGACTGCTATTTTTGCATGACTAAGGCCACTAGTTTCTCCCGTTTTCCAAGCATAAAATAGAGTATCCTAATATACCTTCTTCTTTAAGACCTGTTCCTCGTGACGATTCAATGCCATTGTCCAAGCCACCATAATCTTTTATTCTTGACTCAGATTTAGAATCGGAAGAGGTGTCACCGGAAGATATAGGACCCAGCACGAATGTAGACCCAGACTTTTCAACACGTGATGCTTCAGAGCCACATCTGATCACTTAGGCAGAATTAAACGATTTAGTTCAAGATTTGGACGTCCCCACAACAAAGGCTCAGCTACTTAGATCACGGCTTAAGCAGTGGAATGTTCTTGAAAAAGGTGTAAAAGTATTATTTTATAGGAAGATGCAGTCAAACATGCGACGTATTTCTCACTGCATGGTGATCTAGTGTACTGCGACAACATCCAAGAATTAATGGAAGAATTGCAACTTGAACACACACCTGAGTAATGGATACTTTTCATTGATTCATCTAAGGTCAGTTTGAAGGCAGTGTTACTCCACAAGGAAATAAGTATCTTTCCATCCCACTGACTCATGCAGTTAACATGAAAAAAAAATATACGAGAACCTTCAGGCTTTATGCAAAAAATACGCTATGAAGAACACCGGTGGTATATATGTGCTGACCTAAAATTTGTAGCTATGCTGACTGGGCTGCAAGGCAGATACACTTAATTCTGCTGCTTTTTATGTGAATGGGATAGCCGAACGAGGGACTGTCACTACAGAATCAAATTGCCACTCCGTTCAGAAACAACACCAGGTCAGACGATTGTGGTATATCCTGCTTTAGTGGATGAGTCGAAAATTTATTTACCTCCACTGCTTAACAAGATGGGTTTGATAAAGGTATTTGTGAAAGCGATGGATAAAGGAAGTGAAGGGTTTGCCTATTTAAGGCAAACATTTCCCAAAATAAGTGAGGCCAAGATGAAAGAAGGAATTTTTGTTTGTCCTCAAATTAAACAACTATTCGAAGACCATGACTTCAGTACAAAATTAAATGCTACAGAGAGAAGAGGCTGGGAGGCATTTGAAAACGTCTGCAGCACCTTCCTAGGCAATGAAAAAGAGAGGAATTACAGTGACATTGTGCAGGAGCTAATTTCATCATAAAGTGTTATGGGGTGTAACATGTAATTGAAACTGCTTCTTCTGCATTTCCATTGGATTTTTTCCTGAAAGCATGGGAGCCGTCTCCGATGAACATGGCGGAAAGTTCCACCAGGACATTTCTCAAATGGAACAGAGGTACAGTGGAAAATTGAATCCAAATATTTTGGCTGACTACTGCTGGAGTCTTATAAGGGAGATATCAACTGGCGAATATAAGAGGTAAAAGAAGACGAAGTGAGTGTTTTATGACAAATTTCTTTTTGTAGTTAGGGTACCGTATATAGAGACATTGTTCATTACTTGGCACTGTATATTGTAATTAAAAATCAATATAGTACTTTTTTTATTACAAGCGTAATTTTTTAATTTAATTCCTTCTCCTCTAACATTGGTGGGTGATAGGGCAATTTGATTGATATATGTGGGTTCAGCAATGTCAAAACTATAATAATCACCGTGAATTTTAAGAGGGTGTGAAATTTTTTTGCCGACCAGTGTAATTAATTCATATTTTGCCCCGACAAATAAACATAATCATCATAAATGTATCCATCATGGACCGTTTGGGTCCTAATAAATATTTACTGTGGCATACGAAGTAACAGAATTAAATACGGTGTTTCAGGCAGATTTCAAAACCTGCCTGTATGCTGCACATATATCTAGTTCTAATTCTGCTTTCAGTGTATGCTACTTTATTTTTGTTGAGAACTTACTACTTACGTAACGATACAGAATCTTCACGCGTTAAATAAAGAGGATATAATGTCAAGGTCTCAGGCTGTTGCCACACTTTTAATTGTTCGCTTAAAGACATTTCATACGTATTATGTAGGTATTTCCGACCAAATTTCACATGCCGAGCCAATAAAAGTTTTATTGATTGTGGCCCCAAAATAGAATACTGAATAAAATGTTCACGCTTTCGGAAATTTGCTACTTTACGTTCTGCAAAATTGCTACTACAAAAAAATGTATATAGTTTTTTCATGATCCAGAAGTAACTGTGGCCAGTGTCACTTCCACCCTTATATGCTAATGTTTCTGGCATATTGTCATTACAGATTTTAAAACATTCATGTGTGCAGCTTTGGAGGAGTTTTCGATGGAATAATATGCATAATCTGTTCCATAAAAATCATTAAAGAGGCACAAAATTTAAAATGTAAGAAGCACACGCATATACAGGAGCATGGTGATTCGATAAGAACAGAGCATGCCATTTTTGGAAGGAAAGCAATCTAAGGAATATTGAAAATTAAATGTACCCCTGGTTCAGGACATTTTGAGTTCTATTTCATACAGACTTTTCTATATTTTAGGGTTACCATTTTTACCCGAAATTGTTGAGTCCCGTAACATAATCATTTCTCAACAGAAGTAAAATATGCTTCGCAAAACTTTATAATTAATAGTTACGTATCAGTTAAATGATATAAATTTTATTGAGTAGTTTCTAAATATACGAAACACTGTTGCTGTCTTAATTATATTAGAACTTTTTATTGTTGTCACAAACAAAGGCTAATAAATATTTTCATAAAATAACTATTTTCGATGATAATTTCTCGTACAGATATTTTTGTCGTTTACAAAACTTAACAGTTGTAGCGGTTAAGAATTTTTCTGGACAAGGAATCAAATTATGCTGCAAAAGAAAAGAACTTCTGTTACAGAAATTTTCGCTCTTGAACGTATTTTATATCCACATAAATTTATTACATGGCCTGCCGGAAAATATTTCGTGTGTGAAAACTTTGAAGTACCATGCATATTCTGCCCTTAGAATATTTGTCAGTAAATAAATGTCGTATCAGGTAACTTTGTAAAATATGAGGGTGTTTTTAAAAGGGATGTAAAATAGAGCCGAAGGGACGTGAAATGGATATAAGTGGCTCAGAAGAGAGTTAAGTGTTAAAATCTTGTGAAAGCGGCAATGACTAATAAGACATCATTTTTTACGAAAGCAATCTAATTTCTTACGAGCTGATTATTTGTAAGCTTGCCAAAGTAAGCTGTGCACATCGAGTTTGAATGTTCATTTGTTTCAACCGAGTTCAAATGGCCTATCCTAATCACTATTTCAATTAAAGCATACAGAAGTAGAGTCGATCCCAGTGGCCGCGCCGTCTAAGTCTTGGGTCTGCGGCCGCTCGCTTGCTGGGATTGCGGGTTCGAATCCCGTCGGGAATATGTATGTCTCTTGTGAGTGTTTTGTGTTGTCAGGTAGAGGTCTCTGCGTAGGGCTGATCACTCGTCCAGAGGAGTCCTGCCGAGTGTGGTGTGCCTGAGTGTGATCGTGAAGCCTCGATAATGAGGAGGCCCTGGCCCACTAGGGGCTGTTGCGCCATGGAAATGCGGAAGTAGACATTTTCTTCCCTATTTTCTATAAATTACCGTTTGGTTGACGGGTACATTTCTTTCGGCAATGATAATGTTTATTAAGTGCAAACCTGTTTTTCACGGTATTAAATCAATTATCTTGGTCTAATGAAAAGAAAGTGGATGGAAGGGTTTTGAGAACAAATTGCTGCGGAGAAGATTTGTTTCTAAAAGAGAGGAAGATGGCAAAAATTCTGTAAGATGTAAAGGTCTGTGTGCTTGATTAAGCTGCACACCGTGAGGTCGTATGGTGAGTGGAAGTACATCTCTACTGATCCGTGAAGTTTTGATACTAGATGGATGTGAGTGATATGCTTCACGCTACTTCCGCTTTACCCCAAGAGAAAAAGCCACCGGAATTCCTAATTTGTAATTTACGCGAAAAAATTAGGGCGATAAAATCGAAGAGGGAGAGATGAGTAGTACATGTAGCACACATGAAGTACGAAAAATGTTTTTAATACAGTCTGAAAATCCTGGAGTGAAGAGATGAGTGGGAGGCAGGATAATGTTAAAATGAATATTAAGGAAGTCAATGTGAATGTTTGAATCGGATTTAACTGGCTCATATCAGGGTCCACATGCCTTTCTAAACACTGTGATAAACCCTTGGGTACCATAACGTGCATAGGATTCAATGGGTAACTGAGCGCCTACCAGCTATCCAAGAGAAATGTGCGCTTTTGAGTTGGGTATTGTGTTAGCTCGACAAGGCTGAGCTATGTGTTGTGGTGGCTTCAGCTACTCGTACTGCCAGCTCTGATTGAGCAGCAATTTGTCAGCGGGACGTGACTTGCCTCAGCGAGCATCGGGACACGTCTTAAACATTTCCGAGGCATCAAAATGCGCCTATAGGTCATAGCTCGCCGTATGGGTTCAAGCTTGTGTACGAATTTCATGGCTGGCATGGGTGGGATTATTTCGAAACTATTTTAGAGAATTATATTATATACTATAAACCAAGAGAAGTAATTAAAGCATATTATAATGTCCACAAAACCCACGATAGTAAGGTTTTCAACAGCAAGAGCAATGGGATTACGGGTTTGAATCCCTACCGCGTATTTCTGTCGAGGGTAGTTCAAAGCTTTGTTGTTACTGAGAATTCCCATAAGATATTTTTACAAAGAATTGACGCACTTTATTTTAATGACCTTACTCAGGGAACACAGGAATAACTTGAAAAGTGGTTGATGGAAAATCAGTACGAGCACAATACGTGTATGATGTAGGTAACTGTATACATTTTACAAATTGGATCAAGTGCCATATGTATTAACTACGAGCAGTCAGCCCAGTTGGATTGTGTGAGCAATCCGGTAAGCCAGCCTGTTCCGTACTTCTCCCCATTTGAATTCCGCTCATCAGTGAGGACGTCAGAAAGTCGGTTCGTGAGAATTCCATCTTTTCCACAGTTATATCGAGCAGTGTAATAGTCACGTATAAGTGACAACCATATTCGTATCTGTCCCCATCTCATTGTTTTGGAATGTAATACTTTTCTAGAAACTTTTTGATGGCTTTTGGCCTTTTATACAAGGGGATTTTAATTCATTTTTGAGCGTACGTATAATTTTTGTGGGCATTTTTTTTTCATTTTTATCTCCTGCTCATGATACTTAAAGTTAACTGAAGTTTTACTCTGGTTATAACATATCAGCTTTAACCATCCTTAGTAAACATAAGGACATTTTTTCAAGTCTCCAAACCTGTTAACGTAAGCCCACTGCTAGCTGAAGTTCATAATGCACTACATTCACATTTCAGTTAGGCATTACTTGCTTACAAACGGACATCGACTTTCGTAGAAGCCTCCGCCCTTAGCTTTGATATTATTTTCTTTGGAAGTTAAGTGTAAGTGGCCCAGTTGGGTAATAACATTTATACCGTGTCTGGTGGCAGAAAGAAAAATCCAGTTCCCGAAAATCTGAGTTTATAAAAGTCATAGTTGTTAGATATCGATTCCTGGCTCTTTGTTCATTCGCCGTGCGAGCAATAAATAAGTTTGTTTGCAGTGGCAGATGTGAACTGCGCACTAGAGTAGGCTTCATCTGACTTCACAGTTGTGTTCCCTGCATTGTTCAAACTCGGAAATGCATGTTGCTGAATGAAACGCAATGAATAGGTCATTAGAAAGTTCAATAAAATACTTTGACCTCAAAACCTTAGCGTTCAGAGCTGTAAGATTTTGCCAACCACGTCCTCGGTGGCTTTCAATAAGATAAAGTGAAGGTTCCCATGACTTTCAGGATATAAAGAGGACAGAAGCTGACCCTGCTGACCTCAGCAAACCCTACCTTCCTATTTGACGTCAGAGACATTCAAGTATAAATCTTCTTACTGACTGTATCTTCGCTTCTGTAATGATTACAGATATTGGTTTGCCGATTTAGTCAGGTGCTGGTAGATGCGTAGTGTATAGAGGATGAAAAGACATTCGCGCACAAGCTCTGCATAGTGTGGTTTCTTGTTTAAAAGTAAATGGATAATGCTCTGCAAAATACGTCCTGAGACTTTTAAATTTTGAGATAAAGGTGACCATAAAATGGATTGACACAATGTTTAGAATATAAAACAAATTTTTAGTTGTTTTTAAGACATAACATTGCGCAGCACTGGTCATTTGTAACCGCATTATTAAATAAACAAACGACATATAGTGTGACATGTTCGTAAACCTAGGGGTCTGTAATAGTCGAGCGGGTGCTTATGCACCGAAATTCGCACTATACTTTTCTGGCCCATGTCATCCAAATCCTAATATTCTCCGACAATCCCCTCGACAAGTGGGCTGTAACATCTACGGTACTTGTGAATGCAGGTGGTCCACGGACTGTAGGGTTACCAGCCAATGAAAATTTCATAACTGAGTCTGTTAAATTGAAGGCGATAGCGCACGAGAAGTGGGGCTTTCCCGACCATGGGTCCGCGAAATACTTTGGGGCTTTCAGATGCAACTCTTCAGCAGCTGGTGGATTGCACATCCATTACGAGACTATCATCCTGAACCGATGAACTTTGCGAATGGCTACGAAATGAACACGCCGTGGATGTGCTCTTTTATACAAGTCATAACATCCGTGTTTGGCGCGCGAGGGTGTGTTTAAAGCCCAAAAGTCACCTGATCAAGTGTTAATTCTCATGTTGTCCGCGAACGTGGGTATGAGTTTCGCTTTAGCGTCAACGTTTGGGCTGGTATCGTCATGTAGATTGTCATGGACCCTTATCTGCTACCTGAGAGGTTAACTGTTTTACGATGTCTTAATTTTCTTGAAAATGTTCTACCGAGGCTGCTTGAAGACGTGCCTCTGGTTATGAGACAGAAATTGTGGTTTTAGCACGACGGAGTTCCAGAACACTATGCAGAAGATGTCTGGCAGTGGTTGAATGCGACATTTCTGTTGGAAACACGAAGCAAGGTTTTTATCCTTTGATATTTTACTCCAGTTGACGGTGACATGTATCTCGAAAACTAAATTCTCAGGGCATGCACTTTATAACATTTTCGACTTATTAAAAAAAACACTTTTTCGCGAATACCTTTGCATCACATGCAGCAGAGAATTTCCTTCGGAATCGACACCATTTAAACTTCTGGGAATATGATGGCCCTTGCAGCAGAATCAGGACTCTGAATTATAAAAACAAATATTCTTTGTTCATACACAGGCTTGTAATTTGGTCTCTGTATGACTGATAAGAGAAAGAGAAAATTATAGCCCAAGTTTTACTCTTTTAAAATTTTTCTAATGCTTAATTATGGCAAAAGGTAACGTTTTCTCTGTCCATGCCATGACGGTCTATAGGAGCAGTAGAGTTATAGCTTCACATCCCGACCGCTTTATCCCCGGAGAAACACACCGGTGCCTTTCTGGCTCTTGTCATTAAACTCTCATTTCAGTTCTGTATGTGTCTATTGGTTTCTCTGTTTGCCTCTGTATGTATATTGTTAAAAGATTATAATGTAGGTATTTAAAGTAATATTAAGTTATTTTAGTTATTCGATACACTAGATATTTCACACCACTTAAATAGCCATATGCAAAGCAATTTAAACATTTTAGCTACTTATCTTATGAAATAACTTGTAATTCCATATATTAACTATTCAAAACCAGTTAAAATGTAAAACGGCTATCGTTTTGCTGTCCGTTCCAGATTTGGGCTTATTCGTGCAATTAATTTATAAAACAGCAATCAAAGGAGGTAAAGGCAAAACCAAAAGTGAAGTTGTCCCTGTGCACGCCACGAAGGCATATTATAGAGGGAGCAGAATCATAGCTCCACTCGTGGGAAAGTGAGTGATCAACCTCACACCCCGACAGTTTTACTCCCGTGAAAGAACGCCTGTAGCTCTTAAATACGACACTGGATGGACCCCAGAGCCTGTCCGGACGTTTTGAAGAGAAAAAATCTTTTATTCCTGCCGAAATTCGAAACCCTCATTATCCAACTCGTAGCCCAATCGCTTTAATGACACTACCCCTGCTGTCCTGTTGTCTCTTCTACCAACAGTTACATAATTTCAAGAAAGGCATGAACTTGCCAAGTAGGATAGTAGAGTCTTTAGCAATATGGGATGCCTCATATTGTCATAACCCAACAAACCCCCATAAAGCTGTGGATTACAGGTACAGAAGGTCAACAGCGAGTACTGTCAGTCCACTGTGTGTTGCCTGTGTCAGCAATATCACCTGGTTTGTCACCGACAGTGTCAGTGGCACTCCAAGAAATGTCTTTGTCTTCTGATGAATGTGCGTCAGTCAGATTCTAGTATCAGTTCTGTTACTTGATCAGCTTGCTTTTTCACTCTGTAGCTATACTAATGCACTTGGAAGTAATATCAACTGTTCAAGGAGTCAAACCAACAGAGTATGAATGCTATATTGTGACTAAACATTCTGCTGTTTCGTGCCATATGCATTTAGATACACACGACATGAAACACTTATACTCCTGGAAGTAAGAGTATTAAGTCAGATAATAAATGATGCTGAATTCACGTACACAATGTGTAAACTTAAATTAACAGTTTATTTGAATAAAAACTTGAAACAATTCAAATTTACACCAGTTTTATAATCAGACTTACTTTTTGCAACATGGTTAGCGCGTGTGACATGTTGAGCTACATAAACTTGGCTTTGTTGCACAGATACATTTCTGACACGTAGTCCTGGAGCATGGAGTAACTAACTCCATGGAGCAGATTACTTCTTGAGAAGCTAACAGGTTCTCAGTTAGTGAAGAAATTCCTCGCATTTTATGGAATCCGATGGTTCATTACTGCATTTACAAGCGCCCGCCACCTGTCCCAATCTTGAACCAGAGCAATCGAGTCCATGCCTCGCCATCACACTTCTTGAAGATCCATTTTAATATTGTCCTCCCATCTACGCCTAGGTCTTCCAAGTGGTCCCTTTCCCTCAGGTCTCCCCACCAAAACCTTCTGTGCACTCTCCTGTCTCCAGTACGTGCCACATGCCCCATCCTTCTAATTCTTCTTGATCTGATCACCCGAAAAATATATGGTGAGGATTATAGAGCATGAAGCTCCTCGTTGTGTAGTCTTCTCCACTCTCCTGTTACCTTGTCCCTCTTAGGCCCAAATTACTTCCTTAGCGCCCTGTTATGTTACTCTTTCATGAAAATTTCTGAAATCCTTGACCAGTTTCTGCACTCTGAGCAGCGGCTATGAAGCATATGCTTAAGTCAACCTGAGCAACTTCGCCAGCAGTAACCAGTTTACCTTCACGGGGCGTGAAGCTGCAGCAGTATGTGCAAAATACTTCCTGTTCCAAGGCCCTGAAGCTTCCACCTATCTTTCCAAAATGACAATTAAGGTCGAAGTGGCGTCGTCCCTTCTCCTGTCGGCGTCAGGGACTTTGACCTGGACTGTGACACCCACTGCACATTCAACAAGTGACATGTCAGAATGTAATGTAATTAAATTTTTTTTTTTTTTTTTTTTTCTTGTACAACGAGGTATTCGTCTGCGTCGCGCCTTTCTTTTTCCATGCCCTCTTCATTCACACACACAAAAGAAACATCTTAGTTATTTCACATTCAACATTTATACCAGTTACAGGCGAACCGCGGCTGGCGGACCGCATGCGGCCGGCCGGAAGTATGCGTACCACTTGCGAGTGTTTTCACAGACACTGAGCTTGTGCTCCCCCGTCAGAATAAAGAAGAGTTTTTCAGTAAATTCGCAAACGTGGTTAAATTTATTAGACAAGACATAAGTTGTATGTTGTAAGAAATTTTAGGACAGATAGTCGTTAAGGAAAAAATGTGAGAATTCCCTTTGCTAAATTTGCCGGCCATGAAGAATACTTCCGGTGCTGGGAGTGGAGCCAATGCAAAGGAATGAAGTGGGAGACACGAGGAAAGTGAACGAGTCAGTAGAATGAGGTAAAGTTGTCCCTGTCCAGGCTATGAACACATATAATTGTAGTAGAAACACAGTTCCACTCATTCTTAACCTGGTCAGTGTATGGAGGAGAGTGGTCAGCTTCACGCCTGTCGCCTTACTGCCTAGCAAAGAACCCCGGTACCCATTGAACACGAGCCAGGTTGGGCCTCAGAGCCGGTCTAGACGTTTTGGAGAAAACGTTTGCTCCTAATGGGAATCGAAACATGGATCATTTCGCTCCTTAGTATAGTCATTATACCGTGTGAACCAGCCGGTTAGCTATACAAATGAATTGTTACTCAAGCTAGGCCGGTGTCCTAGTGACAAAAGAAACACAGTGGCGAAACTTTACGTTATATTGACCGTGCATTCTATAGCAAATTGGAAGTTATTTATTTATCATACCAACTCATGCACAATTTTACAATATTATTACTTCACTCCTATACTTATTTCGACATTCAGAATGCCATCCTCAGGGGGTCACAGTGTTAAAAGCATAGACTATACATCGATTGTATAAAATGTTTTTGACTCAAAAACAATAGATTAACATTTTAATGTTCAACATTTTACTCATATGGATGTAACATTTTATACAATCGATGTATAGTCTATGCTTTTAACACTGTGACCCCCTGAGGATGGCATTCTGAATGCCGAAATACGTATAGGGGTGAAGTAATAATATTGTAAAATTGTGCATGAGTTGGTATGATAAATAAATAATTTCCAACAGTGGCGAAGTTAAGTGGCGTTGGTGACGGATGAAATTCGAGTGGATTAACGTTTCATTGATTTTGAAAAATAAATTATTTTGTCTCAGCGTGGCTGCTATATTAATTTACAGCAAATCGTACTAATACTTATTTAATATTAATTCTAGTCCCTTCCTCGTTTATTGTATTTTTAACAATGAAATTTTTGTTTTATAATTGATTTGTGGCACGCGCTGGATGTGGAGATTTTCGTATGGCCCTTGTGCAACGTAAGGTTGCTCTATATTAAATTATACAGTGCTTTACCCAAGTTTTACGAAGAACTATTTCATATTCGGGTACGCAGAGCATTTGTGCATTCCAGTACACAGGCACAACAAGCCAGTAAAGGACTGGAGGAGGAAATGTGTGCGTCGTTCACATTACATATGTTAATGAGTTCATCCTTCTTCAGCATTCTCATCCATTTGATATCAACCACATCTATAGGAAAGAGAGTTATACAAATACCAGCTTTCGGGGCAATCCCAAATATTGGCATTTTCCCATCAGCTGAAAAAATTTGGGGCTCCTAATCCAGTTGCCCTACATGGAGGTTGTTAAATTGTTGAATGGTCCACATTATAAACTTTCCGTTAACTTTTAAATTAATTACATATTTCTGAAGTAACGGATTTCACACATTCTTTGTAAACATCAGTTGACTTAATTCTCGTATTAATCAGTTAAATCGCAGTCTCGTTGAATATTGACTAAGGTCGACTCCTTATTCTATGGAATATCTAGCTACAGTGTTGAATGTTCCATCATTATGAACTTAAATTGCCCGTCTCCTTTACTTCGTACAATAACTAGGTATATCTTGAAGTATCGGATACCACAGTTTTATTGTAACATATAGTTCCACATACTTGGGTACCTAACTCACTGCTGTGATGTGAAAATGGGGTGTTTGAAAACAAGTGCTGAGGAAATTATTTTGACGTAATAAAGAGGGAAGGAAGTGGAAGGTGGAGAAAATTGCATAAGAAGGAGCGCCACATGTCACGGCGACCCAATCAAAGACTACGGGATACGATGAAACGTGTGTGGCGGGTATTAAGTGCTGACATTTCGCCCTATTGAATCATCTCCGGATGATAAATGAAGAAGTGTGGAGCATTGGTGGAATGACGATTGACAGGGGAAGACCGAATTACCCGAAGAAAATCCTGTGCCAGGGTCACTTATTTCACTACAGATCCCCCAAGGAATGCCCTGAAAGCCAGGAGGACTTCTGCTAGGCATAGTCGGCGACTAACGCATGATATATGGCATGGCGTGCTATATAATGGAGCCCGAAATGAATCCCAAACGTAACGCACTAGTCAGCACTCAACTTCTCACGTTGCTGAATAAAATACAGTTTCGTTCATAACAGCACGTGTCACTAAAGTCATTGTTTATTCAAAAGAAAAATGGTAATGTAGTTTGTGTTTGAAAGTCTTATCTTAATTTACTTTCGTTTGTTTAATGACGCTTCTCATAGATTGCATTTTATAACATCTAATTTTAAATTGAATAGTGAATAGTGATCTGGAAAAGATGTGGAAGGCAGCTGCCGTGATTTTATTTCAGTTACTACCCCCGCATTTATTTCGAGGGATGGGTTAAACCACGAAATATCTCAGTTAAGCTAGCCGTACTCCAGGCCAAAATTTTAACCTGTGACCTCCTAAGTACGAATCAGGTTAGCTAACCACTGAAATGCGATATTTAGTTTGGAAGGTTTTCTTCTCCGCATTTATGTTTATGGGACAACGAAGGCCATGAAAGGCCAGCTGTGTAATACGGGGTCCTAGCGCAGCCAGCTACTGCATCAGGGTGTAATACCCACTGTCCACACACACACACACACACACACACATATATATATATATATATATATATATATGTATATATGTATATATATATATGCCTACATAAGTACGGAGAACATATCGTAAAATTCCATTCTTTGCTTTTCGTAGAAGTATAGGATCTCCCTTTCCAAATTCAAGCGAAAAATTTGTCATGTTCACCCCCAGGTAACCCTTAAATTAGTCCATTCTCACACATTGTAGCCCTTGGGGACTCTCGAAATCTACGCTTTTATTAAATTCAAAATTTCCTGGATATAGTTAAGATTAGCGCAATAATAATACAGTAATAATAATAATAATAATAATAATAATAATAATAATAATATAGAACTCCAGAGGTAATACGTTTTCTGCTAATTTCTCTTCCTTAAATGTGTTATTTAGCGACACTGTCAGACTTCCGGTGATAGATGGATGAATGAGCCCTCAGCATTGGTGGGATGATATTACAAGGGAATACCGAAGCACTGGAGAAAAACCTGTCGCAGTGCCATTTTGTCCACCATAAATCCCACATGGACTGACTTCGGATCGAATCTGGGCCTCCGTGGTGACACACATCAAACAAATGCATTCTAAACCTTTAAAGCGTCGTTCTGAAAGACCTTGCTATAAAAACAGTGTTGATAAATGTTATAGAGGCATTTTTTTCGGAAATGGCCGACACAGTAATACCAAGAATTCATTCCAGTAACATTCGTTGCAGGAACTCAGATTTCCATTTGGTTTTCATGGAAACAAAACACAAATTGACAAAAATCCCTTAAAGCAATCAGCGTCATTTTTGGTATGTAATTACAGTATTCGGCCTTAAATATTTTTAACTGGAAGTTCAATTCGACTTATAAGTAGAGTGTGATTGAAATCAGCAGGAGTAGCATAAACAAAGTGACGGATTACGGGGTCCACAACAGGAGGGATCCATATTCCGCCAGACTAGCGCTGGGGCTCACACACCTAATATGCACCGGGGGGGGGGGGGGGGGGCGGTGTGGAAGCGGCCGAAGTATGAGCCTGACAACGCATATTCACCCATGCTGAGACTGGAAAGGATACACTGCCTAATGCCATACACCGAATTGCGAAAAATGCACGCTGCAGATCATTACTTGCGATTTCTTTATAAAATTCAATCAATGGTTTATGAGAAGTCCGTTTATAACCTTAAGAACTCTGGACTTCTATATGGGTCATTACAGCTGCAAATCGCGATTTTCTGTAAAATTTTAGTAAAAGTGTCATATATCGAATTTGCAGCATCTGTCCAGCGGTTGAGGTGCTGATACTAGTCACACGATATAAAAAGAACTGACAAATTTTTTGTGGGTCTCCATTATAGCATTTTATTACAATATATCCAACAGTAATCGATTTGTAAATTGCCACGAAAAACAAATGAATGAATGAATGAATAAATAAATAAATAAATAAAACATCGAAATCCCCAAGAAGTGAGGTGGTTGTGTATTAGTCACAAAATACGTATTCATTTTCCCCAAACGCATTTTTTCCGAAACATTTCTCGTTCTGACAAATATTTAGCGGATACTCTCGAGACGCTCGCAGAAAAGCATGTAGACCGTTGTGTATGTGTCGTCACTTTTGTCTGGTTTTAACCAAAAGCTGAATTGCCCGACACATGTTAGTACGGTACACCACGTCGAAGTAAAGAAATATCTAACCGTCAGACACGGTCGTCGCATAAGGTTCTTGTTGCGTTTGTAAAGAACGTTTAATAATTTTTACCTTCGGGCCGTAGTACTTGGGCACTAAGTAATGGTTGTTTCGAGGAATAAAAAATCTTTCAAATAAATGAATGCCTTAAATGTAACTGAAGGAATATTCTTCTTGCAATTTCTCGCAAAGAACCCCCATAAAATTATATCGGCGGTTCACTGAATTCTTTTACATGTACAAACATATGCCACACTGTTGCTACTTGCTGTTCCCTGAACACTTAATCATAAGTAAAGAACTCCTTTGTTTTTCTTTTGACGTTTTTTACGTTTCTCGTGCAACAGTCATTTGTTAGTTGAACACTGCAATTTGTAACATTTTAACTTTTTTTATCTCCGCGATGTAATAAATTTTTTTTTTAAATTCTGGATATTACAGTTTCAAATACTGGTAATACACCGTGTTTGGTATAGGCGGCGTTTCGGGGGTTTGCTGCACTTCCTTCTTCGGTTGAGTGTTTTTATATTGCCAGGGACGTTACTCATCTCCTTGACTTCGATAGTACTGGCAACGACTGATGTCGATCCCGAAACACTTTGAATACGTGGCTAACACGCTATATTACACACCATTGGAACGGTACAGGTATGTTGTTGTTATCACTGTCCTTGTATTACGCTATTGTTCGAAGGGATGCTAATATTATAAATAAGGTACTTCCAGAAAATACGCGACAACCGAATTCCTCACATCGATGATAATGAAGATTTCACCCTTCTGAGATATGATTCTTTGTAGATTGTTGCCTAGGTACCAGGGTACGGACTTCTCTGAACGTGGAGGTAGAAAATTCCTCCGAAATCAATGTACACGGCGTAATATCCCAGAAGAAATTGTAGTTTTTTCCTGGTCAACTTGATAGCTATTAATTAGCTTGCTGAAAATTTTTTTCCCCTCTAAACTTTCTTGCCTCCTCCTGTAAACCCCCCTGATGCTTGAACTGCATCGACAATCCCTGAACTTATTGGGCGCAAATACACAACACTGTGCGAAACGGCTAGACATCTCTTTTCAAATCTTGTAAAGACCGCACCAAAAATTTCCAGCTGTGATTATGAGAAATACTGTGTTCTGGGAATGACGTCTTGAAGTATGGTAAAAATTTACCGACATTTCGGAGAAATCTACTGGCTCCATTTTCAGGGCAAAGGGCTTTTATTTCTTTAAATATCTTACGTTAGAAGGAGCTACATTTCATAGCATAATTCACACACATGTCTACGTAAGCACTTTAAAGTATGGTGCTAGTTTATTTGTCCTCCTCTGCATAAAAGACCAAAACTCTCAAATATTGCCAGCCTATACAGTAGTATTTCAGAAGTCTCTTGGTGTATAATTTTCATTCTTTATTTATACATTATGCCATCAATTTTTGTAAGTTACAGTATGAAATTCGGTCCCTGGTGCTATTACCCAAACATGAAACTCTTTTGTAATCTTTACTCCCCTTTTGATTGGGGAAAGTTTCATTCATACTCCAAAGAGGGCAGTAACAGGAGGCAGAAGAAAAGTGCACAGTGAGGAGCTTCGTGACTTGCACTCCTCACCTCATGTTATTAGAGCCATCAAGTTAAGGAAAATGAGATGATCGGAGCATGTGGCACGCATGGAAGAGAAGAGAGATGCGTACATAAATTTGTTTGGAAAAACTAAAGGAAACATACCCCTTGGAAAACATAAGCCTTGATGGGATCATAATATTAAAGTAGATCTAAAAGATGTAGAATGGCTGGGCGTGGACTGTATTCACCTGATTTAGGTTCCTTTGAATAAGCTAAAGAACTTTCAGGTTCGATGAAATGAGGGGCATTTCTTGACTACGTGCTAAAGTCTTAGCTTCGCAAGGAGGACTTAGCTCCATGGAGTCAATTCGCGAGGGGAGTGGTATAGTTAAAATGGTCATATCCCGCTTTACGACCGCGGAGGCCTGGGTTAGATCCCAGGTCAATCCGTATGGGATTTCTGTTAGCTAAGTAGCACTTTGAGAGATTTTGCACCAAGTACATCGGGTTTTCCCTCTAATTTATCATTCCAACAATGCTCAGTATTCATTCCTCTATTATCCGGGCTATTACAGTGGGTTGTATTAGCGACAAAAACACCACGAGACTTCATCTCACTGCATCCCAAGAATTAAAAAAAAAATTTACAGTTAATTCACGTTCCGTACTCCAAGGCCAGGAAATATGTTTCATTATCTTCAACGCTTCTCCTAACATTTCTTATTATTATCATACTTTATACTATACTATTACGTTACTGAGTTGATTCAAGAATAAGCATGCTATTACTTATGTCTCTTTCATTCAGGTCGCCAATTACTATGGCACTTGGAAAATGTAACTACAGTGGACGCTCAGAACTGCACACATCAAGCTGTATCAGATTTTCCAGCAGACCTGTTTACCGCAGAGCAGAGGCGGGCAGGAGCAGTAGTCATCCATGCAGTCATCTGCTGCTACCTTTTTGTAATGCTAGCTGTGATTTGCGATGACTACTTTGTTCCCTGCATTCAACAAATGTGCGAACGTAAGTGCAACAATATTCCTTCTAGATAATATTGCTTTATTGCTATTTAACTGCTGCAACTAAAGATGGAATCAATTAGGACGGTGTGCTGTGAAGAGAGAAGAGAGAAACAGAGTTATAAGAGTGACATATGTTCGATCCCGGGTCAGTCCATGTGGGATTTGTGGTGGACAAAGTGGCACTGGGACAGGTTTTTCCCCCAGTACTTCGGTTTTCCCCTGTCATTTTCATTCCAACGGTGCTCCATTACTTGGAAAAATGAAAAACTAATCTTTCTCTTCGTCTTCATCACAAGGGTTGCACAATAAGCCTTAAGGCTGCGGTGCGTCCGTAGCTTCTGCTGCGGGGGGCAAACAAAAAGTGGCATATGAAATTCCACTCCCCCCCCCCCCCACAATAACTCTTCGTGCCTTTTAATGCAGACAATATGCTACTAAAGATCGCATTATTACTTATTAATTGTCACTTTATTAATGTAATCATGTGTATTATTGCCGTGTATTTACTCCAGTCGAATTCACCCCTGCTAAGGTCAAAATCGTTATCTGAGCAGTATGACGTTGCATCTTGTCTTATTTCTGACGTCGTTCTCTAATAAGTTTAATATCTCGCATAGGGCATAACGTCCAAGTCTTTTTATTAGTGGGCCACATGGTCACAAATCGATGAGTGTATGGGCCACAATAATTTCTTCTTGGCAACAGTGGTTAAATACGCTTCACATGGCTTTTTAGCTAATCAAAATATGGATTTTTAGTTTGTAACAAAAACAGGAGTCAAAGAATAGTTAAGATGTTGGTAGGTGGTTAGGTCCTACTGGCCTTTGTAAAACTTCTTCTTCTTCTTCTTCTTGTCTCTCCTTGTTTTGCTAAGAGTTTTTTATGCAGGCCGCACATAAGTCCGCTTTTTTGGACACCCCGGGATATGAGATGACTTGAATTAAATTTAACATGTCAAAATTGACTTGGCTAATTCGTACATTTCTTAATAAAAGAAAGCGAAATATGAGAGTATGCTTACACGTATACAGTCGGAAGTATGTGTTCTAGTGCATTGTGGCATTTTAATAAACCAACGATGAAATTTAAAAAATACTCTATTCCAAAATCCGTATAATGTTTGTTTTAATGTTTCACTGCTATCATGTGCATATTTCTTTGTAAACATTACCATGCAGAAATCCAAGTAGGAAACAGCTGCAGTATGTTTGATTTGGTGATGACTGTGACTTTCTTTCAGCGAAAATGGATGATTTTTGTGTTATTCTGCCCTGAAAGAAACAGCAGAAGAACATGATTGCCACTGGATTTACTAGTTGCCAAATAAGTTACTGTGGTCACTCTTTACAGAGCTGAACATGTCTGAAGATGTGGTCGGTGCCACCTTCATGGCAGCAGCAGTGTCCAGCCCTGATCTCTTTATTAATGTTGTGGGCACATTTATCACGGAAGGAGACATTGGCGTGGGCACTGTCGTAGGGAGTTCTGTTTTCAATGGGCTTGCTGTGCCAGCTTTCTGTGGGCTCTTCGCTGAACAGGTTTGTGTTATTTTAACATATATATATTTCTTGAGGATAGAAGTTTCTACATATCATTATTGGCATAAAGCGCCAGTCTGCCAAATGTTGTGCATAATTACATTTGTTGTCATATTTTTAAAAGAAGCCAGCTCCAGGCTTTATCAAAAGTGATTAACCCACGGTGTTGTTATTATGTATGCTGCCTACTTATATTTTAATACATATGCCAAGCAAACTTAGTACAAACTTACACATGACTGAAAAATATCGCATTTAGTGAATTTACATGCATTCTGATTGTACAGTATTTAGATAAAGGCCCCCTTTGTGTTTTGTCTGTATGTGTTTTCGTGTGAGTGTGCGCGCACGTGAGCGTGTGTGTGTGTGTGTGTGTGTGTGAGAGAGAGAGAGAGATTTACCACTCATGAGAACAGATACTTTAAAATGATAGTAGTGGAGAACACTAGTAATATAATATAGTGTCGTTGTTTAATGTGTCCAAAATTGCTAGTCACTTCCTTTCGGATCGTTCGTCCCAACGCTGCATATGGCAGAGATTGTCGGTTCTTTTACGAGTCACCTGCGGTCACTATGGCAAATCCATTGGTGCAACATGTGTTTTGTGTGATACGAGTAAGCACGCTAAATGGGGTCCTGCAAGAAGTGTCTTCATAAATTCAGACGAAATTGTCCTGACTTGACAGTTTAAAGTAGGATAGGATTTACAAACAACTGAAGAGGTTTCAAAAAATAGGTTCCATTTTGACAGCAAGCGGATAAGCAGAAAACTTGTCGTAACTGAAGAAAGCTGGATGAAATTGGTGCTAGACTAGAGACGTCTCCAGAAACAGCAAACGGGCCTGTCTGTCTCATCGGCATAAACTGCAACAAAACTTCTGGATTTGAATTCTTACAAGACAACTGGGGTTCACATACTTCAGGACGCGGATCGTAAAGCAAGACTTAGTTTGGTGAACTCGTACCTTCGTGGGGCATATGCTGGAGAAATAGACGAAACACTCGTTATGTCTAGCAATAAAGCTTGGTTTCATCACACCGAATTCATGAAATCTTATAGAGCCCACGCATTACATGAAATGCCACTACACGATTTTAAGGCTAGTGTGTAGTGTACTATAAGTTCAAATAGGATTATTGGATCCATTTCTTTTTTCTGAAACCGTAAATTAAAACGTATTCACAACAAATTCTGGAACCGCTTTTTGAAAACCTGACCGACCGCGAGGCAGCCTGTCCTTGTTCAGCAATAGTGTGACATATTACACTACAAATACTTGTATGCTGTGGATATATATATAAGTTACAATCAAACAGATCGTCAATCACAACAGTACTTTCAAACAATATCCTTTATTGTCCAAAACGTGCTACATGTTTCGACATTTTAAAAAACATCATCAGGTACAGGCACAAAAATATAAGAGAATGCTCTTTATACACAACACATTACTAATTAAAAGATGACTGAAATTTCAATCTTACAGAAATTCATACGGGCTTCTTTTTGTACATAGGCCGAAAGTGTTTTAAAAGTTAAAGTATTCAATTTTATATTTAAACAATATATTAAATCGTGTGGTATTTGATGTAGCACTTACACTATTATAAATTACCTCAAGCCTAAGCTCCTCCTTGGTGGGTGTTTACTTTTGAATTAAAAGAATATTGTGAAAGGCTCCTAGAAATGGTAAGATCTGTAACCGAGACGATTACATCGACTTGTGTATTTAGATCAAAAGAAATATACGTTACTAAATTTTATTTAATATACCTTAAAATCAAATAAAGTAAGCCATATTCCTCTTTCATGTTAGCATTTACAGGTAACAGATTTATAAACAGCGAATTGTAGTCTCCTCATTCGCGAAATCTGAATCCGTTAAAGGATAAAGTTATAATAGTCGTTGCAATGAGTAGGATCTGAAGGCGTGAATTTTCAGTTACACCAGCAGGACTTCAACGTGCAATAAAGAAAGTGTGTGTTAGGTTTGACACATGTCTGTGAACTGAAGAAAACCCTTCTCAGTACCGCCGACACAAAACATAACATTAACTGCAATACACTGAACTAAAAGGAGCGTGCCAAGCTGGAATAACAGCGATCGCTGCGATGCTAGCTGTCACATGAAGCGGTCCGAATGTAGAGCGAAGAGTGATGTAAAAGAAAAGTCTCTGTAATACAGAGGGTAGGTTACATCGCTGCAAATCCACACACTTTTTCAACAGAACATAAAATGTTTAGAATTACATACATATCCACAAAAAGAAAGACTCAAATAACACGGCCATGCATGTTGTAAGGAATACCACATCTTCGCATACCAGTGGCTTTGATATAATTTTGCTTCATGTATGCAAGGAAGAGATACTTGTATTGATTTATTACACATTCTGTTATACCCAGATTTATTATAAATTACCAATATATTGCCATATAAATGGTTTTATCGTTTAACTTAAAAACTATTGTTAGGGAAAATCCATCAGATACACGTATTAATGTTCTAGAAAACGAAACATGAAGAATTTCACTCTTAAGTAAGTGTGTTTTGAAAGTGTGTTCTGATGATTTTATGTTATTTATTGTGTAAGTTTATAAAAATCGGTATGAATACAACCATAAAAATTTTAAAATTACTTATTTCCCTTATTTAAATTATACTGTGTCTTACAGAACTATTTTTGGAGAAATTCAGCAGACTCAAAATTATTCATAGTGCAAAGGTGTCAGAATCAGATGCGAAGAAACGTCTCTTCTAGGGAATTGTTTAAAAAATTTATTACAGTTGCCCTTGTCAGTGAAAACCTATTCTCATCACTGTCTTTCATTTCAGACAAAATGGAAGATTTTGAAATAATTTCAGAAATATGCAGTATTAATATGAGATATAAACATGACTACCATGTATCAAATGCGAAACTCACAATTTACCAGACAGATGTACACTACGCAGGAAACACGTTGTAAAATGCTCATTCATTTAACGTTTAATTTTAACCGTGATATAAAGGTACCTAAGCCAGCACTGAAAGATGATCTCCAAGCTCACTCTTTCTAATATATAGAAAGAAGTTTTTAACTGAGAAGCCATAAGTAGTGCGCATATTATGAAGTAATTGTTTACACATGTACCATGCTATCTTCCTGATCTGGTCATATAATCTTCTTACAAGGTGATTATAAATAGGTGTACAAGAGCGTTTCTTATTTGTATTGTATTACAGAGTGAATGCATGAAACATAGACGATTTTAGTTTAATAATTCTATAGAAACAAGAGGCACAGGAATGAAAACCAAATAAATTCTTTGGGTTATGTGATCAAGTTTTTGTGGACCTGCACTTTAACAGTTCAGAGATGTTCAATGAGGGCACAACGCGTAGTCCAGCACATTCATATCCGCACTCAAATTCAGTCCACACATTTTTAAGTATGGCGAGTGTAACTGTCAGTGCATCAGCTCGTAACCTCCCAGCAACTTGCGAGAAATTGGTGGGAAATGGTGAAACGTAAAGAGAATCATTTATGAACCCCCAGAAGAAGAAATCAAGTGGTATAAGTTCAGGTAAGGAGGTGGCAAAGTGATAAGGATGCTGGTGCTAATTATTTTCTTTGAAAATTTTCGATCCAACAAGTCCCAAACTGCTAGGGTGAGAATGGTGTGGCGCTCCGTCTTGTTCAAGAGGCATGTTATTAGGACACTCTTCTTCAAAATTTGTATCGGCCTAGAGGAACTCCTTCATGTCTACGTACACTACACCAGTCATATTTCTTTCGGCAAAAGGAAATGTTCGAAAAGCTGTTGTTACGGATACAGCACGAAAGAAGTTGAACTTGAGGATGTTCTCTGTACCTTCAACCACTGCATGAGAATTTAGCTCCCCCTCCACCCCCACCCCACCCATTCTAATATTATGCCGATTAACATGCCCGGACAGGTACAAAGTGGTTCACTTGCTAAACATATTTGTGGCTGTAAAAAGTTTTCCTTCAACTTTCGGAAGAACGTCACAAAAAATGCGTGGCAAACTTCTCTGTCTTGGGCTGTTAGATTTAAAAAATTTGTATTTCTTAGTAAAGAAAATTTTCTCAGGCAGCTTGGGTTGTTGATTTCCTTGGACTGCGAAAAAAAATTGCTAGAACTTAATTCTTCTTAGCTTCAATGACCGACGTTTTACAGGGACCTACCCCTTTAAAATGAAAACAACTTCACTGAACAACTTAGATCACTCGTAGATGGACATTTTGGACATTTTATTTGGTGGTACCTTACCAAATTCCGAACGAATTCTTCTCTGCAACGTAACAACCGATTTTAATTTGTCATAACAGAAAACACTTTCCACTATCGCGGTGTTGACGCCATTGGTGGCAGGACTTGGAAACTCAAGTAGCGCAGTTTGATTACTGTGCTTTTCAGTTTATGAAAAACACTGCATTAAAATCTTCTACATTTCTTATGTTCAACTTCTATAATATTCATACTATGGCAAGTTACATTTCCTCGTACTAATCAGGGGGCAAAAAAGATGGAAGTCGGAGGGTGCTAAAACGGGAATGTAGAGAGGATGAGGGAGAAGATTCCACCCCACAGTTGCAATGTCCTCCCTTGTGCGCAGACTGGTTTGCGGTCTGGCGTTGTCATGCAGGAGGAGGACTCGAGTCATCTTCCTGTTTGGCCGAAGCTTTCGAATTCGTTGTTTTAACTCCTCTAACGTCTGAACATATCACTCTGAACTGAATGTCTCATCCCTCTCCAAGGATTACACTAACAAGATTCCGTCACTCTCCCAATAAATGCTAGCCATGACTTTACCTGCAGAAGTCTGCACCTTGAATTCGTTCTTGCGTGGCGACGACTAATGATGCCATTCCATTGATTGCTTTTCGTTAATGGGTCGTAATGATGAACGCCGGTGGTTTCATCACCGGTAATTCTTGGTAGAAAATCATCTCCGTCTATCACTGCGCTGGAGAATTTCTGCACAGATGTTTTTCCGGGCTCTTTTGTGTTCAACGGTGAGCATTTTCGGTACCCACCTTGCGCAAACTTTTCTGTAGCCAAGTTCTCTGATGATGGCCATAACCGCCACTTTTCCAGTCCCTGTTGCTGCGCACAGTTCACCTGCGGTGATGCTGCGGTCATCCCAAATCAGCACCATCAACCTTGTCTTTGGTCTCCTCCGTCGTTGCGTGGCTGGTCGACCGCTGCGGGGCCTGTCACCAGTGCCCTTTTCACCGCTCTTAAAACGTCTAACTGAGCCAACATCTATGGCATCCTCACCATAGGCCTACCCGCTGCTCAGACGTCCATGAATATCTATCGTACTGGAGCTTTCCGCAGGAAAAAATGCAGTCACCGCTCTGTGCCTAGTACGCACATTCACAACATCCGCCGTTTGGCACTGCTACTGCGTTTAACGCACGTGACTAACTGGCGCATCTATTACTATGGTGGAGCTGGACAGTGTCGCTATCCAGTGGGTAAGGCAAGAAACTCTACCAGGCGCCACATTAAAAAAAAAAACAAAGAAGAAGAGGCCTTACTTTCGTACCGACCTTCGTAATTAAATTCTCAGTGGCCGTTTCTTACAAAATAAAGTATCTGTTGAAAATGAGTGTTTGTGAATACAACGTACAGTAAACTTTTCATCGGATATTTCTTACACTGTGAAATATGCAAATGAATTTATGTTACTGGCTAAGGAAGACTCAGTGCTACAGGGCGTGATTAATAGACTAATTGAAATTGGAAGATGCTATAGAATGGAAATGAACGTGGAAAAAAACGAGGTAATGATAAGGAAGAAACTAGTGAAGTGCTACTTTTCGAGTTTACCTTTGTATGGTGCTAAAACTTGGACACTTCGGAAAGTAGATGAGAAATACCTCGGAAGTTTTAAACTGTGGTGCTGGAGAAGATGGAGAAGATCAGTTGGACCGATCGAATGAGAAATGAAGTATTACAAAGAGTCAAGGAGGAGAATGATCTTTTACAGACAATAAAAAGAAGGCTAAGTGGACTGGTAACGTCTTGCGTAGAAACTGCCTTCTCAAACACATTATTGAAGGAAAGGTAGAGGGAAGGATGCAAGTGACGGGAAGACGAGGAATAAGACGTAAGCAGCTACTGTATGACCTTAAGGAAAAGAGAGGATACTGGAAATTGACAGAGGAAGCACTAGATGCACTCTTTTAAGAACTCGCTTTGGAAGACACTGAGGACCTGTCGTTAGACAGACTACAGAATGAATAATTTTCTTTTTCAAATAATGTATCAGAACGAGTTCGAAAGCAGAACAGAGTAGGGTGGAATGAAACAGAGCAACAGAACTAACAAACTCCAAATAGCATGGTTCTTCTTTAAGAAGAACCATGCTATTTGGAGTTTGTTAGTCTCCTTCCTTCAAGTTCCCTGACTAAAATTTTACTTTCGTTTCTCATATCCACCTTACGTGCTACGTGTCTCACCAGTACTATCATTAATAATAATAATAATAATAATAATAATAATAATATGTTTACAAATTAGGAGGCTCGTCAGCATGTAATGTAAACTATTATGCTATTACTTGCTGTCCCTTAAATCCATGTGTACGCCTCAGAACTTTGTTACCATGAGGCCTCAATCTGCTTCTTTCGTTCATATGGAAGACCAAGAGCAGAAACTAATGAAAGCATTTTTCACAGGTGGTGGAAATGAACTGGGTGTCATTGTCTCGAGATTGTGGAATATATAGTGTTGCAGTTATAACCCTGACTGCAGCACTATGGGACAGTCGAATTGAGTGGTATGAAGCCCTCGCTTTGGTACTGCTCTATGCTGTCTACATTTTAGGTCTGTATGTGCTACGCATGCAAAATTTTTTATGCCTTTTCACTTTATGGTGCTGTGTACTACATTGGCAGCTACATGTACCATCTGCTTTGATACGTAGTAACTGGGAATTTTTACCACATAGAGTGTATTAAGCAGATGGGGTGTATTCTGGATTCTCAGAAAAAATGATTGTCACTTTTCTGTAAGCCATTAACCAACTGATTTTGTAATGAAACTCTATGGGTTTATGAAGCTTCTCATTATGGATTTTCTCCACTCTGTTGATTTCTGTACTTTTATCCGTTATTTTCCTCAGCATCCTGTTTTCTAACAGTTATTATCTATGGTTTTACCATAAGGCCAGAGACTAAACCCTAGCATCAATGTAAACAAGAGAACTACAGTACTTTAGTTTTCAGTTTTGAGAGAGTAGCTGGAAAGATAAAACACTTAAAATAAGTTTAACTATTTATAAACAAAGTGGTATCTTTTCAACAGCAGATCAAAAATAGCCACCATAAAATTTGTTCGTTCACTCTGGATACACATGAGAAACAACATGTAAATCTGAGTTCCTTCTGAGATTTAACTGCAGTGTATTTTTGAGTGTCTCGCTAAAGTGGTCATTTATTTTATTTATTCTGTGTCCTTTTTTAGTATTTTGATTAGTCAGTCATAAAGTTTAGCATTTTCTAGGCTTGTCTTCGCTAATAGATTCACTTCTTTTTACATGGAGTAGGCCTACACTTTCATCCTACCACGTGTCTGCATTGAATGGTTCTGTTTAATTTGAGAGTTGTTTAAAAACGATGTGTCAACAATGGCGTAGCTAGGTTTTAGGGATCCAGAGCGAGTAAACACAGTGGCTGTTCCGAAGAGAAGTTACGAATTTGAAAAATCACAATTATTAAATTTGTTTTTATCTGTCTGAATAATTAAAAGTTTGTGGAGGGCAGAAAATCATATCTTTTCATTGAAAATACTAATTCTGCTGCCCACTCTGTCACTTCCTGCACTCTGCCACCTATATATCGCCCCCGTTCCTAGCTACCGTAATGAGTATCAAAGAACGTGCAGTGTCGAGTGATAGGATCATTGGTGGACAGTGCGAATTTTAAAGGATTTGAAAGAAGGTAGTTTTGTTCTAATAAAGGTGCTGGTTGGCTTTTACGTGGACGGACTGGCGTAAACAATAAACATTTAAGTCAGAAGGTCGTTGCTCAGCGCTTTCAAATAAAGCTGCTAAAAACGCAACAAGAATTAAAAAGTTTTGAAAATAACAGTTCTGACACCGAAGAAAAACAATAAGTTTTGTATGAAGACAAAGTTTGACGACTTAGACGTGGCTTTGCAGGCCTGGCGTAAGAAAGCGAGAATTAACGAAACTGAATTTGTTACAAGTGGCCGAGTAGTGCTGGAAAAGGAAAATAGTTTTGGGAAAGGTTTAGCTCACAGTGAAGGTACTTTTGCAGCCCGTATTGATGGATGGAAAACCTGACACAATATTTTCTCTGAGAAAATGTGCAGCGAATCGGATAGGAATTTGTTGGTTATTATTTACGTATAAGCTTCGGCAGCTTTATTCCCAAGGAAACAGCTCCTTCCAATTATTGTATACATTCGCTAGAGCGAGACATTTCAAATGCGATAATATTTTGCGTAACTTAAATTTTAACCCAGCATTCCATGGGATAGAAACCCTGTAGCCAGATGCCGTTCCGGGATCGACTTTTATTACATTTTGCACAGCGCCTCTCACTGTCATCCTAAAAGAGATGCCCCGACCCCGTGGAAGGATTTTGATTAATTTGACACAGCACAATTCGTAAAAGTACTCTCAAAATTTCAAGCTACCGTCTTTATTTTCTGACGACATATGGCTGCCACAGTCAGACACAGACAGACACTCCGACCACATGTATCGATCTTGATTATGTTTGGCACGCCACATCTCATAATTCTCCTAGAACTGCTGCCAAAATTGCGAGCTCCTATTTTTGTTTTCTGATGTAGGCCTACTACCACAGACAGAAACACGCCGACAATACGATCCCATAAGCTGATTTTAATTTTATTAACACGGCCCGTCTCATGTCATTCTAAAAACGATTGTCAAAGTTTCAAGTTCCTGTCTCTATTTTATGATGGATTATGACTGTCAGAGACAGGCGCACGCGCGCAAGCACACGCACAGACGTCGTCTTTTATTGTACAGATAAACAACTTTTAGACCCACTGTAAAAATTTTAGTAAAAATACGACAAAATAAAATAAGGTTCTTCGTATTACAGGCAAAATACGAGTATTCACCCCATACTAATGACGCTATCTCGCAAGTTATTCAAACCACAAGAGTTGCAGAAATTATAAGAATCTTTGACTGACAATAAGGGTCCTTCAACTTACGTTGTATCAAATAAATAACATACTTTACAAACGTTTTAAATATTGAAAATAAATGTACAACACGGGACACCTAGTTGTAATAATTTTACTGGCATTTTAAGTTGACAAGTTACGTACTCATGTGAATTACTTGCCTGGATATGGAACAAGACGGAGACATGTAGCAAGTGCAAACGTCCACAACGAAAGATATCTGTCAAGCTGTGCCGACTGTATCAATTTAATCCAATGAATTACACAGAATGTCTCTAACATGTGCGGCAAAACTTCGGGATTAGGTCCCCCATACCAAAGGGATGAATATATTTTATATAAACATGGGTCCGGAAATGCTTCCTTTCAAAGTTGGAGCTCTTTACCCGAAATGTCTAGGCAAACACACCATGGTAGCAGGAAACCAAAGGTGCACAATGCACACGCACTGTAAACGATGCAGTCGGCTGCCAACACGCTGGTGTGTTTTCTCGTTCGCTGGTAGTGGTCATGGCCTATGATCATAGTCACGGATCATCTAGTAGGTCTATAGTCATAGCAGCGCGACAGAGCGCAGCATCGCTGCAGAGTAGGCTGGGGTTTGTGTACTGCTGGTATGGCCGTGTAATGCGGAGTCAGGGGATATGCAGTTCATTTATGAGTTGGCCAGGTGCGCACCCAGAAATTTTCCTTGAGAGAGACTGCCCTGAGGCTATACATAATTTATGTTTGACTTAAAAAAATTATGTTATAAATATCATGTTATAAGTACAACGTAACACTGTCTGCAACTGTATTTATATATATACGAATACAATTATATGTTCCATGACTCAATCACAGTGTCCTATCTTCTTGTTTTTTTAATTCTATTAATTTATTTTTCAAAATTCTAATGTACTAGCCATCAGCCGATTTCAGTGGCTGATTTCGGCTGAAGCGAAAATCACGTAAAACTTTTGATATCACAATATCTACAAAAAATGTTTTTTAAATTTCGGTTTTGGGGGCTGCCGAGCTGCAGCCCCCCCCTCCGCCTTGGATGCGCCCCTGGACTTGGCGGCAGGCAAGCGTTTGTACCAACAATAGATATCCGGAACGACTGTGTCCAGATAGGAAAACTTTTGAATCGATCCACCGTCGTCTTAGCGAACACGGAACGTTTACGCCTACTGCAGACCGGGAGAAGGCCAGAAGAACGAGGACCCCAAACATAGAGGAAGAGATTCTGCACGTGATCGAAGAGAATCCCTAAATCAGCATAAGGATGGTTAGCGTTATGGAACACTGTTTCTCAAATTACCGCCTGGAGAGTGTTGCATAACCAACAGTTGTATACATACCATCCACAACTTGTGCAGGCCATACAGACGATATTTCCCGCACGATGTACGTTCTGCCAGTGGTTGTAGCACGGTGCTAACGCCGCTTTCACTAATTTAATGCTGCTTACGGATGAGGCACTGTTCACCGATGGAATCGTGAATTTGCACAATCAGCGTATGTGGGCAGAAGAGATCCTCACGGAATTGATGTAACGCGCTATCAATATTTGGGCCGGTATTGGCGTTGGTGATTTTTTATTGGGGCCTTATGTACTACTTCCACCCTGCCTCACGAGACCAAATTATATAGCTTTCTTGGAAAACCACCTGCTTCTGTTTTTGAACTTTTTCCTATTTGTAATCGGACAAACCACGTACCTTATGTACGATGGAGGCCCCCCTCATTTCAGCTTCACTGCTTGCCAGTTTCAGAATCATCCTTATCCTGCTTGTTGGATAGGTAGAGGTGGACCAACTGCATGCCCTCCGTGCCCCTAACCTAAATCCACAGAGTTTTTATTTGTGGGGACATTTAAAATATCTAGTGTAGTCATCTCCTCTGTTGAAAAATTATTCTTCCAGTAGATTTTCAATAAACCAACAACCAATAGTGGCAGTTCAACATCACAGTTGCATATAAAGTTTCAAAAGGTACACCAACAGATTTCTGTAAATGTAATAAATCAATTTTTAGCCACTATAGCAGCCATTCTTAAACTGTGTTAGATTTCAGGGGGTCCGTGAACTTGGACGGGGAAGATATTACAACTTTATTTTCACTAACCTGTGACTGAAGTTTAGCTTTTCATTCAATAATGAATGTAGGCAACAAAGTAATTTATGGCCTGTAGACTCCAAAAAATGTTTGTTAACTTCAGTCAATCTCGCTATCTCTATTTTGTGCATCTAACACATTTTTCTGAGAAGGAGTCCGTAGATTTCACCAGACTCTCAAAGGGGTCCATGGCACAAGAAAGGTTAAGAACCCATGCACTACACAGAGCACAACTCATAGCAATTATGTTGGCACAAATGAAAATATTGTCACAAAATTTCTACTCAAAATATGTATTTAGGAAAACGTAATTCTGCATAACTGTTATGAAAAAAAGGTGCTAATTATACATATATATTGTAGTTACTACACATTACATACCAGTGAAGCAGCAACATATATGACAACCAAAAAGACAACAAAGAAAATATTAATACAATCAAGGTAATGAATACATACTCTGAAAATGCAGAAGAATCCTGACAATGAAAACTATTTAAGATATACTGGTTAACACGTCATTCAGTATTAGATGGAGAACAGATAAAGGGTTGCTGTAAGGTACAAGATGCTCCCAAATGTAAGTTGATAATCCTCATCTTTTAAGGATTAATTCTGATTTCAATACTTTTGTTATATATGTGTTGAGTATAGCATTATCTGCATATGTTATCAGACTAAGATGTCAGTTCTGTAACATTTACATTCTAAGCCCTACTCTTGTGCCACTCATGATGTTATTAAATAGTCTCCTAGTAGTTGATCTTCTTGATCCAAGATCATAATGTAAAAAAATGTGGCATATGAAATGCAATGTAGGCCTACTGTGATATAATGTTGCTTGAATTTAAAACCCTTTAAAGGGCTGTGTTGAGCAAGGACAGCATGGTTGGTATAGTGACTAGGCTATGGGCTGGACGATCAGGTTTTCGATCCCCAGTAGGGGCAAGAAAATTTTGTTTTCTCAGTAACATCCATACCCATTCTGGGGTCTACCCAGCCTCCTAGTTAATGGGTGCTGAGGGTTTTTTAAAGTGACCTGGGGTGTGGAGTTTACCACTCATATGTCCATCTATTGCCGAGGTTAGGAATGAGTATAGCTATAAGTCTGTTCCCACTGTATGCCTTCATGGAATGGACAGTGATAGTATCATCTCTTTTAGCTTGTATCATTCCCATGTTTCTTATCTGTGTTAAGTTCAAATGTTCTCAACAATTTGATTTCAAGTGTTTTCTGTTTCTGCAAACTGATACACTGAGCATCCCACTGTTGCAGAACAGTGGACATAATTGTAATGTCTTTATTTTTTGGTGAAAGAGAGCAAAAAATTCTGACATGAATGGCATGAGTGGCATTTGCATTCATATTTCATTATACTCATATACATTTATTCCAATAAATTTTCATTGTTAATTCATTTTTTAAATTATGTTTTGGAAAACTTAAGTAATCTTTTCTGGGAAATGAGAAACTTGAAAATATAATTTATTTCCTGCAGCAATGTACTATAATGTGGAAATTGGATACTGGTTAAGTGGATGCTACCGTAAACAAAACCGGCATGGTTATTTACAAATACCTGGAAGAGCTATCTCAGCAGAAACGAACCATTTGATTGCACAAAATGTGCATGGGAGCAAACTCATAACACAAGGTAAGATCAGCACTAATTTAAAAGTAATGCCTTACCAAAGCAACCAAAAACTGTTAGGGTCAATATATATTATATTTTCAGTATGAAAATTCCTGAATTTTTGTGAAGAGTCTCATTATACTGGTTTGCTCCACATTACAAATGCTGGAGCAGTGTCTTCAAAAGGTTTTATGAAGCTGTGAACTTATACATGAATGTTTATAAAGTATAATATATTTGTGACTAGTACTTATTGCTCACAAAACATGTCCACCAATGTAATTCTCACTGATAAATTCTTACATGCATTGACATGCACTTCAAAGATGTCACTGTCAGTGGCAAATACTGATCTGGAGGCCAGGTCTAGAGGAAGGGTAGAAAATGTCTTTGAGTTACCCTTCTGCTAGACCTGACCTCTGGATGAGGATTTTCCACTGGTCATCATTGTTTGCTTTTCTGTATGTGTGTTTACTGAATTTGTTACATTTGTGAAAATACAGACCGCCATACCAGCACGAAACTGCTTTTACAGTGTGAGGAAACACTTCAAGTTTATCTGCAGGTGTTTGAAATGAGCTGCATGTGTTACCCTGCAGATGTCTCAATGATAACACTGGATAACACAATAATTCTTAGTTTTTGTTACACGAACTAACGTGGGTAAACCCAACAGCATTTTTTGTGCTGAATTCAAATATGTTGTTAGTTTTTTCTATAAGGCAAGGTTTTTAATTGACTCACAGTTGAAGTCTGAAGAAAACCTGTATTTACATTATATTACAGAGGGTATATACATTACCTAAGATAACAGTGGATAACTTTCTGCTATATTTTGCCTGTGGAATGTCTCTTCTATGTGTCCAGCAATAATCAGCCAGCATACTGGGACTCCACTTGCCTTGGTACTGCTTTTCCATGGTGGAAATGTCCTGGTGAAATTGTTCTCCATGCTCATTGCTCACTGCCCCCAGATTTTCTGGGAAGAAGTCTAAGGAGAGTCTAAGAAATGCACCTATAAAGTGACATTACACCCCATAGCTTTGTAGGATTGTACAAGATCAGTCACCATATCACGACAGTTTTCTGCCTTATGATTTCCCAACAATTTGGTAGTGACATTTTTTAATGATTTCCATGCTGCTTTTTCCACTTCACTTAGCTGATCTTCAAATTTTACATCCTGTATTAAGTCTCTTATTTGAGGTCCAACAAATACCCCTTCTTTGATTTTAGCATCACTTGTCCTGGGTAACTTATTTTTCAAATACATACGTAAATCCAGCTTTCTTTTGATCCATTACCTTGACAAAATTTTTTACGAGTTCAAGTTTGATGTGCAACAGAAGTAAATAAACTTTTTCAGGGTTGATAAATGGTGTATTTACAAAATTTTTCTGTCCTGGAATACGCGATTCTCGTTTAGGCCACTGTTTTTGGATGAAATGATATTTTCTGTCCCTACTATCCCACTCACACAGAAAGCAACAAAACGTTGTGTAGTCAAGCTGCAAGATTGCACAGTCTGGCTGTCTGTGATTGGGCTCACATGCCTACTGTCATTGCTATGATTAAGTTTTCATTCCCACACTATGTTTAAAATTTAATATAGTGCCTCAGCCATATTTCAAACATACTGGTAGCATGACATAAAAGCTAAATTTGCAAAAATTGCATTTTAAAAATTCTGTCACACAAAATCTGTTGGTGATAGACAATTCTAATAACATATTTGAATTCGGCGTGGTAAAATACGTAAGGAAAACAAATTAGTTTTCCTGTAACAAAAATTATGTTTACCTGGGTAATCTGATTCTTCCTGTACTCAATGCAGCTTGTCTTGGTTTACTTTGTGTACCATCTCTGTTGCTGCTGCCCACAGAGGGCTGTAGGTCTCACACCACACCATGTCCTTCATGAATCCCAGAGAACTAAATCTCAGTGTGTCAGATCTTGAGAATGAGAGATATGACGTAGGTGTCATCTGTCCAATCCATTAGCCAAGAAATATTACGTTGGGATATGAATGGATCTGTGTGTGCAAATGTGACAGTGTACTATCTTGAAAAATCATTTTTCTTTTCCGTTGTTATAATCCTATTGATTTGGCATATTGAACATCAACAGATAAATGTGAAGTGCATATGTCTGCATGTTTTGATGTTGCAACTTTATGTATTTTTATAATACTTTATTGAAGTTGTATAGGGTACAATTATTTTTCCTTGTCATGCCATTGTGTTAATTGCAATAATGAAGGAATTGAACACTGTCAAACACAACTGGTGTATATTATGTACTTTATTATGGCAACATGTTTTAACCTAATTTGGTCATCTTCATGCCAGTAATATAAAATTAATAAAAAGTACTGTATACAATTTATTAAAAGATATTACTAATTGAGAGCTCAATTTTTACAATTAAAACAATACATATTGCTGTGTATGTTATTGGCTTGAAGATGACTAAATTAGGTCAAAACATGTTGCCATAATAAAGTATGTAATATACACTAGTTGTGTTTTACAGTGTTTAATTCCTTCAGTGTAGGTTACAGGTTGTTCAGTTAGAACACATAAAGCCTGATTTAATATTGCAAAGACTTCTATTCCCACAAGTCTTGTGTTCATAATGTCACTTATTGCTGATTATATGTATAAACTTCCATTCATGAAGAAGACTTCATGTAAACTACAGCAGGTGTGGACAGATCATATTGTAGAATTTTTAAAAAATGGAAGGACATACAGAAAACTTTACCTAAGCAGAGATGTCTGTCCTCAACAGAACCATCAATTTTACTATTCCCAAAAGACAGTGCTACAGAAACTGTTGGTTCCAGCCTCCGTTATGTAGAAGGTCTAAATTCATATAGTAAATTAGATTTGTGTTGGAGAACTGAAAATTTACCAAGATAAACCTCAGCAAAAGCGTGCTCAAAGGTAGTCACTCTCTTTAGGCAAAGACTGTCCCTGCAGGTCAATCAAATTGCATGTTCTAAACTCCTGATAGGATAAGGAATGGACCAGTTCCATTGTTCTTTTGGACACACTGCTTTGTACCGTGAATATGGAAAGGAAGATTCAGAAACTTCAAGCTGAATGTAATTTCATTTAGCCACCATTATTACCTTAGTATGAGATGCACATATGTAAAAGATTTATCATCACACATACTTTCAGTACCCTAGATTGTCACTCCCACATCATAGGTTGGTGTATCTCTGATGATGTTATTGCAGATCATAAGGATATAAGACTGGGGTGTCTTATAGCACTTAGGCTACTGTGCCCATTTTACTCAGTTGTTTCACAGGTACCAGGCTAATATCTCTTATCGTTGGTTATGATTTTCCTCACTTGTGAGAGTCACTGGCGGGTTCCACAATATCAGAGGTTAGTTTTCCTTCTCTACATGTTGAAGCTGGAGTTACAGAGTGTTAGTATTATATCACATGTGCTGCGCCATTAACTTTTGCTTGGCATGAGACCACCAATGGCTGTCATGGTACTTCCTGAATGACTATGCATGAGCCACCAGTGTTTTTCATGGAAGCCACCGTGTATGGCAGTATTTGTACTAAACATTATGTCCCACTACATCAACCACCCACCCCTCTGTCATATGCTGTCAGTACTGTAGGGAGCTCTTCACCTTGTCACAAAATTACATCCATTGTGTCTGTGCTGGAACCGACACTAATCATGGGTCCACCAATTGCAGTGCTACTCTGTAATTATCACAGACCCTACTACCCACAGTATCCTAGTGTGCTCTGTACACCATCATTTGCTGGACAATATCCTGTGTGCTGTGGACCTTGTCCCTGCATCCTGCAAGTCTGGGTTTGAAATGAACTCAGAGGGAAGTTAGGGGTTTTAAGTACTGGAATTGTATCAGTCAGCATTGGTTTCATGTTAGCATGCCATCATTTCACAATTTCAAGTTGCATGAGGTGTACCTGAACCACTAACAGGTACTAACTCTGCCACTGGTCATCTGGTTCCCTCATTACAGTGCGCGTTCTAATATGTGTTTCAGGGTGCATCTCACTCCAAACAAGAAAACACACGTGGTCCTATATGTACATTGTATACAATTATTACAGTGGTTAATTTCTACTAGAGCGTGAGCCTATGACCTTCATTACTCCTACTCATCTGGCTGTTTCCCTTGAGTTTACCATAAATTGCACACCTAAAAACCAGACACAATATTTAGGTACTGGCGTTGCCAGGCTTAATTTTGACACTAATAAACAGGGAAATGATGATAATGACATCCATGTTACATTTTAAGTTGATGAAATGAGATTCAGCATGTTCCCTTAACACTGCTTTGTTGTCCATCATAGTCCGCAAATTGAGGTCTGTATATGATCATGTTCTAGCATATTAAAATGTGTCATTACCCAATATACCGAAACCTTTGGCCTAGTCATTGTGTTCTGTGCACATGCATGTATGTTACCATTAAACCAACAAATTGTCTTAATATCTGACTTAGCAACTTGCTATTGTAACCTGGTTTCTGAGTTGTATCAGTAATAATAATGATAGCATAACACGTTGTGTAACACCAGTTTCATGAAAATCGGTCAGTTGGTTCAGTAAGTTAAATGAGGGACTATGACAGCATGAGGATCTCACAAGCCCGCTTTCCTTCCTTAGGACAGGATAGTAGGCTAATAATGAATAAGAAGATATAAATTTATTGTCATGGCATTTTATTTTCAAAGTGTTTGTACTGTATTTTATGTGACACCAGTGACCCAAGAAAGTAATTCAATTTTTAGCTTTAACAGACACTTTTCATGAACATTATTCAATGCCAGTCATACATGTGATGCCCAAACTCACATACTGCAGCTCTCACATTGCACATTAGAAGTGTCCGTGGGCATTTATATTGTCTCCTAATGTTACTGTCAAATTTTTCTATGTAGTGGAGCCACAGCTGTGCTCACTGTCTGAGAAGTCCTACATATTAGTCGCAATTGTATATTCTGTTCTTTCCTGGACTGCTTTAACACAGAGAAGATAGGATTGACTGTCTGTAGCAATCAATATATTGTGAATTTGTCATTTTGCAGAGAATGGATTTGCAAAACATCATGAAGATTTAAAAGGCACAGATAATACTACCATTAGTATCGACATGAAAGTGCCAGGTAAGGACTTATAAAATTATAATACATGAATCAATAGAATGAACAAAATTAAGAGGGAGTATGCAGTAAGATAAAGCTCTGTACGGAAGTCACCACCTACAGACCGAGGAATAGATGAATGGGCAATATTAAAATGAATGTTAAAAGTAATAGGGTCATAATGTGTGGTCTTCATTCATCTGGCGCAGGATGAGTACCAGTGGTGAGCTGATATGACGATGTTAATGAACATATGGGTTGCATAGAAGGCAGAGGTGTCTGGCTTAGTTGACCAAGTATCAGTTTCTAAAGATGGGCTCTTGTCTATGAAGTAGTTAGTTAAAGATAAAGTTTTGTGGCATGAAAATGTGCAAGATTATTATGACGTTCTCAAAATAAGCTTTTCATACAAGGAAGTGTGGTATGTGTTTGATATAAAAAAAAAAAATTAGACCTATCAATTCACAAATACTTGAACAAAATGGCACTACAGTATGAAGTTCCTGCACATCACAGAATCCCCTAAAATTTCATAACTACTGTGATATTTTTAATTACTGTTGCTATTGTCCGAACTTTGGAAATTCATATTGGCACCCCTTTGGACCATAGGATGCACGATAATTTTATTCTTGTATGATATTTTCCAGGAAAAAAGTGCATCTTAAGGTCCAGAAAATAAGGTACTCGAGAATGGTATATGGTATTAAGTGTGCACTTCAGTTTGATGTACCACTGTTCGTTCATATTTAACATAATATATATTAAAAAAAGTGTAATTATGCACCCTATGGTAAACCATCAAATGTTTGAAAATATAGTGCCAGAATTCTAAAGCAGATTACAAGGTGCTTACATAAAAAGGACATGGAACAACAGACATTTACAGGATGTAGCGAGAAACAGAAGGAAGAAATTGGAACTTCTGTAGCACATGCAGTGTTATGTTACTGCAGGTGCAAACAATAAATCACAAATATTTAGGTAGGTTCTGACAAGTGGGATACTTGCCACAGACTGTGAGAACATGACTCAGATTGCTAAAAAATGAATAAATACTTAATCAAATATCTGCTTTTATGTGGAGGAATAGTATTAATCATATTAGTAAGCTTACACTGGCATCCTAATATCATAATTCATTTAAAAGTTATTACTGAGGACATACTAAGACTTATACAAGATAGGCAATGTACATATAACATAACGTTGAGGCGCATTCGCTTTACCATGGTTGCCGTGTAAAAGCCATAATTATTACATATTTTGAATGTGTGTCTGTAGCCTTAGTTATCCAGCATGCAATGTGCATGCACAGTATTATATTTTCATCTGTGGTGTGTCTGCTTCTACCATATATTTCCACATTATCTCATAAACAGCACGATTTTTGGAAAAGGCTATTGATCATGAAACGTGTGTTTGAATTTTCTCTACAACTTTTGTCTGAAACATTTCTCATTCTAAGAAGAATTGAATGAGATATTATCATAAATGTACATACGTCTTCATGTAAAGTGCCCGTTATTCTTGTCAGATTTTAATGAAACTTGAATTTTCTTGACAAATTTTCAAAACATATTCAAATATCAAATTTCATGAAAATCCATCCAGTGGGAGCCGAGTTGTTCCATGCGGCCGGACGGGCGGACAGACATACACGACGAAGCTAACTGTCACTTTGTGCAATTTTGCGAATGCGCCAAAAATGTTGTGAAAAGGAATTTTAATAAAGATATTACAATTGATGTCAACAGAAAAGTTACTGTGTAAATCTTCATACTAAAATTCAGTTCAGGTTCACTGGTATTTTAAGTAATTCTCGCCTCTTGCAGCATGATATATACACATTATTGACAACCTGTTAATGGAAAGAATTTTAGTCTTGCCTCTTTCACATATTCCACCATATATAAAAAGCTATTACACCAGACATTTATGATTGTCCTCATTGTTTCAGAGAATGAAGCCGGGTTGTGCGATTGGCCATCAAATGGCAGTTATTGCAATAAACTGTGGTGGGTGCTTATTAGACCAATTGCCATATTACTGGCTGCAACAATTCCCAGTTGCCATTCAGAATTCTGTAAGAGATTCTACATGGTGACCTTCTTCATGTGTATTGTATGGATTGGTGTAACTTCATATCTGGTTTCATGGATGATAACTATTATAGGTATGCAGAAGAGCAAAATACTGTCTTCTAACATCCAAAGTAGTCTATGTTATAATGTTAAAACTGTTTCTTATTCTTACTTACACATTTAATATAAACTTTCATAGAACTATTACAATATTTTACTCCAGCTTATTTAATAGCTTTGTGGTAAGGCTCAAATTGACGACAAATTAAGCTGATACATTCATTTTCAAATATAATGCTTGACCCAGGGTCAAACTGTGTTCTCTTTAATGGAAACCATTACTCACTTTTACTTCATTTTGTGTGATGTGAGCATTACCGAAACTTTTTCTGTAGGAGCTTGTAACTGGAATAAAATGATACTCTTCCCTTGCAGGAGACACTTTGAAGATTCCAGATTCTGTGATTGGCCTTACATTCTTGGCCGCAGGAATGAGTATACCAGAAGCTGTTTCAAGTGTAATTGTAACCAACCAAGGTAAACAAACGATAATGACCAATTGGTTTCTAAATAACTGATGCAATTGTGCAGAATCCTCCTTCAAAGTCATATAATGAGTCATTTAATCCATAATATCCCACCATTCATGGAAACTAAAAGTTTATTGCTGTGTTTAAAAGACACTTGGACTGAACCTTCATATTACCATGTTCACATGTGCACTGGGGCTGAACCAGTTTATTACAATGTTCTCAAGACACTGAGACTGAACCAGTTACTAACAAATTTTAATTAGACACTGGGAATGAACTAGTTTATTACCATGTCCTCAAGACACTGGGGGTCAATCAGTTTCTTGCCATGTTCACAAGACACAGTAGTTTATTAACATGTTCACATGCACTGGGACTGAACTAGTATATTACCATGGTCACAACACACTGGGACTTAACCAGTTTATTACCATGTTCACAACACACTGGCACTTAACCAATTTATTACCATGTTCACAACACACTGGGACTCAACTAGTATATTACCATGTTCACAAGACACTGGGTCTGAATCCGTTTATTACCATGTTTAAAATACACTGGGACTGAATCAATTTACGACATATCTCATTCACCTTATAGCATAATCTTCCCCCCAAATTGTCAGGCGATTCTGGGACTGGTGACATTAGTTGAGATTATATAAGTTGAGAGTTTGCCATAAATGCAATAATAAAATTGGGATGATGGTTCCAGACAATGTGTTTTGACCAAGAAAAATGCATGTGGTTGAACTGGGATATAATGTCCTCCGTTTGTGTGACACCTCGGCTATAGCATTATACATTCTGTGGTACCAATTAATTCCCCATAAGGCATGTGCTTTTCTGCCTTACTTAGTATGACATACATAAGAGCATCTACCTCGGATATAACAACATTTCCAAAATCATCTGTTCCAATATAATTTTCCAAGAATCAGGCTATTTTGAGAATTCAGCCCTCTCCTCATCCTTGAAAAGAAAAGCCTTCTACTCTTTCAGGTAGTTATACTTGAGAATATTACAATTAATTAGAGCTTTGCTGCTGTGGTAGTAAGATCCTATAAATTTAGGATTATCTGTAAAGTTTTCAGTGTCAGTTTATACACACTGGTACATTAGTCCTGGTGTCAGTCATTTTCTTTGTAAGTCCAGAATGATATATGTGTTTTGATTATGTATGCTGTCATTAACCCTGGTGATTCCCTGTTTCACTCTTTCATTCATTTTTATCTTCTAGAAATCCTGATTCTTATTTATTATGAGTTGCTTGAAACATATCACATGTTAGTTCTTTATTTTCATGTTTAAACTATTATGTATATTGCTTCCTTTGGGTATGTATGAAAATACTGTTGTGTTGGCTCCTGTTAATGGTCTATGTGTTGGGTGTGCATAAATTGGTTTTTGATATGGGTTGTTTGAATATTCCAATACTTATTGCATAGGAACAATATGGTAATATTGCTGCTATGTCAATTTATTTTAATGTATCAGGGATCAGATATTGGGTGTTCAACCAGTTTATTACCATGCTCAAAACACATGGGGATAGGTATATGAGTTTAACCAAGTCCATGGCCTAACACCCCATTTGTGTAACATCAGTTTTAGTAATATTCTGCCTTCTTCACCTGTGTGCCACAAATGGTCTTTTCAGATTTCCTGGTTAAAATTTTGTATGCATTTGACATGGTCTCATTCATGTGACATCCCCCTTCCTCTCTCACTTTAACGAACTTTGTCACCATGATAATATAAGGTATAAGAAGCTCCTCAAACTAGTCTTCTCTTCCTGTCTCTTAGGTTCAAATATTTTGCTCAGCACTTTGGTTCAAATGCTGTTCTATGTTCTTCCATTATACTGACAGACCATATTTTAAACCCATTTAAAATACCATGTGAAATTATATGTTGTGTAGTATGAGTGTAATTTTTTATCTTTTAGATAGGAGATAAGAGGACAAATTATTCTAGACTAAAAGGTAGAAAGCATTCCCCAAATATAAGCTACTTCTATCTTCTTTGTGAATAGTAATTTTGACTCCTTACATTAATCCCCAACTATTTAAACTTACCACAATTTCAAAAGATCTCTTGGCTAACTACAATATACACACTAATAAGTTGTTGTCTTGGTGATGAGACATACGTACCTAGTTTTCTCTGCTTACATATCCTAAACAGATTCTTCAACATTCTTAGGACATTAGAAATCAGCCATAACATCTCTGTTAGTAAAAGTGATGATCATGGTTTGAAGGCCACAGTTTAAATCCCAGTAGGGGCAGTAGTACTTCTGTAATTACTGCATCCAGAACAGCTCTGATTAAAGTGATTAGAACATGGGGCTAACTATTTCCATCAGTACCAAATTCCAGGATGTTTGAAGTAGCATTTCCTTGCACCCTATGTGCTTGTTGCATGCTATGCAGGCACATTACCATTACTTTCAACACCCTGTGCACTCAGAAGAGACCTCACTTTAGTGCACAGTAGAAGTCCAGACAGCTATCACTATAGGTATGCTCCTTGACTGGTTTTGTGGTGTTATTTGGTCATTTACATCAGAAATTCTCACTTGTGGACACCAGCTATTTTCATGCTTAGTAAGTGAGTTTTGTTGAAATCTGTTTTCCAGTCTTAGCAAAAATTTTCTAATCCTATTCTGTAAGTCTATGAATACATTTTACACTCGTGTGTATTACACAGCCATAAACACTTCACATTTGACTGTGCACTTGTACCACGTGTAATATTCTTTAGTGGGTCTCTGGTTAATGTGGAAAAATATCCAGTTCACGTGTTTCTATTTAGTGTGCTGCTCTAATCTAAGGGAATTGTATTCTCCTTGTGCTGTGCTTGGATTCTAAATTAGTAACAGTTGTCTTTACAGGATTCCTCTTACACATAAAAGCTTATGTTTTAAGTTATGTGGTTGTGGAATGTGCTTATAAATTTTATATGTGGTCACAAAACTTTCACTTGAAAACCCATGTTAAATAGTGTTGTATCTGAATCAGTGTAAACCAACTACATACACAAAAGTTTCAGACCACAACTCTGTAATGTATTACCATCATTTCAATTTTGACATTTAAGTTTTAATGCAATCACTCTATCACTGTCTGGCTGAACAAATAAGATAAAATCTGGGCATAAGTAAACTTTATAGAAATCTCAATCTTAGAGACCCTGATCCAATATTAGGATTTACCAGTAAATCGCAGTATGCATATAATTTGGATATTACCCAAGTTTTCCACATGCTTTGATTTTAACATGGACTCCACTTTAATTCTACATTTTTTTATAGGGGAAATTTTTTGTCTCTGTTTTTGGAAAGAAACTATCCAGCAAAAGTAATAATATGGTAGTTTTTCCATTTGCTTTCCACATTGCAGTAAAACAGCCATCCAAACCACTCTGGTCATGCTGACAGGTTCACTGCTCTTAAATTAAAGTCAGAACCAGTAAGTCTTTTGTTACTGCAGGTGTACATGCCAACATGGGAGTATGGAGGAATTGTACAATATAATCGAAGGAATTCTGGAAGAGGATGGAAAAGGTGAGACAACACCATCATAACTGGAGACTGGAAGAGTGTGGTTGGAGATAAATCATATCGAAACATTGTTGGACCACATGCACTGGGAAGGAGAAATCAAATGCTGATCAATTTGTGTGAAAGGATCACCAACATATGGTTTAAGAAGCCTATGAGAAAATTTTACATCTGGAAAGCACCAAGAAATCGAAGTCAACACCAGTTGGAGTACATACTTATGAAGCATCGATTCAGAAACAGTATGAAAGATGTGCAGACAATGCATGGAGCAGATATTGACTCTGATCACAACTTGCTGACTGCAAAATTCTGCACTAGATTGAAGAAAATCATAAAGACCCAAAAAGGAAAACCAGGGTAGGATCTGGAGAAGTTATATACTCAATAACAGAAAGTGCAAGATGATCTAGAAGAATTTGATGCAATAGATTTTGAAAGTGGGAATGTGGAAGTGCTGTGGAACAATATCAAGAAATGTGTGTTAGATACTATGAGTGATTTGATTGGAAAAGTAGACAGGAAAACAAGAATGCCATGGATTACACAGGAAATGATCAATAAAATTAATGAATGAAGGAAGTGGAAGAATGCAAACAATGAAGAAGGAAGGAAGAACTACAGAAGACAGACGAATGCATTGAAAAGAGCCACAGACAAGGCCAAGAAGGAATATCTTGTGAGCATATGTGACAAAATCGTGAAATTTCAAAGAACAGGACATTATGATTTAGTGTACATGAAGGCAAATGAACTAGGTTGGAAAGAAAACCATGGGATATAAAACACTGGTTATTAGAGAATATAACAATAGATCAGAGACAAGTATTAAAATTTGGGAGAATTACGAGTATATTACAGAGATCTGCAATTGAACTAATCGACCAGAAGACTTGGAAGTTGAACCTGAAGAGGAAGTAGATGCAGATGAGAAAGGCCGTTATATTTTGAAAAGTGAAGTGGAAAAGGCTATCAAGGGGATGAGGGATAATAACGCTACAGGAGATGATGATGTACCTGGGGATGTACTCAGATTGTTTGGAAAAGATGGTATCAAAATAATGACACTGCTGATCAACATCATGTAGGAAAATGGAGAGTGGCCCAAGGATTTCACTGAAGGATGCAATTGGGATGCTGAGAATAATATCAGAATGAACTTTGGACATAGATGAAGAATTGTGTGCGTACTTCATCGACTGCCAGAAGGCATTTGACCATGTAAACTGGACCAAATTAATGCAGATCCTGAAGGGAATTAGTATTGACTGGTGCAAAAGAAGACTGATCAGAAAATTGTACATGGATCAGCATTTTAAACTAAGGATGGGCCAAGGGAGAGACAAGAAGACTGGAAGAGGAGTTAGACAAGGATAATGTTTGTCACCGATTCTATTCAACTTGTACCTTACCAAGGAAGCTCTTGGAAGGGTTTGAAGGCTTCAAAATAGGAAGACAAGTAATTCCCACTGTGATATATGTAGATGATCTCGTACTACTGGCTAAGGAAGAAACAGTGCTACAGGGATGACTGATAGATTAACTGAAATTGTAAGATGCTATAGAATTTCAGTTTCAATTTATTTAGCACCCATAACTGTTACATAAGCAACAATTGGACAAGTACAATTTAAATATATACAAATACATTTTCGTATAAAAAACAGTCACTTATACCACTTATGCCACTTATACATGATTAAAATAATCTATAAATAATAAAATCTTGTAAAATTATTAGGTATGAAAATGCTGAATAAACTTCAATTTCTAAAAGTTTTAAAAGGAACTTTATAAAATATACAATAATTTTGTAACCAAACCAAAAAACATACCCATAGAAAACCACTGCATCTTAGTGTAGAAAATCACACTCCAAAAGGACCTTATATATATTACTATGTCTTACCACTAAAAAACTCTTGTAAAGAATAAAAGCAGTTTTGTAATAAAAAAATTTTAATTTATTTTTGAAATCCTTAAAATTCTCTATTCTTTTTATTTCTGTGGGTAGATTGTTGCGTAGTTTTATCCCCATTTTTATTACACTCTTTTTACAACGTGAAGTGCTGCATAATTGGATGTACAAATCCTGTTTCCCTCTTGTATTATAATTATGAATATCTAAATATTGGGTCGTATAAATGTGGTTCTTTTTTATATAACACAAAATCTCAAATATATATAATGAGGTTACAGTTAAAATCTTTAGATCACCAAATAAATTCCTACAAGACACCCTGTTATTTACTCCTTTTATAGCTCTAAGGATTTTTTTTTTGTATTATGAATAACGCATTACTATCATTTACTCCACTCCAGAATATTATACCATATCTGCATACTGATTCAAATTTTGTAAAATAGGTTTACTTACTGAATCGCGCAATAATTTGATCAAATAGTGAAATTTATTCAATTTTTGACATAGGTATTGTATATGAGTAGACCAACTTAAATTGTCTGTAATGTGAATACCTAGAAATTTCAGGTTTGATGTATAGGTTATTTCTTTGGTATTAAAATACAGACTAGGCCTATGAATTGAACTAGAGCCATTTCCCTGAAATAATAATGCTTTAGTCTTTGCAGTATTTATTATAAGGTTATTAAACAAAAACCACTTTTCTAGTTGGAAATGAACATGGAAAAAACTAAGGTAATGATAATCTCAAGGGCAACCATCCGCAATACAGATTATAATAGATCAAAACAGCTGGAGAATGTGGAATATTTCAACTATTTGGGTAGCATGATAACAAATGATGCAAGATGTACACGCAAAATTAAATCCAGGATTGCCATGGCAGAAGCAGCATTCAACAAGGAGAAGGCTGTTTGCACCAGCAAATTGGACTTAAAATTAAGGGAAAAAGCTAGTAAAGTGCTACACTTGGAGCATAGCTTTGTATGGTGCTGCAACTTGGACACTTCAGAAAGTAGATCAGAAACACCTGGAAAGTTTTGAAATGTGGTGCTGGAGAAGGATGGAGAAGATCAGTTGGACCGATCATGTGAGAAATGAAGAAGTATTACAAAGAGTCAAGGAGGAGAGTAATATCCTACAAACAATAAAGAGAAGGAAGGCTAACTGGATTGGTCACATCTTGCATAGGAACTGCCTTCTAAAACACATTATTGAAGGAAAGATAGTCGGAAGGATAGAAGTGACGGGAAGATGAGTAAGAAGGCGTAAGCAGCTACTGAATGACCTTAAGGAAAAGAGAAGTTACTAGAAATGGAAAGAAGACGCACTAGCTCACATTTTTTGGAGAACTCGCTTTGGAAGTGTCTGTTGACCTGTCATAAGACAGATAACAGAATGAATGTGCATTTTATTTTAACTGTATTACACTCATATATATATATACGTATGTAGTTGTAAACTCTGGGTACCCCATATGGTTATTTGACATAGACTTCCTTGATAATGGCAGCTTAACAAAGGATTTCAGAAGCAAATGAAGCAAATTAATTGTGATTTACAATTTCAGTGTATTATATTGTTTATATTGATATGTCAACGTGCACATGGTTGCATATGCATTTACAGAGCGTTGCATGTATTTATGTAGGGCTCAGAACACTGCCAGACACATGTATAGCAACTGAAATTTGACTTTATCACATAGTAAGTGAAACATGTGTGTATTAACCTATGCTGCATGCAGTGGACAAGAACTTTATGAGACTTTCAGGCATAAAATATTAAAAGAAGACGTCTTCAGATGCAAATAATTTTGCAGTCTTCAAATACAGTCTATTTTAATTTCAGAAGATATTGTATTTTTATTTCATATGGTCCTAGTGGTGGTTTTTTGACTTATCTGTCCTCCACCTGCCTAGTGAGTGTGAAGGAGTGTCAGTGTCACTGATGGATTGCACACAGGGCAGGATTGCATGTATTGACACTGTTAGGTGTTGAAGAAGATGGGGGCAGGCAGGGACTTCAAACAGATTCTGAACCACTTCTGGGGTTTCTTATTCTGAACATTCACAAAGTTTTATTGAGCAGTTAGGTGTAGTTGTATCACTTTAAACTTGCATTCAGTAGATGCACAATTCAAATCTTTGCTGAGTAGTGGCTAACCTAAGCCTCTGCAGATGAATGTCCAGATAGTATCATGAAACAGACCATGACTTCTGATACCTCACCTGCTCCCCACTCATAATTGTCCTGTCACCTCATCTGAAATTTGTAACCACTGCAGTTTAAAAACAGTATACAAATTACTACAAGTTTGTGGCAGGCAGGGTCAGGAGCAGACATGCAGTAAAATCTGTACTGAATTCAATTACTGTTTTCTCAAACCATAAGAATATTTGTTTTAAATATTCAGGTTTCCATTACAAAGAGTATTAGTATAACTAACTAACTAACTAACTCCATGGAGCAGAGTCCTTGAGAAGCTAACAGGTCGTCAGCTAGTCAAGAAATTCTCTGCGTTTTACAAAACCCGAAGGTTCATTACTGCATTCACAAGAGCCCGCCAACTGTCCCTATCCTGAGCCATATCAATCCAGTCCATGCCTCCACATCCCACTTCTTGAAGATCCATTTTAATATTATCCTCCCATCTATGCCTGGGTCTTCCAAGTGGTCTCCTTCCCTCACGTCTCCCCACCAAAATCCTGTATGCACCTCTCCCCTCACCCATACGTGCTACATTCTCCGCCCACCTCATTCTTCTTGATTTGATCACCCGAATAATAGTTGGTGATGAGTACAGATCATTAAGTTCCTCATTATATAGTCTTCTCCACTCTCCTGTTACCTCGTCCCTCTTAGGCCCAAATATCCTCCTCAGAACCCTATTCTCGAACACCCTCAGCCTATGTTCCTCCCTCAGTGTGAGAGACTAATTTTCACACCCATACAAAACAACAGGCAAAATTAGAGTTCTGTATATCTTAATCTTTGAATTTTTGGATAGCAAACTGGAAGACAGAAGATCCTGCACCGAATGATAACAAGCATTCCCCGACTTCAGTCTGCTCTTAATTTCTTCCTGAATGGAATTTGAATTTGTTAGGGTTGTTCCCAGATATTTGAACTGTTCCACCCTTTCAAAGGATTTATTATCTAACTTTATGTTGTGATTTTTTCCTGCATTCTGTGCTCGAGACATGACCATGTACTTAGTTTTCTCAGCATTTACTTCTAGACCAATCACCTTACTAGCAACTACTAAAGCTTCTGTGTTTTTCTTTATAGCATGTACGCTTCGGCCCAATATATTAACATCATCAGCATAAACTAGAAGCTGATGTGTACCATTCAATTTTAAGCCCTCCTGGTTTGCCTGAACCCTCTTAATGGCATATTCCAAAGCAAAGTTGAAAAGCAATGGCGATAAAGCATCTCCTTGTTTCAAAACATTCTTAATAGGAAATGTGTCGGACAAATGTTTGCTTACCCGACTCTGCTATAGGTTTCATTTAGACACATTTTTACTAGTCCTACTAGTTTCATAGTGATACCAAATTCAATGAGAATATTATACAAAACCTCCCTCCTAACTGAATCATAGGCTTTCTTGAAGTCTATAAATAGCTGATGCACTGCCTCAATGTATTCCCATTTTTTCTCAAGTATTTGACGAAAGCAGAATATATGATCAGTAGTCGACCTGTTACGTCTAAATCCACACTGATGATACCCAATAATTTCCTCTGCATATGGAGTTAACCTTGACAGAAGGATGTTGGATAGAATTTTGTATGTGGTTGACAAAAGTGATATGCCTCGATAATTTCTGCAATGTTTTATCACCCTTCTCATAAATAGGTACAATGATTGACTCCATCCACTGCTCAGGCAATTCCTCTTTATTCCAAATAGAAATAATAAGTTTATGGATCTCAAAACGAATTGTCCTACCGCCTGAGTATTAGTGTTAAGTGACCAAAAATACAAGAAATACAAAAAACTCAATAATACAAGAAATTTGTTTCACTCACTAACTTTTTCAGTTGTGTAACTACAAATCATGTAGCACATTGTTGCGAACGGTGTCATAATTCAACAGGTTTCAGGAACTTACACTGAATATCTGTCATGAATCATCCCATGGCTCATATGTTGGAAATTTTAAAGTAAGGATTTGATAATCATGGTACTGGATTTACAGCTGCAGCCATGTGGTGCATTTCATTTAACTGGATAGCTTGTTCCAAGATTCGCAAAGATAAACGTGCACTGCCACATAAGCTAGTTCAGAATATTCACAATAAAAATCTTGTCTGAAAGTATTTCTGTTAATTATCATCCAGTTATTCCACTTTAATATATTTTCTTACTTAATTTGAATTATTCTGTTACAGGTCATGGAAGTATGGGAATCAGTAATTCTATCGGTTCTAACACATTCAATATTTTGCTATGTCTTGGATTACCTTGGCTGATCAAGTGTTCCTTTCGACCTGCAATTGAAGGTCAACATTATTTAGGGATTCATTCTGGTGGCATTGGATACAGTGCCATTTCTCTCTTATCTGCATTATTTCTTCTTTATGCTACTTTCTTATTAAATGGATTCAAACTAGACCGCAAAGTGGGAGTAATTTTTCTTTTCATCTATACTGTATTTCTTACTATGGCAGCCCTCATAGAACTGAACATATTTTTTATTGTGAATCTCCCAGTATGTGGCCAGGGATATTAATTTAACCCTTCAAAGATTCAGGGGTTTAAATGCCAAATACTGCCCAGGACAGAGGAGTTTTAAATTTGTAGTACCCATAAGTACATTTATAACTGTATGGTGCACTGAGGCTGGAAACATGAATAATTAAAGGTCCATACATTGCACCGAGGCTAGCATTGAAGGGTTGAACAATCCTTCACTGATTCTTACAAAAAAGTCTTTCTGTCTAAAAAGGTGTAATAATTTCTAATGACTTATGTAATTTATAGCCAAACTTGTTCCTGAAGTTTCATGTCACATACATGACTAACTTTTGTCTCACAAGAGGGAAGAGACAGTGTATTATAAAAATTGTGAAAACCTAATTAAGTTCAGGTTCAGAATCAAAGTTTATGATGTTTTTCTAAATTCTGCACCACAAAATGGCTTTTAGTTCATTGATTAAATAAGGTACTATTAACACTATCTTTGGCTTTATGTTTGTTAATTGTTTGAGCTCCATATTGTGGCTTTTATTTGGATAGGTTACGATTATGTCACTTTTCAGTGATACAGTCATGGCATTTGTCATGGGTGATCAGGGAGGTGTTCTGGATAGAAAAATGGTTTGAGGACATGCAGTGTGAATGAAAAGAAAATGCAGAAATTGCAGTTTCCAACAGCACTATATGCTGTACTTGGTACACATTTAAATTCATTATCGCATTAGTGTTTTCTTAGTTGAAGACAGTCTGTATGGTGGTCATGGGGTTGTCTTTGTATTCCCTTACGTGGATAGCAGTCCACTGTTGTACAGTACATTCTGTGCATCGTATACAATAAAATATCCATCATCCTTTATCAGCAGAAGTATACAGCAATGTATTTCAGCCTAGATAGTTATAATCAGATCACATGCATGTGTCCCAAATCACAAATTTTGTGTCCTACTTTACAAACAAATTCAATATTGTTACAGTTTTCCTCATTATTAATTGTCTAGGTTACTATGTACACTTATGTACATGTACACATATACAGGTAAATTGTACAGTAGATGTAGTAAGTGACACAGAGAATATACTTTAAACACTGACTGTGAAAGCAATGTCAGATATTATGTATAAAATTCTGAAATCCACGACATGACACAAAAAATGTCACATTCCAAAAATGTGTAGTGGAACTCAAAAGTTTCTAGCAGGGTGCCCAATTTTATCTGCCTCACCACACTCAACAGCCACATTCAGCCACTCTCTTCTTTAGTTAGTATTTCAAACATTTTTGCATTGGTAAAGCAGTTTGATTATATACGTTCTTGTTTGAGTGTGTGGTCAAAATTAATACTGCACAGATCTGTACCTCATTGCACCATATGTGCCTTAATGATGCAGGGTGTGGGCACAAGGGAAAATTCTGCTTACAAAGGCATATCTTGGTGTATCAAAGATTTTGCCTAATGACTAATATTTCGAACAACATATCTCACGTAGAAACATTTACTTTTCTAGTGTTCATTTGTGGGGTTTGAGAAGAGCATTGACATAAATGTGTTTGCAATCTCAGGTAAAACTATTTGTGGTATTTTAAAAAAAAGTGTTTCCTTGGAAATATATTAACAGGAGTCTTTAAGTACGGCATCATGCAAAGGGTTAATTAAGACTTCAGATTTTCTGGTCACCTTAAAATAATTACAGAGTCTCAGATTTTATGTTACCTGAAATATGTTAACCAGTTATATAAACTACTGATTGTATGTGATCACCCACCTCAGGCTGAGTGAGCATAAAACTAAAATTGGTGTGAAATATCCTAAGTGATAGTACCACCTCTTTTGGGGAATGTGTTCCTGTGCAAAGTTAATCAAACTGGACAAACTGTGGAAGGTCAGGGGTGCAAGTATGCATAAAAACACAAACATGAGTCAGAAAACAATAACATCAGTTTAATAAAAGGAACAACATAAGGTGAGAAGCAGAATTACATACAGAAAAATGTGCTGATTACTCACATGTATCAAGTTATCCTATCACATCTGCAAAGAATCCATACCCAATTGAATTGAACACAAAATACAAACCAACACAAAACCTGCAAAACTTTGTGGATAACAAAGAACATAATAAGGATACAGACTTCTTACCTCAGAACATCAGGCAGGGGTGGTGGTGCGACCCAGTTGAACCAAAACATGACTTTTGAAACAGAAGACTGAGACAATTTGACTTGGATGGTGATGGAATGCCTCACCACACTACAGTGACTTCCCAAGATCACAAGAGAAAATTTGAAGGGAGGGAGAAAGTGCATTTGCATGTGCTGAGGTACTTCCACTACAATGAAAACATTATATATCAATGGCACTAGACCATGGATAAAGAGGATTCTGCACCTCCCTCTTTGTAAACCAGGTGTTTGAATTTTCAATCATGCCTGTTATTAGATTTCCAGAAATTCATCTTGAATCTTTAGTCATTTAACAAATTCCACTTGCCCATTTTCTTGCTCTGTACAAGTATTCTTATTCCTTCCCCCTATTACCATTGTGAATGTGTATTTCTAAAGCCTGATCTCTGATATATCAGTTAGCAGAATTTGGCTATTCACGTATGTTAAGAATTTTTGTAAATATGTCAAAGCTGAAAGGAGAGGTGCATTGCAGACAGTATAATTGTTCACTGTTGTTAATTATCATCAGGAACATCCTACCTCATGGTCCTAATGGAATATGCAAGTAAAAAAATAGTAAGCTTAGAAATATACTTCTGTGGAGAAATTAACATATAAAAGTAGGCCTACATTAATAAGAATATATTAGTTTTAATGCCTATTAACCTTTATCATTTGTGAATATGGAGTGTTAAATACCTCTGTATTATAGGGCTTGTGGCTGAAATAATGGTATTAATACTGAGCAAATTCAGCAGCTGGCCAAGTGGTCTGTATGAATGCATGCACCATTATAATGCATTGCCTGCAAATAAAAGTTAGTACAAAGTAGTAGAGTATTAGTCCAGTGTAAGATGTCATACCCAATTTACTTCATTGATTATATCACTCAACATTGTATACAGATATATTTACATTATTTTAATTCTGTATTTTCTGGAAATTAAAGTGGATTTGGAAGGATTTTATTTCCATATTTTCACACACTTCTAATAAACGTTGCTCACAACTTCCCTACCACAATCAAGTGAACTTATTTATTATATAGTAAAGTTCTGAATTATTATTATTGTGGAGGAATCATTTCATGCAGCCATTGAATGTGCATGGGGTTAAGGATGTTAGGCAGACTGAAATACATACAGCAGAGCCACTAGTGCCTGAGCCAAGTGACTCTAAGTTTGAAATGGCTATTGAAAAGATAAAAAGGCACAAATCACCAGGTATTGATCAAATTCCAGCAGAACTGATTAAAGCAGGAGGTAGGACAATTCGTTCTAAGATACATAAACGTATTAATTATATTTAGAATAAAGAGGAATTGCCTGAACAGTATCATTGTACCTATTTATAAGAAGGGTGATAAAACAGATTGCAGCCATTATCAAGGCATATCACTTTTGTCAACCACATACAAAATTCTATCCAACATCCTTCTGTCAAGGTTAACTCCATATGCAGAAGAAATTATTGGGGAGCATCAATGTGGATTGAGATGTAACAGGTCAACTACTGATCATATATTCTGCATTTGTCAAATACTTGAGAAAAAATGAGAATACAATGAGGCAGTACATGAGCTATTTATAGACTTCAAGAAAGCCTATGATTCAGTTAGGAGGGAGGTCTTGTATAATATTCTCACTGAGTTTGGTATCACTATGAAACTAGTAAGGCTAGTAAAAATGTGTCTAAATGAAACCTATAGCAGAGTCCGGGTAGGCAAACATTTGTCTGACACGTTTTCTATTAAGAATGGTGTTGAGAATTCACTCGTATTTACCCAATTCTTTATTCTGTTCTATTGTTTAACTATTTACTGTCTACAACACAAATTTACTCACGCCATCCACAGACACAATATTTTTTTCACGACACATGTTGCCACACACACACTCTTCACCACCTCCGAATTAGTCATCGCTGAAACACCAGTGGGGCCAACCTCGCTCTGATTTCTAACATTCTCCCACCTGATTAATTGAACAAATTAATCAAACAACAATCCTTAGTTTAAAAATTTGGAAGGAAGCTTGACCCGTCTCCCACTCCTAGTTGTTACAATTTTTCCCAGCTTAGGGGAGGTGAAGCTCACATTATCTTGGGTCTGTTGTTTGCTCACTTCTGGCAACTCCACTGGCGTCATCACTTCTTAGGCCCGGTGCACACATCCGTTGTTCTAACGTGCGGTGACGCTGCGTTGCCGTAATTATGGTGTGGGATACACTGAAGTCAGTTGGGTAGTGCACACATACCTCCGTCGACGTTGTGTCACCGTACGTCCATCTATTGCGTTGGTTTGAACACTGCGTTCCCCACCACGACGTAACCGTACCGTTCTCTCAGTACCTTGTTGTTTATGATTCGTTGCACACATACGTTTTTTAACGTAAATGCGGTAACTGCAATGGCGAGAAATTTCGAAGATTTAGACATTGAATTGTTTATAGGGGGAAATCATAAATTACCCTGAAATATGGAATGTCGCTTCTGAGAACTACCACGACCGTCTGAAGAAAAGAGGAGCGTGGAGTAGTGTTTGTCGAGTGTTTTTTTATGGATTCGACGAGAAGGACGACAAAGACAAAAATGAAATATGTAAGTACAATATTTCATTTTTATTATAAATTTATTTTTCATTGAAAATATACAGTGCAAGGGTTACAATCCAGGTTTTATACAGAATATTGTTAAATTCCTATGGCATTAAAAGTCCTTACATATAATTTGTTTGCCAAGGGAGGCTGCCAACATCAGAAACAAAATAATCTGCTAACTTGTTTCTTGCTTGAATTGACTGATTAGTGCCTCTTCTGGGTCCTGAGGTGTCTTGTTCGATATCAATGAAACCTTTTATACTCATTGCATCTTGAATGTTGAATCCATCTCTAGTTCTTACAAAATTATGGAGAGCACAGCAAGTCTTAATGATTAGTATGGATAAATCTAAATTTACATTGATAGCTTTGTGAAAAATTTTCCATTTATTCGAGAGTATGCCAAATGCACTTTCAACATTCCTCCGGGCACGTGACAATCTATAGTTGAAAATCCTTTTTTTGTCTGACAAAACTTTACCGCTGAAAGGCCTCATTATTTTTAGCGAAAGGGAAAATGCCTCATCGCCAATAAACGTGTACGGCATGCTTGTACCTGTAGTACCTGGCAGAGGTTGGTTTCTTGGAATATTTAGTTCATTATTTTCAAGCTTCCTATAAAAATGAGTTCTTTCAAATATAGTGCTGTCCGATTTCTTTCCGAACGCACCAACGTCAATATAAATGAACTTGTAATTTGCGTCTACAACAGCTAACAACACAATTGAAAAATAATTTTTATAATTATAAAAGAGAGACCCACTGATCCTTGGTTTTCTAATTCTCACATGCTTGCCATCAATGGCTCCTAAGCAATTGGGAAACTGGCTATATTTTTGAAAACCTTCAGCAATTTCTTTCCACCGCTCTTCTGTGAACTCAGGAAAGGATTCTGCACGTAAACATTCCCAAACAGCACTGCAAACTCTTCTCAAAATCTTTCCAATTGTCGTATGTCCAATTCTGTATGTCAGGTGTAAATCAATCTGATCGCATCCACTGCCCAAGTACCTGCAACAAAATGGAAGAACGTTCTCATGAATTTATGAAAAATAAATAACCAAATGAAAGATAGTTTTCCTGAATATTTAAATAAATTTAATGCTTAAGGAAATTGTTTCTAATTAATCGTTTCACCTTTTACTTTAAGTATATAAATTATTTAGATATGAATGTATTTTCAGGCAACAACTTGATCAAAAAGTGGAGAAATATTAAGGACAATTATAACAGAAGTTTAAAGAAGAAAACAAAATCTGGACAGGCTGCTGACTCTGGAAGACGGTACATTTATGCTCGGCAGTTATCATTTCTACAAACTGCTGGTGCCACCACAGAAACTCAGTCCAGCTTAGGTGGCAACGACGAAGAAGAACATCTGCAGAAATCAGAGGAACAACCGGGGCAAAATCTAACACAGCCAGAGGGATCAGAACGACCTCAACGCTATGACCCCAATTCCTCAAGAAAGCGTAAACGTGATATGGAGTCCTGTTTGATCGATTTTATGAAGGCTCCAATTCCGTCTTCAACTCCAGCAGCCGTTCCTGAACCTAATCCGGACAGATCATTTTTTGAAAGCATTCTTCCATCGATCAGTGATTTCACTGAAGACCAGAAGCTAGAGTTTCGCTGTGAAATTCTTAACATGATCAAGCGAATGAGGATGTCCTCACGTCCTCAGAATTATGGATACCCACCAAATATTCCATATCACACTCCTTTAAATGCATCCTGTCCTACCTATCCAATACCTCACCCTTCCAACTGCTTGCCTCAAACTCAATCTCAATCTCATCAATCTTCCCCACAGTTAACACCAACACCTCACCCTTCCAACTGCTTGCCTACAAATCATTCCCAGCAATCTTCTACTCAAGATACTGAACTCCGAAACCATACTTGTTCGACCTCATTGTCTCAAGCACTCAAGCTCTCTGGTCTGAATTTCAAACCATTATCTCCATCCGGCTCATCTTTTACATCTGTAGACAACCAGTCGCACAGCGAAGAAGACAGTCTGGACATATTCACGGATGGACATTAAACAAATTACGTTTTTAGTTTTCTGTATCTATTTCAGTTTTTGTGTTAATTTTGTAAAATTAGTAAATATTTTTTGCCATGTCTAAATTTTATTTTTAATCTGATCAATCAGTTGCCAGCGAATACCTACATACATAACTTGAAAAAATAATAAAAAAAAGTAGAAAGAATACTTTATAAAATTCACTTACCTCAGAGTTACAGCCAACATTTCCAGTGGTGGTATGGAAAGTCTCATCCAGGTATCTTGAGACTTAATCTTGTCTGTAATTTTTTCCGCAAGTTCGTCAAATGATTGAACACTCATTCGGAAGTAATTAAAAAACTTATCGGAATTTGCTCGTAAATCCGCAAAAGATGTATAAAATCTACCCCTTAATAGTCTTACATCGGTAAATGGATGTACCCAATATGTTCTTCTTTGTTTCAAAATATATTTTTTGTAAACAAGGTAAGCAAATATTACACGTTTTCTTTGGTAGACATCCATCATTGGCGGCTGAATGCGAACTGGCGTCATTTCACGGATGTGTGCATTGAGTTGCTACGGCCCCGCAGCGGCAACGCAGCGTCACCGCATGTTAGAAAAACGGATGTGTGCACCGGGCCTTAGGGGATAGATTCGTTGTACAGGACGAACCATCTCTCCTACAGCTGTTTTCAGTCGCACCACTCTGACATAGCTATCCCTTCCTGGGTATGCCTCCATCACTCTTGCCATAGGCCAAAAGGTTCGTCCCTTTTCTTTACTCTCAATCAGTACAACATCTCCCACTTGAATATCCTGATGCCTTCCCCCTCTTCACGGCCGTTGAACCAGCTGGCTCAGGTACTCCGATCTGAATCGTTCTTTAGGTCCTCTCTCAAGCGCTGTTGATATCTCAACCTTTTGTTCAGATCTGTTTTATCCAAATGGTCCAAATCTGGTACTCCCACCAGTGGAACATTCTGTAGGTACATTGCAGGCGTCTGTGGCAACGGATCTCGAGAGTCTTCCGAAATATAAGTCAGAGGTCTGGAATTCACTGTTGCCTCACAGTCACATATTATACTCATTGTCTCCTCGTAGCTCAAGGAAGCACGTCCTAGAACACGTCTCAGCAGTTTCTTGACCATCTGAATCAGGAGTTCCCACCAACCTCTCCACCAGACTGCAGTGGGTGGGTTGAACTTCCATTGGATTCTCCACACAGATGCATCAACTTCAACAGCAGCCAAATCTATGATTTTGAAAAGATTGTCTGCACCCACAAAGTTGGTTCCATTGTCACTATATATGACTTTAGGATGCCCTCTGTACAAGTATCCATTGTAAAGAACTGTCTTGACAATAATAAGATCATTTTCTATAATAGTTATGTTGATGATATTCTTATAATATTTAATATAAACATTGCGTCATAGAACTATTAATTGCAAAGTGGATTGAGTTTATTTCTGAAGGGTATGCATAGATATTTTAGTCATTAAGTGGTTGTTGAAAAATGCAGTATGTGATTTCGTACACTGCTCTTTGTATTGCAATTTCTTGAAGCTCCATCACAATGGAAGAAGAAGGGTCAAAACCTATAGCAGAGTTATTAAGTAAAATAGGAGATTCTCTCTAATAAGTGTGTCTAGTTGGCTTTAATTTCTGTAATTTAATAAAACATACACGTTTATATGCAACGCTGTAATAAATTGCTACTCATTGAAGATACATTACCACATAGAGTTTTAGGATTTTACATTGATTTTAATAGAAATTCTATATAATGCAAACATTGGTTTAATGGTTGTTAGTGGGTAATCAAAACGGAATTCGTGGTAATATAAACCATATTTTCTTATGAAGTATGTATAGTAGACTAAAATATTCTTAATTAGATTCAGATAATAAACTTAAGACAATACACTCGACGTTAGAAAGGGTAGGAAATTTCTTCGGTCACTCTACATACAATGAGTGGTGTCCACTTAGTCACCAATTGATCGTGAGATCTGATGAGCTCATGGTGGTAAAGGAGAAGAGTGTTCTGTTACAGGATGTAACACCGTGTAATCTAGTAAATAATTACCGACATTTTTGAGGAATTTACGCAGTCCTCATGTCACCATACTGCTTAAAGTAATAGGGCCTAATTCATATGAAATGTGTGTGATCAGTCTGTACAAATCTGGCCCTCATTTTCATTAATCACTCTTGACACATATCTTCTCCTTTTAGGTTCAGGAAGAAATTGTGATGTATCATAGTAACATACAAAGCATATATTGTAATTGTTTCGCTTTTACTGAGTCCATATTCAGTATTTATGGCTGCTTTTCACCTAAAGTAACATGTGTTTGTCTATTTCATTTCTTAATCCAGATTGTTACAGGATTCGTATGGGCGGAGATTCTCACTATTATTTGAGTACAAGTTACTGCAGAAAATAAGAATAACAGTTTCAAAATTAAGATGCATAATTGTCGTCAGTTACACTTTATTTGGTTGTGGGGGACATGCATTTAGCTAGTAAAGAGCTATGCATGTATCATGTTTATTACAAAGAAAGTTTTCTGATAGTGCTGCACTTTATTAAATTTCTCTATTCAGCAGTGGTATGAACATTAACATAGAGAGCTCTCGTGTTTCATTTCGTTTAAATCTGTATGGGAGAATTTTACGTGTGCCCCAAAACGTGGAAGCAATTTTCGGCAGAGTCAACACGTCATGATGAAACACAATGACGCCGCAGGTCTATGACTGTCCATATTTTATTTTGGCCACGATAATGGAAAAACGGTCAGATACTTCGACTTCAATTTTGCCTAAACCAAAAACTTTAAAATACAACTGGCAGATTCATTACCACCTTTCTGTGCTATGATTTATTTCCACACGAACATATTACAGTAACCACGATCAATAGTAAATCGTAAATCCCAAATCTGAAGGATCAGTACGTTCTTTTGTAGAGCGGTTGACCAACTGACGGCATAAATTTCTGCAGAGCTAGGCGCAGGCCCATTATGATTACTTTAGTTTGTTGCTCTTTTTTTCAACACCTGATTTATTCCTTTCACTTCCATCAATGTAACACGCGTTTCACTTCAAGTAAATGATATTTTCTGACATTTATATGCATTGTATTGCAGACAACAGTTTTTGCATCTAACCAACTCAACTGAACACAGTCCTTCTTGAGAAACTAGTAATTGCTCTGCTAATCAATAAATCTTTCACCTTTTATGGTACCCGATGGTCCATTACCTTATTCAGATGAGCTAACCGCTTGTGCCCATACTGAGCCAGATAATCCAGTCCACTTCTTCTTCACCACTAGGTTTCCCAAGCGGTATCTTCCCTCCCACTTTGTTGGTGTCTCCACCTTGCCGTGGTAGAGGGGCTTGTGAGTTCCAGTGACCCTGTGAGCTAAGCTGGCGGTAGCATTGCTACCAGTAAAGTCTCCCAAGCCGGACAGATCAAGAGGGTAGGAACCAGACGAAGAGAGATGCCTAGGAGATGGGAAATCCAATAAAACCTCCCCTGATGCCGGAAGCAGCCACATCAGTAGCGACTTGAAGCACAGAGCAAATGATGCTCGAGATGGTTCATGATCGTGTAGCAACAGGCGTGACCAGAGTGGTCTGAACGGCTGCTGTGCTGCGATATGGAAAGCAAATTGAAAAACTACTACATTATTACTTTTCCTGGATAGTCTCTTCCAGAAACAGAGACAAATGCGAGATGCTTCCTCTGGAGACAAAACAATCCGGAGGTAAACTACTCCCCCATTCGGATCTCCGGGGGGGGGGGGGGTGTTTCTAGGGGAGACACCACTCGGTAAGAGTTACAGCGAGGAATACAGACAAAAGCAGAAGACGCAGAACGAAAATCACACCTTCAAGATAGGCACTTGGAAAGTAAGAACCTTGAATCAAGGAGGAACACTCGAAAATTTGAAGAAGGAGATGCAGAAGAACGCAGTGTCTGTGCTAGGTGTTAGTGAAATATGGTGAAAGGGTGGAGGTGAAATAAGAAGTTGTGATTATACAGTGTATTATACCGGGGGTGACAGGGATGAAAGAGGCGTAACAATAGTAGTACAACAAAGTGTAATGAAAAGTGTTGTTAAGAAGAGTGTGTATAGTGACAGAATCATTGCTGTTACGTTGAAGGCAGAACCGGTATTTTGATAGTGCATCTGTACATGCCAACATCGGAGTATGAAGATGACGAAGTGGAAGAGCTGTATGATATAATTGAAGAAATTCTTGGTAAGGATGGAAAGGGCGCGACAAATACGATTATAATGGGAGATCGGAACAGTGTGGTTGGAAATAAAGGACATTACAACACTGTTGGACCATATGGACTGGGAAGGAGGAATCAGAGAGGTCAAATGCTTATTGACTTCTGTGAAAGAAATGGACTTGTTGTAACAAACACATGGTTCAAAAAACCTAAAAGAAGATTATACACGTGGAAATCAACAGGGCATAGGCATCGACATCAATTGGACTAGTGAAACAGCGATTCATGAACAGTGTGAAGGATGTGCAGACAATGCCTGGAGCAGATATTGACTCTGACCACAATTTACTGGTTGCAACGATCTGCACCAGATTAAAGAAAATCATAAGGTTCCACAAGAAAAAACCAAGATGGGATTTGGAGAAGCTATATGCTCAAAGACAGGAAGTACACGATAGTCTAGAAGAAAACCTTGGTGCAATCAAATGTGAAAGTGGGAATGTGGAAGTGCAGTGGAACAATATCAAGAAATGTGTGTTAGATACTATGAGTGATTTAGTTGGAAAAGTCGAGAGGAGAGCAAGAAAGCCATGGATTACACAGGAGATGATCAGTAAAATGGATGAACGAAGGAAATGGAAGAATGTCAACAATGAAGAAAGATGGAAGAATTACAGAAGACTGAGGAACGAATAGAAAAGAGCATGATAACAAATGATGCAAGGTGTACACGTGAAATTAAATTCAGAATTGCTATGGCAAAAGCAGCATTCAACATGAAGAATCTTTTCACCAGCAAACTGGACTTAAATTGAAGGAAGAAACTAGTAAAGTGCTACATTTGGAGCATTGGTTTGTATGGTGTTGAAACGTGGACACTTCGGAAAATAAATCAGACTCATCTGGAAAGTTTTGAAATGTGGTGCTGGAGAAAAATGGAGAAGATCAGTTCGACCGATCGTGTGAGAAATGAAGAAGTATTACACAGAGTCAAGGAGGAGAGGAATATTCTACATGAAATAAAAAGAAGAAAGGCTAACTGGATTGGTCACATCTTGCGCAGAAACTGCCTTCTGAAAAACGTGATTGAAGGAAAGTTAGAAGGAAGGAGAGAAATGATGAGAAGACGAGGGAGAAGACGTAAGCAGCTACTGGATGACCTTAAGGAAAAGAGAAGATACTGGAAATTGAAAGAGGAAGCACTAGATCGCACTCAATGGAGAACTCGCTTTGGAAGAGGCAACGGTCGTTTCGTAAGACAGACTACAGAATGAATGACCTTCCCTCAGATTTCTCGAACAAACTCTGTATAACTCTCCTTCAGGGTGCCATATGCGCCGCCCATCCCATTCTTCTTCCCATAATCACACGAAAAATATTTTCCTATATTTTAGTCTTTATATTTTTAGATAGGAAAGGAAACCGAATTCTAGCAGACATTCCCTATAGTTTCGCCGCTCTTAACATGTTCAAACATGCAATTATGTTCTTGGAATTTTTCTCAAATATTCAAACTTTGCAGCAATTTTAAGGGATTTATTATCCTATATTTATGCTGTAACATTGTCCTGAATTCTGTTCACGATTCAATAATATGTACGTAGTTTTCTCACCATTTAATTGTAGACTAACCTCATTACCATCAACTAATAAAGCTCCTGTGGTTTTCTTTATAGTATGTATGTTTTGTCCAATATATTAACGTCATCAGCATAGACCAAAAGCTGATGTGACCCACTCAATTTCAAACACTCTTGGTATGCTTGAACATTCATAATAGGATATTCTAAAGAAAAGTTGAAAAGTAAATCCAATAATTATAACATTTCCGTATTTCACGCCATTCTGAATAGGAAATATATATCAGACAAACGTTTGTGAGCCTGGATAGCATAATTGATATAGCGACTAGGTTACACAATGGATGACCGAGGCAGGGGCAAGAGATTTTCACTTCTCGCAATTGTCCAGAAAGACTCTGGGCCCATACACTCTCCTATTCACTTGGTACAGGTTTTTTTTTTTCACGGAAAAAGCGACAGGGTCGTGAAGTTGAAACTCAACCCAGTCTAGTGCTAAGGTTAAATGTGAGCAGAGCTGTAGGCCACCATGATATGGACAGGGACAATTTACCTTACCTTTATCAATCAAGCCCGGACTTTAGTCAGTAAAGATAAAACCTGTTTCGGACTTTGGTGGCCACACAACTATTTGCTTCTTTATCTTTAAGCTTCGTAAGCCTTCCACTAAGGAATCTAAATATAGTGCACTGCCATTGTCCTCTCAGCTCATAACGTACTTCAATATATCCGAAGTAACGTGTCCACAGCAAGTCATTTGCAAGAAAAATAGTGTAATTACTACGAAATTGAAGTGTAAACGCTCCTGTTTGTTCTGTTAACAGCAAGCGTGACTGATATCTTGTTTGCGGTCGAGAAGTAACGGACCTATTCAGTTACGTCATTTTTTTCCTACATCCCGGCAAGGGCAAGAGATTTCTTTTCCCCTGTCTGTCGCCCACCCAGCCTCGTATTCAAAGGATACAGACCGTTCATTCCCCCGAAGGAAAAGCAGAGGGGGCATGAAACCAACCATTCTCTTCCACCAAGTGCCAAGGTTAAAAATGCGTGGAGCTGTACCTCCAGTGTCCCATACTCATTCATGATATGGTGTTCAATTAACACTTTGAAGGCAATAAAATACTTCATTTTCTGATGTTCCCGATTTCTAAAAGAGGATCACTGTTGTTGGAAGTTCTCCAGGATTTGCCTGCTTTTTCTTTTACTAAGGGTAACTTTGAAGCTGAAGATGGGTATGAAACAATAGTGCAATGATACCGAAAGAGGAGAAACTGAAGTATCGGAAAAGAACCTGTTCCAATTTGATTTCTACCTTACAGAAAATACAGCCCTTCTCCATTCAAAAGACCAACTACTTAATAATATTCAGAGCAGTAATCGCTGATTATATGAGAATCATTCGAAACAAACAAAAGCACTCTTTGGGAACAATTGCTGGGCTTTCACACAAAGTTACAGCAGTTGGTACCACTAGGCTTCATTGTTTAAGCAAAGGAACATCTTTATTTTTGTTTTTACATTACCCCCCCCCCCCCTCTCCCCTCTGGTTCCAATTATTCGTTCAACCTGAAAATTTCATTCTTCGACTGGAAGATTCAGTATTACATGCAGCCCGAAAATTAGAAGCTTGTTGATTGGTTGGCTGTTTCGTTCGTTCTTTCTTTCATACTTTCGTTAAAATATCTGATTTTTTCTCATGCTTCTTTATTCAGTCAACATAAAGTGACTGTTTTTTGTTTAATTCCGGTTAAGCAGAGTGCCATGATGCATAGTCTGTGCATTACGCCATCGATACGGACGCTCAGTCATTGGCGCACTTATACTTTCCCCCCTCCCTTTCCATTTCCGACGCTCCGTTGATTACCTGTTTACTAACGAACCACACTCAGTAATTGGAACCGTAGCCCGACGATTGTTGAAATTCGGTTTTGATCTTTGATTTGAAATTATATTTTGGACGAGGGACGGCCGTGTTACCTGAGTCTTTGTCTGTTGCTGCGGTCAAGGAGTTATTGTTTTACATGTAGGCTAGTTCTTTATTAGCGACCGGAACATTATGCAAGTGTTTTGTGTTCCTTTCTTTCACTGGGTATGGATGTTTGAATGTGTTCTTGTGTAATAAATGGTAAGAGTGGTAATTGCTACAGGTACTGAAGCTCGCATCATTAATAAATAAAAGAATTTAAAGAAGAAAGTATTAAAATGCAATGCTACTTTGGCCTATATTTTAATAAGCAATGTTTAAATGATGGACTATGCGTGCCCCATTTGCGGGTCCGATGCCTGCAGCCACCTCAGAAAGCTGCAGGTTATTCAATCCAATTGTCTTCGCAAGCTAGTGGTGCACCTTGGTACATGCGTAACGTGCAAATTCACGAGGAATTGGAAGTTCCTTTCTTTGCTGAACACATCAGAGCCCTAACCGAGAGTTACGACTCAAAGTTAGCTGGTGTGGGGAACCCCTGATTTCAGGAACTCGGCAGATATTTACGCTGACCGAGGGCTGACCCAAGTCGCCTAGCGCAAGCTACGGGGACAGGTCAGTAGATATGTTGAAGCCCAATAGTGGCCAAACCGACACCGAATCGTGCCTAGCACCTACAACTGGGCGCCTTTCGCATACCCTGACTGAGGTTTTCCGTGTTTTTCCTCAGCTGTAAGGTGAATGCCAGGGTATAACAAAATGTCGGGGCACGGCACGCACTCCCCCCCCCCCGGTAGGGCTAAATTACTCGTTTGTAAATTTTACATGCCGCGCGAATTTAATTGTAAAAATGCCACTCTGGGTTCAAATCCCAGGGAGCCATCCAACCAAAGTATTCCCCCCACTTAGACTATACTCGTATGCTCTTAGATCTGTATTCTTCGGTGTGCCAGGTCCCGACCTTATCGAGACCATAAATCGTTAGCGTAAGCAAATCCTCAGTTATCGATAAAGTGTCTGTTATCGAGCCCAGCAATGTGGTCAAACGCAGGAATGGCTAAACAGAACAAGGGACGTCGACTTGCACTCCGCGCAAGTCTCCGCCCTTAGTTAGCGCTTTGGTTGGTTGGTTGGGCCAACGGCAAGACTCGCTTGATTCTCTCCACCGACGCTCATACAAGAAGCGGCAGACACAGCCGGTGGGACCGCGCCACTATGCGCTCCTGTCGCACACCTCGCGGTGGACTTCTCTGCCGGCAACCAGCGGTCATCACTCCTCACTCGCTGTACTGACGTGTAGCTTACGCACGGCAACTGCTAGTCAACTCACGGGACATCATCGGCACACCGCCGTCCGCACACAACCGGGAAGCAGAGCACGGTACACTTGCCGCAAAACCGCATGAGTAAGGACAGCACGGTACACAAGCCGCAGCAACCTCTCCACTTCTCGCAGCAGCATCCAGGAAGGTGAGCACAGTACACACGCCGCAACAATCTCTCCGCTTCCCGCAGCAGCACCGTATAAGGAAGGAGAGCACGGGACACACTCCGCAGCAGCCTCTCTGCTTCCCGAAACAGCATCCAGGAAGGAGAGCACGGTACACACGCCGCAACAATCTCTTCGTTTCCCGCAGCAGCATCCAGGAAGGAGAGCACGGTACACACGCCGCAACAATCTCTCCTCTTCCCGCAGCGGCTTCAGGAAAGAGAGCACGGGACGCACTCCGGAGCAACCTCTTCGCTTCCCAGAGCAGCTTCCAGGAAGGAGGGCACGGTACACACGCCGCAGCAACCTCTCCGCTTCCCGCAGTAGCATCAGGAAGGAGAGCACGGGACGCACTCGGCAGCAGCCTCACCGCTTTCCGCAACAGCAAGTAGCAAACTAACTACAAAATATACATCACATATCGAGATCCTGTATACTTGACCAAAGATTTAATAAAAAGCAGGTGGATTATCATACCACCACAACAGGATTTCTCTTACACATAAAAGCTTATGTTTTAAGCTATGTGTTTGAGGAATGTGCTTATAAATTTAAAATGTGGTCACAAAACTTTCACATGAAAACTCCATTTTAAATATTGTTGTATCTGAATCAGTGTAAACCAATTACATACACAAAAGTTTCAGATTACAACTCTATAATGTATTACCATCACTTCAATTTTGACATTTAAGTTTTAATGCAATCACTCTATCACTGTCTGGTTGAACAAATAAGATAAAATCTGGGCATAAGTAAACTTAATAGAAATCTAAATCTTAGAGACCCTGATCCAATATTAGTATTTAAATCACAGTATGCATATAATTTTGATATTACCCCAGATTTCCACATGTTTCGATTTTAACATGGACTCCATTGGTGCAGACAACTTTAATTCTACATTTTTTTACAGGAGAAATTTTTTTTCTCTGTTTTAGGAAAGAAACTATGCAGGAAAAGTAATAATGTGGTAGTTTTTTCCATTTGCTTTCCACATTGCAGTACAACAGCCATTCAAACCACTCTGGTCACGCTGATAGGTTCATTGCTCTTAAATTAAAGGCAGAACCAGTAAGTCTATTGTTACTGCAGGTGTACCTGCCAACATGGGAGTATGGAGGAATTGTACAATATAATTGAAGAAATTCTGGAAGAGGATGGAAAAGGTGAGACGAAACCATCACTACATCAACTACCACTCACACAAGAAAATATACGGCATGAAATGGATACCATATTCCAAATAGCAAAAAAGAATGAATACCCACTGGTGATTATAAACCAATTAAATGAAAAAATCATGAATAAGAAACAAAACACAACTGAGGACACTATACAGTCCTAACAATACAATAAATGGATACCATAGCCCCTTAATAAGAAAAGTAACAAACATTTTCAGAAATACCAACTTACGTATTACGTTCCGTGTAAACAACACAATCTTTAACCACTTTTTTATTATTTTTTATTTTTTTGCTCAACAGCCTTATATGGGCCTGGGCCTATTCGTTTCGTCGAGGTTTCATGGTCACACACATTTTGAGACACACCACAGTCGGTAGGACTCCTCTGGACGAGGGACCAGCTCGTCGCAGAGACCTCTACCTGACAACACACAACACTCACAAGAGACAGACATCCATGCCCCTGGTGGGATTCGAACCCACGATCCTAGTAAGCGAGCGGCCGAAGACCCACGCCTTAGACCGCACTGCCACTGAGATTGGCTCTTTAATCATCTAAGAAATCAAAAAATAAACATTGACAGATATGAAAATACTGGAAGCTATAGCATCAAGTGTAATACTTGTGAAAAGAGATATGTTGGCCAGACTAGACTAAAACTAAAGGCAAGAATTTTAGAACACCAAAGATATATAAAAACTAATAATCCAAAATCTGCATATGCCCTACGTATTGTGAACAATAGACATGAATACAGAACCCTGCCTTCCACAGTGGAACTCTTAAAATCATGTAAGAAGGGATGGCATATGAATGCCTTAGAAAATTATTACATACAATGGTACCAAAATAAAAATTCCTTAATACAAGAAGAAGATGTAGGAGAAATGAACCCCCTATTCCCACTCGTTTCTGCAACCAGTCACAATACGCATGCACCAAGCAACACCCCAAACCCCTAACACACAACCACAACATAACCAGGCAGTACACAATACACCACAGGACGGTCAACAACATAGCATAAGGTATGTTAAACTACTGTTCCGCTTATCTGAGTTAATTGCTATATATCCATAACAGCAACTTATTTACATTTATATTCTTACAGGACAGGATCAAATATTGATCGAACAACTAATATACAAAGCCAGTTGTCGAAAACAATTTTAATAACTTTTAGTATTTTAGACTACAACTATCTTCAAATCAAAATCTTAATGATTCATTTCTAATAACAACAAAGAAGATAAACTAACCACTACAGACAAGAAGATAAGTGAGGTTCAGTGATAGTGAATTACAAAATTCATAAGTTGTGAAAGTGAATTGGATTCATTGATGATTGTGAACTCTCGACGGCACCCCTGGTGATGGCACAGGAAGTTCCGAAACATATGTAGAAACAGAAAACACTAAAACAGTGTAGTGCACTTTTTGGAATGAAATAATTAATTAATTACTGAAATGCACAATATATATAATATAAAAAAATTAGAGTCCGAGTCTCACTCCCATAAAAACAACATACAAAATCATAGTTCTGTGTATTTTAAATTTTATGTTACTAGAGAGCCAAGAGAGAGACAAAGGATTCTGGACTGAATGGTAGCAGGCATTCCCTGAACTTAATCCACTTCTAATTTCCACATGTATACAATTTTGAGTTGTTAGTGTTGTTCCCAATATTCCAACTTTGCCACATTTTTAAAGGTTTTATCAACTGACTTTACATTGAAATTTTGGCCTACATTCGGTTGAAAAGACATGAATATATGCTTAGGTGTTTTCAGAATATACTACTAGATCAACCATCTTACTAGTGACTAACAAAGCTTCTGCATTTTTATGGTATTCATGTTTTTGCCCAACAAATCAACATTAACATCAGCGTAGAACAAAAATTGTTGTGTCTCTTTCAATTTCAATTCCTACAAGTTAGCTTGTATCTTCCTAATGACATATTCTAAAGCCAAGTTGAAAAGGGATGGCAACCAAACATCTCTATGCTTCAGACTGTTGTGAACAGGAATAGTATCCAAAAGATATTTGATAGTTGTGGACCTCTTACCTGGTCATGTTGCAAAGCAAATATAAAGTTGTCCCAGCACATCCACGAAGGGATATGTGAGTGTGGAGGTACAGTTCTACATATTTTTAACTTCAGCATCAGATGGGGTGAGTGGCCAGCTTCATGTTATACCTGCAGGGAGAAAGCTCCCAGTATGCTTGAACAGAAAGGTGGGTCAGACTCAGAGTCAGTCTGGACGCTTTGGAGAAGAGGAAAGTTTCTTACTTCTGCTGGGAATTGAACCACAATACCTCAGTTGGTCAGCCCATAGTCTAGTCACTGTAGCAACCATACTCACATACAAAAATAAAATAAAATCCTCTTGTAAAATTTAATTGAACATGAAGTCTGTGAAGGAGTAAAAAATATGTAAGATAAATATATATTAATAAGAATTAGTTTTATTGTTCAGCACATAAAGGCTCATTAACACTGAAGAATACATTCATTTCAGTGAGGACAGAAAAAGTGACGAAGATAATGTACATGATGAGACATGTGAACCCAAAGCGTTTTCCAAGCTGGAATCTGAAGATGGCCAGGACAGAAAGAAGCAGCAAGACGCAGGAGAGTAGAGAAATACAACTGTAGATGACTCCTTCTGATATAATATCAACAGAGCTACTGCTTGTATCTCCAGTCTGGATGATTTTTACAATGCATTTAATAAACCAAGGCATGCCCAAACAGAGAAGAATGTCCAGAGTGCTGGCTCCAACAGAGTTACTGAGACCCATGGCTCCAACACCTGCAATATGGAAGAAATTAACACATGGTCATTAAAGTTTATAAATCAGAAATGGAATGCAAATGAATTGAAGGAAAACTATTAGTAAGATACAATTCTTTTAGATAATGACTGAATAAAAATTAGGTATATGACTTATTCACAAAGGTATAAACCTGAAATGGCAAGACAGGTTTTAAAAAATTAAAATTCAAACATACAGAATTTGTAGATTTTGTACTTTGATATAATATTTTCCCCTTAATACACATTTGAAACAGACAAAATATGGTAGATGTGGACATAAAGTGAGAGAGAAAAATATCGTAATGGGACATGAACATAATGTGAGAGAGATGAAATATGGTGGTTAATTGTAGACATAATGTGACAGAGCCAGAACATGGTCCTGAGGTGTGGACGTAATGTGAGAGAGCCAGAACATTGTACTGAGTTGTGGATGTAATGTGAGAGAGCCAGAACATTGTACTGAGGTGTGGATGTAATGTGAGAGAGCCAGAACATGGGACTAAGGTGTGGACATAATGTGAGAGAGCCAGAACATGGCACTGAGGTGTGGACATAATGTGAGAGAGCCAGAACATGGTACTGAGGGGTGGACATAATGTGAGAGAGCCAGAACATGGTACTGAGGTGTGGACATAGTGTGAGTTAGAGAAAAATACTGTAGTGATATGTGGTATAATGGAGGAAAAAAGATGGTAGTGTGATGTAGGCACAGTGTGAGAAAGACACAAAATGATAGAGAAATGTGGACATAACATGACAAAAATGAAAGTTGGTAGTAAGATGTGGACATAATGTAACAAACAAAAAATGCACTCATAGCAGTTAAATGTGGACATAATTTTGCAGATAAAATATATGGTACTGAGATGTGGGCATAATGTAAAAGAGACAAAACATGCTACTGAGATGTGGACATAACATTACAGTGGCAAAATACCACAATAATATGTGAATATAATGTGACAAACAAAATAAAGCAGCAAGATGTGGACATAACATTACAGAGAAAATGTATAGTATTGAGATGTGGACAAAATGTGAGAGAGACAGAACATGCTACTGAGATGTGGACATAACATAATAGAGGCAAAATATGGCAGTGATATATGGACATAACATTACACAGTAAACATATGGTACTCAGTGTGGATATAATGTGAGAGACAAAAATACAGCAGCAAGACGACTGCTACAGATAAATTACTGTTCAGATGATTATCTGACCCTGCTGCACAGAGAAGGAAGGAAGCTCAGAAACAATAATCATTTCTTTAAAAAAATATACTTTCATTTACAAATTTACATTACGTTAAATATAGCTTTTGTTTGTGAGATATCTTTATTTTATGCCTTAATTATTTTCTTCATAATTTAATACTAAATGCAGTCATATCAATTTGATATTTACCCTCATCCTTTTCTTTATGTATGACATCCCATTGTAAGAGGCCCATATGAGCAACAGTGAGAAAGTACAGATGGTCAATCACAACTGTGTTTATATTATTTTGTTCTTGTAAGAATAAAATAATATAAACACAGTTGTAACCGACGATCTGTACTTCCTCACTGTTGCTCATTTTTTTCATTAATCTTCCACATTATCTGGTATTTCTGATTATCTGACTGCCCTTCAGTCCCATTTAAGTCAGATAATCAGGGCTCTCCTGTATAAGCATATAGTAAATATCTGTTTACAGTTATAGCAAAAATAATTAAACAACAGTACTATCATCATTTTTACATACATATTTTATAATAACTGAGAATTTTTTAATGGGGCATATTCTTGTGCATTACTCACCCTTTCGTGCCATGATAATGGCAGAAAATGCCTCAGGTAAGCTTCCACCTGCTGCAAGCAGAGTGAGCCCCATGACAGAATCAGGAACTCCAAAAGTATCGCCTACAGAATACGAGATTAGTAATTAGCCAAATGATTTTCAGGTCTCTGTCACTCTAGTTTATTATTGATGAATGTTATTATGGCTTTTAAATGGAAGGCCTCTTCCACAGTAATGCACTCTGTAGTGCAGGCTGGAAGTTACTTTATCATTCAGGGACTATCTGAGGTTGTTTTATGGGGATAGTTTTGTATTTCAAATGCATTTAAATAGGTATTAGTTACTCTCTCTGACTCAACACAGGCCTTGTAACAACATTTATATGAAATAACATTATTAATCATCTAAGAATGGACTCTCAGTATGTGTAATTTGTGTATAAAATACTTGTTGCTTGTCATAACATGTGATGAATATTTGGCCTCATTTAATAGTGACCACATTCATCCCTTTTTTCCAGAACTGTTTTTGTTTAACCCTTTGCACCTAACATCAGGTAGAACCATCACACAATGCAATGCTCAAAATGTCAATGACAGGTATAGCCAACAGCGTATTGTGGCCTGTATTATGCAACCCACATTTAAAATCTGGTCTGCTGCACATCACATCAGGTACTTAATTCTGCTTAAGAAACATATATGAAATGGCCATACACATCAAAAAAGAGAATTCTCAAGTCAATACATTCGTCAGTAGTTCTTTAAAAGTTACAGTTAATTCAGACACGAAAATTTGATCCCTGCATCATTTTGGAGCATAAATTTAGGGTTCACGTTTACAACTTGTGCATGTACAAGACCAGTCTGCCATTCATTTCCTAAAACTTTAAAATATGTAACAATTTTAAGGAAATTTTAATGCTTACGCCATGCACATCCTTAATAACAAACATGAATATGGTCCAATACAGTCTACAATGGCACTAATAAAAAACCTGCAGAAAAGGATGGCATATAAACATTTTAGAAAACTTCTATATACAACAATATTTTCAAAATGGAACAATGATCAAGGAACAGCAACCAGGGGAGGAAAACATCTTATTTTAGATCATAAAACCCACTACACAACACACGCATGTGCATAACTCTACGCCAACAAACACGACCTAGGCACAGAGAAAAATCAATACCAGTCACCACACAACCACCGGACAGAGCAGACAAGGCGTAACATGTAACAACATAATACAGGTATATTCTTCATAAAATCAATACTCCCCTATAAATACTACTTGAATTGGAATTGGGTAATATGATACTAATTATAACTAATATCTCTACAGAAACCTACTGCATCACCGCGATACTGAAGTGATACAAACCAGTCTGCCATTAATTTACTAAAACTTTAAAATATGTAACACTTTTAACGAAATTTTAATATCTTAATGTACATATACTTTAAGAGCTCAAAGTGGAACTTTTGGAAACCACAGAGTAATATTTTATTGGTTTACTCACATGGATGTAACAACTTGTACTTGGTCTATGCTATATTTCTATGAACCCTGAGGATGGCTAAAAATAAGCCGAAATACGTATAGGAGTAAATGACACTATTGTAATATTATGCATAAGTTGGTAAAATAAATCTTCAAATGCACTACTTAATTCAGTAGTTAAGTGGTCGAGATGGGTGTTCCAAGATAAAGTATTTTATATGGTTATGCCTAGGAATTTAGTATGATAGATATTAGTAATTAAATTGTTGTGGTATCGTATTTGAATACCAGAAAGGGATGCATTTCTGGTTTTAAAGTGAATGAAATGAGTTTTTTTTAGGTTCAATGATAATAAATTACTGTTAAACCATCTGAGTAATTGTTTAAAGGACTCAATTACACTTTTTTCAAGATCTTCTGGTCTAGGGACTGTTATAAGTACACTGGTATCATCAGCAAAGAGAATGGGTATAGAATTATTGACGAAAGTACTCGGTTGATCGTTGATATAAATTAAAAAAAGTAAGGGTCCAAGGATGGATCCCTGAAGGACACCCTTAGAATTTACACCCCAATTGGAATATGTATTCTGGTTTGAGATTTTAGAGTTAATTATAACACGCTGATACCTTCCTGTTAAATATGATTGCATTAAAGAGTACATGGAGCTATTAATCCCAAAAATTTCAGTTTAGATATTAGTATGACATGATCAACACAGTCAAAAGCCTTCTCGAGATCACAAAACATTCCACCAATTGTGAATTTCTTGTTTAGGACATTTAAAATTTCATTTAATCATTTAAAAATTGCATTATCAGTGGAAGAGTTGGGTTTGAAACCGAATTGGTCCTTGGATAAAATATTATTAGTAAAATGATGCATTAGTCTCACAAATATTAGTTTTTCGAAGATTTTGGAGAAGGAAGGTAATATAGAAATAGGTCTGTAAATGAACCATTATATTCTTATCAACAGTTTTATATATTGGTTTATATTTGAATATTTCATATTTTCTGGAAAATTTCCTGTTGACAATGACTGATTAAATATCTTTGTCAAAGCTTCCAACACGTTTATCTTCTTTTTCGTACCTTTGCCTGCATCCATTAAGCAAACAGCTTTTTGCACGAGGCGTTTTCTATAAAGCTGCTTATAACACTTTATTACCCCTAAATCAAGGGGCTGGAGCACACTTGTACAATTTGCCGGATACCGTATGACTTACATTTCTTAGAAACGATGTATCCTTTAGATGTGAGGCACAATTGTCGACAAAGAGGAGAATGTTCCTGTTTTGCGCACCCATACTTGCGTCTAACTCGCGTGGTATTTGGCGGGTAATTTTTTTATATTCTTGAAACATCGCGGTTTCGGAGATTTTCCGATAACAATCGGCTGTTGTTTGTCACTTCCATCACTGTTAACACTAAGTGTTTGGTTTAACACGCAGCAAGCAATCCAGGCGGCACTAAGACAGCAATACATGCGTGCGCAGCGCATTGAAGCATCGTTTCAAATTAAAAAAAAAACTATCCATGTGGAAAAATGTTGCGTCAGAAGCGTGATATTTCAACGATCGGCGCGATAAAGCGATATTTCGAAGACGGAGGAGGGAAAAAATAGTTTTATTTATATGGGGCTAGTTCTTGGACCAAATATGGCAGACAATATATGCGGGAAAACGAAGGTAACGGGAACGATGCAACGAGGTTCCACTGTATTTTCACAGCCAATTGATAGACCAAGTAACCTGCACATCAATTATAATAGTATTCTGCTATGTAATATTTATAAATATGGATAAAATGATCTTAACATGTGTAAAATAACCGATGCTCTGTATCACTGATCACGTGTGAACGCCTTTAACTGTTTCAATTGCATTTTTAGGAGACAAGCTGAAGACATAATATGACCATACTACCATAATATATATTTAGAAGAATTCCTTACACCTTTACCTACGGCAACTTTGAGGCTTACTAAAATAAGACCAGATCCATCATATACAAACCTATAACTGTCATCATCCAGGCATTGAGGTATGATGCTGTACCTATCCATACAATGCACATAATGAATGTGAGGGGATATAATTTACGAAAGTGATTTTTGCGACAGTCTGGAATACTGATGAAAACCAAGAACGACACTGGCCATGAAAATACCGTCCATACTTGCTCCAGTAGTCCCCCTACTGGTGGGCACACCAGGCGACCTGCTGGACAAAAGGTGCTTTAGTACCAGCCTCACAGAAATGTTGGTATGTTCCTGTTTGCAACAAAACCTATGAACTTACCCTTTCGTTTCCTTTCAGGTGATTTTACTGTGTCATCTGAAGTATCCTTGTTACTAACAGTGAAATCACCATGCAGATACCAGCGGTATATTCCAGGACCAACACTTGAATAAACCTCTGATGAAGCACTCTCTGAAAATATACAAATAATATTGTTGTAGTAGTAGTATAGTAGTAGTAGTAGTAGTTGTTGTAGTAGTAGTAGCAGCAGCACTTTTGCTAGCAGAAGTGGTAATAAACCGCAGTGAGAAAATAAACTTCCTAATTTAGGACCATTTTCGTTCAATATATATTCAAAAAATTCCGTATTCATGGACTGCAAAGCTGCATTACAGTCACCATAAAGCCTCATCATTTGACCTTATTTTTTGCTACTATAATCCAGATTCACATCAGCCCCAGAGCCATTCTGATGTAGTACAGAAGAGAAACATTCCCGTACATCTGTTGGAATTTGAATCTTGATTCTCCAGCCAATAACCATTTACCTACTTACTAACCTATTATGGCCCTACAGCACATTTGTCCAAGACGTTTTTACCTATCTACCAAAGCACATGTTTTTATATTATTGAACTTCAAAAACCATTTTTAGGTGCATTTGCAAAGTTGCAAAAAGCGACTGTTAGCTTTGTCACATCCACCCATCTGTCAATCCACATGGAAAAACTCAGCTACTAGTATAATACCTCTATGAATTTTCGTGAAATTGTAATTTGGGTGGGGGTGGGGGGTACTAAAATCTGTCCAGAAAATTCAAGTTTGGTTAAAATCAGACAAAAATAACAGGAATTTTACACTAAGACCTATGTACATTTATTTATGATTACTTTGGTTTCAGTTCAGTTTTTTTGCATTCCAATAAGATCCATATACAGGATAACAATCCATTGGATACAGAAACTGTCATAATAGATACAAAGGAACAGATAAGAAATCGTAGAATTAAGATGTATATATACAAATAGGTACAAATCAGAATACACAAACAACACACAATTAACGTTTCTTTGAGTTTCAGTCATACAGCACACACATGATCCGACCGAGAGCACGAAACCTCGGATACAAACATACGTACGATCAACCAATATGTACACAGCAAGACACAAAGTATACATAAATGCAAATCATAACAATAAATGGAATAGTAAAAGGAGTCATAGGACAATATAACAAACAGCTACACCACAATGATATAAAGATAAATTTGTCTATTATAATACTCTTCAAGTGAATAAAAGGAGTGTAAACATAGAAAGTGTTTTAGAGCAGTTTGGAATTTCACAGGACTATCGGAGATATCTTTAATGTCTGTTGAAAGACCATGAAGAACTTTGATACCAGAGTAATAGACACCCTTCTGATACATGGTCAAATTCGCCTGAAGCAGATGTAAATTTTTAGTTTGTCTTGTAAATGTACCATGATGTTCCATATTTGTCATGAAGAGATCTTTGTTATTTATTACAAACATCAATAAAGAATAGATGTATTGTGATATGAGGGGTAATATATTTAATTGCTTAAATAGACCTCTACAAGATTCCCTATTCCCACATCCCACAATAATCCTAAGCACCTTTTTCTGCATTTTAAAAATTGTAATGTTATGGTGAGAATTTCACCCAAAAATTATTCCTAAACTCATAATTGAATGAAAAAAGGAATAATAATTCATTCTCAAAATAGAGACAGACATATAGGATTTGACATTTCTAATTAAGTAACAGACAGAGTTTAGTTTACTTGTAAGTAGTTCAATATGCTTAGACCAATAAAACATACAGTCAATGGTCACACCAAGAAAGTTCGTATGAGATGTAGTAGGAATAACATTATTGCCATAGTCAAATTTAGGCTCAATAAATTTATTCAATTTAGTGGTAAAATAAGTCTTACTAAAATTTAGGGAGAGAAAATTAGCAGTAAACCACTCATTTAAGGTTTTAAAAGCGGTATTGATATTATTGGTAAAATCACTAAAATTAGAATGAGACAATAAAATACTAGTGTAATCAGCATATAAAACAGGTACTGAAATATCTTCAATGTTCTTGGGTAAATCATTTATGTATAATAAAAAAAGCAAAGGACCCAAAACAGAGCCCTGCAGAACACCATGTTTTACTCTTGCCCATTTTGATATTGTGTTATCCAGATCATCTTCATTATAAAGAGAAATTCTTTGGTATCTGTTTTCCAGATATGATTAGTAAAGTTTAAGGTCTGTATTATTTATTTCATAGAATTTCAATTTATACAAAAGTATTTTATGATTAACACAATCAAAAGCCTTTTGGAGATCACAAAAGATACCACCGACTAAGGATTTATTATTCAAGGCATTGAGAATTTCAGTTGTTAATTTATAAGTGGCGTTATCTGTCTTCAAGTTAATCCTAAAACCATACTGAGCCTTGTTTAAAATATTGTATATAATTTTATGATTTGAAATTCTGGAATGCATTACCTTTTCAAAAATGTTTGAAGAGGAGGTTAGAATAGAAATCGGCCTGTAATTTGACATATCTTGTTTACTACCATTCTTATATAAGGGTTTTATTATTGCATACTTTAGTCTATCAGGGAAAACTCCTGTAGAAAGAGATCTATTATATATGTAAATTAGTGGAGAACTGATGAGAGAGGAGCATGATTTCAAAACAGTTGTAGAAATTTCATCATACCCAGAAGTATTAGAATATTAGATGAATATTGTCAAGAAGAGGGAATAGATAATATAAGTATAGAAGATGAGAAACCACAACAGAAAGATGGAGAAGACAAAAAGGAAGAAGAAGGCAGTAAAGGTGGAAATTTAAGTGATAATAGTTTTAAAAGAGGAATTATAACAAATAGTGACGAGATAATAAGGGTACACCAACATATTATAGAGGGAAAAGTCACCAGGAATCAACAAAAGGCAACAATAAAGAATATAGAAGTAGAGAAACCACAAGGAAGAAAGGACATAAGAGACCCAAACAAGGGAATTAGATGTTTAGAGGAAACTGGAGACCAAAACAACAACAAAAGTGAAAGTGAAAGTGAGGTGATTTTAACTAAGAACTCAGGCAAGGAAAAGGATCAAGAGGGTGGTAGTTCTGAAACAATAAACAGGCAAACAGAAACATCCCATTCTGAAGCTTCTCATCTTAGAATAACAGGCAGAGAAAGGAAAATCCCTGTGACAAGGACAAATGATTTTTTATGGTAGATGAAGGTCCATATAGTGTCAATCAAGCTACTGTGAATCCACGAAGCGGACCTGTAGATGACATTTTAAATAGTACATATAATAGTGCATATAATTATCAAAATAGAGCTTCATTAAGCAACATTTCTTTAAATATTTTTCATCAAAATCTTCAGAGCTTTAGGAATAAGAAGGTTATTTTAGAAGTTTTATTACATGATGAATTGGCTAACATAGATGTATTGGGATTAACCAAACATTGGTTAATGGCTGATGAAATAGGTTATTTCAATTTACCTGGATATTCATTAATTAGTTCATATTGTAGGAAAAATAAAAAAAAATTGTGGTTCCTGTATCTACGTGAAATCTAATATTGCGGTTAAGCCTATCACAAAGTTTGACTATTTGAATGTTGATGAGTACTTTGAAGCTAGTATAGTTAAACTTGAGAAATTTAAACTTATTATTATTTGTATTTACAAAAATCCAAATAGTAATATGAAGATCTTGCTAGATAATTTAGAGATTATTTTAGATCATTTTGAAAAGGCAAGTAATAAAATCATAATAATTGGTGATTTAAATATCAATTTTTTGAAAAATAATTGGGAAAAGAAACATATGGAATCCTTACTCAATATGTATGGCTTGAAAGCTGTGATAGATAGGCCTACTAGGATACAAAATGGAGTCAAATCAGCAATTGACCAAATTATTTTAAATACAAAAATTTGGAGCTTTAAAACTGAAATACTGGAAACAAATTTATCTGATCACTTTGGTCAAATACTTACATTATACAAAGATCAACTCGCTGAAATAAGCACTAAATTTAGAAAAAATATTGTCAAATATATGAGAGTAAATAATGACGAAAACATTCAATATCTAAATTTCTTACTTTCTAAGGAGGATTGGATGAATATATATCGACAACATGATGTTAATATAGCCTATAAAGAGTTCATACATATATTTACATACTATTTAGATATTTCAATACCGATTAAGAAAGTAAAAATGAATAAACAACAGAAAAAACCCTGGATTACATCTGGTATCCGCAAATCAAGTGAAAAACTAAAATTTCTAAATAGATTAATCAAAGGCAAAAATGTTTCAATAGATTTAAAGAACTATTATTATAATTATAAAAAACTTATTTAAAAGTACGTACTGCTGCTAAAAAAATGTATACTAATAAAAAAATAGCAGAATCAATTAATAAATCGAAAAGTATATGGGAGTTGATAAATGAGGAAACAGGTAAATTGAAAGCAAGTTATGAAACCATTAACATTAAAGAGAATGGGGAATTCATTTCTGATCCAACAAATGTGGCACAGTTATTTAATACATATTTCAGAGAGACAGCGGAGAAATTACAAAATAATTTTGAAAGTGAAGCAACACAACATAAAGTTAGTAAACTAAATCTTTCGACCTCAATATTTTTAGCACCTACTGATGATGAAGAAATAATATCTGTTATTAAGGAACTCAAAAACAAAAAATCCAGTGGATTAGATGGGATTTCTAGCTCTCTTATTAAAAAGTGTTATATACACTTGATTAAACCGTTAACCTTCATAATTAATTTAGCACTTAATACTGGTGAATTTCCAGAACTTCTTAAAATTGCTAAAGTAAGACCATTGTTAAAAGAAGGATCCAAGTACGAAGTAGAGAATTATAGACCTATTTCTATGATTTCAACTTTTTAAAAAATTCTAGAAAAAGTAGTATCAGATTGATAAAATTTTGGGAAAGGAATAATATTTTTATAGAATGTCAACATGGATTTCATACAGGTAGATCCACCAATACTGCCTTAAACAATCTTTTGGAGTGTGTTTACAAAATGCTAGACAAGGGGGAAGCTTGTGTAGGTTTGTTTTTGGATCTAACAAAAGCATTTTACATGGTAAATCATGATATATTATTACAGAAACTGCAATTTTATGGTATTAGAGGAGTTGCATATCAGTGGTTTGTTTCATATTTAACAAATAGGAAACAGCTAGTAGAAATTGAATACTTAAATACAGTATCTAATGTAATTCAATATAAGCGATCCGAAGAAAAAATAATTACATACGGGGTTCCACAGGGTTCCACATTGGGACCTTTGTTGTTTTTAATATTTATTAATGATTTAGATGAGAGTGTGGCAGATGTAAAAGGTATAAATTTGACTCTTTTTGCTGACGATACAAATATTTTGGTTAATGGAAATGACATGCAAGATTTAGCTTTTAACATAGATACATCTCTTAAGAGCATTTTTTCCTGGTTTGATAAGAATAGGATGCTGATTAACAACGAAAAATCTTTGGCAATAAGTTTCCATCATGAAACCAATAAAAATATTATACTTCAAGATATTATAATAAAAGACAAACAAATTACTTATGTATCAGAAACAAAGTTCCTGGGAGTATGGCTTGATAAAAATTTGACATGGGATCTTCATATAGATAAACTAGTATGCAAATTGAGTAAACTATGCTTTGCACTTAGGACATCTAGGAATTTGATAGATGACAATGTTGCTAGAATTATGTATTTTGCATACTTTTATCCAGTTTTGAAATATGGAATTTTATTTTGGGGTATCTCTAAGAATTATAAAAGGGTTTTTATCTTACAAAAGAGAGCAATAAGAATTCTAGCAAATATATCAAGAACTACTAGCTGTAAACCTTTATTTCGGGCACTGAAGATTATGACATTACCATGTATGTATATTTATGAAATTCTTGTGCAGTTTAGAATGTCTTTGAATAACTATAAAACAAACTCTATGATCCATTTACATGATACAAGACAAAAATTGGATTTGTTTATAACAGGTCATAATACTAAATTGTTCGAAAAAAGCACAACTTATAGTGGTATCCACATTTATAAAAGATTGGCAAAGGAAATTAAAAATACTGAAACTTTGACAAAATTTAAAAAGAAACTTAATGACTTTCTGATTGAAGAGTGTTTTTATTCAGTAGAAGAATTTCTTAACTACTGAAAGTGTTTGTATGGGTTGTTAAACACTTATATTTCTATAAGTATTATGTTTACACCATCATGAATGATATATCCCCTCATAACCACTTACGATGACTTATGGATGGCGTTGATGAATGAACGATAAATACATGTATTTTATTGTTTCAGTGGTAAGTTAGCATATCCTATAGTTTAAGGATTTTGAACTGTAATAAATGTGTTGGAATGTATGTGAAATATTATATGACTTGTCCAAATGTTACATTTGTAACAATATGGATGTGAATAAATTGAACTGAATTTAATTTTTTGATTCAAGAGACTTAATTATGCTTTCAATTTCTTTAGTAGTTGGGCGTTTATGTTCTATACTTGGAAAAGGTTCACCAAAATCTTGATTCATAAAATTAGTAAATGTATCAGTATCAATGTCATTTATGTTTATATGTTTTTGATTTACATGGCTACTGGTATTAATTTTCTCAGCAATAGTAATAATAAAATGCTCATTAAAGCATCAGCAATGATTTGTTGATTCTCAGTATAATTGCCATCCACATTTAGCAATTGTATTCCACTCTTCCAGTTTTTATTCCTTCCGGTTTCACTATTTACAATCCTCCATGCAGTTCTTACTTTATTGGCAGAAGTTAATATCCTATTATCATACTCCATTATCTTTGCCATTTTTATAACTTTAGATAATGTATGGCAATATTTATTATAATATGTTCTTAGGGAAAGGTTCTCAGTAGTTCTTATTTCCAAATATAATTCCCTCTTACGTCAGCAGGACCTTTTTATTCCAGGTGTAATCCAAGTATTATGACCTGCAGATCGGTTAACTTGAATGAAAAGGAAACTTGAATAATAATGTCTTAGGAATATATTTAAAAAGGAATTAAAAATTTCATTTACATTATTACCCTCAAATGCAGGTTCCCAATTTTCATAGCTCAATATAATTTGAAAATCAGTTAATGTATATTTATTTGTATTCCTTGTAAAATAAGTCTGTTGAACATTTTTCAATTTATGAGGCAAATTTATGATTAATAATTGAGCATCATGATCTGAGAGACCGTTCGTGATTGGGATCATATTGTAATTGTTCACCTGTGAAATTCCAATGAAAACATTATCAATTATGGTACAAGAACTAATTCCAATTCTGGTGGGAAAAGTAACCACAGTACTAAGATTAAAAGAGTGTGTAATATTGTCCATCTGATTCCTTTTGCTATTATCAGTAAGGTAATCTATGTTAAAATCTCCACATATGATAATGTTTAAGTTTTTGTTATATAATTTTTGTAGAATTATCTACCACTTCCATGGTTACCTTTGTTCCTAAGGTCACCAATATTTTTATGGATGCTGTGGTTACTTTGTTACCATAGTTGCCATTATTATTAACATTAACATTCATTGCTTGCTTACCATGCTTACCTTAGTTACCAAAGTTACGAATGCTCCTATGACTAACTTTGCTACCATGGTTACCAAGGTTACTTGCATTCACTGTTTGCTATGGTTGTGAAAGTGATAGAAGTTTTTCATTGTGCAGACATTTCATGCCATGTCATTTTTAAGAAATTCCTTTCCAGTTGGTACTGTAACCACCTGCGGGCTGGATGATTGAATGTCTTCTGAGATATGATGCCTTGTTGACTGGTAATCAGTTACTAATGTTTTGGAGGATATTGCTCTCTCTCTGTCTTGACTGTAGTCAAAGCACAGTAAGTTGCAACTGTCTCTTCCACGCAATGTACACTTTGTGGATTAACCTGAAGATGGAGGTATCAAGCTTCTCCAGAACATCACTAACTAGTTACCAATCAACATATTCCATATCCCATAAGACTTCAGTCTTTATCAACGACACTCTAAAACCTCGTATCACACAAGAGATTTTATGTTTGCCACCATACTCAAATCAGCTCTCAGACCTTTCAAATCTCCTACACAATGGGTACTGAGGACTCATTGTCCCTCGACACAAATCAGTTGAGAGTGTGAAACTGACCAGTTTGGCCAGAAGGCTTAAGCAACTTAAATTGAATTTAAGTTTTATGGTGGCATCTGCAGCATAAATTTTCATTTGGGCTGTGCAACAATTACAAGGATTCTTTAAAAAATGGAATTAAAGAATTTGTAAAATAAATATGTAGTGGTTTCAAAGAAAGTCTTGTATTTGTATTTGTATTTGTATTTTATTCACAATCCGTAAATCCATTATACAGTCTCAGAGACAAAACAGGATGTGGATTTGTTCTTCTTACAGTTACAATTTCTGTGAAGATTACAGACTTATGGTTTGTGATGCCATACAGTTTAGTATAGTGCAAATGTTTCTGAGGAATCTGCTGTCTCCATCCTCAGGGTATAATGGAGCATTCTTTTTTAGAAGGGCACTTATTGTACTGTTATAAGAAACACCAACTTACCTGGATCATTCAGAACAGTTTTGCTGCCAATAAGTTTGACTTCTAGTTTCTTAGCCAACTTCATAAGGTGTCCATTCGCCCACATTATGAGAAAGTATGCAATATACATAAGCATTAATATGACAGCCTCATACCACTCTACTTTCCCATCAAAAGTCACTGCAGTCAGCACTCCAATTGTGACAATGTAGATGCCACTGTCACGTATAAATGGCCGCCAATCAAGATGAATAATCTGAAAGGTAACATGGACATTGAAGTGTTGCCTTGTATATACTTATGGAAATCCTATTTCTGGGTGGTGCTACTGATTACAATGTAAACTGTATAGCTAGCTTACAATTCACAAATTAATTTTGAATTCCTAAGAACCCATGGATCTGTAAGTAGGTATATGTCCCAGTCTATGAAACAGCACAACTTGACAGCCATGGCTCATAAGCAGACAGACATGACATTCCTTACTGTTTCATGGACATAATTATTACTTAGAAACTAACCTCGTGGGGCAGATATTTGAGTCACCCAGATATCTGTTAGTATAATATATTACCTTCTAAACTATCAGTCAATCAGACAATGTTGTAGAATTAAAAAAAAATTTCTTCTTGCATAAAATTTCAATTAAAAAACTGAACATTCTCTAAACACAGAGTAATTAAACATATTTACAAGCTAATTATTTTTGTAGTTTATGAAACAAAATATACAGGACAAGGCTGCTTACATTTTCATCTGTCTAATTTTCCATTTTATTGTCATTAAAATTTTGCTAGTTAAAAAAGTAGTTGTTTCATTATATAAGTGTTCAGATTTAGATGACTGTAGATCTTACCTTCGAAGCTGCAAGACCAAAACATGTTGCAACCCCCAGTGTATTGTTCATAGCTGAACCAACAATTGTTCCCACCCCAAGGTCTGATTCAGTGATGAATGTTGCAATGATATTGATGCAAAGTTCTGGTGTTGATGTGGCAATTGCCATGAATGTAGCTCCAGCCACATCCTGTGTAAGGTTCAGATCTGTAAACATGATAGAAGAGAAGATACAACTATGTGCTAAACTCTGTACAGATTTGTCTCCCTGCAGGAAATGAGTGGAAAGATGTATCAGAAAACACATACTTTCCATACTTTCCAATATATTGCAGTTACAAATATTAAGTGTAATTTTATTTATCCTGTTGATCAAAATACATTGATATAGGACATGTCAATATAAAATTACACATTATGAAAATAAAATAGTATATTATCTACTAAATCAGTAGCCAATTTCTAAGAAATGTCAATATAAAATTACACATTATTAAAATAAAATATTATGTTATCTAATAATCAGTACCCCAATTTCCAAGAAATCTTCATTCAGATAACCATCTATTGAATAGTAGCACCCCTCAATAAGTAACTCCTTCAATTTCTTTTAAACTGGTTAATATTTTCTATTTGTTTGATATTATGAGGCAATTTGTTGTAATAGATACAGCCTGCTACTGATGGTTTACTGTTGTAGATCTCTAAGTTATGCCCATATATATATATGATAATCTTTATTATTTCTTGTGTTATGTGTATGTATTTGTTTATTTACAGTGCAGTTACACTTTTCTTTTACATAAAGAATTGTTTCTTGAATGTATAACGAATATACTCTTAGTAACTTTAGATGTCTAAAATTATCTTTGCAATATTCCAAGTATGTTAACCCTGCAATGTACCTTACTGCCCTCTTTTGAAGAATAAAAATTCTTCTAGTGAGTACCTTAGCACTTTGTTCCCATACGATGATTCCATATGACAGAAAGCGATAGATCAATCCGTAATATAACATTCTTCTTCTATTTAGATCGAGTAATTTTGATAGTCTGTTAATTAAAAATAGGTTTCTGCTGATTTTACTACAAGTCATTTTGACATGATCTTCACAGCTCAGGGTATTATCAATTACTACTCCCAGGAAATTTGTACTTTTTACATTTGCTATTTCACTGTTCTGTATTAGTATTTTTAAATTACTTTCCTGTCTGCTGTTTTGTCTGGAAAAGGATGTAGTGTGTTTTGAATGGATTTATAAGTAAATTATTTATCTCGAAATATTGCTCTACAACACCTGTGTTTGCTGCAGTTATTTTTTGGATTTCCTTAATATCATGTCCTACATTCATTAGTGTTGTGTCATCAGCATACATGAATGTTTTGCCTTGTATTAGACTTGGGATGTATTTATGTATAAAATGAAAAGTAATGGACCAAGAACAGAGCCCTGTTGGACTCCATATCTAACTGGAAGGCTGCTTGACAAATATTCTTTCATTTGCTTATTTTCTGTGTTTACAACTTTTACTTCTTGTGTTCTGTTTTTAAGAGAGGATTTGATTAGCTTATGTGGTATACCACTAACCCCATATTGATATAATTTATCTAAGAGAATGTTATGTTCAATACAATCAAATGCTTTTGATAAGTCTAATAGTACGCAATTACATTTTGTTTTATTATTTAAGTTATCAATTATGTTTTCAATAATTGTGGCTATTGCATCATTTGTAGATTAATTTTTCCTGCTGATTTTTTATTATTCATGCTCTGGATTATTTTAATCAAATCAGTCTCTGTTATTTCTAAAAGTACTAGTGAATCCTTTATATTATTTATATTATTATTGTTATTATTAACTTGTGGATGCGTCAAGTTTTCGCCTAGCATAAGTTTATTTACCATTTCTGTAAAGGGTTTGTTAAATATATTACATATTCTTCTTGGTTTTGAGACTAATTCATTTCCCTCTTGTAGATGTATATTGCAGGATAATTTATTTTTTGGGGAGCCTCTTTCTCTATTTACAAATTTCCATAGTACTTTAGAAGTGTTATTTGCGTTGGTTATAGTATTCTGAATATAGTTTCCTTTGCAGTCTTTATGATTACCTTATATTCCTTTTTATATATTTTATATGTCTTTATCTACCTGTATTTTACTTTGCATGTAATGATCATACAATTCTTTTAGTTTTGTTTTCGCTATAAGAACCTCCTTATTTATCCAAGGAGATTTCGGGGTACTTACTACATTTCTTCTAACTTTTGGACATGCTATATTAAAATAATAATTAAAAATACTGTAAAAGGAATCCCATTTTTTCTTTCATTTTCTTCCCTGTATACTTCAATTCAATTTTCATTTTGTATTGAGGAGCATAGATATATTAGATTCGCTTCTGATATGTCTCTAACCTCTTTATAGCATCTAGTTTGTTGTGGTACAGTCATATTACTGGTTATATTATTGCTTGCTTCTTTATACTGAAAACAGTTAGAAATACTTTCTTTTGTAATTCATGATGTGTTTTTCATAATGGAAAATGTTTCAATTGCAGGTCTACACGTTGAAGTAATCCATGTTTTGCCCTTCATGTACTAGTTATTGTGAGCTGCTCCGAGAATTTGATAAGTTCAATTTGAGTTTGTATAAATTAGGGGATATATCTGACCATTATTCACAACAGTTAAATCTGACAACCTTTACTGTGAATTCCCAGTGACAAATCTAATCAGCCTCTTTGCAGCTTTGGTAGTGAAATAAAAAGTCAAACAGATCTACCAAATAAGAGTTCACTTTATACACTTTACACAAAGAATATGTGAAAATGTTCTTGCATTCTGCACAATTCCTCATGGTATGTTAATGGCCTATTAATGAAGAGTCCTAAAATTTCTCTGTTTAAACCCCTAGACAGGCTACCAACAACATACATAAAAGGACTCAAAACTTTTATAAGAACTAAAGACAGAAATTGCATTCTTTTTTCATTTTGCTGCAGAGGAACAGACTATCCAAAGTAATGTGAAGCAAAATCCTGTGAAATAGTAAAAACTGTTACAGTTGACAGCTACCCAATAACTTTTCCATAAACTTTTCCAGAAACTGAACTGCCTTTCTTCCACTGAAAGGCTTCCGCTTAACAGAACTAAATGAGGAAAATAGAAGTTATGTTAATACCCATACACCTTACTGGTGACAAGCATAATTAGTGAAATGTTGATGATATAGAGGGATTGTCACGGAGAATTACCCATGTTAATGTTGACAACTTCCTGGATAATTTTGTATCAAAGTTCATTACCCATAGGAAAAATAATGTAATTATTATATAAGGCCAATATATTTAGTCCACTGAAGTTACAATCTGACAAATGGTAAAAGAGTCTCACTTAGTGTGATAGAAGGAACCTCATTAATACAATCCAAAGCTGCTGTAGCCCGCAGAATAAATCAGCAATTTAATCTCTGATCCCACTGTTGTAAACATGATGGAGATCTATTATATCTATTATATCTGTGTTTTCAACCACATTTTGTGAGTGAACAGAAGCACTTATAGAGTTGTAAGACCAGCATGCAAAAATCTTAATGTGGGGAAAGATAAGAATTTTGTTATCGGACATACAAAAGCTGCAAAATTATATACTGCCAGTTACCACAACAAGAAATGTTCACATGTTAACATATATGAACCCTGTTTTGCCACTCTTATAAAAGTACACAAAAAGTAAAAAATGAGCAGACTTGTGCTTCTATGTATTGTTTCTATTTTGTGAGTGTTGATATTATTTTGATGTGTATATTAATCAGAGAATGTGGATTGGAAAATATTTTGATACAGACGAAATCATTAACATAATCTGACGGCACTAATGAGAAAATAACAGCCACATGGACTCTAATTAATAGGGCATGAGTTATTACAGCATGAATGACTGCTCTAATTCACATATCATGGAATTATGAAACGTACCTCAGTAAACTCTGCATTGTCTCCTATTCATTTCAAGCATGTTCAGTAAAAATGTAATATAGTGTACTATTATCAACTGCAGCATGTTATGTCATCAGCCATCATGTCCTGCAGTTTCAGACATGACTTCCAATTCCACTGAGAAATCTCTTTCATGTATGCAGTCTCTAGGTATCTTTTAATCTGTCCATCAGAACCAATAATATTCTCAGTCATATGTTTGACATTACTTCTTAGGTGTAAAGTTACTTTATTATAGCATTTGGTAGAGTCAATTATGACACTCTCTCTCCAGATGCATCAGTTCTTAGGAAACGTTTATAAGCTATAAAACAACAATGATGCTTTTGCCTAAATATAGCCTACTTGAGGCAAACTGCTATTTGTTACAACTAACCTCTAAAGCTCTTACAGCTAAATAATTTAATACTCAATTTTCGATGGGAGAAGACCAGTCCAAAATGTCACACAACTTTAATACATGCAAATAAAAAAATAAAATAATTTAAGCATAACGTGGTTTTCATGTGTTGACAATGTAATACAGAAGGTGATGACATGACAGCTGAAATAAAGCACATAAGTACGTATTTCTTTCCTTCCTTCATGTATTTTATATGTTTTATATGTTTCATTTTATTCAGGGTAAAATAACACAGGTGTCTGAAGGTAAAGATAGCAGTCCTTCTAGAAATATATCTTGCATTTTACTAGTACTGAACGATAGGTTAAGTTCACATTGGAATTTTTAAAAGAAGTTTTTCACATTTCGTGACAGAGTTCAGATAAAATGTCTGCTTCTACTCTCCTCTTTCACTGGCATACATTACACAAGGAGGGTTTGTTTTCTAACTCCAGTACACTAACATTCTGCTGCAGTTTGCATTCAGTACACATGAGTCAAGATTTGCCAGACTTTTAGGAGACCAGCTCATTACAGTGTATTCTCTGTCAGATAGCTTTTCCTGAAATGTATCATCCAAATCCAATGCAATCTTTCACACACTTCTCTTCCTTGCTTCCTTAACTTCTTCCTTTCAGACAGCCTTTCCCTTCCTTGGCTTTTTAATAAAACATACTTTTTCTTTCTTTGTGGGTACTGTAGCTGGCCAAAGTAATTGAAGAAACCATTTGGATTGACGCATATATTTTCTTTATTGTGGATATAGATGAAAGGTTCGTAGCAGTACCTTTTTCGTCTGTGTGTGACGGAGATGTTTTCTCACCTTATTCAGCATCAGAAGGTGCAGAACGACATATGACTTCCTCACTTGGCCATGGATTGGCATGCTGGTCTTCACTTGGGTTTGGGATAGGCTTATGGATGGTCTCTGCAGGAGCAAACAAGAAGTCTACAAGTCTATATCTGCATTAACTGGCCAAATGTCAGTTTTCCTGAAACCACTTTTAGCATTTTAAATGCTTACTGCTTTCCTACATGCAGTGGAAAAAAGTGTACTGGTATGTTACTGCGTAATATTTCATCCAGGATTTGCCTTCAACCACTTTGAAACTTCCTGATCATATTGTGTTGTCATTGTCCCTTAAAATGACATATCTGAGGGTTGAAGTCAATGTGTACAGTGAGGTGATAAACACATTATACTATTACTTCCTTTTGCAAAAGAATGTACATCAACCTTCTTATGGCTGGAGTGTCTATCAGCAATGAGGACTTTGTTTTCCTGGCTCTTTTACAAATGACAAGCAATGGTTCATCCAGTGCACAAGCGCCTTACCCGTCAACCAGCTAGTCTTGTGGCCAATTTCTAACTTTTCTGCAGGAGCGTTATCAGTTTTCCAGGTTTAACGTGAGAAAATCAAAGCTGGGGAAACATTAGAGACGCGAGTTGAGAATATTCTCCGAGAACGAGAATATTCTGAGAATATTCCCAGAAGGATTATTCTCCGAAAATATTTGAGAATTTTCTCAAAAAACGAACACTTGAATCTTCCTGAATACTTTACAGCTTTGGAGAAAGTTCCAGGACCTTACCGTCAATGTGTACGTATCTCATGTGTACCCACCGAATTCTTAATAATATTCTAGGGCTACGGTAGCAGCGCAACTTTTCGCATTATGTCGCGCAAATCGATTGTTCATGAAGATCCCCAGCAGTCCCGAAGGAAAAACCGTGCGCTGCGAATGCGATTGCAATACACTAGCGGACAGGAGTTAGTAGTACTAGGGTGTTGGTTGTTCAAACTAGTTTTTTGGCGCTGTTGTCTGGCGCTCTGTTGTAGAGATACACTGTCAAAAATCATTGCTTTTTATTTCACTTTGCACTACATCCGGAATGTATTTTAAGGTACATTTGCGACATTCCTTAGCACTCGGAAAATTTCCCGAGTAGTGTCTTGCCACGGAGCATGCTGGCTTCACTGGACTGTATGGTAGAGAATGTACCATTGCTTTCCCTGACGTGTACTGCAAGTACTGCGGTACAGGATACGTGAAAAACGGGACAAGAAAGAAGAAGCATGTTTTCAGTTGCTCAAATACTCCTAGCTGCATAAAAGTAGAAACTGCATCTCCTTTAAGTGCGGGAAGTGAAGCAGCAAGCGAGCCATCAACTTCTGCGGACATTGAAATCAGGTGAATGCACTCCAGGTGTGAATACGTCTCCCTCAACAGCGGCAATATCAACTTTAAGATGGGCAAATCGTCAACTTTGAAAAGAACTACAGATCATTACCTCGATTCAATAAATCAAACTGAAAACATGCAGCTAGATGAACTCTTGGCGACAGCTTTATTTTCTTCAGGATCGCCTCTCACTTGTTGGAAATGAAAATTTGATCACTTACATGGAAAAACTACGCCCAAGTTATAAGTTATCATCACGGTCCACACTATCTAACAAGTTCTTGGAATGCGAGTACAAAGGTGCTGACGCGCTCGTCAAAACAAACTCGCCGATTTTTCTGCACTTGCACTTCAGACTGACGCGTGGAGCAGCCGACAAAATGGGTCAATAGTAAATTTTATTGTAACAACTCCTGAGCCATTTTTGTCAAGACCCTGGAACGTAAAGTAGAACGCCACACGGCCGAATATATGGAAACTAAAATGGAAGACGTAATGACAGAAATAGGAATCGAAAATTTGGAGCAGTTGTCACCGATAATGCCTCAGTAATGGTGAAAGCACCGTCGAAACTTAAAGAAAAATAGAGTCATATTGCTGTTTATACTATTGCAGCTCACACACTGCAACTAATAACACTGGTCTACATGGATTTAACTGTTTTGATTTTGAAGCTTGATTGACATGAAGTGCTGTGTGCTGATTCCAGAAATGCTATTACTTTTGTTCTATCACATACCATTTTTTAGCGTTTTAGAAATTCTATAATAATACTTTAAAAATTGTTTGCAGTGTAATAATTGAACATTAATATCAAACTCAAGAGACACTCTAAATTAAGTAGTTCTGGAAATCACAAGATGAAAACCAACATGTGCACTGTATTTTCATACACAGAGTCAAAAGAAAGTGCATATGATGTTTTTAATCTTGTGATTTGTTATCATGATGCACGGTGAATATAAGTGTGGCACGCGGTGGCGCAGTTGGTTGAGGCACTGCGCTACAAGCCGGAACGTCGCGGGTTGGATTCCCGGTGGTGTCATTGGAATTGTTCATTGACATAATCGTTTCGGTCGCACTAGGCTCTGGGGTCGGCTCAGCCTCTAACAGAAATGAGTACCAGGAATCTTTCCTGGGGGGAAAAAGGCGGCCGGTGCGTAGGGCTGACAACATTACCACCTTCATGTGCCGATTGTCTAGAAATCTGGGAGCCTCAAACTCCTGGAAACCTAAGGGTCTGTCCAGGCCTGTCATGGGATTGCTTTACCTTTTACGGTGAATACAATGTGAAAATTAAGTAGTTATGGATTTGGCAACATTGTTTTATTGTAGAAGACAGCTTATTTCATAGCGATGGCAGCACTTTTCACTGTGGTAATGGCTGTGACTAGATAGCAGTTACTACAACTAGTGCTGAGCAAGAAATTTCAGTACATGTTAACAACAGTGATTTCCCTGGCCAAATCTTGTGTTTTTGTATATTTGTTGTGCCCAAAACAATGCAAAGAAGACAGTGACTGAACAATCCAAATGTATTTTGCTAAAATTGTGGGAATTTTGTGGTACAAAAAAACAAAGACAGAACATAACCTCCTTTGTTAAAACTGCCTATTTTGCTTATTTTGGAATTAAGCTAGGTGATCAGGACAAACCTTGGGCTCCTCATACAGTGTGCAGTGTTTGTGTTGAGGATTTAAGAAACGGGACAAAGGGAAAGAAAAAGGCCCTGCGGTTCAGCATACCAATGGTGTGTTGATGATTGCTGTTTTTGTATGTGTACACTGAAAGGCTTCAATGCAAAAAATAAGAAAAAAATTACTTATCCCAATTTGCCTTCTGCCATAAGACCTGTGACACATGGCCCTGATATACCAGTGCCTAATCCTTCTAAGCAACTTCATACACTGGAAGCTGAATCAAGTGCCATTCCCATTGAATCGTCAGAGGATTCTGAATATTGTAGTGGCATAAATGGCACACCTGAACCTTTCACCCAAACTGAACTGAATGATTTGGCAAGAGTTTAAATCTCCCTAAGGAAGCTGCAGAACATCTAGGCTCCAGACTGAAGGAAAAGACTTGCTAACTCCAGGAATATTCTAGAGAAATATAAAGTTTTAGCACGTAAAATGAGCCTGAAACTACATTTCCTCTTCTCATATTTGGACCAGTTTCCAGAAAACCTAGGTGTGGTCAGTGAGGAACAAGGTGAACGGTTTTACCAAGATATCAAGGAGATGAAAAGTCGGTACCAGGGGCGATGGAATGTATCCATGATGGCGGACTACTGCTGGATGCTGAAACTTGATGAATGTAACATAACACACAAAAAAAAAAAAAAAAAAAATATGGCAGAAGAAATTTTCAAAGCCAGTGATAAATGTTCAATTGATTGAAATGCATAACATGAAACACAGACTCACATTTTAATGCAAAATCACATATGTTTTTATGACAGTATGATAGCAGTTTAAGTTATTAATGTTTTTAGTGCCTTTTAATGTTACTTTTTGCTGTTTTTGTGAAAAATTCAAATGAATACAGCAACTGATGATTATTTTGTATTCATAATGTTTTAACCCTAATAAAAATGTAAAATTGCTAATATTTTCTCCAAGTTATTGGAATTTTATGTTGCTCGTATGTCATACATGCATTGCGACATTGCAATTTAAAATATTTTGATTTATATCTTTCTTTCGGAATTGTGAAATAATGTGATGTGATACAGCAAATTGGAAGTTATTTTTTGTAATCAGCAGGTGTTAATTATACAAAATCAGTGATTGAAACTAAAAGAGCTTTTAAAAAGTTTTGTTTTTTAGACCTGTGTAATTGGTGACATAATTAATTTAAAATCAGTTGAGGACACAGTTGACGCTTGCAAGAGCATCGTTAAAGAAACCAATAAGTCGCAAATACTGAGGGCCCACTTTACAGAGCTTCAGAAAGAAATGGGTCAGAACTGCTCTCTAAAAATTCCGGTGCCCACTAGGTGGGGATCAATCTTACATTGTTTGGACAGTCTTCTGAAATCCAGAAATGTTCTGAAACGCCTTGAAATTAATTAAGAGACGAATACAGTGAAACCTCGAACTTCGAACACAATCCGTTCCAGGAGACGGTTCGACTTTCAAGTTGTTCGACTTTCGAGTTAAATTTCCCCATAAGAAATAATGTAAATTGAATTAATCCGTTCCAGACCCCCAAAATTTACCCAATATAAAACATTTTAAGTGCCTATTTTAAAAGATCATATTGATAAAACAAGTATATTTAATTTCAATAATTGAAAATTTTTATTTACATACATAAACAATATTGTATAATAATCAATCAATAATAATAGTAGGAGGGATATTACTGTTCACTGGAAGGTGAATTACCCTTCTTTCATCTGGACCAAGCAGAGAGAGAAGGCGACCACGTGACGACCACGTGATTCTTTGTTCGACTTTCGAGTTTCTGTTCGAGTTTCAAAACCGGATTTTCCTCGAATTTTTTGTTCGAGTTTCAAGTTGTTCGAACATCAAACCGTTCGAAGTTCGAGGGTCCACTGTATAAGCAAACGTTCAAAAAGTTAAATTTTGGATGAAGATATGTTTTGGATGTACGTACAGAAACTTCGGGAGCTGATACATCCAATTATCAGTGGAAGTTTCTCCTTGAATCCGACAAGGCTAAAATTAGCAAGTTCCACAATGCTTCAAGGAACTTAATGACCATTCTACAAAGTGACTTCCAGGAAGCCTTCTGACAGAAAAGGAGCACCAAGATATTATAAAGAGTCTCAGTACACGAAAAGACATGATCTTGAAAGACATTAATTATGCTGCTCTTATCCTTAATCCGAAATTCAATGGAAAATGCCTCAGTAGAGATGAGCAAATTCAAGAAACAGAATTAATCGATAAAGTAGCAACAAGTAAATTTGGTACTGAGCATTCAACTGAAGTGATAGCAGAACTCGCAGAAAATCGCGGTAAAATAATTTTTCAGAAAAGTTTTTGTATTAAAATCTTCTTCTGTGAATGACCCAGCTGTCTGGTGGAAAGAAGTGCGCTACGGTTCAAAATTAGCAAAAGTTGCAGTTTCTATTCTAAGTATTGCTCCCACTTCAGAAGCTACGGAAAGAAGTTTCAGTACATAGAGCATTGTACATACCGCCCGCCAAAAGAAACAGATTAACTGAAGAAAAGCTGGCAAGTTGACTTGGGTACATAGCGCACAATGTGAACTTTTAAGAAATGCTGGTGACTCGCCGTCCTTCCAAACAAACTGCACATCACCCGCCGGGGTGGAGAGTGTCAAGAACAAGATCGGCAAGGAAATACGCGTAACAGTGAAGAAGACTCTGAAGAACACGACGCAGCTACAACGCAGACGAAACGTAGGGAATTTGTAAAGAATTACATTCTTCTTCTTTCTGAAATATTCTAAAACATGGCTGCATTTCTATAAAATTTAACAGTGCAGCCGATGAATATAAGTTTACAAGTAACATATCAATATAACAAATGCATTAAAAATAAACATGATTACTACAGATATTTCATTCTTCTTCTTCTTCCTCCTCCTATCGCTTCAAAATGACATAGTGGAGTAATAATTGCACTGGCAGCAATATAAATTTTAAACAAACTCTTTAGTAAAGAAAGTGACGTTAAGATCTGCAACATGCAGATCTACATATTATTTCATTCAGATATACAGTACAAATGTAGGCTTAAACACCGAAGGCTTACTTCACGGTACAATTATATTTTGGTTTGATGGTAAAATGAATACCTCGAGTCAGCCTGGGTAAAACGGCGTAGGTATTATTTCATTTTACGCTCAAAACAATCTAACAGCAATAGTTCATATTTTACATTTGCAGTGACTAAACATAACCTAAATTAATCAACGTGCAAGTATGACACAAGAAAGCATACGAATCAGTTCTGGAAATGCCTGGTAACTTACCTTTCAAATATTCCCCCTCCGTGCAGAATGTTGTCACACCACCACCTTAACTAAGGCACGCTCTTGCCAACGAAGATTCTACTACCTCTGATCCATCTACTACCTTCCTAGCAGCGCTACAATGGCAATTCCCTGAAACACCAGCTATGTCGTTTTAAGCTGGTCTGCCTATTTTTTGACATAGAATTTACGTTTTTTCCGATCGTTTTCGTGGCGGACACTTAAGAAATTGCATGTAACGTTTTGGCGTTACGCAAGTACTTGCTCACCATCGCTCATAGCAAAATGCAATTTGCAAAAGTTATATACGGTTTGAAAGAGCAATGATGGCTGTATACAACAACGCACGTGTCAAGGTCGTGCGCCACTGCTAGCGCGAACGGGGGGGAGGGGAAATAGACGCTAGAAATCGGAGCTCGGTGCGATAGTGCGCGCTCATACCTCGTGAATTAAACGTCGTAGAGAGGTCGGGTTTGTTTCGTTTGATAGAGATTCAATTACTTTACTCGTGTTTCAGTGCAAGGAAAACCCTAAGTGTTGTAAGGTGCCTAAAAGTGACGATATATAACTCCGAGATTCACCATGCCTAAGTCAAATGCTGCTGAACGCATGAGAGAATACAGCAAACGGAAGGTTTTGGTACAGGTCGAAAGTACTAAGGCCCCTAAGGTCCTCAAAACCGGAGCTGAGCGTGTCCGAGAGTATAGAGCCAGAAAATCTGCAGAGCAACCTTCGACGTCTACGGCTCCTCCACCAATGTCGTCCCAACGCTCTCAAACACGCTCGATTACCAACGGCCGTCCACGTCGTCTGCGAGAGGTTCTTCGGCTGTACCTACTCCCTTACACCAGACACGCTGCCTTTGAGTACCTTTGCGATATTAAAGACGAGGACGCCGACACACCCATTCTCTTCGCTGGTGCTTTCAACTTGGACATTCGCAAACCAGACAACAAGCTTTTCATAGAAGTCATGAGACGCGAGTTCGGATTGCACCTAGCTTCATCCGAACTAACTTAGGCAGCACTACTATCGACATGGTCTTCACGAGGCACTTGTCCCTCAACGATGTTTTCAACTACGTATCTTACTTCTCATATCATCGACCTCTGCTCGCTCTACTAGATCGCAATCAAGAGGACAACAACGTCGATGAACAAGCGCCTTCCACATCTAAACTGCAAGAACTTGAGTGAAATTTATTTCTTTGTACAAATGTGTAAAGAAAATAAAGGCTTTACACTGGCTCATTCTTTTTTTCAAACATTCCAAAAAATGAACTAACACAACCAACATCACGAAAGTCACCAAAGTAAATTCTACGCCCAAAACCTCTCCAACGGAGAGGGCCCCCCCATATTTTTTTTATTAGTCTCACCGTTCATTCTTACAATTCACTATTTAAAAAACCAATGAAATGCACTTCACTTTCACTTTTATTATTTATTGATCATCTAGGTGGCAGATGTAACAGTGGATGTAAAATGAACGTAGTTTATGAACCCCCTGAAGATGGCCTTATATAAGACCGAAACATATTAGGGAATGATCAATAAATAATAAAAGTGAAAGTGAAGTGCATTTCGTTGGTGTTTTAAATAGTGGTCTGCCTACGTTCTTTTATTGGGTAGAGAAAGGCTGTCGTTAGAAATAGGTATAATATATAAAATTACTGAAATAACATTTTCAATTTCCCATTGATTTCAGTGTACCATCCTGCAGTATAATCGCTGGAAGGAAAGTGGAGTATGTCAGTTTCTTTACATTACCTTGTACCTAGATATCTCATGTCGACATGCAGATTTAACTCTCATTAACACGAAGCAATTGCAACATCTCTGGCATGTATGTACAATATTACAACTAACCTGTACAAATGTAGTCCACTGATGGCAGAAAGTAGTCATTGCAAACTATTGCAATCACTGTAAAACCGTAGAGTGCCAAGATGAAATGAACGATTATGGCTCCATTTTGCTTCTGTGTGAAGGTAAAGAGATCATCGGGAAAGTCAGAGGCTGAACTATTTATGCAGCGCTGGTCACCTGTAGGTGAAATATTAAAAATTACTGTATTTCAACCCTTGCATAATTGATTTAACTTAATACAAAATAAGAATTTTTGTACGTCATAATAAACAGGCAGTCTCCATTATAAACACCATTCAGTTAATGCTGTTTAGGCAAGCAATCACTAAAGATTCACACCTTCTGGGATAAGACGCTGTGCCTCTGGGAAAGTAGATTCCAAGCTTTGAAAGGATCTTTGAACCTTCAAAATGTCGTGAACTGCTCGCCCATCGACACAGCGTCACTTCACAGAAGAATTAAATCTTAAAAAACACGGCTGTGCACACTTGAAATCTCTCATCAAAATTCACTGCTTGTGGTGCGAATCGTACAAACATAAATACAAAGTGTGGAAAAAATGCAGGATGTTTAATGTTAAAATAGGTGAGTGCTGTATTTACTACTGTGCTTTAAAGGGTAAAAAATTTGTATGCAGAATATTTTGTTAAAAATTGTTCTATTTTTTGATATTTCAGAACTTATAATTTCCATTGTTGGAAATTTAAAATTAATAAGTAGGGTGAGGATGGATAGTTGGAACACGTTTCACATTATAATATTTCGCATTTTCTCTGTACTCGTTAAGTTGAATGTAACGGCACGTATGGCTAGCAACACTCTTGGGCTACAATCTGACCCACACAAATTTGACGCTATTTATAAGGAATAGGAGGGATAGGCTTTTGCCCTAACCTCTGCACGTGTGCCAACCTGCCCCGCGGACGGTTAAGTTGGCATATGGTAAAATACGTGGAAAATCAAGATGCTAACTTTTGAAGGCCAAAAAGTAACAGACAGTGATTAATATAGTATTTTATGGAACAAATGTGTCAGACATGTGCGCAACCAAGGGGGGGGGGGCTACCATGCTGCAGCCCCCCCCCCCAAACACCCCAAAACTGAAATTTAAAAAACACAGATTTTGTAGATACGACGATATCAAGGGTTTTACCTGATTTACCCTGCAGCCAAAATCAGCCACTGAAATCAGCTGATGACTAGTACATTAGAATTTTGAATAATAAATTAATGAATTTAAAAAAACAATAAGATAGGACACTGTGATGAGTCATGGAACATGTAGCTATATTTGTATGTATATAAATGCAGTTGCAGACAATGTTATGTTATACTTATGACATGATTTTTATAACATAATTTTTAAAATCAAACACAAATTATATATAGCCTCAGGGTCAGTTTCCCCTTTCCCCCCAGTGAAAAATTTTGGTTGCGCACCTGGTGTCAGATACAGGTTGTGCGCAACAACGCGGTATTATTATGGTAATAAAACAGTTGAAAAACAATATAATTTCGGCACAAAATTCAATACATTTACTTAAATTAAAAAAGAAAATCAAAAGGAAAGGTAACTCAGTATGACACTAGCCTACCACCAGCAATACACGTTTTCATTCTAAATAAAGTATCCTAATCCCATGAGACTGGTAATTTAAGCAAACACAATTGGGAGAGCCATAAGTGCATTATTCATGTGACCGCAGCTTGCATTCTGTGCACTGAATCCACATTTCTCTGGATGCGCCAAGACAGTAGAGGTAGGAAGTATTCTTGGAGTCGTCTTCGTCTGTGTCGCCTGCAATTTTGGATTTTATTTTCGTATTTTTGCATTCTGCTCTTGTAAATCTCTCTCTTAGATACTTGGCACGTTCCTCTTTGTAATATTTTAGGCCCAGTTCTTCGCTCATTTGCTCCGAGCCTTCTGTTGTACTTGATGTCAAAGCATTTTTACAGAGGTATCAATCAAAATGATAGTTATTCTCTTGTTCTTGTTTACATTCTTGCGTTTTTGCGTACAATTTAGGAAGGGTTCGAATGTCCTCTGGAGTAGCGGGATGTGTTGCAACTTTTGAAGCAGACGATGATCATTTGGTAGAATCATCAAAATCGCAGAAAGTTCACTGTTGCTACTGGAAGCTGCTGCCTCCATAGGAGAGGCAGCTACATCTGCAAAGTAATCTTCCATAAATTCTTCATTTTGAAAGATATCGCCGCTGAACAGGTAAATTCCATAAAGCTGGAAACCTGCTTAGGTATTTGCAGTAAAAAGAAGTCAGATGCGAAGGTGTGTTGACGACACAATTATTGTCATATATTGTCACTGTTGTGCCTGTATGGTTAGTTATACAGGCATCATAAGCGCCGTTCACATACGTTGAAAGCGATCCGTTGACAGGCCTGTAAAGAGGCTGGAGTTACGGCTGCATTGTGGAGCGAAGTTGAGGACAGTCACGCCATTCTGCTTGCAGTAGCCTATTGCCCGTATGGACAAATGCGAATCATGGTTGTCTAGCAACAGAACTAATGATCTCTCTTCAGAAGGCTTAGCATGTGCCGCGAGATGTTTTACATATCTTACAAAATGCTTCTTCGTCATCTACCCAGAGGGATGGACGATGTGTTCAATGACAGTGTTGGTGAGGTGCTTTTACCTCACCCCCCCCCCCCCCCAACACTTTTGCAGTATCTTGCCTAAATACGAAAATAAATCTGAAACTCCTTCACCACTTTCCTTGTTGACTTTCCACGTTTCTGCAGAGCTCTCACAGCTTGTAGAAGTGCTCAAGGCATGTGTTGCCCCTATATGACCGCTTCTTGCAAGTACGCATTATTTAGCTTCATAAACCAGACAGAAAAAATCACATTGGTAAACAATTAACCAATAAGTTTCTAATCGCAATCGGGGCAAGTTGACACAGTGAGCCAACATGCCCCACGTTGCGTGTGCCGACCTGCCCCATCGCCACCTTCTTATGTTTTAGACTGTATCATCCTCAAACAAAATGGAAGCCTATAATTCTCTCTAGCTCCAATATTAGCGAAAAGGAGGTACCATTCATGGGTGGCCCAATGTCACATGTAGCTGTAACCAAACTTCAAACACAAAACATTTTATACAGCGATAAAAAATTACTTCTTGCGGTGGAAAAATTAAATACCACTCCACTCTTCAGTCTTAGTTCATAATGCTCTGATACTTGCTGACCGCTCTCAGGAGAAGTCATTGAACAGTACAAATTGCCAGCTGCTTCTATCCTGCGCCATCTTTGGGAGTTATGTCCCTTTTGCAAATTACCCCTGTAGCCAACTAGCCCCCCTCACCCCTACTCTCAGTAGATTATGAAAGAAGTTTTCTTTGGTCTGTAATGTTTCAGTAAGACAGTGGCGGAGATAGGATTGAACACTCTTTGTCTTGTTTGCAGCATGGTAAGGTTTAAGTTTGATTTACATTTCATGGGTGCTGTAATAAACGGCAAAAGTGTTCTTTAAGTATACTGTACTATACTTAATTGAACCACAAATCAATAGGTTTATTCAAATTCATACGTGTTTGTAGTGAATGTTCAGCGGAATATTTTGTGTGGGAAATTCCCTAGGTCTGGGACATTGAATTCAAATTATTATAATTTGGCGAAAACTAGAAACAGTCTCAGGACAGTTATATACATTGGCCTATTAGTTTTCATTTCATTTGTTTTATGGCGCAGTGGAGAGCAGTGAAATTCTGTAAGTACTTGCCGAGAGTCATTACAGAAATAGGCTGCACAGAAAACTTTCGGACTTGTTCACAAAGTAAATGTAGTAAGTGTTTTTCCTTACATGTTCGTAACTATCAAACTAAAAGTTTTAATGTGTTTTAGTACAAAGAAATTTGGCTGTAACAAACATCACTCTTTTTATCCGCATCTTTATTACACCAAAATTTCACTGTATCTGAGAAATTAATTTTAGTTTTAAACATTGGAATGTGCTTCAATATACAATCACCATCGTCATTGTCGCCGCCGTCGCCTTTCAGTTTTAGTTCTCCATGAACAAATTATCCTGTTGCACGTGTATGAGCTACAAATGTGTATTACTGCTAATGCAAAATGCGATTAAATGTAAAAAATTCGTTTTCTAAACAAGCATTTAAATATGTATAAACTATATTTTTATTCTTAGTCAGATGTTACATTAGCATTAATATCCAATTTTTGTTTCTATTTATGTACTTCATGCCTTATCAGAGGTTAAAATATATCAGTCATAATCATACCTAGTTTCATCCTTTTAAATCTTATTGTTATTTGGGCGAGTTTTTATACTATTTAATTTTGTGTTTTTATCCTTTCTGTTTTGTTTGATTTTATTTGCCTACGTATTTTAGACGTGGGCCGAGATAGCGCAGTCGGTATAGCGACTCGCTACGGGCTTGACGGTCCGGAGATCGGATCCCGGTGGGGGCGAGATTTTCCGCTCCCGTCCTGACCGGTTCTGGGGCACACACAACCTTCTGTAAAATGGGTAACGAGTCTCTTTCCCGAGGTAAAGCGGCCGGAGCGTGGCGTTGACCAAACACCCGCATCTAGTGCCGAGTTTAAAGAAAGAGTAGAGCTATACCTCTACTCCCCCTCTGGGTCTTCATGTCCTGTTCTAGGGTGAACTTTACCTTTACCTTTACGTATGTGAGACTCTTGTGTTAATATGATTTTATACTTGCTTGTTGATCAGCAGGTAAATAAACAAGATTCGAATTGAAATGAATTGGCTTTTAACAACAACAACAACAACAAGAACACCGAGACTCTTACTGCGGTGCTAATGCAGATTTAATTTTACTGGGATGTTATCTCACTGTTCACTGTAAAATAGTTACCTACGTTTATTTGACACATAGTAAATTTGAAGCGCCGTCATATTTGTGTATGCTCAAGAAAATTTTTTGTTGTTCATAGCCTGCATATTCTTATAATCGTTACACCAGCTAACTAATGCACTGGTAAAAATACATTCATCAGCTATTACAAAACTCCAAGTTTTGTAATAGCTGATGAATGTATTTTATCCAGTGCATAAGTTGGTTGGTGTAACGATTATGTTCAAGAAATTGAAAGTTCAGAACAATGAAGAAATATCCATTCTTTACGAGTACGCACGGGCTTAACTGGCCCAAGTGTATTAGTTTTTATATTCTTCAATTAAACTCTTTTTTACCACAATTGCAGTACGAAATTTCTCTTCCCATATACAAACTGGCATTTATATGACATAAAAGGTACAGCATTCCCTGTACAGGCCCAGAGGGTTTCAGGAGGTTAAGGCTCCCAGATTTCAAGACAATTGGCACATGAAGGTGGTAAGGTTGTCAGCGCTACGAACCGGCTGATTGCGGCCGGACGGATTATGTCAATGAAAAATCCCAATGACACCATCGGAAATGAAACCCGCGATCTTCCAACTGGTAGCGCAGTGCCTTAACTAACTGCGGCGCCTCGTGCCCCAAATTTATATGAAGTACCAGGACTCTTTCTACGGGCTAGAGTGGCCAAGGCGTAAACCTGACCACCCATCCCTTCTCGCACAGAGGTTAAGAAGGAGTGTAGCTATGCCAACAATTCCCTTGTATGCCATCATGGCTTACACATGGACACTTTTACCCATATCCTTTTACCAAGTAAAGAAGCCCTGAATCAGTTTACTGCATTATAATTTAGACATAAAATTATGACCTAAAAACGGTACCTAACTATTTCTATAGCTCGAGAATTGTTTCTTGCATGCCAAAAATTCAACGAGGCGTTACACAATTTGCCTACAGGTTTCTAGCATTTATGGTACTCAATCTGAAATGTGTTCGTCATTCCTGTCTTAGCCACTGTGTTCGAGGCAGATCTGGGAAAACCTTCACCTCGAATTCAGTTGACACCAGGGGAACAGCGACCGTGGTGTTCAGTTTAACTCACATCTAGGGGCGAGATTAAGGGTGTGTGGAGATATACCTTCACAACTCCATGCGCTACGGCGTAGTGGTTAAGTAATCACGGTAGTTTTATTTTTACCTTTCTCAAAACAGTTCTATGTAATATAATTAACCCTTTATTTCCATAAAGTTCAAATCAAAAAATATCGAAATACTCCAAAACACCTCAAGGTTAAAAAGCATTTCTGAATTATATGACATAATATTTACCCCTATATATCCTATTGTAATTTCAAAATTTATGCTTGTTCAGTAAAAAACTGTGTCCTTAAGCACAGAAATATTTTAGACAAACTAAATTAATTACTAAAATTTTAGCTCCGTTACTTTAAATTAGTCCATCTAAATCCAATCACGATTTGGGTTGTTACAAGAGCCTAACATGTAGGGTTATTATTTTATCCTAAATTTGTATCTAGTCACTGCCCCTCGGCTTCCTTTACGTATAACATTTCAACGTGGAATGAAAATGCGACGCGTGACTGCGAGCCACAAAAAATACCAGTATTTACAGCACTTTCTTTAAATTTAGTAGGTAAAACTGCCATATATTAAACTAACTTCATAGAGCACAACTAGGGCAAACAGGAATAGCGGTGAGTGTTACGCTGCCTGGCTTCACATCAAAGAGAGGGGTGATGCAAGTTGCGAGACTGATAATGTCCCTGTACTTTGAATAAGTAATGCACATAGGTATTTTATCAACATTGTGAGCGCAGTTGCAACAGAAAGCTATAACAGAACCTGCAATAGATTCCCATGTGGACTGATAATTTATGAGAAACACCAAAGCAAGTTTCGGAAATATGCCTATTCTGCTTTGCTCTGTCTGTAGCATTTTGGACTGCAGCGCATAAGACAAAGAAGGAAACTACACATTACAGTTTACAACCAATACGACACCACTCCTCTTGGTCGAGTATCTACAGTGGGTCCAATGCTAACGGTTTCCCCAACTTACATGAATCTCCGAAGAGCTTTCGCTTCTCAGATCGATACTGTAACAGGCGCTTGTTAATTTATAATACGTATTGCAATATGTTCAAGCTATTTAGAACTACGTAGTTCCATAGACATTGCCATCTACACAATACAGAAACAGAAGTGATTTAATATGAGGCCAAGTTTTGGGCATCTGAGAGCATGGACAGGGAACAACTGATTGAATATAAAGCAGGGAATTCCTTTACAGTCTTAGCAACTACCAACGTTTTCATAAAGACTACAGTGGACACTTAGTACAAATGTAATTTTATATCTGTACCTGCAGATATAATTAATTTTTTATGTTTGTATTCTACGTGACAGATATATTTCTTTTTGTTTATCTCACAGATATCGGCATTACTAATAACACACACTTTTTTATCTTTCTTAGTAAGTTATTCAATTAGGCAATTAGAAATTTATCAGATATGTCGTTATGAAAACCTCCTCCGAATCACGGGAAATTCGAAATTCATAAAAAATATAACATCAATAGTCGTATTTGCCAATTTCGATCAGAGAGTAAAACATTGATTCAAACAGATATATTAACAGACATATACGAGTCTGATCGAAACCTTGTGGCACGTGTCGTTGCGGGCAGCTTGCGTAGATCCTGGCGTACGGGAGTTGTGGAGTTCGTGAGGGCAGGCAGGTGGAGCAAGCATATATGTCTGCAGCAATTTTGCCTGTCTTTCTAAAATATTGAATTTTCTCATCCCAATACAGGTAGCTGTTTCAGGGTCAGCCTTTACTTTGTAGCGTAAAATTGGTCCCTATGCAGGCCATCAAGGCATGTGGGAGAGAGGCAGTAGAGAGATGTGGCTCCACTTATTTTTAACTTCAGCACAAGTAGAAGGTGAGTGCTCGCCTTAATGCCGCTGCCGCTTTACATCCAGGGAAAGAACCTCCGATAACCACAGGATACTATCGAAAGCAGGTTGTGGGGAAGTTTCCCTTTCTTGTGATTTCATCGAGATCATCTGCAGCTGCAAAAATATTCTTCACCGACCGTCAATTTTTCAGTGTTGAGAAAGAAAATGTCCCTCCAATCCAGTTCTCTTTCTTTCTTTCTTTCTTTCTTTCTTTCTTTCTTTCTTTCTTTCTCTTTTCCTTGTTTTGTGCCTTTATTTTTCGAAATGTCAGTGGGAACCAACGCTTTTGAACAACAGCCCTTTAGTACAAATTTTATCCAATGTAAAACCTCTTCTGACATGTACTTCCGTACATTGAACGCTATTTAATGTCCTTGACTATGGATAACTCCTTACTTCCTTGTGTTAATATCTTGTACAGAACGGGTATTCTATGAAGAACAATGTTATTTGGGGTTAATAGTGGACATTACAGAACCATCTACGCCCTGTAACTCCTCATAAGCTAATAATCCATCACTCCTCTAGTCCCCCACGCGGAATAGGCTAAGTAGAGCGACTCAAATCGGTTGTTTGCCCATTGCCAAAAGATTGCGACTCGGCTCTACACAAAAAATACCGACTGGAAAACATGACCTTGAAAGGCGCTAAAAAACAGGTGAGTTGAACTATGAAGAGCAAAATGATACGTATCACTATTTCAAAACCTCTTATTATAAATATGTAAGTTTATTTTTCTTTTGGAACCAAAACTCTGTTTGAAGAATTTATGAAAGCTGTGGGTTCCTGAGCCGTGGAGACGTATGAATAAGATAAATAAGGCTGTGTTGTTCATGTTTAGCAGAAACATCACATAGCCAAGCAAATTAACTTAAATTTGACAGTTGAAACGTCACAAAGAAAGATAATTCATCTCTTAGCCATAGCTATGCTAATCAGTGATTTACATAAATACTGCACAAGGTTGTGAGGCCCTTCATTTCCACACACAAGCACACACACACACACACACACACACACACACGCAAGAAGAGGGATATTTATTTTGGCCGAATTGAAACTGCCCACTTTCATTCCAATCACTGAACTAAGTACAAATTCGTTGACTTAATATTCGATTTCTAATAAGAAATTTTGTCTGATAATCTGCAATAAGAGGTACAAAGGAGACAATAATATCAGTAATCTGTAAGTAAAATGAAGAGGATTATGAAGAATACGTCTCTTGAAAGATGATGCCAAGTTGTCTGGTATGATCTTACCAACGTTTTAAGGAAACCTACTGTCTCTATCTTCAGGAAAGGCATGTTTAGGATAGGTCCCTCCACCTTGTAAATGGAGGCAGTAGTTCCACCGAAATGTTGGTAAATCTCTGCCAGACCACATCCCACATTCTTCATATGGACCGCACAGGGAACCTCAGATAACTAACAGGACTGTGGTTTGTTAAATCTTAAATTTAAATCAAGTTACAGGCAGGATATAACACTAATCGCTGCGGAACCAGAAGGCTGCGCTGAACGTCCCAAGCCTACCTCGAAATGAGTCACGATCGCTTTCGTCAGAAACGCTGCAGTTTCCACGAAAGCAGTCACGTGTCATTCTAATCTAAATAGCTACCGCAGCTGACACTACTGGCAGCGCATCGTGTTTGTAACTTTGGGAGTAAAAATACCATGAAAAATTAAAAGTTGGCAAGCGCTCCCTTCCCCTTTCACAGCAAATATAATGCCCATAACAAGCAACGTGGATTATGAATTTATTATTTCTCGTATAAAAATGGTTTACCAATCTAGATATACACTATTTATTTGGAGTTAAATTAACTTAAATTAAGTTAGATTAAATTAGGTATATGCTATTAGATTATTACTGAACAAAAGAGCAAAGGCGTCGTGTTTGTTGTTGATATTTCATGAACAAGGGTGTTTTCCTGGTTTCATTTCGACTTTTATAAGCAAGAAGGCCAGCTGTTTGACCTGAAGCTAAAACTTGTAACCCTTTCCGTCTATCCATATTATTTGGAGACCTCACCGCTCCCAGAATATGACACGTTACAGTCAGTGGCTGATAAACTGATACAGAGTCACTAACTAGCCTATTATGTTACAGATTCAGTGTATAAAATAAAGAGTTCGCCTAACACATTTTTTAAGGGAGGGACGAATTAGAGAATTTCTCATTTCTGAATATTAGCTACCGCTTTTACTTCTTCCATATCCTCCTCTTCTTCTATATGGGGATTTGGGTCTTCAACCTCGCGAATACGAAGGGGACGTGATAACCACTCGACCAAGATGTTGCATATCCTTGTACTTTAATGCGAACTTATTTGATGGCAGAATCCCTAAATTTTAGGCGTCGTGATATTGGAAAATAAATGCAAACAACTATGTCGTGGGCTCTATTTGATTCTGCTACAGCAGCACTATCTCGGTCTGATACGACACGATATTTCGATTGACCGAGCACTTGAAACTTCGAATAATGGTCATCATCACATATTGAACGGCGTGTAAACGGCTTGCAGGAAACGTTGTCTGTTAATACGGGACTAATTAGTTGCAGCAGAGAATGAAGAAATGAATTCAATAAGAAACACAAACTAAAGGCATTTTATTTCCAAACAACGTAGGACTTCCTACAACAACCACCAAAATTTACAAGCCATCATGCCTCCTCAATTCATTTTTCTTCTTTTTTTTTTCTTATACAACCCACATTAAATGCAATTGTTATCTAAATTGCCAACATTGTCAGTACATTACCCAACCCAAATATTATATAAATATTAAAACCTTATAAGATGATGGAGAAAACTGAGTAGCTTCATAATTTGTACTCTTGATCATACATCATTAGGCTATCATATCAAAAGCAAGGAGGGCGAGACTGCCAGAACATGTAGAGCACATGGGAAAGATGAGAAATGAATGTCATATGTTACTTGGGAAAACAAAACGTTGGGACCAAGGCCTACATGGAAGGATAGTATTAAATTTTTATTATAGGACATAAGATAGAATGTTGTGGACTGGGTTCAATTGATGACGCATGCGGTTCATTAGCGGGCTGTTATAAAACGATTACGTTTGTAATCTGTTTCTATAATAGTTATATTAATATTATCCTCCTATTTATTGCTTGGGATCATCGGTACTAATAACCCTTGGGACAGAGATGTATGTCCTCTCTCTTTTGTTGTGTTGTCTTGTTAAATTAGCAGCAGTTCGAAGAACTGATCCCCATTCAACGAGTTTACGAGATGTCTCGTACATTTATTGAACAGCCATTTTTATAAGACTAGCACAAGACCCAGATAAGATCGAATGAGGAAAAGAAATATGGACGATTATAGCCATCATCTTCGTAAACACATCATTCCAACACGTGTAACGAGAGACACGTCAGAACCTTACTTGCCTTGAGCTACACTTCTTATCTAATTCGGAGGAGCGCGCTGATGTCCGACAGCCGGTAGCCGGAAATGAGAATTTCTCCAACTCCTTCCTGCGTTACTTTGTGTAATGTACGGGCCAGGGATATTCAACGTTCTGTTAGGTGAAACCTTTATTTTCTTGTCGGAATCTATGATATGATTAAGTTATTTAACGAAACTGACTCAACTTATCGGTCAGTGGCAGTGCGCTCTAACATTCTGGGGAGTTTCTATCATCAGCTCAAACAGCCGGCCCCCTCGCGTGTAAATATTGAAATACCAACCTGACAAATCTCCCTTTTCATGAGACACCGACAACTAGCACGTCTGTACTCTTTTCCACATTATTTAATTTAATTTAATTCCAAATACATTGTGTAAGTCCAGACGGCTGGGGCATTTCGATAAGACATTTCTCTAATTTTTTACGAAGTTCTCACTCCCAAAATTGCAAACAGGCTACGCTGACAGTGGTATCATCTGTAGTGGTGTCTATTTGCAGATTAGCATAATACGTGACCGCGTTCCTTGAACCTGCAAATTTTCTGCCGAAAGCTGCATTGGCCCATTTCAACACATTCAGTGCTACCTTCCGATCCGCAAAGATTAGTGTTATAGACTGCTTGTAATTGGGTCTAAATTTGTCAAGTTTTAACAAACAAGGGTCTCTATAAATACGTGAACTTCTCAGGGCGGTGTCAATGAAGAAACCTGTCACACGGGATGTGTAGTTGTGTGGTCTGGCGGAAATTTACCAACATTTCGGAAGAACTACTGCTTCCACCTTCAGGATAGATTGACCTATCCTGAACATGTCTTCCCTGAAGATGTGAACGATAGGTTTCTCAAAACGTTGGTAAGTTCAAACCAGACCATTCGGTGTCACATTCCAAAACCAGTATTCTTTGCACACTACTGATGCTTCTAGAGTTAGCTGTGGGTAGAATAGAATGGTCAGCTTGCCGCTTGGACGATTTTATTTCCGAGGAATATGCCCGTGTACCCCTCTTATGGAAGGCTGGGTAGCAGTTAAAAATGTACAAGAATTCAATTTTATCCATTACGTACTCGTTTTTTACTGTTAATATAAATCTGTCATCACGAAAATTTGAGTTAACTCATCGGCTGTTTAGACAGGCACATACATGCAACTCGACGATGATAAAAAAAGAAATTCACGCATGTAGATGAAGAGGAGGAAGTTGTCTGTGTTTAGTCACTTGCGTTAAGAAGATACAGTGCCATTCTTCATAGAAACTTACATAACATATAAAACGTCAAGGGACAAGAAAATTTATTACTTTGTTATAAAAAAAGCAGCTGGGGTAAGAAATTTCTTATATCAGACACTGTTATCATTTTCACAGACTGTACACACTCTAACAATTGCTTATTCCAGAAGAAGTTAAACCTTCCATCGCCTGCCCACCCGCTCCATCAGTTCCTTATCTCGGATGCCTTTAATCCTTGCACAGCCTGGCAACATTCGATGAATATTACTTTTCCTTTATTGTTAAGAGTCAGCATACGAATGCGTTGAAGTAAATGATAAAATATAAAATATATTTGTCAAAAATTATATCCTTTCATTTCTTACTTCTGTGTTTTTGTTCTTCCCTTCTAAAAGAAGTTTCAGTCATGCACCGCTCTTTAAGTACCCCTGCAATATAAGATCTTATGAACTGGAAGCTTACCTTCAGCAGATGTATTATTCAGGCATTCCATTGGCACGAACTGTATCACCAAGATTATGGACACTACTATTATTTTCCACCTCAGTTTTGTCATTTTGGCTGGCAGTTGTGTTTTCAATACAGTCAGAATTTTCAGATCACTCTCACTATTTGAAAAATAAACAAATAACAAATAAAATTTCACTCTTCAAAGATATCTTAAGTGAATGTGTGTGTCACATTAACAGTATCATAAGTGAACACTTCCCCACAGCAGTTAAAAACCTTTTTGAGCTTGAGTCTTGAATATGAATGATATTTATTTCTTACCAACTTTCAACTTACATTGTCACCACACACTGTATTTTGAAGGACGAAATGTGTACAGGCGAAAGGAGTTGATCATGAGAGCTGGGGTATGCATTTAGTGAAAGAAATAACCCGCAGGTCTCCTCTTCATAAAAAGTGTTATATACCAGCACTGATGTGTGCTATCAGAAGACTGAAGAACAAGCGACTCGTCCTTTATCTAAAACTCACCTATCAGCTGACATCTTAGGTACTTTGTGGAGTAATCACTCATTGTTGACCAAAAATATTATAAAGAATAAACACAAACAACGTGGTGTAATTTAAGTAATGGGGCAGAGACTGTCCAAGTGCATATTTCAGCACAAATGGGTGGTAACTAGTTTAACAAACAACTGTGTCATGACTGCTTGTATCTACTTCAATGTCAGAGCCAGTGAGTGTGTCCAGTTGTGGAGGGAATGAAAGGAAAACATAAAAATTGGAGGGAGATACAGCTCAAAGATTATCTAACCTTCGGCCAAAAGACATTATTATTTTCAGATGATACTGAATAGACCATGCCATGGCTCATGCGGTTAGTCTCCGGCCTCTCACCGCGGAGGCCCGGTTTCGATCCGAGGTCGGTCCATGTCGGATTTGTGGTGGACAAAGTGGTACTGGGACAGGGTTTTCTCCGAGAACTTTGGTTTTCCTGTCAATTTCATTTCACTGGTGCTCCATAAAAATGGAAAAGCAGAAAGACCTCATTATCATCATTATCTTTCTCATAGAGTTGCACAATAAGCCTTCAAGGCTGCGGTGCGTCCGTAGCATCTGCTACGGGGCCCTTCACAAAAAAATACTGAATGGTACTTAATGTGCAAACCTCTATCTACAAAACTGGCATTGCTAATAAATTAAAACTTTGAGTTTTAGATTTCTTGTTCAGTCTAAAATACTTATCTTTATGCTTACGTAAATATACAGAATCCCCTAAATTATTCAACATTACTACTGCCACACTCATCGTTACTATTATTAGTGTCCGAATATTCACATTTTTCAAACACTACATCATAATCAACGCCATCACGGGCATTATTAATCTCACTTTTCTTGGAAGCTGAAACAGCCCGTACTTGGTTCGATCCCAAAAACAAGGCCCTTGAGTTAGTAAGCAAATTAGAATTTGGCATCCTAATCGGTTTACGTGTCCGAGACTGTGATTAGGGCCGTTGTACACCATGCGTCTCTGTTTTAGTCGATTTTATTTTTTTTTAATTTTAGATATGAGAAATTCTAGTAACTAGCTTGGGAACATCGGGCACAGCTAATGATACGAAGCCTGTCTGACAGACTTCGTGATACCGAAGGACAAGGGCGGATTAACAGAGGCCTGTGCTGGTGTGAACCTTATGCTAATTTTCGGCTGTAAAGTGAATGACAGGGAATTGATTTAGACACAATACATTTTGGAACAATTAATGGATTTCAGACTAGTTCTTTGTGCCCGGAATGACATCCGATTTCGGAGCTTTTGAACAACCAATCCTATCCTTTACTTTGTCGTTCTAATGTGGTGTGATTTTGGGGGAGAAGCGTCGAACGATTCCTGTTCCGGGATGCAAAGAGACACTTGGTGCTTCTTTTGTGAGGAGAATAGATGTGGATTATCTGCATTATAATCTAAGTGTTACCTCGCGCGACTACGTGTGCGGGATACAGCATGTCGGATCATCACCTTGCCAATTAATAAATTTGACTTCCACTTTATTATTAGTGGTTTGTATTTAGGGCGAACACGTCCAAGTGTTGAGGCCTTCCTTCCCCGCAAATAATCCCAGCAAGAGAAAGAGATTTATGATACTGAGCTACCTCGTGTGTGGAGTGAAAGAGTGTAAGCTGCAAGTCTTCCGGGTAACAACGATGTTGTGAGCGTGACCAGGACTGGGAGCAGAGTGACTGGGTGAAACGTAAAGGTATAAAGATAAAGGTGTGCCTGTTTACGCCATGGAGGCTACAGGCGGTGTAAAATTATAGCTACGCTCAGTGGCCAACCCCAGTACCCACTGAACAGAAGGCCGGGCTCTGGAGACGGTTTGCACTATTTTCAGAAGAGAATATTTCTTACCCTTGCCGGAATTCGCATCTGAACGTGTCAGCCTTTTTTTTCTCATGGCTCAAGAGCCATAGTGAACCTAGGCCTCCACTATGAGGTTCCTCGATCACACTCATACATCGCCACACTCTGTTGGACTCCTCTGGACGAGTGATCGGCCCGTCGCAGAGACCCCTATCTTACAACACACAAAAGTCAAAGGAGACAGACATCGAAACCGCAATCTCAGCAAGCGAGCGGCCGTAGACCCACGCCTTAGACCGCTCGGCCACTGGGATCGGCGATCCAGCCTGTATCTACTCGCTATATCGATTGCGCTACCCTGGCTCCTTACGTTTCTTGAAAGACTACAATTTCCTCGTGCTTCGCAGTCCATTTCTCTTCATAAATCTGCAACACCACGAAGCCTGTGCGAGCACCCACTTTCTCGCTTGAAAAATGACCATTTTTGTAGTTAAAAATCCTGCTATTTCTCTTATATGTTGTCAAGTTTTTCACTTATGATTTTATGTCAAGGCCATTGAGCTATATTCTTACGAAAAGAGTTTTTCGTATAATTTCTTTAACGCTTCCTCTTTCTTTCTTCAGCCGCATATTATTTTCTCGGAGGTGGACTAAAACGAATTTCGGCTATCCTATTCCTCTGCTGGTTTACACACATTATCATATTTAATTTGAAGCAGAGTGTACGAAATACTCTTCCGTTTACTACACATTCCGAGAACAACTATGTTCTCAGTAAACTCATTGCCATTATTTGCTACTGACGAGGTAGTGCAAGGAAAAATGCTGCTGTATTTCTCTTCATCTAAGGAGGAGTCATATGATAACCACCATTATCCCACTTGCGAATGGGGGAATGTCTGTTGGTGGCTGGAGAATTTTATATTTTATATTTCTGGTTGTAACGTAAAAACCAATCCCTACTTAACATTTCGATCTGAGATTTGGGTTTGCAAATCAATTTCTGTACTGAAATATCTACTTCGAAATCTCAAAACAATCTTCACATATTTGCTATTTAAATGCTTGCCTGACTGCATGCAACAAGCTGACATATTATGAAAACACCTACCTACAATCACTCAACAACTATCTACCAAAATGTCTTTCCTCCATCGAATGTAATATCCACAATAAGTCATCCAACCTTTCATCAACCAACCTACATGCTTTAAAAAAATGTACGTATCATGAACAAGTCTGCCTGCCTTGACAACCAACCAATGAACCAGGCCGTGCCATGGCTCAGGCGGTTAGTCGCCGGCCTCCCACCGCGGAGTCCCGGGTCCGATCCCGGGTCAGTCCATGTGGGATTTGTGGTGGACAAAGTGGTACTGGGACAGGTTCTCCCCCGAGTACTTCGGTTTTCCCCTGTCAATTTCATTCCACCAGTGCTCCATTACTTGTAAGGAGGAAAAAAACTAATCATCTTTCATCTTGATCACAGGGTTGCACAAGAAGCCTTAAGGCTGCGATGCGTCCGTAGCATCTGCTGCGGGGCCCTTCACCACAAAAAAAACCAATGAACCAACGAACTTACAAGCAAACAATCAATCCACAATCTTCCTTCCCACCGACCATCAACCAACCTACCTACCAACAAACCAATAAACCTAACATCTCTCCTTCCTTTCAGCCATCCATCGCCCAATAATTTTAGCAGGGCTCTGGCCTTAGTCTTAAAATAAAAGTGTTATGGGGATTGACACACAGTACCAGGTTTACAAATGGGCATCAGTCATGTTGTGAGGTGCTATTGCTGTTGCTTGCTTGTGCTAAGTTAGTAGCTTCAAGCATTGAAATGGATAACTGGAAGATAAACAGCTTAGTTGAATAATTATTTGACATTTTCTTCGGCCGAACTACCCCGAGAGATGGACTGGGCACGGTAATGTAAAAAAGTAAAATTTAAGTTTGTTCCTGTGCAGGCCACAAACACATATAGGGGGAGTGAAGGTACAGCTCCAATTACTCTTAACCTCGGAACTAGATGGAGGTAAGTGGTAAGCCTCACGCCCCTGCCCGGTCGAAAAAGCCCCGGGACCGATTAAATAGGAGGCTGGTAACTCGCAGAGACGTCTGGACGATTAGGAGGAGAGAAAAGCTCTTGCCACTCTCGGGATTCAACCTCCGAAAATTCAAGCCCCGGAGCCTAATCACTGTACCGAAATATACCAATGTATGAAGAAAACTTGTGCAGACATATTTTAATATGATTTTTAATTATTAGATGAATGGACACTTTTTGCTTCAACAATGTGTACATGCATATCATTTGTCCAAGCGCTGCACAAAAAAAAAAGCATAATAATTTTATAAAACGCAAACTTGTCACCATAGAACTTTTAATTGCAAAGTGGATTGAGTTTAATTCTGAAGAGTATACATAGATATTTTAGTCATTTCATGATCATTTTAATTTTGTATATTTTTAACTTTCTAAATTTTTGTACGCGTAAGTGATTTGTTGAAAAATGTAGTATGTGATTTCATACACTTCTCTTTGTATTGCAATTTCTTGAAGCTCCATCACAATGGCAGAAGAGGGGCAAAAACCTGTAGCAGGGTAATGATTGAAGAATAGTAGATTCTCGCTAATAAGTGTGTCTTGTTGGCTTTAATTTCTGTGATTTAATAAAAAGTACACGTTCATATGCAACGCTATAATAAATTGCGTACTCATTGAAAATACATTACTATATAAAATTTTAGGATTTGACATTGATTGTAATATAAATTTCAATTTAGTGCAAACATTGGTTTAAATAAAATTTTATATAATCGTCGCGTGTATTCTTGTTAGAAACGTTGTGTTCGTGTGCAGCATGATTTGTATTTAAACATGTTCGTTTTGATTGTCATACACATCCTACTCTCACAAAATTGTGGGCCGGGATAGTGTAGTCGGTATAGCGACTCGCTACGGACTGGACGGTCCGGGGATCGAATCCCGTTTGGGGTGAGATTTTCCGCAGCCGTCCAGACCGGCCCTGGGGCCTACCCAGCCTCCTATACAATGGGTACCGGGTCTTCCCCGGGGGTAAAGCGGCCGGGGCATGGAATTGACTACACACCCCCATCTAGTGCCCGGGTTAAAGAATGAGTAGAGCTTACCTCTACTCCCCCTCTGGGCCCTCGTGGCCTGTTCTAGGGAGAACTTTACCTTTACCTTACTCTCACAAAATTTACTCTTTTTTAAACTAAGTTGCTGCCTTTATTTTCACTGTGTTATGGGACACCGTAATAAATCCTACGCCACGAGTTTGTAGTAAATATCAAGGTGGTTAGCCTACAATTTTCTGCTGTGAATATTACAGTTGATTAATTTTTCAGCGAGACTTATATCCTTTGTTGAGATAAGTGCTGATATGTTCCTTTTCGAGCTGATAAAATATTGAAAATTAAAAAAATTCTGCTTGAAAATATTCTCCTTTATCGTGCACAAACATACAATGATAATTAATAAAATACTATTTCTGAATACAAAAAAAAACATACTAATCATGTCTTTATTTTTTACGATGTTATTTCCTACATGTTCCGGCGTGTGTTCGGTTATCATTATGAAAAACGTTTCTACACAACACAGGAAATTTGTGGTGGCTTTACATGTTTATCATACCTGCTTTAACAATATGATATTCTTTAAATTATTGTGATTAAGAGTTACAAATTTTTAACGTATGGACAATCTTAGAGTTAAGAATATGGTTCGAACAAATTCATAGCTTTTAAAGTGAGTAGCCCTAGCGTGTTCTGAGAATTACATGGATTGTTTGATATAAACCCTAGTCTTTATGTGGATTTTAATGGGTGTGGTAACAGAGCATTGAACAATATTCTATTTTCATCGTACAATTTTCATTGTAAATGTAACCTGTTATTAGCTTTGTACCCTAATCTAGGCATCTGACTCTTTTGCTCCATAATTTTCGATTTTTGTTACGTAATGTAATTTATTGGTGTATTAGTCTTACTGGTGTTCTTTTGTGCTGCTAGAGCGATTGTATGAAAACTGGGGAAGTTATCGAGGATCCATGTTCAAGATTTTTATTGTTTGAACTTAATGAGATTGTACGTGTACATGTGTTACTTGTTACGTGTTTATGTCGTAATAGTAATCACTGAAAATAAATAAAAGCAATGCCATATAATCCTGTCATGTAGGGATATCGTGTTTTGTTCATTGTCTTAAAAATATGTATGTTGCTGGAATTATATTTTATCATACGGGGTTATAACACCTTTATTACATTCTTGATACATAGTTTTGTATTTTTAATAAATACATAAATAATTTAAAAATTTTTGCTTATGTAGTCCATATATAAGCTTTTGTTTAAAATTTCACTTTCTTAGTCAACGTTTTAAAAAATGTTAACATTTAATTATCAACGTCAGAATTTAATATTATATTCCGTGGTAAAGTGGTAACACTGGCATCGAAGACTCTCAGGGAAATATAGTAATAGATCAGAAACTAGTACTGCAAATTTGGGAGAATTATATTACAGAACTCTACGATCAAGCTAATCGACCAGGACACCTAGAAGTCGAACCTGAAGCTGAAGTAGATGAAGATAAGAAAGGTTCTTATATTTTGCAAAGTGAAGTGGAAAAAAGCTATGAAGGAGATGAGGGATAAGAAGGCTACAGAAGATGATGATATACCTGGGGATGTACTCACATTGTTGGGAGAAAATGGTCTCAATCTAATGACACAGCTGAAATCTGTGGTCTTCTGGGCTATTACACGGCGTCGTGTGGTAATTGTTTACCGACGTTTCGGGACAACGTATCGGTCCCATCCTTACGGGTCAAGAGTCCGAGTAGGAAGGAAAGCCTATAACATAGATACAATTACCACACGACGCCGTGTAATAAACCAGAAGACCACAGATTTCATCAAAATCGCGGCGGAGGCCTGAAATCAAGGTTAATGAAAGAGCTGATGAACAGCATATATGTAACTGGTGATTGGCCCAGAGATTTCATTGAATTTGCAATGACTGCCTTAAAGAAGAAGCCCAAAGCTACAAAATGCAGCTACCATCACATAATCAGTATAATCGCACATGCAGCAAAGATAGTAGCGAAGATACTTAGAAGGAGGATTAAAAGTAAGACTGAGGATGCGCTTGGAGAAGATCAGTTTCGATTTAGGAGAGGAAAAGGAAAAAGGGATGCAATTGGGATGCTGAGAATAATATCAGAACGAACCTTGGTCATAGATGAGGAATTGTGTGCTTGCTTCATAGACTGGCAGAAGGCATTTGACCGTGTCAACTGGACCAAATTAATGCAGATCCTAAAGGGATTTGGGATAGACTGGCGCGATAGAAGATTGATCAGCAAATTGTACATGGAACAGAGTGTCAAAATACGACTGGACCAAGGGGAGACAAGGAGTGTGAAGGATTGGAAGAGGAGTTAGATAAGGTCGCAGTTTGTCGCCGATTCTGTTCAACTTATACAGCGAATACTTTACCAAGGAAGCTCTTGAAGGGTTTGGAGGCTTCAAAATAGGAGTACAATTAATTCGCACTGTGAAATATGCAGAGACCTTGTGTTACTGGCTAAGAATGAAACGGTGCTACAGAGCATAATTGATAGACTCATTGAAATTGGAAGTCGCTATGGAATGGAAATGAATGTGGAAAAACCTAAGGTAATGAGAATCTCAAGGCAACCATCCCCAATAAAAGTTATGGTAGATCAAAAGCAATTGGAGAATGTGGAATATTTCAATTATTTGGGTAGCATGATAACAAATGATGCCAGGTGAACACGTGAAATAAAATCCAGAATCGACATAGGAAAAGCAGCATGCAACAAGAAGAAGACTCTTTTCACAAGCAAATTGGACTTAAATTTAAGGAAGAAACAAGTAAAGTGCTACATTTGGAGCATAGCTTTGTATGGTGCTAAAACGTGGACACTTCGGAAAGCAGATCAGAAGTATCTGGAAAGTTTTAAAATGTGGTGCTGGAGAAGATCAGTTGGACCGATCGTGTGAGAAATGAAGAAATATTACGCAGAGTCAGGGAGGAGAGGAATATCCTACACAAAATAAAAAGAAGAAAGACTAACTGGATTGGTCACATCTTGCGTAGAAACTGCCTTCTGAAACACGTGATAGAAGGAAAGTTATAAGGAAGGATAGAAATGACGGGAAGACGAGGGAGAAGACGTAAGCAGCTACTGGATGACCTTAAGGAAAAGAGAAGATACTGGAAATTGGAAGAGGAAACACTTGATCGCACCCTGTGGAGAACTCGCTTTGGAAGAGGCAACGGACGTGTCGTTAGACAGACTACAGCATGAATGAATGAATGAATGAATGAATGGTAAATTGGGAGTTTTCTCAATACAAAATATGCTATGTAATGGTAATTTAATTATATCCCAAGAAATACTCATAAATAACTGAAATATGTAATGTACTAAATGTCACTGAACACGACTCCAGTTCTCAGTATGTCCTGGTGTCAAAATTCCATTGCTAAAATCATTGGCGCCCCCAAGAGTGGAGGGCTGCCGGGCTGCAGCACCCTCGCCTTATAACGAAATTTAAGAAACACAGATATTGTAGACGTGATAACGAAGGTGTAACGTGATTTAAGCTTCAACCCAAATCAGCCACTGAAATCGGCTGATGACTAGTACATTGGAATGTTGAAAGATATATATAAAAACTGACGGATATGTACATTTTTTCAGTTAGTTTTAATTTTCCCCGTAAACTAACTAATGTCAGTTCGGATATTTTGACGTGATTTTTTTAAAATATATTTTTAAAAATCAAACATAAATTATATATAGCCTCAGAATCATCCTCCCCCCCCCCCCCCCGAGAAAAATTCTGGGTGCGCCAACGACTAAAAACATAAATGCGACCTTCCTACTGAAGGTTAGAGGCCAGCAGAGCTCAGGTGGCACAACGAGTATCTTTCTAGAAGACACAGAATTTAGGGCTCGATTACTGCCAATGGGCAAGCGACTGGTTTTTAGGCGCTTTCGCAAAATCGTGAAAAGCGACTATTAGCTTCTTCGTGTCTGTCTCTCTGCATAGAGCAACTCGTTTCCCATTGGAGGGATTTTCATATAACTTGACAGCTGAGTATTTTTCGACAATGTGTCGAGGAAATTCAAGATTTATTAAAATCTGGCAAGATTAACGGGTACTTTACATGAAGGCCTATATTATTTTATGATAATGTCTCGCCCAATTTGTCTTATAATGAAAAATGCTTTAGCACAAACTTGTAGAGAACGTCAAAAAAACTTGTTTCCGAAAATCATGACATGTTATGAGATAACGTGGAAAAATATGGTAAGAGTCGGAGAGGCCACAGATGACAATATAATAGAGAGCATGCGCATTGCGTGCCGATCCCAATGACCGCTCGCTTGCTGGGATTGTGGTTTCGAATCCCGCCGTGGGCATGGATGTCTGTCTCTTGTGAGTGTTGTGTGTTGTCAGGTAGAGGTTTCTGCGACGGGCTGATCACCAGTCCAGAGGAGTCCTACCGAGTGTGGTGTGTCTAAAGTATAATAGTGAAGCCTCGAAAAAATGAGGCGGCCTAGGCCCCCAAGGGGCTGTCGAGCCATTGAAAAAATAATGCGCATTGCATGCTGGATAACTAAGGCTTCAGACACACACTCAGAATATGTAATAACTATCGCTTTTCCATGGCAACAGTTGTTACGGAAAAGCGCCTCATTTTAACCTTTATATATATATATATATATATATATATATATATATTCTGCGGCGAACTAGCCTCCTATTCAATTGCTACCAGGAGCACTTTGGTAAAGCTTTCGGACCTTAAATCTAATCATTCACCTTTATCTAGTGTCGAGAGTGCGGAGATATACTTCCAATTCCCCACAAATCTTCATGGAGTCGTAATAAAGTAAGAGTAGGAGAACACGTTTCCTTTTATGACTTAGGCCTATATATCTCATAAAATTAACCGTACACTACAATTCTTAGACAATTGTGTAGCATGCGAAATATCACTGATGTGTATTTGGACTTTCTCCATCATCACAGTATACAAACATTGTGAAGATGGAAAAAGTCCGAATACACGTCAGTCATAAAAATTAATTTAATAGTCAGTGTTTTTGTTATAAGATCGTTTTATCAGTATCAAACTGAAGTTTCAGATGCAGTAAATTCCCCCAAAATGTCGGTAATTATTTACTAGATTACACGGTGTTGCATCCTGTAACAGAGCACTCTACTCCTTTACCACCATGAGCTCATCAGATCTCACGATCAACTGGTGACTAAGTGGACACCACTCATTCTATGTAGAGTGACCGAAAAAAGGCCCTACCCTTTCTAACGTCGGGTGTATTGCCTTAAGTTTATTATCTGAATCTAATTAATAATATTTTAGTCTGCTATTAATTATATTTCATAAGAAACTATGGTTTATATTACCACGAATTCCGTTTTGGTTACCCACTAACAACCAATAATATGTGTAGAGTTAAAAGCATTTTAACACAATAAAAATATTTGCAAATATTTTAAAAAGGTACAGCTGAGCAACATTTGTATTTATTTTAAAAAGATAAATTTCAATAATAGCTGCAAGTGTAGATCTATGCCAAATAACAAATAAAAATAACACTAAATACAAAATTTTGTAATTGTAACAATAATCAGGATTGTAGGAGGTAAAGTAATTTTCTTTAATTTAACACAGAAAACTTTTATAACTATAAATTATCCGATGATGGTTCTGTAAATAAAATCATGTCAGAATAAAATAGTATACCTTTTTGCCCTTTTCACCAATTTATATGTCCTAGATGTCTATTATTTGATAGCTATTGCAAATGAAGTACACGAAGATCACGACGCAGAGTAAGGTGTGACTCAGCAATTTTAGGCTTTCTTTAGGGAATAAAATAAGAAAGCCTTGTGTGAGACGACGTTCATCCGTAAGACGGTGACACAGTGTTTTATGGATCTCAATAAAATTTGATATAGGAGTTCTTCACACATGTTGTTGAGCAAACTTGTGTTACGTGAAAATAGGCTGAATGGCAGTCGTGTTTTGTCTACGGGTGTATAGAAATATTTGCTTACATTTTCCACAATCCTTCAACGATTAAGGTAAAATCCGATATAGAGTAGCTGCATGGCAGTATGCAATATCTTTGAGCAATTGCTCTCAGAAATTGACGCAGTTCAATGCTGGCTTCACATAAGGAAGTAAATGAAATTTCGAATCGGATTCGGATAACGTCATATGTAGGACACGTCCAAAAATTACATTTTGTCATTGTGAGTTTCGTGAAAAACGGTGCAGTGAAAGCTATAATTTACATAAGGGCGTAAAATAATGTTTGCCCTATTGTCTAAATTTTTATCCAGTTATGTATAAATTTCAGTACAGAAAATATCCACTAAAACGCATTGGGTGATTATAAGTTTTGTGAAAATCTACACAGTGAAGGTCATGATTTAGGTAGGCGCGTGTAGAACTTCTACCCATGCTTTGCACATTCATTGTACGATTTCTTCTTCATTCAGTAAAAGAGATCTGTACATATTGCCGTTGAAAATTTACGAGTTTCGTGACAATCGGCGCACAGAAATCAGTATTTTCCTTATGGGCATAAAACGGAATACATTTACACATGTACCATGAAATCCCATGAAATTTTGAAAGTAAACAACATGTTAGTAGAATTCTAAGATTAGGTGAGTGGGCAAAACCTTAGAAAAGTGTTTGCTGCTGAGGTCTTAATTATTTTTCTTCCTCCTGAATGCTGACATTTATATATAAATGTGGTTCCAGGGGAATTCAGTATCACATGTTTCTGACGGCGATATATCGCGTTTAGCACCACCCAGGTCTTAACTTTGTCCATTGTACAGCTTCTAAAAATAAAGGCAATGAACTCAAGGTTTCAGAGACAGGCTCCGTCTGAGTGATAATCAGTGTTGTCAGCGTAGTTTACAGAACATTTTATTACATATTTTGAATAACATTTTGTTATTTCTTGTACGTTGTTGACTTTGAGGTATCTTCATTGCCAACTTTTATGAATTCCAAGTAAATTACTTTACACACTACAGAAAAGCCTGAGAGGAGGAGTGTTTTAAAACGCAGTCCTCATGTCACCATACTGCTTAAAGAAATAGGGCCTAAATCATATGAAAATTGTGTGATCAGTCTGTACAAATCTGGCCCTCATTTTCATTAATCACTCTTGACACATATCTTCTCCTTTTAGGTTCAGGAAGATATTGTGATGTATCATAGTAACATACAAAGCATATACTGTAATTCTTTCGCTTTTACTTGCTCCATATTCAGTATTTCTGGCTGCTTTTCACCTAAAGTAACATGTGTTTGTCTATTTCATTTCTTAATCCAGATTGTTACAGGATTCCTATGGGCGAAGAATCCCACTATTATTTGAGTACAAGTTACTGCAGAAAATAAGAATAACAGTTTCAAAATTAAGATGCATAATTGTCGTCAGTTACACTTTATTTGGTTGTGGGGAACATGCATTTAGCTAGTAAAGAGCTATGCATGTATCATGTTTATTACAAAGGACGTTTTCTGATAGTGCTGCACTTTATTAAATTTCTCTATTCAGCAGTGGTATGAACATTAACATAGAGAGCTCTCGTGTTTCATTTCGTTTAAATCTGTATGGGAGAATTTTACGTGTGCCCCAAAACGTGGAAGCAATTTTCGGCAGAGTCAACACGTCATGATGAAACACAATGACGCCGCAGGTCTATGACTGTCCATATTTTATTTTGGCCACGATAATGGAAAAACGGTCAGATATTTCGACTTTAATTTTGCCTAAACCAAAAACTTTAAAATACAACTGGCAGATTCATTACCCCCTTTCTGTGCTATGATTTATTTCCACACGAACATATTACAGTAACCACGATCAATAGTAAATCGTAAATCCCAAATCTGAAGAATCAGTACGTTCTCTTGTAGAGCGGTTGACCAACTGACGGCATAAATTTCTGCAGAGCTAGGCGCAGGCCCATCATGATTACTTTAGTTTGTTGCTCTTTTTTTCAACACCTGATTTATTCCTTTCACTTCCATCAATGTAACACGCGTTTCACTTCAAGTAAATGATATGTTCTGAATTTATATGCATTGTATTGCAGACAACAGTTTTTGCATCTAACCAATTCAACTGAACACAGTCCTTCTTGAGAAACTAGTAATTCCTCTGCTAATCAATAAATTTCTCAACTTTTATGGTACCCGATGGTCCATTACCTTGTTCAGTTGAGCCAACCGCTTGTGCCCATACTGAGCCAGATAATCCAGTCCACTCCCACCTATTTCTCAAAGATAAATTTTAATATTATTCTTCTTCACCACTAGGTTTTCCAAGCGGTACCTTCCCTCAGATTTCTCGAAAAAAACTCTGTATAACTCCGCCCATCCCATTCTTCTTGCCATAATCACCCGAAAAATATTTTCCTACATTTTAGTCTATATATTTCTAGATAGGAAAGGAAACCGAATTCTAGCAGACATTCCCTATAGTTTCGCCGCTCGTAACTTGTAGAAACATGCAATTTTTTTCTTGGAATTTTCCTCTAATATTCAAACTTTGCCGCACTTTTAAGGGATTTATTACCTATATTTATGTTGTAACATTGTCCTGAATTCTGTTCACGATTCAATAATATGTACGTAGTTTTCTCACCATTTAATTGTAGACTAACCTCATTACCATCAGCTAATAAAGCTCCTGTGGTTTTCTTTATAGTATGTATGTTTTGTCCAATATATTAACGTCATCAGCATAAACCAAAAGCTGATATGACCCACTCAATTTCGAACCCTCTTGGTATGCTTGAACTTTCATAATAGGATATTCTAAAGAAAAGATGAAAAGTAAATCCAATAATTACAGCTTTTCCGTATTTCACGCAATTCTGAATATGAAATATATATCAGACAAACGTTTGTGAGCCTGGATAGCATAATTGATATAGCGACTAGGTTACAGAATGGATGACCGAGGCAGGGGCAAGAGATTTTTACTTCTCGCAATTGTCCAGAAAGACTCTGGGCCCATACACCCTCCTATTCACTTGGTACAGGTTTCTTTTTCACGGAAAAAGCGACAGGGTCGTAAGTTGAAACTGTAGGCCACCATGATATGGACAGGGACAATTTACCTTACCTTTATCAATCAAGCCCGGACTTTAGTCAGTAAAGATAAAACCTGTTTCGGACTTTGGTGGCCACACAAATATTTGCTTCTTTATCTTTAAGCTTCGTAAGCCTTCAACTAAGGAATATAAATATAGTGCACTGCCATTGTCCTCTCAGCTCATAACGTACTTCAATATATCCGAAGTAACGTGTCCACAGCAAGTCATTTGCAAGAAAAATAGTGTAATTACTACGAAATTGAAGTGTAAACGCTCCTGTTTGTTCTGTTAACAGCAAGCGTAAGTGATATCTTGTTTGCGGTCGAGAAGTAACGGACCTATTCAGTTACGTCATTTTTTTCCTACATCCCGGCAAGGGCAAGAGATTTCTTTTCCCTGTCTGTCGCCCACCCAGCCTCGTATTCAAAGGATACAGACCGTTCATTCCCCCGAAGGAAAAGCAGAGGGGGCATGAAACCAGCCATTCTCCTTCACCAAGTGCCAAGGTTAAAAATGCGTGGGCTGTACCTCCAGTGTCCCATACGCATTCATGATATGGTGCTCAATTAACACTTTGAAGGCAATAAAATACTTCATTTTCTGATGTTTCCGATTTCTAAAAGAGGATCACTGTTGTTGGAAGTTCTCCAGGATTTGCCTGCTTTTCCTTTTACTAAGGGTAAATTTGAAGCTGAAGATGGGTATGAAACAATAGTGCAATGATACCGAAAGAGGAGAAACCGAAGTATCGGAAAAGAACCTGTTCCAATTTGATTTCTACCTTACAGAAAATACAGCCCTTCTCCATTCAAAAGACCAACTACTTAATAATATTCAGAGCAGTAATCGCTGATTATGTGAGAATCATTCGAAACAAACAAAAGCACTCTTTGGGAACAATTGCTGGGCTTTCACACAAAGTTACAGCAGTTGGTAGCATTAGGCTTCATTGTTTAAGCAAAGGAACATCTTTATTTTTGTTTTTAACAGTATCCGCCCTCCCCCCTCTGGTTCCAATTATTCGTTCAACCTGAAAATTTCATTCTTCGACTGGAAGATTCAGTATTACATGCAGCCCGAAAATTAGAAGCTTGTTGATTGGTTGGCTGTTTCGTTTGTTCTTTCTTTCATTCTTTCGTTAAAATATCTGATTCTGCACGTAAATTTTTCTCATGCTTCTTTATTCAGTCAACATAAAGTGACTGTTTTTTTTTTAATTCCGGTTAAGCAGAGTGCCATGATGCATAGTCTGTGCATTACGCCATCGATACGGACGCTCAGTCATTGGCGCCCGTATCCTTTCCCCCGTCCCTTACCTTTTCCGACGCTCCGTTGATTACCTGTTTACTTACGAACCACACTCAGTAATTGGAACCGTAGCCCGACCAGTGGCGGACTGGCCAGGGTGTCAGCTTGCCCGATGGTAAGTGGGCCCCCTTAAACATTAGACAATATGTTAAAAATGTTAATGACCTTTTAGTAGCTTGAAAATATAATAGAAGTTCCAATATTATTACTGTATGCAACTAAAATTTACGATGTATTACTATTTTAATAACAATTTTTTAATAAAATCCACCATTTATTTAAAATAAAAAAAATAATAACTTAAAAATTCAATTATGACAATCTGTATTTACATTTAATATCTACTGTATACTGACAGTAATATGTACAATATATGTACACTGTAATTACTAAAAATATATATTTATTTCGCAGAAATTTTAATTGTACCTTTTTTCTATTAATGTATTTTTTGAAAATTGTATTTATTTCTTATAAAAATTAAATTATAGCCTAATAGTTGTCGGTGGGCCCCCTTTGTCTCCTGGCAACCAATATTTTTAGACCCAGTCCGCCACTAAGCCCGACGATTGTTGAAATTCGGTTTTGATCTTTGATTTGAAATTATATTTTGGACGAGGGACGGCCGTGTTACCTGCGTCCTTGTCTGTTGCTGTGGTGAAGGAGTTATTGTTTTACATGTAGGCTAGATCTTTATTAGCGGCCGGAACATTATGCAAGTGTTTTGTGGTCCTTTCTTTCACTGGGTATGGATGTTTGAATGTGTTCTTGTGTAATAAATGGTAAGGGTGGTAATTGCTACAGGTACTCAAGCTCGCATCATTAATAAATAAAATAATTTAAAACAGAAAGTATTAAAATGTAATGCTAATGTAGCCTATATTTTAATAAGCAATGTTTAAATTTGGACATAATTCCGATATTTGCAAATATTTCACAAAAACTGGTATCTTTTCATCCTAAGTCTAAGCACGTTCTGTGTTTTCCCCATATAATAAATTGTTATTTATTACCTTGTCTCTCCTCTTAAAGTTATTGGTGTTCTTGCCCCTACCTCACGTTTCCAAATATTCCCGATTTCTTTGTTTCATGTATTTTTGGGTAAGTTTGATTTTGGGAGCAGGTGAGGCAGTACTAACAAATTTTTCTTTAGCCCCACATGACGGTTTCCTGAAATCAGTATATGTGGAGTAACGACGAACTGTATAATAGTACTGTTTATAAAACACCGACGAAATGCACTTCACTTTACCACTTTTTTATTTCACTAGACCCCTACATATGTTTCGGTTAATGCAAAAAACCATCATCACCACCAATACACCACCACCAAGGCCTACTTATTAACGAACAAAACCCAGGCGAAGAAAACCAGTTATTTCGGCTTATCATCCCACCAACCTCACTTAATACGCATGCGCCAAACTCCCACACAGCTATACAAACACTAACTACATAGACAGCCCGACAGTACACACCACAACATGAAATAGAGAACAGACAACAGCAGGTATGTCATTCGAATCAAAAGTGTCAACTTACAAAGTTATATAAACCTTAATATCCGAATATTATAATACTGATACTTACTCATTATCTTACAGGACATACAAAACCAAGAACAAATAATAACCAGATGTAACACAGCGATCCGTACTGCAACATTTTACCATTTCACATTTCTCGACACGATTTTTAATGAATTCTCAACGATTTTATACTTGGTGTGTCTATATACGTTTTTCAAACAACTCTGATTTTAAACTGATTTTATAAGTGAATGGCAATTGAACACCAAGATATTGCATAACAATAAGGACAGAAATACCATTGGATGTAAATATATGTAGTTTTGAAAACCCCTGATGATGGTTTTTGCATAAACCGAAACATATGTAGGGGTCTAGTGAAATAAAAAAGTGGAAAATGAAGTGCATTTCGTCGGTGTTTTATAAAGAGTGAATTGTTAAATATGCACGGTGAGACTAATATAAAATGTATAATAGTAATCTAAGTGCTGTCTGTATGTTTATGTTTATTTCGAATGGTGCAGACTGTAAAATAAATACTCGTATACCGTTGCAAGATTTAGGATTTCGACAGTAGTGTTGCTGAGCATTTCTGGTCTTCCTTGATGAGAAGCTCTGTTGCTGGGTTAATGTTTTCCAACGTTTCGAACGAACGTCCTGCCATTACCTTCAAGGATCGAGGGCTATAATAACAGCAACGCAATACATACAGTGGCAAAATATGACCGTACAGACACTTACGCTGACGACTTAGTGACGACACACTAAAATACATTCAAGTGTTGCGATAAGGGTCTCTTTAAATAACTAATCATAATTAACAAGACAGACAATGCAGTATAACGTAGCATTGAGGTGCGTTCGCGTAACTATTGTTACCGTGGAAGAGCCATAATTATAGGTCTTCATGCAAAGTATCCATTAATATCGTCATATTTTAATGAAACTTAAATTTTCTGGACAGAGTTTCGAAAAATACTCGAATAACAAATTTCATGAAAATCAGCCCACTGAAACCCAGTTGTTCCATACAGACAGACAGACAGACACATAGAGAGGCGGAGGGACAGACAGACACACAGACACACAGACAGACAGACAGACACATAGAGAGGCGGAGGGACAGACAGACACACAGACACACAGACAGACAGACACATAGAGAGGCGGAGGGACAGACAGACAGACACACAGACAGACAGACAGAGATGACGAAGCTAATAGTAGCCTTTCGCAATTTTGCGGACGCCCTAATAGTGGGCGTATTTTTTTCTGTGTGTAGCTGTGGCTGTCTGAAAGTATGCACTCCATCCCACCCTATTGCTCCCAAATGACACAAAGTCGAAAGATGTAAAACACAAAGATTTTCTGCTGGACAACCTCCCCATGAAACTTAAGTGATTTTTCCACTTCAAAAATTGAGGCACAAGACAGTGCTTGAGGAAACCCCAAACCAGAGCCGTTTTTAGGATACGGAGAGAAACCACTAGTTTCCGTGGAGAACGAACTCATCCCTGGGTGGAAATTCAGATTGTTTCAAAACCCAGAAACATAGAACATATTGCCTACAGCTTCAAAAATAACTAGTTACATTTGTGTTATTTCTAGACATTGAAAGATCTCATGGTATAGAGTGAAACGCAAAGATAATTGCAAAACATAATACCGAAAATTCCATCTAATTTAACCCGTACGTTGCAGTTACCTCCAAAATCAATCTTTTGTTGAAAATCATAGCTCTGTTTCGAGCTAAAACCCCATTTGGGCAGAAGATGCCCAGAAGAGTCGACTCGGAAATACAGTTTTCAGTTTTATATTAACAGCATTCTATCCATTGAAAATGATAATAAAATGGACATTATCATTTTACGTTACCTGTACCGTACATTTTTTGATTATACAAATCGTATTCAGACAAATATACACTGTTTCATGTTATTCAACACAACTTTTTATTAAAAACTGCCCAACATGCTTCGAACCTATTTGTGGTTCGTCTTCAGGGGCTTACTTGTTAAAATTACATCAGCTATACATCTATAAATTATTACAATGCCGTTAGATATGTGTGGTTTTTTATCTCTGTATCAGCTATTGTTCACTGTAGGTTTGCTGGTGGCCAGCAGCAAACCTACAGTGAACAATAGCTGTTACAGAGATCAAAAACCAGCCGGAAGGTAGCGGGTTCTGTTCCCGATGGTGTCACTGGAATTTTTCATTGACATAATCCTTTAGGTCGCACTGTGGCCCTGGGGTAGACTCAGCCTCTAACAGAAATGAGTACCAGAAATATTTCCTGGGGGGTAAAGGTGGCCGGTGCGTAGGGCTGACAACCTTACCACCTTCATGTGCCGATTGTCTAGAAATCTGGGAGCCTTAACCTCCTGGAACCCTCTGGGCCTGTCCAGACCTGTAATGGGATTGCTTTACATTTTTATATACATAATACATGAAACCCTAGCCTATCGAGAGTTGGGGGTTAGTAATTTCCATATTTCCACTTGACTTTTGGCCCAATGAAGCCCCACTTATACTTGGTCTCGTGGTGCAGATTACCATAAAGGAAACACAAAATCATTGAAAACAATATATTGCTATAACTTACAAGCTAAATGACACAATAAATGCATATTACGATTAAAAGTGTCAGTGTCTTGACATACATATTCTTTAACGAATAACTCAACATTGCAGCCGGTCTCCATTGGTTGCTAGCCTAATGAACTTTGAATAAGTGAACAGCGCACATTTATCCCCACCATTTGACCAGATATTTGCTCAATACTAATATCAACAAAATTACGACACTCGACTCTACACTCTGTCTGATTGGAAGGCCACACGAACACACCGCGGCTAATCTCTCCGTGGCGGGCCAGAAACAGGACGCAGTGACAAAGTATTACATTCATCAAGATAACGAAAGCCCCAAACCTCAGACGACAAGGCATACGTTACCTCTACCATAACCGACCTCTTAGAGAGAGAGAGAGACAGACAGACATAGAGATACACAGATAGATACACAAACAGACAAAGAGAGAGTGAAAGACAGGGAGAGTCAGTGACCGAGGGCGCTCATACAGAGATCATTGAATCATTCTGTATTATGACTGTATGTCTGTATTCTTGTCTGAATAGTCCGGAATGTAAATCGCAATGTTAGCTTCATATTACTTTTATCATCTATGGCAGGGGTCGGCAAACTACTGCCCGCGGTCCAAATCCGGCCCGCCGCCTCTTTTTGTACGGCCCGCGAGCTAAGAATGGATTTTACATTTTCAAATTCTTTAAAATTTCAAAGTACGCGCTATAACGGAATCGTATGTGGCGCTCGTATAGCTTCGCATTCGCACGCTGCTTGGTGGCCTCTGCTGTGACGCCACGCATTTATAATTCGGCCACGTGTATCGCTGTTTTGCGACATTTTGTTCTCGTTTTATTACCCGTGCATATCCATCATGTCACTGTCAAAACCAGAAAGAAAAGAAAAGTGGACTTCGAATGTCGTGCTTTTAAGGCAGAGTGGAGTGTGAATTATTTTGTTACCGAATTAGATAACAAAGCATTGTGTTTATTGTGCAATGACACTATAGCTGTACTAAAAGATTATAATATACGTCGTCATTACCAGACTAAGCACTCGACACAATATTCCCAACTCACAGGAAAGCAACGATCAGAAAAATTGGAAACTTTAAAACGGAATATTTAATCACAACGCAATTTCTTCACGAAAATGAAAAATGAAAATGAGGCTGCAACTAAAGTCAGTTTACGAGTAGCTCATTTGTTAGCCAAGGAAGGAAAGCCGTTTAATACTTGGCAGTGATCCGATCAACTCTTACGTACGGAGCTCCAGTATGGTGCTCTACCAGTGCCACGAACATTAAAACACTACAAATAGTCCAGAACAAATGTCTTCGGGTCCTTTCGGACTCTCCAAAGAACACTCCCATCTCACTCTTACATAGCTCCTTGGGTATCGACCACATCCACACATATATCCATCGTTTAGCCACCTCCTTTTATGAACAGTGTAAGCATAATCCCAATCCTCTGATCTGTGACATCGGAAGCTACACTCTCCAGGACCTACACGAGATGTACGGTTGTTACAAGCACAAGAGAATTAGACACGTGTTGCTCTAAGTAGAGCCTCTGGTGTGGTAGTGTTTTTAAGGGAGCTGGTGTCCTAGTTTTCACTACATCTACTTGTCATTGGTGCACTGTACCTATTATGTTCCAAAGTGTAAAATGCACGAACCTCAAAATTGGTGTTAGGAACAATTTAGCCCATATTCTGTATACTGTTGTTTGTACATGTCAAGGAAATAAAGCTATGTAAATTAAAAAAAAAAGTCATTTACTGATGGTGAGTTAATTAAATCATGTTTGATTGTAGCAGCCGAAGAAATGTGTCCAGGGAAAATGAATTTATTTAAATCTATCAGCCTTTCGGCGAGAACAGTTTTTCGAAGAGTTGAGGACACTGGGAGCAACATCAATAGCCAATTAAATAACAAGGCAAATGATTTTGAGTGGTTTTCCTTGGCTCTTGATGAGTCGACAGACGTTACTGATACTGCTCAGTTGCTGCTGTTTATTCGAGGAGTCAATGCTGAGTTTGAAGTGACTGAAGAATTAGCTTCTATGAATAGTCTGCGTAGAACAACTACAGGCGAAAATATTTTCAAGGAAGTTGAGAAAACGTTAACAAATTACAATCTGAAGTGGAATCAGCTAAACTGTGTCACAACTGATGGTGGTAAAAATATGTGTGGAACAGAGAAAGACTTAGTTGGAAACATTTACAAGACTTGTGAAAATGCAAGTTGTTCAAAGCCTATGGTTATTCATTGTATTATTCACCAGCAGGTACTTTGTGGGAAATATTTGAATCTATCATGTGTTCTTGAACCAGTTGTGTCAACGGTGAACTTCATTCGCTCTCGTGGACTTAACCATCGTCAGTTCCGTGATTTTTTGTCAGAAATGGAAGCTGAATATCCTGACTTGCCCTACCATACAGCAGTTCGATGGCTCAGCAGTGGTAAAGTTTTATTGAGATTTTTTGAACTCAGAGGAGCGATTGAAATTTTTCTCAACGAGGAAAACCACCCTCAACCACTATTATCGAACACTGAATGGCTTTGGAAATTAGCTTTTGCTGCAGATATCATAGGATTTCTTAATGGATTCAACTTAAAACTACAAGGCAAAACAGTGCTCATATGTGAAACTTATACTGCGGTAAAGTCATTTCGACGACAACTGGCGTTGATTGAGTCACAAAACATGTCAAGCTGCTTTGTACATTTCCCATGCTGTCAAAAATTAAAAGAAGAAGTGAAATCTCCATTCCCACACAAATTTGCAGCGGATATATTTTCTGAGCTCAAACTACAGTTCCAGCAGCGTTTTTCGGATCTTGATGCAAGTGCAGAAGACATTTCCATATTTCAAAATCCATTTGACTGTACAATTGAGGAGCTTCCACCTAACCTTCAATTGGAAGTGATTAATCTGCAGTGTGATGACATGCTAAAAGGCAAATTTCAAGAGAAGAATCTAACAGAATTCTATAAATGTCTTCCAAGCGATGGATATGGTCAATTAAGATCATATGCTCGGGGATTTATATCTGTATTTGGCAGCACCTACCTGTGTGAAAAGTCGTTTTCAAAGATGAAATACGTAAAATCTCAATACATGTCAGCATTAACAGATGAACATTTGCAATCAATTGTGATGATAGGGAGTACTAACTTTGAACCCCAATTTGGTGAAATGTTATCTCAAAAAAAGCACTTCCATTCTTCTCATTAGTAGAGCTGTATTTCAAACAATTGTAGTTTACTTATTATTATTATTATTATTATTATTATTATTATTATTATTACGTTACATTTTGTTCAATAAATTTGTGAAAACTTGTTTTTTTCTTGTTATTTAAGAAGGCCTACCTACATAAATATCCTCGAGTTTGCCTCTTGGCCCGCAGAGCCTAAAATATTTACTATTTGGCCCTTTACAAAAAATGTTTGCCGACCCCTGATCTATGGTATATCTGGCTCTGTTGTGTTTTGTGAGCATCTTGTAAACGTTACGGTTTTCGGGAGAAACACGTTTAACATGAAATATACGTCCTTATTTTAAGCCCCACTTGTTTTATGCCTTTTTTTGCTTTAACGCTCCTTGCCAATATTACACCGTTTCTTAATTTACACCCACTTATTTTTTGTTTAACGCCCTTTGGCTGGCAGCACTTTATCACGCTAACCACTATCTAGTCCATTATTTCTTATGGAAATGTCAATTTGATTTATGCCTTTTTTATTTACGCCAACCTTTTCAGGAACACAACTAGAGTGTAAAGCAACGGCTTGGTGTATGTATTTTGATATTCCCTACAACTTTACCTGAAACTTTCTGCTTCCAAGACTGACACTGACAAACAGACAGAAGGACGGACACTCAGACATAAAGAAGCTAGCGGTCGCTTTGCGCAACTTTGCGAAAGCGACTCAGAATGTAAAAAATAAGACTCTTTATCGCCGACCGTGGACTTGATCCTGAAAGAAATCGAACCCAAGCAAATTAGAAACTAGTAGCAAATAATATTATACATGCTTTAAATTTTATATTTCTACGCTAAGATTTTGTGATTTATGGTGGCATGCATATGTTAATGTCTGTGCGAGGTACTATGTTGTTTGAAGGAATAAGTTTCTCTTGTATTTTACACATGATTCTGTTAAAATATGAATATATGTCTCTAACTACAATTTCCGTTTGCAGAATACTGGATCCCATTTTGTCAATGAAAACGCAAGGTTTCTCTCAGCCTGGCAGAAAGGTAACTGGCGGGCTAAGCCTAGAGAGTTAGATCCTGCCCCATTGTTGCCTTATTGTGCATTGTTGTTTGTTTGTTATTTACGGAACAATACAACAGTTATCGAGGAATAATTATTAGCTTTTTGTTATGGAATCAAGAGGTACACAGACAGAGAAGTTACGTCAAATAGACCATATGTAATAATTAAAAGCAACAAAGAGTAAACATGTATACTGATAGATGTGGCAATACCAGCGGACAGGAATGTTACGCACAAAGAAGCAGAAAAGAAATTAAAATACAGGAGTTTATGTATAGAGATACAACGAATGTAGAAAATGAAGTGTGCGATTATACCATTAATAACTGTCGCCACCGGAATAGTAACAAAAGGTTTAAATAAAAATCTGGAAGCCATACAAGGAAAACATTCAATATATTCACAAAAAAAAAACAGCTATTCTTGGAACATCACACGTAATATAGAAAGGAGGTAATGCAGTTTGAACGTTGAAGCCTGGGCGGTGGGGCTTAGTCTTGGTTGAATGGGAGAAGTACCAGGAAGGACAGGCCCGTGACAAGAGATATAAAAATAATAATAATAATGGAATACAAGTATGCGCCTGTATACAGAAGAGACACTAATAGAAACAAAAATGCAGATATACGATGCTGAATGTTTCAAGGAGACTCATTATCACCACTGGTATTTTGCATTAGCATAATCCCCGTCACAGAACAGTTGACCAAGTAGAACACAGGATATGAAGAACACAAAACAATGACAAAAATATTAAACTTATTTCGCATGAACGATTTGAAGCTGCTAGGCAAAACAAAGGAAGAACTCCCAAAAACGGATGCAAACAGAACATTCAGTGATGATATCCATATGGAATTTCGAATTGACATGTGTGCAAATATTGTACTCAAGAAAGGAAAATTAGTTCACTCGCGAAATTTAATACTAAATATCAACAGAGAATTACAAGAGGTTGAAAAGGGAAAACCCTAAAAGAACGTAGGGAATGAGGAAAGTGAAGATATACAACATCAACAAATGAAAGAAAGATTGAAGAAGGTATACACCAGGAGATTTAAAATTATACTAAATTCCGAGTTGAATACCAAGAATAAAATTACAGCATTTGGAGCATTAGTCGTCCCAGTACTGAGGTACTCTTTTGGTATAATTAATTGGATATTAAAATAAATAAAAATCGACAGGAAAACTAGATAGATAAAACGCATTACCAAAAAGCTGATATAGATAGGCTATATGCAAACAGGAAAGATGGAGAAAGAGAATTGTTAGAAGTTGAAGCGACGTATAAGGCAAAGAGAATAAAAAATTGCAGAATATCTGAACACAAAATATAAAAAGACCAGTTTGTAAATATTGTTAAAAGTTACGAAAAAATGAATTAAATATGAATTCAACAATTAAAAGAGCAGCAAAGTTTGTAGAATAATTGAGCCAATAAAATGAGAACAGTGACACAATAAAGGAAGGTATGCAACACACAAATCAAGATTAGGACACTTCTTAAAGAAAAAATTGGAAGGCAAAGTAATGCATGGCCATTATCTTAGAAGTACAGTTAGACAGCTTATTGGTGAAGATGACACGTTCCTGTGGCTGTTCAGGGGAGATCTGAAAGGAGAAACTGAAAGTGAAATAATATCAGCAGTACGAACAAAATGTCATGCAACAAAAATATTACAAACAAAGACAGATAACAAACCCAGATTATGTCAACAATTTGACGAGACAATAGACCACATTATACCAGCGTGCCCAATATTGGCAAAAGAAGAGCACATAAAGAAATGTAATGTAATGTAATGTAGGCCGAAATTCTTCTTGTAGGAATCTTTTTAGAGACCTTAATATACTCCCACTACCATGTTTGTACATAAGTAAAGTTATATGTTATACAAAATCAAATATTGAAAAGATGGAGTTAAATTATGAAATTCATGACCATTGTACACGCCATAAATCAGATCTTCATGTTCAATTCTGCAGAACTAATCTTTTTAAAAATAATGTTGCAAATATGGGTATTAAATTATACAATAAGTTGCCAAACAAAGTAAAGAAATTAGAAAAGTTACAGAAATTTAAAAGAGAGTTGAAATATTTTTTACTGCAATACATCTTTTACTCTTGATGAATATACACGTGTATGTCTCATTGAATATTTTTTATCACTTGCTCATTACTATGTATGTTTGTTGTCATATGTGTAGGTATATTATAAGTTTGTTTTGTAATTTATATTGTAAGCTGAATTGACATGTTCAATGTCACATTTTTTACTAAATGGATGACTGAATAAATACATGAATAAGATATGATAGAGTGTGAGCACAACTACACTTCAACATATGCAAGGAAATGTGGATAGAATTGGACAATGAACACTGGTATAAGCATAAACCAAAATAAGTAGAAATATACTCATGAAGGTAAGGTAAACATATTATGAAATCAACAAGTGTAAACCAACTGAACTATCCCTAACAATGAACCGGACACCCTAATCAGTGATAATCAAAAAGAAACATGTATGTAAATAGAGGTTGCAAATTCAGAAGACAGAAATGTGATCAAGAAAGAAGCCTAGAGTACTCTAAAAATACAAAGACATTACAACAGAAATACAGCGCATGTGGAATGTAGAAAAAAAAACGATACCGGTCATAACACGGGCATTTGGAATCATCTCAAAATCACTGAGAAAATATTTGAGCAACCTACCGGGAAAGCACGAAATCAAGAAACTACAGGAAATAGCCATATTTGGCGCTGCATACATAGTCTGGAAAGTACTAATGTAAACGTGCGTAATATTCAGCATGGGAAATAGCATTACATGTGCCATGAATTGTAACTACAGAAGAACTGCCACACTGTTTACTTTAGATATATGGTTTGTTTCAGGTCTATAGTTGTAAATACCCTGCATAAAGGTGATAATAATAATAATAATAACAATGAACATTATCTTTCGAACGCCCTAAAGGGTATGGACATGGCTACCAAATGAAAATGCTACAGCTTAAATATGTACCATATGCCACCTGCTTAATTAGGACGATCTAAAAGTTTATGCGGGTAAAATAAGACAACTAAAAATAATAACTGATCAAAATAGTGGAACTTTTTGTAACAGATATAAGAATGGAGTTTGGCCTGGAGAAATGTTGAACTCTTAACATCGTACGTACGTGGAAAAGTAGAACTAACAAATTTAAAAAAAAAAAAAAAAAAAAAAAAAAAAAAAACAAGGAGAGATAATGGAGCCAACGGACGAAACTGATACATGCAAATATCTTGGCATGCTAGAGTCTAGACAAATTGAAAACACTTAGATCAGAAAGTAACTAACAACTGAATTGACCAGCAGACCACAGAAAACATTGAAAACTAATTTAAATTGCAGAAACCTCACGAAGGTGATTAGTGTGTAAATTATTCGTTTATTAAAGTGCTCTTAAGAATTATATCACGGTCTTAGACGGAAGTCGAGAGTTCAGAAAAAGTGTTGTAACTAAAATGTCAAAAGCCTGCATGCACTATAAAAACTCTAGTTATAAAAGGCTTCTATACTGACAAACGAGGATAGTGTAGGAATTACCGATATAGGCAACCTTCACAACAAAACCAATTTAAATAATTAAGAAGTTACTTTCACAACAAAAAAATGACTGCCGCCTACTTCGTATTATATGTGACACAGGCGTTAATTACACACCTCCTAATGTACATGGTCCTCTCCCACAGCAAAATGAAAACATCAGAACGATACAAGAAAGAATAACAACGTGGAAGAGCAGAACTTTACACGAAAGAAAAGCCTATGACCTTGAAATGTCAGATGTCCATAAAACAGCATCGAACCATGGCTAAAGTTTGGCGAACACTTGCAGGAATCTATTGGATTTGTGACAGTCATCCAGGTCCAGGGTATTAGTTCAAATAATTATAATAAATACATTTTTAGGGAACAGTTTATTACTAATGACACCTGCAGAAAACGTTGAGGGAAATCAGGAAAGATTCGAAATAAAACTGGCGCATGCCGTGCATTAATTGAAGGTGATTACAAGCATCGTTACTAACAAGTAGCCAACATCGTCCACGAATAATTGGCTATAAAATTAGATTATCAAAACAAAAACCAACAGCGTATTATAAATATGAGCCACAATCCGTATTAGGCAACTCATTAATTATAATATGACAGACCATAACAACAGACCAGCTATAGTTAAGCTGACAAAACCATCAAAGGAACATATTTAATAGATGCAACAATTCCCAACACTCACAACTTCTACAGCATAGGTGGCCAGACTTTTGGACTCATTCATCTACTCTTAATAGAGAAAATCTTTCGCGATATATCATAGTACGTAATGTATTAATATTAGATCGACTGGGCAAAGAAATGTAAATTAGCATAATATCATCAAACATATAAAAGTACAAATGTTTCATTTATTAAAAATGGATCTTCTCAACTAAAATAATTTACCATAATTAAAAGGTGTTTCATTAAACTTCCTATTGCAAAGTTGATGCATGACACTGCATATCTTGCGATAACTTGCTGAAATAGGGTTCATAATTTTTTAGGCACAAGTGAAGACAGTATTTTGAATGTTCATCGTTCAGTATCTTGATTTAGCTATCTTAATCTGCGAGAAGGCTTTTTCGCAGAAGTAGTTTGATCCAAGAAGTGCTGTCAATCGAAGAGCTATTTATCGTACTGAGGCGGCAAATAAATTCTGATAGAGACCAACAAGCGGCTGCGGTCGACCAAACAACTTGCCGCAATCGACTGTTTGGCCACCTCTGCTCTACAGCATCATCAGCGAGAAGTTCCAGAGTTATACAGACCTAAAAGAAGACCTAAAAAGAATATGGCAACTTAACTCGATCTGTGTAGTGCAAATAGTATTATCCACAGCGCATATTATCCCAGAAAACTACACGACAGAGGCACTCGCAAAATACTTTCAATCAATTGTTTATTTGGAAAATGTTTCTTATTTGAACTGAATTTAATAAGCATGTTACCCAGAAAGGCGAGAAGACATCTAAAGTGATTTAATTTCAAGCAAAGCTGGAGTTAATTGACAGGCTACAATCTGGTGTAAGCATGACAGCCGTGTGTACGGAGTATGGTGTGAAAAACGACTGGGTCTGATATTATAAAAACATACTTGTATTGTCAGAAATATTCGTTAACTTTTGGTATAGAAGGCACTAGTCGCTATGCAAAGGGTGACCCAAGGAAATATATGAAAACAAAACAAGTGAATTTGGACGAAATTTTGATTAAATGTTACATAAAGCAACTTTCGTGCGGTATGGACTTGACGGGCGTCGAGATACGATCTGCTGCCAATACAACGGCCAAGAAAATTGAAATTCAGTTTAAAGCAACTGACGTTTGGCAGTAGCGGTTTGCAAAGAGGCTTCGCTTTGACAACATGCGCACATTCGTTGAAGCATTCAGTGGCCTGCTGAAGGGATTGTGACTTCTTGGGGGGGTGGGGGGGGAGCTGCATACTGTGGAGTCAAGGGCAGAGTCGCTGTCAGGATTTAGGTGTATTATTACAATTTCCTATAACATGTTAACTACTCTACATTTGTCAGCATTTTGCCTTATATTTCTTGTACAAATTATGACGCATCTGTCAAAAAACCCCCCTCCCCCTTTTTAATATTGGAATATTTTATGGGCGTTTACTAGCACGTCCACAAGTAAGAAGCATTCGGGTTTAAAGGACTCTTACTCCCACTATTAGTCCGTTAATTCGACGGTCTTTTGTAATAATATTAAAAAAACAATTGCAACAACATTTAACATAAACAACAATATAACTCCTGTATTATCAATAATTATAACAGTCTCAGTAATTATTGACGACTTACCTTCAGACCGCACCTTCAGCACAGAGAACTACAGACTCGGCGCCAGATAACAGACATGTAGACAAACTTAATGACACTATTGTCGCCGTTGACTTCTCCAGTACTATCTACACATTAGGAGAAGTGTTGGAAGGTTGTATAAATAACAAACGTCCTAAAAGTGGGAAGTGGAAAGATCATCAATAACATGTATTGCTAACAAATAAGTATTGATTCTTATAATTCAAACTACATTCGAAAACCACTTCGATTATACGGTCTAATCTGAAGTGGTAACGAGTTGGCAGAAGATATCCATAGTCTGGTTGTCGCGACATCGCACAATGTTCCGAAATTGAATTTTGTCTCTGTGTATTCTGTATGCCTGTATACAAAACTGAATACCCTCTGCACGTGACCAGACTTAAAGAATACTGAAAAGTGCACTGAAGGATATACTGTATAGGTTTCTGAGATTAAAAATTCACTAAAATTACAATATTAAGATATTTTATGTTAGGATTATTGGGGTTCTACACCAAAGTTGTTGGAAGGGATTTAATTTTAATTTTTTTTTATTTTTATTTTACATGAAGCTCAAGTGCCAGTTTATCATTTTTCCTTAAACCACCTCATCGAACAATAAATGAGCACGTGGGTCTAATTTGGAAAAAAATATTTCTGACAGCAAAATTTTTGTTTCAACAATTTTCTTTATATTGAATGAAACTTATTTAACAGAAGACATGCAAATATAATTAAACTACTCTTTTTAGTATCTGTTGCATGATTAGATTTCCAGCAACGGCTTTATATGTGCAATGGAAAAGCATTAAGGCCAATGAGACAGCTTTCTACTGATTTTAGTTAATTTAAATGTCTTAAAGGAAAGTAATTTCGCTTACGGGATCGTAACGCTGTGTGTGTACTTGTGTGAGTGTGTGTGCTTTTCAACTTCGTACAAATGAATGTTACATCTTAAAGTATATTACTTACAATCAATAATACTGACATGGCGAAAGCGCGTATTTGTGCGCTGGGAGCGACTCCTGCCACTCGCAAATAAGTCAGGTTCCAAAAGGAATGGCAATAGAATGTCGAAAAACATAAATTTCTTATTCAGGTATTTTCTTAAAGGATTTTTTATAACATTGGTCAAAAGTCAAAATATTTCGGAGCTGAAAATAGCAACACTACTAATTTCTGGGCGCTGAGCGCGAACATGATAATTGAAATTTTTAATTGGATTTGCTCTCAAAGATTTGGGGTGAGTCTTAATTTGTACACTTTTGCATTGCTTTTGGCCTTGAGCGGCTTTGGACAACCATCCGGCAACTCTTGGCGTGAAGTGAATGACGTATTCAGCACCCAGGCATTGCATGAACTTACATGTTCTTCATCAGAAAGGTGAAGAAGTGCAGCGGGCAAAGTGGATGACGCGATGACTTCCAAATTATTGCCACACCCACCTTTTTGCATTTGAGTTCCTTCCAGGGAGTTGCATAGTAAACACGTGTCTTTCTAATTTCAAAAAGTCTTCTTTCGCACTGTAAAGTCTTTATAAGTGCCATAAATGTTTCATACAGTCTTTTCTTCTCCGTACCTCAACAAGAATGCAACGAAAGTGTGTAAACGGTGCAGATAATATTTGTCATGTTGGTTGGGAGGCGATTTTTATCACAGAAGCGTGCCATAATCCCGATCATCAGGAAAGCCTACCATCTTCACTTTGGCTGCCAGAATGGAGACCAGGACAAGAATTGGGTCCCGCATATATGCTGCAATACTAATGCAGCAAATCCTCGAAGCTAGTTGAGTCGCAAAAGGCAATCACCGCCGTTTGCCATACCCGTGGTGTGGACAGAGAATATGGAAGGTAACCTTGTCGCCTGTAACAATGTTGATGGTCTGGTGACAGCCCTGAATGTTAATCGTAATCCTGAGGAATGGAAACTGTTTACAGACTCATAAAAGTTAAATTTAAAAGCTGTTCTATTCCCTAAAGGTAACATGTTGCCGTCAATTCCAGTTGGTTATGCAGTAAATGTGAAGGAGGTGTATGCCAAAATGAAGCTTCTCCTAAGCTGCATAAATTACACGAAGTACAAATGGCAGCTTCATGTAGCCTCGAAAGTTGTTGCTATAGTTCTTGGACTTCAGCAGGGCTACACGAAGGTTTCTGTTTATTGTGTGAATGGGACAGTCGAGCCAAGACTTTCCACTACACGGAGAGAGACTGGCTCTCCCAACAACAACTGGAACCATGAAAAAGGAATGTACAGCACCTACCGTTGGTAGAATTCATCAATATTTTGCTGCCTCCTTTGCACATCAAATTTGGACTAATGAAGAACTTTGTTAAAGATATGGATCAGATGGGGCAGCCTTTAAATACTTTGCTGAGAAATTCCAAGGAATCAGTGCTTCAAAAATCAAGGGGATCCGCAAGTTATACAGAGGCGAGCAGTTCGACGGCATTCTCAGTGGTAGGGAGAAGACAGCTTTGAGTGATTCCCAGCTTGTAGCAATAAACTTTCTGGGAAATAACAAGACTGACAACTAGAAGGAACTTGGGGGAAATATATTGTTGTCCTATCAGAAATTAGGCTGAAATGTGTCTTCAAAGATACATTTTCTCATTCTCTCCTGGATTTTTTTTTTCTGGAAACCTGTGAAGCACTGAGCGATGGGCAATGCAAACATTTTCATCTTGATGTCTCAAAAATAGAGAAGATAAATCGAGGCAAATGGAGTTCACGTGTGTTGGCGAACGGTAACAATAGATTCTCCCAGGGTTTGTGTACAATTGGCAGGCGAAGAGGCGGCGCATTTAATCAAGGCAAGCCAGTCAGTGCACAGTTTGTCACGGATATATTGTCTAAGGCATGCATAACGGAAGTTAGTTAATTTTCCTTGGAAACCGTAGTCAAACAAGCCTTTTCATGAGCATTTTCATGTTTAGCGCCCAAAAATATGTAAAGGGAAGCATATATTATCTCCAAAGCAAAAAATTAAGTCAAAATTTGTTGTGCAGTTTGCGGTCATATGGAGTTTTTATTTAGCTCTCTGATTCACGGCGATCCCTCACGATTCCTTTCAGCTCAGTGTGTGAAATTTAGTATGAACACAGATGCTAAGCACACCTCCACCTTATATGTGAAGCAATGCTCTGCGTCAACAATTAAAAGGATGGCTGCTGTACCAAACTGATTTTGGACTAAAACAGAAATTTCTAACATAAAAATTCTGTGCAATTAAGTCATAATTTATTCACAAATATCAAATAAATGTAATAATACTAATAGAGATGTAGAAAGTAAATCTGCAGGCCTAGCTGCAGTAAGACAACAGGCTTTATAAAATCGTATTGAAATTGCTTCTTTCTCTAGGACAGCGAAAGTTCTATATATACAATCATAGACCATAACAGTTTAGTGTTTCGCATTCATGTTCGTATTTCAGTATTCCTCCGTTCGAAAATGTATTGGCTATACTGAATAGCAGCTTTCGTGGCTTTACTCACTTTCACTAGAGAAAATGTGGACCATACTTTAGAATAGACCACAGCCAGTCCCTGTAACCTCTATTTTTAGTCTTTCCCTACATATTTCAATGTACGTAAAAAGTGAATCTGAAGCAGCGTCGTTAAACATAATAATTTAGTGAAATGTTCGCGGGTATCATGTTAGACTGACATTCAGGAGGCACTCTTCTTGAATAACGGTTGGGAGACTTATCAATCTGAGTTTTTCTAGAAGCTTTTACATTTTCTACAAGCAAATGCTGAGACAGTTTATCAGAATATTATTTCTGTTTTGACAGCATCTTTATTTCCTTACTATTTTTCCCACATCTTTTCACTCTATCGTAAAGTAAAATAATCCCTGTTCATGTCAAGAAGGTTTGTGGGAAAGTGGATGTATAGCTCCATGCTATCATAAACTGAGCACGAGATAAAAGTGATGGATTAGATTCATGCTCCATTCTCTTACTCCCGAAGAAAACACCCCTGTTGACCATTAAGCAGAGGCTACGCCGGCTTCAGAACCCGTCTAGATGTTTTGGAGAAGGAAAATTTCCTTCCCTCTGGTGGTAGCCCAGCTCCATAGCTAGTCACTACCGAATGACATCTTGGCTCTCTTACACGAATTTTAAATATCAGTCATACAAAATCTTGCACATTTTCGAATTTTATCTGTTTCAGTGGTGGTAATTTAATTTCCATGATGGTGTATAAGAGATATTGTTGAAATGCTCAAAACTTCCGTATTTGTCTACCATATGTACAGCGTATTTTGTGTTTTACTTGCAGAAAACTTGTGCAGTTTTCTTGCGCTTAAACAAACACAGTTACACAGACAAGTAGGCCACGCTTTTAATAGCCGTTTAAAGCTCTTTTGTAAATAAATACTGTAACATTAAGAAACCTTGCATTTTGCATACACACTGTATTTATGTGTCGTATGATTCTTGCAATAAACAGCGACTATTTCCCTAAAGAGCATTACCCGATTAGTCTTTATAACTGAGACGGACTGTGTTCTCTGTGAGGAAGGAAGAGACTTTCTATATATAATTTTACTAATTTCAGCCTTCAGAAGGGTAGGTCTAAATTATGCTTATGTCTATGCTTTTATTTACTTAGACACATTAATTTGCACTCTGTATATTAACACGTGCTATTTTCTAATACGAAAGCGACGGGTAGGGCTTCTAATTGCCGTTTAATTTTTAATGTGTCATACACGATCTTAAGTAACCAATATCGACCCCTACGTTTTGTCATTGATACGTTGTCTGGAGACTCGTCTAATTAAATCTCAAAGATTGTCAAAAGATATCTTGTTATAAGTAGGAGATAGACGCTCAATTATCCACCTGTCACCGCTCGAGTAATCGGTCCATTAGCTAACCAAACTCGAGTTATATTGGACAATTTTTGTCTAGGTTTCACAGAGGCTGCTGTTCAAATGATGATAAATGTGGTTCTTGTGGAAGCCCCACCATGTAGATTGCTGCAGCACGTTTATCCTGAAGTCGGAACAAACCTTTACTTCACAGTGTGAAAGCACAAGAATCACCATTATTTGAGTTACCTTAAGAAGAAATGTGCCAGAAGTGTTTGCGAAGATGTTTTAGTGGCGTGTATAAATTACTCAATGTACATTATAATAATATTTTATTCATACTTATATATTATAATAACATTTTGTTGCATCCAGTACATTGTAATTTCGTTATTAATATATGCTTTTAAAATACATTCGATTTAACGGATTTTCGGCAATAGCGGACACCCCTTCCCCCCAATTAGTCCGTTAAATCGAGGGCCTACTCTACATATATTACAGCCGTAGTTATTTCGGCTGTAATATATGTATATATTTTACCATTCAGTAACACGCTGCATACTGTGTCGCCAGCCGAAACATGAAGGAGTATATAGAATGAATATATTTAATTAGTGTGCAGTAGTTGGTATAAATAAACTTATATATGCGAAACATTTTCTCTTCTGCAATGCATTTTGACCGGTTCTTGGGTGCATGTACCTCCTACTTAAAGGGTGTCTGGGGCTCTTTCCCAAGGATAAAGCAACAGGTGTGTAAAGCTGACCAGTCATATCATCCACATGTAGCCCCTACGACAAGAATGAGCGGAGTTATATTTCCACTCCCCTATATGCCTATATTGCGTGTAACGGGATGACTACACTTTTCCCCTAGCCCATCTGTAACTATTAGGTCAGTGCAATCTAGCGTACTAGCCTTGCGACTATAATTCAGACAAGACGCATATAGGCAACACTGGTGAAGAAACCTCGTAAAATAATTTCTCAGACCTTTGTGCCCTTGAACATGAAGGCAGAACCTTTCTTCGAAACATCAGGAGCCGATTACCTAGTGACGAAGCATCATACCCCAGAAGAAAGGAGTTCTCATGCAGTTTTCGCTTTAAATACCGGGGGAAAAAATTGAACAGTAACATCAAGATGAATCGCAGATAAGTAAGTTGGGATGATGAATGTCAATGGATTTATCTCAATTTCCTGTCCAGTGGGAAGCTATGATTTATTGATGCTAAACTTTGGGTTCTGCTGACATAGAGTTAGTTATCTCCACTTCATTAAAATCATTCACTTTCAAGAAAAGTTGTAGATCTGAATATTCATTCTATGCGCCTCGAAATGGGGTTAAAAGAGTGTAGTCGTCGTCAACGTCGTCACAGAAGTTATTTCCATCGTGTAATGCCGTTCGCAACAACCAGTCATGTAAATCTGTGCGATGACACACTAATAGCGAAATTTACTACAACAATTCCCTCTACAATATGTGTTAAATTTCCGTGGGCTTGTTCAACTACTCCTTGAGCGTCTACCTAGTTCTAAAAAGTTCTTTCTGTCCCTCTTCCTTTTATACTATGAGCCACTTATTTGTAAATAGAGCTAGACTCCAGCTTCATGTAAGATATACTCGCATTTTGTAAGCGAGTGCAATTAGAATGGCAAGCTTCGCTCTAAATTTCTACTACCAAATTCAGTCTACATCTCTTGAGTCGTTTTTGTTTGAAGCTCATGAAAAAATGGAGAGACGAGAAATAAGTTGTTATGGTACATAGTTTTGCAACTAGTGCTTTGCTTGACAACTTTAATAAATTTGGGCTGAACCATATAACGTTCAGTAACGTCTTAAGTTGTCATTGGCCCCAAAATTTTAAACAACTAAGAAACAAAGAAAAGAAAACGAGCAGCAGAAAACACAAGAGAAACTTAGGTCTATTATTGTGCCCCAACAAGAAGACTACACTTCCTGCGGATTAAGTCAATCTTCCTGCTGATCGTTGCTCTCAGAACAAAAATAGTAACATATGTGGCGCTAAGCACCAACGGAAAATGGTATTTGTTTGCATTATTTGCACTCCGTTCATGAAATGAATGTGACACCCTGCTCTCCGCCTATCACGTGCAGGTTCGATTTACGGTTGGAGCAGATAATTCATTACTTCTCCAAATCGTCCAGACCAGCTCTGGGGCCCACAGACTGCAATTTAATGGGTACCTCTGTTCTATCCCCGCAGATAAAGTGGTGGGGCGTGAAGTTGAACACTCCCGTCTATCTAACACGAGGTTAAGGAAGAGTGGAGCTATACTTCTACAGCGCCTATATGCCTTCATAGAATGGGCAGGACCGACTTCACCTTTGCGTATCTTGAGCTTACGAAGGCATGGTTGAGGAATTCGTTCTTCTGGGACATGGCGCGGCTCACTGGTAATCGGTTACAGATATTTCGAAGGATCATAGTGCATTTACCACCACTTGCTAGTTCTGACTGGAAATGCATGTCGATCGTCCTTTAAAACTTTCTTAGGCGTCCCGAATTCGAAGTAAAGAACTGGGCCTCGAAGAGAGCATTCCGGGAAATACGCCAAAACCTGTAGGAACTGCTATTGACGAATGGGTTCAGGAGCTACCCAGCGTCATTTATGAGGCTTTATTCGTGTCCATTCCCAAGTGACCTCCGCGTGGCTACCCTCGGCCTTCGGCCTCCTCGTATGCAGGGCTAAAATAGGCCTCAAGAACGAGCCAAGGAAGCAATGGCAAGTGACCGGGCAACCCTCCCTAAACTTGGTTTATGAAAATCGTGTAATACAGACGACACATATGATTTTAGACCTGTACATAATGGTGCCCTTGGTATTATTTTTAGATGAAGACGTATTTTGATATATTTCAGATGCTTGCAAGTACTTGAGTACCTTGTGTAATTTTCAAAATGTTCCTCCTGAAGATTGTAATACAGGCCGAAATACGTAGGAGCCAAAAATAAAGTGAAGCTGTGATCGAGAACTTTTATACTTTGTCATTATCATCTAAGTTGCTTTTACATGGTAAAATATTGACTGTAAGAAGGGCATTAGGATTCTGCTGGCTGGAAAAGTTAAATGCACCGTTGTGAAGGATACATCAGCACAGAGGCGAAGCCAAACACCTCACTTGGTTCTGCGGTTTATGAAACTTCGGCTAAAGACTCAAATTTACATTTGAGAGAAAAGTACACAAAGTACAGATGATTAGTTTATTTGGCCAATATTCTTGGTTACTAAACAGAAGGTTTCACGTTACAGCAAGAAAGCAGCGCTCGCCGGTATTTAAATTTGACGCGAGTCGGAGTCAAACCAATGTATTGTAGTAAATATTAGGCTTTTAGTGCTAATAATTAAGCAGATGCTTTCTTTTGTTTTGTGACAGTACTCAACGGTCCGGCGTACCGGCAACTTTATTGACGATGGCGAGTTAGTTGAATACTGGTAATTATGAACTAGGAAAAATGAATGCTACTTGTCGTTTTTATTCCAAAAATATTATCACAATATGAAATAATACCAACAAATGTTTTATAAACTTTGAGGTTGGCCATTCAGTTGTGTTATCTGTATTAACAAATAGTACTTGTACACTGTCAAACACGGTGACCGGATAAATGCGCACACGACGAAAGCCCACACGACAATTGCTCACAGATAAAACCCCACTGTCATGAATGCTCACAGGAAAAATTCCCACACCGATAAATGCTCACACGGATATATGCTCACACGGATGAATGCTCACAAGGACAATTGCTCACAAGGATAAATGCTCACATTGATAAATGCTCACACGGACAAATGCTCACACAGGCGAATTGTCACACAGGAAAGTACGCACATAGAAGAATTCTCATTTTCACAATACTATCAAGTAATGTAGTCTTAAAAGAGCGTGCAAACGGCAGCTAACGCAGACACACTAACCTCTTCAGCAACGGGTGACATTGAATCTTTAACGAAGAAAGACATCATTGGTTTTTGGGGAGGCACTAAGGACGTTAGTAAAAATAATTCCCAAGATGGATTTAAAGACATAGTGAAATTTGTGGAAATTAATAGTCATATGAATATCATTGTAATAAGTGTCCTACAGCGACACGATTTATGTGATTGGTCTTGTGTTAACCCTGAAGTGAAAACATTTAATATAAATTTGGTGAATCTTATGAAGTCTTTTAAGCATGTTACAGTGACAAAAGTACAGCTACAGAAGAAATTTTTTACTAGACAATGTCTCACACACAAAATTACGCACATGGAAAAATCCTCACATTCCCAATACTATGAAGTAACGAACTCTTAATAAAGCGTTATGTGAATGCTATGAAGTAAAGTTCAGTGTCGACACGGATACCCTAAACCAAACCACAGCCCAGAGAGAGTTCCATGACAAAAGCCCACACGACGAAAGCCCACACGACAATTGCGCACAGATAAAACCCCACTGTCATGAATGCTCACAGGAAAAATACCCACACCGATAAATGCTCACACGGATATATGTTCACACGGATGAATGCTCACTACGGTAGTAGTAATCTGTGCCCACAGTTAAGCCCCTACAAAACACGCTACAGCACGTGGGTTCCTGTACACACGACCGGACGCGAGCGGAATCGCACTAATCTTGTAATTTTATAACTTCAACTGCTACGTCTCAGCATCAACAGCAGCTACTAATTGTGCAACATTTTTACAACGAATAATCAACGGGCGTAACATCAGCTCCACTACACCTCATCACAACGTACCATTGAGTGACAGTGTATTTTAATAGTGCAGTTGTTGGTAGACGAGTGATTTCTATAGTTTTATTAATTTTTTTTGTAGTGCCAACAATGGAGTTTTCAAGCAGCCAGAAGGGCAATCAAGTGTTGACTTACTTGGGTTTTGAATATCTGTGTTTTCGCAATATAAATGGAGTGCTGACTTGGCGATGCAGGCAGAGTCGCTCTGTAAAGTGTCATTCAATTATGAAGACAAAAGATGGCAACATAGTTCAACAACCAAATGAACATTGTCATGATTCTTATCCTCAAAAAGCAGAAGCCAACGTTGCCAGAAGCAAAATGAGGCAAGACATGAGAGTAGTTAGTGCTACCCCTCGCAATGTGATGGGAATGTGTTGTCAGGGTTGAGTAACGATGTACTGGCCCATATGCCCAAACAATCATCCCTTGCGAGAAATCTTCTCAATCACAGAAAAGACGGTCATTTGCCTATTCCAACTACAATAAATTTTGACATTCCTGAGAAGTACAGTCAACTGGTACTTCATGATTCAGGTGTGGATGATCCAGACAGAATTCTGGTTTTAGGTGATAAAGAACTCTTGGTAGAATTGAACAAAGATACAATCTATGGAGATGGCACTTTTGATAAAGTTCCAAACATGTTTTACCAACTGTATACGTGGCATGCCAAGGTGGGTAACTCATATCCGCCATGTATTTACATTCTGTTACAGAAAAAGAACTTGGACACTTAGAATGTTTGAAATCATGAAGCTGTTGGTTCCAAATCTGGTGCCTCAAAAGGTTTTAGTATATTTTGAGAAGGCTTGCATGAATGCAGTGAGGATTGCCTTTCCACACGCTGAGGTCAAAGGGTGTTATTTCCATCTGTGTCAGAGTCTCATCAGGAAAATCAGCAATGTTGGCTTGAAGACAGAATTTGAAACAGATATAAATATAAAACTGAAGCTGAAGTCTCTTGCTGCATTAACCTTTGTCCCAGTCCATGATGTGAGGAGTGTCTTTGATCAGCTTGCCACCACATTTCCAGACGAAGATAGCTATAATGAGGTACTCACGTACTTTTTTTCCACATACATTGAGGGTGCAGCAGGTAGAGATCCCCAGTTTCCAATAACAATATGGAATCATCATGAAGCAGCTCTTGAACGGTCGCCTAAAACTACAAACTGCTGTGAGGGATTTCACAATGCACTCAATTCCCTATTCCACTGCAGTCATCCCAGCGTGTGGTTTCTGTTTGATGGACTGCAGAGGGACCTGGCTTGCCACAGATTGACACTGGCTAATGCACAGGCAGGTCGTCTGGAGGTGAAAAAGAGAAGATATGATGCACTGCATGACTTGGTTGCCACTTCTGTGCAGGAATATGAGCAGGTGGAAGACAAACTGAAATATTTGAGGAGATTGGCCAACTTACAGTAAAATACTGCATGTTTCAACTTCACTTCATAGCAAGCACATAATTTTCAATATCAGTTTATTCACATTCCATGGATCTCTACATGTTACATAACCTTATTGATGTAGAAATAGTCAAGTGAATACAAGAAAGTAATATCAATAATATAATAATAATAGTAAAAATAGTAATAATATATATTTGCTAACAATTAGCAATTGTCATGAATATATGTAAATATAGCATATATAGCACTTGCCAATCCAAACCCAACCAGCTGCAATACATCATATACAATAAAAGGTTTATACCCGTTGCACTACAGTATGCAATGCAATAACACATTAAAATGTTATATCATATTAAAATTTATCTTGTATAAGACCAAGATCATATAATGTACAATATAATCATTCAGAAACTGAACACAGTCTAGTTCAGCACACGCTAGTTACATCAAAGTATTCATCTATAGTGTAGAAGGAGTGATCATGTAAATAATTGCTTAGCTCTGACTTAAATTGTTTAGTGTCATTACTTAAATTTGTGATGCTCTGTGGGAGATTGTTGAACAATTTTATACCAAATGGGTAAACTCCTTTTTGATATAGTGATAAATTTGAGGAAGGCTGGTGGAAGTCATATTTTTGTCTAGTATTTATACAATGGATATCAGAATTTAATTTGAATTTATCCCTGTTGTTAACTGCAAATAGAAGTGATAGTATATATTGTGATGAAAGAGGTAGAATTTTTAAATTCTTAAATAAATCTCTACATGAGCCTCTGCTTCTGCATCCTGCAATAATTGTGATTATTTTCTTTTGTATTATGAAAATTTTTTTTACTGTGAGAAGAGTTTCCCCAAAATATTATCCCATAGTTCATAATGGAGTGAAAATATGCATAGTACACCATCTTCAATGTTTCTTGTGACATAAAGGGCTTCATCGATCTCATTGCATAACAAGCTGCACTTAATTTGTGCAGTTTGCTCAGTATGTTTTTTCCAAGACAGTGCACTGCCCACATATATTCCAAGGAATTTTGTATCATATACCTTAGTAATTAATTTATTCTCATAACTAATGGTCAGATCAATTTGAGGACTATATTTAGTTGTAAATTGTATAAAATGGGTTTTATAAAATAGTTTAATAAAAGTCTATTGGCTGTGAACCACTTATTTAAAATTCCAAATGTACTTTTTACATCATTTTTTAAATTTCTGGAATTAGAATTGGTAAATATTATACTAGTGTCATCTGCAAATAAAATTGGTTTAGCTTTTCTGTTGATAGTTTTTGATAAATCATTTTTATAGAGAAGGAGAAGTAAAGGACCTACAATTGAACCTTGTGGAACACCATGCTTTATAATTCCCCAGTTTGAAAATGAGTTATGATTACAATTTTTACTTTGAATCTCCACTTTCTGATATCTATCCCTAAGGTACGATTTGAACCAATCATTCGCTTTACCAGTTATTCCATATCAATTTAATTTAGATAGTAAGATAGCATGGTTAACACTATCAAAAGCTTTCGCTAAATCGCAAAAAATTCCACCCACATTTAATTTTGTCATTAAAAGAACTTAAAATTACATTAGTTAGTTCATAGGTTGCTTTTTCGATTGATAGGTTTTTCCTAAATCCCAATTGATCTTCAACTAATATGCGGTTAATAGTTAAGTGTCTGAGTATTCTGTTATACATAACTTTTTCTAGTACTTTTGAAAATGAAGTCAGTAAATATCGGTCTGTAGTTACAAATGCAATTTCACCTTTTTTGAATAACGGTTTTACTACAGAGTATTTCATGCATTGAGGAAAATACCCTGATGACCGACACACATTACATATATGATTGAGAGGTGAACTAATATAAATAGAGCTTATTTTAAGTTAGTGGAAATTTCGTCGTACCCATTCGTATTGTTCGGCCTAAGGGATCTAATAATGTCTTCAATTTCCTGCGTTGTTGTTGGTTTGAGAATTAAATTTGGAAATGAATTGTTAAAAGCATCCGACAAACAAGACAGTGGCATCTTCCTATTATTAACCCTATTAAGACTGTTATTAATACCACTACTATCACCATTATTAATAGTATCAACATCATAACTATCCTCACTATTATTATCCTTATTAATGCTGTTGTTATTAATATATTTAGTTTCCACCAGTGTGAGGAAATATTCATTAAATGCGTTTGCAATAACTTGAGGATTGGTAGTGCACGCACCCTCAATAATTAATGGTATTACACCTACATTAATAGTTTTCCTCCCCGATTCCAGTTTCACTATTTCCCACGTGGTTTTATGTTTCATTGATGCTAGAATCTGATTGTTATAATTTATCCATTTGGCCTCCTTAATGACATTTGATAGAATTTTACAATACCTTTTGTAGTGGCTTTTTAATCTCAAATCATTACTGTTTCTACAGGCCATATATAGTTCTCGTTTTCTATTCCTGCTGTTATCCAGGCTTTATTTCTGATTCCTTTTTTGACTCTTATTAGAGGAAAACTTGAGTAGAAAGTCCCCAAGAATGTATTTTGGAAACAGTTAAATTTGGAATCAATGTCCTTGTCATCAAATACTTTGTCCCAGGTTTCATAGCTTAATTGTGTTACAAAATCTGCATTTGTAAATATTTGATATTATTGATTGCTAGACTGCAGATTAATTTTATTTATCTCTATGGTCTGAGCATCATGATCAGGTAAGCCATTTATAACAGGTTCTACAATATAATTTTCTAACTTCGAGTTATCAATGAATATATTATTTATCGCTGATTTGGAACTACTTTGAACTCTTTTTGGAAAAGTAATGGTAATGGATAGATTGTAAGATAACAACAATGAATCCAGGCTTTGTTTTCTATTACTGTCGACAAGATATTTACACTTATGTCACCACAGATAATAAATTCTGTTTTTGGGCTATGCAACATACTGAAGATGGATTCTAGTCTATTTAAAAACTGATCAAAATTTCCAGATGGGGTTCTACATAAAGTTAGTATACATATATTGGAAAATATGGATTCTAACTTTAATTCACAGGTTTCCATATTTTGATCTTTACAGTAATCATCCAAATTGATGTTAGCAAATTTTAAAGTTTTGTGCACGAAAATACTCCTCCTTTATCTAGATCTTCCTACAATATTTAGCACCTCATTTAAAGTTTTCTGTGTGAACATGATCTAATTCCAATTGTCATATGGTGTTCTGTAAGGCACAGTATGTGTGGTAATGATGGATGCAAGGAGCATAATAGTTCATTGATTTTGTTTCTCAGTCCTCTAATGTTCTGGTGGAATACCTTTAGCACTTTATTGTTTACAGATTTTAAACAACTACTAGTTTCCTGTTTGTTTTCTTTTACAGGATTTGTGGCATTGTTTGTAAAACTGCATACCTTGTCATCACTATCTGTTGGTACTAAAACACACTTTTGACAGATCCATTGGCCATAAAAACAATCCTGATTTCTTGTCACTGGTTGTTTCCTAAGTCTTCCTGATGAATGTGTTCCTCTTTCCTTCTGTTCCATCACACACTCTTTTTTCTTCCACTTCCTTCTCCCACTACATTCTGTCTCACATGCGTCATCATCCCCTTGTGATTCCTCTTTAGGTTCTTCTTGTGTGATAATATTGACCTCACTTGAAACATCACTTGCACTATCATCCTGTTCAGTTTTCATATACATACTGATTGGTTCTTCTGTTTGTTTTTGAAGGACTGCAGTAGCAGCATTAGCTATTCTTAATGCTATTCTTTCTTTGCCTAACTTATTCATATGCAGACATTGTCTAGAAAAAAAATTTCCTCTCTAGCTCTACCTTTATCACTGTAACATGCTTAAAAGGCTTCATAAGATTCACCAATTTTCTATTAAATGTTTTCACTTCAGGGTTAACACAAGACCAATCACATAAATCGTGTCGCTGTGTGACACTCGTTACAATGATGTTCGTATGACTATTAATTCCACAGATTTCACTATGTCTTTTAATCCTACTTGGGAATTATTTTTTACTAACGTCCTTAGTGCCTCCCCAAAAACCAATGATGTCTTTCTTCGTTAAAGATTCAATGTCACCCGTTGCTGAAGAGGTTAGTGTATCTGCGTTAGCTGCCGTTTTCACGCTCTTTTAAGACTGCATTACTTCATAGTATTGTGAAAATGAGAATTCTTCTATGTGCGTACTTTCCTGTGTGACAATTCGCCCGTGTGAGCATTTGTCCGTGTGAGCATTTATCAATGTGAGCATTTATCCTTGTGAGCAATTGTCCTTGTAAGCATTCATCCGTGTGAGCATATATCCGTGTGAGCATTTATCGGTGTGGGTATTTTTCCTGTGAGCATTCATGACAGTGGGGTTTTATCTGTGCGCAATTGTCGTGTGGGCTTTCGTCGTGTGGGCTTTTGTCATGGAACCGTCAAACACAACCTTTATTAGTAAATAAATCTTGTTTACATTAGCTCTAGCGTAATGTGCTTAGAACTATTCAGTCATCATCAGGCTAATATATTAAAATATAAAAATGTAAAATTGTATAAATACAAAATGTCTGTGTCAATATACTGGAAATGAGATCTAGATTCCTTACAATATTGTTTAAAATTTTGAAGTTATTTTTGTCTTTAGTTTTAGCCTTGCATACAAATCCTATGTCTGTAATAATTTGCATAGAGTTTATCTCTTTTAAAACTTTCAAAACATTTGTAATTGGGTATAATTTGATGCTTTTTAAAAATTATCTTCCCTTGGTTGATTTTTTGTGTGACAAGGCGTGCAGTTTAGTTACGAATATCCAATTACGTAGACTATGTTTATTTTGGTAATCACTATAATTTCATATTGCATCTATAAAGAATAAGAATGAAAACTTTTTGTGATACATATCGGTATCTTCATGCAAGAGTTTATTCAACAACTTCGTAGCAAAATATTGGTTACATACATCCTGACAGAAATGCGGCAGCAGACTTGTCTTCCCGACTTTTTTGACGGCGGAAGGCTGCAGTTCCGTGAGGCCAGTGTGACGTCTGTTTCAGTGCCATCGCACGTTTAGTTTTAAAATCAGTGGTAGTTTCATCATTCTATGAACCATGGTCCCGCCGAGCCCTGTAATCCGTGCCCACAACGGCCATATTGCGCATGTTTTGCGTTTGCGCAGACGGGTGTTTAAGCAGCATAATGGCGGATTGTGGTGAGGAGGTGCCATTTGGGACAAAATAACATAAATAATAAACAGCTTTCCCTTAATATTTATTTCAGAGTATATTTGAAGTGGTGTGTTGCATGACTACAAAATATCCGTATTGAAATGTTTTATATTGATCATTGAATATATTATTTGTATTTGTAACGGAGGCAAGCAGCTGTTGGAACATGCTTGCATTTAGTTACCAAACGTGTTACGGGTGGGCAGGTTTCAAATCTTGGAATTCCGTTTTCTGGAATAATGCATATGTGTTACGAAGTATAGCGTCTAGTATGGGCGTTTGAGATTATCCGAAAATACAGAGTTTTGCAAGGTTTGGGTTTGACCGAGACTTAGTGAATTTCACAAAGTAATTGTGAATTTCAGACGTATTTACAATTTATTTGCAACGCTTTACCAAACATGATGCAGACAGTGCAGTTTAGTCAGCCTCCCCCTCCAATACCAAATATGTCGGTTCCACCTCCGGTGATGGTACCCCATAATTTTCCCCAGCATCGGTTCCATGGAGAAAGGGGTGCACACAGAGGTCACTTCTTCCAACCATTTCGCCCTTACCCTCGTCCAGGTCCTGGTGGACCTGACAGCGAGTTTGATGGGAAGAGGCTTCGCAAGTCTGTTATGCGGAAGACTGTTGATTACAACTCCGCAATAATAAAGATGTTGGAGGTAATTAACAACTTCTCACATTTAGTATAAGTGCATAAGATATGGAGGTAATGTCTTGCATTCAGTATGAGTAACTTGTATATATTTGATACTACTGTAATAAGTTGGTTGTCAAGCATGCATTAGTACATGAATGTGGCTAGTCATATGTCTTGAAATTTGCTAATCTTTGTAGTCATGTTCAAATTGAAATGCAATAAAGAGAAAGTTCAGGGTCTGATAAAAAAGATATTGAAACTGAATCTATTAAAATTGGCATACAGCACTTGGCAGGGATGGGAGTTTAATCTGGTTCAAAGTAGATTACTGCATGTAAAATATGAGGTTCTGATGACAGTGACTATGACAGTACTGCCCTGTGGGATGTTGATGCCATTTCACCTGTTAGAAAGGTACCTGTGTTTGAGAGGAACCTGCTGTCTCTTGTCTCTTTTGAAGATGGGTGCAATTGGTGCCTCCAAAACTTTGGTAATTTTTTACGAGACTGCATGGTATCAATGTCCTACAAGACAGTACACCTCATAGATTCTTTCTGAACATACATATTTCACTGTTCCTGCAAGATCTGTGTGCTGGTATTACTTCGTAGATTTGTTTTGGAATTGCCACCTGCAGTACTGTTACATCATGTTCAGTTGAACAGGGAAGTTGTCTTACTTGTGATATACTGTGTTTAGCAAGCAACTGCTGTATAAGCTTAGCTGAGTGGACAGGTGCTGTGTCATGAGGAATTTATCACTTGCTGCATTCTTACTGTTGAGATCATTTACAGCACACTGTATCATGGACACCTTTTAACACCCATAAATAGAAGTTTTGGTTAGTAGTCTGACTTTTTAGAGCATATTTATGATGGACAATAGCTTCATAATTGTAGGGAACAGTTGATATCACTGTGTTCTGCTGTGCACTTGACTTACTTTTTCTGGTCATGGCTAGGAAGAATTTTGCTGCCTAGGTGTGGTGTCCTAACCATACAGTTATGCTTCATCCTCATAACGATAGTCATGCTTCATCACATGATATTTTTAAGAAATTGTTTGGAGTTTCTGAACCTTCAAACAAGTAAGATATTACAGAGACATGGTTTCCATTTTGCACAGTTTGGGCTAGAGGCGAGTGATTTGATCACTGTTATGTTAAAGTCATTGTTATTGTAAGTTGTTTGATATCTTCAGTAGCAGTGATTTGAGTTGCTGTTCATATTTCAGTGGCTAGCCAGAAACCAATTAGGTGCTGCAGTGACCACTGGAACTTATGAGTGTCATGTATTGGTGACTGAGAGGTTGTTTACATCTCACTGGCTAGTGGCCACTTGCAATAATTGATCAGGTGCTGACACACTGCTACTGCTGGTATACTTCATCAACAGTAAAATGGAAGGTGTTTTCTTTGCTCCTCAGTTCTATTTTCTCTCCCTTTTGTTTTTGCATATTTGAATTATCTGAGAGTGTTGTCACATATTTTCTGTTTCATTCTTTCTCCTTTGTTGAATTTACAGATTGTAGTTTACCTGTGAGTGATGAATATTGTAGTACATTTCTGTACCTGCTGCTTTCACATTTGACAATGAATCCACCCCTAGAAATTCATTGAATATATTTAGGCAACAATGACATTTGCCGCATTTTTAAGACATGCTGCATAATCTCTGTTTTATTTTTGACAAATTGCTGCTTATTTCATAGTTTTATCTTTTTCTGTCAATAATGTTCACTAAATGTTTTTTAGTGCTGAGTATAGATTCCCTGTTACAGTGAGTTTCTGATTCAATATGTCTCCAGTATCAAAATGACATAAATGTAGCAAGTATGGATCATTTTACTGCTGTTAGTAACTAGTGAATCAACATAAGTGAGGTATGAGTAAAGAACTATTATTTCATTAATCATTATCTGCAGCATGCAGCAAATTTTTTTTCTGTGTAGAATAAGTACACTTCATTTCTCACCCCACCTTTTGCTAGGTTGTAGGGTTGCAGAGGCAGATAGCTGAAAACCTAATATTACTGCTCACCCACAAGTAACATTTACTGGATCACTTATCTGGTCTAGTTTGAGATGGACCTTATTCATAAATCTTTGATTAAAATTGTCTGACGTGGGTCACAAGAAACTTCTGTACTTCATTTCTTGAATAGGTTTCTGTCAAGATTTACGTCTTCTGAGATGTTATACCATGTTGACTGGTAAGTAATTGCCACAAGGGCATGGAGTGGAGTCATCTGGCTCAGTATAAGGACAAATGCTGAGTGAGTTCAATTCAACTAACAACTTCACATTTTATTACTGCATGATTAGTGACCTTTCTAAAGGCATATTTATTTGCAGAAAGAGAAGGATAAGTACAGATCCTGAGTGGTTTTAATCCAAGTGACAGCTTTACATCTTACTACTACATAACAGGTGACCTTTGCAGAGGCTTAGTTTTGTTTTCCAAAGAAAAATTGCCTAATAATCAGCTTGGAAGTTGTTATTTGGATGGAACTGTTTTAGGATCTATCTTTCTCCTGAGCCAGATGAATTCAGTTTACGCCGTTGTAACTGTTTACCAGTCACCGTAATGTAAGACCCAAGGAGACATGAATCTTCAGTAAAACAACTGTAATAAAGCTTAAATCTGTCATTTCACATGAAATGGTGCACTTGTTATACTAATTTGTCATTTTTACTAGTTCAAGGGCATTCACAGTGCTAATCACTATCAGCAAAGATTAATTCATTAAAATGTTGAGAACAGCCTGAGACACATGCTTATTTTATTACTCCATCTCCAAGTGCTGCTTGCATTAGTTGATAAGTTTCAGTCCCTCTATGGGGGCCTCTCATAAAATTTTGTGGACGTGTGTTATTCTCAAACATCATACACATTGTACATAAATAAACATTCTGATTACACACAATAAGAAGTGGAACTGTAAATACCATCTGTTTCTGTAACGTATCTGAACACAAGCATCAAAGTTGTGTCCCTGTGCATTACAGCATATCTGGTATGTGAATCCAGTCTGAGTACATTGTCATTAGACTTCACGTTTATTCCATGTTTAAATTTTAGTTGTGCGCTTTCCAGGGTTATCACTTTGCCTGAATGCCCATGTAGGCTCCTAACCTATACTGAAGCACAAAGGATTAATTATGTTATACATGTATGCGTTGTGTTGCTCAACCCTCTGGTGCCAGAATTAAATGCCCAGTGGGAGCTGCAGAAGACTGGAATTTAAATGAGATCTGCATAAGGAAGGTCATTAAATGCCATCAGCTTAACCTGACATAGGTATTTTGAGCATCACACTGTGTGATACATATACCTGACATCAGGTGCCAAAGGGTTAATTTTATTGCAAATAATGCTGTAAGCTGTACTTCATTCACCACATTGTAGGAAGTCACATCCAAAAGTTCCCAAACTCACTGCTTTACCAACAACAGCTAGAAGTACAGCTTTCTGCCACTGGCTACTGTAGCATCACAATCTTCTGAATTAATTGAGTGAGTTTCACAGCATAACCCTCTGCGTGGCTGTGTCTTGTTGTGCATGTCAGGTATGATACATGACTTCCTAATGGCTGATTTAAAGGAACAGCTACATTTGCAACAAGTTTTGCTTTATACACAGGAAAACTGCATTGAAAACACATGAAATGCTCAAAACAGCCTTCCATGATAACGCCATTGGAACAACACACAGTTGTTTTCTTGATTCAGATGTAGGGAAACATTTGTTGAAGATTTTGAAAATTCAGGACATCCTGCCACAGCCCACACAGACAAAAACATGGAGAAAGTTTGCAAAGTCATCATCAGAGACTGACAAAATATCATTTTGGAGATTGCTGGCAGGTCAGGACTCTCATATGGGTCATGCCGACAAATTGTGAGGGAGTACTTGGAATGGTGGCGGATCTGTGCTAAGTTTTTGCCTTGGTTGCCTACTGATGATCTGAAACAGAAGCAGGTTTTGGCTGCCAAAATGTGGCTGTGGTCCCCCACCCTCCTAACTCATCGTATTTGGCCCGTTGTGATTTCTTCATGTTTCCGAGAATTAAATCACAGTTAGAAGGAAAGCATTTTCAGATGTCCCTAAAATTAGGAACAGTCGATGACTGTCTTACATGCAATTCCAAAAATTCTGTTCCTTTTGTGCCTTTTGCAGTGGCACAAATGCTGGACCCAGTGCTTAAATTCGGACACCAATGTCCAATAGCAAAGGTAGAGTGTATATTTTGTTAACTACTTAGTCTGGGAACTTTTGGATATGCCCTAGTATATGCATTAGTTTTTAAGCTTATTGTTGTTTATAATTTTAAGTGACATTTAAAGCTTCCAGTTTTTACTTGTACAGTTTCCCACCTGTTATTTCCCATGTTCCAACAGGAGAAGATACAAAAGAAACATTTACATTTACAAATTATGAAAGCTGTTATGTCAGAACTAGAAAACTGAAATAGATTAAAGTAAGGAAGAATATAAGTTTCTGTATAGTAACCAACATAAACATGCGCAGCACGTTTTATTAGGATGTGCACTCAGGGAATTTTATTTTCCATTTTTTTAAAAGGGGAACATTTATTGAATAGTCATAAAGAACATTATTTGTGTTCATTGGACAAACTAAAAAGCTAAAAACTAACTGCTTTTTAAACTAACATGTAAACACTATGAGCTTAAAAAATGAGACAAAATACCAAATTTTTGCTGTTTTTGAGAGACATTAGGTTGTGCCTGGGTACACCCCATGTGCCCATCTGTGGCAACCACAGATACGGTGAACTGTCTGGAATGATTCATTGGGTATTAGGTAACAAAATAGAAAGTACAAAATGCAATTTCCTTCACCACTTCTTTTCCATCTGCCCAATTCATTGAACACTAGCTACAAAAGCCTAAGCATTAGAATCATTTTTTTTGTTCTCACCTTTTGAGTTCCTTTTTTCAAACTCTGTAAGCTGCATATGTGTGTATGTGTGTGTTTATGTCTATCTCTCCATTGGTACTTGATGTAAAGTCTAGGCCTAAACATTAATATCTCTATTTGTTCTTGATAGAGTGTAAGAACATCTACCAAATGAATACCTCCCCATCTTAGTATTTTGTAATTGTCATCAAGAATACAAACATGACATTCTTGCAAATCTGTGAGATGAAAACATTGATTAATGTGCAAATTTTATTGAGATAATTTTTTAGTACAATAGGAAGTAACAACTTGGTGAATGCATGGAATTGTTAGTATGTTGACATCCAATAGATCATTGTAATTTATATCTAACCAAGTAGTAGGAGTGCTGATTCATCACCCAGGATATGTTTGCTTTGCTTTTCAACATCACGCTGAATGTATGTAGCTTAAAATTTAAATGAAGGAATAAGACTCATATTAAGAGATTGATTAATGTTTACTCACATATCAAAAAGAGTAAATTTCGAATAAAGATTGAGTCACATTCAGAAGCTCTGTTGCACTACTTGCATTTTGCTTGAATGGCCATGTACACTGTACAAGGTGTTAAGAATGTAAGTTCACAGATGAGATTTATTCTAACTTATTGCACTGGTATATATCAGTATAAAGATAAAAATATAAGTTATTCCAACATATTGTGGCTGATATATATAGCCATCGTCAGGAAGTACGTACAAAGGTCATATCTAGTTAAGAATATATAACACTGTCCCTATTCCTCCCCTCTTTGACAAGTATGCAGATCTTTAATTCAGCTGAAAAAAGCTGAACTCCTGGCTCGCTACTTTGAACGGACACATCACCTTACTTTGGACCTAGGCACTCAAATCACGCCCTCATAGTCAGTCATTCAGTCAGAAAAATTTTTAAGCACCCTCCCACCCACCCCGAGGAACCCCATCTCACATGTCCAGCCGAACTCCGATGCTTGATTCAGTCCCCCAAAACCAAATCTGCCCCTGGAAATGACTGTATCACAGCCATAATGTTACGGAACCTCTTTCGTAAAGCTCTTACCCACCTGACCCTTCCTTTTAACCATATTCTGCTCTTTGGACACTTCCCCACTGCTTGGAAATCCGCCAAGGTCATCCCCATCGAGAAACCTGGAAAACCACCCTGACCCCTGCTCCTATAGACCCATCAGTCGTCTCAGTACCTTAAGTAAACTTTTAGAGCATATTATAGCCCACAGACTGAACCTTTTTATCCATCAGAACCACATTCTGCCCCCAGAACAGTTTGGCTTCCGGAAAAAAAACGTTCATCTGTCCATCAACTTGCACGAATCACTGATTTCATCACCCATGGCTTTAACCTTAACAAACATACAGGCATGGTTCTCCTCGACATAGAAAAGGCTTATGACACTGTCTGGATTACTGGCCTCCTTTATAAACTTATCTTGTTGCGCTTTCCACCTTATCTCCTGTTCTTTCTTCAGTCTTACTTAGAAGATCATACTTTTACTGTCCACCTAAATGGCACAAATTCAATGTCAAAACAAACCCCCTCCGGGCTCCCCAGGGAGCAGTGCTGTCAACTACTTTGTTTGCCTTATACGTTTCAGACATGCCACATCCTCCTCACACTCAGCTAGCACTTTACGCAGACGACACAGCTCTTTTATCTCAATCGTGGCGTCCCGACACCATCTCCCATCGACTAAGCCAAGCTGTCACCACATTACTTAAATACTTCACCAAATTGAAACTCCATTTAAACACACACAAGACAGAAACAGTTCTCTTTTCAAAACGTCACCCATGTCTTCCGGACCCAGTAAAACTTGATAATGCATCTGTGCGCTGGGCCTCGGATGTAAAATGTTTAGGCCTTCTTCTAGACCCAAAACTGCTCTACACCAAGCACCTATGTACTGTTTCCAACAAAGCCACAGGTACTCTTTGTAACATCTTCCCTCTCCTTAATCGAGACTCCACACTCTCACAAACCTCCAAATTAACACTATATAAATTACTAATTCGATCCCTTCTTACATACGCCACCCCTGTCTGGAATACCACATGTAATTCATTACCTCAAACTCCAAGTCGTCCAAAACAAGAGCTTGCACATTATTGGAGACTATCCCAGGGTAACTCCGATCTCCCATTTGTACGACTCGCTTAATATTGAATCTCTTCGAGACTGCATTCAACACCTGACGGCCAAGTTTTTTACTAAATGCCTGTGTGATCCTAACCCGTTGGTCCAACAAATAGGTAATTATACACTAGCTGACCTAAAGTCTGTATATAAAGTCTACAAACATAAACGACCGAAACATATACTACTGTAAACCAGCTCACCATCAGGCATAGTGTATTTTTTAGTATTTTTCACTAATACTATTTTATTTTTCCCTCTTAATAACTTTTGGTCCATGTACTCATTTTAGTTAAATTGGTGATCGGAACAATTTTGTAACTTTTTCCTTGTATACTGTACCTACTGTAAATTTAAATCTTCAATAAATAATTAAAAAAAAATAACACTGTCCAAGATAAAGTTAAAATGTACATTCCAGAGTAAATTACAATATCTTGATATGCAGTAGGCAGTCATGTATAACATATATAATATAAAATATACACAGAACTCAATAAATAAAAATTGTTTGCATCCAATCATCTTCTTTCCAAATTAGTGTAAAGTCTGAAAAATTTTGGAGTGGGAATAGATATCAAACACAGATTACGATAAAGCCACTGAATGTAAAAGTAATATGATGAGACTGACTCTGTATACAGTGTAGTTGCGTGCACTTTCTACGGACTATATAATGATTGTAGGATATTGTGTTTACATCATAGGCTGGTATAGTGTGTTTGCTCAATGTATACTCAACTGCTCTGTATGCAGAGTAAGTCTCATATTACTTTTATATTCTCTGGCTTTATAGTCAAATAACTTTTAATCTATTTTTAATATCTATTCTCACTCCAGATCTTTTCAGACTTTCTGCTAATTTGGAAAGAAGATGCTTGGACACAAATAATTTTTATGTATCGAGTTCTGTATATACTTTATATTATGTATTTTATACATGATTTCCTACTGCATATGAAGATATTGTAATTTACTCTGGAATGTACATTTTACCTTAGCCTTGGACAGTGTTATATATTCTTAACTGAATATTACCTTTGTGTGTACTCCCTGATTATGGGTACATGTATCAGCTGAAAAAATAACTTTTATATTTTTATTTTTATTTTGATCTATACCAGTGCAATCAGTTGGAATAAATCTTATCTGTGTATTGACAGTGGAAGAAGAATAATATTAGGTGTGAAGTACGTTCATTGCCGTGGGTGTTGATCTGTATTAGGTCCACAGCAGGAAAAAGGAAAGTTACATTTTGTGTAATACAATGGTCTAGACAAACTACCAGTTCTTTGCCCAGTAAACTTTCTGCTTTAAAAACCAGGTTGTAAAAATTATCATGTGTTATGGTTTTCTTTGTTTTGAATACACTTTCCTGGAGGGAGAAGGTGAAACATTCCGTGGTTGTGCAAGTGACTCACTCTTAGCCTTCCACTTGAAGATTTCAGTGGCCAAAAACTATTGTGAGAATTGTAATCCGTTTCTGACTTAATGTACAAATTTGGATTGATTCAGCTGAGGACAGGCACAAGTGGCGAGTTGTGAATGCAGTGATGAACCTTCGGGTTCCATAAAATGTGGGCAGTTCTTTCCTAACTGATGAACTATTAGCTTTTCAAGAAGGACTCTGTTGCATGGAGTTAGTTATTTTAAAATAATTGTTCATTGCATACTTTGTTACTCATACATACTTAGAATGAACCATCAAGGTAGATTGCAGGAATTAGTACTAATATTTGCTTTCTTGATGCTCCAGCATGTTTTGGATTTTATACAACCATCATCATGGGAGCTAACAAAGGAGTCTGTGTTGGAAATTACATAAGTTTTCTGTGTTACATGTTAAGAGATGTTAGTAATGAGCAGCCTTATATTAAAATACATGCTTATATATGTTTGTATTGGAGATTATTTGCAGTCCAGTATGTAGGTAGATCTTTTGGTCCACATATATTAAACTCTTGCTGGTTAACACCCCAGGAATAATAAAGTTGCACAGCTAAGATATGTTCAATAATCACCAACTAATGCACATAAACTTTTTCACAATAGTTTATTCTTAAGATTCCCCTATACGTATTTTGGTGGTTTAAACCACCGAAATACGTATAGGGGAATCTTAAGAATAAACTATTGTGAAAAAGTTTATGTGCATTAGTTGGTGATTATTGAACATATCTCATTTGAAAATGCGTGGTAAATACAACGTTAAGTTTGCACAGCTAAGTTTGTTGCAGATGCCTCAGTTTTGTTTTGTACACATTAATTGATTCTGTTTTTGTGTTTTTATGTTCTTTCTATGTATGGGGTACATTGTGCTGCTAAATTTGGAGGTGACTGTATATGAGTTTGTTGTCCTCGTTTCTCACCTAAGTTGTTATGCTGGTTGAGGGGTCAGTCTATCTGGGTGGTGACATGAATGAATACATATTCCTTGTTTGAGCGCAGTATGGGAGGAGAGGAACTGAAATCCTTTAGTGAACTGGTTAGTGCAGTATGGGACCAAAGCCAGATTGTCTTTATTCTGCTGTAAGGATTTGTATGTGGTTTTTGTGTTGTATAGTTTCATGTTTTTGTGTATCTTCTACTCTGTGATTTGCTTTGTTTCCTGTCAGAGCAATAAAATGTGCAGGGCACAGCAGAGGGTTTAGTCACAATATGACATTCATACTCTGTTGGTTTTACTCCTTGAAAAGTTGATATCACTTCCAAGTGCATTAGTATAGCTATAGAGTGAAAAAGCAAGCTGACCAAGTAACAGAACTGATACTAGAATCTGACTGACGCACATTCATCCATCCATTTCTTGGAGTGCCACTGACACTGTCAGTGACAAACTAGGTGATATTGCTGACACAGGCAACACACAGTGGACTGACAGTACTCGCTGTTGACCTTCTGTACCTGTAATCCACAGCTTTATGGGGGTCTTGTTGGGTTATGACAATATGAGGCATCCCATGTTGCTAAAGACTCTAGCCCACTTAGCATTTTCATGCACTGTTTGCCTGAAATTATGCAACTGTTGGTGCAAGAATCAAACAGATGTTATCAACAATGCTTAGGAGCCAGGATAATGTAGTTTGTGTACTGACTGGGATGTGTGCCAGATGATCCAGGATTTGACTCCCTGCAGGGGCAAGAGATCCTCTTCTCCAAAATGTTCATGCCAGCCCTTGGGTCCACCAAGCCCTTTATTCAATGGGTACTGGGGTTCTTTCCTGGGGGTAAAACAGTTTAGGTTTGAAACTTGACCACCTCTGTGTAACGCTGAGTGGGCTGGGATAGAATAGTTGGTATAGCGACTTGCTACAGGCTGGGTGGTCCGGGGATCAAATCATGGTGAGGGTGAGATTTTCTGCACCTGTCCAGACTGGCCCTGGGGCCCACCCAGCCTCCTATATGATGGCTACTGAGTCATTCCCCAGGGGGTAAAGTGGCTGGGGCAGGGCGTTGACCACCCACCCTCATGTAGCGCCAAGGTTAAAGAAAGAGTAGAGCTATACCGCTGTCTGCCTCTGTGCCTTCATGGCTGGTTATAGGGTGAACTTTACGATCTAATGCTGAGGTTACAAATGACTGGAGCTATATATTCTTCTGTATGCCTTCATGGTGTGGAGAGGGACAACTTACCTTTACCTTTTACTGGGACACATTGGACAAAGGACCCTCTCCACTGCCTGACGTGTCTACACAAGAAATGCACTTGTTCTTGTCAGTTGTTCTGCAGATGGGGCACAGTCAGAGAGAGACACTGAAACATTACTGGTTAAAACTGTACAGTTTTCATAGGCTTTTATGGAAGCACAATGAACTGAGACAGATTCTTTCTTGTATGTAGATTTCTACATTTTAATTACAACAAAAATGTACCTGAGATGACAGATAAAAATTGAGACCAATTATGGAAAATGAGAACTAAATTTGACAAGTTCAGTGATTTATATGTTAAATACTACAGCCCAACTGAGTGTTTATCAGCTGTAGAAATTATTGTGATCTTCAAAGCTAGAGTTGTCATCAAACAGTATATGCCAAAGAAGTACAGATGGTTTGGGATAAAAGTCTACAGGCTGTCTGATTACTGGATGTATGTACAATGTGACTGTAGTTAGATAAAGTCAGGAAATGTGTACCTGCTTCAGTGATGGCTACTCATGCAACTGTAACAGGACCTACTAAAGAACTGAAAATGGGGGACAAAAATTGTATATGGACTTCTTATCTCCAGAGTTATTTGATTGAGACACTAAAACAAAAAAGAAAACTGCTGTGTTACTCTCACACCAAATCAACAAGGATTTCCTAAGAAAGTTGGAAAGACAATGAAGTTGAAGTGGGGTGACGGAGATTAGGGTGAGGAGTGATAGGACAGCCATGGTATGGACGACAGATGACATTAAAAATGCTGATGAATATGCACTGTCCAGTGGAAGAGGATAATTTCTGTGATGAGCATGGAAATGCTCTGGAAGCAACCACAGTACAAGACTAACAGACACATGGGGTATGTGGCCAAACCTGACAACATGATGACCAGTACACCATTAGCAGATGGACATGGAAATGGATGAAGAAGCTGTTCTTCCTCATTCTGGACCTTACCATTCTCAGTAGTTTCGTTCTTCTCAAGTCTTGTCCAGTATTGTCACACTGACAGTTCAGACTTGCTTTGTTCAGGAACCTAATACAAGATCGCAGAAGGGTTCCTCAACCTCAGACCACACAACATGGATGACAAATCTCTTCCATCAGCAACCCAAGAAGGCTTGAAGTGCACCACAATATACATATGCCCTGGGAGGAAAGAAAACTTGGTATGATGTGTGTTCCATTCAGTACAAAGAAACATTTTCAGGTGTCCAGAATGCAGTGTGGAGTTGTGTGTTACCCCTTCCTTCCAGCTATACCACACCAAACTGCATTTCTGAAGACTGACACTAAGCTGGAAAAGTGGAAGACATAGACATAAGTATTGTAACTATTTTCTTTATTGAAATAATATTTTTTCTTCATTAGCATTGTTTTGCTCAAATAACAAGGCCAGAAGGGTGTGGATTTTATAAACGGGTTTCTGAAAAAAGCAGGGACATATCTGAAGGGTCTTCATATGTATCCCTTTCATTTGGAAGCTCTGAGGGACAGCAAAAGAACAGCTGCTTGTAGATATCTATAAATCAATCACAAGTATTGTAAAAATTATAAGGGTGTTACCCCTCAGAAGTGGACAATCCAATTAGAAGTAAACCTCAGATAATCTGTTGAACATATGGAAGCAGTTTAGATCAGTTAGGTTCTTAAGAGTTTATTTTCATAAATACAGAAAATTTTGAAAGCATCATGACCTAATGGGACAGTGTTTTCCCTTTCAGGCATAGAGAGATACATATTACAGAAACATTTACCTTTTTGGGCAATAAAGGTTAAGAAGTCTCCATTTTGAAACTTTTCCTTTATGTTAATTCACCCCCTAGAAAGTATTTTCATGAGAGAATGCCAGTATATGTGTTTTTTTGTGTTTGTGGTGAGGGGAGTTGGTTGAATGGATATTGGAATTTACGGCAGTATTTATGCCTACATAAAAGCACATTAAAAACCCACAAAGTACTGTATATAGTTGATACTCTTTTATGCAAGTTTTTTTTAAATGTCCATCACTCCATCAAAAACAGGATATATTTAATACTGCAAGATTATTTGGAGACAGCCTTTTACAATTTAACATTTTGTGTTGTAATACTGTATGTGTATTTTAATCTGAATAATTTTAGATACTGTATAGTGACTAACTGTTGTGTAAATAGCTAATGTATGTATATTACCATCTGCCGACTTATAATACGCAGCTTATGTCTTTGTAATATTGGCTTCCCAGTGATGGCTACAATATGTAGCCGAAACATGTAGGAGCATAAAAATTGCTTTGTGTGGTGTTTGGAAATAAAACTTGTATGTGCAGGTAAATTTCTTTCTCTCTGTTCTTCTCTTAATGGCTATTGGCTTCTCAAGAAGAATTCTGCTCCCTGAGTTACATAATAAGGTTTATTTTGTAACACCTTTTACTGTTATTATTTATTTATGGATTGCAGTTTGTTGCTGTGCAGTGTATGAATATAATTTACAGTGTCGCGTATGGCAGAGGGATTTTCGGGACCGACGTGCATTGCAGCCAGATGTGACGTATTATCCAGACCTCCAGCCACCCCCTAGCTATGTTGAGAATGCCATCAACTCTGTAACAACACGCTTTGTCAAGACTGCCACCAATAAAATGCGTTGTCCAATATTTTGCATGGCTTGGACTCCTGAAGGCCGCCGCCTGGTCACAGGTGCATCCAGTGGAGAATTTACGCTCTGGAATGGTCTTACTTTCAACTTTGAGACTATCTTACAGGTAATTTAATTCTGCGGGTTTTTAAAAAATTCTGCAAGTGCTGCATATGATGTGCATTTTGAACATTGTTTCATGCATATTTGAATACAAAAAGATATCTTATCTACAAATTGAAGTCTAGAAAATATTTTGTATACAGGGTGGTGCAAAAGTCACGTGATAAGTTCAATTAACATGTTGCCTCTAGTGTCAAGTGGCTTTCTTACCATGCTATATATCTTTTCATGTCCTCTTTCTTGGTTCTGAAACTAAAGACATATAACATTAGGATTCCTACATGTCTTCTAATGTTAATGCCCCAGAGTTTTAGGATTTAAACCAATTTATGTAACTTGTGGTGAGGGGTGGGGCTTTAGGTTCACAAATAATACATGTTTGGACTGAAGTGACTAATTTATACAGCTGTAATTAAATTTTGTGTACAAGTTCTGTTGTGTCTGCAGATTGTGAAGATTTGATATGCATTATGTACATGTGCGATGTAATTCATGACCTTTCTGGATACTGGTTAAAACCAGTAACTCTACTTATCATGTCTGCCAGTCAATCCTTCGGTTCCATAAATTTAAATGGAATTTATTGTGTCAGTTTGGGATATCATCAAATTGTTGGTTCAACCCAGTATACTTATGAGCTGGCCAGCATAGCAGATCTTAAAGAATTAAGTAAATAAAGTGACACTGTGGGCAAAAACTGATGGTAAAATGATCAGTGATGTTTATAGTACTAATAAAGTCAGTTCTAACAGTCAGCTGTGGTGTAATTATAAACCTTTTAAAATGAAATTAAGAGTTTATGCATCATCACTCCCTAGTCAGTCTTCCCTGTAGAATCTGCAGTCCCTTAATGGGTGCAGTTAGTGACTAATTTTTGTGTAGTGGTAGTCCTTGAAGCAGTCAGAACAGAGACTGACACCACCATTAGCATAAACACCCCAAGCGGACAAATTTCATCCAGTGTTTTACATGCATTTAATTTTTAAGTGGTTTCAATTTATTTGTTACAGGCACATGACAGCCCAGTGAGAACTATGGTATGGTCCCATAATGATGTGTGGATGGTTACAGGAGATCATGCAGGCTATGTGAAGTATTGGCAGAGTAACATGAATAATGTGAAGATGTTCCAGGCACATAAGGAGGCAATCCGAGGTCTCAGGTACAGGCACTGCTCTCTGGTACAAGCATAACACAACTGTTCGCCCTTTCTTCATGTCTTCATTCATTAGCCATCTCATTGTTTCTCACCATTCATGGAAGTTCCATTCATCATATTTATTAGTAGTGATGTTACAGTGGCTTATTAATTGTTGTCTGTTTTGGGAATAAACGAAGGGATTTCCTGCCAGTTCCTTTATCCATACAAGACTGAGCATATTGTCAGTTGAGGTTCCCCAAATTCCATGCATAACTTCCCTCTATCCACACCCTTGTACTCCTCTTCTAGTCAGTTACAGGTTATCAAGGCATTTACACTTAGTCCTGCAGTCAACGAGTTCTTTTGATAGAATTCTGAAGACTGAGAAAAACTACAAAAGTGTTCAATTTTAAACAAATGCAGTCTTCACTTTTATTCTGTCTTTCTAGAGATTAGATATTCGTAGTTTGTCTTTGGTTGAATCGGGTTTATTGGTGAAATATGGCCGTATTTATTCAAACTTTTTATACTGTATTTTCTTTGTGATGAAAATGTATACAGTGCAGTAGTTTTACAACCAGCTACGTTCTTAGATGATGTTCCAACTGCACAGGCAAGATAGATTCTTCAGTTAATTTGACATTCATTTAGTGGCTTCCTGTTACTTTTGGCATACAGTATGTATTGTACATAATTGTACAAAACTTGAGCATTGCTGTTTAATCTTCGAGGTTTTTGTTTGCATGTTAATATGTTTTTTTTAAGTTAGTTTTTGTTCCAGAAAGGAACATTTCTTTTGTTAGCAGTTGGAACCATTTCAATAACCTGCAGAAGTACAAATGAAATTAATGTTAATTGCTGCATCTGTGCAGAACTTTCTCATATAATAAATGCATATCCAGTAAGAAATCATAGTGTAAAGACATAGCAAAATATTTCGTAAAGGTGCTGAAGCAAGCCATAGCACAATTTCATGAGCTGTGAAAAAACGTGCTATAGGGATAGTCTGAAAAGAGTTTATGCATGGCAGTTTTCAAACAGAGGGTATCTGTGCTGGTAGATACTGAAATTAAATATATTACCTAGTTATGTAAATATTAATTTATGATTTCCGCAAGGTTTTGTGTGTGGATGAAAATGTTTAAAAGAAAGTAAGCATCAGAATCAGAATTTCTTTTTTTACTGATTGTAGTATGGTCATCATCGGATTTATTTTTCTGTATCACAGTGCTTATTTCAGCCAGTACAAAATGTATGTGTGAACGACTGTGATGTTTCTTCTCCATTATGACAGTCTAATTTTGTCAGCCTGAGAGAAGCAGAATGTTTTTTCTGTCTTTTCACATTGTTCTAGTAAACTCCCTAACAGGAATGTCACCTTCAGTCACATTTCTTATATCCTTGAATTCTACAGATGTTCCTCCTTTCCCTTTCTTCACTGTTTTGCTGTTTGAAGATTTTCATAAAGGCTATGGATGTGAAGTAGTTTTCAAATCTGACTTGTTATATTCCATTCCTGTCTAGTACAGTGTTCTCCTATCATATTGTCCTTTCCACATTCCATTCTATATATGAAATTCAGGCACAGACCTGTCACTTGCTGAGGCACAGATCTTATTTTGTATGTGGTTTTTGAGATATTCTTTGATGAAGATTGCAATGTGGTTGTACTACTGACAAGCTGGGCTGTTGAGGGTTTGTGGCAATCTTTATGTATTATCAGTTGGTTGGGTATTGTAGCCTTTCATGTGTACATGTGTGAACTGGTGCTCTACAGAAGCAGAGTCCCCAGTTTGACAGTTCTTATGTGTCCTTTTTGCAGTTGTTTAAAATGAATGCATAATGGAGAGCATGAGTATGTCTGAGTAATGTCACCAACCTTCACAAGGGCTTTTCCCATTGTCACAGTATTAAAACAAACACTATGTTCCAGAAGCTACTTGTTTCCAAAATGTAGTGTTTTTTTTTAATATTGTGACAATGGAAAAAGTCCTTGTGAATGCTGGTGATATTACTCAGGTAAAACCATTGTCAGAAATTTGTGTGCTATAGTGAGATGTCTGTTGTACCACATGTGTTATCTGCAACAAATTTTACTGAAATATGGTACTAGAATCTTCACTGTATTTTTGTTTTCTGTCAGTCTAATGTTTATGAACATTAGTTCATGTAGAGTGCACTTGTATTAGTCTGTCCTACCATGCTTCATCTCCAGCAAGTTTCATTGATTGGTAGTAGAACCAACACTTTGAGATTTGTCAGGTGAATTTGTTTTGGTCCGTATTGGTGTAATATTAGAAACTAAAACGTTTTATATAGAGCTGATTTTTCACTGAGCATTTTGGTTTTCCCTTGCCGGTTGTATGTAATCCATAATTATTTCACCAATTCTGTCTATTCATATATCATCAGGGAGTGGTATTTAGGCCCACTGGAGGGCTTAGTGAAAGGGACTTGGTCTCAACCTGCTCCTGCAAATAACTGTATAGACCTAAAATCTGCCTCATTGATTTTCAGCATTTTTCAGTATAATGAAGATTTAACACAAAAAGAAGGGGGGGGGGGGGACAGAGAGAGAGAGAATGAAAGAAGGAAAGAACTGTGAGTTAAGTTTGTTAGCCGTGCAATAATACAGGTGTCCAAGTGAAGGAAAACCCACCATAGAATGTGCATTAATGCTTTCAGCAAGTGTTGGAAATGTCCTCCTTCAGGTGTCAGACATGTTTGACACTCTGAACTTTCTTTAAGTGTGTCTTCGGTGTGTACGGACCATCTGCCAACTGGTGCCCATTATTTTGAATATTTACATGACTTTTCAAGTAATCTCATTTATAAAGGAAGTTAGTAACAGATAAACTTTGTCACTAAACACTGTTTCACGGAACCGTACAGAAAACCATATGGTCACAACAAAGGTGGGCATTTTTGCACATCTCTACATTTGTATGGTTTCACATGAAGTAATTTTGTGGCTGCATATATGGGTTACTTTGACATTCCAGTTTCCTGGAATAAATGTCCAAAAGATTTTTTTTTTTTGGAAATGCTTCTTAGCACTCCAGTATGATCTAATGTTTGTTCTGAAATAACACATAGTGATCACTCCAGCATATTCTTTAATGAGGAACTTTTTGTTTGAAATTGTTTATTGGTCGATACAGTATTGATTTGGAAGGAACTGAATCATTAGGAAACTGACTCCTAAATTTGCTATGACACTTTATAGGATTTCTTCTTTATACAGGTTTTCACAGTAAAAAGTCCCTGTAGTACACTGTATTGCATATTCACAAGTAACAGCAGTCAGTAACTTTATGACAAAGTAAAAAGCTTCTGTGTTGCACTGTACTTATATTCACAAACCACAAAACACAGTTTTCATCTGTTACACCCAGCAAATGAAACTGGACTGTGTGACAGCCTTTAGATGAACCAGTGTATCTGTATGTGCTATGAATGAGTCATGCAGAACGTATTACAGAGCCAACTGTGTGATTCCCGCTTTCAGACTGTCAGTGTGTTTGTATCTGCAGTCAGGGCTAATAAAGTGTACAAAATTGCTAAGATCACATTTGGAAAATGTGTATTCCATAGGAGTATATTTGACTCTTAGCCAAGTCTCTTAAGGAGACTGATTGAAAGAAATTTGTTTGTCAGAACCACACAGCTGAGATGAGGCATTTCTGCACCATAGACAAAGTTAAATATATGCCATACCCCCAATGAAATTACATACAGAATTGTACCTCTTTAAAATATCAAGTTACGTGTAAAATAGTCGGCGCACTGGCACAAAAAAACGTTATATATATATATATATATATATATATAGTGGAACCTCGTTCCCGTTACCGTCGTTTTCCGCATGTATCGTCTGTCTTATTTGGTCCCGAAATTAGCCCCATGTAAATCTATTTTTCCCGCCTCCATCATCGTTTTCCCGCATCAATCGTTGAAAAATCACAGCCCTGACGCAACATTTTCCCGCATTGATAGTTTTTTTTAAATTTCAAGCGATGGTTTAGAGCGCTGCGCGCACGTGTATTGGTTTCTTCGTGCTTTCTTAGAGTCTTGTCATGGCGGGAAAAACTGTAAAGACAGACTTACTGTTTTACTTTGTGTTAACAGTGATGGAAGTGACAAGTGCCGATACTTATCGGAAAATCTCCGAAACCGCGATGTTTCAAGAATGTAAAAAAATTACCCGCCACATACCACGCGAACAATAAAGCGTGGATGACCACAGACATTTTTTCTTCATTTCTGCGTTCATTAGACGCAGGTATGGGTGCGCAAAACAGGAACATTCTCCTCTTTGTGGACAATTGTGCCGCACATCCAAAGGATACATCGTTTCTAAGAAATGTAAAAGTCATACGGTACCCGGCAAATTGTACAAGTGTGCTCCAGCCCCTTGATTTAGGGGTAATAAAGTGTTATATGCAGCTTTATAGAAAACGCCTCGTGCAAACAGCTGTTTGCTTAATGGATGCAGGCAAAGATACGAAAAAGAAGATAAACGTGTTGGAAGCTTTGCACTACACTGTGGCAGCCTTGTAACAAGTAACCCAGCAGAAAATTGAAAATTGTTTTCGGAAAGCTGGTTACGTGCAGGAACAATCTTCAGGCGATAGTGACATCGTATTGACCAACGATGACGACGATTTCCGCCAAGACTGGGAAAAGTTCAGTGGCATGAACAAAGATAAATTCGAGGACTACGTCTCTGTGGACAGTCACGTTGCAACCTGTGGTGTAGAAACAGTGCAGGAGCTGTGCGTGAGCCTCGTGGCGTCCGGGAGTGTGGAGGGGGAAGAAGGAGGGGAAGAAGAAGAAGAAGATGGCGAACCCGAAGTTGTGCCGAGCTTTGCTGAGACGCATGAAACGCTGATGAAAGTAAAATCGTTCTTTTATGCGCACAGCACGAGTGACAGTGATTGTGAAAGTGTTCTAGGCCTTGAAAAATCGTACTTTGAATTGAGGAGTAAAGTTTGCACAAAACAAATGTCAATGTAAGATTTTCTCAGCAAGAAGTAATAATAATCATTAAATTGTTCTTATCTATATTTTTTAACGGTTTCCCGGTACTATCGTTTCCCGTATGCATCGTTTTTGTTTTCCATCACACTGAAAAACGATGGATAGAGGTTTTACTGTATATGTACAGTTGCAAGTTTGATGGTGGTTACAGTGAAACTCTTGTTTAATTTGTTTATAGCATGTCAAAATTAATGTGTCTTACAGTATTTTGTGTAATAGAAAATATGCTTCAATTTGTTAGTCTTGTGCCATGGATGATCGTAAGTAGTTGTTAATTGTTTTCAGCCTAATGGAACACTTTTCATGTGATGCAGCTATATCATGCAAGTTCAGAAAAATGCATAGTGTGATTTATATGTTTGGATACATACCGCAAAGGGCATAGTCCTCTATAGATTGGCAAACCTCAAGAGGAGTTGCTGATTCTGTATGAGGCAGTAATACTTATGATTCTTGTTGAAAGTTCTCAGTTTCATAACCTTCAAAGCATCAAGGTTTTTGCAATATTGCACTGCCAAATTGTTTGTGACTTTAGATGATCACGTGTCATAAAATGAATATGTGCCACTATGAATGAATTTTCTGATATTAACATGTTTGCTCCCAACAAATCCACTGAATGCTGAATAGTCATCCCAGGCATTCTTTACACAACTCTTATTTTTCAACATAATACTATAATGTATTTTTCTTCTAAACTAAAGAAGATACATGAGTGAAAATTTCACAAGGTGTGGATTGAAAGTTCTAATATTGTTTTAGGGTCTGATGTTTGTCACACATCTCTGTTTGGAGGGGAACACTGTATTCATGACAAAACCTCCTGATTTCGCTGATTTTTTTTGTGTGTACCACACAGTGCTGTGTAGGTGGTTTTTCAGTTTCACATGGGGTGGAAGTGCTGCAGAATATGCTCCTTCCTATTCCCTTATAGTCTTAGTGAGGGTTGTTGGCTGGAGGTCTTTGTGGAGGTGTAATGTCAAGTGATCTTGAGAGGGAAGCACATGAAGTTTATGCAGGTGACTGGTATGATGGTGGCATTAGTTTTATTTCTAATCAGAGTTCCTGATACAGTTTGCATGAAATGGAGAAAGTTATTTGTACTGCAAGTGTTGGATTTCTTGGAAGGCATTGCGCATGGAGAAATGACAGAATACTGTCAAACTGATTTCAAATCACCCTTTAGAGAATATTGGTGTCCCAGAAACAGGGTCCTCCAACCCATATATTTTTAGATTTGGGTTCTTTATTATACCAGTGATAACCACTGTGGAAACTTCAAATCTTCCTATTATTTCCCTAATTAAAACATGTAAATGCTCTGTAAGTTGTACATTTGGAATGAGATCTGGACAGAGCACACCATGCCTACCACAATGAGACTAAGTGGTTGCCTCTGTTATTTAGTCAATCATCCCTTGTCACAGAATACTGGTTTCTCCTTTGTTTCTTGGAATGCTGCATTCTGCTTCTGAATAATTCATCGTTCAAGGTCTCCTGTTGTTAGCAGCTTTCCCTGGTTTTTAAGCACTTGTGATACCTGTCTTATGAACACTAGTGATCACATTCTTTAAAATTGCTGGCAGTGAATGACATAGGCATTGACAAATACTATTTCTAACATACCCCAGAAGAGCCTGGGCCACCATCTTTTAAAATTGCAATCTAATGCATACATACCTCAGTGGCAGTGTGCGTGGTCTACTATGTTTGTTACCATATTTAGCAACTACAGGGCAGAGAATAGAAACACTGGATGTTTTGTGTCTTTAGCTCTGTATAGTCCCAATTAATTTGGGGTGTTAGAAAATTTACATATAACTTAAAATTGTGTTTATAGATCATAAATAAAGTGAAACATACATATTTTGGTTTCTGGTTTTTCCAAAATCGGATTGTGACTTTAAGGTTACATTGGGCAGTATTATTCTAGTTTTCTTATGTGTGACACTATTTTGTTCCTTCCTTGCAAGACAAAATCATGGCTTATGCAGAAAATACTACACACTTAAGTGTTTAACTAAAATCCACACATGCGTATTGCATTGAATTAAGCTAGAATATTACAAGAACGAAACATCATAAATGCATTAGCAAATTTGTGAAGTGTGACATCCCAGTGTACATAAATTTCAAAAATGCTAGTCAAATAAGTCAGCAGCTTTTAGAATAAACATGCATGTGTTTTTGTTAAAGTAACACAAGATTTTAGGGAACAAGATAGTATACCGTTCTCTTCATTCGCAGATGTTTGATTCAGTGGGTGAGGGAATCTCAGATTGCTTGGCATTGCTCACATCTTACATGCAGGGCCTGATAGCAGAAAGCACTGTTGCCACAAAGGAAGCACCATAGTCTCTATTACAAACTGTGGTATTCTGCCCACTTTTCCGAGCACTCCTTCCTGTACCGCTTGGTTTATATGGGCACTGTGCTGTCTACAAAAGTTAGCTTCCCCTGCCCATTGGCTCAAACATATATGAATGAAGAGTATGCCAGTGGTTTGTGTGTACAAGCATCTACAGTTTCCTCACAATGATCTGAGATGTGCAAAGCAATTTGAGCTTGGCATGCAGTACAAATGAACTTTGTAGTTAGTTCAAATGACTGGGTACACCATTACACCCAGTTTGCTTGCAGCATCCCCGTTTGTGGTAAACTGTGGCCAGTGGCTTGTTCAGTCTCTTCTAATTTCCTTCTTCAGCAGTGCTGCATTTGCTCTCGTTCCTCCCTTCTTCTTCTTCGCTTCATGGATTAGGCATTAATGCCTGTTCCTCCCTTTTTACCAGTCAGAGATAGGTCTTTGTTCTGCTGGCAAAAGCAAGCAACAACAGAGGCTTTGAATTCCAGTAAACTGAGCTGTTTCTACTTATGCCACAAGGTATGCACTGTCTTATGTAGAGTAGCCACGAAATTACTGCTGTCAAATCCACTAGATGGAACACAATTCCAATTTCTTGGATCAGATTTCATTGCAATATAGTGCTGTGAATGAGTTATCATGCAGGCATCTCCATGTGCATGTTGAAGTCATGCATGAATATTGGATGTGGGGATGTCTTTAATCAGAAATTCTATCACTGCACTTTGCCAAAATGATGTCCTCGCCAGCCATTTTCTCGCACTGAAATATTACCATGACAGTGGCAGCCAACATGATTTTCTTTCTGGTGTGAGATGATAGTTGGAACTTGTCAATATATCACACATTGCAATATTGCCTGGCATTTGTAATTTCACATTGCCCATGACTTTCAGTACAACTTTTGTAGTTCTGAATTGTACACAATTTTCAAAGCATCACACAGCTGAAAGGTTTTATAGCCCCATATCTTTGGCTTGTTCTTGGTATACTCTGTGGGGCTGTCTACCTTTGAAATGTATGACCTGTTCGTCTACACAGAATTTTTCATCCACTGGAAATTTTGTAAGGTTGTCATCAAGTGTCTTCCATAAATAGACATGTAGAGGCAGCATCCAGAGATGTGTTCAGTTTTACGTGGACTGACGGTTATTGGTTTAGAGCGCTTTTGTGATTCACTCTCTTGCACTTGATAATATTTTGTTTTTTACAAACATATTTTGATATTACCATGCATCATTTTGAGTGTATGTTGGATTATCTGCAGTTGTACTGTCTTTAGGTCATTGTGTCTGTGTGCTTAGTTTCTGGGTAGTTGTGCCTTCTTGCTTATACATCGTCTTGTTCTGGTATAATGTGTGGGTTTCATTCTGTTGCATTTACTGGATATCCTGGCTGTGTTGTTTCATGTTTATATGTTGGGTTCCTGTTGATTTTTTCATCAGTTGCCAGGTTGAATAGTGTGTTGGAGCCTGGTATTTTGCTTATTGAGGTGGTTGTCTTTCTTATGATGTTCATATACTGTATATGGTATTTCTCATATATATATATATATATATATATATATATATATATATATATGTATATAGTGATGGGCTATCAAATCATATTTGGGTGTTGTAGAATAAGGAATTGATTGACTTAGTTGGATTACATTGTATAAAGTGAAAATTTGGTACATTGCGGTTTCTAAGATTCCTTGATGCTTTAGCTTCCTTATTAATTTATTTCTTACATTCCAGAGATCCATAGCAAGTAGTAAAACGATTGGATATAGAAATAGTCATTAAACAACATATAATGGTTCTATATATAATATAAGATATGGAACTAGTCATTGTGCATACAGGAAATTCGATTTCAATAAAAATTATTACTTATATTGAATGTAGTAAAACATTCACCTGTAATTCAGTAGATAGATGAATGCCTACAATACAAAACAAAATCATGCATAGAACTGTAAAACAATCAAATATATGCAATAATAGGAATAAAGTGGATAATAAGAAACGAAGACTTTTTAAATTTTATTATAGTTAAAATATTGAAATCTTAATAATGAATCATCTAAGAATGACAATCCTTTAGCTTACTTATTAAAGGCATTTAATCAATCATTTCCGAATATAAAGCTTAAATATACTTCTTCTAAAGAAATAGAAGATGTAACAAATTGAAAACGAAATATTCACATGGTTATGATGGGATATCAACAAAAGTTTTGAAATTGAGTATTCCATATATTCATCCCCCCTAACTTATATGTGTAATAGGATGTTATCTTCTGGTATTTTCCCAACGAGATTAAAATTCTCTGAAACCAAACCCATATTTAAAAAAGGTGACGAAAGAAATATACCTAACTATAGACCCATTTCTATGCTTACATCTTTATTGAAAATGTTTGAAAAGGCTATTTTTAATAGATTATATCACCATGTTAATTATAATAATATCCTAGTTCATGAACAGTTCGGATTTAGGAAAGGGTCATCCACGGATTTAGCCTCCTACAAGTTAATAAATAATATACCATCAGCACTAAATAATAAATTATTAGTTGGTAGGGTCTTTTGTGACTTACAAAAGGCATTTGATTGTGTCAATCACAATATTCTATTGTCCAAAATGGAATTTTATGGTATTTCTGGTAAAGCTAACAATTTAATCAAATCTTGTTTACAAGATAGATTCCAGAGGGTGTTGATAGATCATGATTCAAGTAAATATGCTTCTGAATGGAAAGCAGTTAAACATGGAGTTCCCCAAGGCTCCATACTTTGTCCCCTGTTTTTCCTTCTGTTTGTTAATCTCTTAAAATCATATCCAATATATCCAACCCAATTCTATTTGCAGATGATACAAGCATGATAATTACTAATTCTGATCTCCAGGAGTACACAGGACATACACAGTATTATTATACAATTAAATACCTGGTTCAAAAGCAATTTGTTATCATTAAATTTGGATAAAACTCATTTTCTACAATTCCTAGCTAAACATAGTCATGAATCTGACCTTCAAATATCATGAAATTAAACAAATTTCTAAAATCTATCAAATTTTTAGGATTAGTAATTGATAATAATTTGGCTTGGGGATTTCATATTGATGAAATAATGCCTAAACTCAATAAAGCATGCTATGTAATTAGATCTGTTAAACCTTTTATATCTCTTGAAGTCCTAAGGACGATTTATTTTTCCTTGGTCCATTCAATTGTAACATATGGTTTAATTTTTTGGGGTACCTAAGCCTACAGTAAAGTCATATTCAAGATTAAAAAAAGAATAGAGTTACTATGAATTCTAATAGCAAAGATTAATGTCGTGACTTTATTCAAAAAATTATGTATCCTTCCCCTCCATTCCCAGTACATATTCTCTATACTACTGTTTGTTGTTAAGAATAGAGGATTATTCAAAACTAATTTTGATGTTCATAAATTTAATAAAAGATTAATTATGATTTACATCTCCCCACAGCGAAATTAACAATATTTCAAAAAGGAGTTTGTTATTCAGGTATCAAAATGTATAACCACCTTCCGTTACATCTTAAGCAATTATCATGACATTAATAAATTTAAATCAGCTTTAAAAAGGTTTCTTCTTACAAATTCCTTCTACACCTTGGATGAATATTATAGTTGGAAATAAATAAGGATCTTGGTTCCAGTAATTAAGGTTTTTATATTATTGTCTAATTACCATATTATCTATTCTGTTACAAGTTGTAAATTAAGTATTTATTATTATAATAAGACATAGGTTCACTGTTTTAATTTCTTGTAATATTTAATCTCATGACTGGCTCTGTTGTGACCAATTCTATTCCTTTGTTTCTTGTAAACTTGGATTTATGGAATGTGAATAAATGATGATGATGATGATGATGATGATTATGTAACCTTTACACTTAGTTTTAAATTTTTATACATAGATAAATCCATGACATGTTCTGTATCCGATCCTTGGATTTATGGAATGTCAAATGAATGAATGAATGAATGAATATTCTTCTAGTGTATGAAATGAATCTAAGTGAAGAAAACTTTTAAGAGCCGATTTAAATTGTCTTATATTATGAGATAAATCCTTTATTTGAGAAGGAAGACTATTAAACACCTTGGTACTTAGATAGTAAGTACCGTTTTGATAAATTGTTAAATGAGACAGTGGCTGGAAAAGGTTAGAGTTGTTCCTAGTATTGATGCCATATATTTCGGAATTAACCTTAAATCGATTTTTTATTAACCACAAAAAGTACAACCAAAAATATGTACCAAGATTTTAATGGTAAAATTTTTAATATCATAAAAAGTTCTCTGCAGGGGTCTCTAATTCTAGTGCCCATTATAATTCTCATAATCCTCATTTGTAACCTAAGAATATTGTTACTATTTGAGGAATTACCCCAAAATATTATGCCATAAGTCATAATAGAGTGAAAATAGGAATAATAAATCATCTTCAAGGTATCCTGTGACATAAATGGTTTAACCGCTCCAATTGCAAAACAGGCTGCACTTAATTTGGGTACAATCATATCTATGTGGCTTTTCCAAGAAAGTGTATTGTCTGTAAATATTCCAAGAAACTTTAAGTTTGAAATATTAGATATTTGTTTGTTATCATAACCTACATTCAAATCTATAAGTGAGCTATTTTTGGTTATGAATTGTGTATAGTGGGTTTTATCAAGAGTTAATGATAGTAAATGAACATTAAACCATTCATTTACATTTTTAAACACTGTATTGACATCCTTTGTGAAATAAACAGGGTTAGGGTTAGTAACAATTATACTTGTGTCATCTGCGAAAAGAATTATCTTGGATTTGTTATTTGTAATTTTGTTATTCATAATTTTATGTAAGTCGTTAATATAGAGCAAAAGAAAGCATATAAATATTTTATAGGTGCATGAGGAATTTCCAGTCCATGAGGGAGACTGTATTTCCAGCATTGAGTGATGTTGGGTGGTTACCAGCTGCCTTTCAAATGAAAGTATCATCATTACTTGTGACATCTGACCGTGTAGCATTCAGACCCGTTTCACCATCATCAGCTTCCTCATTTTCAGCATCAGTTTCAAATAAAATTTGTCCATGACCTCTATCATATCATCATTATCACTCTCAGAAATAATGTTTTCTTGCATATTCTTTTTTTGGCTTCTGACTCTTCATCACTTTCAGATGCTAAGTTGGAGTCTTCAGGCTCATAATCACAAATCACCTGGGTTTTCTTATTCTTCTTCTTCTCCTCCTCCTCCTCCTCCTCGTCCCATAAAATGTTTTTGGGGTGCATGTTGCTGTAATGACTAATATGAAAGTGAGACTGTAGTTCCATTTTTGTCCTAAATGACATAAAAGTCACAAAGCTAATTTTATTCTGTAGAAGTGTAAAAATTATATCATTTATTTCACTTTAAAACAAACTTTGTACTTACACTTGATTTTATGTAATTTTTATTTAAATCAAATGCACAAAAATGATCACAAATATTGTTACAAACAAGTTGTTGACAGTAGCCACGCCATGTGCTTGTAGACCAACTATTCTGTTTCTTTGCATACCTTCTATTCAACTTTTTTATACTAACCGGCACCTTATTATATAATCGAATACCCATGTTAATCACACTTCTTTTAAAGAGATTTGTATTGCATGGCAAAACATGTAAATCCATTTTTTTCTTGTATTATAAACATGTACATGAACATTTTGCTGTACTGAGGATTTATATTTCTTTATGAAACATATCACTTCAAGCACATATAGGGAAGTCACTGTGAGTATCTTATAGTCCTTGAACAGCTGCCTACAAGATGTACCTGTACCAACACCACCTATTATCCGAATAACCCTCTTCTGTAGCTTAAATATAGGTATACTTTCATTATCTGCCCCCCAGAATAGTATACCATATCTCAATAGTGCTTGAAATTTTGACTAATAGATGCTTCTTATTGTACTAGGCCCCATAATTTCTTTAAGTGGTTTAATAAGATGGGATACCCTGCTCAATTTTAACCTTAATGTGTGTACATGAGCGTTCCACCTCAAATTTTCTGTAATTTGAATACCAAGAAATTTTAATTCTAATTTATAAGCAGTGTCCATATTTCTGAAGGTGATTTTGGATCTTGCAGGAAATCTATTTTGTCTTGTATGAAATGACATTGCTACTGTTTTTCCAACATTTATCATAAGGTTATTTTCCTTGAACCAATATTCCAACTTCTTAATAACCTCATTTACTTTATGCTGTAAAACATTTTCATTTTGTTCGATTATTAACAAATTTATATAGTCAGCAAATAAAACCAACTCTCCCTCTTTTACATTTAAAGGAAGATCATTTATGTATATAAGAAACAACAGAGGTCCTAGTACTGAGCCCTGTGGTACTCCATGTTTTAATACATTGCAAGAGGAAGTATTTTTATACTGTTTGGAGTTTATGTAATCACTTTGATTTATTTCAACAAACTGCTAACGATTTGTCAAGTAGGATTTAAACCATAAATTTATATTCCTTCTCACACCATAAGAATTTAGTTTATCCAACAGAATGTCATGGTTTAAGACATCATATGCCTTTGTTAGGTCAAATAATATGTGAATTGCCTGTAGGCCATTGTCCAATGCTTCTTGTATCCTCTCAATGAAGGACTGAATTGCAGTGTCAGTACATTTCTTTTCCCTAAATCCATTTTGAGCCTCAGTTAAAATATTATGTTTATTTAAAAACATTATTACTCTATTATATATTAACTTTTCCAATATTTTAGAGAACACTCATAAAACTGATACTGGTCTGTAATTTTGTATGTTTAGAGTATCTCCTTTTTTATATAGGGGTTTTACTCTTGCTATTTTAAACTTTCCCTGAAATATGCCTGATTTGATAGACATGTTATAAATATGCGTTAAGGGTCCTGTTATAAAACTCGCACATTGTTTTACTACATATTCTGGTATTTAATCATATCCTACTGAAAATTTCCCTTTAAGATTTTTTATGACACTTTCTACTTCATTTTCAGTTATTGGTACCACAAATATTGAGTTAGGACAATAATATATTTTTCTTTGTCCTACATAAGTATTTGTATGGTAACTATTTTGTTGTATCATTTCATTTGCAATTTCTACAAAACAAGAGTTTAACATAATAAAGTTCTATATAACCAACATATTGCACATAGATATAAGTAAATAAGATTGTCACTAACCCTACATATGTTTCGGTTTTCCTAGGAACCCCTGATGATGGCTCATTTTGAGCCGAAACATGTAGGGTTAGTGACAATCTTATTTACTTATATCTATGTGCAATATGTTGGTTATATAGAACTTTATTATCATAACAATGCACGGTATACACAATATCAAGTTAAGAGTTTAACATCTCTGTCACCGTTTGTGGATTTGTTATTATACCTGTTTCTGTCTTTAATTCAATTTTTTTATCAGAAGGAGAGACAATTCCAGCTTCTTTATTTACAAGCTGCCACATTGCTTTAGTCTTATTTGTTGCCTTTTCGACATACCTATCATTATCTCTTTTTTAGCTTCCTTTAGTACTTTTTTGTATATGTGTTGATTTTTTTTATGTAATCCTGTGCTTCCCTTGAGAGACTATTTCCTTTCTTTACTATATTCAAAATGCACATTCTTTCGCTAGAGATTTTTATGCCTTGAGTAATCCATTTGCTACTGTGTGACTTACAAAAACTGATTTACAGGGAAATGCTATATTAAAATAATAATAAAAAGTATCCATAAATATCTGTAAATTGGCATTTACTTCCAAAGCTTTAAATACCTCTTGCCATGATTCCTTATTTAATAAACATTTAACTTCCTCTATACATCTTTCAGTAAAATGTCTTGATTTAACTTTCTTATGTTTTCTTATTACTGTATTAAAATTTAAATGCAGTATCAGTGCTTTATGATCAGAATAACCCACATCTACTACTATTGCTAATTTCTTATGATTATCCTATTGTTATAATTACATCTATCAATGATAGAGTATTTTTTGTAACTCTGGTTGGGGATCTTACTGTGTTTATCAAATTATGTAACAACAAAAATTTCTGCAAATGATGTAGTCTTACTCTTTCTTGCATAAAATTGACGTTCCAGTCACCACATAAAATTAACCTTTTATTTCTTAATTGCACTTTCTGGATTGTTAATTCTAAACTTCTGAAAAATGTATAAAAATCACCATCAGGTGATCTGTTCAACACACACACACACACTTTATAATCCATTAATTCAATTGCAGTCATTTCAAAGTAGTTTACTTCCTTAGTGTGTAAATGCTGTCTAACATAGATACAAGAACCACCATGATCACTAGTCCTTCTACTGAAATTACTTACTAGTTTAAATTTATCAATACTAATTAATTTTATATAATTCTCCTTTAACCAGTGTTCTGAAAATCATTATACATCCATACTTTTCAACTCAGAATGCAATAATACAGTTAATTCTAATAATTTATTATTTATGCTTTGAACATTATGATGAAGGATTGATAACACGCCAGATGTTGGATTAGGTTTGATGTTTTCCTCTTTTCCTACCCTGACTGCTGCTGCTGCTTTCTCTCTCTCTCCCTCCCCCCCCCTCTCTCTCTCTCTCTTTTCCCATAAAAAATCACTTTGTCACTGGCAAGTTTCGACATCTTGCTACTTGAGTAGTTGTCCCATCTTCACCCAATCTACCATTATTAATTTCCAGGGAAACATTAACGTTATGGGTTTTGATTGATTCTCTTCCTTCTCCAACTATATTTTCATCTTCTTCTGAGCTTTGATTTTCTTTATTTTGATCTTCTTTCCATTTCATGCTAATTGGTGACTTTCTATGTACCTTTAAGATATTCTTTATGGCAGTCATTATTTTTATTGCCATCACTTTTTTCCCTTTGCATTCATATGTTGACCATGTTTTGTGAAAAAACTTCTATCCAAATCAACATTTACTGCTTCTGTATTATACAAAGCTTTCATCAGTTTACTTAACTTTCTGGTATATGCTTCAACCTCCTTATTTACACATGAGGTCTTATCTAGATCATATCTATGTGGGACGCCCATCAGTATAAGATTTGTATGACTATTCCTCTTAACAAATTTCTGTAGACACCTAAGTTCAATTTTGGTTTTATTTTTTCCCACATCCTTAGCACCTCCCCATATTACTATCACAGCTTGTTTTGTGAGATGCTGAATGTCTACTTGAGCTGAAATGTAATAGTTTCTACACCTGTACATGGGTATAACAAATTCTTGGACTTCGAAATCTTTATGTAGGTTGTGTTTTATTTCAGCTGCGCATCCTCGCGCATGGCTGTCATCATTTACTATAATTTTATGTTTCTTCTTTTCCACTTGCTTCTCATTTATATTCTTTACCTTAGTTTTACCTTTATACTTTATCTTCAGATCATATACTCCCATTGGGTCACTTGTCTTTAATTCACAATCTTTCATGCTACTAAGCAGTTTGTACCGATTTACTATCACCGGTATGTCCTCTAGTCACAACTTCTGTCCATGGTTCTTCAATTGCCGATTGCTTTTTCACAAAATCTTTTAAACTAACAATTCTTGTTGATAACATATTGATGTCAATTAAAATAACCTCTCTCACTGACTGTCTCACAACCGTATTTAAAATCTGCATCAACTCAGCCATATCACATTTAAGATTTTCGAGCTCAGTACACTCTTCACTAAAACGTTTGAGAGAAGTTTGCACCTCTACATTTTCTTTACTCTGGTTAAAATCAACTTTTTCTTTGTCCACAATATATGGCGATTTGTCACTTCTTTTGCAACTAAAAGACTCTTCGACTATCTGATGAGTTACCCCGAAATATAATTCCGTATTCCATTATTGAATGGAAATAGGCAAAGTAAATAATTTTGAGTGTAGTCATATTGGTAAACGGGTACATAGATCTGATTGCATAACAGGCATTGCTCATTTTTGGTATTATTTGCTCAATAGGAATCTTCCATTCCATATGTTTGTCAAGTCCCAGTACAAGAAATTTTATATTTGGCACTTCTTTAATTTCTTTGTCTTGATGAAAAATTTGAAAAGAATCATTTTGGAGCTGATTTGATTTAAATTGTTTTATATGTGTCTTTTCTATATTCAGGGATATCCATTCACTGTAAACCATTTACTCGTATAATTCAACATAGATATAGATTTTGTTTGCAAGTCAGTTAGGTTATTAGCAGTGATTAATACATTCGTATCATCTGCAAGCAACACAGGTTAGGAATAGGTATTGAAGCCAAGAGGAAGATCATTAGTATATATTATAAACAACAGTGGTCCCAAGATTGATCCCTGAGGGACACCACATTTTATTGTTCCCCAGTTAGATGAAGATTTTTGCTGATGATTCTGAGATATTATGTCAACCTTTTGCTTCCTATTTGCAAGATAGGACTCAAACCATTGGTTATTATAATAATAATAATAACAATAACCATGGCTCAACAGCCCTATATGGGCCTCCTCTTGCCTCTTCTTTTCGAGGTTACTAAGTCGTGCGCATTCGTGGCAGTTGGTGACTGGTCAACTGGCCGCGCTACTGTTTCTATCGATCCTGATGTGCCCGCCAGAGCCATCTGGCAGGCAGTCAGGAGACTTGGGTGAGAAATGGAGGCAATTTGGCTTACGCAACATTTTTATTCATGCCCGTAAGGTTCTTTTACATGCCGTAAATCTACGACATGGGACCGACGGCTTTACTTCCCCTCTGAAGGAAGTGGTGCTCCGGATTTTTATCACCCTTAAAAATCCATCGACCTCGGTCGGGATCGAACCTGCTAACCTTGGGTCCAGTGGCGAGCACGCTAACCACTAGTCCACCGAGGTCGACCCATTGGTTATTAATTCCATGTATTATTCCATAATAAAACAATTTACTTAGAAGAATTTTATGGTTAACACAATCAAACACTGGTTAAATCACAGAAAATACCTCCTATCTGCATCCGTTGATTTAATGCAGGAAAAATATTATCACTTAGAGTAAATATTACTTTTTCAATGGTAATACCCTTTCTGAATCCAAACTGCTCTGGTACTAATATATTATTTGCTTGTAAATGCTGATTTAATCTATTAACATCACTGCTTCTAAGATTTTTGATTACCAGATGGGGCTCTATAAATGCAACAAATAATCAAACTGGTTGAAATGATTATTAATTTTACTGCACATATTTCAACAATTTTTTCTACATAATTTTTTTAGGTCTGTTGCTTGATATGTTATATCATTTCTTATAAGGATACACACATCTCCTTTCAAATAGTTTTTGCGACAGTAACGTGATGCTAAATTATAATCCAGGCATTGAGAAATTTAGTACTTGTTCTTTCATGTGATGTTCACTTATACATATAAGATGAGGACTGAGATATCCAGCTTTAAAAATAATCCTTAATTAATTTTTTACTGCTTAAGCTCCTTGTATTTTGGTGATAATCAGATTATCATTTTTATGTTCCTTATTGTTTAATTCTAATTCCATAAAAAAATCTTCATTCCTTGTTGCTGGACATTTTCTTTTTCTCTCTGATAATCTACACCTATTTTCATTCTTTTTTGTATTCAAATCCAGCTTAATCTCTTCATTTGTATTTCCATTATCTCTGTCTGGATTTACACCTTTAGTTCTTATCTGTGATGCATCAGTTTCATGCAAAAACAAATTGATTTGTCATGTCATCCTTCCATACCAAACAAATAGGATCACTTACTTTGTGCTTGCCTATGATTCCAGGTATTTCAGCGACTAGTCTTTTAACTATAGCTTCTTTTCCCTTAATGTTTAAGTGTAGACCATGCTTAGTAAATGGATCCCTTTCAGGCACCACACTCACAAGTAATACATTATCAAACCTTTAGTTATCTTGCTTAATTTCCTATTGCAAGTCCTGATTTCCTCATTTACCGTATTTTTCGGCGTATAAGACACACCGACGTATAGGACACATCCCATTTTTATGCAGATTTTTTGGGAAAAAATAATTTTAGTATATTTTATCATGCATTTATTGAATAAAAAATACATTGATTTTCAGGGAATTCATACATAACAAATAATCTAATTAGCAAAAGTATTTTAAGTTGCATTAAAGATATTAATCTTCATCCTCAAATGCACAAAAATCGTCACCACTGTCTTCAAACAATAAATTATCCTCTGTCCCGTCTAGGGAATTACTAATGCCACACTTCTTAAAAGATTTAAAAACTATCTCGGTCAATGATATTTCTGTCCATTGCCAATAATCTTGCTCGGTGAATAATCATTTTTGTAGATACTGTAATACCAGATCTTCTTTGATCTGATATCCATGTTTTTAATTCTTCTTCAAGTTCTGACCAATTTGCAGTTCCTCTACGGAGATTGTGGATATTAGGATTTGCCTCTTTTAACTGCTGCTCTTGTTTTCTCCAAGTTTGTATCATTTTTTCAGTTGTTGGCGGCAGCCCAAATTGCCACTCTGCTGCCCTATTGCCGTGTTCCTTTGCGTACTCAATGACGGCACGCTTGAATGCAGTGGTATAGCAATGTTTGTGTTTTGGGTGTTCCATGGGTTAGTCTACTGCGAGACTGTGCAACTAGAAGAACGCAAACTGACGTCACCAACACGTGAGCATGTGCTGAACACGCATGCCCGACGGTTTACACGAACGTACCAACAAACGTAAACGAATAGACTTTGACAGATCAAAATTCCCCTATTTTTCGGTGTATTAGACGCACCGGTGTATAGGATGCACTCCATTTTTCAGACAAATTTTTAGGTGAAAAAAGTGTGTCTTATATGCCGAAAAATACGGTACATATGAATGATTATCCAAATCTTACCTATGTGGAACTTTAATCATTATAACATTAGTATGCTGATTTCTTCTCAAGAATTCATTGTTTAGATGAGTTCCTTACTTGAAACATTTCTAGCAACATCATTAGTACCTCCCCAAAAAATTGCTGTATCCTCCTTTTTAATCTATCAACTTCCTCCTTAGCTGTGTCCACTAACACTGACACTTCTGCTCCAGGTTTCACATAACCCTTTACTTCATATGATTTGTTTAAGTTTTGTGTTAATTCACCTGTACATCCTCATACATGACTGTGACCAATGAAAATGATTTTATGCCTTTGCTCTTGATCCCCACAGTCCTTCTTACACCTTAATGTTAATGCAGAAAAGTTTTTACCTAGTATGAGATAATTATGATCCCGGCTGGGAACAATGCATGTATGAAATGCAGTCATTATAAATAGAAATTTTGACAGTTGGAAACAGAATGCAGTATACTGTTTCACCAACATAAACTTCCTCACAACTTCTACAAGTTAATTTATAGTTTAGGGTAGTTTAGTTTAGTTTAGTTTATTGTTCATCCATTCCAGTCAAACGTCTGACATAGACAGGTCAGTTTCAATAAATTACACTTTATACCTAACAAAACATGACTGCTGTGCTTATTGAATGTCCTGTTCCCTTAATTATTAAGACAAGGATCTCACCCACTATATTTTAATGCTGTGCATCGTATTGTAGCAACAAGTGACACAGAATAACTAAGTTCAAACCACTCCATTTCATGCAGTCACGTGTCTTTTCTCTTATTGTGTCATCCTTTGTTCCCCAAAAACAAACATGGCTGCCAAGGCAAACGAGACATTCCTTCCACATTTTTTTGATTTTCCAGTGGCAAGGAAAGCCAAAAATGTCAAGCAAAAATATCATTTAAACTACTTTGGTAACCAAACAAACAAGCAGACTAACAGTATCGAACAGTCCTTATCACTTCTGTTCAACTTCAGGTTTTCACAGTTCTGACAGCATCAACTTGGTGTGTATATCTCATCAACAGTCTGCAGGAGGTTCACATCTGTGGTCACCTGGGGTTTTGACTCTTCATGACATAGGAGAATGTGGTTGTTGTGTCTTGTCTGTAATGGGAAAAGAGGTTGGACAGGTCTTGTCAGTTCTCCAAGGGCTGTCCTCACTCCACCCTGATGCTGTTGTAATCCCCAGGAAAAATGGCTACAACTTATCTCATTGGCCAGTTGAACCTCCTTTTGTTGCACCAAACTGGGGACTACATGACCCACCTCGATCTCTTTCTGCTGGTTCTTCCCCTGTTGTTGAACCGGAAGACTCGGGTACTCCTAAACATTTTTCACAAGTATTTTCTCAGTCATTGCTGGTACTTGAACTGGTTGGTGTTACTAACTTCACTCAGATGGTCCAAGTCTTGAACACTGACTATCTGAATATTGTGAATCAACATCGCTGAGGTGAGTGGTGACAAGTCCTTGGGATCTTCAGAGAGGCAAGTCAAAGGTGAAGAGTTGATCGCAGACTCACTGTTGCAAAGAATTGTCAACAACTCTTCATACCTGAAAGAAGCTCTTCCTAGGATGGTTCTCAACAACCTCTTCACCATCTGAACCACCTGTTCCCACCATCGGCCCCACCAGGTAGCTGTAGGAGTGTTGAATTTCCACTGGGTTCTCAAAATAGAAGTTTGTTGGGTTATTTTATTGCAATCAAGGGACCTCAAAGAGGTTTTCTGTCCAACAGAATTGGTACTATTATCACTGTATATTATTTTGTGTTGGCTGTGCCTTGCTATGAACCTTGAAAATAAATCACATCTTTTGTTTGTTTTTTTTAATATAAATGCATGATCCTTTTTGTTCACTACTATTTCTGCTGAATGTGCAATGCTAATTTGAATTGTTCAATATTTGTGATGTATAATTGCTCATCTTGCTGCCAGTGTTCTGTAATAGATGAAACATCTACATATTTTAAGTCAGACTGTAATAAAACTTCTGATTTTATCAATGTATTATTTTGATTCCGAACATTGTGGTAAAGAACAGAAATTATGTGAGATTTTTGGGTTCTATCTGTTACCTGCTTATGTTTCTATCACGGTTCCCTTGCACTGCCTACTGTCAATAAAAATGTTCACTTCTTGTCATGGGCTGTTTGCAAACTCTTCTTCCCCTTTAATCCCTAATTTCTATTCTTTATGTCATTTTCTTCTTGAATTCCATCCCATCTTCTTGTTTGTGGTTCATTGTCATTTTTCTCTGGTCCCCTGTTACCATTTCTCTGCAGGACATTTTGTACTTGATTTCCATCCCCAGAATTTTCTTCCACTTACTGATTGGCTGTTCCTTGTATTTTGCTCCACACAGACCATTGTTAATATAAAAATTGGTCGTAAAGGTTTATGATGTTCCGGAAAAGTTCTCTGACTCGTCTACTGCAAGCTGCTGTAGGTAACGTGTTGATAAGTAAGGTACTGTTGCAGTGCCATAAGTTGCTGTTTTAAGCTCATATCTCTACTGGGTCATCTGTGGATTTTCTCAACAAAATCTGTTGCAAACTTGTATCTTCAGGATGAACCTTCATCTCATGATATATCTTATCAGTGTCTGCTATGAATGTAATTTGCCATGTTCTAAAATGTAAAATGGTATAATGCAAATATTTATGTATTGTTGGCCCAACTAAGAGTGTATTGTATAGTTAATAGCCCATTACTCGAATGGCTTGAATCATCAGATACAACACACATGCCAGTTGAGCTGCTAGAACTCTTAAGACTGTGCGATGTGGATGATGATAAACCTTTTCTTCCTTGCTTCTTACATCTTCATCAGTTTGTTTCCTGTGGCCTAGCTCATCATACTCCTTTGTGAAATCAGAATATTTGTACAAGAGTGTATTTACTCTTATTAAAAAAGTGAGACGCGGAGTCAACCATAAAGGTATAAATATATGAAGCAGTACTAGTATAATCCAGATACTGCTGAGAATGTTGTTCCAGTTGGTGAAACGTAAATGATGCTGCTTAATTATGTTTAGTCTCTGATGTGGGCTTGTGTGATTGAATTGCTTATGTTTATATGGAGGATGGTTGTTTTTGTGCGTAACACGTGTGTTGTATGTGGCTACATATGAATGTCTGATCGGTTAATTTGCAGTACATCTTGCATTGTTTATGATATTGCCGTTATGTCCCATAGCTGCTGAGCAGCAGTAACTAGCTCAGATGCCTGGCATTTAGCTTATAAAAATTTTATTAGTTCTTTAAGCGTACTAAAGTAATTTGTAAAACTGTCAATTCCCATTGCCTTCAGGTTGCTTCAACTAAATGGTCTGGCAGTATTTTAGATAATAATACCTCATGTAATGGGATGTTCAAATTTAGTGCTTTAATGGCATTCAGATTACTTTGAAAGTGACTTATTAATGCTCTTAACCTAGAAGCTGATTGTTTGGTAATCATTTGTAGTGAAAAGAATGTTTTCACACGGGCTGCAATGTGTAAAAACTGGTTGTTTCACATAACAGCAACTTTCAGTGGTATGGGAGGACACATTTATTTGCTGTTATTTTCATTCCTAATTTTGTTAAGTATGATTCAGTGTGTGCTAAAAGATTTTGGACGTCATAGTGGTTATTGGCCAGGAGTATAAGGTCATTGTCAAAAGCTAACACTAATATGCTTACTTGGTCATCAATTTGATAACCTGTCAACATTTCAAGCTGTTCTACCAGAGGGTCCATTATGATATTGAAAATAAACGGGGACACAGGTCACCCTGCGTGTAATCCCTCTTTTTAGTGAGATGGAGATGTTGAACCCTTTGTGTTCGTCGTATTTGTATGCTTGTATGAATTTAGTATGGTTGATCATACTGTCCTTGGGAGTTCTAATCTTTGCTAATCATGTATAGTGAAAGTAATGTTTTAACATGGCCTGCAATGATTAAACACTGGTTGCTTTGTCACACAACAACTTCTACTGTCCACAAAAAAGCTGGTCTGTGACTAGCAAATTTTGAAGTAGCTGATGTGCTTCATTATTGATTACTAAGCTTTTGAATGTGTCACGAAAATGCTTAAACTCAATAGTCTGACCTCCAAATTTTGGAACTTCAGTAGTAGGCAGTTTAATCTCATGCACTTTTCTTCTGATCTCATGCAGTGCTGTAGGAGGCTGTGACTACTGAAGTAATTTCTTGGGCTTGCAGCTTATTTTCAATTATTCTTGTAATCTTATTGTAGTTCACAGTACATCTCTGTAAATACTTCGCTGTGTAATGCATGGTGTTTCGTTTCATCATCATCCTTATATTTAAGCTGTTCTTGTACAGTAGTGTAGTCTTCCAGCCTTTCTGTAAGAGCTCTTTGCCTAATACATTATTATTTAAACCACCACATGTTGACGTAGTACGTTGAAGTATGTCTTGTGAAAGTTGTTGGTGCATTGAAGATTATTGTTCACTAATAAGTAACATGTGAAAATGCAGCGTTGCAGATACAAGCATCAGGTTTCACTTTTTGGCCTAGTATGGGCTTCGTCCTACAAAATATTACAAACATTGTAAGAACATAAAGGTTTATTGTTATTCCAAGCTTGCAAAAATTGAGTAGATCAAGGTACGTACCAGTTGCTTGAGTACAGTTGTTTACGTGTTGGTGACTGTGGGATGACTGCATGCATGTAAGTGGAAAGGAGGCACATAACAGGGCGCACACCTACATAGTACATTTATCAATCATGAGATTAAACAAGGGATTAGGGTCATTGACTATGTGCTTATTTATCCACATTCCATGATGTTGGTAGAATTGAATGAAGTAATTTTCCCAGCATGTCATATACCAACCTTTTGTACAGGCTTTAACTAATTGTAATGTGTCTTGTACATGGTATAGACAATCTTAAATACTGAATATATTGTTATGGACTAAAAAATCTATTGCAGATTTATAATGTATATCCTAGAGTGATCATTTCTTTCTTCTTAGTTGCCCTCCCTGTTTTCTTTCTCCCTCCTCCAATTTATGTTTGGAGGTACCTATAAAATTCCCCAAGAAAGATCCTGCTGCCAAGTGTTTGAAAAGTTCAGGTCACCTGAATGTTAGAATTTATCAACCAACTTTCTTGCATTCGCAGAAACATCCTTCATCCCCTTAAAGCTTTGTTTCCTGTCACCATGACACAGAATTAATTAACTTACCATTACATAGCATTTCTGTTGTCAAGTCCCTTGGTATTGCATAAGTCTTTATATATTCATTGGAATTAAAAATGTTCAAAACAGAAGTTGTAAAGAGAATCGTATATGCAGTTTATTTCCAGTACACCTTTTTTTTTTTATTGTAATTCTTACGGTTTTCAAGATAGTTACACAAAACTTCTTTTGCTGAGCAGACATTACCCAACTTGTGTACTTAACAACATTAACAGTGGTCTTGCAAAAACACACACAGGTTACCAAACAATCAACAAGTGGACAAATAAACAAATGGGCATCCATCACAATTGTACTTTTAAACAATATCTTTTATTGTCCAAACTGAGCTGCAGTAAAATCTCTATAGTTCGATGTGAATGGGACCAAAATTGTGTCGAGTTACCAGAAAGCTCAGACTACACGGATTTCTCTTGCTTTTAGTATGCATTGTCAGGGAACGTTAAATACATACCTAAGTCACATAACAGTACACAAGAATACACAAAGGAAGTGACTAAAAGAAAGTATAATAATTCCTGAAAGACGTGTGCACACGGAGATATGCACTTGAACTGAAATATGTACTGAACATATAAAGGACCTTGATTACAGCACAGTGGCTTGGTTGAAATGTAAACTCAAACAGTTGGGACTCGGACAATTGAGACTGCACTGCACGTTTTCTTTTTCATTCATTCATTTATTGTAAAATTCCATCGATCCAGTCCAGGCTACAAATGCGCCTGTCGGATATAGAACCAGTCTCAAGCAGCTATAACACATGTACAATAGAATCCACAATAACTAGATAACACAATAACTAGAAAAAACAAATAAAAATATAGAATGCTTTATAAATTAAAGCATCAGTCAAATTAAAATACAGATCAATATATATAAAATTACATGAAGAATTATAAAAAAAAAAAATTGTTAAAGACTGTTTTGTCATCATACATTATACATCAAAGGATTACATCATCTTAGATCAATATTTACTGTTTAAAAAACTCCTCCAATGAATAAAAGGAATTCACTGGAAGATAGTTTTTTAAAGTAGTTTTAAATTGTTTCTTATTATATAACAAGTTTTTCATGTAAGAAGGTAGATGATTAAATGTCTTTATGCCAATATAATAAACGCCTTTTTGATATGTTGACAACCTTGGTTGTGGAAGGTGAAGATTATTTTTACTTCTGGTATTTATATTGTACAACTCAGTATTTGTTTTGAATAAACTAATGTTATCAGTTACAAAATTTAGTAATGAATAAATGTACTGAGAATATAATGATAATATATCCAATTTCTTAAACAGATCCCTACAAGAGTCTCTACTTCTAGAATTTGTAATAATTCTTATTACCCTTTTTTGTAGTTTAAATATATTGCCACTGTGAGACGAGTTCCCCCCAAAAATTATACCGTACGACATAACAGCATGAAAGTAAGAAAAGTAAATCATCCTCAAAGATTCCTGCGACACAAAAGGTCTTAATGATCTAATTGCATAGCAGGCTTTGCTTAATTTAACCATAAGTCCATCAATATGATTTTTCCATGACAAGGAGCTATCAACGGTAATTCATAAAAACTGAGAATTTAAGTTATTGACAATATGTTTGTTGTTATAACTGATATCTATTTCAATTGTTGAGCTATTAGTAGTTTTGAATTGTAAGTAATGAGTTTTATTAAAATTTAGTGATAACAAATTGGTATTAAACCATACATTTAATTGTTCAAATAAAGTGATAAGATCATTTTTGACAGAATGACAGAAAGTAGTTATGAAAAGTATCTGCTATGACTTGTTGATTCTCAGTTAAAGCACCATCTATATATACTGACTGAATTGATTTGTTACAGGACTTTTTACCTGTTATTGATTTAACAATATTCCAAGTGGTTTTCATTTTATTCGAATTTGTTATTAATCTGTCATAATGAAGTCTTTTGGCCGCTTTAACGACACTAGATAAAGTTCTACAATAAGATTTGTAATAATTTTTAAAGTGAGGGTCGTTATTATTTCTGTACAACAAATAAAGTTCTCGCTTACATTGACAAGAAATCTTTATGCCTGGTGTTATCCAGTCATTGTTTTCTGATTTAGCACTTATTATTTTTTTTAATGGAAAGCTGGAATAGAAAATTCTCAGGTATGTGTTAAGAAAGGAGTTAAAAATAGTATCAACATCATTACTGCCAAAAATATCATCCCACGTTTCATAACTTAATTTCATTTTAAAATTAAACAAGGAATATTTATTGAAATTTCTTATGGTTAAAACTTTGTGTTTTTGAATTTGCAAACAGATATCATTAATAATTAAGAGTTGAGCGTGATCAGACAATCCATTGAACAGAGGATAAACCGCGTGCTTACTAAGTTGAGAGTGGTCAATAAATATACTATCAATTAATGAAACTGAATTTTTTTGGCTTCCAGTTGGGAAATCTATTGTAGAAGAAAGATTGAAAGACAGTAACAAAGTGTCAAGCTGTTTTTTTCTGAGACTATCATTTAGGTAGTTTATATTTATGTCCCCACATACAATAAATTCAATACCAGAACTGAATACGGCCTTAAGAACTGCATCTAGGCCATTTAAAAATTGCATAAAATTCCCAGATGGTGCCCTATAAACAGCTACTATACAAATATTTCGTAAAGCTGATTGAAGTTTAACTGCACATACTTCTATAACTTGATCTAAACAAAATTTATCCAAATTGATGTTTATAAAATTTAGAGATTTGTACACAAAAATACATACACCACCTTTGCTTAAAGATTTCCTACAATATACAGCACCAAGGTTATAATGATCAATAGTAATATTGTTCAATTCAAGAGAATTCAAGTGATGTTCAGTTAAACATAAAATATGTGGAAAATCAGGGCATAAGGCTCTTAATAACTCATTAGTTTTATGTTTTAAACCTCTAATATTCTGGTGATAAACTATCAACGCATTAGTATTTGTATAATGTATAGAACTAAAATTAGTATGATTAAAATTTCTAGAATTGGTTACCTTAATAGGACTATTCATCCTTACATTTCTGTCACAACTTTGGGTCGTATTTACCATAAAAAATCATCTCTTCTAGTGACTGGAATCTTTTTTGGTCTGCTAGAAGATCTAATTAAAACTGCATTATCAGTATTGATAACAACTGGGTCATTAACTTCATAAAATTCGGAGTCCTTATTTTTACTATCCTTAAGACTTATGAGGTTATCCATTATCATTTCATTTTCTGCTTGAAGCATGTTTAATTCATGAAGGTCACACTTTTTCACAAAGCTCTTCTCTAGGCATCCTTCATGAACATTTGATAAAGAAATGCCATCAATAACACTATTTACATATGGAAAACAACATTCTTGAGAGTCACTACATTTACTACTTTGATAGGGGCTTTCCTCAATACAGTTTATCAAGTGAGAATCTTCAGCAATGTGCAGCATGTTGTCTTCATGAAAGTCACACTTTTCCACAAAGCTCTTCTCTATGCATCCTTCATGAACATTTGATAAAGAAATGCCATCAATAACACTATTTACATATGGAAAACAACATTCTTGGGAGTCACTATATTTACTACCTTGATGGGGGTTTACCTCAGTACAGTTCTTCAAGTGAGATTCTTCAGTACTATGTGGCAACTTACTCATTATATCATCTTGGTGTTCATTTGCAGTATAATCATTGCTTTGATAATGTTGGGTTTGTTTACTTATGCTTACATCTTTCCAACTTAGTATTATAGGAGGAAGTATCTTATTTGGTAAGAACAGTTTCTTAATTTGAGTCACTAGGTTACTACAGATCCAGTCTTTACCAAGTCCATTTAAATGGAGACCATGTTTAGTATGATATTCTCTATTTGTATTCATACTAAGGACTTTCACATGTTTAAAAGTCATCATGGATCTTTGTAATCTCTTATTGAACAACTTAACTTCTTTATTAACACACGAAAATGTGGCCAAATCAAATCTATGAGGAGCTTCAAGAATAATTAGATTAGTATTATTATTTGATCCAACAAAGTGAGTCAAACATCTGAGTCCATTTTTTGCATCATTTCTGGCAATGTTTAAAGAACCTCCACATACCACAACAACATCATTTTTTGTTAGTTTAGTAATGTCTGATTGAGCTGTCACAGTAATTTTTTCCAAGTCTGAATTTGGTTTAACAAGACTGAACACATTGAAGGAGTTACCAAGCATAAGTGCAAGCTTGCCAGAGTAATCTCTTATATGACTATCACCAATTAAAATAATTTTATGTTTGATTAGAGAAGAGGTTTCTGTAATAATCTTATTACTACACTTATCGCAGTCTTCAATTGTTTTTGAATAATTTTCATGAAGGTTAGGGAGTGATGCATGGGTATTTTTTGTTTTTAGAGTCTGTAAAACCGGCCTAAAGCCAGTTCTCGTTACTTTTCTTGAGCATTTTGACCCCACTGTGATCAATCTATCGATATTCACACTTTCTTGCCTCAGATTATCATTATTTGCATTTTCCATTTGTTGCACCTTCGTAGATTCAGTAGACGAGAGTGAGTTTAACTCGTTATGTAAAAGTTCTATAATTACTCGCGCAGAACTAAGTTCAGATTGCACTTCTTTAAGATGTTTTAACACTAGTTCACAATTTTTACACGTAGCTGAACCATCATAAGTCAAAATATCAGTTAAAACCTGCGAGTAACTTTTACTGGCCGTCACCACGTCCGCCATCATCAGGCACAGGCGTAAAAATGTATGAGAAAACAAGCACTTTATATAAAACACATTACTAATGAAAAAAGTGACCAAGATCTTAATCTTGCGCTTATTCATATAGGTGTGTTTTTTAAATATTTGCTGAAAGTGTGTTACAAGGTAAAATATTTACTTATATATTAAAAGCATATATTAAAATCATGTGACATTTTGGTGTAGCACTTATAATATGATAAAAAACTTCAAGTCCAAGCTCCTCCTCGATGGGTATTCACATTGGAAATTACAAGAGATAGTGTGGAAGGCTCCTAGAGATGGGAAGGTTTTTTTAAAATTTAGGTACACTATTCTTAGCCGGGGCACTTGTCACATTATTCTTAAGGCAGGGCTGTTAATGCCCTTAGTAAGGAGATGTAAATACTGTCATTTTATGTGGAGCAGCTGACTGTTAATAGTGTCAGTGAAATACTGGGCTGATGATGGCTTTATGAAAAAGCCAAAACATTTAGCATGTTTTGGACAATAAAATATATTGTCTGAAAATACAGTTGTGATTGATGATACATTGTTTTATGATGGCCTAATTTGTAATAACTTTAAAATTATCAAGATCATTTTATCTTGCTTGGATTCATTGATGTAGACAGAAATCTGTATATATAGATGGTAGCAGAAAGCCATATTTTCTCTGTGGTAATGTATGAGAGTAGAGTGCATCTGGATATATGTTTTTCGGCTTATGTTAGAAGAGTGCACGTGATACTTGGACCTGTTGCTCTTGTTAAGAATTTTGCTGCCCATGTTTGGTTATCTCCTCAGGTTGATGAATGCCTAGCAAGTCATTGTTGTTAGTAGTTACAACAGATAGTGGGTGGGTATGTGGGTGGATGGATGGATGGATGGATGGATGGCTAGTTGGCTACATGAATAGAAGATGGAAGTTTCAGTTTTCAATTCTTATAACATTGCCATGCCACTTGTTAGGCATTGGACCTGAACTATACTAATCTGTTCCAAAACAGGATGTAGTTGTCATCTTGACCTTCCCTTACACTATTAGTTCTACTGAATTCCATTTCTTGCTGCTGTGACATTATATTGTATGCTCTGGTGTCATTGTGTAAAATTTGTAAAAGAAAACTGTAAAAGTTCCTTTTTCAGACAAACGTTGTGTATAATGGTTTTATCATGGGTGGTTTTAACTGAGGGAATGAATTTTGATGATACTGTTATATAAAAATAAAACTGACTGCTCAAAAGAAAAGTTTGAGTAAATACGGCAATTTTCAGTCTCTTAATACAAAGCATTGTAGCTGTCCTTGTACTGTCCTCCTGTCCAGTATGCATAACTGAAGTAATCAAATTTCTTTGCTCTTCATAAAGTGTGATATTAATTAGGAAGTTTGGTAAAGTATGCTATTTTTATATTCTTGAAGTAATTGAGCTCCTTATTATGTTGGACAGTGATATGAGAAAAATAAAGCCGGGCAAGAAACTGTCCTCCTCTTTTTAATTTTTATCATATTAATTGCTGATAATGCATTTGTGATGAGGTTTACTCTGTTATATTCACTTGGGATGAATTACAGAGGTCATGTATAGTAAGTGAATAATTGATGTTTGAAAATACATAAAACGTAATAAAGCCGGGTGGAAAATTTAAGCCCTTTCACAAACCTTCAGCTAGTCTAGTACAGTTATTGCTGTAAACATAATATATATGATATATGGTACTTTAATGTAAATGCAGTTGTCATATTTTGATTTTCAAATAAAGGCATGTATTATTTTGAACGTGTTAAACATGAAAATAGTGGGTCACACAAAACTAGTACATGATTCAACATGATATCCTGAGCTTTGATCCTGTTGTTCTGATTTTAGAAGAAATAAAGGTATCCAATGCAGAATGCTCATAAGTCAAGAATGAATAAAACCAGATGAAGTGAGTCCTGTCCATTCCATTATGATTGTTTTCAATCCTGTTCACATCATATTTGTTTGAACTTATACTGTTTCTGCAATAAATAAAGTCAAGCTGTTTCCCCCACTGTCCTTTATGGATTCACTATAACTCCTTGATTTGTGTTCATGCTCTTAATTAAAAAGTAATGTTACAATAAATGTGTGGTGAATCTGAGTTCTCTTATCTGGGATTGGTTGTTGTAAATGTTCTATAGCATGTATAGAATCATTTGTTGTTGAGATATATTAAATTTTTATCACACTGAGAAGGATGTTCGAAACTGTGCATTACTTGATATAATTTACCAGTTTTGCAACATTTAAAGAATAAAGGCACTATTTTTGCAATGCTAATATTTTCAAGGGTTTTCTGGCAATCATGTGTTGAATTCAGAACAAATTATCAATATCCCACTTGTATCTAAAGTTATGACTGTGAAGTGCGTCCACATGAATGGCAGGCATATCCTTGGAAATTGTTTTTATTTTAAAAATATGGTATTGCATTTTATGGGGACACAGGATTCAGTGATTTGAATGCAGGGAACATACAATGTGTTGTTTTAGGAACAGATTCTTGCTTCACATAATACAAATGCAGACTCATTTTTTAGAGAGATAGAATACATTAGCAAAGCATTCTCTTTGTTTAGATGTTTATGCAGAGAGCTCTCTTAAGGATATTTTAAAGTTTGTTTTATTTTTAGGCGTTCCTTACGAAGTCAAAATTAAAAAATGTATATTGGAGACTTACAGTAAAAGTTACTGTGTGCTTTTTCAGCCATGTTGATCCATAAGAAAGCCTAGTTTACCTTATACCATAAATGGACTTTTCCACATACCCGATAACTGTCACAAATTTTATTGAAATTCCATTTGGTACACTATGTTATACATTAATGAGCAGTTCCAATTTTCAGCTGTATTAATCCATAACAAAGCGTAGATTATATATGCCTTAAAAATGGACTTTTCCACGTGCTTCATAAACCATTTCATATATTTTGTTCATATTTAATGTGGGGGGCTTCCACCAGAGGGTGTCATGCAGTTCTGATTTTCATCTATACTGATTAATCATAAATTGTAGTTTACATGAGGCTGCAAATCAACCTTTCCGCATGTATGTGAAGCTGCTGTACAGATCTTTGTGCTTAAACTTGTCGGACAGTACCAGTTTTCAATCATAATGACTCATAATAAAGTGTAATTTCCATAAAGCCATGACTGGGCTTTTCTGTTGCCCATTTATCTTTCATATATCTTCTTTAAATTTACTGTGGTAGATTTTTGCTAATTTCATTATCCGTGATTTTAAATAAGCCTACTAAACCTGAGAGAACATCGTTGATAATTCTGTATGCTACATTATTATGTATGCCCTTCTGATTATGTTATGTCATTATTAGAAGTGAAGTCATGTATATTTACGTCAGTACAGTCACGGGTCTGGTTCATGATAAAGATTACCAGAATTGAATGTGTGTGTGTGTGTTGACAAGTAGGAATGCTGCTTAAAGCATTTTATACAAGAACTTTCATGTGATTTTAGTTTTTCTTGGCATTTGTCATAAGTAATAACATACTGTCTAAATTTAATACAACCCCTCTGATTAGTGGTAGTAAAGTGTATGAAAACTTCTTGTGGCTGAATTACTTTTGTGTGGATTATATGCTGCTTCTCAGTACCTGCTTACTGTCAAAAACTTAAAGAGAGTACTTTAACCAGAATTATTAAAAATTGTGCCCATTGTAATTACAGTGATAGCCCAAATCTTGTTTGTTTTAATTCGTAGTTGTTCATATTGTTCGGACATGCCTCTAACTTGTTATGACTCTTTATATTAGCATGTGAGTTTGTAAATAGGATGAGAGTACACAGCAACACGCTTTCTATATTCCACTTACTGACTATTGGTTTGCACGTGTTTCCTTAATCATAACATGGGAACATTTATATATTGTTGCAGTTTGTTTTTGTGTGTAAATTTCCATAAACAGGACACCTGAATACAGGCATGCCTTGTGTAACCTCTTTACATTCAATTTATTATTATAGATTGACTGTAATGAGGTTTAACAAAATATAGTGTGTTTAATGCATTTTCAAACTGTACAGTCACTCCATAGAGTAGAATTCTTTTATGGAACCCAGAAGTTCAGTTATAGTCTAATAGACTAATTATAGTTATTTATGCTTTGAGTTTTAACTCCCGTGATAGGAGATGATCTCATTAATTTTAAAAAGCCATTATAACAATTTTCTTCTGCTATTCCGTCCTTTATTTTAATTTATGTCATTATTTGCTGTAACTAGGGACCCTAGATATTTAAATTGATCTACTTTCTCAAAGGCATATTTGTTGACTATAAGGGATTATATGTTGACCGGCAACCATTTATCACCATATATTCAGTTTATTGTTCATTAACTGTAACTCCTGCTTCTGTGGTCTCAGCTGTCAGTAACTTGGGACCCTAGATGTTTAAATTGGTATACTTTCTTAAAAGTATATTTCTTTAATCTGTCTACTACAAGACATCATATCTGTCAACCTGCAGCAATCTTTTGTTGTCAGCATGTATTTAGCCTCTTGTTCATCAACTGTAAGTCCTTCTTTGGTCTTGCTTTCAGTAATTGTATAAACCCCACTTTTAACTCCTTTCCATTCCTATTTACCAAATAAACATCATCAGTATATACCAAATATTGTAATGACCAGTTCAAAATTATGCCTGCTTTATTAATTTCAATCTTTCTTGTAACTGCCTCCAGTACATTATTAGATAATGAAATATGCAATGTGTTTGCTTATCTGAGTGCTCTATTAATTTTAAACCTTTGATAGATTTCTCCTTGTATTTTAACTTGTATTTTCAGTAAGTGTACTGAATTTTGGAGTACTCCCATTTCACTTACTGTTTTATACAAATTACGTTTGTATGTACTATCACAGATCTGTTTGTAATCAGTGGGAATTTATGTATTGTTGTATTCTATTTCTCATATTCTTTCAAAGTATTCCTAATTCTCTGTTCTGTGGTTGATTTGTCTTTCCTAAATCAGCACTGAGAGTCACAAAAAATATCTTCTGTATGTGCTAGTAATTTTATTTCCAGTGCTTTGGTAAATATTTTGTATCTACCATTAAGTAAGAAGATTCCCCTGTGATTATGACACTCCATGTTATCTCCTTGCTTTGTGTGTATTACGTATTATGACTTATTTCATTATTTTGACATTTCCTCCTTATTCCAAACATTACACATTAACTTGTAAACCACTCTATTTTAACTGTTCTTCATATGCGATTAGCTCTGTTGATGTCAGTCCTCTGCTGAAGATTTATAATTTGTAAGTGACTATATAGATTCTTCCACTTCTTTCATTGTTCATTCCTTAATTTGAATTTCCAGCCATAATGACTTCCTCTTCTTTTTCATCTATATTATTTGATGTACTAAGTGATTCTTTATTATTTCACTTGCACATCCATTTCATTCCTTATCTTTACTCATTGTGATTGTGGGTTTTGAATCAGTTCCTTTCATCCTTGAATACACTTCGTAACCTCACATTATTGTTCTGTTCTTCTAGATGTACCCATTTTTCTTAACTTCTCATATTTTTTCTACATAACTTTCGTTGCCACACTTCTTTCCTTTTTTAGTCTGTTGTTAGTTTTCTGGTTTCCTTTTGTGGCATTTTCATCCTTGCTGCAGTTCTTGCTTGTATTGCGTTTTTATAGGTGTCATCAAATCAAACCAGTTATTTCTGTTTTCTTGAGTTTCATGGTTTGACATTTTTTCTCCTGATTGTTTACTACTATCTTATATATCTACCATCTTTACTCATTTTTTACACACTTTCTTTGTCTTGGTAATTATTTTTTTGTCAGTTCTTGATAGCACCGATTTGTGTCCACATCCATTAAAAGCATTTTGATGTCAAATGTAATTGACCTCTACCCCTGTCTGTTTGTAGAGTTTTGCTAATCTTTGTATTTAACTCTTTACCTGGAACACAGTCTGTTGCTTGTAGACTTCTCACATTCACTGTATCTGTCACAAGGCTTTTATTAATCAGCACTTGGTCAGTCTTGTAGTAATTCTGTCCAATAATCTCATCTTTTAAAATATTTTTTATGCTAAAAGTGAGTACTAGTAAGTGTCAAATCTTTACTCATTGCAAAATTAATTACTCTGCTCATTCGTATTATTTATGTGATTTCTGTATTCTCAAAATGTTCTTTCTCTATCAGTTTTTGTGTTAATGTATCATTGATATCTTGTTTTACTTAGTTATCTTACAGTCTATAAAATTCCCAATAAAACTGATCATAGTTTCATCTTTCTCCTGTTCAGTTGGTACCTGAGAGTGTGTGATTAATATGTGAAACATGTTTCCTCCTATTTGTGAAGTACATAATTATTCATTTATCATATTTAAATTTTATCACCAGTGTTTTAAAGTTTTTCTTCACAAAGAGCCACTTTCACTTGTATCTTTAATATGCCCACTATAATATGTAGAATAATCTTTGGTGTTTATCATTTCCCTACAGGTTCCTTTCTTCTATTGCAGCATTCTATATTTCACATCTTTTAAAAAATGGGCCCTTCAGTTCTCCCAGAACTCCTGATCTGAACAAACTTCTTACACCCTGTGACAGATATTTTCACTCATTACCTTGCCAAGGTAATTTCAATTTATCTGTCCCATTGTCACTGATTGGTATTTTATCATTTACTTTTCCAAGGTTGGGTTATGAACCTTACAACCTCCAGTATGAATGGAGGACAAACTACGCCTGTTGTTGGTCACTGTGTCATTTACACCTAGTCTGTAGGACTGCATAAGCAGACCTCCTGGTCCCCTGACCATGCCCACTTGTGCCTCCTGTAAGATGTCCTTTACGCTGTGACAGACCAGCATCAGGAAGGATTATGTTATGCAAAAGTGTAGCTGTAGGTTTCTTGTGTATGAACAGGAAACTAAGCAAGTCTCTTACACTTAAGGGAATAACATAGATTGTGTGTCTTTGAGAATTAGAGAGCCAGTGACAGAAGGATTCAGGAAATTACCTAGTGAGGAGCTTTATCCTCTTTACTTTTCACAAAGTATTATTGCAGTGTTCAAATTAATGATGTGATGGACAGGAGATGTAGCATAAATGGTGAGATGAGAAAGGCATACAGAATGTTAGCTTGGAAAAGAAGGGAAGAGACTGTAAGGCAAGCGTTGAAGGATAATATTAAAGTGATCACAAATAAATATGGTTTAAAGGTGTGGACAGAATTCGGCTGTATCAGGCTAGGGTCCAGGAACATGGTCATGGTCATAAAAGGTGCAAAATTTCTTGACCAGCTGAAGTATTGGTATCTGCTTCTCTCTGTTGAGCTACTTAGTACTCATATTGAGATGTGGCAGTCATTACTCTAAATGTTAGTATTGCAGTAGTGGATGTACTAGTTACAAATAGCTGTAGGCTGTAACCTAAAATCTCACAGCTGTAGGTACACATTGTAACATGATTTTGAATTCAAATAATGCCCTGTCACCATCTGTACATCATTCATTGGTCGTGATAACATCTAAAACTGGAACATGTTATTTATTTATATTTTTTGGGGCCTAGGTTATTTATTCAATGTGTTCAAACCCTTTTTCATTCAACATACCCCTTGGCCTCAGAGGGGGTCTTCATATCCCCTTTTCAATGATGGCTTAGTTTTTTTCTTCAGCTGTGTGTTGTTGTGTACTTAAAACATGATAAGATAGACTCCACTAATTTTAAATGAATTTTATATATTCCATACACAGAACAGCTGTACCAAAGGAAATTGTCGAGACATTTTTCTTGCCCTTTCAGCCTGTGTTTGACAGTGTATGAAATATACCTCACCCCCTTATAAGGCTTCATGTATCACCACTGATCTGAATTTCGGACAGTTGGTGATACCATTAGTATATTTGCCCCTGTTAGGCAGTACATTAAATAGGTATGAAGTGAGTATGAGGAACATCACACTGAGGAAGCTTCAGCCACTTTATAACATTGAGAAGCATGGCTGATAATGAAATATTGTGAAAGTAATAGATCCCAATAGCTACACTTTGTTATAGCTGGCACACAAAGTATTCATGAAACAATGTGAAAAAGATAGATTTCAGTAACTCTTTATTTCTGAGGTTGGCATGTATGATTTTAATATTCAGTCATTGCATACTACTGTAGGTGTAAGAGATCATACAGAGTGCATGTGAAGTGTATGAATGGTAATGACCCTGTTTTGCAAGATTTGAGGTTCTCACTGTAGTGTTGCTGAAGATTCAGGTCTTCTGGGATGGTGTGCTGTATAGTTGGGTAAAGAGTTCCTGACATTTCGAAAGATCTTAGTGCCTTCCGGGGACAAGCAGTACAAGGAAAGGGGACTGTGTGTCCCTGAAGATGAAGGAAATACAATCCTTTGAAGTGGTGGTCTCAGATGACTTTTGAGTCTTCAGCCATGTTTGCTTAGCATATGTGGGGAAAGGGGCATACAGTTTGTTCCAGCATTTCATTTAATTCAAATTATTCTCTCTGGTGTTCAAAATGTGTAACACAGAAGTAAATGTTATTACATGCCTGATTCCGATAGTTTTTGTCCTTGACTGTGTTTTATGTCACCCCCGTGAGTAGAGATACATCAGTGAGAATTGCTTAATAGAGAGTATGCTGTGTTAAGTTTTTAAAATTTAAAGCACCTGAAATTGTTTTGGTTTGTGCTTGAAAAGAAAGGCCTTTTTTGTAATTATTTGTACACACTCTTTTGCAAATTAAAAAAAATGCGTTCTGTGGAAACTACATTCGTCCATCTGGCTGTGACCTAGAATCAGTGACTAAACAGGGTGTCAGATTTCGATGAAATTCGATTCCAGGGGTTCTTTGCAAAGAGTTTAAAAACATGAGTTTCATGAAAATTGGCCCAGTGACACTCATAGTTTACCTAAAGTCTGTAAATGAATTTATACTCGTACTGTTAATATTTCTTGACCAATCTGCGTGGAATTCGGTATGGATCTCCATGAATTGCCATTGAGCAGTTGTTTCTTGAAAGTCAGTGTAGTGACAGCCATACTTTTTACTTACATGTGTAAATGAAATTTTGCGCGAATTTTATGCATTTTTATTCTGATTTGGGTAAGAGCAGTACATGAGATGGCCACAAAAATTTGAGTCTTGTGAGTTTTATGAAAATCTGCGCATTGAAAGCCATACTTTACTTCAGGGCGTAAATGAATGCTGTTCCATTTTCTATATTTATTGTGCAATTTGGGTGAAATTCAGTGTAAGGGATCTACACATAATGCTGTTGAAAATTTATGATTTTTGTGAAAATTGGTACAGTGAAGGCCAGCTTTTCTTATTGGCCTAAATGAAATTACATTAACACCTTGGTAAAGTGTGTGTACTGTATTACAGAATACACCATTTGCATTTCTGTTTTGTTTACACTTTGCATTCTGTGTACAAATTGAAGGCATTATTGGGTTATCATGCCCATCTCACTGATATTTATTATGTGCATGAAATAAATTTATGTATTTATCATCTCTAATGAATGATTGATATGTGATGGATGTTTAATCTGTTCAATTACAGCTCATGAAAAGAATCATCTATCTTTTTTGTTTTACCTTCTCTCAAATTAGCTATTCAACATACATGAAGAATGATAGATTTATCTGATGTTTTCAGAACTGCAGGAATAACAGCAAATTTGAATCATTGTATTTGTGAGTCAAATGCAGACCACATCTTCACACCCTGTTGCTTGCATGACGTATTTTAACATTGTCCTCCCATGTATTGCCCAGTCTCCTAAATGGTCTTTTCCCTTCAGGTATATCCAATTAAATTTCTATATGCAATCTGTGTTCTTGTTTTTGTAGCGTATAATGAATGAGAAGTATGGTATTATGTGTTTGTGTATGTGCTCTCTGTGTAACCATTTTAGGTCACATGGGCCTCTCTATTCATAAAAATCTTAATGAAAATCACATATTTAAATATGTGAACTATGTCAACTTTTGGAACTGTCTTGAAAATGTGTTACAGAATTTTATATTTGGAAATTTATTAGTTTGGTTGGCATTTATGTTCAGACGAAACAGGTAAATAGATTCTCAGAATCTTCTTGTAGCATGTTTCTCACAAATTGTGCAATGGTTCTAGAGCGTAGGAGATACAATGCTGAAAATGTATGCATTTTCACAATAAGATTATAGTTAGTTAATGGGAATAATGTCCTGTGTTGAGTTTGTGTGTTGGTAGATATTTTAAAGAGGTAGTTTTGCAGAAAAGTGGAAGATAAATTGATATATTGCTGTGTTAATGACAGCTGTTAAACTTGTCAGTTTGATATGGTTACTTGCTATTAAAACATGTAATATTATTCAGACCCACAAGATTTAATCCTAACACAAACAAACAGGATTGCAACTCATTATGCTCTCAGGAGAAGATTTAAATCATGTAAATAATTCATATTGTTTCCATCAGAACCTGTTATTTAGCCCTCTGCTCTCCATAACACTGAATATCAGAAAATACAAAACAGTAATTTTACCTGTTGTTTTATGTGGCTATAAACTTGATCGCTCATTTTGAGGAAAGAGCATATATTTCAGTTATCTGGAAACAAAGCACTGAGAAAAATATCTGGACCTAAGAAGACGGAAATAAGTAAGCAGCTTAGGGTGTCATATATTGAGAAATTTCATGATTCATACAGGTGACATTGTGAAATCAGAGAGGTTGCTATGGACTGTGTATGTGGCTATGATGGGGGAGATAAGGAATCTATACAAAATTCCTGTTGGGGCAGACTTCAAAATGTGCATTTCCAAATGCTGAAAAGACAGAGTGATATTAGTACGGTGTAAGATCTGAGGGTTTTACAGTTGTAAGTGTTCAGATTGTAGTCTGCTAGGTTATGGCACTGAGTAGTTTTGTAGGTGGATACTAGTTTTTAAGAGGAACATGCTGCCTCCATCTTCAGGATTGACCATGAAGATGAATGGTGTTGTAAACCAGAAGACCACAATATGAATATAAACATCTTCGGGAGATAGGGTGTTAAAATGGGAGGTAGCTCAGGGTATTTCTAGTAGCAGTGCTGAACCTGCTATCACTCTGTTAGTTTACTGGCAGTCTTTTAAACCCTGTAATGCATCATGAAAATGGTGAGTGCTTTCAGTACTCGATATCCCTCTTTTTTATGGTGAAGCAATATAATCCCACTTTCTGAAAAGTGAGATCTATGCTCTTCTGGGATTTTATGCAGTGTAGAGTGGTAATTCTGTACTGATGTTTCAGGACAACGTATCGGTCCCTTCTTCAAGGGTCGAGAAGTCTTGGACTTCTTGACCCTTGAAGATGGGACTCAAAACGTTGGTACGGAATTACCACTCTACACTGTGTAAAATCCCCTGCAGATCTTCTTTACATTCTGGTGGAAGCCTGAAATTTCTGAAAAGTGTTTGTATGCATGAGTGTGAAGTTAATTTCTCCCACATCATGAGCTATGAGCATAAGATCCAACAAGATGAAAGTGACTCAACTATATGATATTTTGTAGGAGTTCCTGAACCTTTTTGCATGGTGATTACTGCCATCTGGGATGTGATGCCATGTAATTTGGGAGACAGATGCCAATGTTTTGGAGGAATGTGCTGTTTCCATCTTCAGCGTAGAAGAATTCCTCCATAATGCTGGTACCTGTGTACCAAACCATATGGCATCATATCCCAGAGGACAGTAATCTTTACTACCTTGATTATATTCTCAAATCTGCCTTTTCTTTCATAATTGAAACCCTCTTGCTTCATCATATCAATAAAGCAGCGTGGGTTACAGGAGCAAGCTTGGAGAAGATGGAATACACTTGGTGATTAATAATGCTTTGATCTTGAAGCATTGGAAATGTAATTTCTTTTTTTATTTGACACATACAGGGTCAGTAAGCTTTGACATTTGTTTATAGAGTTGCATTATTTATATGCAGATCATGCAGTTAATTCTGGATCTTGGAGATGTGGGTAGGTGTAACTATATATACATATAGAAGACCCCCCCTCCTTTTTTTTTTTTCAGATATTTTGAATGTTGGGGTAGGAAGGGAATAATTATGAAATAAGATTCATTGCTTTTTCATATTAAGTGTTTACAATAAACTTTTCTTTAGTTCCATTATTTCGTGTGCATTATTATGTTGGAAGTTCTTCTTTTGTCACTACTGATTGGTAAATGAGAGCTCAGTAGAAACTTCCCTTGATACTTTATACTTTATAGCTCAGTCTAACCATCTTGAAGAAAGTGATGAGTTTAGAATAGTCACGCATGGATACATAGAATTAATGTGGTGTAGTAGGGCCTTCTTTTTATTTGAATAAGCCAAGGTTTCGAATTATGACAACAACAATCTAAACTTTACTTCCATGTTTTGTGATATGTTTTCAAAATTTTTTTGAAATGTGTTTTCTAGCTAGATAACTTGAGCCATTTTTATTATGTATTATTTGCTTCATATGGTTGTCATTATGGAATTGTTTAGAGCTTCATTCATACTATGCCATACTTCCAGCTGAACCTAGGCTTCTCTAGCCAACAGTCAGCACCATGTTTGATATAGTGAATATTTATGAATTTTCCATCACCTGTTTTCTGACAGTTTTGTTACCTCCTGTTTGTCCCTCCCATAGCTTTAGCCCAACGGACCATAAGTTTGTGACTTGCTCGGATGATGGGACATTGAGGATCTGGGACTTCATGCGATGTTATGAGGAACGAATACTCAGAGGTAAGGATCTGTCAACTCTGTAAAATTTAAATGCTGGGGATCTAGGGTAGTGTAGTCAGTTTACTGAGGCCATATACTGGATGGCCAGAGTTATTTTGCCTGGAGGGCCAATGATTTGCCTCTTTGCTACCATGTCCAAACCAGCTCTGACACCCAGCCAGCCTTATATCTGTTGAGTACCAACGGCTGTTTCACAAGGCATAAAGTGGTCTAGGCATGAAAATAATCACTCACATCTCTAGTGCTGAGGTTAAGAATGCATAGATCTACCTGTGCTCCCTCATACATCATCCTGGCATAGTTCTTAATTAAGCACAGGGACAACTTTTCTACCTTTTACCCTTGTTTCACAATGTGTGGTATGAGTTTTTATTGTGTATTTATTACACTGGAATGTACTGTCACTGTCTTCAGGTGTGAAGTGAGTGGGGTCACAGTACAGTGGGTTGTGTAGGAAGTAGGCTAATCATATCATGAAAGAGGGAGAGGGGATTGAGTGGGGTCCAAACCAACACAAATGGTGAACAGGAGTTGTGAGAACCATTGCATTCTAACCTCACTCAGTTCATCTCTTAAACCAATGGCAATATGTTCTGCTGAAACATTTATGTCTGCCTATAAGATGCAGTGGTGTCACCATAGTACAATGCTAATATGCATGCTAGGCACATGCAGGTCACTTTGCCCATTAGCTGTCTCCTTGTTGCGTGGTGTAGGTTTGTTTACATAAGGACTGGTGATGAGCAGTACTGAAGCAGTTTGTGAGTGCACTGAAGTGTGAACTGTTTTGATATAATTGACACACAATATTTTACATGATGATGCTTGTCAGAATAGTGACACTCAAGTAGAGCTGAAGCATATAACCAGATGTTTAAACTGGAATCACTCTTTCTTTGTGTATTTTGCTCTACAATGCATGTACCAAGTTAATCTACTGCTGCAAACTGAGAAGCTTATACTGAAAGCGTTGTAGAGCATATGAAGTCTTTAGCAGGGTTTCTTTGCATTGTCTGCAGTTACTTCAGTCATGCTGAGGAAGAGGCTAACAGACAATAATGAAGATTCACAATGAATTGCAAAATGAGCCATATTATTGGGATGAAAAGAAATGGAAAGTGAAGTGAGAAAACAAGCTGATGCTTGTACCTGATCATACATTCACCCCTTGAGAAATTTGAATTCATACTTTCATAGTTGTGCATGGCAGTCTGATCACAAAAATGAAGAAGCGCCAGTTTTCATATGAATGTACACACAGTGCAGTCTGTTGCATATGAAATAATGTACAGCACCTTCTGCTTCCTTTTTGACTAAAAGACTGAAGATCTTGTGAATACATAAAAAGAAGCATCCAAAAACCTCATTAAAAAATATATGAGTAACATGGGCAGAGTTTAAAAACAAATGATGAATGACATTCAATAAAACACTGAAATAAGCTCCTATTGTGAAAGGAATTTTATCAGACAGGTGTTTTTCTAGTGTTACTGTTGCTTTCAGGATGTATCTGACAATGCCATGTTTGGCCTTCAAAGGAGTGAGACTCTTTTCAAGACATTCCCATATAAAAAATGAGGGGAGAAAAAACACTTGATATGGAACATCTGAATTGGTGTAGGACGTCTGAATTTGTCAATTCTAGCATGTGTAGGACATGATTTTGTTAAGAATGTAGATCTTTCATGATTGATAAAGTAATAGGCTGCCTCAAAAGCTTGAAAGGTGAATATGTGAAATTTTTATTGTTATGTTGCTTGGAAAAAATATTTTGATGTATTTGTAGTTGTAGTATCAAGAAAAATGTTTTTTACTGTGATAACCATTCCAAGCTATTTGGAAGCTTTGACAGTGAAAAATCAAAAATACATTTCCCTCCCCCTCCCTTCTGTTCTCCAAGAAATTAAATTTGATGCCTAGGAGCCCTGGAGGATTTTGATTCCCCACTGACCACAATGTAAATAGTCACTGCCATGAAAACTGTAAATCTTTATTTTTTCCTTCATTGCCACTTTTATCTTGAACTTATTGCTAGTACAAAAATAGTCCTTTCCAACTTCTGGAACCTGTTCTGAGTTAAATGAACCCATTTGGCATATTCACACCATATTTTTTTTTTCTAAATCTGTTTTAATATTATCCTCCTACCTGTTTCTAGGTCTTCAAGATTGCCTCTTCTTTCAGGTTTTCTGCCTGAAATGTTGTCTGCTTTTCTTGTGTCTCCCATTTATGCCAAATATATTGTGAAGCTCTGCACTATGGACATGTCCATCCTCTTGTTCCTTCCTTGCTCCTGGTATGAATGTTTTCCTCAGCATTCCATTCTCAAACCAGTATGAAAGAACAGGTAGAACTATACCTTTGCATATTTTTAACTTTTTGTGTTTGAATGTAGACAATGGGAAGACCTAAGTTTCTGAAGTGAATGGTAGTAAGGATTCCTGAAGTTCAGTGTTTCTGGGGATGGAAATTTCAGTTTCCTACTTACAAATGTCTGATCTTTGTTATAGCTTTGAAGGTAGTACTAGCTTATCTTTATGTTATTATCTCGCCACACATTCTGCTGATGAGACATGAACATATGCATATTTTCTCTGTGTTTCCTTCTTGGCTAACCTTGTTACTGGAATGCCATACAGCAGGGATGGCAAACCTTTTTTGAGATTAAGTGCCATAAATGCTATAAAAGTATGGTAAAAGTATCTAACATGCCCATAGGATTGTTGGGCAGCAAGAAGGGTGTCTGGAGCTGCAGGCATTTTAGGTAGCATATGTTTGCTGTAATTAATATTGCTTCTAAAATTTTATTTGTGCAAACAAATTTAGAAAAAGAAACATATTTCATATAAATAATACATTACAGCAGACCTTCTTTTGTGGAATCATGCATTGCAGTTTCATTTTTTCATAAAATAATTACTGTGACAAACCTTGTTTAATGCAGAGTAGGTTCCTCACTCTTCATGGTCATGCTTGGATGCATAAAGAAGTTGCATCTGCCTACTTGTCTCACTGAGCAGCTACCTAGGTATCAAGCGATACAAATTGTACTTTGACTGTACTTTTTACTATTTTAGAGCAAATTATTACTCTTATATTTGAATTGTGTTTGGAAAGGGTGATGTACATGTTGAAAAAGAGCCTAAGGATAAAAAGAAAAGGACAGTGATGTGTCTGTCAGAGTAAGTGAGGTGTTGGATAAGTTGGACAGGGGAATGGGCATTGCTGTGGCCAGACACCATATTGGTATGAACAAATTGACTACTCATTTCTTAAAAATAAATTAAGTTATGATCAGGGGAAGTGTTAAGGCAAGTGCTCCATTGATTGCAAAAATTTCCCGTGTAAGTTGTCATGACCCCTTCTTCCAAAATATGGAAACGGCTTTGTGTGTATGGCTGGAAGATGCACAAAAATCTTAGGCAGTCAGTGGTGCTGTGTTGACAGAGAAGGCCATTTCAGTAAAGGCTTGTTTGAAAACTAAATTCCAAACATCTGCAGGATCTTGGTCTCTCTCGTCCAAGTACACAAGTTTGGTATCTGTCCTGTATCACCACCTCACTCCTGCAGCCACTCGGCCAGGCAACATTTAAGAGCTGTTACACCTGCCACACCTTCCGCACTGTTGTGGATGCAAGTGAGGAGACCTTTGTTAGGGTCAGTGGATGCTAAAAGTTATGCAGTATAGCTGACTGCATAGTAGATGTACAGGCATTCATGGCCAAGCTGAAATCCATAGCTGTGAATGCCTTCTGGAAGATGCTTTGGCCTGAAACATTTAATGACTTCCAGGGATTTCCCAGCCAGCAGGTTGAAATAGGAGCATTCCATTGTTAGCATATAAAGTTCCAGGAGAATGATTCCCAGATTTGGAGGAGGCTGACGTCCAGGAAGTTTTCAGTGCTTCTGAGTTAACTGATGAGGGCCTTGAACAGCTGGCAGCACTCAGTGACACAGAAGATGAGGAAGATGCTTATGCTATTGTGGAGAGGCTTCAGTTGACTACCAGTTCTCTGAAGAAAGGCCTCCAGATGGTGGATGAAATAGTTTATCATTTCTTGAGGTCTACTGTTTCATGGATAAGTGCCTAAAATATAAGCAGGATATGGAGGCTGTCATGGCACCATACAAGGAGGTGTTAAAGGACATGCAGAATGAGGTGGAGCAATCAAAGATAGCCTCTTTCTTCACAAAGTCTTCTGCACCCTGCAAAATTTGATCATTCTGACAACGTTCAATCAGGAACACTGCCTCCATCTTTAGGTACCTGTGTACCAAATTGCACACGGTCACATAATAGTCATCACTGTGAGAACGTCACATTTCACATGGTTTGTTCTGCTTTTGAAGTTGGTCGCCATGCAGTATACTGATAGGATAATTTATCAGTCTGAGTTAAGTGGTATGAGTTTGGGTATGTTTGTAAACACATTGATTTATTTTGCTAATACATCGGGGTTGTGCAACCTGACTTCAGCTTTCCATGGGATAATGTGTGAGCTATGGACTAGACAGCTGAGGAACTGTGATCCAATTCCTAGCAGGGGTAGGAGATTTTCCCCTTCTCCACTACATCCAGACTGGTTGTGGGTCCCACCCAACTTCCTTTTCAGTGGGTACTGGGGGCTCTTTCGTCTGGGGTAAAGTAGCTAGGGTGTGAAGCTGACCTCTTACCAACAGCTCAGCATGAACAGGGGCAACTTTAGCCTTACTGTATGGGAGTGAAATACGTCTTGTTCAGTGACATGCTTTGGTGATTACCATAATGGTTGGGGGGGGCTTTCATCCACACCAGTTGTAACAGTGACCTGGTTTCCTGTGCATAGCAGTGGTGGTAGTAGTTGTTGGACTATAAGACAACCCAGTGAATCACAGCTGACATTTTACTTAAGACCTCTTTGTCAGGTTTTCTGTTGTTTCATTAAATAGGATTGCAGTTTTTTAGCAGAATCTTGCAATGTAATGACATAAATATGTTACTATGTATGGTTCTTGATAGATGCAGGGAGCAGTCTCTTTGTTCAACAAATATACTATATTTAATGTGAGAAATGGCTATATATAAATAATGGAACAACAAATGTAACAATTATGCATTAATGTGTTTAGAATTTGTTAAAGTAATTTTACTGTAAGTTAACCATGCAGGCCCAAACACTGTAAAGGCTAATTTATATTACTGCAGAAAACATAGCCTGGTTTTATAGTCATCACTTATTTTAAATTTAAAAATTATTGGACACTTGCCTTGTTACATTCCTTTCAACACAAAAATAAAATAAGTTACCTATTTTAAGATATGTAGGATTCTGCACTGAATGGTGGTGTTTCCACATAACTTTAAATGTGCGTGGAATTCAGATGTTTGTACGTTACATCATACACACACACACACACACACACACATAAGCTTCATTCGACATTTGTAGACGTGAACAAGTGGTAAGATGCCATGTAGTCTGTTAGAATTTTACTATTGTTTCTGAGGAACTTACTTCCATCTCCAGAGTAGATAAAAGGTAAACTTGTCTGAAGACATATGGAGGAGTGGAGGTGGAGGAGTGCTTGCATATTAGACCTGGGCACTAGAAGGTCAGTGGTCACTGTCATACTTCAACTGCTTTACCCCTCGGGAAATCACCCCCCCCCCCCCTCTCTCTCTCTCTCTCTCTCTCTCTCTCCATTACCTGTTGGACAGGAGGTTGTGTGGGCACCTGAGCTGGTCTGGATGCTTTGGAGAGGAGACAAATCTCTTGTCCATGCTGGGAATTGAACATGGATTTCTCAGTCATAAAGCCCATAGTTTGATCACTCCACTGACTGAACTATCCTTGCTCATTTATAGGGTAAACCCGCTTATAATCTCCTTTGACATTAAACGTCATATGATAGTTGTATTATTTACCAGTATAGTTAGTGTTAGTTAAAGAAACCTGCATATTTTAAGACTTATTGTGTTACAAGTGTTCTGAGTTGTAATTTAAAATTTTATTGTTTCCACCTGAACCATTTTTGTGCCCAACATATTGATATTTACTGATTTTTGGCATCAGGAGAGTGTCTGAAGGTATGATTTCACCCCATCCATTTTCTCATCCTTGATTTAATTACCCTAATAATATTTCGCAAGAAGTACAAATGGAAGATTGTCTCATGTGGTTTTTTCCAGCTTCCTGTTATGTCCTCACTCTTAGGTCCAGATGTGGTATAAATATATCTAAATTTTTTGTATAAAATATATAATAAGGAATTCCAAGTATAACTGAGGAAGCCTCCTTTCCTATTGCATAAATTTCTAGTCTGACACACACACACACACACACACACACACATGTGCGTGTGCACGCATGCACAAACACACACACACATTTTTTCATAGTATGCCTTGGTAAACATATTTGCAGACAGTTGTTGGATGCCAGCAAACTAGTCAAAAGTCACATATCTGCTGGTGTGTTGTTTCTTTTTCATATTTTATTGCATGCTGGCAAACATACTTGTAATTGGGGGGGGGGGGCAGGGGGAAGTACTATGTATGTTATTATTTTATTGTATTTATTTGAAAAATTTATAGCATACACAAGGATTCTTTATATGTTACATTTTTTTAAGATATAACTTTGTTTCACATCAGCTTTTTAAGCAATGCCTACAAACAGTGTTTTATCTGTAATGTGTAGGTATGTTTATGTTCTATGTCCATAAGGGTCTTCACAAGTTTATTAGTTATTACCATCAAGCCAAAAAATAAAGAAAAATTTCACGTGGCATTCATGTTGTTATTTTAAATTCTGCAACTATTCTACGTCAGTAAAGAATTTCAGGTCCTTAAAGTAGGTAGGGCTGTCACCTCACAAGTTCGTGCATCCACAATTTCTAATTACTGATTTTAGGAAATTAAAAATTTCAGCATGATGTGACCTCTAGTGCCACAAAATTCATACTAACTGTCATGAAAATAAGTAGCACTTACACACTGCCAACACAACTTTTATTATTGTTAATAAATAACTTGTCACATTACCTCCAGCAAAATATTTTGACTTAAATTATCTTCAGGCTAGTCTGAAAAGGTATAAAAATATAAAAATTTCTAAAATTGTGTGAATTATGAAATGTCATGTGTCAATTTTGGAATGAGATCTCAATACCTTACAACCTTATTTACATTACACAGTGCCTCAAATCTTACTTCTGTATTAAGTTGCACAGAGTTTTTCCTTTCATCTTAAAATTTTGCAACCATTTTATATTGATTATAATTGATGTTCTTGTTTTTGTTTTGAATGTAATTTCTTCCTTGTGGAATTTCTGTCTTCACTGGTATGTGTTATTTATGAAGGATCAGTGACATAAATGGTGTTGTTCTAAATCAGTAAATTTTTACTGTATGTATGGATATTTCTTTAGATAGAATATTCAGTTAATAATGAAAGGTGAAAGTGTGTTGATGTATCGTGACCTATTCTAACGAAGAATTCTATCTAATACGATATCAACAGTATACTCCACTAAGGATTATTGGCATACAAAACACCGACTTATGTTTAAGTATATAGGATGAGATATTAGCAAAATATTCTGTTGAAAGAAACATCCATACATACAGTACAAATTTAGTGATTTAGAACAATACCATTTATGTCATTGATCGTTCATTTAAAAAAATGCACTTTACAAGTGGAGAAAGAAAATCAGCAATGGAAGATATTACATTTATAACAAAAAACAAAAACATTAATTGCAACCAATGTAAAATGGTTGAGAACTTTTAAGATAAAAGGAAAGGTTTTACACATTTAATACAGAAGCAAGATTTAAGGCCAGCAGTACTGTCAGTACCTCTGTAAGGAATTGAGATCTGGTTCAAAAAATTGACATATGACATTTTATAATTTATACAGTTTTAGAAGTACAATGGGTACCGGGTCATTCCTGGTGGTAAAGAGGCTGGGGCGTGGCGTTGACCACCCACCCCCATCTAGCGCTGAGGTTAAAGAAAGAGTAGAGCTATACTTCTATTCCCCCACTGGGCCTTCATGGCCTGTTCTAGGGTGAACTTTACCTTTACCGTACAGTTTTAGAAGTTTTTACATTTTTATACCAGATTAGCCTAAAGATGACTTAAGTAAAAAATGTTGCTAGGTGTAATGTGACAGGTTTATGCACAACAGGATGCCAAACATAAAAAAAAGACTAAAAGGTCAACCAATTCATTAGCTGAATGGAGACATACAGACACACAGCACTGTGTTCTCAAAAGCCTCCTTTCTAAAAAGGTGAAAGGTGGGTTTGTGAGATTACCATCCTCTATGTGTGTGTGTGTGTGTGTGTGTGTGTGTGTGTGTGTGTGAGTGTGTTTACCCATTTTCTGTTTTGAATAAGTCAACCAATTTGCACAGCACTTTGTATGAACGTGTGCCATTGGATGACACGCCAGTGCTGTAGTTGTCAATTTTCTGCAATCAGTACTAACAAGATAGAAGATGTGTTAATTTTTAGGGTGGCAGCAACACATGCACAGCTTACTTTTAGGTGCTGAAATGATGTATAATAATAGACTTGGAAAATCTAAATCTAATATGCTACATGTCAGCTGTGTACATGTTGCCAGATGTCAGCTCCCACCTGTAGAGAGAAGTTCTTTTTGATATGTCTAATGAATATTTCAAATGGTATGCTGATAATAGCTACACACAGAGTAGCCAAAACAATTTTTGCCCTTTCTTTCATTATCATAGACTGAAGTTTCCACCAAGGTGTGTTGTGCTGTGGCAAAGCTGTTTGTGAGTTGCCACCCATAAGGAGTCGTTCTGTGTCTTGTGTTCACTCTTTCTGTACTCTGTTTTGCATGCCCTTCCTCACTTGAGTTCTCCACCTAGACATTGGCTTTCCAAGTCATCATTTATTTAACATCTTTCTCTGTGTGTGTGTGTGTGTCTCTGTCTCTCTCTCTGTCTCTCTCTCTCTCTCTCTCTCTCTCAAGCTTCATGTAATCCATATGTTACCCATGCTCATGATTTAAACAACTATTCTTGTATTGGAGATTACAGTCTTTTGGGATATGATGCCGTGTTGATTGGTAATTTGTGGCCGACGTTTCGGAGGAGCTTGCAGCGTCTATCTTTAGGATAGTCGAAAAAGTGATTCTTAATTTTTTATGACCCTGAATATCTTTCTAAACTTTGATAACAAATTACCAATCAATGCGGCCTCATAGCCCTGAGAAGACTAATCTTCATCAACGACACTATGGAAAACTCAAGGCACTTATTTTTAGTGTTCCAGTTTCAGACCTTGACTAACATTCTAGTTCTGGATTTTATGTCCTCTTGTTTTTTTTTATGAAACACCATAGTAACTACTGCTGAAGAACTGTGATGGAGCCAGTAAGACAACAGTGCATATCAAATTTCTGTTTGCCTTTCATTTCAGTGTTGTATTTCACAGCACTCTCAGTTGATAAAATTATATAGTGTGAATGGCAGATGAATGAAATATTAGTATGGAGAATTGGTGGAACCTGTCCCAGTGCCACTTTATCCACCACAAATTCAACATGGATTGTTCTGTGATAGAACACAGACCCCTATGATAAAAAGCCAGTGACTAGTCACCTCATTAGTTTAGAGATGTTCTTGTTGCCAGCACTGTCCATGTTCCATAAACACTGTCACCAACCTCTTGTGGCTTTGTTGTAGTGGAAGATGTACATCTGCTTGATTAGCATAGTTGGTATAGGGACCAGGCTACAGGCTGGACATCTGAGGAATCATCAGTAAAAGGGAAGTACAAAACATCAACCACAACTCAATTTATATCAGTTTTATTTCTCATTACATGTTTTGGCTTTAGTGAAAAGCCGTCATCAGGCAATTAAAAATACGTAAAGAAAGACAATTAAATACAATCCATTAAAATGATAGTTTTTTCAAGATCTCAACTTTACAAAAATTGGAGTTGTATAAGCCAGAACTAGATAAAAGTCAAGACTGTTTATTAAAAATATTAAAACATGATAAATGTATATTATATTAAAGTATTAAAATTGTTTTCCAGTACTTTGGGTGTAAAAGGGAAGTTCTTCAATATTAAATAACGCCATAGGGTACAGTCTGTGAACAAAAGTCTTGATTCTTCAATGTTAAATAAGTCCCATAGTGTACAGTCTGTGAACAAAAGTCTTGGTAAGTTCAGGTCTCTAAATTATAACTGAATACATAAAAATGAGTATGACAATTATATTATATAGTATAATGTATGTTATATATAATGTTATATTATATTGTAAATAATAATATGTATAACAATTATATTTATATTATGCATAAATTGTACATAATAGCCCCTACCTTATATATCTGTTTACATTTTGAAATTTGCTAATTGACTGGATGAGATACAAAGATGGAAAACCATGGGGAAAAACTATGTAATGTACTGTACCTCTCCGGCATCAACCAAAATTAAGAAATAAAATTAACACAAGGAAGACATTACTTTTGTTGTCATACCTTTTTAATGTATTCAGTTATAATTAGAAAGGTGAACTTGTCAAGACCATTGTTTACAGATTGTACCCTACGAGGCTTATTTTAACATTGAAGAACTTCTCTTTCATGCCTGAAGTACTGGAAAACAATTTTAATATTTTAATATAATACACATTTATTATATTGTAATATTTTTAATATAAAATATTGACTTTTATCTAGTTTTAGTTTATACATGGCTGATGATGGCTTTTCATTAAAGCCAAAACATGTAGCAAGCAATAAAACTGATATAAATTTAGTTGTGGTTGATGGTTTGTAATTTAATTTTACTGTTCATATATCACAATGGGATATGATTGATGAAGATGAGGAATTATCATTTGATTCCTGGCAGGGGCAAGGGACTTTTCTCTGAAGCATCCTGACCAGCTCTGTGGCCCACCCAGCCTCCTATTCAATGGGTACTGGAGGCTCTTACCCCAGAGGTAAAGCATCCCAGGCATGAAGCTGACCACTTACCTGTATCTAGTGCCAAGGTTAAGAATTAGTGAGCTATACCTCCATTCTCCCATATGCCTTCATGGCATGTACTTTTTTATGTCTGCTCGGTCTGTACAACCATCTTATTATTTTATCTATAATAAAAATGTCCTTTTCTCTTTGATAATTAAGCTGCTAATAAAGCAGTATGCATTACCTCATGCATGAGAGAAGACCCATTCTGTGGTGCTAAGTTTGGAATTACAGAGATGATAGAACTGGAAATTGAAAGAGGAAGCCCTAGATCGCACCCTGTGGAGAACTCGCTTTGGAAGAGGCTACGGACCTGTCGTAAGACAGACTACAGAATGAATGAAGAACTGTAGCAGGAAGTGAATTTGTTTCAGAAGGTTTGCTGACTTTCGCAACATTTTGAGCAGTACCGAGATACAAGAAACTAATTGTAAACTTTTGATAGGCTGAGTGACTGGTTAATAATAAATTGTCAACGGTCATCAGTCATTAGACAAACCTCAAAGTTATAGAAGACTTGAATTTTCATCAACACTGCTGTGAGAATTTTAAATCTGACACTGAATTAAATACATCACTTTCACCTGCCTATGTTGGTTTGTTTGTATGTTGTGTGTAGGGACATGAACTTGGGATGTCTTCTGTCATTATTTTAATGACTAGGCCATTCTCATATGAACATTTTTTCTGATTGCAGGACATGGTGCTGATGTCAAATGTGTACATTGGCATCCACAGAAAGGTCTTATCATCTCTGGCAGTAAGGACAATCAACAACCAGTAAAACTGTGGGATCCGAAGACAGGCCAGTCTCTAGCAACTCTGTATGTATAATCACTTCAGTGGACAGAATTTTACTGTGTAGAGCAGGCATTTCAGATTGGTAACCTTTTACAAATTCCATTTTTCTCAAATTACAACACATCTGGATTCACTTCACTCAAAGCAAAAGTTACTAACTGCATGCAAAAAGTTTTGAGGCAGTGATAATTTTATCATATATGGAAAGTTATATATGTATATTTTAATATGGACTTTAAAACTTTGCTTTGTGGACAGAAACTTATATTACACATTTTAACAGTTGAACATTATTATACTGTTAAAAGTAGACTTTGATGAGCAACTGAAAGCAGGTTTGCTAAATTGTCAGTTCATGACTTTTTCCATGACACCAGCAATAAATGAAGCTTTATCACTAAGACAGTATTCACAAAACAATGAGTCATTGCATATGAAAACCTTTATATTCATTTAGAAATGTATGTGGTTGCACAGCACCAGTTTTCATTTAGAGTTCAGGAAACTCTTTTATAGTTAGATGATTTGTATGGGCTTAGAATGTTTTCTGTTTCTGGAGAGTGAAAGAAGTTGGCCAGCTCTGGGAGTGGTATTTATTAACTTACTCTTTGTTCACCGTGCATTGTGGTATTAATAAACACTTATTAACCAACAGTTGCACTATAAAGTAGATGTGACAATCTACTTTATAGTGCAACTGTTGGTATTTATTAGTTACAGATGTATGTTATTTATACCCATTGCCTGTATGTTTTCTGTGAGTGTAGAACTTGCTGTAGAAATTTGTGTTAGATAAAAAATAACTTTACAACATTAAATTTGCTGTAGCAAGTCTCTATGTTCTGCGATTGGAGAGGTGAGGTGAATATATACAGTAATATCTAAACGTTTAATAGAACACATTGTGGTTGTGTTGATTTAACTTATTGCTGTCTGTATGCACAGTGTACTGATCATTTTAACCAACTTCCTTAACCTGACTACAGCAAAATGCTGAGTCTAAAGTGAGACACCAGTTAACTTCAGTTAGGATAACATGCAGACTGGATGGGGTCTATCACACCCCTCAGTGATGATGGTAAATAAGTATGGTGATTTGGTGGAATGGCAGTGGGCAGGGGAAATCTGAAATACCTGGTTAAAAATTTAGCCCATTACCATTTGCTTGACTTGAAAACCATTGTTGCTGTATGGTAACATTTAGTACATAGTTAGATAATGGTGTAAGCTGTTGCATGTGCTCTAGAGAGGCAACACAATCACATAAACAATTGGTAGGTTAGTAACCCAAAGAATAAAAACTGTGAGAGTAAATTATGTCTACAGCCATGCCCACAAGAGCACTGTGATGGATATCAAGTGGAATTCCAATGGTAATTGGTTAGTGACTGCATCTCGAGATCATCTGCTTAAGTTATTTGATCTGCGCAACCTGTCGCAAGAAGTTCAGACTTTCCGTGGCCACAAGAAGGAAGCAAGTAGTGTAGCATGGCATCCTTACCATGAGGGCCTTTTCTGCAGTGGAGGTTCAGATGGTGCAATTCTCTTCTGGCATGTTGGGTAAGTTATTATGCTGGATCATGGTATTAAATTTCCAACATGGGTTTATATCATTCGAAACTGAATTACTGTATGTTGAAATCCCACTTTAAGTTTTCTCAGGGAAACAGTGGATTTGAACTTTAAACTAATGTACGTCTTAAAGTAGGAAATTAAACACTGGGTTTATTGGTTTGGGATGGTTGACTATTGTAGGTTTATTGAATGATGCTTTATCACCTGCCCAGATAATGTGAAGAACAATGCATATTTCAAATAATGTGGAAGGATGCAGCCATGACCTATTTGAAGGTACTATTGCAGCATTTGCTCAGAGGAACTGAGGAAAATCATTAACAAGTGCAGCCATAATAGTAGGGCTGTAGGCTAGAATTTAAACCTGGCACATTCTGGTTATTGAAACATGATGGCTAACCATTGGAAAGTAATATTTGTTAGGGATGTTTGAAGTTAAATTTTAATGAAGGGAAACATTAAGTAGGGATTCTGCCCTGATTATAGTGTCCTTGTTAGTGTGTAATTATTTTCTGGTTTCTTCAGTGATTCTGTCAGTAGCTAAGACAACAGGTGTCACTTGTTATTCATGATTAATGGGTTCCTAGATATCACCACATAAAGCAAAATAGCATGAAGTGAATTAATTTTAATGTGGTTATAACAGGGGAGTGTTTCAAAATAGTCATTGCTGGAAGGACCACTGGAACTGACTTTATGGAATCACATGTAGGTCTTTCAGTGATTGTTCCTGAATGTTAGGGACATTCTGGAAACTATGCCCTCATTGCCACAGTTGCATTCTCAGAACTAGAAGAAATGACAAGGGGTCAAATCAGGCAAGAAAGGAGGGTGGGAAATGGATGGTCATGTGTGCTGTGTGGGGGAGAAGAAACATGCAGACAGGGTTTTATTAAGAAAATCTGAAGGAAAGAGACCACTTAGAAGACCTATGCGTAGATGGGAGGATAATATTAAAATGGATCATGAAGAAAGAGGTTAGGAGGGTTTGGACTGATCTGGCTGAGGATAGGGTCAAGTACCAGTCTCCAGTGGACATGGTAATAAACCTTCAGGTGTCATACAATGTGGAGAACTTCTTAGGAACCAGTAGAATTTCAGTAAGGACTGCTACATGGTGTTGGTTTGTCTTGTATTCGTGTTTTATTTCCTTTCTGATTTGATGTTAAATGATTTCTACATTTCCAACAGTGTCATTCAGCAACATGCGAATCAGTTCGTAACACATCAGACAGTGTAGTAACCTTATAATATTTGCAAATTTGGGTCATTATTTTTAACCAGCCATTAATAGAATCCAGTGCACAAGTAGATGAAATGTATGCAGAATTTGAGATCCTGACAGTGATGTTGATAAAGATTGAGCTCTTCTCCTCCAGACCATACTCCTGACCCCTGGTCAGCTCCCTTAACTTTGCTGCCTGTTTCACTGGTGATAGCACTCACAACGCATCACTACTACTCCCACTGGCGCACTACACCAACTGCAGTTACCTGTATAGTTTTCCCATTATTCCAACGTATCTACTCATCTCTGACTATTCAGGGCTCCAACAAAACATTGGTAAATATTTACCAGTCGATACAACATTGTATCTTAGACAAGTTGAATCTTCTTGGTGAATTGTGTTTTATTGAAACAAAGAGTTGTGACTACTTCAGGGCAGACAAGGAGGTCGGTGGCATTGAGCAAGCACATGACAGCATTGTGTGGACATTAGCTTGGCATCCGCTTGGACATATTCTGTGCTCAGGATCCAATGATCATACAAGCAAATTCTGGACTCGGAACCGACCTGGTGATCTCATGCGTGACAAATACAACCTGAACACTCTGCCAGCAGGGCTGCCGGGTTTTGATGACCAGGATATGGGTAAGAATTAATTTGTTTGAACTATGAGTTGTTTTTTAAAAAATTCTTATCTTACAGTCTGAGGTTAATTTAGAGTAGGAGTATTAAGCATGTAATATTTATAAAAGTCTTCATAATAAAAACATGCATTTGTGAAGTACAAGTCAGTAGTAGGGTTCTTTTTTGTGCTACATGCAGATTTTGTTTCATTTTTCAATTTGGTCTCTTGAAAGTAGTCAGTGGATTTTCATATAATAATTCTCTGTATTTAATTTTGGTCCACACTGATCCTATTAATCTCTGCTTTACATGACGCTGAAATTTAACTTTATTGGTTTTTACTGAAGCAGCTCATTGTACAGAAGCATTATATAGGGAGTAATGTATAGACTTCATTAACCCCTTGTGTCCTGTAGGAAAAACATTACTTAGCCACACAAGTGAAACTTGTCTGTATATGACATCAAGCAGGACTCAGTCTCTAAGAACATGTACCTGAAATAGGTAGAAAATTGGTTGATTTTCATTTGAATTAATCTCCCTTGATTACAACGTACTTGCTACAGCTTTCTAAAGTTGCACAAAACAGTCATTGAAGGGATCCAAATGAACTGCCTTTAACTTGGTGATTATGTTCCTCTTGATATATGCTATTACACATAAGGTTAAATTAATTAGTTTTTATTCATGTTTATATGAAAATATAATTAGTTTCTCAGGGTGATGTGTTGCTTTTATAGATGAACCAGCTGTGATACCTGGTATGGGTCCAGACGACAAGGTGGAGGCTGTGGCAAGCCCTACTGTTGCTCAGATCCCAGGACTAGACTTTGATGCTAATGAAGACAGACACCGTTCATATCACAAAAAGGTATCCTTGCTATAAATGATATTGATTCTGGTGGTGACAGACACCATTCATATCAGGAAAGATATGCTTGTTTTAATTTATATTAATATTGGTGAGAATAGGCAACATATCACAAAAAGTTATACCCACTTCAAGCTACTGTGTTGATGCTGGTGATGACAGACACTGTTGATATCACAGAGAGTTCTCCCTGCTTTGTATTGTATTGTTGCTGGTGAGGACATACATGATTTCTGTCACAGAAAGGTAGCCCTACTTTAAATTATAATCATGCTGGTGAAGGGCAGACACCGTTTGTGCCATAAAAGGACTTGTGTTTTAAATTATATTGATGCTGAGGACAGCAGACACCATTTGTAAAGCAAACAGGTATCCCTGCTTGAAATTATTTTGGTGCTGGTGATGACAGATGCCATTGATATGAAAAAAAAGGTACTATACTCTAAGTTATACTGATACTTGTGACAGCAGGTGCCATTAATCCTTTGGCATCATAATTAAGTGCCTGTATTGATCTGCAGGAGACCAGAATTTAAACAGGGGCTACATAAGATCAGGTACACTTATATGATGGTCAGTGTTTTACATATATGTATATATATATACAGTAGAACCATCTTAAGAAGTCTTTCAAGGGACCAGAGGATTAGGGACTTCTTAAGCGGGAAGACTTATTAAGAGGGAAGCTTATTAAAAGCAATAGGATTTCAGGACTTTAAAAATCAGACTTCTTACAGGGGAAAACTTCTTATGCGGGGACTTCTTATCCAGGTTCTACTGTATATGTATATAGAAACTGTTCATTGACCTGACTTGCGCAGGACTGGGCAGATGCCACAGTATCAGATATTTCAGATTTTCATACAGTACTTATACTGACTTAAGTTCTTACAAGTAATTTTTTGTTTCTGCTCCTATACTTGGGCTGCACAAATAATCAGAGGAGTAAATTTTAATTTAGACGTCCCGTTGTGGTGTTATTAAGGAAGGTATTATATATCCGTCAATCATGACACACTTGTTGTGTTCTATATTATGTTATTTATACGAGGTCTGACACAAAAAATACGAGACTAACCCTATAGCTCTGGAACCAAGAGTGGGGGGATGAAACAAATATACGGCTATGGAACATGATTTGTCCTGTCACAGTGTTACAAGTTTCAGCTCGATCGCTTCACTCAGTACAAGTTGACGCATCTTCAAATATAGGCATGTTTTTACCCTCGGACGGAAAATGTCGGACTGCAAAAGTGAACAACGAGTTAACATCAAGTTTCTTGTTAAACTGAAGAAATCCGTGACGGAAACTTTTCAATTATTGACTGAGGCTTATGGTGAAGATTGCATATCTCGTGCGCGCGTTTTTGAGTGGCACAAACGATTTTCGGAAGGCAGAGAAAGCGTGAAAGATGATGATCGCCCAGGCCGGCCACCACAGCTGTTAACGATGACAACATTGAAAAAGTGCGACATGTGATTCGAAAAGACAGAAGGTTGGGTGTTCGAGCAGTAGCTGAGAAAGTTAATTTGGATAGGGAAAGTGTTCGACAAATTCTAACGGAAGAATTGAACATGACAAAGGTTTGTGCAAAAATGGTTCCAAAAATTCTGTCAAATGAACAAAAAGAACGCCGCCAGGAATTGTGTTCGGACCTTTTGCAACTCAATGAGGATGAACCAGATTTGTTGAATTCGGTCATTACTTGTGATGAAACTTGGATATTTACGTATGATCCAGAAACCAAGCGACAATCAATGCAGTGGAAGTCAACATCATCTCCAAGACCAAAAAAAAAACGCATGAGTCGTTCGAAGTTCAAGGCCATGTTGATTGTTTTCTTCGATATCCAGGGTATTGTGATGGCAGAGTGGGTACCTAGCGGCCAGACGGTAAATCAACACTATTACATTGAAGTGTTGACGAAATTACGGGAACGTGTGAGAAGGAAACGACCGGAATTGTGGCAAAACGGGTGGATTTTGCATCAGGATAATGCGCCAGCCCACAACGCTTTGTCTGTGAAGCAGTTTTTAGCCAATAAAAACATCACTGTGATGGAGCACCCACCTTATTCGCCAGACCTCGCTCCCTGTGACTCCTGCCTCTTCCCAAAGATCAAGTCGGTGCTCAAAGGGACCCATTTTTTATTGGTAGAAGATGTGAAAGTAAAAACGACGGAGATCCTCAACAGTCTGACAGAAAATGACATGCAGAATTGCTTTGAACTTTGGCAGCATCGTATGCAGCTGTGTGTTAACTCAGAAGGGAACTACTTTGAAGGCGATCGTTAATTTGCTGAATTTGTCAAACAGAAATAGTTGCAGACACAGTCTCGTTTTTTTTGTGTCCATCCTCGTATATACAACATGTTCCAGCCACAGGGGCCATCATCAGTTGTCACCTTAAACATAAACAGAGAAAATAAATTTGTTGGTATACTCGTATACGGTAAGGAATGAGATCTGATTCTTGATATGGTTATTGTTTATATACCAACAAATTAATTCTTCTGTGTTTATTCTTATGGTGATATCTCATGATGGCCCCTGTGGCCGAAACATGTGGTATATACAAATAACATGTTATAGAACATAAAAAGTGTGTTGTGATTGACAGATATGTAATACCCTCCTTAATCAGAGGTGTATTCCATTTGGATATCTCCTTCATCTGCTGGTTCAGGGTCATCACAGTCCTTTTCTGTGTTATCTGGAGTCTTCACAACTGAAAAAGCTGATGGAGTAGGAGGCAAGGGGCCAGGAGGTACCACAATTGTTGATGTACAGACACTCTTGGTGGACTTTTCAAGCATGTCCCTGTGATCTGCCTGTTTTATTGATAAAGGTTTCTTCTGGTAAAAGCAAAATTTCTGGTCATGGGATTACTGTCCTCAAGTGCTGGATTATCAGGATTTCCAAACTGTAAGATGTCAGATTAACGGAATTTTGCTGTATGTATATAGTGTTTAGCACCAAAGGATTAGTATCACAATATGCCTGTATGTCTTCTTGATATCACAGGAAGAACTTTACTTTACCTTTATATTAAATTGTAGCAATTTTAACAACAGAACGCACAGAAACAGAGAATGAGTCAAATTTAATCTTGTTAGTGGCACATTGACATTTAAAATCTCAGTCCCACTACATGAAACATTTCAGCACTTGATGTGGCTTTGAAGGTTCAACAGATTGTGCATATTCAGATAGCTGTTACTTCATTTCAAACTGTCTATTAAGTGATGATGTCACTTCCACTTCAGTAGTTTACATGGCCACCATGTGTGTATAATTGATTGTTTACATAGACTTAAGTTTTATATCCCTAAACAAGAGTTCAAAAAGTGTGATAGCTTTCAGTGGTGTGAAGTGTAGATGTCAAATTGTTTTGTAAAAATCTGTTTGCTAGTTCAAAAGTTATGTCAGAAGGACAGGCATGTGGACAAAGTCAAAACATGAACATATTCTTTCTATAAATGCTAAGGAGAATGGTCTAAAAGTGAATGTATGCAAGCTCTGAGTAATTACTTCTGTGTTCTGGCCATCAGAGTTCTTTCCAAAGCATGGCATGGTTGAGTCTCTACTTTTATGGAATTTAGACAGAATGAATCTCATAATTACAGGTTCCATATTCAAAACCAATTCCACGGAATTTCCAGGCTCAGTGGAATGAGACTGGAAGAACAAATCATGATGAGGGTCGAGGTAAGTTTTGAGAACATAAGTTGCTCAGCCTGTAAGATTTTGGGTGATGCCACAATAATTTTTTTCCCCCCCTTATAGAATACAGGTAGAGGGTGAGAAAGTTCCAGTGATCAGAACCCCTCCTTATGTTAGGAACATGTATAATAACAGAACTTAATTTCCTTCTTTGTGTGTGTGTGTGTGTGCGCGCGCGTGCGTGCGTGCGCACGTGCATTTGTGAGTCCCTTTGTCTCTTCACATTTCTCACTTCCTATGTCTCTTGTCTGGTTCCCAGGTGCAGTTACAGTTCATACAGCAATCTGTGTTTTTGTAGTTATGAAACTAGATGATAGAAATAGTCTGAAAGCTAAGTGGTCCTAAATATGTGTCCTGCTTTAATTTTGGTTTGTTTTCACCGTGCATCATTATGATAATATTTACTTATATAACCAACATGTAGTGCACAAATTATAACTAATTGGAGTTTTATCACTGAACCCTACACATGTTTCGGTCCAAATGGGCCATCATCAGGGGTTGCTGTTTGGGTATGCTTCACTTATACACTTCCTGTGGTACTGTTAATTTGTGTATTGTTTTTTGGTGTTATAGTTTGAACCTTGAGAACACTGGGCACTATACTTATTTTGCTGATGGTGTTGTAAGTTGTTGAAAAGCGGAGTGTAGAACGCTGTTGGGAGTCGGTTGACCGTGAGCGCCGTCGGATTGGATTCTTGTTGATGTACTTCGTTGTGATGAAGGTGGTGTTCTAGATGATGTTGGTGAAATGTTTCGTCGTTTGGCATTTGTAGGTTGAGTAGATTTTTCTTCATCTTTTCAGTTGCGGTTGGCTCGTCAGCCAATGGGCCAACCGCAACTGAAAAGATGAAGAAAAATCTACTCAACCTACAAATGCCAAAGGACGAAACATTTCACCAACATCATCTAGAACACCACCTTCATCACAACGAAGTACATCAACAAGAATCCAGTCCGACGGCGCTCACGGTCAACCGACTCCCAACAGCGTTCTACACTCCGCTTTTCAACAACTTACAACACCATCAGCAAAATAAGTATAGTGCCCAGTGTTCTCAAGGTTCAAACTATAACACCAAAAAACAATACACAAATTAACAGTACCACAGGAAGTGTATAAGTGAAGCATACCCAAACAACAAACCCCTGATGATGGCCCATTTGGACCAAAACACGTGTAGGGTTCAGTGATAAAACTCCAATTAGTTATAATTTGTGCACTACATGTTGGTTATATAAGTAAATATGTGTCCTGCTGTTTCTAACATGTTTTTATAGCTTGTAAAGTATTCGATGTCCTAAACTGTTTCATAGTTGGTAACCATTTAATGTGTAAAGCAGTTACTTGCAGCACCATGGTGGTATGTAATAGTAGAACATTGGTCAGGAAGAATATGTGTTTGTAAGAATGTCATAAAAATAGGTGCTTTGATTATGGAAATGCAGTTTATTTTGAGAAACAAAGGCCCTAGGTGAAGAAAGGGCATTGTAGTAGCCCTAACCCCCAGGTTTTCTGTCACTGGGAATATAAAGAGTATTTCTGAAATACACAGCACCACTTAAGGGGAATGGTCCATGTACACAAACAGTGAGAAATGTCTGGTTGAGCATGGGTCCTTGGATTTGTCTCTGAGTCATGGGCACTTTGGTTTTTGGAAGAAGAAATAAAAAATTAAGTATAAATCCCTCCACAGGAAGGTGTTTATTTGCAAACCCTCGATTCCAACATTGCAGATTACTGCTTTTATAACAGTAAATTACAAAAATAACTGTTGTCCTTGTGCATCCATACAGTGCACTGTGCATCTCAGTACAGACTTAATGCATGCACTTAAATATCCCACATGTGTAAGAATTAACTGACATCTTTTACCTACCCTCTGCTTTGGTTCCACTACATCGTGAACTGCTGTAGCATACTCAGTAGTCTCAATATGACCACATAAATGAGTATCTAGGGGGTTTAAGTCAAATTATCTTGCAGGCTGTATAGTTGTTCTACCCTGACATACCCCTTATTCTGGATATTGTTCATTCAAAGATGTTCTGACAGCAGTGCTAAAATGAGGTGCAGCCACATTGTGAATGAATGGACACAGTCTTATCTGTTGTAGGACATCCTGTAGAAGGGTGCTGTGCAAAAGTCATGATTAACTGTTCCTGTCTGTGCTGGTGAGCATGTACATGTGTACCTCCTGTTATGCCCTCTTATGTGCATTTGCCAAAAGTACTTAGCATAGAATAACTACTCCCACAGCAGCACTGCCACATCACTTGCATAGTGAGCAACATCATGTTTGAACGTGAGAGAGGAGGGTCTCATGGAGGGAGTGTTGCAATCTGGATGTGGCTGCTGCATTCGTTCAGCATATCTTTTGTTTTAAAATGAGCCATAACTCAAAAATAGTGCTTCCAAAGACCCATGTTTACATGGACTTGTTGTGCCGCTTTTTGTGCATAGAACATGCTTCTGTGGTTTATTTCACAAACACTGTATGTTCCTAACATTTTTTCATTTTCTGCCCCTAATATTCTTATAATAAACAAGTAGCTATTTTTTATGGGTGGCTGTCAATGGGAATAAATTGTATGTAAATTAACTTTTTTTGGATAACAGAAATGTATATATTTATAAGATCGTCATAGTAAATAAAAAATTTTATTATGTCAGTACACTTTATTTTAAAAGACCAAGGTGAAGGACAGGTGTTTTGCTAATGGATATGTAAGTGACTCAGTACTACTACAGATAAGTGAACCAGACATCACATGAACATTACCAACAAACAGGGTGATTTGAATTTAGCTCAATTTGCATGAGTGATTTTTGTGAGACCTGCAATTAAAAATGTAAGAAAGGTTCCTGATTTTGTAGGAAGACATTAAATGGATGATTCCCTTGAAAGGGAAATAATTTGTTTGCTTTGTAGTATTTTATTTTGGTTACAGTAAAGCTATTATCTATTTTCTCTATTGTATGTATGAATTGTTCATTCTGAAGAGTCTAAATTTGTGGCTATCATAAGAAAATCTGAAGTGAAAGCCTTTCATTATAGTCAGAAGCACAATGCCATGATCCAAATTCTCCACTTCATTTGGAACATGGCCCACACCCATCCCACCCACCACTCACCACCACCCACACACACACACATGCACACACACCACACACACACACACACACACAAGACCACACTTTTTTTAATCTTACTGTTATGTATTTTCAGATGAAGAAAGTGATGAGGAAGAGACTTCATGGAGAGGTCGAAGGTCTCTAGTACCAGCAAAGGATCCAATAACCGAGGTTATTACACAGCTAATAGAAACAAATCCACCCCCAGGAGTTGTGCCCATTAGTCAGCTACAACCACAAGCTATTATTGTTTATGGGAAGTTAATCCCAGTTGAAGGTTAGTAATGGTTTTGAAACCAGTAGGTTATGTTGATGGAAGAGAGAGAATGGCAGACCCACGTTTGATTGGCCATCAGATATAGCATAGGCTCAAGGCATCCAATATTTGGCCTGTGGGCCAAATGTGGCCCACCAGACCTCGGGGTGCAACCTGCCTGAGATTTCTAGAAATCTTTTTGTACCTGATTATCTAGTACACATGATCGAATAGACCATTGCCACCTACCTCCTACCTGCTGTTTATGTATAATGTTTGTTAGTATTCTGTCTAGGAATATTAGCCAGTAGCAGTCATATATTCAGGTAGGTATGGTTTGACAGACGGGGAAAGCACAACAGAACTTTACTTAAATTCATTGTCAGATGTGTCAGTTCTTGGATTGACTGATACTGAAATAGCTGACATTATATAAAGTAATTATTATTTACCATCAACACAACTAGTCATGTTGTAATTATATTATATACCGTATATTCTCGAATCTAAACCGCACCCGAATCTAATCCGCACCCAGTTTTTGGCGACTTCTTAAACGAAAAAAAGTTAGTTCGCGATTCTAATCCGCACCTTTCCTTCAACCACCCCTTGCCCACGGGGCGACTGATTGAATAATATTGGATGTTACCAATGCGTTAAAATCCGACGCTACGCCTGTGGCCGATGAGTCATACCGATAGAGGCGGGGCCTTTCTCAACAGACGTGCGCAATCTCGTCTGAAGCCAGCTGATCTTTAGTTGTTGAAACGTGGGAGGTGCTTGTTCCAATTTGTCGTGTACCGTAGTTATGGAAGAGGGACACCTGAAATCTAAACGACTCTCATATACGGCAAAGTTCAAACGTGAAGTTATTCGGTGCGCAGAGGAGAATGGAAACCGCAAAGCCGCTGCAATTTTTGGAGTTGATGAAAGCAACGTTCGACTATGGCGGAAACACAAGGCAGCGATCAGCGGGTGTTAGGCGTCACGAAGGAAATTCACTGGACCCAAGAAAGGACGATTTCCTGAAATTGATGATGCAGTCTTCACGTTTTTTCAAGAGAGACGCAAGACTGGACTGTTTGTGAGTTATGATCTACTCGCGAGGAGGCGATAAAGAAGGCCAGATCTTTGAACATTCCTCGAATTATGAGTGATGACGGCGAGTCTGATGAATAATAAATTATAATAATAAATAATAAAATAATAGATTATTGTATTGTATTGTTCTTAGTTGTTTATTAATTACGTTAATTACGTTATTGTTATATTGTACAGCAGCTCAATCATTTTTCCAAAATCCAGCTCTAGACCGCGAATCTAATCCGCACGCGAATCTAATCCGCATCTGATTTTTTAGCCCTCTAAAACTGTAAAAAAGTGCGGATTAGATTCGAGAATATACGGTAAATGTGTGGCTACATGTTTCGACCATTCCAACACATAAAAATCAAAATCACAATTGCAAACATCATTTGAAGGTGATCAAACGTTCTGAGGATGACCATATAATTGGTCAAAACATGTACCCACACATTTACATAATATAATCACAACATAATTAGTTGTGTTGATGGTAGATAATAATTACTTTATAAATTATGCAACACAGTGGGATTAAAAAAATGCTGACAACAGTTTACTAACTACCAGTTTGTGTAAAGTTTGCAATCTTGTCACTTAGTGTACAGTACTAACAGTGAACATTCAAGTACAGGCACAATTGATAGTGAAGTCGGTCAAAATCTGACACTAAAATAGTTGCCAGATGGAGTAAAATTGATAAAGCCACACATGTAGAAGGGTTTTTATGGAACACAGGATCGAATGTGGTTATAGATCTTGATGATGATGATAGAGATGGTTCTTGAAACATTAGTTTGTGTGCCATTTAACCATCTGACATGACTCTAAGCCTGAGAGAACTTTTTTGCATTAACTAAAGGATGCTTCATGTAGACTGTGGGTCTCCAACCTTTTCAGGGCAAAGGGCCATGACTGTTATTGTGGGCTGGTTCATGGGCTGCACGTGAAAAAAGTATTAATAAGTTGTATACCTAACCGCCTAAATTATTGTATGACTTTTATAATCTATACACAATTTACAAAGGTGGCCAGGGGCTGTGGGTTGCAGACCCATGATCTAGACTATTCAGAACTCGGCCAGTGTATGAATATATCCGTCAGAATTCAAATCAGTGTACTGTCCAGTGCAGTAACTCGTGCCAGATGAAAGAAGTAGGGGATGTGTTACATTTTGAACCCACATCCGTGGCAAATTTATAAAACATGGAATATAAGTGAGAATTCTCTGTGAAGCAAGAACATTATATTTCTAACATGGAAATATACAGAGCCCAGGAGAAGAAATTGGATGAAACAGCAAGGTCAGTGTTAGAAAATAATTTAAGGGTTTACCATCACATTTGCCAGGATAATTTTTATAATAGTTTGAAGCTAGGGCAAAATTTGTTGCAACACAAGATAAATGTGTGTGGCACAGTGAGGCCTAACAGGGGCATTCCAAATGATTTTGAAGAGACAAAACAGTGGAAGAGAGGACAGTTATCTTTTAGAAGAAAGGGTGTGGTAATGATCCTGGTATGGAAGGATGAAACTAGTGTAATGGCAGCCCAGGGGGAGGTTGTTACCTACCATGTTTACCATAATGCAAGACGACCCCCCAAAAATAAAATGTCTGCTAAGATAAAATACTTTACTATTAATTTCATACACTTAATACACAAAGCATGTCAGATTCTGTCTACCTTTACCAATCAGTGTTACTGTCTCCATCTTCACAGTCAGTGCCTTCATCTACCTCACACTCACTCCTAACATTCCCATCCTCTTCACTGCCATTCCACAACATATCATCATCAGTCTCATCCATTGCATTGGATATACAGCACTTCTTAAAACCCTTCACAATCACTTCAGGTGAGATGTGCTATCACACCATTATGATCCACACTGACTAAATAATACATTTATATTTCTTGGTTTATAAATTTACTTGAATGCTGAAGAAGATTCACAATTTTCTCCCCAGTTGGTGTTAGTGGTGTTAAGAGTTTCAAATATTTGTATTCTGAATTTTTGTGTTGTGTCTGTGGTCTGATCAGTCTGAGTTCATGGCTCTTTTTATGGTTTTTAATTTGAGGATTGGTCCAGGTTTTATTTTTGAGTCTTCTAGTTAGTTTTTAATTTTTCAGTAGCCATTTTCCAGTTACTACCCTTGGACTAGATCTGTTGTCAGGTGCATATCTTAACAAGTTGACTGTTTCTGTGGTGCCTAATGACTGAGAATAGCTCACTGTAAGGGGTTCACCAGCTTAGGTGCTTCTTTAAAAAATTAGACACTGGCCAAAGTCCAAAACAAGAAGGTTGTGTCAGTTAACATTAGTCATGCTGTGTTCTCTCGCATCCAGTAAATAGGGTAATACTGAGACACTCTGCCTAGGACAACTTACTGGTAGTGTGACCTAGCGAGGTAATTTTTCTTTCCTATTCTGATCTAGCTTGGACGAATTGTCGCTCTCACTAACTTCTGCAGCATCTGTATCACTGGCATAATATGATGTGTCAGCAGTTTTCTTGGGCAAAACTTGAGTGTTTGGTCTCTGGAAGTATAAACTAGACTCACATGTTAAAACTTTACTGTTGTAAATAATTTTATCTGCTGGGCACCAAGCAATCTGGTTTCAACACAGTGCATTAATTCTGTGTCAGTAAGCATCAAGTAATTGCGTTGAGTTTCATCCAAAGTAATATATGGAAATTCTATTTGAAAGTGAACTATCAGTTTCCAGAAATTCATAATGGTAGGACAACCATTTTGTACAATGAATATAGTCTATTTGCAGTTTTTATAGGTGCATTTATTACTAGTCACATGTAATGTTTATTAGCCAATATTACAACCTGTACCAGCTCATAATACAAAAAACATTATTAGGTGTGATTAACGCTTTCTTTGCTAATTAAAAAACTGAGTGCCAGTTGTTGGGTTGTGATGCATTGATCCTCACAAACAATGGCATCATTGTGTTGCAGCATTTCAGGACTAACAGCTGTGACAGGACAGCCTGAGTGATGCAAACCATTGAACTCTGCTTTTCCTCTTTCGGAAGCCCAGTGACCAACAATGCTTCTGTGGACCATAGCACTTCCATAAACATTTCAAAGATGTTTCTGGCTGATTTGTTCTCAGCAATAAGGGATTCTATGACAGCATGTTGTTTATACTGCACATCATTGACTGACTCCAATGTGAGGTGCTGCTGCAGTAGTGCTATCTGTCAGAATTCTTTACAACTGTGTACATAAATGCAAGAAACTTCAAATTTGTTTAATCTAAAATCTCACATTCCTAGCTTTGCTACTGGCCAAAGAAGGGCGGCATTACTTTCTGGGCAACCTACATAGGTTCACTTTGGTGTACTAGAGTTATGCATAATGCCGATGAGTAATTAGGAGTTTTCTGAAAGTCATACTTTACATAGGGGTAAAAGTTCTCCCTAGAACAGGCCATGAAGGCCCAGAGGGGGAGTAGAGGTATAGCTCTACTCTTTCTTTAACCCTGGCACTAGATGTGGTTGGGTGGTCAACTCCACGCCCCAGGCGCTTTACCCCCAGGAAATAGACCCGGTACCCATTGTATAGGAGGCTGGGTGTGGAAATTAATATTTGAAAGTTGTAGTTTACTTACGGACATACATGAATTGCAACCCATACTTTCCACTTTACAAGATCAATGTGAGTGAAATTCACTGCAGGAGATTTCCATGCAGTGCAACTGGAAAATTATGAGTTTCATGAAAATCTGTTCAGTTAAAGTGATATTTTACTTAAAGTTATTGGTTGACCTGTTGCTTGGTTGGCTGGTCTGTTGGTAGGTTGTTTGGTTGATTGGTTAACTAAATGCAGGAAGGCTTTAAGTAGGTTTGCAGTAAGAATGTTAGTCCACAAGTCTGAAATGCCTGAGATATTTTTTACAATGCTGAGTGTATTGTCTGTAAAAGAAGGCCATCTGCAGACAAGAAGACAATATGCGGGTTTAATGAGCATTATCACGCGTCTGTAGAATACCTGTGACATTACTATCACAGCTTGACTTAGCAGAATCACAATTGTACAGGCTTTTTCAAAAAGGTATGAAATTGTTTTAGTACGAAATTAAAATTGTGAACACAATAAATGTAAGACAGTTGACTTGTGACCTGAACTGTTTTTTTTTATTATTTTTATTTGGAAGTCCTGCAGTTCTTCAAAGCATATGGTTTCCTGATTAGGGGGCATTTTTGTCTCACTGGCTAGTGTAACAAACAGAATATCCGTGTGTGAACCATAAGAGACCTGCATGAAATAATGGAGATATTATTATTCTGCCAACAGTGCATGGTGTGGTTCTCTGTTTTGGTTTGTTATTTTGTTGGACTAATTTTTCTCAGAGGTTCTGTGGATGCCAACCATTTTGTATATATCCTCGAAGGAAAATCTTCTCCTATTCCTGTATGGTGTGGACATTTGTTTCAAGGAAACATTTTTTTCAACAGAACATGCAGCATTGTGTCTCAGTGAGCATTTGCATTGTTCTTTCTGTCATGTGACATGTCGCTGATCCTTGCTATCATTCTACAGTTCTCAGTCTCTGTGGTTTCTGTTAGGGTTTTCTTGAGAATGACTACAAAATCACTCTACGTGCAGTTCAAGAAGAGAAGCAAGAAATGTTTGCAGCTGTAACTCAGCATCAGTGAACATACACTGGCTTAAGTACTGCAGAATATCCACAGCTGGCTGCAGATAGTTTCAATTCTGATGTGTACATACTGAAAATTTTTCCATTTGACTTTCACTATCTGAGATTGCAGTGTTCAGTGATGACAAACACAAAGATCTTTGTCGTATACTCAGCATGATTAAAAGTGGAGCAGGTTTTCAGGTAGAACCCCTCCATAGTACATTTCTAGATCTGTGGGTATACTGTATAAAACTTATTTTACATGCATTACTGAAGTGTTCTTTGTGCCATTTAATATCAAGTTATCAAACGTGGAATGTAGGATGTTCAGTTTGTCAGTAGAGTGACACCATAAAGGTAATGGACACATTTCTTCACAGTGAGTGGGTGGTGGGATATCAGTTTCTGTGTCCCTGTCCATCCCATTAAGAAGCCAGTCTGCTGCTTAATCATCATCTAACACTCCCATGCATACTATGGTCCCAATGTGCAAGCCATCTTCACGTCCTAGTCTGGAGTCTGGATGTACTGTGTGTCCCAGTTTGCTCTTACAAAGGTGGGCTGCACGTAGTTGAAAAGTACTGGGTTTAAGACTGCTTTAACAATGGTTCACTCTTCTTTTAACAGGGAATCCAACCTTGACCAATGCAATTGCTGCAGGACCAGTCGCACTGCAGCAGTTTATTGATTCAGGGGAACTGGAAGAGTTGGCTGATGTAATTCCACACATAGATGATAATGATGACTTTGATGAGTATGATGACAGTGATGATAACATGGATTTGGAGACTATGTCAGATATTGAGCTTCCTGCACCACTTCCATCTTCAATCTTTGCACGTAGAGCTGCTCAGCAGCAGCAACAACGGCAGCAGCAGCAGCAGCAACAACAACAACAGCGACAGCAACAACAACAACAGCGACAGCAACAACAACAACAGCGACAGCAACAACAACAACAGCGACAGCAACAACAGCGACAGCAACAGCAACAGCATCACCCTCCTCATCAAAGGAAGTCACGATTCAGTGATCGTGAAGATGCAAAAGCTGATTCAGAAATAAATGCATCCAGTAACAGTCATGACACTTCTAGCATCAGGTAATGGGGTCACTGACTTAAATACACTCTAAGATTTGAGGTTTCATTGCAGTATGTGCAGAATCTTGTGGGTTGAAACAGCATGTAGTATTGGAAAAAGCTTTTTACGCTTTGGAATATCCTATTGCCTATATTGGGTACTTGACATGAAGAGGGAACTTATCACATTTCTCAAGACCATTTTGTCAGACAAAAGACCAGTACATGACATAAAATTTGTTGTCATTAAATTGTTAGGATTTTGTGTTGTCATCACAACATGGTGCATCATCAAGGTGTGGGTGAAGGAAATAATGAGTAGCTGTAAATACATATATTGAACAAGGGGTGGTCATTGGGCTTGAGTGTTGGGTGGAGAGGGGACTAACAGCATCTGACTATAAAAGCCTATCACGTCATGAAGTGTTACACTGGGCTTTCGATGTGGACACATTGCTCCCGGGCTGTGTGAAACAAGTTAATGAACGTTAAACTGCAGCGAGAAGCAAAGGTTTCTTGACCAGTTGATTTTTTATGAGTTTCTGAAGAAGGACTCCCTACAAAATTGCAGTACTCTTCTGTTGATGATAATTTCTTATTAGTTTCTACAATTTCCAGGTTTGTGTTTAACATCAGACAAAGGTATTGTTTATGCTTGCAGACAGCATTATATCTTTAGTGTTTCTCAAATTTATGTTGCTGTACAGTCTTGAAAAACTTGACAGATATCAAGATCTATAAAAGACATATTAAAAATGAACTGTGGTAGAGCACGTTTGTGTTAGTTTCAAATCAAAAGAAACACACTGAAGCATAGTGTAATTAAATGGAATTTGTTGCTTTGAAATGAAATTTACTGTCCTTGTTTTTCATACTGTACCTGTTAGAATTTAAACTATGTTAATCATTGAGAGAATAAATAGTTATTTTCCAGCTTACTTTCTATTCATGTGAAGAGGAATGGTGCTGTTTTTTTATGTCAGAAAGTTGCCAATAGTTTGTAGTGGTGGTGGAGAGCTCTATCCCCATCTTGGGTGCAACGTTAAAGTCTGTTGTGTTATACTGCTTTTGTAACCAAATATTCTGAAAGTTGTGAGACACAGCAGAAAGTTTGAGCTCTGTCAGTATAGACACTTCTGTATGCTATTGATGTAGCCTGCACCAGAATTCATTCAACAGTATGTAGTGAATTTTTGTTTCAGTATGAAATTAGAGATCATGTTTGTCAAAATCCTGTAGTCATGCACTGACATATCACTGGGTATCTCTGTAACTGAAAATTAATTGCTCACCTAGGATGTCCTCTGTAGTAGAAAAGAAGCGGTCCAAAAGTGTGGAATGCAAGGTGTTAAAATATTTGATAATGTCATTTAAAACTATTTCTTCCAACTGACATTGAGATTCTGCCAAGAAAATCATTCAAAGTTGGGGAATATTAAATATCTTGATTTTTACACTAATGGTCCAAAATTAAAATTTATGTTGGAAGGAAGGTGTTCTGTCCAATGTAGTGAATGTGAACATGGCTTTCCCCTTGTAGCAGAAGTTTCAGTGAAAATGTTGGCCAAATATGTCAATTTCTGCAACCATGAGGCATTATTAGGGACTCAAGAGAATGACTCTGACATTGGTGGCATGGATAGGTTCTCTTACTTCCACACTTGACTTGCAGTGGAAATGTGTAGGTCCTGTCAAACACATGTCTCCATCAATGTGTACCATAGTTTTTAAACAAATAGTATTCAGTTGATGAATTAATTACACATTAGAATTTTCAGAACATTCTCATGGACACTGATGTATTTTGCAGTTTAGCCATTTAGGTTGTGTTTCCCTTTTTCCCTCTGATATTACATTTTATGTACTTATTGAAAGACTAATCCAGGGGATACACTAGCTCAGAGTCTTAAGGAATCTGTGTTTATGTCTCCAGATGATTTCATCTGCTGTATCTCCAGACAAAGCCTTGATATTATGGACCTAATATTGTCAGAAATTATGCTGTCCTTTTTACGACATGCTTCTTCAGTTGTCCTCCCACAGTGACAGTAGCCTTGCCCAGCTTCTTTAGTTACTGAAGATTTTGTGGCAATTGTTAATTCATGCAAACAGTTTTAAAGAAAATTCTGAACCCTCATTATTGAATGCAGTATAACCTTTCACTTTAGACAAGTTCCATTGGACTGAGATCACAGTTTTAGGGGTGGCGTCTAACGGTCATGTGATCGCATATCCTCACAATGTGGTCAATCATGGAGGTCTTTTCTTTTGGCATTTTCAACTAACTCAGCTTGTACAGCTGATGTTTCATCTTAGTGGCATCACAAGTAACCCCATGTTTACAAAGCCATGAAATTATATATAGTTTTTCAACTAACGAATGCACATATAAATAAAATTTCACTCCACCCTACATATGTTTCGGCCTCAATTTGGCCATCATCAGGGGCACTTTGCTAAGCACTTCACTGATCACCGTCCATTTGGCACTGTTACTTGACTATTATTCCATTACTGTTAATATTTACACTGAAAATCGCAAGTATATAAGGTTTTGCACATAATTTTCTTGAGTTGGCTCGGTGTATATAACGTCCGTTTGTTGTTTATATTGAAGTCCGTATCTTGCTGTTATGTTATCTCGTTGCATGGCCGTGAATGACTGTCCTTGAATTGTTATGGTGTATAAAACATTTGTTCTTGTCCGAAGTATATGTTCCAGTGCTGCTGTTGTGGTTGTATGACGTTACGTTGTTGATGTCTATTAGAATCATCGATGTTGTTAAAACTTGTTATTAAATAGTTTAAAAAGTTAAAGCTGTTAAAATTGTTAAAAACCCCTGGCAGCTGGTCATGTATATATTGAAGATCGTATCATGCTGTTGTGTTGTCTAGTTGCGTGGCTGTGAATGTCATTCCTAGTCATTCACAGCCACGCAACTAGACAACTCAACAGCAGGATACAATCTTCAATATATACATGACCAGCTGCCAGGGGTTTTTAACAATTTTAACAGCTTTAACTTTTTAAACTATTTAATAACAAGTTTAACAACATCGACGATTCTAATAGACATCAACAACGTAACGTCATACAACCACAACAGCAGCGCTGGAACATATACTTCGGACAAGAACAAATGTTTTATACACCATAACAATTCAAGGACAGTCATTCACGGCCATGCAACGAGACAACATAAGAGCAAGATACGGACTTCAATATAAACAGACACAAACAGACGTTATATATGCTGAGCCAACTCAAGAAAATTATGTGCAAAACCTTATATACTTGTGATTTTCAGTGTAAATATTAACAGTAACGGAATAATAGTCAAGTAACAGTGCCAAATGGACGGTGATCAGTGAAGTGCTTAGCAAAGTGCCCCTGATGATGGCCAAATTGAGGCCGAAACATATGTAGGGCGGAGTGAAATTTTATTTATATGTGCATTCGTTTGTTGAAAAACTAAATATTAACATTAAGATGCACGGTGAACACAAGTTAAATCCATGAAATTATATTTGTTGTAATTGTGTATTTGCTTGGAAGGTTTGTCAGCCTGCACCTAGTGGTATGGCACATTAACAGAAATAACCACTGACTTTTCTTGTGTGTGGAATTAATCTTTATTCACCCGCTTTTCAAAATCAGAGCTGTTTATCTGACCATGTATGTGTACTATAAATTTGATGCATGTTTCCGTTCTTGTTCTTAAAGACCAGTTAAATATTATATGCTTATATCACTGCCACACTCAGAGGCTCAGAATGCACCCTCTGACATAATATGTTTCTGTTCAGAAATGCACCAGGGCGCTATGGGCTGGAAGACAAAGACATGCGCAGTTTGCCTCTCCAGCAGCCACAGCCTGCAAGTTTTCCTGGACTTCAGCATGGCCATGCCCCTGATCAGACATGAGATTTACAGGTACAGGCATTGAGCTGGTCAGTTCTATCCAGTGTAGACCTATGAAACATTTCATTCAATTAAAAATTTGCAGAGCATGATAGTTAATGATATTGTGTAAGATGGAGTACTAGCAAAAGTAACAATTCACAATATGGGCATTTCTTAAAATTAACTGTTACCTAATGCTTGTAACTACATGCATATTCGATTAATCTTTTTTGTCCATTTTCAGTAAACTTCATAGACAGTGTAAACAGTAGCAGGAACTGTATCATCTGTAATTGACACATGAAAATTTGTGAATTATAAGAAAGAAACACTGAAGTATGCATAGCCCTTGCTTTATACCCTAGTTTCATTCCTGAAAAAGTGGGTATAAATCAAAAAGTTGTAAATGAAAAATTATATTCCCATAAGAAATAATGGAATAGGTAGGAATTAAGGGCAATCCTACCAATGACAGCCTGTTCATATGCAGTATATGTACATGTATTTATTATGTTATTATTGTGGTACTGTTATTAATATAGGAGTAAACAATTGATATTACCGTATATTCTCGAATCTAAACCCACCCGAATCTAATCCGCACCCAGTTTTTGGCGATTCTTAAACGAAAAAAAGTTAGTTCGCGATTCTAATCCGCACCTTTCCTTCAACCACCCCTTGCCCACGGGGCGACTGATTGAATAATATTGGATGTTACCAATGCGTTAAAATCCGACGCTACGCCTGTGGCCGATGAGTCATACCAATAGAGGCGGGGCCTTTCTCAACAGACGTGCGCAATCTCGTCTGAAGCCAGCTGATCTTTAGTTGTTGAAACGTGGGAGGTGCTTGTTCCAATTTGTCGTGTACCGTAGTTATGGAAGAGGGACACCTGAAATCTAAACGACTCTCATATACGGCAAAGTTCAAACGTGAAGTTATTCGGTGCGCAGAGGAGAATGGAAACCGCAAAGCCGCTGCAATTTTTGGAGTTGATGAAAGCAACGTTCGACTATGGCGGAAACACAAGGCAGCGATCAGCGGGTGTTAGGCGTCACGAAGGAAATTCACTGGACCCAAGAAAGGACGATTTCCTGAAATTGATGATGCAGTCTTCACGTTTTTTCAAGAGAGACGCAAGACTGGACTGTTTGTGAGTTATGATCTACTCGCGAGGAGGCGATAAAGAAGGCCAGATCTTTGAACATTCCTCGAATTATGAGTGATGACGGCAAGTCTGATGAATAATAAATTATAATAATAAATAATAAAATAATAGATTATTGTATTGTATTGTTCTTACGTTGTTTATTAATTACGTTAATTACGTTATTGTTATATTGTACAGCAGCTCAATCATTTTTCCAAAATCCAGCTCTAGACCGCGAATCTAATCCGCACGCGAATCTAATCCGCATCTGATTTTTTAGCCCTCTAAAACTGTAAAAAAAGTGCGGATTAGATTCGAGAATATACGGTAATTTTGCCTATGTAAATTGAAAAGGATTTGTAAACAACTTGTGTACACTTGTCACGAATGGTACATGTTCCATATCGTCACTGTCACAGATGACTGAATTCACTGTCACGTCCTTTACAACTCAGTCATTGTATTACTATCGTAAAGATTCTTGCTGTGGTTAGGTTAGGATTTTGGTCTTTCAAATTTAGTATGGTAGGTATGATGATGGTTAAGTTAGGGGTTGTGTTATTCATTGTCATCTCAGTTTTTTTTGTTCCAGCCTAGTTTGTAGTTTCTAGGCTTGTCATGGATGATAGATTTTCCATATTGTCACTGTCCCAGATATTTTTCATGGATAATCAGATTCACTCTCATAGGCTTTATTACACAGTTACCTTATTACCCACAGTTCATACATATTACTACCATTAAGAATATTGCTGCAATTATTCACTGTCATGTCAGTTTTTTTGTTTCTCAATGGGTGTGCCATCATGGCGTTTGCAGGTAGAACAGAAAAATACTTAAAATAAGTGCAAATAAAATAATGTGGTTTGAACTGAATGGCGAACACACGGTGACTGACATAGTTTGCAGTGAGCATGCAGCCTCCCTGTTTTGTTCTGTGCTGTGAGATTTGTACCTCCTGGCAGCATCCAAATGTGCATCCAGCCAAAGGGCATTAAACCGTAAATTAAAAAGTGGTATAAATTGGCAAGGGGCTTTAAAGCAAAAAGGCATAAAACAAACAGGTCTAAAACAAGGGCTATGTGTATTCGTTTTGATATTACATTCAGCTTTCAAAAATGAAAAGTTATTTCTGAGACATGGTTGGCTGCCCTGGCCAAACAGCTGTACATTTTGTTTGTGCTAGTATTTTGTCATGTCAGTAACATTCCTTTTTTCATAGAATTCATTTCATTTATCAGTATATAAGAAATATGGTATCAAATTAAGGTAGTACTGCAGAGACTTCAGGCCAGTTAAGTGAAGATACAAGCCATTTAAGTAAATCTTTAGGGATAAAAATATGTTTTTAGAAAGTGTATCTTGTAAAATATTTTCCTTTTTATCAACAAACTTCGTGACTGTGATTCTCAGAAAAATGCAGTCAGAATCTTAATGTACCTTGCAGGTTCTTCAGCAGGAGACTTGGATCTCCGTCAGACCCCTGGGGGAGCTCTATTACCAGGACCATTGGGAACAGCAAGTGACCAGGACTTACGTAGACTGCAGATAGACAGTGATTTGAGACTCCTTAATAACCCAGTGCCCCCAAGGCCCCTGATGGATGAGGACATGCGTAATAATCAAGGGTAAGGCTTTATTTTACAAATGTTATATAAATTAAGTTACACATATAACAATATTTGAATATGTAGGTTTCAGACATTCATCTGAGCCAAAGCAGGAAACTAGATGAGAGAAATCACAAGATTAAGAAACGAACATATGCACTGTATTTCACACATATAGTCAAATGCCCATATGTAGGGGTATTTGACTGTACATGTGAAGTACAGTGCATATGTTGGTTTTTTAATTTTGTGATTTGTTATCATGAGGCACGGAGAATATAATGTGAAATTTAGATGAGAGAGTTTATTTATTTTTTAATTTCTCAAATTAAACTCAGAATTTGTATGTGAAATCCAAAATAAGAGGTATGTTAGGGTATATATTAATCTGTGCCTTTCCAGATTTGACCGTGACATGCGGGCAGAAGTTGGAGCAGACCTGGACTTACGTGGCAAGCCAGGAATGTTGCCACAACTGCCACCTTCTCTGCTTATGATTGGACAATTCGATCCTGACTTCCGCCAGCAGAACAGTGGCATTGCACCATTGCTACCTCGACCCAATCAGGGACCTTCTATTCACGGTGGAATGAGAGGTGGTCCTCCAGAAAGCTTACGTGAAATGTATGACGAGACAGAAGATATGGGTTCTGGAGACAGAGGCCCAGGATTGACTGAGGGACCAGGTAGGAGAGGATTTGTGATGGGCGGACCGCAGTTTGGTGACCATCCTCCAAGAAGCTTGCTGGAACAGGAAGGGTGGGGATCAGGACCCAGAAAGAGGCGCTGGGGTGAACGTTTGCTAGAGGAAGAAGACAGTCGTGGTGATCTTCCATCAGGTCCAGGTGGAAACTTCAGGCAAGGAGGAAGTTTTCTTGGTGAGGATAACTTCAGAGGTGGCTATCCTGTAAGTCCTGGGGAAGCAGGTGATAGCCCAAGTAATGGACAGAACTTTGGAACTGATCTGGAGGACAGTCCAGGTGGAAGTTATGGTAGAGAAAATAGAGGTCCTGCTGGCTGGGGTGGAGGGAGAGGACCTTATCCTCCAACTAGACAAGGCAGCCCATTCCGTCACCAGCTGGAAGGTGGGTTCCGGAGTCGGGGAGGCAGGGGTGGGTTCTCTGGCAGAGGAAGGGGAGGTGCATCCAGAGGTGGCTCAAGGGGTAGATATGGAGGTCATAGAGGAATGCGTGGTGGACGTGGTCCAAAGCGGGGACAGTTCTGAATTTATAGTGAGTGTGATGGAATATCTGCATTCAACATTTTGATGCTGAAACTGTGAAACTGTGTGGTGGATATATATAAAACCATCAAAGCTATAAATTCTCGCTGTTCATGTGCAATGACATCTGACCTGTTTCTCAGAAGACATTGCATTCAACTGCTTAAAGTGTAGTTTTCAAAGCTTTGTCAAAAAGTGTCCTCCTCTTTTATCTTTAAAATAATTTGAAAAAAAAAATTATGTTCCTTATATTGTGATGTTGTTTTAACTAGCAACTGGTATTCAAAAAGTGAAACTTAATCTTCAGTTCTGATGATGAATACAGTAAGGGTGGATCTGGAATGGAAAAATCTTCTGGAGATAAGCTGTCAAATTTTGCTCTTACTTGAACTAACATTACAATTCATTCACAATGAGTGATGGATATAGTGATTGCTTCCAACTCTGTTCACCTGCCTGGAATGTACAACAGGAGAATGGCTGAGCAGAACACATTAAGATCGCTGAATCAGTTTGTTTTGTTATATTTGATTAAACATGAAAGAAATGAGTATGTTTATCTTCTAACAGGTCCCATTGATAGTGAAAGATGTAATTGCATAAGTTATACTATATGCATGCAAATTTGATGGAATTGGGTATACAGCTCAGCAGTCAAGATCATGTAGGCCTGTATTGTAGGTAGGGGGTTGGCACAGTGCAGGGCTTAAGATCCCCACCTCCTCCCTTAGTGTTCAATCTATATTTTTGGTACTTTATTGAGATTTAGTTCTGCTGTGAAATTTTTGGGTATATAGAGTAAATCAGCTTGTTACCTGAATTTGTACAGGCTGTGGTGAAGTTCCAGTGTTCATATCACCAACCTTATTACTGTATCACTATTTCTGTTCCACCCCCTCACACCCCATTTATTAGTAGTACAATAGTTATTATGGTGGCTGGGATAGCGTAGTTGATATAGTTGATATATATAGATCGGCCCCGAGGCCCATCCATTGTCCCATAAAATGGGTACTGGGTCTCGTTCCTTGGCATAAAGCAGCCGGGGCATGGCGCTGACCAACCACCCCCTTCTAGCACCAGAGTCAAGTAAGGGTAGAGCTATACCTCTATTTCCTGTCTGTGTCCACATGGCATGTAAGGGAAAGCCTTTACCTTTACCTTACTAGTTATTATATATCACATATATTGTAACTTATTTATTTTGTTAGAGTGATGAACACTATAAAATGATAGTCATATCCTTACATACCAACAAATATCATTAGGCCTACTGGTCTCATCTGATTTTTGTTGTGACAGAAATTATTGAGCAAAGCCTTGGAATACTGATGTGCCTGTTCCAAGTAGGAAGGAATTTGCAAACACATGAAAAGATTCAGACAGGCAGGTTCTATCCTAGGCAGTAAGAGAACATGCAGAAGACAAATCCTAACTGGGGAAAAACAGGACGAAATTCATGTTAGAGTGGAGACATCTGTGTGAAAATCAGTGGCTTGACTTGCACAGCAAATGGGCATGTCTGTGTCATCAGCACAAATGGCAACAAAACTCCTGCCTGTGCATCCACATAAGATAACTCTATGGCACAGACTATGAAGCAAGACTGAATTTTAGCGGTGCATACTCAGGAAATAGACCCACACTTATTCTTTTTGTGATGGAGATTAGATTTATCTCCATGGATATGTGAACTCTCAGCATAACAGATTGGTGTGTAGAAAATCTAATGCCAATCCATGAAGTGCCATAGCAAGATATTAGGTTTGTGTCTGGTGTGTTATGAGTGTAACTAGGTTTACTAGGCCCATTTGGTTTTCTGAGACCCTAAATTGACATCAATATGTAACACACATTTTGACACCATCATTTGTACACCAGTCCACCTTTTGATGTTTCCAGCAATGCAGTGCAGCAATTCACATCACAAAGAGCTCTCTGTCTTGTTTACAGTGTTTCTGGCAACAATAATAAGCAGGAGTATGTGGCCTTCTCATTCACCAGATCTGAATATGAGTGAATTACATTTTGTGAGCCATCTTAAAGGATAAAGTGCATAGTAATATTCATCATTCTGAAGACATTCTGAAAGAAAGCATTCAAAGTGTGGTGTTTTCAATTTCACCACAAGAACTTTGATGTGTAATGAACAGTGTGTTTGTTAGGTGTGATACATGTTTGTGAGCTGAGAAAAACCATTTCCAGCACCCTTAATTATGGTGAATACATAATCTTACATAAATAACACTACGTATTCTGTCTAATACAACCTTTATTTATTATTATTTTTTCAAACACAACATGTTTTGATCAAGCCGATCATCGTCAGGCGTTTATTTATACGAAAACTTTCAACTCAAGGTAAAAATGTAATTTTTTTTGCGAGATCTCACAAATGGTATAGAATATAAAATATAAATTACAATCGACTTGTAATTCTTGGTGGTGTGTCATTTAACACAAATGGTGTGGTGTATAATTTAAAACTTAAAATTTAGTATTTAAAAATTTAGGATGCTAGTTCCCAATTAAGTATTAAAGTGATGATTACATTTCTCCTCTTCTTTTTATGCTTTTGAATCCATTATTTAAAATTGATAAATGTTAGTCAAGTAATTAGCTGTCTGCTTCAAAGTATGTCGGTGTAGGCCCTGTTATGATTAGTATTTTGCACTGTATTTCTGTTACTGCATTTAATTACTACGTCTGTTGCCTGTAACGATATTGATATTTAAGTCTTTTAAGTTATTAAAATTTTTTTTTTTTGCTATCAGTATTTAAAGTCACTTAACAGCCTTATTCTGGGGTCAATTACCTCGTCATACCATTGATGTTTACTCCATGATTACATCGAATAACGTAATTATGTTATTCGATGTAATCCTTCAGAATGACGATAAGCTAGGTGGCATACATAGATCACAGTAAGAACCAACTAAACAGATGTCAGTAAAAAACTGTCGCTCATGGAGTAAACATCAATAGTAAGACGAGGTGATTGACCCCAGAATAAGGCTGTTAAGTGACTTTAATTACTGGTAGTGAAAAAAAGACGGTGGAAGTCGAGTTGAAGGCAAAATTGTAAGTAAAGTTAATATAAACTGTACATTACATAGAAAAAGCAATTTATACAAAAATTTTATTAGTAAGTTAAAAAACCTAAATATCAATATTGTTACAGGCAATAGAAGAAGTATATAAACACAGTAACAGAACTGTTGTGCAAGATACGTAATCATAACAGGGACTACACTGACATACTTTGAAGTAGACAGCTAATTACTCGGCTAACATTGGTCGATTTTAAATAATGGATTCAAAAGGATAAAAAGAAGAGGAGAAGTTTAATTGTCATTTTAATGCTTAATTAGGAACTAGCATCCTAATTATTTAAATTTTAAGTTTTAATTTATACACCACACCGTTTGTGTTAATGACACACCACCACGAGTTAAAGTCGATTGTAATTTATATTTTCTATTCTATACCATTTGTGAGATCTCGCAAAAAAATTACATTTTTACCTTGAGTTTTAAGTTTTTGTATAAATAAACACCTGATGATGATCGGATTGATCAAAACATGTGGTGTTTGAAAAAATCATAATAAATAAAGTTTGTGTCAGACGGAATACATAGTGTTATTTATGTAATTCTATATACACAGCGGGATGGATAGCATCAAATTAATACGTAATATAATAGTAACTGCAATACGCTCTGCTGAAACACTGGACTCGAAGTCATGGACAAATAGAACAGCAGCAGTCACCACATTGCCTACCACCAAGTAAAATAGTCATTTAAAAAACATTTCCCTGTACAGTAGAACCCCTGTATCCGCGGATTCAGTATCCATGGTTTCAGTTATCCGCGGTTTACCGCGGTCCGAAAATATTAACACATTCACTGCCAAAAGCGGTAGGTCTTGGAACGTATCACCCGCGGATACAGGGGGACTACTGTATATATATATATATATACCATCCTAGGTGGCATCATATCCTAGAAGACTCGTATCTGCATGTGCAGATATATTTACAGTAAAAGTGAACTTTACTTCAATAAATACAAGAATTGATCAGTTCTTGTTATAAAATCTGAGTTCAAGTAGCCTCAAGGCATGGTATTAATTTTTGAAACCATGCTGAGCCCAGGAAGGGGAATTCTGTTTTGTTAGTTTTGACTTGTGGTTAGAGCTGCTTGAAGTCCACAATTAGAGTTACATGCATGGCCACAGCACTGCTGTTGACTGACAAAGCCGTATCTTCACAGCTGTCATAGCAGAAACTGTAACACCTGATCAAGGGCTGTGTGGAATTGTAGCAGGTGGAGTTCCCTTATTTGTAGCAATTACTAGACGGTGACAAAGAACCATTGCTTGGGACTGATATTGTTGCTGCATGAAACAACTTTTTGATCAGCTGCTGCACACAGAACACCTAACAAAGAGTAATTACAGTAAAGGAGTTCTAAATATTTTGGTTGCATTCATGTCTCACAGTATGTTAAATGGTAACATTGAGTGAAATTGTCTACCAAAATTGCTTGCCATTTATGCAGTGTGTTTGTGAGAAGTAGCGTGTCTGGACATTGTTCTGGAAATAGCTATCTTGGTATGAGAATACAAAATGTAAATTTATTCCTATTATGCTTCTATTATTAAAACGAACAATCTGTACATACAAAGTATACTTGTATATACGAATTATATTATCTTCCCTCCTACATGTTTTGGCAATTGACAGACACCCTCATCTTCAAGAAGCAACAACTAAAACATGTATGATGAGTAAGATAAGATGTCATAACAATATCACAGCTTATTATAGTGTAGAATACAGTGGCTGATTACACATGTGATTAAAATTTGTAGCGTAGTTATTACATGTTTAGCAGACCCCATGAACATTTAGTACATAATTTTGTAATCGTAGTTTATGATAGATTGCAATAATCGGTACATTATGACGCATTCTACAACATAAACAAGATTTGAACATCTACTAGGGCATAACGTGCCTATTAATGCAAACTATCATAACTCTTATTACAGAATTATGTACTAAATATTCTTGGGGTCTGCTGAACACATAATAACTACACTACAAATTTTACTCACGTGTGTAATCAGCTGATGTATTCTACATTGTAATAAGCAGTGATATTGTTATGACATCATATGTTATCTTATATATATATATATATATGTAAACTGGCTTCATTAATTTTAAATCGTACATGTTGTAGGTGTTGCTCCCTGAAGATGGCGGTCAACCACCGAAACATGCATGAGGGAAGAGTGTATAATTCTTATATGTGCTTTGTATGTGCAATTGTTTGTTGTAATAAGAAACATATGATATTGCATGGAATGAACAATATTAAAATAATTATTCCTATTATATATTGCATGACATTTTAGGTTTTCATGACAATGAAATTAAGACTGCATTTTTCTGCAATATGATGCCTTTAGTCTGGTATGTGGTTATAAATGTACTGGATGAACTTGCTACCTGCATCAGGGGTGAGTTCTTTGGAAACATTCATAACCTTTCACCAGACTACCTGGCATCACATCCCAGAAGACCACAATTCTGATTATATCAGTTTACATTTTTTGAAGTTGATTCACATGGTATGCGCTGTCAATAATAAGCTTTCCCTATTTTCCCATTGACCATTACCAAAACGAGATTCAAAACTCCAGCACTAATATTTCCATCTACCAGTGTGACAGGAGATATTTTAACATTGCAAGTTTTTGCATGTTCCCTGCTCTCAAAAAAAAAAAAATGTGCAGATGAAAGTGCAGAAAACAGAAATTCTGTTTCTTTTTGCCTGGATGTGAAACTTCATGTCTCACATTAAATGAAGCACATAGACTGAGACTGTTTGAGAACAGGATGCCGAGAATAATATTTGATCCTAAGAGGGAAGAAGAAACATGAAGCTGGATTGTGCAGAGGTCTAATAAGGAACTTAAAATTTATAATTCTTATCAGATGTTATGAGGGGTACCAAAATCAAGGGAGTGAGACATACAGAGCCTGTAGCATGCGTGAGAGAGAAAGGTACACAAAGTTCTGAAGAAAAGAGACCACTTTCTTGATTACATGTAGATGGCCGTTACAATAAATTGCATGTTCAGCCTCATTCTTTCATTTGTCCCATGCTGTATGACCCCATTCACATTTTTTTATTTCTTTTCTGCTAAACCAGTATAAGCGGTCTCAACTAAGTATTCAAGCAGACACGCTATTACATTCGTGCCCTACAAGCAAGCAGTCACTACAAACAGTAGGTTATCAGCATTGACATGACCTTGAGAAGTTTAGGCCTACCTTGAGTCATGGACAGTGCACAGATATCCCAGACATGGGCAGGAAATGGTTTGACCTTTTAAATAATAGAAAAGGGCTACAGGTAAAAACATATACAGGAAAAGTTACGATATCCGGCGCCTGTGGGACCAAAGAAGTCCTGGATAATGTAATGTCCATATATTAGAACGTTATACTGAATGTGTATCTTAGTATCCCTAGCAACCTCATGGACAGATGCAGCCATTTAATTTGGTGCTTGATATACTGTTGTATCTTCCCTACAACACTTTCTGTTCTCGTTTAATCACGTAACATGATGTGTGTGTGTGTACAGGGTGGACCATTTCATGTTTGACCGAGAAGTGGCAGGCGGACGTCTAGCCGGCCTTGCGTTGTATGCCGCTTGTCGGGAGGGGTAAAAGTCGGTGAAGGGAGCTAGACAAAGATTCGCAGTGACAATAACCTTTAGAAAGTCGAATAAAACTCACCAGTGCTATAGCAGGTGCTGAAAATGTTGCTCTCCTGACCGAATGTACTCAGTATACCTGCGGAACACGATGTTCACTCTCTGGGGTTCTTCCAGAGTGTGGGGATTTGTTGTATACACGATGCCTTTTAAACTTCCCCACAAAAGTTACAAAGTAGTAAATGAGAGGGACATGGGGACCAAAGACTGCGGCCATCGAAAACCTCTCGCAGTGCGTCGAAACTTAAATGTCCCGCGTCAGTGTAACGTTAGCAGTCGGTGCTAAAAGACTTTCGCCATGAATCGTCGCGTTTGTCTCCTTCCGGTACTGCATTTCTCAGTCAACCATTCAGTGCTGTAACAACATGCCTCGAGTGAGGTACACAATTCAACAGCGTATTTTTTTAGTGCAATTCTATTTCAGATATGAGTCGCTGGAAATTGTCGCAGAAAATTTTGGAGCCATTTTCCAGGAGAATCAGTTCCAAGTAAATAACGTGACTTGTGACTTTTATTTGTGGGGAAGTTTGAAATATGAAGTGTATAAAACGATTTCGCACTCTCTGTAATAACTAAAGAACAACATCCGCCGCGAGATTTTAACAATTTCTGTGGAAGAAACCCAACAACAACGTGTATACTGAGTGCATTCGGTCAGGAGGACAATGCTCTTAGCATCTGTTGTAGCACTGGTGAGTTTTTATTGGACTCTAAAGGTTATTGTCACTGCGCATCTTTGTCTAGCTGCTTTGACCGACTGTTACCCCTCCCGACACGCGGCATAGGACGCAAGGCCGGCTGATCGTCCCCCCGCCGCTTCTTGGTCAAGAAGGAAATGGTCCACCATAATATATAATATATATATTATTTTTTTTTTTTTTAATCACTAACAATTATGGCCAAACTCTCGGAATCGGTGCTGAGTGCTGGCAGTTGAAAGAATCGTGAAATGTAATGGACAAGCTTGTCAATTTCTGGTTAATGGAGCTTTCTGAATAATCCAGTGCCGGATATATCAGCTTTTACTGTGCACTGTATGAATATGTGCGCATTGCATTGAGACGGTACATAACAATGGTAAGTGGTAGCCATAATGATTAATATTCACTCCACGGAGAGGATTTATTCTTGAGAATCTAACGGCCGCTCGACTGTCAAAGAAATTCCATATCTTTCATGGAGCCTGGATGTATTGGTTCACAAAAGGACACCACTCATCTATGTGTCTGGCATGGCAAGTCTACAGAGTGAACACATGAAGTTGTGGACAGTTTTAAAGTAATATTTGTCCACAACTAACACGCACAGGAATGAAAACTACACCTGTTTCGTATATTATATGACCAAGTTTATGTGACACACGCAGCCCAGCACATGTTAGGCCTTTATTAGTATTTACGTTCAGTCCACACATCTGTAAGCATGACAGGTGTAACTGTGGGTGCAACCGCTCGTACCAGCAAGTTCTGGTAAGGTGATGGGCATGATTTAATGTAAACAACATCTTTAATTAGCCCCTCAGAAGAAGACTCATGTGATCTAAGGTCAGAGGAACGAGGTGGCCAAGTCAACCAATTTCCGTGGAAACTTAATACACGTCTCAAACTGCGATTTGAAAATGCAGAGGCTTTCTGTCTAGCTGGAATAGCATGTGATTAGGATCCCTTTCTTCAAAATTGGCATGAAGAATTCCTCCAAAATGCCTAGGTACACACAGCACTAGTCACATTGCCTTTGGCAATAAGGGAAGGCCCAGACGCTTTTTGTTTGGATACAACACAAAATACATTGAACTTGGGACCGCCCCCTGTACTTTCAAGCATTAAGTGTGGATTGTTGCTCCTTCAGAGTTTGATGTTCAGTTGGTGAACGTGTCTGGACAAATGGAAAATGGTGTTGTCACTGAGCACGATTTTGGCTGTAAAAATTTGTCATAAAGTTTTAAAAGTACATATGACAACATATTCTTAACCCTCATTATAACCCGTACTACAACTTGGTGAATATGAAACAGTATCGTCATTAAAACCCAAGCAAGGCTATTAATGAGATGGCAACTTTGACACCTAATGAAATCCGAGAGTAAACAAATCAGATGACCCACTCCAGGAAGAGCGTCTTGGGAGAAGGGCGAAAAAAGTCATATTTCTTTCCAAAAGGCCAGAAAAAATTTCCATTACGCACAATTTAAGCATGACTAATATGAAACCGTGGGCACAAAACCCATTACTGATGGTTCATATTTTCTTGGAGCTTAATAAAGATCAAAATGACAATGCTTGGTACATACATGGATTCTATAACTCGCTGTAGTAACCCCGCGGCACCACGTGTTCGCGGCCCATAGATTAGGCACTACTGAGTTAGATTTGTTGTCGTGTGTCACTCGAACTTCGTGCAACTGAGCGGCAACTGTTACAAGAAGGCAATTCTCAGGATAAATGAGAACCCTTTCGATATGGCTGATCTTTATCGCTGTAATGGTAATTTATTTACAGCAGTACATAGTTGGAACTATAATATCAATACACAGGTAGGTTTCTTGTAGTAATTACTGTAAAGCAACAATCCGGTCTTCTGATTCTAATTGTTATAAATATCTGCAGAGTGGGTACTTCCTCTGATTGTAGACAATAATCGACTACTTGCGCCCGTACAAATGCTGCGGCTGCTGAAGAGGCAGTACAACTGATTCCTCTGGCGTCGGTTTAGGAGCGTAAGGGTTCTTGAGTGGGTCCAGGTTCAGGCTGTGGAGAAGATAAAATACACTGATAGGACATGTTAACGATACCATGATGGAGCATCTATGGAATTTTGGAATTGACAGTACCCCATTTCAAGGCAGAATTTAGTGCCGTGACACGAAAGGATGTGTATGTATGTATTTGTTACGCACAGCTGATATTGATATGTTGCTACTAAAGAAGAATTTCTTTGTGTTAAAAATACTCTCCCTGAAGATGACTCAGGACAGCCGAAACATGTAGAAGACTACTATGTAATGATATAAATGTATGATTACTACGTCGTGTGTAGTTATTTATAATAAATACAAGTCAACAGTACTGTCTGAACGTTCGGTTTTATAGCCGTACAATTTCATATTGTCTATTTTCTAACACTCGATATATGTGCCCGATTACTACCTCATGTGCCATTAGTTGGTATTAAATACAATTCAACATGTCTATTGCACGGAATATGTACGAGTATATCATTAAACTGCAGACGGTAAACTTTAAACACGCACAAAGCAAATGGTTAGCCGAATAAGTATACAGACCAGCTCCATTGACAGTATGGCAGCTGGAAATATTGAACGTGGGGCCGGTCACAACACAATGGTGGAGATGAGAGAAGTTCCTGCCGAAATGAGACACCCAACCTGTACCGTTACTGGCTACGTCTATTTTGAATTTCAGATGAAGAAGAAAATTTAAGAGGACCAGCGATAATTCAATCAATATTGTCACCTAGCTGCGGGCTGGATGACCGGGGTTTATATCCCGTCAAATCGACTGTGTCCAGACTGGTTCTAGGACACACACAAAGGTCTTACTCAGATAATAAAGCAGCCGGGGTGTGAAGCTGATTATGCACCTTCAACTAGTGCCGAGATTAGAATGCATAGAGCTATATCTCCATTCAGTCACGAGTTTCCATGGCGTGGTGTCTAATAAAGCACAGGAAGAGATTTACGTTTAACAAGAAGAAAAAGAAAAAGGACAAAATAGAGGACAGTAGGAAATAGAAGAAGGAAGAGTAAAGGAGAAGGGGAATAAATGGATTTCAGATTGAGACAAGGTAAAGTATGGGGTGATAATGATAGTAGAAGTTGAATGCAATAAGAGCAAGTGCAGATATTGGAGAGAGAAAAGAAACTAACGAACAGAGGAGGAGAAGGTTAGGAGAGAACGATAAAAGCGAAAGGGAAAAAAGAAGAGTACAGAATGAGAAGAAAAAGAAGAAGAAAGATAAGAGGAAGAGTAGAGATCATAATTTACAGAAGAAGAGAAGGTACTCGTATTATACCTGTAGAAGGCGGGTGCCTCTGCACAGTTGACGTTGTACCACCAGTCGCATGTGAACTCCTGCTGGTTGAACAGCGTACCGTTGGTGCACAGAAACGTGGCGCCTTGATGGCCCTCCCGTCCGTCGTGGCAGACATGGTACGCCTGAATATATGCAATACATCTACTCGTAACACCTCGTCGCCTTAATCTATACTAAATTATGATATAGAGCACTGATTTTGAGAGACCAGGTGTATGTGATACATCAGAATAGCCGTGGAAGAAATTTTCTTCCTTTCTCCACTACCTTTCTTTTAAACAGGATAAATTACATGTTACTGTAAGAATGCAGTGATAGGACATATTTCATTAAAATACCTGTAAACACTCGTATAGTGAGTGTCAAATACATCCTCAGGTGCTGATAGACCAGCAGAAGCTCTAAATGGGTAATTACAGAATCAGCACTACTTCAAAATTTTGGATCGTCGCCGTGTTTAAAAATATGGAAATCATCAATATAAATTATATATTATAACTTGGTACTTATAGTTGGAGGTAAATCATATCGAAACATTTTTAGACCGCATGGACTGGAAAGGAGGAATCAGAGAGGTCAAATGTTCATCGACTTTTGTGAAAGGAATGGACTTGTCATCACCAGCACATGGTTTAAGAAGCCTAGGAGAAGAATGTACACCTGGAAAGCACCAGGAGATCGAAGTCAACATCAGTTGGACTACATTGTGAAGCATCCATTCAGAAACAGTATGAAGGATGTGCAGACAATGCCTGGAGCAGATATTGACTCTGACAACAACTACTGGTTGCGAAGATCTACACTAGATTGAAGAAAATCATAAAGTTCAAAAAGGGAAAACCAAGATGGTATCTGGAGAATCTATATGCTCAACCACAGAAAGTGCAAGGTACTCTAGAAGAAACACTGGATGCAATCGGATGTGAAAGTGGGAATGTGGAAGTGCAGTGGAACAATATCAAGAAATGTGTGTTACATACTATGAGTGGTTTGGTTGGGAATGTAGACAGGAAAGCAAGAAAACCATGAATTACACAGGAAATTATCAATAAAATTGATGAAAGAAGGAAGTGGAAGAATGTCAACAACGAAGAAGGAAGTCAGAAATACAGAAGACTCTGGAATGAATTAAAAAGATCCACAGACAAGGCCAAGAAGGAATACCTTGAGAGCATATGTGACGAGGGGAATTAGGTTGGAAAGAAAACCGTGGGATTCAAAACATTGGCACTGGAGACTCTAAAGGGGATATTATAGTAGACAAGAGACAAGTACTGAACATTTGGGAGAATTATATTACAGGGATCTGCGATCGAACTAATCAACCAGAAAACTTGAAAGTCGAACCTAAAGAGGAAGTAGATGCAGACGATAAAGGCTCTTATATTTTCCAAAATGAAGTGGAAAACGCTATTAAGGAGATGAGGGATAAGAAGGCTACAAGAGATGATGATGTACCTGGGGATGTACTAAAAACTGTTGGGTGAAGATGGTCTCAGAATAATTGCACAACTGATCAACAGCATATATGAAACTGGAGAGTGGCCCACAGATTTCACTGAAGTTACAATGATTGCCTTAAAGAAGAAGCCCAAAGCTACAAAATGCAGCGACCATCGCACAATCAGCCTCATTGCACATACAGCAAAAATAGTAGCGAATATACTTAGAAGAAGGATTGAAAGGAAAATCGATTATTACTTGGAGAAAATTAGTTTGGATGTAGAAGGTGAAAAGGAACTACGGATGCAATTGAGATGCTGAGAATAATATCATAACGAAATTTGGACATAGAAGAGGAATTGTGTGCGTGCTTCCTAGACTGGCAGAAGGCATTGGACCGCGTAAACTGGACCAAATTAATGCAGATCCTAAAGGGAATTGGGATAGACTGGCGCGAAAGAAGATTGATCAGCAAATTGTATATGGATCAGAGTGTTAAACTAAACCGGACCAAGGGGAGACAAGAAGTGTGAAGACTGGAAGAGGAGTTAGACAAGGGTGATGGTTAACTGACATAATCTTCTTTTTTTGGAATTCGTCCATCGTCTAATTTTTAATAAAGCACGACCATTCGAACGCCGATTCTTCTTCCGTCTTCAGGCACCTGAACTGGTGGATCCCTTAGATAGAGCTATTCTCAGTTACCAGGCACCATCGATCAGTAAAAGTTTTAAGACATGCACCTGAGAACAGATCTTGTCCAAGGGTAGTAACAGGAAAAACTTAAAAATTAACTAGAAGACTCAAAAATAAAACCTGAAACAAACACAAATTAAAGACCATAAACTCGGTCAGCGCAGACCACAGAATGAGTCTGAGCCTATTCACTATACCATATGAGCTATTTCGGCTTCCTGGCGTGCAAGGTAAAGTTAAGTCTTTCACTGGAAGGGTTAGAAGAAACATTTTCACAACTCTGTATCCTTCTAGTTTTATTGCCTAGCAACCAGGCCGAAGCATTCGCCATTTCTTGTCACCTGCTTTAATGTTCAGAGCGTCGGCATTCTGTCCAGATAGCTTTGTTTGTTTCTCACAATTAACAGCAGTTGTGTGTCTGAATATTAATAGAATGACTTTATAATGAGATACATTTTGAGTTTAGAAAGCGAGCTTTTGGATACTCGTCAGATTAATTTCTTGCAAACAGATAAAATGATACCATTAATACACTATGTACATTACACAGCGCTTGTTGGCCAGTAACTACCAAACTTCAGTTGCATTCAATTAATTGAAACTCATGATTGTATGTAAACTAATAGTCGCGCGCATATTAAAGCACAGTGGCTGAGATATATATAACAGTCTTCGCCTTCATCCCAATCTCACACGTCTGTAGTTAATGAAGTTCCTAGTGCAATGATATAATTTACGCATTATTACGTGCATCACTGGGCTTGATTTACCACTCTGGGACGAAAAATTGTAACTTTGCTTCTCGTAATATTCTTCAATTCCACCAAGAATGTCTGGATTCGATCACTATCACTCAGACAGATCTCAACTTTGACAGTTGTCCTACAGTATCTTACTCGATGCAATGTAACATCATCAATCGACGTAATATCGCAAAATAATGGACTAAACGACCATCAAAGTCGCCGGTCTTCTACTTGAGAGAATTCCGGAACAGGGGTCCACACATTTTTCAGAAACATGGAAGCCACTTCGAAATTGTAGGAGTCTTGTAGGTCACATGAAGCAGGTTTAATATTGAGGACGCAAAAATATTAGGCACCACCGCACAATATTATTCGCCTGGGCGAATTGGCGCCCGGGATTTGTGCACCCCTGTTCCAGAACGAGTGCATTTCGTCGTGTTCCGAAATCCGGCCAGAAAGTATAAACTGCAGACAGTGGTCCAGCATGTACATTACGTAACGGCTGTAAGGGTGTGTCTATATTGAGATATAGTTATTTTCCGCCAATTACTGCATTGTAGGTGAATGTGGGACAAGTTGCTGCAGAGACCCTACTCTGGTAATCCATTGCTGCACGTCGAAGAGAATGATATCATGCAGTCCGTATTTGACCTCAGACTTACACTGGCTTCATTATCATCAAACCAGTCCAAGACTGGATAATTATACATTGAATTCGTCAACAGAGCTATATTGTTCAGGTAGTCATTACGGAATAAAATGAAAGCTGTGTGGAATTGAACGGTACTTACAAATTTTGATGTAGGTCTAAGTGGGGCGAGACACATGATAAAGGCCTGAGCTAATTTAGTTTCACGTTCGGTTTGCCTATTCTAGTTTTAAACACGAAGATGTGGAGATTGAATTATGTCGGTACAGAGAACGGATTACTTGCTGTCACATGGCATTCTTAATTTCATTCTTTTCGTTGTGTAACAGTTGTCAATAACAAATATATATGGACAGACCTGAAGTCTACAGTCTCTAACTACTGACATGGACACTTCGTCCATGGGTAATCTTAAATGTCTGTAGTATGAAATGGTATAGCGACTCGCTACGAGCTGGACGGTCTGGGGATCGAAACCCGGTAGGGGCGAGATTTTCAGCACCCCGTACAGACCGGCCCTGGGGCCTACCCAGCCTCCTGTACAATGGGTACCGAGTCATTCCCGGGGGTAAAGCGGCCGGGGCGTGGCGTTGGCCACCCACACCCATCTAACGCCGAGGTTAAGCAAAGAGTAGGGCTATACTTCTACTCCCCCTCTGGGCCTTCATTGCCTGTTCTAGGGTGAACTTTACCTTTACCTTTTAATATGCAAATTAAATCAGTGTTGATGTACATCCTGGAAGTGAAGTATACTTTACTTTCTGTGCCTAACTCACTCTTCTTTTCAGAAGTAACAAGGATAGGCATATGCTTCGTAGATTCAAGTTTTCTGGGATGCGACGTCACGTTGAATGATAAACAGCTACAGAGCTATCTGCCTTCATCTTCTGTGGTTGCTTACACCCTGAAGATGTAGGCAGCGATCTCCTCCGAAGCGTCGGTAACTATTTACCAATTCAAACGGCATCATATGCCAGAATAATTAAAACTTTCTCAACACCGATGTGAGAAACTCACATCTGGCGCATTTAAAAATTGCAGTATCTGAGTACATACCTGACAGCCAGTCTCAATATTTGCATAAATGCCAGGCACAGCAGGTACGTTGCCACAGTGAAAGTTGGTGTCTGGTACAGAGTGGAAAATTGGGTAATCTGCTCCGGCGCGGCCAGGCACCTTGCTCAGGTCCTGCCCCTTCTGCTCCCGGCGCAGCTGCGCGTGTCCACCATATATCACTTGTCGCTTCTGCAGCCAGTATCATACAGTTACATGTCTTAGGTTGGCTCTCTTTGTGCAATATGTGTACGTGTCAGGGGCAATGGCTACTCAGTTACTATTTTGACTTGACCACTGGGAAGTTCAAGAGATTCGCTTGGCCCAGGGGCGGCCTGTCCATAGATGCTCACTGGGCGACCAAGGCGCCAATTTCGAGGGCAAATATGTAATTAAAAAAGTACAAGGGGCGTTCCGAAAGTATTGCCTCCATATTTGTATCTTTACACCTAGACAAGTTATCGAAATGAAACAAAGCATAAAAAAGAACTAAAATTTTGTACTTTATTTCTATACCTCACTTTCCCACGTAGTATCCCTCTCGTTCGATACAGCCGCCAGCGCTGAACAAGTTTTTCGAACCCGTCGGTGTAGAATTCTTCAGGATGTTCTCGAAACCATTTTGCCGTAGCAGCTTGAATTTCTTCATCACATATGAAACGATTGCCTTTGAGATATTTATTGAGCGCTCCGAAGAACCAGAAGTCAGACGGTGCCGAATCCGTTGGAACAACCTCAAATCCGTTGCTCTCTACCGCCGCTGAAGTGGCAGCACTAGTGTGGGGTCTGGGATTATCATGTTGAAGAATCATCGGCTGCTTTTCCCGACGAACGCGATTTGTTCGTTTCAGCCTCTTTAGGGTCTTCACGTAAGTCTCAGAGTTGATTTTCAGCGATTTTCTTGTATAAGTTAGTCGAATGTTTGCCTGTTCAAATTGTGAGTTGAGCTGACAAGCTTTTCAGGTAGCGGCTGGTTGTTCAGGTGCAAATTTCTGTCAATATCTCTCGATTTTATTACCCAAAAACGCACGGTACTTATGTTCACAGTATCTTCATCCCAGAAAGCCAATAAATGCCGGTGAATTCCGGTAGGAAATTCACTTTCATGCGTCAAAAGCTCAATAACAGCTCGCTGTTTGATGAGCTTCGACACGGTTGAGAACGAGTCGTCCATTTTGAACCGAATACAACGCAAATCACTAGGTATACCAAGGTGCAAATTGAAGCCCAAGGAACAATGAACAATTTGGCACAAGTGCCACTTCTAGGTCACACCACTTGCACGAGATACTTGCGCGGAGGCATTACTTTCGGAACGGTCTTTGTATTATTATTTTAATTCAACGATGATCATGAAGTTTACATAAAACTTTAATTAACAATTTAATGCATTTTAACTCCAAACTGCCCTTGGCGGGAGGGAGGGGGATGTGGTCAGGCGAGTGCTGATTTCACCTAGGGCGCCAGTTTCTAGCACCTAGGCTAGAGCCGCCCTAAGAGGGATTATATACATATATATGTATGTTTCAAACACAACATTAGCTTCTCTAAAACAGCACGTAACGAGGAAGAAGACGTAAGCAGCTACTGGATAACCCTAAGGAAAAGAGAGGATATTTGATATTGAAAGTGGAAGCACTAGATCGCACTCGGTGGGGAACTCGCTTTCGAAGAGGCTGTGGACCTGTCGTAAGACAGACAACAAAAAAATGAAATACAGATATGTTTTAGTGTATTTATACGAAAGTAAAGCTTCAGTACCCATGTGTAATAATTAGAATAATCTCCCACAAGATGGCTATGTAGGCCGCAATATGTGGGAGCTATAAAACAAAGTGTTGTTTTAATCGACAACCTCTCTAATTTGGGGTTACGTTATCAATTATATGTGTGTGATACACGGTTAAAATGCAGTATGAACTTTATTCAGAACACCTTGCAATTCGATGTATATTTAGCGAGTGACTTCCGAGAATTTTGCAGGACCAAATGAAGATGTTTGTGTGATCATTCTTCATATCCAATTCACTGGATTTTAAGGATATATTAGAGTAACCCCGCCCCCAAGTATCAATTTTCATGAAAAATCTTTTGCAGTTCGCATGTTTTTTTTCTTGCGATCGTCAGATATACCTGCTGGAACTCTTGGGTTTATTTATGCAATTTTCACGGCGAACGTGGATATGTTTATCCTACGCCACGATTGAGATCGGTCTTCCAGAATGACAGCGGTCCGTCTGACCAAAGGGATCGGCAAAGGTATAGAACTGACCCCGTGCCGAGGCTACATGTATTTGTGTGTGTAGATAGAAGGGAATACCAAAGGCTGAGGTTGTTCTACAAAGTGCTGAGGAATATATTTGCACATAAGAGGAAAGAAATAACATGAGTCTGGAGAATATACGTCGACATAACGAAGAGCTTTATTATTTGCACTTCTTGCTGAATATCAGCAGGGTGAATAAATCAATGGAGATATGATGGGGAAGACGAGAAATGTATACAGGATTCTGGGCGGGAAAGCTGTGTGAGACCGTTTGGAAGACAAAGACATAAATGCGAGGATAATATTTGGCAGCACCTTTAAAAAATAAGACGGAATGCTGTGGACTTGGTTCATCTGGCTACGTATAGGAACAAGCTGCGGGCTCTTTGAACAGGTTAATGAACATTCAGATTCAATAAAATGCAGGCAATGTTTGACTAACTGGAGCTATTATTTTCTCAAGAAGGACTCTGCTTCGTGGAGTTAAGTACAGGAATATAGATGTGCCCAAAACTCGTTCGAAGTCCTACCAAACGTCTGATTTCAGTGTTTCTTAATTAATTCGCAGTCTCAGTAAGCCAGAGGGCCTAACGCATAACCGCTAAAGTAGAGACAACGCACCTGCATTATACAAACCACAAAAGGTTCTCTTTAACAAGGGATATAAAAGATAATGTGATGTAAGGGGGTGAAGGTTTTTTTGCAACATCCGGTGCCGGTTTCTAATAACTTTGTCGAAAGCTTTGTCACAATTAAGGAAGGTAATTACAGCCGATAAATTTACTTCCCTGTGTTTCTCAAATATTTGGTTAATAATGAGAACACAGGCCGCTCTTGATCACAATTGCCTAAACTATTTCTGGGCTTCTTCTTATACAAATTCAGATAGAGTGTTTGTTCTTTGTGGAATTCTAAAGTTGCAACAGAAGAATCACTTCAAAAGAGACTTATTAAGCTTTATGTAATGTAATAAATTTTGCTTTTAAAACAGATACAAGAAAACGACATGCTCTAAGATGAGTCACATTTTGAGAAGTGTCAAATATGTAACCGTTGCTATAGAATGAAAGTATTTTTTATTGTGAAGAAGGGCCCCGCAGCAAAAGCTACGGACGCACCTCAGCCTTAAGGCTTATTGTGCAATCCTGTGATGAAGAGAAAGGTGAACAGTTTTTTTAATTTTTCCAAGTAATGGAGCACCAGTAAAATGAAATTGACAGGGGAAAACCGAAGTACTCGGGGAAAAACCTGTCCCAGTGCCACTTTGTCCACCAAAAATCCCACATAGACTGACCCGGGATTTGTTTTCCTGTCCCGTTTGTTCCTTTGATCCATTTTGTACTTTTAAATCCTTCTGTCCTTCTTCATGTCACTTATGTTCCATACTAGTCCTTAACCCACAATCCCCGCAAGAGAACGGCCGCAGACCAACTCCTTAGACCGCGCGGCCACTGGGATCGGCCGGGATCGAACCCGGCCCTCCGCGGTGGGAGGCTGGCGACTACTAACCGCCTGAGCCATGGCACGGCCCGCGTGAAAGTGTTAGTCTCCGATATTTGCGCAAGAGACGAAGAAAAACATGTTTTGAGCAGAATAAAGGAGGATTTTAAGAACTCGTCTATAATTTCAGTCAGCCAGGAAGGAGGTGTGTTATTATGTTTCGCAAACATTGTATTGGAGATGGAAAATTATTATAGTCTGTACCTAAAAGCACAAGAATATCTACATAGTTACCTAACAGCCCATTTACCAAACTCAGTAAATGTTAACAGTTCGGAGAAATCCAGAAATTATGGTACTGTCCTTCACTGAAAATAAACCGTATGTAGTTTAACTCAATTAACAAATTCAGCACTTATTTTTATATGAGCAATGAAACACATATTCTTCCTCAGACGTTCACATTAAGTAGGATGTGAGTTACAAGTTATCTGCTGATTTAATGGCAACCTTGCTCTAATGCAGCGCACCGTATTGTTAAGAACGAGGCTCTGGCATGGTGGTGTAAAACGCATATTTGGAGCAGAGGAAGTGACGTAACGTAAAAAGGGAAAAATGAATCACGGGGAGGTATAATTAAATTTGGGGCACTGGAAATGCCACTAACTTACTTTAGAAGATTAAATAATGGCCGTATAAAAATTATGGAGGAAATTCTGCTATAAAAATGTAGGACAGTCGGTCTCTGTAAGTTTCTGTTTCATTTGTTTTATGTGCTAACACCTAAAATTCTAAACTAATTTCCTAATGAAGGATGATATATATTCCTTTCTATACTTTAGAAACTGAATTCAAAGACAATTCCGTGACCGAAGAGTAACAATATTTTTCCTCAAAGAATTAATTTAAAATTAAGCACTATTGGTGTATTTGAAATTCTGGTTGATTACCTGAATAGCTGCACTGTTGACAAAGCCGTAGGTAAAAGATGCTAATATGAGAGTCAGGCAGAAAAACTTCAGTTTCTGATCGGTTCCACACATCACGTTAATCTCCAGAACAAGCGGGCTAATGAATGACAGACGGTGTTTGTTGTATCATATGTGAAAACTTAGACCCCCCCCCCCTCCCCCTTACACACAGTGTGTCATGAGAGAGTAAATTCTGCTGAGTTGTCTAGTCACTTTCTCCGCAGTTTTGTTGTGAATACAGCTGTGCAGGAATTTACAGGACATAACTTTTCATGTAAGTTGATGTTCCATATAACGAGGCATGAAACAGGCATTCTGAAACTACAATATAATAATTTAATTATATTCAAGTATTTTGTTCTGCAGGACGACATAGCACCCTTTATCATAATTCACGTAGGGCGGAGGGTACCAGATTTACAGCACTGTATATAGGTATGACCTCATTGCCAGTAACATATTCATTTCTACATAAGAGATCCCGTCCACCACTTTTAATTTCATTAAAGTTCCGTCAAGCCTGGCAGGGAGATTACGTGATCATTAGTGTGTAAATTATTGTTATTGTGTATAATATATTATATATTTTTAGGCACGGAAAATGAAAATCTAATAAATTGTAATGCTTTATGATTCGAAGCTGATGTGAATGATATTTGGAAGAATGTTTACTTTTAGAAGAAAATCCTTATTAATCAAAGAACATTGGATTTAGAATGTATATACTCGTACAAATACATTTAGTTTTCTCCATAATTTCATATCATTTCCTCCTTATATTTTATTATATTTGTAATTTTTTTAAGAAATGCAAAGGGAATTTTGGAGTGGCAGAACAGAGGCTTACCTCAGCTCTGCAACAATCACAGAAATAGGCCACTGAAAAAACACAATTTACACGCCAATCCACTGGTCATCTCTGCCCAGTTATATGATTTGTTTTTCGTTTTCGGCATTTTCTGTTCAGAAAAATTTGAACATTTTAAAGTCATCTGCGGCATGAAACAGAATCTTAATGCTGGCTGCGTAAACATTTTTGTGTTCGGCGGGCTGTGTCTAGCCTGCAGGCTGTATGTTGTGCACCTCTGCTAACGGGCTATAAAAATTCTTAAGCCTTAATTAAAAAAAAAAGACCTTCGCCTTTGTATTTCAAAAGCGAAGGGTCACCTCAGTTTCTTTCCCCCACCGTGTACAGACCGGCGCTACTGCCATCCTGTCCTGTCTAGTGGCGTTGGACATGATAGAGGTAAAGTTTTAAAACTTTCGCGAAGACATGATTCAATATAGTCTTCTCGGGCGCACAGCCGCGTCAATTCGTTTGAATACAACGTTTCGGGGACTAGCTCCGTCCCCATCCTCAGGCAAAACTGATTTCGCAAAGTTGGTTCGATGGAGAATTCTTTGTGCCGTCGGTGTGTTAATATGGTGTTTGATTTTTAAACACGTGGGAATTACCTGTTGGTCTCTGCATCGCAGCATGAAGGCAAGAGAGCTCAGCAGTCTTGATTTCTTCTTCCGTAGATTTTCTAGAAGTCTGATGTTCCTATTTATGTCCTCCCCGTAGAGGTGCTTGATATAAGTTTTAAAACTTTCGCGGCGACATGATTCAATATAGTCTTCTCGGGCGCACAGCCGCGTCAATTCGTTTGAATACAACGTTTCGGGGACTAGCTCCGTCCCCATCCTCAGGCAAAATCAGTTTTGCCTGAGGATGGGGACGGAGCTAGTCCCCGAAACGTTGTATTCAAACGAATTGACGCGGCTGTGCGCCCGAGAAGACTATATTGAATGATAGAGGTAATTTTGTCCCCGTGTAGGCCATGAACGCGTATGGAGGGTGGAAGTACGACTCGGAAGTATTATTAACCTCGGAACTAGATGAACTGTAGTGGCCAGCTTCATGCCTAAGCCGCTTTATACTCTGAGAAACAGGCCCCACTATTCATTGAATATGAGACTGGATGAAATCCAGGACCAACCTGGAGGCTTTGGAGAAGAGAAAATTTTCTTACCTCTGAAGGGATTTTAACCAAGATTACTCGGTCGTAAAACCCGTAGCCTACAGTATATACATGATCATATGTTTAGCGATTTTTATTAAATTGTTCATAAAACGATCAATGGCGAATCGTTTTGCGGAGGTCAGGTCTAGCGGAAGTGTAGTTGGAAGATATCGTGTACCCTTCCGCTAGACCTGACCTCCGGATCAAGATTCGCCACTGTAAAGTTCTGTAATGAAAACTGTCAGGCGACAGGCGCGCACCGAAAGGAGGGACTGTTGGGCTGCAACCTCCCCCCTCCCACCCTCCAAATCGAAATTGGAAACAATACAGATTTTGTGACGAGATGATATCAAACGTTCTACGCTATTTACCCTTCAGTCGAAATCAGCCACTGAAACTGGCAGAGGACTCGTACGTTGGAATTTTGGAAAATAAAATAAACTTAAGAAGTCTCAAACAAACTTAAAGAAAAAAGAAAATTAGACTTTTGATTTGAATTGAGTGAGTGAACCATGGAACATGTAGTTTTATTTACATATATATATATAAATGCAGTTGCAAACATTGTTTTGTTACATTTATATTTATGACATGATTTCTATAACACAACATCTAAAATCAAACATAAATTATATATAGCCTCAAGTTCAGCTGCCAGCGAAAAATTCTGGTTGCGCCCCTGTCAGGCGACTTTTGTTTTGCTCCTTATCGGTCCATCTTAATTACACGAATAATTCAGAGGGATCAGTAAGGAGCAAAATGTTATACGTATGACTATTTTTGCCATACTTAACGTAGCTCACATTTGAAGAAATAAAGGAAAAAATTTCATGTTTCTAAAAGAACTAAGGAAGGTTTTTGGATCTAAGAACAACGAAGCACGTGAGAAATGGTCGATATCAGAACACATAAAAAAGAGCTGCGCGATTTATACAGGTCAGAGAAGTGACATGTGTGATTAATTCTGATTAGTGACAAAAATGCGTGCAGAATTTCGGTAGGGGTGTTCTTCGATAATGGCAACTTGAAATACAAAGATAAAATACTTCTTAAGTTATTTCACGACACTTATTCAACTGCCGTGACTACATAACATCATAAGGAGAAAGCAGTTTAAGGATAAAATACGCTTTGAGAAATTATCCCCGCATTTGTTTATATATGCTGAGTGAAGCCACGAAGGTCTCAGTCAGTATAGCTGTAAACTTGCCGAGATAGAAATTTGGTATTTTAGTTGTTTGATATTTTTTGTTTATCTTTTGTATTCTGCTACCACAATACGAATTTCTTAGTTTTTCAGTTTGGCATGGCCAGGTAGTTACGTGTACGTCGTTTAATTGATATTCAGAACGGCTGCTTGTCTCAACTGCTACTATTCATTAGGCCTGTAAAGTATAAAACACCTACGAAAACCTCGTGATGAACGCCGAAGCAACTACAAGCTGCAATGCTTCCTCAACTGCTGGCTTCTACTGATTGGTTGTGCAGGCAGAGCCACGACTGCAAATGAGGTGCGAAACGAAACAGTGAACATTAAAATCTTGGCTTACTGTCTGCTATGCGAATGGCATTTTCTCTACCATTTTCCGTGAAATTATCACAAGTTAAAAAGGGGGATAAATGAACACAAAGCACGATAACACGTGGCGCCGATGAATTCGCTGTGGAGAAAGTGACAACTAAGTGTGCTGGGTAGAAGGATGCTTGTAAACACTCGCCATCTGCTGGAAGGCTTTTATTTTCACATTCGTCTGTCCGCGACTCTGTCGGTAAAATTTAATAAGCCCAACCAAGTACTTATAAGGTCTCGATTTACTTCCAGGCGAAATGTTGACAAGCAACCGGTAAAAGTTCTGATACCACAAAAGTCGAGACAAATCTGTTTGGAAACCGAGAATCCCGAGTTTCTCACGATTTCGTCAGTGGCTTCAAGCGAATACAAGGACAGAAGCCCACACTGAAACATACGCCATGAAAATGAAGGAATGTTGATTTAGTATAATGCATGACTGCTTCTTTCCACATCCTTCTAATATACCTCTTCCTTTCATGATATGCCACATAATGTATGCAATTCCAAAAAATCATTACATGAAGAAATATAAAAGAACAGAATCTTGCTGGATGCTCTGTACTAAACATATATGTTTTACACTTTTTACAGGTTGGTTTTAATCAAAATCTTTTTGTGGCACACAGACGTCTATCAAATTTCAGGAAGAAGATGAAGATGAAAATGATAATAATTACTTTAGCTCCAGGGGTAGCGCACATTCCACCCCTGCTAACTCCAACCACTCACTTCAACGGAAATGCAGGTCTCAATATGACGGAATTCCAGAACTTTATAACGCTCCCATGTATTTTACCTTTATGCATTCAGATGTTTTGCTGAGCACATTATTTCCTATTTCAAACTATGAGGTCATATTTCACAGCCATACAAAGCAATACACAAATTAATATTACATAACTTTGTAATTTCTTTAAACTTCAGATTACAAATCCAGACAGTGTGTATTGTTTTTGTGTATTTCAATCTGAAGAGAACGCTGTTGTTCACTGTTCTTCAGCAAAATCAGGAACTTAAAGAAAATCATAGGACAGACAACACAAAAATTCCATGCCAGGGATCACGTGGTATGTGTACAAAACATGCTTATTGTCATACTGCAAGGGAAGATACAGCATCATGATTAATGGAGCACAGTGCTGCATTGAAGATGGGATAAATGCAGAAAAATTGTGTACATTTGCTGCGACACTCCCTGTTCAAGCCATGCGCTGCCACTACTGTCTTGTGTTGTTGTCTGATGTGCTCCATATCCAATCCCACTTACGTGGATGTTGGATCAGTGAATGTATATGTGTATGTATGTATGTATGTATGTATGTATGTATGTATGTATGTTTGTGTGTGTGTGTGTGTGTGTGTTACTGATGCTTTTCTATTCACATCTTAATGGAAGTTTGGTCTGTGCAATGTAGACCTGGCCATACTCCCAGATCATCATTCAGAAAGCATAGAAACTAGAGTACATTGTAAGCATGAGGACAAGACATTGAAGTTGTGCCTTTCCAGAATTCTGCTGTTGAGGCTGAAGGTCGTGCAAACATACAGCAGAGTGACTATCATGGTTGGCTTCACTCATGGCTGGACAGACTTCTCTGGTGGATGGAGTGCCTAACAGATACAGAGACAGATTTTTCAGATGCCACATCCACCATATCAGGCTCTCTTATCGTGAGGAAAGCTTACCACAGTAACTGTTTAGCCATATGTTCACGTGGCCTGCCACATCAGCAGAATGCCAGATAGACAGAACCTCTTGCCTATGATGGTCTCCAGTTTCCTCCACCCTGTGAAAATGATCTCGGACTCAAGACTTCAGGCACTTATTGCATTCCATATGTGTATGGCAATGTTTACAATGGTAATGGTGAGCTGTTATCCATGAAATTGGTGATTTTACGTTAAATGTATTATTACATACTTTAACGAGACATGTGATAGTATTTCAGGCACATCCATTTTCTTGCTGGATTTCAGTCATTTTATATATTTAATTTTTACTCATCTATTAAAGCAGTGATATTACCCCTGCATAATACTGTGTTTATTTATTTAATAAGAGATATGATCAGAATTTTGAACGCTGGTGCACAAAATTAATTGCTGAGAACATTTACTACACAGTAACTGGTCATTGTAGCTACCCTCTTGCAAACTTTGGGTTTACCTGAGATTTGAGGTTTCCACAGCGATGCTGATGTAGATTCCGGTCTTCTGGAATATGGTGCCATGTGGGTCACTTAGAAGCAACCAGTATCTCGGAGGAGCTTACTGCCTCCATCTGTGGGGTAGTCCAAGTTGAGTACTGGTGAACAGTTAAAGCTTCACAACTACACTGAAGATGGAGGAAGTAAGTTCCCTTGAAACAATGGTCGATTCTAACTGGTCATGGTATCATATCCCAGAACTCTGTAATCTACATGCAGGATTATGGGCGCACCCCAAAGGGGGGGGGGGGGCTGCCGGCCTGCATCCCACACCAAACCCCCGAAAACCGAAATTTAAAAAACACAGACTTTGTAGATATTATGGTATCAAAAGTTTTACGTAATTTACCCTTCAGCCGAAATCAGCCACTGAAATCAGCTGATGACTAGTACATTAGAATTTTGAAAAATGAGTTAATAAAATTAAAAAAAAACCAGTACATAGGACACTGTGATTGAGTCATGGAACATATAGTTGTATTCGTATGTATATAAATGCATTTGCGAACAGTGTTATATTATACTTACGACGTGATTTTTATAACGTAATTTTTAAAATCGAACAGAAATTATATATAGCCGCAGGGTCAGCCCCCTCCCAGTGAACTATTCTGGGTGCGCACCTAGGCAGGATTAAACTTTCCTATTATAACCAACTAAATGCACAATGTCAGTGTGTAATTTTACAATTAAAACATCACATCTCCAACATGTTTCGATCTTTCATAGATCATCATCAGGGAGACCATACATCATAAGTATGAAGAACTTTCTAGACTTATACTAGACACTGCAGTAAGTGTTGAACAGCATACGGAAGTATAAAATGTGGAATGTAGATGATCCCATATAAAGAAGATGTAATCACACAGTGACATGGAACTCTGATTATTCAATTGATTAACTCACACCAACAAATGCACCAAATCAAGTTTTGTCATTGATTTCTTTATTTGTTGGTGTGAGTTAATCAATTGTACAAAAATGCACGGTAAATATAATGTGAAATTCTGATTATTCAGTATCTTGGAAATGGCTTGTGTATGGAACGTGCCCACTATCGCCCCATACAGAAAATGTTTCCTTTTATATTTACGTAATTGAATTGCCTTTTTTAATACTTTGTATAACAAAGTTCCAGGTTGATTCACCAAGAAATATTACTAAACGAAACTAGCTTGCCGGGGAAACGTGATCACTTAATTTACAGAAAGTGTAATACTTTATCACTTTGCAATTTTTTTAAATTTACTTTTGTTTTATTGTAGTTTGTAGTGTAGTTTAAATAAATATACTTGTATAAAAGTATAATTGACCCATTTGGTTGAAATTAGGTTTATTTTTGGTCCCTTGCAGGGAGCCTATAATTTGGTTATAACTGGAAGTGGAAAAATCCTTTAATTAATCTTTTAATATACTCTTACGGTAATTCAAGCATTTTCCTGTAACCTATGCCCGCTTAATTTTTTGTCCAAAAAGTGTTATTCCTCACCTTTCTACATAAAACATTTCGACTAAAGATGCGAATGTTCATGCACCTTCGGGACTTCAGAAGCAGAAGAACCTTCACAAAGTATCAAGAGTTCGCAGCTGCCGGCTACCGCCACCACAGCCACTCAGATGATGTCCAGTTCTTGCTTTCATACAAGAAGGATTTAGTCAGCAACTTACCAAATAGCTCTATGTTGCTCAAGATAAGTAACTTTCGAAAAATAAGGAGCTTTTGTTAATTCACGTTACATTTGTTTATCTGTACTAACACGTCATCCAAGTCTTACTCCCCCAACTCCTTAAAACTTGTTCCGTATTAAATTGAAATATCTTGCACAAAAAAGATGTTTTATTGCAATACATTTGGCAACTTACGGTGCCAGACTATTAAAATGCATCAGCAAAGTACTGAATTAAACCACTTTTTACTCAGTTATGAACATATGGAAATAATGCGAGTCCTTTACGTATGTTTTAATGCTTATTCAGCGTCGCTTTCACGAGTTTGCGCTTACGAACAAACATTTTGTGAAAATATGGTGCTTGTTTAAGGAGGGATTAATGTACACGAATTACAAATATAAAGTTTTAGTTATTCATCAAGCAAGATGTAGACTGTTATTCTGTTTATCATAACATTCACGAAAATAAAATATTCCACATTTCCCACATGTCTCACATTATTTGTGCATGGCCACAGTTTGTGGGTTGCTTATGCAGTTCGAATGGTTGAATGACATGTATTAGAAAGCCTTTACCTGAAAGAACTAGAGGAAATGTGACTAAAAAGTATGTAGGGATTATACAGTTAGGTACATAGATACTTGCTTGATTTGAAGTTCGACATTGTAAGTTCGTAGTTGTTACGCCTGCGGTGAATGGAATAGACAGCGTGTATAATTACGGTATTCTGGGTCGTGACGTCGTACAGATTGGCAGATAAGTACCAACATTTCGGAGAAACCTGTTGCCCCATCCTTCGAAGTACGTTACTTCTACTACATCCGCTTTCACCCTTCCATAAAGAGGATTGCCGTCCCTGTGTCTCTGAACTTCACTTCGTAAACTTGTGATAAGAAAGTGTTTCCTGTCACGGTTATGAAGTCTAAATATGCAAATCACAAACTAAAATAATAAGAAGGTAAAGGCAAAGCTGTCCCTGTCCACGCCATGAAGGCATATAGGAGGAGTAGAGGTATAGCTCCACCCTTCCTTTACCTCGGCACCACATGGAAGTCAGTGGTTAACTTCACGCCCCAACCACTTTACCCCCGTAAACAAAGACAGGTATCCAGTCAATAGGAGGCTGGATGGGCCCCAGAGACGTTTCGGAGAGAAGAAAAATCTCTAGCCCTTACTGGAATTCGAATATCTGACCGTCCAGTCCGTAACCTAGCCACTATACTGACTACGGTACCCAGCTTCCTACAACTATGAGTTGCGTTTGAAATTACGCATAAGTTGCGTTTTAGTAGAGCTATTAGATCTGATCCCATCCTGAAATTATATATTTGAGTGCATTATTAAGAGAAATGAGCTTTTTATTTTTTTATGTAATTTAAGAGTATTTGTCATGTGATAATTAAGTTTTAAACTCATCCACTTGACTATATACACCCGAAGTTACACAAATTTTATTGCAGTTATGTGGTTATAGAGGGTAATTCTGCGAGTTTATTCACTGAAAAATATATTCAGTGGATTGGGTCTTGCCAGTGTCATAAACAGGATGCGGGGGTTTGGCGGTGCTGCGGCCTTTAATACACTTTGTTGCCGGGAGATGTTCCGCTCCCAGCGAGTTCTGTTCTGAGTGCGTCTGCTGCAGAAAGTGAACTTCCCACGTTCTAGCATCATAACAACAATAGATACCACAACACTGGAGGAGAGCAGAACCAGCAGAGGTGCGACCGCCCTCAGGTCCACCCCAACAGTGGTACTCTGTACCACGTCCTGTCCCAAGTACGGCCAATTGTTGAGGCGCAACCTGTGCATCACGCCACCATCTCGCAGCATCCTCAATCTGAAATAACATGGCAAGTAACACTGGGCATGACTAAGGAAATAAGAATAAGGGAAATTACGTAATAACGACCTCGATACTGCATTAACACTAACGTGAAGAGAGAAAACGTCGGGCGGGGCATGTGCTACGAAAGCGGGCTTGCAAGATAGAGGTCAGATATCCCGAAAGGGGAAGTCGGCTCAAAATTCGAAGATGCAAACTGGAGGATAATATTAATCTTCATGTTTTAGAACTCTGTGGACTAGAGTCAGATGTTTCTGAATACGGTCCATTTTCGGGATATCCTGAAAGCAGTGACAGGTCTTCAAGTTCCTTAATACCGGAGCATTTCTGTACCAACTGGACATGTGTTTATTCAGGATAATTGTATACCCTGCACCAAAAAGTCAGTTGTTTGGATACTTAGTTCTTTAGGTCTTCGTTAATTGTTAGTCACTTCAACTGATATATAGTCACTTAGTTTGCTCGCTAGTTCGGTTTGTGCTTAGTGGCCTAGTTGGTTATTTGGTTAATTGAACATTTGGTCGGTTGTTTCTTGAGTTACTTAATTAGTTCATTAATCAGTCTGTTGAATAGATTTACGAAGATTATACTCACATGGAGTTTATGAAAAATCCAATCAGCCAACGTACCTGGGAATTTTTAACCATTTGAATTCCCCTGATCAACAAGGAGGAATAACGAAGGCCGGTAGAACCTGATGGGGCTTTTACTTTTATCTTCTCTAATTTCTTATGTACGCCCCATTTTTCTTCTACAGAGGGCGCTAGAATATGCGGGTAATTTGTGATGATATTTTCCATTTTTTTCGTAGTTATTTTTGATGGATTTTCTTTGATGACATTGTACTTCATGTCTTATGTTCAGGATGCTCCAAGTTTTTATTGTGTGTATTTTATTACCTCTCGCTGACGTAACTCGATCCTAGATTCATATACGAATGGCACAAAGGCATTTATCTGACACAGGCTTTCCAGTGATTGGGAAGAGCTCTTTGCCTTGGACCCGATGAGTAGGTACTTATCCTCCTCCAGTAAACATTTTTACCTCACGACAGATTCTCTGAACGTTTTTTTCTTGGAATAAATTTATGAGGTCACAGTGTATTAGTGTGTTACTTAGTTGAACAGTTACTTAAGAGACATCGACTGCAAATCTCCTCGCTGAAGATAGTTCGATGATCGTCAATTTTGTACCTGTTGCTAAGATGTGGATAAATCTGTTGGCGTGGGTTAAAGTACTCAGTGATTTTCTGGAAAGTATTCACGAATTTGACATCTAAGGACAAAACCAGAGCTGACGTGCCAGAAGTGTTACGCTCTGCAGCATTTCCCAACTCGTTATATACATTTGGCTGGTTGGTTGTTGGCTGGGTTGTTGCTTAATTAGTTAATTGACTATCAAGTTGTTAGATGAGTCTACATAAACTGAATACATTCGATAGACTGGTCAGGTCAGAGAGCTTGGACGGTCAGTGTGCATGTGCCACATTTGTGTGTAAGTTGCATACCACCAAAGGCATAATAAGGTATGAGAGGAAATTTATTAATTTATGCGAATTTTAGACACTCAGGTGTAAGATAGGCCTCATACTCTGGCAGCTTCCCCCCCCCCCCCCAATGGCTCGACAGCCACTTGGGGGCCTAGGCCGCCTCATTGTTCGAGGCTTCACGATCACACTTTTTAGACACACCACACTCGGTAGGACTCCTCGGGACGAGGGACCAGCTCGTCGCAGAGACCTCTACCTGACAACACACAACACTCACAAGAGACAGACATCCATGCCCCCGGTGGGATTCGAATCCACAATCCTAGTAAGCGAGCGGCCGCAGACCCACCCCTTAGACCGCACGGCCACTGGGATCGGTCTCTGGCAGTTTTAATTACCCTAATCATAGGACAGAAGATGTGTCGATATGGAAAGTGTGACGAAGATTCCTTCCAGATACGTGGCACAGGAGACCGAGTCGTGGCAGCCATGTATGTGGAATGAAGGAAATGTTAGTTATCAAAATTTGGTTCTTCCATTCCCGGGTTTACTAACTACGAGTTTTGTCAGCTTTTACTTTTATGTGTGTCGTTTTACAAAATATTGTATGCTGACGGATTTCAAGCCATAACTAAATCAATCATGACAAGTAATTTTGACCCTTTCCATACTAGTTTTGTACATAACGAACCACACTTTTTAAGGGTGTTTCAATGGTAAGGTGTAACCTTACTGTTCCAAAGACACAAATGATATCCGAGAGTTGGAAGATTTTCTAACATGCATGTTTCAGTCAGTTTATATAACACCAAATGACTTGAAGCTGGAAGAATCTGTTGTTCTAAAGGAGGTATCTGCTTTATATCATCCAAAGTTTAAGTAGTACATACGAATCTCCGGACTGTGGTTGGAGACTCACCTGTAGCTCCAGAAATCTGTGTAAGGGCTTCTTGGTGAAAACGCCATTGCCAGGCTGATAGGGTATGTCTTGTAAGGCAGTGGGACGATGGAACAGTTCACGTGTTTCAAAAGTGGCATAACGCTTTCTGGTATGGCTATGAAGGCATACTTAATACCGCATACACGTTGCAAGCCGCCCAAAGCTGTGAGTGGGAAGTTCTCGCGGTCTGGTTCCATCAGCTTCACATACAGCTTTTTGAAAATGTTGTCGTCTGTCTCATCCTGGATGAAACATAAGTTTACGTGAATTGACAGCAGAATATGTGATAAGAAGAAAAGCATTTTATTCTTTCCACTTTTTAACTTTATTTCGTTTTCACACATTCCTTCTTTCTTTTATAACAAAGCAGTATGTAATAGACTCTCTGGGATTCAAACAAAAAGGTGGTTGGCAGTCATATACGCGTACGAATGATTACCACGTGACGAGAGTCAAACCAGTCAGTCAGTCTTCTTGGCTTCTGCTGCACGCTGTCTACAAAAGAGTTCGAAACTTAATGTAATTTCTTGTGTGGAAATGCAGTGTTCATGCAGTTGTTTTTTAATGTTAGTGACTTTTAATCTCTTTGTTTAGATATGGATCACCAAGGAATCAAGAGTTATATTTTGTACAGACAACATAAAGCAGTAGCGTCAAAGTATGTTCATTAGGGGGTCATATGATCAGAAATTCATATGTCTGAATTCTAATAATATTTATTGATAGCAGCGGCGAATAATGGTCCCTCAGCTATTCACAATTAAGGGCACTTTAGTGGTAATGTACAAGCAGTAGACACGTGGTTAGAGACTAATGGCCTGCTAGATAATGATAAGTACAAAACTTTACTAAAAATCTCAGATTGACCGCATGTTTGAAGCCCCGGACATAGAAGGACCATGTTTAAGAGATCTGGTTACTTCACGCGAGAGGCGGATCGTGAAGAGGTTAGCTCGGAGTTGCGAGGTAGCAATAACAGTGATGATGCGTGAGGTGGCTGGCAAGTCCAAGTCAGAAGATAATATTTCTGTTTGCCTCAACGACACAAAGTATTTGGTCTTATTCGAATCAGCAACCCATGAAAGTCATATCCAGAGGCATGAATTCCCACAAAACAAAACAGTCAAACTAATGACCTACTTCACAAGCACTTCTCACAGCCCAAGTAACGGCTATCCCTGCTGTTGCATAATCAGGATTCTTCCAGCGCGAACTGCTTTCTGCCCTGAATAAGGACCCAGCAACCATATCCCAAACTCGTAAGTGCCACATTCCCGAAAAACTTATTTTTACAAAATACCAACTTACCGAAATCGTATAGTACATTTCTGACTTGTCCATGACACCTAGTTTGTAAGTTCTATCCCTGAGAATTCCTTCTAAGTCTTGGAAGGGCAGGTTGGATCGGTAGACTGTCAGTGAGGATATGAGTGCCGCGGAGTATGCAGCCAGCAGCACAAGTGCCGTGAAGTAGGCAGTGATGTACACAAGCCGACAGGAGGTGGAGCGTGGGGTAATATCGTGCCCTGCAACACGGGAAGTGCTAATTATCTTTCGTGCGAAAATGGGCATTGGGTCAGATTTTCGAAACTTATCCCTCAGTCCTGGGCTGAACGAAATGTACATTTTGTTGCATATAATTTCTTACGTTTGCTTCTTCTCCATACAAAGATGATGAGCGACACTGGTGGAAATAAAATATGATAATTAATATTCTTCTCGATTTACACTGACAGTTTATTCCAAAGTTTCCTTTACAAAAGTACCAAATTTGGATAATAAATTAAAACACGAAGGGTTGATAGATATATAGAGGCCAATTATAAACAGGTACGTGAGCAGATAGAGTCTTGATTAGGTAGATTTTTCAGTATGTATGTAGAGAGGTACAACGTTACACAAATATATAGAAAGCTACATAACTAGGCAGATGCGTTGGTGGTTACTTAGCTATTTTGCTGTACTATTCTATAGATATATAAGTAGGGAAATAAATGCAACGTAAGTACTTGAGTAGGTGCATGAACTAAGACAGAAAGCCCGAAGGAAAGAGGAAACGAGAGAGGAAGTGAGAAAAATAGCAAGATGAATTAGGCAACTACATAACCTTGTTGGCAGAAGGCGCCGAAAATATACAGAATCGAATCGTAAAACGTGTACAGCTCGGGACCCGCTGCCTCCTCATTGCCGACCAGGCGGCCGATTCTGTAGAACGCACTGAGGTACAAAGCGATGAAGAGGATCGTAGCGACGAGAACCACCCAGAGGCGTGGGCTGAAGGGCATCAGGAAAGCGTCCCAGTCGGCCTTCCTGCCGGCCGGCTTCCTGATGAACACTCTGTAACTGTATTAATAACACATTGCAGTGCAGTGTGTGGCCTGCATCTCTTTCGTTAATCTGGATACGTCGGGTTGTGAGTGGCGTTACGTTCCTGAACAAAGTAGCTTAGACTATAGCCTATAGAGTTAGTGAAAGATGGACCTTAAAGGTTTTGGAATAAAACCGGATCCAAATTGCTGAAAGACAGACTTACGTGGTGTAAAGGAGAGGCATGGAGAACCTGACGGCCACTGTGGGATACGAGCTAGTGGAGAAAGCACCCAAAGCCACGTCAAATTCCGCACATTGTAGCCTTCCTATCATTCCGCTGCAGTCACGCTTATCCACGGGCTTTCCTTTGGTGAGGTCGGCTATTACTGTGTAGTTTGTTCTGCGTATCAAAGAAGCGAAGAAAATTAATTTATATACTGCACAAAGTTCCTTAAAATTTCAAGGTCAAATTGTTAAAAAGACCCGTTAACAATCCGAGTACTCAGCCCGTATAACACAACAGAAATACGTTCCTTGCAGTTACACCTCTACCAAATATAGAAATCGACGTGTGAATGATTTGACTTGAGATAAATATAAACACTGACGGACACTTTACAGACTTCACAGGTTAACTACCAGGTCGACGTAAGCATCATGCGGTCTGCTTTACGATATAGCGTTCGTAATATTACAGTATATATTACTACGAGTAAAAATTGTCTTCAAATCGCAACAAAGGACGAAAATGTACTGCACAGCTTCTTACCTTACCATATTACAACATAAAATATTACAGAATAACACACCTAAGAAATAAATAATTCCCATTAAATACCCCTCCACTGATCTACTATTAAATACTAAATCCTACTTTCACTGAACATGAACTCTGTCAAATATGCAAATCTGTTTTCAGCAATAATTGTCATTTGCTGGTCCTGCTGGCTAGTTAATCCAGACTGAGGCAATCATTTGCTATATGGAATAGAAAAACTATATAATTTCAACCCCCACAACCTCATGTATAAAATATTGTAATAATAATAATAATAATAATAATAATAATAATAAAGACGTAAACTTAGGCGTTCATAGTTAACTAAGATCACTATAATAAAACTGCATATAAATTCAATTCAATTCAGTTCAAGTCTTTGTTACTGATACGCTGACCCAACAGCCATACGGCCAGTTACAGAGACAATAAAGCAATATAAGAAAATGTATATCAAATAATTAACCACAAACATAAACACATGGAAAAGGGACAATAAGAACAGATCACATCAAGTAACATGTAACATGTACAACTCTCCAATTAAAATGATTAAGACAGATAATATGTTCCTGAATATACTGATAGTTCAGTTCTGTTAAATTAACTGTTTTCTTATTAGAATTATAAGCAAGAAGAACAGTTTAACTTAGAATAAAACAGCTTGTAATAATAATAATACACAAATTTTCGTACTTATGAGCAGAGTAATTAAATTACCAGATAATTAAGCAAAACAGACTTTTCTTTGAATGTGCCAACATCTCTAAAATGACTTCATCCTCCGATGCTCATCTAGCGGAAGGAGAAGTGCGACGTTAAAATAACATTGAACAAAGCAAAATTTCTGAGATTTTGAGTCCGCACGCGAAGGAAAACAGTTTCTAAAAGGGAGGGCAGAATTCTAACCCATTATAGACAAGACTAATTAGAAAAAACGCGTGTAGGCGACTCCTTCTAGCACATAAGGCACGAAATTGCAGGTGATTTGAAACATGAACGTAATTACTCGTATCCTGTAAATGTTTAAAAAATGATGATGACAAGAAATATGGAATTCCGCTGGATGCGCTCGCGCTTACTGGTGTCACTAGATTAATATACACTGTGTATTGCGGAATTTTCGATACACACGTGGCGTCGTCGTGTTTGAAGGCTGTAATTGCGACTTACTGTGATGCTTTCATTTAGGAAGAAGAAAACGACATAAATTTAGGAAAGGGATGGGGGGGGGGGGGGGCGGTAAAGGTGAAAATACGAAAGAAATGATTTCACCTTGGATCCTAGTCTACTGGTTAAACTATGTATAACGTTGTTACACCAAGTTATTTTACATGGATTTGTTATTTAATCTCAGAGTGTGTGTGCAAATAATAGATATTCTGTTTCAGAACAAACTTCTTGTACCGTATGGCTAAGACTAGTTTTAATCATAGTATATAGCCAAGGAATTCCTAAATTCTTTCAGCGTTAATAATTAAGATTTAGTAATTATGGTATATTACGCTGTGTCGATTGGTAAATAGATAGACACCAAACTGTCTAAGCAACGTGACTCTGTCCTTCGACTTTTTGACCATGAATATCAAGGCACTGCGCTCCTTCGAAAAGTCGGTAACGTAGCTACTTACCAGTCGACAGGGTGCGTATACCAGTAGAATTGGATCTTTGTGCATACTTTCCCATTTTTATTACCTCAGTCGGTCTCTTTCCCTCGGGTTTTACACTTAAATATCTCGCACGCGTGATACAAGCCCTCGTCCCTTTAACTTCATTCATGCTATCGTTTCAATATTATCTGCAGAACAATACATACACAGACACATCTTTTTAACTTGAGTGATGTCTCTCACCTGAAGTTCATTTTTTCCTCCAGAATTTTCCACACTCGACCGAAGAATCCGGCAACCTCTGTAGGATCCTTACGCAGGGCAACAATGGGAGGATCCTGTTCAGAAGGACTGATGTCATATGTAAAGCTAAGGATAAAAGTCACCCCATGATATGCCTATGCAGGCACAGAGAGAATGCGGAATTACAGCACCAACCCTTTCGAAACCTCGGCGATAGAAGAGGGTGAGTAGTGAGCACCATGCCTCGGCCGCTTTACCTCCGAGAAAGACTTGGTACCCTATTTTTCAGGAGGCTGGGTGGGCCTCGGGGCTAGTCTGGACGGGCATGGAACGTCTCGCTTCCACAGGGATTCGATGTCCGGACCGTCCAGCTCATATGGAGTCGCTATATCATCTACGCTATTCTGGCCGCCGATTTCATATTTAGGCCTACTAATCTACTACAGCAAACTTTCTTTGCATAAAACCAAGGGCAGGAAATGTAGGGGTGTTCATGCGGAATTGATGGTGGCCCAATTAAGAACACTTTTCCACAGTTATTTAGCTTGAGTTATGCGGCTGAGAACCTCAGCAAGGAAAGCCGGTTTGTGCGCCGAAATTTGAAGCCATGACCCCCCCCCCGAATGCTAGATGATCTGCGGTTACTCAGATGGAGTACATCTAAGTCGCTTTAATATCACAGCTAGCCACTCGGCCAGGATAGTTCAATCAATAAAGTGACTAGGCTAACGGTTAGGAAATTGTAGTTTAAAATGTGGCAAGACTAGGAAATGTTCTTCCCTTCAGATCATTCTGATCAACTGTGGGACTCACTAGCCACGGATCAATGAGTACTATGGCCTTTCTCGTGAAGCAAAGCGCCGAGGAGTGCAAATGAAAACTCACCTCATCCTAGTGTCGAGGTTGCAAATGTGCGCATTCATGCCCTCATCGCTATACCGCTCAATGGGTGGTGCTTAACCCTCTGAAGAATGATAGCACTGTAAGTTATATACATCACAGAAAACAGTCCGTATCGATAACAAAAATCAATCGCTTAGTGCTATAGTGTTTAGAGTGACAATCTTATTAAACATAAATACATTCTGCAGGTAAACGCGGGGTTTGAGGTACATTCGAATTGCAGTGGAGAAAGGTTCAACACATTTTCATGAAATTTAGTATTAAACAATTTAACAGAAAAATGTGGAGCTACTTGTTCTTTTATTAAAACACAAAAATACAAGGCTGCAAATTTTGTACTCCTTCACATTGTGCATAGAATTTACCAAATCAATCTTTACTTGAAATATATCATGTGGCTTCACTGCACATGAGTACATGTAATCAGTCACCCAGAAGGAAAGTACTGTCTTCACTGAGCCGATTTTCACGAAAGTCACAAATTCTCCACAGCAGTATTTGCAGATCATTTGTACCGAATTCCCCAAATAGCACAATAAATATGGAAAGCAGGGATAGAAATACGGTTACGCCCCTATGTTAATTATGGTTTACAATTTACCGATTTTCACGAAACTGAAAATCACTAAATAACTCTTTGTGTGGAATTTATGTATCAAGTTTCCTTCAAATGGAATAAAATTTTAGAAAATGCAGGCAAAATTTCATTTACCCCCTCAAGTAATTTACGGCTTTCACTGCGCCAATCTTTACCAAAGTCACAACTGCTCAACGGCATTAAGTGGCGGCTTCTATTTTGAGTTTCATCTGAATCCGCCCAGAAATTTGGAAAGTAGGGGTACAACTTCACTTGCGCATTTAAGAGTCGAATGTACAGCTCGTTCCAACAAAGGATTGACTTACGTCTGCGGTGACAGCTTTTATGACAATTCCCTGTAGGTCGCTCCGTCGCAGGTAGATGCTGGCTTTCACACTGACCAGGCCAGACATGAGGGTCCATCTTCCGAAGTAAATGTCGTTTAGCGGCTTCTCATGCGCCACGCGGTACACCTCAAACAAGGACACGCTGGACTTCGTGAGCCGAGCTACCAGAAACTCGCAGTTAAAGGGAACATTTATGTCGGCAAAGAAGTTGTCGACGTTACCTTCAGTCAGGAAGAGCAGCCACTTGGCTCGAGCTAAGTTCTGGCTGTTCGAAAGCTGAGATAACACACAGAGATATATGAAGGTTTCTGAATAAATTAGTACTGGAAAATTTGTCTTCTGGGATGTGAGGTCGTGTAGTTTTGGCGGAAACTGCTGCTTCCATCTTCAGGGCAGATAACAGAGACATCAAATTCCTCCGAATCACTGGTATCAAACTACACGACGTCACATCCCAAAAGACAATAATATTGACATTTACCGGCCTGGTAGCTTCACAGGTCACACGAGGTCGGGGAAATTATGCCAACGAGGCTCGCCCAACTTATAACGAAATACGATAATCAGTTTTCCAATGAAAGAGATTCTGACTGCACTGATTTTTATACATCCTCAAAGATTTTCACCATCGCCATGTTTGTAATTCTTACGTTATACGAAATCATTTGGTGCGCAATTTATGGATGTTTGTGATAATTTCATAAAAGATTGCATGTGTCTAACTCCAATACCTTCTGTCGTTGTCACCGTTAAAATAAATCTGAAATATTTCACGATATATTCACCGTGCATCATGATAACAAATCAAAAGTTTAAAAACCAACATATGCACTATATTCTTACAAGTAAGTCAAATGCCCCTACATATGTTTCGGCTTCAACCAGCCATCTTCAGGGGGTCAAAGTTCTACATGTGCTTGACATCCATTAGTTCAATTATAAGCACCTCACACATCAACATAAAACAAATTCTTAATTCCCAATGGATACAAATACAGTACAAATCACAACACTGGACGCGCAGCAACATAATACAGGGTACCTTCAACCTGCACTGGATAATCCGTATACAAAAACAGGACTGCCATTAATGTATAACGTATATATATGTAATTTTAAGGAAACTTTTAACCTTTTATACATATAACATGCAAGACCGGTAAAACTCATTCCCTGGATTTTATACATTTGGACGGCTGATAGTGGTGATATCCTAATCCACCTACACACTCAGATAATCTCTTGTTGATCTTTATACTTTTAAAAGCTTGGTGCGATAAAAATGGGGCATCATTGTCCATTGTAATATCTGTATCAAAACCACTCTTATAATTGTCATCTTCTATGTTGGAGCTTCCTTTCGTAACCAAAAAAAGCTTCGTTTATGACATCTGGATATTAGGCACTCCAGGGCTCTGCTTCAAACAGGTTTCCCGCAGATTTAGCATATATTCTGACTGTGTTTGTGTTTATGCTTTATTTAGCGATGCTGTCATAGTTCAGAATTTACAGCGTGCAATTTTATGGTAGTTAGTGAAAATTAAGTACGACAGGATAAGCAAGGAAACAGTTTCAATCCAATTTAAGTTACTGTCCCGGAATTTGCCTAATTGGATTGAAGATGAACAACACTAAACCTCAATCAGTATAGATTGTGGCCCAGCTGAGATTTGAACCAGGAGTCTGCGAAATGAAAATGAGAAGCCTCAGAGCATGGGCGTCCAAACTTTTTATGGCAAAGGGCCACACCGGTTATTTCGGGCTGGTTCGCGGGTCGTACGTGCACAAATAACAATAAGTGGTGTACCTAACCGCCTAAATCATTGTGTAATTTTTATAGTATATACATCATTTAAAATGTGGCCTGGGGCCGCATAATACAAGCTGGCGGGCCGTGGATTGGAGACCTATGCCTTAGAGGTTAAATCCGCGTGTTCTGTACAAGCATAATTGTTATCGAATTTCTTTACAAATTAAATAATGTAGAACCACTCTTCAGTAAGGTAGGTTAACGTAAATTTCAAACTGATTTCTTTGTAAAGCAGAAATTATGTTAGACCAGAATCAAAAGAAATAGATTCCTCTTTCGTTAAGTGTAGACCGCTCATAGAAGATTTCTTCCAAATTACTCGTAGTAAACCTCTTATGAATACGAAGAGCGACCTATACATTAGATGCTCGTTTAAGCAATCTGTGTACCTCGAGTAAGGTTAATTTGACTGCTGTGTCACTGGAAAGAATAACATTCAGGGGTGTGTTGCGGGAACACTGTAGTGACGTGTTGTCGGGCCGCATCCTCATCGCGGACACTTGTGTGGACTCCTCTGAGAAATGCTTCCTCAAAAGCAGCTGGCGGAACACCTCCTGGAAAGCTGTGGAAAGGCAGTTAGTAAGGAAGAAATGCAAGAAAGTTAAGGGGAGAGGAAGATAGGAGAAAAAGGGAAAAACAAAGAAAAGGAAAATTTTGAAGGAAAAAGGTGGATGAGAAGTGGAAGAGGGAAGAAACTGTGAAAAGACATATCATTCATTAGCTGACTGGTGTGACCGCCATACAGTTTCTTGCACACCAAGCAAACTGACCTGAAAAGGATACAGATGACAGGCTGAGGTGGTGTAATGAAGTGTGTGCGAATGGAAAGATGTAGTCCATGTCGGAGGATATAAACTGTCCAAGTGGGTTTCTAAAATGTTAATTTACTTTTGCTTCCAATTTAATACTCAGAATTGAATTAACAATAAGTACATTGCCCCCCGCCCCCCCCCCCCATACACACATATTGTGTAGTTATTCTCGCTCTATAATAGGCCTAAATAATATCAACGCCGATCCCAGTGGCCGTGCGGTCTAAGGCGTGGGTTTTCGGCCGCTCGCTTACTAGGATCGTGGGTTCGAATCCCACCGGGGGGCATGGATGTCTGTCTGTTGTGAGTGTTGTGTGTTGTCAGGTAGAGGTCTCTGCGACGAGCTGGTCCCTCGTCCAGAGAAGTCCTACCGACTGTGGTGTGTCTCAAATGTGTGTGACCATGAAACCTCTACGAAACGAGGAGGCCCAGGCCCATATAGGGCTGTCGAGCCATAGAAAAAAAAAATAATATCAACATTTGAAGCAAAAAATTGCACTATGACCTAATGTGTTAAAACCCACAAGCATTCAATGATTTCCCCGCACTTATGTATATATACTGAATCTAAATTAGATCTATGTCGACAGCATTTAAAACAAATCACATAGTACAGAGAGTTATGTCGCAAGTTGCAGACAATCTTACTGTACGTTTCAACGAAATGTTTAGGCTACACAAATATTTACCCACTTACAGGCTTACATTTAATGGATTTGTACTTACGGTCCGCAATTTTCCTGATTTAATCATAATAAAATACATTCAGTTGGGCCTTATGACAGTCTGGCTCTGAGCTATATTGGATCTTATATCAGATCGCACTGCTCATTTCCTTCACTAATTCTCATTTCAAATAAATTTTATTCGGTGTTATTAATTCAGTTTTCCCGCATACACTGACAGATGCGCTTCTTAATGTGAAAAAGTGTTACTGTCACAGGCCGTCCAGAACCTCCGTCATCTGCCCCCATTTGATCCGTTCAACATACTTTTGTCCTCTCCTATTGTATTTTAGATGTATCCCCACTGTTGTTATACAGTTCACAGGTCTTGCAATTTCTGAACACAAACCCGTATCGTAGATCTGTGCTGGTTTCGTATGTTGTCGCTGTATTATCACTAATGAAAAGACAACGGAAAATAGCTGGGTGCAAGTGGGGGAATCTTGATACTGTTCACAGCCGCCAGCTTTCTTAGTGCCAACATCACGTCTTAAGCAAATCAAATTTACATTTGGAACAATTTACATTATCCTGTTATACGATGATGATGATAATAATAATAATTCAATTCAATTCAATGTGTATTTATTAACGTGCAGACTTAACAGCACAAGTGCCAATTACAAAGCCAGCACAAAAGCACAAATAAAATACAAAACAGTACAAATACACAAGACAAAACACTAAAGAAACAAATCAATATAAAAGAAGTACTGGGGCAGAAATCCAATACCCTGACAGAACATAATGACTTGATTTAAAAATGTCGCAGTGACCGAACTACATCGTCGATTTCGAGTTTTACATTAATAAGACATCATTAATCAAAACAGACCTACCATTGAATATACAAGTATCCCTACTGATGGCATTAGCTGCGGAAGCGCATCTAGCGGAAGGGCAGTTGCGACGGTTGAAGTCAACATGTAACAGTTTACAATCTCTGAAATTTCGATTCGGCACACGAAGGCCGACAGTTTGCAAAAGGGTAGGACAAAATTTTTAACCATTCTAAACATTAAGTAAAAAAAAGGGCGTATAAGTGGCACCTACGATCACTTAAAGTATGAAATTGCAAGTAATTTAAAACATTAGCATAACTGTAGTGTAAGTGACTGAAAAACGACGATGACAACGAGATACAAACTTGCGCTGGATGCGCTCAAGCTTACTGGTTTCAGTAGAAGTAATGGAATTCCACGCAACAGAGGCATATTCTAACTTAGGCCTAACTTATGTGCAATATAGCATCAAGAGGCTCTGCAGAGAGGAAAAGGAAAAAGTTACTGACCTAATTAACCCTAGCAACATAATTTTTTGAGAGAAAAATAATCCACATGATTGTGAAAGTGCAGCTTGGAGTCAATTTGCACTCCCAGATCTTTGATACATTCAGTTCGAGTAATCAAGGATTCACTTAATTTGTAATCAAGAAGCAGGTTAGTTTTCCTAGAAAAGGAGATAACTCTAGTCTTGTTGATGCTGAGCTTCATAAAATTAGAGATGCACCATCCACGAACACAATTTATATCAGTCTGTAGTAACAGACTATCATGAGGGGACTTACTTCACGAAACATTTTGATGTCATCTGCAAAGAGAAGGCAATTTGAATACTTGACCACACCACGCAGGTCGTTGATAAAAATGTTGAAAATGAGTGGTCCCAGAACGGATCCTTGTGGCACACCAGATAACACTCCATATGACGAGGAAAGCGCTCCACAGTAAGTGATAGAAGATGTTCTGCTGGTCAAGTAACTACGGAACCAGCTAACGTAACCGGCAGACAGTCCGAAGTCGCTTAATTTTCGAAGTAACATCTCATGCGAAACTAGATCAAAAGCGTTACTGAAGTCAAAATATATGGAATCGACCTGTCTCTGGGAATAAACCAGCGGGGCGATAGAGTCTAGATAGGCAACAAGATTTGTAGCAGTGGATTTGGATTTCATAAAGCCGTGCTGCGAGGGATTAAATTTGGACTTAACATAGTGAGAAAGCTGTTCATGGATGACGAATTATATTATTTTGGAAAGTGTATTAAGTATACAAATAGGCCTGTAATTACTCACTGAAGCTCTGTTTCCTTTTTTGAAAACTGGGATAACGGCAGTCTGTTTCCAAAGGGTAGGGAAACTTCGCTGACATAAGCTAATGTTGAAAATAAATTTAAGAACAGGTATAAAAAATCCGAACAACCCTTTATAATAAATGTAGGTATGTTGTCAGTTCCAACATATTTTGAAGGTCTCAAGCGCTTAATGGCCTTGAAAACGTCGGAGTCAGAGACTGGTGCTAAAGATAAGCAATCAGAGTACTGAGAAGCAGTAGAGTAACGTAGGTAGGGGTTATTGAAGACACTTTTAAAGCAGTCAGCAAAGGACAGATGGTTTCCATTAACCTCAAGATCGATTGAATTGTTGTCACTTTTCCTGAATGAAGAAACATATTTCCAAAAATGCACAGGATTTGTCTTGAGGTTCTTATCAATACTTTTAAGCCATTGAAGCTTGTCAGACCTTATGATTGCTTTGACAAGCCTACGGTACGAGGAAAATTTGTCATAGAAGTAATTAGACTTACATTTCTTAAAACGCCTGTAGAAGTAATTCTTTTTCCTGATATAAGATTTTAATTCATTGGAAAACCATAGGGGAATTCGCACCTCTTAATGCACGCAGTAGGAATAGCCTTTTCAATTGCATGAGTAACAGTAACAGTGAGTCTATCGACAGCAGCGTCAACAGAGGTTTCATTATAGAGAGAAGACCAATCGTATGTAGACAGAGTGTTATACAACATTAAGTAATCCCCAGAAGAATACTCTCTGAAAGAGATATTAGACAACACATTTGACCTTCATAATAATAATATTAATAAATAAGAATAAACTTCGTGGACATGATCATTACCCGTCTTCAAGGAAAGCGGATGAGCAGCGGAAAGCGACCAGAGATATGGATCACATAAAGTAATTACCCCACAGAATTTGCCAATTGTCAATAAATATTTTCACGTTATGTCTGTTCTATAATCCACCTCACAGTTTCGGTGTTGGTGTTGGGGTATAAAGCAGTGAGTACACGACATATTTTGGGTTATGGAGCAGTGAGAAATATTTCGAAATTCAGTTTTTGGTGTTAATGTGTAAAGCGATCATGCTTCCCACCAGAGTCTGGACTGCTTTGTTTCTTGATTGCACATGCATACATAGCAGCTCATGTCAAGTAACTAAGTAAATAAACATCTAGTGAAATAAGCAAAATAAATGACATTTAAAGAATTATCTCTCTCCTAACGGTCAATTCTTATCGGATGAAACGATTGGCTTCACACCTACTAGATGCACGCACTTGGTTAGATTCGCGTTTTGGCCGCTTGGCGCAGAGGGTAGGCTTACGGGTGCCCTTTGGGTAGCAGCCTGAGATGGATCACGAGCTAATTTACATTTAGTGATAAAGAGAAAAGCCCATAAGCTGCCAGAAATCAAATCTCAGCCTTCAACTCCGTATCTAGTCACTTACTGCCTTCAGATGTACCAAATTCTAAATGTTTCTCCAAATGAAAGGTCCCTTTGCAGCTTATTGACTCTGAGAGAGCAGTACTGGGCAGAAGGCTGTGGCTGGAAAACGCGAGCGAAAGAGACTGAATGTAAGGCCTAGACTTAGAAGAGAGGATGATAATATTAAAAAAGGGATATTAAAGAAATATGGTGGGAGGGCTAGACTGGATTTATCTCCCTTAGGATAGCGACAAGTGGCAGAATATTTTGAAGGCAACAGTGAAACTTTTGTTCCATAAAATGCGAGATTTTTTTTCACCAAGCTGAGAAGTCGTTAAAGTCTGAAGCAGTAGCCTACTGTGCTGCATGTAGCTAAATAGCAAAACGGAAATAATATTGTCGAAATTCCTCATCATGCAGCATTCCTTCTCTAATAATTACATTTCCCATAGACCCACATATCCAATTCACGTTTATGTTATATTTATACATACTTTCTGCAAAGGAGAATGCCATAACTCACAAACAGAAATAAATGGGTAATTATTTTGTGGATCGTTTAACTATGTTGTCAGGAACTTAGACTAGGGGAATATTACTTCAAATGAGTCAACGAAAGTAAGGAATTTTAAAAATGTCGAAGAAAGCAGTTATGGCCGAATGAAGACAAAAACCGGCACTTTTCTGGAGGGAATGGACAAAGCCACGTAGCAACATAAAATAGTCTATGTAGCGGCAGGAATATGAACATGCCACTTCTCCAACATAAATTAGAATCTTCACCACTTTATCCAGCTTGCCCAATATTATTGATTAATATTGAATTGTCAGGTTTAATTATAATTTACTGTTTCATAAACGGGACGACAAAATACCATAATAATAGGTTTATGAATTTATTTCTACTTAATTTAATCTAGAGCTTTACATTTGTATTTATTGATAGACTTCCCATACAGAAATTTAGAAGAACCTTTTATCCAAGCTCAAAGAAGAGAGGAGACAAAAATGTAACGCAATAGAGAAACATGAATATACACATATATGCAGAAACTAATGAAGATTGATAGATAAAGGTCGCTGGAATCAGAGGGAAAGATTTTCTATGTCAGATACAAAATTACAGCTGGTTCCGCCTTTCGACTGCATGTTATTAAACATGCACTAATCGATTTCGCATTAACATTTAGGAAACGGAAAGTTGGTAAACCTGTCAAATCGCTTCTCCAAATCTCGAAGGCCTAAACAATGCTATATACATCGTATTGTAAATCGATTCACAGAATTCGTTAGAAAGAAGCACTTCTCTTGTACACCAAGTTTGACAGTGGCATGAAATTTGTATGTGGCTTACATACTGTACATAAATTTTAGACGAGAATATTTGAATGTAAACCATCAGAGGAATGACACATGAATACAAAGCAAGCACTTGCAACTTCCAGAGCACGTAAACCAGTAGCCAGGAGAGCCAAATCAAGAGAAAAAAGTGTTTCCGGCCAACGTTATAAATAATGCTTTATTTTTTACTTCCGTATCATTAATGATAACACCCTGCCGGAAATAGGGTTAATATTTGGGCGAAAAAACTTATCTGAAATGAATTTGTCCTTTCCCTTGCATTTGTTTACTCATTCCTTACCTGTGTTTAAGGAAAAAGAACTTCAGTGATAAAATTGACACTGATTATTAGTCACTAAGTTGTTAATTAATATCAGGAGATGTCTGAGAAGTCGCAACGCGAAAACAGTCTCTAATCCTTCAAAGTCAGTCCGGGTTCTGTACGGTTCTTAACAATATTCGTCTGTGAAAAGAACTGTTCACAAATGTTAATACATTAAAACATGTGAATTTGGCCACCATTGGAAGTCAGCTACCTGTCACAGTTAAACACACTTTTACAGAAGAGGCAACTTCCTATGGTATTTTTACATGGTCATTACTCCATAACTTGACCACATGTTTATCTTGAATCTTGGCCACAGTTTCGCATTTAGCGCTATTCTTTATGTATAGTTTCAACCTCCCTATGTTGTCCGACCTAAAGAGTTGTTTTTTTCATGTCATACTCTACAAGGGCCGAAATCCTAATTAATTAGTAGAACTACGTGTTGCCCACTCAACCTCCATCTTTTCTCCCAATACTAACAACAGACTGGAATTTTCTAACAGCAAATGGTCCATTGCTGTACTTGAAGTCCCTATCCATTGGCAGGGTTACGTACCTTCTTTCCAACTTGACTGTCTCTGCACTTTGATCCGTATATTTGCACAAGTACGCAGTTCGATTGCCACAGTGTCAAGTTGTTTTAAATAAGGTGGCCACTTGTACAATTTGGGCGGCTTTGAATAAAACCATAGGTGGCCAACGTAGGTTTCACTGTTCTTACAAAAGGTCTTAATATGTAGAGTACTGGAAAGTTATCATGAGGAAGAACTGATTGAAGTCAAGCAGTACAGTATCAAAAAATTTACATTTTAGGGGTCTGTACGAATTCGCATAAAATAATAATTCGTCGAATTTAATAACTTTTTGCTTTGTGTTTCTGATGTTAGACAGTGGGACGTATTTTGCACATCGCTGTCGCAGATATTTATTTACGCTAACTGCATGGAACAGTCTTTTCGGCAAGCTGATAGTCGCTCAGGTAATATCAATAGAGAAAACCTACTTTACCTCTGTGTCCCTGTCCTGAGACCAGACCTCCGAGTCAGTCATCCACGGTTTCACAACAAAATCCGAAAATTTACTATCGTAGAAAGAAACCACACATTATACAGAATTCAATCCACGCCCTCCTGCACAGACCCGTTTAAATATTTTCTCCCCATCGGAATATAATTCTTCAAATGATCCCTTCCTTTCAGCTTTAGGACAAAAATATTACGCATTTTATTCCTTTCGCGCTTTCTGCACAGCCATATACATGAGAGTACATACACATAAATTGTTAATGTTTCATTACAATTTGTAGCTATCATCATAATCATGTACGTTATAAATACTCTCGAGGTGATGAGTGAGTGAGTGGGTGAGTGAGTCACAACTTAGTTGCCAGGGCAATCATTGTTAGTCAAGTGTGTTCTCTGTTTCAACGGGTCACATCTCCAAGAGACCCAGCGGTACTGTTCGTGATGACCGCGAGACGTATCTGATACACCAGCCAGTAAAGCTTTTGGGCCAACGAATCCAGTGGGTCGAAACAGATCGGTACCTTGGGTTGACCCTTGATACACAGGTGAGCTGGTTGCATATCAGGTCGGAAAAGCACAGCACAGAGATTGGGCATGCTAAGTCCTCCCCTTAAGAGAAGTGGCCTGTCCATCAGAAACAGTTTGCTGCTTTATCAACAGCACATTCATCTCACGATGGATTATGCGTGTCCTGACTGAGGTGTGTTGCCCACACGCACATGAGGATACTGCGGGTAGTACAATCCAATTATCATCGCATTTCGACTGACGCAACTTGACACGTTGGTAGCTAGTAAATTCACTAGAATTTAGACAAGGTGTCTCAACACGCGGCCCATCAGTTCATTGTATGGGGCCCGCCACACAACTGCGTAATTTATTTCAGTGCTTATTTATTTGCTTGTGATTTTATTTTATTTTACCTAAAAGCAAGAATTTTGGGGTAGGCGTTTTCAAATTACCTGTTGTGACATAACGGTACAGGGAATTGCTGCAAGCTTCTGAACTCTCGAGAACTTTTTGTTCAAAGTCAAGCATTAAAACGGATTATTTCATTGTCAAAAAAAATGAGGCAAATATGTTTTTAAAATACATAACTCCTTGACGCCTGAGGCTTTGGCTGAATGTCGGGCAGGGCAGAACATTGGAGACTCCCTCTAAAAAGACAGACAATGTACGTTAACGTAACACCGAGACGCCTTTGCGTGACCACTGTTGCTTGGAGAAGCAGTAAGTATTACATATTCCGAGTGCGTGTCTGTAGCCTTAGTTATCCAGCATGCAGCACATTCGGCGTATTGTCATCTGTGGCCTGTCTAGTTCTACCATATTTTTCCATATTATCTCATAAATGGCACGATTTTCGGAAAACCCTTATTGAACATAAAATGTGTGTTTTTATTTTCTCTACAACTTTTGTCTAAAACATTCCTCATTCTAAGAAGAATTCAGCGATATACTATCATAAATGTACACAGGTCTTCATGTAAAGTACCCGTTATTCCTGTTAGATTTTAATAAAACTTGAATTTAGTCGACAGATGATGGAAAAATACTCAAATACAAAATTTCATGAAACTCTCTCTAGTGGGCGTCGAGTTGTTCCATGCGGACGGAGAGACGGACAAGACGAAGTTTTTCGCAACTTTGCTAATACGCCTAAAAATTGGCCAACTCGTAAAAACGAAATGTGTATAGCATTTGTCGACTATTCTGAATATTCTAATAAGGTACAGCTGGTCGTACGGAGTAGCATGCCGTGTTTTCTGGCTGTGACACTAAAGATGGAGACAGAGTGTTCTTCTGACTGCATGGAGTCATCACCCTGGAACTACTCGTACAATATGACTTGTCTTCACATATACATCAGAATCTCAAGCGCTAAGAAAAGCTGTAAAATTAAGGATTTCCCATTGCATTGTTTACGTTAGAGGTTAAGAGATGCAAGTCTGGTTGTGGCGAACTACAAATTTGAAGTTGTCACATGAAGACCGTATTTGAAATCTTGATATCTGGTTATTTTTAAACTCGGTCACTATAGACACAGAATTTCTTACGTCTTGCCATATTTAGACCCAAGTATTCTACTCAATGGCTGATATTATAGAAACCGTAAGGAATTAAGGAAGAGAGATTTGGACTGGATTCATGTCGCTAAGAAAAGAGACCCAAGAACACGGCAATGAAATTTCGGGTGTCATGAAATGTTGGGAATTCACCTAGTTGAGGGACCAATCTCTTAGCAAGAAGGGCTTACTCACTGAAGTCATTTGGTTACTCATCAGCAAGTGTTCTGCTCCACGCTGTTCCGTAACGCGTATTTGCTGATTCTGTTCCCTCAGCACAGATACCATTTTATGTCCAGATTTTGATGATGAAATCATAATTGTCTTTTCGCAAAACGAGCCAACAAAATCATTACAACACCCATATTGCTGTAAGAATGCAAAGATCGGACTGCGGAAAGAGATGCCATTTGCAGGTACAGTCAGTGGAAATTATATTTCTACTGTGTCTTGGTGCATACGGGCTAGAAGATTACAACAGAAGGAAAGACATATAAAGCACCGAAAAGCTTTTCTTTTTAATAAAACAATACAATTAACAGAACAAGAAGATCAGTACTTAAATGCAGTCTGTAGAAGAAGAAATTGATGTTGAAAGTCGAGGTTGCTTGAAAAGCACTCTGTCTCACATTTGGGAGCTTGTGGGTCCAAATGTCTGCCCAGAAGTCGGCTGTCCTCAGATTAGTTTCATGAGGTTTTTCTTAATAACTCCTGAAATATCTGGATAATATCTCACACTAGGCCAAGTCCTTAGATTTTTCGAGACGTTGTAGAAAAGGACAGATTGGAGGAAATTGTAAGCGTCAGTGACGCGATGTCAGCATCGTCATACAATACAGAGCCGACGCAATGACTCGTGTGTGCACAGTCATATCTCTCAAGAAGTAATGTCAAACCCCATAACCTGAAGCACGTAGGAATATACAACAAAGCGCAAACAAGTAAACAGTATGGTCTACTGCGACGTCATTTAAATTACCTGAATACAAACTATATCGTCTACTGATAGTATCCGTATTCCACATTGTTCCCTAATGCAAAGTAGCTGATTTGTTTTGTCCCTAGTATAAAAGGGAATTGAAATAGGAAGCACTAGATGGCACCCTGTGGAGAACTCGCTTTGGAAGAGGCTAAGGACCTGTCGTAAGACAGACTACAGAATGAATGAATGAATGAATGAATGAATGAATGAATGAAAGTATACATGTTCCCTAATGTATAAATACACAGAAACTCCGACCGAAACTGGCTTGTAAAGTTAGACCTACACTTTGCTGTTTCTGTTTCTAATATTACCTGTATTATTGGCTGATTCTGACGAAATTTGTTACGATGGTTATGCCATTGAATGCCACCCAGATTTGAGACCTACAATTGCGTACAGTTGGCAGTGGCAATGCGAAGGACACACAAACTGTGAGATGAGATTCTACATACACACATACACTACTGCCAAAACTAAAATGCAGTAACAATAATAACCATGGGATGCATACTAATTACTGGAGTGTAAATATACTAGCGTTACTAAGAAATTAAATGCGAGTGTTTCGCAGTTGGAAAGAGAAAAGTGCTACATATATTCAGAATGCATTTCCATTGCGGCTTGCAAATTTCCAAACTCTTGTCCCTTTCAGCTAAAATTTGTTGAAATTAACATTATTCTCAATAAGATAAAATTATATCCTCGTAAGTTAATATGTAAAGCTATGGTTTTTATTTTACTAGGGAGTATTATTTATATCTTCCCCATCCCTGCAACATGTGCTAGAATTTAGAGGCAGTTTCATAATATGATGAAAAAGAATGTGAATAAAGTAGGCACTACAGCTTGTTGACTACAAAGTACTTCTACTGTTATCTCTTAGCACAGTTAGCATCAAAACAGACAGCACTTTAAAGCAGTACAATTGGCTCAAGAGGGAGTGTTTCCACTCGGGGTGCCCGGTTTGACTGACGACGGGGGCACCTACTGTCCTGAACTTCTTGCGGTTTTCCTTACTCTGTTCGGAAAAATGGCATGTTAGTACTTTAAGTAAAGACACAAACTTAACCTTCCACATTTTTTCATATTTATTATTTACTATGACAAAATCCTTCGGCGCTATAAAATTTATATTTATTGAAAACCTCGTCAAATAAACTACAGAACATGAATATAAAACCCCGATATAAAATTCCGTCCAGCTGTGAATGTTATGTTTTTGAAAATGTGCGTTAAGAAAATACACAGTTGGTGCAGACTGGAGCGAATGGGAAATAGGATGTGTCTAAATAAGCTGCACATTTCTTTAATCAGAACTGTTGTAAACACAGAAATACAAAATGAGTGCGTGTAGAGTAACATAGTGGGAAGCGTAACGTGTGGAAAGTATGCAGTGATAACATAACACAAGGTCATATTTCATCTGCGTTTCACAATTCTTGATAACTGATGGCCCGTGGCTGGTAATGGTTAGAGTGAGAAGGTGTTGGCAAGATGGTGCGCGAAGATACAGGGACACGTCTGATTTGAAAGGGCATTTCCGTGAGAGACTGCGCAGCCTAATCATGATATGTTACGTTGCAGCTGGAGAATTGGTGTAAAGAAGGAAAAGCATATAGACATTTATTTCGAGGTAGAAAAATCAGCACTTGGCAAGGATTATAGCATATTAAAGCCTTCAAATCTGCCGAAATAGGGAGTTGCCAAACCAGTTGTCTTCGAGCCGAAAACCTCGCCTGTTCCTCTGCTGTGGTTGGCGAAGAGTATAAATTCTAAATCATAGCGCATTTTCCCTATCACTATCAGTTTCGTCGGCTCATTGAGAGTGACGGGGTTTGATACTTACCCAGGTCGCCCTTCTCGGCAGTGTGTAGCAGGAACACGCATCCAGAGAGATAATGCCGTTGAAGGGAAGACACTACTCCAGCCACTACTGGGGCAGGAACATCGCCCTCAGCTACAGCTACCAGCAGTGCTATTACAACCAGGAAGCGGGCAGCACAAACCATCCTGCTCCTGAAATGGGAAAGTTAAAATCTGTTTGGATTTGAAACGGCGTCTACAAACTTGATGTGTTTCATCAAATTTTGACTGACTAAATCCGGCCCATAATAAAGGCTAGTAGTAAACTTCTGTGGAACCGATGACACAATAATCCGCATTCGGTTTCCGTAAAATCAGGGCATTCCTTGGCTAGACACGTAAATGTTAACGCTTCCAGAAAAATCAACCACGATTGAGTTAGTTAAGTAACAATTTCCGAAACATCTGGAATATCTCCATTATTGTACTCAGGCGATATTCTTTGTACCTCAGACTGCCTTCCACGAAAGCGCTTCTTCTCGGCTTGTCCATACACTTAAAATACGCGCTTTGAACGGCTGAGAAATGTACTGTGCTAAGTAGGAGGTTGACTGAGAATTTGGAAAGATGTGGAGAGAAACCGTAATAAATTGAAAGCCTAGTATTTCCGAAAGATTTTGAAAAAGTCACGGCAATGCCAGGAAAGACTCTCGGTCTATCAGCCGATAATCGCGTCTGTAGTTTTCTTACAATACAAATGCCAGTGTGAGTGTATTCTCTGTCACCACAGAGAACGTAATTACTCACAGTATCTGACAGACGGGTAGAGGTCTCTGCGACGAGCTGGTCCCTCGTCCAGAGGAGTCCTCCCGAGTGTGGTGTGTCTAATGTGTGATCGTGAAGCCTCGAAAAATGAGGCGGCCTAGGCCCCCAAGGGGCTGTCGAGCCATTGAAAAAAAATCTGACAGACGACGTTAATTATCGAATAGCATCGACATGTCTTTTGATAACGCCAAATGGCCAAGTCCTTGCACAACTTCTACTCTTATAATTCTGAAAGCCAGTATCCCTGTTTTCACCGAGTATGCGGCCGTTGGGGAAATGAAAAGGTGGTGTAGTACGTAGCATGATGGATACTTGTCGTTGCTGTTCACCAGGAATTACATGTTTAGAGCGACATTTACCGTAATTGTCTTAAGAGGAAGGAAGGCAGGAAGGAAGGAAGGAAGGGGGGGACAGACGATGAAAAGAAAGACAACAAAGTTACGGAAAGACATATGGGAGAAAGGAAAGAAGAAGATAAAAGTAAAAGGTAAAGGTAAAAGCTAAATTCTTCAAGCCAATGCCATGAATGCGTATAGGGGGATTAGAGGTATAGCCCCACTCAGTTTTAACCTCGGCACTAGATGGAAGTGAGTGGCCAACTTCACGCTTCGGCCGCCTTATTCCCAGGAACCCCGGCAGCCATTGAATGGGAGGCCATTTTGCCCCCAGAGCCGGTCTGGACGTTTCGGAGAAGAAAAAACATCTTGCTGCTAGTGGAATTCAAATCCAACGCCCTCCAGCCCGTAGCGTAGTCGCTCTTCCGAATTCGCCACTTCGGCTCACAGAAGGTAAAATTACATATGACAAATTTTCGGTGAGTTTAAACAGGCATTACGTTATTAATACTGTATTATGTTATTGTTTCATTTTTAAGAGTTAATCCGTAACTTCAGCACGCTGTAGGGAACGCTGCACTTGTCCTGAAATATTACCGTTAAAGTCACAATTCATAACACACTCTCTTGTAACCACTTTCATATTATTCTCCCTTCTACATCCCGATACACAAAGTTATCTTTCTTGACAATCTGGAGTCCAAAATGTCAGCATTTCTTCATTTTTCCCTTTCGCAATTCTAGTTTAAATTACCCTATCAATGACGAGTGAAGAACACAATATTTGAAGCTTCTCCTAATGTAATTTTTGTATTCGTCTCTTAGCCTCTCTGAAATCTAACTTTTATACTTGCTGACCGTCTATCATGATTTTGATATATTTTTAAGGTCTATTTATTACTGAATTGTCAGTGTAAAGAAACTGTAGCGGTTAATAACAAATGACAAGTTCGAAGCATTCTTCAAAGAAGAAAATATGTACTTTGTTTTCATAGTTCTGTCGATTAATGAAGTGAGCTTCACGTCTGTTTTAAAGTTTCAAAGTTCAGATATTGTGAGTCTGGAGCTTGTGATTGACATTGCTGTCAAATATTAATCACTACATTATGATTCAAACAAGAAGGCGGCTGAATGATCGACAAAATAAATACGTAATGAAAAAGGCACAAATGGCTAATTGATTTATTAATAATTTGGAGATATTGTTATGCTTTAATAGTTACATTACTGAATTGATATAGCATAGAGATATGGAACACAACATGAAGAATACACTACGATTTGAAAGCAGAATGTGTGTAGCGGAACTAGCAAATAACTACTGAATGACACCGATTGTTTTAAATCTCTCCGGGAGATAAAACTCATTAAGGCCAAACAAAAATTATGCATTGTTACTTTAGTCCGGTAACAGATTATGTGTTTGAAAAAAACGTGCAGTTTAAAATACAGAGAACGTTGTTGACAAACACCTGCTTCGAAAGTAATTGAAAACCTTCATAAACATATAAGCCCTGCGATCAATTGTGTGACAGTTTATGTGACATGACTGTCAACTTGAACATATCTTGCACGACATTTAGTGTGTGAAAGTAACTGAAAACTCTTGAGCAATTCCGAACAATTTAACAGCAGTGAGTTTTGATGTTCTCACGGTGGTTAACATGAAGAGTCTGTCTTCTGCGGTGTTATATTTGTGAACTGCTTTACAACCCATCAATTCAACAGCAGAAAGGAATTTAGTTGGTATCCGTAGTGTATTCAATTACATGGGAGAAATAAAGAGGGCATACAAAATCTTAGTCGGAAAACATGGACGGAAGTATATAGGTGTAGACTGGAACATTATTTTACATACAGCTTACATAAACAAGACTTGAGAATGCAGAATGTTTTTATCTGATCAGGGTAGGGACTAGTGGCGACTTCTTTCTAAAGTGTTAAAGAGGTTTTGCTTTCCATAAAGAAAGGAACACATTGACTAGTTAACCAATACCAGCTTCTGAAGAAGAATTGTTTGAGATCAAATGTGAGATGAATATACTAAATTAAGTGTGGCAATAAATCGGGGAATTTAAAGTCTACATGAAGAGAGACATTGTGGATCGTACAGGCCGACGATCTAGTAATTTTCGCTGTGACTGCAGTAAATGGTATCACAGCTGTTTACGTAACATGAATATTGAAAAAACGAAGTGCGTAAGCTGCACAATTCCTTGTTAGGCAGAGGCACTGTCTGACAGAATTAACATGAATATTAAGGACATAATTTCTAGGAATGTCAAAAGCAGAATAAGAAGGTAAGGAATACAAAAGGGCAGAAGAAGCAGTGTGAAAAGGTGAGAAGGAAAGAATATGAAATGCATTGAAAGAAGGAAGGAAGGAGAAAAGATGAATGGGAAAATGGGAAAATATAAAGAATAAACATCTTGCGGAAATGTGTTTTCATTTCGGGAGGTGGGTAGAACTCCCGCATAATCCTGTCTAACACCAAACTTTGATATTAGTAGAGCTCTACTTAAAGGTAGCTAGAATTTTAATTACAGGCCTCTGACGTTTCAACAAGGATATACTCTGTGTAATCAGTAAGCCATCAGGAGATTTATAAACTGTTTTTAATGACAGATTTTTCTTGTCATCTTGAAGCACGATTTCCATTTAACACATATTTAAAATATCTGCGTCCTGCTTCACAGAAAGTACCTATTTTTCCTAATAATGGCAATATTATGTTTCTCTGAAACGTCGGTACAATTATATCGGACTACACAGCTTCTCATACCAGAAGACACTCAACTGCATTTAAAGTCTCCACTACAAAGGCTAACCCGTTAATTCTGTTTATCTTAAAAACCGTAAGAGAAGCACGAAAAAATCTGTGGGCAAAATGCATGGTTTCCTAACGTTAAGGTGTCTGGTACAGACAAATAACGATTTGCTTTAAATTGTTAAGATATTTGAATGACCTGCTGGAATTCGGACTAGGCGGACTCATTCACTGGTAAGATTAGCAGAGTGGGTATCAGGTGCTCATGTTTCAGTAGGGTGTGGGCTTCAAATAACAGCAGAAAAAGAGATTGTTCTGGAAAAGTGTCATAAATACACTATGTCGTGTAACGTGGTAGAAGAATGAGGTACAACGTTCATCCGGAAAGTCCGTACTGGTCTACTAAATTACATGGCGTCAAATCTAAAAATACAGTACTGCAGAAGTTGCTGCCATGTATTAAGTTCGATTTTCCACATTTAAAACAAACAAGTATCTGTACACAAAATTAGTTCGCTTTGTAGTGAGATTTTTGGCTAATTTAAAATAAAAGTTGTCCAAACAGGACACTTAATTTACCTAAGCCTAAAACTAACATAAACCAGCGTAAACTGCCTTAAAATAGCATGTAAGAGGACTTATATATAAGTTTTTACAAAGAAGAGAACTAAAATATGCAAAGTTGCTTTTCTCCGTTACATTGAACTCATACATTAATATTTTTCTGTTGACACATAACCTCCTCGTTTTGGTGGAGTGATGTAAAGTGGCCAGTTAAACAGGGTATATGTTGTTACATTCTGATAACTGACAGTATTAATGCATTATTGATTTGCGTAATTTCCATTTCCATACCATTTAATCTTGATGTGTGGCACGCGGGCTGTAAAATGTAAACAGTTCTTTGAAATCAATATTTCGGGTTACAGGATTAATTTGTAAAACGTGATCAAAAGGAGTTACAGAGATAGCAATAAATTATAGCACACAGCACGCAATTAGTCTATATCTACCACACAATTACTCTTGAGTAATAGAAGCCTTCATATCGAACACTAAACCTATTAACGGACCATACACCTCACACGAGATGTAAATGAATATTTTTGGAAAAGTGCTATTCATAAGTTTCAATATACTACCTACCTTATTTTACGTTATATTCACTGTGCATCTTACCTATTAGCCTCGATCTTTAACCAACAAATGCACCTTTTATTCTCTCACTTCTATCCACCCTACACATGTTTCGACCGTATTTTGGTCATCATCAGGGGTATACCGATATAGTCACTTCACTGTTCACTCATTCATTGGATATTAACGTAGAACATTATGCTGATTACAGTAATTGGCAGTCACCAATAGCTGAAAACACAATCACAGTTTCTTCAAGTTTTGAACGTTTTATACACCGAGACAATTCAAAACTTGAAGAAACTGTGATTGTGTTTTCAGCTATTGGCTGACTGCCAATTACTTTAATCAGCATAATGTTCTACGTTAATATCCAATGAATGAGTGAACAGTGAAGTGACTATATCGGTATACCCCTGATGATGAAAAAAATACGGTCGAAACAGGTGTAGGGTGGATAGAAGTGAGAGAATAAAGGGTGCAATCGTTGGTTAAAGATTGAGGCTTATACTACCTACCTATCCATCCATCCATCCATTCATCCATCGATTCATCCATCCATCCATTCATCCTTCGATTCATCCATCCATCCATCCATCCATCAATATGTCGTATACCTGTCTGTCTTTCTGCCTGCCTATCTGTCTGTCTACGCATCTGTCTCTGCCTACACTATTTGGATGTCCGCTGTACACACCCATATGAAGAACCTGCAGCTTTGCCATTCTAATATCTTCTCATCGCAACTTTTTCGCCTTGGTACTTTAGTATCAAGCTAATTTACGCGTCCTTGGAATTTCTATTTTTCCCTTACCACATCAGAGCACTGCGTGAGTGTTTGGACTCGAGTTAGATAGTACGAGAATGCCTATTTCAGCAATTTGGAAGGCAATTCTGCAGAACAAACTGACAAATTCGTGCGGAACCTTAGCCAAAATCGTCTGGAAAACAGCACTGCAGTCGAAGCTGCCTCTATAAAGGCGGCCAAGCAGACAAACGAGCAGTGCCTAGCAATTTTCAGCTACCCCGAATAAGGTTTCCTGTGATGTTCCTCGGTTGTAAACGGACGCAAGGGTAATTAAAGGAAGGGGCTTGACATCAACCCCCCAAAATTCACGAAAACTTCAACCTTTCCCACATCCCAGCCCCCCTTACGTCGCAGAGTCCAACTGCCTACGCGAGCGAACCACTCTACCTTCAAACCCCAGACATCTATCCAACCACAGTTCTTCTTAATCCAAAAGGCTATCATGCCATTAAGCCAAGATGGGAAGTACGTTAGCATAAACACAATCATAGACCAGTAACACGTTCCGTATTGAGGAACTGCTAAATAGCCCAAAGAGAGTCGACTTGCGCGAAGCTCTATTTTGCGCCCTTGCTTAGATTTTCGGTTTGTTGTTTGGCCGCTTTCTTCAACTACACTAGAAATGGAAGCAATTGTTGGTACTTACACACACGTATCTACACGAGGACATATGCCAGGAGTGAGGAGTTGTAATCTAACTCACGGGATCTCAAATTTGGTACACCATGGTCCCCTAAAATGATAATTTAATTTGTCCTACCCCTTCCCCTCCAAGAATGAACCTGAAGATTTCATTGTGGTTAGGGTTGAGTCAAAAAATATAAGAATTAATTTTAGTAACTATATTGTAATCTGTCCAAGCCTAAAGATTTAAACAGAGATTGAGCCTTAAAACTTTATCTCGTGATATCATTTATTTCGCAGTGAAAAAAGAAAACAAAATTTTGAGAATATATGTTTTAATTGGAAGGATGAACTTGTTTAGTTTTGCATTATTTCTAGCATCTTGCCTTCACTCTCATTTCGTTTTCCACTTTGACTTGTGATGGGCATTTGCTCTGTATAGAAGCAACTGCAGAAAGCCGAGACGCCCACAAATAGGACGTTGCAAACGAACTCAGTAACTGAAGGACTTTTTGCATACTTCTTTGTATTTATTTACACACTGATTTTAAGTTTATGAAGAAGCGTTATGTGGAATTTTATTTTTAAGTAGGTGTCATAAGAGGCAGCAATGAATTGCTCTTCCTCGGCTGTGGAAAGAATCACAGCCCTAAGTTCAGTATAAGCTGGTTCCTTATCCAGTCATGTTTCTACTTCCGCATCTGAGGAATAGTCTCACACATTTCCTAATTCATGTGATACTGCTCTCAATAAATTGTTTTAAATTCGAAAAACTGTTAAATTCGCATTTCTGCATTGTTCTGCCACAGTTCAAGTTTCCTAATAAATGATTTTAACCTGTCATTGAGTGGGAAAATATCATTATCACCAGCAGTGAGATAGACTCTCCAGCTTATCAAATATATCCTTTAAATATGCTAATTGAATGTTAAAATCACAGTTAACAAACATGCGTGCACTGCTATGCCTTTTTTCAAGTAAATGCGTGTAGATTACTCCTCTCAGTTCGAAAATACGTGTTAAAACTTTTTCCCCAGGTAGCCACCTCGAGTGAAATAGGAAAGATGTATTTTCAGCACCCATCTTCACAAAACCTTGCAATGAGCCTTGTCATTACATGCCTAGTATTCATACGTTTCACATAATTTGTAGTTAGCCTATTAGCTGAATTGTCTCCAATGTTGAGATCAAATATTTCGAAGCAAGAGGTTACTTTTCATACCGTGTGTCCAAACGGCATCAAATTCTCGGCACATTAAAGCTTCAGGCCTCTGTGACAACTCGTCATATAGCGTGCCTCGTCACTGCATATTCCCACACTGTCTGAAAACATATGAGTGATTCTCATTCATACAGTTACTAATAACATCGAAAAGTCCTTAGCTGTACCCGTCCTTATAATCTCTTTATGGAGGAGTACAATCCAAATTTATTTACCCTCGTCAATGGTTTTGATGTATGTTAGTCAATGAACATCCTTAGTGCTATCGGTCGCCTCATCGATCTGAGTGACAAATGGTATGCGACTTGATAAGAAACTAAAAGTGATGTTGAAGGCAAGGCTGTATATTTCACTACGCTCATGTCTTCTTGTTTCACATCTTTCTTGAAGGAAAATATCTCGAGATTTGTTAGCTAAGTCTGAATTTTTGTTTCCGAGTGTTGTTTTAGTTTTTTAGGCTTTTTATTCTCACCGGACAGCGCTTTGTGACAAACAACATACTGAGGTCGTTCTTCTCCGGTAACAAATATGCGTGGAATCAAAAGTATATATCTTGCACCATACTTTCATGATTTAGGCTTACTTTCATCAACAACTGATCACAACACTTTTTTCTTTGCCACCCCAAAACAACATTTATAATAAAGGATAAAATACTGACACTCACTAACACTCGCGTCTCACACTTCTACACAAGTTCTGAAGGCTGCCGATGTAATACGGAACTACACTTCCCACCGGCGGAGAGGCCGAAGACACAAACATTTTTGAAAGAAGCCGAACCTGACTAAAGGTGGTCAGTGTCAACAAACTGACAATACCCGATGACAGCTTTTCAAATGATCAGTAAGCGTCAGTTGTAATGCTGTCTAGGTATGAAAATTCTGTCCATTCTTTATTGCGTAAAATCCAGTCCATGAATCATATTACTCTTTATTCAAAACGAATTACAAATCCTTATAGGCATTTCTGTCCTAACGTCTGATATTAACGGAAAAATCTAAACATTCTCCAAAATAATAGACATGCTTGTCCAAAGTTTATTTCACTGTCATATTCTAAACATAAATAACGGACTGCATTATTGCTGGCGGTTCACAGAATCCGTGTGCTCCTGCTAAGAAAAGGTAAAAGGTAAAGCAATCCCATTACAGGCCCTGAGGGTTCCAGGAGGTTGAGGCTCCCAGATTTCTAGACAATCGGCACATGAAGGTGGCAAGGTTGTCAGCCCTACGCACCGACCGCCTTTACCCCCCAGGAAATATTCCTGGTACTCATTTCTGTTAGAGGCTGAGTCGACCCCAGGGCCATAGTGCGGCCGGAAGGATTATATGAATGGAAAATTCCAATGACACCATCGGAATCGAACCCGCGACCTTCTGGCTTGTAGAGCAGTGCCGCTAAGAAAAGGAAGCTGACGAAAACCTCGCCTGTACGCTTAACAAAACTAAAAATTCCGTGCTTGGCTCTCATGCTTGAGGAAAAATAAAAAAAAAATGCGACCCCGTTCCAAATTTCTCGAAATCCCCTGGAAGTCATGACCCACAGTTTGAAACTCACTGATCTGTTCTATTGTATCTACCTACAGCCCCATCTGGAAATGCCCTTTCAACTGTGTGTGTTGCATGCAGCTTGCCTGGACGACAGTATTTGCTTGAGCGTCCTTAGAGTAAAGATCTACGTGTGTGTCTATACATCTCTGTCTGTACGTCCAGCAGAAAGTCTCTTCATCCACCTGTCAGTCTCTCATTCTTGTTGCCTGTATTATATATGTATATATACATAGGATATTTCTTTTCTACCTTATGATTCAGTCACTATTAGCACGCCAAGATAAGTGATACGTTTGGTTTAACAGAGCAGGAAGTACTTTCGTTCAAGAAGGACACCTTCCCTTTTTCAACTAACCATTCAATTGCCAAGAAATTCAATAAACAGAACGGAATAATCCTTAGTCGTCCACCAACAAACCGTGTAGAGAGCGTATGTTTGGCATGTACTGCACACCGAACGAGGACGTTGTAGTACTCTGGAAGACATTAGTTTGAATTTCGGCCCGCAAACTTGAGCAGGAAGTTCCTGGTTTTACTCAGTTTCTATAGGTCAGTGCTGGGACACTTTAAACATATTCCAGACTCACTTTATTCTTAACTATTTAGAAATCATCGTGCATAAGAACTATGCAAGTGAGAAAATATTATGAAATAAACTAAAGATTATGCTGAAGTTTATGCCCTGAGAAACCAGCCGTACACCTCAGAAATTCCATTAGTTAGCTTACGTCTCTTTTGGTGTGCTGCTTGTTCATACAGTCACAGTTACACTCGACAGAAGAACAGAACAAGTGCTGAATAATCGCGATCCGATTTTGAGGACCTTAGATAAGGGATTCAAGCGTGTAATTTGGGTTCTTAAATTGTCACTGACCTTGATGTTTATTTACCGTAAATACCGAAATACAAACGATGCACGTATTAAAGGGTATTCCTGTAATCGTCTTCCTTGGCATAGGGAAGTAAGATCTCATTTAGACAAGGCGGTTAACAAAACTAAATGCTTTTTATTTTCACTGGTGATACTTTCGCCCAGTTAAGTGCTGTGTCGTATACAGAGCAGTTGTCAGCGGTTGTGAGAAATGTTAATTATTGAACAAATAGTGTTCATTTAGAATAGTTTTGTAAAGCAAGTACGTATTATGAAAAAATGTGGCTGAAATGTTTTTAAAAAGATCCTGTGTCTGCAGTGCCGTGTAAAACAACAATATATAAGAAGAGTGGAAAAATCTTGAAAGTCAGGTTTACTGCAAACTGCTATGCAGTGAGTTTGTGCCAAATCATAGGGCCAGTGCTTTTGAAAGAATGTTTAATATACTACAAGTACGTTCTGTTAATTCTGGCACTATTATTGAAAGAATTAGCAGAAGAAGAATTCAATCAGTTACTTCATGCATAACAATGCCCATGCCCAACGAGCAAGCTTTTCAGTGGTTGCGCTAACAGATTTACTCGTCGCAAGGCTGGTAACTCGCTGACTGTGGCCTCCCAGATCTACGAATTTAAATCGGTGCAATTATTATTTTTGAAGCACTCCGATAGACAGGCTTAAGTGAAAAGTACACATTATTTCCAAGATCTGAAAGACAGTATTCGAAAGGAAAATTTCAAAGAGTTCCGTTGTCTGTCGATGAATATTTTCGGAAGGTGAGAGGCCTACTTAGAAGCTAGGGTTCGGCGTTTCGAGACTATTCTATAAAATTAGGAGACAAACGGAATCTAAATTCCTGCTGGATACATACTTCATAAGAAACAGCTACCGTGACAGCTACCGTGCTCACAGATGTGACTAGTGTTTTGCTCTCTGTAATTTATAGATACACATAACATAAATTTCGTAACTTAGAAACAATGTAACTTCTCGCACGCACAAATTGTGTGCCGCAGAGCGATTAGCATCTCTTTCCAGCGCTGAAGTAAAACCAAGCGATGCGGAAACCGTTGTGACACTACGGCCGATAACATAGAACACGCACTTCTATTAACAGCGAATAGGAAAGTCCTTTTCAAAATAAGGTGAGTCCTTAATTTTATCCGAGACTATGTGGAAAAGTAGTGGGTTAGCAGGGCAGTTGAATTGTTCTTTTTAAAGCTGAAAATAAAAAAACTCAAAACATATACATTTTAAATTTACTTTCTGTCAGATCTTCGCAGATAATGACCTAGGAGTTTTGAGTTTAAGAGGTATATATTTTGTCATGTACTGATTCTTTCTACAATAAACTAAACATTGTATTATTTTTGGGCGCACTGTCACGAAGCTTGAATTGAATTTCACGTAAAACACAAATTTTAATGGACCACTACAAATAAATTTACATGAAGTCGACGGATTTTGTTTTAGATTTCGTATACCAAACTTAACCCACACCTTCAATACGCTTCTACTGTTTATTTATTGTCGTGTTTCAAATTTTTGGCGTTCCGCATTCAAATTCTGGCGCAGAAGCTGAACAGAGTTTCCTTTCCGCGCTTTCCTCAGTCATTGAGGGAGAGTAACTTAATATCTGCTTCCCCCCATTTTCCTTCGATGGCATTGTTGACAGACGTCCTTCTTTTTGCACCTACACACATTATTCAGTTCAGTTGAGACAACATTGTTAAATAACCCAACAATGAATTAATCCAAAAATGATGTGGGAAATCAAACAAGCGGAGAGACACACACACACACACACACATGAATTTTTTAGATTATTCTTCAAATCTTTGTGTATGACCGTTTATTAAAATCACCCACACAGCACAATTATTTCTAATATAATATCATCTTATGTCCTAATGTTGTTCAGCCCTTCATTGGACCATTTTCGGGGGCTCGGATTTTATTTTGGTCTGATTACCTTTTCCTAATATAGCGGGTAAAAATACATTATAATTCTATCAATGATTCTGTTATGTGTTCATGGCGTCTTTTCAAACAAATAGACATGATCTGCCAGTTGCGTAGTCACATTTTTCACTGACTGAAATAATAAGTACAGAGCATGGGAAATTAGACACAGACGGCACAGTTAAGAACTAGCAAGGCTTACGAGCTGCGTGGAGCTGCGTGGAGCAGGCTGCTGGCGGGGACGCGCTGTTCAGGTCAACTGCTATGCAATGAGTCCCGACGCCAGTTATTGCACGGGACGCAGGCGCTAGGTGTTGGTGGGAAGGAAACGAGACAGATGGGCGCCTTGATTACTCCTTATACCGGAAAGATGCGCCTGTCAAAGCAACTGCAGCCTTTGGAAATTTACTTCAAAAACATGTTGTGACGACGGGCTCGTAGCCATGTAGGAATAACTATTGCATCTTGGGTGGAGTAAATTCAGATTAAGTATATTTAATTTTTGTTTAACTTTTCAAATTCGCTAATAAGCCGTGCTTTCAGCCCGTTCTTTCCTCTATTTTTAGGCTTTTGTTCTCATAAAGACCAAAGATTTGTCTCATATCATTCCCCTTCTGATTGGCCCTCAGCATCCCTGTCTGTCTTTCCACTGTTAACCTTCAATAACCCTGGGGTTTAAATTCCAACTAAGCATACAAGCCAAGTTGGAGGGCTTTTAAATTTACAGTAATATGAAATGCTTTCACGAACGTACGGTGTATCGTTGCCGGCAGCATGTAAAGAATTAAAGGTCCGTACAGTCCACCGAGGCTGGTATTGAAGGGTTAAAACAGCCGGATCCTGAAGCTGATAACTCACTTCGATCTAGTGTCAAAGGTAAGAACTATCCTTTCGCCACTATACTGTTTCATGGCGTGGTGTTTAATCGTAAGTGCACTTATTCCGTGACTTTTCAGTTAGCTCACTGTTGCAAATTTCAAATAAAACCTTACTATTTTTCTTAAAGATCTAGTAAGGTTAGTTCATTAAATACGCTTTCTTCTTACAGGCCTACATAGTCACTGATGGGTATATATTTGGCTAAGTAGCTAGCTAAGCAACAAATTTTGGTATTACGTTGTGACAAATTAATCTTCCGAACCACCCAACAAATACTTGCTTGCCTGAACAACTATGCCCGCAACTGAGTAACAGGCTAAAAACACGCCGTGCTGAAACGGCAGCATAACCTCGCGCAATGTTTACAAATAAAAGTTCATTAATTCGAATGAATCGTAGATTATTACAATGGCTTCTTCATCTGCAATGTAAGAGTAGGCAGGTGATGAATTTGAAAGATGTGGAAACAGCTATTCCTTTTTTAATATATTTTCTTTAAACGAAAAGCTACATTATACAGAGAACTTAGCTAGGCTATATTTATCCAATCGAAACAAGGACGGCCGAAGCACGAAATTTGTATTCGCGACATTTGTAAGAGTATTTGCAGATGTCTGAGAGCTGTGCAACCTTTGTGTTTTCACAAATATGGATCGCGTCCAATCAGTTAAACTTCACTTTCGACAGCATCCACCTACTTATTTTCTCTCAGGATACGTAACTTATTTTCTTCACACTTTCTAAGCACTTCGTACGTGATTCTCATAGCCTAATGGCATTTTACTAGGAGTGCAATACATAACAGTAGCCTTATTAAGAACAAAGTTTGAGGAATCTTTCAGGACAGAGACAAAGGTAAGACAGCCCCTTCCAAATGCCTTATTAACACTCAGCGTAACTTCAGGTCGCAATTTTCGTTTTCATGTTACATTACTAGAACCATTTCGGGGTCTGGAGGTTCTAATAACGAAAAATTAACCTATAAATTATTACATAACTTAAAATGTAGATAAATACTGTTGTAATACCTTTCACCGAAATGTTTTTCACAATCCCTTAAAGCCCAGAACCAACTGTGTGTACCACCTCCTCTAACATCAAACACTCTGCATTTTGGTACACGGTGTGTTTGTTCAATTCGTTTCTTGTGGTTCTCAAGGTGTAGACCGATTATTTTCGTATATAGCATTAACAATTTGGTCTTTGTAATGGATAGGTTCTGTGTTCTCTGTGAGGAAAGAAATGTATATACTTTACATGAAGGTCAGAATCGAGGCCAAATGCTCATATTTTCTCTGCGGCATACTCGTATTCCCTTCTTCACTTCTCAACGCTTTATCTTGCCCCCAACCTACCACTATGAGAAGGTTAAATGTTATTAAAAATGTTATGCACATTTCTTAGGCCTATCAAAAGGTCACCACACATTCTGACTTAAATTCACGCCCAATAGACTTACGATAATGTAGCTCACATCACACTTTCGATTATTGTCCCTTAATGTTCCTGCAATTTCTGAGGTCATTCGATAAGCAAAGAGAAATAATGGTATTCACCTGGGTATAAAATCGGAACTTCCAGAATTCTGAAAGTAACTGTAGTGCCGTTGCTGTCACTTTGCTTGTAGTTTTACTTTTGTGATGCTGAAAGCGGAAGGAGGATATTCGTATCACAATATCATTTACAGACTACATAAACTTCTGTACGCAGTAGTCCTACCAGTAACTGAAACTGTGAGCGATCTGAACACGTATGGAGCTGCACAACTGCTCCCTCGAAAACGAATTTGTCTTTGATGTACGAAAGAATAAATACTTTGCAATCGGATTTTCAAACTCTCGCTACAAATGTAACCTCGCAATTATAAACGCAACATGAAGAAATAACTACGTATGTTGAGTACCATAACAACAAATTTCAAAGCGTTAGTTTGTAGTAATCGCATCTGTCTACGTTTCGGGAATCCAGTTTACTCTTCTGCAAGTAATATGGCGGTATTATTACTTACTTGTCCTAAATTTATTTATTGTTTTAAAGTACAGACCCAGTTACAAAGACTCTCGAAACGCTTCCTTTGCTAGCGAGACAGTGTATCTAAATTTTTCTGCAATAAAATCGATGCTTGGCTAATACATTTAATTTAATTCTCATGTATTTTAACAAATCATTTAAACATATAACTTTCAATTCTGGTATTTAACATTGAGTAGTTTTAGAGTAAGAACTGACTATTTCGATATAAGAATAGTGACTAGCTGTAGTACCTGAGTAAACTAACATCCTCGTCCCTTATTTATTTGTTTACTTATATACTTATTTATTGAGCTGATAAATAAGCTTATTCTTTGGGGTGGATTGAATGCACCAATTCTGCTGCAGTATGGCAAAGGAAAGGACAGCAATGTTAGTAACTGTGTAAACTGAAGCAGGCAATTACAGTGAGACAGATATTACTACTTATTAACACCTTCAAGTCTGCTTCATTTTTATTCCCTTTACCGCAAACAGTTTAAAGCCCAGTGGCTATTGTAAGTAATACTAAGAAACACTGCATTTTTTCCACACGATATATGTAGGCTACTCTTATGTGTTTGGTATGATTCTCACAGTCAAAGCAAATTATTTCTCTCTACTGGGTTAATGCACTGGTCTGTGTAGCGGAGCCACAATGTGATTCGTGCGAGGTAGTAGTTGACAGTTTATGTAGAATTTAGATCAGTTTCAGTCTTCAGCGTGTTAGTAAGCATTTGTTACGTGAACAAGCAGAACATTTTTTAAAAACAAGGAAATATTTCTAATCTTATGTCGTTCCTTACGTCGGTTGAAGTGAAGTTCATTATCGTGACACCTGTCATCATGGTGCTTGCTTCAACATTGGCGAATACTAATAGCGCAATGCCGGCATTGAGATGACGGATCTGAACCTCTCTCAAGACATGCATGTTTCACCTCATGTTTTTGTCTTTCATGTACATAGAAGCTTTCCGACAGAATTGTCATGAATTCTGTAGTCTGCCTGAAAGGAAATCGGAAAATACAATACAAAAAATTTGTTACTTCATCTTATTATTGTTTGGATACTGAAATGAAGGAGGAATTTAAAAAAAATATTCACAAATTTTAGTAGGGGTGCTTTACACCAAGACTATCATTTGAAGACAAAGATACAAATGTGAAACATGCATAAACAATATTTAATACGTCGGTTCAAACCTCACGGAAAACAGCCCTGTCTCAATTACAAAATTCAGCCGTTTAAATGTTCTGGCAAAAAATTGTTGTTTATTGCACAAACCAAGAAAATATGTGTGTGAAACATGCAGGTAAAATGCAGATATTTTGCGTTGAATCAGAGAGCAGAGAAGGTTGAAACTGTCCTATAAACGGTTAAAAGCGATCTTATGAAAACTCTTTAACGAGGAAGGAACTTCGTTTTGAACTTTTGATTCTACCACGAACCAGTCACTTACGAGTATTTTCATAATTATCTAGTTAGCTGTTTACTTACTTTTTTCCTTGGCCGTCAGTCGTACATATTTCAGCGCAGGGGTCCCGACCGAGTCTTGTCCACGTGGGATTTGTGCTGAAAAATCTGGCACTGGAACAGGTTGTCTCCAGGCACTTCGGTTTCCTCCTCCCAATTATTATTCCATCAATGCTCCATTATCATCTACCATGTGCTGGAGGGTATTTGAGGTCGCAATAGGTCGAATCTCACAAGGAAATAGACAAGTTATTAGTTTACTATTTGCTTATCAAGATAATGGTCTTATCGAATGTGAAACTATGTAGACTAGAAAAACGATACTTGAGTTTCGGAGAAACCTGCTGCCTCCATCTTCATGGTGGACAAATATTCTTATACTATAGGTATTACTCCTTTACAATTAAGAAATATAGGTTCCTCCGAAACGTTTGTACCTTATACATGTAATAAAAATCTATAAAATAAATCTATTTTTACACTCCTATATGTTTCAGCTGACTATTTCGGCCATCATCAGTCAGTCAACGTACATAGACATTTGTAGCGTATATCGTGTCTCTGAATGGTAAATGTCGTAGTCACGGTTTTACAGTTTAAAATACATATGTTAAAATGCAGTATGTTATTACATATATATTTTAAACTGTAAAATCAGTGACAACGACATTTACCATTCAGAGACACGATATAAGCTGCAAATGTCTGTGTACGTTGACTGACTGATGATGGCCGAAATAGTCAGCCGAAACATGTAGGAATGTAAAAATACGTTTATTGTGCAGTGGTTGGAAATAAAACCCTTACATATATAAAATAAGTTTGTACCTTATTACCAGACTACAAAGCGGCACATTACACACGACACTAAGTGATCTATTTTCATTCGTAAGAACTTAAGATGTCATATGACGCTTTTATTAGATTTGGCCTTAATTTGTTATTTTGTTTTTGATTACATACCGGTAGTCGTTAGTTACTTATTTATTCAACTTCCACTTCTTAATCAGCTGCTGGTTAGCCACGCAAATGCTACATTAGTCGTACCCGCTCCTGTGAAGGTAAAACTGAATTCTCTGGAAATGGCTACAGCGTTGCTTTCGTTAGACTGCAAGTTATTCTGAACACTGTGTGATAATTATTCTACCGACATTAATTGCGCGAGATTCTCGTAATGAGTCTCCCACAGCAGCAAGTGACCTCGCAAACTGAGTGCTGATACAGTCTATAACGTCGTACTGCGTAACATTTGTGACTATATTTATACGGGTGACCAGACCACCTGAATGCGGAACCCGCTCTTAGAATCTACATGAATAATCTGTGTTGTTTAATTACCGAATAATAGAGCAGATGGTAGGAGTGTCCTCCTTCAAGTCTGAGAGACACTTGACATCTGACGAACGAATATTAAAATCTTTTTGAAATTATTCTCTAGAAATTGTCGATACTGCGTCCCCCCTGATGATCTTTTTAATTTTTCCTCTGTGAATACATTACATGCCAACCAGTAGACTTTGTTTCTTTGAGTATTTGCGTGCCCGTTTAAGTGATCTGATCTCAAAGGTTGCAATGGATCAGCTTTATTTCTACACGCCGTTTACAGAACCTGTTAAAATACCGTGCTGCTGTCCTAACAGTTTTTACACAGTTGTGAATTTGTTTGGTATCAAACAAAGCAATTTTGTGTCTGCGTGTACAGGTGACTTTGATACACCGCCTCTTGTGACAGGCATCTTAAGAGATTTTAGTGGAAATGCTCCTAAACGCGTTCAAATATCTTATGTTTGTTCTGAAAGAACGCGAAATGGTGGCTCTAGCGTCCTCTTTAAAATGGAACCTGACATTTGAATTTTTTCACCAGTCGACATTGTTGACTGGGGAGGAACAGAGGCACCGGAATGCCGACTTCTATACTTGCTACGACACCTTTTATAGCATTGTTTCTCAAACTGTCGTACAACTACAGGTGTGCCAACCATTGTTTACAGGTACGCGGCCTGAATAAGGAATCGAAATACAAATACCGAGAAAACCCTTAAAAATAAACAAAACATAAGCCACATAATTTGCTAACAAGCAACATTGCTGACAACATTATACAAATCATTCCCACAGTCAGCTAGTCTTTCCAAACTCAGCTTTCACAAAGATTTCAAGTTGAACAAGAACAACTTTCTTCCTCAAAAAGTAAAATTCTTCAGTCGCCCGAGAATTTAATCTGATTTTATTTAAATGAAAAAAATTTTGGAATTACGGTAAGTCCAGTCGAAGCACAACAATTTATTCTGTTATTTTCAACTACACGTTCCGTCCTAAAAGGCCATCATGAGGTTGAACACAAGAATAAAATAATATATATACACAGTTTATATGGAATCTAGATCTCGAAACCTCACGATTTGTATTGTTATGTCGGTATACACAACATGGGTAGATCAGCCTTGGGAAATAGAACCTATAAAACTATGCTATGTACACCCACGTAAAAATACAAATTGTGAGGTTTCGAGATCTCAAGTTCCATATAAAATGTGTATATATATTATGTTATTCTTGTGTTAAACCTCTTGAAGGTCTTTTAGGCCGCTATATGTAGTTGAAAATAATATAATAAATTGTTGTGTTTTGACTGGACTTATTGTTAAATTGTTAATAAATTAAATTAAATTGTTAATTGTTAAAAAGGCACAACGGGGATTTCGCGTTAAAAAATATTGCTGGTACATTGAAACTGTTAAATTTCATTGAGTGGTAAGCCAACGAATAAGTTTTATATCCCCTGTTTTATAGGATTTCTTTCTCTTACAGGTATTCACAATAAAAACACTTTGTATTAAACTGCACTGCGTTGTCACGAATAACATCAATAATTTACGCCACAGTTACAAACGTCTCTGTGCGACTGTCTTATATTCACGAATCACAAAACGTTTACATCCGTAGCACCCCGCATATCAAATTGAACTGTGCGACAGCCCTCTTATCGCGCAGTGCTAAGTTACGTACTGTGATAAGTCTACCGGGAATGAGTCATACACGGCCTAGCAGCAGAGCTGTACGCGTGGGCTTCGCTTGCAAATAAAGTCTTTGTAGCAAGTCCTTCCATTGCACTCTAATCTGGATAGGAGTGCTGACACCGCATGCTCCAAGGTAGTGGCGTCACTGCTTCGTACGCTGACGACGGTTAGTTTCATATCCACACACACACCAGGGTTTAAGTATCTCGTGACTGACTTCCTCTCACTTACGTCCGAATAAACCTTTCTGCTCCGTCCAGTTACTAATCTTCGTCCAATTTGATAATAGTGAGTACACGAAATACAGCCATTACACGTCTGTTTCTAGTGCTGTTTGGTTAAACTGTAGGAATCGGAGTGAGTGATGTACTGCAGGATAAATTAATGTATACCGCTGGTAAAGTTGGATAATAAATAGGTTGTAAAATAGGCTACAGAATTTATGAATTAAATAAGCCAAAACAAATTGGTAGAAGAATCAACTATCAGGTCCTACATTTTGGTATAAGGTTACCTTAAGTAAACGCAACTGGCTCAAGTGGGCTGTTATATTGAAAACTGACGTATTCATACAACCAACCACATTCACCAACAAATGCACACAATAGGATTGCAAACTGTACGGAAGTTTTAAATAACTCCTACATGTTTCGGCGCCAAAGCGCCATCCTCAGGAGTCTAAAATACAAAGGATTACAAGCAGAGATTCCCTGAGGATGGCGCCTCTGCGCCGAAACATGTAGGAGTTATTTAAAACTTAAATACAATTTGTAAACCTATTGTGTGCATTTGTTGGTGAATGCGATTAATTTTAAAAATAATGCACAGTATGGATAATATCAAAGACGTCTTCTTATTTAACAGCGCATTCAGGTGCTGAGATTAGGATCATAGTAAAAACTAAATGGCGAGAATGTGGATAGAAGCAATCTTGGCTTAACAAAAAGCATTATTCCAGCATTTGTCGTAGGAACTGAGCATTACCACAAAAAGCCTCAGTCAGTATAGCGGGTCTCAGGAGAGAATTACACGAAGGACGTGTACTAACCACTGGACCGTGACGTTTACTAAGCATTATTCCGTTATTATTATTATTGTTATTATGACACTGATCGGGATAGCGCAGTCTATAAAAATAGCGACTGATTACAGGCTTCATGATTGGGGTTCAATTTCCGAAATTTCATTGTTGAGACACCTAGAACAATTATTATTGTGCACTGCGGTGTAAGTTGTGTTCTTCGTGTTTCGTTGCAGCAAACCACATTTAAAAATATTTGACACAGAAATCATAAACGCGAATTTGATACGTGCTACATTCTGTACTCATGTTCTGCACGATGAAGTACTTTTTGTGTTCAATAAACGTATATTTTGTGTCAGTCTGATGCAGCAGTTACATGGACAAAGATGGAAGTTCATCGTATAAATTTAAATGCAGACACACCGTTATATAAATTTCATCAAATAAATATTTTATGTTTATGTAGATAAAAAATACGTGAAAAAAGCGGATGTGACCTTTGCGTTTCTTGAAAAAGGGTACCGGAAAATGTAAAAATATTTTTACCACTTATAATTTTAACTGCTAAGTCTCAACTTTAAGTATACTTGCTTTAATGTTAAAAAAGGTCTGTATAATTTTGTCCATGTTTGTGTGTTTCGTCAAATTCTCAGAATAAAAAGCCATCATTGCTGTAAACATTATTGACCATTTCGTCATTGTCATGGAGGAGCGGTGTTTTTTTTATGAGGTAAGTATAAATACTTAAATACTATTTACATAAACTTCATGCATCACAGTTTGTTGCTGTCCTTTCTGCGTAGATTCTTTATGCCCTACTTTCCCTCCTTGCAAGGAATAATGGAGGTTCATGATACTGCGAGTCGCGTGGTGTGTTTGTGTGTACCACCAATTAAAATTTGCTACCAATTTCCAAAACTTCCAAAATTTGGTACGAATATTATGCCACCGAAGGCCAACCAGATAAGCTAATTTTAACTCTTTAAAGACCAATATTAATCTATATAATATTAAACAGTTGAATTCCTATCTTACATAGAACAAACCGCGTCTGTTAAAAGAACAAACAGTTATTTAGGCTATAATTAGCGAAATAATCGGTATTTACTGTGAGAGTCATACAAAATACATAAACACACTCTACGGTCAAATGCATTTCACGTTGCATCAGATGGTGAATATAATTGCCACTCGGCTTATAAAGGTCATTGTCTTCTATTGAACAAGAGCATGAAGTCTGAGTTGTTTTGAGGCGGGAGCGACACCTTCACCATTTGCTGTATGATTCTAAAACAAGGTACCTTAGTACATTTGGGAAGAATTGGAAACTTAGTAAACGTAACACTTTTATCGATTGCAAAATAACAGCAAGGTCTTCCAAAATATTTCACTATTTTTCGATATGATGACGATAATTAATTAATTTTAAAGGTGGACAACTGGAATTGGGTACACACGGAGATCATAAACACTCGTACATATTAAAAAATATAAATAATTGTATTGTAACACATCTGTTGAAAAATAAATGTACGCAGTGGGAAAGTAAGTTTTAAGCTCCCCTCAAACTTCCTTCTATTTTATGATGCATTATGTGTGGAAATGTAAATTAGCACTACGTAAATTAAAGTATCAACAAAGTGTAAGTAATGGTTGATTTTAATCCGGATATATTTAAAATATAGTTTGTTCTGGCATGAAACAAAGCAAGAATTATTATTAATAACCATGTCTTACAGCAGTGAGAAGGGTTGTTGAACTTCTCCATAAAATCTTGAACTCGTAATTTGTAGTATAAAATCCCTAATTAATACTTGTTTTCATGTGACGCTTTCTACACGGCGTAATATTCACCCTGTCATCAGGCATGAAATTATGCGCGACGTAGAGAGCAGATTCTGCCTGGTCGTTTGTCAAACTGGATAGTAGGTTCAAACACAGAAGGTAGAATCAATAAAGACAGTGATTTATTCTCTGTCAGAAATCCAGAAACTGCGTTGATATGGAAGCGTCATTGACATTTGGTAAGTTCGATTGATTACTATGGAGACAGATTTTATTGGTTCATGAAATGGTAGCTGTTATTCATAAATAATTATTTCCTGTATTGGCTCTAGTACAAATATATGTTGGAAGGAAAAACACTTTTATGTTTCAGCTTAATTATTTTCTGCGATAGAATTAGGCCCACCTGGTAGACAATAAAATTAAAACAACACCTTCCTGGCACTGAGTACAGCCAAATGGTGACTTACAGGGCGCTGCTGTGATAATGTCTGGCAGATTGTGTGCATCGTACACTTCAGTTGCGGTGAGAGATGATCAGGCTACGGAGAATGGTGAAATGGAGATTGGCATGGGGAAAGCCGAAGGAATGCAAAGAGAACCTTTGCCCCATACCAGTTTAAACACTACAAAATTTTTCCTGCATTAAAACCAGCCCTCCACTGTGTGAAGCCGTGGTATAACAACTACATTGTGACAAAATAGTTAAAAAACATGTATGTTTATCTATGAATATATTTACATATACCTTATAACTGAACTGATATTTGTGCTCAGTAAATTTTGGCTCATGTTGGGCCATATGAGTATATGATTAGGTAGCTTTTTTACCAAAGAAATTAATTGTCCTTTGTGAATTAATTTCTTCGAGAGAAACGGTCACAAAAATTTACGTATAATTGTGGGATATTACAAAAAGTCAAATTTTCGACTGTTTAAAATTTTATTTTGCAAATGATAATATAATATTCACGTTCTTTGCACCGTGCATTTTGATTCAGTTAGTAGTATTATAAACATATTTAGGGTAAAACTGTAACAGAAATACAAAAAGTGCATTTGTTGACAATATAATAGTTGACCAAAGAAAAGAATATGAGTCTTGGAATATCCATGGTATTATTATTACTATTATTATTAGTGACAGGAAATGAAATAAGACTGAAATTATGTTACTCATGAAAAAGAAGTCTGACGCTGTATTTTCGCAAATTTAAAATAAACGCATAAGCTAAAAATCAGAATTACATTTGATGCATTACTGAATATTCTATATGTGCAATCGGCCGATTACTTAAAAAAGTTCTTCCTTTAATGTATTTCCAGGCTAACATGTAACACCTAATGATTAGGAGGCACTCATTTCCACACTGCGTATAAGTGAGCTTTCAAAGTCTTTGTGACTCATCCGAAGTCGTTGTGCGGATTTCTGTAGTTATTCCTGCATGCGTAAATACAGTTGCTACAAAAAGTGCCATCTTATATTAAGGTGAAAATTTCTGATTGCGCCAGTTCCACACAGTAAAAAATATCTGCAATTAAGTGAAATGGTTTCAAGCAAGATATTTCATTTTAGACAGTAAGATATCATGCAGGAGACGTGCTAACTTCACGACCTGCGCAGCACGAGCGTGTCTGCGTCTTCGCCACGAAATGCAACAAATCCGTCTCCTTTGCATAAGCATAACATAACTGTGGCTCATAGACCACGCAGGAGTTGAGGCAAATCTGAATTTTGTAAACTGGCAGCTTCATGGGGTGTATATTCCAGAAATCTATACCACACCCTTTCGTTTTAGCGATGAAGCTTGGCTTCATCTCAGACGATAATTAACCTCTCAAACTAAGTGTCATTGATCTGCATAAAATCCCGTTTTAATCCAGGGAATATCATTACGTGATATTATGGTTCATGTGTAGTGTATTATGAATGCAATTACGATTATTGTTCCCACTTCTCCTTGTTAGTCAACAAACTCACATCACTATGTAATAAACGTTTGACACCATTTTTAACACCCGGCTAATTACAAGAGAATATGTCTTTTCAATAAGATATGCAATGCGTGATTTCAGGCTTCCGCCGCGGTGTGAATGATGTCTTCACAGTCGAAGAAGATTCTTCTTGGACTGCTTGTCCCTTGAAGATGCGACCGATAGGGTTTACCGAAACGTCAGTAACTACCAATCAACACTGCGTAACATTCCTGACAAGCGAAGAACTCAAGATAGCACATCACTTCACAACGGCAAAACTTTTTCAACACCTTCTTCAAACACAGTGAGTAAAAACATATATCGACTGCAAGGCGTTATACTAAAAAGCATGGATACCTATTTGTAACAAATCTGAATAGCTGCAGTTGTTGCCGTACCTGCCATTATTCGAAATGTTTCGACTGTAGAGGAAGGCATGACGGCATTTAAAACGAAATCACATTGTTTTGGACATTGCTAATTCTCCCAGGATTCACAAACCAACGCATTTCGAAAAAGTTCTGCTTCCTTCGTCATGTGTTATGATATGTGTGTAGTAAGAAGCTCAGTTCCATTTGGTCAATTAACATCAGCAGTCTCAAAACCTCCTCACATTTATTGACCGTCATGACAAGTGTCTAATTGGAGAGACCATATCTATCGAAAGCTCCATTACTAATATTCGGTTACCAGTCAAAAATACGACGATCTGTACGGAGACCCTACAAACACGGACTGGAGACCTTAATAGTACACATGGCCTGAGGTATTAAAAGCTGCTGCTGCTGCTGTGATGATGATGATGACAAATATGTAAATTATTCTATGCAAATTATAAAATTAAATAGAACTGTGTTTAAAAATAAGACACTTTAATAGATTCATTCATTTAGTTAAAATACAGTATGTATCACAAAAAAATTACAAAGGCCATATTACGAAATACCCACAATACATATTGTTGAAATATCAAAGGACAAAAAAAATTTCTTATAGTGTGATGTTTTTGTGTGGAGTATAAATTTAATTATAAATATTTTAACTTTTAATAATTTTAATGCTATGTATAATAACATTGATTTCTACTATTGATCTCCTTTGGCTTTTGTGTAAAATATTAGTTGAGAAAGGAATGTAAACATAAAAAATTATATAAAACTTTCCATAGTACAAATCTTTAAAAAAGGTTTCTCCTGTACTCGTATATGGCAGCGAAGAAGGTTGGAACAGAATGTAAGTTGTGATGATAATGTTGGTGATATGGATAACAATAGTAATGTGTCAATTAGATGCCCATTTAATAATAATAATAATAATAATAATTTCTTCTGAAATATTAAAAATGTCAGAAAAGAAATTGCTATGCCGCTTTATGCACAAAAAGTTTTTGAATGCTTATGGGCATTAATATAATTGTGGTGTCCTTCTGGTCCCAACAGTGAACCGATTTTCTCTACCAGTAATGTATTCTAAACAGAGAACATCGACTGTTTGTCCATGATGTTAAAATAACAGATATAAAATCTATTATTTTATCTATAATAAAATTCATGCCCTGTGTTATTGCAATTTTTTGTATCCTAAAACACGTTAAGTGAGAAAAATGCGTCAAAATTTGTTATCAATATTTACATTCCCCATCTTTGTTAGTCTTAAATTTAAAAAAATGTACAAATTAAACAATACTGTATTTAAAAAACGAGTATCCGTCGATGTACGGATTATTTACGTATTACCGCTCCTCTTGGTGAATCGTTCAGTGAATCCGTTCATGTCATTCACTTAGTCATATATTTGTGTATGTTCTGTTTGGTAGGAGTTTCTATGTAATTATAAGTCATCATTAGTATCTACGGATTGTATAACTTTACACATTTCCATGGAATGCATATTGCAGGAACATAATTGAGCAGTAAGTATAATGTAAAACACCTAAAATATTAATGAGTCTTCCAGATATAGGCATTTCAAAATGTTGCCAAAAGTTTTAAGTTTGCTTAAATGAGTTGGGGTAGTTTTATAATTCGTAGGTGCCACTCCACACTCCGGGTACTCTCACGCTCAACTGAAGGCAACGCTCACGGAGTTCCGTAGTGTGTTCACACTGAGCTCATGTGCGGCCCTCGAGAAGAGTGAATTTTGCTGTAACAGTGTTCAAAAAATAAACCCACAATAACTTGGGTTAGTCGCGTAAGCCTTGGGTCCAGTATTCTTTCAAAGGATATCCGCACTGACTTGAGCGCTCCGTTACGTTTGCTTGACCACTGATATGCACAGATGCATTAACAGGGGCAAGGAGCATTTCCCTGGCGGTGAGCTGACCGTGAGTGTACCCAACAAAGTGAATCAAGCTTTAAAAGAAGTAAGTTGGCAACCCTAATTTTCATTAATAATTGGCAAGTTTGTAACGAACTGCCAGCCCTAGCGATATTAAAAGTTGTTCACTGTGCTTGTATTACAAACTTTACTTTTAAGTACTGCTTGGTTTAAATCCACATGCGGTAATTTGGAAGTGTCACTGCAAGAGCAACTGCCAGTTTACATCCTTCGTATAAATCAAGCAACCTCACTGTTTTTCATTACATCAAACTTAGTAATACATAAATGCATTTGTAATAAAATTTTACTAAAACTGAACTATTTATCTTTGTTTTCTATCATTTCTAACATATGGATGTAAAACATGAAATAAATAATAAAAACTGCAGTATAAAATATGTACATACAGGAGGTAAATTGAAAACGGAACCCATACACACACGGCAAACTTAAGCCTTACATTTTCTTATATAATATATGTGATACGTGTTGAAAATGACCTCCTTCAACTCTCAGACATGCTTTACAGCTGGTGAAGAGTATTAAATACAGTTTGAAATTATTTCCTAAAAACTGTCTACAACACATAGCCGATGAAATGGCCTCTGCATGACTCACACACTGCCAGTATTATCGTCGCGCGTACGGTTACGTTGAATCACTTTGGCCACACAGTCCAGTTTAATCTGAAGTGTGAGATATTGTGAAGTGCAGTGTAAGGTAAATTCAATTTGTTTCTGAGTATGCAGTACAGTTTAATACAGAGCGTTTTCGTTGTGGAAACTTGTATTAGGAAGAAATTTTATGAAAAGTGTCACAGAAAATTTATAGTATAGTTTCCCTGTATTTCAGTTCCTTCGAAATAAAATATGTCTGAAATTTCAAGGAGGTGATTTCCGAAACCTACTCTAACTTGAATTAAGTTACATTATACATTTCTTTTCAGAAAAGTTGATTTTTGCTTTCAAACCTGGTAATGCATCTTCGGTAACAGAGTTTGTCTTCGTGAATCTGAGGTAGAAGGACGATAAACCAGAGGAAAAATGTGTCTACAAAGGCCAATCCATTTTCTGGTTAACTGATAAATCAGGCAGCCCTTCCTTTAAAAATTATTACAATTGGAATTATGTACTCTGACATTCTCCCCAGTATTCTTGTTTCCATAAATGAAAAGACTATTCACAACGTATACTTTTCAGATAAGCCTTAATGAACAAATTCAACAAATAACTGCCTCGTCAGGACTCGAATACATGTTCCATACGTTCAGAAGCCGGTAAAACCTAGTGTATACGCATATTACAATTTATTTTATTTAGAATACGCACGATAATTACAAATAATGAGTGTGGTTACAAAACTTTATTTGCAAGAAAATAATAGCCACACAAAAATTAAAAGCACATTATTGTCAAGAACAACGCAAACTCTTTTTTAATACACTACGCAATTTCAGTATGCCTTACATTTGTTGTTACATTAAGATGTTATTCGACTTCACGCCAAATATTCTGCAGTGAAGTTTGTTAAATTTTTGCTCTTCAAGTTATTCAGGGTGTATGCCTAAGCGTCTCGTAGTCGGCATCCTTCACAGAACCGCAGAGGAAAGTTTCAGCAGGGGTCAGGTCTGGAGATCGTGGAGGTCATGTAGTGGACTCACTCGTGATCGGACCATCACCCAGGCAACAGCTTATTAAAGAAAGTCGTCACCTTATTGTGAATGCGTGTTTTGCTCTTTCATGTAAAAGAAATACAGTCGATCCCGGTTATAACGACATCGGTTTATGTGATTCCTCGTCTACAGCGTCAGATATTCTGTGGCACCAATTAATTCCTCATTTTCAACCACTACATTATACTCCTCGGTTAGAACAACACTCGTTTATAACGACACAAAACATTCAGTCCCTTTCATGACGTTATAACCGAGTTCGACCTTACACTTCTTTCTTTCTTACTTTGACCTCTTCTCCCTAATCATTATAGGTGTGTAGGGTTATTGTTGCACCTGATCACATTCAATAACACGCGAACTCGGTAGGAACTCCTCTGGACGAGGGATGGGCCCTTCGCAGAGACCTCTACCTGACAACACACAACACTCACAAGAGATAGACATACATGCCTCCAACGGGATTCGAACCCGCAATCCAAGCAAGCGAGCGGCCGCAGACCCACGCCTTCGACCGCGCGGCCAGCGGAATCGGCTTAAAGAAATATATTTGGCTTCTTTTCATGTAGCTGGGACACTAACCACAACCAAAGCATGTCACGGTGCAGAATGAAGTTCACTGTTTGGAACGAAGTCGAATATCGTCTGATGTGTGCAGATCAAAAAATGGAGAAGATATGGGACTTAATAGGACATGAAAAAAAGCTTTTAATCGTAATTTACAGCGGCGTGCTTTTAATATTTGTGTGTCTGTTACCTTCTTATACGTTATTACTTTTAATGGCTGACACTCTTTCTGTATAATGACATTACATTTCTACATCAACTGAAGTTTTTAAACTTTCTTTGTATTCGCCGTTTCGAGTGTTCAACTGCGATACAAGGTAACATGTCAGTCACCACAGCCGCCACTGCTTTCCAGATAAGAAGTGATATGCTAGCTTGCTGCATGCTTCTTCTCATCAGCACTTGACATTGTACCACCAGTCGCAGTGACTCTGAACCTGGTTGAACACTGTTCCCGTGGGACATAAGAACGAATCCCGCCGACCGTCCTTCTGACAGAAGTGGAACACCTAAAAATCAACATGTTATTATTACAGTGGTTAGATTATTTGTAAGAAAGCAGGGTAAGGGTACACAAATTGCACGCACCTATGTCAGTGAAATTACAGCGAGAACTTGACAGCTGTAGAAGTGACAAGCAACAGAACCCAGTGAAACCGTTCAAGTCAGTGACTCGTTTTAACGTTCTGTAAAAAATTTGAGGTCGAAGATTAGTATCTTCTGGGATGTTACGCTTTGTTGGCTGGAAAATAATTACTGACCTTCTTAGTACTTTAGTCTGAAGGTGAAGGCACTATGTTCCTTCGCTCGTCGGTAAATATTTACAAACCGACAGAGGGTACACAGTCCAGAAGAATAGAATATTCAGCAAACCGCGGCGAGAACCTGAAATATCTCAGAATGCAGTGACTATGGAAATTACTATTAAGGATATTTTTGGGAGAGATGTGATGTGTGGCTTGGTAATGAGTTACAGTTCAGGGACTCCGCTTTGCGGCCTTGGACACAACGGAAATTTGGGGGAATATGCGGGATGATTCACGGAAGCAATACGTCTTATCGCTGCTGCGAGGACGAGTGGGTGTTGTGTGGACTGCTCGAAAACGTCTGTGGGCACAGCCGCTGTGAGAACGCAGTAGTCGCGCGGCACTTTTCAACTTGGCACACGTTGGCCTTTTTCAGGGCCACCTTCCAAATCTGGCTAATCGCAACTCCAGTTCTTTTCCCCGCCCCCATGTCGTTACTTTCAATTCTCCGTGCGGCTTACTCTTAATCTTAACATGGAGCCTGTAAAGTGCCATGGAAATTTGATATCTACAATCATCTACCAACGTACATGGAGCCATGACACAAATCTTCAATAAAAAACACGTTATTTTTACGGCCTGAAATTCTTACCCCTTCATCCAACCTGCAGATACACCCCTTATCGGCTATAAGCAACTGCTTCAGCGAAAGCTTATCAGCTATTCTGCAGGAACGGCTGTAGCATGTCTACATTAGTTACATGCATGAAGAAAGTAAGAGCGGGTTAGATTACAGAGACAGCAACTTAGGTCATTTCACAATTATTTTTCTCCTTTTCTGCTACCTGTGGCATTATGATTATTACAAACGATACCTATATAAATGTATATTTGTTTTGTACGGGTGTGAAACTTGGTACCGAAAACTTAAGGAACAATATATGTTGATGGTGTTTGGAGAAGGGTGCTAAGTAACATATTTGTCCGTAACAAGGAAGTAGGGGGCGGCGGATGGAGACAACTGCGTAATGACGAACTCGAGATTTGTACTTTTCATCAGTCATTATTAAGGGGATAAAATTCAAGAAAGATTTAACGGATGGGGCAGGGAGGACGGTTGGAAAGGTGATAAATGCACATCAAACTTTGATTAAGAACTGTGAAGGAAGAGACAAACAATTTCGAAGACATAGACTTAGATGAGAGAAAACATTGTAATAGATTTTAGAGAAGAGTAGCATTGTGTGTACTGTATTCATTTCTGTCTGTATAGGCTTTAGTGGGGGGCTCTTGTGAACACGGTACTGAATATTTCGGAAAATCAAACGCATAAAGTAGATAGGAATTTTAAACAAAAGTAAAACAGTAATTTCTCTTTGTATATTGGAACCAAGTGTAACAGCAAATATAGAATTTTGACGGCCCCCATATTGCTGTTTAGAATTTACAAACTAACACAATAACCTAAGTCAGATATTCATAATTTCAGAATGTCTACCATCACACAATCTTTCTTGAATTAAATACCGTTATGACCGCTCCCAATTCGAAAATACCCAAAGTCGAAATGCGTGAATTGCTAACTGCAGGGAAATGAAAGATGCGGAGATCGAGCAGCCACTAGTAACGTGATGTCTATACTAATTTCAAGAAATTCCGTCAGTAATTTCTGAACTTCCTCAAGAAATGTGGCAGTTCATATATGAGAAAAAGTGCCAAACAAACTAGGCTACTGAAATGTGGAATTACGTGTAACTTTAGCGTGTGAAGAGAATAGAATATTTAGAGACAGTTTGAGAGGGAGACAAGAAAATTCAGTGGGTTCGCTTAGTATCGATTTACAGGATATCGATAAACAATCATTCGCACCCACTGTGTGTCTCGCAGGATAATGGAGCAGAAAACTTCAAAGGCAGAACTTCCATTAGCGAGCAACCAGCAATGAATCTTCTGCATGCCTCAAAAGGCGAAAGGTAAAATTTGTTTTAAACTGTGGCATAAAAGCTAAACGGTAGATCAGCTGTTCTGGCACTCTATTCCAAAATCCTCACCAATTCTAAAATACATTCCTTCCTCCATACCTTCTTTCTTTCCTTCTTTCCACCCATTCACCCGTCCGTCCGTCCTTCCGTCTGCCTATCTATCCATTCATTCATACATATACACATAATACACCGTTCCATTCATTAAACCATTCATCCAACCATCCTTCCATGTATCTATCCGGCTGTCTGTCTGTCTATCTATCTGTCTATCTATCTATCTATCGATCCATCCATCCATTCATTCCTTTCCCTCTTTTCTTAGATTATTTCATTCCTTGTGTTCCTCGGAATTCCTTGTTCTCCGTTTTAATTATCTTTATGTCTATGCTAGTATTTTATTTAGAAATAGATGTATAAATGAAACTTGAACATCAAACGACACAATCTAATCACTGAGGGATGGAAATCCCTCGTATCGATGTCTTAAGCCAGTTAAAAATCCGTGTTATGATTGCACTAGTTAAGTCAACAATACCACATCATGGTCATTCTTTACATGCCCTCCAGCTGACCAGATTGTGTCTGTCTGACTCACTCTATATACTGCGGCGACGTGGCACGCTGGTTACATTTCGACTGCCCAACAGGCAATAGGAAAGGGTTTGGAAGGTCAATAAAAATGCGTTTCTGTTATTTGCATTTCTTTCCTGTTAAGGGCAATATTTGTACCAGTTTTTTTTTTCAGATGCGACTTAGTCTCCAAGACGTTAAAAAGCTCTCATATTTCATTCACGAAAGAAAAGCACAGACGTTCACTGGCCACACACCCAACACTTTGTTGTGTTTTATAATACAGAAATAGACGGGGAATTCTTTTATAAAAAAGAGGCACACGGCAGGAAAGTTATAATTTCGCTTATATGTTTATGTTTCTCACAAAAAGTATTTCCGCAACTTATCCTGTAACTGACTGGCTGACCAACCAAGTCAAAGACTGACCGAATGACCCAGTAATATGGGAGTGATTCGATCACTTGCTGGCTTTTCCTTGAATATTAGACATTCATTAATTCTATCTCATTGTTAAGCCTCCGATAAACAAAAAAAGTCTTCGTATTTGTCGTCAGTGATTTATTCTGTTTGTTCACAGCCAGCTCAATCTAGTATAACAATGTTTTTTAACCTATAGTCCGCGGCCCACATTTGGACCGTGAAGCTATTTCATCACACTATTATAATAAATGTATTACAAGCAGTATTTTTGTACATGCAGTCACTTGTATTGACACTGGAGCAGTTTCCACTTGACAGTCATGTTGTGAAACATTACACACACCACTGACTACCATGGCTGCGAAACGCTTAACGAAAATTTATCGCATCAGCCAAAAAAGATAATTTTTTTCGCCGAAGTTATCGTACGGTTGGCAAATTTTTTTTTCCAATTTGACGAAAACCTCGCAAAACACGGAAAAATTAAAATTTACAAGATCAAGAAGACTAAATTAAGTATATATAACAGCTATAACAGAAGTCACAGTGATAAGTTCAGGGTTAGCAGAAGCATGTAAATGCGCGTATGTTTATTTTCATTTCATGAAATAATTCAAATTTCACATTCGTTACACCGATTCATGTTTTTTTATTTTACACGTCGGTCGCAGGACAAAGCTGTTGGCCTGATCTGGGTCGCGGCTCAGAAAGTCTGAGAAACAATACACGTTCAAAACGAACTGCATAAAGGCCGTCTCATTTGTATCGTTTATCTTACTCTTCTTATCCCCTTGTTGCCGCTTTCTATAGCTTTCGGCTGCCACAATTTTCTAGATGCTCAGTTCCTTTTTCCCCATAGAGGGTTTCGTACGAAAGTATGATCTTGTAAAATAAGGTTATTTGTTGCGTTGTTAATGGCATAATTTCACCAGTGAGGGTAAGTTCACTCTCACCGTCTGAAGATCACGGACGCGCCGTAATTTGCGGTGATTAATGATCAGTGTTGTAACTGTTCTGCCCCACATATTTAACGAATATTCACAAAAAGATTTCCAAGCTGGAAATGAAAGGCAAATCACGATTTCAGTTACTTAATTGGAATGAAAGAAGGTCTGTCTAAATCCATGCTGCTTGGCCTCCCTTCAACAACTGCTGAAGAAATTCACTTCTTTCAGGGATCCTGAAGAAGAGTAGACTACACCCTGCAGTCACAAATCCTCTCATTGGACAATATACCGAGCAAGATGTTCCTAGATCACGTTCCCTTTCTCCAGATGCATTTCACTGTTTATACTCGACCGACGCGTAAGTGTTTGCAAGTGCTTTTCATTCGACATTTCCCGATAACAGTTTTTGTACATTTATCTTGTCCTGTTTATCAAAACATATAGGACCCGTAACGCTAATTCAACCTGACACATGATATGGACCCACAACGTAGACTCTGGCTTTAGTTGGTTTTTTTAAACACAAATTTAGTGGAAAATGTAAGGACTACTGGCAGCTTATGAATGTGATTTTACGTGATATAATCTATATTTTCTTTATATTTTGATATGAACTTTAAATATGACGAAGAGCTAACCCTATAAACTTCACCAAATCAGAAAACGAAACTCACATGTCACAGAGAATAAAGGCAGGTTACACGGAGTAACGTTTAAACGTCTGTCAGTCATTTTTATCACTTTCGGGTTTTATCATCAGACCGACTTGCAGTTACAAATACCAATTCTGCGCTTCTTGTTTGATAGATTTGTTTCTCGTATAGGCGCAAATGGTGTCTGAAGCTAGCGCCTCTCTACCCCGGCCCGTCGCCCTTCACAAAACCCTCACAGGTACATTGTGGTTTGGTACATATACTTGAAACATTTTGGACGAAATCATGCAATCTGTAGTGGACTGGAGTTAGATCAGCGGACATACTTCCTAGGATAGGAAGATAGACTGAAAATGTCGAAAAGAAATCCGGTATAGGATAAGTAGTATAAGTCAATGAAAAATGAGTGTCAAACACTGCTTTGATTTGAACGCGCTGCGCATCATTAAGTGAAATCATTAGGAATATATGGCAATATTTATACTGAAAATAAACAGCAGGTTTCAAGTTGCCTAATTCACGAGGGCGTACGCGACTTTAAAAATGAAGACAGGATGTAGATCTCACTATTGGAAAAATAATTGTATTGTGCACGTGTAAATATTCTGCAGAGGAATCCGGCTCGTATGACAGTGGTGAAAAGTAATCAAGTTTTATTCTTCATCCTCACTTGAAGTTTGGGTCCTCAAAGGTGAATAACCAGACATCGGAAGCGAATCAAAACTTTGGAACCCTTCCAACGCTGAATGCTACGTTTTACAACATCATAGTGTAGTGAGCGAGGTCAATCTGAGTAGATGACCACAGAAGGAATATATAAAGTTTTCGGAAGAGGCTATGGACCTGTCGTAAGACAGACTGCAGAATGAAAATTAGGCGATTGAAAATATTTTCCGCTTTGACTGCCGACGAGTAGACTAGTTTAATTTCACTATAAAACACCTCTTAATATTCGGATTAGTTTGAAGATTATCAAGTGCATCGCCGTACAAGTAAGAACTTACATTTAAGAATACTAGAACATTCAAAGCTTAAAAATAAACTTTGTCAAATATATTTTGAAGTCTCGTTGTAATTATAGGTGGACACTGCGACATAACTACTCATCCCAGGTATCGTTGTCAATAACGCAATAACTGTGAGTAAAGAAAGATGTTGTAACGCAAAACTTGACCGTTTAGTCTATTACCCATAAACGGCCAAGACTTGCAGCAGATTATATCGGTTTTGTTCCTGAATAATCCCTAAGCCAAGTCCCATTTTCTTGACCGAACATAAACTGCATTGCATCGAAAGCAACAGCTGCAGTTTCATAGTAAAGGAAGCGTTAGACGTTCACCTTCCGGTCGTGTTAAAATAGCTCCTACGGGTGAATTTAACTTCAAGAGCTGACCGTGACTAGCCATTATAATAGCGCTGGCGCATCGAAGTGAAAGTGCAGGTCACCAAGCCACAGAAAGAAGAAAAACAAATGGGAAGTGACAGGATGCGGGAACACGTATCACTGAAGTAAGCAGCGCACAGTTCATCCCTGGTCCTGAGGTTCATTTATTCCAATCACGAATCTGTCGTTGACAAGAGATAAAAACAGTGCAAATTATGTGCTGGAAACTACAAATAAAGTCGTTCCTATGCCAAAATAAAGAAAGTCCACAAAATAAATTTACGTCTTCAAAATAGTGCAGAAAGCAAATGCGGCTTATGATACTTGAAATTTCATACCTACTTCAATAGATACAGGAACTTCGAAAGTTTTGTTTCAAATAACCAGGGTCATAATTATTGCTCCTCGACTCCGCTACATGCCATTAATTTTGAGAATGGCTACCCCACAACAAAGGTAGAGTCAATAACATCTGTGCTACGTGCATTTCGCATATAATTTCACACAGAAGCACCTCTGTTGCTTTTGAAGCAAGCCCGAACACAGCCCACAGTTGCATTCCACACAGAAGGAGAACCGGGACTTATGGCTTTGAAAATGCGCCCTTTCTGATCAAATCTGATCAAATGTCTTGCACTAGGTTCAAATGTATACTCGTCTGAGGGGCTTCAGGTGATATTCTGTACCAAATGCACGTTGCATGGCTGCTGCTGGCTCTGTCTTTGCCAAATCCAGAACAAACTCTATTATTGCAGGGTAGCCATTTTCCAATCTAGCGCCAGCTAACTAAGTAACTCCATGGAGCAGAGTCCTTCTTGAGAAGCTAAGAGGTCGTCAGCTATTCAAGAAATTCCCCGCGTTTTATGGAACCCGAAAGTTCATTACCGCACTCACAAGAGCCCGCCACCTGTCCCTATCCTGACCCAGGTCCGAGGCTTTGTATAGTGTTTCGTAACATGGTAATTTTTTACGGTGAGGAGTTGTTAGCACCTCGCCCAACCCCCAAGCTGGAGGGCCACCCCTTTTCTGCTGTCGGCGACTGCTTATTCAATGTATTCGCAGCTACTCTCACTATCCGGAGGCCGTTCCTCCATCCGCAACCCGAGGACGCGCCATGACGTGGTGACAGGGACCCACTTATCATGGATCTAGTGCCAGCGGCCACAAAAAATTCGACACAGGTCATTTGACACAAAACTCTGAGAGTTTGTCATCGACCGATGTAGGTGTGAAATTCTCATTATGCTGAATTTGTTCTGTGTGTCACTTTGAAAGTGTACAGCTCTTTACGCACACAGGAGCATAGGAAAACAATACGTAATTTCAACAACATTACTAAGGCGAAATGCAGATGCCGGATGATGATAATAATAATAATAATAATAATAATAATAATAAGTTATTACTTTAGGCCTTGTACGTGCTTCTCCGTTCTATCAAACAATTAACACCGAGCTACCGCTCTGGTAGACCCATCTAAATTAACTACTTTATTATCCCTAGTTACATTATATTCACTTCTTTAACACTTTATTTTTACATTGTCTGAATAACTACCAAAATTAGTTACGTCTCCTTTATTTGTACCGCTGAATATTTTCATATAGGCTTCATCTTAAATCATGTCCAACAGGCTTCATTTTCAATCATGTCCAACAACCTTTATTCAGGGATTTGGTTCTTCATTTGCTTGTTTGCCTATAATTCAACAATATATGTTTTACATCCTCTGTGCCTAAACATAAAGGACATATTCCTTTATGTATGTTTCTTCTGATTTCTCTCAATTTTCATACTCTTGCTAACAACCACGCTATCACGTTTCTTTTCTTCTAAATAAAATATTCTATATATGATCATTGCCCCAAGTAAAATTCTCGTCTCGATACACTAACAATAAATTACTTTCCAACATTTAATACAACACGTTCACCCTTTTCTTATCATTACAACTTTATTTTACGATTTTAATGGTTTCTCTCAAATTACACTTTTCTTGATTCAAACACACAAATGTTAATTGTATATGGTTCAGCTCCTCTTTCAGTTGCTTAGCCAAAAATTTTCGAAATCACATGGCCTTCCTGCCACTCATAATATCGCTTTACCGGTTCTTTGGCATCCATATCCATAATCCGCAGCCAGTACAGTATTTTTTGTCATTCTCACAACCTTACCTTTCTTAGTCCCTCTACCAAGTCCCATTTCCCCATATCCATTTGCTGCACAACTCGGTAGCCCCATTAATTACCTATAAAACTTACCACGCAAGTGGTCTACTTCTGTCCGAGCTTCATTTAACCCCCATACTTCTCCGCATGAACATGAGATTCACACAATTCATCAATAATATCCAATATATTTACCTTTATACTGGTGGTTACTGTTACATGTTTATCCATAGCTACAAGTGCCTGGCATCGTTCACCTCTGGCTAATTTTTTTGCTCCATTCTCATGTGCTTTCCATAAACAATCCCAAATACTCGTACAAAATTTGTGTACCAACTCAATATTCTTTCCGTCATTTTCCATGCCGTGTTGCCTTTAATTTTATTCGTTTGCTAAAAACTACTACCTTACATTTGTTCAGGTTACAGCTCAAATTCCAACTTTTTCAGTATTAATCTAATAAATGAATTTTCATGTGGTGTCCATGAGTTGCAAAGGAGGCAACAACAAGATTCTTGGCGTATAATGGTCCGGGATTATTAGTCCTCCTATAGTAAAGCTTGGTTTCTTCTACGTTCTACAATATCATTTATAAAACTATTAAATAGGTACAGATTGAAACCGCAACCTTCACTTGTCTCTCTCATTTGCGGGGCACAAACTGATACTTGGTTCTCTCCACACTGCACACAAAATTGTATGTCTTTATGCATTGCTTTACATAGCTTATCACTTCCTCATTTACCTCTGTTCTTCTCATCTTCCCTGTCAGTAAGTCAAATGGCAAGCCGGTTATTTCAGTTAGGATAATGATTAGGCTACAGGCTGGGCGGCCGAGCAATAGTGGTTGGATTGCCGTCAGAGGCAAGAATTTTTCTTCTAGGAAGAGTGTTTAGGTCGGGCCTCATCCCACCCAGCCTTTTGTCCAGTGGACACCAGGTGGAAAGCGGCCGGTGCGTCTTGCTGATCTCTTGCCTCCATCTAGTGCCGAAGGGTAAGAAAGGCTGGAGCTATTAGAGAAAAGTAAGAACCAAAGATATTCAGACAAGATAAAGTAAAGAGAAAGGTATAAGGAAGATACCAATAAAGAAAACGGGAAGAATAAAAGAGCAGTAGGATACTGACACAAGCTGGTAAATTCCGGTGCTGTAGAATGCAAGACTGTTGTAACAAGTAAGATTTCGAACTTCGACTTCGACTGATGCAGTGACGTAACAAACTCACTGTAGGTGTCAATTTGTTATGGCCGTAACAAGCAGTTTCTTTATATCGTACAAAATTCTATAATTCTGATGAGAACGAACAGCTGAAAGCCTTACTGACGCACCTCAGGTTGCACCGAAGAAGGTGCGTCACGTGGAAATATGACGCTGTGATTGTGAAACAGACTGAATATAATGTCGATATATGAAATGCATTCACAGAAACTGGACACGAATCGTAACGGAATGTTCGTGAGTGGCCATATTATGTCTATGGACTCTCCGTCTTTCACTTCCAATATAGATAATCTAAAATAAAACAAGTTGGGAAATTTCCGCAGGGCCCAAATTTTCGGTTGTTTTCATTCTAGTATTTTATCTTTTCTGTGAATATTTTCAATGCAGTCTAAACGCAGTCTTCTAGAATTTCGCATCGAATACTTTTTTTGTATAGATCGACAACTATTGCTCCGACCTGTCTGCTTCATGCTTAATTCTTTTACTTAGGCTTATCTCATAAAGTTCGAGATAACCTATTTCATGTACATTCGCGTAAAGGATTAGATATTGTGTGTCCGGTGCTCGTAAAGGCCGAAACATCATACTTTCTGTTCTTCTCTCTTGAAAAATACGAAATTTTTAAGTCTAAAGGCCTGAGTTTTTACCTCACAGAAAACACAGCACCTTCATTATAACGACCAGAGGTATAAATGTACGAGTAAGTAGATATTCGTTCAAAATGTTCGCTGCTTCCGTCCAATTTTAACCAGAATCGTAATTTATTGGCAACTTTAATGAAAATCTCAATTATGATTTTTTTTTAAATTCCTACTGGTGGGAATTGCGCTGCTCTCTACGGGCAGAAGGGTAGACGAGCGGACAGACATAACGGAGTTAGTAATTGCTTTTCACGAACTGCTTTGCGAAATCTACTCAAAGGCGCTCGTTACATATACGTAGGCTATAAATTGCTTCATTACGCTATTGTTATTTGTCTTGAATAAAATGTTTTGTGTGTGTACAGCAACGTAATGATTCCTTGAAGGAGGCCCCGAACTAATAATTACAAATCAGGCATTTATTTGACGATGAAAGCAAAGCTTTATGAATACATTCTTTGGTGAATGTAGAGACGACTAGGTACAGATATTCTTGAATGCGGTTCTGTCTCGCCTGGAGACAGATGCGAATAGGACGCTCGCGAGTCATTGCAATCTAGTCACTTCATGTAAATGCCAAATACAACTTTTGTAATTGTATATGATTAGTGGCATTCGTGTTAATTTTTCTCACTGCATACAGATTATGAAAAAATATCCGTCGTCAAGAAAAATTTGATAAAAACTTTTTATTCCATTACAACAGGTTTCGGCAACCCCTTTGGCACTCGAGGTAGCTTTTGGCCTTTAAATTCCTAACGCGAGTATCTTGTGTGGTACTTTGATAACGATATAAATATGGGTTTCTGGTAATGAAACGATAGACCAAGTTGTGCACATATAAATATATATATATGTATATACGAGTATATGTATACATTTACTTCAATTTCGTAGTTAGGGACAATTGATTGGGTTGTTTGAAGTTCGGTGCCTGACTGACTTCTGAATGTCTTTTTTTAAAACTTGAACATATTTACTTTTTGGAAGTTTGCAGATTTAAGTTCTGGAAAAATCTGCTAGCAGTTTCTTCGCGAAGGTTTTGATAGCGCTGAAATTTTCAGGCAGGCTTCCATGAAACTTTCGATTTCTCAAAACTGTCATTATTCCTTACTTCATACCAATTTGTATCTGCACTGGAACCTGACCAGTGCCAATGGGACAAGAATTTTGGAGGATTAGGGTTTACATTATCGCCTTTGAAAGTCTCCGAAACTGAATGAAATTCACTTTGGAACTCCCGAATGAGGCAAAAAAGTTCTTTGCCTCATTCCATAGATCAGACCTTGCCAATCACATGGCTGGGCGGAAGAATCAAAAACAATTATACAAACAACAACAACAACGTGTGGCAACAACGTTTTCGTTCTTATGTTTCTGCAGCACGTTGGGTTTCTCTCAGTAGCCTCTACACCAGAAAACACGTAACGTGGTACTTTACCTTCTTCATAAAAAGCCGTATTAAGTTCACTGAGATAAAGCGTTCTATGCACAACAAATGCGACAGCCATGGTAGTTATGGTACAGTTTTACTCTTTTTCTGTCATAAAAATATTTAATTCAGTGTGCAAATAAAAAAGTTTACTTAATACCACACCTCTACCCAACCATCTCAGTGTCGAATAGTAAAAAATGTCGAATTTTGATAAGACTTCTTCAAGAAAATGTTTTAATTGATGATATTTCAAATCGTTGCGTCGCATACTATCCATTGTTAAAATCACAGTGTCTGTAACTTCTTTCATCTCCAATGTATACAGTTTAGAGCGCAGTGCCTTTTGTTAAACAATGTAGTGGAACACCGTCGGATTGGCAGAACTCCTGAGAACGCCTTCGTCACAGCTTCATCCTACTAAGCCGGTCTTACATATCTCTGCCACCATCGGTTGTCACGTTTGTCAGTTTTTCCTGTCCCAGTTTAAAGAAGCAAGTGTTTCCGTCACTCTCAGTGACAAATCTTCTGTAGTCGTAATGCCTTGCAAGCTGCATAACCTATTAAGCCCATCACGAAAGGGAAGGGCATTTTCAGGTCGGCAAATAAATATCCTCGACTACCCAGTGTTTGTGATACCATTACTTTCATTGTTTGCGAGTGCCTAACAGTGAAATAATTTCGCCTAACATTTAAGTTTTCAAGCATCTTCAAACCTTATTTCTTCTCTGAACATACCGCTTTTGCTGACAAATAACTCATCACAAATTCAGAGCCTGTGAAGGGCCTTCATTATTTTGCAATTATTTCCACCACTATATAAGTACGACAAAAATTGTTTCACGATGCATGCTTTGTTTCTTAAAAATGTTTTGCTGACATGTCAAAGAAGATTTCAAATTTTTAATTTTATTTTTCCTAAGTTTACAAATAAAATCCTTATATTTTCCTTCATACTCTTTTTCGTGATGACGACTGACATTAATTCTTTCATTTCAAAAATGCTTCTCTGATTGACAATCCAAACCGTTTGACTCCCACTTCCAGTAAAGCAGTATTTACTGCTCCAGAGATTGTTAACATTTCAGACTCCGTCACCAGCTTTCTGTTTCTTTGATGTCATGCATGAATTTCTGTTTATAACAGTAACATAAGGCATTACTTTCACGTTCTATTCACATTCATACACAAATTACCAAGAAACGAAGGCCTCGTGCCATGTTTACAGTCCTTGGAACTTTTGGACTTCGCCAGAAAGAATGTCTTACTTCCATTCCTTTAAGCGAACATTCAGTGAGTGGTAATGTTCTGCTTAGCACTACAACTATAGGCCTATATTCATTTATGTATTTTTTATCTTTTGCATTTCTAAGCTTATCAATCAAAATTTATCAGCTGATGGACGTTGACGGACCGCATGAAGTGGGAGCGAAAGACGCTTGCAACCCGCGGGTTGTCTCTCCTGCATTACAGTTTGTATTTTACGTAATAATATATCAGTTGTTTTTATAATCAGTCATAATTTGAGAACGATTATAAATTCAATTTATATTTAAGGCACTGCAAAACAAACGGAAAATTTTCAGTTCACACAAATTAACTGTGAACCCCCAACATCAAATTGAATAGATATTACGAACTTGATAGATGGAAGGAAAAGACTAACGGGTACAAGGTCCACGTTACGTCTTCATTTTGTGCACAAATGTGTAATGGTGACTCCGGAGTGTAGACAAGTCATGCACTGAATCACTGGTTCGCTACCTCAAACCAAACCACGAATCAGGATCGCTAGCTTCTTAAGGTATTCTGCGATTACTAAATGAAACATTCTTCCTCATGGTCTGGAAGCCACTTGGGTGATTATCTAAAAATATAACAGGCAAGAATATACACTTAATGAGCCCATACAGCAGCAGGAACTACAATGGCGTACTAACTCTTTTTTTATTATAAGAAATATTTCAAATATTTACGTAGAAATGCTCAGAAAGGACACAAACGTTTAGGCAGAGGTACGTTTTAATTAAATGTGTACTTATACATACCTATGTGTAGATTTTTCACTTTATATTTAAGGATACGTGGTTCAATTATCGTCAACATAATAAGACTTCGCTAATATTCGGAACTCCGTTTTGATTGGTAAATACAGAAGATAGGAAATGCATGCCTGGCGTAAAAATCCGCATTTAATTACTTCGAAACCCGTAAAACAAAAAAATCGTGTGTAGTATAAAATATAAGCGTATATCTGCTCCAAAAGTTTTGTCCGAAAAAAATCTGAATGTTCAAGGAATATTCAGCTAGTTAGGAACAGGTGCATCCAAAAACTTACCCGATTTTGATATGAACTAAATTTTGCGTAATTTCAGGCTTCCGCTGTTGCGTGAGATCTGCCTTCTTCTTGGATTTTACACAGCGTAGATTGGTAGTTTGTTACCGACGTTTCGTGACAACCTATGGGGTTCCATCTTCAAGTTCGGGGTCGTTTTACCTCAGAGCACCTCTAGGCAACTGGACTTCCTCCCTTCCTCCTGCTTCACATTCCACTAACCCTATTGGCTAGCATCACGTTTTCTCAGAACCAATCACCGCCCACCCCGTTCCCTATATAACTGCCTACCAAGTGTTCACGGCATTCTTCTTGGACTGCTTGACCTTCGAAGATGGGACCGGTACCATTCATTTATAAGACCAAGTCAATGTGCAAGTTACAAGCATACCTAAAATTATGGTCTTTCGCCACTCCTACATGTTTCGGCACGTCTGTGCCATCCTCAGGGAGTTCGTGGCGAAACACCATACTTTTAGCTATGCCTTTAACTTGTGCATTGACTTGGTTTTGAAATTAATGTTAAGCAAGATACACGGAATGAGTAATTTCAAAATGGGACCGATAAGATTCCTCGAAACGTCGGTAATAAACTACCAATCTGCGCTGCGTAAAATCCCAGAAGAACGCAGATATCTAAATTGAAATATGTTTAATATTTCAGTAATAATTTCTAATATCAATGTCATAATCTGAAAAACGTTTCTCTATTTATTATCTGCTTACAGGCGGACGGACGAAAGAAGCGATTTAACACGCGCTCCACAGAGGATAACCGACATAAACAGACGAATATCCACAAACGGCGACAAAATTAGATATTCAGCCCATCGTCTTGGCATAACCAAAGTCTTATACAGCAGGCCTGTGACGTGTGCAAATATCCGACCAATACGCAAAATGGTCCGTGTCCTTTGAGACAGTCTCTTGCTACAAAATGAAATCCGTGCAAAGATGACAAAATATTTGGAAGGTGCTCTAATGCAGCTTAGTCTCATGTCAGTATCATCGGCACAAGTGTTAAAGCTCATACTTAAACTCTACGTGAGAAGATTTCAAACATATTCCTTTGCATCAGAATAACGAAGTTCAAACTATAGTGTCGCGGTTGAGTGGTGGTAAGTCGGTGGTGGGAGGGAGGGGAGGGAGGGGAGGTTAAATATACGCTATTGTGACGGAAATGTTTCATGTTTCCCAAAGTTCCTCTAGGCAACAACGAATTAGTTTGTTTTCAGGTTTTCGCAGCGGTATAGTGAGGATTTCGCTCTTCTAGGATATGAAGCTACGTCACTGGGTGATTGTTCCCAGACGTTCCGAGATGATATAACGGCCTCGTCTTGAAGGGTTGAAGTTTCTTTGAAAATAAGGCCGTTCCGTTGTCCCGAAATGTTGGGAACCGATCACTCAGTGATACTGCATTTCATCCCAGGAGAAAGGCATCTTCAACGGAATAATGCCTCAATTTAGGCCACAAACACTTCCTTCCATATTCTTTGCAATTCTTAACACACAGGCTGAGTTATTGACAGCATTGTCAAATATCAAATAAATAAAAATAATACAACTTCTTACTAACTCAGTTGATAATAATCTCCTTTCATGAAAGCGAGGTTCATCCATCACATTCATAAAATTACATTATTAATCACTTCAATGCAATTTTCGTCTGCCTAACCAAATTGTCTATGTTCTATTTTAATGTGATTGCATTTAATGTTATCCCTGAAGATGGCCGATAGGCCTACCATGTTCGAAATTTTAAATAAGGAATATGTATATGTTTCATGACGTGCCATGTTGGTTGTGTTGCCCACATGCAGCTCTTCTAAGTGGTTTCTTTTTTGCGATTTCCTTGTTATTCTAATGCAATATTTAACCTTATAACACACAGTGAGTACTATATATACCATCTGTTTTTATATGCAAAAACTGCATTTTCCTACACTCTATGGTCATGTGTTTCTTACGATTTCAGAAAACAGTACCCGATTTCCTAAATAACATTAGTTGTTCTTTATAAGGCAAGAACTGAATTTTTAGATAACTTCATACTGCACAGTTTTCAGCAGGTCTCGTTCTTTTGCGCTCTATAGATGTAAATTACAAGCGAACAAATACATAAAACAGATTAGTCTATTGCAGTCGCATCAACAGCTATTAAAGCTTGAGACAAAATGACCCGTTACCAGATATGGGATATAGGCGGCGAGGTCCAGGCTCGACTTCCCAACAAATGTCATCATTTGTCGTTCCATGTTGCCAAGCTTGTTGCGTTCGTTGCGTTTGTCTCGGCTTTCAGGAAAAAAACTGAAAAATGCAGCTGAGAATTTTTTTTTACTTATTCATTATTTTTTGTTTAGTAAGTTGATATCTGTATTTCTTCATGCTGTTTCAGTTTGTAGAATGTACCTCTGAATGTGTAGATCTGACAAAAAATGAAAAAGCTACCCAAACCTCAATTGTTGGGCCGCAGCTATAGAAAGCCAACGTTCAACAAGTTCTGTACTTTAATGGATGTTCTGATACTAAAGCAAAAGTTCTGATATCCAAAGGCAGATAGAGTAAAAAGAATTAGCTATTTACACCAGGCACAGCAAATTTCCATTTTATACAACATTATGAATATATGAACTTTGCTCATTATAATGTTGTGTCTACAACACGCAGAACAGTAACGCGGCATCAACGATAAAACCTGCAGTAGCAACATCTAAACAAAGTTACGTAACCAAATTTAAAATAAAACTGGAGGCAAATTTAGTAATTACGAAAGAAGAATTTATGTTATGAAGTTACGCTAGGCACCCCATACATATAATCTCTCATCGAAAAGGAAAGAACGTTTTGCAGCGAATATTTTACTAGTCGTCCATTAAAACACCATTCTTAATGACCTGCCTTCTAATTTCCATGATGGGAATTTTTGTTACGTGAATGTACTGTTAGCTGTGCAGGCTGCAATCTCTCTATTACATTTGTTGAAACATTTCCGGTTACATGCAGAGCAACAAGCTATTGCAGTAAAGATTATTTTTCCTTCCCACGCCCACGCGAAGAAACTTACAGTTTCTGATGCCTGAATCTGCAACGGAAAGTTTCGCTTCATAAGGTCAGAAGAGTTCAGACTGGTATCACTTCCTTTATGATGAGGTACTCGTGTAAGGACTTAGTTTAGAAGAATGAAGGTCGTTAATTAGAACCGCAGTGAAACGTTTCGTTGTATCAGTGACGACCGATAAATATACGCGTCATATGCACTGATTATTCGCGAATTCCTGCAAATTAGCAAATTAGACTCTAAGTAGCTTTAGTTTTAGTAACTGAACGTCTCACACATTAGACACAAGTCTTATAAAACTAACGTTTTTTCAGCATAAATTCAAGAAAAATGAGTCATAGCGCTACAACCCACAGTCATCTAGTAGATCCAACTTTCTTTGTTAAAATCCTCGACGTAACTTGTACTTAATTAAATACTAAGAAAATACTCACACGTCGTGCAGTGTCATCACATTACTGCTGAATATCTTCGACAGAGAAATTAAGGTACATTACAGATTAGTTCTGTTGACAATAAGTACTATTTGACGATGGTCTCAATTGTAAGCCATATAGCATGGGGGATTGATGATTGAATAAATACGGAGTATTCTTGGAATGATAATGACACGGAAAAACCGAAGTACTGAAAGAAAAATCTGTTCCAGTACCACTTTGTCTGCCACAAATTCCTCATCGGCTGTCAGGGGACTGAAGCTGCGTCTTCGCGGTGAGGAGCCAGGGACAAACCTCTTCAGCTATCGCATGTCCCTCTAGATAATATATTTACAGAGACAGTAAATTAAAATTAAAAAATAAGGAGAACAAAACTGCAAAGAAGGTCAGTAGAATTTTTGTGAATGTCATATTGCAATGGGCTTAGACATTTCGTTGTTTTAACGGCAGGCTTATACATTTCCTTTAAATATTTCTCAACAGAATGTTTGTTTGCGACAGATACCGTGAGGAAGCCCTGATGCTGAAAGAAAACAGGAAGCCAGAATTCTATCGCTGCCTGCCCGGAATTTTGTTGTGCTCTCTCCACACTTAATGTGAATTAACTATAAACATGTTTGTAGCCAAATGCCGTACATAAAAGAAGCGTACTTCCACAAGTACTTGTTCGGCGTTTCGATGCATAAGAAAGTTATCGGAACTGGAATGTTGCCAGAGCCATCAGTTCCATCTTATTCAGAGCAACGACCTCTACAGTTGTGGAATACGTAATAGGAAGCCACCGCATCTTCGTCTAAATACTAATATGTATAAAACAAATGCCGGAACTAGAGAGTCCATGTAGCAGTAACATTCCAGACATACACGGGATTAGAATGTTCTCGTCTCGTCAACGTTTCCAGCTGCCTTGATTGAGATTTCTCGTGATGCTCCTCATTTTATCCTGGCGAATGACAGGTTATCATCTTCAAATGTTTCTCTGTGGAATAATCACAAATTCTATTCTGTGCACTACTGACAGTTACCTTACGACCTCATTTGACACAATGGACCTCTGAGTCTGATAACATCACGTGCAAATGTTGGATCGTTCACTAAGTCCCAGGCTACTGGCATACTAACCGAATCGAGTGCAGTCAAGTCAAATGGCGGTTCACTTACTAAAGTTGCTGCAGCACTACATCCACTTGTTTTGCGTATAATTCTCACAAACCTCTGTCACATTGCGTAAGGTGAGTCGAATGAAATCTGAAAGCCCCTCTTTGCAGTATCTTAGTGAATCTTGTCTGTTTCGACTTGACTGAAATCGATTCACTTCATTAACACATTCTGTACAGTGCATATGAAATATTCAGGGACAGAAGTGATGAACTATTTCATAAAATGCGCCTGGTTCGTAAAGAGTAATTAAACTGAGGTGACTTGACAGTATTTTACGCCAGATGGCAGCAATACGATGAATGTAACTGCTCTTGGTAAATCGCAACATCAGGATTCTGTTTCAAAAGGGATTATTGTTGTTGACTTTGATCATTGCAATTGTTTGGAATGTCAGTTGATGAAATTTTCAGGAAAATTGTTGCAACGAGCCGATCCCGGTGGCCGCGCGACTTAAGAGGTGGGTCTGCGGCCGCTCGCTTGCTGGGTTTGAGGGTTGAATCCCGCTGGGGGCATGGATGTCTTCTCTTGCGATTGTTGTGTGTTGTCAGGTAGAGGTCTCTGCGACGAGCTGGGCCCTCGTCCAGAGGAGTCTACCGAGTGTGGTGTGTTATTGAGTGTGATCAGGTGCAAAAAAACCCTCTACACCTACAATGATTAGGTAGACAGAGGTCAGACTAAGAAAGAAAGAAATTTTATATTATTATTTATGTTTGAAAGAAAGAAATGTTGCAATAAAAGAATTATTGAACAACTAATCTTAAATGTGGTTTTTCTTCCATGATGATTTATTATCGAATATCGAGTGTTATTCTCGATGCATGAAGTATCGATAAAAAAATTGCAGCGCCCATTTCAAATATTTTCCCAAAAAATGTTGAAAATTCAGCTAATTTATCTCTTCATTGGATAAATTGCTAACCAGAATATTATTTTATTCTAATGACTCAGAATTATTTTACACAGTTCCATGTGACTCAGCTTCATATTGCACTTACACTTGTAGGGAATCACAAATGTGTTAAGCTCTATTTTCACGACATTGTTTTATCAACGACAGTTTTAAGATGATAGTTGAAAATTTACGAAAAAGATATTGCAACACATGCATGTTAGAGCAAGTGATATTGCGCGATATTTTGTTTCATGAGATTTGTTTAGGTGTTTCAATTTACCGTCCGCGAAAAACGAAATTTACATCTCTGTTTACAAGAAAGTAGTAATTTAGTAACCATTATGGGAAAGATTTAACAAATGAGTATTAATTAGAAAACTCCCGAAGGTAAATGGGGTTGATTAGCTCCGGAATATTATGTTATTCCTGCCATATGACGGGCCCATTTCAAGTTACGTGTATAGCAATCAATATGTTTCACTGCATCTAATTTCTCAAAAGTGACAAATGCCGGACAAGTTGAATATTGAATGCATATAACGTAGATCGCTTTCCTTCCACGTTAATAAATATAAGTAATGTCACGAATACTGTCCGCCACGTCATGCGAGTCCTCGTGATTTGTTGCACGGAGTTTGAACAGACGTCTATTCGGTTGAAGTCAGCTTTATTACAGAATGAAATATGGTTTTATGCAATATTTGTTTAAGAAAATGGCTTACCCGATCAAAATTATGGAATTCAGTGCGACGCTTGTTGCTGCAGCGCTTCGTCTAGTTAGAAGTGTATTTGGTACGAACCACTGTCACACAGTGATTTTACTTTTATCAGTTAATAATTGTCTGCACTTGAACTTGTATACCTTCACAGCTGAAAACTCTATACGAATATCGCTTGTTATGTAGAACCGAAGCCTCACTCGTTGCATCACTGAAACACTTCTATTAGTTTACCAAAAAAAACATAATGTAGACAGATAAATCAAGTGTCCAAAAAGAGCGATTTTGATCTCGAGGGTAGGGAATTAGCGCACGTTTCATCAGCAGCTTTCCGTAACATCGTTTTCCTTTGAAAGAATCAAGGGTGCCCGTCACCTTAATGAGATTTTAAATTTCCTTGGAACTTATTATTCGACCTATTCCTATATAGCCTAGCGTTACGACCTACTAAAAAATCTGGACTTAGCAACCACTGAGCATCTTTCATTCGTGGAAGTAGCCTAATCACGTTTGTTCTGAAGTAAGTCCACAATTGATGGGAGAAGCTATTGGAACCTAAAGGAAAGTTTCATTTTCTCAGCCATTGGACTTCAGTATGTAACATAAATCTTCGTAATGCACCTAATGTCATGCAACAAATTGTTGAAGAGCCAACGTTGAAATCGCTTAGCAAGAAGCCAGTTTACAATTTTTGCACCAACTCGTCAACGGAAGCAAACTGCCACGTCTGTACATGCAGCTTGTTGTCTAATCACGCAGTTGTGACTGAAACAGTAGAGGGATTCTTTTAGCAAAGTTTCTGCTAGTCATTAGGTTTAACCACCTTTTCACTGCCGACTTGCGGGACATTCCGACAAAGTCCGCGGTATTCCGACACATGGGGGGTTATGGTCAGTAACATTTAGTACAAGGTTTTGTCGTTGTAGCGGCTTAGCTTCAGTTAACATGTGATAATTATTATTGCTAAATTACATGCATTTTAAAAGATTTTTCATATCAAAGTTTAAAACTTAATAATTACGAATATTTTAAAAAACAAAAACTAATATACAAACTAAAATGTTTTTCCTTTATCAACGAAATACAGAGAATTGAAACTGGTGTACACATAAGAGTGAAACGCATTTTTGTATTTTGTGAATAATCAAAAATAAATATTTTCTGTTTATTTGTTTTGGTTCATTTTTTTTAAATCTGAAAGCATACTCTTGTTGACTTTGCTGCTTCGAGGATATAATTGTCCTTATGCACAAATGTATAAAATCCTTACAAGTGGAATCGTAATTCGTCTTTACTGCAATTTTACTTTTGATTAAGTTTATGCTGCTTTTATTGCGTTCATTTCACAAGTAGCAATTAATAATTGAGAAACCCCGCTCCAGCACAGGACTAGATAGTACACACGAGTGTAATTGTTCAACATTTGAAAGTCCACTCTCTGCCGCCAAAAATATTACACCATTTGTCACTAAGAGAAAACGTTTGCTTGGATTCGTCGTTCAGAAGCAATGCAAAGTGAAGGCTTTATTATACAAAATTCTGCGCATAATTCATCCAAGTTGATAGACTACTTCAAGTTCAAGACTGCAACAGCTTGTTTGAAATCAAAATATGTTGGTTCCTTTTTCAGACATTCCCCAGAATACAGATAGTAATACAGTGCGCTCTCAGTGTGGAAACTTAAGTGTTGCTATTTAGGTATTATAAAGAAAGATTTTTTTAGCAGATTGCAAGATATTTCAACCCAGTTTCGGGACACGGGATTTTAAATGCATTTACGGGACTGTCCCTCGAAAATCGGGAGGTGTGGTCACCCTACTAGTCATGGCTGGAAAAACCATTTGTGTTGACTGACACAAATGTATGACAGCATATTTACAAGTATTTCCATAAGTGTAGTATAAAGCTTTGCAATATGTCTTCTCCTCTGCCTTTCTCATACAAAGGTATTGTTTAGGGCAGCTCCACCTTTATCTTACCATCGTTGAAAACCGCCTGTAACTGGGAATCATTTAGACGTTTCAGGATTCGAATCCCGGCAGGGCAAGAGATTTTTCTCTTTTCCAAAAATATCCAGACCGGCTCTTGGTCCCACCCGTTCTCCTATTCAGTGGGTGTCGGGAGTTATTTATTCGGGTTAAAGCGGCTGGAGAATGAAGCCAACCACTCAATCCACCCGTTGCCGAGGTCAATAGTGAATGGTGCTAAACATCCACTGCCATATCTGCTTTCATGGCGTGTAGAGGACAAATTTACCTTTTTACCTGAAATTCAACACTGACCTCACTGACTCCTGGGTCTGAATGTTAATACGTTCAAAAATTTCAAGATATTGCCATTCTCTTTTAGGTGTCGTAAATAATTCGACTTCTTCCAGTGACAATATTTCGAGATAGCTGGACCTCTTTAATTTTACTGAATATTTGAGTTTCATTCTTAAATTCTTTAATTAGTGATCCGCCTGGCACAGTTAAACTTTCCTCATTAACTTCACTGCCATTAAATGGGTTATTTTCTTAGCGAAGTTTTCTGTGTTCTGGTAAGAGGCAATGGTAGCCACTTTGGTTTTGTTGGTAGGCTTAAAAAGTATTGATTGACGCGATCATAAATCGCATTTCGAACCCTGAAATTTGTTTTGTTTGGCTGTTTTCGGTGTACTTTCGTCTATGGTATTTATTAGTGTTCATAAAATTTTCAGCATTACATTTCTTGCTGACAGCTGCATTGACATCGTATATTAAAGACACGCATTTTTTAACATTGAAGAAAAAATTTTCGTTCTTCCGTTCTTCATTAAAGTTATACACAACTCTTCTCGATGTATTGCAACTGGTCATGGACAGCGGTGTTCGTCTTTCGGGCAGGGTTCCTTGGATGGGAAAATGAACTGGGAAATTGGGAAACGCATCCGGTGCAAATTTTGCTTGGAGCTGAAAGCGTCGCGTCTCGCGTAGTGTTAAGTCTCTCTCTCGCCAAGGTTCCTTCTGTGTGTATGACTATGAGAAAAATAAAATCAGCCCGATTAGGAAATAAATTTTTGTGCTCGTTAAAGCGTTGCCATAGAAATGCTGTCAAATAACGAAAAAACAACGATCAGGCTGAAATGAACCTTTTCACTCAATTATGGAGTCTTCAACCTGAAGGGCTTAGACACAATAATGAAACGAATTAAAGATTTGTAAACTGCCACGCTAAAAATGACACTTTTATATAGCTTCCCTATGGCCAATTTATTCGAGCGTGGGTGTCCGACGAGTGCACATGTGAAGGACTTTGACCGCACGTTGAATAACAAATGGAGTCTAGCGTGGTACATGGTGGACCGAACATGTGATTCGAGCTCGGGTGCTCGGTGAGTGAACGTGTGACTGGAGTCTGAGTGCTCGTTGAGTAAACAGCGAGCGTGGTACTTGGTGGAGTAAGTGTTAGTGTCAAGCGCTCACTAAGTGGGGTTACCCTGTAATTCCAGCGATGTACTTGGGCAAGTGGACGTCATTCGACGAGCTAGCACATATATATAAATATATATATATGTATATGTAAATATAGTTGACAGCCGTTCTTAAAGTTGTGAACACATTGCTTTGGGTTTGCATGGCTTTGACGTGTGGACTTATAATAATTCCTTTTGCAGTAGTCCACGAGCGAATACGAATATCAACTTAATCTGTAGTCCACAGACAAATGCAGCAAATTAGCCTCAATTAAAGTACCGTTATCTTTAATTACGTGGATCAATAATTATAAGTAATGCATGTTTAAAATTTATTACAACAAGCGTAGAAATCTTAAACGTGCATCATCTGTCAACGTAGTCCCCCTGCTTTAGGATGCACTTGGTCCATCGTCGCACAGTCTTCTTTATGCCCTCAGAATGAAACGTTCGGGCTGAGAGACAAGCCTCCAGTTGCTGGCCCAGCACCTTCCTCATGCTTAGCGCTTTTGCGACCATTTTAGAACCTCTCAATCCATTCGTAGACACTCCGTTGCGACATAACACTGTTCCCACAATGCACAGACATAATTCTACGCATTTAAGCCCATAAAAAAGAGATCACTGTTCGCGGTTCTTTATCGAGCAAATGAAAAGCGGGACGTCCGTACGGCTCAAACTCACGACAGAATTGCACTATCAAGGTCACGCCTGCACCTACCACAATGATAGGAAAGAGAGAGACCATGTATGTCGTGTCATGCCCAACTGGCAGTGTACCAACCGCAAAGCATATATATACCTGCATTGTGGATAATTATTGACTCACCCTTGTATTATAAACGTTGATAGCGCGGCAATATAACTGTGGTCATCCCAGCAAATTACATTTACATTGAAGAACTGAAAATAAGTTAATTCGGTATTGAAACGAGCGTGATTATGTTATTGCCCTCCAGTACTATCAAGGTGCAGTAGCTTCGGCAACCAATCGTAGCTTTATCCCGAATATTATCTGAGATAAATTTCGTGTTGTTGCTGCTAATGTGATATTTAGAAGGGACGACTGCAGTATCTGTGTACCACAGCACTAAGAAATCATTTACTTTTTCTCCTAGAAAATATTAAATTATTTGAGCTTTTGTATCTAACAAGAAAACCATACAAAATTTCAAGTAGAAATCTGTAGGCGTGATAAATGTCAGGCTAGTGTGTTATGAAGTACAAACACTGCGTTTGAGAAGAAACCGATTTCGGTAACAGACTGGGTAAAATATACTTCACGAGTCTGTCTCAACCGATGATCTTGAGAGCAAGAAAGAGATTCGATTCTTGACAGATAAACGAGGATCCATCCCCGTCTGGAGAAACTAGTGTTTTGACCATCACGTCCAATTTCTGTCGAGACTTCTCTCATTTTCATCCAATACATGTTCTCAGGGAGCAAATGCAGCCAGAGCTTCAAGCTGACCACTCACTTATATCTAATTCCAAAGCTGTTTTTTATTCCTTTGTCCTTAGTTCGGGCAGAATTTATTGCCTTTTTGTCTGTCTCCGATTTCAGAGAAAAAATGTGTTTATTTTAAGAAGAGTCTCCGGGTTATTTTTACGCGTGTATAACTTTCACGTAAAAAAAGGAAGCAATGCGTAATGAATTCATAGAATTATTTCATTTTTAACAACGACTGGGAATCATACTTGTACTTTCTTGAAAAATGCAGTCTGCTCCAGACACAGCTGCTATTGTGACATACGGGAAGGACTGTAGCGTACCTTGCACAGCTGTTTAGGTAATGTAACTGAATGACGAAAGTATAAAATGAAGTGTGCTGATTAGTGCAAAAGGGTGTTAACTCTAAAAGGGCTCGCAAGATGAACTGAATTTTGGGAGATACTTCTACATAGGTCTATATTGCAACTGCGTCTTCTGAAACTGTACACAACTCACTGGTGTCGCATTTACTTATAGTCATGACAATGACTAATGTTTCGAGAACGATGTGAGAGGAAGCGATCGTGGCTTATTTTGAGGTACCATTCCAGAATTTGGCTTGAGGGACTCAGCACATACAGGAAGCACTTCCTTGAGGATAGCGGTTGTAGGTTAAGATTTGAAACGGAGGCTTTACAGATATGTAGCAAAAGTGGTAGACAGTGGACGTCGACTCTCGGTGCCTGATTGGTGTTGATGTCGATTCCTTGCAGAAACACAGTAGTACTTTCAAAGCTAAAACACTGCGGCTATCACGCTACAAATAGCCACTTTCGTTCCTTAAATGTAGCCTACAAAGTATCGACTTCATAAAATAAAAATACAAATCTGTAACATTTCAAGAACAATGATTCCAATATGCACAACCTGCTTCGATGTTAAAAATTCTGCTTATTACCACATATTGTATTCGTGGATTTCATATTATTCTCATGAAGAACAGGGTTTATCACACAAATTAGCATTAATGTATGGAACGTCGCAATTCAGTGTGTTTTATGTGAGGTAAAATTTGGATTTCAATAATTCACAATTTTTAAACCAACAAATGCACTATATTATCAAGTATTGTTTAATATCCCCTACATATGTTTCAGTTCCAGTTGAACCATCTTTAGGTTTAGGGGGTCAAGGTTTACATTCATATTACATCCATTAGATAATCAGATGATATAATACTCATATATACATCACAATATAAAATCAAGTTACTATCACATTAACAGGCTACAATTCATAAAATTACGTTGTATAATCTTTTTTTACTATGACCACACTATAAGACACCTTGACACTTGATAATACAAGAAAACTAACAGGGCTTGGTCAACTCCAATTTGCATAAAAACCACTGCCAGCAATTTTTAATGACAATCTTCAATTTTAATGACAATTTACCTACTGAAGAGTCTACCTTTTTATATTTCTTATATACTTTATATACTTTAAAGCAGACACATTTCGTGTCATAGTAAAAAAAAGATTATACAACGTAATTTTATGAATTGTAGCCTGTTAATGTGGTGGTAACTTGATTTTGTATTGTGATGTATATATTACAGCATCTGATTAACCTTTTAAAGCCAAATGGCTACTGGATGCATCTACAGTTTTAACATTCAAAAATTCTTCATTCTGTCCACACTGTATTTATGTGTATTGTATTTATATTACAACAAACACCGACTTTTGCCTTATATAACATAAACTGATTTGTTTTTTTAACCGAGATGAAAAGTGTTTACTGCGCGGTACGAACTGGGTCTTTAAATGAAACAGTTTACGCTTCGTCTTCAAAGGGTTAACTAATGGATGTAATATGAATGTAAACCTTGACCCCCTGAAGATGGTTCAACTGGAACCGAAACATATGTAGGGGATATTAAACAATACTTGATAATATAGTGCATTTGTTGGTTTAAAAATTGTGAATTATTATCAAAATGCACGGTGGATACAATGTGAAATGGATTTCAATATATTTTTAGATGAACGTCAAGCTTAAAAGATTAGAGGAATCCACATTCTCTAACATGGCACAAATCCATATAACCTACACTACAATGCATTCCGACTGGAACTTCACATTCATCAGACCCAAGGAACGATATGGACAAAAATAAAATTCGATCTGCCGAGCTTAAGGAAGAAGAAAAATGTCAGACTCCACTGAAATCAGTTTACTAAGTACTCGGATGAGTACGCGGACTGACATACATGATCCTATTGTAATAAGTCTATTTGATACCGGCCACTCAACTTTAAAAGTCGGTGAACAAACTCCATTTTGTTCTGCAGGCATCTAATAACGCATGAATTTTTGTGAGATTTAACATTCTCTGAAACGTGCTGATGAAGATTCAAGCCTTAGAGTTTTTCTTCCATTGCTTAACCCTGAAAAAGGAGACAGCAATATCCTGTCAAACGTCGGTAAATCTTACCCATTCGATGCCGTATCATACCACGGAAAGCCTAACTCTTCACACCAGGTTTATAACAAGCGTACTATTGCGTACTGCTGTAGCGTACTTCTTCACAAGCTGACAGCCGCTCAGTTCGTCAACCAATTTCCGGCCTTATGTGGACCTCGATGGTCCACTACGGCCTTCACAAGAGCCTGATAGACATGAATCCAGCCCAAAATTGCACAAATTATATCTACTTTAATATTACTCTCCCATGCACTTCTAAGTTTCCAAAGACGGTTCTTCCCCCCAAAATTTCGAACTAAAATGTTGCATTACATTTGATCTCAAAATTGCGTGCTACGTTCCCCATCCATCTAATCGCCAAAGATTTATTCGTGCTGATAATATTTGTGGAGAATATACAATTATTAACTTATTCACTCTGTAAATGCCTTCATCAATCTGGTTCTACATCAAAATAGTCTCATTGCAAAACAACGGTGTACTTATAATTTCATGTATTTCATTGCGTATGATTTTATGTATGGCGTGAAACAAAAATTAAATACAAATATTTTAGCCTAAAATATAAATATAATTAAATCTAAAATCAATTTAAAACTTTTTTGGACATAAAGTTTTTGCTGTCTTCTGGTATGTGATGCACTGTACTGTGTCATAAATTTACCGACATTTCGGAGGGGTCAAGGTGGAAAATATATTAAACCTGAAGATGGAAGTAGCAATTTCTACCACACCACACGGCGTCGCATCCTAGAAGACGGTAATCTCTATAACAGTAAGAAAATCAAATGCATTTTTCTTCAACGTGGTTTCCTTGACGAAACAAAAACATTTGCACATTAGGTTTATCCCATGCGGTGACTACCGTATGTGTAAGGTTTAGTGGCCCTGACATAATGCGTTGTGTTTGCATTAAACGTAGGCCTACACCACGCTTGCAAGTTAGACGGAAAATAAAGATTTCCTTCTTATGGTATATGACGCCGTGTAGATGGATAGATATATACCAGTGTTTCGGAGGATTTTCCTGCCTTTCTCTTTATCTGTGTGAGCGCCGCCGTGATGATAACAACATTTCTCATAATTACATAATACAAGAATCCATTTGTACAGTTTTTAAATTGAAGCCTTCCTCCACACGCAATAAAACCGAACTAAACCTTGACTTATGAAAAGCAAACACAAAAGGGGTGGACATTTTCTACGTCTTACGTTTGGTTTCTTCGGCATAGGTGATGTAAATTAAGCAGAAAAATGTAATTATAATTTTTATTAGTTTTCGTCATGCTATTAATAAGTCACACAATAATGCAGCGTTTTATCACGTTACAAATGACGTAAAATAAGATTATTAACAAATCAATGCATATTTCAGTTCTACCTTTCCGATCTGGGCTTGTGGGGAAAATTACGTGTATTTAAAATCAACAAAAAAGTGTTCTATTTTCTTGTTATTCACATTCACAAGTCAGCTTCTCTGTTGCCATATATTTTATTTCTTCGAAACAGAATCTTTATTTATTCATTATACATATTTAAAAAAATCTCCCAAGCAGACTGAAACACTTTATAACATGTCAGTGAAAGTTTACTTCCCCAGCCACACCCCACGCACAGTGCCAGTATCTTCCTTTGCCTGTTCGTCAATACAGCTCCTTTACAGCCCCGTATTCGTAACGTGTTGCCTCCGTATTTTTTCACAGGATCTGGCTCTACTCTGTGAAATGTTCTCTCTCTTTCATTCCAGGAACCGAGATATTGCTTCCTAGAAGCCACGGCGTCTACCATCAGTTCAGTAACCACTTATTCGAGGTCACACAAGGTTACGTTATGTATTCACTATTGCGGTCATATTGTCATTGTGCCTAAGCACTGAATCATGGAAGTGCTCATCTGGCGTGGCGTTAAATATCTTCTACGTCTAGACTTCAACACCAGGTTAGTATGAATGGTACAATTCTGGCTCCAACCAGTTCCGAGCATAAGCCACTGGAGAAGAGAATCTGTGGACCCAGAACCGGTGTGGACGCAGGGCTGACGAAGGGAATTATTTATTATGCAGTGTCGTTACATTAAGCCTCCTAATAACTCCACAATGCATGGGTGATGCTTAAAAAGCTGCTGGTTGTTGAGCTGGCCGGTATTTAATGTCCATAATTTCAACCTATCACGAGAGAGTCCAATGCTTATTCTGTATTAATTTCGCAGTTATATATCTGCATTTCATATGTTTGTTACCCTTCAGGTTCAGAGACCGGAATTTTGTATCTATTGCTGCCTTGCGTGGTGAATTTTCCGCCTTTCTCATCTCTCTCCATTTGATGGCCGTAACAGTAACAGGCGAAGAACAAAATCCGTGACCTTCCTGCTTATACAGTCCTCTCAATCCTCTTGTTATGACTAAATCTGTTTTATTAACTGACAGTACAACCAACACAATACAAAGACTGTTGCACACAACTACATATATTGTTTTAACTCCTACATTATTTGGCCTCAATTGGCATCGTCAGGGAGACTACTTACATATTGTTCGAAAGCACTTAAGCAAGGCTTTACAATATTTTAAAATGCAATAATAGCATATCCTACTGCATGTACGTTTTGTTAGTCTACAATTTACTAGATGACCTCATGATTTGATTTATAAGATTAACGAATATTTCGGTGTTCCATAGCGTGTCCCTTGTAGGTGAATTAATCACTGCATGTACAATATGTATATTGTTCTATGAACAACCTCGTCATTCACATGCCACGTGTTCGATCAATGCATTACCCTCGCTTGTTCACTGATGATTAAATGTAAATTGTTCCCTCCGCCGATCACAATTATAAGCCTGTGTTTGACAACATATTTCAGTTTTGTTGTGTAGAATAACTATTCCCATGACGAGGGTCATGCCTTCGTTGTGCACTCTACAATGTGCACTTTGTTCCCTGTGTTAACGGTAAAGTAATGTACTATAAAAAGTTTTATTATTTTAAATATTTTTTCTGCACGAGTTTGGGCTTCTGAGAGCAGTTTTGATAAACTTTCAAGTCTGCTGCGACAGAAGGCTTGAAACTTCAGTTCCTTTAACACGTTATCCCTAGAACCCCCATTACATTTCCTATATTCATGGTGACAGACCACGTTTCGACACATAAAAAGAACTGTAAATTATCGTTCTCATACTTTACTATTAGAGTTTTGGGAAGAATATAGCTACAGCATTCTGAGTTGCAAAGTAACAATGTTGCCTCACATCAATTGCCTCGTAAATATAGTAGAAAAATGCGGTCTTCTACGATATTATGCAGACATTTTGAAGGAACCTGCCGCTCCACCTTCATGTAGGTATGTGATGTGGAGGCGACAATTCCTCCCCCTAGGTGTCGATATATCAAATGACGCCACAGCCAAGAAAAGAGTGTTTGACGCTGTCCGAACCACATAACTTACCATATCTAACTCCTTGGAGCAGAGTCCTTCCTGAGAAGCTAACAGATCTTCAGCTAGTCAGGAAATTCCCCGTATTTTACGTAACTCGAAGGTTCATTTCCGCACTCACAAGCGCCCGCCACCTGTCCCTACCCTGAGACAGAACTTACCGTATAGATTTTATTTCTGACTGTGATTCCTCAAGTACCTGGGACTCGCCTCACTCTCACAGGTCCCACAACCTGACCTCAGAATATGATTTATGCACTTACATACAATATGCTTTGTCGTCTCACCTGACATCTCGTACGTCTGTCTGCATACATCTTGTCCTTCTGACGATGTTCGCTGCACGTGAATCCAGTCTCTGGGATATCACTGTACCTAGGATAATCTCTTCCTTCGATTCCCGGTATCTTAGACCCCTCAGAATGGTATATGTGGGCAGGGGAATGCCTTACCAACCGCCCGTGGTCGTGAAAATGTTCAAAAAAGGCGCTCAAGTCTGCGGTTAGCGTCTGAAAATAAATGGTCCTCTGCATTAAGTTTAGTCATGTAATGCTGAATTGTTGCTCAAGAAACTGTAAGTAATGATATTATTTGGGAATAGCGAGGGCAGATTGGTGCATATTGTTAATTTGCATAGCTCAAAAATGAGTAAGACAAATTTAAACCACATAATTGAGTACACATTCTGAAGTTAGAATTACCTACAAATATCGTTGTATGATTGGGTCTATGCAGTTCAGAAAACCATTACCGTGCCACAATTTTGGTAGTACAAATTTATCTTAATGTAAACTTTTCCCGTAAGACATAAGTTAGCATCGTCGCAATGTTTGTAACTCTTAACAAATAAACATTTTTTAACATTTTTAAGCATTCTTAAATTAACAGTACTCTGTTAGGTGATAACCTGCAATTTCGTATCTATGTAAGTAGCTCAACTATATGTCACAAATCCGTGGGTCATAATCTTATATAATATTTACCACTGTAAGATCGAGGACGTTTAAACGGTTTACTTGCTAGTTACAGCCATCTAAATATAGATTTCGCGGCCATCGAGATTCTGTATACATTCCATAAAAACTATTTTAGAAAATGCTGAACATTTGTGCAAGGATCTAGTAATATACATACATTCCGAATCCTATGAGAAGCGCTGGTCTGTCTCAGTGTAGCAGTTTGTACGGCCACAATTGGGCATTACTGATGGCAGGTGATTGAAGGTTCAAATGTGGAAGGGCGTCATGCAAAGTGCCTGACAAAGTGTCATAAAAATTTGTCGATTCTAAGAAGACAGGCACAGGAATGTGATGATGCCAAATGCCTATCTCTAGGTTAAGTAGGTTAAGAGAAGAATAATATAAAGATAAAAAAGAAAAGTTGAAGAAGCAGAAAAGAATCAAGCAGCAGTATGCTAAAAGCGAAACGCTCATTATTTTTCTTTGTTTTGCAAGGAACCTTATTTTGCTCGAGTTCTGAGAAAGTCCTCCGCCAAAGAAGACACGTGGCGGTCAGTTTCCCACGTAGTTGTGTAATACGTGTGGAGCAGAGGGGTCACCTTACTGACCTTCCGACTACCGTTTGTACATCGGTCGGCCCAAGAACTAGAGTGTAAACACTTTCTTTTACACACACAGTTCGTTAACTCAAAAGCTATACATGATTTCTCCGTAACGTGTGTGTTGGTCATACATTGCCTTCATTAATGAATTTCCCTTCTCGTTTGTGAACATGTGTAGCACAAAGGGAAGTCTGAACTAGCATAGACATCGCTTTATATTCGAATGTTATTGGACTGCTTATCAGAATACCTGTAACACGCTCTTTCAATAATTAAGTTTCTGACGATCCGAATCTATATTACTTTATGCACGAGCTATCACCGTTACAAGCAACGATCCTGACTCGAATGTGATTTTGTGCAGATAAATGAGGATGCCTATTCTGGTATATCTAACCGGTTGGAGCTAATTATTCCTGACTTTCAAAAAAACAAATGTTTAAGTTTCCATGTGAATACCGCAAATACTGTACATTTATTTTAGTGAAGTTAAAGTCTCTGTGTGCCATCCATTATTAAATATGCTACCTTTGTTCTGCAAAAGCGTGTGTTCACAAATAAATATGTTCGTGAGAGAATGCATTATATAAGAAATATTGCCTGTCATAACAGAACATTGTGTTGGTGTGTCTTCAATGTAATTCTACTGAAAAATATTTATAATTGACGTAAGATTTGTGCTTTAAGTCAGTAAGTTCCCTGTTTAAATCTTATTAAATTGAACCATCCCATAAACTGACACTCTCTTAGAACAGGCTTCGTATTTCGTCAACGGGATGCCTGAAGTCAGTTCCTTTCATTTCTGTATTGAACGATTTAATACCAACCTTCACAACAATTTAGAGTTAACTACCGTCACGCATTGCCTTAAAAGGGAAAGACTCCTTGAAAACAAACTCTAATACGTGGTCATGAATGAAATAATGAATAATGTGTCTCCTTTATTACCGTGAACATTGCACTACATTTCTCTTTCCCCTCTTATTGTGGTGTGGGTGTTGTCGTTACTCACGGATGCAAGGAATGAAGGAGAGGAACGTCAGCGATAAATTGTGTACTGCAAGTAGTTGTTTGTCTGAAGTAATCTCATTTACTGCGGCCTTCTTAAGAGGTATTTCCATATTTATTGAATATAAAAATTGATATTTCAGTTGGATTATATGGCATTAACAATATAGCGTGCAGCAAAATTAAGAACACCCGGTGTAGTGTAACGTAAATAATTTCAGCGTTGCTTTCTTGAAACAGTGAAAGATATATCCTTAAAGAGTAGAGAAAGGAGTTTAAAAAAATAAGGTAAATATTTTGATGCCGAGAACTTTATTCTGTCTTCGATATATAGGCCTCCATGCAGAGGCGTACATTGGCGGGGGGGGGGGGGGGCAAGGGGGACAAATGCCCTCAGTATCTTTTCTACCTAGATTATTTTTCTTCTGGCTACTGAGTTGAAGAGGGGCAAATAAAAATTATTGGGGTGAGTGAGGGAAAGGTGTGTATGCATTAAGGACCGGTTCAAACCAACATTCCCCCTTTGTGACTTGACTCATTCTTAAATTAAAGTTCCTATACCCATGGTCGATTTTGCCCCTCCCCCCATATATTTTTAGCCAAGTTACACCTATGCCTCCATGGCACACCCGTAGTAGATGGAATGTACATGTCAGACCCCGCGTACTCGTTATTGACAGTCAAGCATTTGTTACACCATGGCACCACTGCTTGTATTCCAGCTTAGAAGAAATCTGTGTCAAGTGTTGGTAGCCAGGAAGTGAAGCTTGTTTCACGTTAGCGTCTCTTGCAAACCGCTTGCAAGTCAGGTGCCTCTTGACTCCAAAAAATGGAACTCACTGGTTGCGAAATCGGGACTGAATAGACGGTGTTTCATAACCTTCCAACTGTAGGGCCGTGACCAATCACAGATCTGGTTGGCTGTATGGATCCCTTAAGAAGCATCTGGCTGGCAAAACATTTGTAAAATATTGCCGACGTGAAGCAAGTTTTCACCTCCTGGCTACAGATACATGACAGCAATTTCTTCTACACCGGGATAAAACCCTTGGTGACAAGGTGGAACAAATGCTTAGATGTCAATGGTGACCACATGGCGATCTGTTGTGTTCGTTGCCAGCTTTTAAAGTGTTCTTTTATATTACAAGTACCCGGATTACATGCAGTTTTCAATACGAAAAATGCATGTAATCCTAAGCCTACCCATAAATAACTTAAATTAACCCATTGTACTGGGATGAATAGAAATAAAAATCCATGCAATCAGGGAAAGAATATTTTAGGCTTAGGATTACGTGCATTTGCATATTGCAAAAGGAATATAATCCTAACCCTGCTGATGACAAACTGCACTGAAATAATGCAATACGTTATTTCTTATATCATTTATCTCTTATTGCTTTTAGATATTTCAATAACATATTAATTTCTTACACCTCTTAAAAATTTGATATTACAAAGTGAACAGTAACACGTCATCTGGCGTCTTAACTGATGCATGAAATTTGTTATGAAGTACCAAAAAACGAAAGGACGAGGGAACAAATATTTTATATTTTTCACCTGCGTGGGGCCACATGGTGATAACTCTAGTACATAATCATGCCTTTATGTGTATGGTTTCCCAGTAAATAAACCACGGTCTCTTGTACGTTTAAACATTGTTGTATGATCTCCTTGCGCCTGAGAAAATGGAAAAACACAGAGTGGGGGATTTGCATATTACAAATTTGTCATTAAGAGAAGAACAATTAAAAGACAACGCGAAGAGAGCTATGTAGAAAGAGCTTCTTTTTGTGCCTGATAAAACATTAACACTTTTTAGATAAGGGTATGAACTGTAAGCGAATGTTTTCTTGCCTGCTTCCCAAATATTATCTGTGAACGTGCATTTACGCCCATATTTCATCTAGTAAATCTTCGCAAGAACTCGCATATCGCATTTTGGGTTTGCAGAGTATGGTTGATAAATTTGTCTGGGATGCAACGCCTTGTTCAGAGCTTGGCCTAATTAATTAATTAATTAATTACTAACGTCAACATTCTTCTCAGAGTTAAGTTTGCAAGAATCAATTGTCGGTTTATTTCACAGCGCGGCAACCTTGTTTCATGTAGCATGACATTTGTATTTTTTGTAAAGTAAATTACTCAACTGGCAATATGTTTCGAGTCACTGAAGCCATGTTGGATGGCCGTAAATAGTGAGACTTCTGTCATCTAAATCATTAAACTGAGCAAACAAATGTTTTCATAACTTACTGCAAGATACGTTCCTTCAGCCGCTGATATTTATACAGTCTAAATTTGTTTCATAACGATAGCGTAGTCGGTATAGCGATCGCTACGTGCTGGACGGTCTAGGGATCGAATCCCGGCGGGGGCGAGATTTTCCGCACCCGTCCAGACCGGCCCTGGGGCCCACCCAGCCTCCTATACAATTAATACCGGGTTTCTTTCCCGGGGGTAAAGCGGTCGGGGCGTGGAGTTGACCAACCGCCCTCATCTAGTGCCAGGGTTAAAGAAAGATTAGAGCTATACCCCTACTGCCTCTCTGGGCCTTGATGGCCCGTTCTAGGGAGAACTTACCTTTTACATTTAACGTCACAACTTATCTCCTACATACAAAAAGCTAAAGCTTGCTATTCTGCCTTCTTGTAAGTTAGCAGTCTGAGATGGTAGCAGTTATGAAGCGGAGCACAAGATGGTGTAAATGAACTTCAGTGAAAGGGATGTTTTAGTCTGCATGGCAGGACCCACTTTTGCCGCAAAACGTACATCTGCCCAACAGCACAGCTTAACGCAGCAGTCTACCTTTTTCCATTAATTTTCGCATTTTGCTGTCTTTCCCGAAATGTGAAACTTATTGACGTTATGAAGTTTTGAGAAATTATGTTTTTAACAATTTCAGCGGGTTTTGTTCCAGGCTTTTAATATTATTGTCCTATCTACAATTGGGTCTTGCAAGCAGACTCTTGCCCTGAGACTTTCGGTTTCGTATGACATTATTATTTTTTATGCGTGTTGTACATCCATTTCCATTCCACATCTTTTGGTACAAGTGTCTAACAATATTGCCTTGGCCACTCAAAATAGGTTTCCTTACATCCACCATCTTGTCACTTCCACTCTTCCCTCAGCAACTTACTCTCAAACACCCTCAGTTTATGTGCCTCACTTACAGCAGCAGAACAACACCCAGATCAGTACAAAAGAACAGAAAAGTTTTTAGTTTCGTGCTTAAGTAGGCCTATAGGACCTTCATTTTCTGACTTCTGAGAAGCTCCTAAGGCAAAGAAAAAGTACTGTCCTTTTGATAGTAGTTCTAAAAAATGATAGCTTCGGCATACCTCGATACATCTATCAGAAATTTCTTTATTACGATTTTCTTTTCTGCTGCAGTTGCAGGATGCGAACATCATGTCTTCTTCTTCGTAACTTCCATTTCTGAAGCGTGTACAAGGCAACAAGCACGACTGTGGTGTTACGGGATGACTATAACACGTACAGTTTAGTAGATAATAGTATCACCATCGGTGTCGAAGAAAATACTGTCTCCATCTTCGGGAACATATTTATGCAATACCCTGAAGACTGATGCAGTATAGTCTTTCGAAAAGCTGATAACCATCTATCAGATTATACGGCATCACATCCCAGAAGACCGCAACCTTAATATTCATTGCCACGAGACATAAACCACGCAACCAAACAAATTACAAACCAAGCAACTAATTTATCAAATATTCAATCAACCATTCAGCTGCTTCAAACAATAAAACAATATATGTCAGTCGAACACAAGATGTACTTATATTAAGGTATAAATCCAAGTTGTGTTAGACCAGTGTTTCCCAACCTCAGGTTGCGACGCAAATCAGGGTCGCGGGGGTCTGACATAGGGTCGCGAGAAGGTTTATGGAGAACTCGATACTTATGACAAAAAATCACAAATTGTGTCTAAATTCAAACAGAATGATCGAAAAATGTGATTATTGAATCTGTGTTTATTAATTTTAAACATACTTGAATAATTACATTTTAAATAACTAATGATCACACTTTGTTATTGTACGGTACAACGTAATTGTATTTAAAGCATAGTACTTCTAATGTTCATTCCACGTTGCAGTATTATTGAGGCGGGGAGTTTATTTATAGTAAATATCACTATATACTTGTAAATATTGATATATTACCCTTTCCATGGTAGGGTGGCGGGTCATATATCATTTGCTACTTTAGGGTCACACATGTAAATGGTTGGGAACCGCTGTGTTAGACGGGCATATAGTTGGTTCATTGTTTTAATATTTACAACACAACGGGATGAACCACCTTAAGACACTCAGTTACCGACACATCAACCAACGAAATAAGTAAGGTCTCCATGCAAAGGCAGGGATAAGAGCTTAAATTATCCCACAACAGGTTCCTTCCACGTTTGTTCATATTCATTATTTAACAACATCGAGTCATCCAGTCCTGTAGTCCCACTTACTGACATGCATGAAGAAACAAACGTCAGCGAACAACACACATCATACCTGTGGCGTGTAGAACGGGTAGAAATGATCCGAAAACAGTCCATGATGGCTCTGAAAGAAGTAGTTGTCCGTGTTTTCCAAGAAGAGCGGCAGGCTGCTTGTTGCCTCAGGCTTGGCCGGAAGCTCCAGAGGAACAGGTATCGGTTGCCGAGGTGGCGCCGCCGGTCGGTGGCGTAACTCCTGTCTGTACAAGCCTATGGGCGGCCGAATGACGTAGGTAGAGTCTACAGTGATCGGATTCTGGTAATGGTATCGTCCTTCCGGTGGTACGTACCGTCCGTCTGGTGTTAGTACTAGCTTTATGACAGACATCTCAAGGTCCGAATTGTGGCGCAGGGACGGGTGTTTCTCATGGCGTCGGGCGTCTAACAATACGCCGTCAGGGACGGAAATTCCATCCTTGTTAAGCCTGTTGAGTGCGAGCCGGTCTGCCCGAAAGGCGTCATCAGGTATTTTGCCCCCACTGTGCGGAAGCACTTGCTCCCTGAAGATCTGACGTTTGCACTGTCAACAGAAACAGGCTATATATTACTCACACCACCGATTTATTGAAAGACTGGCTGCTTGATTGCCTGCAGGGATTCAAAAGTATAGCTTAAGGAATCCTGTACAGGTCTGGACAGGCCCTGGGGGCTCCAACAGGTTGAGACTCCCAGGATTTATAGACAATCGGCACAGGAAGGTGGCAAGGTTGTCAGCCCTAAGCACCGGCCGCCTTTACCACCTAGGATATATTCCTGCTACTCATTTCTATTAGAGGCTGAGTCAACCCCAGGGCCATAGTGCGGCCGGAAGTATCAAGCCAATGAAAGATCTCAATCGGGAATCGAACCTGCGACCTTCCAGCTTGTAGTGCCTGCCCACCGCGTACCCTCTTACTTAATCAAGAGTAATTGAATGACTGTCTAGATGACTAGTTGACTCATTGCCCGGCCAATTAACGTCTTTAGTTAGAGTGAATCTTGAGAAGCTAACTTAATTCTCGTTCGCCCAGTCAAAATATTACCAGCTGTTTATGGTAATATAACCCTGATTGCTGACTAATAATACGCCTCCACAGGACTTCACCTGAGCCACATAAATACAGTCCACAATCTGACACCGTAAATATCTTTCTTAATATAACCTTCCATTATACGCGATTCCGTAAGGATTGTGTCGTCTTTTCATGCTATCCAATCACAAGTCTATATTGATTCATCATCTCTCCAATACTTCATAATGTTATCAGCTTAACAAAGCTCCTAACGAAGGATTCTCCTGCCTCGTGTCACTCTCTCTTTGGTTCATCTTTTTTCTCTGCAGTATTTTCTCAGGACACTTTAATATACGTTTTATATCTTAGAGTTAATGACCAAGTTTCACATCCACACAAAGAAAAAATTAAAATTGTCCATTTTTTAAAGAATTCAATACCTCTTTTTTCATAGCGGTTCCTCCTGCAATCTGATGACGAGATACGGACATAAAAAGTACTATATTTTCTGTGTCTACTTCTACACCGCATCAGCATGAATAGCATTCTAATTTTCTGACTTCATTTGATGTATGTCAGAGTAACTGACGGACTACATGCTTCTCAAAGTAACTTCAAGACATTCGATTTTATGTGGTCTGGATTTCTTATTGTACCGATCTCCCATATTCCCAAAAGTTCCATTTTTATTCTGTTCATACACAAAAACTAAAGCTTCTTGAACAATTTGGCATACAATTTTCCTGCACAAGAAAAACGTTTCTCCTTTCCACATAATGAAAATCCTAACTCCTCAGTCCCAATGAATTAAAAATCGAATAAATAGATTATATTAGATGTAGTAAAAGTTCTAGTCTTATATTAAAGGGAATGTAAGAAAGGGGGTTTCTTACAAATGAGAGAGAGCACATAGAGTGTTCTCGAAGAAACCCCTTTCTACTGGTATCGTGACCTGAGCGTGCTTGAAACTTCAGGGATGTGGTGACCAACTGTCACCCTTCGGTAGCGTATCAACTGGTTAGTGTACACAGACACCAACCCGGATGTAGCGCCCGGGCAGTCCATACTCCCAGAACGTCTACACGTGGTGAGCCCCTACAGTCCACCGCTGCGTCTGGCTTCACCCACTCTCATATTCAACTCTAATATCGCTGCCACCAGGAAGTTTTGTATATTTTTTAAAGCAGATCACTTCCAACTGCTTCATCCTTCATAATGTGGGGCGTCTAGCTCAGTCGATGCCCGGCTGAGTAACCCCCACAGGCGTGCCTAGCCCAGCTAGCATCACCTAACTACTTGGTATAACCATACCAACGGTCAACTAATCCTCTGACCGCAACTAATACTGCTACCGATTATCACTTGGGATCTTCCTGTCTCTAAAGGAATTAATTACACTTGGGATGTGATTATACTTGGAATGTACTTCTTCATCACCATTATTAAACCAATTAAACCACTCTCAATTTATAACCAAAGTAAATAATAAAATTTATTCAACCCAATTAAATCCTAATTAACATCCATCACAATAAATTTTAAATCCCTTTAATATTTCTCTGTAAATCAACAATCAAAATTTTCCTTCATTCTGTAAACCAAGTTAAATATTTCTTCACAATCTAATCCATTATAATTTCCCTTTCACAATTTCTAATTACTAATAAATATGTTACCCGTTCAGTTTGGTCCACTCGCACTTGCAACAACTTTACACAATTTTCCTAACTAAATAATTGTGTTTGTAATACTGCATAATAAAATTCATCAATTTCAAAATTCCACTACGAGTACCAACTCGCAAATTACAACATATAACCCATCCAAAAAACTTATTCTTTTGCCAACCTACCTTGTGTTACAAGTTGATCCATGTTCCCTCTGGATTCATCAACATATATTACCCGTTCATATTTCCAAATATTTGCATGTATGCTACGGGTGCATAAGTATAGCACTTTCACTGCCATCTTATTACGTAACCACAAGATAAGATGCTACTCTGCCATTTCACTTTATCATAACTCACTTTCTGTAGTTAAACTTTACATATTTACTACCAACACTTTTACCAAATACACAGTGTTGGAGTTTAAACCACTTCATAATTTCTACATAATTTCAACACGTTTAATTTAAAATCACGCCGCCAAACTGCTTCAAACACCAACCAAACCGTCAAACCAAAAGATGATCAAAAGACCTCAAAACATTCTTCTCACCAATATTTAATAACTTCCATACCACACCCAGCAACATGGCTACCTCACTACATCTCCTACCTTCTCATCCAATCAAATTAATACATTTACGTCTAGTCCCTATCGTAAGTAGCCAATGGAAATCTACATGTCCTAATAAGGAATATGCTGATACTGTGGTTCCCATATCCTCCAGCATGCAAGCGCAAACTGCTGAGGTTACCATTCTCACCAAGCCAAGTGTGTGTGGGCTAACTGTTACAAGTTATCTTAAACTCTATACTTCTAAACATATAAACCTTTCAACTCAGTATTCTAACTAGATTCACAAATAAAATGTTACACAAAATTCATACATGCTAACAGCATTCCTACAACCAAAATTACATCAACTCTCATACATACATAAATTCCTTCAATCTCATTCACTCACTTTACCAAATTACCACAATTACCCAAGTCCCAAATTCTAAATTGTTCTACCTGCATAATCGTACTAAAATAGAAACTAATCGATCATATCTCATATACCAATCAGAGCCTGCTTTAATACAAGTCCTGCGTTCCCAACCTGCTTACTAGAATTCTACCACCTGTTACATTCGCTTCCTACTCTAGTTTAAAATTCGGCACCTATTACATCCGCATCCTACTCTAGTATGTGTACCAATCCGCTTCCTACTCAAGTTTAAAATTCAGCTCCTTCATCTACCTAAACAATATCAACAAACTTCTACCTGTTCAACCCATCATTAATGTTACTAAATTTCCATACTAACAAAAGAAATGCAAATTCTTAAAAACTGACCCGTGGCTGGATCCTGGCCTTGAGTAAGATTTTAAAAATGAAACATATCTAATAATCTATCAAAAAAACGTCACTCCAGTTTTTAATTCATTACAGGAACATTTAACAGTTCTCCTTTCAAGCCATTATTTCAACATATAACTTTTCCATTGTTTCCCCCTCATATGTCTTACCCCTTGAGGGTGAATATGAAGTCATAATTTTACTAAATATGTATGAATCAAACTTGAAAATTGGCTGAAGGAAAAGTTGACATATTAGGCGGCGCAACCGCCTATAGGTAACATTTATGAACAAAGTCAACGGCTGCAATGATAACCGAAGTTAGATACCTCCTGTCTGCTTCATAATGACGTCCACTGCCGTCAGGAGTGCATGTGCTTCACTATAAGATTGATCTGATAGAGAAAATAGTCATTCAACTTTGGGGCTACGAATCACAACACAGAGCGCAACAACGTATAACGTAGCATTTTCACCGTTATATTTGATTACAATACCCGAGATAAGTTCCTCAAGGTTCCTAAACTACCCCTGCGTGACTATGACATGTGCGGCTATTTATTATACTTGTCACGTTTTGTCATTAATATATACATAAAAAAATACAGCAAAAAGAATGTACATAATATAAATAAACAATTACCTTATATGCTCTTGTGCTCCAGTTAATCGAAAATGACGTGACAGGTTTCAGGTTCTCTTCATTATTTGTAGTAAAGATATCTTTGAATCCTTTGAAATTAAACGCTCGGGCCAAAAGCCTACTTATTCTGCCGTTCCTTACGTCTTTTCATGCCTTGGCACCGTTACTGATGGATATGAACAGACTTCGGTAGCCGTAACGCAGGCGCAAAGCACACAAAACGGCGAAACGCCGTTGTTCGGGACAAAGTTAAACAGAGGCTGCCTGTGCATATACACAGAGTGCAGACAGAATTCAAACTCTTTGGGTTTCATATTTAGAGGGCAAAATACCGACAGAATTTCCAAATTTAAGCATTTAATATACTGACAAATAGAAAGTTACAAAGTTCCTTATCACGTAATTTTTCCAGTGTCCTTTCAACTTGTCCTTCTTTAAATCAAAATATACGTATAACAGGTGTTGCGGCGGGACCAAAGAAATAAATACTGGTTTTCTTCTCCTTGTAAGTTCCGCGCCGTCAGTATTTTCGTAATTTTAAATTCGCCAAAATTAATTATTCACACTTTTATAGACCTGTGCTTCTGACTGTAATTAGTGCAATGGCGCTCTGAATTTAAGAAAACATTTGGGTAATTACACCGCAGTGTAGGAGACATACTTAACATGCGGACGTTTAGGTAGGTTTACCCCTCCATTTAGATCACTGGTTGTCAATATAGCAGCAGGTATTGATTTTTATACAGAGTTAACACAAGTAATTTCAATGTAATATTGTTCACGACGTAAGAGACACAGGACTGAAATTTAAATTAAATTTGGTACATTATATGCTCAAGTCCTTGTGGCCTAGGCATGACAACTTACAGATGTCCAGTAAGGACACTGTGAGTAGCCCAGCGTACATCGTAAGTTCAGGCTACACATTAGGAAGCATGTCGGGTGTAATTGAAGGCGCAGGAAACTTATCCTCCAACAAAATTCCGGCAAAGAAGTGGGAAATTTTGGGACGTAAAACCAAACTTTAAGCAATCCCAGAATAAGAAATAAAGAGGTGAAGGTGAGGGGCTAAGTTCAGTGGAAAGAGGTGGACAAATGAAAAGGCCACCTCTGCCGATCAGTTTCCGTGGAAATCTTAGATCAATTAAGTCCTGAAATTCAAAGCGAAAATAGGGAGACGCTAGGCTATGTGGGACCCTCTTCTTGTAACACAAGTATTAAAAATTTACCTTTTATGAGAAGGTACACTACGTCAGCCGCAGTGCTTTCGGTAAAAAAATAAAACATCGAAAACGTTTTGTCTGCACACAACACAAAAGGATGGTGTATAACACTGAGAACCAACTGTCTTATGGACTTTGTCCATCGTCCGGCTAAAATATTAAAATATAATATAAAATATAAAAATCACGACGTTTCGGAAGATGGTTGGTCTTCCGTCTTCAGGTGATGGGAGGGGAGACACCTACTCAGATGGGTGTTTTTAGAATGACCTAATCTCAATCACTGGACAACCTCAGCCGGTAGAACCATAAGGATTTTAATATTTTAGCCGGACGATGGACAAAGTCCAGAAGACACTTGGTTCTCAACACAAAAGGCATTGAAATTGGTACTGTTCGTTGTAGCTAACTGCATTCACTGCAAGCAGCTCTTTGCTCCCACAAATTATAAAGTTACGTTTTTAAGCACTCCCAGGTAGATGGAAAGCCATTTCCTCATCAGACACCATTTTGCCTCTAAAAGATTCATCGATTTCCGACTATCAAAATAACGTCACAGGGAACTTATTTTCCTTGATCTGTTGCACGTTGCAACAATTGATATTTGTAATATTTAAATATCAAATTTGCAGAATTTTTGCACTGTCGATTGTGCCATGCTTAATTGTCAGAAAGCCCTTCTTAATTTTCTTGGACTGCGAAAAAAAACCTTCGAAATGTATTCGCTTCAGTGTCAAAGAGACTTTTTCCGTCGGGACTTCTTCTTCTTTTACAAATGCAACCAGCCGCATTGAACAGCTTATACCTTTGTAAACGGGCATTTTTTTAGCTCCAACACTCCTTAAGAAACTTCCTTTGCACTGTAATCACAGATTTCGTGCCGTGATACCAAAACACACACAATTTATTTACAATTGAGACGCCATTTTCCACAACTGCGGTGCTAGTCACTATAGTTAAGAGTGGCACGATTTCAAAATTGTATTACATTACGTAACTTAACCGAATAATTTACTTTTCCTTCTTGTGTTGTCAGTTCATACACTATGTTACATAAAAATTATCCACATTTCGTATCTTCGTTTTGTACCGTTTATCAGCGGTAGCACTTGCGATCCGACCAGGAAACTATAAAACTTGTCCAATAGTGATGATGCAAAACTGAGCTCTTTACTGACACAGAGAAACCAAGTTTCGCACCCATAAGAGACAACAAGTAAACGAGGGATGCATAATAGGAAATGCCACACTTTACTGCCGCCTCGGGCACTTGCAGTAGTGGTCACTTTGTGTCTCACAAAATGAGGACATGCTGAGGAAGATGTTCAACTTTCACCGGAGAGACAGGCGAGAAGCTACGTGTGCAACAGAACGCTTTATGCAATTGGCTACTAATTAGAGTGCATGACCTACTGATTGGCAATACATCGGCCTGGAGATTATCTGAAAGTGTTTTGTGTTGGAGACTTGAGGATCTAACGACGATGACACATATCTAACAGAAATGAGTACCAGGAATATTTTCTGGGGGGTAAAGGTGGCCGGTGCCTTACCACCTTCATGTGTCGATTGTCTTGAGATCTGGGAGCCTCAACCCCCTGGCAGCACTGTGTAATGTGTAAGTGAATAATCGTACAAAGTTACCGTAACCCACTTATGAATGAGGGTAATAGTAGTTGTTTGTGTCTTCCTAATTGTCCTTTCTTTCTTTTCTTATCAATTCTTTCTTCTTTTCAAATTTTTCTTTCCGTTTCCTTCCTTTATATCCTAAACTCTTTCCTAGCTCCCTCGCCTCTTCCTTTTATTACTTTTACATTCTTTTCTCTCTCATTTTCTTTACTGTTATATTTTTATAATATCATTTTCCCCCACTTCAACAATCAGTCACATCGCTTCTTCTTCTGATGCGCCGTAAGTGACTGACTTAAGTATGTCAACAATATAGTGGATCTTCTTTCAGCTACTAATAATTGCTTATTACACTATTCCATTTTCCTTCTCGTTCATTACTATAACAAATGCCCTATCTTCAGACATGTATGATCCGAAATAAACCAAATAATAATATACCCTCAAATTCTATCTTAAAAATTCCTGTAAATATTGTCCTTTATGTCTAATCACACCTCCCTGATTTCTGTAACGAAATATATGTACACATTTATTCTTTGCCATAAGTACTACCGGTCGAACCCATAAGATCGTTATGTTTATAATAACGATAATTACAAGGCATTACGATGCTCCTTATGTAATTTTCTGCAATGGTTAGTGACGTCATCATACATTTTTGATGCTACCTGATGTCCTGCATTATTCTCAGGGCTTTAAATCAAATTAGTAACTATACATAACTCTTTAACATATAAACATTCAACATTTTACTCATACAGTTTATTCATGTGTTTCGTGTGATTCTTAAAACAACAATGCGTTTCAAATATAATTTTCGAGTAAGTGAACATGCAATTCCAAAGGTTAAAGTTGCGTATATTCTGTGCATATTATATATATATATATATATATATATAATATATACAGGGCAGTGAACGGATTACCCTATAGCTACTTGACCAGCAGAGAAATTTTGAGTTCTACCAGTGAGCAGCGTGAGAGCGCCTTGTCTAAGAACGCGCCAGCGTAATTTACGTTATTCAGTAAGTTAGGCATATAGTATAAAGAACAAAGAACGCCGTTGCGAAATAGGATCATTGCTCTCTTACGTCATCCACCTTCAGTTGGTGTTCAAATACTCGCAATTTATGTCTTTCTACGAGAGAACGAGGTGACGTTTACACCGTACACCGGCCTTGTTCGCTAGTATATCCTACACGATCTCGTGAATCATGGTGAAATGTTGCATTTACCTGTTTCAGATACATGACCCTGGCTGTCTAAAAAGTAACAATTCATGTAAATATTCACAACAATAAATAATAATGCTCCCAAGTAAAAAGAAATATTCTTCTCTCAAAGCGAATGTGAGACTTCATAATGAGGACCACACAAAAAATCCCGGCTAATATCAATTAAAATTGTCCCGTGAACACCATGAAGTTAATGGGGTAACAGAGGTATGGCCACACGAATTCTTAGCCTCGGCACTAGATGGAAATGGGACGTATGTGTTACGTTCCGGCCGCTTTACTCCGGGAAATGAGACTGCGGTAGCCACTCAACTGGAAGCTGGTTTGGCCCCAGGGTTGGTCTGGACATTTTGGAGAGGAAAATCATCTCGTACCGAGAAGCAACCATGTTTCCTCGGTTTTCCTACAGTAGAAAAGCCACAACAGTAGCAGCTATGACGCTTTAAAAGTACGTTCCTGTTGCATTGTCTACTGATCCTACAAATTTTGTGTTGTCGATCTCATACAGGCGACTTGATGAGAGACAACTTACAACAACAACAACAACAAAAAAACAGTTGAACTGATGGGCTGGTACACTGGATCACATGTATGAGAATGAGATGTTGTCCAGTAAAACAGGATTAACTGCTTGCACATATTATTATTATTATTATTATTATTTTATTATTCCTATCCCCCTTTTTCGTATTATTATAATTACAATAATTAATATTATTATTATCATAAACGAACCCATCATATGTCTGCATTAACAACATATTCAAGTGATAATCTATTCATTCTTTCATCAGACTTTCTTTAAGTCATGATGATTGATGACGTCATTAAGATACAGTTTTATTAAATTTTTATTTCTAATAAACTTAGCCGAAACACGTCATTTTTGACGCGAGAAAAGTGAAACGTAACTCATGAAACAAAAAATCATATATAACTTTAACTCTTTAATACCTCTTTCTTTACAACATTTTTGTGAAAGTTCGATCACTTTACGTTCGAAACAGTTATGATATTCAATCGAACAGAAACCCGATTAAACAAAACCTTAATTTTTTTTAATTTATGAAGCATAGCCGACGTTGTTTGAACACTTTTGAATCGGCGTTTCTCAATGCAGACATTTAAAATGCGAGTATTTCCGATTTGACTTTCAAAATGTACACCACAGACAATGTAAGATTGCGGCGAATTTTAGCAACAGGTTTACGATATCCCTCACTAACAAAGCCCTGTCGTAATCATGGAGGTTAAGTGATTTTTTATTCCATCTACCAGAATGCTTTCATCTGTTGATGGAAACCCAGGAACAATGGCTAAGATGTGTGAAGTTCATTTCACTTACATTTCAAGTGCGGTATGTAAGGCAGAGAATTATGCCACCCGAGACAGTAAATACTTTATGCGTTATGTGCATGAACATGTACTTGTGATTGTAGTTTATTTAACAACACTGTCAGTTACGTGCATGAAGAAACAGTTTCAAATTAGATTCACTTCAGCTGAAAGCAGCATCCAAACCACCTATCTTGTAATTATAACAATTATTGCACTGATCCTATTTCAGGCGTCATATTGGCTAATCTATTTATAATTACGCGCCTTACTAAAGTAATTTCAAATGGTGCCAAGAATTATTGTCGGAGACAGACATTTACATATAACGTGTTATATTCAAAGCACTGCTGCCATTTGGATGCTGCTGAAGATGTATTTTTTCTGGTTCGAAAACTACCAACACTTGCACGTTTCTCTGCACCACATCCCTTGCTGACAGAACTATCTGTACTATAGTCCGATCCTATTTAATATCATAACTGGTTTATTCCGCCTGCTAATTTGATATATTTCTGAATTTTATTTTATGTAACATTTTAGAATTCTCGGTAATAATTATGCAATTTTAGGTTTCGTCAGTTAATGTAATATCAAGTCTGTTATTCTGTAATTCTTTACCAGTTATACATGTTCGAATCCAGTATATGTGTACTTCCCTTCTATAATATTTTCTGGTGCAAGGGTGCATAAATCCTGGGCGCGACGTCGCCTGGGAGAATTATTTTCTAAGGTGGCACCTTATATTTTTAAGTCCACAATATACGACTTGCCTTATGCCACCCTTACGACGCCTATAATTTCGAGATGGCTCCGAAACTTTTCGAAAATTTGTGCACACCAGTTCTGGTGAGTATATATAATACGGAACGGTTTTCTGATGAATGTTTTTAGCTGTAGTTTCATGCCTGGTTTTGTATTTGGTTTATGTTAAAGTCGTAAAATACAAAATAATATACTATCAGGTTTCCTTACCAAAACTTTATTTTATGGATATATCTGTTGCAACTAGTAGATTATTAACTTTACGTTACTTGTACCGTACATTTTTAATTATATATATGTTATGCAGACAAATGTACACAGTATATGTTATTTAACACAATTGTTATTAAATGTTGCCCAACATGTTTCTAGCCTATATAAGGCTCATCTTCAGGGGCTCTTTTGTTGAAATTACAACAGCTATATTATTGGTATATAAAATTCTTAAAAAGCCGTTAGATGTATTTGGTTATTGGTATCTGTACCGGTCATGCTGCTTTCACCATAGATTAGTTGGAGGCCTCCAACTAATCTATGGTGAAAGCAGCATGACGTACAGATACCAATAACCAAATACATCTAACGGCTTTTTTAAGAATTTTATATACCAATAATATAGCTGTTGTAATTGCAACAAAAGAGCTCCTGAAGATGAGCCTTATATAGGCTAGAAACATGTTGGGCAACATTTAATAAAAATGTGTTAAATAACATATACTGTGTACATTTGTCTGCATAATATATATATAGATTATTAACATTACATCTCCTCTATTTAATGTAATGGTATTAATGACTTAATCCTTTATAACACGCTATACTATTACTCTTATGTCATAGTTGTTTTTTATTATTTTTCTGAATGTTAGAAGTATGATAAAATAACCGCTCAGAATTAAACTCATGCTATAAAACAGAAACAAGCATTTCACAAACTATCTGGTGATAGAACCCAAAGGCTCAAGGCTATTCAGACGAAAGTCATATTATTATTATTGTTATTATTATTATTATTATTATTATTGAGCGCATCCAGTGGAAGTTATTATCTCTTTTTCATCGTCCTTTTTCAATCACTTACAGTACAAAAGCGTTAATATCCTAAATTACTTGAAATTTCATACTCATACTCTTTGGAGGTGTTTCTTAGACGCGCTTCTTTTACTTAATATTTAAATGGTTCAAACTTTTGCCCTGCCCTTTTGAAAATTGCTGGCCTTCGTGTGCCGAATCGAAATCTCTGAGATGTTACTTTGTTTAATGTTGGCTTTAAACGTCAAAATTGTCCTTCCGCTAGATGTGCTTCAGCGGCTAATTTCATCAGTAGGGATGGTGGTATATTGAATGGAAGGCCTGTTCTGATTAATGATTTGTTAGATGTAGATATTTTTACTAAGAACCTCAAAACTCTTAAAGAGACTGTACTCTGTATTTCTTTCAGTGACGTTTCATGTGAATTGCGGTTTTAATTCTGTTGGGTTATTTGTAATTAATTTGATTACATTTTATATTATTTATGCTACTGTTTTATGTAGCTAATTGTTTGAGCAATACAGTTTAAATATTCATTAGATATTTAATTTAGGTGCTGAATATGTTACAAATACGAGTATAACTTCTTTATTGTCTATTGTGTTGGGTTGTTTGTGTGTGTTTGTGTGTGTGTGTTTGTGTGTGTGTGTCTTCATGTGATTTTTGTTGTATTTATGTTTTGCTGGTTTCATAATTGGCTATTTTGCAGTTAAACTAGCAGTTTAAGAAATGATAATTGAATTATTATTATTATCATTAGTATCATCATCTTAAATACTAACATGCCAACGTCTGTTTGCGACTCACGATCTGCTGATCTACCGAACGGATCTTTTCAAGATAGACATTTTTAAAATGCTTATGATTCGGTATTGATGGAAATCTCCTTTTTTATTATTTGCTTCTCAAAAATTGTTTTAACAAGAAACTAATATTGAAAAATATAGTGCTCCCTCTACCAGAAGCCATGGGTATTACATAAAATATATTAGTTTCCTTTGGCCTCCGGTGTTATCAGCAAAAGCGCTGCATAACAGCGGGTGTTTTTTACGTGTAGAAAACTATCCTCATACTCAGGATTCAGTTATGTCCATCAGATCACACCATTCCCTTCCAACTGTGTAGAAGACGATTTCTAATAAAAAAAATTGTGTTTCCTATGACAATGAATAAGGCTGAAGGGCAGAAGCTTAAGCGTTTTGAAATATATCTACAGTCGCCTATTTTCTCCCCATGGCAAACTTCATATGGTATTTTCCCGAACCTCTTCATTTGACAACGTCGCTTTTGCAAATACTGAAGGGCATCGACAACGTATAGAAAATGATTGATAATACCAAGCATTGTATATCGAAAAGTGCTTTAGAAGTTCAAATATATAAATAAATATTTTTATTAAATACTATATTTTTTCTAGGTGAGAATTATTCGCACGGGCACAGCTGGTTATTATTATTATTATTATTATTATTATTATTAATGCCATCAGTGGGGATATTTGCATATTCAATGATAGGCCTATTTTGATTAATGACTTGTTATCAATGTAAATATTGAATTAGACGATGTAGTTTCGGTCCATGCGACATTTTTATAACAAGTCAGCTATGTTCGGTCTGGTATTGGATCCAGTACTTCTTTTACATGGTTTTACTTCATATTCGTTTTGTTACCTTAGTGTTTGTCTTGTGTATTTGTACTGTTTTGTGTTGTGCTTTAGTGCTGGCTTTGTTATTGGCTCTTGTTGCTGTTAAGTCTGCACGTTAATAAATACCCATTGAATTGAATTGAATTAGTAATAAATCAAGTCATCTATGTTCTGTAAGGGTATTGGATTTCTGCTCCAGTACTTATTTACATTGTTTTATTACATATTTATTTTGTTCCTTTAGTGTATTGTCTTGTGTATTTGTACTGTTTTGTGTTTTATTAGTGCTGTTGTGCTGGCTTTGTAATTGGCACTTGTGTTGTTAAGTCTGCACGTTAATAAATACCCATTGAATTGAATTGAATTGAATTTATGTTACAGTATAAACCAGTTTTGTTATCACAAGCGCTTTATGTACACGACCCTTGAGTCATTCTATGGTCTTCAAGATTTGTAAAGAAGTAAATGATCACAGATGCTTAATTTGTTGGACATGACTGTCACTCTTCTTAAATTGAAAGTGACGAATATATTTTGTTACACGTTGGGTCGACGTCCTTCCAGTCTACCTAACTGCACGTTTAGAACGTCTCTTGCAATGACAACCAGAACATTTTGAAACATCTTACATAACTAAATTAGTACCCTTTTCTTCGCCTGCTTCTTCACATAATGTGAAACCTCCAGTCAACATGAGATCACACAAGGTGCCTACGTGTTTCATTTTTAACTGGATCCATTTCCGTTCGCCAGAAGACAGAAGAATTAATATGGATCATTGGCCAATAATATTTGACGGAGGAATGCTGATGTTTCCGCAAAGAAACCCGTCACCGTGCCACTTTCCTTTCAATTTTTTATTCACTATATGAACCGCCATTCGACATCATGCAGTCTGAATTATTGAAAATGTTTCTAAATACAACATAAATAAATTCAATAAAGCAGTGAAAATTTACATTACCACGGATATATACTAATATTAGAAATGTCCCTGTCATACGGCGGGCCGTATAATACTCACGGGCTACTCAACCCCCTGTCATTGCATTACAAGGAATAATGTCTTAATATAATATCATAGTCACGGCAACCGGACGTCACTCGCTCAATCTGTCGTCCCATCTTCAACGGTCGGAAAGACCATGTCGGGCAACGATCACCCACACCCAGTGAAGCGGTGCCACATCCCAGAAGAACGGAAACATGAACTGTACAGCTGCGAAATGTTAAAACACTCACAAGCCTGCATTCGTGCTTACATTACACACATATATGATGTTACGCTAAGTGTTTCTTGTGCCATGAGATTTTGAGATTTATTATGGTGTTTCATTATTTCTAAGGGTTATCTATGTCAGTAATCTCTGCAGGCAGCCCTGAGTGCAATGATATCACAACTGCGGGAAAAGAATATTCCAAATTCCATGCTCCTGCATTCAAATTGCTTAACAGTCCGGTCTCTTTCAGGCCTTGCCCCCTGAACTCCACGGACCTTACTTCATGTTTCAGTAATCATGATATGCCTCTGAACACAATAAAATATGTTTCGTGATACTTTTTGTTGCCAGCTTGTAACTGACAAATGCTGGTGGAGACGGCAATCGACCGTGACCATAAGAAAATTGTTTCGTGCTCTGTGCCGTGGGTTCCACCTTGTGTGCGGAGAAAGCAACTGCAGGTTACGAAATAACGAAGTATCACTTGTGATGACAAAGTCGACCGTAAATTCTGGGTGAGAGGTCATGTAACATGATTGCAAAAAAGTATACCTGCTATGAAGCCAGAAAAGCTGCTATTTAGAAGATCTGAGTTTCGAATATCAGCCATAAAATTGGCAATCTAGAATAAAATGTGTTCGCTTTGGTCACACTACATATTTAGTGTACTAACATTTATCAGTCTTTTGCTTTAAATCATAAACGTGAGCACTGACCAATCGAAAGTCCAGATACAATAGAAGTGCGAGTGCTCCAGTATTGTTATATTTTGCGCATACTTCCAGTTTGTAGGCGCTTTCGAAAAGCATTTGCGAAAAGCGAATTTTATTTTCGTCATATCCGTGATTTTGTCCATCCACATGGAACAGGGCGACTCCCACCGGACAGATTTGAATGTAATTTGATATTTATGATTTTTACGAAAATTTGTCAAATCATTTCGTCTTTGTTTAATGACGGACAAAAATAACAGACACTTTTCTTGAAGACCTACGGAAGTTTGTGGTATCTCGCCGTTTTATGTCTTGACAATTGAGATGGATGATGTTCGTGTGAGGCATAGGCTGAGGGTGAAGAAAAGCTGGCGATTTAAACATAGCAATCGAGCATAATCGATTATACTGTATGTTGCCTTTTACGATATCTCGACATTTACAAGACACTGATTATTCTCCATTGTAAATCTATTCCTGAGATAAGCAAAAATCTTATGGTCTGTGGTGAGAAAATGTAGAAAGGCACATTTAAAATACTTGCGTTCTCTGTGTTTTTCTTTAAATTATTTGCCAATTTAAAATTAGGGACATTAACAGTGCGAAAGCACCAACATTAAATATGTAACATTCAAAGCACCAGAAGTGTTAGGCTCGGCGGTTATTTCGGAACGTTTTTATTAAAGTATCTACAAATGTTTACTTCCCAAGAGTTCGTAAACCACCCAAAACTGTGTATTCACTAAGTCTGCAGAGGCACATATTTGACTGCTAACTGCTGCCTGTGGTCTTGTGTAGTTACGAAAGGTGTTCCCTACCAGACAACTGCCGATTCTCTTCAGACTAAACTCTTCCGTTTTCTCCAGAGGCGCTTAGTCATATGGTCATTCCTTTCACCGGCAAATGTGGCTGGCTTAGTGTTGGGTAATCACCGTGGAAACGTGACGATCCAAACTCTGCTTCCACATTCCAACAATTTCTTTACCCATTTAAGTGCCCAACCATACCCTCAATGGTTTTCAAATGGCTGTTCGCGTACATAGGGCAAAACATGTCACCGAATGTTGCGGACTGATATTTGGCATTCATAACAATTATGAAGTAGAAGTTAATTGAGACCCCGAAACTTTGTGTTATTTTTGTATGTAGGTAACTAACTATCTAACTAGACACGAATATAGCTATATTACAAAGCGTCTATCTTGTGATATGGCTAAGCTAATCACTCACCATCTCATTAAACAGTTATTTTAAGAAATGGCTAAGGTTTTAATTTACTACGGAACTAAGCAATTGGGTAAATATGTCACTAAGAGCCTCGATTATACACAAAGAGCCTAGTTAACTATTGACGGTTACTACAATCATTATAACGACTACGACAGACGTTTTGTAATTAGCAGCTGCACCAATATAAAAATAATTCGTTTTTAAATGAAAAGTTTCGTGTTTTAAATAATGGAAATAGTGTTTAGGAATTAAGTTGTGTTTACGTGATGACGAACGTCCAAATTATTGTAGCAATTTGTAAACTGCAATGTCTTATGTGAGCTGCATTGTTCCTGATGATGAAACTGAGGGCACGAAACATGTTATACTTGCGTAATTGATATGGATTTTAATGTGTTGTACTCTAGTGTTCCAAGCAGTGTAGTCTATTTGTTCATACGTAAATGGATCTAAAATCGATTTCAAAAATTTTGTTTTTCCTGGCAACATAAGCATGAACCAATTTTGAATTAACACATTGAACTAAACATAAACTTTATAGTGATATTTATTGCATATCTGGCTTAGACTTATGGTTATAATGTTGTGGTTCGGACACCAGAGCCCGTTGTGTGAAACTGGATGCGAGGTTAACATTGAACTATGAGGATTCTTCTCCATCTTTATAATCACAAACTACGAGAGAAGGGATTAAGGCCTGTTCTAGTTACATAAGAACCCTCAGTCATATTGTCCTTTGGTACAGCCCACTGGCCTGTCAGTCATCCTGTCCATCTTCTCGTCATAAATTCTTTCTTGCCAGGAATTTATGCCAATTCTTTTTCCGGTCTGCGATCTTCTCCTCAATACTGAGGGTCTGTAGCTAGTTTCTGGTATTCTTAATATGAGTGCTGATCTCTTTCTGAATTTAATTTCAGCAGTTTCTTTTCTCATATTGTGTGCTCAGTTCAGTGTCCAATTTTCCCATTCTTACATAATAGCAAAACACAATACACATACAGTCGAACTCGGTTATAAAGTCGTGAAATGGACTGAATGTTGTGTGTCGTGATAAACGAGTGTTGTTCTAACCGAGGGGTATAATGTTATGATTAACAGTGAGGAATTAATTTGTACCACAGACTGTCTGACGCTACAGGCGAAGTGTCGCATAAACCGATGGCGTCATAACCGGGTTCGCCTATATTTATTACCAACTAATTGCACTAGTTAACATATACGAGATTGTTACTCCGACAGCTTTCGGCTATTGAGAATAACCATCCTCAGGGAATACCTTACGTCCTGAGGATGGCTATTTTCAATAGCTGAAATATATCGGAGTAACAATCTTGTATATGTTAACTGGTGCAATTAATTGGTAATAAATATATGTACTACATGCCTATTGCAAGAAAATGTATAATATAAAATACTGAAACAGTTATTACTTTTTAAAATATTAATTATTTTTTCTTTTTTTTTAATCTTGTTTTTAAGGGCTCCTTTTATACCTTCATACATTCGCTGCTTTGTACAGAACGTGTTTAGAAAAACTTCAGGAAGATTATGTGGGAAATTCAAGTTGGTATATTATATGGTTGTTTATGATAATTTGAGATCTTATACTCTATTTAACTTGGCTGAGGATAAAGTTGATTTTGTCGTGGATATTTACTTGTGCTCTGAAAATATTAAAATGCATTCGCTTATTTAGAGATTGCAACTGCTTCCATCTGACGTTAGTCAGTTAGTAGCAGTGTGCATCTAGTATAGAATATGAGACTCATCTTGGAGATTATTCAGAGGCGAAACAGGAATCTAACCATGAAATTCTTGGCCGTTATTGTATTAGACTAAATAATAATACAGCCACATTTTGCCCTATAACAGCTTCTTCTATTCACAGTTATGCGTTTTTGATGGCGATGATTAGGATGAACCGACAGGTCAGGATAGTTTCGAAATCATAGCTTATCCTTGCACTTTGAGTAGTTCAATAATTCTTCTACTACTGGATTTTTAGCACCCGTCCAGACCGGCCCTGGGGCCTATCCAGCCCCCTGTACAATGGGTACCGGGTCATTCCGGGGGTAAAGTGGCCAGGGCGTGGCGTTGACCACCTACCCCTATTTAGCGCCTAGGTTAAAGAAAAAGTAGAGCTATACCTCTACTCCCCCTCTGGGCCTTCATGGACTGTTCTAGGGTGTACTTTACCTTCTGCTGAAATAAATGCCAAACAGTATTTTATTGTTGCACATAGAGTAGAGTCGTATGTTCACTGTCGGTATGTAGACTAAAAAAATAATTTTATTTGTCAGATGCCAGATAAAGTATGTCCTATAAATTTATTCTCTGCAGATATACACAGAACAACTTCATCCCTGCCAATACAGTGCTATAAAACCCTGCTCATAATGTTGATAGAGTTCCAAAAATTTCGAATCGGATTCGGTAATTGGCTATTCATCCTCAGCTTGATGACCGCAATTTCTGGCAAGGAAGAAGAATCAAACTTGATTGGTTTCGATGATATCATGTGATTCAAATTCGTCAGCGGAATCTCAACGCAAGAACAAAATAAACATTTCTCAGAAAAGAAAAATACTTTCTCTTTTTCACTTTTTAATTCACGTATTGTCGAATAAGCGACATTAAGGCTTGAAAGTGTTGCTCATTGTTTAAGCCTTCAATGTCAACCTCGGTGCATTGTAGTTCATGAAGGCTTTTAAGGTTATTATAAATTAACAAGAGAACAATATACGTATAACGTAATATTGAGGCGCATTCGCGTAAATATTTTTGCCGTAGAAAAGCAATAAGTATTACATATTATGAATGTGTGGTTGTAGCCTTATTTATACAGCATGCAAAGCGCATGCGCCGTACTACAGTATCGTCTGTGGCCTGTCCGTCTCTACCGTATTTTTCCATGTTATCTCATAAACGGCACGATTTCTGGAAAATAGTTATTGAATATAAAATATGTTTTAATTTTCTCTACAACTTTGAAATATTTCTCCTTCCAAGAAGAATTCAGCGAGATACTATCATAAATGTACATAGGGTATTATGTAAAGTAACAGTTATTCTTCTCACATGTTAATGCAAATTTAATTTTGTCAACAGATTTTAGAAAAACACTCAAACACCAAATTTCATGAAAATCCGTCCAGTGGGAGCCGAGTTGTTCCATGCGGACGAACAGACGGACAGACATGACGAAGCTAACAGTCGCGTTTCGCAATTTTGCGAAAGCGCCTAAAACTCCGTCGTGGGCAGTATTTGAAATTCAAACCCCAGGGTCACTGAAGGTTTAGGTAAAAATAATTTCATATGCCTAACGATTTCGCGTAATGAGGGAAGTTGAATTTAGTTCAAAGCAGTAATTACACCTCACACGTTATTTATATAAACTAGATTCATTGCCAGATTAGCAGTTTGTCTTTCTATCTTAGGAAGCCTGTCCAATGATCGAAATGCAGTGTCCAGTAGCAAGATTTCTGAGACCGACTTGCTTTGCCATCAATATCCCTGTACTTAGTAGACAGCGGTAGGAAATCTAAGCTTGTGACGTTTCTAGAAAAATAATAAGCATTCTAGAAACCTAATATTTTACTGTACACTACTCACTACACTGTCAGTGACAGACGCGGAAACTTCATGTTAATAATGTGAGCCCGGCTAACATGCCTTACATGAAGGCTTCATGTCTGATGACGGTATAGTTCTGGCAGTATATAATACTTCAATACTCTTCTTAATATAATATAATATAATGTTTTAGAAGACCACAGATTTCAAATACGTTCCACGGAGTTCACTTAGATGAGGAAAATCTTGTGCCATTTTTTCTTAATGTTACTGAATTAGCAATTTCATTAAAGTTCTGTGTAGAAACATTGTGATCGTGCTATCTACTTTAAGTTTCCTATTTAGAGAAATATTTTAATTACTTGAAGTCTACTATTTATAATCATAATTTTTAAAACACTTAATTAGGGTTCAATTTTATGCGTAATAACTTATCCATCATTGGAGGTAAACAGAGCAGAAATAGATGGTATCTCACGTTTAGTAGCTTTCATTAGTGTTAGGATTTATAAAGCGGCATTCAAAAACAATTCCTTCTATAGGAAGAAGGAATTTTGCAATGGGTTTCTTCAAAGTACATTTCGAAACACCTTAATCTAAAGTCGATGTTGCACACCTCTCGTTCCGGAAGTGTGCGTCCTCTTAATTCTGCTGTTAATTGGCACCCACTTACTGATTCTTATCCTGTGTATCTTGAACAATGTGACTGAAACAACTGAAAGGTGGGAAGTACTTAGTTAACAGCATGCTCGAGTTTCAAGTACTCAGAAGCTTTTTCCAGTATTTACAATCCATGACTCTTTGTTAAGTTCCCTTCTTGCCAGTTCCCACCAGCCCGTCTTTTATTAAGGAATGGACGCGTTCTAATCTCTGGTATCTATTGGTCACATGCTAAATATTTTCTCCTTCTCCCTAAGGATAAGTCCTTGAGCCCCTCCTTTTCAATATACGAGTATATCTATTCAGGGCCTCCGTAATTCTATGAAGTATTCCAGTTATCTGCTATTTGATGAATGTATCAAAATGTTCTTACCGTAGGCTTCATTAGTGGCTGTACACATCTGAATACGATATTGATTCCGTAGCCATTTGGTGTGCTGCTAATTATATAGCACTTAATATTGATAAAACTGGAATTATTACCTTTCCAGGAAAACGTGTACAATCAACTATAATTATAAATTACGTAGCACACGTATAATTCTTACCAAATCCATCACAGACATGGAAGTATTTATGAATTATAAATTTTACATCATCATCACATAGACTACATATTTTCTCGATCACTTAAATTTTGGGGATTTATACGTGTATTTAATTGTTTCTGCTCTAGAGAGTTTATTGTTTTATACACACTTCAGTTGCATCTGAATGCTGATGTACTTCCCCTGTTTGGTAAAACATTTGGTTTACTGATGCTAATAAACTGGACGGCATGAAACGGAAGTTTGTGGATCCATGTTTCAAATTTTTTCTTTCATATCGATTACAGTTACACTTTTGCATTCGAACTTTTTAAGTTGTGGACTTTACGTTTAGAAGGCATCAATTTCATGCCTTTTTTGTGCCTTTTTGTCGGTGTCTTTGTTGAGTCGAATTTTTTTCCTTCTTTAATTGATGCTATCAGACTTGGGGTTCCATCTTGTTACGTTAAGAACTTCATTGTGTTTGGTGTAACTTACAAAAATTTTCGTTCAGCTAGATATGCATCAGCTGCAAATTTGCTACATGTGCGTACAGACGTAGATATATTTAGTATATTAATTAGATTCTTACAACATATATTACGCCTCGCTTGTACGTTAGTGTTTCATTTGAATTATAATTTAGTTGGGTAGCTTGTAAAGCATTTGCGTATATTCCGTTCTTTTGTGTGTTGCTGTTTTGTGTAATTGTACTGTCTGGGCAGCCCTGCTTAGGCTGCATGTTACTAAGCACGAACTGTATTATCTAATTCAGCTGCTGAGTCAGCTTTTAATTCAACAAATTTGTTGTTTCTGTTACATTGCTCTGTTTGTGTGAGTGTGACTGTTTATGAAATTTTTTGTATTTTGTGCTAGTTTTATAATTGGCCATTGTGTTGTTGGATAAGTACGTTAATGAGCAAGACCTGAATCGAATTGCTGTGATGAAAGTATACGTGATGACGGCACATAAGCTTGTGAATGTCAATATGATGATTACCATCAATGCTCCCTATTCGCGAACTCTCACTTTCGATTACCTGTTTAACCTTCTGTGACATTTCCCCGTGGTCTTTGGTTCCTTCACGTAAACGGTTGGATAATCCAACTATTGCGGGCTACTCACACGTTATTTCCCATATAGATATCGGTCCTTCAAAACTGCGCTTATTTGGTGACTTTTAATAAAAATAATATTAATGTCTTACATAATTTATGAATATTTAATGATAAATACATGACAAACAAGAAGGCATGAGGTGGTTTGCTGAAGTTAGTGACTTCGGCATCTTAGAAAACGTAACGTTTGACAGCGTATTGTCAGTTACAGATATTCTCCCACAGGTTCAATAATTGAATGCAGAAATCACAGTTGTTGTGGAAAGAGTCGCTAAAGAAACACTGGCTCTGCGTATGGAAAATTTATTTTTTCTTCCGGTGAAAGTTGTTGGATGCACACCGATAACAAAATCAATGGGATTGGTGTGAATAGCTTTACCTATGCTGTATTAGTGTTGTGACATCAGGACCAGCGCGGAAAGTGTGATACATATATATATATATATATATATAAGTACAGTAGAACCTCCATTATCCGAAATAAAGGGGGCGGACCCGATTTCGGATAAGCAATATTTCGGATAATTCGGAAATTCGGCTTGACGTGATAAGGTGCAATAAAAATAACATTTATTCAGAAACACATCTTATGTTAATAAAATTTATGGCACAAGAAAGTGTATGATATTTACAGATACAATACAACACTACAAATTTCTACGAAAAAATCTGATGTTTTAGTTTGAACTTCTTTTTCACAGCGTTTTTTGGCTGCAATGTCCCTCCATTCGGCATTTTAGACGAATGTTCTTCGAGTTTCGATTTCGATTTTACCCAATCTGAAACCGTTGATATGCCAACGCCGAAATCCGCCGCGACATTTCGCAAGATCTCGCCATTTTTAATTCGTCTCACAGCCTCCAATTTCTGTTCAATTGTTATTACAACACGTTCTCGTCTAGCCGACACTGTTTGCAATCACTGTTAAATGAAATGTTAAAACTGCACTGTAAGAAGCACACACGTCAATTTGCCACGTCAGCTTTTCACAACAAACTGACGGGGAGAGGCTCAGAGGTGTCTCGCGGCAGGCAGTTCTGGGAATCGCAGCGCCTTACAGGCGTTTCGGTTAACCCGCGTTTCGGTCAAGCGAAGTTCGGACTCTAACCAAGGTTCTTCTGCATTTATGTTTATTGGGTCTTGTGTGTGGTATGTCAAGGAATATATGTATAATCGAGTTTCCACGTCCTAAGTGTTTTACTACAGGAAGGATAGTGTTATGCCACGTAAGAACCATTATGTAGTGGATTCAAATAGGCCATGGCTACTTTCTTCTACTCCTTCTCAATAGCAATTCACCACCGTGTATCTACTTAACGCTACAACAACCTTTAATTCTCCAAACATTGTTGTATGGAACTAATAATGTAGGCCAACCCTTATTCTAATCTTATTATGACTCAGTAGGTCTAGAAGTACGGAATGACGTCGCAGAAAGAGCAGCACATATGCACAGTAATATTCCACTCCACACTGCACGAAGCACAAGACGCATAATGTGGAGTTACATTCATCTCTCTGTCTGTCCCTCTGCCTGTCTGTCTGTCTGTCTGTCTGTCTGTCTGTCTGTGCACTTGACACCTAGTATCGGCGACTAAACCGTTTGCAGGATTTTCATAAATTTCAGTACGGAGGTTTATATAAACGAGTTGCAGACGAAGTAGGTATTTCGTCAAAACCGGCGCAGTAAAAGTCGTGAAATGCTATCCGTGGTTTCCATATTTCTCGACGGATTTGGCAAACTTCGGTAGATACACTTGAGCAATCATGAGCTCCGTAAAAATCGGTGGAGTGAAAGCCATGCTTTACAGAAGGGCGTAAATGTTGTCTTTTCCGCATTTTCTATAATTTTTTTCGCCTTTGATAAATTTTGGTATGAAAGATTTTCACACATTGCTACTGAGTAATTGTGAGGTCGTGAAAATTGGTGCAGCGAAAGGAATACCGCACCGAGGAGCGTGAATGAAAAATTTTCCCATATTACGTACATTCTTCGTTCACCTTTTATAAACTTCAGTATGAAAGATATCAACATCATGCTGCTCAGTACCTGTGAGTTTCGTGAAAATCTGTCTACTGAAAGGCATACTTTTTTTAAGGCGTAAATAAAACTTTGCCCATATTTTCCACATTTTTCTTTAGATTGGATAAAATTTAAGACACGTTGTGTCAAAAAAATTTGTCGATTTTTCTTGAGTTTAGTAAATATCAGCAGATTGACAGCAATACTTTACTTAGGGACGTAAATAAAAATCCATACTTTCCACATTTATTATCCGATTTGCGCGGAAAAGGTATAGAAGTCTCAACATAATTCTATAAAATATTTGGATTTTCTTGAAAATCGGTTCTTAGGGCTTATATGAAATTACAATTCAAGGGTACTGTGAAACCCTACGATATTTAGAATGTAAAGAAATTATTGGTAAAGCTGTGTACTACGTCACGGATTACGCTATTGGCAATCTTGTTTTTAACGGTTGTCGGGCTTCTACATCTCGCGCTCGACTGTGTGCTGTTATACAACACATAGCCTGAAGCTACTAAGAGTGTCATTAAATAAAAATTGGTATTGTCTGTATTAACTGATGGTGAGAAACTGGATATTCAAATTAGGGTTGTTTGGGATGTAGATTGGTACATTTCAGTGGAATCTGCTGCCTCCATGTTCAGGATATGGCAGTCTTCTATACCAAACAAGGAGAGAGTAGATTCCTCCAAAAGGCAGGTACGTGTTTTCCAGGCAACTGAGCGTCACATCACAAAAGACACTGTCTTAATATTCACTTCCGTAATAACCCACAGGTCAGTAAAAACAGTGGGTGTGACCTGATTTTCAAAATCACGTCAAGTCTCATGTAAATACTTGCATATAAATTTCTATAGTTGTACATAAATTTCTTCGTAACTTTACTATCAAGGACGTCATGACATTCATCATAAGTGGAATTCAAACTGCGTTCCGCGGGCGACTTTCCTGGATTCTGCCAGCAGATTTTCTTTATAAGGAAATTGGGATGTTTAACTTTTATGCCGTTTCATTGCACTTATCTCTTCCTCCTCGTTTTCTTGCGCAGTCGGCGCTGGATTTATTTTCAGTTTAAATCACCAAAAGCAAAATTTTTTATTATTATAAATGTGCATAAACAATTAATTTTTTAAAAAAATGTCTTAGGTTTTAAAATCGTTGTTTCATTTTTACACCCAAAATATACCCATATGTTAAGAAGGCATCCGTGACAGTTCGTAGTTAGTCACAAGGTTCCCACCTACATTAAAGATTTTGAAGATTACTGCTGCAGATCAACACATTCTCCCAAATTGAAAAACGCAGGCTCATAAGAAAGGGAAGAATGTATTAAATTAGGTAAACGTTTTAGTCAAGAACCTAAATACAAGAGACAAATTGGCGCTTCTCGGCCTAAACAGGGTTTAATTCTAAAATGAAACTTAAATAAACTCTGCGTAAGTGAGCGTATTTACTTGACATTGGTGCCCTCATTTCGGGTTGTGACAGAAGTACTCCACGATTCCACTTACGAAAGGCATGGAACTAAAAAAGCTCTAAGTCCGTGTCGTGGCTAAGTCGTTTAGTCGGCGGCTTCTCACCGCGGAGGCCCGCGTTCAGTCTTAGATTAATCATTTTGGGAATCTTGGCGAAAAGTGGCACTAGGACAGGTTTTGCCTCGGATATTTCTGTTTTCCCCTGCGTCCCAACAATGTTCCACATTTAGATAACATTTCTCTACTTCTTAGGCAGCACGATACAGCGTCGTTAAATAAAACACTTCCCACTGTAAAGACTGCATAAGCGTCATTGTGCGTTCTCAGCAGCGTATACAGAACTCGCACCAAGTAAATCTGCCGCGAAGCTGAACACCAAAACCGAAAATTCCCCACTGCACTAGCTCCGTATCTCTTCTATAAACACTGCCAGAGACAGTCTGCGCTTAGACAAGTGCTGTTAACGTCACTTGGCAGTACAAATGCCTGGTACTACTCTGCGACCCATGCAGGTGTGAAAGCATTGTCCTGGCAGACTGCACCTGTACAGAGAAGCCGTTTTTGCGCAAGGGTCCTACAAAAACCTCAAATCCTTGGGCAGGCCATAAACCGATTATTAAAAGCCCTATTTCTTAAATAAATTATTTTATAACAGGCGATAATGTGGCTAATATCACTACTGATTTGTTAGTATTATTGCCATAAATTGAATGTATTAATTAATTATAATTGTTAGGACAGATATTGGTTTGGAAGAATTCAAGACAGTTAATGAGGAACTTACCACTGTTTCTTTTACAGTGACGATTTGTAAAAAAATACACACACTTCCATTCTATAAAATTATGACTGAAGTTACCTTATTATTATTATTAGATCATACTTAGAAATTAAATAGTAAGGTTGCGTTTACCACTGAATATTTCTCTCACTGCCCCTAAAGTCCAATTTTGTCAAATTTTCAACATAGGATTTTCTCAAGCCATATGCACAATGTCCGTTATAATTTAAATATTTTTTCTAATTTAACTATGCGTGTGAATTTCAACAAACCGCTCAAAATATTATCCTTTCTTCTAATGGGAGAACGTAAGTTCTATGCGTTAAAAACTCGCGTGTTACAGATGTAAGTTTCGAGGCCCCGTGTGCGTATCACTAAACTACACTGTGCCAGTCACCACTAGCAAAGCGTCGTTTCCAAATGTAGAGGTACTCTGAGGAAGATGAGTTCACGTGTAAAATATTAACCGGAGTGGAGTATATGGCAGACATGGTGACTGCATTTGTCTGTGTTTGTAAAGAGCAAATCCCTTTCTCAAATACAGGCTTGCAATGTTACCTGTCAGTGACACTGGCAAATATGAATACTGTCCTTGACGTCATGTTTCTAAGTTCACTAGCGGCTTTTGTTTATTTCCATTCTCTCTGCTTTTCACTCCTGCTTTCTCTCTCATATGGCCGCCAAATTATCGACTTCGGGCTGTACTTGCAACTGCCAGGTAATTCAGCCCGGTGTCCGGAAAATGGCCTTTCAGACGCTGCTGTCTCAATATTGCAACTGGCTCCCGGCTCTGTGCTCATCCTTCCTGTCTCTGTCACTAACTGTCTCCTAACTCGAAGTTTTTAAGGTAGTCTGAACCTCCTTCGTGGAAAAGTATGATTGCTGTTTGGATTGAATTATGAAGGGTGAAACAGGAAGAGATATTTCTGTCACTTATTTTAAGAAAAATGCTTTGTATCTCGTTACAGAAAAAGACTCAAACAAGAAGAATCCCCAGTTAGGAATCCAAAGCAACATAACGCGGATTCAACGTAAGGACTTCCTAATACAAAGCAGGATGGCTAAGAATTACACAAAGAATTTTAGTGTTATGCTCGTAGAAAAATTCTAACTCCCATCTGTAACTAACTTCAAGATATTTTATGTATATGTGTATTATAAACAGCTGAAATACAGTATTCTAGCATTTAAGGAGAAGAAACAATGTGAAGCAAGTGAACCAGATTAATGAGTATGGAAATAAATAATTTCACAAACGGGTGATCTTCGTGGCCGTGTTTTGTAATTCAGCGTGAAAATGTTGAAGTTTAGATCAATAAAAACAAGCTAAATATTTCCCACCGAACCACGTACAGTTAAAAGCAAAACAATTTCATGCTTAACTTTCTGGTGCAGCATGAACTATAGTGCCACACAATGCTCACAACAATAGATCAAGACGTCCTTTTGAAGATATTCGAACTGAAGGTTGTTTATTTTAGGATGTGACACCGTGTAACTTGGTAGATAAGTACCAGCGATTCAGATGAACATATTGTTCCGATCTTCATTAAATAAAGAAAAAGCTGGGCAAGAAATTCTCCTAAGAAGAGAAGGAGCCGAAAAACAGAGTAACGCTACCACAATCTGTCATACAATAGACTACATTGACCAACACGCTAGGTAGGCTTCGGTGTTTTATATTTCGTTTCTATATTTCTAGATAGATTGCTGTATTGTAACAATTATTTGTTTTTTAGTAATACAGTCTACATTTGCCATGACACTAGCTGCCTGTCCCACTGTTAAGTCTAGCAATTCTCCATAGATAATTTGGTCATTAATTTATAAAGGAATGCTGGAACTATGGAACACAGAATTTAAGGAATTTCGTGGTAACTCCAGAGTGTCTTAAGGTATGTCATAAAATTGGTTAGAATTACCCTATACGTAGATCCTAAGTCTTCACAATTTTGATCCAGCAACGTGGTGACGCTTATTTCTGTTTAAACTGCGCCTAGATCTTTGAAACTTTTCTGATCTTGTTTGTACAAGAAATAGTCACAGTCAACTTGAGATTCCCATTAAGTTTCAATAAGTGTCTGAGAGACAGACGTTACCGTAATCCTAAACAATTCCTACTCCTAACATAGACCAGTGGCGTAGCTAGGCGACGACAAGCTGTGAGGCCGTCTCAAGCGACAGAGTGCAGGGGGCGGCAAAGTGGGCGATAAATTGGATATTTTACATTAAGAAATTTACTTCATGCGCTCAACAAATTTTAAAGTACTGGATCAAGTAAAAAGAAATTAATAAATTACTGATATTTTAATTCATAATTTCTGTTAGGGGCGGCCATAGATATTACTCTTTCCAGGTGCCAAAACACCTAGCTAGCCACTAATACGGAAAAACCTGTCACTTTTTAGTACACCATACGGATATTTAAAACATTAGCCACATCAGGTTGCTGCATCTGCGAGACATTTCTCTGACACGTTTGCACACGTATGTGAATCTATTCTACGAATTCTTGCGACAGCCTGATATTACGTTTCAGTGAACGAGTACACGAGGTTTCTTATTCGAATTTCACACACACACGCAATGTGCATACAATATCCCATGAGTAAAACATGCAACGTACGTAGAATTTTGTGCAGCACTTTAACCGTTTAAAGCCTAGTGATAACTGTATATGCCGAGTGCCGGAGTGTTTAAAAACTGTGTTTTACTATCGCCGTTTATTCATGTATTTCGTATGATTCTCACACTGAGGAGCGACTATATCCCTTAACATCATTAGTCGGTTCTTCTGTATAATGGACACGGACTGCGTTCTCTGTGAGACAGAAATGAAGTTTCACACGTACTAGAATAGTAGCTTATATGACTCTGAGCGATACCGGCATGTACACCGACTACTTGACTGTCGGTTTGATACTCTAATGACTGCGGCTACGAGTAGTGCCGTCTTCCGGCACGTAACGTCAAGTGAAATTTACTCCTGTTCCTTGAAGATGGATACAGCAGATTCCTACAAAATATCGGTGAATTTCTACCTTTCTACACGTCGTCATATCCCAGACGACGGCCATTTCAGCTAATCCTGCGTTTATTAATATGTGTGAGGGACATATTGAATTCTAGTTCGTTTCTACACAGGCGTTATTAGAATTTACAAAACGTAGTAATAGTTGTTTAACTAGCTAAGTAACTAATTACTAACCAAATAAACAAGTAGTGACTAATAATGTTCTTGTGGTAGCACGATAAATTTGGATGATAAACGAGCATGTAGCATGCACGCAGTAGAAGAGAAGCGTACAAAATAACACATAAAAGACTTGATGGAAAGAAGTGAGAAAAAGATGAAATAGATATTGGTTGCAGGATATTATTAAATTATATCTGACACAAAGACTATGGAAAGGTATGGACCGGATTCATTTGGCTCAGAACGGAGATCAGGGACAGTTTCAGTTCGGACTGTATACATTTCGGAGAATTTCTTGCCTAGCTAAATAACAATTAACTCCCCATAGGGACTCCGAAGGATTCGGGACAGATTATGTGACGGAATGATTAGGCTACGGCTTGGATAATTCAAGGTTGCATTCCTGCAAAGCAAAGGTAACATTTTTTTCTTTATTACATCAGATAGGCTCTAGGGCCCATCCAGCCTGCTATTCAATAGATAACGTAAGCTCTTTTAACAGGCTAAAGCGGCAGGAGCACGAAGGTGACCACTCCCATCTAGGGCCGATATTATGAGTGAGTGGAGCTATAATCCGACTCCCCTAATCTGCCTCCATGGCACGCACAGGAACAAATTTAGCTTCAACACGGCGGCTGGTCGATGTAGTCGTAGGTTAATTACACAGGTAATGGTGTCCCTGAGCCCATACTATAGCGAGACGTGCAGGTACAGATTTATAGGTGTTTAGCTCGGGCGCTAGATGAGGGTGAATGGTCAGCTTCACGTCCAGACAATTAGCACGTACCTAGTCCGCTTACCGACAGAAAGAGACTGCCTGTCTAAATAAGGCGAGTCAACAAAACAAACGAAGAAAGTAATAAAAATTGCGAAATTAGGTTTTATAAACAAATATTAGGAACATTAAATTGTCGAAAGTAAAGTTACCGACGTGCCGACGGGTTGTTTTTCCTTCATTTGTAGGACGGAGCAGCCCAAAAAAGATTTTATGAAGTATTACGTATATGTATGATCCTATGAACGAACACGAGACATCGAAATGAAATATAATAAGAAATGTAGTCAAGTGAAAAGAACTTGTGGTAAAACAAGGATATAAAACAAGCTACAAAATATTATTTTTGGAGGGAACATCTTGTGTTGTGTAACTATATAGTAAAAAAAGGCAATGTACTATAAACTTAAGATTGAGGCGCTTTCGCGTAACCATTGTTGCCGTGCAAAAGCAATAATATTACATATTCGGAGTGCGTTATCTGTAGCCTTATTTATCTAGCAAGCAATGCGCATGCGCCGTATTATATCGTCGTCTGTGGCCTGTGTCGCTCTACCAAAACTTTCCGCATTATCTCATAAACGGCACAATTTTTGGAACAAATTTATTGAACATAAAAGTGTCCTTTGATTTTCTCTACAACTTTTGTCTGAAACGTTTCTAATTCTAAGAAGAACTGAGCGAGATATCATCATACATTTACAGAGGTCTTCATGTAAAATACACGTTATTCTTGTCAGATTTTAAAGAAACTTGAGTATTCTCGACAGATTTTCGAAAAATATTCAAACATCAAATTTAATGAAACTCCGTCCAGTGGGAGCCAAGTTGTTACATGCGGACAGACAGACAGACATGATGAAGCTAATAGTTTCTTTTCGCAATTTGGCGAAAGCGCGTAAAAATAAAATCCGTCAAACACAACACTTTACCGTAAGTAAATTATATTAGCAGCACGAAGTCGCTATGTTTGAGTCCATAGTATGGCTATTCTCAGGTAAGACTAATACAAAATATGCAAATGAAGTTAATATTGAAATGTAAGAGGCCACGCTCTTGCATACATAAGTATAATATACATTTAACCCGCAATACGCCACTTCGATTAAAAATGTATTCTACTTATACATGTAAGAGAGAGGCCTCATTCATTTTACTATTATTTTCTTTTGCGTATTTGTATTAGTCTGGATTGAGTATGTCCCTGATTTGGTCTAAAACATGTAGCGAATTCACGTAGGTAATACAATTTCACTTACAATAAAGGGTTCGGTTTGAGTGACTGTATTTGTTACTATATGCCCATTACAGTAATGCACGAAGAAGTTCTTCTGACTTTTTCATCTGGTTTCACTTCCTTGTCTCATAAATAAAATCTCTGCCATCAACTCCAATCCAGCAATTGGTCTTTCTGTATTTTTGGAACAACCTTTATTATGTTGCGCCATTGAATTTATACTATAATGCTAATTTTGCAGTCGATGCCTTCTTTAAGGCTTCCTGTTGATTACACAGGCCTAATAATTAGACTCTGTGACTGACTTACAAATATGCCCATAGACCAAGGATTATCAAACCAAGGGTCGCGACCCAAACTTGTCTCCCGAGAGCTCTATGCTGGGTCATAAGTTCCCAGAACAATAAGGCGAACTGCACATTCACTCAAAACTAAATCTTTACCACTATATAACATCGGCAATAAAAATCACTGGCCACATATTTAAATTTCTCATGGTCATCATGTCGCAACTATTGTACCAAAAACAAAGGTTTACGGATCTTGTAATTGCGATCGTTGTTTCAAATTCCGACTTTCCTTTCCCAGTATATAGCCCAATTTAGTTTTAGCTAATCTTTACTGTACCCGCGGGTGTCGAGGTTAGGATTTCCTTAAATATTACTAAAGTATGGGGGGGGGGGGGGGTCGTTTGCCTGGATTATACTTTATGGGCTTCCAGCGTTGATTGATCCTGAGTTGTTTGTTTTCCGAGCCTTTGTGAGGCAGGTTCTTTACGTTCTTAGCACCAACAAAGGAAGACACATGAAGACAAAGGAAAAATTCCACGCGTACGTTATTTGGAAGGAAAAAAGGCTAACAAATGAACGACATCAACACGATAACCCTAAATCCCATTTTGACACTTTAATTAGACAACATAAAACAGATGGTAGCACTAACTAAACCTCTCCGTGGATTTCGATACATGCTGAATAGGCAGTGAGATCGTTGTCAGAGACTGCATGCAAGGCACGACACTCTGCGACGAGAACAGGTAAGTAAATCGAACAAAATAAAAGCACCTGTGATAATAGTAATGATAATAATAATAGCAGTAGTAATAGCACGGCAAATAATAAAACGAACCAACATGAAACTTCAGAGATAATAACCTGAAAATAGTGACTGACAGCCACAATTTATACAAAAAAACAGGAAGCATATAAACATGTTTCAAATAAAGAAGTCTCTGAAAACCAGAAACCCAGAATCCTGTAATGTTGCAAGCCCCTTAAGATACAAATGAGATTCAGAAATAGAACCCCACACATTGGACACATCTAAGAAAACCCTGACCTCTAAAATTAAAGAGAAAAGGACATCTTCCCAGTCAATGTAAATTATGCAATTTCTTAGGCCTACGACATTTTTCTTCCTGCTGTTTACGTTTCTCTGCCTCAGATAGTCTTTTCGAAGTCATGATGCAAGGCCTGGTTCTGATAGTCTAAAAAAATGTGATAACTGTGTGATATTCGTCAGAAATTAAGAAACATTAATGTTATTACTTTAAACATTTACTTACTGCCAGATAACCAAGAACCTTAACGAAAGCTCCCTAGTACTGATGACTTGGACGTAAGTACTTTCATTTCAAAATTGCTCTGACGCCAAAGCGACCACTATTCTCGAAAGGAGCGGAGAAAGTTGGGTACAAGGCACAGTAAAACGAGGAACATACCACGCAAATTTTGAAGTTCAAAATGCTTAGCTCAATTTGAATTCATACAACTGCGCCCTTTTCCAACAGCGCAGCATGCTTGAGGTAATAGATGAACATTTATTCTGCGTCCCTCAGCGTTGCGCTTCCGAAACACGGGTCGTGCTCGGCTTGCCTTATTGCAGTTCTGTTCATTTGGTACCGCTCTCACATCACAAATTTTCAGTAACAGGAAGAAAGTTGCTCCTGTCCACGCCATGAAGACATACAGGGGGAGTAGAAGTTTAGGTCCATTCATTCTTAACCTCGGCAATAGATGGAGTTGATAGCTCAACTAAACGCCCGGCCTCTTTACCTCGGAAAGGACTACGGTACCCAGTCAGTAGGAGGCTGGGTGGGACCGAGAGCCGATCTGGATTGTTTTCGAGAAGAGAAAATCTCTTACGTCTACTGGGATTCGAACCCCGATCATTTACAATGTAAAGTCCCTGTGCACGCCACAAAGGCATATGTGGGAATGTATATACATTGCCACTTGCATTTAACGTTGGCACTAGATGAAGGTGTGTGTTCTGCTGCAAGCACCGGCCATTCTATGCTGGGGAAGAGTCCACAATACGTTGAATCTGTGTTTGGTGGACCGCTGAGCTGGTCTGATTCTTCGGTGAAGAGAAAAATTTCCTTATTCTTCCGGGAATTCCAGGCCGTAACACAGGCACTTTACCGACTGGCATCCCCCGGCTTTGAATAAATTTATTATTGTTATTCTTATCGGACTGTCAGGTCAGGCAACGTCTACAGTCATTATTCCATCACGCACTGGCAATGTCTTACATGTGAATGCCTCTTCAAATGATACAATACTGTTAAATAGGTAATACAGTGTGCGGGCAGAAGGCGAGGACCAACTCGCACTCCTGTGTGCAGGTGACAACTGGCCCGTCGATCTGAGAAAACAGATCTATTCCCTCCTCAATCCTTTCGCGGAAATCAGCATTCAAATTCGAGGCCATGATTAACTCTTTATTTTGCGTTAAAGAAATGTTTTCTATCGGTCAAAGATAAAGGTTTTCAATAAAAACACTTTCTTCTACCAAGGCGATATTGTCGACCATGCTAAGCAGAGTAGTAGGGAGTAAAAAATCACCCCTGTTAGGCGCTTGCGCAAAATTGCGAAAAGCGTCTGTTAGCTTCGTCAGGTTTATCTGTCCATCCGTCCGTCTGTCTGTCCGTCTGTCCGCAAGGGACAACTTGGCTCGCAATGGAGGAATTTTCTTGAAATTTGATACTTGAGGATTTTTATAAAATCTGTTGAGAAAATTCAAATTTGATTACAATCTGCCAAAAATAACGGGTACTTTACATGAAGACATATAAATTTATGATAATATCTCGCTGTATTCCTTTTAGAATGATAAATATTTTAGACAAACGTCGTAGAGGTAATGAAAAGACAAGATTTATGTCCAATAAATTTGTTCCAAAAATTGTGCCCTTTATGAGATAAAGTGGAAAGATTTAGTAAACCCAGACAGGCCACAGGTGACAACGACAGAGCTGAAAAGATGCGATTTGCATGCCGGATAACTAAGGAACAAAATACAGGCACACACTCATAATATTTAATTCTCATTGCTTCATAATTCATTAATTCCGTCTGACCTTGTAAAATGTTTTAGGGGAACACGTAGAACTGAGAAACTGCGCAAATATTTACCTGTCATTACGATCTGTTTAGCCAAAGTGCAAGTCCGAAGAAGGCCATGAACAAACGAACTTTCTTTTTTAATGCAGCGTTTATATGTATTGTGTAGAGACAGTCGCAACAAACAAGTTGGAATATAATTTATTTTAAAAACTGGTGCGTAAAGTTGTATAATTCTGTAGCCTTCTAAATGAAGTTCTTAGCTAACGGAGACATTACGTACAATTTAAATACGACTATATGGTCGACTGTGGATGGTGAATATAATTTCATTAACCATCTCGATGTTACTAAGAAACGAACAAGAAATTTTTCCAGTTGGCTGAAAATCTTGAATCCATTATTATATTAGTGTTGTACCCTGTTTTCACAAAGGAGGTTCTGACATTAATAAACATTTCGTTGACATTTTCGCTTACTGGTCTTACGAGTGTTTTTCTTAAATAGAGAATACGCATAAAGTAATAAATATTTTGTATGCATGAGGCCCAGAAAAATCATGACAGTGCGAATTAAGTGGACATATCAGGGCGAAAAGATCCAAAGCACCTCAATGTTGTGTTAGACGTACATCTCATAACTTGTTGATCTCAGTTCTGTATCTATCCTTTACACTTTTTCTCAGAAGACTGCAGAATAAACCTTACGTTTGCATGGATATTAGTCGGGATTTGAAACAGAATTTTCCAGTTGCGCAACCACAGGGCGTTGTCTTTACCGCAAACTGACCCGTTCATTACAGGATATCAAATATGAAATCGCATCACGAAGTAGCCTTCATTTCGGTATTTGGGTCATGTGTCACTCCATACAGAAGTTCAAACTAACAAGGTTTTTGGTTCAGTTTTTTTCAACGAAAATGAAGCCACGCGTGCACAGATCTTTCGATCCGCATATGAATTCGACCTACTTAATGCACAGTTGTACAGGTCAGTTTAAATACCTACTACGAATTGTCTAGAAAAGGGATGGAACAACCTCCACAGTCAGTAAAATAAGATCAGCAATGTAATGCAGAGTTCCTGCAACTGTGCAGAGAACTTAAATCTTTCTGCAATAGATGTGCCACCAACATGTTGTCTCCCTTATAAGTGAACGCACGATTGTGGCTAGATCCAGGCAGTAATATAATGGTCACTGGTCTGTAATATATTTTAGCAGAAAAATCGTTTAAACCCATTCTGCTTTGCTAATTCTTCTTTGAGGCTTAACTGAATATTTATCTAGAATCTTGTCTGGACGATACAGGGTTCGATTTCCGGCTGTGACAAGAGATTTTTATTTACTCCGAAACTTACAGACGAACAATGGAATCAATCAGCCTCCTATTTTCTGGGCACCAGGGTTTTTTTTTCCCTGGGAGTTACTTAACCAGCGAGAGAAGTTGAGTACTCATCTCCATTTAATTCCGAGGTAAGAATGAGTCGAGCTATACCTCTTATCACACTATATGCCGTCAAGGTGTGGACTGGGACAAATTGTACTGAAGAAGTCAAGGGACGATTGTTGTTTGTTTTCAATAAAGTCTTTTTTATGGATACGATTATTTTTGGGCTTTTAATTAACTTAGAAAGTATTTCTGCATATGTTTTCAGGAATCTCTGAGTTGCTTCACTAGTGTGAGGAGCAGAATGAAGAAGACAGTTGTACTCTGCTAAGATTTCAGAGTAAGCATTTGATTCCACCCGAGAAATTATTTTAAATCCACGTTTAAGTCTAAATTTCACTGCTCATTGCCCATTAACAGTCGCGGCTCGTGGGACTTTCCTATGGTAGGGCTGGGCGTAGGATTCATATATAATTAATGATAAAGCCTTATAGACCATTTGTTTCAGCACAGCCACACAACCACTTATGTTCAGCGTATATAGTGGGGTTAAATTTTCTCTCGTAAGTTTTATTCTGCTTGATGACGCAAGATAAGTAACTCAATCAGATGTTACACGTCCTAAGTTCTTAATCTCAGTTTTTTCGGCGAGAATTAATTGCGAAAAATCGATGCCCTGTAAATTCTTCACACTGGTCTTTTTCATGTTTATCTTAAAATTGCAGCTACTAAAATTTAAACATTCACAAATATGGCTTTGAAAACAACTAGATACAAATTGTTATCAAAATTCCAGTCTTTGGAACGTTAGAAAGGGTAAAGAGATATATGAAGTACTCCTTTAAACCGTACCTGGCCTCTAGTGCCTGCAGCCCGGCCAGCAACCTAGCTGCCAATGTCTTACCACCACTCGACCTAGCTGCCAATGTCTTACCACCACTCGACGTAGCTGCCAATGTCTTACCACCACTCGACCTAGCTGCCAATGTCTTACCACCACTCGACCTAGCTGCCAATGTCTTACCACCACTCGACCTAGCTGCCAATGTCTTACCACCACTCGACCTAGCTGCTAATGTCTTACCACCACTCGACCTAGCTGCTAATGTTTTACCACCACTCGACCTAGCTGCTAATGTTTTACCACCACTCGACCTAGCTGCACTAACCTAATGCTCAACGTCCGGGCAGGGCGCAGCCAGCTAGATTTCCGCAGCGCTTAGAGTCCGTCGCGATTATTTTAATTTAAAATTCTTTCATCCACATTATTTTAAAGAATGTACGTGTCTCCTAAAGAAAAAATTTATTCCGATATTTAGTTTAATTTTTCTTAAAATTTTTGGGAGAGCTGTAGCACTGCAGTCCTTATGGATGGGCTGCCTGTGCCCCTGACCCATTGTCTGGTATCGTCAAGGCATAAAATATAGTGCTTTGACAAGGAGGTGGAGGACCGGCGGGTGGAATCGGTATCTCAGATTAGGAGGGACAGTAGAAAATACTGTCACTGCAGGTAAATTAATCTATTACTTGTAGACATAAGTTTGGAATTTTCATTATTAGACTATGCATAATCCCGTCTTAACCGCTGGACTAGTCTACATCAGCTTCCTTGTAAAAGCCTGTTTGCAGCGTCATAATTTGGAAATTCGTATTAGGATATTTTTATTATAAAGGATTCTGGCGACGGTGTAAATATACTGCAGATAGAAACACTCCGTCCTTGGGACTTGTATATGGTATCGTATTAAAAAAAAAAGGGGAAAAGCATTTTCGGAAGTGCCTCTGTTTCCGCCTTTAGGTGAAAGGGTGGGGAGGCAACTATTCAATTAAGACCGACAAAAAGAGCATTTTCTATTATTCCACAAGATATGTCATTTAACTATCTTTATATGTTCATCTAGTATCAGGTCTCTTAATGGAAGACAATAGACAACATACAATCTAAACTGTGGGAATATTCGTGAATATCTAGAATTTGGCCACAAGAATAAATCGAAAAGAATGACACCACGAAAAGCCAAATCGCCCAATAATAATTCGGAAAAAAATTCTAAATTTTCGCGATACTTATTAGCAGCCTATTTATAGCACTCTGTACGGAAGAAAATTAGAAACTGTAAGAGAAATAAAGAAACATGGGAATGAAGAACTACTCTGATCCTACAGGCCAGGCATTCCGTGGCACTTTTCAACCCCAAAGCTGAGCAGGAAAATCCACATGGTCAAAGTCAGTCAAACTGATATGGAAATTTCTTTGGGGCTAACATCAGTGCCTTCCTCTCCCCTGAGTACAAGAACGTATCCAGTTTCTGGAAAGCTGTTTCCTATTTTGATTACGAAAAGATGGAAAAACTGAGTTTGGCTAAGCTGCATTAATTCAATACGCTAAACTCCTTCTCCAAAAGTTATATTGAAAAAAATCTTCGACAATCTGGCGAATTTTCTGGTGCTTGGAAATGAAAATTACCGTTATGTTCACTGTGTGTAAACTGCTGTGCCGACCGACCAAATGTTTAAAATACGAGACACTCTTTACTGAGAGCAGGGATGCCCTATCACGGAAAAACGCAAACATGCTTCTATCTGTTGGAGGGAAACCCCATTTAGTAGATTAATAATTAAGCATATCCTTGATAAGTGGGACCCTGTCATCACGACATAGCGTATCTTCTGGTTGTGGATGGAGAAGACGACCTTCAGCTATGGAGGGTACCTGCGAATGTAGTTTAAGCAGTCGCGGACAGAGGACAAGAGGTAGTACTCCAGAAAGGGGTTAGGGCGAGACGCTAACAACTCCTCACCATAAAAACTTAACATGTTACAAAACAAAGGGCAAGGCCTCGGGCTTGGACAGGGTAGTAATCATGCCTTGTTTATGCATCGGCCTGCTTTCTTTAAAAATAAACTTGGTCTTAATCAGGGTTAACTGTTGATGTTAAAAATTACTTTAATGTCTAATTATTATGTTACTTCTGGTACATGTTGTATCTAAATCAATACTGTTTCTGCAGGCTACAACGTCTTAAAAAAAAATTTTTTTCAGCGTCAGCAACGTTTCTGAAATGCGTCGCGGGCTCATGTTAAAAAACTTTCCATGTGCCTGTAAACACTAAATAACTTGAGAAAGGAGAGTCCTATTTTTATGAAATTTGGTAGTGCAGAATTTTACGAAAACCTATCAAGTACTGTAAATTTTTTTCACACGGAACAATTTAACGACCTCTCTAAATAATACCTGCATGTGTTCCTGTGCACATCAGTGTGTCTCGCCAATTACTCGCAACGGAGCTAAAATTTTTCGAAAAATGTTTTTATAGAGACTAAAAGAAACGTTTTATTCCGATACATTTTTCGCAAGTCTTCACTCTTTTCGAGGTAATTGAACACAATTTCCCTAACGTCCGAGAATTGTAAAATTATGCGCACATTCCCAAACTAGGTCTATTCAAGTGAGATTTTTCTAGGAATCATGTCATTCAAATACCACTAAGGTCGCGCAAGTATTATGTATTTATAATTCACATGGTTTTGGCCTGATATATTTCTTGTGCAAAAGGTGGAAAGATAATTTAAAACGCATTTATGAGCGTCTGCATCAAACCATCAGCTTACGCCATTGAAGACGTTATGCAAATTTATCTTTTACGAAATGAAATTTAGACGGAATAAGAGAAGGAACGAGGCAAAACTGTCTAATTTTGCATTTACAGTTACTTTGCGTTAATAAAACAGAAGTTAAAGTCCTCTGAGAGATATTAATTCCACAATCCTTCGGAACGTCGCGGGTTCGATTCCCGATGGTGTCACTGGAATTTTTCGTTGACATAATCGTTTCGGTCGCACTATGGCCCTAGGGTCGACTCAGCCTCTAACAGAAATGAGTACCAGGAATCTCTCCTGGGGGGTAAAGGCGGCCGGTGCATAGGGCTGACAACCTCACCACCTTCATGTGCCGATTGTCTAAAAACCTGGGAGCCTCGACCTCCTGGAGCACTAAGGGCCTGCCAAGACCTGTATGGGACCATTTTACTTTTGTATGTGGTAAAAAATTAATTAAAAAGCTCAACTCTGAAAGATAATGCAAGACGGTTTACTTTTAAACTCACACAGATCAATTTGTTCTGCCCAACCAACATTCTATTAACACACAGCATAACATCCACTGATAATGAAAGTTATTTGGTAATTTAGTAACAGATGTCGTTATATTTCTTTCTCCAAAATATACGTACTTAGTTTTCGTCTTTCAATACAATCGAAAACAACACGACTACTTAAGTATTCATTCAACTACACATAAATCTTGATTGTCATATTTCTCGAGAACCGTACTATAGATGTGCTATCGTTTATTGGTTCCTCGACTTCAATAGTTGCATTTTTTGTATATTCTTGTCGGGTATGTCTGAACTCGATCTACAGGAATTAGGTTGCGGCATTACGTGCAAATCATATTCAGTGTTTATAAACTTCTCCCACGACTGGATTCACAAAGTAATAATAATAATATCCACTACAGTGTAACAGAGACTGCACTATGCCCTCTAATTCAATGATGTGCTCGTACATTGATATGTGACGCAACATAAAATTTCATGGGTAAATTTATTTTTTCATTTTTTCAGCAGGCTAACTCTCTACTTTATGCTGCTAAATCTTATGCTATATTTATTCTTAAAGGCTCGACATGCGAAAGCACTTACATGACAAAATACAACTACAAGGATTTGGTGCGTATTTCTAAAGGAACAAATCTCTAAAATTTATTTAAGATCTCAATGTTGGTTAAATTATCTGAAGTAGAATATGGTCTTTAATACGTGAAGCTCAGGGTAGACTACGGCGCTGGATATTGCAAGTACTGATAAACACGGTAATAAATATTCAGTTTCCCAAAAGAGAGAATTTTCTTGATAACCTGAGCGACTATTTGCTTTTCAGTGAGGTCTCTACTTCATAAATTTGGTTAGTTATTTGTAATCAAAACGCTGTAATACATTTGGCAGTTCTCGGTTTGTCGAACTGACATTTGGACCTATAACAAATTAAGGTTAATTTCATGTAAAATATGAAATATTTTAGATTTGATATGGAAAACCAGAAAATGTACGATTATTTAACTATGTGAAATGTTTCCAACTGCCTTTCTCCGCATTTAATCTATTACACGTTCTCATAATATCTTTGTGAATGAAATAGCCCCCTGCCAAGCCCAAATTAATAAATTGCCATGTACCTTCTGATAGTCAATTAGCCATGTTTGTCAGCTAAAACTTGTACATAAGCTTATATGAATTAATGTCTTTCCTCTTTGTGACTTTCATCTGATTAATGTTAAGGCAGTTCGCTTTTTGTATCGTCATTTGTTATCTTATTATTTAGACACTTCAGTCACAGTGAAATGTTTTATACGCATTTAATAACAGCAGACTGGCTACTTAATGTCTGCTGCGCAAGTCGGCCAATGATTGCAGGCTACACTTCATTAACAGACTGAACATCGCACACACCAAGTAACTCACCAACGAATTTAGTCAGAACCGATCTACTAATTTAATTTTCGTCGTCTAACAGAAACAAATGGGATATTCATATCACTTCTGAATCTAAAATATACGCCACAAAGGCGGTTTAAATATGCATGCAGCTTATTCGTTGGCATTAGAACGAGATTTGTTAACTTCATTCTCTAACCCCTGAATAATAATAATTCAATTCAGTTCAATTCTTTATTATTAATGTGCTGACACAACAGCCAAAAGGCCAATTACAGAGCCAGCACAGGAGAAGTAAGAGATACTACATATAGGTAATAACCAAAAACCTAACATAGAGAAAAGAAATAAAGAAAATTCACAACAGGTAGCAGACAACATGAATAATATTAAAATTGCAAAATGAAAAATGCTAAGAAAATAGTATATTCAGGCACACATTTGTACTTCAGTTCCAGTCTATTGAATCCATTCCTTTTTAAAAGTTTTAACAAGAAGAACATGTAAACTGAGACAGAAGATGTAGAATATAATCTAATTAACTACAAATGTCCTAATAAATTAAAACCAGCAATTCTCAAGGAACGTTAGTGACCGAACTACAGCGTAGAGCTCGTGATTTACATTGGCAACAATTCATTAATCAAAACAGACCTAGCATTGAATATAGCACTACCCTACTGATGGCATTAGCCGCGTAAGTGCATCTAGCGAAAGGGCAATTGCAACTGTTTAAGTCAACATATAACGATTTAAAATCTCCGAAATTTAATAATAATAATAATAATAATAATTTAGATCTGTCCTTCCTAAATATAGCATCTTGAAGACGTATGTTGGAGTTTAATCAAAGCTCCAAGCATTGTTAACATCGCCACTGGACCAACGTGGGTGGTCAACTTCTGCCTCCAACCAATTTTTCTCCATGTAAAAGGCATTCAGATTCCGTTGGGCGAAACGCTGGTTGGACACAATAGTAATATCGAACCCCGGTCGTGCAGCCCACAGCCAGCCAATTATCTAATTTATTCAGATTAAGAATCGGAATTTTTGCAACTGTGATTACTATTATTTTTATGTTTTCCTAAAGTGTAAGATTTTTCACTAATTTCCCAGAAGCTTAACAAACGAGATGTATAAAAGTTTTACTAAACTCACGTTGTCAATCACAGTGGTGACGTAACAATTGGTAGAAAATAGGCCATGTCGCTGGAAGACCTCTAGTGATGCTGTGTCACGTTGCCTGGGGGCGAACTTTCAATAATGGAATGCCAGTTTATGAACTTTATCCCTTTGAAGACACAGGAAGTACTGCAGGTGTCTAGATACTTTGTTCCACTTAAGAGTGGACGCGTAAGTTTTATTTCCATTCTGTGCATGCTTGTATACTTTGATGGTGTTCACATTCTTTGACACAAACTTCCTGAATCGTAGAGATATATTGGAGATGTCTTATTTACCTTGTGTCGCTCTGCATGTCTTATCTCCGGAATTAATAAACAGATTTCTGTCAAATTCCATACCAACAAGGCCCCAGACTTTATAAGAGAAATATTGGTTCGAATCTAGACTGGTACTCTGCCTATCCTGAATGAGGGTTATCGTGGTTTTCCTTAGCCGGTCAAGGTGAATGGCGGAAAAGTATTTCGATTACGTCCGGATCGCTTCCTTCCAAGTCATCTCCAATATATCGTGAACTAATCATCATATCATCGACAGAATGCAGTCGGAAATACTGACCCCATAGAACGAAAGACACGTAGCATGAAATGCTACGTGAAATCAAACCAAACCTTTTAGCAAAGAACGGAGAAAACCGCAAGGTGAGGAGATTATGAAGTCTTTATAAAGATTATTAGGCTTATCAGGCGAAGGAGGGTGAGATAAGCAGAACATGCAGCACACATGGGAGAGATTAGAAAAGAATACAAGGTTTTAGTTGAAAAACTTAAAGGAAGACGCCACTTAGGAGAAAGAGGCTAGTGAAAAGAATAATATTAAAATTTGTTATTACTTAAATAGTGGATGAAGATGTGGTCAGAACAGAAATTATTAGTTAAGCCAAAATGTACAGAAGCCTGCGTATGCTTAAGATCGGGGTTTTCGCAGTTCGAAGCCTTTATGTGTAGTTCTAATCGTTTTTATATATCCTTTACCTCAATCTACAACCCGTGATTCGAACATAAAAAACATCCCTCCAAACCTTATAAACCAAATATCGTTTCAAATATGTGTGATGATGTGGTCATCTGGTCCAGTCGGGGGCAGTGTTGAAAAGCGCAGTGACCGTTCTGATTCCAAAAAAAGAGGGGAAAAACCTTGACCAGCTCTGGAGCTAAAATTTGAAGTCGTCTGTTAGATTTTGGAGCCTGTATTAAATATTCAACTTTCTTTGCACATGTAATAAATTTTAGATTCTTCTCATATGACTGAATTTATGTTCTGACTCAGTGATATTTAATTATATTTCAAAGATTCAATTTCCGGCACAGACAACTTCTTCTCAAATGTTTTCCCATCAGTATAAGATTCTTTTCAACAGATATTTCCGAAATTCTATAAATAATCAGAGAATATGTTTTCGTATTAATAGAAGTTTGAATATATGATTCATACCCTCACTCTTTTTTTTACAAATATTGATGTTCTAAAGACACGTATGGCATATAAAGTAGCTCATATATTTAAAAATATGTTGTCGACTAACTTGTAAAATGTTTACTCATAATAGGGCCTATATTTATGAGGGTCTTGTTTTTGTCTTTCCATCCGAAATCACCATATCAAATTCTGAGGAATTCGTCTGCAGTTAGGTTTCTGCCCTTTGTAATTAAAACTCAGCTTTGGCTACAATTACTTGAAAGCCTTTGGAAGAGAAACTTTGTAGTTAATTTTTATAGACTGTGCATTTCTCTATATAAACCGTAAATACGAGGTAGAAGGGGTGAAGCACCACACCTTGCTTGTTCAAATGCCTTCGGTCAGATAAATCACTCATGTTTAATTATTATAATTTTAAGATATATTTCAAATTTCCTGGCTGACTCGAAACAACAGGTAAGAAACATAAGGAACACAATACCAAAACAAATTATTGGATAGAAAGAATAATATTAAAAAGAGACGTTATATCGTAACAACAGACATTGCATAATACAAAGTTTCATTTCACCTAACATCAGTTGGAGAGTAAAAACCTATCCCTCTTCTTTGGCGACCAAATTTCCGTCTCAAAACAGGTGTCGTCCGGCAATATTAAATACGAAAAGTAGAGAGATTCCTTATATTTTGAAAACCTTTACTTATATGACACAGAAAAGTGCTGTACTGACAAAGTTGCCGTTATATATGTTTGAAAACATGAAGCAGATCTCTTGTACACGCTTGTTGATTGACCGATACATTAATATTGAGAGGATGTCACTGTGCTGCTGCTGCTGCTGCTGCTGACGATGATTATTTTTGTTATTATTATGATGTAGGGCCAATATGATCACTAGGTTTTACGAAGTTATACTGGAGTGTAATTGCAACATATGCAATGATTTATCATAGTCATCATTTTCCTCAGCCCTCCAGGCAATTTCTGATATAATGTCTTAACACTGACCATGTCTCCTTCCGTACATAACATGTTAATACGTACGTAACTCACGCTTTGTTCTGTAGCCAGCACCTGAAGAAACTCTTTAAGTACTCCGAGAATGAAGCGCGCAAGCCACTGGTAGTGATCTTGATTACCCTACGTGGAGTCGAAACGTGTCGCTGACTACTCAGCTGCATCTAGCATCAATAGTGGCTTTACATTCCCCTATAATAACCCATAGCCGATCCCAGTGACCGTGCGGTCTAAGGCGTGGGTCTTCGGCCGCTAGCTTACTAGGATCGTGGGTTCGAAAAGCCGATCCCAGTGGCCGCACGGTCTAAGGCGTGGGTCTTAGGCCATTTTCTTGCTGGGATTGTGGGTTCGAATCCCGCCGGGGGCATGGATGTTTGTGTTGTGTTTGTTATACAAGGACTAGTATGGATCATAAGTGACGTGAAGAAGGACGAAAGGATTTAAAAAAAAACCTCACCGGGGGCATGGATGTCTGTCTGTTGTGAGTGTTGTGTGTTGTCAGGTAGAGGTCTCTGCGATGAGCTGGTCCCTCGTCCAGAGGAGTCCTACCGACTGTGGTGTGTCTCAGATGTGTGTGGTCATGAAACCTCGACGAAACGAGGAGGCCCAGACCCATATAGGGCTGTAGAGCCATAGAAACAAAAACAAAAACAAATAATAACCCATAATTTCCCCTCTTTAGTGTCTTGCTGCGCACGAACAATGTGATTCTACTGCAAAACACGACCACTTCCATATTGAACCACGTCATCTTTCACAATCCTGTTCCTGCAGCTGTAGCCATTCTGTCATAAAAATTATCAAAAATGTATAAACCAATTCAGAAACTCGTAATGTTGCAGAAATTGTGATACGAAAGAGGTACGCGCCTCTTCATGAGTACCAGGATAATAAAAATCTGAACCCAGACAACCGATATTATGTGAAATATGTGTCACAGCTTGCATTAAATAGTTTCTACTTTCACATCAGAAACAGGAAATGGAGTTTATGGTCATACTAAGCACACACACATGCAGGTGAGTCAGTATTCGTCTACGTCCAATTGCAAACAAGCCTTTCTCATTGGCGCAAATTGTACGTGGCCAAAACGTAATTCTGTGATCCTTTGGTTTTTTAGTGCTGCCGTATCAAGTACCGCAGAAGTTAACAAACCAACAAACATATTATAATTAGAGAAGGGAATTCGTGGTGTGTAGAGGTCACGGGGCATTGTTAGGGTCGCACAAAGAAAGGCATTTATGGTGGTCTGACTAATTTGCTCTGACAGGGGAGGCATGAAAAAACGAGTGTATTTTCGATGGATAACGACGTTTGCAAATCGAGGCTACCCAGTGGTCTAGGTGTTTGGTTTAAGACTATCAAAATCCTGTATGTCCATGACCCACATCACATCAGTAACAGTTACAAATTACTAAACAAAGGTTGACGTTTGCATCACTTTATGTTATCTGCATTATCAAATGGTACGTTTACAGTACACCGTCAAACACAACCTTCATCAGTAAACAGGTCTTTTTCATATTAGCTCTAGCGAAATATGTTTCGACTCATTCAGTCATCATCGGGCTAATCTATTAAATATGAGAAGGTAAAATTTTATAGGTTATGAAATGTTATACTTTCATGTTAAACATATGGCTAGAGTTAATGTGAAAAATATTTATTTACTGATAAATATTATGTTTGGCGGTGTACAAGTGCTATTTGTTAATACTAAACAAACGTTTATGATTTTAAAATAGTAAGTCTCTAAAACTAAAAACATACAAAGGAAACTCATAAAAAATTATTTTTACTCTTACATATATACGGATTGTGAATACAAAGGAAATGTTGAGCAGAATGTTTGCATAAAAGCAGCTAACTAATTGCGTAGAGCGGAGTCCTTCTTCAGAAGGCAATATTTTCTAAGATAGTCAAGCACTTTCCTGTAAATTTTGAAATCAGAAGGCTGAATACCATCTCCACCAGAGCCTTTCATTGGCCTTTCAGCCAGGTGAATCCAGTTCAACCTAATCCTATTCCTTTCAAATCCATTTTAATATTATGCTCCTATCTAAGCTTAGGTCTTCCAAGCGGGCCCTTTCCTTCAGATTTCTCCACTAAACTCCTGCGTATATTTCTTCTCCCCAGTGCATGTTACATGCACCGCCCATCTCATCCTCCGTTACTTGATGACCTATATAATATCTGGAGATGCATACAAATCTTGAAGCTCCTCGTTGGATAGTTCTTTCCAGTCTCCTGTTATTTTTGGCCTAAGCACCTTGCTATTGAATATATTCAACCTAATTAATTTCTTTAATTTGGTGGTCCTCGACTCCTACCATTCGTTTACTACGTTGTCTACCATGAGGTACACCCGTGGCTCACGCATGGTCATTCAAGAGTACCATGAGAACCACCGGTGGTCTCACGCCAACCAGAAGTTAATGGCGGGGCAAACACCGTGGTATGATGCGCTCTGCAACTCCGGCATTGGCATGTACAGAAGGGAAAATTACCTCAGATGTTGCATCCGCCGGTGACTCTCATAAGCGAGGAAAATCATAAGCAAATACAAGAGACATTAGCTTGGTACCTGCACAACAACTGAGTAAAATGGGCTTGGTAGCCAACGTCTTACCTTTACGCGGCATACTAGAATTGGAATATAGATTCAAATTTTATAAAATTACGATTGTTTTTAAAAATGCCCTTTTTATATAAAAACAAATCATCCTACAGCCATAAGATGAGGCGGTTTTGATATGAACATCAATTTTAGAAAGCTTAAGTAAATATAAGCTTAATGCTTTCCAACTTTATATGGGTCTAATGGTCCCCCCCCCCCCCCCCCGGCTGACGAAAGAATTCACTGACTTAACTTTATTAACTTTATACATACACGTGTGTGTAAATTACATCTTTATCGGTTTTCACTTTTCCAATTGTAGTTTGCGTGTCTAATTTATACAATTATTCTTTATTCAAAGCCTCGCGGCTCAGTTAGTAAAGGCTCATGATACCCCAGGGTGCTGCAGCGCACTAATTTATTACCGCTGCTTTAATGTGAGGGACAAAGTTTCGTACCCATACAGAACAAAAATAAAAATTACAGTTCTGTAAAATTGCAATCTTTGTGTTATTAAACAACAGATGAGAGGACAAAATGTGCTGGTTGCAATGGTAATAAACATTCGAAGTATTCTAACTGCTCTTACTTTCTTTACTTAAGCAATATTGATTTGTTAACGTCGTTTCCAGATATTCGAATTGTGTAACATTCCTGAACTATATATTATCTATGCGAGCATTTATATATTTATATCACGATTCTGTCCTGCATTCTGTCCATGAGACATTAACGTGTAAGCCTACTTAGTTTTGTCAGCATTTACTTTCATTCCAACCTCCTTACTAACGACCAATTAAGATGAATTGTGTTGCCTTCTCTTATTTAAATTTTCGCCCAGTGAAGTAGCATCATCAGCGTAGACGAGACTCTAACTTGGCTCATTCAGTTTCAATCCTTCTTGTTTCAGACCATTTTGAGTATGAAATGTATAAACGTTTGCATAAACGCGCTTCAATACAGGTTTTTTTTAACACGTTTCAATTACCAAATGACTGTCGTGAATAAAAAACCTGAATGGGAATATTAAACAAAACTTCCCACGACACCGACTCATAAGCTTTCGGCAAACTTATGAAGTAACTGAACGACTATTAACATTAGAAGCAAAATCCATCGCCACGGACGGAGTTACTCAGGTTGGCGCACTGCTGCTGTAACACCAACCGCTCAGTGTGTAGTTATTAGCGTACTGGTTACAAATTGTCCCACGGACTGCGTATTGTTTAGGCCGCCTTACACAAAGACACGGAAGTCCTGAGTGCTTTGTGAGAAGAACATTGCGTTGGCAGTACCATGACCTGCCCACACACTTCCTGCAAAGAACATACAAAAGCACAGTAATACGCCTGAGATATATTTATTTTCCTTCTAAAATAGGGTTATATATATATATATAGATATATATATATATATGAATACAGGGACCGGGATAGCGTAGTCTGGACTGCTAAGCTTTGGAACTCTGGTGGGGCAAGAGATTATTTTCTCGATATTCTTCCAGACCGGCCTTGGCCTACTCCCAGCCTCCTGTAACATGTTACCGGAGCTCTTTTCCAGGGGCTTCCGGCCGGGACGTGGTGTTGACCACCCACATGCATCTAGCGTCGAAGTTAAGAATGAGAAAAGCTGTACCTCTACTCTCCCTCTGTGCCTGCATGGCAAGTTGTGGGAAGATCTCTCTCTCTCTCTCTCTCTCTCTCTCTCACTATATATATATATATATATATATATATATAGTAATATACCTGCATGCATGCAGCCAGTAGTACATACTTCTCTTGTAGTGATGAAATTCCTCGCCTTCTATGGAAAGCCTGAACTTCATTGCCTATTTCAAAAGAGTCCGCACTGGAACTTAATCAGTGTCACCATCATATCACAGTCTCTAAACATCGAGACTGATATCATAAATTTATCTACACCTTTGTTTCCAGAGTGTTCCCATCCCATGTAATTCTTCAGACGAGATTAAATAAGCATTTGTACAGTCTCCGTTAGCTACAAATTTCCCACACGTACTTCTCCCAGTTTAATAAGACAATCATTATACGAAACGTGTGGAAATTATGAAGAAATTCATGAAGTCTACATGATATTTGGGGTTCTGACGGCAGTGAGTATCAAAATTGGGATCTCTAACAGGTGATGCCGTGTTGTTTGGTAGATGCATAACAGTGTTTCGGAGTAAAGTGGTGCCTCCATCATTGTAGCATCCTCCTGCCATGCTTGAAGTCAGCAGGTTCCTCCACAACACTCGTACCTGGCCACCAATGTACACGTTATTTTTAACATTCACTTTAATTGCTTACTTTTCTCCGCTCGTTTATTAGGGACAAATTCATTTCGCCTATATCAGGCTAGGAGCTAATAACTACTGAGCTTTTTTGTGCTTTTGTTCGGTACTTAAAATAAGTGACGGTTAATACCTCAACTTATACACTACCGGTTGCTTCCGTATTCCCTTCATTTCAATATTGACTCTTATCAAATCATTCGACACCACTCTGAGCTACTTACCACTTTGTTAAACTCTAAATAAGTGAAGATCCTAATAACTTTGTTTTCGGACTCCTTGAATCATGTAACAGATTAAAAGACCCAGTTTCACGCCCATGTGATACAACAGTTATTTTCGTGCAGGCTACATTGTGAAAGTTCAACATGGCGTGCTGTACCCCATGCACTTTCCCTCTCAGTGACCTTGCACTTACATTACAGCGCATTCTTTTTAGAAGAAATCAGTACATGCTAGTCTAAACTTATAATCAGGTTTGTATCCTTGGCACAAGGACTTTTATTGCAGTCAGAACATTGACATCATTTACATTTTGTAACAGAGAACAATGGATCTCATACGTGATTATACAAGTTGCAACTAGGTCTGTTCAGAGTCACATCAACATTCAGTAATATTGTATGCGTTAATTAAAGCAGGTTCCTGTACATTCTCCATCTATATTGCGCAGAGTCATAGAAAATTTGCAGATTGAAGTCGTGATTTCTTATGCTGCCCGAGGCATGTCCATGTTCATTGACACAGCGATTAGTAGCTTATATGCTCACGGAACTCTTTGATTTTATGGAGTCTAAACCTTAATTACTTTGTTCAATAGAGCCTATCGCTAGGTCCTATCCTGAGCCAGTTTAGTCCACTTCACACTTTCACTCCTGAGGTTCTTATGATCTGTTTTAATGTTACTTTACATTCCATGCTGAAATCTTCCGGATAGCATTTAATTATTGGTGTTTCATACAATAATCTTATACAGGTCTACGGGTATGTTTATTTTATGCGTCATGTATACTACGACAGCGTTACTCTTCTTAAGACGAGAGCACAGTGTTACTGCGTGTACCGCCTGCTATAAAATAAAAATCTGCCTTTTATCCACATGGCACTTTTATATTTCTAAGTATAAATTAAGGCTATACTTCGAAATAGCATTAACACATCTTTCTCTATACGTTATATGATGTAGATCTGCTTTTCTACCCTTAACTACATTTGTTTTTTCAAAGGTGTCAGCCACTCTAATATCATTAAGACACCGATAATATGAATGTTATCTTAACGGTAAAAAGTTGTTAACACTATGATCACAAAGCCAATTGTATATATTAACCTACTTTCCTTTCTTACGGAAAATAATCACACTTACTTTATCGCCATGCTATCTGTGTGTCAGTCCAGAGACCTCCCTTTCATCACTTGAACCACCTGGCCTATTTTCATAAAACTTTGTACGAACGTCACGACATTGGAGGTAATCCCACACCATAATTTTCAGTTACCTAAATTGGTAGTACATATGTACTGTAAAGTGATGTCAGAATAACAATAACACTACGTCAATAGAAGGTGGACAGCAAACAGGGAACCCACTGAAGTTCTTGTTCTAACACAGTAGAAGTTACTGAAAATAAAGGTGGGCCTGGATAGATTTTGTACCCATATTTGTACTTCTTTAGTTAACTGAATTATTTAATATAGGTCTAAGGTCAGTCAGAGTTCAGTAAAATCACAATGACCTTAAAGTCTTGATTGATACCTGCTGGATTAACATTACGTTTTATTGTCAAACATTCATCGGACATGCAAGCAAGTAGCGGTCCAGCAATGTAAAATTCGTTAAATAGGCATCAGCTTCAGTAGAAAGGAGTGTTTTATTGTGAAAATGGAGGTCGAATGTTGTAACGTAATCCCTAGATTTGAAACTGACCCTCTACTATTACGACTCGAGACTTCAAGACCACTGCAGTCAAATTCAGATGACAAACATCATTATGACCCAATTTTATCGAACCCCATTGCCTCACAAGCCACGACCCATCCTGATGATACTTTCCCGAACCCGTTCGGTCTCCGGGCAGCCTCAATAAAACTTCTCCTACTAAACAATTTTATTTATTTTTCATCTTTCCCCTCCTAGCCATATGCACGTCCCGTCCTGAAATTCGTAATTCCCCATTCTAATACTTCCGGGTGATCTGCAGAAATTAAGAATTGTGAGGAGTTTACATAGCAGTGAAACAAGAAATAAATAATTAAAACAAGAAGAGGAAGGCAACAAAGTAAGCAATTGGCTGAGCCTGAAAGGAAAGAATATAAAAACAAATAAATCTAAAGGACAAGAACTTGACTGAAGAAACTAGTCTCCAAAAGAAGGTTATGTGCCTTTAAATATATGTTTCTTGCAGTGCAGTACTGGGAAAGCAGTGCCGCTAAATATAACAAATACTACATTAGCTTTCTAGCGCAGAAGAGAGTGCATTAGCTGCTGAGAATTTTATTTCAGCTGGAAACAAAATTAATGAGAATAGTACATTTACAGCTACTGCATCGCAGCCTGTTTCTTTTAAGTTTCACGTTAATATCACCTACTCTTACAACCCTATCTCAACCCCCAAAATGACCGAATTCCAAGAGGTAGCTTAATGGAAATGTTAAATCATGGGTCTTCAACCCGCGGCCGGCGGGCGGCCAGGTTGTGTTATGCGGCCCGCGGCCACATTTTTTAATTGTGTATACACTATAAAAGTTACGCAGTGGTTTAGGAGATTAGGTATACCACTTACTGCTATTTTTCCACGTGCGGCCCGACAACCAGCCCACAATAACGGGTATAGCCTTTACCATAACATTTTGGAGGCCGATGCGTTAAATATTATGGGTTGACGCCAAGTTCCCCTTTTCATAATTTATCCATTTATTCGTCTATTCTCTGGCTCCTAAGCCATCATAGCCACATTGCATAACGCACGATGTGATCCACGTCCATTGCTCTCTAGTTACCTTGCACTTAGCTTAATGCCTAAGGCGCTCGTTTTGAGACAATATAGTAAATATTTAATGACAATATATACACTTAAATTTGCCGTACAAGATTAATAATGCCATTATTTTAATACATTTTAAATTTATAGTAGCTCGCTGCAACTGGGCAAATATAGTACGGTGAAACACCCAGTTTCCGTTGTGTTTCCTCTACAGAGAATAGTTATAGTAATTGTGGAATATAATTTATCCTACCTAATTTTGCGGCGAATTTAAACTGTCGGTCACGAAATAAGGAATGTAACGAAATTTGTTATATTGCTTCTGATGTCTAGAAACGGTTCTGAGACTCCCGTTCAGTGTTCTAAGCGAATCCTTTTAAAATAGTAAGTGGATGAAATACATTAAAAACGAATGCATTGCACTTCTTATGTCGTCATACAGAGAGAATTTAGTCAAAATAAAATTAATTCTTGGTCCAGCTTTGTTGTTTTTAAAAGAAACCCTTCTCGAAACATTACCTTCGCAATGTCATTTATGTGTAGGGCTTAAATTTATGTGCTTCCTTTCGATTTTGTAACCAGCTGACAGCTAGTTTTTTGGTAAATATAATTCTACTAAACTGCACAATATCTTCGTGCTTTGCAGTTGGAAGTGTTCAAAAACGTTAATGGACTTATGACGTGGGGGCATCACTGGAGACAAAGAAAATATATTCACGAGATAAAGGAGATTGATTTTTGAAATTATGCAACTTTCCTTCAAATCATTTCTATTATTATAAGTTAAAATAACAACATGGCTTCCTCCCAATAAACTCCAACGGTTCTGAATGAATGCATCAATCACATGAACGTATGGATGTGAAGGAATAAGCTTAGATCTATATTTCTATTTATCTTTTGTCAAGACGAAGAGCATTTGAGGTTGTATCAGACACGCATGATGTTATGGAAAACTACGTGTAAATTAGCAAACAGATCAGTCGTTAGTCTTTTGTAAGTACGTAATCCTGCAAAACATAATTTTAGCTATGCAAGCCTATACGAGCTACGAAATATTCAATATAAGCCTATGTCACCTACTTAATATTCGATGCAAGACTTTACCACATACTTATTTTTCAAAGTTTTTACGCCCCTGCTAAATATTCCATAACAGGGCTTTCACTAACATACCGTATTTGTGGATTTCCTTTTGTTGTCATACTAAAGACCAAATGCTTCTCTAAAAGCAAAAATTTATTTTTGTAATTGAGATGAGAAATTTTATAAACATTTACGTTAGCCGTATTCTTTGAAATGTTAAAGGAAAGGTTACTTCAAAAGATTGTAAATGTAGTGTATATGTATAGTTTACAACATTTTTATATTTAACAAGGAAAAGCTGGCAGACATAACATCACTTGTCACGCACCGCATAGCTAATTATTCTGCTGCCCCATTATGGCACTCAAGCAGCACACTGCCTGTTGCGCTCTGCCAAGTTCACGGATGCTGTCAGTTGTTTGCAGAAATATAAGTTTTGTATGAAGTCCCTTGACCTTCACAACTTTAATAACTTTGAACATAAATTTTATGAAAAGAAACCCAAGTGGGACAGGAAGGTTAAAATGCTTACATTACAGACACTCTTACATTAATGCCAAAGCTCACTTTGAGTAGGACAAATCCATTTTCATGCATTACCCTCTAAACTTCCAGTCTCATATGGTCTACAACAATTCCACTACCTAATGCTATATAACACAGTCATGCGAATTAAAGATTAAGTTGTATGTGGAGGACATATTATTCTTACCACTGAAATTAAATTTGTAACTTTAATTGTAACATTTTTATTTCCTTATTTATCCAGCCGTTATGTTGAACGTCGCGAATAACTTGAGCTCTTGCGTCAAATACAAAGCACTAAGAAATCGACATGCTAAGTTGAGTAGGTATAAGTATATATAGCTATATAAACGTATATATATATATATATATATTAGGAGTGTATGTGTTGATAGTGTTACTTCATATTCAGTTATTGGTTCAAAAGCTTAATAAAAGAGGAAACAATCGTCTTTCGATTTGAATTGTTTTCTGGAATATTACATGCACCTGAATATCGTAACCCCTTCCACGCAGGTTCAATTCAGGTAACTGTGTTTCATTGGCTATGTCACAAGTAGCTAATGAAGTGTTTTCGGTGAAATTCTTCCTTTAAATCTATCACTTCCCTTGTTTCTGTTCTGTTAACAGATAGCTCTGTTTCTTACATGTCTGATAAGACTTAATGTCGAATGGTATACACTTTAGTGTGTAATTAATGGTGAACATAAACTGTACAGCCGATAAGGACTTCAGTCTGCTAGATATAGCGCAGAGCATCAGCAGGAATACTATTAACTTTGATGTGGCTCATCCCGTTGTGTTACAGTAATAATAAAACTAACACGTCCGTCAAACACAAATACACATTTAAAAGACTAAATCAGCTAAGCGTACAAGTTTTGGGCTATTATCAAGCTATCATCAGGCTGTAAGCAGGAAACAAGAAGTGAAATAGATGTTTTACTTTCTATACATATCTACTTTAAGCCATCAACTAAATATATTTATGAACAGATTTAATTATAACTTGATATTAGAGAGCAGCAGTTGGTGTAACGAGATGTACTTTTTTATGCCTGCATACACCCTGATTTTCACTTGGTCATAAGCCGACACTGCACATGTAGCTAAACTGGCTACAGATTTGGCATGTTGCAAGTCTCATGATGCTTTTAACAGGTGGTGTGACAATTGTTAGGTTCTTGATTTGAAGCGATGAACGGGTTAAATCCATAAAACATTTCGCATTTATTTACATTTACAAAGCTCATAAACAAATTAACTACACCAATTAGCGACTTTTGATATAATAAAAAAATTAATAAAAAAAATAAGATAAAGCTCACGTTAAGAAAGTAAATTTTCTTAATTTGCTTCTACAGACATCGAAAATTACTGTTCCATTTTGCATTTAAATAATGGAAATAACCAGTTGCCTTGCAAAAAGGAAACAGCAGGTAACAGATATTTTTTATGAACTAATTCGGCACAAAACTTTTAAAGGATCCCGCCGAATTGTATTTTTTGTTCAGACGTGTTGGACTTTAAAAATTTCTTACCAGTTTTAGTGTTAATTGATGCTTCTACAAAATTTAAAAATATCTGAACCATTACATTATAATTTCGTGGCAAAGCACTCATTATCCTGAAATAAAAGTGCGAAACCAAGCAGGTCTCTCTGTTTAAAATAAAAAGATATAAAAGGAAAGATTTGTCTACGAAATCACATTTATGGCAAACACACGTGTATTGTTGACAAAAGTCTTTATATATAGGCAATTTATAAATGTTATATTATATATGAAACTTAAAACAATGCATAAATGTAAGGTAAAATTTCACTAGCATTACGGGAATGACTTGTGCCTTGATTTGCCCCATTCAGCTTGTTATTCAAATATTTTACTTTAGCAGAGGCTTATAATGCTTCCAAATATTATGCTTCAAACTAGCACCAAATGTTTCTGTATTTCTCTCAGTTGGCGTGTGTTTTCTGTATGTTCTCTTAGTGTCCACAACGTAATCTGTTGTTCGAGAGTTATTTGCATTTGAAAAGCGACATCGTACTCCATAAAAATAATTTTACTACAGTTATCTTATAACACGCTGCAACTGCTGTCTTCTGTGTTTATGACGTAGTTTGCGTCCTGTCAGAAAAATAAGACTTTTTTGGGGAGATTTTTCGGGGGCAGAATCTCGGTTTACTTTTGGAAAGCTTGACCGTTTATAATAGACTGAAAAATATCATAGACATGCTTTCTTCTATAATTAATTATTTTATTACAATTATTGTATTTTATGTTACGTTTAGCAGGATTAACAGTGTTATGTCGCAGTGCATGACGATAGTTAAAATAGCAGCACGACATGGCATTTTAAAACTGAAATTTATTCTCTGATTTTAAGATGTATAAATACTAGTTGCTGACCAATATTGGAATAAAGTGTTAAATCGTCCAAGTCCTAACTAACAATTATATGTTGATTCTTAACGTTCAAGAGCTATGTTTGCTCTCCGAAAAAGAATTTCAAGTGTGTTCGTGACCAAGGGTCGAAAACCTTCACCTGCTTGTCAACCTTGCCACATCAGAGCAGCCGTGATTGTGCTGCAAATTCTGAATTTAGTTATTTGATTGGCTTAGCTGATATAGGTCTAAAACCTCTAATTTTCTGAAGAAGTATTCAGTTTCTATTACCTTCCACCAGTACCATGTGACCAACGTTTCTAAAATTATTAATACGCGCAAAATATAATTACTTCACACATAGAAGAAAAATGAGTTCTGTATCTCAGTGTTACGGTCACTTACCCCGTTGGCAACCCGGCACAGGCAATATCCAGATCTGAATACCTGCTGCATATTTGTTAAGTACAAAATAATTTCGCATAATTCCAATAATTTCGCCCAATGAGGGGCAATGTTTCCTGATCAAAGCACCAAAGGCTTCCTTATTAAATTTTGTAGTTCTTATTGCAATGCAGGAATTCCTGCCACAATATTGAAGTGCAGTACATGGCAGTTTATAGAGTTTAATTAAATTCAATTAAATTCATTTTTAAGCGAAGCGTATAGCCGGTCTTAGAGAGATAGCTTACGTCACATTAAGCATCACATGTTTAACTTACCTTACCTAACTTACCTAACTTACTTAACCTTAGGTTCTTATGAATTATAACGCAGTATATTTTGTCAGATAAGTGCCAACGGTACGGTGGAAAGTATCCACTAATCTACACGGCCTCACATCCCAAAACAAATCAATATTCAAGGCCATAAGGAAAGAAAATTTTGCTAGGCAGTTTACCTGTATGAGGGTAATGAGAACTGCTTAACATTCTCCAATCAAGAGCGTTGCATTCTTGAAGTACTCGGTTTACGTAAGGTACTTTTATCAAACTCTTCTAAAAAAGGCTACAAAATGCGGCGTCAACACGTTAATCTTCATACCTGAGACAATAGAAGTGTTGCAACACGCTTGGCTACATGAGACAGAAATAGCTGCAAGTATTCACACTTGCTAATTTTTACACTCTCGCTCTTCTGTTCGTGTGTCACTGACGTTGACAGATTTGGATTTCAAAGATTCTGACATACCGTCTTTGTGAAAAAGTTCTTTGGTAGTAGATGTCGGAGGTTCAACACAGTCGACACAAAGGATCATGATACATTTTAGTATTATACTTTCACCTACTTCGTACTCCACAGAAAAATGTTAACTACAAACTTATATGTATTTCTCCCCCCACCCCATTTCATCATTTTGGTTTAATCGCCTGAAGACTTCTGCAAATGTATTGTGCATTTTCCTGTTTAAAATATAAATATACAAAGTATAATTTTATCTTTCCTTTTGTAATGGTTTATAGGTACGACAATCTCATCTTAAGGAAGTACATTTGTTTAGAAATCCCTAAATAAATTTTGGGCTCAACAGGGGTGAGTTGAGGACTGAGAAAAGTTCATAATGAAGAATTTCGTAATATGCCTTCTTCACTGCTCAGGACTGACGTAATCAAATGGACTAAAATGATACTAGTTTTTTATGCACGACGCATGAAGGATAAAAAAAAGCACACCGGATCTTAAGAGAGACCACTTGCTTGACTTAAACATAGCTTGAAGGCAAGAGAATTAGGGTGTCCGAGTACGAACTGGATTCACAAGGGTGTCAAGGATAGTTTCCAATTACCGTGTTGTATAAACACAATAATGAAGATTGAAAATTTCTTGACTAGAGGAACGAATGCCTGTTTATCAGAAAGAGCTCTTTGCAGTAGATTTACGTCGTTAATTAGGAGCCCACTCTGGGAGTAAGTTCAAAATTACTGCCTTCTGGGCTGTGACGACGTACAGTTTAGTATAAATTAACAAGTGCGATATTTTAAGCTCTCCTGTCCGTGTGGACTAAAGTTCAATTCTCCTGGGATGTAACGCTGTGTTCACGGGCTAAGAGTGCACAACTTTTCGGATGCGCGTGTTATTTCCAAATTCAGACTATATCAGTCCGAGAAGAGTGACTGCTAGACCCTGAACATGGAAACAATACGCTCCTCCGAAACATAGGTAACGTATCAGTCGACACGGCGTCACAACCCAGAAGGCTTCAATCTTGAAATTCACCATTTCCCTTCAGCACTTTCTTCCTTCAGTCTGCTGTGTTCTTAACATTTTACGAAGCTCTTGTCCGTCGCTGATAAGAAAGGGCTGGTGTAGTGTCTGTTAATGGTCAAAGTCCTTATGCAGCATTTACTGTTTTCAAATCTCGGAATTCAGATTGAGGGTTCACGTAACTTTCTGTCACTTCATGGTGGGCTTCGGGATCGTAACACCTTAATATATATTTATTATTGTCGCCTCCACCCATAACCAATCACAGGAAAAAAAATCGTACTAACATGGCAGCCGAGACGTTGGCACACCTTCCCTGTATTTAGGTTTTCTGGGACTAATATCTCGGCCCGGATTTCGGCTACCCTGATAGGCTTCTTATTATTTTCGCCACGTCCGTGAGCTGAATACTAAGACGGTGTATTAATATAGGCTACGACCGCCTCCTTCTGCATTTTCCTAGTCACCGGTAGTTAAACACCAAACCCTTCGACGCCATATACCTGTTGTACTGGAAATGGCGTCTTTAAACAACAAAATATTCAATCTGTCTCTGAGTGATTAGGCAGTCTTAGTGCAAAGAGACTAAAGACGTGTTAAGTGCTTGGAGACTTACAGCACTAGATTATGTAAAGTTATAGCTACCCCTGCACAAGCCTGAACAAGCCCTTAGGGCTCCAGGAGTTTCAGGCTCCCAGGATTTCTAGGCAATTGGCATAAGAAAGTGGTAAGGTTTCCAGCTGTAGGCACCGGCTGCCTTACCTTCCAGCAGATATCCTTGGTATTTATTCCTGTTACACGCCGGAAGGGTTAAGTCAATGAAAAATTCCAATGACCCCATCGGCAATCAAAGTACCTCAAACAACTGCACCACCGCGTACCCCACTAGATTATGTACTCATTCTTATGGAGCACTATACTAGGCGCTGATGAGTTTTACACAGAACAAGAATATAGATCCTTCTATAATACTAAAATATACGGCAGTAGAGCAATATGCTGAGTCTTATAAAAATTTTGGGTGCATTGCGAATATTATACAGTATTAGAATATGTGCTGAGACTAATACAGAACTATAGTTGGTGTCAACTCTTACACAGCAATAATGTATGGCTGAGCCTTATGCAAAATTTTACTATGTGCTGAGCCTTACACAGAACTAGAGAATTGGTGAGGCACGCGCTGCTTTTTTTGTAGCAATAGATTATGTCTTGAGTCTAACATAGCACTCGATCATGTGTTCAGCCTTATGCATCTCTAGAGTAAATTCTGAGACTTATAATGCATTAGAACATGTGCCGAGCCTAATACAGCTCTAAGACACATACTGAGCCGGAATTACCCTCATGCTGTCAAATCCGTTTTACAGGCCTTGCAGATGGAAGTTACTGTTCCGCATTCACACACAAAAGACCGGGGTGTCGGCTTGTTCCGTTTGCCCTGACCTAGATCAGCAGTTTTCTGGCCTTGGCGATTTTCTCTGTCCTGTAATTGCCCTCGAAATACGTCCGTTTGAATGTAATTACTTGTCTAACATAAACCGCAGCTTGTATATAACGAGGAATTTTATAAATTATTTTATTCAACTAATTCCCTTTAAGGGGTTTAAACCTATACCAATAAATATAAAGGACAAAAATCTAGCACGCAAGGAATGAAATATACATGGGCTAATTTGTGTCCTCAACTCGCGATAGGATCCAATGCAGTTCAGCTTGAGAGAGCGCACAGAGAGGTTCGATTTAGAGAGTTGCTGCTAACTTCAATCAACTTCGGTGTGCGACAGAAGCTAAAATCAGTGAGTACGTTAACTACTAACGAGGCTATGCTGCGTTACGAAAGGAAGAACACCCTTGTGTGTATGTTCGACAAGGAAAGTCCACGAATATCAGCATACGAGATTCATGAGTGGATACACAAGAAGTTACAATTGGAACAAGAGAACGTTGTAGCCATTCAAATTGAAGGACCTACAAGGCAGGTATTTATTAAGACTATTACGACTAAAACAGTAGAAGACTTGATACATAGTACAAATGGGGAAACAACATACGAACACGATAATGGCGAGATATCGAAGGTCAAATTAGGTTTCGCGGGACTAGGCAAGCGAAATATTAGAATCGCAAACCTCCCACCAGAAATGCCCAACGAGGCCATTAGGTCATATCTATCAAAATACGGCACGATACAAAATATCTCAGACGAAAAATGGTCAAATACATATCGATACAGTGTGGGAAATGGAATCCGGATAGTTACGATGGACCTAAAAGTGCACGTTCCGTCTCACTTATATATAGATGGGTATAGAGCCCTAATATCATACACCGGCCAACCTGTTACGTGTTACGTATGTAATGCCACAGACCACATCGCACAGGAGTGCCACAAAAGGAGACCTAAACGTACGGACACTCGGCCACCCACAAAACAGACGTGGGCCCACATAGTTGACAAAAGGGCGCAGAACGACCCAAACACAACTCAACCGGACCTCCACAATGGGACACATACAAACAACGAGACCGAAGAACCCAAACAGACAGGAAAACTAGGAGATAATAACATCACACCACAGAACTCGCAAATACCAGAGACAGAAGCAAACACAATGATACAGGAAGGAGGGAATATAATACCAAGTACCGACACCATAATAGAATATAACGCGGATCAAATGGATATAGCGGTCACACAAACGCAAAACGAGGACACAGAGATGACACCACAACAAAGAAAAACAGAAAAGATTGCGCCAGTAACACCCGAGGACATCCACGGAGAAACAACAACAACCACACACCCAAAAAAGGTAGAAGAGGAAGGCGCGTATAGAAGACGTGAGGACAACAACAACACGCGAACTATTACAGGAAGTACAGAGAAAAAAGACCCACTCACGAGATCTCAAGAAGATTTCCCTATACTAATAGCCCCCACAGATGAGGATCTCGAGTCGACACGCCCACAATACATTCGTAAAAGGAAACCACGCACGGATGCCGAAACATCAGAAGAAAGAAAGGGCGGAAGAACTATGAGAAGCAAAAAACTTTCCACATAAGAACTAATACCCCCACAAACCACCTTTAATATAGTCACTCTAAATGTCAATGGCATGAAACACGGCACACGGATGAGAATGCTGAACGAGTTTTGTATAACGCATGATATTGACATCTTACTCCTCCAAGAGGTCACGCATACAAACTTTGACTGCATACTCCATAGAAATAAATACATTAATGTAGGCACCGATCGGAGAGGGACGGCGATACTCACAAAAGATTACATAACACTAACAAATATAAACAAACTCCCTTCTGGAAGAGGCATTGCTGGTTGGTGGCATAACATATATATTGTCAACATATATGCGCCATCTGGAACTAATAAACGCCATGAGAGAGACGAATATTATACACTTGACCTACCACACCTATTGCAATACGCGTCGTACGATTATGTAATAGGAGGAGATTTTAATTGTGTAGTTAAAAAGTCAGATTGCACAGGTACCCCCACAATCAGCCGGCCGTTAACTACATTAGTACACAGATGCAAATTGATAGACGCATGGAACAGCACAGCAAATAACACCGGATATACGCATTACACAAACACTAGCGCGTCACGCATAGATAGGATATATTTGTCGCCCACAGTGAATGAACTCAAAATCCAAACGACAACATTGGCCGCGGCGTTCACCGACCACAACGCGGTACAAGTTACACTCTCTGGGAAACACTCCTACAATCACCGCGGACGAGGATACTGGAAATTAAACGCCACACTCCTCACTATGGATGGTTTAAAAGAACAATTCCGACAACAATGGCTGCAATGGAAACGAAAACAGACATGGTATGACAATATAGGAAGATGGTGGAGCGTATGCGCGAAACGTAGGATAAAACAATTTTTCAAAACCATAGGAAAGGAGCGAGCCTACGACAAAAAGCAACAAATAGAATTCTATTACTCTTGCATTTATGAATTACTCAACAAACCAACAGATTTCCCAGATTTACACATCAAACTAAAGTATTACAAAGCCAAGATCATTCAAGCATACAGGACCCAATTCTACAATATTCAGGCCGAAACAAGAGAAACATCAATCCAAGAAGATGAACAGCTGTCCCTCTATCACATTGTTGATAGACACAAACGACGACAAAAAAAAAATATTGAAACGATCATAGGCGAGGGAGACGAAACCAAAACAACACAAACAGACATCCAGAATGTATTTTACAAGGAACTTAAAGAACGGTTTGCCCCAATCACGGTGCGTGAAGAAGACATGGACACGATATACTCAACGATCACAAAGAAAATACCATCAGACATGGGAGAACACGTGGACACGTCGATCACGCTACAGGAGCTCGCTACAGCTATAGCGCAAGCTCCAAAGAAAAAGTCACCAGGCGACGATGGAATAATAGCAGAATTTTACACCTGGGGACAGGACATACTTCAAGAAGACCTACTAAACATGTATAATGGCTTTCTGACAACAGGACACATCCCACCGATACAAACAAGAGGAATCATAGTTTGCATACCGAAACAGAACAACCCACAAAAAGTTACAGATTACCGTCCGCTTACCTTACTAAACACAGACTACAAACTCTATGCGCGCATATTAGCAAACCGTATTAAGCCAACATTAAATGACATTCTACACGAAACACAATACAGCGCTGTAATAGGCCGAAACATCCTGGATGCCACAGCGGCTCTCCGAGATATAATTGCGGCAGGCACACACACGAAAAGTGGTATCTGCCTTGTGACATTGGACTTCAAAAGGGCATTCGATAATGTATCACATCAGTATTTACAAGGCTTATTAATGACATACAATTATAGCCCAGGAATAACAAACGCAATACTATCTTTATATACGAACGCCAGTTCCCGAATAGACGTAAATGGACACCTCACTCGAGAGATCCCAATACTCTGCTCAATTAGACAAGGATGCCCCCTCAGTTCTATCCTGTACGCACTCATCCTCAACCCATTTCTAGTCCTCGTAAACAAACACGTAACGGGAATTAAAATCGGTCAAGACAACCACTCCATAGCCAGTATTGCGTACGCAGACGACGTCACAGTCGTGATTCAAAATCAACAAGACGTAAAGGCACTGAATCGGATAATTACGCTATACACAAAAGCCACAGGAGCCAGCATTAACTGGGATAAGACAATAGGCCTCCCTATAGGGACGTGGAATATGAATCAAGAGCTGGGTGGCATACGATACACAGACAATGCCAAAATATTGGGCATCAACTTTGGGAAGACAATCGGTCAAACCATCAACAATACATGGACTGACAAAATCAAGAAGATACGAATCGGTATCAACGACTTTCACATACGACAATTAGATTTACAACAAAGATTAAGAGTTTGTAACGTGTGGCTCTTATCCAAAATATGGTACACAGCCCAACTACTCCCCATCACAAAAGTACATGCAAACCAAATAGTGGCAACCTTAATACAGTACATATGGCGAGGATCAATTTTCCGCGTCCCGATCACAACACTCTACAAAGGCACAACTGAAGGAGGCTTAGGAATGATCAACGTTAAGGCAAAGTGCGACACACTATATTACCTAAGACTTACACAACAGAAACAAAACAAAGACACATTCACGGCACAATGGCTACAACTATATGAAGCCTTGAGACAACAGAATAACCCCCCTAATTGGGAACCTCTCCCCACAACATTAGAATACTTAAGGATTTACATACAAGAAGGGTCATATGTGAGGGACAAGCAAAGTAATGAAACCATCGCCAAATACAAGCGCGAGATTTACGAGACACAACGACACCAGCACCAGCCTACAAACACGACCATTGGACTCCGAATACAGAACAAATTCCCTAATATCAATTGGCCAATCGTGTGGAGAAACATAAATAAGCCATTCCTACCCCGCTACATACGAACAATATGGTACAGGATCGTCCATGATATTATACCCACGAACGTACGATTATGGAAGATTAACCTTCACGGAAATGGCAAGTGCAGACAATGTGACAAATACGACACCGTAACTCACAGATATACGGAATGTATAAACTCCCAACCGATATGGTACTGGACAAGAGAACGGATTGCCGGTTATATGCGCATAAACACACGGGAGGTAAAAGACACTTGGATAAGTTTACCTGAATTTGATATGAGCCCACTAAAAAAACTAAACGCCACCATATGGATTATAGGCCATATGCTGGGGTACATACACGACAACAAGACTCTAACCCTGCAAGACTACCATGATTTTATGCGTAGAGCCAGATGGAAGGAAAATAGGCTCCGCAGTGCACAAAAAAACTGTGGGAACTACCTAGAAGTATTAGATTCTTAAAGACTTGAAGATTTCTAAGCAAAAATGACTCAACCAGGCACCAGAACAGCAACAACACGACCACAATAGGTGACGCTTGGTTTGCAGCGTAGAACCAAGGACGGAACACTACACATCCCAACAGCATTGGAAAAATACACACCCCTCCAATTAGAAGAGACGTTGCACACATGATGGAATAAATGATTTAAATCAGATACACTATGAACCTTCCACAAAGTGTCAACAATGTTTTCGCAATTGATATGTAGCAATAAGAAATGTAAACACCAATGAGGTACTATTGTCAAATAAAGGTTTTTTAAAAAAAAAAAAAAAAAAAAAATGAGACTATTTCAAATTTAAAAAGATTATTTCTTGGAGGATTATATTATTCGTTTTCCTGAAAAAAATATCTGGCTAAAAGCTCTTCGTGAGATTAAAGTTTTCTTTTACATGTATGGCAAGAAATGCTCCGATCTCGAATTGTCATATGCAGGTTCATTCATGAACTTCGAACGAGCATTTACCCTGAGGTGAAGGCAATAAAAACGCAGCGATTGTCGCATCATATCCGATGTAACAATAAATTTATGATGAAGTCTTTGCTGATTTTAACAACGTAAGTCCTGAAAGCCATTCTTTTTTCTCGATGGTCCTGGATGTTCAAGAAAACTTTCGTTTACAACAATCTGATGAGCTATTTCAGAGGGCAAAGAAACGTAATACAATTTCAAGCAACAAAAGAAACTGCTGATGATTTATTAAGGGATTTGAAGCATGCCGGAGCAGCTCTGAAATTACTACTTCGACTGCTGAAACATCAGTTGGAAACAGGTAAATTAAACACACGTGGCCAAAAAATTAAAGAAATCAACAATGTTAATAATGGATGAAACTACATGAGTTCATGTCATTCTTGCGCTCAACCATGAGCTATTTAATGACATTAGTAAAGATGAGGATTATTTTTAAGAATGGTTTTCGTAATAAGCGATAATTCTTATGACACATCTAGCGTTGTTCCTCGCAGGAGTTTGTGTCATGAATTCACCATGGTGAAGTCTCGTGAAAGGAAGGAATCTAAAAGCCTGCACTAAAATGGACAAAATTCAAAGAATGGGGTTTTCAGTTACTTATGGAGAGATAAATATTAAATTGGTGGGAATTATCCAGTACTGATAGAGCTTCCAGAGGCAATGGCGGAGGAAAAATTATAATCACTTCTATCTTCCGTAAATAAATTTTAAGGAAATAGATGACAAAGTTTTTAGGACACCAAGAGAGTCATTGTGACACAAAAAAAATAACTGCAAAGGGACTGAATTTGAAATACTGGAGGTCGTTACAGAAGAATAAAATATTATCATAGTGTGGACTCAAGAATTTCTAATAATAAAAGTGACGCTACTGACATTTACGTCAAATTTCCTAACCAGCAATATCCATCAGAAATGCAGCCACAGCTGTTGAAGCTACAAGTGCATGCTTTTTACTCGTTAGTCAGAAATCTGGATCCTAAAGAGATTGTTCAAAGGGGAAAGTTTGGTGTTTAAAAGACTGCACGAAAATCTTTATCGACGCAGAAATAATAATTCAGCAAAAAATGTGAAGGCGTTTTAATTCCTTGAATTAAATTAGAACTGAAAGCTCCTTTCCTTTCACCATAAGACGTCCCAAATTTCCTACGTCTTTGGCGCTGGCGATGACGATCAAGAAGTTCCAAAGACAAGCGTCTGAAGATGTGGGCGTTTATCTGCTTGATTTTGTTTTTGGACGTGATCAATTTGATGTTGAGCTAACAAGAAGAAGGAGTTCTAAGAATGTTACTCTCAAGCAAACGTTTCCTTTTCAGGTGATGGAAAATTTACGAAATAATGTAATAAAACAGCTCTTGAACAACTAAAATTAAATACAATTTTTTTGTTTCACGAGATCCGTGTAAATTTCTCAGGCCAAAAATTAGCGCGTTTAATTATGTTCAGAATACGGTAACAATTTAATGAACGTTGACCAAATTAGGTAACAAAGCATGGTGAACCAAGGAAGCAAGAAAAAGAGAAAACTTGAATCAGCGCGTGAATATTGCGTCGGCCCTTCTTGTGATTGGCACGTTGCTATATTATACAAATAAGATATCTAGGCGGATTTAGTTCGTCTGCTACAGGATATATGCATTTTGTTTTTTATGCGTGGTAATGGAAGATGAGGATAGGTTGAATATAAAAGAGGATACTATCACTTGTTAGCGTTTTACACATTTACTTATGTACCTATTGTCTAACCGATAAAATATCAAATGGCCTTGCCATACCTCAGGCAGTTAACCCTCGGCCTCTCAACGTGGAGGTCCGGGTTCGCTCTCAGCACAGTCTGTATGGGATTTGTCATGAACAAAGTTGAAATGGAGCAGTCTTTATACCGAGTGCTTCAGGTTTGTCCAAACACTTATCGCTCCACCCATGTTCCATATTCTTTTAACGTCATTCGGGGAAGAGTCAATGCCCTCATCAGGCACATCTCACCCCACCTCAGAGAAAAAAACTATCGCAGAAGTAAATGAATATATCAGTCAGATATATGTAGGTAATGAGCATGACATGCGGGCTTATAACATCTGTCGCATAGCAGCCGCATCCTTTAATGAAGTCCTTCCACCATGTTCGTCAACACACCTGTTGCAATAGTGATTGTAAATTCAGTGTCAGCTGCAGTATAAAGGGACATCAACACAAGACGCGACTCAAAATCGAAAGCCTATCATATAAATCAGATATCGGCTATTATAAATAAGTGGTAAAATGAAGACACTTTTTTTGTGGGACCTGAAACTTACGGGACGGATGGAAGTAGAGCTCCACGAATTTCTTACTTCGGCAGCATATGGATGCGTGTACTGGGCATCATTCAAAGGCCGCTGTCATTCCGGGGAAAGAGCACCGTTGTCCAATGAGTAGGATGCAAGATGGCCCTCAAGTCCGGCATGCAGTAGCGTCATTAAGGCTGAGCTCGCTGGTCGACTGCCCCAGGCCTCGCGCATTGATATACGTATGTGGTTCGAAAATGTTATTTACTGTATCATCTTAAATGCATCAGAGATGAAAATATGTAATAAGTTAAAAACTTAAAAGACATTAGAAAGAAAGACGACAGAATTAAATTTGCAGACTCGAGAATATGCGAACCCTTCCGCACACAGCATAATGTTCTTTTACGAAACTGACCTCAAAGTCTGTGTGTTGTAGCCTGTTGTTTAGATTTTAAGGTTCTCTTCACAATTTAACTGCCTTTCTGGAAGCAAGTGTGGGAAGGAGGGGGAATAGTAACGCGGGCGATCCTTGGGTTTCCATCTGTTTCATTGTCTGGAGGATGGCCTGGAGAATGTTGAAACTGGACACAAGCAAAAATTTCATAGTTGTATATGGCCAGTGACAAAAGAAACTGGACTCGTGTGCAGTACAGAATTAACTCGTGAGTGAATGTGCTGTTTTCATTATTGACAGGGAGCTGTTATTTCTAAAATTTATAATAATTGTTACTTCGTAATTGCAACGTAGTCATGGCTACAGGAGAAAAGGTGGGTGGCTGAAGAATAGCTCAGGAGCTAAAAGAAGACATAAGAATAGGAGGAGAGAGAAGGCATTTTGAAAGCTTTGAAATATTTATTAGAAAAATTCGTAGTGGTGAGAAGTGGTTTGCATGTTGAAGAAGAAGCAGAAAGAAGAAAGAATCGAAGAACTGTTCTACTTTCGGGGAGATGGAAACACAGCGTTTAAAGCAAACGTTATTCCTACCAAGAACGACGGGTTTTGTGTTGATGTTGCAACGAAGAGCTATGATCCCAGGAATTGGCTAGATTTGTTAGAGTACAAGACTATTGACTTGTTCATGGCAATAGGTTCTCTACAGGTATTCACTAGTGACTTTGCAATTCGTAAAACTAGTGACAACCGTCACTTTCTGAAGAATGCAATACGCGAAAATTGCCGAATGGAGAGAATGTTCAAAGAAATTGTTTAATTTACGTAGTTTTTACATCTGCTGCAATGGCAGGCGAACTGGTAAAGGAAGACACATAAGTAAAAGGCTGAGGTAACACAAAATATTAAATACGAACATTTTAAATTTGAATCAATTGATTGAAGTAAAGAGTATATTGTCAAAAATAAACAAAATAGATGGATGTATGTTAAAAAGGTAAAGAAAAAGAAGTGAATTATAAATTTATTAAGACAACAAAACTCTTTTTCTACGAAAGCCCCTTAATAGTCTATATTGTAGTTCCGATAAATATCGGCCCTTAAAGGGTCATAATCAAGTAGTCACATTAAGTACTTCCCTAGGCCGAAAATTTCGTTTTTCTTTACGATGTCAAGAAATCTCAAGAAGTGGATAAAAATTTGGCAAAGCAGTATATGAAACTGTAAACTGCATTGTCTGATGAATATTCCTACGACATTGAAAGCTTGTAACTCTCCCCTGAACCTAAATTTTAAGGAAAATCATTTTTTAAGATATTGATAGAGCACTTCAAGCCCTTACGTTTCTAAAATCCCTAGATAGCTCCTTCTTGAACAGAGAAATGGCTTCTAGGGTAATGTTAACAGTTACAATTATGACGGTAGAAGGAAAACGGAGTTTTTCAAAACTGGAAAATGATTAAGAATTATTTGAGAATAATTATGGCTGAAGAGAGGCTGGGTGGAATCACTGTTTCATCCATCGAGAAAGACCTAGCATCCAACCTCGACTACAGTTACTTCATACCACAGTTTGCAGCTGGGTAATCGAGGAAGTTGGGTTTCGTATAGGCAACGCGACTGAGATTGATGAGTCGTACATGATATATTTAAGACGGATAGCTTCACTGTAATCTAAAAGAAATAGGAAAAATTGCATTATTTAATGCAAGTACAATATTGTGTCATCATTAATGCGGATATGGAATGTACAGGCTAGGGGATATAATTTTCGTTTCATAACAGCGGGGTTCCGCATAGATTAAGCATATTCACCCTGGCAACCGCACCCCTCTAGGGACAGGTCTGCTTGTATGGAATCGATGACGAAAGAATCAGCCACTGATTGGAATTGAAATCCGTTTTCCAGCAGGCCATCTCGCAGCTTACGCACTATACTGATTTAGCTGTCATGGATGTTGGTTTTTGAGAGAAAAGTCTGTCTAAGAGGATAAAATAAGAGGGCAATAGACCAGGGTAGACTCCATACTACTCTCATGGCTCTTGTTTATTTACTTAACTGTTTGATGACTGACAGCTTCACCAACACAAAACTGACTTTCGGCTCTGCCTGTCCATAGCGCAAAGTATCGGATTCAGAATTGATCCATGGTTTATGTACAAAGTGCAGCGTGAGGCGATAGGTCCATTTTGAAGCAAGAAATGTGAAGGGGTAGGAGTGAGATAGGGGAGGAGGAAAGACGTAAGGCATGTTAGAAGCATATATAAAAGTGCAGGTCCTAAGAGAAAGAGCATTGTTTTCTTAGAAGTTCCAAGCTACCCCGCTCTTCCTTCTAACAGGAGTAGTAACATGAAAATAAAACTGCTAGAATGGTGAAGAGTGGCTTGAAAGAAATGCTGCGTGATTCTGATTAATGCTAAATTGTATAATTTTTAATATAGTTTGGAGCTCTTTAAACCAAGGGGATGATTTCTATGAATTTTAAGAAGGGAGGGTTACATAAGAAGCATGCAACAGCAATTTGCAACTTGGGATACACCTCACGGTTTGCTGGAAGACAGAGAGAAACCAGCGAACCCTGCGTCATGATGGCCGGTTGCCAGAACTTCCAGTTTCACACCAACGTCTAGCCAGCAGACCGGCAAACGAAATGTACTAATCTGCTAACACTTTCCGAATATGCGTGCTGTTATTTTGATATAACTGTCAATGTATTTTTTATGTTCTCCGATTTCCGAAAGGCATCATGTGTTGGAAAGTCGCCAGACTTCGCATGCTTATTCTTCTGTCAATGGAAGCTTTGAAGATGAAGAGTAGTATGGAGCATGGATGCTGTTATACTGACAGGGTAAACAGGTAGATCCGCTGAAAAAACTGTCCTAGTGCCACTTTATCTACAAAAAATCCCACATGGACTGACCTGTGCTGCCGGAACGCCACTGTGGGAAGCCGGCGACCAACAGCCTGACCCTTGGCATGACCTGAAGACTAAAGTCGCTTTAAATTATACAGAAAATTCAGCACCCACCGCATGGAGTACAAGTCCATGTCCAGTACCAAGACTTAAAGGCTCTTGCTACACAGAGATAAAATCGGTTTTTATCCAGAGAATCATAAGGAACGCAGAAATAATCTCAGCGGAAAATGCACTGTTTCTTAATATTACAGCTGACGGTACATAAGAACATGTTCGATACTGGGCTTTAAATGTTTAGTTTATACTTAGGTGTCTTAATACCTTCATTTACAAAGTCTACAAATTTTCTGCCACATTATAACACTGCTGAAGCTTCTTGGCGTGGCTGTATAAATCGGTAATAAAATCTTATGTGGCACCTTCAGGTTCGCGACGCTACATGGCTATGTAACAGTTGGAGCATCCTATTTCTTTAGGATCCATTTTAATATTATCCTCCAAACTACGCTATATTTTCACGTGATCCTTTCCCTTTAGTCTACCCCACCAAAAATGTATGCATTTCTGTTCTTTTTCCTTGCGTGCCATATGCCCCGCCCATCTAATCTTCCTAAATTCCATCTCTCTAACGATGTTTGGTGAGAAGTGAAAATCATGAAGGCACTCACTATCCAACTGTTTCCAGCCTCCTGTAATTTCTTCTTCTTAAGGCCCAAAACTGTTCTCAGCAACCTGCGCTCAAACACATTCAGACAGATTTCTTCCCTCAGAAGGATAGACCACGTTTGACAGATCATGTCTGACGCCCTCAGAAAATATCACGCGAAACGTTTGCACATTTTAGTTATACGTCTTTAGAGACGACAGAGTGAAGACAAAGACTTCTGGACCGAAAAGTAAGAAGCATCTCCTGATTTTAATCAGATTTTAACTTCTCGTGGTTAAAGCGGCCGAGGCATGAAGGTGGCATTTAACTGAGACTAGTGCCGAAGTTGGAGCTCTACCTTCAGTCCCTCATATGCTTTCAAGGCGAAGTGTTTAGTTGAGAGTAGTAAGAACTCGACGTTCAGGCTTCCTCTCATCTACAACTCCTAAAGGGCTTTCTGCCTTCAGGGGCTTCAACTGAAATTATACACGCATTTCTCATTTAGACTGCTCAACAAGAACTGCATGAACCCAGACCACTGACTAAACAATCATAGGCTTGCCTGTCTGTTGAAGAGTTGCAGCACAACAAAACAAACTGCGACTGTGGAAGCATCCCTGCCACTTCCTGCAGCAAGGCAGGATTCCAGGAAGAATCGCCAAGTGGCAGGGAGTTTGAGTGTTAAAGTCATGACCAGTGTAGCCGACGCTGAGTGGATCCTAGGCCCCCGATATGAAGTTCGGGCGTGCAGCCTGTAATCAGCTGCTTTAGCTGCTATGAGTTATTTTAATTCACGGGCACGCTTTGGTGCATTTTGTGGTACTGGCATAATTTATCTAATTTGATTCGTTGTTCTGCCCTCCAACCAAATTTGAGACTTCCTGTGAAATATTTAGGGGGCGCTTTGCTTGGGGTTGGAAGATAATCAAGGTGGAATGAGCTCCATGCCCAAAAAATGATCTTCCAAGAATTGCAAGTTGGCTGAATTTACATAAAATAAAAGTGCAGTGAGGGAATTGTTGCTGTTAATTCGCATGTTTTGTTTCCAAATATAATAAAACTAATTTCTAATTAATTTGATATGAGGTAGGAAGTGTACATAAGATTAATGAGCAAATTTTTTGGAGGGTTCTATATGTAACACCTACCACATTCTGCCGTGAAAACAAATTTTGTAAATTTAAAGCCCCCTTTAAGCATTTGAAGCTTGAAATACATTTAAATATGTACATAATTTAGTTCCTTTCTTATGCAGTGCCATGGATTAGGTGGTTAGTTGCCGGTTTTTCAGCACGGGGGTTTTTGTTCGATTGGCACTGCGAGAGGTCACTGTACTAAGATTCCACCAGTGATCCATACTCACATTTCATTCATCTATATAGACTAAACTAATAACTGACAGCGTCATTAAATAAGGCATTTCCTCTCAATTCCTCCCTCACAGAAAATAAATTGATTCTCCCTTACAAAGACAATTCGGTCAATGCTGTTTAGGAAAGTATTCATGGTTTATTAAGAGAATCACAATTAACAAATACACTGTGCGGACAAAATAGAGGTATTGTTTACCTTAGAGCAGACATTATGGACACTGCAAAGTTACTGGTGTTGGAAACTTTATATGTATGCGTTAAGTGGAATTGCGTTACTGTCCTCCGAAGTAACTTTGGATTTGGGAAGGAGGAAGCCTAGGACCATTCCATTGACATCAAATCCAAATCCATAGATTTTCTCAGAATTGGTTCATTTTCCACATATATATATTATTATGTCACAACACACATATTTGATAACATCCATAAAGACTGCGAGTAATGAGAGTACGGCGTCACGGCATCACATCTATGATGTGCAGTCTTATAATTTGGTAGATGTACACTACCATAGACGTAACTTTCTGCCTCCATCATAAGATGACGGAAGAAATTGGTTATTCCGAAACGTTGGTACACATGTAACAAACTACACTGCCCAGCGTCTTAAAAATCTTAGTCTCAGTTTCCTACATACGGCAAAGGTTCAGGAAGCCATTACCATCCCGAAGACAACACAGGATGTTCAAAAAAAATACAGGTTGCATCTTATAATAGGAACGTCCAACACGGTATAATCACAACAAGTAACAAGGATTTATAGAACAATATGCAATACGTGCATGACTGCGCTTGAAAGACCGTTCCTTAGAGTATTCCTACTACTCATACTTTATACGTTACCAGTACACTGCAACCTGTTTATCTGGACAATTTTATTGAGATGCATTTTATTATCCCATTACTTGGTATAATAACAAAATTAGTAAACTATATTTTAATGTAAAGGAGAGGCCTCTACCGCGGTTCTTCCCTTGTATGCAATTGTAGCACTACCCGAAGATGTCCGAAATTACCAACCGAAACATGTGGCAGTGAATGTGATTAATAAATGAATATACAATCTTTTATAGCGTTGTATTTTTCGGAGAATAAGTGAACCAACATTGATTAAACAAATACAACGTGATAATATTACCCAAACTTAATCTCAAAATTTAACAAAATTTGGAAATGTAATCCGCTTTTCTATGCGTTTTCAGTAATATGACTCGCTTTTCACCAGTTTATTTCCATGTATTGGAATAAATTCTCACGAATGCCAGTGAATTACCTTAAGTCTGTAAAGAAATAATGTGTAATACATGCGTATGTATATGTGTATGTGAGCAATGTATGTACATTTCCCACTCTTACTTGAATGTAATCTGACCTTTTCTTTGTCCCTATTATCCTGTGCATTGGCCAAACCAAACGCCATCAAATACACCAGCGCCATGATGCCGTGTCTGTTTACAGTCCTCACAGTCATTTTGCCACTCTTCACCAACCGCTACCGTCACTAACGCACCGTGCCACATGAAGACACTACGTGAAGCTGTCTGCAGCCAGCGAGTGCAGCCCAGTGGGATATGGTCTAGGTAGGAGGGGTGCCAACACTTTCACCGCAGGAGAAATAACTTCACGGGGGGGTCTGTTGCGCTGTTCAGTTTGTTAAGTAAAATGTGTCCGTATATTTCAAGGTCTTATGAAAGATCAGGCTAAGCTGGTCAGTGTCAGTAAAATGGGAGCGCATGTTCGAGCCTGCGGCACCGGATGTATTGTGGACCTTGGCCACTGTGCTTCATTACAGTTTGCCCTAAAGCACCGATGTCTACATTTGCTTCAGGGTATTAAGACTGTGAATCCATTTGAGAAAATTTGAAAGGAAAAGTATTCTTGTGTCTATGCTCGATCAGTGGTTCTCAACCTTTGCGCCGCGCGGTCTTGTCAAATGTGCTGCAAGGTTTAAAATTAGGTTCACCATACGTCCCGTTTTGAACGGGACAGTACCGTTTGTTTTTGCTATGTCCCTGCCGTTCCGTCGTTTTAGTAAAAATGCCATTTTTGTCCCGCTTTTTTATAAAAACTTTAAAATATGCTTAAATATTGGTCAATCATAACCTATAATCAAGTTTGCATCAATGGCTGCTATTGTAGGTACCAGTCATTCGTGTAACCATCGGTAGAGGCGCGTTGATCGAGATCGACAATTGCCCATTGAATAAACATTGTAACTTTAAAGTCAATTAATTATTCAGAGAAAAGAAAAAACACGTGTTGGCAACACTTGCGCGGTTCTGTGAAGAATTATTGTAAGTTCAATATTTTTTTGTAATAAAACATTTTTTAATGTCCTAATCTTTATGAACATTCCCCCCTCCCCATTCCCCGTCCCGTTTTTGTCTCAAGGAATTATGGTCAGCCTAATTAAAATAGAATGATTATATAGGATTATATATACATTAAAATATAGGTAATTTTTAAAATTATGTACCTCATTATCCGAAAGTAGCTGCAGCGTGAAATTAAATTATATTTGAGACTTGGAAGCAGAAATCAGGAACAGGATCACTAAGAGTTATAGTTGGTGGTGGTGTTACAAGAATAGCTGTGAAGGTAACTCACCCCGCTCCTTGCCTTAACAATAAGCCACTAACATAAAAATACCCACATGTTTGTACGCAAGGTGCTGTGATGTTGAGTCCATATATTGTACGAGTTGTGCTGGGGTTGGTGAGAATACGATTAATGAAAAAGCAAATTATCTCATTAATAACTGTCATATCTTGATACAAGTTGTTAATTGATACGAAAGAGTTAATTAAATTTAAAAAAGAAAAGCTCATAAAGGTGTTCCTAAACGTGCGTCCAGAATACTCGTGCTTGTAGTACTCGTAGTGGTTGTTGCTCGCTGCGTACAGACGTCTCGCTCAGTGGCTCGAATTATCCAAACTGCAACGTGCCTTGGCGAGTGTGTCTTTAAATTGCAGCTTCTGTGCTGAAACACTCGGCACAGGGCTCCGGTGGATTGCGTTTTTTGGCTCAGACTCGTGAAAACGTCCACATTTACGGAGACGCAAGTAGTCAGAAAGACTCTTTACACACAACATGCACACATTTTTAAGGCGCTGTAAGAAAATATGTGAGGTTTCAAAAAAGTTTATGTTTATCTAAGGGATTACAATTACATAAAGTTTGGGGTTCATTTCAATGCCTTAAGCTTTTAAATTCACATTTTTATCAATATTGCTTCACCTTTTCTGCTTTACGGTAAATGTATTACCGTATATTCTCGAATCTAAACCGCACCCGAATCTAATCCGCACCCAGTTTTTGGCGACTTCTTAAACGAAAAAAAAGTTAGTTCGCGATTCTAATCCGCACCTTTCCTTCAACCACCCCTTGCCCACGGGGCGACTGATTGAATAATATTGGATGTTACCAATGCGTTAAAATCCGACGCTACGCCTGTGGCCGATGAGTCATACCGATAGAGGCGGGGTCTTTCTCAACAGACGTGCGCAATCTCGTCTGAAGCCAGCTGATCTTTAGTTGTTGAAACGTGGGAGGTGCTTGTTCCAATTTGTCGTGTACCGTAGTTATGGAAGAGGGACACCTGAAATCTAAACAACTCTCATATACGGCAAAGTTCAAACGTGAAGTTATTCGGTGCACAGAGGAGAATGGAAACCGCAAAGCCGCTGCAATTTTTGGAGTTGATGAAAGCAACGTTCGACTATGGCGGAAACACAAGGCAGCGATCAGCGGGTGTGAGGCGTCACGAAGGAAATTCACTGGACCCAAGAAAGGACGATTTCCTGAAATTGATGATGCAGTCTTCACGTTTTTTCAAGAGAGACGCAAGACTGGACTGTTTGTGAGTTATGATCTACTCGCGAGGAGGCGATAAAGAAGGCCAGATCTTTGAACATTCCTCGAATTATGAGTGATGACGGCGAGTCTGATGAATAATAAATTATAATAATAAATAATAAAATAATAGATTATTGTATTGTATTGTTCTTACGTTGTTTATTAATTACGTTAATTACGTTATTGTTATATTGTACAGCAGCTCAATCATTTTTCCAAAATCCAGCTCTAGACCGCGAATCTAATCCGCACGCGAATCTAATCCGCATCTGATTTTTTAGCCCTCTAAAACTGTAAAAAAAGTGCGGATTAGATTCGAGAATATACGGTACATTGCACAGTAAATGGAATTATATAAAAATAGGTGTAGCTACTCTTATTACAAATTTTAGTTCTGTAGTCTAATTTTAGTATCGGAAAGACTTGGCACGTTTAGCACCTCTGGAATAGAATAGACTAGACTAGAATAGAATAGAACAGAATAGAATAAAATAAAATAGACTAAGTGTCATTTGCATATAACAATCTTCCTGTATGAAAGGAAAGCGAAATATAAAAACAAAAGAAAGGGAGTGAACTGGGAACCAACAAATAAAGGATTAAATAAAAATTTAGTGATTGGTATGTGACTACATGAAGTTTGATAGCTAGATCCAAATTATTCGAAGAAGTCTGATACATCCGTCTTCAGGGCAGAAAAGTGATTTCCTTCGAACCTTTTGCACCTATACACAAACTGTACGGCGTCAAATCCTAAAAGACGAATACACAAATAACTACTGCAGTGAGAATCTGAGAAAGAAACAAATAAGTAATAAGCCATACTAGGCTTACTTAACTACTATAAATGTAGTGGCAGAATAAATATTTGTACACGAGTATCACACAACTGTGCTCAGTTGATTGCACCAATATTATACCGGACATTGTTCTATGTATGAAATTTACAAAGACACTTTGAAATTATGATTCCACTGAATAAATAGGCTGTGAAAATTTAAAAGTTCCGGAAAGTCAGCTACATTTATACTAAGACACTACTCTCGACAAAATGGCAACATGCATAAATGGTGCTGCTATCTAGAAGTACGCTATCTTATTTTTTCTTCAAAAACGGCAAGAGCAATGACACCCCCGGCATATATCTACTTCCCACCTTCGTTTTGCTGACACCATCTGCTCCTGCTTGTAACATCACAACAGAATAGCAACCGTCAATATTTATACTCGATTGAACTGAGAAGGACTTTAAAACCCGTTGCCGATTTGAGTTTATAACGTTTCCAAAATGGTCTCTTCCGCAGTTGGGGTTAATTTAAAGTACACATGGGCCAAGTTTCCCTTTCATGTTACATGTGTTTCCAGTCTTGTTAAGATAATTTATTTTGTTCTTGAAGTCCGTCTTTCACGTGCATGTTGACGAGTGTCGTAATCGTGAAAAATGATGCACTTGTACGTGGCTGTGCTTTCTAGTTGCGACTCAAGCAGCGTCCGGCCGCGAACACGAACAGTATGCCAGGAAATATTCAGAGCAAAGCTGAGATCGACTGACGAAATGCGTGCAGTCATTTGTGCTAGACATCAGCGACGTAGTCACGTCTAGTTTGAATATCAGCGTATTTGATTTTCAGTTCTTCAATGCAAATGTAGTTGCTGTGATCACACCTGTCATGGTGCTGCGCTGTCAATGTTTATAAAGAAGTTGCTTCGCAATACCTTAATTTGGGCTAATTTGCTACACTTGTGTATTTGTACGGCCAACTAATTACAGCTACTATTCCTGTTTATTCCGAGACTGCCGTGGAAAAACTGTCAGTTCTTATTCCGAAGACGTTCTGACACAAAGTAATCTGTTCAAACGTCTAAGAAAGGCTCTCGGTTACCCTTATATATGTTTCTCGTCGAATGACTTTTACACGTCAAAGTAGGACGCTCAAATTACATATTTAATTCTCCAAGCACACGACGCTGGTCTAACGTTTAAACCCAACGGACATTCAGGATCCAATTACTTATGTAGTGGTCGGGCACTCATTTCGAATAGCTTACCCACTGATAGGAAAGCAAGTTACAAATTTTAAATTTGGTTCTCTGAATGGTTCACTGTTCTTTAGGTTGTTAAAATTTCAACTGCACGAAAAAATGTTATTAAAACCTGACTGGCTTTCATTTATATCATCTCACTCAGTTTCCCTAGCTACTCCTTTAACACGTGCAAAAATTACTTAGTAATCGAGCTCTTTTTTCTGTTTTCACATTCGGTTACACCGCAGATGACTCGGAGACAGAATGAAAACTTTTCGAAACGCGGCCTTTGAGACTCGCAATCAAAACAGCATTTACACTGCCTTTATTACGAAAGAATCTGATTCTCAGATTTCCTGGTTTATTGTATGCTACGAAGCCTGTGCATGAATGGAAATGCGGTGCGAGACGGTTACAGTACCTTACTTGAAGGTACTGTCACGGAATTTGTTACATGGTATTTGTTAATAACGATAAATTGAAATTAAATTATATCGCGTAACAATATTGAATATGAGTATGAATTTACTGTAATACTATATCTAGGCAGCGTAAAATGTGTATTACTCATATTTATTCAAAATTATTTCAAAACCACAAGTCCGTGAATTACATAACATTTAAGGAGAACTCTCCCTTCTTATTTAGGAAGAAAGAAATGTATGAATAACCAAGAGAGGGGTACAAGGCAATTGAAAATATACAGAGTAAATTATAATTGAATTATTTTAAATAACTAGATTTGTTTTAAACTTTATATTGTTCATACCGTGCATTTTCATTCGATCACACATTTCTTAAACCAACAAAATGCACACTTCTTATTTATTATACAACACAATTTTTACAGTAAAATCAATCCAGTTTGTTTGTTTAAGAAATGTTTAAGATATGTGTTATAATGTGTGTCATTTGGAGTCTTCATCTAATTCTGTGTGGGTGTGGACCTACAATAGGTCCGACCACGTGAGATCGTTTAAAGGATTCCAAATGTTACTTACGAAATTAAATTGTAATTTATACGTAATTACTACAACTTTAACACACATAAAGCCAGATTACATTTTTAATATGACATTAATTTAAAAAGTTCTAGACACATAAAACGTTAGGACATCGCCGTAAGTGTAGCCTATATCCACTCAGAATTCCATATCATTTGATGTCTCTATCGGAGGAAATTATAATATAAAAAATAACACCGTGTATCGATTTCAATCCCTGATATCTAGAATACGCAATTGGACTATTAACATGTAGACTGAAATTTGGTGGTGTTGTATATTATTTGAGATTCACACAGTGTTGAACCTTACTATTCCGGTCTACTGAGAGGTGAAACCACATGGTCTGACGGAGAGGTACCGAGGTTACTGATGTCAGTTATTTAAAATTTTTTCAAACATTTGTAAAATGCATGCGCTTTTCTATCCCTATTATTCTTCACCTCATCTGTGTCAAGTTCCATTTTGTTTGCTTACTTTTTAACTGGAAATGTAGTTTTCCTTTCAAATTCCGTCTTTATTTTGCACAGTTCGGTCATAGTATTTTTCCCAATGCTGCCAATTGCAAATGCGTAAATTATTAATTTTAAACCTATACATTCATACATTTGGGGGCACGCGGTGGCGCAGTTGGTTGAGGCACTGCGCAGCAAGCCGGAATTTGGAGAGGAATAGATAAGAAAAGCTGCAGCATACAGTAAGTAATTAAAATGCTAGATAGACACACTATAATAGCTCAGTAACGAGAGAGAAAAAATGTTTTTTTGTAAAGAAATTGCTAGGTATGAGTAAGGGACTAAGACATAAAAAATAATAAATTTTAAAATAAAGTGCAAGTCAGAAAAAGTAAGGTTAAATAAAAAGTAAAACAGAAATACATAGAAATGAATATATATCAATCGAGCTGTCTGAAAGCAAGGTGTCAAATTGCAAGCAGTTCCAGGAACCGTGTAAGAGAACTGAACTCAACAATACTCGTATGTCATATTAATAGCTGATTAGTGTGACAGCAAAACATAACACATATAGACAGGCTTTGCACAAAGCACCATGTCACTGAATGCTAATGTCGATGATCCACATATTTATCATTACTGACTAGCCAGTAAAGATTATTTATATTACAGAGAGCTCACTTGAAAACTGAACCCATTTGCACAGCCAACTTAAGTTTCCTATGACAATTTTCATGTGAGTTATTCTTTATATAGGTTTTCACAGCAAAAATCCTGTGTAATAAACTATACTGCACACTCATGAACAAAACAACTTTATGTTATACTGTGCTTTACAAGAGTGTCACACGGCAGATTAAACTGGAATGTGTGAAAAGAGTGATTCAATGTAACGGTATACGCGACGATAGTACTGCTGGTGTGTGAGTCATGCAGCGGTCATTTCATCAGATTGCAATGGTGGGAATTTCTAGAAAAGAACTTTAAACAGTATTTAATCTTATGTTTACCGGGCGTCAAGCACGTCTGTGTGTTGAAGGATGTCATTTCCAACACTTACTTTAACATACGGTAATTTATATTATATTTATTTATATATTATATATTATATGGGGCAGTGTAAGGCTTATACTTATCGTGTTTTGCGTTCGGCTTTCTATAGACCTTTCTGTATAAGTCTTTGGTGGACCACCCGTTTAATCCGTGTATCAAGTTGCTCAATTGCAATTGTATTGTTTAATAGCTCAATTCCACAGCTACACAGTCCTACTAACGTCAGACCTCATTCTTATTTAAAGACTAAATATTTCTATACTCCGCCATCAACAAGACACGTCAGCAGTGCATTGTTTAATATTGTGTAATGTTATTTAACTTTTTCGGTTACTATCATTATCAAAAATGTTACTAATTTTCATATCACACTCCCGTGCCTTTAAATTCTCTGTCGTGAAAAGAAAACACTGAAATAACTGACTGACAGACTTATTGACTAAAAGGCCCGCATTTCTTAATGACTGGCTCCATGTAGAAAAGACATTTTGAGCGGCTGATAGTCGCTTAGTTGGTCAAGGAACTCACCATTATACTGGAACCTAAAAATTCATTACCGAATTTACAACAGCTAGTCCCTGAACACTATTATGATCGACATGAATACTCTTTTGTTCACACTCTCGTAGACGGACTACTCCTTTAATGTCCATTTTAGTGTTATCCTATTTAAGCCCACGTCCCAGAAGGGGTGTTTTTTCTTCAGATTGATATATTAAATGGCTTCCTACTTAAAAAGGTAACTAAATAATTGGAAAAGTAAATGAGTGGCCACCTTATTTAATGAGATTCTTTGTGCAGTTGAACAAATCATTAACTATGTGGGCCCAACCAACAGGCTGACTAATCAACTAACTCCTTTAAGATTATTTCTCTGAAAAACATTTTAATACTATCCTTCCTTCTTCGCCTATTTTTTCCGATGGGTCCTTATTTGATTTGGTTTTGTTTCATGTAGGTGTTCCAGATATGTTCATGTAATTTATATTTTGATTTACTCACCCTAAAAATTAAAAGTAAATTTATCCTTTTGCAGGTCTTGAAGACATAGAGTGATTAAAGGTTTAGGTCTATACATTTCAAACTCGACACCAGCTGGATATAAGTAGACAGCTTTAGGCTCCGGCCACTTTATTCCAGAAAAAAACTCGTGGTTCCCACTGAACAGGAGGTTTGGTGGACCCGAGAATAGAGGAATAATGAGTAATGAGTAAATAATGGGTCTGGCCCTTGCGGTCCCGATGCACGTAGGCCTTTGACAGGCCCTTTGTGCCCCTTAGCTAAAGTCCAAGTCATAAGAGCCCTGTCCTTTTAATAAAGTTCCAGATCACCCCCAGACTTAGTTCTCTGACATCATCAGGGTCCAAAAAGAAGGAACCCTGATAAGTATGTCTGAGTGTCGCCACAGTTTCACACTCACACAAAACATGAGCTGAGGTTTCCTCCTCTGCTCCACATTTCCTACACAAGGGACTGTCCCTCAGTCTCATAATGTGAAGGTGTCTTCTCAGGGTGTTACATCCGGTAAGAAGGCCAGTAACTACCCTGAATTGCGTCCTATTAAAGGAGAGCAGCCTGGTCTTAGCGGCAATACAAGCGTCCGAGACCAACTCTCGAGCCTGTCTCTGAGTGCCAGCAAGACCCTGCCACAGTGTAATGTGCTGTTTATCCAACCAGCACTCAATTTCCTTCTTTATACTCTGCCTCAAGACCCCCAGGGCCGGCTACGGTCCAACAAAATAGCGAACGGAACCCTCCCTTGCGAGCTCATCGGCAATTTCATTTCCACGTTTCCCAGAATGTCCGGGAACACAAAAGATTCCCACAGAATGTTAGATGGAGATATCGTTCAACGCCCTTTGGCACTGCCGTAATAATGGGGAAGTTTTAGCAGCCTGTAAAGCTTTCAAAGCTGCTTGACTATCAGAACAAATACTAATTTGTTTCTCTGATCTAAAATTAACCTGAATTTCGTGAACACAGGCCAAGGTAGCATATATCACAGCCTGGAAGACTGTTACATATTTTCCTAGATAGATACTGAGTCTCCTACCCAAGGACTGTCCAAAGACTCCGGCCCCTGACCTCCCCCCTGCGTTCTGGACCCATCTGTATACCAGACGAGCCCTATTACCACAGGTGGGGACCCAGGTCCTTTGGTCCACTCTTCCCTAGTCAACATGTTAACCCTATACTTGGGTTCAAAATTATATGCCGGCCTCATAATATCGTTCCCCATACTGAATATGGGATCCGATTTTTGAAGCCGCGTTAATATGGTGCTATGCCCATATGCTAGGTAAGACCAGCACCCCAGATTCCAGAGTCGATGCGCAGCTGACCTCGCCTCGCCTTGAACCACCAGATCAAGTGGTGGAAGGCAAGTGAGCACCTCCAAGGCACTAGTCGGTGTAGTGCGCATAGCCCCGTTATCCCCAGACAGCAAGTCTCTGGATTCTACTCAGCCGTTTCTTGGCACTAGCTGTCTGACAGCCAGGCCACCAGACTAGAAATGCAAAGGTGATGGATGGCCGAATGATAGAGACGTAGGGCCAGTAAACCACTCTGGGCCGCAGGCCACACGTAGCACCAAAATCCTCCTACAGACCCACAAAGAGTTGTGTGCCTTCTTTGCCTTGATATTCACATACTCCCGCCAAGTTAGCCGAGAGTCCATAATGACCCCCAAATATTTGACCGACTCGGAGCGGTGAAGAGGAACTCCAAAGAAAAGAGTTTCAAAGAAGCCAGAAAGTTTCTTTTTCCTTGTAAATACAACAAGGTCGCTCTTGTCAAGTTTAACTGACAAGCTAATTCTGCCGCACCATTTCTCTACAGTGTGAAGAGCCACCTGCATGAGCTCCAACACCGTGTTCGGGAATTTCCCCGAGAATAGAGGAACATCTTGCCCATGCTGGGATTCGAGCCCCAGTTCCTCGGTCGTCCATGTCGTACCTAGTCACTTCACCGAACACGATGTACTTAACCTCTCTAATTATCTATGCCCTTATTGTTTTATCAGTTTCATGTTCGCTTGCAGGAGATTTTCACAATCAAAAACAGACGATTTGTTTTTCTGTCTCCAGATCCTCTTGGGAACTTAGTTGTTGTTCCCAACATTGTCACGATTCCCGTATGAACTCTCTCAAAGTGTGACTGTTTTAAACAACAAAATAGACCTTTAGTTTCCTTGTCCCTTGTGAGAATTCCCATTACGAAATTGCTTTTTTCTCAAGCGATTTATAGCTGTGTACTTAAAAGACTCGCACGCAATCCAGTTTAACTTTGCAGTGTGCAAGAGGCATTATTTCCACGGAACGTGTAAATTCGTTTTTGGAAGTTCTTAAAATTTTTCGCGAGATTTTCCGGTACGTATCTACTATTGTATCCAGTTAGTTATAACAAATTTGAAAATGATTAAAACAAATTCGTATTCACTACGATTTTATAGGTTTATTTGAAAAGAGTGTAGTTCAAAATGAAGATATAAGTCGCGTCTTACTGCATACTTACTGTTTCATATTTACAATAAATCTACAGATTTTGCTGAAACGTGATACTGGGGCCGATTATAAACATCGATGAGCCAAATTAGTTTCGGTTTTTATCGGTCCTGTTGAAAACCGAGTTATATGAAACTTAAAGGAACTGGATGACGCAAAAGAATTAGTATATTACTCTATACTCTTACACAGAGCCTTAAGATAGTTTAGTCTGTTTTGGAATGTTCTCTTTCTTTTCTATATCCTGTATAACGAAATGCAACGAACACGTGTTAGGTCTGCATTGTATTATTATACTTTACCTTAAATTAATGCCATCAAGAGTGCAATTTGATTCCATGTCTCGCAATGTGACTATTTGCAGATGTGGATTTTTACCTGCACTGAATTATCATCAGCACTAAAAAGAGATGCTGAGCGTAAAAGCACTATTCGAAAATAAATGTTTCTTTTTTTAATTTTTAGTGCATGCATCTTATTTTGTTTCTTAGGTTGTTATTTAAACACGCTGTCAATTAGAAACTACCTCACATCAAGTTACTTATTTTTTTAAGAATATTTGGTGTCCCTCAAGGTTTTAAAGTGTCTATGAGTTGACCCGGAGTCGTGTACCGGATCTCATCCTAGGTAGGAATATAGACTGCAGGTGTGTGAGAACTGTGTGCAGGGCGGTGGGGTGTATGTAGCCTTACGAGAGAGAGAAAGAGAGACAGAGAGACTAACAGGAGAGGAGGAGGAGGATTTAGAATATCTGTAATTACAGTAACTAGGCTGTGGGCTGCCCGTCTGAGGAAACGTCGTTCGATTTCTGGCAGGGGCAAGAGACGTGTTTCTACTCCAAAACGCTAAACCGTCTCTGAGGCCCACATAGTCTCCTACTCAATGAGTACCGGAAGCATTTTTTCCGGGGTAGAAAAGCCGTGGGGTGAAGCTGATCACTGCTTCAATCTAGTGCCGGGGTTAAAATTGAGTGGAGCTGCACATCCACTCTCCCTTACGCCTTTAGGCGTACACAGGAACAACTTTATATTTTACCCTTAAAACTTTCGAAGAAATTGCATATTGAGGAGCTTCATAATTTGTAGTCATGAAACGGTATTTTAGGCTGACAAAATCCGAAAAATTGTAAAGAGGAGACATGGTGAATGCATTAGTGAAATAAGATATTTGTGTAAAATTCTGAAGGAAAGAAACAGATGGGATAAAGGAAATGAAGCGTATCCTCAATAAATAGAATATAGGATGCGCAGTGGATGGAGCTGGTACATGATACGGTCCACTGACGGACTGTGGTGAACACGGTAATTAAAATTTTGGTTCCATGAGGGTGGAAAGTTCTATGACTAGTGAAGCAGATCTTTGTTTCATGAAGATGCTTACTTGTTTCAAAAACCCTAAGGAACTCGAGATTTGAGGTTCTCATAGCGATGCTGCAAGATTTAAAGTGTGCTGGGATATCACGCTGTGCCTACTCTTGAAGAGTTAATGTCGTTTCGAAGTAGCTGCCTTCCTTCGAAACGTCAGTAACTCTTTAAGAGTAGACATGGTGTAACATCCCACAAGATTTTAAAACTCAACCCTACACAAGTTTATAGTCCTGTGGAATGTAACTCCACATATTTTAAGCAGATGTGAAGCCATTAACAATCTGCATCGTGCCGTTTCCCAGAAGGCTGTGCCCTTAGTGCCTATTGCAGTGATAACCTCAAACCTCAAACCTCATTCAGCTGCATGTGGATCCTTTTTGCACGAGATTGTTCAATCGTGCGTTTAATGTCCGTACAGAAAATGGCGTTCGCACGCTCCGCTTTTTGAAATCCGAGTTCTGAGAATGTTGATTTCTTTGTTGAATAGAAATCGCGTGGACATAATTTGTTTCCCATTTATATTGCCACACAATGAGCGAAAAGCGCTTCGTCGGATGACAGACACTTCACCAATCATGACGCACATTTAAGGTGCTGGAACGTAAAATTTTGAGGAAAAAGTTTGGAACGAGAACATTTTAGACAACAAGTACATGCAGAAATTTTATTATGATGAACTAATACATCTTTACGTACTCTAAACCAGACAAAATGACCCAAGAGCATTAACTATTTAAAATATTCGTAGCACTTGCTGTAAGCGAAAGGAACATTCATTTTGCCCACGCAGTGTGTTGACGTGTTTTCTATGAGTCTCAGAGTATATCGCTAACAGCAATAACTAATAGGTCTCTCTAATGGAGAAGGACTGTTCTTTCTGTGAGGTAGAAAAAAGTGTTGCATATGCGTAATTTAGATGCGGTTTTCTAAAACTTTTTAATAGGGAACCCCTAAAGTAAAAGTGAATTTGTGCCAATATTTAAAGCAGTTAGAGAGTAAATAAAATTTTATGAATTGGTCACGTCTGCAATCTGAAATTAACAGCAAGATTTTTACACAAAAACAGTATTTTGATTTTTCCCGTTTTTATTTGTTTCTGTAACAGCACAAATCAGTTCCAAGCTTACGTGCTACAATTATTACTCGTCACGCTACCCACAACAATTTATCGGCCATTTGTGACAATTTAGCACACCTCTAACAAGTTACTAGTAAGGGATAAGGACAAGAAAGTATCTAACAAATATTAACTCTTATTTATTAACTACGTGTTAGCCATGCTGCCTTCCCAAAGAATATTAGTGTGCAGTTCCAGTAGTTTCTAATTCAAATCACAACTCTGCCCAAAGAAAAGGCCTAGTCATATGAATAAAATTTGCGGCCTCGTCTTTCCCACGCTTCTGTAAAGGAAACCTCGCACAAGTAGAAAGCCATCTGGTATCTCCTGTGATACGCGCAGGAGCGCGTGCACTATTATGCAATGTAACAAAATTGTATAAATTGATATGTGGAATAAGTAGGCAAATTCCTATAATATTTAGCAGTTCATAAACTCTTGTGTCTCTAACAAAAAAAAAGAAGCAGATGTCAAACCGATTCGTAAGCTTTAGGACGCTCAAAATGTCCGATTTCGACTATCACACCTGATGGAATAGTACAAAAAATTGCGTCTCCCCTCAAAATTGCTCGACAGTTTGAGAACTCCTCATATAGCTGAATGTCAGTCTTGAAATTTTCTTCGGTTTTCCCCCGTTGTAATGAAAATACACGCTATAAATTAAGACGAAGGACGGCGCGCTTCCCCCGATCATGAAAGCCTTTAGTCTAACAACATCATTGGTTGGCCAACATGATCACAACTTCTCTGGGTTCGATTCCTGCACAACCATCCAAACAAAGTCCCTCCTAAAGAAGTAGCTTCCCCACCAGCAGTAAAGTTCCTTGATATAAACACGTTAAGGCCAGCATCCAAGTCGCCAAACTTGCTGACATCAGCTAAAATATATAAAACACTCTTTCCACGTACCAAGCTTGGGTTCAGTAGGCAGGGATGCTTTGACGGAAAAGGGATTTCGAGTGTCTCGCTGTAGGTGCCTGTCTTCCAAGCATTGCAACAGCAGTGTTGACAAAATAAAAATTCAACCCTATTTCGCAATTGAAGACACTTACAGATTCATAATTCTAACTATATTTTTATAGACTTATCAACAAGAGTGCACAAATCCCGGGCGCCCGTTCGCCCAGGCAACTAAATTTTGTACGGTGGCACTTAAAGTTTGAGGGTCCTCAGTATGGAACATACTTCATATCATCCTTCTGGAGCCTAGAACTTCGAGGTGGCTCCTACATATTTCGAGAATTTTCAGCATCCCCGCTTACCACTAAAAGAACCTTAAATTTAGGATATCCTGGCAATGTTAGCCAAGTTAAATGAAGTGAAAAGCTGTCCTTACCGGCAATGTAATTCAGTCATTAGCGAATGGTTGTGTGCCCATTCCCTCTCTTTAATATTATCAGTCTACGAACGTACTACATCTAGTGTTGTAATATGTAACGCATAATCCTTCTTACTTCACATTTCCTTCCGTCCTGTCTACCAGCAGTTCCTAGGAGACCATATAATTTCATAAACATGTCATGAACAATGCATATCAATCACTGATGCCACTTTTTTCCCGCAAGTTACGACGTGCGGGTGATGGATGTACTTGTGATTTGCCGGTGGCAGGTTCCATGGAAAAGCTGCTATCTCCGAAACAAACTCCCATCGCGTTTCATTAGGCAGAATAGAGTGCTCCTAATATGAATTCTGACCTTTGTGAAAACCTTACATTTCACACGTCTTCAAACTACCAACCATACAAGATTTAATGCATATAAGCCTTATATTTATTGAAGCAGGATTAGGTGCCACGGAAATAGTGAGTTAATTATTCAATTAAGTATCAGTTAATGGGGTATGTAAAAAAGACAAATGTGTATCATTTTAACTGTGACAAAAACAGTGTACAGTCAGTTCAAAACTTATATATTCATTTATGCATACCCAATCACTCGTCCAGAAGAGTCCTACCGAGTGTGGCGAGTCTGAGTGTGATTGTGAAGCCTCGATAATTAGGAGGCCCTGGCCCACTAGGGTCTGTTTTACCATGGCGGGGGGGGGGGGGGGGGGGGGGGGGGAATTTGTGCACAAATGTATCTGTCTAATTTTTTTTCGAAGTTATGTCAGTTGTATATTCAGTATTTGGTAATTTTGTGGTTTTGTAGCTTCAGTATCTTTAATTTTTTACACACTTGTAGAGTTTATATTTCTTTGTGTGCTTGTTTAGATAACATATTACTTAGTTATCTGGATGTTTGGTCACTAATTATTACCTACACGTTTTTTCCCTCATGCAATTAGAAAGTCCTCAGCTGGACAAATTGCAGAGTGCCTCACACCGGGGTCGCAACTGAAGGCTCTCCGTGGGTTGAGCAGCTGTGAGGGACGTGAACCCATCAGGCCTGTCAACCCTTAAAGCAGTCAGAGCGAAGTCACGGTAATCATGACCGTTCTACTAAGTGTGCAGTACAAGGCCGCATATCAAGATATCCCAAGCAAGGTTCTGGCGTAGGAGTCATAGTTTTTTAATCGCATGTGATGTCGGCAGAAACTATTACCTGCTTCAACAAGGCAAGTCAAAGCGGAATAACAATTAGCTACGTCTAGTGCGGCTGACGCGTTGTAGTCTGCACGACTGATACATACACTACCAGATTCGTGTTTCATGCGGATAAAATGCATTGGCAAAATTTTGACTTTGTGAGATAGTCCTATTTTGTTTATTTTAAAGCATGTGTACGATTTAACTCATGTATTGATAATGGTGAATGTTGTGCCGCAGCGGTCCGACTACACTGTAGCTGTTGTTCACTGTAGCTACACTACAGTGAACAACCACTGAAGCTTTTTTTGTGATGAAGGGCCACGCAGCAGATGATACGGACCCACCGCAGCCTTGAGACTTATTGTGCAACTCTGTGATGAAGATGATTAGTTTTTTCTGTTTTCCTTGTAACGGAGCACCGGTGGAATGAACTTGACAAGGGAAAACCGAATTACTCGGGGAGAAACCTGTCCCAGTGCCAATTTGTCCACCACAAATCCCACATGGACTGACCCGGAATTGAACCCGGGCCTCCTTGGTGAAAGACCGGCGACTAACCGCCTGAGCCATGGCATGGACCCCACTGAAGCTTAGTCAGCTTTAAACAAATTAATAAACAACTACATTACTAAACTGCCTCTTCGGGGGGGGGGGGGGGGTTGTGTTTTTAAAGAAGCGTTATTCTTCGAAGTAATACGATGTAATTAGTCAGTACCTATGTTCGTTATTGAATAGTTTGCCTTTCAACTAATGAGGGACATGGTGAGGTATTGTGTCAGTTAACAATTTAAATTCCACAGGAACCTTATGTTTACGTACCACCTACTCTAACCTTAAGGGAGTCTGCATTTTGTCATGCATTTTAGGTTTGGGTTTCTTTTGACTGTCGCTATAAATACTGATTATTTACCTGAGCGGTATTAACCGACTTGCTTTCATAATGGACACAGACTGTGTTCTATCCGCAGCAGGAACCAAGGCTTATATATAATTTTGATGAACCCCAGCCTTAAGTAGCTAGTGTTCGCCCAGTGGAGTCGGACTGCTGGCTAGAAGTCAGTAAACCTAAGCAAAAAGAAGGTCCAGCGACCGGCCAAATCGATCAAGGTTATCTGTTGTTTTCCTCAGAAAATGCTGCGTTCGTATCTCAAATGCCCGTTGCATTGCATGCTTCTCTGTACCCGTCCCAAAATTAATACCAAAATCTGTACGTAACGCAGACCTTCGTACACAGAAGTCAACAAAATTCAGCCCAAATGTTGAACTTGTTTCTTCTGTCGCATACTCAATCAGTCCACCTTGCTTCCAAACTGCTTTTAACATAGGATGGGCGGTCAAAATTAGGAAACCTCCAGAGCAGTAAATTTGTTTCCACTCTTACTTTTTTCACAGGAGATTGGAGAAGACTACATAACGAGGAACTTAATGATCTGTACTCATCACCAATATTGTTCGGGTGATCAAATCGAGAAGAATGAGGTGGGCGGGGTATGTAGCACGTATGTGTGAGGGAGCGGGGTTTACTAGTTGCGTCCCGCGGTCACTTTTCAGATAAGAGCTGTGTATCAGTTGCGTCCCGAGTTGTCAACCCCCCCAGATAAGGCAATGTATTAGTTGCGTCCCGCGGTCAGTTTAAAGGTATAACAGTTGTGTAGCAGGCTGCTGAGGAAAATCCGAACGGCTGTAGTGTCGAATCGGGTCCAGGGTGCCTTGGTTCAAAGTCCGTCTGTGACGCTGTACAGTGGGTCAGATTAAGCGAGACCTGGCCACAATTACAATTCTTCGACTTCCACAAAATGCTTAAAAATCTACTTGAGGGGCAACAGGAAGTTCTCAGGGTAACGTAAGTTTTATGACATTTGGGGTGGATATATTTTCGGTAGAGGCAAACAAACAGAGCGTTCTATATTTATAGTCCTACAAATGTACATTTTATTCACTATTAGTTGTGTAACACTGTCCTACATGTTTCGAACCATATTCTGGCTCATCCTCAGGGACTCAGTATTTAAAATTACACATTTTTACATCAATTGGTACAATTGTTTAAATAGTAAAAACTGAATAACATGGCTTTTTTTTACAATCGTGTTTAAACACTGGTTCAAATGTGAATAGATGTAGCTGCTGTTTATTTCGGTGTTATAAACCAAGTCTTATACGGGTTAAAATGTTAAAAGTTGAATAATCTGTGTTGTTATGATATCCTGAAACATACACTATTTAAGATAAAATTGATAGTCGTATTTATGTTAATGTGATTTTTAGTAGGTTGTAAATTGTTGGATGTAGAATTGTTCTAAGGTATTCATATATCCATATATGAATTGTTCTAAGGTATCCATATATGAATTGTTCTAAGGTATTCATATATCCATATATGAATTGTTCTAAGGTATCCTTATATGAATTGTTCTAAGGTATTCATATATCCATATATGAATTGTTCTAAGGTATCCATATATGAATTGTTCTAAGGTATTCATATATCCATATATGAATTGTTCTAAGGTATCCATATATAAATTGTTCTAAGGTATTCATATATCCATATATGAATTGTTATAAGGTATCCATATATCAATTGTTCTAAGGTATCCATATATCCATATATGAATTGTTCTAAGGTATCCATACATGAATTTTTCTATGGATATATGAATAACTTAGAACAATTCTACATCCAACAATTTACATACAATAACAAACTAATGCCAGAACAAAATACAGCAGACTACAACCCAATATTCCGCTTTATCTACGACAACCAAAAACGTCACTCCTCCACGTGACAGTGACCTACTTAAATACCGGATACACCACTCGATAGCCAGTACTGTTCTCATCACGTAATAGTCAAACAACTCCGATAAATAGGTATGTACAACGTTGACTACTTCAACTTACGTTCTACCTACTAAAAATCACATTAACATAAATACGACTATCAATTTTATCTTAAATATTGTATGTTTCAGGATATCATAACAACACAGATTATTCAACTTTTAACATTTTAACCCGTATAAGACTTGGTTTATAACACCAAAATAAACATCAACTACATCTATTCACATTTGAACCAGTGTATAAACACGATTGTAAAAAAAAATTCATGTAATTAAGTTTTTACTATTTAAACAATTGTACCAATTGATGTAAAAATGTGTAATTTTAAATACTGAGTCCCTGAGGATGAGCCAGAATATGGTTCGAAACATGTAGGACAGTGTTACACAACTAATAATGAATAAAATGTACATTTATCAGACTATAAATATAGAAAAGAAAATGTACGGAATGAATAATATTAAGTTTTTAAACAGAGCGTTATTTCAGGCTTCCGCCGCGATGTTGATGAGATCTGCGCCCTTCTGGGGTATTACGCATCGTCGAGTGGTAATCTTTACCAAAGTTTCAGGACAATGTATCGGTCCCGTCTTTAAGAAAAACTTCTTGACCCTTGAAGATGGGGCCGATATTGTCCCGAAACGTCGGTAAAGGATTACCACTGGACGCTGCGTAATATCCTAGAAGAACGCAGATCTCACAAAGAGAGCGTTGTTAGTAGCAGCGGTTTGGAAATGTATTTTGTACGCAAATTCCAGTAGTGGTTTATTAATTATTTTTACAGTGACAATTTAATTTATTAAGTTAATTGATCACGGTGCAGAGCAATAAAGTTAAGTAACGTGTGAACTAATTAAAAACGTAATATTTCAAGAGAAATAAATAATTTTTATGTCAATTTAAATTATGCTGATTTTTTTCTGCATAAAATTTGAAGTTTATTATTTACATAGAGCTGTAAAATTGATCTGAGCCGCTTTAGCTATCCGTTTGTTGTATTATTGTATAGCTTCAAACTTTATTATTACCTAATATAAGAAATTAACTGCTTATACATGCTACTCTGAAAGTTATTAACGATTGCATAAGATAGTGTCATGTACTTAGAGAATTTGATCATGCGATTTGACATGTAATCTACCATTTTGAGTGCCCATCTTCGATTTTAATAAAAAGTTAGTAGAGTGTACATAACTAACCAGCTTACACATTATGTATGTTATGTTTATAAGTATACACTTTATATTCTTAGACATATATATCTATATATTTATTGTTATACATTTTATAATAAACTATGAAAACATTTCGCACAATTATTTACAGATGAATAAAAATTAAAGCACAAGGAGTTGTTTAAAATTTGGACACAAAGGAAAGCACAGCAACATAAAGAGTGAATACGTTAAAAAGCGTGCCATAGGGATGTACAGATCTCTTTGTTTTCAATTAAGAATCTAGATACCACGTGAAACTTTTATTTTATAAAAATTAAACCGATATTAATTAAACAGTAATTGTTTTATTTTCAATTTTCAGTGAGTTTTTATTTTCAGTTTTGTTAATATAATTATTATTTTACAGCTCATTTTCGGCCTGAAGAAATTTCCCCAAGCGCATTAGTGGAAATAGAATATATCTCATGCTGTACTGGATATTTGAAAAGAATATTGATACAAGAACAAACCAACAGTATTGTGTATCAAACAACACAGAATCATTTGAGAAAGTTGTCAATTTACACATTACAGTTATTGCCAAAACATATCAAACATTAGAAATTTTACGTTGTGTTCACCGTGCATCTTGACATCAATTTTCAATTTCTTCAACCAACTAATGCACCTTATTTTATTTTATTTTTTCATTTCTTTTCCTTTTTTGGTTCAAGAAATTGAAAGATTACGAAATGTCATGCACTTCAGGTATACGTGGTCGTCGAAACCGTCGACAACTTAGGAGTTGGGTGGTGTCTGTGTGTGTGTGTGTGTGTGTGTGTGATGTCCCTCGCTGCTCTGCGGTTTCGCTTCCCGGTCTGTTCTGAAGGTTTGGTCATGTCTCTGTATGATACACATGAAGCAGAGACCTTGGGACGCAACTGATACATTGCCTTATCTGGGGGGTTTACAACTCGGGACGCAACTGATACATTGCCTTATCTGGGGGGTTTACAACTCGGGACGCAACTGATACATTGCCTTATCTGGGGGGGCTGACAACTCGGGACGCAACTGATACGCTTTCTTGACCGCGGGACGCAACTCGTACGTCCCCGTGAGGGAGACGTGCATACAGGGTTTTGGTGGGGAGACCTGAGGGAAGGAGACCACTTGGAAGACCCAGGCGTAAATGCGAGGATAATATTATTTTGGATCTTCAAGAAGTGTGATTGGGGGCATGGACTGGATTGATATGGCTCAGGATAGGGACAGGTGGCGGGCTTTTGTGAGTGCGGTAATGAACCTTCGGGTTCCATAAAACGCAGTGAATTTCTTGACTAGCTGACGACCTGCTAGCTTCTCAAGAAGGACTCTGCTCCATGGAATTAGTTAGTTAATTCTTACTTTCTTCTTCTTCTTAGTCACTCAGTATTAAAATGATTACGTACTTATTTACGTAGGTGATTAGTAAGTGAAAGAATCGCTTGACCCTCTGTATATACAAAACAGTGACTGTCAGAAAACACTGTCTTTTTGTACACTGTACATTATTGCTGAAACGTGATTCAGAGCGGTGAGAGTTTCTCACGAATGAAGAAGACTGCAGTACCTGTAATTTGTGTATTAAAAACAAAACTGCAATGATCAGAAACATCGAAGCACTCACAGCCCGGAAGTCTAAGCTTTAGCTCGTAATTCCTATTGTTTTATACAGCATCAGTGGCATTATAGATGGCCACCATTATAACTTGAGACCATAAAAAAAAATCAGCTTTATATTTACACCATTTGAAGGTCTACGCTTTTTACACATTTCTTCGTGATTTTGTGATTACATAAATTGTCCGGGAATATGTGTGTGGTTACTGTGAATTTCGTAACTTTTGGTCTTACAATATACATAAAAATGTGTAATTCTGAAAGATAAGTTGACAAATCAAAATTTATTAGGGCACGGTTTTTACAAGAAGAATATACTATGGCGCCCAGAGGCTTGCAGCACGGACCATGTGGTTCTAATAAAAACTTTCTGGGTCTATTCCTGAATTAAAACTCCAACAGTAGCTAAAATATGAACCGAAGAGCAAGGTAACCACATTATGAGGGATTTTTTTTCGGCAGTTGAAGTCACCCAGCTTAGTCGGACAGCTTGTGTGTTGATTTTCTTCTGCTACGAGCAACGCCGCTCGAAGAGTACTCACGTGAGCCTTAGGCCGGGTCCAGACTTGAGCATTCTGCCGCAACGTAACAGCGTAATGTAACAGCGATTCGCAGGTCCGGACGGTGTTGCAGTAACATTCGCTGTGTTCGGTTCGCTGCGCGGGCTGATCCACCCTGCTGTCGGTTTTCCAGCGCTCATCAAAGGATGTTACGTTACGCCGCTACAGCAAGTTCGGACGTGTTTCTGTGCTCGCTGCGATCTTCACGTCGAGCTGATACCGGCACTTGTCCACTGTTCTGTTTCACAGTCAGTGTGCGGAGCTACAATGGAGTGGACGAAGGAGAATACGTTGGATTTTATTCAGTTGTATGAAAGGACGTCTGTTCTGTGGGATCCGAACCATCCCCAATATTACAACAAATTACACAAGCATGACGCTTGGGAGGAGATAGCCACAGCAATGGGGACAGTTACTGAAGAATGTAAAAAAAAGATGACGAGTCTTCTTTTAGACGAGAAAAAGGAAGAATACGGAAGAGCCGTGGTACAGGAAAGGGTATGTATGTATGTATGTATGTATGTATGTATGTATGTATGCAAACACGCATGTTCTGTTGTAATTTTAACAAACAAAAATCTGACAGAAATATTCCAAAACCACGTAATGGTGAGGATGGTTTTATTCATCTACCACAAAAGTACATTTACGTAAAAATTCAGAACTTGAATAAATTTATCATAATAAAAGCAATAACTTAAATGCATTTTACAGGCACAGATGACACGTATGAAAGTACGTGGTTTGCGTGCAAGAGCATGGCCTTTCTTGTGAACAGGGACCAGCCTCGTGAAACGCTGAGCACAGTGAGTATGAATTTACGAATAACTGTCTTGCCATAAAATACGTCCTTCGTTTTGGAGCTATTGTGCAATCTCATCTCTGACTTCCTTTGCGTATGCGGAAGACCTGGACAAAATGTGGTACACAAATATGAAGGCCGCGCTAGCTACCTGTAAAGACGACATTTTCCCACCAGGAGCAGCGAACAACTGGTGGATCAGAGCGCGCAGCTCGTTCGCCGGAATGCGCTCCGTATTGTCCGAACCTACACCTCGGGTCGAGCAGAACCCCGCGCTGTTCGTTATGCTGTTACGTTGCGGCAGAATGGTCAAGTGTGGACCCGGCCTTAGTCATTCCTTGTTTACCGAGCTTCTCGTTTGGCGAATATCACTAACCTCATTGAACAGCTTGCACCGTCCGCAAACAAACGGTTTCAATAGGTGTCTCACTACCAAACTCCGTAGAAAATCTCCTTTCTATTACAGCCACAGATTTCTCAGCAAGGTTTAGAATAAATCTTCTACATTGCAGGTGTTCAGTCGTCATAATTGACCGAATTAATCCGCAATAACACTACGATGTTGGGACATAACTGAATTTATGACTTATCCTCACATTTTGCAGTGAAGAATCAGACTGCGGCCAAATATGCTTCTGCTGTCACGATAAAATCTGAGACCAAATGTTTCTATCAATTGCCGTACGTTCATTGCTTGGTTCTGTAACTAATTCACTAAGGTCCGTTGCTCTAATGCCTTATCTACAATGATAATCTACAAACGCAAGGCCTTTAAAATTAACTCTCATTAACTAGAAATAAATTAGAAGATACAAAATGGGCTTAGGCCGTGCCATGGCTCACGCAGTTAGTCGCCGGCCTCTCACCGCGGATCGATCCCAGGTCAGTCCATGTGGGATTTGTGGTGGACAAAGTGGCACTGGAACAGGTTTCTCCCCGAGTACTTCGGTTTTCCCCTGTCAACTTCATTCCACCGGTGTTCTATTACAAGGAAAACGAAAAAACTAATCATCTTCATCACACAGTTGCACAATAAGCCTCGAGGCTGCGGTGCGTCCGTAGCATCTGTTGCGGGGTCCTTCACAAAAAAAAGGGCCTATAGGTAGTGCACAAAACAAGGAAATAGGCCGTCATGTTATGAAGTGCCCCTCATAAAGCCACAGTACATTAATTGCAACGTCACCTTCACGTATAAAAGCTGCCCTTAAAAAAACAGCACAGTCATTTGAGACCACTTGGCGAACATAGTTGTGAATAACAATAATAATAATAATAATAATAATAATAATATATTACAGCTATGGTCCCCGCTAGGAATATGATGCATCCTCATTCGCAATATTTCGTAGCGCTCGACGAATTGCTACTACGCAACCTCAAGGCGCACACGCTCGCTGCACGCTACATACGCCTGTGCGTAGTAACAGAACTGTCTGTCGCTCCCACCAATAGCAGTCCCCAGTCTAAACTACAGTCAACAACCTTCCTCCCGCTGCAGGCATCATCAGCTGATTTGCGTGCAGGGTTAAACATGAGCTGTGAACTGAACTGAATAGGCTCTAAGACAGACTTTCTTGAATACTGTAATGAACATTTGGCTTCCATAAGCGTGAGATGCGTTTATTTGTAAGCTGATAGTTTCTCAACTAATCAATAAATTTCCCGCTCTCTTGGAAAACGAATGTTCATTACAGTGCCCAAAAAAGTATGTCTTGAGTCCATTCCAATCCACAGTTTCTTATCTTATGGTTCTAATTTCCATTCTACTGTTATTATTCTACCCACTCTTGTGTTCGACAAGTGGTCTCTTTCCTTAAGCTTTTACGACTTAAAAGTCTGCAAGAGGTCTGAGGTTCTCACTGAGGTGACTAGGAAGATTACACTTTTGTCGGGTGTGACGCCCAGTGGTTTTGTGGTGACGTACAAATCTGTAGATGTGCTGCCTCAGTCTTCAGAGTAAACCTTCATTTCCGGTAATTTAAAATATAACAGAATTGTCGTAAACCTTTCTCACTCTGTTCTATTTATTTCAACAGAACTCTATTTTTCCATATTTAAAAAAAAAGCAAATAATTTGTATTTCTGAAAAATCGTAAATTGCTAAAATTTAATTCTTTAGAGGTAGAATGACATGTCCCTGTCTCGAAAATTATGAAGACCAAAATAAATTCAAAAAAAAGATTCAACTGTTTTAAGGACGTATACTTTGTGTTCCATGCGAAGAGTTAATCCCTCAAGTATAGAGCCGTGTCATGATTAAAAGCAGCGAAAGCGTGACCCTTCACCTTCCTCTTGCCCATCTTCCTCTGTAACGACACGTTCCTGGTGAAAGGGTTCGGACATTGTGCTGTTTTGTAGCGAAAGGCATGCAGTTTCCTGTACTGCGCTCACAGACAATAAACCCCTCTCGATATTTCTGATCCGACTTTTACTTAGTCACCACATCCTGTGAACCTGGAGCTTTCTTCTTGTGCATTCAGTCATTCGTGACGCTTCTTATGTTCAAGTACCTACAAGCAGGGTCAGTCTAGCATCATCGCATTACGCAAAGCTCTGTTTTCGTAATCGCTTGCCGTAAGAGACTGCTGGAAGGATGGAAAGAGCTTTCATTTATGAATGAGAGAGATTTCTTGCCAATTCTTCCTGATGAGATTCATAAAGACATTAAAGTAACACTGGTAAACGACTGTGACAGTGGTTAATTTATTAATTTAGTTTTGTGTTGGCTGTTGTGCACTGTCTGTACAGATACACTCACTTACGCAGTAACTACGTTGCGGTAGATTTGGCGCAAGTGGCATTTTGAGTGCACGTATATATGGTGAAATATATGTGTATATACAAGGAATACCAGTTGGAATCCAAACTCCGAAAAAAAACGGGACCTCATCGGCCGCAGACTGTGTTATTGCCAAGCAGTATTTTTCCAATGTTTATTTTACATAATACAGTCATACACAAAACCATACAACAACTTAAGTAGGCCACTAGTTTCGACTTAATGTAAGCCATCATCAGGCCTGTTCCTTCTTAAGAATCATTTTTAGTTAAAACTTGCATTTAGGAATGAGACGTCATAAAACTATAAAATTATAGCAAAATGCAAAGGGAGTATAGACAATATATAAACAAATATTATAGGGGTATATGTAAAAAATATATAAAAATCTAATTTAAAAAACATAGGTGGCAGTATAATCGGGCATGGGACACATGTCGATCGTGTTTTTGTTTTTAGTTACGTAAATCGACCAAAAGATGCCAATTATATTCCCTATTAAATTTGTGATAGACACGTGCTTCGCATTCTTAAGATAAACGAAAAATGTCAAACACTTGTGAGCTGTTTCGTATTTAGCTTTTGCTTATTAGCGTTTACATGTTTCGAAACCCATCTACTAATTCTTTTGAATCTTCATATTGGCATTATTTGAAAAGCAATGGTGTCTGTAAATATATCAGAAAACTAAGTAATTATTGTTTTAACATTTTTTACGCAAACAAACAAAATACTATGGCCAATTAATACAGTAAATGTGTACATACGTTTTGTGTGCTGAGATTACATTCACTTAATGTTTACTTATCTAGTGAAGGTCCACGTTATTACAACATTCGAAAAATTAGAGCCAATGTGTACTCCAGCTGCCTACTGCGGTATAAACACGTGTTACAGGGAAGGGTGCTCGGAAGAATAACTAGTCAAATGACCTTCTCTACTTAGCATGATTTCGAAAATTTTGTTTGGGAAATTCTGTGTTTGTCATTCAATTGGCTTCCTTTAATTATTTCCTTATAGGTATAGAATTTTTGTATCGTACCCATGTGTGTCCCTTTTCTCCTGAAATGCAAAATTTCCATCCTTCGTGAAGATAAAATTTCTAAAGTAACGGTGCACGTGAAATCCCCCCTCGGGAACTCACCCAAAACACATCACGTTTTGGTCACGTGCACATCTAGTCCGTATTCCGCTTTTATCTCATCGCCATCGATAGGTATACCCGTTGGTCTGAGGCAGCCTCTCTGTACGAGAACACCGCAGCAGCAGTCCTCAAGGTTTTTGTCTCTTGCTCGATCCACCGTTTCTGTTCCCCTCAACAGATCACCACATATCGAGGATTGCATTTCAGGGCACGCCTCTTCTAGACCTTGGCCAGCATCATTGGATCCTCTCTATGCAGGACTACGGGCGGCACGCTGCAGCAAACAGCATGATAGAGAGGTTCCATCGACAACTGAAGGCAGCCTTGATGTGTCATGCAGATGAGTACAGTACTGGGTCGAAGCTTTGCCTTTGGTTTTGTTGGACATCCGCAGTGCATGGAAGGACGAACTGCAGGCTTCATCAGAAGTCACGCTGTACAGAGCGATTTATCGTACCGTAAAAACTTATCAACACACGGGTTATTATCCAGTCAAGATTGAAGATGATTATACATATGTAGATATATGGATGCAAAGGGCGCAAGCATGAAAATAATGCAATGATAGATGTACTTACAAACTAAAACTGCACAAATTTTAACCTAATTTAGCCCTTATATATACATCAAACATATGTGTTTCAATTAATTGATATACTAATACTCGGTTGTAATATCCATCACCTATTATTCTCTATATTTGACGATGATATTTATCTATATTAACATATAATGTACTTTGTGATTGAACTCTCCCTTCAGATGGCTCTACGCCGAGAGCTGTAGGAGAATATACTATGAAATGGTACAATATATATTTGTTACCATATGTGCAATTAGTTGGAACTAAATACGAAAACAAAATGTATTTTGTACCGAATATGTATAATAGAAAATAATAATGATATTTTAAAATATGTGTACAATTGTGAGCCGAAACAAAAATGGAATTGCCATCGTAGAAATTTCCAGATCACTTGGATCGAAGGCGCCTCAACGTTACGTTATGCTTACGTTTTCTGCCTTGTTTCTTTCCCTTTGTGTTCTTTTTTTTATTTGTCTCATTCCTTTATCAACCATTCGTTTAAACTACATGCATGTAGGCCTACATTGCGTCGTTTATGTGACTTGCACTGGAGGAATATATGTAACGGACTAGAAAAGAAAAGCAAAGAACCAATCGTATCCTATTACAGGGTTCCATACAAATATTTGCGTGGAGGAACAGTAAACCCTAGAGTAATTCCAATCAGGTAGGCTGTGTATCGAAACTGTGACCTCATAAATATGACTTGGGTGTCGATTTTAAATTTGTATTTATGAATTGTTAAGCATTCAATAAGAATCGGTATTTGGATGTAAGGCGCGGCGCTGGGGGACTTGCTGGGGACAGGTGCTTGTTGTTCTTCACTGTCAGTGCTATAGACACTACTGAACGTGACGACTGTTTTGTTCTAAAATATTTGATTGTCAATTGTGGTTGTGTATCAAATCGTCCTTTTTATACACCAATTCCACAGAAAGATGATCCTACTAGTAGACCACCCCCTCCGCATATCTCTCGTGCTGATATATTGCCCTCCGAAGTCGTTTCATTGTCCTCTAAGCAGTCGGTGCATACGAATGCTGATAATGATAGCCACATGATGACCATCAGTAACAGTTGCTGCCGGTTGACCGAGGCCGTTGGGGGCGAAAGGAAACAGAGGAGCAAGCAGAGAAGAGGCAGCTTCGGGAACCGTCACCGTCAGCACAGCTTCCCCAGTGTAAAAACATACATGTCATCTGTAGCAAAAGGGTTTGTTGCTACATAAAGCATTGCTCTGCGAAGTCACTTGTAGGGCGGCAAGAAAGAGCCCTAAACAAAAATCTGGAAAATTAGGATACGAGAAACGTAACGAGAAATAGTATGACTTACACAACAAGAGCTAAAAAATTTCGAAGTGGGGTAAATTTAAGTACGTAAGCATACAAAGTATTACTTTTCGCCTGTTAAATATCGAACAAATATCTCCGTGCATGAAGTGGTGAAAGGTGGCACTAACATTGTCGCATGTTTTGTGGGCATTATTCAGGCACGTTGCCAAACCGCAGAAATGATAACATCACGAGAACCCTTTCAAAATAAATTGTTTGTGTTTTTAAGTGAACTCTTCGTGAACAGTACACTTCACGGTTAGTCTTACCGCATCCCGCTCAATTTGTCGCCATAATCGCCTTAACTAAAGAATGTGACGGGCAGACAGCCGATTGATAGGTCAGGAGGCCCAGCTGCATTGTTCATCTGTGTCAGTCAACATAGGAAATGGGTCAAAAATAAAAACTCAAACTATGTACAAAAACATTTTCACAGGTCGTCGAACTCTTTAGTATGCACAAGCGTTGTTTCTTATTCATCACATCCTGACGGCCGTCTGTTCTGACTGGAGTTTATCGAGGCTGTCTTCAGTCGATTTACCAAGTGCCATGCTCTTGTTTTAATACACCGCTTCCTTCTAAATCCTTTCTAATTCACAATCAGCTGCTTTCCTTCGTATATTTAATTATGTCCCACACAGATGAGATATTGTTATTAGGAACAGAGACATATAGATTGACAATGAGTTACGGAAAGAAAGAAACAATGAAGGAACGAAGGAAAGGAAAAGGAAAATATTTAAAAGAGAGAGAGATAGTGCAAAACTTTGTTCCTGCGTCAGGTTGCTTTGCTACTAACACTCCCATTGCGTGAATGACATCTGCCAGTCACGCTATAAATTTACTAGTATCAATGAAAAAGAACTGGAATAATGACAGAGATAAAATAGAATAAAGAATTACGATGAATCAATAACAGACACAGAAAAAAAATGGTACAGAGAGAAAAGAAAGGGAAAGTAAAAGAAGAAATGAAGAAAGAAAAACATAAGGGAGAGACTGAAAGAGGAATTCAACAGGAAAAAATAAAGTAAAAAGGAAGAAACACAGAAAGAAAGAAGGAAAGAAAGAAACTGGAAGAAGACAGAAGAAGAAAGAAATAACGCTAGGCAGAAATGCAAGAAAGAAAGGACGAAAGAGAGTTCAAAATGGGTTGAAAGTTACTGTGATTCTATGACGTCAGTGTGACGCTCTGGTGCACTGCATCTAACAAGAAACTGCGATTCTAATTACGGTCTTTACACACTCAAATAGAGACCGTCAGCTCTCGCGCTGAACAGGACGCCTGCAGCAAAGCAGAAATTTTTTCCTTATTATTCCTCACCCTGATTTTACTACGGATCGTTATGAATATCTGTGTCCCTCTTCATTCTTCAGATGAATCCTGTCAAATAAATGTACTCGCCAGATTTTCGATTTAAAATGACAATAATTTTTTGTGTGGCAAATAACAACGTTTTTCACTTTTTTGGTATTGAAAAGTTTCTGAAATGAAACTATTTTCTTATTCTGTTAAACGTCATGACACGTGAGAGATTCTTTCGCACAATTATTTCTGGAGCGAATAGAAAGTTTCGTCTATAAACGTAATATTCTGACAGCCTCCCCCTTTCTGACAATCAGGATAATAAGCTAATTAACGAACTCTGTGTAAAGTATATTTAATGTTATACATATTCCGTGTAGTTGTCTTATACACACTGTCTTATTTCCAACTACTTAGTTTTTGCGCTTCTACATGTTTCGGCTATTTCTTGTAGCCATTTTCAGGGAGTTAAAATATAATAAAAACATAAGCAGCGTATCGTCTAACTTGTCAATAAATGGTAAACATCTATACATTAGCATCATAAACAGGTAATTTATATACATTATTAAAATTATCGAAATTAAAATATAAGTTGAATATTAAAATGTAGAAAGCTGTCTCCAAACATCTTGCAGTATTGGAAATCTCCTGTTTATAGTGCAGCGGACATCAAGGTTTCAGACACACGCTGTTTACTACATGAATGAACGTGCTGCCCTGTGTAAGAATATTCTTACCTTCAGTCATGCTGGAACGTCTGTATAGTAATGAATATAGCTACTCTTTTTTATATTATTTTTCGTGCATTTTCATTTAATGTTTCGCAAACCAACTAAATGCACATTCAATGTCACTATTTATTATAGTTAACAACTACCCCTACATATGTTTCAGTCCTTCACGGACCATTATCAGGGAGCCTTTCTAATAAACTACACTTTTATACATCCATAAGTTCAGGCATTATCGTCTGTAGTCAGATCACTTTTAGTTTTTGAGATGTTAAAATAACCTTCAAAATTGGATACGTTTAAAACTGTAGAATATGAAACATTGTATAAAATCTCAAAAAGTTAAAAAGTTAAAAAGCTTGTAGTGGCCGCACACACGATGTTATATAGTATCACTATCGTACTAACCACGCACTTCACTAACCGGATGATGCGCAGAATCGTGGTGCTTGGTTAGAAGGTAACATTTGGGTTGAGCTGTGACTTTACTGTACTCATTGGTATGCGCTACTTGTGTTGATAATTCACAGAACACTATTTGCCATCCCAAAGCCGGATTATATCTGATAGCTGTGGCCACTCTGAGCACAGGATTAACAAGTACGCCAGAGCTAAGCCAGTTCCGTTCAAAATCCATCCCGAAATATAAATCCTCAACATCTATATAACACTATTTTCGCAACTCCTTTCCGATTATCCATGTCCCTGCTTTCCAATATGTGTCCCAAACAAAATTTCGTAATCATTTCTTTATTTGTAGAATGGTATCAAAAAGTGTCGTCTTGGTTTAACTACCATAAAAATTTCAAAAGACAAATTCCCATATAGCCCCTAACGCACTAGTCTAAAAATGCTTATAAAATTCCGTAATTGAGTATACAATTACCACTAACATACTATTTATGTTTTTTGTTAATAAAAATTACATGGCCTCATGTTTCGACCAAAGGTTGTTTATGTTCAAGGCAGTGCGTGACATGAAAATAAAATTACAACAAGTAATTCGTTTTTATGGTTAGACTGAGATCTTTGTCTTTCGAATAAGTCTCGTGTTAATTGTAGTAGAATTTAAAAAAGTTACATTGTATAATGGAATGATATAATCTTAAAAAGTTTTCAAGGTTCAAATTATAGTGCATCACTTTCATTTTTCTTTTCCTGAAGAATTTTGCGTGTTTTGATTTCCGTTTCCCCTCTGATAATTTCTGCTTAGTTTATGTAGCGTGCGATGATATGCGGATGTATTTATTAAAAATTATATTGGTATAGAAAGACAACAGAATGAATGAGAAAGCTTATTGTGGTTGTATTAGTTCTGCTTATGTTATATATTTTGGTACGTATTCAGATGTATCCTCTGTTACTAATGCCGGCCACACACGTTCAGGTAGGCCTGTCAGTTTTGCCTGCGCAGGCCGCCTGAAGATAGGCGGCCGGATAAACTGAAGTCCTCACACACGTTCAGGCGAATCCCGGTAGTCTTGATCATGGCCTCAACAGACGACGACACGCTCGCTATTGTTGGCTTGCTAATAGCTATGAAGAGTAAAAATAAGCGCAAAAATAAGCGTAAAATGTGGTGTAAAGAGTGGTTACAAAAAAGAAACACGTATTCCCATGTAAATTTGTTGACTGAGTTGAAGCTGGCCCCTAAAGACTGGCATAATTATTTGCGAATGGATGAAGAAACGTACTTACAACTCCTTTCATTAGTGGCGCCATTAATTGAAAAGAAAAATACAGTGATGAGGAACGCGATCCCACCCAACGAAAGGTTGACTGCAACGCTCAGATTCTTAGCTACTGGAAGAAGTAACGAAGACCTCAAGTTTACTACCATCATCTCTTTCACGCGACATAATTAAAAACAAAGAACGAAGTAACAAAGAAACTCACAACAGATAAACGAACAACACAGAAAAATACAAAGCAGGTTCTGACTGGCTTCAACACGTGGCCTGAACTGACGCCGTTCCGGCCCGGAACCTACACACGTTCCGGTGCGCCTGCGCAGTCCTCAGGCCTGCCGGTTGGTCGAACGAGTTTTCGTATTTGCTCCGGCCGCCTGTACAGTTTTAACTGAAAGGTGTGCCGGAACCTACACACGCTCCGGCGGCCTGTCGTAGGCATAACTGTGCAGGCAAAACTGACAGGCCTACCTGAACGTGTGTGGCTGGCGTAAGTTTACTCTTATAATGTTGGTATCGATATAAAATGTCTGAGTGTTGTTTATGTCGAAGTTTGTTCTTCTAATGGCACCTGGAAATGACAATCAATAAGTTTTGATGATCCGGTTAAGGTATAGCTTTAGTTTATACGTGTTTGCTCTACTGTTTGTCGCTGTTAACCTGCTCACATTCAGAGCAGGCACAACTGGACCTCGCACGTCCACTATCGGAGATATACTGAAAATAGAACCCTTTAACGCCGGATTTAAATGCCCCCGCGCAACAGCGCCCTGCCGAGGTTTTTAAATATGTATTTCAATTCTTAACGCTTACTCTTTGAAAAAAAATCATATCTCATACACTTTTGCATCAAATTTCAGGAAATAAAATTTCGCAGTGTGTTTATGAATTGATTAATTCGGGAAAAAATGTTCACTTATTTTTATAATAAATTTAGGCCTTTGAATTGCATGCATTCTATAAAATCGAGTGTAAATATTTTATTACTCACATATTTCTGGCTGCTGCAGGCGATCCGTGGCACCTTGGATCACTATTCTATCACAATAGATAATTTTGGTGGTTTACAAGTTCACTTTTGTGTGAAAGTCCGCGAAACAAGGCACCACGCACAGGCCGACATTACATTTGGCGCACTTATATATGGTTTCCTTTCTAACGCCACGCGCTGAGCAAACACGGCAGCGTACTTTGTTGGATTTTGCTGGCCAATGTTGGTGATGGCGGCTGCCTAGTCTCATAACGTTTGTTGCAGCCGCACTTGGCCTTCCAACCAAACTGGGGGTGGGGCGATCTTGGCTTCTTCCAGCTTCTTCAATCAAATTCCTCACCAGGAGAAGTCTGAAATCTCTGTGGGTATATTTAGCCCCACATGAAGATAACAGAATCCAACTGTTGAGTACTGTTAGATCCAGAAGGTGGAAAAACAGTTTCATGGTCCACTTGAAATTACGTCGACTCATCGAATAGCTGTTGGCCATACGATCAGAATTGTCGACGTAACCCATGTGCCGGTTATACCGTTCCACTATGTGAGGCTTCACAGGGCGGTTGTTGTCGTCACAAAAATTTCCTTCTGCCGGTGGCGGGTCCATGTTAGTCAGCATGTAAACGTCTCGTCTGTCCTTCCAAACTAACGCTGTCAAATTTCCCCTGGTCCTCACCCTTACGTCGCCCCTTTTCAGTTTCAGTTTTTTCGGTCCAAAGTCAGGGGGCATGTCTTTTCTGTTCGGTCGTACTGTCCCGCATGAATTTATTTTACGTCTCTCTAAGTCGTCAAAAAGTCTCGGTGACGAAAAAAAATTGTCCATAAATAGTTTGTGTCCCAAGCCTTCAACTCTGCAAGTCAAATGTCTAACAGTTGCGTGTGTTGCAGTCATGTCATCAGTGGCGGAGCGTGAGTCTTTACCCAAGTACACTCTCATGTCATATGTATACCCCGATTCGTCACACAGTTTGTAAATTTTGATGCCGAAACGTTTCCTTTTCGTAGAAATATACTGCTTGAAGATGACCCTGCCCTTGAATTTTACAATTACCTCATCCACTGCCAAATGTTCGGAAGGGTTATAGAATTTAGCATAGGCCTGGTTCAATGTGTCAAACACGGTTCTTAGTTTCCAAAGTCGGTCATATCCCTCACCTTGGTCGGGTCTTTGTGAATTGTCTGCAAAATGCAAAAATCGCAGTATGTGTAAAAATCTGTCTCGTGTCATGGTTTCACCGTAAAACGGAGTTTGAAACTGTCTAAGTCTAGACCAGTAGTCATGTAGTGTGTCTTTGAAGTCGTGTCCCATCTGCAGAGCTAAGGCAATGAAAGTCATCATGTCCGGCAACGTAATGTCAGGCAGTCGGCGGCTAGGTCCGGCTTGTCTGTCCAAGTCTTGCTGGTAGTATAAGTTTGTCTGTTCCACCAGCAGCTGAAAAATTTGTGTGAAAAACAGCATCAACACAGAGAGTGGAGAGCTGTCTTTGTTGATGTGTGGAGCCTCACAGTTTTTCACACCTTTTGCTGGACCGACAAAAGGATGGATTTTGGTGTTCCTTCCTTGAGGCGGTCCCCAGGTTGGTAATTCTCCACCACTTGTTGAAGCCTGTGGCTCGTCTTCTTGTGCTGAGGCTTGTAGTTGTTCGTATTCTTCTTCTGTATCAAAAAATTCATGTTCCACATCACTAGCCTCAGTACCTGTTTCTGAGTCCGTGTCTGCAACCAGAAATTCATTGATGGCTTGCTCATCCAGGTTCACTGTCTTGGTAGCCATTGCAGGACAACTATCACACTGCTCTACTTCACAAAGACTGTTGTGTGTTACTGGGCACAGCTGTAGAAATCTAATGCCACGAATATATTGGATACTTGTATGGTGACAGCAAAACAGATCTAAAGCCACAATGTCAATGCTGGGTAAACATCCAGCTATTCAAGGTGCCCACGACGTTTTTATTATATTTGACGTCTGTGTGTTGCACATTACTGCCCCACAACGCCTCAAGAGTGCCCCAGAACTACAAGAGACTCGTCTGTGAGCCCCCAGTAGCTGTAAACATGGATTTTCGCGGATATCTCCAGTTTTGTGTAATAATTTCATCTGAAAATTTCGCGTTACAGTACGCCACTGACAACCTCTCAGGTCGTCAATCAGTACTCGTATCATAGTCCACTCTTATAATTCTAGCTACACTACACTCCAGTTCCAGACATAAACAAAAGCATGCTGTGTTTTGAAACGTTCTTAGGCACGCCAGAGAATTACGCAGTTGAAATGTGTTGACATCTAAAACGGGCTTCTGGAGGGGTTAGAGGGATGGAGGGGGAGTAATTCTCACTCCACAAGGAAGCCATGACATTCAACAGACCTAACCCAGTATAAATCTTTCGCAGTACCTGCGATAGGGGTGAAAAAAATGCTTCCAAATTCGACACACTGTTAGCGACGACTATAGGCGACGTTCGGCTTCGTGGCACATTTAAAGGGCGTCGCCTATAGGCGACGTTCGGCAGCTAAGGGCTGCAACGCTATTAAGTAAGAAGATGGGTGCCGTGGCGTCATCTACGTGGTATCATGTCGTACTAGTGTGTCAAAGATTTTGCTTCCATTAACAGTGGTTTTTATCAGTTGTTTGGGTTCCGACACTGACTCCGGCACATGATTTCATGTCCCCACACATGAGCTGCATGCGTACAGCCATGGGAATATAACTACTGCAGTTGGCAAAGTATCAAGAATATACAAAGAATGCATCACGTATATGCAGCCATAAGTAGGCCCACGCAACTTTGCTACCTGCGTTCTATCTCAGGCTTGTACAGGCCGCTGGACGATGGGCAGTACAAATATGAGAAACATAATGCTACTAAATATGTTCTGGTCTTTGTATTTGGTTTGCTTTGCATAGTTCCGAGGACCACTTAATGTTTAAGTGTGTAATGAAGTTGCGCGTGTGTGTTTGAGTTCTTAACAGATTGTAAAGCTTCATCGTTAACGTTGTACATTATACGAGCACTTCAACACGTGAGTTTCATGTAATGTTTTATGGGTCAAATTCATTTACCAGCCTTATTTAACTTTTGCGTGTATCTTGTGGAATAAGCTTACACGTTCCGATAACACACGAATTACGGAACAGTGGTGCAATTACTTCATGCTCCGTTCAAATAATGGGTTTTCATGCATATAGAGAGTATACAGACGTTATGAGTAAAAGAAAAAGTCACTGGTTACAGTTTTAATTTACCTTCTGTAAACGGTTTTGGAAATCGTAAAAGGTGATATTTTTATTTAAAAAATGCACGTTAGTGTCGTTTTATCCATTCCATCTGTGAAAGCCCTGTCCGTCTTCTTTATCCACAAGAATAATGAAATTACCTTATCGATTAGGACGAGTGATGTACAAGAAACACAGATCTCTTACAGAAGGCAGGGATTATTCGGCTGCTCATGAAAACCCCGCCCTTCGTGGAATCGGAAGGCTCGTTTCCATGTTCACAGCAGCCTGTTACTGATTCTGTCCTGAGACAGATGAATCCTGTCCATATCCTTTCAACTAATTAAGATCAATTTTAATAATGCCCCTACTTGTACGCACCTAGGTCTTCCAAGTTGTCTGTTTCCAGTTGGGTTTTCCATCTGAAATATTGTATTAAAAGCCACGGGATAAATTGCGAGAGTAAATAATATCACAGTGGCACTGCTGAGGATTCAAGCCTTCTTGGTTTTTACACCTCATATATGTGTGTAAATAATAATCGGCGTTTCGAAAAATCATAGTGCCTTCATTTTCAGGTTCAAGTAGTCCAAGTACGTGTGGGAAAAAGTGTTGATACTCATGAAGCGAAACAAGAGCTCCGAAAGGTTACAAGTAACAGACACGCATTTCTTATCAATAATGAAAATGGCTTCGGTGCAGGATTTCAAACCTCACAATAAAATGAGCGCAAACAAATGATGTCAGTATTAGTCTTAATTTACAATTTTGCTGCACAACTTCAAATTTTTCACTCACGTGAACACCCCCTCCCCCCCCACTCCCTATGTTACAGGATTCTATTCGCGTTCATTGGTCTCAGTCAATGATTCCGTATAAATACGGAAGAAAAATAAGCAGATAGAGTAGAAAACTGAGAAACCAACTGCATAGAGGAGATTAAAATTTTAGCAAGCGGTAACCGTTCAATCACCGAAATTCCCTCCATTTGTATGAAACCCGAGTATTCATTTCAATGTTCAGAAAAATACGTAGCGGAATAATTTTCGTGGGCTGGAACCGGGGCGTCCAGCATGCGACCTTTATGGCCCTTGGGGTGGGCCCACCTGAGATATGCAGCAAAAGAAATTTTACCTGATCACATTTTACCTATAATCTAGTAGATCAGAAGGGACGAACCACGTGCCCGGCACACAGTTTGCAAAATCACAGTCGCTGCTGTTATTGAATGAAAATTTCTATTACTCCTAAAAAATCCACATTTCTGAATAACAGGCAATATCTCACCGCTGTTATCGATAAAATTTAATGCTTATGGGTCAATGGGAATGCACTATTAGCTAAAGTGAAAATAAAAAAAAAGTGTAGAATATACAAGTAGCGTCCAGTGGCGGTTTTTTATGAGGCTGTATTTGTTCGGGATTACTAAAGAATGGGGAATTGCTTGACCAGTTGAATGAGTATCAACTGAAGGAGTCTGCTTCACATTTACAAATTCAAATGAGCACTGTTGACGTCAGTAAGAAAAATGTGGTGAGAATTTAGAGTAAAAATGTCAGTATAGAAGATTTGAGGTGGGCTGGGTTATACCCTGTTTTGGCTATGCAGCGACAAATGTTACCTCCTGTATGCAGATATGTTACCGTAAGTGACCCCTGCGAGCAATGTCAATCTGCACCTCTCTGCGGTTGTGTGGTGAGTGACCAACACGACGTCTGTAACCCCTGATCCTCTGATCCACGGCTGAAAATGTTGGCGTTATGAGGATGGTGGTTAACTGTCTTACCGATTGTGGTGCTTCTGTCTACTCTGCGCTAGTGTCCCACTTGCCCTGTAGGAGCACTGCAGTACACTGCTGAGCAGCATGGTCGCTCACAGATGGCAGTTATATAATGCGACGTAGGTGCACGAGAAAACGTAACACACGCATCGGTACGAGCGTTAGTTGCGTAGGTGAGCAGCTACGTGCGTTGGAATGGCATATCAAAACATAACAGTAAATACATTAAGCCTTTAAACACCAAGAATAACCTGAATTATGTAAACGATACAGCTTGTACGGTGCAGTAAACACTCCGTTTGGATTATGAAAATAAGTGAGTTAAATTAGTGTTGCATAGTAAAGTAAACGCTGTTTGCTCTGAGATCCATACAAAACACATAAATGCTCTGTGTGGGCAGAATGTGAAGTTCATGAATGTTAAACCTGGTGGTACACAAAGTAACAGGTAGACTTCGAAAGGTCAATAAACCACTCTGTTACAAACCTGAGTTCTACTTCAGAAACTGTACATGTACCACCTACTTGTGGATAACACGACCGAAGATTACAGCTTCGTCTTACTGGGACCTGTTATATTATTCTAGCAAAAGCAAAACTGAAATATTTGTATTCTGAAAAAATATGTAAGCAGTATATTCGTTAAATATAGACAGAGAATGCGTAAACTAATAACTTTGAAGCAATGACGTAATTACACAGTTCCTGTTTTTTCTAATATGGGTGTGGAAATTGGTCTCTGACTGTAAGGGAAGAACACAGGCTGAGGTTGTTTGAGGACAGTGTTCTGGGTAAGATATTGAGCCTAAGCAAGAGAAATAAACAGGACGCTGGAGGAAATGGCATAATGCCTTTTATGATATACACTCCTCGATAATATACTTAAGGAGAACAAATTATGGAAGATTAGATGGACGGGACATGTGGCAAGCATCGGGAAAAATTGCAATGGATACAGGCTATTGGTTGGAAAACATGGAGGAAAGAGGCTGCTTTGAAGACCTTCTAGTTGATGGCGGGATAATATAATTTAAATCTTATAGAAACAGGATTGGAAGGGGGGGTTGTTTGGATTGCATTTATCTGACTGAGTTTAGGGACAAATGGTAGACTGTTGTGAACACAAAATTCAACCCACGGATTTCATAAAATGCGACGAATGTTTTGACTAGCTCAGGACCTGGTAGCTTCTAAAGGACTCTGCTCCATGGAGTTAGTTACCCATGAGCTGCAGTCTGCATAGGATGGAATAGGCGACTCTCGTAGAAGAGTTAAAACGTGTCGAACTTGGTAGAGATCATACACACAGGTAAGCAGGTAATCCGTGAGAGACACAGAATACTATAGATAAAAACAGTGAAACAAAGAAAGAGAAAAGGTATTACAATGTCGTACGTTTAAGTGAAGGATAAGAGATAAAAAGACTTGAAAGAATAATTTCTGAAGTTAGTGTCTCCAGTTTTAGTGCAGTGTGTTATGTGAAACTAACGAAACAGCTATTTCTGATGAAATAAAATCCAAGAATAAAAAGCTTTAATTTTAAAATTCGACAGTGGACAGAATTCTGAACAAATTCCACTTGCCCCGCATCCTCACAAGTTATAACAGACGGAGCATCTGCTGCTGGGTTAATGCGAGGAACTATACCTCTATTTCCCTATACATATTCACCACATAATGCTTAATTAGACAGAAGGACAACTTTAGCGTTAATCCTATACATTTCTCATCTTACACTTTATATTTCCTATCCATTGCAGGCTTCATAATGTCAACCCAATAATACACGTTGAAGAGTGCAAATCATGAAACTCCCATTATGTAATTTTCTCCATGCTCCTGTCACTTCCTCTCACTTAATTTCTTACATTACCTTTAACATTCTCATACACACTCATAATATCAAGTTCCATTTCTGTGTTTAGGTGACTTGAGAAAAATGATCTGCCTGCTGGACAGCGTAGGCCGCTTTCTCTTCCTGGGTAAAGTTGATTACCTTGACCTTCACGCCGACACCATTCTTAGAGAGACGAAACTATTACCCGGCCCACATTTACGCACCAAACACTTGCAGTTGCAATGTCAGAACGTACTGCTTGCTTTATTCTGCACTATTCAAACATGAAGGGGGGGGGGGGGGGTGAGTGGCGGCTATAAGGCAAGACTTTGCCACGCAGTCAACTTAAAAAGGATTGTCATCAAAGTGACTAAGCGGTGTGCTATGGCGACTTTGCAACAAGTTTGTCATTATCTGTCTCTCACTTTGTGTCTCTAGAACTTTTCTCATTTGCACCAAGTTAATTTGCATTACCTCTGAGCAGTGCTGATTCTATGGCACGTTGCACGTGGTAAATCCATTCATAGGATGCACCAAAAACAACGAACTGTGATCCAATTGTTTTAGATAAAAAGTGTGAAAAATAATGAATCTTAAATTAATTTTAATTAATTAATTTCTAATGTAACGACGCTGTTAATTAATCATACAATTTGGGGACAGGTCAAATGGCAGTACAGTTAATACATACTGAACTGGAAAGGACGTTGAGGGAATTGTTCGTGACATAATTTGTGGTAAAACCTGGTATTTGCTTGGAGGGACTGGGGAGAAACATGAATGTCATTCAGAATAGCCAGTGTCTGGGCCGGGATGTGAAATACGAACAACCGGAATACGAAGCAGGATTGCTCCTTTCTTTCTTTTAAACGCTTAATAATTTATTAGATTATGCAACTTCTTTATAAGCAATAATAATTTCAATACTTGTCTGCATGTAATGACCGACAAGCGTGTATTTATAACGACATGTTTAAATTGTGTAAACGTATCCTTGTTTTTCCTCCGTACCTTCCTATCACCTTACACACAACCATTGCCTGTCTAGGTACTTTCTTACAGGAATATATCCTACCCTGTCTCCTGCCTCACATGGTCCTAACGTGTTACACACAATTTCGACTGTTGCTGTTTCTTATGACATTTCACTATATCATAACTGTGTGATCCAAAACAAGAATAGGAGTGAGCTGAAAATTCAAGGTTCGGCCAACGAATGTTAATCATTCCTCATTCTGGACGAACCTTGACTGTTACATACAAAGTTGTCCCTGTAGGGGAGAATCGGGGAATGGCGGTTTGTGGGTAATGGCGGTCGGTTAGTATTTCATGAACGGTATGTGTGAAAAAAATTCCTGTAAGTGTGGCTACTTAGTATTTCGCGCAGGAAGCTGCTACAATCAGCAATGCTCATCCTTTTTGTGTGGTAGTCACATGAGGACGACAGAAATGTTCTGATGGTTTTGATGTAAGAATCCTCTTTAGAAAATTGAGGCAAGTACACAGATATGACTTCCCACGCGGTGTTACGTAGACCTACATAAAGGTGAAGTATTATATATTTGGACAAGCCACATAATTACCGACAACTATGTGTTATGTTTTAACACCATGGTTTCCTTGGTATGTTGTGTGTTGTGGGTAATGGCAGTCCGATGTTCGCCATGACGTACTGTTGACCGGTATTGTCCCCAGCGTTTGCCAAAAGCAGGGCCAGAATTATTTTCTTTGCAACTGCACTGAATGATTTTGCACATGGCGTGGAATTTGGGTACATGGGGATGTAGCTGGTGGGAATCTCCTGATCATCACTTGTGTGACATTTCCTGTAAGACGCCCTAACTAACTAACTCCATGGAGCAGAGTCCTTCTTGAGAAGCTAACAGGTCCTCAGCTAGTCCAGAAATTCCCCGTGTTTTATGGAACCCGAAGGTTCATTACCGCACTCACAAGAGCCCGCCACATATCCCTATCCTGAGCTACCAAAGAATCAGTCTAGGTCCGAGGCTTTGTGATCTGTTTCGTAACATGGCAATATTTTACGGTAAGGAGTTGTTAGCATTTCGCCCAACCCCCAAGCTGGAGGACCACCCCTTGTCGGCTGTCCGCGACTGCTTATTCAATGTATTTGCAGCTACCCTCTATATCCGGAGGCCTTTCCTCCATCCGCAACCCGAGGACGCGCCATGCCGTGGTGACAAGGACCCACTTGTCATGGTTTCTTTAAGACGCCCTAGCTTCCTAAAATCTTTTTATTAATAAAATTTAATATTAAATTATTTTTCTTGTTGATACTTTATTTTCTGTTGTGATGTCTGCTTATATTTACTGAAGTTACCAAGGAAATGTAAAGTTGCGACATTCCTGTTGTAAATTTTTTTTCTGTAGTTTCCGAGTTCTTGAATTCCTTTTGCTGGCACATATATGAAGAGGGTTATTGTCCACTGCAAGTTGGTGTTTTAGGAATACTTGTCTTATACTGTCTTCTTAAAGACACATTAACAGAGAATTTGTGGGAGCAAGGAATTGAAACTTTCATAACAGAATGTGTCCTTTGTACTTGTCATATTATCACATTACATTGCCTGTGCACATCATGCAATGCTTAGTATACTGTAAAATCGTATTTTCAATATCAAAAGACATACAGGGATTGACACAGTAGCATGTATTGACGTGGACTTTACAACTGCGACTACGACCGGTATTGCCCGAACGGATGGGAATGCCGATCAAAACAGTGTGTTTTTGTTTCATTCCTAGACACTATACTTCATTTCCACCGCTAATTAACACAGGTTATTTGCAAAGCAGAACAATCAAGCTTGTTAATAATATGTGTTACACTGAATTCAAATATAAGGTTTCTGAGCAGTAACGAGATATCCTTAAGTGTCTGCCATTAGCCCATTCTCCCCTACATGTTATGAAGTCATGTAGGGAGAGTAAAGGTGTAGCTCCGCTCATTCTTAAACTTGGCGCTAGAGGAGATGAGTGGTCAGCTTACACACTGGGCACTTTACGCACGGGAAAAGAGCCCCAACTGACAGTTGAATAGTAGGCTTTTTGGCTCCCAGACCCAGTCTGGGCTTTCTGGATGAGAGAAAATCCCTTTCCCCTGCCGTATTAAATGTATTATTATCCAGCAGAAGATAAATCGGCGTATTAGGGACAAGTGACGAATAAACATTCATAAACTGCATTTCAAATGGGAAAGAAACATGGTGCAAGTAGTTCAAGAGTAGCTAAAATCCCAACCACGAAGTCTTTATTCTGAAAATAATTCCTTCTGTTGTGTAACGTCGCGGAGTTTGGTAAACTGTTACCAGACTGCACGACGTAACGTACCAGACGATATTATTAATCACAGTCGCGGCCTAGAAGGCCTCAAATACCACACGGTTTTATTCTGTTAAAATTATGAACCTGTGACTCCTTACACCAAGTGAATTAAGAATATGGCTACTGTCATACAACATGCGTCTAAGCACAGTCGAACTTGGTTATAACGTCATAAAAGGAACTGAATATTTTGTGTCGTTATAAACGAGTGTCGTTATAACCGAGGAGTATAACGTTATGGTTAACAGTGACGAATTAATTGGTACCACAGAATATCTGACTCTATAGGCGAGGTGTTGTATACACCGATGTCGTTATAACCGGGTTCGACTGTACTTTGTTTTTAGTTTTAAATGATTCATAACCGTGCATTGAACAGTTTATATATGGTAACTAAAACCAACAAATGCACACAGGTTTATGAAAATATATTATAAACGTAGTAGTAGTAGTAGTAGTAGTAGTAAGCCCAGTGTGGTAAGCCGATACAGTAACATCAATAATCCTCTGCTTGGATGGTGACATACATACTATCTACATACGTTATTTGTTACGTAGCAGAATTTAACTTTTATCTGTATTTTAAACTGTAATAATTATTTCAAACCGTGCAATTTTAATATTTAATGTACATGTGCATTGGTTCACATAACTTTTGTAACACCGCAATGTATTTATTTTTCGTAACGCACTTCCGTGAGATGGCCACATGAGTGGTCGAAACATGTAGCAGGTATTACTACTTTTATAATATATTTTCATAAACTTGTGGGTATTTGTTGGTTTTAGTTACCATATCTACTTTGTTCTTAGTTTAACAAAGGAAGTAGTACACGTTTCTTTAATTTCAAAATTACTGTCATAAATAAGGTCCTTATTTCGTCTGATAATTAGCAGTTGTCACTTCCTGTCGGCTTGCTTATCGTGTTCTTGTTGACCAATCAGGCGACCGCCCACACGTGCGGCGAAATAACGGCCAGAAGTGGCAATACTTCTAGCGCACTTCAGGTACTGAAGATGAAGGCAGCACTTGTCTTCAAAACGTCGGGAATAAGTAACCCTGCTACTTCACGTAACAAACCAGAAGACTTGAATCCTCACATCGACCCTACAAAAATGTCATACCCGCGACCCCAGAGCTGTAGAAACCCGGGACTGTGTGGCCACTGTTGTCAGCAGAGCGTGTTGCAGTGCAAGCATCCACAGAGCATGCAAAGCACTGTGTGATGCCAGAAAGAGCGTAGCATGGTCACCAGCTGTGTATCGAGTACCGTGGTTAAGAATGGGTGGACATTACCTTCACTACACATACGCATTCCAGGCATATACAGGGACATCTTTACATACACAGTGCAGCAATGTTTGTCACATGGCAGGAGTTAACCCAGCCGATCCCGGTGGCCGTGCGGTCTAAGGTGTAGGTCTGAAGCCGCTTGATTGCTGGGATCGCGGGTTCTAAACTCTCTGAGGTAATGGATGTCTCTTATGTAAGCAGTGCTGCGACTTTAAAGCCGCTAGGAAACTTGCTAGTAGGATTCTCATATTCATTGCAACTATAAAATATCAGCTACTGTCAACTGTCAGATCGGCAAAATTTTAATTCATGGCATCGCCTTCAAGGTAGAACAAAGCACGTCGAGTCGGAAAAAAGTCACATATTTATGGCATTTTACAAATACCGGCGCTCTTTTGCTTTGATTCAAAGCATTTTATTTTACTCTGAATGGAATATGTCCTTTCCTGGTGAAGACTAAAAGTCTACATTTGTGCTGTATACTGTATACCTGAGTATTTCTAGTGATATATAGATCTTTATTTTATGAATATTAAAGTATATTTCTTTACCTTTAGATTCGTTTAAAATTGTTTACGATTATTATTACAATTTTCAATGCAATTTTTAGTCCAATGCCTTTATTTTGGAACAGCGTTTCTTTGTACCCTAATTTTGATTTTATAACAATGATATACTCGGAACGTTCACACTCATTTCGTGTGTAGATAACTGGAGAAAGCACTACCTGCCGTCAGACGAAATGTCTAGAGTGAAGAGTGATGCAAGGTATTATAAATAGTATTGTTCCTGTACCATGTGGATAAGTCAAGTTTAAGGACCCTTCAATTAACACAAAACATAAATGCACAAACTGAAAGGAAATAGATGGATTTTTTTAAAATTTCTGCGGTTACTGCATAAATGCAAATTGGGCATTTTGTTGCCCCACTATTGACCTCTCGAAAAGAAAAATTGAAAAAAGTTCATTGTTAACGCTCCTGTAATATTAGTAATGGTCTATGAAATCAATTAGATTACGGGTGAGTTTGTTTCTGCAACGGCTGAAACATTTTTCATCACTTGCAAAACACAGTCAGGAAAAAATCCCTTCTCATTTTCTTCGGACACAGCAAATCAAAAATGCAAATATGCTTTCATTTGTAAAAATAAATGTTATTAAGACTGTGTATCTACCACCTCAATCAATGCACGACGCCAACCCTTAAATGTGTTATTTTATTTGCCAGTGGAGTCATATTATGATAAGAATTTCGAAGTTTTTCAAGGAAAACACTTGAAAAACTAACACACAATGTGAGATCACTTCCATTGCGTATGGGAAAGCAGTAACCGCTACAAATACTCAAAGTGATTTCACAAAAGCTGGCATGTGATCAGTTAAAGAAGCTATATTTGAAGACTTTTGTTCGCTACCGCATACATCATCGATAAGACTGTCCGACACCCAAATGAAACCAGAACCCAAAACCAAGACAAAATGGGGATGTTCCATTTTGTGTGTCTGCATCTTTTAAAGCTGAAATATTGTATGTTAGAAACAACTAACCTAACACGTACCAAGAAAACACCGATGGGAACGTTATACCTAACGCCATATAAAAACAAAGAAAAATGTAAGGCCTTCGTTTTTGTGAGATGTTACGGGACGTCAGTGGGTAGATAGCTATCGGCATTTCTGGACAACCTGTCGGTTCCATCTTCAAGCGTGAAGCAGTCCAAATCTTGCAAGAAAATTTGTATTAATGAAAAGGATTTCTGCTTTTGTTTTGCAACGGCAAATGCCCGAAATGGAAGAGACAACAAAATCATGGATCCGTTTTGTTAATCAGCAGTCCTTATACAAATGACTAGGCCCTACATAAAACGGCTGCAGGAAAGAAAGAACAGAATTTGAGAAATCTGGAAGACAAATATGCGGAAGATTAGTTAGATTCAGAAGATATGTGTCAGGAAGATTTATGCGGTGATCAGGAAGATACCTTTTATTTGTAATCTTAAAAGTCGGGGATTCTTGGCTTCGGTGCACTAAACGAATTTTATGACACACTCTCCTTATGCTACAGTTTATATGGAGCCAAAATGTTCACCCGTGACGTATGGAAATGAAAGAGAAACTTAAATGTTGACACGCGATGGTAATTCCGTAGTGATATGTATAATCGCTCTCTTCAAGATATCCGGTATATTCAAATTAATTTTCATTGCCATTAAATTAAAGCTGTATTTATAGGGAGATTATTTTCTTCAGTTTTCAATTCCCGTGCATTTTGCCACGGATATGAAGCCTATAATGGCACTGAACTTTACAGTAAAAAAATGTTGGAAATATGTAAGTCTGTGCTTTACTGCAGCTATCATGTCCTCTCTTTTCCATGTGAACGTAAACACGTTAAATTACTTTCTAACTAACTATACATTTTATTGGCTATAATAAAATATTTTGTTTCGTTTTCACTGATCTACCCTAAATTTTACGTATCCATGTTTAAAGACTGAAAAACTTAAATATTGATTACGGAAAAACTTCATCCTGGAACATTTTAAATGAGTTCCTCTTTCTTCCTAAATGTGATATTTGTTGCCATAGTACTTAATGTCCAGAAGTTTCTCTTCCACTAACCACTCCATGGAACCCCTTGTTGTAGTATTTATAACGGTTTCTGACGTTATAAATTCTCAAACTATTTTTCCAATTATATAACTTTTTAGAAATAACATGACGCTTAGAAACGTGAAGTAAGACGGCAGAATGAAAGAAAATTTTTGAGGTGATATTTTGTATTTCTTCTAAAAACATATCCCAGTACGTGCCCTGAAGTCTGTTTTGTCCCTTATGTTAAAAATTATTCAGTCCCTAATCTTCCTGCCTTTAAGCAAGTTAGAAAAAATAATTATAGCGCAGACATTCTGGCGTGTTGGCTCTGCTGTTGCCTAAAAACTTTTGGAATGTTCTTTTTTAAGTACACAAAAACAGCAAGAGTTACAAAGAAAGTGACTTCTGAGCATAAAATGTTCTTTCGCCACAGTGCTGTATCCAAACATTCTAAGAATTTTCAGATTGAAGCTTAAGATGAAGGCAGAAACGCCCCTAGATCTTCAGGCAAATTGTCGTTTCATGACTATCCATTCATCCCTTCTCGAGGTGTTTCACTTATGCGGACGGACGAACGGTTTTGACGCCGCTACTTATCTTTAAGCACAGATTTTTTTATCATGTGGTCTTAATAAGCATTATCAAATCACGGATTTAAATTTCACCATCTGTGTATGGGTGTATAGATTCGTGATTCTTTTAAGTAGTGAATTTTGAGTTTACATTCGCCCACATATATCTGAAGAGGATTCAGGAAAATCTGAAATAGAAAAGGCTAGAGTTTAACTTGGGTAAGAGCACAGAGAAAATTTTTGTATTTATCAGAGGATATTTATTTAAACTCTAACAGAGATGTGGAGCAAATCCACGGAGGACATAAATTTGGAAGTACAAGTTGGCCTATATAGTCATCAGTATACAAATAACTGAGGGTGGAAATAGTACACCATCATAGGGAATGTGTTATCAGTAGTATGTTCTTTTATAACAGCCATTGTTACTTATTCTTGCATATATGTATTTTTGTGTGTAGCGCGACAGCCCAACTCAGGCCTAGGCAGCCTCATTGCAGAGATTTGTAGATCACACACAATTAGACACACACACACACACACACACTAAATAGGACTCCCCTGGACGAGGGACCGGCCCGAAGCACAGACCTCTACCTGACAACACATAACAATCACAAGAGACAGATATCCATGCCCCCGGCGGGATTTGAACCTACATTCCCAGCAAACGGGTGGCAGCAGAACTACGCCTTAGACCGTGTGGTCACCGGGCTCGACGTGTATGTATATCTATATAACTTTCATTCATATATTTCCATATGTTTTCTTTGGGAAAAATACTTTTTACCCTAATACTGGGTTGTCACATGCAGAGTTTCGCCTTTTGCAAGGACAGAGTTTTTGCATAAATTTCTTCTTAATACGGACACACGCAACAGACATTTTGGTATCGATAAATTAGTTGTTAGTTTTTCGACCTTGCACGCATCTGAAAATGTGCACGAATAGAAAAATAAAAATATAGTGACAGTCGGAGAACCGAAAACAGAAAGATAAAACAAAGGACAGAGTTAAATAAATTAAAAAATAAAGGGAAGCAATTGGGCTTGAATGATTCAAAGTGACTGAGTAGGATACAGGGTAAGCATAAAAATTTGGAAATTTCCAGACATTTTTTAAGTCTTCCACTTGAATAGAAAAAGGAAAGCGGTGAAATATTAGACGGCAAGAAAACTTACGCTAGGAAAAATAAGCAGTATTTTAAGAATATGTAAACCGTAGCCTACACATGAAAGAACAAAAGATAAACATAGAACATCCCACAAGCAGAAGATAAAAAAGAGCAGAAAAAAACAAGACAAGGTTTTAGTTTAGTGTTAACTTTAAACTTGAAGGAAATGAAGAAGAAATGTTTTAGGGAAGAAGACGTATCTCTCTTGAAAGAGAAAGTAAAACCTATGTACCATTAACGTGTTACTTTTTAGGAGGAAGAAGTTTTACACTACGACCAAGAAAAGAAGACGACAATAAGGGGAGAAAAATGAAACTTACAGGAGAAGACTGTAAAGCTTGCAGCGGAACAGAAAAGTGAGATGAAATGTTGTTTTTAAAGAAGGATGCAAAGAATAGGAAGGCTAGTTACATTTGAACTGATTAAACGTGTTTTGCGCTTTAAGGAGAACTACAGGAAGAAATTTTATGTTTCCAATAGAAGGGCTTTGCTGAAAGAATAAAAATGTTTCATTGCTCACAGCTCTTTTATCATTATGGTAAGCGCGTTTGTGTTGCAACAGACATGGTGGAAGAATCGATCACTCTCAAAATCTCGAACCCTTATTTCGGTTTAGCCTCATCTGAGGGCGAACCACTGCAGTAGGATTGCTAGAAGGTCTCAGAGGAATTGTATTTTTTCTAAGTGACGTGAATTGTACAAAACGCCAAATTTTGACGGTGTCAAACCACACTCCGCTGTATGCCTTTTGTCAAGAACGAAGTCCTTATCTTGGAAAGCTTTTAAATCTGCCATTGTTAGGTCAAAATTTAACCCTTCAGTTTTAGTGTTAAAAAAGTTGTGTGTGCAGAAACGTTGGGTCAGTTAACGGTGAATTCCCCTCTGTACGCGGTCAAAGAATAACATTCAGAGTGATGCTGCCGCAGAAGTATGGTTAGGCTTACAAACCATCTGTGGCCGGTTCGTGTTATGATCGACAGGAAGGAGTGAAAATACATTTCTTGCCTAATTTTTTTTCTTTGTTGTCTTGGATCATCGAGTGAGCATAACGTATGGATTGAAACTTGACCAAAACAGCTACAGAAGCATAAGAGGTGCTTGAAGATCTTCAAGGAAATAAGGCTGTGTCTCCTATACCTGTCTATCGATGTTTTAGAAGATCCAGAGAGGAACGTAAGGACCTTGAAGATGATGGAATGAATGGGCAGTCATCAAAAGCTTGAAATTTGAAAACAGTTGCAATAGTCCCTCGACTGGGTTCCAGAGACCATCGAATGACTCTATTACTGATGGATAATCGAATGGATATTTACTGGAAGACGATTTTTCAGATTCTGACAGAAGATTTAGGAAAGACGAAGATACGAACGAAGTTTGTTCTACACAATCTCATGGATGAGTTCATCCTGTCATGATAGTGAAACGCTTCCTGGATAATCACGGCATGGTGTAGATCATCCACCCACATTGTTCACCTGACCTCACGCCAGCTGAAGTTTCCTATCTCTAAAGTGAAAGCCGCTATCAAAGAAGAAATTTCATTACGTCCAGAACATAAAGACCTTGGTAACCACGGAATTAAATGCAGTTCTTTGGAGGAATTCAGTGGCTCTTTTTACAACATTTATAAATAAATCTTCCAAAATGTTCCTAACCTTCGACATTGTAGATTTTGATATCTCGAGAGACGTAAGGTCATACTTTATTTTCTGAATTTTTAATATAGCAGAACTCAGTTTTCACAATCCCAACCAGCCTGTTTCCTACAATATATGAAATAAAAAGCAAAAGTGAAAAACGAAGTCATATATGGAATAAAATATGGGCATAGTCTACAACAAGAATAAATGATATTTGAAATTATTAGGGTGGTGACCAAGAACAGCAGAGTCTTCTCTGACATGACGCCGTGTAGCGCAATAGAAATTTACAGAAGTTTCGGAGGAACTTGCTACCTCTAAAGTATACACTGAAATTGGAGGCAGCACCTTTATCTGAGACGCTGATAAACTTCTAAAAGACTACACCAGCCTCAAGTCACAAAAGACGATGCTCTTAGTAGCAAAATAATGGTCAATGACAAAAATGAGGGCATAATAAAAAACGTGCCTTTTTCTTTATCATGTTGTCTTTCAACTTTCCTACCGACGGGTAAAAGTAAATTTGCTCCTATGCTTCTAATCATCAAGCCGTATGGGAGAGTGGAGGTAATCTTAAGAGTTCCATGCATTTTTAGCCTAAGTACTAAAGGGCAGTGGTTAGCTTCACGCCCTGGCAGCTTCAATCTTAGAAAGCAGCCCGCGTACCCACTGAGTAGGAGACTACTTCGGTCCCAGAGCCGTTTTGGATCCAGTATTTTTTTTATTTTTTTTTTTCCAAAAAAAAAACCTATTTTACATGAGTATATTAGGGTTAAAGTATTGAAAGCAAAAATCTGTTGTCCGTTTCGTCGGAAAAAAAAGATCGATTCCACTGTCGATCGACCCGTAGCTTAGTCACTGTACTCTTTGATTTATTCCAACCCTTCCTAAGCATTGTAACGCATCAGGAACCAAGCTGTTGTCGCCTTCCTGAAACAGGGGTATGGGAAGTCCGGGCATCGCTTTAGATGGTTGAAGTTCATAGATATTATTATATAAGTAATTCTTCGTTAATTATAGAGGCTTTTGTCTTGTCTAGGCCAATACCAGCCTGAATCTGTTCGGTCCAAGTTGACGCAAGGACATCTGTCCCCACCGATAACTGCCGAGAGGTTTTCGGGTAATTCTCAAACGATCGCGCTGTGCGTGATGAAATAATTCACTTATAGCCATATAAAAAAATCCATGCTGCTTCTTAGTAGTCAGGAGTTCGGTATCTATTATCAGACAGATGAGGGTCGGAGCCCGACATGTTAGTTTACTGGGTCCGAAACGTTCAGATTGCCATCAATGGTATTCTGCATGATCGCAGGCTAAGCACCAATTTCAGATTATACTTGCGTTAAGCCCAAAACTTTAGACCAAACGTAGCATGGGATTTATCTCAGAAATTTTTATAAGATCTGGATTTCTGGTTAAATAAGTGGATAATAAAATTCTAGGCGCGAGAGAATCGTACACAATACGCAAAAGATTGGACCCATTATCACAGACTTCTGTTCAGATTAGGATTCTTCGCCACACCCTGCCACTGAAAACCGACGTAAATATATGGGGGTTACTTTTCACAGAAAAGTATTCCTTAAATAATACATAGAATCTGAGCTGAGAAAAATTGCATTTTTCCTAGAGAGTGTGTTCATGAGTTTCATGCAATTTTCAGCATAAAGTGTTATTCTTACCCGTAAGAGGATAAAAATTTCTTCTTTGCAAAGAAGACGCCGTGTCTTTGGTGTCGGGTGGGAATTGAATTTTTAAATATTGTTTTGATTAATCCCAGGACTCCAAATTTTAACAGTACGCTAAGTGTTATGAAGAGGTAATTTAGCGTACGTTGCGCCGCGATGCCTTCTACCAGTCCTCCAGGTGTATAAAAATTGCAAGAATTCCACAATAATTTCTGAAAAAGTAACCGTTTTGTCACACATTATAAATACAGAATCATTACTTAGGGACCTGAAAAGTGATAAGAGTCTGAAATTCATTGGGTTTATTTTCGTGCGCATGTACACCGGAAGTCCGGAAATTTGCAAATTAGCACTAAGAAAAAACAGGATTGTGTGACTCGACGGCAGATGGCATAAGAGGCACTTAATACTTGTATATGAACTGCTAATCTTGAAGAGGACCACTGTCACATGAATGCCCGCGTATGGAACAGAGGTTTACTTACGAAAATGTTCTGTACGACCCAAGAAATCAATTTGCAACGGCTCTGAGTCTTCATAGAATCATTTCCAAACCAGCACGTACTTGCATTCTCACTTCTTTTATGGCCATCCAACATATCCTGCAGTTTAGGAAAGGAAATATCGAATCGCTTGATATAAGCAGGTGACAGTGAAGTAGGCAATACACAAATCTTTTGACGTTACAATACGTTGAAGCTCTTATATAGGCTGTATAAGAGTGATATATCGACTGCACTGACACAATTGTACACACGTTGGTTTATTTGCAATGTAATACAGTTAAAGAGACATAAAAACAAATAAGAAATTTAAATGACAGTTAACGGGTTTTAAAGTGTACGAAGTGTATGAATATAGGTGATGCACTATATTACGTGTAAACTACTGTGCTTTTTATGATGATAAGGTATTAAAGGGCCTAAGTGATATGGATGCTGAAATTTGTTTTTCTAAGCCCCTATTTGGGTTTCCGTGCGGCATGCGAGGTTGAAGTAAAAAAAAGTTTGATTTAATTACCGACTGAGAGATCAAACGCCGTTGGCATCACGCAATAAAAAACGAGCACCGATCAGAGCCAGCCTCCTTTCTGTAGCAATCACGTCACTATTCAATTTAGAAATGCTTTCTTCCTGTCCCCTGTCAAAAGACGTAAGGATTCAACAAAAATGCTGTACTTTTATGTTATGCCATTTTATGAATAAAACGTCGTCTATTATCTGAAGGGAACAGTGCGGATAAACAGTGATCAAGGAAAAAGTGTTTCGAAGAATACTGGACATGAGGGCGAGAAAGTAACAGAAGACGGGTGGAAAATCGCAAGAAGCAGAAGTTCATGATGTGTACCTTTACAGAGTTTAATAACGTAATGATTAATTCAAGCAGAAGAGGATGGATGGGGAATGTAGCATGCACTAAATAAGAAAGTAGCCTTTACACAGCGTATTTTACTCGTAAATTGTTTGATGCGCCAATTTCCTATAATCTTTCTAACTAACTAACTAACTAACTTCATGGAGCAGAGTCCTTCTTGAGAAGCTAACAGGTCGTCAGCTAGTCAAGAAATTCCCCGCATTTTATGGAACCCGAAGTTCATTACCACATTCACAACAGCTCGCCACCTGTCCCTATCCTGAGCCATATCAATGCAGTCCATGCCCCCTCTTCCACTTCTTGAAAATCCATTTTAATATTTTCCTTTCTTCTACGCCTGGGTCTTCCAAGTTGTCTCCTTCCCTCAGGTCTCCCCACCAAAGTCCTGTATGCACCTCTCCTTCACCCATACGTGCTACATGCCCCGCCCACCTTATTCTTCTTGATTTGATCACCCGAATAATATTTGGTGATGAGTACAGATTATTAAGTTCCTCGTTATGTAGTCTTCTCCACTGCCCTGTTACCCCGTCCCTCTTAGGCCCAAATAACCTACTCAGCACCCTATTCTCGAACACCCTCAGCCTATGTTCCTCCCTCAGTGTGACAGACCAAGTCTCACACCCATATAAAACAACAGGCAAAATTATACTACTGTATATCTTAATCTTTGTATTTTTGGATGATAACTAGCATTCCCCGACTTCAATCTGCTCTTAATTTCTTCCTAAATGGAATTTCGATTTGTTAGGGTTGTTCCCAGATATTTGAACTGTTCCACCCTTTCAAAGGATTTATTATGTAACAATAATCTTTCAGATCGGATATTTAAATTTTAGTGGAGATAAACTTAAGCTCAAGGTTATAGAAATAAATTTAGAAATAAAAAATATTTTATATAAATGAAAGAATAAAACGTGCAGAATAAATTTTTAAAGCCGATACCAATATTTTGTTTATGCTAATAAGGGTTTACGTTTCATTGTTTAAATTTACACAGATAACTTACTGCTTCTAAAAGATTTTTTTCTTTTTATTTTTACAGCTATTTATTCGCGTGAATTGTGGAAGCAGCGATTCTTGTCAACACATAAGACAAGCCCTTCTGTAATGAAGATGGAGGCAGTGCAATCCTTCGAAACTTCGGCACCCGTCTTTCATAGTACAAGCAGTCATGGCCAGAGGAACACATGCGAACCTTTACCGTAGGGATAAACCTCAGCTCTCTTAAGGCAAAGTGCCCGTTTCTTGTTAAAACACACTAACATCAAATTTCATTAAAACTCCGTCTGTAAAGGTATTCTTGCAAATTTTCGTGTTACATGCACCCTGTCATTTAGTACATATTTATTGTATTAATACAGGAGTAACTTGGCGAACGCTGTCACATTAATCAATTACAAAGGCAGGCAACTGAATACAAATGTTCAGGGGTTGTAGTGGGTCAAGTGGAGGTAGTTTGAAATACGGAACATGTGGTCGGAAACGTCTCCTTCTTACCGCAATGGGCGTCGGGATTGCAGATGTGAGAGTAGGTATACCGTGCGCTTTTAAATCCGAAATCGGCGTCTCATATCTCCCCTTTTTAACTTACTGGACCGTCCAACAGTTGAATATTGAGGTGTTGGAGCATGCTCCATATATTCCTGATCTGGCCTCTTCCAGTTATCACGTGTTTGGTCCACTCGAAGTTGCTTTAAGTGGACGCCAATTTGCCAGTGATCAACAAGTGAAAACTGGTACTTGCATGGCTTGTCAGCCAACCAAAATTTTTTTAAAGGGTGTACATAAATTTGCGTCCTGGTGAGCTACGTGCTTTGAAAATGAGCGTGACTATATGGAGAGAGCCAAGGAAAGGCCTCCTGCTGTTCTCTTGGTTGTATTTGGGTTGCGCTTTCCAAATTTTTTGACGTAATAAAGGCTTGTCTTTTTTATCATTTACTGAGAAGTTGTTTTATTCAATCTGACTGTGAAAAAATAAACGCAGCCCTTCTGACATCATCTGAGTATATTCCAAATACACATGTAGATAATTTCGTTATACTCAACACGAACAGATGTTCCTAGTCCTTGGAAAATATGGGTTTCCCTCTTCTCCTCCTCAAAATCGTGTCCAAACCACACTACAACTATCTTTGAAGGAAAGAATGAGACACTCCATAGATTTCCTCAGCATATCGCTAAATCCTTCCATCCTGATGGAACGGACCATTCGTGGCCTGCCTTGAAGAAAAATTACAAGTACGTTGCCGCTGCTGATGATGATGATGATGACGACGACGGCGGTATTGATAATGAGGACGATCGTGACGATAATGAAGGTATCTGTTCATACGTGAATGTTGAACAAATTTACGCAGTATTTTCTTTCAAGAATCCACAAATTTTTTGACAAATTTCAAATTTGGAAGTGTCACTCAAATTGTATGTTAAGTCGGGCTTCATTAACATCATCTGAAATAAGACAGACAACGGACAACAAGAGTTCATGTCTTCTGGTATCCGACGTTTTGTCTTAGTGGTTTCGAAGCCCTTGGTCTCCGTGATCATTGAAGAAAAAGGCACAACAGTCCTTTACAACGTCGGAAACCACTAACACAGTGATGCAGCGTCACACTTCGGGACACCTAAATCCTCAGCAACACTCAAGTATTGCATCCAAGAAGAAGCTATGTAGTTAATATGAAGTCACGAAGTTCCCGCGGTAGAGTTACGATTTGTTATTGGGCCGGATTTTGCTTGTCCTTGATATACAGTATTCTGAGCTACTTTGATAATCGTTAAATGATTCATGAATAATTACATAACTAACTTCCTTCGTGCTACGAATGAGGCATTTTCCATTCTGTAACACAGTCTAGAATTTTTAGGATTTGAAAATCTCAGTGAAAGAAATATCATCTTCTTTCTTGTTTTGACAAATAATGTCAACTATTCGTGGTTCTTTAAAAATGTAAATTATTAATACGGATATAACGTAACAGTAATGCCGTTAGGCTTCCTACTCGTTGAAGGAACTTTTAGCTGCTGAAAAGGGCTGCTGGGCGAAATGTGTACGAAAAACACTTGATGATAAATGCGAGTACTGTAATTGCAGTATGAACAGGAGTGCAAAGAATGATAATTGATCGGATAAATAAAAAATTAGTGATATGCTAGGATCGTAAGAAATTTGAGGCTCTTGCATTGGTGTTGATAACAATTCTATTGTAGACTGGTGTATAGTGCACCTTCAGCTAACGAGAAGACGGAAACAATAATCCCCTCCGACACGTTGGCACCTCAACACCACTCCGTATGGTTTCATGTTTCAGACGGCTGGAATCTTCATTTGGCAAGGCCATATTTGCTGTAACGGCAGGTACTCGAGTGGAACCAAGTGAGATCACGGCGTCTTTGGAGTGGATCTTAAAGCAACGTTGTCCATGTGCTCGCCATGAAGGCATCCGGATGACTGGATATGTAACTCCACTCATTCCTACCTTAAGAAGTGCAGAAATGAGTGGCTAGCTTCACGCCCAGATTGCTTTACTTAAGCGGATAAAGTCCCCGATAGTCATTGAATAGAACAGTTGGTAGACGACAGGGCAGGTCTAGACATTTTGGAGATGCAAAATGTTTATTGCGCCCTCCGAGAAGCGAACAAACGTTTCTTGGTCATTGAGCCCATAGTCTTGTTGCAAAACAAAATAAACTATTCCGAATCCCAGGAAATGTACAAGAGAAGTTTCAAAGAAAAACTGTAGGAGGAACAAATGAATAATTTTTATATTTAAGGTGGAAAGCATACCATTAGTAGCAACAAACGGGTTAAGTATTCAGAACATTATTAAGTAAGTTTCGGCAGCCGGAATAGCTTAGTCGGTATAGAGTCTCGTTATGGGCTGGAGGGACCGTGGGTCGATTCCTTGTGGGAGCCTGATTTTCCATGCTGTCCTGACCGGCCCCGAGGCCCATCCAGCCTTTTGTACAATGGGTACCGGGTCCTTCCCAGGAGTAAACCGGCTGGAACGTGCTGCTGACCACCCACCTCCTTCTAGTGCCGGGCTGCGAAAGTGTTGGAGCTATACCTCCGCGTCACCTCTGTGCCTGCATAGGCATGTCATAGGTTGACTTTTAGCTAGTAAGTGTATTTCACACTTGTAATTTAAAAACTAAAAATGTTATAACCACTGAATTTAAAATTTGTTTACTTTATTATCTCCTTTCTAACATATAGTGCACACTACCATCCAGGTGCCTCAAAATTCTTTGAGTTTTTTGTTCTGTGATAAATAAAATTTATAACTCCTCAAACTAAATTTCAACTACTTTTATGAGTATAATAAAATCCTTAATGTAGCCGCATAAATCGAAGTCGAGGACCTCCTTTTTTTAGAAAATATTTGTAATAGATCGAGAAAATTGCAGCTTTCGAGATGAGACCATAAGTGAATGAAAAAGATATTAAGAAGTCAATCTTCACTTTTATATAAACTAGCATTTCAAAGACGCACATAAATTTTGAAACCGCTTTGAGAACGAATTCACTGAAACTCCATTTGACAACATGGCCTTCGGCCGAGTTAAGGCACGGCTGAGAGCCCGAAAAAAATTTCTTGAAAGGATAAAGTATTTAAAAGATTTACTACAAGGAAGTGGCAGACTAAACATCAGATGTCAGGGGCTGTTACAGAATGATGTAGACACAGTGACTGCTTAAATATTCTGCATTCACTGCAGTTACTGAACTGTACGCTCTACCCCGGAAATTTATTGCTGTGATAACAATAGGGTGTGTTGTGTGAACTGTGGCGAGCGAAACAAATCAGACCCTTGAAATTATGTTTCTTCATTCACTGTAAGGAATTGAATGTGAGAAAGTGACCCGTAATCTGTAACCGAATTGTAGGCCATGACTGGTTAAAATCGTTTGCTGGAATCATGGGAAATGAACACGATATTTTCACTTTTAATCTCCACACTGCGGCGGAACTTTCGGCAAAGCTCTTACGGGACCCGCAATTTCGCATCCTGCAATTGATCCTGCTAATTTAATAGGAATTTAGAAGCATGTTTGCAGTAAGTTACGCTAAGTCCCAAAATGTCTAAGACGGTAGAAGCCTAAATCTAACCACTTATAACAATTTAAGTACGAGGTATAGATGCATACAAAAGAGAAATAGAAAGTACAGTATCAAGCATCTCTGGTCTTACAATTCCCTACCTAATAATAATAAAAACTAAAATATAGACAATTAGGCCTTAAAAGTTTGTGTTTTTTTAATACGAGGGGGACCTTGGTCTTCCACGGAAAAGAATATAGGCTGAGGGTTTTTCAGAATAAGCTGCTAAGGAAGTTATCTGGGCGTAACAGAAAGGAAGTAACACGGGACTGGAGAAGAGCGCATAATGAAGAACTGCATGATTTGTACTACTCATCAAATATTATTCGGGTGATCACACCAATGAAAATGAGATAGGCGAGTCACGTATACGGAGGAGAAAAAAGGCATACAAGATTTTTTAAGGATACCTGAAAGAAAGTTATCACTTGGAATACCTAGGCACAGATCGGACTAGAATATTAAAAATGATCTTAAATAGGCGGGGTGGATATGGACTGGATTCATCTGGCATGGAATAGGGAGAATTAGCGGGTTGTTGTGAATGTGGCAATGAAGTTTCGGGCTTCATAAAATATGAATAATGTCTCGATCAGCTGAGGCACTTCTCAAGAAGAGCTTTGCCCCATGAAGTAATTTGCAGGACAACGAAATATCTGGCCCATCTAATATTAGTCAACTGCTTAAAGAAGTTAGGCAATTTACCAGTTTTTAATATGATAATTGGTGAGTTAACCAGATGTTTACTGGATCTGTCAGTCAACCAGGCAACCAGTTAACCCTTTCCACGCTAAGCTGTATTTATTAAACACACCTTCTCAGTAGTGGATTTTTTGTGTCCATGACAGTGTACACGAAATCTCCAATGATAAAACTCAACAAAATATTCAATTCCACGTTTTATTGCTGCACCAGTTTATTCAGACGAGCTTCAGTAGCTCTGTCAGTATGGACAAGGCTGTTAGCTGAACGACCGCGGAATCAATATTAGATTCCCGACATTGGCAGTAATTTTTCTCTTCTCCAAAGCGAGTAGACCGAATTAAGGAAACACCCGTCCTGTTGTTTATTGTGTACCGATAATTCCTTTCTCGTGGAAAATAGCTTTCATGTCTTAAACCTAATTACTCCACTTCATCGAAAGCCGAGATTAAAAATGCATGGAGCTATACCTCCATTCCACCTTACACTTCCGTTGCGTGGTTTTAAGTCTTACGATTAGCTTCATATTTTTTACCTTGCACATTTTATTACGTCATTCTGTACATTAAGAGCCGACATTTGTGAAGGGGTACTTCAAGTGCAGCATTTCCACAGTTGATTAATCTACAGATCAGTCAGACTTTCAAGTCAGTTTGTGAATGAGTCTGCTGGTTAGTCAGTTAGCCAGTCTGTTAGTGACTCAATCATTTGGTTAGTCGGTTCGTTAGATGGCGGTATCACCTACTGTCTGGCCCACTTGTGCTTTGAGCTACCAGACACTACTTCCTTCAGCTTGAAATCTGAAAACAAAAGAACCGATCCGTGTAAGAACAGCAAATGAATTAGCTTTGTGCACGAGTTTTACTTCTGTCACCTTTTTCTTGCATCGAACAATGAGTGATGTGAAACAGTCGCAAAGATTCTTGGGAAGAAACACCGACTGCTCCCAATAGATCACAACAACAATCGCACTTTTTGCTGGCACCCGCCCCATACTCTCTGAAGCTGATCTCACCCTGGTATAAATATTGGGCAGACCAACTGATATCTGTACCAGTCACTTCGACACAGCACCTCAACCAACAAGCCTCTTGGAAGCCCTTCCTGGTGAGTTACAGCAACAGACAAATCACAGCCTAAGGCAGAAGGAAACTGGGGTTCCAGAGCCGTGAATTTCCGATTTTAAATTTTCCATTAATCTTCATTTTTAGGCGCGTCAGCAAATTAGCGAAAAGCGACTATTAGCTTCGTCATGTCTGTCTGTCTGTCCCTTCGTCCATCTGTGTGTCTGTCAGTCCGCATGGAACAACTCGGCTCTCACTGGACGGATTTGATATTTGAGTATTTTTTTCGAAAATCTGTCGAAGAAATTCAAGTTTCATGAAAATCTGACAAGAATAACGGGTACGTTACATCAAGATCTACATACATTTCTGATAATATCTCGCTGAATTCTTCATAGAATGAGAAATGTTTCAGACACATTTGTAGATAAAATCACAACACACACTCTATGTTAGATACCTTTTTTCGGAAAATCGTGCCGTTTTGAGAAAATGTGAAAAAATTGTACAGCCAGACAGGCCACAGATGGCAACATAATATGGTGCATGCGTGTTGCATGCTGGATAATAATGCTACAGACACACAATTAGAATATGTAATACTTATTGATTTTCCATAGCAACAATGGTTACGCGAACGTACCTCAATGATATGTTACACGTACATTGCCTGTCTTGTTAATTTGTACCTTGCAAATTTGATAGTTCGTCAGCCGGTCAAGATATATCACCGTTTTCAATTAGAGTAGAAGCTTGGCACAGTTGAAAAGAAATACAGTTGGACTCTCTGAGTGACTGTAATATAGTCCTCACAATCACAATTTAATTATATATCACCAGGTTCAATATTATACTCCCGTCTACATCGAGGTCTGCTGAATAGTCTCTTCCCATGAATTTTTCTTATTGAAATTTTCCATTTACTTTTGTTGTCGTTGTGTTCGTTACTTCTACCTTCACATCGTTCGTGCTTAAAATTATCTTTAAAATACGCGATAAAGAGTACGCATCATGATTTCCCTATTAGGCTATGCAGTGTTATCCATCTTCATGCTGCTTCCTTCTAAGTCCAGATAGTCTCCTTAACACCGTTCTAAGACGCTCTCAATCTGTTTTCTTCTTTTGGAGCAATGTACGAAGATTCAAGCTCATATGCCTACAAAAAAATTTAAAATTTGTTTCTATTTGAGTTTCAATTTGCAGGTTTTTATAGACAGCAAGAGATTGTAGAGCTTTCTAAACAGAGTGTCGTATTTACCTCATGTCTTGCATACAAGCATATAAGGGGAAAGGACACAATTTATTGACGTAACTTACTTCCGGATACGACACTCTAAATTCATTCTCGAAATAAAGTACGTGGTCATAGCAGACTGCTGCGTAACGCAGCTACTCGTGTATAACGATAAATGTAAAAAATGTTTGCTCTAGAGTTGAAGGTATCCGTACGTCTCAAAACTGATAGGTTAACCCTGATATATCCAACACTGCAATGCAGTGGTTCCCAAACGTCCTTATTCACGGACCCGTCAAGCAACATTGCGTTTCCCGAGGAGATGCAGCCTGCCTCTCTCAGTCTGTACATTATGAGTGAATAATATTATATATATATATATATATATATATACATATATTAAGAATACTTAAACCGGTAAGTGTATTTACGAGCTAATAACTAACACATCTGCATATAATTAACAAGACACATTAACTCAGAATAAGCATTTATCATTGAATGTTATGTAAGCGCAATGACAAACAGCTATGTCAGAATTACAGCATAGGCCTTATGTATAGTCCGTATGTGACAGAAGCACAAAAGAATCAGTTCTCCAGAAGTTTATTCGTTTCCCACAAGGCTAGGAAATAGGAAATCAATAGTAATTTGATCTTACGCCGTCTAGTTTGGTACCTATCTTCAAAATTATACTACACGTTGAGGTCACTATTTTGGAATTCCAAAAACTCACGAAATTACAGAGAATGTTTTCAAAAGTCAGACATAAAATACATTAAGTTCTTGTTTTAAGCCCTAGTTGCGTTCCTGAAAAATTTGGCGTAAATAAAAAAGGCTAAATGAAAAATGATATTCCCGGAAGAAAAAAAGCTGAAGTAAATGTAAATAAAATAGTGAAAGGGCGTTAAACCGAAAATAAAAGAAGGAAAATTAAGAAGTGGTGTAAATTGGCAAGGGACGTCTAAAAAGGCGTAAAACAAGGCCTTGGTGTAAAGTTAAGGTTTTATGATTTCGAGGTGACGAAGACTTACATAGTCCTCTCTGTCGGTCAGAAAATTCAGTTCGGAACAGAAACCCAAAGTGTCGGAGAACTTGTCTATCTTCATCATCAGGAAACTGAGACCGAGAGTGTTTCTAAACGTTAGGCCTCTGGTCCGAGTTGGCACGGCTGATCGACCCAGAGTATTTTATCTGCAAGTACTGATCAACACAGAACAAGTAATCTTCCTACCTGTCGTAAAATATCCTCGCGTTAATGACTTATAAAATGACAATTTATGGACCGCCTGCGATTTCCGGCCTATCGGCTGACAAACACTGGGGTAAAATTTGTAAACGTAACCAAACGGAGAATCAACTTACGTTGTTAGTAAGCTTCCTTCCTATTTTGTAATTTACGTATCCGATTCTGCTACAGGAGACGGGCTGTTCTGAGGGTTTTCTTATTATTCCTTAATCCCTTCTTGTCAATAAATTTATTTTAATTATTCTTAAATAAGGACTTAAAAAAGTCATGAATGCTTTTTTTCAACATTCTTCAGACACATTTTTTTTGACTCTACGTAACGTATGCAGTCGAAAAATGTATCTTTCAGTAACTATAGTGAAATTACTGTAAGTCGCTGTACTCTGCGTATGAAGACCACAGACTGAAAAACAGCCCCGTGTCTCGGGACAAAACCAATTTAAATAAGCATTTCCTAAGACTGTCAGTAAATGTACAAATTGGCCTCAGACTGAGAATTCACTTACCACTTTTCAAAGGCGATTGACCTTTTATATCAGACAATTTGTTTTATAGAATTTTAAACATATGATTAAAATGCCTTTTCTTTCAAACGAAGTTTATATTATTAACTAGAAAGTAAACGCTTGAGAGAGGACAGGGTCTAGAAAATTAACGTCCATAAAACTTTTCAAGCCCCGTCGACCTGTCCGTCACAGTGTACAATGCTATGCAATAACAAGGCCTTTAAGAACTATAGGTAATGTGGCGTCTAGCACCTGATTCGAAATTGCGGGCACTTCCATATCGCTCGGAAGAAAATTTGTGAACATGAAAGGCAAAATACTGTGGTATGATTAAGCATTCAGAGGCAATTAATTTTAGAGGTGGAAATAAAAGGAACGCTATTTTATATCTTATAACTCACTTTTATGTATTAAGCAAGGAATATATGAACGTACTGTAACGCACAATACTGCTAGCCATGAATTTTAGCGCCCCTAGCCTGGACGCCCTGTAGAGAAGCACATTTTCACATCCTTAACGCTGACCCTATGTACAAAATATACATCACATACTACTTTATGTGTCCTAATTACTCACTGAAGGTCGTACATATACAGAGAACAGCTGAATTGAAGTATTGATCATTCACGTTTTTGTGTGTTATTAAGAAAAGTTTATATCATTCTTTCTCATTCCGTTTTAAACCTTCCCTAGGGCTAAAATCGATGTTCATCCTATATTTAAAAATGACTCATCAGCTAAAAATCAATGTGAAACGTAAAATACAGTTTTCTTTAGGTTCTGGACCCTATGACTTTACTTGGAGGTTTCCTTTTTTTTTCATTTTATAGACTTAAAGAGCAAAAATATTTACAGCTGTCAATAAGGTTATTGTTATTAGATCCCACTGAAAAGGGTCATTAAGAAGCAGCTAACATTCTCTCAGGTTTTTAAAAAATTCCCCGCCTTTTATTCAAGGCGAAACTCCTACAGTTTAAATCTTTCAGTCGAATACTGCGTAGTTCAAGATGCCTTTTTTTTTAGGTAAATCAATATTTGTAACAAATGACTGTCACACAAATGACTATATTTCAAGAAAATATGTTTTTAATGTCTGTAAAATTTTTTCCTATATTTCGTCTTTTTTAGCCAATTAAAAATGTAGGCTTATGGGATCAGCATTATGTGTGCGTTTTGTGTGTTTTGCGCCCATCTTTCCGTGTCTGGTCGCCCCGCCCCCTCTTTTCACGTCAGCTCCTAAATCAACATTTTGCCATAATATGGTTTTTATGCCATCGGAGACCGCAGTGTCTCTGTGGCTTTTAATTTCCCGCAATCATAAGAAAACGGCTTTTTCATGACCCAAAATCTTCGATCACATTAAGCCTTGTCATCCAAATTACCAGCACATACTCAGCACCCCATTTCAGGTCTAACGTTCGCTTCGCGGCCCATCCAAATTCTTTCGTGTCCCAGGTCTTAGTCGTGACCATGGGTCTGAGAATACTTGAGCCAGATCACCGAGTTTCAACTCGCAGCAAGGACGGTCAAATCTTGGCGTGTTGACAACGCTAATAGCTATATTATCTCCTTTATATCTGTCCGTCTTTCCGGATGGAGTGTCTCGGTTCCTACAGGACGAATTTTCGTGGAATTTGATATTGGTTGATTTTACTAAAATTTCTTAAGGCATTCCAATTTTGATTATTAACTGACAAAAATAACAGATTTTTACTTTGCATTTACCGTGCATCTTTGCTTAATTGAACAGTTTTATACCAACAAATGCACATAGACCTACAATGTCAATACCATTGACATTGTAGGTCTATGTGCATTTGTTGGTATAAAACTGTTCAAAAAATAACAGATATTTTACTTGATGATCTAAGCGCATTTACAACTACTAACGTTGCCATTATTATGCTTATTGTAGTTATCGTGGTTACGTTGGTGACCACAGTCAGCAATATAACTATGGTTACTGTAGTGACGTTTATTAGCATGGTTACCAAAATCATCCCTGTTTCTCTATTTGATAGGTTTACGCGAAATCGCCTCAAGTGTTTCACTCTGCAGATATTTTATAACTTGTTTTTTTCTGTGGTTTGTAGGCAGGCTCCGAACCCCAAAGAGGGGGGCTCTTTCCTCGGATATATAATGTTCGAAGCATGAAACTGGTCACCCATATTCAAGTAATGCTGCATCAATATATAAATATAATATAGTGCCTAAACAAATAAGAAACTTAACCTTCCTTTAGAAGAGTAAGGCGAGCTCAGCCTGTCGGTTGACTAGTCTACGGGTTGAAGACCGAGAAATAGTGGTTGGATTCTTGTCAGGGGCTATAAATTGTTCTCTTTTCCAAAACTTGTAGGACGGTTCCGCTTCCCCCCCCCCCCCCCCCAACGCCCCGGTTTCCTATTCAATGGGTACCAGGGAAATTTTCTTCGGGGTTAAGGCGGCTGGAGCATGAAGCTGATCACTCACTTCCATCTAGTTTCAATGTTAAGAATGAGAATTTAAAGTTACTTCCTCTTATTCTTCTCATGGCGTGCCCAGGAACAATGTTTAACCTTACAGTAATGGCATAATGCACTTAATTATTAGGCCTAAACACCAGGCAACTCTTGTTGTACTATTCCCACCCTCAAAAACTAAATTTTGTTGGAAGAGATCCAGAGGTTGATAAGTGCAGACGTACTCTCGACATCGTGCCTTTTTATGCGTTTTGTGTACAAGTCAAAACAACGAGTAATCCTCAAACGTATATGATGAAGCTGTAGCTTGATGCTATTGTCAGTCTGACAGTCTGAAAATCGCTTCAAACAGAAGTCGTTATATCCTTTTTACCTTACATTTTTATTCAAGCTGAGACGGCTGGTTGAACGAGAGTCCTGTAGTGTTTTTCATTTAACAGTAGGACGTGAGCGAAGCCATTCTTTTAATTTCTTTTCAGTTACAAGTACTTCACACGAAACTACCTACAAAACACTGTTTGTGTTTTTCAGTTGTTTTTTTTATGTAAAAAAACGGAAGTTCGCGCCATCGCCGTGTTGGAATTTTATAAAAGAGAGTTGCATGCAACACTTGTAGACAAGTTTATTATCTCCAGTAAATAAAAAATTTCGCTTAAAGCGTTCATTGGATGTCGCGTAACATAAAAGGTTAAGAAAACACCTTCCATATGACATGTTGTATTGTTTTTAAATATCAATGAAGTATTCAAAAAATATTTAACGAGTTTAGTGCAATTTCGTACGCAGAGTTCACTAATTGATGCTCGAGTTTTGTTTTGGTCAGTTATAATCCGTAATACTCTACAGCCCTAAGAAAACCTGTAATTTGAAATTTTTCAATTTATCATTAATTGGTATTTACACCAACAACGACTTATCCAATAAATTTAAATAAATAATGCCTCACCAAATGTCGCTGTGACGATACCGATGGCTATGCAGTCTAAAGCGTAGGTCTGAAGCCGCTTGGTTGCTGGGATCACGGGTTGGAATCCCGCTGAAATCATGGATTTTCGTCTCTTGTTTTTCCTGTGTGTTGTGTAGCTAGCGGCCTCTGCGACGAACTGGGCTGTTGTGCCACAGAAAAAGAAACGTCGCTGTACGACACATATTCGGGATAGTTCAGATTCAAATCTTGGTCTGGCAAGCAGTTTATGTAACTGAAGGTTTTGTAGTTTCACTGAATTACTCCAGAAAAGCATCTGAAATTAGGCCAAGGCCGCTTCCTGCCATACTCTTTCCAATTTGACACGTATCCGTCATACTATCTTAAGATGGCATGTTTTCTAAGCTGCTAATATCATGGCTAACAAAATTAAGTGTCCTCAAGGTGGATGAGTCTGGCGGGGCATGTGGCACGAATGGGAAAGGAGAGAGATTCGTACGAAGTTTCAGTAGGAAAGTATGAAGGAAGAAGACACCTTCGGCGACCTATAGATATCAAACTAAGTAAATCCATGGAGCAGTGCCCTCCTTGAGAAGTTGCTATTTAGTCAGCTACTCAAGAACTTCCTCACGTTTTATGAAAGCCGAAAGTCTATTACCTTATTCACAAAAGTCACGCACTAGTCCTTATACTGAGCTAAATAAATCAAATTCGCACCTTCCCATGATATTTATATAACATCAATTTTAATACTATCCTCCCATCTAAACCTAGATCTTCCAAGTGGTCTCTTTCCTTCAGGTTTCCCCACCAGAAACCTATATGCACCTCTCCTCGTATCCATATCTGCCACATGCCACTCCCATCCCAGTTGTCTTGGTTCACCAGGATAATGCATGGTGAGGAGCACAAACCATGAAGCTGCTAATTATACAATTTCCTCCAGTTCTCTCTTACCTCATCTCACTGAGGCCCAAACATTTTTCTCAACACCGAATTCTATAACACAATCAGCCTATGTAGACTTAGGAATAGATGGGAGAATAATATTTAATGAACATTACAGAAATTAGGTTGGAGGGTGCAGATCTGATTCACGTGGTTTTGTATAAAAAAAATTGCGGCCTCTTGTGAACACGGCAATGTAGCAACTCATTTCATGCAAATCGGGGAATATCTGATTAAATGAGCGCTTACTGCTTTTGCAGAGAAATTCCTTTCCTTTTAGTTAGTTAACTACATAAAACAGACGATCATACAAACAAGCACTCAATCAGGGCAATTTAACACGTTTCGTATTGAGTACTTTATGTGAGGGAGAATCTAACGACATTGACACCATGACGAATCACCCTATAGAAGGTCTGTAAATTTTGAAGTCTCGTGATGTATTCTGTTCTTAAAATTTGCCGTGCTAAAATAATCAACCTAATTATTTCCTATACAGCCAAGGCCGGCTTTGGAGTGAGAAATTAGGGCTCTATTCTGTGACATGTCTACTAAACGTACATGGATCCAAATCAAGGCAAGAATCAAACGTATTTAATTTAGTGACAAAATAAATATTCTTGTCCTCTACAACACAGCCACATGCTTCGACTTACTGGGTAATCATCGGGCTACATGTAAAAGAACATAGAAAGAGAATTTTACCCACGTTTGGTTACAATTTTTAGATTTTCCTAGTGTGAGATCACGTACCTTACACTATTAATAGTGAAGGACAGAAATCTGTAAAAATTACCACACAAATCCTCTTTCCATGTTTTTATAGAAATAAAATTATAGTGATACGAAGTGTCGAAACGTGTAGCTTTTTTTGTGGAAACCAAGGACATTATTTTCAAATAAATGAAGTTGTATTAGATCGTTGCTTTAATCTGAAACAATTTACGATATATGCAGTGGGATGCCACGTGTCAAAATACATATACTGGATTGTGTCAATTTCATAGGATGTTTGTTAATTCAAATTCTTCTTGTTTATTCACAGTGCCGTGTGACTTCAAATTGTAAATATCACATTCTTTATTCCAGTTTCCTTCTTGTGAATTACTGCGCCAACTCAAGATGAAAATTGCAGCCGTAGTTTTCTTGATTTGCTTAGGTAAGTAGATCTACTTTAAGGCAAGTTGATATATTCGTGATAACCTGTTAACTTCTTATTACAATTGCGGTCGCAATTATATCCATCGCCGACTTTACAAACCTAAGGGTCAGCACCGCTGATATGAAGGCTCTCTGGCCTACTTCTATCCACCACGACACTCTTCTTTCCCAAAGCATGTCTCAATGCTGTTCCTTCATATCCTTACTATTCCACGTGGCCACTTTACAAAGGGTTTCCTAACACAATTCTGTATGCATCTCCTATCTTCTTCTTATCTGAGCTACAATCCAGTCCTCCTTTCAATGCTTCAGCATTAAATTCACGAGGTGTGAGAGGGTTTTTCCTCTACGAGCGTTGGAAATTTTCTCTATGGTTTCCAGACTGGCTCTGAAGCACCCTCATTTGAGTGAAAATCATGCAGCTAACCTCTCACATCTATCTAGTGTCGTGGTCTAAAAGGTGAATAACTATACTTCCAGGCCCACCGCACACTTGACACAGTGTACGGGGCTATCAAACCCATTCTTCTTTCTTTAAAAGCGGCAGTCTCGTAAGAACATTGTGCTCTCTGTAAGTCCCCCACTTCATATTTTGATCCAGTTGGCCGATTTCCACAAGGCAATTGTGCGCTGATATGTGACGACATGTTGTCTGCTAAATATGTGCAGACGTTTCGAAGGAACCTGTAGTATTAACCTTCTAGGCTAAATATGGCAAAAGCGTGTTCTTCCGAAAGTCCATACCTGGCCTACGCCTACCATAAGACACAAATACGTTCTACTTCCTGCAGAGTAATAACGTGGTGAACGTGTGAATTTGCGGAAAAGAAGCAGTAGTAGTACAACTTATGTTAGTGTCCTGTAGCCACGTGCGGTAATAGAGCTCTTGAAAATGTAAAACTTCTTGTCAGGTTATATTTTTATGTAATGTATAACACAAACATGGAGACGGTGCAAACATTTGTCTTCATTTTTGGATAAGGTGGTGATACTTTATAAAGCACTGGGGTCAGACACGTGAAATTTGGTACAGAAATAAATTATAAACTTTACTGGGGTTCAGCAGAGAAAGTTTCCAAAAACGGGTAGCGGATGGAATGGAAGGCCGATGAATTTCCAGGACGTTGTGATGAGGTGAGATCAATAGGTTATTCCTCGTACAGAAGATAGTAGAGCCTTGGACTGATTGACATTTGAAGATGGGACCGATAGGTTGTACAGAAACGTCGGTAAATAATTGCGAATCTACGCTGCATAACATCCCACAAGAGCGAAGATCTCAAACATTCTTAAATGGAGATCTGAGTTTCTCACAGTGGAGTTGCTGAAAACTCACTCAGTCTTCTAAGACGTGACGCTCTGTCGTTGGGTGAGCAGTTTCCGACGTTTCAATTGGTCAGTGTGTCTTCATCTGTTAGACTCTTGACCCCGTAGCACCAATCTTCTTGAACTGTTAAACCTAAAGTATCACAATGTTTCGAAACTTCGGCAACTGCTCACTCAACGACACAATGAAATGTCCCAGGAGACTAGAGCATTCATGATTAAGTACATTACGAAATTTGCAGTCCTTTTTATAACATAAACAAGGAAAATACATTTGCGCGTAAGTTGGCTTCTCCAAAGGTTAGCTACTCTGTTGATTGTACATACCGAATTAATAAAAATGTACCAATACAGCACGTGCATAAATGTCTGCTGTGTTATAGACGCAATGTAAAATATCTTAATTCCCTACAGTGTCTGAGATGCAAGTATGTGTAATGGGCCCGTGTTTTTCTTAAATTTAACTATTCAAAAGACCTACTCTGCTCATTTCTCCTTCACTGGCTCAGTCGACAACGCTGGAGCTGCTACCTATCTTATGGTTTCCATATTAAGTTTCCAGGGATTTCATCAAGAGCCATTTTCATTTTCAGATATACTTCACTTTTCTTCACACGAATTTGTCAGACTGTTCATTCCCCTTTGCTCACTTTTTCTTCCATTATATTCGTAACGTCGTTAATGGTAAAGACGTCTGTGTCTCCAATGAAGTCCTTCACTGGGCTCATAAGAATTTGGTAGTGGTACGGATAAAGACGGAGAACAAGATGGTCATATTCTGTGAGTATAGAATCTGAGGTGTAGATCTTAAAATTTGACTTGTTTCTCTCATGCCCGATGGTTGTGGTTTTACACTGTCACTAATGTGGCGAAAATATCACTGTAGTGAGTACATTTCTGGCTGAAAATAAGTTTCTTGCAAAAGTACTGTCCTTGGAAAAGTTTAGGCTTCCCTCGCCGTAACGTTGAGGTTTCCGCTTGTGTGGGACGCCTACCTGGCAGCAAACAAACAAATTATCTTTACCTGACCCACACATCCGTCGAAAAAAACTCATATTTTGTTAGAAAACCAGCTGCTACATGTTTAAATTTTTTAAACTAATTCGTCTTCAGGCTGTACAAGAATTACAGAAATGTGTAATGTACAGCAGTGTAATCAAAATTATTCAAGACTAAGATCTCAGACTTGTCACGATGGTGTTGATGAATGCTGGCTGTGACACGTTTGAGAATCTGACTTCGTACATCCGTGTAAATTACTGGTCTGTAGAATTTGATATTCCGTAAGCATATTAATCATAATTGACAATTCTGTTATAAAAATAAAATAAAACAACAATATTAGTAAAGTAATATATCCGTTGGTTTAGAAACCTACGCAACATAAAAGTAGGCTTTACTTTTTATGTTTAGAACTGCGTGTTTTCTAGTGCCGCCAGTTCACATACGGCAGGCTATATGATCAGGAATATTAAATTATCTGAAGGAGTAAGGCATTTTTTCTTCGCCTCGAGCCACCACCATGTAACAATATGCAGTAATGCCCTAACCTAGTGCCGAAATATAGAAAGCTTTAAATCGAAGTTACACTTATATCCTTGTAATTGGAGCGGGTTAGAGATTTGTCACTGGTTCAATAACACACAATACGTTGTCTTGTAACTTTGTACTTGCTGCATTTACAGGCGTTGCTGCCTGCAAAGAAGCTGACTTAACAGCGGAAGAATCTTACGTGTTGGAAGCCAGGGTAAGTACGTTGCAGTTTTTAAAATTAAAACGACACGGCTTCACAAAGAGGATTTTTAATGAATGAATATGTGTGACGTGCTATTATAATGGGTGCACGGAAACAAACCCTGAATCAAGGCTCGGATTGTCATGAAATTTGCTCCAGAACATTTGTTACAACTCACTGAAGTTGCCTTTTAACCTCATTAACACGGAATAATACCTTACAGGGATGAAGTGTAAAAAACACTTGCAGAATCAGTATGTCCTTTACTCAGGCAGAAGGTTTTAGCATTATTTAAGCTTTTGATGACGAACAGTTTGAAATATAAAGCAGATACCAAAAAAAAACTTAGGATGTAAATTTAAAAATAAGAAGAAACAAAAATTTTCGTTGGGATAGGGTAGGAATTACAGTGACTCTTCTTTATATTTATTGCAATTGGATTTCGAGATTTATGCTAGCAAGAAGTACGCAGGTAATCTGTCAGGATTCCGGTAATCTAAATGATAACACAAAAGTTTTATGCTTCTTAAACAAATTTTTCCCATCTTCTCTCTTACTACTAGCCCAGTATAAAGCATCAGTAATTAAACAAAACCCTCGCAGAAGTATCTCAGCAGATGGACGCTTGAGGTACAGCTGGAGGCAATATTTAAATTATGAATATTTGTAAATAAGGAATATGAAATATAAAAACCTTTGCTAAGTCCATGTAAAAATTTATTAAAAAGCAATACGTAGTTGCCATATTAGGAACTATATAAAGGACAAACTGATCACTCAGAGACAACTTGCGGACCCCCGATAAGCAATGCTGTCGTAGAAGACACACCGCACCTCGTTTCCAATCTTCGTTAACATGATCGTGTACGGTTGAGCAAAAATGACCTTTGTTTATAAGGAAATCTGTTACAAACCTTCAGGTAAAGTACAAAATCCGTTTATTCAGACAAAGAAATCTGTTGACTTGAAACAGTTCAAGTTTGATACCTGAATGTTCGAATGCTGCGTTCTGTCTGATGTCATTCGAGATATGAGGTTATCAAAGTGGTAATTATGAAGATTTAATGTTATGCTATGTCAACTGGTAGATAGTTCACCGACGTCTTGCAGGCACTAGAATCCTTCGAAACGTTGTAAACTATTTACCCAACGTAACATCTCAAAATAACTGAACTTCCTGCTTCATAACCAATGTTAGAAATAACGTAGCATACTTGTGTTTACTCTGTACGTTACTTAAAGCTGGTGCTGTCTGTGTCTATGTTCGAGCGACCGTAGGTGTATAGAGCAACGACATGTTTACAGGGACAGTAATGTTGGCAATGTATACCAATACTAAATACACACTATGCATCAAAATTTTTACATTTCCACAGTATTTACTTCAAATGCCGTCCAGTGCCTCTACGTATATTATTGTTCATTTAATACATTCATATATTTAGCCCATTTCTAGAGCTGTATCTGAGAGTATCTTCAAGGGTTAGGTAACTACAATTACGATTATTCCATGCAGCCAAGAAATTTATAGTTTGTCAGCTAGACAAAAAAATACACACATTTTATTTAACCTGAATGTTCATCACCATGTTCAGAACATCTTAGCTTTTGTTCCTATTGTGAGCCAGACTAATCCAGTTTACATCCTCCCATCTTATTCCTTTAAGACATGTTTTAATATTGCCCTCCCATCTACACCTAGGTTTTCCAAGCGGTCCCTTTCCTTCATGTTTTTCCACCAAAAGGCTATATGCATTTCTCTTGCCTCCGATATGTGCCACGTGTCCCCCCTATTTGATCTTCCTCGATTTGATTAGCCGAAAAGTATTTAGTGTCTATTACATTCATAAAGTTCCTTATTATGCAGTTTTCTCCAGTAGCCTCTTACTTCCTCTTAGGTCTAAATATCTATTCTCGAAATTTCTGGCCCTATGTGCGTTCCTTAAAGTAAAAGATCAAATTTAACAGTAATAAATCTTATAAAATCTTAAAAAGACGGAATTTAAAACGAAAACTACATTTCCAGTTAAAAAGTAAGCAACAAAATGGAACTTGACACAGATGAGGTGAAGAATAATAGGGATAGAAAAGCGCATGCTTTTTACAAATGTTTGAAAAAATTGTAAATAACTGACTTCAGTAACAGTACTTTCATGTATGAGCCATTTGCATTATACGTGCTGCTGCAACATATCACAAGCCGGATTGTGCTTAGACTACGGGATGAACTACGGAGGAGTTGAGGTTCGATTCCCGGCAGCAGCAAGAGATTTTTCTCCCTCTTAAACGCCCAGATCAGCTCTGAGGTCTACCCTATCCTCCTATGAAGTGGATATTACGAGCTTCTGCCCTGACCCTAAAACAGCCGGGGCATCTTGCTGACCATTAACCTTCAATTAGTGACGAGGTTAAGAATGAACGGAGCTATAAGATCAGTCCCGCCTATGCCTTCATGGCGTCAACACATACAACTTTGATTTTACTACAAGAGAGAAAAGCAAGTGAACTTTTGTGGATATCCAACTAAGGCGTTTTGAACTGGTAACGACTGCATCCAGCGTGTTCAGACTTTGCAATTAAATACTACAGTCACGAGGAATGACATTACTATTCATTGGCGTGACAGTTCTGCCTTCTGCGCTCAGAGGAACAGAGTGGAATGCTCTAACAAAACAACACTTAATTTTACAACAACACTTGGTTACTAATGTACTAATATAGTACGTTGTTTTTATTTGCATTGTATATAATGTTATCACTATTCAGTTAGTCAGGTGGTAACTGTCGTACATTTTTTAATAATGTTTTAACCGCCCTGCGTGTGCTTGATATGACCTGGGATAGGTTGCTCCGTAAGGTTACAGACTGACCGAGGTGCCACTCCCGAAATGGGCAGTGATTTCTCTCTTTTCCATGACGTCAATGGCAGCCCTGGGCCCCAGACACTTCCTATTCAATGTGTGTAGTTGAAGCGACTAGACCACGAGGCTAAGCACTTGTTAAGCTTAAATAAGCATATGTGAGGCTTGCTGAAACTCATGTGTTATTTGCTGCAGACAAAGCGTGAACATTCAGACAACGAGAATGACCACGACTTCGGCAACCTGGGGGCCGCCACTAAGAATTTCGGCTACGGAGGTGGCTACGGGGGCAATGGACATCATCACCACCACCACCACGGCGTGGGGTACAGTATCGGCAGTGGCTTGGTGTCCATCGCTCAGGGAGCAGCTGACCAGGCCAACACGGCGATCCAGAACCAGCACGAGGCAGGCGGGCAGGCCGCGTTCCAGGCAAAGAACAGCCTGGCGCAGAATGCAGCTGCCGCTGCAGCTACTGCACAGGCCGCTCTGGCAGGCAAACAGGTGATCGTGAACAACCTGGAGCAGCAAGTTCGCGATGCGCAAGGTCAGGTAGAATCTGAAGCGCAACAGCTGACACAAGCACAGCGGGCAGCCGCAGCAACACAGCAGGCTGCACAGCAAGCCCAGGCACAGGTAGGCAGGACATGCAGAACGCAAAAAGATAAACTTATTTGACATAAGAGTCTATGAAAGAGATCTTATCGATATGAAAACAATTTAATTATAAATTATGCTTTTTATTAATCGACAAAGACGTGTAGGTGGAACAAGTAGCAGTACTCATACGCAAGTATGCGGAATTTTATTAAGAAGAATTTCAGGAGAAAAATACACTTTGAAGATGTTATAGCAGATGAACGTAATGGAGAGATGCTTAAGCAGCAAGTCAACAGTCAAAGGAAAACGTAAAATGCATAGAAAATTCTGGTGGAGGCACTACAAGGGAATACATTTTGACACTAGAGTACATTATCAAAATGTTTCTTACGTAAACTAAAATAAAAATAATTTGGTTACTGAAGGGCACTTATTTAAAAAAATCAAGGACTATGGGTTCGGATTTAGTGTAAATTTATTAAAAAATTAATGTAAATGACATTGTGGTGGGAACCTCAAATAAAGAGATGATTTTATATACTTTATCATAAAACAGAAAGCAGTATTAAAAGGGTCTTGCATAAAAGAAACCAGTAAAAACAGAATCTCTGTGCAGCGTTGGATCATTCCTTTTTCGCGTTCAAAAACCACAGAAAACGCCAGTGACGACAATAAAATAATGTTACGTGACAATCCTTACTACATTCTTGTAACTGACGTCAGATGAACTGCAATTCTGCAGGTTCGTGCGCTGACCGCTGCCCTCAACACCGCACAAGCAAACGCCGACCAAGCGGCGCGGGCTGCCCAAGAGGCAGCATCTGAAATGGCGTCACAGAGCAGCATGTTGGCAACCGCCAAGCAGCGCCTGGCGCTCGTGTCGGACCAACTGGCTGATGCACGCGCAGACTTGGACGCCACACAGAATGCAGCACAGCGCGCCGCCGCAGCTGCGCAGACCGCTCAGGCCAATGCCGCCAAGCACGCCGTTGGCCTGCACGGAGGATTCGACGATGGAGGATTCAGGAGAGGCTTCCATCATTACTAGATTAGCCACACTTCTTTCTTCCAACGTATCCCTCTTTCCATGTTTATTCCTTTCTTATTCTTTCTTCTCTTGCCTCGTTCTTCACCCTTCATTTCGTCCTTTCTTCCCTCCTTCTTTTCCTTTCCGTCCCTTTCTCAATCTTTCACTCGTCTTATCACTTAGATGTAGAAGGGATTACAACTACCAGTGGAAATCTTTCTTACTATAGATATTCCAAGGACATCTATAAATATTTAGAAATTTTTAGAAATTAGCATCTAATGTTCTAGCAGAATTTGCCGTTAAATCTATATACAAGATGTCCAAGCTGGATAAATTTCAATGCTGTGTTGGATGTGGCTTACTTTTGTAATACATGTTTTATACATAAATTGTTTGTTGCTGGACAAAATTCGATACGCCTACATGCATGTTCTTGCAAAGGTGTCTTTTGTAATAAAGAAGAGCTTGTTAACAGAGAAGTGTGTTTTCTTTACTTTGATCTCTTTTATTGTATAAAAAACATAGGTTAGACCAGCAATCCATGGACATGGCCACCAAACGCCTTCATGAATAATACGAAATTTACAACATAATAAAATTGTATATTAAAGATCCACTGAGACGTTTGGATTCTGGTGTCAACATATCTTGCATAAAAAATGTATAATCCACTCACACACTCACTTACTCACACACGCACGCACACGCACAAAATAAATATTGAAACTTCTTTTACGTTCATCCACATCAAAATTTAATTTAAAAAAATGCGACGATGGCAATTTTTTTCTCGAAAATCAAGGCTTAAAATTTGTTTAAACACAATCTTGCTACCACCAAGATTAGCTAATTTAGCAGAACACAAATATATCTATATCTGTATTAGAGCATTCCTTACCAAAACATACGGTACCCAAAATAACAATAGACTTATCACAAACTTTTAACAGATAACTCGGCATTGTTGCAGATAGCTTGCTGTACCAACGTACTGAAACTGCCCAACTCTTAAACAAACACAATTTAAGTTCCCGTTTTGAATTTTGACCTTTTCATTTCATGATTTTCCCTAGTCCCTCAGGAGGGATATGGGACTTTACCTTATATTAGTCTGTGACCGCCTTTTTTCAAGACCCTCCTAAGTCATTATTAACGATCATGCAATCACTCGTCGACAGTCTGAATTACTGACAGCGTCGTTAAGTAAACTGCGAACACAAAATTAAAGAAATGCTTGTCTATCAGTGAAACGTTACAGATACGATGAAGACACAAGTCTTTATGTTCGAGTTATCTGTAACTTAGTACTGGAGGTCTCTACAATAGAAAATTCGAAACCACAGTGTTTCCTAAATTTCAGTTTTAGATGAACATTCAGCTGCTCATCTCTGTGGAAGGGGCTGGCACTTGTATCAGAAAAGTATCAAATTATAAAACGCTTTCAACTACAAAATTGTATGTCTACACAAGTATTAAGCTGTAATATCATGGCCCATAAACTTGCTAAATCATGTGGTCTTCTTCAGTTTTCCCAATTAAAATTCCTTATGCATTTCTCATATCTCCCATTGCAACCACATGTGCAGCCATCTCACACTTCCTTATTTAATCAACATGCGGTTTATGCGTACAGTGTAAATTGTGAAAATAAAATGCATTAATTTTCTCCCATCATTTGCTACTTCACTTCTGTAACATCGAAGAAGCTATGTGGAAACCAAACACGGTCTATATGTTTTGGAGAACAAAAAATTATTTTGCCCTTGTCTGGATTGGAATCCTGTATTTCCGACTCGTATCCTACATTGTTAATGCTTAATTTACAACTACTTATGAAAAATATTTGATAGGCCGACTCGTAACAGACGAGGCTATAACAAGTCCTTACCACTTCGTCATTTACCAAAAATCACTTCAATATGCAGGTCCTGAAATGCTCAACATATCACATATTAACCTGATAAGAACACCTATTAACACTTCAGTTTAAACCAAACGGTCTACAGCCAACGAAATTTAAAAATGTAGCGACGCTTATTTGGGTTTTCAGACGCTCCCTGTTCATGGGTATTTAGACGGTTATATGCAACTTCGAGTCATTTTATATCCTTCGCTGTGCTATAGTCCTGTTGACAAGTGAAGTAATACGAGTATAGGGCAATCTGAAGTGCCCTTCCATACGTTTGTCAATTGTAACTAATACTAAGCCTACATAGATCGCATTTCATTCTTAATTTTGGCTTTAATACATTTTAACGTTCACTGCCATCAAGTTCGAGGATTGACGTTCGAGGACTTAATGGAATCCAGGGACAAGGATAGGATAGCTGTCTGCTCATCTCTGTCTCACTCTATGTTGTGCCCGGTCCTTGTGCTACGCGGTACCTCACCTCCTGCCTCCATGAAGCAAAATTTTATTGCAAATATTTTTCATTGCATCGACATAAACTCCACCATAAAAACAGTATGTAAAAGACGAAATAAATAATACATGCATATATAAATATAAATGGATTGGACAACATTATTATAGTTACAATTACAGTCGTCAAAGAGGATCATAAACATAGACACGCACTGGCTACATATGCTTGGAAACAAGGAGCAGCATGGGGAGTGTAATTTTAACGTGTTGTTTAACGACTCTGTCATTTAGTAAGATTTTACTGCTACAGCCTTGTGAGGATTCTCAGGTTTTCACGGCGAATAAAGTTGTATACAAGCGCAGAGTGCGGATAAGGCTGCGGATATGGGAAACTTCGACGGATTCCGAGGATACATCCGGCAATGAAGCTTCGTCAGCTGTAACGTGTGCGATGTCGACGGTCACGACAGACGATGTGTCTAAGCACTCGTGTCACGTGATTCAGTCTACTGAAACATTTGATCTTTTTGCTTGGTGGTGTCAATAGAGAAAGAATTCCACATATCACCAAGTTAGCCTATTGCAGTCACGCCATCCCGGTATGAGCGATGCCGCTGAGAGAAGCTTCTCCACTGCAGGAACCGTGACTCAGAACTGACTACCTGTCTCAAACCCAGCACAGTCGAGGATGACACAATTAAGCTGCAGACTAAATATGTTATTTTGTTATTAACATAGTATTGTCGAGTTTGCTAACAGATTATAAGTACAGTCGTTTATCTTTTGCAGTGCTCAGTGCAGTGCTGTCATTCGTAAATTATAACTGATAACTTCTTAACCTACAAGGAAGATATAAATTTAATTGAAGATTTTTTAGCCAATGTTTAATTATAAAATAAACTGTATTATTTTGATAGCTTTTAATGAGCTTTATGCAAAACAAGCTTGAACATGCTTTCCTTACTGTAAGGACACTATTTCTAACATTTCCTTCACATCTTGTAAAATGTAGAACTTTTTACAATGATAAATTTTGTGGATTAAATTTACTTTAAAATTACTCCACTATGAAAGATCTGCCGTTGTTGTTAAATTTATAACATGAATTATAATTCAGTCCGTGGATGCGGTACGTCGAGCCCCTTTACAATCTCACGACGAAAGTTTTTGCCAGTCTTGACGTATTCAGATTTGTCGTCATGGACGTCCCTGTGATTTGTCTTACAAATGTACATGGTGCCAATTTCCGGTACACACAAGATATAAAGGGCCTCTGTCAGTCCATGCTTGCGCTCCAGATCATGCGTTAACTTATCCAGCTTATGTAGCAACGGCAATGTAGTCGCTGCTTCGCTGCAAACTCGTCAGCTTGACCTCCAGCTAGTTTAAGCCTGGCCGTGCCATGGCTCAGGCGGCTAGTCACCGGCCTCTCACCGCAGAGGCCCGGGTTTGATCCCGGGATCGGTCCATGTGGGATTTGTGGTGGACAAAGTGGCACTGAGGCAGGTGTTTCTCCGAGTACTTCGGTCTTCCCCTGTCAAGTTCATTCCACCGGTGCTCCATTAAAATGGAAAAGCAGAAAAAACCTCATCATCTTCATCACAGGGTTGCACAATAAGCCTTCAAGGCTGCGGTGCGTCTGCTGCGAGGCCCTTCAATGAAAGAAAGTTTAAGTTCTTGTACTCTCTGTGTCAGGCATCGCCTTATCTATTTACGTACATCATTATGTTCGTAATTTTGTTTGACTTCTGCTTGCTACGATGCCACTTCAGGAAAGTGAGTGTTCTGTTAAGGTCGGGATGATTGGAGTAGGAAACCAGTGGAGCGGTAGGGCTGCACATTGTGAAGAGCCACATGTGAGACAGGCAGGAAAGTGGAGGTCTGGGATTGGAGGGATGAAACTCACAGGAGCTAAGGAAGTTGTAGATGTGATGAGAATTAATTTGGTCCTGAAGACCCTTAAAAGGGCTATGTTTATTATCAAGTTTTCAGCTGCATCTGTATTTATGTCTAAGCCAATGACTGTAATGGCCAGAATAATAATTTCTGTGTTGCTTAAATAAAGATAAACTTGATACTTGAATAGTTTATTTTTTAAAGTTGTTCATATCCATGCCGTGAAGGGATACAGGGGTAGTGGAGGTATAGTTCCAATCATTCTTAACCTACATGCTTGATGGAGGTGAGTGACTTGAATAGAATAACCATCCAATATGTGATGTTAAAGATCATATTTTTCCTTTTCTCCTGGAGAGTTAATGGGTAGATAGCCTCCATTACATCCCCTTCTATTTACATGTCTCACCATCACATTGCACACTTCATTAATACATTCTTACATTAACCATGTGTTATTTATAATGTACATAAACTGCATTCTGTGTAAGACATGAACTGTTTATTTTATATATAACTAGATTTATATCAGTCTTCAGTGTTTTTATATTTATAAACAGTACTTACAGTCATAAATAAATATAACAATTACACCTACAGACAATGTAACACAGAAGAAAAAATAGCAAAGGTTGAGAACTAAATATATTGGCTGAGGTACTTGGAAGAACCAAGCAACTCTTTGCTGGGGCCAGTGATGGGAGGGAAGAGCACTGCTGGTGGAGGAAGAGAAGATAGTTGTCCCGGCTGACCAGTCTCTGCATTTCGTGCAACTGGAGGAAGAGGTGAAGGTGTGTAGTCGGACCCTGCAGAACTAATCACATATCTACGTAAGACTCCGGAAATAACTCTTTTGTTTAGCCACAGTGCATTAGAAATTTCTGTATTCTGCACTGAAATTTATTCTTCTGCTTGATGGTCAGATATCCCTGACATTATCTATTCTTTAGTCTGTACTGATGCAGCTACTTCAGAGTTTGACTATTTCTATCCTGTGATCAACCATCCCACACATTTCTGTACTTTCTGGTTTGTAATTAAATTTCATACATTGATACTACAAACACTCAGTGGAATCCCGCAACATTGGGGATCAGCACATCGCAAAACCTTTTTCTGTAGAGGAAAACACAATGTGCTCAAATGTGGACATGCACCCATAACAAGCAAGAAACATTTGTTTTTTAGATTTACAAAAATTCTTTGACTGTGACAAGAATGTCTGACTATATATCAAGTCATTTGACATGGATTTAAAGAAATGACTAACATAAAACTCACATGCAACAGATTTCTGACTAGACAGAATTAGTCTTTAACTACGTTGCCAGAAAATCAATTACTGGATGAAAATAATGCAAGACTGAATAACTAACAACATGAAGTGCTAATGAGTTTGGATTTCTATTCAGCTCAAAAAACTAATACAGGATCTCATAACAGCTATAATGTGGAAATATGAGAAAAGTCTGTTACAGAGGACATATATTACACAACTTTTCAACATATGTAAAAAAAAATTTTCTTGCAAAAATGTGCCATTGTAATCAGTGAATTATTTTCAAATACATTATTAATTTTCAAACAACCATAATTTTCCTCTTTCTACATGTATCTTTTACTCCCGTTTGCTCCAAATTTTTAGTTTCCTGCTCCAAAATTTTCTTATCTTAACAAAGAGTAACCAAAACAAAAATTTAACAAAGTAGTAATTTACCTGTTTGGTGTTGTCATGCTGATGTCACTTCCTGCATGATCTGAATTGTGATCAGCATTGTATCTCAAAGATCGTTGGAAGAGTGGCTCAGCACTGGATATAGAAAAAGGGTAGCGTAAATATGTCATATTTACCGTGCTTAATTGTCATGGTTTGTAGCTGTACACCGTTGTCCAGAAGAAGGTGTCTAGCATGCTTGTAGGAGCACTTAAATATTAACTCCACTAACAACAAAACCCAAAAACAGAAAGACACAATCCTGAGTCAGTTGCATCTGCATTACATCCTCACTGCCTACTCACAATACCTGTCTTAATGTTGTCTTACAATCTCCTTCTCAGTCCTTAATATAAAAGATTTGAAAAGGTTTCTAACAACGTTTCTGTATGCTTTCTTTATCATCCCAATTCTAGCAATCTTCCCAGCTTATATTTAACTAACCTAATGATACTATGTGGTCTGTATAACTCACCAAATTCCTTGTTACATATAGTGCAAACTCTATTTAAGGTTTATTTGGAAACAAGTGAATTAGAACACTAAATAAAGGAGAACCTTAATGTAAAATTTAATTCTGAGATTATTGACTGAGGTTTACTGAAATTTTTGGTTAAGTGACATAAACATTTCCTGGAAGTTCCATTCTATTGTTCACTTCATTTTTTCATTTTCAAAATTTTCCTGAATGCCTTACTTTCAAACATTTATGAGTCATATGCACATGTGCACGTTCATACATATATGCATTTACATGTACATGTGTGTATACATATATATATAACATTCTACATACAGTACATATAGAAAAAACCATGTGTGTCAGAGCTAGTGCAGGGTTAGTATAATATGTATTAGCATTTTTGTGCTAAAAAGTAAAGAAGATTGGGCTGAGTTACAGAAGAGAAGGAATGTTCTATAGGAAAAACATGTTTTTGGAAGTAATGACTATGGTGGTACTAGTGATCGGTGGAATGGAAGTGAATATCAGCCTGCGGGTCATGTGGGAAAAGACTGATCAAATTTTGTCATATGTCAAGAATTAGCAAAAAAAGGATAAGGCAATATGGTAACTTCTAGGCAAACATAAGCATGAAATCTCTGAAATTAATTAAGGAATAAAATTTGATATATTGAATGAAGCTGCAAACAGAGTGGTGAAAGGTTACAGACAAATTTAGGAGGCAATGAGGTAACAAAGCAGCAACAGTATAATAAATTACAATATTACATACAGCCAAAGGAACACTAGCATATTGATGTTGGGTTAGGAAGACAAAAAATTTGTTTTGAAATGCTGGATATGGTGGATAAATGTTTGAGGGATACAATAAAAGTGAAAGTATTGGGCAGAAATATTATTTACAAAGCTTGATTGAGAAGAAGAGGAAAGCCTCAATTTTGTTAAATTTATCATTGTCGTAGAAAATGCCAACATAGGAAAAGTACAAAAAATGTAGCCTTTTACCATGAATAGAACATATACAGATTTTCCAAAGAGAATGGGAAGATTGAGGAAGGACTGGGGCTTTATTTGAAATATCAGACAAGTGGGGTTACAAAGCTTTTCTGAGAAAGCATAGGCTGATTGTGTCTGGATCTATAGTTGGGAATTTTTTTTAGTGAAAATATTCAAGTATAAGTTGGCAACAGACAAATAAATGTCTGTGTGAGAAACTGATGTATGGGTTTTAAGCATTAGACACAACAAAGGAAAGGAAATACAGAAGTATGGGAACAGAAAAATAAGTGACTGTCAGAGAAAATACAGATGGCAGGCGGTATGAAATTATATCAGATTGGAGAAAGGAGGCAGGAGAGTACTGACAAATATGACTGACAGCATCACAGAATAAAAAAAGATAAAGTTCGCCCTATAACCTGCCATGAAGGCACAGATGGGGAGTAGCGGTATAGCTCTACTCTTTCTTTAACCTCGGCGCTAGATCGGGGGTGGGTGGTCAACGCCACGCCCCGGCCGCTTTACCGCCGGGAATGACCCGGTACCCATTGTACAGAAGGCTGAGTGGGCCCCAGGGCGGTCTGGACGGGTGCAGAAAATCTTGCCTCCACTGGGATTAGATCCCTGGACTGTCCAGCCTGTAGCGAGTCACTATATCGACTATGCTATCCCGACCCACATATCACAGAAAATATGACATGGAATGTTCATGTAATGAGATCTGCGCTCTTCTGGGATATTACGTGGCGTCGTGTGGGAATTATTTACCGACGTTTCGGGACAACGTATCGGTCCCATCTTCACTCGTGAGTGAAGATGGGACCGATACGTTGTCCCGAAACGTCAGTAAACAATTCCCTTACGACACCGTGTAATATCCCAGAAGAGTGCAGATCTCATCAACATCACGGTGGAAGCTTGAAATCAATGTTCATGTAATGTTCATCGAATGTTCTTGTGGACAGGTATTCAGGGGTTTGAATATAGTGTCATTAGCTTGTATATACGTGGTACATAACTTGAAAGAGTGTGCTATTATTAGAAGAAACAAAGAAAATGTGGAGCAGAATATAGAAGTTCACAATTATACTACTACTGCACATAAAAAAAACTGGACTTCCATGTTTAGTTCTGGACCACAGGTCTTTTTTTAAGAAAGGTGGAATGAATATGAGAATATTAACTTGCACAACAAAGCACCTAATCTTATGACAGAACCAGACAAGAACAAGTCTCCTTAAACGGGAGCTGAAATCTTTTCTGTTCAGGCATATATTTTATTCAGCAGAATAATATATTTCATGTTGATGTTTATTACTGTGAACACAACATTCCCCCACCTACACATGTCCTTAGCCACATGAATTCAGTCCACAGCCTCCTATCTTACTTCTTTAGAATCATTTTGAAATTATCCTCCTGTGTATGCCTAGATCTTCCAAATGGTCTCTTTCATTGCAAATAATAATTTTTTTAATTCAACTGAAGCTGTTGTTTTGTTTGTTGTTAATTAAATGTATAGGTTACTTAAAATTATATACACATACACATATACAAATACATGGTATATTAAAAATAACAAAAATTTTAAAAATAATGAAGAATATATCACGTGATTTAAATGTGTTGTAGCTGTAAATTTTCAATATGTGCATCACTTTTTTAATATTTACTAGACACTTCTATTATTATAAATAGTAATTTCTTTATATGCTTTTTCTTTATACTTCCATAGTTGGACATATGTTAAATGGAAGCAATGCTGATTTTGATGTGACTAACCGGCAGAGCTTCTATGTTGTAGTTTTGTTTGCTGCCCTTGTATTTGTTAGTACAAGGCTGATCTTTGAAATTGACAGTTTACAGAAAGCAACTGACCAGGCCACTAAATAATACAGAGATTTAAATTTGAAATGTATAACTTAAATCAGTCTAAACTACTAGTATCATGTTTATGACAGGAGGCACTGAAGGGCAACATGAAGGTATGGACTGTGACTGACCGAAAATAGAAGTGATTGAGGAAATAAATTATTTAGGACTAAAATTAGATAAGCAGAGAAGAATAGAATAAACAATAGACCAGACTGATATGAGATGGTAAAAAGACTTTAATGGCCATTGGTATATGAGGGTGAGGGTACTATAGTGTAGAGTAGTAAAATGGAAGAGCAGTACCAATGGAAGTATGCATGTCTGTAAAAATATCTGTGTATGTAAACACATGGAGTTCACATCTGTGCAGTATAAAGAAATACAACTAAATAAATTGTCTAGAAGGTTGTTCAACAGTGGCAGCATCTTTGTGCATGCAGTGTTGCTAATTTCCTTGTGTCCCCTATTGGGATAAGCTGAAGTAAATGTGCAACAATTCCAAGAGAAAATGTTTTTAATTTTGATTTTTTTTTCGGTTTTAAGGAAAAATTCACAGCACAGAATCAAGTCTTAAAGTGAAATGGAGAGTGCTTGGACTAGAATTCAGAAATCAACCCCCTCAGGGCATACTTTACAGATATTGGTGAAAATTTCTTATCTCCTGCAACTGAATGTTTTATATGATCCACATAAACTTAGAAGTCCTGTTAATGCTGTTGCAGACCTTCCCACTGTACGTGATTTCCAACCCAAATTCCCTGTCTTCTCACTCCCAGATGCCACCTGTTGAGATGCCTAAACAAGAATACACTCAGGATGGCACACATGGAAACCCATAGGATGCACAGTAATACAGCACATATGCACCACATAGATAGGCAGCCGGTATAGTGTAGTAGGCATAGTGACTCATTATAGGCTGGATGGTCTGGGGTTCAAACCCCGGTGCGGGCGAAATTTTCCGGATCCGTCGAGGCCGGCCCCGAAGACCCAACCACCCTCCTGTACAATGCACACCAGCTCTCTTTGCCGGGCGTAAAGACACTGGGGCATGGCATTGGCCTCTCATGCCCTTCTAGCGCTGAGGTTAAAGAAAGAGTAGAGCTATACCTCTACTCCCCCTCTGGCCCTTCATGGCCAGTTCTAGGGTAAATTTTACTTTTTATTTGCCAGTTAAATATCAGTGTAAACCTGATATTTGGGGCTACTATGTGGTAGGTCTTACTGTACTTTCAGATAACATACCTAGGCTGGATGGGTGGCAGTTTTTCCTTGCCTCGTGAATAACTGCTGAAAGGTACACCAGACTGTAAATAAAGAGACAAGAATATTACAAGATGTAATAGAGTTGTAGAGAGAACATATGCCTCCTGTTTGCCTTCAGATAATTCCATATAATGACACTGCTAAACAGGAACTAAACTAGTCATTATACACATTTTAACAGTAATTAGATAAAGTGTTGGTCTACTTTCTTTTGCGGTTTCCATCAGTGCAGAGTTTCAGTATCTGAATTTGTGAAATATAGACCGAATTTTCGTATTTTTGCACTGTTATGTAATTTATATATAATATATAAATCTTTTTAGAGAATTTTAAAGTGTTTATAAACTATATCCATACCAGATTTTGTGTGTTTAAGTACAATGGTTGACTATGCAAGATTTTAAGCTTTTGCTGCAGAGCTGTTGAGGACTTCACTCTTATGGGATGTTGTGCAGTGTATGTTGGTTTGTACTGATGTTTCAGGACACAGCACTGGTCCCACCTTCAAGTGTAAAGATGTGCAAGATGTCTTAACACTTTGACTTTTGGAAGTGGGAATTATACGCTGTACTGAAACATTCGTAATAAACCAACCTATGCTTCACAACAACCCAGAAGATCAAAGAGCACACTGAGTGGCTAGTTATTTCTAGTGAAGTGAAACCTAAATATATGTGCATATATATATGTACATTTGCACGGCAAGCATATTGTTTTAAATTTGAAAACTTCGAATGCTTAGCTGCTCACTTATAACGATACATATGTGTCCATGTTCATAATCAATTATGTGTCAGAACATATGTGTTCAGTAACAAAACATTACTGGATGAATAAGGTCAAATGGAAGCAGACATATGATACTGAGTGTTAGTAAAAAGAAAAATGGAAGTTGTAAACAACACATTACAAACATAAAACTTTAGAACCATATATTAAGTGACACTGGTACTCGCCAAAAACAACAAGTCTGCAACACCGCAATTTTGGTATAAACAATGGCACAGCATCAGAAAGTAGAGAGATGGATGAAATATGCTGGATATGACACGCATGATATTCATACCAAAGTCAGAAAATGATGCTTTAATAGTTATGAAAATGGAAAAGGCTTGGTGTACTGAAGTGACTTCAAGGATCCTAAGATTTCCATGAATCTACCTTACCTGGTAACTTGGACTGGCGTCTGTGTATGTGGATGCATGAATCTCTTGCTGGTAAATCCTGTACAGCTCTTTCAAATCTGGTGGCAATATAACACAATCCTCTGCAAAGAGGAAGAAAAACTCAACATCCGAAGCTTGTGTGAAACCATTTATATCTACCAGAAGACTAAACTCACAGTTGAATAGAAGTAGCACTGCAATTGCAATTTATATTGCTAGAAGACAGTTTGTGCACTCTGGGACACATGCATTTTTACCTACTTTAGAAAGTAAAATACATTTCGGAGGGTGAAGATACACACCTGTTGGAAGCATAGCCTTGTGAAAGTCCATAATTATTCTCAAACTTTCTAAAAACAACATAAGACACTGAGTTTATTTCATACTAGGGACAGCCAGCTTGTCTACTACAAGTACTCAGAAAACTGGTTGAGTAGAACTCCTAAAGGCATATAGTTGGGCATCATTCCATAAGAATGATCTAATAATGGTATCCAAAATACTGGGTATCTTCAATATTAAGACAGTGGAAGAAGTCGTACACCCTTCTGTGCCAAGTCTTTGCTATACTGTGATAAAATCCTCTTGGGATACCAGCCATGTCAATTTGGAGCAGCAAGCAAACAAGGATTATTTGGATCAAAATGGCAATTTATATACAGTAATGCAGTTTATGCATAAAATCAATCTTAATGTTGATCCAGTGCCTGAAAGATGGTAGGGACATTTCTTTTGGCCTGGACTATATTGTTTGGGTTCCATACTTCATACAGATTTCTCCTCCCATCTATGTCACTCTGACTTCTCTCAAATTTGGTTTTGATGTGCATTTCTCTTTTTTTTTTATCAGAATTCCATTTCTTGCTTTTGACTGGTCAGATAGAATGGAGTGCAAACTCTGAAAAAATTCTTGAGAAAAAGTATTCTTTTTTTGTAAGCACTAGGTAAAGGGTGGGAGCTGACAAACTGGCACGGGTATGGATCTGAAATTGGTTAGGTGGTCTCGCTTACCCAGGAACCTAATATTTTACCTTGTTAGTAAGCAATTTTTATTTCTGTCTGGGTAGCTGAGGCCTTTAACAAACACAATAACTGCTGTAGTGGAGACCCCTTAATTGGCACCATTATTTGATCTATTAGATTTTCTTTGATCCTTAAATGATTATGCATTGTAGTCCAGCATCAATACGGTTTTGTGGAAATGTACTTATAATTTACTTAACCTTTCCACTATGACCTGCATCTCGAAATTCTATATTGTTTTCTAATTTTACACAGTGAACCTTTTCATATATTAACCAAATGTGACATTTTGTCATTTACATGTTATGTAATCTCTGTTTACTTGACACTGTCATTAATTTCTGAATATTGTTGAAGGTTATTATTATATCTGTTACAGTAACCGGTTTCCATGTTTTCTTTTAATACTCCCTTTATTTCTGTTTCTCTTAGGAGAGAGGTTGGTAAATGCAGATAGCAAATCACATTTTTATGAAACTTTTGAGTTTTGAGAATTTGCTTCTGTTTAGGTCTTAATTCATGTCATGTCAATGTTGGTAAATCCCTCTACCTAGGCACATGAAAGTGTAGCAAGTAATGCAAGTACACTCTCCTACACTACACTGCAGGCCAGCTTACCTTCCATTAATTGTCGCTGTCTGGTGATAATTTCCTCACAAAGATGACGCTGCCGGTCGTAGCGCAAGATGATGAGATCACGTCGCCACAGTTCATGCTGCTTGATGAGGCGTTCACTCTGTAGTGCCATCTTCTCAATCTCCAGTTCATGGACACGGCACATAAGGGCCAGCAATTCACGCTCCTCCTCTGAACTAATCTGTGATGGCAGCTCCTGATGGTGAAGTCAATCATCCAGTAAAATTTTTTGTGTATGTCCTACCTCATCAGTAAATACTCGTACTATAAAAGGTAAGAATACTGTTACACTGAAGTATTAAAGGACACTCTAGTTTTAGAAGCTTAGGAAGGAAGGAAAGGGACATCAGTAGAATTTGGTAGGTATCTGAAAATACAGTACCATCAAAATTACAACTGAATAGTGTGTAAGTGCCCTTCATCTGCACCCTGTCTTTTGTTCCTCTAGCCATACAGGACCTGCATTAAATGCACTGCATATTCAGGAATTTCAAAACATCAGAAGTGACTCATACCACGTCAGATATAGTCAGCCACATTTTGGCTGATGGTGAGCCACCCAGTCTGTCTTCATGTCAAACCCTCCTGGGGCTGTTAGTCTAGTTGTAGAAAATGGCGTCATAGACAAAACCAATAAAACATGAAAACACTGAAATCTTGTCATTTTTCTGTGTGACTTAATGTGAAAAACTCGTTTTTGGATTTGTTTTCATGTTTCAAGAGCTCTGAATTTAACACATTAATGTATTGTGCAGACATTATAATTCATACAGAGTTAAAAACTAATTTCTAATTATGAAATGGTGTAAGAGCTGTCATGGAGAAATACTAGCACAATATTATAAGATACAAGATGTACAGAAACATGACTGTATGAATAAGCATGCAGATTAACTAACAGTTAAATGGACTTTATTTTGTCTATAGGGTTTTCAGGATAGGGTCCAGCAAGCTTTCATTCCAACACACTAAAAACAAAAAGATAAATTTTCACTATCCCCCCCATACTGCTGTCCTCTGCATGTAACAGTATACACTGCTTCTGTACAAACCATATCATGATAAATTACAATTTACTTTACATTTTCAAGTGCAGCACCCTGCTGCTTGCAGGACTCCAGTTCTTGCTCTGTGGTTGCTCTGAGCTCTGCATAATGTTCCTGCTCCTTCTCAATCAAAGCAAGTTCTGACCAGGCCATCTGTAGTGCTCCATCCCCTTCTGTGTACATGGATTCTGCATTAAACCAAAACATACTCTAAACAGGTAAAATCAGTAGCAGTCTCAACACAGCTGTCTTTATTAGACAATATAATTTATTTGAATAATTGAGCAGATCAATTATAAAAATAAAAATAAGAATAAAAACTGTACAGCAGTTTCAGAATTGATGGAATTTTATGGGACAAGCTAAGTGATGTCTGAGGGATATTTTGAGGATATGTTGAGACATGGCTGTGTTAATCACATTAAAGATTCAGGGTCTGGTGCAACTATGTCAGTATTCATTTTTATTGGTTTCTTGTATGGCACTCAATATTTCAGAATGTGTGTCTTTGAAGAGTACAATAACTAATGAATGTTAAATTCGAAGGGATTTGGAAGGAAGCAGCGGTGGCCTAACTTAGGTACTGTGTCTGCAAATGTATGAAGGAGCTGAGGAAAACCACAAACGACCTCAGGATGGAGAACCTCTTTGCCGAGATTAGACTCAGCATTATTCTAATACAAGTTACCATCCTTATGGTTGTACTGGCATTAAACTTTAACAAAAATTACTATTAACATAATGTAACCTCGGTCAACTTCGAAGTATGGATCAGTGTTTGGTCTGTGATTCTGCCACCTGGCGGTAGTATTGTTTTTGTACAATTTGTTGTTTTGAGATTCCCACTGCGAAATCATTGCATGCTGTCTCTCAGCATGGGCACTGAGGCTTAAAAGATGGCTGTCATACTCCATCAGACGATGTCTGAAATGAAAAGAATGTGCATCATTGAAATCATGAGCATCAGTATTAAACACTCCTTAAAGTGCACTATGTCCAATTGGTATCAATTTTTCATGTGATGAGGACAGGAGTGACACTTAAATGATATTGTAGAGTTTATTGGCTGATGTCTTAAGCTGAGTAATAAAATCGATTATTTGTTTGAAAGAGTACATCATTATTTTACTTTTTTTTTTTTTTGGTTACTTCTAAGAAATGGGAAGCTGGACATGGAAGTCAGTATAGTAACTCAACTATTGGCTGGACAACCAAGGAAATGTGATTTGTTTCCTGGCAGCGGTGGGAAGCTTCTCTCTTCTCCAAAGCAGGCAGTGTGGATCTGGAACTGACCCAGAATCCTATTAAATGGATCTATTAGGCAATCTTTCTCTGGAGTTAAAGCAGCCAGGGGTGTGGAGCTGACTGTTCACCTCCATATAGTGCTGAGGTTAAGAATGTATGCAGCAATATATGCACTGTCATGTGTGCATGCGTGACATGCAGAGAAACAATTATACTTTTAATTTATTTCTTAATAAACAGAATGATTGATAAGTCACCCATATTTGGTTTTATAAAATTATTAGTTGCAATGCAATAATTACGTATTATTACAAGTACGTAATGATCTTCTTCATTTTTCTTCGCAGTACTAAACTTTGGTCACCTTCTGGTGGCCAGTCTCATATCCATACAACAACTCTACATTGCTTTGCTGTGCAAATAGCATGCAGTCAGTATGTATGAAGAATACAAATGCTCCATGTGCATGCACTTCAATTAAAGAGGAGATTGGCGTACACTTAAAAGTTGTGGTTGTAAATTTTACTTCTATTTAGGCCTTTCTGCTGTGGAACATAAAACATTCTTCCCCACTTGCTATATTACCCAAAATTTAACTCTGTGTATAATGCCACAGGTTTCTTATAGGCCTATGTTTAGAGAACATTTTGTTAAAACTTATCATAATTGCAATATTTCCTTGTTTATCATAATTATGAATTTAAAAAATTATTTTTAAAATGTGACGATAATCATCACTTCGTCCACCACTATTCAAGATTGTCAGTTTCTCTCTGGTTTAAGATTTAGAAGAGAGATCCTTGTGAATATTCTTTGACATACCCTGTCAATGAAGTTTACTACCAAGGCAAAATGCTGAAGTATGGAATGGTGTATTGTCCTGCCATGCGCTACATTAAAAATGGGTAGGTATAATGAGGTAACAAGGTAAACATATTTTAGGTAATTATGTATTTTATAGCACACATAAGGAAGTCAGTAAAGGACGGGATGGGCAGGGCATATCAGAAGCAGTTAACTGCATGAAAGAAGTGTCTGTAAAGAGGAACATTTCGTTGCGCATGTCATGCCTTACTAATGGACCTTAACTTGAGAATTCTGTTTTCTGGGATATGGTGCTAGGTCAGTGGGTAATCGGATCTCGATGTTTCGAGGTAACATACTGTCCTTATCTTCAAGTGCCTAAATGTCCAAGAAGAATTTGTCTTCTACTTTCGATTGCCTCGAAACTGTTGGAACTGATTACCCACTGACGTAGCATCTAATTTCAGACGAAGGGGATCTTCAGCTATGCTGCTGTAACAACCTCAAAACTAGCAGACCTTAATCTCATCTGCTCCCTGAATGTTGACACAATTTTGTCTCTTAGTAGCTTCAGCTTCTCTGCTTTGTCATTTGAGGTGTCACCAGATCGTGGCCGATCCTCCTTCATCTTTGCTCTCAGCCTGGCAATCTCATCTTTCAATTCGCTGATGATAGTTCGGTACTGGGAGACATGATACGAAACATCCAGTACATTGCGCTCCACCTGGTGTGAACAATAGCAACTATAGTTTACTGAAATCACGTACAGCAAAATTTGTTTTCACTGTTAATATACGTATCCAATGCCTGTGAACGTTGGTTATTACTAATACGAGTACCTTACTAATTATTAATTATTAACACCTAATAATTATTCTTATAGTGAAAAGTATAATACCATGAACTGTAAAGAAGCATGTTGTCGCCTATGAAAGTATGACAACTATGTCTGTTAACAATATAACAGGTTTATCTCAGGTTTCCATTTCAAATGTATTTTCATCTCCGTTACCTACGTTTCCCATATATAATACGTGTAGTTGTAAGCGAGGACTCACGTGGAGGAGTTGGATGATTTTACACACTTAAAACGCAGTAACCCATAATGCATGAGTTTGGATAATGGCTGAGCTTTCGAAAACCTCCGCTGCACTTACATAAGTTTCTTATTCCCAAACACTGTCAATCTGCGTTCTCCTCTTTAAAACACACACACAGAAAATAAGTAAGGTGACGCGATATTTAAGGTTTTCATGCAGTGCAAATCAAGATTTCAATCTTCTGAGGTGTAGTACCACTTGCTTAGTAGATTGGCACTTATCATAAGTAGACTTATAATTACGGCGAATTTTGATATAAATGTGATTATAATCTCTGGATAGGGGGTTTGACCCTCGCCTTCTGGCAGTAACATAATTATTGTACCTAATTGCGCGGACACTTTACTACCCCTTCTCTTCTGGAGCCGCTAAACAAGGCAACATTTAAATATGGCACCCCAAGACTATAGAACTTCACCTAGCTTGTGTGCTCCTCTATGCTGATAAATTTACCATTTACTTACCACCATTTCCAGTTTTTTCCAGCCACTGAAAACAATTAGTTATCCATCAAGTCAGGAAAACCATTTAAAATTTTCCATTGCAAAGAACACGTATGTCCACTTCTGTTGGCTTAAGGAGATGTTCCCTAACCCTAGCACTTTCATGCATACGTCATCGACCATTGTAGCGTAGCCAGTATAGTGACTAGGCTACAGGCTGGAAAATCCGGGGCTAGAATCCCAGTGGCGGGAAGAAATTTATCTTTTCTCCAAAACGTCCAGACAGGCTCTGGGGCTTACCCAGCCTCATAATCCACGGAGAGTGGGTGATTTTCCTCGGGGGTGAACAGGTCGGGGCATGAGGTTGAACATTCATCTTCATCTATCGCCAAGGTTAAGAATGATTGGAGATATACCTCCACTCCCCATATATGCCTTCATGGCGTGTATGGGGACAACTTTACCTTTTAACCTTTGTTTGACGTTTACACAGTCGCGTGAAATGGGAACTACATATTCGGGAATCCCAGAAAAATATCGACAATCCTTCAACAATTTACATGTATTTAAGCGCACTGTTCTGGAAATCAGACAGAACAGTAATGCTGTGATTTTGTCGGGGCATAATTCCCTCGAACCTCAATTATGCATCTTTCATCTTCGCTTCTGAATCGAATTTTTTTTTCTTGTCAACCCTACACAAAATTCTGGCCTACGACTCTATGTTTGTCTTCCGAACGATGAGACGTGAAGTCTATATGCGAATACGAGAAACCTGCGTGTGCCACTCATCGGAAAATTCTATTGCGCATCTATGCTGCAAAACTTAGCCGGCGAATAAACACAGTTCCTATGGAACAATACGTCGCCCCTTATTCAACTTTTCGCTCAGCACCATCGCAAGTTGTCCAGCAGGAATCAGATTCAGGGAAATGTGGATGTGCTTCAAATCGCCGCACCCTGCTTCATCCCTTTTGGAGACCTTATCGTACCATGACGGCCAGGCGGCATTGATACCCGCTTGTGTGACATATCAAAGTCATCCACACCTTCACATAAGTTCCACATAGTCTTCTCGAAACTGTTGTCACATTAACCATGGCACCGTTATTTTCAGGATCGGTCTTTGATGCGGGGAACAGTGAGGCGTGCCTTTATATTAAATGAACCTGCCCTTAAGTGTTGAATGCAACCTTGTATTTCATATTTTGTTGCTGTACGTCATTCGACCTGCTATCAAGACAGTTTCTACGGTGTACAACTTCCTGAGTGCTGTTTAAGGTTTACAACCTCCCGATCTCACCCTCCTACTCACTGACATTAGAAATGAGTATGAATCATTCACCTCTTATGCACAGTTTTAATATAACGTTATCTTAAATGCGAGGTCTTGCAGATATAGTGCAAATCAGGCAGCGGATGTTAAGGCCAAGGACGCCGCTATCCAAGTTACAATTTTAGTGTTCGTTTTAAAGTTGGATTTTATCACCTCCCTCAGTCATTCTGAATTGCCTACAAGGCAAAGGGACTGAGATCGTACTCAGGAAAACAAGCTGTGATAGGCGACACAAATTGTTCACCCATGTTGGACTTTGCCCTCCCAGCCGTGACGAGGACGCTGTTGACAACTCGACAGCGTGTTGGCACACACGTGACTCACTGCCAGCCACTATAGCCACGGATCAGAGTTAGCAGTCAACCAGTATTCCGCGTGCGTCCGATGCCAAGTATGCTGTAGTGGTCAGCAGTTGATTATCTCACGTGAAAGTTCTCGCCTGCTCCGCACAATCTGTGAAATACTGTGTGAGAGTCCCTTTGTTTCAAGCCGAACCTTTGACATTCTTCCTCCTGCGTAAATGTTCTCTCTTTTACTCTTTTATTAAAAGGACATGCTTCCGTAAATGTAAGAGAATAATACATACGCCCCAACAGGCAGGCTTACAAATCCTTTGAGCTGATGCGCGTGTTAAAATCACTACTAGTATCCTATTCATGTTCTCCATATTTATAACCCTAGAACGGGCCGTTCTGCAACGTGGTTTCTCACCTTTCTCATTTCACACTTCATACTGATTCAAAATACTTTTTTTTTTAAATGATCATGGCTGGCCACATTCTTTGGAAATCGAATAAATAACAGAAATAAAACATCGCCCGTGGTGCCGTGATCCTGCAGCTGACCCGTCTCTTTGAAAGACTAGACACAAAGTATGACAAAAAGAGATAAAACAGGCGGTACTTTCGTAGATGTGGCTAAAGCTCTCGATGTTGTGTGGGTCCAGGCTTACATGATGAAACTCATACCCCCGAATCTGCATTCACGGACTCTTCAAATGGCCTTCCAGTCAGACACGTCGACTCGTCATTGCGTGAGATCTACAGTGGTTTAGTATGTACCAGTGTACCATGTCCTTTACGGGCTGCCACTAACGCAAAGTCTATTGCACACAGGTCTCGCTAGACGCTTCCCAAGGCCCAGTCAAGTCCAGTGGGTCGATACAGCTCTGTATCATGGGTGATCGCTTAGCAGCTTACCTGATCGACTCATATAAATGAGGCCGGAATAAAGGCAACCCGAAGACTGGGCCTGCTAGGCACTACCTTTAATTACAGAAGTAGCCTGTCCATTGCGGGACGGTGTTTTGCTCTACATACGAGGTACATCCGGAGGTAAACTACTCCCCCATTCGGATCTCCGGGGGGAGTGTTTCTAGGGGAGACACCACGCGGTAATGACTACAGACAAAAGCAGAAGACACAGAATGAACATAACAGCTTCAAGATAGGAACTTGGAACGTAAGGACCTTGAATCAAGGAGGAAAACTCGAAAATTTGAAGAAAGAGATGCAGAAGAACGCAGTGTCTGTGCTAGGTGTTAGTGAAGTGCGGTGGAAGGGTCAAGGTGAAATAAAAAGTGGTGATTATACAGTGTATTATTCCGGGGGTGACAGTGCTGAAAGAGGCGTAGCAATAGTAGTGCATAAAATCGTAGTGAAAAGTGTTGTTAAGAAGAGTGCGTATAGTGACAGAATCATTGCTATTAAATTGCAGGCAGAACCGGTAAGTATTTTGATAGTGCAAGTGTACATGCCAACATCGGACTATGAAGATGACAAAGTGGAAGAGCTGTATGATATAATTGAAGAAATTCTTGAAGAGGATGGAAAGGGTGCGACAAACACGATTATAATGGGAGATTGGAACAGTGTGGTTGGAGATAAAGCACATCACAACACTGTTGGACCATATGGACTGGGAAGGAGGAATCAGAGAGGTCAAATGCTTATTGACTTCTGTGAAAGAAATGGACTTGTTATAACAAACACATGGTTCAAAAAACCTAAAAGAAGATTATACACGTGGAAATCACCAGGAGATAGGAATCGATATCAGCTGGACTATGTACTAGTGAAACAGCGATTCAGGAACAGTGTGAAGGATGTGCAGACACTGCCTGGAGCAGATATTGACTCTGACCACAATTTACTGGTTGCAAAGATCTGCACCAGATTGAAGAAGATCATGAGGTTCCACAAGAAAAAACCAAGATGGGATTTGGAGAAGCTATATGCTCAACGACAGGTAGTACGCGATAGACTAGAAGAAAAGCTTGGTGCAATCAAATGTGAAAGTGGGAATGTGGAAGTGCAGTGGAACAATATCAAGAAATGTGTGTTAGATACTATGAGTGGTTTGGTTGGAAAAGTCGAGAGGAGAGCAAGAAAGCCATGGATTACACAGGAGATGATCAGTAAAATGGATGAACGAAGGAAATGGAAGAATGTCAACAATGAAGAAGGAAGAAAGAACTACAGAAGACTGAGGAACGAATTGAAAAGAGCCACGGACAAGGCCAAGAAGAAATATCTGGAGAGCATATGCGACGAGATCATAGAATTTCAAAGAATAGGACGTTATGATTTAATGTACATGAAGACAAAGGAACTAGGTTGGAAAGAAACCCATGGGATTCAAAACATTGGCATCGAAGACTCTCAAGGCGATATAATAATAAATCAGAGACGAGTACTGCAAATTTGGGAGAATTATATCACAGAGCTCTACGATCGAGCTAATCGACCAGAACATCTAGACGTCGAACCTGAAGATGAAGTAGATGAAGACGAGAAATGCCCTTATATTTTGCAAAGTGAAGTGGAAAAATCTATCAAGGAGATGAGGGATAAGAAGGCTACAGGAGATGATGTACCTGGGGATGTACTCAAATTGTTGGGAGAAGGTGGTCTAAGGCTAATGACACAGATGATCAACAGCATGTATGTAACTGGAGAATGGCCCAGAGATTTTATTGAAGTTACAATGATTGCCTTAAAGAAGAAGCCCAAAGCTACAAAATGCAGCGACCATCGCACAATCAGCATCATCGCTCATGCAGTAAAGATAGTAGCGAGGATACTTAGAAGAAGGATTGAGAGGAAAATTGAAGATGCACTTGGAGAAGATCAGTTTGGATTTAGAAGAGGAAAAGGAACTAGGGATGCAATTGGGATGCTGAGAATAATATCAGAACGAACCTTGGTCATAGATGAGGAATTGTGTGCTTGCTTCATAGACTGGCAGAAGGCATTTGACCGTGTCAACTGGACCAAATTAATGCAAATCCTAAAAGGAATTGGGATAGACTGGCGCGAAAGAAGATCGATCAGCAAATTGTACATGGAACAGAGCGTCAAAATACGACTGGACCAAGGGGAGACGAGAAGTGTGAAGATTAGAAGAGGAGTTAGACAAGGTTGCTGCTTGTCACCGATTCTGTTCAACTTATACAGCGAGTACCTTACCACGGAAGCTCTTGAAGAGTTTGGAGACTTCAAAATAGGAGGACAAGTAATTCGCACTGTGAAATATGCAGATGACCTTGTGCTACTGGCTAGGGAAGAAAACGTGCTACAGGGCATGATTGATAGACTAATTGAAATTGGAAGACGCTATGGAATGGAAATGAATGTGGGAAAAACTAAAGTAATGAAAATCTCAAGGCAACCATCCCCAATGAAAATTATGATAGATCAAAAACAATTGGAGAATGTGGAATATTTCAATTATTTGAGTAGCATGATAACAAGTGATGCAAGGTGTACACGTGAAATTAAATCCAGAATTGCCATGGCAAAAGCAGCATTCAACAAGAAGAAAAATCTTTTCACCAGCAAACTGGAATTAAATTTAAGGAAGAAACTAGTAAAGTGCTACATTTGGAGCATAGCTTTATATGGTGCTGAAACGTGGACACTTCGGAAAGTAGATCAGAAGTATCTGGAAAGTTTTGAAATGTGGTGCTGGAGAAGAATGGAGAAGATCAGTTGGACCGATCGTGTGAGAAATGAAGAAGTATTACACAGAGTCAAGGAGGAGAGGAACATCCTACATACAATAAAAAGAAGAAAGGCTAACTGGATTGGTCACATCTTGCGTAGAAACTGCCTTCTGAAATAGTGATTGAAGGAAAGTTAGAAGGAAGGATAGAAATGACGGGACGACGAGGGAGAAGACGTAAGCAGCTACTGGATGACCTTAAGGAAAAGAAAAGATACTGGAAATCGAAAGAGGAAGCACTAGATCTCACCCTGTGGAGAACTCGCTTTGGAAGAGGCTACGGACCTGTCGTAAGACAGACTACAAAATGAATGAATGACGAGTTACATATAATCTGCCCTGTGACTGGTTATGCTTGCTGTAACCGAAAATCCACTGCTCGCAGTCATGTCCGGAAACAGCAAGCGTTACAATCTAAGTGTCTTCGCATTGCGAATAACGTACCTTGTACCTTGATGAGACAGTAACAGGCGAATTCACTAGAATTTGGAGGGTACAATTTTTTGTAAGTCATCCGCTATCTCATCCTAAGATGACCAAATCTCTGCAGGCTATTCAAGGCGTCCAAGTCAACACAACAAGTGTTGTGTAAGACGAATTTTTTAAATTAGCTGTGCATGGGTTTCCTCAGGTGTAAGCCTAATGCTGTCGCCCTCAGTGGACTAGTGGTTAGCGTGCTCGCCACTGGACCCAAGGTTTGCGGGTTCAATCCCTGCCGAGGTCGATGGATTTTTAAGGGTGATAAAAACCCGTAGCACAACTTCCTTCGGAGGGGAAGTAAAGCCGTCGGTCCCATGTCGTAGATTTACGGCATGTAAAAGAACCTTAGGGCATGAATAGAGATGTTTCGTAAGCAAAATTCAGCGGCCATTTCTCACCCAATTCTCCTGATTAACCGCTAGATGGCTCTGGCAGTCATATCAGGATGAGTAGAAATTGTGCAGTCAGTGGACTGGTCACCCACTACAGAATGCACACTTCCAGACCAAGAAACCTCTGAAAGGAGGCCCTATGCGACAGGAAGTAACTAACTAAGCCTAATGCTAGGGTATGAGAATAAAAGGGTCTAGTTCCGCTTCCCCCAGACACAGAGGCTTTCAGCCAAAATGAAACTTTCTGAGTTCAACCGCAAATAGCCATCCGAACAAATTTTTATATTTTTATATTCTACGGTCATTTTATATGCTGTAAATGGACCATTATTTTTCTGTGGTCAACTTAGTCCTAAGTTAACGCGTGTATAAACAGCAAGACGTGCAAACAGTTGAAAGACTGCACAAAAATAACGGGGCATTTACAGTGCATAAAATTAGTATAAAATATAAAAGTATTTCAATATTTCAGAAGATTAGGAAAAAATATAAAATAAAATATTCCTAAAGTTTATATCTTCAAATAAACAGAAATATGGTCATTGTATACAGTGAAAAGTTAGCGACAGAAAAGCATATACACCTCACACACGCTTGAAAACTTAAATTACATAACTTTGAACTTAAAAATCAATTTAATCGTTTGGACTTTAATATATCGGATGAAAATTTGCTTCAATAATCGACGCTTTTAAATGCTTAATTAAGAATGTAACAAAATACAAATTCTACAGTTTAAGCTACTATGAAGGCGTTTTACAATTAACAAAAATGTAATAAATGCATGGAATGTGACATCTCAGAAAAGGTATATATGTAAGTTTACACTCTTACTTTTGTTTTAAGCTTTTATATATAAGCATTATGATGATACGGACTGAAACATATAGTTTCTTTATAATACACAAATATATAGTTGTGTTAGACTGCGATTTAACTCATTATTTGTTGATCGTTAGAAGGACAAGAGGATGATATCCTTCAAGTTAAAAAGGAATAAATTAATGTTGCCAATGTCCCACCCTTTTTTTTATTATTTTGTTTGGTTGGTTGGTTGATTGCTATAATCACTTCAGCGACAACTTGGGCCCAATTTCTTCAAACCTAAAATTGAGGCAGCATTTTCCTTCGAAACGTCGGTATCAACCTAAAACATTATATCTTATCAAAACCCAGAAGACTTCAATCAGAAAGACTTCAATTGTGCAACCCAGAAAATTCGAGACACTTTAATTTCTTAAGTTTCACTTCTGACTGAAAGTTGCAAAGTCTTTGATACGATACAAATAACATGCTGCGAAAATTAATCCGTAATTTATATTATTTATTTTTACTATTATAACATAGTACACACTCTGATTGCGTTTTACGCATTACTTACTTTGTTTAAAATATTCTTGGCCCTATCTGCGTATAGAAGCGTGTTTCTGCTCTCGTCTTTGTGCACAGCTGCTGGACTAACATGAGCTATCATGACTGTCCTGCAGTTTCCACTCAGCGCATCCTTTAACAGTCTTGTTAGCTTGGAGTCCCTGTAGTTGACGTAATGGGCGCCGCCAGACAATGCATTGATGCAGTTACCAAGTGCTAGGAGGGAGCGGTTAATGTGCCCACCTTCCTGCAGCCGCTTCCCTCGATTCTGTATAGAATTGAATTCATATACTTGAGACGGAATATACATTTATATCTAGCTCATTACATCGCAATTCCGATCGTGACATGCATCTAGTTGTGGCTGAATGCAGTATTATATTTGTTCGGTCTATTTTCCTTCTTTATATTTTGCATAAGGAGCCATAAAATTTCAATTTAATTTTCCTTTACATGTCTGCTGTAAAAGTTGTAGGATAAATTTTACTTTGGTTTAGAATCATCCATGGCAAGACATATTTTAAGTGAATTATGTGTGTATTTAGTGAAGAGTATTTTTGATGAATTACATTCTTAGTACACGTACAGAACTAACAATTGCCAAGCCTTGGATCAGTAATAACACAACTTAACAACCACGGTGAAATTAATTAATTAATCAAGGACAATTCGTGATCTATAATGCCTATTCTCAAAACATGTATCTACAAATAAGCCGCCGACACATTTTAGTCTGCGTAAAGAATTTAAGCCCTTTCTACTCTTAAATTGCTTTTGCTTTCCAACAACCTGCGTGTAAAATATCTTTTTAGCTCAGCTAGAAGTTTAATGTTTCCAAGAACTCCAAAACATTATCATCATATCCTGAAAAGCCAAGTGTCTTTTAGACATGTAAAGCCCACGTTGTATTCACCGTGCATTTTGATATCACTAATTTTTACGTGATATCAAAATGCACGGTGAATACAACGTAAAATTTATTAAAACAGGCAAAATCTGTATACCACTATCGTAACATCAAAGAAAAACTACTTAAACAAATTTAATATTGTATTTACCGTGCATTTTAACTTAAGTGAAAGTTTTATTTCATACCAACAAATGCACATAAACATATAGTTTCAATAGTTTATTCATAACTTTCCCCGATAAGTATTTCGGCGTTTTAAACCGCCATCTTCAGGGGTCTTAGAGGTTTCTAGCATAGACCAAATATTTATAGAATACATCGTAATATCCGTACTATGTAAAATATGATACACATGTAGTAGTCAATGGTTGTCCAATGCATACAAAATTGTATAATAATAAGATTATTATTAAAATTATTATTAAAATAGTATAAAATTATCAGAAATGTTACATAGCTTAATGTAACTAGGAAATTACTGGCAGTATGGTCTTGCGTTTTCTGGCGTGTGTGTTTTAAGTTGCCGTATGATGGTTATCTGTGTGTTCTGTTTGTGCTGCGTAGTGTCCTTATCGTTCGGCTGCTGTGTAGTGACTGGTCACTTATCTATTGGTGATTAGTTCATTGAGTGCGATTAATTTTTTACAAGCCTCCTGATTAGCGGCCTCAACAAAATGCACCAAATAGAGAAACGTGAGAAAAGTAACTCCTTTAGAGCTGGAACATTTTTACTTTAAGCTTAAATCGGTGCATGGGTTTCCTGAGGTCGGGTTAAGAGAGGCCACCGCCCGCGCCCCATGCTTCGACGGTCAACGCGCCTTGACATATGACGTAGGAAAATTGTAGTTACACTATTATCTTAAATGCCTCAGAGATAAAAATGAATCATAACTTAAAATATGCTAGAAATTAAGAAAGAAAATTGAGTTAACAGTGCAGATTTCAGGAAAGTGAATCCTTCTTCACAGAAAATTATATTCTACTATGAAACTGACTTAAAAGCCTGTGTACAGTAGCATGCACTTTGTCTTTCAAGTTTTTTGTAATTTAACTGCATCTCTGTAGGCAACCGTGGGAACTGGAGTAAATCTTACGCCAGGAGACAATGGGGTCACTTCTGTTCCATTTTATGAAGGGTGACTTGGAGTAACTTGCGACTGAACGTACACGACGTGTTCTGATTTGTATTTCGCCAGTGATAAAAGTCAATTTAACTCGTGTGCATTAGAAAATTAACTTGTGGGTAACTGTGTTCCTTGTTTACCATAAGGAAAGTGAAATATTGTTTCTAAAATTTCGTAATAATTGTTATTGTTTAACTGCAAAGAAGCCAAATGTACCAAAACCAGAGAAAGCTAGCGAAAAGTATAGCCCTGTAGCTGGAGAAGGACATAAAAGTGACTCGTCTGACGGAGATGGAAAATAATTGATTAATTGTGCTACGCACCAGGAAGATAGGAACATTACTTCTGCCAAGTTCGACTCCTTTTGGATTGAGAGTGAAACAGACAGTCATGATCCAGCCAACTTGTCAGATTTGTTACACCAAAAGGCTATTAATGTGGTAACTGGAAGAGGCCGTTAAAAATATGTGGCCTGGGTCATGCGTCGTTGTGGAGCATTTTGAGTAAGCAGTACATTCTGATCTAACCACCCACATTAAATTCTTTAACTGTAGCATCCATTTTTGGGAAATTACTAGAACCATCATAGACTGTGTGTTACTTATTTCCTTAAACCCATCGTCTGAGGTTTGACTAAAGTTTGTGTTCCCCTATTACATTCAAATTTATCCTTTGCCCATTATCAGAACTAAGACAAAAATGAATGGAATTTCTTGGTATGCTGGGCTTTGTTTAGAGCTTTGTTTCCTTTCCATGAAAAGTATGTGATCAGTCTTCAAAACACATACTCCTTTACTTCCCAAGACTTAGTATGGGACATCTGACATGTTGCCGAAACTTTTGAAAAAAATGTTACAAAACACGCAGCAGCCGCAACTAAAATTTGCATAGGTTTTCTTTCTTATCCATATTAATGCAGTGAATCTTGACTGTCATTTTGGAAATGATACAAAATGTGCCAAAGAAGACTTAAAGATTCACTTGCTAGGTTATGAATGAGGGTAATGCTAACCCATGTGTATTTAAAAAGAGTAATATTGCTTTAAATAAAGCAAAGGCGTAATAAATATTTTACATACGTACACACATACATACATACATACATACACACACATACACATATACATACACACATACATAATATATACATACATACATACATACACATACACATACACACATACATACATACACACACATACACACATACATACATACATACATACACACATACATACATACATACATACATATATACATACATACATACATACATACGTACATACATACATACGTACATACATACGTATGTACGTTGCACAAGCACATGCACACGCACACACGGGCACATAGACCTATAAGACGTTGTGCAATCCATAGGCCCCATTTTTAGTCAAAGTAACAGTAGTGTGTGGAATATATTATTTCTGTGGATGAAAATCCGTACAGTAACATAACTGTAATTCCAAAAATAAGACCACCTACAAGTCGTCAAATCAAATTTTTCTGTAGAGTTTCAAACATATTTCTTTAGTGTGACTAGGCATGCCAGTTTCTGGTAGTGCACATCCACTATATTTCTTATTAATGAATAAGGTACATCTCTTACCTAGGCCCTAATCTACAATGTACAACTGTCGAAAGAAAAAAACTGTCAACGATCTGAATATGAAAACTTTTTAAATTTTATTTTAAATATTACCTAAAACGTAGGTCTAGGTGCTTAGCACGTCTTGCCGAAAGGTACAGAAATATTAGTTATTGACCGTGATTTTCCACGAACTAGTAACACTCGGCAATTTTAAAAAATTCTATAAGCGAAAATCGCCGAATGCAGTGTTCAAAGAAATTTGTCAGTTTCTTCCAAGAAAGCACAAGCAATTTTTTCTTCTGCTGCGAATTTTGCAGTTCAATTAGCTGAACATTGTCTAGCATGTCGCGGAAGAAGCACAAGGTTGTACGAAAAATATAACGATCATTTTCTGTGGTTGATACAATTGTTAGCCGAATCCGATCCCACAGTGCAAGAACATTTATTGCACATCATCACCGAAGAAACCCATCGCCATTATTTTTGTCCTCATATCCAAGACTTATACAGCGAGTACCTTACTAAGGAAGCTCTTGAAGGGTTTGGAGACTTCAAAATAGGAGGACAAGTAATTTGCACTGTGAAATATGCAGATGACCTTGTGCTACTGGCTAGGGAAGAAAACGTGCTACAGGGCATGATTGATAGACTAATTGAAATTGGAAGACGCTATGGAATGGAAATGAATGTGGAAAATACTAAAGTAATGAGAATTTCAAGGCAACCAGCCCCAATGAAAATTATGATAGATCAAAAACAATTGGAGAATGTGGAATATTTCAATTATTTAGGCAGCATGATAACAAATGATGCAAGGTGTACATGTGAAATTAAATCCAGACTTACCATGGCAAAAGCAGCATTCAACAAGAAGAAGAATCTTTTCACCAGCAAACTGGACTTAAATTTAAGGAAGAAACTAGTAAAGTGCTACATTTGGAGCGTAGCTTTGTGTGGTGCTGAAACTTGGACACTTGGGAAAGTGGATCGGAAGTATCTGGAAAGTTTTTAAATGTGGTGCTGGAGAAGAATGGAGAAGATCAGTTGGACCGATCGTGTAAGAAATGAAGAAATATTACACAGAGTCAAGGAGGAGAGGAATATCCTACATACAATAAAAAGAAGAAAGACGAACTGGATTGGTCACATCTTGCGCAGAAACTGCCTTCTGAAACATGTGATTGAAGGAAAGTTAGAAGGAAGGATAGAAATGACGGGAAGACGAGGAAGAAGGCGTCAGCAGCTAAATTGATGACCTTAAAGAAAAGAGAAGATACTGTAAATTGAAGCACTAATCGCACCTTATGGAGAACTCGCTTTGGAAGATGCTACGGACCTGTCGTAAGACAGACTACAGAATGAATGAATCCAAGACGGAATAATTCAATGATGCTGTTCCAAGTTAAAGAAATTTGGATAAGGTGAAAATGGGAAAGTATTTTTCAGATATTCTTGACTCTACATCCAACCTGAGTCACCAGGAGAAAATGTCGTTGTGCTCCGATACGTTATCTTGAATATTGACGAAACGCCTGTGATTGACGATTTATTGACTTTTCTCTGGTACAAGGACACACAGGAAATTGGCTGTCACATTCCCTCCTCGGTATAATAGATGAACTTGGCCGTAAAAGCGCTTGCTCTTTATATCAACTCCATAACATTTTTCTCCGTGTGGCTGCCATAACTTAAATTTAATTCTGGACGATTATGTGGCATGTAGTTCAGAGAAAATATTATTTTTCTGAAAAACCCAGATAATCTAGACGCTGTTTGCAGCTTTAATGAACAGGTGGCAAACACGCTCTACATATTCCTCAACCTGTAATTTTAAATTATTCCAGTATTAATAGATTATTGTCAATCGTGCTCTTCACATTACAAATAGTGTGTATATGCATCCACTCTACTATTCACAGTATAAATAGGTGTTCGTGGATCAATTGTGCCGTTCACAGTGTAATTAATGCGTCTACTAATCAGTTGTTCCATTAACAGTACAGTGTTCACAGTATAAATAATGTGTCTACGGATCCGTAGTGCTGTTTTGAATATAATGAGTTCATGTATCCACTCTGCTGCTCGCAGTAAAAAGAACGTGTCTAAGAAGCCATTGTGCTGTTCACTCTTTCCATTTCCTTAAAATTATACCACATCTTGTTGCATTTACTTCCTATGTACATTTCTCGCATATTTAAGTTCTCGAATGATCAAACCTATACATTTTGAAAACAAAAAACATGGAACCAACACTAATATAATTGGCAGTGTGTTTACCTTCGTTTGTGAAGCTCTCTCTGACCCAGCCAAATCAATCATGAAGAGCTTCCCCTGTTTGATTCGTGACTTCATTTTATCAGATGTTTGAAGTATTGAAGTTTGTTGAACTGTCACACTGAGCAGTGCGTGGGAACGGGAAGAGGTCTTGTTGGCAGCTGTTGGCTCAACTGTACGAGCTCGATTTCCCTTCTGTAGCAGATTCATAACCTGAGGAGAACATAAGTAAGTATATGCATATAGAGTACTCTGAGAGTAACATGAAAGAGAGTGTTTAAAATTCAGAAGAATATTTATTTGATGAGTTACACATATTCTTGTATCAGCGGCTATCATAACACGTCAGTTTGCAGAGCACTCGGACGTTATGGTGCTCCCTGCGGAACATTAGAGAAAATTGGTTTTTACTCGTACGTCATCAGTAGAACTAGGACCTATAGCAGGAATGGAAAATGTGATGTGACGACTTTTATATAAGAGATTGAAAAATAAATGCAAAATTGAAAAAAATACGATTAAATGTACTAAAATTTATTTTTTCATTGCACTGGAAAAAGGTTGGCTTCAGGGCGGAGTGTCTTGGTTCAATTTTCGAGTTCCCAATGTTCCATTGGAGCGTTGTTTATACACCGCTAACTTACATTTGAATAAATCTAAAAAATAGGTGCAAAAGAGTACGTGTGTTTCTGACGTACATTTATTACCTTTACTAAAATAAATAAAGATTAATTATTTATACACTGAGCAATATATTTGATATTTGCTAGAGCTGTGGTAGCAGAAATATCACTGATAGCAAAATGAAAATACAAAAGCGAAGTTCTATCTTGAATTCTAATTTTTTTTTAAACTAAATCTGAATAATCTGCCTTAATCTTGGGTGTATCAGTGGATTTTCACCAACAATTGTATTACCAAATTCTGCACAATTTTCTAATCTCCGTCCTAGTCATATTCGCGGCATATCACATATCACATTTAACATCCTAAGAATATATATCACAAAATTGCTCGTCATGTAATACCTTAAGATGCTGAATTTTGTGGGACTAAATATTTTTCTGGACTCTATGTTATCAGAACGTTTAAAGACACTACACTTCACACAACAGAAAGAAGTGGCACATTAATGCCTTATACAATATCAGCTTCAGGATATGGACATGTCAGGGCATAATTAGTTATTAACACAAATTTTTAACAGCTTGTCATGATAATAGTAACTCGTTTAGGCCATGCCATGGCTCTGGCGGTTAGTCACCAATCTCTCACGGCGGAGGCCATGTGGTGGAAAAACTAGCAGTGGAAAAGGCTTTTCTCGGAGTACATCAGCTGCCCTCTGCCAACGTAATTCCACCAGTGCTATGTACTCCATTAATTCATCTACCACCGACGCATTGTTTTTTAGGAATTGACAGCGTTCTTATAGAACACACCCTCAACAATAACTCTTTATTCTTACGTATGCATTTGACGTGTAATTGTAAGTGCTTCGGTAATGTTTATCCAAATTTAATTTATCCAAACAATTTTGGTGTTCAAATTTTTAACAAAATTCCAAATATTTTCAAGTTCCAAAGTTTCAAATTTAAGGGTTCTTGTGCGGAAAAATCACAAAAAGAGGGAAAAGTAATTTGGTCTTTTTAACTTTTTCTCTTTGTTATATTCGTTGGGCTGTTGGAAAAATAAATTTTCATGACTTTTAGCCACATACGAGTAGGTCGAATAGTTCTCGAGAAACCATATATCTAATTTTTCATAATTTCTTCAAAATCTTCGTTTTCGCTACTATTTCGAAAAGGTACCTCCAGAAGTGTTTAATGTAGACAGCTGAATCTAAATCTAAATCTACTATTATGCGCTTCCCACCAGTGCACAAAATATTAATTATTTCTTATGTGAGTAGTGACATTTCCGATTAAATTTTTGACCTCTCCCTTCGTATGATATCAGGAAGAAGCAAACACGTTACACACTCTTCCAACTGAAGAATGGTGTGCTAAAAGCTCATTCTGATGTGAAAAAATGTTAAAACTTCCCTCTATATATTATGTTATCTGCTTTTCAATACAGAATAAAGTGAAGTATATTTTGCCAATGTAAATTTTAAAGTAAAAGTTGTAAACACTTGTTTCTGTTGCTTATGTTAAGCCTAAAAAACAAATAATTTTAAAGTAATATTCTCTCAGTGTGCATGGCATTAAGTACGTATCAATTTGCGAAGCAACTGTCCAAACACGTATCCCTAATCTGACGAATATGTCATCAGCTTCATGCTACATACCTCCTCAGCAGATGAAGTGGACACTTCTGACAGACGCGTCACTTGAATATTTCGACCTCGTGAGTCCTCACGAAGTTCCAGAGAACCCGAACTTGGGTTTAGGAGGTCACGAATGTTCTCGTTGTATATCTCAAGGTAAGACATCCTCACCTGTAAATATGGGCTCTGATTCAGGACATTATGTGAAGGAAATTTGAAACATATTAGCTATAAAAATTGGAGATCAAGATGCCTCTCAGCTATTAATGTAAACCTTGAGGTTGTCAACACGTGAGTCGCTACAAGAAATGTCGCCGGAACGTTACTAAAAGAAGCCGAACATTTTTAAGCGAGTATTAACTGGCAATTATTGGCGCGCGTAGAAAACGCTGACACACTATCAGTACTGCAATGACATACGCTATTTACCGCTAATTTTTAGTACTTCGTAACTTAATTTACGTTGCGAAGAAGAGAAAGCTGTTTGTCACAGTGGCTTATGTCAATGTAAAGTTGTTCCTCTTTAACTGCTTCCTCACTCACACCAAACTTTTAGACCACATTATACACATTATAATATCATTTGTATTTGTAGCGTTTAAATTGCTTTATGCATACATGTAAGTACTGTAGCCTGAATATGGCGGGATCATTGAAAAACACGATAAAATAATACGTCAAGAAGCGTTTATATGGATTTACCTCAGTAATTATTAATGATTAACAAAGACTACAATGTGTGATATTCTGTACAAATAAACATTTAGGGTAAATAAGCATATTAATGAAACATCTGTAAATACAAAGCTTTCTCTGGGAAATTGCTCTGTATACAGTAGTAAAATAAATGCTGAAATTACAATCAGTGGTTCTCAAGCGGTGGGCCGCAAGGTTCTGCCGAATTTTTCGCATGGGTTTGAATGGAAGAATGATTATATAAAGCTAAACATGCAAACTCAAATGTTTTACACAAGCGCACACACACACACACACACACACACAATTTTAAGAAAACGGGCCGAAGATTGACAAAATCTTTGTTAAGCTGAGAGGGCGATTTTTGTCACGTATAATATTTGCAAACAAATGAATATTTAAATTGATAGATGCATAAAAACTTCAACATCTTTATACTTTACGAAAAGGTTTTGTCTAATACAACAAACGGCATTTGGAAATGAGTGCACTCTTATAAATGTTAGTTCTGTATTCTAATTCTAGTTTGCCACGACAAAAATATCCCAAATATATTGTAAATATGTTGCGAACAGCAAAAGCTTGAGAACCACTCTTATTAAAAAACTATATTTTGCTTTGCTGCCAAGCCAATCAAAAATTCTACAGCTGTTGAAGATCTGTATTTAATTGCCGTAAGAATTGAAACTTCTAAAAAACACTCTCAATGACAGAAAAATGATACCCCTATGCGCTTCAACGATTTTAGGATATAATGCTGTAATGAAATCGCAGTCACTGCCATTTACAACAGGCATATGGCAACATAAAAATGTATCTCATGTTTTCAGACCATCGAAATTAGAGTGAGGCAAGAAGTAATTTTGTAAAAGTATCAGTGAATGAAAAAACTTGTGTGGTTAGCGCACTGATGTAGTCCCTTCTATATTTAAATGTAGATAAGGGTTTTAAGATTCGAGAAAATTTGTAGTTTCATATATATTTGACACGGGCTACGCTGTGTGATCCACCAGCAAGTGTTAACTTACCCTCATATTTTAAATAAATTGTATCTCTTCTGACCCAAACAGAAAATTGTTCTACAATCCAGTGATTGTGAATGCAAGAATTTAAAAAAGAATCTGTGCTCTGAAACGGAATTTGTATCAAGAGAACTGCTACGTATTACAGAAATTAGATGTTTGTCAAAGGGCAACACTTTAAGATGTATATGAAAAACTGAAAACTGAAAGATTTGTTCGATTAAAAGAATCACATACTACCCATATTTGTGAATTGTTGAATGGTGTAAATACATTTCTGCAAGGTCACAAACTTCAGAATGTGTACTCCAGAATTATAACTTTTCAACTGAAATTGTGTTTAAGTATGCCAAGTATGCCAAGAAGACATAGGACTAGATATTTCAAACTCTTCTTGAAGAGAATAGAAGTGGTTCAGGTTTAAGAGAAAATTTAGTGTCTTCATGAAAACGTTTCTGACATACCAGAGCTTGCGCAAGGTTACTAATAGTAGAGTCATCAAGGGAGCTCTATTTGTTTTCGGAAAATAAACTTTCGGGTTCGCAGATTCTTTTATTGTGCAACATTTCCTAACACTCTTTTAAAAATTCTTCTGCACTTTTTAACAATTCATCAGCGCAAATTAGAGTCTTCAAGTCGTTTCATATTAAAACTGAAAAATAAAATATATTCCATGTAGAACACATCTTCAGTGTGCTCTTGCTTCAACTGCCAATCGTAATGAAATGCAAACTAATCAGAACAAGCAAACCCTTCCAATTAAGAGGGGCCTCGAAAGTTATTTTTCCGTTTTCCACATCATTGCACACGCAGTAATGTACAAGCAGAATACATATAAAAATATCGAACTAAATGGTATTATTTTTATAATATTTGGTAAATATATTTACACTTTTCCTGTTTAACCTAACATAAACTTAACGCTTGCTTTCTATAACCAGCACTTTCTTATAAATACGGATGTCTAAAAAATTTTAAGAATGGGATAGTTGCTGTAAAGGTTTGAGAACCACTGTTATGCAGTGTCCAGTGTTCAGAGACAGACAGAGTTCCTCTTCTTAATGTCCACATAATACCAAAGGAGAAACAATGCCAAGTATGCACAATTCACTGGATTAACATTTGTAAATAAGGATGAAACTTAGCAAATACAGATAGAATATATAAGTTATTGATTAGTATCGTAACAGCAGAGTAGTCCTTACAAGATTTTAAAGTAAAACACTTCAGCATTACATGTTAAGTTTATAGATTTACCAATTCGTATTAAATTTTCGCAGCAGACCTTCTTAGATGTATACAATTATCCAGAAGCAAAGTACCTACTGCATTGCGCACATCCACTGTACAGAGCAGGAGTCAAATGAGCTCCAGGAAGCCGCATAGCTTAGTGTTGGGTAAGGAAATGAATGTGTTTTCTGGGACGGAATATTGTGTAAATCATTAGATTTAATCAAGAATTATCTTGAAAGGAAGCGATTTCGTTAGTTACTACATTCTGTCTAACACATTAAGCAAAAACTAATTTTATTAAGAGGACAGAAACAACGAAAACAGGAAAAAAAGAACACAAGACAAAAGAGGACGAAAGAAAGAAAGAGAAAAAGAAAAAAAAATAGAAGATAAAGCACAAGTGAAATCACTGAATCACTCTGGACTTCATTTAATCACATCGACTCTATGGGGATTTTTGCCATCTGCCATCCCTCCCCTCCCCCCCCCCCCCCCCACATGCCAGGCCCCAATCAGCAGTTTCATAATCAATCAAATTTGAACAATAAGCCTATTTTAACCTGACACGTGAATTGCCTTTCAAGTACCGTGGAGAACCTGACACTGAAATCTCGTGGCAATTGATTTTTCGTGCAGGGTCCGACCCAGCGGCGGGTGCTGCTTTGTGGATGGCGGACCTTACAACCTCTATGACTCACTGTGCCCCCGATTCGAAAAAGAATTAATTATAGCGTATTTCCATAAGATCCCGCTATTTATAATTTAAGAGTTTATCCGATGCGATAACTAATAAGAAACCAAGTTATGATTACCAAATGCTGTAATGCACACGTACAAATTGAGTGATTCAAAGCTAATCCCGCTAAAGACACCACGCTGCCTTGTATGAAATTGTTTTCCTTCAATTTATTTAAATATTCATCACACAGAAACAGTTTCAATTCTTGTGCTTTTGAAATACGTAATGCGAATCTAAATGCGATTTACAGTTTAACAGGTGTCAAGCCCTTGAAGCTGACAAGTTCTTCTGAATTACATGAAGAACGTATCTTTGTATCCCACCGAAATCACAGTCCATGTCCATGAGACAGTTTAATATTGCTCAGAGAAACAATCAGTATTTAATGTGAGGATCTTACGAAACACATAAATACACCGTGTGGGCAAAATGCAGTTTCTTAACGATACGACAGGTGGTAGGGGAGACCGGGTTTAGTTGGCTAAAGGGGTAAGTTGGCACAACGTTAATATCTCGCCTCTCCTTTGTAAGAGCGCAGCACCTGTGAGGCAGTATGAAGAGCAACATCCTTCATTGCAGAGAAGTTACTTGGCAGTGTGCTCAGAGCTGTATCGGAAGCAAAATTTGGTTGTGTGTGTTTTGCACAGCGCCGAGTAATTTTACAACAGTTTGGTAAATACGTATTATTGAAAGGCTGCTAGGCTTTTATCCGAACCAAAGGTACGTAATTATGCAGTATATATGTGGCAATGTGACTGATAAGAACAGTCTTTCTTGTGCATTTAATCTCAGAGGAAACCAACCTCAAAACTGAAAGTTCGTGTTGGGTTTAGTTGGCACATTTGCTACGGGGCAAGTTGGCTCACCGTGCCAGCTTACTGCGCGGTCAACAGTGCAGCATTCTGTACGTTTCTTATTCTGTCATTTCAATTTTGTTGTAGGAAGCATAATTATGCCCAGAACATACAAAAGGAAAACTGAAAGGGCAAATATTGCCCCAGATACAGTTCTTCGAGCAGTTAGGGCAGTCAGAATAGAAAACAGGTCGATTAGAAGTGTAGCAAGAGATTTTGGGATCCCGTTTCGCTCTCTGACGAGATATTGCAGCAGAGCTTCCGAGGATGACGTAAGGGGAATTTCACAGAATCCGAATTCAGTATTGGGTACAAGAAAACTCGCCAGGTGAGTTCAGGTTCAGGGTGTAACAACCGTGCAGACACCTGATAGAGTTATTGGGCACCGTGGTTACAAACAAATAGGGAGACTGGTGTCCGCTGAACGTGGAAAATTAGTAACTTTAACCCTGGCCGTTTCAGCGACAGGAAACACAGTGCCGCCATTTTTCATTTTCCCCAGGGTGAACTTTAGTGCCCATTTCTTGAATGGAGCTCCTGCAGGTAGTGAAGGTGATGCTAATCCTACTGGATGGATGAAGGCGGAACATTTTTTGAAGTTTGTGAAACATTTTGTTTCCCACGTGAAACCTTCAAAAGAACGACCAGTAGTTCTTCTCTTGGACAATCATGATTCGCATTTGTCAATCGCTGCACTCGATTACTGCAAGGAAAACGGCGTGACAGTTCTGTCCTTCCCACCTCATTGTAGTCACAAGCTGCAGCCGCTTGATAGGAGTGTCTTTGGGCCACTAAAGACCTATGTCAATCGTGCATGTGACGCATGGATCACAAACCACCCAGGACAAACGATGATCATTTATGATTTACCTGGAGTTATCAACATGTCTCTCGACTCTGCAGCTACTCCTGCAAATATCAAGGCTGGATTCCTGGCCACTGGAATTTATCCCTACAACAGAGATATCTTTGGTGATGAGGAACTTCTCTCTTCCTATGTAACAGACAGACTAGCGCCGACCACAGACTCTGCAGCATTGAATTATAGTAATGGAAACATTAAACATGATGAGTCTGCAGGACCAGGCCCCTCAATAATTCATTCTCCCAAACCAGGTTCATCCAAAAGAACACCTGCAGAAACAAATCCTTCCTCAAGCATGTCCTTGACTCCTGAACTTGTCCGTCCTTTTCCTAAAGCTACAGGCAGGAAAGGAACAGCAAACGCTACTAGAAAGAAAAGAGGTACAGCAATCCTGACTGATACGCCGTGAAAGCAGCCTTGCAAGACAAGCAGAAATCGAGACAAGTGGCAAAAGGAAAAACACATCAGACGGGAGCAGGAAGAGCCTTTTTAATAATCCTGCAAGAGATTCTAAGAAGAAGAAAATAGTGAGGAAAATTCAGACACACTGCTCAGACGAAAATGGTGGGGAAACATTTTGTTTGGTTTGCATGCACAGATACTCAAAGAGTGTAGCGGGGAAAAAATGGGTTCAATGTACCAAGTGCCAAATGTGGGCCCATGAAAAATGCACAGCTGGCGTTTCCTGGGGATATATTTGTTGCAACTGCAAGTCAGATGTATCAGATGAAGATTTCTGAAGTTTTGTGGACATATATTTCTGTACTGTGTATCATTTTCCAGTGTAATTTGTAATGTTTGTCCTTAGTTTTGTACGGCTTGTAAATCAGTTTCAGTATGTTGTTAGCATCATCTTAGCGTCATTTATGCTTTTTCAGAATATTTGTGACACTAATAATAAATCAGGCTCTACTATATGCCAACCTACCCCATGATATGTGCCAACCTACCCCGTATATGGGGCAAGTTGGCACACGTGCAGAGGTTAGAAAAAGGTCCTTTTTCATGGCTTCATTATTGAAATAACTTCTTCAGTATATTTTCTTGCATAGTCCAAGAATGACACTTGCCACCAGTATCATTATCTTTTCTGTGCCATTTGTATGAAAATTGTAAAAAATTAAAAAGTGTGCCTGCTAAACCCGGTCTCCCCTACTTATTTTGACCACTGGACTATAAAACGTAAATTACAGCTACTAGTAAAAAATCCGGTTTTAGAACATCCATAAAGTTCAAATTCGATTTTAGGTAAAGTAGGAATTACACTAGGCCGTTAAAGGACCAACATGAAATTTGTCTTACTATGTTTTACTATGCAATTCACTGCTAAATTTAATTCAATACGTGCAGGTTATTGTTGAAGACGCCGAAAGTCACTCAGTCACATTACGCTTTTTTATATGCACTTTATGAATTTCTTAATTTTAAAACTCTAAATCGGTTGAAAATATTTTTGGACGTAGGTCTACTGGAATTACCACATGTGTTGTGGGTTTTGCTATGACGACAGTGCTGCCAATGTTACACTTCATTTTTAACTTCCACAAGTATAACGTAAGGGAAGTGGGCCTGCCTTTATTAAATTAAATATAATTATTTCTTCCGACAGAGTAAGTTTATATTAATTTTAAAAAGCTTCGTGTAGAAGAAATGTAATTAATTACGTTACAGTCCAATGTGTTACGAAAGGTTTTCTGTGCCCGGAAGACACCATTATAATTAGCAACATTCAGCTCTGCAGCTCTCTTTTCGCGATCCACGTTTTAACAATCGTTGAGTAGCCCTAGCCACAAATCTCGGAGCCGTGCTTGGACTGGCGACAGTTCAACAGTCAGAGGGCTGGAGCTGAAAGCTTCTTGAGATGCTAATGGTCGCTCAGACAGCACTCAATTCCCAGGCTTTAACATACACAGGTCCAATACCGCCTTTAAAAGCGACGGACAGCCGCTGGTTAGTCTACTTATTCTGAGCCACACTAATTCAGTTTACACACTTCAGTTCAATTTCTTTAAGACTCACTTTGCATTAGCGCCCCATATATACGTATGTCCTTCAAGGGGATCTCTTCTTTTCAGGTCTTATGACCATTATATTGTACACACGTAATTTGATCGCCCCCATATATAATACATCCCTGACCACACGACTCTCCTTGACTTGATCTACTAATGATGTCTGTTAACGGCACAAATTAAGAGCTTTCTTCATTTACATATCGCTGATGAGAAGCAATTTTTCGTAACCCACCGATAAACAATTTTACAGGAGACTGAAAATTTTGACAAATCCTTAATAGACCAACAAGTAAGCATGTTATGTTTTTATTAAAATATAATAACAAGCAATGTTTTGTGCAAGTAACATTTTAACAGAAGATCTAGCAATGCGGGAATCTCAGTTTGACGAATTGTGTGGGTTACGACAAATTGCTGTTTCATGACAGATATCTTAGAGCTTCCTATTTTCCTGCTTAGATACAAATAACTTCCTCAGTATCATATACCCAAACACCCCCTTGATGTAACAGCCAAAGTTATCACACATATAAAACTACAAACAAAATTACCGTAACAATATTTCAAGTTCCCAGACAGAGGGAAGGGAAATGGCTCTGATCTGAATAGTAACAAGCAAACGTTTAATTTAATCTGCTTGTAACTTGCGTTGTTTTAGGTTCGCACGGTGTTGTTGATTAAGAATGTGTCTTAGAAATCTTCTGAGATAAATGATCTTGTCGATTTGTTATTAGTTACCCATCAATATTGCGTCATATCCCAGAATACTTTAAACACCGTGATTTTAATTTCTTATTAAATTACATTTCGATTTGTTATTTATATTACTAAACAAACGAAATTTACCCCATTTTCAAAATATTGCATATTGTTATTTACATTATGACTGCGCTATGCATAATGGGGACAAGTTAGGAACATATATCCAGTTTTCTCTGTCTTTAATTCTAATCCGGTCTTCTTATTATGGCCGAATGCAGCACTGGTTTTCTTCGTGGCACTTACATTTTCGTACAATAAACTAACATCATCTGTTAATGTGATCAGTTCAATTTTAATTCCTCATGCTTTGTGAAGTTTCTAATGGAATATTCTACAACAAAATCGTAACTCAATTGCGATAAGGCCTCTTGCTCAGTCATGCCGTTCTGAAAAGGTAACACGTCTTATAAATATTCACATTCCCTTCCGAAGGCTTGTGGGCAGAGTAGGTATGGATCCAGGCATTCTGAACCTGGACAATAGATAAACTTGAGTAGTCTGCTTCACCACCCGGCAGCTTTACGCAAAGGGAAAAACTACCAGTAAGTATATTCTGAATAGGAAGCAGTGTGGTTTCAGAGCCAGTCTGGAGGCTTTCGAGAAGAGAAAAACCTTTTGCTCCTGCCAGGAATAGAACAACAATTCCTCCGTCGCCCAGTCTGTAGCTTAGCTTCTGTGCCTACTAAGTTATTCCGTCTTTTCACCCTACGGCAGTGGACTCAGTAAGTGTTCGGGTCATACAGACATACTTCAGCCCTGAAGGTGGAGCCAGCAAGTTCCTCCGAATGATCAACAACACTGCCCACTTCCACACAGTGCTAACACTCAAACAGCGAACCACCTTGAAAGTCCTAAATTAAAAGCTGGAAGGTCCTCATCCGGACCATCATTATTGTTGTCCTACAATACGACCTATTTTTCTAAATAGGTTACTAGGCCTAAGCAGTACATGCCTGTGGAACAACCCTTTAACTATAAGCTATATGAAAGTACAATCATAACGAGGGTTGGGCCGAGTTCTCATTCATCGTGGAATTGATTTTATATGACACTGAGAGCCACTCTGCTATTATTGGTTTCTTCATGCCCTACTAGTTATAACCTTCGTCTGCCAGTCTCTGGCCCTACAGCTGAATGACTCCACACTAGAGCTTCATCTTTAAAATGTTGTAGTTACCTAACTGGTAAGAAAATTATCTGAGTTTTTTTAATCCAAATATTTACTACCATGTTTACATAAGCCTGCACATGGACCCTATCCTCAGCCAGTTGAATTCAGTTCACACCGTCACACTCAGCTTCCGAAGATCTATTTTATTATCATCCTCTCACCTACCATAACAAATTAAACCATTTCATTCATGTAATTCTGATTTTTTCTTAACTCTTAGCTCAGGTATTCAGAGCACTATGTTCTTCAACACCCTCAACCAATGTCTTCACTTACAGTGACAAGCTAATTTCAAATTCTTCAGTTTCTAAACCTACTGTATACTGCTCTGGGTGCTTAGATTCTTGGACAGCCTGGAAGAGATCGTTGAGTGCCCTGACCATGATGCCAGGCTGCTGGATACTCCCCACCATGGTGTGCGTTTTGCCAGAGCCCGTAGCGCCGTAAGCAAACACAGTGGCGTTGTATCCCATCAAGACACCCGAACCCAGGTTCCTAGATGTCGCTTCGTACACCATGTCCTAGAACGGCGATAGAAAGGGAATGTGATCAGTTCCTGTTATTACATTAAACATTACTGTTGTTCTGGACATTGCCCACTGCCGTGGGTTTCTTCAAACACAAAGTGTAGGAAACTGGAAATTGTTTCCCTTATCAGGTGTAAATGAGCATAATTATTTGGGTGCCTTGCTGGTCCAAACACTGACAGTGAGCCTAGTTCTTTCTAAGAGACCCAACTGCATAGAACCCCTTACATTTAATGGCGGTAAAAGATCCATTTTCCTAAATGTTGTGCATGAAAACTCCCAAGACACTGAACCATGTCCAGAATAACAGTCATGTTATTGTAACTAACCGACGTCACAGACTTCTACACGCAGCTGGGGTTAGGCCTAAATGTAATTCTGCAGTAAGGACCGACACAGTACACAATATGCTGTAGAGAACGAACGTGAATTTCATATTCCTCCTACATGCCTGGAACAGGCTGGTCCATCTACAGGAAGGATATATACTCGTAATATAATATAAAGCATAAATTGGTTACGTTTTACATGTTCTCTGTGATGATGGCCCAACCTGACCGAAGCATATAGGAAAAATGCTAAACTTAAGTTTTTATTGTAGTTACCCACATAAGTACATAATGCAAAAATTCAATAACTTAGGTGTTTGCAATGTGCGTTATTTGCAAAAACAGTACAAATAAACACAACGGGTAGGTTATTTATTTCATCAGGATGTTTATTCTCTAAAACCACTTAACAGATTTCGATGAAGTCAGTACTACGGGAACTCAGCGAACAGATAATCCACATATAAAACTTACAACGCATTTTATGATATACATCTCGTAATCTTAGCAGAATCTGCGGTCATGAAGACCATCAATATCTTACCAATCAAAATTAAAATAACGTTTTTCTTGTCATTATCCACAAACACACAACTTAGTTGATTTCCTTTTGCCATCCTAATATCAAAAATTATTGCTTAAGTTTACAGCCGTTTTGTAAGTCTTTGAGATGAGTCATTTTGTAGTATAAACTGCGGTTAGGTTTATGGAAGAGTTACACTTTAAGCCCATGTTTCTTTTCAAGAAATTACTGTACGGGAGCCACGCTTGTCAGATTTCCATCTGGTAGTTTTGTAATAATCTTTATATTTTAAAAACTTCTCACGTAAATCTCTCTTCAGTATAAACTATCTGTGATTGCTAGCTCACCACACTACTATAACATATGCCACCTGACTACATCGACCTGAAATATAAGCTATCGCTCGGCCAGTGTAATTTGGGAACTACTCACAAACGTCTAAGGTTAGGACAGGATTTGTAACAAGGGACGTCCCGGCCAATTCTTGGATCCACGCTGCTTTAGGTACTGCTGGCCTCTTTCCGAGCGGGTAAAGCGGAAGAAGGGTGAAGCTGACGACTTGCCTCAATCTAACACCACAATTGAGAATAACTGAGGTAGTACTTCATTTCATCTGTAACTCTTCGTGACATGATAATCGTCTACAAAGGCAAATTTATTTACAAGTACTTTCCAAGCGTTCTTTTCGAAGCAAAAAAATTGACGTCTTATGAGAAGACCACGTCCGTCTGTTTGTTACGTAGTGTCAGCTACTAAAGCGTTTGTCTGATTTTCATGAAATTCCGTGAAGGAGTTCTTTACAGACAGTTGTCCAGCAAGTGTAAATTTTGTGGAAGTCGACTCAGTGACAGTCATACTTTACCCAGAGGCTCAGTGATAGTCATACTTTACCCAGAGTCTCAGTGACAGTCATACTTTACCCAGAGGCTCAGTGACAGTCATACTTTACCCAGAGGCTCAGTGACAGTCATACTTTACCCAGAGGCTCAGTGACAGTCATACTTTACCCAGAGGCTCAGTGACAGTCATATTTTACCCAGAGGCTCAGTTACAGCCATATATTACCCAGAGGCTCAGTGAATTTCTATCCCGTACTTTCCATTTTTTAGACCGATTTTTGTCAAATTCGATGTAGAAATTCTTCACCTAATTCCATCGTGCATTGTGAGTTTTGTAAAAATCGGTATAATGAAAGCCACAGTTTTCTTAAGGGTGAAAAAAATTTGCTATAGGCCTCTTTTCTACATTTTTTGTCAGATTTAGCCAGCATGAAGTAAAACAGAAGTTGATAAACATTTGTTGGGTGATTTGAGTTTCGTGAAAATTGTCGCAGCGATATACATATTTTACTGAGGGGCGTAAATGCATTTATATCTCTACCTGCCACATTCTTTCCTGATGTGGGTGCAGTTCGGTATAAGAAATCTGAACATAATTCTACTGATAATATGTGAGTTTGAAACTAAGCATACGCATGTAATGTCGAAACGTACGACATTTTGAAATTAAAGACCGCCTTCATAGAATGTATGTAATACGTCTCGGTGTACACCATATGCAGTGTTGTTTACCGTAAGGTTTATTGGATAAAAAAAAGTTCTGATCCAAAACAGACACCTCTTTACGCGAAGATGATACTGAAGTGTATACCGTACAAATTTTCTGAAAAGGGCTTAATTTATCTGAAAAAGATCGTTATATGATACGCTTTTGTAAATTTATACTACTGTATTTCAAATTTTGCAGCTCAAGTGTACTGAGCAAACATAGTTTACGGTTACGTAATATGATATGATTATTATATGGTAATTAGCTTTAGGGCTTCACCGCAATAATGCCTCAAAATCAGCATGTTCTCCTACTGCGTGGTCCAGAACGTTTTGAGAGATCTTTAACAATTTACCTTCTCTCACGAAATACAGACTGTCAGGTCTGAATTACAAAAGGAGGTGAAACAGATCGCAGTCACAGGCGTCCAAAGTTTACAGCATCTGTCACTGAATTCGACGTTCAAGAAGAAACTACATAATACAGATGCACATATTTTACGCCTTATATTTGCTGTGGGTTCCAAAATTTCTTCACAAATCATGAGTCGCGTGGATGGAAATCTATTGTGCTATTCACTACGTGCTTTATATATATGGTTGCTTACACACACATACAAATGCCTACACATACACGCACGCACAAACACACACATATAAGGATTTAAAACCGTAAAAAAGAAGAAGAAAAAGTTTAATCGTCATTTTAACGTTTTTTAGTTGGGAACTAGTATCTTATTTTTTTTTAAATTATACACCACACTGCTTGTATTAAATAACACACCTTCGAGAATTTCAAGTCGATTATAATTAACATTTTACATCACTTGTAACATCTCGCAAAAATTTACGTATTTGCCTTGAGTTTTAAACTTTTATATAAAATAAACACCGGATGATGATCGGTTTGAAGGAAACATGTAGTCTTTGAGAAAATAATAATAAGTAAGTGTTGTGTCAGACGGAATACGTAGTGTTATGTATGTAATTCTATATACACAACGGGATGGATAGAGTCATATTAATATATTGGTATATAAATACATATTTTATGTACGCTTACGCGATGGTATTTATGTATGCATGTATTTATTTATGTATATATTTATGTACTATGTATGTCTGTATTATTTATGTATGTAAGTATATGTGGACGTGTGTATCCACATATGTTTTATATAGTACGAATTTTGCCTATACATATTGTGTGCATGTGTTGTAACCCATAACTTTTCCTGTTGCTTTTATGGCTATGAATGTTGGTGTCTCCTTCAGAGGGTAAAACATGGACTGAGGATGTTCGAGAACAGCTTGCCAAGAAACGCATTTCGACGTAGCAGAAAGGAAGTACAGGAGACTGGAGAAAATTGTATAGTGAGGAGCTTCGTGGTTGTTACTCCTCACTGCATATTGTTAGCATGAACAGATCACTGAGAATTATATTGACGGGGAATGTGACACGCATGGGAGAGAACACAAATATATAGAGGATTTTAGCGAGGAACTTGAAGAACAGACAACACGTGGCTAAGCTAAGCTCAGATGGGAATAATGTTAAAATAAATATTAGAGAAATGGGACGAGAAAACATACATTTATTTGATTTGACTTAATCGTGTGGAGTAATAAGCATTCGGTTTCCATAAAGTTTTGGAGATTTATTGAAGACCTAAGTAACATTTAGCCTCTAACAAGCCACTGTACCATCCAACCTATACACAAACCTAAATGTTCGGAACATTGTACATTATTGTCCGAGATATGCTCTTAGATGCAGTTTTAATTTCCGCGAATGGTGACTGAAATACTGCATTATGACACCCAGTTGCAGATACTCATCTGTCTTTTATTTCGTAAGTACGATCTGCTCCACAAACTTATCAGCATAATCGTACACAAAGAAGCTGGAAAAGAACTGAACACGTTCAAGTGTTAATGAGATAGTAAACATGGAGGTAAGTTTTAATGCTTGTGTATTGATCGATACAATCTTCATGACTTGTACTCTCTCACCCGCTGACAGTCAGCCTTAATTCCACGTTCGTGCAAAGCAACAGGTAAAATTATAGTCTTCTCTTGTATGCTAGGACAGCAGACCTACATATAAAATATTCTGAAGCGAATGCAGCAAACATTTCCAAAATCAATAAGCTCTTTATTCTTTTGGAATGTAATTTCGAAATGTTCCCATTCTTTCCCCAATAACTCACTTCAGTTTTTCCACAGTTTCAGTGGCCTTACTAGTCTTGCGTTCTGGAGGCAGGATAAGAATAATGATGACAAAAATAACAGTCTAATTAACGTAATCTACTGTTAGAAAAGTAATCACATATCAACCCATGAAGGCCTGTGGGGGAGTGGGTGTGTCTGTAGCTCTACGCATTCTTAAACTCAGTACCGGATGTAGGTCGTATAGTGCTGTTAACAATAACAACAAAAGCATAGCAATAAAACGTGTAAACGTCTACTAAAATATTTAACTTTTTTTCTCTACTTTGTATTGTATTTGAGACTTAAAGTGAAGTAAGGGCGGTGTATTATTTTCTCATGTGTCTATTAGGCGGAAAAGAATGAATAACAGTGATTTATTCTGAACGAAACAGGGAGCTTATGGACCAAACACATTGAAAGGCAGGGCCATTATGTGAAAACACGAGGCATAAATGATTATGGAACTTCAATAATATTGACTTTCATAAACATAATTGCTAAAAGCTTTCAATTAGTCATGAAAAATTTATTACATTGCATTTATCCAGCAGGCGACAAGGAAATGCTTGTCATTGGAGGTGTCCTATTTTTGCTTCAGCCAGGAGCGATACAAGAAAAGCATTGATTCCCAATACGACAAAGAAGTAGCTGGCAGCCTAAGGTGTAATCCATTGCAAGCTCTGTCAGGCACATTTGTGGTGCTTTCACGCAGTTCACACGCAGTCACTCATAGGCTTCTCACGACAGAGACCCGAGTTTAGTCAATCTGCGAATCGTAGTGTAATTCGGTACGTGGACAGGTTTTCCTCCAAAAATTTCAGTTTTACCATTTCAGACTCTCCGTTACCAATTCTCCACATGCATCTGTTTTCAGTATCATCAGGGACTGGTACAATTTGCCCATTTTGTGTCGCAGTAAGAAAGGACAAAACCTCAAAGTGATCCCTTTATTGTTAAATACAGTGCTACTGAGGCATATAGGGAGAAGCAAGCATTAGAAAAGCACCCCACCTGGAAAAAGCCCCAGCATTCGTCAGATAGGATGTTTAGTTTGTCACAGAATTGCTTTGTAGCTTAATTCATCTCCCTTTCATTGGCTGAGACCGTGCAATTGGAGAATGACAGTGAAAGATGAAAAGAGAACGGTGTGGAAGGAAGTGACAGCGATCTGCACTAGCCCAAATCTGCCCTTGAGGAAATGAGAAAATCTACGAAATATTTCAATGAAGGTATCCGACGTCTGGCCATGTTATTAAAAGCACGAGCAACGGCAAACAATAGTGATGTGCGGTTCTCGGCGTGATGGCGAATAGATTAATCACAGCTCCTGTTGAGAAAAATTCGCGGCCGTCGACTAAACCCGTTCGAAAATTGGACCTGATAATGTGCTTTGACTTCCACATTGTTTACCTCCTTCAAATCGAATCTCTCTACATAAAATGTCTGCATTACTATTTCACTTGCCGACAGTCTGTCTCTAACTTTTGCAACCACCAGATAACTATCATTACCTGTCAGCTCCTCTGATCAAGTATAGTTGAATATCATCTACGGTCTACTGTATATTAATTCTTGAACAATCTGTGACTTGTTATCAAGAATATTCAAGGAGTCTTTAAAAGTGTTTCTATGTAAGGAAACATTTTGAGCTTTAGATTAGATTTCTGGATGTGAGGTGCTTTACTGTTCCAATACAATTGTTCTTAATACGTCGTTTCATGTAAACTCTCATTTCCAATTGTCGTTTTGAAAATGTCTGTTCACAATACTTCTGCATTAGAAGCTCGTAATAAACTGTTTAAGCGAAACTTAAGAAACTGGTCAAATACCTGCCCTAATTAATTAAACAAGCAGCACAGAAGTTTGATGCAGAGAGATTTAATCTCAAGAAGATAAGTGAACTAGATGTTAGGAAACAGTATCAGATAAAGATCTCAAACAGGTTTGCAGCTTTAGAGAACTTAAATGTTAGTGAGGACATAAATAGGGCTTAGGAAAACATTAAAGAGAGTAACAACATCTCAGCTAAAGAGAGTCTAGGGCTGTATGAAAGGAAGCAGCATAAACCATGGTTTGACGAAGAATGTTCAAAATTTTTAGATCAAAAGAAGCACGCTAAAATGCAGTGTTTACAGAATCCAAACCAAAGTAATGAAGATAATCTGAACAATGTAAGACGTGAAGTTAGTAGACATTTCAGGAACAAAAAGAAGGAATATCTGAAAGCTAAAATTAATGAACTTGAAACAAACAGTAAGAACTAGAATATCAGAGACTTGTATAGGGGCATCAATGACTTTAAGAAGGGTTACCAGCCTAGAACTAATGTAGTAAAGGATGAGAAGGGTGAACTGGTTGCAGACTCGCACAGTATTGTGGCTAGGTGGAGAAATCATTTCTTTCAGCTGTTGAATGTACATGGGGTTAATGATGTTAGGCAGACTGAAATACAGACAGCAGAGCCACTGGTGCCCGAGCCCAGTGACTCTGAGTTTGAGATGGCTATTGAAAAGTTAAAAAGGCGCAAATCACCAGGTATTGATCAAATTCCAGCACAGCTGATTAAAGCAGGAGGTAGGACAATTCATTCTGAGATCCATAAAATTATTAATTCTATTTGGAATAAAGAGGAATTGCCTGAGCAGTGGAAGGAGTCATCATTGTACCTATTTAGAAGGAGTCAATCATTGTACCTATTTATATGAAGGATGATAAAACAGATTGCCGTAATTATCGAGGCATAACACTTTTGTCAACCACATACAAAATTCTATCCAACATCCTTCTGTCAAGGTTAACTCCTTATGCAGAGGAAATTATTGGGGATCATCAGTGTGGATTTAGACGTAACAGGTCGACTACTGATCATATATTCTGCATTCGTCAAATACTTGAGAAAAAATGGGAATACAAAGAGGCAGTGCATCAGCTATTTATAGATTTCAAGAAAGACTATAATTCAGTTAGGAGGGAGGTCTTGTACGAGTATAATATTCTCATTGAATATGGTATCGCTATGAAACTAGTAAGGCTAGTAAAAATGTGTCTAAATGAAACCTATAGCAGAGTCCGTGTAGGCAAACATTTGTCTGACACATTTCCCATTAAGAATGGTTTGAAACAAGGAGATGCTTTATCGCCATTGCTTTTCAACTTTGCTTTGGAATATGCCATTAGGAGGGTTCAGGCAAACCAGGAGGGCTTGAAATTAAATGGTGCATATCAGCTTCTAGTTTATGCTGATGATGTTAATATATTGGGCGGAAGCGTACATGCTATAAAGAAAAACACGGAAGCTTTGGTAGTCACTAGTAAGGAGATTGGTCTAGAAGTAAATGCTGAGAAAACTAAGTACATGGTCATGTCTCGCAACCAGAATTCAGGACAAAATCACAACATAAAGTTAGATAATAAATCCTTTGAAAGGGTGGAACAGTTCAAATAACTGGGAACAACCCTAACAAATCGAAATTCCATTCAGGAAGAAATTAACAGCAGATTGAAGTCGGGGAATGCTAGTTATCATTCAGTGCAGGATCTTCAGTCTTCCAGTTTGCTATCCAAAAATACAAAGATTAAGATACACAGAACTATAATTTTGCCTGTTGTTTTGTATGGGTGTGAGACTTGGTCTGTCACACTGAGGGAGGAACATAGACTGAGGCTGTTCGAGAATAGGGTGTTGAGGAGGATATTTGGGCCTAAGAGGGACGAGGTAACAGGAGAGTGGAGAAGACTACCTAAAGAGGAACTTAATGATCTGTACTCATCACCAACTATTATTCGGGTGATCAAATCGAGAAGAATGAGGTGGGCTGGGCATGTAGCACGTATGGGTGATGGGAGAAGTGCATACAGGATTTTGGTGGGGAGACCTGAGGGAAGGAGACCACTTGGAAAATCCAGGCGTAGATGGGAGGATAATATTAAAATGGATCTTCAAGAAGTGGGATGGAGGTCATGGACTGGATTGATATGGCTCAGGATAGGGACAGATGGCGGGCTCTTGTGATTGCGGTAATGAGCCTTCGGGTTCCATAAAACGCGGGGAATTTCTTGACTACCTGATGACCTGTTAGCTTCTCAAGAAGGACTCTGCTCCGTGGAGTTAGTTAGTTATATATAAAGGTTTATTTCGTACCTCACAGAGAACACAGAAAGACAAATTTGTGGATGCTATATAGGAAAATTTCGGTTGGGGAAAGAGACTGTTTATTCTCCACACCTGTCCAGACCGGCCCTGGGGCCCACCCAGCAGCCTGTATAATGGTTACCGGGCCTCGTTAGTAAAGCGGCTGGGGAGTGGGGTTTACCACCCACCCCATCTAACCCAGAGGTTCAAACTGGATAGAACTCTAACTCTACTCGCCCTCTGTGCGTTCAAGATACGTTACAGGGAAAACCTTAGGAAAATAATTGTTTCTTATTATGAGAATCAAAAAAACGTAACTATGTAGACAAAATTCAGAAATTTTAATGTTAAACTTTGAGATTAATATACCAAACACTAGGCTTTAAATTGTTAAACTCATAAAAAACATCGGATAAAACTTTTGTTCTTATGTAGTTTTCTTTATGCCATGTCAAGAAGGTGCTAAGATGCAGTAAAATAAATTGTCCCGTGCCTAAGATACCCATTCATGCTAGGTGGTGAAGGTGAAGCACTTCTTAAACTTGGCACTAACACCTTAAGATCACGCCCCTTAACTCGCGCGTATAGAGCTCCCGGTGTCCTCTGGTAAGAGATTGCGAGGGTTCCAGATACGGTTTGGACCGGGTGGTGAACAGAAAAATTCCTGTCCCTGCCTTATTGATACCCAGTTCACCCAACCCAAACTCGGTACTAGCCACAATATTCTGTTAACTCATTCGTGCCAAGTAAGTGAGCATGTTTAGGGAGCCACGATAATTGGCCACAATTCTATCGTCATAATTGCGTGGCGATGAAGTGAAGAAATATTATTTTTCTCACCTGTGTGGCATCTTCGCCGAAGACCACATCGTAGACATACTGCTTCTGTCCACCCCTTTTCTGACGCAGGACATCGTTTTTATCTCCCTCATCTTCCAAGACCACCAACTGTAACAGAGCATAGGCCATTGGTAAAAAAAACTGATCTATGAATTGAAGATTCATTTATAATGCATATTTCAATTTCCTGCGGATGGAAAGTTATTAATCTGTTGGAATCGTCTGCTGCCTTTTGCGTAAAATATCAAATAATAGTACAGTCATTTAATCAATACTGAACGAGCAAATGCCAGGGTTACAACACCTAAATATTTGAGTCAAAGAATGCACTTTCTTAACATCACAAAATCAAGAGTTAATTAAATGCTGTGTGTAAGAAATACGACAGGAAAGTTCTTTATATACACCTATAAATGTTCACTAATTCTGCGAAACTCCTCCTCCGAATTATCTCAAATCGCGAACCTCCAGTTGAGAAAGCCTGGTTTCCAGCACGCACATTTTCCAAAATGTATTTCTATTGATACTTCCGATCACTCACTGGCCTCTTATTTTTGCAGATACCAGCGCTAACCACAACGGATGTAGCGCATTGCGTAGAGTCACAAATTATTTTGGTTCATATTTCCTATGTTTGTGGTGTATGACAGGATTTTTTTAGAAGTTTCGACCTTGCAGTTTGGACAACTTGCTTCAAGTGGTAACGTTTATGACTTGCATTCGGGACGTCGTCATATTGAATCTTGGCCGTCACACCGGCTATCCTGACTAAAGTTTAACGTGGTTTTACTCGGTGCGTCCAATCACATGCCGCGATAATACCTCAGTCAGTCCACAACCGCTTCATTAAAAGCCCTTGCCAATTCCTGCGCCAATCATCCAGATGTCGGACGCTATGCACGTTACTAATAGTGTCGCAAAATAACGCGTCGTAAAGAAATAAATATGGATACATCCCACGGTCGGACACGTCAAGATTTAACAGTGGTCGATTTCTCCTTTGGGAGAAGCGGTATATTAAGTAAACTATCTACTATACGAGACCAGCGACCACTCAAGAGGCAAACTGAGTACGAAACAGCTCATACCATATTTGGATGCTGAAGCAAAAGGGGAGCAAAACATAGTTTTTCGTGTGTCTGTACATAAACTGTGTTCACTCACGTGATGTTGCTCTGAATACCTGAATCTTATATTCTCCTAATGTTGCTGTTTCCTGTGATGTGTAAATATACTAATTATATATTAAATTGTTCTTTGTCTCACGTATTTTTCGCCTGTTTCATATCAAAGTAATGAAGAGACTTCTGTGTCACAACCAGAAGAGACCATTTATTGTCATTCGTTAGTGAAACATAAGAGATATAATGACATAGGCTGGATAGAGCCTGCAGACTTCAAGTCCACATATCGTTACAATGAGGGACGGTAAGAATCTCACACAGGGAAGAGAGAAGAAGCAGGTGCCATGTTCAGTACGTAGGTCACTTGTTAACACGGCACAGCGAGGTCTCATGTTGCGGCGGAGACGTCTTAATGGCTGGGAATATCAGTAAGTGGTGACGGATAATGGACGAGTGGCTAGGATGAGGCTGCATTCAACAGATTAAAAACACACTTGACGACATAAATATTATCAGTTATAATGAACACATGTGGACAAAGTCAGCATATTTTAAAGAAGGCTGCGATAACATAACAAGAGATATCAACTTATCGAATTCCCCCCCCCCCCCCGATGGCGCAACAGCCCCTAGTGGGCCAGGACCTCCTCATTGTCGAGGCTTCACGTTCACATTCAGTTAGACACACCACACTCGGTAGGACTCCTCTAGTCGAGTGATTAGCCCGTCGCAGAGACCTCTAACTGTCAACACACAACACTTACAAGAGACAGACATACTCCCGACGGGATTCGAACCCACAATCCCAGCAAGCGAACGGCACCAGACCCACGCCTTAGGCCGCGCGGCCACTGGGATCGGCAAGTTCTAGAAATATACAGGAAAATTGATTTAACATCTGGATATCGGAGCGGGCTTAAAGTACCCAGTCCTAGTAGAGGAGGAAGGACAAGCTGCGAGGTCATATCGAGCGCATATAAATTGTGATTTATGCTATGCTCAGCTTATTTGAAAGAAAATCGTTATGTACATTAGGCTTGATTTCCCAAATGCATAACACTAGTACTTGCTAAGAACAAAGAAAACACAGTCATACTCAGCCACTGTTGAGGCTGAAGTTTCCGAAAGACGCGCGTATGTTTATGTTGACACAAGTTGCTATGGGAACTGCACGACTCAATACAATACCGTCAGTCCTACAGCAAAGTGTTACAAGTCATTTAAATGCGTCACAAACGTACACAAAGCGAACACGCTGTCTTTGTAAAATTAACGCTAAAATGTGGTGAGAAAACTTAGCTTTTTATCGGCGTCGGAAAATTACTAAGAGGTAGATTTATCCAGTTCCCGAGTGTAAGAAAAGAGGAACGCGGCCTATGTGGGCTTGAATGCCGACATTGTTGTTTCCGCTGATCACTGGAAGGCTGGGACGGGCATGTGATTGTTAGTGGACTTTTTTTACTGCACGTGGAACTCAGACGGTCTCAGAGTGTTTGCGAAATGTATTCAGTTGAAAAAGTATGCTTATTTGCAATAATCTTGCGAAGTAGGAGCCATAGAAAAAAACTTCGAAAATTCTGTAAAAAATGCATACTTTACCAGTGCCTTGTCAGAGAGCAATATGCAGGAAAGTGAAAAATGTAGATCGACTGGTTCAGGACTGGACAACGTAGAATACGAAAGCTTGCATTTTCCCCGGATGAGGAATGGCTTATAATAAGTAGGAACATAAACAGCCAAAGTAACAGATAATGGTGTTACAAAAATTTCAAAGTGAATTTCCAGTACATGAAAAATTCGGACTCTGGTGTGCAGTAAATGCGCACAAATATATAGGCCCCGTATTTTTCGAAAAGACAAAAGCCATACTCTAGCAATTACGTTCAATTAATTATGACATCACTTTTCAGGGAATTAACCGAAGGAGACTAACGGTGGGAAAATGTCGTTCATTTGCAAAGTTTGAAAGAGAGTTTCCGTTGAGAGACTGTCAATATGTCAAGACAGGAGCTTTGTCTAAGTCGAGAAATATTTTCAGAAGTTGCGAGGCCTGCTTAAAAGCTAAAGGTCGATAGCTGGAGACTCTTCTATGAAACAGGGCAAGATTACGTGCGGGGTAAAACCGGAAACTAAATTCCTGGAGGACACTGGCATTGTAAGTGACAATGGTACCGTGACAACTATCATACCCAGGAACATGCTAAAGTACCCCTGCATAAAGTGTAGTTTATCTGTACTTCACATAGAAATTTGTCACTTTTGCCTAAAATGGTTAATCGGAAAGGAAACCTAGACAAATCACATAACATGTACTATAACCTCATTTATATGAATGTGTTTTCAAACGTGCTTCGATGTAGTGAAAATTATCTTTAAAGTAATATGCAACAGAAACTATGATATACTAATAACAATAATGATGATGCATTAATAATTTGTCCACGTATAATTAAACTCAAAACAAGAAATTGGCTCGGTGAAAATAAAACTATAAATTCATTAATTGTTTTACTCTGAAGCTATGGAACCACGAATATAAGAGGTACCTATTAATTTTATTGTAAATTATTTGTGCAGCAGTATTGGTACTTCTCGTTGATCCATAAATTAATGATACATTTAAAGAACGTGTGTAGCCAATGTTTGAAAAGGTTGGACTTACGTGTAATTTAAAAGCCAAAGGAGGATATAGCACTAAATATGTTTCCTTTCATTTTTGTAAATTTTTAACTAAAAAAAAAAGCTGTTATTGAAGGTTATTATTAGTTCGAATTAATTTATAAAACTGAAGCAACCAGATTGATGCCATGGAGCACAGCCATTCTTAAAGAGCTAATAACTGCTCAGGTAGTCAAGAAATTCTCCACATTGTAGGCAAATCGACGTTTCCTTCCACCTATGCCTGGGTCTTAAAATTCGAATATTTTCTTTAGGTTTTCTAAACAAACCCCTCTATGAATTTCTCTCCTGTAGGTGCTACATAACCCGCCCACTTCATATCCCTCAATTTGATCAACGTATTAATATTTGGCGAGGATTTAAATCACGAAACTTCTCATTGTGCAACTTGATCCGTCCTCCCTCTTAGGTTAAATATTCTCCTCAACATCCTGTTTTCTGTCACAGGCAGTTTATGTTTTCTCCTGAGTGTGAGAAACCTCAAGTTTTGCATTCACATATAAATACTGGCGAAATTATATTTCTTAAATTTTTTTAATATTTAAGCTTTTAGATAGCAGAGTGAAAGACAGAAGATTCTAAATCGAGAAATAGTAAGCATTCCCCGAATATAATATTTAAGTTCTAGGTACCAGATTCTCGTCGTAAATGCGATTTTAATTCCTTAGTGCAGTATCCAAGTACTTTAAATTGGCCTAATTTTCAAATAGTATATTAGCTGAAATATTCTATTTTTTACAGCATATGCAGTAACTGTCATGTTCCATGCACATCGGAGATATGGATGTCGATTTGTTCCAAAAGGAACAAGTCCAGAGAGATCTGCGCTCTTCTGCGATATTATGCGGCGTCGTGTGGTAAATGTTTACCGACGTTTTGGGACAATGTATCGGTCCCATATTCACGGGTCAAGAGTCAGGGCGGAAGCCTGAAATCAAAGTCCAGAGAGCTGTGTTTGGTGTGATTATAAATGCACCAGTTGCGTAATAACGTCATGAACGCGGCTTGAAATAGTCTCTCTTGTATTTTCTGTAAAAGTTATTATTTTACTCACAACAACATTAGTGTAAAGTTATCGAACCGGCGGTCCGGTTCGTGTTGACACAGAGGAGAGACCTCGACCCAGTTTAATTCCCCCCCCCCCTTACACTCTGTGTAGTGTGAGATATTGACAGCGTAGAAGAATAAACCACAAACCAATGGACACCGTCTCTAAAAGAGACAAAAACCACCTACACATTGATATAAATTTAAATTGCAAATATTCTTCGCTTAATAGGTTTTACGAACTTCAAAACTGCTTATTAATGCACAGAGATTTAATTAGCCTACAAGATACAATTTCAACAAGATATGAAATATAAATATGAACACGGTGATTTTCAAATAAACAGGTATACTCGTACATACAACTTCACTGCCGTCAGCTGCGTCATATTTGAGTTCAGAAAACGACTTTTCGCCGATCTGCTGTCTCCATCATAAGGGTAGTTGCGGAAATAGCCACGTCACGTCACGAGTGACAGATGTCTCTCAGTGTATCTGAGGCTCATGGCGTGATTGTTGCCTCATTCATGACAATGTACTCGTGTTTGATGTCCCATCCTGATGAGAGGACGGATCTTCATTTCTCACAGTATTCGTTTTCTTCACTCTACATCTGTTTACGGCATTTGTATTTTCACATGTTTAAAATTATATAGGGGTATACATATTAGGCACACATATGCTGTTCCCAGATTTGTTCAGCATCTTATGACGTATCTTATCCAGATTATGAGGCCGGTTTTAGCGTAGTCAGTATCGAGACTCGCTAAGGGCTGGACATTTGGGGTTGGAACTCCAGTGAGGGAAAGAAATTTTCTCTTCTCCACACCCGATCAGTCGGGCTTTGTGGCACACCCACCCTCCTGCACAATGGGTCTTGTTCTATTTCCCGCAGGAAAGCGGCCGGGGAGTGAGGTTGACAACCCACCCCCACCTAGCACCCTCTTTGTTCCTTCCTGGCGTGTTAGAATAGAATAGAATAAATAATGTGTCCTGCCCTTACGTTCCCGATACACGTAGGCTTTTTACAGGCCCTTTGTGCTCCTTAAACTGAAGTCCAAGTCATGGGAGCCTTGTCTTTTTAATAAAGTCCCAGATCGCCCCCAGAGTTAGACCTCTGACGTCCTCAAGGTCCAAGAAGAAGGAACCCAGATAAGTATGTCTGAGTGTCGCCACAATTTCACACTCACACAAAACATGAGCTAAGGTCTCCTCCTCTGCTCCGCACCTCCTACACAAGGGATTGTCAGTCCCATTATGTTGACGTGTCTTCTTAGGGTGTTATGTCCGGTAAGAAGGCCAGTAACTACCCTGGATTGCGTCCTATTAAAAACAGTAGCTTAGTCTTAGCAGCAGTACGAGGGCCCGAGATCAACTCTCGAGCCTGTCTCTGAGTGCCAGCAAGACCCTGCCACAGTGGTATGTGCTGTTTATCCAACCAGCACTGAATTTTCTTCTTTATACTCTGCCTTGAGACCCCCAGGGCCGGCTCCGGTCCAACGAATTGGTGAACGAAACCCTCCCTTGCGAGCTCATGGGCAGTTTCATTTCCACATATTCCAGAATGTCCGGGGACCCAAAAGATTCCCACAGAATGTTAGATGGAGATATCGTTCAACGCCCTTTGGCACTGCCATACCAATGGGGATGTTGCTTTAGCAGTCTGAAGAGCTTTCACAGTCGCTGGACTGTCAGAGCAGATACTGATATATATTTCTCTGATCTAACATTAGTTTTAATTTCATAGGCACAAGCTAAGATAGCATATATCTCGGCCTGGAAAATTGTTGCATATTTTCCTAGAGAGATACTGAGCCTCCTACGCAAGGATTGCCCATAGACTCCGGCCCCAGCCCACCCCCTCCCCTGCGTTCTGGGCCCATCTGTGTACCAGACGAATCCCTTAACCACAGGTGGGGACCCAGGTCCTTTGGTCCACTCTCATCTAGTCAACATAGTAACCCTGCATTTGGGTTCAAATTGTATGCTGGTCTCATAATATCGTTCTCCATACTAAATATGGGATCCGATTTTTGAAGCAGCATTAATATGGCACTGTGTACACAACTGGAGTGTAGGTAAGACCAGCAACCCAGACTCCAGAGTCGATGCACAGCTCATGGCGTGTTAAAAGGAACTTTACCTTTACTTAGCTTATGCTACAACGATAGTTTATTCGCTTGTAAACTTCACTGCCGCAAAGTATAGGCACCCATTATGATCTTCCTGTGTTGGGTTTCGTAAATATATGTTGCAAACGTTTATATATTCGTTATTTTTACGACTTCAGCTTGCTAATTGCATAAATTTGCTATAAATTTATAAATAGAAATAAGTGCTATTCTGAAGATTATGCAATTCACAAATCAGTGTGCTACGTGAAAAATTGGCAATGGTGCCGAGCACTGGCGCACCCAAGGGGGGGAGGGGGCTGCGAGGCTGCAGCATCACCCGAAAGTGAATTTTAAAAAACACAGATTTTTATAGACACGATGATATCAAATGTTTTACGTGATTTACGCTTCAGCCTAAGTCAGCCACTGAAATCGGCTGATGACTAGTGCATTGGAATATTGAAAAATATAATAATAACTTAAAAATGTGTAGATTTTTTCATTTTCAGTCAGCTTTAATTTTCCCTGTAACCTAACTAGATGTCTGTTCAGAGATTTTGACATGATTTTCATAACATATTGTGCCGAGAAATTTGTTTTGGGGCTCTGAAATAAGAAAGGTGGGTGTCTGCCGCAAATTACCCACACCAGCTGAGCATAAGTCATGACGGATCTAATGAGTGTTTTGTGGAGGATTTGTTTAACGTTAGGTCTTAATCGACCATTTTGATACGGCCATACACTGACATGGCTGCTGTGACATGCACGAACACCAAGCTAACGTACATTAAGCAAGGCTTTTCCTTCGGTGTGCTTTTGGAATATTTCTCGAAAATTTATGGAAGAGTGTGCCTGTCGAGGCTAGTGGTTATGATACCGTTAGGACACTTATTGAGTTTTGGTAAGGTTATCACAGTTTAAAATGTGATAGCCGAATACAGTGGGGAAAATGGGGTCGTGTTCTATGCAGAAGAACAACGAAACACTTCTGTGTAAATATGGATCCTTGAAAGCTTCGTTTTCGAATTATGCCTCTTTGGAAAGAAGACGTTGTGCGAGTGCAGCCGCCGTAAGCTTACTGCAAGGCTACGTCTACGACATTCTTCCCTCTCATTCTGAAAGATAGTGTTGTTCAATATGCAGGCAGAGTGATGTGGCAGTGATCTCGTGCGATGTCAGTCGTAGTTCTGTGCTAAACATGTCGGCGAATAAGCATAATAAGGCATGTTTAATTCTACATATTTTAGTGACAAATATCAGGGATGAAGTGTAGGTCAATTAGGAGGGGGGGGGCAATTTAATGGCCCGCAAGATCCCCTGACTTAAATCCACTGAATTTTTATTTATATGGTGATTTCAACGTATTATAAATGCTACAGCAGATAATAGTGTAGCGGCACTACAACAAAGTCTATAAGAGTGACGTGAGTCAATTCGTTAAAATCCTTGGATTTTTGAGCCCATGCGACAGTCTTAATGTTATGCGCAAATATTGTATGTAAGCACATTAACAAGGATTTGACTTCTTTTTGTTATTTGTTGCTGTGAAGATGGTAATCTGCAACGTCTGTTTCGGTGATTTGCAGATTTACTCTTTTCGGTAGGTGGTTTGTGCTTATTTTTATTCCTTCTTCCAAAATAAAATTGGTCCTAAGGAAAGGTTCAAGCACTTAACGACCCATGCTTGCATATAAGTTTTTCTTACTTAGTGAGCGATGTGTCATTATTATTACTACTACTATTATTATTAATAAATACCCATTAAATAAATATCCACTGCATCATTATTTCATTATTATGTAACGGCGGTGGTTATATAACATCACTGCCGCCATTTGGAAATATAAATTAGTCACGTGTAGTACCCTCATTATTTTCACTAGATCAAATCCTAGCAGACCCGATTCGAAAGGCTGTCCCACGCATACCACGAGAATGAGTATGCGGTTACACCATAAATAAGAAGTTCGTCTGGCAGCTGATCTATGCTCCTAGCTGCTGAGTATATATATATGATTTTATATTTGGTAGGGAACACTACACCGACAATCTGATAGTGATGTGCATACTGCCTCTAATATTCCAAAATACATTCTAGGATTGTAGGTGATTTTGGGACATTGTTGAACACAACTTACGTTCCAGCAGACAATATGTAAATCTTTCCGCAAATAATTAAACAAATATGTCTATTCTGATTTAGTCCTTCTACAAGAATTACATATGAAAATAAACAGATGTAAAAATTGAAACTCGTAGAAATAAACATAACAACTAAGAAAACAATCTTACAGTGTAACATGAATCAACAATCTGCAGGAAGAAAAGCTGGATCACCACTCTTTTTCACGCGAATTTTACCTCTCCCAACTACAAAGTTCTGGGGTAAATTTGGAAAGAAGAACGACATTAAATGTTAACAAAGAAATATCCTTCTTAGCACAACACTGGATGAACATTACAATGCTTACATTGAAACATCAAGAATAGTATCTTTGCTATGAGCATCTCCTGCAAATTTAACTCAACACTCACAACACTTCTTTCCACTTCGGTGATTCAGAAGTAAGTCCCTCTTTACCTACCTTCTCTGAGTTCCACACGCATTTTACCACTCATCCTCAGCAATTTCCTTTCCACCTAGCAACAGTTTTTAGCGGTTCAACAGAGTCATAATGTTGCTACATGAAGGGTAAGTAATCCGGCCTTTGTCATAACTTCGGAAGTGGGCTCAGCTAGATAAAGACTGAACTGTACTCTAAAAGTGAACTCCTAAGAACTAATTGTTAATAGAGGACAAGAAATAAAATCCACAAAATGTGGATAATAAAAGAAACGTACACAGGTACTACAATTTTTATTATTGCTATTATTATTAGTAGTGGTATTATTAGTATTATTATTGATCATTGTTGGTAGATAAAATATGAGAATGGAGCATTGGTGGAATGATACTGACGGGGGAAACCCGAAGGACTCGGAGAAAAACCTACCCCAGTGACAGTTTTTCAACCAGCACATACTATACATGAACTAGCGCAGGATCGAAGCCGAACCTTTGCGTCGAGAGACCGGCGATGAAATGCCTTACCCATGTCACGTGCATTGAATTCGACCGTTAGGATCCTGGTACTTTTCCTCACGTGTAATTAAGCGAAATCTTTCCTCATTGTGCCTAATTATTAGTGGATCGATAGACGAGTCCAATACTTGCGTGCAGGGTAGCCATTGTTTATCCCAACCTCCAGTGACCTTATCATGCTGCAGTCACGACAGTCTGCTTCATCTGGCGTGCAAAGGTCGGGAGTCAAAGCTGCTACCCGCCAAATCTCGCCCACACGCGCCAGAATACGGATAAATTTCAGGGTCTTAAGAAGGCGGAGAAATAAAACCAGAAAATGTTATGACCTTTCGGTCTGCATTGTATCGAACTGCGTGCCGTGTATCTTGTTCATGACAAGGGGCCTTGCAAGATTAAAATCGACTTATCCCCTTTCTTTTCATTGCAAGAATACCGTACAGACGAAAGTTTTAGCGTGATACATCCAGGGTCTTTTACGAACAAGCCACTGGTCCTTACAGTGCCTCAATAAACATGGATGGTAAGCAGCAAGGATACATCAGTAGCCATATCATTCAGTGATCCACTTATGTGTACAATTTTCAGTAGCACTGATTCCAACGTGGTGTCGTGGACAATCATGATGAAATATCCCATCACGTAAAAAAGTCCATGAGGATTTGTCATCCGTAGTTCGAAGTCGGTACCTTCCAAATTCGAAGCAAGAGTGAAAACAATTACATGGCGACGTAATATCAGTTCGCCGTATTTAGTGAATAAAACGTGAAAACATTAAAACTGGTATGAATTACAGAGCATAAACACTGTTTCAGTTACACCTATAATAACAAATTCACCCCCATATCTATACGTCCGTATGTTTTAACATGTCATAGGTTAAGATAAATCTGCCAAATAAAATTTTGGTATCTGATATCTCGTTGGGTTTTCAATAACATTTTATAAGCAGTTGTCATACATAATACAATTTTTTATTTTTGTATGGCTCGACAGCCCTATATGGGCCTGGGCCAACTCGTTTCGTCGAGGTTTCATGGTCACACACATTTGAGACACACCACAGTCGGTAGGACTCCTCTGGACGAGGGACCAGCTCGTCGCAGAGACCTCTACCTGACAACACACAACACTCACAAGAGACCGACATCCATGCCCCCGGTGGGATTCGAACCCACGATCCCAGTAAGCGAGCGGCCGAAGACCCACGCCTTAGACCGCACGGCCACTGGGATCGGCTATACAATATAACAGTAGAAATAATATTATAATCTAAGGGCTATATATATTTTTTAAACTATAAATTGTAAGGTATGGGATTTTGTTGCATTTAACAAAGCTAAAGAATGTGAGATAATGTAACATTGCTCTACAAATTTTTAAAATTAATAGTTTGATAATAGTTTCATAGATTGCACTGCAAATATTTTTAATCTTTCCAGATAAACTCCAGATAAGCAGAGGTAAATATAACTGTGTTCAAGACCATGAGTCCTTCTTGGGAAGCTGACAGTCGCTCAGTTGTTATAGTTGTTCTAAATAATCTCTTTCCTTACGGAACCAGACGATTTAGTGGTGTGTTCAAAGGAGCCCCCATTGGACCAGGTTCTGTGCCTTCTGAACTTCTCAAAAGGGACTCTGCTTCTTGTAATTGAAGAAAGGACGATAAGTTGAAGAAGGATGTTAAATTCATGTGAGGGTTTAAGAAATTTTAGCTGGTGAAATGTTACCTTATCTCCAATAGTGTGTAGTACTCGTTGGGTTTCATTGGCCCTCAGTGGTCGGATTCTGACAGCAACCTGCAACAGGAGAAGAACACATATATATTAGCGGCTGCCACTTTTAAACGTGTAAGGCCCAGTCAGTGATAAGTCTATGTACCACCTGCTGTAACATTAGGAAACATACACAGTGTAATTATGTTTCACGTGATTTTCACAACAAACAGCGATTATTTCCCTAAACTGCATTAACCATTTGATATTTATAGTGGAGAGGGGGCTTGTTCTCTCTGAGGTAGGAACTCAAATTTTCTGTAAAATTTTAATTAAAGCAAGATAATTTTTAAAGCAGAAAATAAGGCTCAGATAATTGTGGTAAAAACCCGCGAGATTAAACACGTAGAAAGGCAGCTAACTGGGTCATTAGAACCATCAGAAGAATGATTGGAAGAAATACACTTGAAAGTTGAGAAACGAAAATAGGAAAATGTAATGCCATACCTCAAATTTTCAAACCTATTGCAAAATCCGATAAGACAAGGAACAGATCAATGTTAACACCCGCTTCTCATGACCCATTAGGCCTTAAATTTCACACCTTACATAATACCAGGCGGAATCCAGGTTCTTCTCGAAGCCGTAAACAACAATCCCGTAGCAACGTAAACCGTGTGAATTACGACGACTAATAAAACCAATAAAATTGACAAAGGCCTGTAGAACTTAAGGCACTCCTAACTAATGACTCATGCCATCCTCCAGAAATACCATTTGTAGAGAAAACACGTTTAACTATTTCTTGTGTCTTTCGCATTTTCGGGCACCTTGGAAAAGGACAATGGCTATTGCCACAGAAAATCCTCGAGGGACCCTATATTTCCTCAAAAAGTGCTTCAGATTAGCCTCGTATCCCCAATAAACAAACTTCAAATAAGTTTTTCTAAAAATGGTCCCTTAGCAGACTGAGGACTGAGGACAAGAGATTCAATTGTTATTACTTTTTAATTCGTGGAAGCAAAGTAAGACAATTTAATATAAGCTATTTACGGGCCACTTGACTCTCAACTTTAACATTAATACGAATATATCTAGAGCTGTAGTATTCTGCGGATAATTTACGCAGGAATCCTGGGTGTTAAGTTTCATTAAAAGATTAACACCCTATCTTCCTCCATAAATTATCAAAACTAAAATTTTTGCAGAGTGCGTTCAAGTTTTATTGCAAAAAAAAGGAATTCAAATTTGCAACTGAAAAAGAAACATCTGCCTCCAGAAAAATAGAATCAAGGGTTATACTGGGTTTCATTCTGTTCCGAACCTTGTAAATCTGCACCAGGTGTTTATCCAGACCTCTTTGCAGATGGTATGTATGTATGTATATATATATATTATACATATCCTTTTTTACTTTCTGTAGCATATATATGGGTATATATGATACAGAAGCTAGAGGGTTAATTTCTCAGAAGGCTACAGTGTGTTCTCACATCAGAGGAGTCGTTGTGCGTTCTCTGGAGTATTAAAGGTTAATGAGGATAAGAACGAGATCATGTATTACTATTATTATTAGTAGTACTACTAGTAGTAGTATTAGTATTGCCCTGTCGGATTTCGTCTTACACTGAAAGAGCGGAAACCTCGTCTGTATGTAAAGTATCTTGGTGCAATCAAACACAAAGATTACATGGAGGTATTACAATGCTTATTCCAACAACTGCACAGTAGCTCGATACAAAAAAAACATAAAATAGCCCATCCATGGGAATATAAACAACCACAGAAGACACAGGGACAAATTCCTGAAAACGATGACATTCTACGATGGATGATTTTTTACATTCAAATTAGACATTTTATTATATATTTACATGAAATTTGCACTGTGCTTTTTAATAATTTTATACAATTTTAACATCATGCGGTGGCCCAGTTGGTTGAGGCACTGCGCTACAAGCCTGAAGGTCGCAGGTTCGATTCCCGATGGTGTCATTGGAATTTTTCATTGACATAACCCTTCCGGCCGCACTATGGCCCTGGGGCGACTCAGCCTCTAACAGAAATGAGTACCAGGAATATTTCCTGGGAGGTAAAGGCGGCCGGTGCGTAGGGCTGACAACCTTACCACATGCATGTGCCTATTACCTCCTAGAACTCTCAAGGCCTGTATTGCTTTACATTTTACAATTTTAACATCTGCTTTTAACTCCACAATTGTACATCAATGTCATAATTATCCAATGTTGTGTTTTTCTTTTTCTTTTTCGAATACCTCCCTGATGATGACCGAATGAGGCCGAAACATGTAGGAGGCTTGCTGTATGATTGTATACATTTTTATATTCAACTATTGTACAGTTGTTAGAGTGAACACTGTAAAATCTTCTTACTGCTCGGAACATGGATAATATTAAATTACATGGAGAATTCTTGTATGAACATTGGAAGCCAAGGCCTTCTTAACACATATTAGAGTACAGGCCCTATTTATTATTGAGCAGTTATTTTATAACATTAAATTAACCCTCATTGAAACACTCATACTTTGACAGCGATTTATGCTTGTACTTCCTGCAAATACGAGTATGCGGCAGACAGGCAACTTTTCAAACTGCAGTCCTGCGAAACAAGATTCTCCGCAGAAGTAGCAAATTTCTCTCGCTCATCTACGATTCGCGTGTGGCTTTTATACAATGTTCTCTTTAATCTGGTCAGAAATTTTCCCAGCGTTCTCATTCTTTCTTAGCCAATGATTGCTCTAAATTTGCAATTGCGTTTGCTCCGCTGAGTTTTGATTCAGTTTCTATCCGCTCTTGATAAAATGTAATATGACTACTACTGGTTTCGTGGTCCAGACCGGCTCCGAGGCCCAATCAGCGACCTGCACAAAGGGCACCGGGTCTTTGCTGGGGTTAAAGGGGCTGCAGCGTGGCGCTGACCACCCACCTCCTTGCAGTGCCGGTTTGTGAATGGTTTGGAGCTATACCACCGTCCCCCTCTCTACCTGCATAGGCATGTTACTAGGCACAGATCATTATGGGGTGACCTTTACCTTACTACTGCTTTCATGAGATTTCAGGGCTACAGGTAAACGAAGCCAATCACTGAAAACATCATTTACTAAAGACGCCATTGAGCCCTGGTCAAAGCACAGACAGCATAGTAATGCATCATCTGCAGTTTCTGAATATGATGTATTAACGGTCCAAGCGAAATAAGTTCTTCTTATGCAAGTTTATGGAAATAATGGCTGAGATATGTCTATCATTTTCATAAGCTGAAGGTTTTGGGTAAACTGAAACACGAGTCGAGCTGCGATATATGACAGGGACGTTTGGAATTTTAAACCACTTCTTTCAATACACCTATAACTTCTCTGTTAAGACTTAAACTTTCCTTACTGAAACATATGCACAGTCAGCAGAAACCAAACGACACTTTTTCTATCGTCGCCTTCCCCCTTCCAGACGTCTTCCTCCCCCCCCCCCTCTATTCTGCTCAGAGCAATGTAAAAAAAACGAACTTCTGCAAAGGGCACTTAAACTCATGTAAAATATCAATGACATTCAAGGAAAAAGAAGAAAAGAGTCAGGGAAATGGATTGCTCTTTAAAACACATTAATTTCAGAGCAAGATTCACAAAAAACAAAAAAAAGTCGTTGTTTTACCTTCTTCTTTGCCTGCCCTCCAAATTTTAGCGCCCTGTGCCTCCGGACAGCTCGATCACCCCCAAGGCTGCTATGAATGCAATAAATTGTCTTTCATTACCTGTCATACTCAGCACAAAGTTTTACTGAACGTGTAAAGTTAAATAAAGATGAAACATCTCACGTCGTCCCTTTCGATTATTATTGCTCTTTTTTATAAATGGAGTTTAGATTATTTAAGTACACTATATCAACTGCAGCAATTAGCCAGCATTCATGCCATAACTTCCAAAGATAAACATGAGAGCAATTAGTTTCCTTATGACATGCAGTGTAGGCCTATAACTTCATAGGAACGCAATAAATGATTGACTGGCAATTGTCTAATGACATATTTGATTTGTTTATCAACATCGATTTTACAGAGAGTATAACATTGTATTATGGCTTCATATTTCTCGTGACTGAACTCTGAAATAGTGACGTCAGGCCATCAGTTTACAATATCAACTTCAGTAGAAGTATAAGAAAGCAAAGTTTAAAATTACCTTTTTAAGATAGCAAAAAGTAAGGTAATGTTAAAGTCAGGTGTTTGTTTAATCAACGCGTCTTATAGGCGAAATTTAAACTTCATATATTAAACAAATTTATTTTTATACGATGATCATTATTGAGAAACCCAGTACTTGCATGTTTGACTTCAGATTCTAATAAATGACAAGTTTTAGTGGTCAGACAAGGATCAAAGTTAAATTCGCCCCACATTCTTCAGCTTAAACCCCAAGAGACCGCAGTCGAATATGTGGATGGACAGAGAGACACGACACTGAGACAGTGTTCGATACATATACATTGTACAAACTGCACATAGGTATGATAAGAAGGAGAAATAATTAGTTGCTGAATTTAAAATTCTAATGAAGGCCGAGCGGAGTAGTTGCTTTTACACGAAAATGAGAAGGAAGTTAGTCGACCAGAGTTCTTAAATACCCCTAGAATTGTAACAAATTGTCATTTGTGTTTTATAGCTCAAAAAGAGCAGGTTCTGATATCCATGTATGGACTGGAGATCGGAGACATGGCCAAGAAACTTTTTTGACACGTGTTGTACAACAAAGGGATGTGCTTGTTCCGTGACATAACTAAGTGTCTGGCACCCTGGGCGAGTGATCACAATGGCCGCCCCCCTAACGCAATATATAAAACTATATAATTAGAATTATTTATTAAATTTCCTCTTATTTAGTTCAGTAATTTATAATTTGCCGATCCCAGTGACAGCGCGGTCTAAGGCGTGGGTCTCCAGCCATTCGCTTGCTGGGATTGTGAGTTTGAATCCCGCCGGGGGTATGGGTATCTGTCTCTTGTGATTGTTGTGTGTTGTCAGGTAGAGGTCTTTGTGACGGGCTGATCACTCGTCCAGCGGAGTCCTACCGAGTGTGGTGTGTCTAAATGAGTGTGATCGTAAAGCCCTGAGAATGGGGACAGCCAGGACCCGAAAACGTGTCGAAAATGCCACATGAAAAAATATATATATAATTTGTTGAGAGCATAAGATTAAAGTGTGCATCATTAGTCACAAAAATTCCCTCAACACAACTCTACATTTATTATGTAGTACAAAGCTACAAGTTTCAGTCCCAGAAGACCATCATCAGGCTAGGTACGAATAATTATACAAGCAAGAAAATGAAATACAAAACCATATACACATCTCACGAAATCTCATTTAAATTTTACATTTTTATTACAATTTACACGTACTGGATATATGGTTTTATACTTTATTTCCTTGCTTGTATGAATTATTTATACTTAGCCTGATGCTGTTATTCTGGGACTGAAACATGTAGCTTTGCATTACATAATAAATAAACAAACATACAGTTACGGTGACGGAACTTTTACGAATTCCGGTCGTTATATCGACACGATGAGATGTCTCCATTAAGGTTAATTAAATGTTTTATTTACCACATTAATTTGCCAACCATCTTTCCACCCCTTGGACTCTGCGCCCGGGGAGGCCACACTATTCGCGCCCACGCCCACTCCCAGCTACTCCCCTGTGTCTGTTCCTTGTCAAGAAATTCATCATTTATGCCACGCCATTTAAAGAATACTCATGTGCAAAGCAACGTGTTGAAGTTCTAATATTAAGAAATACAGTAATAAATCAAGTCTGTTTCCACGAAGGATCTAAGAGTAGATTAAGTTTTCAGAATTATCGTAATCATTGTGTTTAGAGTGTTTTATATTCCCGTCTGGAATAAAGAAAGATTAATATTTAGTCACTCACTTTAAAGGCGGAACGCGAATTGCAGATATTGAGAAAGTTGAGGGCTGTGACAGACGTTGGATAAAGTTACATAATAACGAGCTTCGTATTTTTATTTTTCCACAAAATATTAGAAAACAATTAAATCAAGGAAATTGTGTGCAGGACATGTAGCATACATGGAAGACACCTGAAAGAAAGAAACGACGCGAGTGAACTACGGATAGACGGGAAGGACAGAGTCAAAACGTGTCTTAAAGACTTAGTATGTGAGCACGTGGACTTGAGTCATCTGATGCTGTATGATCTAGACAAACCTTGGTGTATACGGTGAACTTCGGTTTACATGAGATCGGAATTTATCAATCAGCTGAGAGGCTATTAGATGCTGAAGGACTGTGTCCAATGACGTTAGGCAGTAAGCCAAGAGAAAATGCCGCTGGAACGATTTTGATTTGTGAACGTAATAAATGTTTCTAGGACTACCTGTAATGACGATGAACATTATGTCCTTCAGTGAGGAACGTGCAGTTCCTAAAGAGTGATTAATATTTCTGTCGTAATTTCCAGGTTCTGAACACATTACAGAATCCGCTGCATATGTATCTTCTTCTTTTCATACTTAAATTTGTAAGGTTTTATTATGACCCCACGGTTATAAAATAATTTTACAGTATATTTAAATGTTGATGGTTGGAATTACATAAAGGTTATTGCCAACCGCATTCTCTTTACGGTGAACAGCGTAGGAAATAAAGGAAAGAGGTCAATTGCATTTGGATTTATTCGTGAGTAGCTCTGAATCTTAACCCTGAAACGTAAAACTTCACTTCCCAGCTTCCTGCAGCCTATTCTTTTTATGAACCGAAGGGAATGTGCACAAATTTGTGAACTTTGCCCTGGCACTTATACAGTTATTTCCTCATCTGTAGAAAACTGTAGGAAATACGATAAAATAAATAAAAAATGCACAAATATAGCGAAGGGTCTTAAACGATATTTAAAACATGAATCCTGTAAAAGCCTTAGACTTTTAGTAGTTAAGCAAAATAAAGTCAGAGGTTCTGAATGGCAGAAGGGGAAGAATCGTGTAAAAATTTGACGTTTAAATAAAAACACACAAGAATGAAGATTATAGCCGTTAGGTCTTCCCTGATTAATCGATTGATGGTCAATAGGCCTATATTATGTGAAGGCTCGTGGTTGTATTTAGTCGGCTAACTTATAAAAGACTCAATTTGTCATAAATAACATGGATATTTACGTGTCCGGTTGCATACGTTGTGACTTAGAACTAACGGCGCGAAAAAAGTTCATTCGGACGTAATAATAATAATAATAATAATAATAATAATAATAATAACAATAATAACTCCTGCAGACCGTGAAGCAAAGATGCATATTATGTGGAAGCGTTCTAAAAAATGCGCCCCAAATATCTAAGGGATTTAAATATTTTGAAGGCTCATTCAGACATAAGATTCTGCGAATAGAACATTCATTTGAAAATAAATTAATATTGCTGTAGCAGCAATATGCCTGTTTCATATTCTTTCTTATAATATTTTTGCGTTACATGTAAAGGCTTTACCTATCGAAAACTCCATGTGGCCTAAAACAAGACACTGAAACAATCTTCTCATGATCAGTATTCCAAATGTTATACATATATACATAATTAATCTAAAAAGATTTGAAACGTACACAATCTGTAGTATATGTTCCTTACATGTTAATAGTACCAACGTCAAAACAAAGAGGATGATTTGAACATGTTGCAAGATGGGAAATATACAATTGTCAGCGGAAAACCTAACTAGAAAAAAAACATGGAAGATCCAGGCTTTGGGAAGGTTAAATAAATCTTACTCCGACAAATGTACATTGTTTATGTTATTTAACACAATTTTATTAAAAAATGCCCAACATGTTTCGAACCAATTTTTGGTTCATCTTCAAGGGCTCACTTTCTCAAATTACATCAGCTATATATTCATGGTACCTATTAAAATACAAGTTAAAATTAATTAAATGTCGTCAACTGTGTAGTATTTAATTAATTTTAACTTCTGAGCCCCTGAAGATAAACCAAAAATTGGTTCGAAACATGTCGGGGATTTTTAATAAAATTGTGTTAAATAACATAAACAATGTACATTTTTCGGAGTAAGATTTATTTAATCAAAAAGAATGCACGGTGCAAGTAACGTAAAGTTTGGGAAGGTATTATTAAAGTTAATTTAAAATTCTAGTGCGCCAGAGTAACAACTTAATTAAACTGGCCCATTATGTCGACAGGATCCCATAGCGAGCTCTAGTAAACATGGCAATGAACATTCGAATTTCGTAATTAGGGAGGAATATGTTAACCAAATATAAGCTTCTTAAGGAGAATTCATTTCATGAATCTGATTGGTGCAAACAGCCTCGGTGTCCACATGGAGACATATTCGTTTACCTGTCCTGACTTCATAGCCATAATAATCTCTGAACATGTAATTTATTATAAATTCCTTCAGTAGCTTCGGAGATTAATATATGAAGAGACTGACAAGAAATTGCCATTATGTTTTCATTTTATAACCTTACATTTTTACCATTCTCGTCAATAACATCTATTAAATAATTCACTTAACTTTTAATGGCTTAAATTTATAGCACACTTCATCTGTTCGTTGTCATGTGAATAAAGGAAATATAATGATAATTCAATTTTCAAAAACATACAATTTTCAAATATCAGAAGAAGGAGAAGGAACTGCTGAGAACTCTTGACACCAGAATATACAATGTATAAGGCAGATCCCCATCTTTATGCAAAGTGAATCAAAAATACAAATTATAGTACTGTGGACTGTTCCTACCTCGTGGTAAAGCTGTGCCTGTGCATTAGCAATACATCATGAAGATGATTGAGGAGTGAAAGTAAATATCCATAGATTTTTAGCCTTGTCATTGGATAGAGGCAAGTTGTCAGCCGCTCTACATCCAGCAAAATAACTTCCGGTTTCAACGGATAGGGAAATGAATGGATATAGTGGCATGGACAGACACCCCTACCCGAAATCAAACCCCGAACTTTCAGCTCGTAGCCAGTCAATCGGAGGTTACTTCGTTAAAAATACTCTTTTCCTCTCCAGTCTCATCACGGCTGCAGGAAAGTTTTACAAATGTACCAATATTTACAAATGGCTATTCAATTTACGCTCTAAGATACATTGTTGATCCAAGGATGTGTTTGGACCATGAGCATACATAGAATTTAATATGTTGGTGATTCATAAGCAAACCTCAGCCAACAGACTTACTACAAATATTATCTAACCATTTAATAGCAATATTACATCAGGCAAAAGATTAAATATGAATATAAATACAGACTACCACTAACATACATACCATGAGCCTCTGTTCCGAAGATTTGACAGCTTTCGGTGGTGTGCTGGCACTGCTGGAACTTGATGAATGTGTCATGATGAGTAACAACTTTATAAAATCAGCTAAAAGATGGTTGATGCAAGTTCAAAAGTAAAGCGTACTTTAGCCACATTTTGAAGTATCTTAATATAACGGCTTTGAAAAGAAGGAAAGTACAATATTTGTTTAAACGACGTCGGATTTCTCATTCAAGTTATTTCTCACTAGTCAATAAAATTCACAATACTAATTTTGTGTTAAAAACTAAAGGTTTTCGTAAGCCATCTTCAGTCACTTTAAGTAAACACATATGTTAGTAACAAAACTCTTAATAGCTCCACAAAAGAAAAATCTTCTGCTTGTCGTCACTCACAATTATATTGATGACTTATGATTTTGATAACATAAATTTTTGTGTCTGATTTCCGTATTATTCACCTGTCATGTTATGGACGACACTGACTTGGAAGCTACAGATGATGAAAGATGTAATTAAGAAAATAAGTTACGTTCTCTCGAGTACGTCAATACCACAGCTAGTCGCGACAAGTGTCCATTACTACCCTCGACTTGACGGTTTCTAACACGTCGGTGTAACGTAACAAACACTTCCAGCAATTGATCGATGAATGTGTATGTGTGTGTTTGTATGTGTGTCTACCACCGCTGCTACAGACATTTGCGCACCGTAAATTTTGTCAGTCTAACATAAAGACACTTCATAAAATGTTGGGAAAATTAAAATTTATTCTTATGTGCGTTCATACGGCTCATATTCAAAACATTACATGAATATTAACATCATTCCATATTTAGTCACTTATTATCCGCCTCTGGTACAAAAGGGCCATTCAAGAGCGCAATGTCAACATTCCGTCTCACACCAGCCTAAGAAAAGTAGATAATTTTTGAAACAATATTGAACATGGTAAGTTAATGACAAACGCATTTCAGTCTCAGTGGATCTTATCTTCATAGCCCATTAGCTAATGAAATATTAGTTTTTTGTCATTACAGTCAGGCCTACTTGTCTGATAGGTAAATTTTATTTGGATACACATTAAAGCCTGTAAATGGATAATATGACACAATGACTGTAACCTACAAGTTAAAATACTAATAAAATCATACCACTTCATTTGTGTAGGGAACTAGAGTGTGAAAAAAGTTTTTATGTTACTCATACCGTGCATATTCTTACAAATAATTCATCAACCAACACATACACTTAACAAAATACAACACAAATATATGTAGGAGTTAATACTTGAATTGTATTTTATTAAGAGCATATGTTGGGTGATGTATTAACAATAGCCTATAAATATTTCCAAGAAGAGTGCTACACCACTCATAATCACAATAATCGTAAGACGTGTTAAAAAGCATCATGAGAACTGAAATATCTGTGGCAGTGACTATTAACTTCACTGTTTTCTAGGATGTAATGTTATATAGTTTGGTAGAAACATACCAACGTTTCCAAGAAAATCACTGAATCCATCTTAACGGTAGAAGATTTCTGTAGGATTTATCTTTTCTACCGTAATACACGGCATAATTTTGAACTCTTCTATCTTCAATATGGAAGAGGCAGTTTCTGAAATATATTACTGCGATATCAATTATTTTTAAGAAACGGTTAAATCTAAAATTTTCTTAGATCTTTTATTGGTTTATCGGCTCCTTCGTACTTAAATGTTTTTCTTTTTCTAACTCCAACGAGCTCCTTTTATTTCTGATTCTACGCTTAATTTATCTGCAATTTCTTCAGCTTTGACAAAGAATTTCTAAAATCGGAATACCTACATTCCTCAAAATACAGTAAAACCTCTTTCAGATGAATTATGACCCAACATACATGCAATGTGGAAATTTGTAATATTTTACTGGCAAAACTTATTTTTGCCATCAAATGGTACCAAATAGGCAGTTAGTTAGCAAACTGTTATATTTGAATCATCAGTACGAATTAAAAAAAAAAGACTGCTGCATTTTTATACATGTAAGACAACTGTGGTTCACAAACTACACGACAAAAATCGTGAAGCAAGACTGAATTTTGTGAACTAGTACCTTTATGCGATGTATGGAGAAATAAACACCACACTCATTCTGTTTAGCGACGAAGCTTGGTTTTGTAGTGCCCTGGCGGCGTCCACCGTCAGGCCATCTACTTGTAGTGTCTCCCTAGGGTGGGTAACCTAACTAACTCAATCTCCACCTAAAGAGGTTCTACTGGCAGTGTATCTTCGCAGGCTTCCGCTGGCTCCGCCTTAACTCTGTCTTTTACAGTAGTGCTGCCACCAGTCAGTTTGTAACTTTCAACAGATTACTGACAACTGCTGTGCCTATTAAACATCACAACATATTCTACCTTATACTTCTCTATTTAAACAAATACTTAGTTTCACTGCCACCACCTTTGGGAATGTTAAGCTAGGCTGAAATATTCATGTTACCATCTATACAAGTTTAACAGGAAATAATTCGTCTGTCTCACTACTCCCACTGTGCTCGTGCAAACATTATTAAAATGTTTTCCTCAAAAGTTCATCACTCCAGTTGTTAACATAATTTCCTCAAAAAGTTAAGCTAGTGTAAACTTCAAAATTTCAACAGGAAATTGTACATCAAATTCCCAATCAAAGTTTACCTATTCTCCCGTATCCGCAACATTCTATTCATGGAGGTACTTGGGCTACGATGCAGCTTCATATTTCTTACATCTTACGTCCAGTCAGGTAGTGTTTTTTATGCTATTTTGTTAATTTTCACTACTCTTAATACTTGTTACTTGTCATTGTTATATTAAATGCCAGGGGAGGCTCCGGCCCCCCAGTAGAGGCTCCAGAAGCTGGTAAATGGCACGGCTTGAAAAATGTAATCTTTTGTTTATACTTGTTGGAAAAATTTAAAATAAAGCTCCTATAATTTAAAAAAAATCTTACGTCCCAGCGGTCCACTGACAAATACAAGTTACGTTTTCTAAGAAAATCTGTGTAATATATTTTCGTCTACTTTACTTTAATACGCAAGCACCAAAAGAAAAAGCAAATACTTCACCATTATTATCTTACTTGGACGGGGGGTCGTAACAACACTAAGGCTGGATCATCTTAATAATCTACTTACCCCACCATATTTCACGTGTAAACTAAATTTAAAAAAACACAGTTATCTGTCCCATGTTACAAGGCAATGGATGCATCACACACCACTCACCTGGCATGAACAGGAAAATGGGAGCTATCAAGCTCATCTTAAGTATTTCTCAAAGCACTGATTTTGTGTCTCCCTTCGATAAAAGACGAACCACAAAAAAAGTCTGCGTGTCGGTGCTAACAGCCCACACGCGCTCACTCAACTTACCAGACCAGCACTTTCTCGTTCGCATAGCAACAGCAAATGCAAACCCAACAAATAGTTGCTGTTACTAAGCGGGTGCAAAATGATACGGCGCTCCCTTCCACCTCTCGTACCTATTAGTGCCCACCTCGGTAATCCCACCGCCCACTTTGGGAACCACTGCTCTAAAACGTCACAATATAATTTCTGATAATCCAGAGAATACAAATGAATTACAATTAATTATAAGAGCAGAATTTATGCAATTATATAAGTAGAAAATTTGTTTTATAAAATAAAACAGTACAACATTTGTAAGAAAAGCATTGTACGAACTATTGTCCGGATGCTTCATTGGTAAATGAATTTTTACTCTTCATAATTATTTCTAGTGTGTGGATGTTTCTGTTATATATGTATACGAATATTTTCGCAGCCGTCCAGACCGGCCCTGGGGCCCACACAGCCTCCTATACAATGGGTACCGGGTCTCTTTCCCGGGGGTAAAGCGGCCGGGGCGTGGAGTTGACCACCCACCCGCATCTAGTGCCAGGGTTAAAATTCTCGTTTAAATTTGAACGACCCACGTATTTTCCTGAACCTGTTGTTATGCATCATTCCGACGTGTTCATATGCCATCACGTAGGCATAACACAAACACCATCCATTAAGATAACATCTATTTATTCACGTGTAATAAAGGGCGTGATTAGCCAGTTAGAAATGAAAGAACTTTATTTACCCATAGAATTACAGGTAACAGGTTTTGTACGGTTGAACATTTCAACAGCACGTGGCTGCTGCTCAGAGAATTACGTAATCGCATACTGCCAGTACGGCTTTCTGTACGGCCCTGCTGGGTAGCTTGAAGCCGCTCAAGGAGGAAGACCACAGACTAAACGTCCAGTTCGGAGACTATAATATTCCTTAATTGTAAGTATGAGGTTTTCTACCACTTCTCACAGCCAGGCAGATTACACGGACATGCAAAATTACTTATATAGATGATACGTTATGTAAGCAGTTTTGTTTTACTCAACTTGTTCATCTGTTGATGTTTTGACCTATAATTGCACCAACAATATTTCGTTACTCTTGCATCTCGGTTAAAGATGCTTCAGTTCATTTCATTTCTGGTTATTGTTCTTTACGTATTTCCAGCTTTAATTTAAGAATATATTCTTATATATATTAAGGTTAAGTAATCGTTATCATCGGGCCTAGAGGGTTCTGCATTCTGCTTAAGAAGGACAACAGACGTCTCTCGTGTCCTTAGGATCAGTTTAGGGCCAACGATAAAGGAATTCTCTTGGCCCTTCGTCACACCTCGCCTCTCTCAGCGCACAACAAAGAAAAATTAAGTAATTTTATTTTACTAAAGAATTTAGTAATTTTGTAAGCACTTTAATTTGAATTTAATATTGGAAATTGGGTATGTAATGTTATAATGTTATAACAATTTGCATAACTTGACTAAAAATAGGAATTACAAATGGGACGAAGATGCAATACAAATGAAAGAACTTAATAAAATGGCTTTAATCAGTCGAAGTCTATTTCATGAACTAATGTTATTTCTAACGCGACAGCAGGGCTACTACAGGCGTCAGCAGGTTGAAGTAGCTGGTAAAGACCTGCCCCTTCTCCGGCTCTGCCTTTATAATAAAATATTGGTCATTGCGTCATGCAAGAGGTGTGATGCTGGTTAGTTAAAGTTCCGAAACGAGAAAGGTATTCTTTCAATAGTCCTAGTGTTTGGAATAACATGACCCTGCAACGTGGTCTGATTCAAAATATCAACACACAACACAGGAATATTACTCCCTTAGAGTGAATATGACAGTAATGACATAGACGACTGTCTGCAACTAAATATAAGATTATTAAGAAATGTGAAATACATGTAATTAATCTGCATTTTATACATTCTAACAGCTTTTTAATAATAACATTGTATTTTAACCTCATATATGCACATCTTTGACAACATTTATTACGAATACATTCCTTTGTAAACGACTTCCCTGAAGATGGCCTATAGAGACAGTTTGCTATGTTTGGGCATAATCGACCAGCTAATGTTTTTACATGCCTGTTATAATGAGGATCGTCATCTGCCTGAATTTTTGGTTTCCAATCACCTTCAATTCGTAATCTCGATTTTGTTCAAAATACTAAGTGGTAAGTGAAATATTTCACAGCCGAATGCGTGGCAGCTCTATAGGCCATTAATACATATGGAACAAATTTATCCCAATTTCTATTACCTTCTTTCATAAATGGAGAGAACATAAGCATTAATAATCCAGCACTCACTCACAGATTCCAGTAAACAGTGGATGATAACTACCAGTCTGCGATTTCTGAATTTTAAGTAGTTTACAATTTCCTTGTATTAAGAATGACGTAAAAGAAGCTCCTCTATTTGTACAAGTTTTCTTGCGGACGCCAAACTGTGTAATTATTTTGGTTATGAAGTCTTCAACAATAGTTTGGTATCCTGTCTTAAAATTGGAATTTCCTCGTAAAATGATGCATCAACGACAATAGAAATCTATTTATGTGCCACTTCTCACAAGATTTGCATTAGGAATTTTCAAGGTCCCGTAACCTATAACGCCAATTCATTCCTGTGAGCGATGGTTTCATGAGTCGTGAGTGCTAATGAAGCTAATATCGGCGCAAAATGGATTCCGGGTAGAAACTCCTCAGCAGGGTCTGCCATAATATCTTGTTTCGTAGGAGCTTTTACTACCAATGGGTCTCACATCCAATGACTAGACACCGGGCTATTCTTCCAGAAAGGAAAGTTACAGTTCAACCCGACATTCCTGTGCAGGCACAGAGGGGAGGCGGAGGTATAGCTCCAGCACATTTGTAACCTTGGCGCTAGAAGGGGATGGGTGGTCAGCACCACGCCCCGGCTGCATTACCCCCCGGAAAGAACCGGTACAGATTGTACAGGATGCTTGATGAGCCTTGGGGTCGGTCTGGAAGGGCACAAAATTTCTCCCCTATCGGGATTTTTTTTTTTTTTTTTTTTTTACTTATTCCTGGGGTTTTCCCTTTGATCCATTTTTGTCCTGTTGAAGTCCTTTTTGTCCTGCATGTTACTTTTCGTTCCATGCTATCGTCTGTACATCAAACACAACACAAACATCCATGCCCCCGGTGGGATTCGAACCCACGATCCCAGCAAGCGAGCGGCCGCAGACCCATGCCTTAGACCGCGCGGCCACTGCGATCGGCACTTTCGATCCCCGGACCGTCCAGCACGTAGCGAGCCGCTATACCGACTACGCTATCCCGGCCTTCTCTTCCAGAAAGCGCAAGTACTAAAACGAGCTCCGCTAATTCAACAGTACAAATCCAATCTTGATAAAAATTTGCACTTGTATTTAGCCAGACATCGAGCTAAGTGTGAGTAGACATTCGATTCGGGACCCCTCGGGCCGCAATTTGCGCCCTTAATAGTAAAAACTGATTTTTTTTTTTCGTCAGCAGATGGATCTTAAAATAATTTCAGCCCCCACCTTACGTAAAAAGTCCATCTCATGAACGCCAGTACTGCAAATGTTTAATGGGCAAACAATAAACGGAAACTAGGATTGCGTAATTTGTATAGTGACTAGGCTACGAGCTGGATGATTCGGCGATCGAATCTCGGCAGAGCAAGAGATTTTTCCCTTCTCCAAAAATCCTGTCTGGCTCCGGGTCCCACCCAGCTTCCTATTCCATGGGTAACGGAGTATTTTCTCTGGGGAGTAAAGCGGTAGGGGCGTGAAGTTTACCACTCACCTCCACCCCGTGCCGAACTTAAGAATGAGTGGAGCTGTACCTCTACTCCCTCTTATGCTTTCATGCAATGGGCAGGGACAACTTTACCTTTTACCTTTACCTTCCCACTATTCGGAAACTTTGTTTGAACCGGCGATGGTCAGTACTGCCCGCTATCATCCTCAGGAAAATGGCTGTCGCTCTTCCGGATTTGACAAGACCTCAGTACCACTATATCGCGAAAGGAATCAGAAATTCGAATCGGCCATACGCCCGTATTTTGTACAGCTACACAACCTACACGTCGTTAATCATAGCAATCATCATCTTACTTTGTAGGAACTAGACCTGAGCTATCTTCTTCAACGCTTTTGTTGCCCACCGCTCTATTTTCAGGAAATTGCACCACTTCACTATTTCGATTTAACCTTCACAGCTTAAAACTGACTCACACTATGGCAAGCTGTATCTATTTTAACTGTACACTATAATTCTTAGACAATGGTGTTACATGCGAGATATCACCGTGTATTTGGACTTTTTCCATTTTCACTGATTACATACAGTCTGCTTTCGAAACGTCGTGTTTGTGTAATCCGTGACAATGGAAAAGGTCAAAATACACATCAGTGATATCTCGCATGTATCTATTTTCTTGGTTTCGACAAGCAGCCGATTTGTCATTCAGATTTTCTGAAACTGCAGATTCATATTCCTGGTTTTCTAGAATGTCTGAACCTGCTGACGCATTATATACTCTTTCAAACGAGTGATGATGAACACTCGGAAATTTCCTACGTCCTTTGCTCTTTTCTCCCGCAATCTGGCAACAGTTGATTGTTGCCGTCGCTTTGTGTCTGATGAGGGGAAGCAATACGCGCAAAGAGATGAACACAAATAATAACTTAGAAATGGTCAACATCACGCTAGTGTCAACTGTACCAAGCAATTTCATAAACAGAAGTGTCGGTTCTCCTACCCGCGCTTTTTATCAGAGGGTCGGCAGGTTATGATGCAAGTTTCGACTTCACTCCGTTGACTGTATGTCGACAGCTACAAAATTTCGGTGGTCTACAACATATATGTAAAGTTTCAACAACTAAGACTACAATAATTATAAGGCAGAAAATATTAAGTAATGCAGACAAGCTTAGCTCATAATTTCCATTTCTCTATGGCAAACGGACTCCAACCAAACCACTGTCAGCTGTAGTCAGGGAAAAAGTAAATGTGGTCTTTCTAAACATGAGTTACACCGTTTTAAAAGGTTCTGACAATGGTATATGATATTCGGAACCACTTGTTTTTTGGACTATGTCCATCGTCTTTAATGTGAATTTTAGAGTTTTATATATTTGTATTTTACATTTTATATTACATTTTATTCACATTAAAAGACGATGGACATAGTCCAAAAAACAAGTGGTTCAGAATAAGTTACACACTTGAGATTAAAGTATCACAAAACAAACATGTTATGGCACCATGCTGCGGTGTAGCTGTTACGTGATGATGTAAACTATGTTATCAGAAGAACCAGACGTGTTTGATGTTCAATTTAAACAGTTCCTTATGCTAAAATTATCCTTTGAGTCAACTTGTTGTTATTTTACTATTTGTTAAGTGCAAAGTTACCTGAAAGTTTATGCTAACCTGGGATTATGATCGCTCAAGGTATTTACACAATGCATTAAAGTTGGGAAATAAATGCATAACCTTAGGGTACAAATGTAATACATGCACAGTCAGCAGTATGCAGCAATGAAATGACCAAAAGCAATTTCTTTTATACACTGCTTGCTAAAATGCACTGCATTAATTCAAAGGTCATGTGTCTCCATTTGGATGTTTGATCCCCAACACTAGTCAACTTGGTGTTAAAAGTCTACACTTGGCCTATATATCAGATAAATTTAATTTTGGTTCTCATTTAGGCATCTACTACACAGAGCTCAAAACAAACTTCATCTGTGTCATTAAAACAGTTAATTAAACAAAAAATTAGCACATAAATTAAAACATAAAGCTCATTAAAATCTACAACTCGTATGGGAGAGATTTTTTGATGCAGTGAAGGTTTAACAAAATGCAATAAATATCGTCATATAATGGTACCCTGGAAGACTTTGTTGCATTCACAGACTGTGAATGGTTCACAAAAAAACATCGTTTTTGACACTGTACAGTGCGATATCTGTAGTGTGAATTCCTGTGCATGAGTAAATTTGTCTTGTATTATTGCATTTTTGTCTGTAATAAAAGACCGCTGAGAGTGGTGATTAGTTATCAGAAATAATGCATTAAAAAAAGAGTATTCTACATTGCAGTACATGTCCCTCTTATCTTTCAACTGTGGTTTCCAACATTTTATGAATACAAAAGTTCTGGGAAGAATGTATGAATCCTGTTTTCCTTCATAAGCTTAAGTTTAAATCACAAGGCAAGTAGGAACTATAAATTAATAATTATACAATACAGACACTCCCTGACATACGTAATAGTTACGTTCTGGAAGGTCTGCCACAAGCCAAATTTTGTGCAAGTCAGAACTGAGTACTCATGTACTCAACTATATAGATGTATATACAAGTGAGTCCAGTTTAATTCCAAACTCCAACACACTGGAATTTGATCAACTGCAGCATGACCACCCAGCAGCCTGTGTTGCACTGACCAGCAGTATTCTTTGGCCACACAGGTCTCACTGAGCTATCATTCCTGTAAGGAAAGAATTCGACACACATTTCAAAAAAGGTTATTATATTGTTTTTTACTTTTTTTAAAAATTGTGTCAGTCTGAAGTGGCTTAAGTCGGGGAGTGTCTGTATTAGTAATCCATTAATTTGCATTGAGATCTGCGCTATTTTGAAATTTTACAGAGCGTGGAAAGGTAGTTTCTTACAACCTATCCGTCCCATCTTCAAGGGTCAAGCAGTCCTTGAAGGGCACAGATCTCATTTACATGGTGTCAGAAGCCTGAAATCACGCATATTTGCATTACCACAAATTTCAGCTATAATATATTAGTCTAATACAATCACAGAAGTTTACACTATCATTGCTCAACGTTTAATCTTACATGTTCATTTAATTTATTGCCTATATGTAATAGGTTGGGTCTACTTGCTCCTTTATCCAGAATAGGTGTGCCCCCCCCCCTCCCCCGACCACTTCTTTTCCAATGTGGATGGCAGGGTCTTTCACCTGTAGTCAGAAAAGGCAATGAATGATCACTTATATGCACCTAGTGGTGAGGTCCAGAATGTCTGGAGCCTTCTTTGCATGTCCTCAGCACGCACTGAAGGTTTGGTACTTCGGAAAATGGGAAATTTCATTAGTACATGCATGTAGACCTACACAATTCAATGGTGCAGAATTTTTCTTACAAAATTGGTATGTAGCTACAAGCTCTCAAAATATGTTCTGCTTTTATGGACCTCAAGCTTTGTTACCACAGTCACAAAAGCCAACCACTGTACCTAGTACAGAAGCCATTCAACTCACTCTGCACTGGCACATCCTGTTTCTCTAAGATCCATCTTAATGTTATCTTCCCATGTCTGCGTAGGTCTCCCAAGTAGTCTACTTTCCTCAAGTATGACAGTCAAACTTCTCTACACATTTCTTGTTTCTATGTAAAGAGAAACTACTGTCATCACCTATTAATATTTGCAAAATGTTTTTGGAATCGATAGAAGAGCAGGAGACAATCCTTGATTTGTCACAAATAATGTGCCACTTGGGCTGTATAAAATAAACCAGGTATTCTAAAAATACACAATTATAACCAATAAGCATGTACTGCAAAAACAACTCCTAAAACTGCCTTGTTTCTTACTAATATTGTTGCTTGTAGCAGCAGATACTTGTCAAAATGTATCCATATGAACCTCTTAAATAGTATTTCTAAATTTCTTATCACAGGTATCAACAGTGTTGCATACATAACTCTCATTCTATGACAGTATGTCCTGGTATATTTAAAAACATATTTGTTGCAGGGTTTAATGATATTCAGAATGTGTTTTCATTAACAGACATCCTCTAATAATAGAAAATAGGCCATGAAAGCCAATGTTTCAAGGCTAACTGAAACATCAGTCTCTTAACAACATAACAAGCCACAAGGACATGTGTGCTGCAAGTCTAGTGAAGTTTGTGTTGCATCAGTGAAAAATAAAAACAAATTTCAATCATACTGTGAGTCTATGGACTCAGCTCAACTGTTTCAGGAATGTGTTAAATGGTGGGTACTTTATATTAAATAACTAACACTATGGTCAGAGAATGTGAAGGTTTAGCACTGTTAATATCATGGCAGGGCCTTCGACATTGTTCCAAGTCTATGTCATCCACAACTTAACTCCTTAAATTTCATCTCCTTTGTCTTTAATGTAGATATTTTTAAAATCTCCCTACAAATACTCTTATGTATTCCTTGATCCACCATCACAGCTACATTCCCAGCCCATCACAGACACATCCTACAGCTTATTATCCTGTCAAAAGCAGGTGGCTTCTATCAACTATAAAGTTCCTTGTTGTAAATTATCATAAATTTTTCAGTTACTTAATCCTTTAAATACTAAACCTGAATTATATTTAAAGATTCAGTTTGTTCCACGCAGTAAACATAATCTATCTCGGTTATAACAAGACAGGCAATGTACATATAACATGACATTTAGGCACATTCGTGTGACCATTGTTGCTGTGGAAAGGTAGTAAGTGTTACATATTCTGAGTATGTCTATAGCCTTAGTTATCCAGCATGCAAAGTGCATGCACTGTCTTATATTGTCATCTGTGGCCTGTCCAGCTCTACCATATTTTTCCAGGTTATCTCATAAACGGTCTTCGTGTAAGATACCCGTTATTCTTGTCAGATTTTAATGAAACTTGAATTTTCTCGACAGATTTTGAAAGAAAAAACCCTCAAATATCAAATTTCAAGACAAACCATCCAGTGAGAGCCGAGCTGTTCCATGCAGACGGATGGACAGACAGACATGACGAAGTTAATAGTCACTTTTCACAATTTTGCGAATGTGCCTGAAAACCAGTCAGTTAATGCTGCATAGGGAAATAATCGGTTCGTTCCGAGAACACAGAAAACACATAAATGTACTCTGGGGAGAACACAGAATCTTTTAATCCTAAACAGATTATTTCATTGAAAGCAACCGAAAAAAACAAATAGCCTCATTACTAACAACATATAATCTATCACATACAGTAAATTTTGCAACAAGAATTCAAAAGGACTCAAGCACTGCCAATGATAATATATTTGTGGATAACAGTAGATTAAAGTTATCTTCTACATCTCCCACAATAAATGGCCGATCAGACCATGATGCTCAAATTCTCACAATTAAAAATATACATGCACAATAAACATATTTCCTTTGAAGAAGAGAACCAGATTAATAAACAATGAAACAATCATGAACTTTAGGACACTACTAAAAAAAGAAACATGGGAATCTGTTTATAATGATAAAGATCCTAATCATATGTTTAACTCATTTCTGTGTACTTTCCTAAACATTTTCCAAGTTAGTTTTTCAGTTAAATACAAAAGTACAAAAGACAAAAATGACTGGATGACACAAGGAATAAAAATAGCTTGCAAACATAAAAGGAGTACATATACCTTCAGTAAGAACAACAATGATCCAAAAGCAAGAGCACATTACATTAAATATTGTAAAACCTTAAAAATAAAGTTACCAAAAGAAGCTAAGAAGAAACGCTATGGTAGACTTATAGCAAAATCTAATAACAAAATAAAAACAACATGGAACATTACAAAGAAAGAGACAGGAAAAGTGCATTCAGTAGAACAGGTTCCCTCCTTACTTGTGAATGACAAAAAATTAAAGGATCCAAAAGATATGGCTAATGCCTTCAATACTCGCTTTAAAACAATTGCTGAAAAATTAAACATACAACAAATAGAGAAAGGAGATGCTATCTCAATACTAAAAGATCCATTTCCTGGAAACTTCCCCAGCATAAAAATAATCCAAAGCACTGAAGCTGAGACAAAAAGTATAAAACATTCCCTCAAACCAAAAAAAAATCATCAGGTTATGATGAAATAACAAGTAACATATTAAAATCTTGTGCATCTCTCATCAGTCACCCATTCAGCTACACATATAATCACTTGCTCTATACAGGTATTTTTCCTGATTGTCTTAAAATTGTGGTAGTTAAACCATGGATTACACAGGAGATGATCAGTAAAATGGATGAACGAAGGAAATGGAAGAATGTCAACAACGAAAAAGGAAGGAAGAACTACAGAAGACTGAGGAACAAATTAAAAAGAGCCACACAGACAATACCAAGAAGTGATATCTGGCGAACACATGCGACGAGATCATAGGATTTCAAAGAACAGGACGTTATGATCTAATGTACATGAAGACAAAGGAACTAGGTTGGAAAGAAAACCATGGGGTTCAAAACATTGGCATCGAAGACTCTCAAGGGAATATGATAATAGATCAGAGACGAGTACTGCAAATTTGGTAGAATTATATCCCAGAGCTCTACAATCGAGCTAATTGACCAGAACACCTAGAAGTCGAACCTGAAGCTGAAGTAGATGAAGACGAGAAAGACCCTTATATTTTGCAAAGTGAAGTGGAAAAAGCTAGCAAGGATATGAGGGATAAGAAGGCTATAGGAGATGATGATGTACCCGAGGATGTACTCAAATTGTTCGGAGAAGATGGTCTCAGACTAATGACACAGCTGATCAGCAGCAATATATAACTGGGGAGTGGCCCAGAGATTTCACTGAAGTTACAATGATTGCCTTAAAGAAGAAGCCCAAAGCTATAAAATGCAGCAACCATCGCACAATCAGCATCATCACACATGCAGCAAAGATAGTAGTGAGTATACTTAGAAGAAGGATTGAAAGGAAGACTGAGGATGTGCTTGGAGAAGATCAGTTTGAATTTAGAAGAGGAAAAGGAACTAGGGATGCAATTGGGATGCTGAGAAGAATATCAGAACGAACCTTGGTCATAGATGAGGAATTGTGTACTTGCTTCATAGACTGGCAGAAGGCATTTGACCATGTCCACTGGACGAAATTAATGCAGATCCTAAAGGGAATTGGGATAGACTGGCGTGAAAGAAGATTGATCAGCAAATTGTAAATGGAACAAAGTATCAAAATACGACTGGACCAAGGGGAGACGAGGAGTGTGAAGATTGGAAGAGGAGTTAGACAAGGTTGCTGTTTGTCGCCAATTCTGTTCAACTTATACAGCGGGTACCTTCCCAAGGAAGCTCTTGAAGGGTTTGGGGACTTCAAAATAGGACAATTCACACTGTGAAATATGCAGATGACCTTGTGCTACTGGCTAGGGAAGAAAAGGTGCTACAGTGCATATTTGTTAGACTAATTGAAATTGGAAGACTCTATGGAATGGAAATGAATGTGGAAAAAACTATGGTAATGAGAATCTCAAGGCAACCATCTCCAATGAAAATTATGATAGATCAAAAGCAACTGGACAATGTGGAATATTTCAATTATTTCGGTAGCATGATAACAAATGATGCAAGGTGTACACATGAAATTAGATCCAGAATTGCCATGGCAATAGCAGCATTCAACAAGAAGATTCTTTTCAACAGCAAATTGGACTTAAACTTAAGGAAGAAACTAGTGAAGTGCTACATTTGGAGCATAGCTTTTAATGGTGCTGAAACGTGGACACTTCGGAAAGTAGATCAGAAGTATCTGGAAAGTTTTTAAATGTGATGTTGGAGAAGAATGGAGATCAGTTGGACCAATCGTGTGAGAAATGAAGACGCATTACACAGAGTCAAGGAGGAGAGGAATATCCTACATGCAATACAAAGAAGAAAGGCTACCTGGATTGGTCACATCTTGCGTAGAAACTGCCTTCTAAAACACGTGATTGAAGGAAAGTTAGAAGGAAGGATAGAAATGATGGGAAGATGAGGGAGAAGACATAAGCAGCTACTGGATGACCTTAAGGAAAAGAGAAGATACTGGAAATTGAAAGAGGACGCACCCCTGCAGAATGAATGAGTTAAATCACTTTTCAAGAAAGGAGACAAAACTATATGACAAATTATAGACCCATTTCATTATTTTTTTTTTCCAGGGTATTCAAGAAAGCTATGCACATTAGATTAAGACATCATCTTCGTAGTAACAACATACTGGTCACAGAGCAGCATGGTTTTAGGAAAGGAATATGTACTGAAAATGCTGCCTTCAGATTAACAGATAGTTTTATTACATCTGTTAACCAAAAAATGCATGTTGGAGGAATTTTCTGTGGTTTTGCAAAGACTACTGACTGCATAAATCCTGAAATTTTGTTAGCTGAATTATATTTCTATGGTATTTGAGGAGTATGTGCAGATTGGTTTAGATCCTATTTAAGAAGACAGAAAGTTGAAATAAAATTACCTAATGCAAATCAAAATGTTTGCTCTGACTTGGTTACATTGAAACATGAGGCTCCCCAAGGGTCAATTCTAGGGTCTTTATTGTTCATAATATATATAAATGACCTTCCCCTGAGAATAAATTCTATATCAGAACCAATATTATTTGCTGATGACATTAGTGCCATAATTTCAAGCAGAAGTTTAGGAGATTTCTGTTCAGTGTCAAACTTAGTTTTCTCTCATATGATTAAATGGTTTGCTGTTAATAAGTTAGTCCTAAATCTAGATAAAACAAATATAATGAAATTCATCACATTCTACATTATGTATTGGTTATAAATAAAACTATACAGAAGAGACTGTAAATACAAAATTTCTTTGTTAAACAAATTGTTAATTTATGTGAGTTTGTGACTCAGAAACATGATCATAATGTCAGAAATGTAGCACATTATGATTTTACTCCTACCATCAATAAATAATAAATGTATTATTACAATTATTTAAAGAATATAAAACTAAATAACAGATTAATTAATTCACCATCTCTTGTAACAAACCATGTGAATGTTTCTTCCATAAATAGCAAAATACCCTCCCTTTTGCAACTCTTTAGCTTGCAGATGTGTAGAGGTTACAGTTGTAATATAATGGTATCAGTTAATGCTGTCACTGCTTGAAATTACAATTACCCATAAGTAATGCTGACAGCAGCCAAAGTAAATAAGAAACCACTCATCTCTAATGAAAAAAAAGATGTTTTAAACAATGTAATGGAATATCAGGGATACACACTGTTGTCTGTGAATCACAAATACAGATAATCTTTATCATAAGTCATTCTGCATTCATCACTTACATTCACATAGTTGAAAGACTGCTGTCCAGTGCTCATACCATGTACGTGTTAGTGTAATGAATACTACATAATACTGGATCACATATAATGAAGGTGAGTTTGCTGTTCCCATAAGCACTTTTGACTGATGAAAGCACTGTTATCATAAAATAGGCAGAACTGCATACATTTAAAATAGCAGCGTGTGACATATATTCTATACTTCACATGAGTGAAGATGCAGTACCAGGTGCAAAAACCTTCACCTGTCTGTCAAGTAGTTTGAAATGATACAAATTCTGCTTATTCCATTCATCAGCTATTATTGGCTGATCCCATCTTCTGTGAATAACTTTCATAGCACCTGAAACATCAGTGCTTTGTCCTGTCTTAAGGCCACTAACAGTTACAGTTATATCTGCCACATGACACAGACCTGCACTTAATAAATGTTGTTCTTCATCACCCCCAGCAACATGAGTCAAAACCACCAATGACAAGTCAGGTTGTGACTCCAGCAAAGTCCGACAGTATTGAAGAAATGACAACACTTCTTTCACAGGTATTCCTAAAGCCAATAAGTCACTTAGATCATCAATCACGAGGCTAACTGGTTTCCTCTGCTGCAGTAACTTTTTGATCTTCTCTTCAATCAAATAAAAAAGATTTCTAACAGTGTTCTCTTCACTGTCAAACAAGAAATTTCGAGTCCCATCTTCAAGTGCTGAATTTAGAGATCCCCTTAGTAATTTCATAACTTCAATATTTTCAACATAGCCCTTCTCTTGTAGTTGATGTAAGTTATATCCAAATTTTGTACCAACATTGTGGTAATGTCCAAAAGAGTTGTGTAATGCTACTAGGCATACGGCACCATCCTTATGAATCTGTTCAGCTATAAGGCAATTTAGCACAAAATTTCCATTACTCCCATGATATTCTTCAACAGCAATCAATTTTCCAACCCAGTTTTCTTTATCTATGCCTAGGGCACTCCATACAGATGTTGCCATTCTTTAGGACCAAGCTTCCAGTGAATTGAGAATGAACGCCGTTAAATTAAAGACCTTGCAAACCGTCAAAAACACTTCACTGAGCCCGTTATTTATGACTAAATGTTATAAAATAAGTTTCACACTGACTTTTAAGGTTAGGTGGAATACAAGTTTAGCTCTCGCAAACACACAATATGTTTTGTCAACGGCAATAGAAAACCTTCTCCAGGTAGAATTTTATCAGCAACAGAACCAGTTTCAGTTACCCACACCCTTACTATTCACACTTTTGCACATGTATAATCAGCTGATTCCGCAATGACGATGATGCAGGCGTATTTCATGCCGTTATAATTCCAAGCAGGAACCAACCATGTGTGTAGGGTGTGCAGCACAGATTAATGAATGGCTGGGTGTTCAGCTGGTAACAGTGCCATATTCCGGTTTTAACATTCAACTAATATCCGCGTTAAGTTTATTAGTCATCGAATTAGTGATCGATGTACTAATATATACTTGTATGTCTTCAGTGCAGTTTCATAAATTAAGTAAGTTATACGGAAACTCGCATAACCTCAACATTGCGATTGGGTACGTTAATTATCCTTTCAAACATACATACATGTCACTAATACTTTTGTGTAATGAGGTACGCTTGTTTTAATTTTAACATAGAAGATGTGTTTAAAATGCTGTGTTTTATGTTTTGCGTAGAAATCATGAGTGAAAAGCAAGTATCAAGATGGTACTTTGGTGGTATAGCATCAGCAGGAGCTGCCTGTTGCACACATCCTCTTGATTTGCTGAAGGTACTTTAATTGTGCCTGTTATAGTTATTATGATAACAGTTTATTATAACAAATATAATAAAATTTTTGAATTAAGTTAGTAATGGATTCCCTAATCCATCACACTATTCATATTGACTTCTTTCCATTCATTCTGTAACATTATTTTTAGAGAGTGATCCTTTGAAATCAACAGGAAATTGAAAAATTGATACCGGAATCATGTGTTTCTTGTAGCCGATTTCATTGGAAGCTATTCTTTACCGTGACAGTATGAAGACAACTCAGACTGAAACCATTTAAATGACTGGGTTTGTTGCAACAAACAGTGTTTTAACTCATTCTTATATAGGTATTAACATTGTTGCTAGTTTATAACACCTTATAAACAGGGCCTCATTAATTAAGCAAATGTCTGAATTCTTCTGTAATTGCTTCTACGCATCAGTAAAACAGTTCATTCCGAAGAAGTAATAATGTCAACTGTATCAGTGATACACCTAAACAAATTGTTTACTTTGTTGCTGTTGCTGAATGCTTTGAATTAATGTGAGGCATGTAAGGATAAGTTTTCTAATGTGTACCTTATGATCTGTGTGTAGATGTGAGTTTAATTGGTCTTATAATCTTAAATTGCCATTGTACTATGTACATGGCAGTAACCACTTGAGCTGGTTTATTGGTTCCGCAATGTCCATACTGTTGATGTTTTACAGAGTTAGCAGAATAAATAAACTATCAAACACAGCATTAGTTTATGTGTCTGTTAAATAAAGCCAGTTACATATCCCAGACATATTTCAACCATCAAGTGGTTGTCCTCGGGGTGGGGGGTCCACCTTTATCAGCGTATGTTGTGGAATTACATAGGTTAAAGTGTTCTGTCTACAGTACAGTTAAAATTAACAAATTGTATATGTGTTTGGTAATAAAATGTGCATGTTGTATGTAGTTAAAATTCAGTTTGTCAAATCAAAACCTGGGGATGGTCCAGCTTGGTGTCTATTTTGTGTGTTTGAAATACTAATTTATGCATGATTCTGAAGCACCATTTGTTCTTTAGGTTCACCTTCAAACACAGCAAGAAGGGAAGCTGTCAGTATTAAAACTAACTTTCAAAATTGTTAAAGAACAAGGAGTGATTGCACTCTACAGTGGACTGTCAGCTTCATTGTTACGTCAACTAACGTATTCCACTACAAGGTTTGGTATATATGAGGTTGCTAAACAAACAGTGGCTTCATCTGGAGAAAATGTCCCATTTTATCAACGTGTTGGGTTAGCAGCACTTGCTGGGGCAGCTGGTGGTTTGGTGGGAACTCCTGCTGATATGATCAATGTTCGGATGCAGAACGATATAAAACTGAATGCAGAGTCCAGAAGAAAGTGAGTACATTTTCAGCAGATGATCAGTGAACTTTCAATAAATCATGTCTCTTACTTATGAACAACTTTAGTGTAACGAAATAATCTTACGGAAGAGCCCAACAAATATTGTATTTTGGCATTAGGTCACCATTCATAACAAATTTTAATTTTTGCCACCTTATATGTGTGTGTGTGTGAGAGTAACATTCCAAAGTTTTTATACTGAGGTGTTGAAAGTTTAAAAATTTGCAGCTTGTAGATCTCATTGTATCGTACAGATTATAGTTAGGCATATAGCTGATTGCAAAAGTGACATTTTTTTCTGTTTTTACTGTTTCATCAGTGAGCAGAAAAATATGCAGTATTGTGAAGATTCAAGTCTTACAGGATGCAATGCCATGTAGATTGGCAAAGGGTTACCAGTGTTTCAGAGGAGCTTGCTGCTCCATCTTCCGAGCCCTCAGAGTCCAAGAATGTAGCCATGCAAGAAAAGTGGGTATACTGTATAGGTAAAGGAAATTGGGGTAGCAAGCCACTTGGGGTGGTGGTGCTATGCAGTGGATAGGGTTGTAGTAGGAAAGGCAGGTGTACAATACAGGAAGGAAATAAAGGACTCTTAGTATGTGCTGGGTGGGTAGAATCAGGAAGGAAAGCGAGAATGGTGTGGGATGTAGTTAGTAGTCAAAGCATGGTAATTTAAGCAAGGTGACAAGCAGAGTAAGGGTCTTACATATGTGTGGCCCTTGAGGGCTGTATTGCTGGTGTGGCCCTGGAAATGGCTTTTATGTTAAGCTGTATCATGAGGAGGCCTCCTTTGTCTCTTCTGGGAATGAGTGTGAGGTTACCATGACCTGCTCAAGACAAGAAACATCCTCCCTGTTCATGTTGAGGTGGAACTCAATCTCATTCACCTCCCTGATATTATGGTTCATGTAATGGGATTCAGTGAAGGGGATGTTGGTATTCTGGAGTTGGATGCATTGTTTGCTGTTGAATGCATATTTTTCTGGCACAGCTACTGTCCTTGGGCTGCTTAGATCTTGCAAATGGAGGTGGCAAGTTCCTCCACAACATACTTAACTGTTTACCAATCGACATGGCATCATATACCACAGGACCTGAATCTTCATCAACACTGATGTGGGGACGTAGAAGTTCACACATAGTACGGTATTCTGATTGGCATGACTAATATTTTGAAATCAGTCACAATCATTCTGCTCTGTAGGTACTGTCTTTAGGATAGGTTATTGAAAACAGTGTGTTTTGAACATGTGCTGAATGATGCTTTGTGCATGTTCTTAAGCTTGTGTCCAAGACATTATTAACTTTGTGCATCTCAACAGTGATGCTAATTACTGTAAACTTCAGTCTGTTACATGGTTAAGTGTAGTGCATATGTAATGTAGCAATATTTACTAATCATGACACATTTTGGTGCTTTGCCATCTTAGGTGATTTTTTAACTGTTTCTATTCCTCAATATTTGGTTCAACACATTCTCATATAATCCCTTGCCCTTAAGCCCTTTTGTATTATTACTAATTCAGCTGGTTTTGTCATGTGTGTGTCAGTTGCAATATTAAACACATTCATGAACAAAATCCACTTCATGAACTATATTTTATTTTATAAAGTTGTTTTTCATTACTTACAATATGCAGTTACATACAAAAAGAATATCAGACTTAACCTACACATTGATATTAGACTTTCTGTCTTAATTTCTAAATTATGCTTTATGCTGTTGCACTGATGTAACAATATTTATTATAAAATTGATTCTCTTGGATTAAATTGTCAAACTGTATGAAAGATCAGTGATGTCATGGCTCAGGAGGTTAGTCCATCAGCTTCTTACCACATTGGCTCATGTTAGGTTTGTGTGGGATGCATGGTGTTCAGAGTGCCACTGGGACGGGTTATCTCTGAATACTGCAGATTTCCTCTGTCAATTATCTTTTCACCAATGCTCCATATGTATAGCCTACAGTCAAAGTGATTTTACTCTGTCTAGATCAGGGTTAGCCAACTTCAACACAGAGGAGGACCACATAATTCATAAGGACTCACCCAAGGACTGCACTTGTGTATACGTATATCAATAAGTATAAAGAAAGATTGGTTTAGTGTGTTCTGTCTCAAAAGTGATGAGTTACAGTTTCAAAACATTTTCTCCTAATAAAGTGGCATATTATGTTTTCTCGACCTGTTATATTATGTTGTTAAATTGTATTATTGAAACTATTCAGATGACAGATACTTTCCTCAACGGCCACATTAAGCCCGCGGGCAGCATGTTAGTCATCCCTGGTCTAGATATTGACAGCATTGCTAAATAAACAGAATCCGTCTGAAATCGTATCACCAGTATATTTAAACTACTACTTCATGTATTGGGTTTGCAATCCTGATCTTCAGTAAGAGTACAAATCAATATTTTAGTATTTTGTAGTGCCTGTAATTGTAAACATGACACAGGTTATTGTTTTTACAACTACTATAATGGATGTTCAGCATGTAAGGTTTCCTAGGTTATAAAAATTAATGTTAAATGTAGCTCATTTATTCAATTGAAGTATCTTTATTTTCAACATAACCCCAAGCACACTGATGCATTTGTCACATCTTAGCATGAGTTTAAAAAGTCCATTGCGGTAGAAATCATGTTCCTGCACATATAACCATTCATGAACAGCCATTTTTTACTTTCTCGCTATTATGGAATCGGTGACTTCCCAAGTGTTGCTTCAGCAGCCCAAACAAGTGATAGTCTGATGGGATAGGACCAGGACTATGGGGTGGTTAGTCCAGAAGTTCCCAGTGAAATGATTGCAACAACTCCTGTGTTCATCATGCACTGTGTGGGGTTGCACTGTTGTGCTGAAGGATCACACCCTGTGACAGATATCCAGGTATTTTCCTGTGAATAGTCTCATGCAGTCATTGCAGTGTGTCACATTAGGTGTTTATGTTTATTGTTGTGCCCCAAGGCATGGATTCAGCGTAGATTACTCCTTCTGCATCCTAGAATACAGAAGCCATGAATTTTTCCACAGACTGACACACTTCAAATGTTTTGGCTGTCAGAGAAGTTGGGTGTTTCTGTTGCACTTTATTGTGTTTTGTTTGAGGAGTGAAATGGTGCACCCTTGTTTCATCATGCATTCCAAGAGCTCATTTCCTTATTTTGTAAACCACAGAAGATGTGAAAAAGCAGTCTTAATGCATCAATTTTTGTAGTCTTCCATCATTTTGGTACCCAGCATGCATGCACACTTTGCAGTATCACAGTTTTTCATGGACATTGCTGTGTACAGTTCCAATGGACAACTCCAGTGTAGTGGATAAATCTTGAATTGTGACTTTTTGGTTTTGAAAATTGTTTCCTGTATTCATGCTGCATCACATCCACCCTTGATGTGCTGGACTAACCAGTATATCATCATGGATATCTGTTCGACCATTTTCAAACTCTTTAGACCATTTTCTTACATGCTGTGCTTTTATAAGACCTTCACCATACATGTCTATCCATTGGCAGTGATTTTCAAGCAGGGAAACAAGTTCTGCCCATAACAACTGAATCCTGCTGTCATTATTGCATCCTACTTGTCCCATGAATAGCATCTGACTGACTGCCTCTTGCACCATATATTTTTTTTTATATGTTGTTTGTTGTATGTTACCCTATTACAGGTGCTACCTCCTACCAAAAAATAAAATGCTTTATTAACACAAAGTTACAGGCTATGGAACTTTGCTTTTGGACATGCCTCATACTATTACAAGCACTATTTCATTTTGTGGAAAAAATCATTATTTATGTAGGCATAGAGATTCTGTCTACATAAATGTATTAGTTATAACCTCAGAGTTCTGCACCATAGCCATGGAATTCCATATCAGAATCACATGTTTATATTGTTAGTGAACAATTTTATTGGTTTAGAACCTTCTAAATTGCCTGCTACATAATGACATTTAATTTTGAACACTGCTACTGTGTATGTACTGTGTTTATGTTACTTATAATTCTTGACTTACAAACTAAATTTGATACATAATTTGTAGGAATGATTATGTTTGAGGAATGTAACAGTCAGAATATATGGTTGCCTGGCCAACTGCTAGCTACACATTGTAAACAAATTTTTGTTTTAATGTTTAGTGTAATGTTATGATTAATAGAGTAATTCATGAAATAAAACTGCAGATATCCTATGACATAAATGCCCTCTGTCTTCCATTTCATTTTGTCCTCTTTATCCATGATTCAATAGAGGAATGTCTACTGCTGTTCCTTCACCATGTATGGTTTAATTCGTAATGCAGTCAGTCCGGTATTCAATTCAATTTCAATTTATTGTAATATTCCATCAATCCAGACCAGGCTACAAAATCGCCTGTTGGATATAGAACCCGTCACAAGCCAAAACACACATACAATAGACATTCAACAAATAAGCAACACAATAAACTAGACAGAACACAACAGAAACCAGCAAGAAATACAAAGAAGTAGTTTACATTAGAGTAAAAGTATAATTATTATTAAGCTTCTGTCCTGTTTAGACTATTCAATATGCAATAAATAAGCATCATTAAATTAATCATGCACTGAATATGCTTTGTTTTACAATATCACAATTAAAATGAGGAATACAATATCCCATTTTATTTATTGTTAAAAAACTCCTGTAATGAGTAGAAAGAATTTACTAAAAGGTACCCTTTTAATGCAGATCTAAACTGTTTCTTATTGTCTGACATGGCCTTCAAGTAGGATGGAAGATGATTAAATATCACATAAAAATTCACATGACTCTACTGCCATGTGGTGCCATGGCAGTAAATAAAGTAAATGATATGTGATGTCATGACCCTTCAATTTCAGAACTTGAATTAAATGATAAGTAAAAGTAATTTATTGTTTGGTTCATGCAGTGCACTAACTCCTGTGTGTCAGTTAAGAGGTTAAAGTGTCCTGTTGTTGTTCATTATATTTATTGAGTTTATTAATCATATGTGTAGAAGATTAATTTACTATACGCAGGGGTCAGAAAATGTTTTTTTTATCCTACGCCAGTTAGAGGGATGTCTCCCATTTTTTTTCGTGCAGTCCAATATAATTTTGATAGATTCCACCATTTATTCCTGTTGTTGGCGTTGTCCATGTTATCTGTCAAACTCTTGACATTTTTTCTTTTTCCATTTCTTTTGCGTTGTCATACGGTGGGCACATCAGAGAATCCTTTATTCCATTCCTGTTCAGGTGTCGCTGTAGGTAGTCATATCCAGTGATGAGGTGAAAATTGGCAGCAAAGACACTTCTAGGTAGAGTAGATGGAATTTTGTTTACCAGTATTGCCTCTCAGGCTTTGTCTTTTGTGCACTCTTTCTTGTAATTTCTGCAACTGCCTGGTGGTAGGTGGTCAGTTCTTCAGGAGATGGCAGATTTAATGCATCTTTGGCCAGGGTATTGACCATGTCATTGCCAGGTATCCCACAGTGGCTCAGGATCCACTGGAATCTCCCAACCCTTTGTGTTTAACTGGCTGATTACCGCCTTCATTTTGTTTACAACTGAATAGTCACTAGGTTTGGGAGAACACACTGTCGCTTGGGAGTCAACAAAGAAGACGGCTCCTATTTTGTTCTGATTACGAGAGGATAGATGTAATGCTGCCTCATATATATAGCCCTTATCTTTGTCTCGAAAGTTGTGGCTTGTTTTGCCAATGTAACTCTACCTTCAAAGTCAACAGGGCAGCTGAAGCCAGCACCTGCAGACCCCTTGTGAGGATCGGCTGATCCGTCTGTGTAAATATGTATCCACTGAATTATTTGTACCAACAAATGCCCTAAGACAGTTTTTTCACTGTTTTCCTTAATACGTTGGAATTTGTGGATTGTCTTTGCTTGTTGAGCGTTGATAAACTTCACTTTATATTCACCGTGCATCTTTTTATAATTGAATTATTTGTCCCAACAAATGCACTAAGACAGTTTTTTCACAGTGAAAAAACTGTCTTAGTGCATTTGTTGGTACAAATAATTCAATTGTAAAAAGATGCACGGTGAATATAAAGTGATGTATCCACTGTTCAATCAAATATATTGAAATCATTTCTAAAGAAAGAGCTTTAAGAATTTCTGGTGTCATTTCACTTTTCAATATCACCTGTCCAAGGGACGGAGAGTACTAGGAGTTCTTCGTATCCAAAAACTCAAATTTGGAGGCATTAAAAGCTCTATTTCTTTCCATGTTAAATCATATTTCCTTCTCAGTTCACCTGCATTGCAGATGAAAGGTCTTTGTGTTTTTAATCTATTTGAAGCTGCTGTATTTTTTCCAGTGATCATTTGGCAACCTGGCGCACTTCTCAGCCAGTTTTGTAGTGTATTTTTCCTACCTAATATTAAGAAGTTCAATTTCTGTTTGGATCTCCACTGAAGCAACGGGAGTAGATTTTGCTGCTCCTGTTATTAGTCTGAGTGCCCTGTTTTGTACTTTGTCAAGGTCCTTGCACACATTATCGGGGGCTGAAGAAAGTAGTTCTCCCCCTTAGTCCAAAACTGGCTGGACATATGTTTTGTAAGTAATAGCACTTCTGGGGTAGCTTCCCAAGTCACACCAGCAAGTTTCCTCAGTAATCTGAGTCATAATTCAGCACTCCTAGCCATTTCTTTTGCATTCTTTTCCAATGTAAGTTTTTTGTCCAAATATACGAGTGTACCCAAATACTTGACAGCTTCCTCTGTGGCTATATCCTGGTTTTTATATTTTAGTTAAATTCATGCCCCTTGGTTGATAATGTGTATAGATGGGCTACAGTTTTTTCTGTGTTTACTGTCATTTTATTTTCATTGCACCAATTCTCTAACGTCTTGAGGGCTTCATTGACAGTGACATTTATAGAAGGAATGTGACTACCAGTGGCAAAAATTACATTTACAATTACAATTACAATTTACACTGTGGTTTTTTTGTATAGTGGGCACAAGGTCAGTTATCATTAGGTTAAGTAAAGTGCAACTTATAACTGCTCCTTGGGGTAGACTGTTCCTCAGGAGCAAATACTTCGACTTATTATCTAGATACCTTACTCTGCCGATTCTCGGATGTAAAAAGAACTTTTTCCAATTTAACATATTGCCATTTATGACATATTCTATTAATTTGTGAATAAGTTTCTTGTTCCATACAGTAGTGTAAGCAGACTTAAAGTCCACGTAAACAGCTATTGTTGATTGCTTTCTGTGAAATCCATCTTTTATGCATTGAGACAGACATGCCACTTGTTGTTCTACAGTGCTTCTGTTCCTTTGAAGCCCACTTGAAAATTTGTAATTATATTCCTTCTTTCCAAGAAGGTGTTAGGTGATTTATTACATTTCTCTCCATAAGTTTACAGCTTGCGTTTGTTAACGAAATTGGTCTGTAACTTGCAGGATCAGAAGGGGAGTTTGTCCTTTTTTGAGCAGGGGGATGATTTCAGCTTTCCTCCATTCTGCTGGTATTCTTACTCTCCATGTTGTGTTTAAGAACAACAGGAGTACCTCTTTAGCTTTTTTTCCCAGGTTGATGAGCAATTCAATGGGATTGTCATCTGGGCCAGCACATTTTCCTTTTTTTATTTCTGATTAAGCTGGAGCTAATTCTTGCATGCTGATTGGACTCTAAAAACAGATATCATCTTTCAACGAAAGACATAGGGGGAGGAGATTTATTTAGTTCACTGCACTTTGCTTGCGTTAAACGACTGACAGATGCCTAGTATTTAGCTAAAGCCTTTGTTGTTGGTTATCTCCTTTCTTCTAAGGAGTATTGGTTTGTTTTTATCATGTATAACCTCATTATTCAAGGTTGCTAGGAATGTATTGGCTTTTAGCCCGGCTTGTTTGTAATTCAGATTTTCCAGAAAGTGTTTATATGTAGCTTGTTTAGTTTCCAATACAGTTTTTTTCAATAGTGCTTGTCATCTATGCAGTTCAATGCAGTCTTCTATTATGTAGGTTCTTTCAGCTTGTTGCTGTGCATTGTCTCTTTCTTCTTTAAGCCTTGAGAGTTCCTCTGTCCAGAAAGGTTTGTAATGTGTAATTCGGCCCCAAGGTATGGTTTAAAGTGCATGATGTTTTGTGATTGTTGTAATGGCCTTACATCTTTTCTGGATGACACTCTTCCGTAAGTTCTGGCCAAATCATTTCGTTTGTTAAAGGAGTCCTATATTTTGTCTATATGGCTTTCTTGAGATTCCATTTCAGATTTGGATCACTGGATATCTGTGGGCGATATTGTTTCTGCTTGAGTTTGACTCTCAGGACTTTGTAGCCATAACCGCTACAGGACTCCAGAAGTTTCAAGGTGGTATTAGCAAGCAGATGTACTTGTACCATAGTTAGGTGTGGGGAAGAGGTCTCTCCTTGAGATGAGATAAATGTGGGCTCGTTGCACTGGATGATATCAGTAGGGGATGTATCGATAAGATCTTCTAGAGTATTTCCTGCAGGTTTCATAACCTTGTATCCCCATCGTGTTGATGGTGTGTTAAAATCTCCTACAGTTATAGTGCAATGGTCAGTAGCATTTTCCAATACTTCCAACAGAGGAACATTTTTAGGAGGTTGTATAGGAATAAGACTTTATTTCTTCTTTTTCCCTTCCAGAGTATCATTTCTGCCACCTCCGTCTTGTTGGTTTCATTCATCTCATGGAGAATTTTGAACTTTGTAGTTATGTGTTTTTTTACTCCTGTTGTTAGACCTGAGGCTACTTGTTGACTTCTAACAAGTGAGTACATGTTGTTGTTATTAACTTTGTGTAATTCTCTGTTGATGCTCTTGCTTCAACAACGCCAAAGAAATCCACGTCCTTTGAATAAAATTGTTTTAAGTTCTGTAAAATAGATCTTGACCGTCCACCTGCGTTTGAACACAGCACTGACAAATCTATCATATCCAAGCTCTGAAAAGAGCTACTTTTTGGTTTTCTTCTGCAGCAGTTGGGCTGCATGGTGTTATTGTGACTCGTTTAGTTTTACTTCCTGCCTTGGTCGCCTATCCTTGGGACACCACATGGAGGCGAGTCACTTCACCCCCCCCCCCCCTCTCGTGTCAGAAAATGTAGTGAAGAAATTAATCTGGCATGCTGGGAGGATGTAAGAGCCACAGCAAGATGCCAGAATGCTGATCCAACATTTTTGCCAGCCAAAATATTTAGCTACCACACTTTCAGAATTGGTCAACCCCTGATTATACACATAAAGAGCTGTATTAAAAAGGAGTTTATTAATAATTTGTAATATAAGTAATAAGAAATTTCATTATTGAGTCCAGTTCATTTTAAGAGAAATCGAGACAAAGAGTGGCTAGTTCAGACAGTTTTCTAGACAATACTTCTGTGAGATTTGGTAGCATGGTCAGTGTAGTAATTAGCCTACAGGCTGGATAACCAAGGAAGTGTTTGACACCTGGCAAAGGCAAAGATTTTTATTTTCTCCAAAACTTCCAGACTGGCTCTGGGTTCCACCCAGCATTCTATTTAATGGGTACTGTGGCTCTTTCCCCAAGGTTAAAGTGTCCTGGGCATGACCTCAGTCTAGTACCAAGGGTGAGAGTGGGGAGAGCTGTACCTGCATTCCCCCGTATACCTTCATGGCCTGCACAGCACAGCTTTACCTTTATCTAGACAGTTCTTCTCCGAAGAAAATTTTGCCTTTGATCCACGTCATAGAAGGAGCATCTGAGTATACGTGCTTACTATATAATAATAGTTTATGTTGTGCTCTTACATTAATATACGTCACACATTCATGTGGTTTATTAATTTTTAAATTAAAATAATTGTTAAATTATTTGGTTCCAGTTATAAACATGCATTTGATGGTCTGATAAGGGTGTATCGAGAAGAAGGAACCCGGCGCTTGTTTTCAGGCGCATCCACAGCTACGGGTCGTGCTGTACTTATGACAGTTGGCCAGTTGTCTTTCTATGACCAAGTGAAGCTGTTCCTATTAAGAGCTGGCTTCTCTGACAGTCTTATTACTCATTTTCTCTCTAGTCTCACGGCAGTAAGTAACGTTAAACTTCAACATCAAGGATAATTCAGTTCAGAAACTTCTGCTATCCCATTTACTTTCCATATGTTGCAGATCATGATGTGTAAAATAACGCTGTAACTCCTTTTGTATTGGTGTGAAACATGCCCCCTTACTTTTAAGGTGGAACATATTGCAAGCATTTGAAAATATACTGTGTGGGTAAATATTTGGATTTAAGAACTGTGACATGGACAGTGTATGACATTATGTGGTGAGAAAATTTATGTTTTATGTAGGTCATGTAGTAATGTTAGAGCAGTGAAATCTATGAGGATATGCTGAGGACATGGGATTCTAATGGGGATACAAGGAATTAGTAGAGATTTTTGCTAGGGATACTCATTGGAAGTCCATAGAGGAGATAGGAAGCTAACAGAATGAAGTAAAATAGCATTGGAAATGGATAGGACTGGCTCAGGATCCTGTCAAATTGGGAATTTTGGTATGAGCAGTGCTATGTTTATTGTACATTCTCTCAGTCTGTTGTAAAGATGTAGTGACTTACCAGGTTTGTGTTGGCAAGCCCCAGGTTGAATCTCAGCCTGGCTGAGATTTTGTGTGGCTTTCTTTGGCCTCCCCTGTACACTGCTTTAAACTAGGCTGTGATTACTTCCTTCCACATCCTTTCCAATTTATCACCCATACAGTCATGCTACCATTTGTTGCAGCATAACCTGTGTATTTTAAAAGTATTGTTATACAACCAGGAGTCTTCAGTCAAGCCTTCATTTTTATCAAAATATACATAGTGCGATGAGATAGATTGTGGACCAAAGATATTTTTCCATAACACTAACACCTATTAAACAATGTTGTCCCCTTCAAAGTATTCTCCTTTGTACTTTATATAGTGAGCCCAATGATCATGCCACTGTTCAAAGCATTACAGTGATGTACACTGTCTGAAACTTGGCAAGTGTGTGCTGCGATTTTCCTCGAATCTTAATAATACCATTATATCTCCATCCCTTTAATGCCATCTTGAGTTCTGGGAAAAGGAAGAAGTCAAAAGGCACCAAAACTGGTGAGCAGGATGTGGAACAACAGTCTTTATGTTTTTAGCACAGACAAAGGAGAGTGAGGAGGTGCTTTGTAATGGTAGAGAGACCAGTCCCACAAATTCCGCTTTTCGGGTCTTTTCACTGTACATTTACCCACAGGCACTGTAAGCTGTCAGTGTAGTAATGTTGGTTTACAATTGTCCCATTAATGTTTAAGGGGGGGGGGGGGTGTGGAAGTAAAGAAGACCTGTGTGCTTGCTGTTCATATTTGGGCCAACTTGTCTTGTTTGGGCATGGAGATGATGGGGGGGGGGGGGGGGGGTTTCCACTGAGTTGACATGCTTGGTTTCTGGATTGTGCATGTAAAGCCATATCTCATCACCTGTGATTGTCATCAAAAGGAATTCCGGTCTCTTTCAAGCCTCTAGAAGGTCCTGGCATGTGTTGACACAATTTTCCTTCTGCTTCACACTCAGCTGGAAGAGCACAAATTTGGCAACAGTTGGACACATGTTCACATTGTCTGTCAGAATGCTCTGAACTGACCCAAATGAAATTCCCAACATGTTAACAACTTCATGGATAGTGATTCTTCTATTTCTGAGGACAAGTTCCTTTGCTTGATCCACGTTTTAATCTGTTTTGCATGTCAATGGACATCCCAAGCATTCAGCATTTTCAGTGGAGGTCACACCACTTCAGAACCTGGAAAGCTAATCAAAAGCGTATCTTCTTCCTGTTATCTACTCTCCAACATTTCGAAAGTTTCTCTAGAATTTTTCCCAGTTAAAGCAAAATTAGATGTAGGCCTACTGTTTCAAAGCCTGCCATTTTGAAGGAATGCCAGAATTTCAAGTGGAATAATACACAGTTGTGCTTCACAAGACATTACTCAACCATCACATGCCACTACAGCCTTATTCCAAGCAGGAAAAGACTCAGCAGACTGAACTCTTTTGTCACTGAGTATTAGAAATTTGTGCTAGGAACAGCAGTATCATCTCGCACTTCATCTGGGAGCTATTTGATTGCACCACATATTTTGTGATATGTAGTTAGGCATATGGTTACTAGTAGACTGCTAAAGAATTTACTGAGTGTTGAAAAATAAATCTTGTTCCTAAATCTGAATAATGCTTGATTTCAGGGAGCTGTTGCTACTACATTAACACAACCACTTGATGTGTTGAAGACAAGAGCAATGAATGCAAAGCCCGGTGAATTCTCTGTAAGTTTGAAGTTACAGTGTTGAATCTTAAGAATTTATGTTTATGACCTTTCAAAGATGTGTGTTCGCATATGTGAATGCATGTAGGAAAACACCTCTAGAAATTCATTTTACATATTGAAGCAACATGGACATTTACTGCATTTGTAATACATGCTGCATAATCTTTGTTTTATTTTCCACAAAGTACCATTTATTTCATAGTTTTATCTTTTTTCTGTTCAAATAATAAGTTTTTAGTAACCCATGCACTAAAATTTAAGCACCTACATTATTAGGATAACAGTTGCATTGTCACATTGAGATTCACCAGTAGATGTGGGTCGTGGACAAATTCTTATGACTCTGTAGTCTGACACTTGTAATAAATACATGAAGTGTCAAGCTGGATGAACTGTTAACCAATCCACATGTCCTTCCCCCCTCCCTCCCAACATGCGAGGCCCCCCACCCCACCCTTATATAGGGATTGAACTCTACACAGAAAGTCATTCAAGTAAAAAGTTTTATTACATTTGAGAACATAAAAGAAATGAGATCTGGTTGCTTGTAAATGTAAATCTATAACTAGTGAATAAACAGTTGTGTAAATGGTAACCAGTCTTTGTGTATCCTATATATTGCTTACATATCAGGCAAGTAAACCTCAACATTTGTTCTGTCATCTCAGTACTTGTTTCATTTAAACTGCTGACTGGATTCTAAACAATCCGTAAATCTTGTGTTCTTTCCCAAAAAATAATTCTGAGTTCTGTATACAGTTATTTCAAAGACCACTGTCAAGAATTACTTCCCAAAAATTTTTCTGGATGTGGATATTTATATTAAGTGTTCTTTATGAAGTAGAATAAGAATGACTTACGTGAAGACCATGTTCATCTATCTCTCCATCTCTCTGTAACCTAGTGTCAGTGACTAAACCAATCTTTGGATTATCATTAATCCCAGTGACAGTCATACATTACTTAGGGATGCAAGTGAATTTCTGCCTGTACTTTTCATATTTTGTGACTAATTTTGATGAAATTCAGTATAGAAGGTCGTCACATACTACCGTTGAGCAGTTTCATGGAAATTAGTGCAGTGAAAGCTGTACTCTTCTTAATGGCATAAACAAAATTTTGCATTCCACATTTTTTGTTAGATTTTGATAACATTGGGCATGGAGGATGTCCACAATAATGTTTTAGTGGTTATGAGTTTCAAGCAAATCAGTGCAGTGCACTCAGGCTTGTAGATGAATTTGTATTTGCACTTTTCACATTTATTTTCTGGTTTGGGTGAAATTTGGTGCAAGAGATTTTCACATAAAACAGTTGGTCATTTGTGACTTTCACGAAAATTGGCACAGGGAAGGTTTTTTATTTCTTATAGGCTTAAATGAAATTTCATTTATGTATGTACCATAAAGCCATGTGACATTTTGAAAGCAAAGGAAAGTGTGTGTACTTTGTCAGTCTTGTTATTTTTCCCATGTTTTTAGCATGAATCATGTATTTTTAAAATTATGTTTGCAGAGTATGTGGCATTTGATTAAGTACACAGCAAAACTTGGGCCTCTCGGATTTTTTAAGGTAAGATATTCTGCCTGTTGTATTTACAGTGTATTAGTTTGAAGACACATGCTTATGTACAGATTATTCATATTATGGGTTACCTTAGTAGCATATACCTATAACCCTTTAAAGCTTAAATGGTAATTGCATGCACCATCTGCTATAACATTAAGAAATACTGCATTTCCTTGCTACACTTATGTGTTCCATAAGATTCTCACAACAAATACTGATTATTTCTCTACCAACATTAATGGTTGGTGTTATGTGTGAGGTGGGGATTGAGGTTTTATGTATAATTTAGTTGACTGTCCATTTCATGGGCTTAAAAAAAGGTAAATATTTCCACACATGTCATAAATACAGGTATGCTATTGTAAAGAAAGAAATACAGACATTAAGTAGGCAGATCTGGAGTAGGTATGCATCATAAAAAGAACATGCTGTCTTCAGCCAAAAGAATGTGTAAAAGTGAAGGTAAAGTTGCCCTACTGCATGCTGTGAAGGCACGTGGGGGATGGGAATTATAGCTTCATGCATTCTAAAGCTAAATGGAGGTGGTCAGTATCACGCCCCAGGTGCTTTATCCCTTTGGTACCCAGTGAATAGGATGCTGGGTGGGTCTAAGATTTAGTGTGGATGCTTCTGAGAGGTGAAAAGTCTCTTGGCCCAGTTGGAAACTGAACCATTACTATTCAGTTTACCAATAAATGCACACACATAAACTACTTTTATATTTTTATTAGTATCAATGTATTCCCCTACACATGTTTCGGTCCGTAGACCATCTTCAGGGGGGTAAATAGGATACTACACTTCACATTGCGTGTTAAAAGGGCCCGAAGAGCACACTTGTCTCACTAATAAGTTTTAAAACATTTGAATTTGTAAAATATGTAAAACTGTAAAACTTATAATTTTATCATATAATTTATCATTATCATATATTTGATCATATCATATAAGTGTTGTTTTGCGTGCTGTTGTATGGAGTGGTATATCCATACAACAGCACGCGAAACAACACGCTTATAATCAACAACAAATACAATACCATGATTCTGTGCACCAAGTGACCAATGCTGCTATTTTAAATCTTGACTTTAACTTATATGATAAAGTTATAAGTTTTACAGTTTTACATATTTTACAAATTCAAATGTTTTAAAACTTATTACTGAGACAAGTGTGCTCTTCGGGCCCTTTTAACATGCAATGTGAAGTGTGGTAGCCTATTTACCTCCCTGAAGATGGTCTACGGACCGAAACACGTGTAGGGGAACACATCGATACTAATAAAACTATAAAAGTAGTTTATGTGTGTGCATTTGTTGGTAAACTGAATAGTGAGGAAAAATGCACGGTGAAAGCAATATAAAAATGAACCATAACTCTTCAGTTGTCCAGCCCATAGCCTAGCCACAATACCGACTTAGATATCCTAGCTACTCAAAATATGCATATAAAGTCATAAATGGTATAAATTGCTTTGGAAAAGATAAGGTAGTATGGAATCTGTCAGAGAGGAATGGGACCAGTATTTTAAATTGTGGATTAAGGGTGGACATATATTCATTATAGAAATGAGGACAAAATTTTTGATCAGTTAATAACATAAGAATTATTAACCACCCTAAAAGATTCAAGACAAAGTACTATATATTCTGGTTCAGATTGGATCGGTATTGAATTAGTTACGTTTCTTGTGTTTATGAACTAAGTACATCGAGAACAGTCCTTCTTGAGAACCTACTACAGTAGAACCCGGATAAGAAGTCCCCGCATAAGAAGTTTTCCCCTGTAAGAAGTCTGATTTTTAAAGTCCCGAAATCCTTTTGCTTTTAATAAGCTTCCCTCTTAATAAGTCTTCCTACTTAAGGAGTCCCTAATCCTCTGGTCCCTTGAAAGACTTCTTAACAGTGTTCTACTGTAGTTCCTCTGTGGTGCAGAAGTGTCCTGCATTTTATGTAACCCAAAGGTTAATTGCCATGTTTACAAGAGCCCACAACTTACCCCTGTCCTGAGCCAGATAAATCCAGTCCTCATCCTGGCATCCTACTCTTTAAGATCCTTGTCAATATTATTCTACCATCTGTTCTTAGGCACTTCCCAGTGGTCTCTTTCGTTCAGGTTTTCCCACCAGAACCCCATATGTGTTTCTCTTCTCTCCAGTGTATGCCACATTTCCCACTTATCTCATCCTCTTTAATTGATCAGCCTAATAATAGCTGTCAAGAAGTACAAATCATGAAACTTTTCATTGGATAGTTTTACCCATTGTCCTATTACCTCAAGAAGAAAGCAGTCTCCTGTTACTTTCAGTCACTTAGGTGCAAATAATTTCCTCAGCACCCCATTCTTGAACACTGTCAGTCTGTGTTCATCCCTTAATGTGACAGACTGAGTTCATGTCCATATAAAACAAGAGGCAGAATTGTAGTTTTGTATATGTAAATGTAATTTGAATACAGTATTTACTTTAATAAGCAATGCATTGTTAGAAATTTGATCGCGAAATATGTACAAGTCAAGATCTTGTGTACATCCCCTTTAGCTAAATTCACAAAATTCAAAGCTCAAAAATTACATATCAATGACAAACTCAAATTTCTGTGCTTGAAAAAACAAAAACTGAGCAATGACCTGTACCAAATTCATTTACAGCTAGTTAATGAATAGAAGAAAACATGAAATCTAATTGAACAAGGAATAAATGATACATTAGATAATGAAATGAAAAGGAAATAGGAGACTATAGAAAAGAAATTAAACAATTTTTCAAAGACTCAAATAGATGAACCCAAACAGATACATAAATTTTACCCTCGAGTAGTCAATAAAACCCATATTATCCTTTCGAATGAGGAACTCATTCTCTTAATAAGGGCTTTAAAGTTTAATGTACATTACAAACCCAAACATTGGATTATAAATGTGGCATTGGAAGCTGAGCCTGCCATAAGTTATTTACCTCTCCATCAACAAGAATTCCTAAGGTATTCTGTTGCTAAAAATATTTAGTGCTTACATATATGACAGAAACAGTGTAAACAATCTAATGATAAACTGGAAAAGGTTGAAAAGAAAACTATTCGATAAGATTTATTCAAACTTATTACATCCTCCAACTTATTTTGGTTAGCATATGTAGCCATCTTCCAGGAGTACACACAAAGTCCATGCTTTGTTAAAATGTATAACATTGTATAAAGAAAATCTTAAACAAGATGAAACCATCATTGTAAAAGGCCAACAAAGAAAATTCTGAAATTATTATAGAAGAAAAAGAGTATGATGAAAAGATAAATAACTTCATTAATGAAAACAATTTTGTACTTATAAAATAATAACCTTACTATTAATTGCCAAAAACTGTCAGAAACAGTTTAAATAAGAGTGATTGTATAATACCTTCTGATTAAAATTGGAGATATTTTAACCGTAATCCTTCACCACCATCTATCGAAGGACTAGTAAAGATTCATAAAGAAGATTTACCCATTAGACCAATAATAAACTGGCTAAATGCCACTGCTTACAAGTTCGCTAAGCATGTTATTCATGTCTTTGAACAATATGCTCCGCTTTCATATTCCTTTAATGTAAAAAACACATTAGCCATTACAACAGACTTGAAAGATATTCAGCTTCACGATGGTATAACATTGGTCTCTTTGACATCAAGAATATGTGTACAAACATTCCTACTATAAGTTAATAAATATAATCACATTAATGCTTGATGCCAATTGTGTAGACACTAATATAAAACAAGAAATATTATATTTTGGCAGTGTCATCTTAAATCGAAATTACTTGCAGTGTAAGGATAAGTAATATGTACAAAAAATTGGACTTGTGATGGGTGCCCCTACTTCAGTATTTTCAGAAATATTTCTACAATTCATTGAACACACTGTTATATTTGACATACTAATTAAACAACATATAGTAGGTTATTTTAGATATGTAGATGACATTTTAATCATTTATGACAGCAAAATAACGGATATTAAGAATGTTCTGGATAACTTTAATGGTATGCACTACCCGCAAAAATTCACATTAGAAGAAGAAAATGACAACTAAATGTTCTAGATGTTACACTGAAGGGAGTACAAATGCATATTGAAATATACACATAAGATTTATTCCAACTTATTGCACACTTTGTACCATATACAAGTTATTCCAACATGTTTCCGTTAACGTATGTATCCATCTTCAGGGAGTACACACAAAGGCTGTGTTTAGTTAAAAATATATAACACTGTAGAAGATTGAGGTAAATTGTACATTTCAAAGTTAATTACAATGAGTTTGTATGAAATAGATGATGATGTAAAACAAATTGAAATTTCTATCTTCAGAAAACGTACAACAACCAACTGTATCAATCCAAACAGCTCCTGTCATCCAGTAGAAAATAAATTGGCTGCAGTTGGATATTTCCACTGTAGGCTAAATACTTACCCACTTGGGAAAACAGATAAAGAGAAAGAATTTATTATAATCAATACTATTTTACACAATAACCACAACAATGCTAATATCTCAAGTACTACAGGCTATAAAAGAGGAAAATAAGGAAATAAAGAAGAAGAAAAGGGACACCCTGGAAAAAAACAAAAAATGCATTACTTTCACATATTTTGGCAGAGAAACAAAATTTATCACGAAGCGATTCAGGAATACTAATTGAGAGTAGTATATAAGACCAATAATACCATTGAAAAAGTCTTTGTCTATAAGAACTCCAAAACTATGGACAAGTATAGTGAGAGTGGAATTTACCAACTGTCTTGTCCTGATAAATAAAAAATAAAAATAAATTAAAAATAAAAATAATAAAAGGAAGAAGAAGGAAGAAAGAAAGAAAGATAGATATGTATATATGTTGGGCAAGCTGTATCGTTCTTCCAAAAAAGATTTAGTGAATGTTTTCAATCCTTTAAAAGTCACAATTCAAACTCAGCATTTGCACAACACCTACACGACATAGGACATTCCTTCGCACCCATGGAAGACATCATGGCTGTTTTACACATTGTTTTATATTGAGTGCAAGACTTTGAGTGAGTGGACCTTCTAAGATGCTAGTAGAATTGAAATATTTATAATTTTACCTGTTGTTTTGTATGGATGTGTTACTTTGTCTCACGTTGAAGGAAGAAACCTGGCTGAGGTGTTGCAGAACAGAGTGCTGTTAGGGAAATTATTTGGAGCTAAGGTGAAAGAGGTAACAGGAGGCTGGAGAAAAGTGCATAATACAGTGTTTCGTGATTTGTACTCCTTGCCATGTGTTATTAGGGTGATTAAATCAAGGAATATGGCTATGGGTGGGCATGTGGCAAGAGTGGGGGGCAAAGAGAGATATTTACAGGGCTTTTGGTGGGAACATGCAAAGGAACCTTTTGAAGACCTAGTCATAGATGGGCAGAGAGTATAAAATTCATCCTAAAGAAGTAGGCTGGGAGGGTGTGGACGGGATTTATCTGGTTGAGGATAGGGAATGGTGTTGGAATGTTGTGAATGTAGTAATGAACCTTCATGTTCAATAAAATGCTGGGAATTTCTTGATTAGCTGAAGAATTGTTAGCTTGTCAAGAAAGACATTGCTTACTGGAGTGAGTTTTTCTGCAGCCATGGCTGGAGAAGTAAGATTAAAATGGATCTTATGGAAACACACTGTAAAACTGGGAACTGCCTTGAAATCAAAGTGGCATGTTTTGCCATCATTTTTGACATCTGTTTCCAGATTATTAGTTCTAGTACTAGAACATAACTGGTTTTATTTTCCTTGTGATTAAGGTATTTTTTATATGTTGCTTGTGACTTAAAAGCAGAAAGTCATGTCATATAGATGTGAGATTTATAATACTTGCTGCTTTATTTGTATCCATTTGTGAAAGTGTGATGTAATGGGAAGCCACATTTTGTTACCCTATGACAGATATACAGCAGTAAATGTAAGAGTGAAACGAGTTTCTTTTTTGTATCCTTAAAAACTCTGTGCACATTATTACCTGCCCCTGTTCTAGATATTGAACTTTTGCCCCAGTATAGTAAATAGATAGTAGAATATTGGCACATGTGAATGCAGTGTAGTGAACTTGAAAGTGTATGTTTAACTGTGAAGTGGATTAGGAAGTTAGTAAAGAGTCCTGAGGTTATCATCATTAGTTGGCACCCTTTCATGTTAAGTGTGTCCATGTCACCAAAGCATGGCATGCCCTCAGATTGCGCATGGAGGAGATGGCCTCCCAGATATGGAGGGTAGCTGCAAATGTATTGAGTAGGGAGTCGTGGACAGCCAAAAAGGGGTGGACCTCCAGCTCTGTGGTTGGTTGAGAGGCTATTAACTACTCAGCTGCATAGAGTTGGTGGAGTTGGCTGATTGGTTAATGATAGGTTGGTTGGTTACTCAGTCGGCATCATGGATCTCCGCCATCGTGAATCTCCAAATTTGTTGTTGTCTTTGCCATTAATAGTCTCCATCATGATTGCCATAATCAGTCTGCACAGTTGGCTATGACTATTGGACATCATCAATGTCCACTATAACAATTATTTTCAGTCTTCTTTGTCATCAGTCAGTATTGATTATTGGTATGTGTAGTGACCCTTTTTTAGCTGTTATACTGCACTGTTTAAAATGTAGGGTGCCTTAAGAATTTCAATGTGAAAGGAGACTGTTGTACTTTATTATCAGTCTTCACCATGATCAGTTACCACCAATCTCCAATGTCACAGTCATGAGTTTGTCATTCCAATCATCATAACTGTTATATTGTGACATCTTTCAGAACATATGCATATACTGTATATGATGATTGATTCTTGGTTAATTTAGTGACATATTTTCCATTACATTGATTATATACAACTAAGTGGGTGTATGATTGTGAATGATAAATTGTGGAGGATCTGGAAGGAAGAAGTTGTGTGGTCTGCATTAAGGTATGATCTCAGCATGTGCCTGGAGAGACTGAGGAAACTCACAAAACATGAATCAGAGTATCCAGTCATTGGGCTGAGATTTGAGCTCAGAACGTACTGAATACAAAGCAGTAGCCTTAAGCACTGTGCCACAACTACAGTAGTGATTTTATTGCTATATTTTTCACAAAAATGCTTATGATTTCACAGGGTTACATCCCTGCTTTTATACGTCTGGGACCTCACACTATCCTGACATTTGTATTTCTGGAGCAGCTGCGGAAGAATTTTGGTATCACTCTATCCTCTTAGTAGGTTAATGGTGTGAGGGTAAGTCCTTCACAGTGTCTTATGGATATGTATGAATGCAGCTGTTGGTAAATGTCAATATGTATTTTTTATGTGTATGCATTTATGTTTAAGGTGATAATGTTTCAGTGGTGCTATAAAGTCTGAATATAAAAGTAGAGCCTGCCATAATGCAGTGTTATGCCTGTTAAATCTGCTCTGCCAGTATTATCATGTTATGTGTTGTCATGCACTCTAATCAAGATTCCATGTTCTCTGTGTGGTAGAAAAATGGGCAGTCTTCCAATGCATGTGATTAAGAATTGTTCCTGAAAGAAATATATCCATGTCATTAACATTATTGAAGTTATGGACGTATGTAGCCAGTTTGAATGTTTAACACATTGCATACTGGTATTTGCTGAAAAATAATACCATGAATTTTAAATGTGATGCTGTAGGGCTGAAGATTAGTTTTTCAGTGTTTTTTAAATTAAAGTCAAGTTTCATTACAGTCTATGAAATGCTTACAGAAATATCTCCTTATTAGTTCTTTATAATTAAAATGAACAATATGAAAATTCTTGAATCATGTTTCATTTTAAAAATTCTTTCTCAGCTACATAGTTATAATGGTGTCAGATGGTAGGATGGTAGTTTAGTAATGATTTTGAAAGAACACAGAAGCTGGTGGTTGTGGCCTAGGTTGGGGTACTGACTGCTAAAAAGCATGTCCAAACCTAAAACAGGATATCTGACTTTGCTGGGATTAGAACTCTGAACTGTCTAAATGTGAAGCAGGGATGTTACATACTCAGTCACAATATTCAGTTTTCAGTGTGTTAAAATGCCTAAAGATGAACATTAAAGGCAGAACCATGGTGATTTGAATCACTGTTCTTTGTAAATGTTTGATAACTGTACTATGAAATTTGAAATCAGATTTGCAGAGGGTCACCTAGTGAATAACTTACGGTAAATCCCCTTTCCATTGTTTATCTGTTCATGTATTAAGCATTATACCATGAAAATAAATGGTGAATGGAGGTACCAATATACGGATTCTTAACCTCTGCACTAGATGGAGGTGAATGGTTTACTTCATGCACCAGTCACTTTACTATTGAGCAAAAGGCCCCACTGTTACTCAGTGGATAAATGGTTTTATGGGGACTAGAAGTGGTCTGGTTGTGGTGGCAAAGAGACAAATCTGAACCCGTACCAGTGGTATAACCCTGGTAATCTAATGTTCAACATTTTTTTTTTGCATACCACTTACACAAAAAATTTATACATACCACTAGGTGCTGGAAATATTATTAACATACTGTTTCTGCTTTTCTAATTCGATTTTTACAGTTAACAGTAATTGTATAACACTTGAATGCACTATTAACATATTAGAATACAATAGTTAATAAAACAGGAAATCAAACAAAACATTTTCTACCTCTTATGTGTGCTGCTTTGTTTAAACTGAATTGTAAGTATTAATAGCAGTCATACAACAATCACATTACTCAGCATGCTACACAGACTTAGTACTTTTTTCCACTTGGCAGTAAAATCTCACAGAAAATACAAGTAAGCACTACAGTGTTGCCTTGCTTGATATGCCCTCAGAGATTTGGGCTTGCTCCCATTTCCACCATCAAAATATTGCAACCAGATGTTGAAGATTATTGAGTTTGTAAGGCTTTATGACTCTGTCATTTTCCCTGGGTAGTGACCACCATTAGAGACAGATTTCAATTTTGTCAGAACAAACACAACACTTATCACATGCACTTTTATTTTCTCTGCAACATGTTTCGGCCGCGTGTACCGGCCATCATCAGGTAGAGGTTACAACAGCATAAAATGAAAAGAATGTTGAGGTGGAGGCCTCCCCTTTTCAGTTAAAGTATTAATATTTTAACTTCATAGTTAAAATAGTTAATTTTATCACATGCACTATTATTTTCCCTAAAACATGTTTCGGTCGCTATGAAGGGGAGGCCTCCGCCTTGACATACTTTTCATTTTATGGTATTGTAACTTTTACCTGATGGTGGCCGGTACACGTGGTCGAAACATGTTTTAGAGAAAATAAAAGTGCATGTGATAAAATATAACTGTTTTAACTATGAAGTTAAAATAGTACTATTTTAACTGTAAAGGGGAGGCCTGCACCTTAACATTCTTTTCATTTATGCTGTTGTAACTTCTACCTGATGATGGCCCATACACGCGGCCGAAACATGTTGCAGAGAAAATAAAAGTGCATGTGATAAGTGTTGTGTTTGTTCTGACAAAATTGAAATAGTTGATTATATACACAACGGGATGATGATGCCAAAAAAAAAAAAAAAAAAAATTAGAAACATAATTGAAGAGCTGAAAAGAATAACTGGGATATTCTAGGGTCCTTAATTCTTCTGGTCTGACGCACTGTTTGATGTGTTTAAACATGTCACAGTATTCCATTGTCAGTCACAGTTACACAGCAGAGGATGATTGCACAAAAAATAGTATACAGGTTAATTTATTTCCAACTTACTGCAGTAGTTCTTATATAAAGGTTACTCGTACATGTTTCGACCATTACATATGACCATCCTCAGGGAGCACATATTACACAAAGGCCGCGTATAGTTAGAATATAGCATTGTCATTGGTAAGTGGTAAAATATAAATTGAAGAATAAAACGTGTATGTGTAACATAGACAATATTATAGGTAAAATATATAAAGGACTTGATTAAAAACGTTTGCATCCTAACATCATCTCTTCCAGTCAGATTTTAGTTGTAAGTCTGACATTATGAAGTTAAAATAATATAAACCATTATATGTATTAATGCAATCATATGAATATTTAATAATATAAGAATAATGATAAAAGGTAATAATAAACATACCCTGTGTGTGGGCGAGATGTGTATACCATGACAAACACTCTGTGCTAATCAGTAATGTAAACAGACCTGTATACACTGTATAAAGGTAATTCTATTCATTCAAATACATTTTAAACAATTTTAATAATTCAGTTAAAATCTTTAATATGTAATTATAAAAAAATGATAATTTTCAAATAACTTTGCATACCATCAGACAACCCTCCATGTACCACCAGTGCTATATGTGCCACAAGTTGAAAAGAACTGATCTAACACATAATCTAGTTACTATCCTGACTGAGCTACCCCAGATCGTTATTTCTTTTACCTATATGCCTCGAATTTCTCTTTCTTATTAGCTTCTTGTCTGAAATTTTACTGACTTTCCTATAACAGATGTTAGAACATTTGCTGCATGATGCATAAAGTAGGATAATATGGCAGGAAGATTTTATTTCAAGGCATTGTCTGCTTGTGGCTTGGTTTTTTTGAAAGCCTGTATTAGTAATAATTATTATTGGTACAACACTCTGTGTAGGTGCAGGTTCAAGTGGAAATTATATATCACAGCAGAGAACAAAAATCCAGGGAAATGAAATATGTATAGTCTCCAGATTTTTTCATTACCTGTCCTTATTCTTATTCATTTTCTTTTTGCTTCCACCAATTTCATGTAAATTATACACTTTTTTTTTGGTTGTACTTGAAATATTGTCTGTGACTGTTTGTAACTATTTTTATTTTTTTAGTGTATTTTTAAACATATCCAGGTGGTAACAGCTGGCATTATATATTTAGAGAAATATAATTGTAATAAGGCTTTGAGCACGGTTTAATGTTAACCACTGAACTGTTGGACAGTGTAAGGACAGTCAGACTGGCTCCATGTACTGCCAAAAGGCATGTGCCTGTGTGCAGTTAAACTGGGTTACCACACATTTGAATCACATTGTCACTGCCAAACGAATAGGAATGTGGCAAACATTCTTCTGTCATAGAACTTGCAAACTGCAGCTAAAATGGTCACTGCTGTGCAAATGTATTTATTATATTTGAATTATCTTTTAAATATTATTTTATTAACGAATCATAAAAAGTACTTGGACAAAAATATTGTGATATAGAAAATTATGGTGGAACGGTGTGAAACTTTGTCTAGTGTTTGTGGATGCCCCCTGGTACTTTTGCATTTCCCTTACTTGGCATCTTTCATGCACTAAATTCATAAGTTTCTCATTGTCTAGCATTGCAAATGTGGTCACAGTATTGAACGAGAAAAAACGGCAGTGACTTAAACATATAGTTCACGCTTAACAGTGAATAGTGCACCACTACTGCTACCAGTGGAGTTGGCAGAATAATACATGGCAATTTGATTTTCTCTGTTCCTCTCCTTGTTTTGTAAAAGACGATAGGTAAAGTGAATGATTAATGAGTCCACACAACTCACTTACATTGAAGAGTTTGCCTGCATGTTTCAGCTTACATATAAGCCATCATCAGGCCTATTAAAATATGTATATGGAAGAAGTAGTACCTGCAAATTTTAGTACCCAGAGAAGTTTGGTGATTTAATCTTTTACAGTCAGTACATTCTTATACAGCATTGGTGTTTCTGTCACCTGTAGTTAAGTTTTGTGTGCATTGTAGGTGCCTATCATGGTATTATTCCTTTATGTATGGATGATTTAGATGTGTGCTTTTGAAGTGTTGCAAGTTGTGTGGACTGATTTACCATCATTTGTCCTCTTATAAATTTCACGTTACTAACACCGTGCATCTTCACTAATTAAACAATTTTAAACCAACTGATTATAAAAGCTACAATAAAGGTGGTTTTAATAGTGCATCAGTTGGTGTGAAATTGTTTAATTGTCCTCTTATATTACACACAGTGGGATGCCTCAAACCAAGACTGCTCTGCTCTGTGGTGTCTTTTCTCATTCTGTATGGCAGAATGCTAGTTCAGCCATACAGTGTGATCATAGCTTAAGACTCTGACATGTATAGTAGAGTAATTTGTGTGTACTGCTGTTCATGTCTCATATACAGGTGGATGAGGTGCAATACTTTCTTTCTTAATGTGGCTAGTATTATTAAAACCTTCCATTTCTATGCTGTGAATGAGATATCTCACTTACAAACAGTAGCATATCTGCTTTGAGTAAGTTTGATGGAAGTTTACTTTCTTGCTGTCTCGTGGACAATTTGGCTTTGTCATTTTGCCAGTGAAAATTATATCTTATCATAGGTACACCCATACAACAGTTGACAAGATGATTCAGTTCTTCTGGTATATGATGCCTGTAAGTTGGTAAATGGTGGCAGAAAGCTTCTCAAAAACGTTATTAACTGTATACCAATTGACATGGCATCATATCCCAGAAGAATTGTATCTTCATCACCACTACTGTTAGAAACTCAAGTCTTGCAACAGGCTACATTTTTCTTCGCATAGGAAGATCTGGTCACATCATTCAAATATTGGAAAAATCCAACAACAATCTTAAATCAAAGCTATTAATTATGTCAGGAATTATTAATGATACTAAAAATTTCTGCAGTACTTAGTGCATATATGACTAGGTTATATGACTTTATCCAGAACATTTTTTGATATGAGTATTTAATGAAATGTAGGAAAATATTTGCTGACTGTGACATCAATAGTGTAATAGCTCCCCATTAAGGATTTTGTATCTTCAATAAATGAACATCCATATCAATGACATGTGCAAAATAACAAAGAATATTAAGAGAAATGTATACTGCAGTGTAGTGCATTGTTCCACTATTTTTAACAGTATTATGAGGTAATACTTTTTTCCGTATGTGACCTAAAGTTTTTACATTGATACATTCCAGTCTTTCTCACATATCTTTATAGAGCCTAGGGTTGTATGTGTTTTTCACCAGTAATACAATGTGTCCATAAATTTGCTTTGTGATTTCAATTTTGTATGGCTCAGGGCATATTTAAGGTACTGTTACAAAATACAAACATTCTGAAATATCAGCTTGAAAACTGTTATGGTAAGCTAATAAAGTTAAATGTCACAGATATGAATTGCTCAAACAGTGTCAAACCAGTACGCAACCTCCTGCCATAGTCTGTGAAGAATTGTGTGATCAGTTTTTGCACAGACTGTTGTAATCTGTGTTTCTAGCTTTTTTAGTGACATTGGCAATGGAGGGACATAGAAGCTGTCCTTAACAAACCCCTAGAAGAAAGTGTCCATGGGTGTGAAAGTTTATGACCTCGGGGGTCATTGCTTCATCTTCTATGCCATAAACATTGATTAGAAGCTTGGTGATGAATCATTAAGTATGTCTTCAATAGTGTTTGTTGTCAGTTCTCTTACATTTTGTTGTGTGTCATTTAAGTGGCAGTGACAGTTAACACTTCTGGATTGAAAGTAAAGTGGCTGACAAACATTAGAAAACTGTACTGGTGGTAAAACAAAAACTTGATTTAATTGAAAGTTTAAGAATGAGGAATTGGTGACAAAATTGACAAATTTTGGGATCAGTAGGGATACATAATTCATGTGACATAAAGAACAACTTCCTCGTCTTCAATGGCATGACAGCCCACATTGGGCCCTGGCCTCTTTAGTAGTTTGCCTCCAGATGTTCTTGTCCTCTGCTGACCTCCTCCATCCTCTTATATTCAGCAGCAACAATGAGTGTCTCCTGATTTTCTGTTCATCTGAGCCGTGGCCTTCCCACAGGTCTTCCATAGAATTTTCCATTCATTACATTTTTGTGTTCCAATACTACCCATTCAAACTATATGACCAGCCCATTGTAATGATTTGAAATTAATATATGTCACTGTCTGTGGTACATCTCTCAATTCATAGAGCTCTTCATTTTATCTTAGTCTCTATCCTAAGTTATTTCATAGACTGGTCCAACCAAAGATTCTTGTTAGTATTTTCCTTTCAAATCTACTAGCCGTCTGATGCTTTACAGCCATAGCTTAGTACTGGTCAAATTAAAATCTTGTATATTCTTAGTTTATCTTTTCTATGTGCTGGTTGTGACTGTAATAAGCAAAACTATTTCTGTTTGCTGACATAATTCTCTTTTCTATTTCTACTTCCTCTTCATTTCCTCTCATTAATTCTGTTCCTAGATAAGTAAAACTATTGACTGCTTCAATATTCTGTATTTCTGTTTGTTGGCAACTTAAATCTCTTCTTGATTGGATCATAACTTTTTTTTTCATGGTATTAATCATCAGTCCTATTGTCTTGGTGTGTTCCTCTAGCTCTCTGTGTATCTTTTCAGCTGTCTTCATGGATCTGCCCATGATGTTGACATTATCTGCATAACCAGCTGTTTGACATGATTCGTAAATGAGTAATGAATTTATGTCTACTGATAATTATCTTATGGCATATTCTAAGGCTGTATTAAACAAAAGAGGTGCCAGTGCATCTCCTTGTTTCAATCCCCTGTGAAATTTAGCGTGGTCTGTCAAATCATTCTGTGTCTTAACACTAACTTGGTAGTTATTCCAAAGTAATTCATTACCTCGAAAAGTTTATTTCTGTTTATACTATCATGAGCCTTTTTAAATCCATGAAGACTTGATACACATATACACTAAATTCCCAACATTTATTTCATTACTGTCTAACTATCAATAATTGGTCAATAGTTAATTGCCCTTTCTGAAGCCGACTTGGTATTCCCTTATGATATTTTCAGAATTAGGTTTCAATCTATTTAACAGTATTGCTGTAAAAATTTTGTATGTTGTGCAGAGCAGTTACATACCTCAATAGCTGCTGCATTATGGCTTGTCCCCTCTTATAAATGTGATAAATCATACTGATTGCCCAATCTTTATGTATTTCTTTCATCCATATTGTTATTATGAGATTATGTATTCTGATTTCCAGAGCTGAACCTTCAATTTTGTATATTAATCCTGGTATTGTATCCATGCCTGGTGCTTTATAATTCTTCAGGGACTGAACAGCTATCCTGATCTCTTCAAGTGTAAGTAGTTCTGCGTCTCCCTCAGTCTGAATTATAGTATTTTTTTTATTGCTATGTTTTCAGTCTCCTGTTCAAATGACTGACTTAATATTACTTGGAAGTATTCTTTTCATGTATTTTTGATGCCTTCTTTATTTCCAGTGAAATTACCTTCATTATTTCTGCAAAAGTCAGTTTCAGGGTTTAACCCCCATTTTCAGTTTGTTAATTTTTATATTAGTATTTTTAGATTGTTTTCTAGGTGCCATAGTATCTCTCATGTATTTTCTTCCACTGACTGTCTTTTCTTTCATATGCATATTTTATTACCTTCTCTTCTTAGTTGTTTATAATGGGTACATCTTGCTGTGGTGGATCTTCCTAACTATGATTTCTGTACTTCATTACTTTTTCCAATAGCTATTTTACAGTTAGCATCAAACCAGTCTCTTTTAGAAACTTCAGCTTCAAAACCAAGGACTTCCTCAGATGTCTTCTGTAAATTGTTTTTAAGCTACTGCAATTGTTCTTTGTACATATTCCTGTTTCTTGGGTTCTCTTCGCCAAGTGATTGTAGGGTTTCTTGCAGTGTTTGTTGTAGTTCCTTTTTCACCACTGGATCTTTTAGTCTGCAAGTTTGGAGTTTATGTCTGCTAACATTACCTTTATTTATTCTTGTTGTAATTCATCCCTTGTATTTGATTCATACCAACCAGTGATCAGAGTCACAGTTTGCTGCCCTATAACTTCTAACATCTAAAATGTTGCATGCTCTTGTAGTTGCAATCAAGGCATGGTCAGTCTCATTTGATGTATTCCCATCTGGTGAAGTCTAGGTTGTTTTATGGATATCCTTGTGGGGGAAACATGTTGAAGCAATTACCATACTCTTGCTTATTGCAAAATTGGTAACTTTCTGTCCATTATTATTAGTTTCTTGGTGTAAGCTATGTTTTCCAATAACCCCTTTTTATACATCTTCTTGTCCTAGTTTTGAATTTACATCTCCAATCACCATTTTAGTATCATTATTTGGTATGGAGGTATATGCTCTTTCCATAAGAGCTAGAACTGATCCTTATGAACATTGTTTTATCTGTTGGTGCATATACATTTGTTATAGATAGGTTACCAAATTTTGTTTTAATCCGTAGTAGACATTCTTTCATTTATAAATTTGAAATCAAGAACATTATTTCTTACATCTTTCTTAACAACAAATGCCACTTCGTATTCATATTTTTTCCCTTCTTTCTCACTAATAAGGAAAGTGTGTGTTCACATCTATGATATTTTTGCCTTGCCATCTAGTTTTTTGTATTGCTGTAATATGTAGGGTATACTGACTTAACTGTTGCACAAGCACTATTAGTGAACCAGCTCTAAATATTCTGACATTGCATGATCCAGTTAACATTCCCATTTTCCATTGCCTAATCTGTCATCATTTTTCTGACCTTATACAAGACTTCTCTTGCATCTTCACAGTAATTCCTTTTTTATGGAGTGAGAATGTTAGCCTTGTGCCCAAAACGTTTCCTTTCTCTCGGCTTGGGACCAGCTGTGAATCAACAACTGAGACCTAGGCAGAGTTAATAAAAAACAACAGAGTGCCAAAATTGCTGTCTGTAAAAAGAATGAAAGTTTTGGATGGTATGTATGTGTATCATGAGCATTGTCTTCCATTAATCCAGTAACGCTGGTTTGACTGTGAAGAAACTTATTCCAGGCCTATCATAATGATGATTTGCGAGGTTTTTCTACTGAATAAATCAGCGAGTCTGAAATTTTTGACATGGTGTGTGCCATGAGAAGTTTTGAAAATACAGTAAACCCCTATTTAATGAATTGCTGGTGGATTAGAATATGTCACTAAATCGAGGTTTTCATTAAATGGAGGTACATTGTTTATATGGAGCTACTGTCGGGACATGAAAAAATCATCACTAAATCTGGGATTTCACTAAATGCGGGAACATTAAATCGGGGTTTTACTGTATTGAAGAATGGCTGGAAAGTGATGCATATCAACCAGGCTCTCAGCACACGACCTAGACATTGTCAATGCTGCTGTGAAACAGGAGTGAGAAGAACAGGGTGGGGTGGATGAAAGTGAAAAAGGAGAAAATAGTAAGCATGTCAGTTATGGCACTGTGCCAGAGTGTGCTGATAATCTGCTTGTTTGCATGGATCTGAGTTCGGAGTGACATGACATTACTGCCACCAGGAAAATTGGTACTGCTGTGAGGAGGAGTCTAAACAGTTCACAGAAGTAAGATATCATTACAAAATGTTACTCAGAACAAACATAAGTTGTGTAAAAAGAAGGTACAGTAACCTGTAATGTTTTGCAAATTATCGAAACAAAATATTCTGGATTATCTGTGTTTCATTATTTTTGCTTCTTTTCCCCTTCGTTAGCCTGGATAATCAGGATTCTGCTCTAATAATTAACTATCTGCAGTTAGTGGCCGGTAACATTCCATTAGATTTACCTTTAAAGTTAATAGTGGACAATGGTAGTGCTGCCATGGATTTTTCCACCTCTTGCTGTGGAAGTACACACTGGAGTGCATACAGTGGAAAAGAAATCAGCTCATCTTTGCATCATCCTCAGGCTACATATGATGTAGCAGAAAACCATTGTGTGAACACCAGAGGCCTTCATTAATTCAGTAGCCAGAGGGTTACGATTAATTTGAAGCATCCAGTATCAGTGACTTGAAAAACTACATGAAGTCTGATGAGGCTAAAAAGTGCATTCCTTCTCTGAAACCTTTAAAAGTTCAATTATCAGCAGCAGCACCACCACCACCACTATTACCACAACCACCACCACTAAAGAATTAGTACCATTCACACCAGTGCCTATCATTGGAGGCAGTCCTGAGCCAGTTACATCCATCTTCCTTCAACACAACTTAATTTTCTAAGATGCATCTTACTTCTGTTGCCTTCCAGTTTGGCCTTTTTCCCAAAAGGTTTTCTGACCAAAATCCTATATTCTTTCCTTTTGCTTTCATGTATGCTACACTCCCACCCCATTGTAGCTTTCTGTAGTTGACTGTTATAACAACATAAGATGAAAACAGGTTATGAGATGGTCTATTTGAGGTGCTTGGTTCCAGTCTGTAAGATTCTGTAAGCCATGACATTCTGCTGTCAAAAATTGAATTTTATGGTATTAAAGGACTTACACAAAAACTTATGAGATCCTATTTAAGAGGAAGATATCAAAGAGTAATTTTACATAAAAATGGAAATAAGTGTTGTTCTGAATGGAAAGAAATACAATATGGTGTGCCCCAAGGTTCAGTACTGGGTCCGCTACTTTTCCTATTATATATTAATGACCTACCAAAAATTATATCTGAATTATCAAAACCAATTTTATTTGCTGATGATACCAGCATCATTATTTCAGATAAGGATCCAACAAATTTCAAAATTAAAATAAATAAATTATTTGATATGATTAATGAATGGTTTACAAAAAATTTGCTAACACTAAACTATTAAAAAAATTGTTTTTTACAGTTTCGAACTAAAAATAGTAAAATGGACATCCAAGTCAATTACTTAAATAACCAAAATTCAAGTAACTCTAATATATTGTTCTTGGGATTAAAAATTGATAATCTCTTAACATGGAAAAATCACATAGATGTATTAATTGATAAACTAAACAGATCTTGTTTTGTAATTCGATCAGTTAAATCCATTCTACCATTGGAAACATTAAAAGTGGTATATTTTTCGTATGTGCATTCTATATTAACTTATGGGATAATATTCTGGGGTAACTCCTCGCACAGTATAAAAGTATTTAGGATTCAAAAAAGGATAATCAGAGTTATGACAAATTCAACAAAAGGAGCTTCATGTCGTAGTATGTTTAATGAATTGGGTATTCTCCCCTTACAAGCACAGTATATTTTATCAATCTCCATGTTTATTGCAGCAAATAGGGAACTATTTACATTTAATTCTCAAGTACATAAACTTAATATCAGATCCACTTATGATCTGTATTATCCACAAACAAACTTAGCACAGTTTCAAAAGGGAATATGTTATATGGGAGTAAAGATTTTTAATCATTTGCCGACAAAAATTAAATCTGTGTCTAATGACATGAAGAGCTTTAAATCTAAGTTGATAACATTTTTATTACAAAATTCTTTCTATACTATTGAAGAATTTTTCGAATTAAAGTCTGCCTAGGAATAGGGTTAATAATGTAAACAATAACATTTTATATTTTACATTATGTTTTATGATGTTATGAGTGATACATTGTATGTTGCCTTGTGTAGATGGATGTACATGTTTTACATCTGATTATTGAATGAACATAAATGATTGTGGAAATGGATATACAACTGGATTATATATTGTAAGACTATTTTATATTACATGTGACTGATTCTATATCTATGTACATAGATTTCTGGAAGATACATTAAATTTAAATTTAAATCAAAATTTTAATTTGGGAGAAATATGAACTCTCATACAGTTGTGTTTTGTGGAATATGATAACTGTGTTACTCATAAAATACACCATCATGATATACACATTACTTTTTATATCATGTAATCATACTCCTACATATTTCAATCATTAGTGATCGTCTTCGGGGAGACAATTTTTGGGCTTAGAATTGTCATTGCCAAGGTATTATACTGCATAATACAGTAGAACCCTATTAAGAAGTCTTTCAAGGGACCAGAGGATTAGGGACTTCTTAAGCGGGAAGACCAAGAGGGAAAGCTTATTAAAAGCAATAGGGTAGTAACTAGTACATTAAACATACAGAGATAAAAATAAATTCATCTAATTTATACACAAACATTTTAATGGAGGCAATGATTTACAGTTTTTTTTACAAAAGAGGAATCCAGAGTGGATCGTTTTGTGAACTTTCTTCTTAGTGCCATAGAAAATGATTCTACTTCTCTAATGCTTTTAAGAATAGTTTCGGGAACATAGGGAACATTGTCAATAAATGCTCAAAATATGGCTAGGGCATTTAGAGCCTCATTGTAAGATGGCACTACACTATCTTCCTCCTCTTCTTCACTCTCTGACACATTTTCGCCCCCTCACGTATTTGTTCAATAGTTTGCACTGAACAAGGCACAGCATTGTCATCCACATCAATAAAATCTTCAAATCTTCCATTGAAATAAAAAATTTCCTGTACATTATCCCACTCATCTTGCACACATTCTTCTTCTTCATCCCTCATGCATTCTTCCTCCCCCATAACTTCCGGACTTATGTGAAATCCAGCTTTTTTTAAACAATTTGCTATCAATGTAGGACCAACTTGTTCCCAAGATGCAGCCAAATAATGCATTGCATTCAACACAGAACGTTTGAAATTATGTACTGGAGTAGCTGTGTTAGAACTAACATGTAGAGGCAGCTTATGGACAAACCTTTTCTTGAAGTAAGTCTTCAAAACTTTAATAACACCCTGATCCATGTGCTGTGAAATTGCTATCAAATTCTCTGGGAGGAACTCACCATGGACATTGGACAAATGATCTATGTTCTTCAGATGTGCGGGACAGTTATCAATGAATAAGATAATTTTCCTATTCTTACCCCCCCATCTTGGCATCGAGTGCCTTCAGGTATTCATCGAAAAGGTCACTAGTCATCCAGGCTGTTTTATTGCTCCTATTTTTGCATGGCAAGTTTTTAACATTTTTGAAACACCTTGGCTTCCCTGATTTCCCGATAACTAATAGTGGAAGTTTCTCAGACCCATCCATATTGGCTCCTACTAGTACTGTCATCCTATCCTTACTCATTTTTCCCCCATGGCAACTTTCTCCTCTAAAAGCATATGTTTGATTAGGGAGGAGATTGTAAAATAAACCTAGCTCATCAGCATTGAATACATCGCAAGGTTTATATTGTTGAAGTAGAGGATATAATACTGCTTTTTTCCATTCCTCTACTTCAAATATATTAACACTCCGTGCTTCTCCACAGATAGTTTTATACACCAACCCAGTTCTATTTTTAAATCTGTCTAGCCACCCACTGGAAGGAGTAAAATCTACACCAAGTCTATCAGCAATTTCAACAGCCTTCTCTTTCACTAAAGTACCATTAATTGGTATATTTAAAGCAACAGACTGTTTAAACCACACCAATAGCTTTTTCTCCACATTTTCATACTTGCCAGGACGTTTTCTTTTAACTTTATATGAAGTCACACCGGATTGAGTAATGAACTCTGCCTTTTTCCCCATAATTCCTTTGACTGTAGTTACGGGCATGTTCAGCCGCTTTGCCACTTCCACTCTGGTCAAGGTAGGATTTGATTCCACTTCTCTAATCACCCTCATCTTCTCTTCCAGTGATAAGGCTTTGCATTTTATTCCTTTCTGGGTCATGATTACTGCAATAACAATAAATATAATGAAAAGTAACCAATTAAAATACAAAAAGACTCGTACATGCTAATGACTGCAGTTATTAAACAACGTAAACACCACCAACAGCATCTGAAGAGAGAACGTAATGGATATAACTTACCGTAATTGCAACAATTTTCTGGGGTGTAAGATTCCGTAGTTGACAGATATATGCAGATAGTAATACACAGTAGTCAACAGTGTTGCTGTTCAGGCACCTCGGTAGAGATAGATTGCATGATCACATCATAGCATATATTGATATATCGATAGTCAGATAGCAAGTGATCGATGAATCAACAGCAACTTAAGATTTTTCATATTTGAAGGATTGAAATTTTTTTATACGTATCTTTAAAAACTTATTCAACTGGTAAAATTTCATAAAAAATCTTACTCTTGGTATCATGAGATTCGACTTCTTAGGTGGGAAAACTTAATAAGCAGGAAGCTTCATATCTGGGAAAAATTAATGTATGCATTATGGATTTTATTTCGGGACTTAAAAATCAGACTTCTTACAAGGGACTTCTTATCCGGGTTCTACTGTATATTGTTGAAGTAGTATAAAAATATGTACAATATCTTTTGTGTAAAAAGTAATGCTTGTACATACCCTTTCTGTAATCAGAGCTTAATTATGTCTCAGTGTATTCTTACCTATTTTTAGGAGTTTCAATGTATGTATTATTTTGGTATAGGTATTAAAATATATTTACATACAATTACTAGTGAGACCTCATGTGCTTCTGTTGCTAATATGTCAGTATATTTATTGTTAATGCACTCAATTTATTACAAGTATCCATAAAATTGATAAAAATCGATCAAAACGTGATCTTTAATCTCATCTGAGTTGTCACCAGAGCGGTCGAATATTGTCTTACTGCAGCTTCTTCGAAGTCTTGTGTTTGTTCGGGGTGCTTTTAAATTCAGGTATAGGCAGCTTCTTCTAGTCTACAGATCTATGAAGCTGAGATTATGTGAGTTATTGCATTAGATTTTGTTTGTGTATATTCATACTGTAAGTGCACATACATATGTAATATACAATATGTAAAAATACCCACATGCCTGCATGCACATGAACATGCATATATCAATCAATCACAAAATGAGTTATAATGAATGACAATACTTTGAACATGTTCTTAAAAACTGAATATTGATAATTTTGTTCTATAAATTTAAGTATGATTTACTATTTCTGTTATTGCTATGTATGATGATGGTATATTTTATGAGTACTGATCAAGGTGCACAATTGTATAATGAATCAGTTTAATGTAACTGCGTGTTGGTATTATGTGGTGTTTCCTGAATCTTTGTCATTATGAATCTTGTGTATCAGTTTGCAAGGCTGATTACAGAGCAGTGTAGTTACAGATAAAACATTGTGTTTGTTGAGTTTTCTTGTTACTGCCAGAAATAACTTACATGGATCAGTACTGTTTTGTCATAGCTGTTCATGTTTGTATGTATTGATGTAAAGAATCAACTGAATAGACCTTTTTGAAAATCTGAAGGTGAGGTCAGTCAGTTGTTTTAAAGTTGATGAATGTGATATTCAGCATTTACTGCATATGGGCATTGAAATTGTTTCCACAAAATGTTGGCAGTTCAGAGCTAATAGAAATCTTTGAAAATTACTTGTTACATATAAAGAAATTTATTGTAAGAGAGACCTGTGTTTTTAGCTGAGATGTTTGTAAGAACATTGAAATATTATACTATGTTGCTGTGCATGTTCATTGCCATTCACTTTTGTATGTTGGACATGGCTGTAACTGTTTTATCCATTGAGCAAGTAGATTCATATTTTCAGTTACAGAATAACACCAATGTTTCGGTAATAAATCTGCACGAATGACATGCAGTACTGTGAAGCTTCTGTTTTGGGGGGGGGGGGGTGATTTTGGCTCTCTTTATAACTACTGTACAAGTCTGTGTTGCTCCTTTATTACACAATGCTGTGCTCTGTTAGCTCAGTGTGTGTGTCCTGCTTGCCAACTCTCTATTTGCCTGTTGCTGTACTAGATGTGAATAAATCTGGTCAAGGGATTTTTTTGGTAATTGTTATTCTTTATGTGTGCTGCATAAAATAAACACATAATAGACAGGGCTTTGCTGTTTGTCCAACAGTGTCAAGTCTGAAAACACAGAAAATATTTTCATGAAATCCAGAGTTGCAGGTAAACATAATTTTGGTTAGAACCAGTTTATATTTTATGTGAAACTCAGATTGAACTCTGTTGTTTTTCCAAAACATAGGTCATCATGCAGAAGTGTTACATGAAAAAATGTAGGCAACGATGTACTTAATATTGTTTTCACCGTGCATCTTTTATATATTAAAAACAAGACCAACTAGATGCACAATCACTATTAAAAAATTTTAATAGTAGTATAACATTAAGGCAGTAGAATTGAAATCAACTCTGTAGTTCGGGAGATGGATGCGAATATACAAAAGGCAGACACGATCCTTACTTTTAGCGTTTATTTTTGCAGAGAGCTCACTGAAAAGTTTTTAGAAAGAATATACCAGCATGTTTTCTTTGTGTAAGCATTCTGTGTGTAGATTTTCTTTTGCAGTAAAGGCAAGTTTTGTTACGCAGTTTGCTCACAGCAGTAAAAAATCGGAAGCGTGAGCCTTCCTGTGCTGCCTAGATGTTCATCAGTGTAATGACTGTACACCCAGCAGTCTAACTATATTGACCAAACTATATGGACCAAACTGTTAGTCTCATACACAACTACCATCGGCCTCGTACACGTATCTTGGGCCGTACGTACGCGCCACAGAACTAATCTGCAGGCCTCATACACGTCATGTTGGCCTTATATACATACATATTTGCCACCCGTTGTTTAACATCGGTGTGAAACTTGGTGTCTCACAGTAAAGGAAGAACATAGGCTGAGGGTGTTGAGAACATGTCGAGAAAGATATTTGGTTCCAAGACAGAGGAAGTAACAGAAGGCAGGAGGAAAGTGCATGACAAAGAGCTTCATGATCTATAATCCTCGCCAAATAGTCTTAGGTTGACCAAATCAAGGAAGATGAGCTCGGCGGAGCATGCGGTACGCATGGGGGGGAAAAGAAATGCACGCAGGATTTTGGTGGGTAAACCTGAAGGAAGAGATCGTCTGGAAGACCTAGACGTAAATGGATCACATTTAAAATGTATCTTAAAAAGCAAGATGTGATGATGACGTGGACTGGATTAATCTGGCTTACGGTAGGACAAGTGGCTGTATAAATGTGGGCAATTTCTTGACTAGTTTAGGATCTAGGTACTTCTTATTTGTGTCCCTGCTCCATGGATTTCCTTGACTGTTGCATTTTTGGGAGTGGATGTTAATATCAGGCGGTGTTCTGCCTGATCAGATTCATTTGTTCTAATGTAGAGTCCAGTGGGTCACGTTTATCAAAGGAGGGCTGACAAATGTAAAGAGTGGTGTATATCGTTCAGTGTCTCTGGAGTTGGTAAAGGTAAATTTCACCCTAGAACAGGCCATGAAGCCCCAGAGGGGGAGTAGAGGTATAGCTCTACTCTTTCTTTAACCTCGGTGTTAGATGGTGGTGGGTGGTCAACGCCACGCTCCGGCCGCTTTACCCCCGGGAATGACCCGGTACCCATTGTACAGGAGGCTGGGTAGGCCCCAGGGCCGGTCTTGACGGGTGCTGAAAATCTTGCCCCCACCGGGATTCGATTCCCGGACCGTCCAGCTCTCTGGAGTTGGATGCTAGGTAAATGGGGAATAGTAAAGACGGCAACATCAGGTGCACTGTGCTCTCAGTAATCATTGACAAGTGTCGTTACATTAATGGCATCACTATGTGTCTGCTCCTGATTCCTTTGTTTTTTTCTCTCTCACTGACGGGCGTGCACACACACACACAAGCCTAAAACATCGCACGTGAGTGGTTAACACTTGTTTCGTGTTTGGGAAATCCGGTGTTTAATTTTGGTTCCAGCGCCCCAATTTTGAGGTTTTTTTGGCGCTTCCTACTTCATTCTTCCCGATTCCTCTGCTGACATCCCGTTCGATTCAATATGACCAGTGCAGTACAGACAGTCACAGATTATCTAGTGGATACTTGTAACCCGTCAAAATGCAGCTATTCAAGTGAACGAGCCAACTACTCGCACATACTAGTTTCGCGCTCCCAGCGGCAAAAACTGAATTACAGTCCCAGGGTGGGCAATCCAAACACACAAAAATCATTCAGGCCTTAGCAATCCTTTTCGTTATTATGTCTATTGAGACCAATTACGTAGGCTTATTAACATCAAAACAGAATCTTTACATCGTTGTAAAAGTCTTTGCCAAATTCTTTTTGTGTTTCATATATATACTTTTTTTTTCATTCGTAATCCTATGGATCGTATGTTAAAATCGCTCCGGCCCGTCTGTAGAAATGAAAGAGCTAGTCATCGGCTTAAAGTATCTTAACCAGTGCCTCCTTCAGAATGATAGCCCATACAGATCTGTCTTCTGCTTTCTTCCTCCCTCTCTCAACGCCCATCTATTTCAGATCATTCTCAATACAGTCTGACCACATTAATTTTGATCTTCCTGCTTTCTTCTTCCATCTGGTTTCCCCAGAAATACTTTCTTTACGATCCTATTATCAGACATACTTACCAGATGCCCAGTCCATTCTAGCCTTCTTATGTTTATTGTTGTTACAATATTTGTTTTTCTATACATAACCTGCAATTCATCATTATTTCAAATTCTCCAGCCATTTTGATCTTTTATTGGGCCATATATCTTTCTTACTATTTTCTGTTCCCATGTTTTAATCGCTGATTTCACTTGCTCTGTCATGAAATTGGAGAAAATTAACTAATGATTTCACTTTTTCATAAACAATGTCGTTATTCGAATAAAAGACAATTACTATCATTGTTGTAATGAACGTTATTGTGATTAATTGCGCTTTCTAACAATATTGTTGAATTTCTCAGATTTTCAAATGCCAATAATACTTGCCCAAATAAATAATATTGGACAAAACTAGCATTCTATTGAGAACAAAGTACTTGAAACAAATATTTTCCCTCAATACAAATTACCTTAGGTATTCTTCAACCTATTTCCTTGTTCTTTTGTTCCTAGTATCTTTGTTGTCAAATCTGAGACAATGCAAACAAATTTAAATCAGTTGTTGGTCATTGAAACTCTCAGGTGTGGAGGACCAAAAGCCTTACACCACGTCTTCAACCGACAGAGGAGCTTTCTTTAACACTCCACACAGATAAAGTAACTCCTTCACTGCTCTTACTGTAATTGTTTAAGTCCTACAGTAGTCAATGTATTTAATCATCCTACATATATAGGCATGCAGATGTAATATTATTGTCTGCTTACAAGTTTTATTGATAATGTTTACAGTAAAAGTATAAGATACCATGAGGAAGTACGTAAGTCACGTTCGGAAAAGAAGTAACGCTGAAGACACTGTGGGGTCGTATATGACCCGAAAGCAAAATTCACACACACAATGACTGCTGAAAAGTAACTGCTAATACGATCTCAACAATAGCTCAATGAGCACTTGGGTACAACGCTAATTACACTGTGCGGGGTCGTTGGCAACCCCACAGGTCCTGTCTACGGTAAAAATCATGATATACGTGTGTACATATGCTTGTATATGAAAGGTTATTTTTATCAAAAGTGCATTGCTCTATAAACTTAATCTTAGGACACCAAAATTAAGGCATAATATGTATAAAAATGAAAAGCTAGGCCCAATAGTTATACTTTGAAATGTCATTTTATCTTTAGACATGTATAAGTGTAATTTGAGCGTCCTTGTATGATCATTTCTGTAAATCCGTAACTCTTTTGTTGTCTGTAGTATCAGTCAGTACAAGCTGCGGGATAACTTACTGCTGCATTGGAGTTCAATATATTGTAGTTTCGGGATATGGACCGTATATGGTCCAACGGGCAGTGGGAACCACTTCCTTTATTGTTAACACGAATTTAAAATTATCCGGTAGGTCTCCGAAGTATTGGCAACCCTGCCGTCGGAAGGCGCCATTCAATTTGAGGAGTGCTGTTAATGTGTTTGCCGTGTATAAGGCACTAAATGCACGGTAAGTTATTCTGAGTATTTTTTTGTTCGTTAACAGATGTTTAAACACTTCAGTAGGTACCGTGTTTTACTATGCTGTAACAGATTTGGGCATTATATTTTTTTTAACTGTCAGGGGATGTTCGAGGTTATTTGGCGTGCTTGACATGTCAAAAGTTCTGGGGGTGAAACTGAAAACGCTATACTTTTGACTGCTATCAGTGCGAAGATTATTACTGTACGTTTAACATGACCCTCAAGTAAAAATTCATCGTGCAGTGCCTCACTCATCATCATTCAGTCCAAAAATTGGTCAATGTTTACCAGTTGACAGGGCATAACATTCCAGAAGACTTGAATCTTCAAATGTGGTATGATTACTAATATTAAAAAATCTGATGAAATCTGGGCTAGGTTACGTAACAGATTGTTGTAACTGAGATACCTTACACGGGAGACCAGCATCTTGAAATCACCAACAATCAGAGCATTGAAGTTATTTAAGCTTTGGCCTTACAAGGCAAATGTAGATGATGATTTGTAGTCATGTGATCAGGCCAGAAGAATTAACTTCTGCAACTGTTTTCTGCTGTCAGTGTATAACAGTGAAGTTGACTGTCACTTGACACTACAGAGAATGCGTGAGTAGAGGGACAGAATTTTCAACACTTCTTATAATATGCCTAAGTTGACTTCAGTTTATTATGGTGTAATAGTTGACTTATATTGGGAAAGTCTTGTAGCACCTGGTGGTTAAACAAGCAGTTTTTGCTGGGAGACATGAAGTGACAGTTGCATGCAACTTTTATCAGTGGACATGTTGTAGTTTATCATCTGGGAGGAATGTTATTATTATACAGAAGCTGTGCAGTACTGAGATTGTTGATTAACCTTTAAAAGCCAGCGATTTAAATACCCTGTACTGTCAGCGGACCGGAATTTTCTCTGGGGATATAAACGTTTGTTGCAATGGTTAGGAAAATTTTGAATATCTTGAAGAATATTAACGCTGGATCTGTGAAATAAATCGTAATTACTCAAGTAAAGCATGGAGAACACGGTAATGTATATCATAGTTTATTATAAAATATTTTGATGCAAAATAAGAATGAAAAACTTCCCTAAGAGACAGAAATTTTAGTCTTCTTTTGTTTCTTTATCGTGTCCGGACCGTTAATGAAATTTTAGTAACATGTTATGTTTCGTTCTCTTTAGCCTTAAATTCTGGCTCCTTTCTCCTGAATTCGTCCCCTCTTTCAAGGGAAAATATTTCTGTGAGGTTATTTTAACAACAGCGAAATGCTTTTCGTTGGTGTGATTTCTGTAAGGGTGTACTTACAAAGAGGTTTACAGTTTTACAACCATGAGGAATCTGACCTGCGATAGGAAATGTACGTTTCTCGGTATTCCTACCAGTGGCCACACTCTTTCAGTGTTTGTCGCACAGTGCAGTGACCCTGTCGCTTGTGAAAATTATTTCTTTTGAGTACATAATCAGCATCATGGCTCGCAGAAGGCATATTCGTGATGAAGATATTGAATCACAGCTGATCTGTGATATTGATTCGGATGAGAACATCTAATAATAAGGTATGTAATAATTTCTGTAACAAGTAACTTCATTCTGATGACGCATCATACACTGCCTTTCTCGGGTGAGCTATGTTTCATTCTTCCATCAAGTACGTAAGAGTAAATACAGCCGGAAGCTTTTAATTTTTTCGTATATTTGGACAAATATATTGTGAAAATGTATTGAAAATTTTTCTGTGAGTACAAGCACGGGCTAGAACAGTGAATAAGTTATACGACTACCAGAAAGGAGAACAGGGTTCGGTTCCCGGAAAGTACATAAATATTTCTATCGACTCGTATAAATCTTAACTCGATCCTACCTGCTTTTTAATCGATGGGTATCTGGGGCACATAAATGTAAAGATGCTGGAGCATGAAGCTGAATACGCTCTAAATAGTGTTCAATACATCATTTTATGGTATATTACCTCCGCGCCCCAATACGCCCCCTTTGGTATGAGGCACAACTGTAAAATAACCTTCAAGTCTGTTGTATGTATACATAATATTTACACGCGCTTATTGCCCCGCCAATATCGTATTTAATGCGAAAAGTTTACATATATATTTTTGGACAAAAATGTCCGTTTTGGCATTCATACCTACACATAACGATGGACAGATTTGTCCGTTTCGGCTCTTAAAGGTTAAGGGTGACTAGTCATTCCTCCTATCTATATATACTCTTCCTCCTAAACCACACAAGTTCACTTAATATTTTTAACAATACTCAATGTAATAATTCTACCTTTATAACCAAGACACATTCAAAGTCAGCAAAAAATCCAAGAATCTTCAACTGTAAGAATCTCCACATCTCATTTTGTCTGTATATATTTACAGTTATCTTTAGTAGTTACTTTTACACATAATTTACCGTATCCTTTAATTTTTAATTCTAGAATCTTCATCCTAGAAACACATAACCTAAACAATGTTATCAATCCACAGATTTAATGATGAAAAATTTCTATGTGAAACAGAGTTAATGAAAGCAACTTAATATAAAAATGTCAACAGGAATACTAGCTGCAGAAATTTTACAATATAACATTTCCATTTACTTTAAGAATACCTATATCAGGAATATGAACCTTTTCTTTATAAATCCTATTTCTATTGTAAAGAATAAGCTCTTATTGTACCATTGAAATTACTGTTGTAATTAATGTTCCTCAGAGTATTTTTGTGATTTAATATACCTGATGATGGCCAAAAGGCCCAAACATGTAGTATAGAATATTAAATAACCATATAAACAGAGTTTTAATTGACAGTATATTCTTTAATTTTTAATTTTTTTAAAAGAAATTATGCTTCCACATTGTGGTACATTAAGTTTTATGAACTGTTACAAACACATAAGCTAATGTGCACACTGATTTAAACAAAGTCAGTCACTGTCAGGCACTGACATCTACCATGTACCATATATTCACTCACTCTCCATTTTTTTATGTTTATAACAGTTTTCAGCATTTGTCTTTCAGCATTCCTTGTCCCTTAAGCAGGTATCTACAGAACTCTTGATATCCTTCTTCTTCCAACATTTCAGCTGCACTCTGTTTGGCCTGTGATATAGCTCTCATCACTGTCCGTTTGTCTCCACTTTCAACGGCTGTGTATAAAGCTTGCATTTGTGCTGGATCAAAGTTAATATTAGAATCTGCAAACTCTGTGATCAACTGTGCCTCCTGTTTCATTGTAGTTGATCTGGAGAAGTACAAAGTCAATTACAAATTTGCCATCACTATGCAGCACAGCACAAAAATCATGTAAAGCTCATGGTTAAAACGCACAGAATACTTTTTTAATCCCATACCAAGCCACGTTCAGGTGTGATTTTTGATACCACAGTGCTCCTTTGAGGTTAGCTTTGTGCAGTACTGAAAATTATTCTGCACTTTTACTGAGCTGAAAATAAATCCCTTACATAAACACTAAGATATATATGTATCTTAACTTTTGTATTGAAACATTTATGACTAGGTGGAGAGTTACAGTTATAAATAGTGTCCCTGGCCTGAAATCATGCAGGCAATACTAGCTACAAGAGTTGTCCTCCTGATCAAATTAGACAGTAGCATGTAAACCAAACTACTATACAAGCTTCTAATACAAAAATATCCTGGCTTTCTGTTTCCAAATTACAGCAGACATATAAAATAGCTAAATTATAACATCTGCAGTGACAGGGAATAAAATGAATGCTGGAACATCTGGTATCTGGAAAGCTCTATTAACCAGAAGTGGACTAAGAGGCCCACTGTTCCATCAACCAGCAGCAGTGTTATGAATAAGGTAATTACACAAATTTTTTTTTAAGATTATGTATACACTGTGTTAGATGAGTACAGACAAAATGTGAATAGGAAATTTGGCAGGGAAAACAGGACAGGATATCAAGTGAAAAATTAAGTGGTTACATCTGTCCATGAGGTCGCTAGGTGCACTAAGATGTATGTTATGTATAATAATCTAATAACTGGAAAATTACAATCTACAGCAACCTGTGGTCCCAGAGGTGCCAGATATTGTAACTTTTGCCACACATACATCAGAATTTTTCCAGTTAACAGTGCAAACAGGGTATCAGTTTTACAAATGTCATACAAACACATACGTACTGTCAGCCAGAATAAATAACATAAGACTCTACCATTAAAGTTTGATTTCATTGATGGTGTGGAATTTTTGTCATAACCAGAAAGTATAACCAGCCTAATTAACCTTTTCTACGGATGCCAAGGGCTCTTTCCCCAGACAAGAGGTGTGGAGCTGGCAACTTTCTTGAATCTGTGACATTTTTTGTGAATTTATGAATACAGGTTTAGTTTACAGAACTGTGCTTATATTCTGGAGTAATTTTATTCACTTGTCCATCCAAATCTTGTTTCAGTATCAAGTGTAATTGATATGAGTATTCATCACTTTTCTCACCTTGCTTTTCCTTCAGGACTACATTCCTGGCTGTGGTACTCTGACTTCTCAGCTTGAATCAGGAATATGTCACACTTCTCCCAGAATTCCAGCAGACTCTGTCCTTGTTCCAATTCCCTAGATTCAAGATAGTCATGAAACTTGTGCCTGGCTGTTGAACTGAGCAGCACATTTGACAGCTTCTCTGCCCATCTCCTAACACTGTCTGGAGAAACATTACCTCCTTCTCCACAGCCTAAACATCCTGCCATCCCATCTGTAGTTCAGTAGCATCCATCCACTGGTGCACTCTGAAAGAAAACTAAATGGTAGTTACAAGAAAATAATTAAGTACAATGTTCAAACATACAGATATATACTCTTACCTAGGACGACAAGCACCCAATGCACGTAGAATTTCAGTGCGTCCTGGTGTCATCAGCACAAACTGTCCTAGATATTCAGTGTCTCTTGGCCTAAATATTCATACAAACCCTCTTGTTCCTGGCTTTAGCACGTGTTCGTCTTCCAGTCTAGTGACATCTGCCAGAAAATTAAGTTCTTAATGCTTTTTGGCAGACTGTACATATTGGAACTAGGGGTGCATCTAAGGCCGGGGGGGGGGGGGGGGGGGGGGGGGGGGGGGGGGGGGGGCTTCAGGAACACAAATCTTGTCACAATATTAAATGTTTTACATGACTTACCCTTCAGCCAAAATCAGCCACTGAAATCGACTGAGTAGTACATTATAATTTTGGAAAATAAAATAAAAAACTTAGAATGTCTTTGATGAAATTAAAAAAACCAATAAGATTAAGACCTTGTGATTTAAATTATGTGAGTGTGTCATGGAATGTGATATATTCATGTGTATATAAATGCTGTTCGAAACAGTGTAATGTTACAATTATCCTTACCACATGGTTTTATAAAATAATTTTTAAAGTCAAACATAAATTATATATAGCCTCAGGGTGCACACCTGATTGGAACAATGGTTTCATATACTGGTTCTAATTCCTATCTTATTTGTTTCGATATGAGGTAGTGTAAATTTCTGTGTCTTTAATGAAAGAACAGGAAAACTCAGGTAACAAAAGTTAAGTGGCAGTTAATTCTTATATACACCTGCTGTTAAAATGCAACACCATCAAATTTAGTAATGTTCAGATTTAACACCATTCTCTTCACACACATATCTGCTGGTATTGCAATCAGGAAATAAGGTCTGAAGATAGGCACTTCTTGCCAAGAATGTATAAGAAAGAAACAGTGTGTATAATAAGTTGTGCACCTCAAAGTAAACAGATTTATACTAATAAAATGCAACAGTAAAAAAATTAAAAAAAAATACAATAGGGCACCACCCAATAAATAGGTTTCTGGGGTTTTCTGTCATCAGTATATGGACCATTATTTGAAAGTGGGATTTTCTAAGTGTGATGATAAAGACTGTCCCATTCCATTGTGCATTGTGTGCAGTGAGGTAGTAGAAATAGTAGCTTGCCAGATGAAGCCCCATACTATTGCCAAATCACTCTACCTGAATGTTGTATGAAGGTGAGGAAAGTGCTTGGAGATGAATTGGAACAAGAAATTGCCAACATTCTTCTTTCTATTCATGCAATTTATAGGACAAGATTTGTCATGTCATGTACAGGAAGATGTTGCAGATAACATTACAATACCAGCCTTTGATTTGCTTTACTGGGATGCTGAAGGAAGCAAAAATGATAGTCACAGTGATCCTCCCACTTCCAAAAGACAGTATTATGTACAGACTGGAGAAATATGTATTCTTCAGTGTTAAACATAGGCCTGTGCGCCATAAAGTGGATAATATCATTGCTGCATAGTAACCAATACTGTGACCCATTCTGCAGTGGTCAGTTTCATATTTAAAAAATCTCCATGTAAGCAGTGAAATAAGCAGTCACTATGACATTAATACTGAAGTAAAGTATTCATGTCACTCTTCTTTGACTACCCTGAAGATGAAGACAACAACATCCTCTGAAGCTTTGATGACTATTTACCAATAGATACTGTGTCATATCCCAGAAGACTGAGTCTTCATTAACACCACTGTGAAAACCTTTAATCTCGCAGCAGCTTCATGTAATTCACAAAAGTAAACATTGAGATATAATTTAAAGAAGAGAAAAAATTAGAATATACAGTGGTGCCTCACAATTCAACACTAATCCGTCGCCGAAGTAATGTCGAAATGCGAAACTGTCGAATTGCGGGACAATATTTCCCATATAAGTCTATTGAAAATAGATTAATTTGTTGTCGGACCCCCCAAGGGGGAGAGAAATACACCATAATGGATTATTTACTTTACTATACTAACACACTAAATTACGAAATACACTATTATAGTCACAACACAACAGTTTATTGAGCCTTAGATTTTGGAAGGGGGTCTTCTTTATCCTGTTCTACCTCTTCTCGTCTCCTCTTTGCTTGAACAGGGATGACGAACTGATCAAGGGTGGATTGTCTCTCCCTCTTCTTCAAGATGGTTTTGAAGTGATGCATGATGGTGTTATTGAACAAGTCTGTCATTCTACTCACATCAGCAGTGTTGGGATGCCATTCCAAACAAACAGACAGCACCTTCTCCCAATGGAATAAAACTTCTTTAATGGCAGCTGTTGTCATCGGCCCTTTTTCCCTGCCATCCTCTTCTTCAGGTGAAATTCCTCTTTCTGCCTCCTTTGTTTGCTGTTCGCTGAGTGCTCTTAGTTCTTCGATGGTAAGTTCGTCATCGTGGTCCTCCAAAAGCTCTTCTACATCAGCCTCATCAACTTCTCCTATGTCGAGATTCTCCGCCATCGAAACGATTTCTCGCATGGCTGCAACTGCTTCTGATTCTCCAGCTGATTGGTCTGCATTGTTGTTATCCTGAGAAAAGGAAGGAACGAGTTTCTTCCACGATGCACGAAGAGTTCTCTGTGTCACTCCATCCCAGGCAGTTTTAATAAAGGAAATGGCGTGGAGAATGTTGAACTCGGTTTTCCAGAAGTCCTTCAGTGTCTTGCCAGAAGAGTTAGTCACATCGAAAAGCCGTGAGAAAAGCGCCCTGGTGTAAAGTTTTTTAAAACACGCAATCACTTCTTGATCCATGGGTTGGATCAGCGACGTCGTGTTTGGAGGCAAGAACTGGACTTTGATGAAGTCAAAGTCAATTCCAAGAATGTCCTCTAAGTCTTGAGGATGGGCACTAGCATTGTCAAGGATCAGCAGTGCTTTCAAAGGCAAATTGTTGTCAGTAAGGAACTTCTTCATGCTCGGGGCAAACACCTCAAAAATCCAATCTTTGAAAACTTTCTGGTCTACCCAGGCTTTTGCATTGGATTTCCACATCACTGGCAGCTTGTATTTAATGATTTTTTTCCCAAAGCACCGAGGATTTTCTGAGTGATAGATCAGAAGTGGCTTTAGTTTAAAGTCTCCGCTTGCATTTGCCGCCAATAACAAGGTAAGCCTATCTTTCATAGGCTTATGTCCTGGGAGTTTCATTTCTTCTTGCGTGATGTAACTTCGATTTGGCAAGCGCTTCCAAAATAACCCAGTTTCATCCCCGTTAAAAATTTGCTGTGGCAGGTAGCCTTCCTTCCTGATTAAATCTTCGAATTTTTTCACAAACTTTTCTGCAGCATCTTTATCTGCACTAGCAGCCTCCCCATGTCTGAGAACACTATGAATGCCTGTTCTACCTTTGAATCTATGAAACCATCCTCGGCTTGCTTTGAATTCCTCAGTTTTATTTGAGGTAGATCCTGGAGTTTTCTTCTGCAATTCTTCAAAAATTAACCTAGCCTTCTCACAGATCATTGCTTGAGTTACTGGATCTCCCTTCATCTGTCTTTCTTTAATCCAGGTAATAAGCAGCTTTTCCATCTCCTCATTAATCGAAGATCTATTCTTGTCAGAAATCTTCATTGCTCCAACAGACACCCTAGCACTCATAATCTCCTCTCTTTGTTGCCAAAAAGTTGCCACAGTTGACCTAGGAACGCCATACTCTTGAGCTACACTTGTAATTGTGCTACCTTTTTGCACTTTATCTACAATTTCTTTCTTCTTCTCTATGCTCAACCAAGTGTGTATTTTCTGTTCACTTCTGTTTTTACTCATTCTTAATGGTGTAGGGTATGAAAAATGCAGAATTGAAAATTAGCACAAACAACACGAGCAAACACTAACACACTTCAATAAGAACTGACAAATAACAAATGACAACGCACAATTCTATGCACGCGCATGCGCCGGCTGGCGCAACTCAACTGTCGAATTGCGAGGCACCACTGTACTCATATACAGATAATAATACTCAGAATGAAAATTTACACTATGTCCAGGAACTGTGTGGCAGTATTTGGCACAGCCTGAGAAGTCTTGGCTGTCACATGTCCCAGAAAGGCTTTTGAGTAAATATGACAGTACATTTAGGTGTTCTCTGCTGGGTCTGCAGTAGAAAGCAGGAACCAAAAGATGGAAAAATGAAACAGAAAAGTTAAATTTTTATGCACAGTCAGTATACTGGGTATTTTTCACACACCAACACACATTACACTTGGTGTTCAATAATAACAAATTAAGCTAACATCAAAACTGCAAGTACATGATGTCCCTGAACCAGCAGATGAAGGAGATATCCAAATGGAATACTCCTCTGATTAGTTGTACAGCCCAAATATACGCACAGTAACAAATAACCTGCAAGAACTTAGGTCAATATAGGTACTATCTGATAATCCGGAACATTCAATAATTTGGCACCTCTCCGGACCCATACGAGTCGGACTAACAGAATCTTGCTGTATAATGGAAGGAACTGATGTTTACTACATGCACTGGTTCACAAAATTTCAATTTAATAACACAAAATAATGGGAATCACCCTAAGAATGCAAGAAAAAATAAATTACAGTATTTGTAGTGCCAGATAACACAGCCACAATATCTATGCAATCCTGCATGGGTTTCTAGCTCAGTTCTTACACGAGTAACTATTATATATACAGACAATTCTCAGGGACTGTGTCTTTATTATTTCTCATTTAATCCAGGAACTCCAATCTAAAGCAGGGGTGTACACAAACTCATGTTAACTTGTAGATATACAACTTTATGTAGTTATCAGAAAATGAAAGCAATGTTTGTGTTCCAGATGCTCAGTACAATTATAAACTTGCATATGGGACAAACTATGTGCTGTCAGCTGTAAAATATGAAGTTTGGACATTATGTCGACTACTGCATCACATCTTGGTAGCGTTCAGCTGTTCCAGTAAGTTTTTATCATGAACTTCCTAAACAGGAACTCTCATAACATTTCAGTAGTGTTAATTTAAGTGTAGATATTTACAATTAATGTTTCAGTTCACAGGTTTTGATGTTGGAAGGTTTAACTCTAAAATATCTGTTAATGTATGAAGTCATCATTTACGCATGATTCATGTCCATTACATGTGCATTTAAGACATCTCTTAATTTTGGAAATGACAAAATTGAAATTGGACTCCAAAACTATGACTTTATCTTTCTTTTAAAGATCTGCAGAATGCAATTGCCTTTAAGTAGTTGTGAATTAGAGATCGCTGACTAGAATCTTTCTCCCAGTCTTAATATCAGTTTTATCTTCCAACAGTACAAACACATGCCTCTCCTTAAGATTTTATGTCCAGTGCCTAATGAAGTTCAGCTTTTGGGTTTGAGCCTTACTGTTGTTGAAGTCCTTCCAACACTTCAGCAAACACTGCTGTTAGCTTCAGGATGAATAAGATAAAATAAACTACTGTATACTATATAAGGCTCATGAAGACATGACTTAAACATAAAAGCTTATCTTATTATGTTAGACACCATGAATACACTTCTTAACACATCACAGTGTATTATTACACATTTCCGTCATCATTTATAATAATTCTGGCCTTCCTGACACTAGATGCTATATGTAGACTGAAGTCACCAGTAGCTGTTTTTCAGACATATTACACTTTTTTTTCTTGGAATGTTTAATTTTGACACAGAATAAAAAGATTGCAAACTTCTTCAGTAGCCTCACATTGCTGCAGTACATGTATAATTCTTCATGTGGAGTATGTGTGGGCGGACTTTCTTTGTGTAAGACTGGACATATGACAAGAGTCGGGAAACCCGTAGTGCCAAGCCCGTAGGTCAAGTGTAGTGTACAAGTGGTTTAAGTGTTTCAAAGAGGACCCGTGACCAGTGGTTAATGATGACCTGCAAAAGGGAAGGGGACTGTTCATAATGAAGAGAGCACCTCTTGTGTTTATTGCACAGAAAGCACAATGCTGACAAGACTATATACATTTACATTCTTCTCAGTCTGTAACAAACTGTCCACCATAATACTGCAAAAGCTCATTTGTCCCATTTGGTATAGGAGTATCTGCTTCCACACACTTTGGTTATGCAGGAGTATACATGCTATCTATGTTAACACTGGGTTTCTCTCTGGCTTGAACAAGTATGTATAAATATACCAGCCTAACAGGGAGGGTCATCAGTAAGTCTAAAGTTAGATGGATTACAGGCAAGCATATTTCATTTGAAACCATATGGATAACCATCAAATGCATTACTAGTGATGATAATTATATAATTAATGTGGAAAGTATGTCAAAATACCTACTGAGATGTGCTACGACACATTCTCCTTGAAGGTATCACTGAAAAAATATCCTAATGAATGTCACCCATTGTTGCAATATGCAGTACCATTATTTTAAATGACCCCAATGCTAGTCACTTCTTGTTGGTTCACTTATGCTATGCACCAAGCCCACTCACCAGCTAGTTTTCCCACTGCTTAATGGAGAGGCTGTGAGGTCCTTGTAACTCATCTGCAGTCACTATGCAGATTTTTATACTAAACACTTTTGCTGCAAGAACTGGCATCATAAATTCAGACAAAAATTCCTGGATATGCCAGTTCCACACAGGGAAACAATTTACCGATTTAGAGAATAAGACAAAACAAAGAAGACATGCTGAGAGCAAAGTGGACAAAATCAGTGATACACTGGAAACATCTCCAAGAAACTTGTTGGTGATTTGCATACAGACTGGTGTGTGTGTGCTAATTACTGCCATGCACTGCAACAAAATTGATGCATTTGCATCCGCACAACACAACTATCATTCAAAAACTCTTGTGACACAGATCATAAAGGCTAACTGAATTTTGTGAAATGGTACCTTTGTGTGATTATGCTGGAAGAATGAATCCCACATTCATTCTGTTCAGTGATGAAGCCTGCTTTCATCACAGTGGATGTGTGAACACTCAGAATGACAGTTACTGATCTGCATAAAATCCCATGTTAATCCACAAGAGTGACTATATGATGTGAAGGTTTTTGTATGGTTGCTATGAGTGCAGCTGGGGACTTTTTTTTCTGAGACCATAAATTCACACTAATATGTAACACACATTGTGACACAATTTTTTGAACACCTACCCAACTGTGAGAGAATATGCCTTTTCTCAGCATGGCTCTGTAACACTCCAAAACATGTACACCACCTTTAAATATGGTGACTCTAAACCTAATATTAACTGCAGTGCATCGAACTGAAATGCATCGCTTCCCACTAAATTCTGTAAAACATGTGTCAATTCATACATCATAAACAATGTGAACGCTTCATGTGACTATAAAATTATACATCATGATAATGTGGCAAATTGTTTGTGGCAGCCATGCCCTTATGTGGTTCTCGTGTTTTAATTATTTCCTCATAATATTAGTTGCACTGCATTATGTACAGATTGTAATCATGTCACCTGAAGATGAGATGATTGTGTTGAAGTGGGTGTATGAAGCTGTCTTAGTTCTTTCATGGTGCCTTTCATAGATGGGGCTGTTTTTACTCCCAATTTGAAGAGGAGACCTTTCAAGTGACAGTTTCTTGTTAGTTATCAGTCTGTTGCTTGTCTCAGCTGCTTCCTGTTTAGCCCTAAATAGATCCCTAATTCTTGTAACTAAGCATTCTGACATGTTTTGGTCCAGATATAGACTTTTAATGTTCTTGATCGCCCCTTTTCCATCAGTCCTTGACAAGTCATTTAGCAATTTTTCCAGAAATGCTACAAGCCAGTTCAGGTCCTAGTAACGATTTTTTAGATCCAGGTCTTGGTAAATGATCAGCAACCCCATTCCCTATATTGCCTGTACATCCTGGCACCCATTTTGCTTGTACAGTAAATCTCATTATAACAGACACCATAACAACTTAATTTCAGTACAACAAAATCTTTTTCTGGACCCCCACAAATGTTCTATGTATCTTTATGTAAGAATATTTCACTTTAACGAACACAACTGTGACGCAAATACGCGTTCAACGCAATAACAACCCATCCCACATACAAAAAGTATAGTAAATGCAACGGTATTTATAAAAGAATCCTTCAGCAATATGACGCATACTGTACGAAATCTGCCACTTCGTATTCAAGACAAGAGATGTGGTAAAGAGACAGGAGTTACAAGCGATCGTAAAGATCTACGTATCACGGAGAACTACAAGACTGCACAGCGGTCACGGTCACGGTGTTTCGTGGGAGAAATCCCACGAATAAAATATGAACATAAAACCCCATCACCCCTCATCTCAGCTGCGCTCTTGAAGTGCCAGCCATGCAACACATTCCAGACTGCTACCACGGAACAGCGCCACTTATGTCGCGCGTAAATTGGTCGATCGCATAATTTCAGAGGCACGACCAACACTGAAAATTGAAACCGTCTTTCAGCGCTATCACTCAGCCACCATTTCGATTCAGCTGAAGTGGAAAGACTTTCATTTCGTTAAAAGAGTCGTCTGTTGCCGCACAACTAAATTGTTCGTGCCAACATTCGCTTCGCAAGTCTTTCATTTATTGCCACTTGGACTATTTGTCTGATTAGTCGTTACTCGCAGTTTCAGCAGTCTGAGTCGACAGGACAGGCGACAATGTAGGCAATTTGGTTTGGCTAGCTGTTCAGTGGGCGTAAAACTCGAATCAACCGAATGTAAACGCACCTTCGTAGCTAAAGTGACATACTGTTCGGGACTGAGCTCTGAGGTCAAAACCCACTTCCACTTTTAACTGGCGTAGTTCGCGCTACTAGCAACAGAAAATACATTTACTCACAAGTTAATAGTGCTGTGAGACCTCACAATGGAATCGCTAGATCCAACTTCGATTTCGTTTCTATCAATGATTCGGTGTCAGGCGCGATACTGAATACACTTTATGACATTACTACTGTATTCTCACACCAACTGTTATAGGAAATGTTTTCAAACAGCATCCCACACCATGTTCACCCTTCTCGCAGTAGCGATAAGATGTGTTCCTTTTGTACCTTCCACACGCGTCCCCGCTTCCAGCGCCGCAAAGCTGAGTCCCGGACTGTGCATCTTCGACAAGGAACTGTTATACAGTACCACAGTCACGTACCATATATGGTTAGTAGCGAAGTGGGAGGAATGTGCACGCTGCAGATTTGGCGCAATTGCGTATAAAAGGAGTGGCGTCATTACATTGTAACAACCAGCAGCGATGGGAAGGAAATTATTTCAAAGCAGTTGCAGTTGACATGCTATGTATTGTTGTCATTGTTACTCTTTAGGTTTTATTTCTTAGTTATGTATTTTGTGTGCCGTGCATTACGGCGGAGAAAACGAAGCATGAAGCACGTTTCTCTACTGAAAACAAAATATCTGGAAGGACAAAGACGATGTCGCAAGGAGGGTATCAGCCCGTCTACAGACCATAGACCATGATAGCATATTCGAAAGATTTGGGGGGGGGGGGGGGGTGGCGCGGTTCGGGGACTGCTGGACGGCTATTGGTAGGAGGAACAGACTCTTTTACTACTATGCAGACTGAAAACATCAACAATTTCGGGTAGCATGTACTGAACAAGTATGCTGTGTGAATTCTTGCAGGATGGATAGTAGCAAATCATCATTTACCGTGAAATCTTGGGCATGCGCATCTATTGCATTCCTAGCAGGGATCCTCGCCTGTGCCATGGACAGTACAGGGTCCAAATATCTGAAAGATAGACGGAAATCAAAGATAGCATTGATTCTGATACATTTTTACCCAAAGGAAGTCTAAATGTTCACTTATTCACTGCGATGAAACCAAGCTTCAGCACTAAACAGAACGGGCATGGGATCTATTTCTACAACACACACCCTGAAATACCAGTTCACAAAATTAAGTTCTGTGTTGCAGAGTTTGTGAACCATGGTTGTCTTATGTGGATTAAGTCATATGTTGCTCCTTGTCCTCTTATTGTCTAGAATAATATTTCACATATTTGTAAAATGTTGCCCTGTATGGAACAGGTGCATCAGAAAAATTGTTCCCAAATTCATGATGACACTTCTTCCTGCAGCCATATTTAGCATTTGTACCATACAAAATCTGTAGTTGCTAGACTGCAGATGACTCATACTCTGAAAAGCAGCATGGGAGCAAGCTTTTGTATCATAAGCAACCCAACAGGAAAGTACTAGCAAATTAAGTCATGTAAAATAATGATCATCTAATATTGTTAAAGTAGCTTGTTGACATAGCTAAGTTAATGACATCATGCTGGTTGTGGGGAAGCAGAGGAAGTACAGAAGTTTGATGGGAAGCCTTTTGTAAATGGTTGTATACATCACTGGATATATTATGATGAATGTAACTTGAAACATTTTAAATGCCATCCAGTGAGACATGTCATGTGTTGGTGATCCTGTTAAACAAAATATGGATGAAAATGAACAATATGCCTATGTACGTAAGCAAATATGTTTTAGTTGCAAGTGATCCATCAGATTGTGCATTTGCAAGATGGCAGATACAAGCCAATATTCAGTTGAGAAGCATGTAGCTGAAAGTGTCTGGGTCCATGAAAGACTGCACACTAGGAAAACTGTGCATCACATGACAGTGTTTCTGCAAAGATTTCAGAATCCACCCCCATGCAAATCAGCCATCTTAGTTTGGGACAAATGAATGTTTGCTTTTGTCAGTGTGAGAGACGATCCTCAAGGTGGTTGACCACTCAGCAGATTAAACACATGTGCTGTCACTGCCGACTCCATCAAATCTTCACTTGACGGATGACCATGGAAGCAATGGCAAGAACTTTGATGCCATATTTGATGTTGCATTATCACATAAAGGGCTTGATGGTGAAGCCATTTAGACCCTATTTCATCAATAAACACAGCGAAGTGCATATGAATAAGCATAGCAAAGCACATGCGTAATTGATTTAACAATATCTACAGCTTTCTTGCAAGGAAATACCCTCTTACAGATGAGTGTGATTTACTGTAGTGTCCAAACGTGGTTTTCTGGGCAAACGAAAATGAGCACTTCATACTCATCGTTCAGAATAATGCACAACACATTACATTATGTGCTACCAAACATAGTTTAATTGGACTGTATTTCTTTCAAGGGCCTGTTAATGGAACATAACTGTGAAAGAATTGGAACTGGTTGAAACTGAATTGACAAAAGGAGGAATCACATAGCAAGTATGGTTTCACTATGCTGGTGTTACCAGTTGATTTTATGTTGTCTGTGACCTCCTAAACGACAAATTAAGAGGACTGTAGATTGGTTCTGAATCCAACATCCCAATTATTATTACCATAGCCTCTATGTAACCATATTGTAGATTCATCACAGCAGATGTGTTGGCAGATTACTAACAAACAAGTTGCTGTTGCAAGCACCTTCTCTTCAGTAACAATACTGACATTACATAAAATGTCACACAGGACGTGGAGATGCGTCCAGTTCTGTAGGGACAATGGTGGAGCCCACACAGACCCATTAGATTTACAATATGAGAATGGGAGATGAGTGGAATGGCTCAGGATGTTGTCTAATGGGCCCGTTACTGAACCCGTATATTCTGCTATCAGATAGCATTCCCTGCAATCCACATATATTTCGCAGGTTAAATAATTCAGGTAGTGAAAACACATTTGTATTTGAATAATACCACCTTCAGGGATGTGATGCTGTGTAATCTTGTAGAAATTTATCAATTTTGGAAGAAGTCACTATCTTGAGTAAAATCTCAAGCTGACAGCTGCATCAGGTGGTTCAAGTATACCAAACTTTCAGAGACCAACCCCATCTCCGTCATCAGGGTTCTGTATTCTTATTCAGGGTAGATGATGCTACCCTGAAGATGCAGACTACACAGTGTCACATTCCAAAGACTAATTCTTCACATTCACTAGCAATGAGAACCTCAAGTCTTACACATGTATTTATTATGGTACAACTCAATATGGCTTTCTCCACACAACTGTTACAGGTATACATGCGTGATATTGTCAGTTCATTACAGCAGTGTAGCCTTGTAGCATGAATGGTTTAATAACATGTCACAAACATATGCCTGCAGAAATATCTTGACATGGGAGAGTTCAGAGAAACCAGAAGTGAATGCACTTTTAGTCTCATCCAAATATATTAAATAAGCACATACATAAGGAAATGAAAGAACTACTTTTGTTATGTAAACTTATAGTTTAAATAAAGGCTAACTAAAAGTTAAATGCTGAGTTTTTAAACGCATACTATAAAATTTTGTATAACAGATACCATGAGTCTCTGGGAAGGTAGAATTTTGTAGCTAGTAGACCTAAGTTGTATTTCTGCAGCCCTGGTTTTCAGTTAATCAGGATGTCTTCGTGCACATACAGGGTAAGTGAAAAGTTATTCTACCTATTTCTTGGAAAGTGTTCTCTCTGTCAAAGAAAGTACATGAAAATCATAAAACAATCACGATGTGACATTAAGTGTTGGAAATATCCACCACGCTCAGGAATGCATGTGTTCATTGTTTTTCTTGTGTTTGCTGCAACACCTTCAAGAGTTTCTTCAGTGATGCTTGAAAGTCACAGCTAAATATTTTGTTTCAATTCTCCTAATATGTGCTGGTTGTTTTCATACATATTCTCTTTCAAAAACCCACAAAGATAGAAATCTGGTGTTAGATCCAGAGCTCAAGGGGCCACAAGTTTTGAGAAGTAATGTGATCACAAAATAATTCACACATCATTAGCAGTGTTGAATGTGCTTCATTTGCCATAGCCACAACTCATTGAAACCAGAAGTCTTATTCATCAACTCCAACAAGATACAAAATTCAAAATTAGTTCTTGCTGATATTCTGCTGTTACCATTTCCCTGAAGGAAATGGGAACAAGTATCCCATGTCAAGAGACACCACATTATACTCCGACTTCTAAGGAGTGTAATGGTCTTCCTGGAAAGTTTGGGGATTGTCAGTGCTCCATATTTTTTGTTTACAAATGTATCCACAAACATGAAACCTTGCTTCATCAGTGAAAGAAAATTGGGAAATGTATCCCTAAACTCATTCTTGCAAGTTAAGTTGCATGTGTGAAGAAAACATGTTTGGACTTCAACTTTTGAGAGGCAGTTGGTGTGACTTTGTTACAAAATCACACACCTGCATGGGTTCTGTGCTGCTGTAGTCATGGTTATTTATATTTTTCCTATGAATCCAGTAGAAGTGGTTCAATTACAGCCATCAATAAATATTTAAATATGGGCTGTGTGACTTTCTTTTGCACTGTATAATAAACAATGTGAAATATCTTTCAGTCTCCTTTCCTCAGTAAACCTTTTTCCTCAAGGAGGTAGTGACAGAATGCTTTATAGTATCCTTTATCTTCTAACATCTCAGCTGCACTTTGTTTTGCTTCTGAGATAACTGTCACTATTTTTTCGGTATCTCTACTGTGGAATGCAGCCTTTAGACTTATCATCTGTGCATCAAAGGCAATTTTATCTTCTGCAAACTGCACAATCTCTTCAGCTTCCTCCAACCGAAGCTTTGCACTTTGATCTGCCCCATCGGCTGCTCCAGTTTTAGTGAAACTAAACAAAAGAATAATAATTTTTGCAGTTTTAAATGATCCAGTAATGGCTGGTTTACTTGTCTTCATTTCAAATATTTCTGCTACCTGATACATTTTATCGCATAGAAAGGTTTAACACAATTTAATACATGTGTATAATTTTGTATTATCTGCACAAAATGCATAAAGTTAACACATACAGAGGAGTACGTGTATATACATGTCTATTTGTATATAAGTATGCTTCAACTCTGCAACTCCTCAGTGGATTTCAGCAGTAGACTTTGGTGTTAGATGCCTTCACTATATTGTTGAACAAATATTTGTTTGATAGTGGTTAAATACAGGACATCTACTTTAAGGGAGTGGACATGGGTTCATTTTCATCTTTGGCTATTAATGAGAAAATCTCTGTACTGATTGAGATATGCAATAAACAACAAATTACACATTATCTTTATAGCCTTTGGTATGATTACCTTACAAAGACTGAATAAAAATGAGGTCCATACTGCTGTGCTAGGACTGATCATGCTACTCACACAGATGGCAGCATATTATATACATATATACATATTCAGTTATTCGGTTACCAGTAGGATATGGAATGGTTTAGGTCTATTATTATATTACTGTGATTTCCATCCTTTACAAATATTGCCCACACTTGGGAGTTCCTAGTACAACTTTTGTAACAGGTTAGGTATTACTGAAAACAAGGGAATGACACACACCATAAGACACTATTCCAATTGGGAGCCTGCACACTGTGAAGTCCTCTAATTCATACATAATATCCACTTCAAACTATGTACTTGCCAACTGCAAAAGAAAGCTAATATGACAAAGCAGAAACTTATGTTTAAAAAATCTGGGACCCATACTGAAGGTAACAAGCAATTCAAAACTCAAGTAATGAATTTTCTTACCATGTGTCTAACTCCAACTTTTCTTTTTTCCATCTATGTGTATGGTGGTGTCCTTCATCTGCCTTAATCAAGAATCTGCCACACATTTCCCAGAATTCCACCAGTGACTGCCCTTCTTCAAACTCCCTGTCTGTGAGGTAACTTTTGAATCTGTTGCGTGCTGTAGAACTGAGCAGTACATTTGACAGTTTCTCAGTCCATCTCTTGACATTCTCTGGTGAGACATTCCCTCCTTCTCTACAGCTCAAACATCCCGCCATTCCAACAAGTTGATAATATTATGTGATCCAGCATTCATAAATCTGGGTGCTCTAAAATGTAATCCATACAACAATAATTGTTGAAAATCAAAAGGGAACTTTCTAAGAATTATTCTGGAATTAGAGGACTCTGCTTCCAACTTGAGACAGTTTTAGATAGACTGCAAAATCAAAATGGCAGGCATAAGATAAAGCTACATGACAGGTGATGTAAAGATGACAAATACAGTATAATTCTGAAAGACGAAATGAAATTATGGAGTGTTACAATCCCAGTGGCACACACTTTTGCACAGTAAATTTTTAGTTGTATGTTGTTTGGATCTAGAGATGGTTACTGAATAAGTGACTTAATTGAAATTACTGTGTCATCATTAGAACAGAATGAATAATTTGATTCACTTCTAATTAATGTGAGTCACTGACTGTGGGAGGGATTACACACAATACCTGCCTTTGAGGATTCAGAAGTGAATAAATTCACATGAGCAATTTTGCACAGTGAAGTGATTGAAATGAAATTATTAAAAAACCTTGAGCAGGTGTACTATGGGCTCATTCTCTTCACTGACCTCTACACTTCTGTGTGCTATAGACTGTGCTTGGAATTTAGTGTTTGCAGTGTGCATAGTGTTATTTGTGGGTTTTATTTAATGATGCTGTCAGTTGCTATGATTCTGTAGTATTGATGGTAAGTGAACGAAATATGAGTATGGAGCAGTGGTGGGATGATAACAGGCAGGGGAAAAGTGAAGTATTCTGAGAGAAACCTGTCCCATTGCCACTCTGCCCACCATAAATTCCACATGGACTGCCCTGGGTTGAACCGAGGCCTCCAGAGTTACAGGCTGCTGACAAACCTCCTGAGCCATGGCACACTGTACGGTTTCTTGTCCTCATGGCCCTGTCAATTTAACCAATTATGTATTACATATAGAGTGATAGTCTTCATTTCACAGTATACTTGCACTTCAACGTTTTGTTTTAGATTTTTTTCAAGTGTGTTATTTAATGATGCTGTCAATTACTCAGGTTATATACTGTCAGTGATGGACGTATGAATGAGTATGAAGCGCTGGTGGAATGATGGTGACAGGGAAAAACCGAAGTTCTTTGGAGAGAGAGAGAGAGATCTGTCCCAGTGCCATTCTGTCCACCATAAACACCACATGGACTGACCTGGGATTGAACCTGGTCTTACATGGTGAGAGACCGGCGACTAACCACCTGAGCCATGGCACAGCCCATTTTAGATCTGAAATATGTAACATGATTTTAGGCACTTTCTCATTTGTCAAGCTACTAAAAGATGCACTTATTATGTTAACATTTTGTTTTTAAATTTAAATTAGTAAATTTGATTGCAGGCATAAGTCTTGGAAGTTTAATGGCAGTGAATTTCATTTTTAGTCTTCTGAGACGTGTTGTCATATAATTCCGTGACACAAAACGCAATAGCGTTGTTTTGGTTGTTGTTGTTGTTGTCGTCACCGTCGTCGTCGTTATTATATTGGGCCATGTGCTTTGCGATTTCATGAAGCTTTCCGGAGGTTCAGTGACAATGAGTACTCCATACTATGTGACTGGTGAGTCCACCTCTCAATCTGAGTCTTGTAGGCTGAAACCACGTGCCAGCAGGACCGATGATACTCTGCTTCGTTCTACCCCAAGTGTGGCTTATGATAGTGATCAAGTTGCTCGTAAGAACCATGATATTGACTAACTTGGTGCCCAGTTTGAATCTATTCGTACCAGCGGTGAATGCACCGACAAATTGATAGAAAACTTGGTTGACATTGAACTAAATTTGTCTGATGAAATTAGGATACTAAGAAAGGATAATGAAAATTTAAACTTCAAACTGGGCAATATATCTGCTGCTGAGTGTCACTGCTGTGCGTCCCCTAACCCGGGGGCGACTTGCCATGAAGCGCCGCCATCTGCTGCTCCCGAAACCAGAAGGATCAAATCCGAAAGGGATGTGCTAACTACTGGCTCCACATCTCTTATCTCGCCTGCAGCTAATCCTGGTAACCCTGGAGGAGTGCATATGACATTTGCTAAGAATTTTTTTGGTTCACCAGGCTGGGACTGTGACGAAGGCTTCACTACGATAGTTAAGAAGAAAGGGAATAAATCTGGTGATCTCCCCATTTCAGGGATACATAAAAGAGGGTCAGTTGTTTTCTGGGTCACGAACTCTTCCTGCCTCCCTCTAATATCTAAGAAACCTAAATTAAAATCACTGTTCATATCGCGCCTTGGTCCTGATGTTGCGGCCTCAGATGTTGAAAATGTCTTGCAAGGACATTTAAACCTGCCCTCCCTTACTTGCACTAAGTTAAAAACTAAATTTAATTCGTGCTTATCTTTTAATAATGCTTTTTAATGAACATTTTAACAACTGCGCTTGTGTGTTTTTAAGTGTTAAATGTGGTTCCCCCTGAAGATGGTGTACTAGTGCACCGAAACATGTTGGGGTTTATGTAAAATGAGATTGCATATTGTGTTGTAATGTTGTGTACGAGTTGGTGTCAATATATTATTGTGACTTAGAACTGGTTGACGAATGTGTTTGGGCTGAAATACCTAGTTCTGAGGGCTTTAAGTTTGCTTATTAGCTACCACTGATATGCACTTGATACAACTGTGAACACACTTAAGCAGTATTTTAGCTGTTTATAAAACATACCAGACACCTATAGTTTTCGAGTCCTTGTTCCTGGCGACTTCACTGTACCTGTTTTCGACTGGAAACTAGGATTATCTTCCAGTAGTTCTGACTACTATACCAAGTTGAAGGGCAAAAACATGTACTCCTCCACGGGTTTACTCGGCTTATCTAAGCATTATTCTCGCAACAATGGCAACTTGCTCGAACTTATGTTCTCCAATTTTACTGATTTTTCTATTAATTATGGTGTACACGATTTGGTGCATCTTGATATGTACCGCCCTCCTTTTGTCACAGAATTAAAATAACCTATCCGAAGATCCAACGTCATCTCTAATATCTCTTTCAGAAAATATTCTTCTGGGAATTACTTAATGTTACACAACACTATCTCTACAAACGATGGGTCTCCTCTCTACAGTGAAACCGCTGTTGATGCTGCTGTTGACAGATTGTTGCAGTGACTCGTGCAATTGAAATAGCTGTTCCAACTGGGTGCTTTAAGAGGTGCAAATTTTCCATATGGTTTTCCGAAGATTTGAAGTTGTATATCAGGAAAAAGAATTACTTCTACAGACCTTTTAAGAAATGTCTAATTACTTTTATGACAAATTTTCCTCATGCCTTAGGCTTGTCAAAGCAATCTTAAAAGTCTGACAAGTTTCAGTATTTATAATAACCTTAAGACTAATGTTGTGCATTTTTTGAAAATACGTTTCCTCATTCACGAAAAGTGACAAAAATTCCATTGAACTTGAGGTCGATGGAAACCATCTGTCCCAGCCTTATGAAGCTGCAGAGGCATTTGTTGTGTACATTAAAAGTGTCTTCAATAACCCTCACCTACGTGATTCTTCTACTGCTTCCCGGTCCTGATTCCTTATCTTTAGCATCTGTCTCCGACTCAGACGTGCCAAGGCCATAAAGCGCCTACGACCTTCAAAATTTGTTGGACGTGACATCCCTGCCTTCATTATAAACGGTTCTTCTGATATTTTTATACCTGTCCTTACATTTCTTTTCAATCTTGGTTTATCTCAGCGAACCTTTGGTAACAAGCTGTCGTTGTCCGTTTCATAAAAGGAAACAGTGCTTTAGTGAATAAGTACAAGCTAATTTCTGTTCTCAATACCTTCTCCGAAAGATTTGAATTTGTCATCCACGAACATGTTTCGTACTATTTAAAGACCAAATTTAATCCCTGTCAGCATGGATTTATTAAATCTAAATCTACTTCTGCCAGCCTTGTTACACATCTTGACTTTATTACTCCGCTGGTTTATTCTCAGCGACCGGTTGTTGCCATCTATTTTGACTTCAGCAACGCGTTTGACCTAGTTCCGCATGAATTGCTCCTTCGAAAACTAAATGACTGCGGACTGTCTGCTGATTACAAAAGCTGGTTCCGTTGTTACTTGGCCAACAGAATGGCTCATGTCCATTACTGTGGGGCGCTTTCTTCACCATAAGAAGTGTTATCTGGTGTGGTCAGGTACTCAAATTGCCTTCTCTTTGCTGATAACATCAAAATTTTCCGTGAAATGAATTCCCCTCATGAAAGTGTGTTACTTCAGTCGGATATAAATCGTTTTCGTAGATGGTGCATTTCTAACTTCATGAAGCCCAACGTCAAGACCAGAGTTATTCCTTCTGGAGAAAAATCACCTTGCTCGGTTTGATTGCAGATTGTGTGAATCCTCTATTACATGCACTGACTGCGATAAAGATCTGGGAGTACGTATTTATTGACTCCAAACTGCATTTCCACAGTCATGTGGATTACATATTTTCCCTGACGTTCAGGTTTTTGGGGTTATGGTAGAGCCGGACAGGCCACAGATGACAAAATAATACAGCGCATGCGCTTTGAATGCTGGATAACTAAGGCTACAGACACACAATCGGAATATGTAATACTTATTGCTTTTCCGCGGCAGCAGTGGTTTAACGAACGCGCCTCACTGTTACGTTTGTACTAGTACGTACATTGCCTGTCTGTTTTTTTTTTTTTAGTGTTGACAGTGGTTCAAAATTTTGCCCAACCCTGTTTACAACTGTCGGCCTTCGTGTGCCGAATCGAAATCTCTGAGATGTTACTTTGTTTAATGTTGGCTTTAAACGTCACAATTGTCCTTCCGCTAGATGCGCTTCGGCGGCTAATGTCATCAGTAGGGATGGTGGTATATTGAATGGAAGGCCTGTGCTGATTAATGATTTGTTAGATGTAGATATTTTTACTATGTACGCCTAAATCAGAACTCTTAGACATATCACTTTATAGTTCGGTCACTGACCTTTCATGTGAATTATGGTTTTAATTTAGTTAGGTTCTTTGTAATCAATGTGATTATACTTTGTACCATTTATGTTAATGTTCGATTAACTAAGTATTTGAGCAATACAGTTTAAATATTTAATTTAGGTGCTGAATCTGTTATAAGTCTAACTTTTTGTTGTTACGTTGGGTTGTTTGTGTGTGTGTGTGTGTCTTCGTGTGATTTTTGTTGTATTTTTGTTGTGCCGGTTTTACAATTGGTCATTGCGCTGTTAAACTAGCACGTAAATAAATGAGAATTGAATTATTATTATTATTATTATGTTTCATTCTTATGAAGAACAAGGCTATGGACTGGAAGATCCGGGGTTTTAATCCCGGCAGGGATAAGTGACTTTTCTCCAGGAACAGACCGGCTGTGGGGTCCACCCAGCTTCCTATTCAATGGGAACCGGGGTTCTTTCCCGGGGGTAAGCGCCAGGGGCGTGAAGTTGACCACTCACCTCCATCTAAGCGCCGAAGTTAAGAATGAATGGAGTCATACCTCTATTCGCCCTACGCGTCTTCATGGCCATTCGTAGGGCAAACACAAACATTAAGGTGACCTCGTATTAATAAACTTTTATTTTTAATCGAGTTCCTAGTCTTCGTTAATCTGGAGTACGAACTACGAATAACCTTGCCCAAAATGACTAAGTATATGCCGCCTGCCCCCCCCCCCCCCCCGCACTCACATATTGGCACCCCTTTTTTACAAGTAATGCGACACACTATACAGTGTTACGTATTTTTATTCTGAGAGAAAATTCCTTTACCACAAATAGGAGTAACATACGAATATAGTCTTTCACTACCTTCTGCCTTACTTGTACCCATTGAGGAAATGCACAGAAAATGGCAGTTGGAAATCCTGGAAAGAATAATCCACTTGGGAGACATACGAGTTTATCAGATGATACCATGACAGTAGGATATGTGTGTGGCTCAGGACAGGACCCAGTCACGGGATCTTTGGAACCTTCGTGTTCCGTGAAAGGCAGGGAATTTGTTGATACGACGTCGAGGGAAAAGCTTGAAACACACTTTCTTTTTAGCGATCATCCTGCATGTTGTGCTCCATAGTTTGAAACACGAACCACAAATCAAGTAATGCACTGAATAAGATAATGCTGTCGCATGCCTTATACTGTCCATTCTCGCGCTGAGCGTGCGAAGTGCGATATACATTTGAAAATGTCGTATTTAGAATACGCTGTATTGAGCATCACTCATATTTAGTAACAAAAAGTGCCTTACCAAACTCCTGAGCCTGGAATAACTGTCACACAACTGAGGCACGCTTCGAATGTTCCTGAATTACGTCATGTTCCGCCTGGCCATGAACCATCGATAACGCGAAAATAACCGTGTTCAGCATCCAACAGCCTTCACCTGCATGCGCCTGTCTGCTTGTGTGCATCGAGTTCCTTCCATTAGCACAAATACCGGAACAACGCTACGTTCTAGCAGCCACCAATCCTAAAATAACTTACCTGTTTCTCAGACAACCGTGACGTGTCTAGTACAGCCGTACGAAAACCACTAAGAAGGAAATGTAAAGTTATTTCCGTTCGCGTAGTACAAAAAGCAGTCCCGTTTCATTAGTGCTTATCACAAGGCAGGTCACATAATAACAGCAGCAGTTAAAAATGTCCCTTGTATTGTACTGCGACGCAGCAGACGGATTTTCCCATGAATCACTGAATTGCAGAAGACGCAAACTCGGAATGCTGCTGAAAATCGAACTTAAAAGGCGGGAAGTTTGACAGGACTGAATTGTGTACAGTAATAGTTTTTTTGTGTTGGTGGGTTATTTAATGACGCAATGCCAACCATAGATGTTTAAGCCATTTGAATTTCTGCCCATGGACTTTTCTTCAGAATTTGACCCCTTCGATGAGTGGTAGATACCCCGCCCATTTTATCGGTATTTACCAGCTGTCTCTTCAAGAACGCCCACTCTTCGTGTATTAATTTCTAAAATTCCGACTATCATTATAGGACTGAATACGTTTATGGATGCGAAGCAACTACCTTCTTTCGGATCCGTATCACTGCTGTGTGTGTCCACTTGAACTTTGACCCAACCACAGACAATAATGAGATACTGCCAGTTTTTCGTGAAACTCGGTTTGCTTCGTATTTGGAAGGTCCAGATTCATATCTCAGCCCCATTCTGCCACGCATTTTATAGTATTTGCAGACAAATGTACCTTACCAGGTACCCCGAATAAGGTCACATCACTTCGCTGCATATTCCTTAAGCTTGTTATTCGCCAACTATCTGACACTTGCACGCTATGGTCTCAGCTAGTGACAGTATCGATAGGTCAATATGACCAGGGACGTAGCTGGGAGGGGGGGGGGGGGCGAGTGGGCGGCCGCCCCAAGCGGCAGAGCCCAAGGGGCGACAAAATGGACTGCAAAATGAAGATTTTAAGTGAAAAGAATTTATTTTTTGTCCTCAAAAAATTTTAAATTATTGAGCCCAATAACAGGAAATTCAATAAATGTTTCTTATTTTTTGCAGTTCATAACTTCTCGGCCATTGTGATTACTAGCCCCGGGCGCCATAAAATCAAACTACCCCACTGAATGTGCCATGTTATTGTTTGCATTGTTTTATGAAGGTTCTTAAAGATGCATTAAAGCTTAATCTAATATACACATACGTACAAGCATTAAATGTTTATTAAAGATACATGATATATAAACTAGCAGGTTCATTACTTCAGTGCAGATTATTTTAAGAACAACCCTGGGGAAGAACTACTCATGTATAAATTGCATTCATTCTATAGGAGACTGGGTGGGCCCCGTGGGTGTTCTGAAAATACTTGTGGTGCCCATAATGTAAATGTACGGGACCCTGGTTACAGAGACTTCTATACGAGTCTGGTGACAACCGTTTGATAATGTGTTGAGGACATTATGTCACTCCGTTTACATTACATTAGTTAAAGCGTTGGCTTTGTTTAATACTTTGACTAGCGAATATCAATTGCTGATTTGTCATGTCCATAGAGCAGGGAATAGCGATAATTAAAACGGTAAAAACATTACTTAGTTGTTGGTTACCACTACTCTTGTGCTAACAACTGATCAAATCATTTCCAATCTGTGACAGCACAGTGCTGTAACGTCCAAGCTGTTGTACAGCTGTACTTTAAAAGCAAATATGGAAAAATGCGGTCTCATAAATCAAAATGATACAACGATGCAGAGGTTTCTAAACACAAATGTAACTTGTCGGTGACAACCTTCCATCATTAAGAAAATTATGTAATTCATGTGGCCAAGAATTTCCTCGCTTTTTATGAAACCGAAGTTTCCTTACCGCGTTCACCGTGTCCACACCGCTGGATCCTCTCCTGCACCATTCGAATCAAGTCCACATCCTTACACAATTGCTTTACAATTTATTATTATATCCATCCAAGCTTAGGTTTCGTAAGTTGTCACTTCCCATAAAACCCATTAACAAATACATTGGAAATTGCGAGAAACGCAAGTCTAACACTCACTAGTTCATTCTTATTCAACTTTCGCTGTACACCACAATAGTATATGCTAGAGCTGTTCATGCACAAAATCGATAATTCTTCTCTAGCAGCAGGCTCGCCTATGCAGCGAGGGAAACATCTGCTCACGGAACGCAAACACAATCGTCCAATACTTTTCGTGTTTGCACCTGGCCGTACCATCACTCCTTCGGAATGACTCAGCTTGGTACCAACATTTCTGTTACCGACATTTAAAATACTGTTGCTTCAGATTTTAACTTTATTTGCGTCGTGAAAGGGTTAATTCAACTGAATAATATTTTAAAATAGTTTCTTCGAGGAATATACAAGCGTACAAAATGTCCGTTCACTGACCGTCAAATTAAGTTTTTCACGTTGGCAGAAGTCCTGCCAGGGTTAAAAGAAAGAATGCCTTGAGCAAGATAGCACACTAATATTGCACAGTTTGTCATACAACCGGTCAGGGAACTCATTTTATATTTTAATTATTTACATGTATATACGTGTACTCCTTTGACACAACTTATTTATTCACACACACAAATATATATATATATATAAGGTTTATAACGACATGTTTCGGTATCTTTATGGGTCATTTTCAAGTCTTTACAGGAACTTAATTTCCTAGTTAAATCTGATCATGTGTAAGAAAGAAATCTCGATCTTGAGTGCATAGTTTGTTTTAAAGTTTCAAAAACGTTATATGTTTACATTTTTATAATTTGTTTGCCCTGAAGATGATATAAATGGTCGAAACATGTTGCCATAATAGTATGATAAATTAATATCAGTAATAAAGTTGTGTTGACGGTGAAACGTACCATTCATTTACAGTTTACGCTTATCAAAGCAGTTTTGTTATTTTCTTTCTACATCACGCAATAAAGAAGTCGTCTGATAACAGCACTGGTGTCTTAGTGTGACGCTTTCTTTCTCCTTGGCCGACTTTTTTCAACCCACTCCTTGTGCTGTATTAGCGTACTGTATGAAATTACTGAAATGAATAAAATTTTAATTATTGCCAAAGTTGCGTATTTTATGATGAACTATTTGGGGGGGGGGGGGTATTCTTACCTTTTTGTATCAGAAACTGAACTCATTCTTGTTTATAGTTGGTGGGTATTTCCATTCGCTTTGTGTTTTGATGTGCTTCGTGGTGGCTGCTTCTATGCTTACTGGCTTGAGTCTCTTGTTAGGTTCTTGCATGCATAACAGGGTGCCTCGTAGCAAGGTTATTGCATCAAAAGTTGGATTGGGAACCACTGTGTGCTTATCTTTCAGCTGTATTCCTTTCTTAGTGGCCTTATAAATACGGAACACTGCGACTGTGTCCATATGTTTGCATTTATTAGCTTCAGAAATTGTAGGCATAATAATGTGTTCCATAGGACCGAAAGAATGGCCTTGACTTAAGGTATGTTCAAGGAGTTTTGATTGTCCTGTATTCAAATTCCCCATAGAAGAGGCCATGAAGGCTACCTGCTAATGTGGCACACAATACCTTCGTTATTTTCATTACATTTTGCATAATATCATTAATAACATATATATACATATATTCATTTGACACAACTTATTCATTCACAGCCTTATGCAAGTTTTATAAATATCACTGGCGTCGTGGACTATTTTTAAGTCTTTTCACAGGAACGCTGACCTTATTTCATAGTTCACTGTGCTCATAAGTAAGAGACCTTGATCTTGTGTGTGCAGTTTGTGTTGAAGTTTTAACTACTTTATGCAATTATATATAATATAGCTTTTTTTGGTTATATAAAAGTTGTAACCACATTTAAAGGATATGAAAGTTGAAAGTTAACACAAAATAAACTACGATACGAAAACCAGCTGCGCCAGTGCCACAGATAAAATTACGCTAAACTCCTTCAATAAAGTTTTGTTACCCTTTTCTATATCACGCAATAAAGAAGTCTGATAACAGCAATGGTGTCTTAGTGTGAAGCTTTCTCCCTGGCCGACATTTTTTCAACTCACTTCTTATGCTGTATTAGCGTACTGTAAGTTTTCTTGGAATGAAATTAATGAAATTAACCAAATTTTAATTATTACCAAAGTCGCATCTCTGTGATGGACTTTTTATGTTATTTTTATTAGAAACTGACTTCATTCTTTTTATACGTACTGTTTATTACTATTAGCCGTGTGTCGTGCTATGCCACTTGGTGACTGGCTCTGTAGTGCCTGGTCTGAAACTTTTCTCTGGTTATCTCATTTGTAACAGGGTGTCTTATGGCAAGGTGATACTTTCACGTTGCTGCGTCAACGTGTTCTGCATTTACATGGTGCCAAGGTAATTTATAGGTAACGCAAGTTGGAGAGACCAGTCTTTACAATGGAAATGTTATGTCCCAATTGAGTTTGCGGTAACGATCTGCCTGTCTCCTCAGCAGGAGATGTGCTTCGGTGCATACAGATATGGGCTTTAGCAACGGATGTACAACCGAATCGACACGTGACATCAGCGTTGTTCCGAATTCAAAATGCTATGTAACAGCAACGATTACTTGATGCTACAGCAACGGTGGCAATCCACAGACCGCTAAAACAGTCCTGCCAACAGCAGTATTCAGAAATCATTATTATTTATTTGTAAAACATAAGGGTTTCGGTTGTAAAAGCTCCAACACGTGAAGGAGTGTGAGGGACTGGAGGTATACGTTCATCCATTCTTAACCTTGGCACTTAGTGAAGTTGAGTAGTCAGTTTCACACCTCGGCGAGTGTATCCGCGAGGAAAGAGCCTCCGGGCTCATTGAATAGGAGGCTGGGTGGGATACAGAGCCTCTTTGGACGTCTTGTAGGAGAGAAAATTATCTTGCCCTGGCGGGACAAGATCTAAATCAAACTGGCTCTCCAAAAACGGAGCTTAGTTTCACCATACCGAGATTAATACAAAAATGGCTAGTAGTTTTGTATTACTTGCAGAGGACGGAAGTGATTTTCTTTCTAAAATCATCTAAAACCGGATATCTGCTTTAGATACGTTGTTCTTTTCTCACTGCAGTATCACTGCTACTTAACAGTGTCAGTTAAATTAATATTGTTTACTCTCAACAATATAAGTCGAACGAATGTCGCAATCATGCCCGCAGACCGGTCATCTTGACTGAGGTTTATGTAATTTCCTCAGTGCCTCCAGACGAAAGCCGTGATAATACTTCAAATTAGGCCATGACGTCTTCCTTTCAGACCTTGTCCAGTTCATTCACTAATCAATCTGTCATTTTATACTGCATAATCTGAGCTACTGATAGAGTCGCTCGTAAAAAATAAACACCGAGAAACTTTAGGTACCATGGAAGTACACAGGCAGCTGCAGTCTTTCATGCTGTGTCATTTAATACCCCTAAGATTAGTACAGCCTCCCAGAAATTTATAATTGTATAATTTAAATTACTTCAGTTTTTATTTCTAATTCAGTGCTGGAACAAAAACCTGTCCTCCAAAGAACGCCTCAACAGATGTCTTAATCGCTTCCGGAGTACAGTAAAGCCTTCCCGTTCGAAGGGGTTAACGTTCTTGAAAAAGCAGCCGACAGTGAAATCGTGAAGCGTGAAGTTAAGGCGGGGCGGGGGGGGGGGGGGGGGGGATGAGTTAGGGGAACCAAAGACACACGAAACATGCTAATATGTAAGTTAATTATTAATAAACACGAAACATTTGTGTTCATCTTTATTGTATTGACATCAGTGTTGTCCTCCCTGATAGATGAGCGAGCGGCTTAGAGTGCTCGACGGAGAGGAAAGAGAAGAGTTGGTGAAGAAAGAGGTGATCTTTGAGTGCCTTGGTTTGTTCTGCATGTCCTTATACACCTTGTGTGGTGCCATGAGGGCCTACATCATCTTCCAGCCGTAGACACAAGGGGACAAAGGAAATGTTCGCACTCGATGAAGCACTGGCCTTAAAGCTTCTCCGTTCTTGTTGTTATTTCTGCTGATGACACGAATCACCGAATCATTTAAACCACGGGCGTTCAATCTTTTCATTGTGCATGGCCACGCCCATTATTGTGGGCTGGTTCATGGGCCGCACGTGGAAAAATAGCAGTAAGTGGTACTTGTATACCTAACCGCCTAAAATGCTGTGTAATTGTGATGTATACGTAATTTACAAATGTGGCCGCGGGCAGCATAATAGAACCTTGCGCGGGTTGAAGACCCATGATATAAACCATAAAGGTGTCCGACCGCAGCAGTCTTATTACTCTGTCCATCATAGTGTTCAACACAATTACCGGACATAATTAGAACATGAGGGCAACAATTAGTTCTAAAACTTGTGTAAAGTGTAGTCGATGTACATTCCGTATCGCCTGATGTCAAGGTATCCTATATATCTGCTGAGTGAGACAGGTGGGCAGATGCGACCCGTGCATATTGCGCTGTGCGCTTAATTGAGCGCGACCGCGAATGTGCGAGGGACCTACACGGCAATGCACGAGGGTTGCCACAGTAAATCTTCCGCGAATAAACGAAACAGCAATGCGCAAACCTGCGAATGAAGGGGGTCTGCTGTATTTTATGTACTGCGTCCATCTTGTAATTGTTAATCTGACAGTCCTCATTAATTTATAACTTCGTATACATAATACGCAGGAAATACTCTAAAAAGAAATGAACAAACTAACTAATATAAATTTGGACGGAGATTGGTCCCCATTTCTGTTGATTGCTAAAAACCTTCATATTACGTCAGAGTGAATCATTACTATTAATAGTCGTCACCGGTTCGTTCATTTTTTTACTACTAGTAGAAGCAAAGTGCGTCCACTAATTACCACCATCAGTCTCCATTTTGGCCATATTGTTCCATACTTTAGAGTTTTCTTATCAATTATTCTCTTCCAGGTTCTTCTTGGACTTCTTATACTTCACTTCTACTCCCTTTAGTATTCCATTCTAGCGCTTCCCATTCTAAAAAGGCGATTCTTATATTCACTTGCTATATCCATAGACTTAACTTTTGTTATCTTAAGGCGATTCATCCCCGTTGTGATTTCAGTCAATAAAACCAACAGACAACAACATGTATTGTAAATAATATCAACAGCTACTTGTTTCGGCCATACTAATAGCCATCATCGGGCTGTACAGAAGAAAATGAAAAGTGCTGACGTTTTTAACGTTATTTATTTCCAAGAAAATATATACAGTGTGTACAAAAAAGTTACAGAATTGTTCCCATAACCACTTTAAATAACTATGAGTACATTAAACAAAGGTAAATAGAGGTACGGATAAAGAACATTAGTGAAAAAAACTGTAATGGAAAGCTGATTACAGCAAGGGCCGGGATAGCGTAGTCGGTATAGCGACTCGCTACGGGCTGGACGGTCCGAGGATCGAATCCCGGTGGGGGCGAGATATTTCGCAGCCGTCCAGACCGGCCCTGGGGCCCACCCAGCCTCCTATACAATGGGTACCGGGTCATTCCTGGGGGTAAAGCGGCCGGGGCGTGGAGTTGACCACCCACCCCCATCTAGCGCCGAGGTTAAAGTAAGAGTAGAGCTATACCTCTACTCCCCCTCTGGGTCTTCGTTGCTTGTTCTAGGGAGAACTTTTACTACCAGATATTTTTCTGAATAATAACTTAGAAATTAGGCAACATGTTTTGTTGAGTAGTTCTGTTCTAACCTTGTGATTTCTTTCTTCTCCCTGAATGAAGTCAGCACCTGAATTACTTTTAGACGTGTGATTGCAGCATCTTATGTAGGGCTATTATTTTATCTGACGATTCGCATTACGCTTCACTCAACGTTACACGTGACGACAGGCACCGCAGCGGTCGCCGCTATTCCAATTTGCCGTGACGCATTTTAGTTGAATGTACGGCGGTTAATATTAGGTTCCTACTGACATTATTTGAAGAAGGTGCTGGAAATATTTTCCTTCGGTTCGCAGACAAGTGTCACATCTAACAAACTCGTTCATTGCATGATGAAGTTCTGCTGGTGAACTTGAAGACAGTACATCCTGAATGCTTTGTGTCAGATCGTCTTGAAGGGGGGGGGGGGGGATGTTGCAGTACACTTCATCCTTTAACGTGCCCCACAAGAAAAAATCTCAACGATTCAAATTTGGCGTACGAGGAGTCCACAATTCACTGCTTTTCATTCTTGTCATAAAAAACACTGTAAAGAACGCATAGACGTGTGAGCTGTTGCCCTGTGTTCCTGAGGGGAAAAAAGGGGGGGATATGTTCTCTCGTAATCGGACAGGTGTTCGCACGGCGACTGCAGGTGATTCATCAGAACTACGTAACATCCTCTGTAATATGTGGCATGGAAACTTGGTCGGTGAGTGAGCTGGGTTTTGTAAGTTGTGCGAACCGACTGGAAGTGATTAGCAATAGTTGTCACTTAAAATAATGTCCCCGTGGCATAGGTACCGGGCCGTCGGTTCATAAGAATGGGAGCTGGCTGTTTTTTGGGCTCCAAATTGAGAGAGGAGAGTTAGGGATGTGGAAGCTGCCCTACCCCAACGTATATGGAGTCGAGGTGTTTAGGTTTGTCTTTGTTTTAACGAAGTAATGGTACCAAATTGCTGAAGTTATTTTTGTGGGGCTGAGTTGACTATTTAATTCGGTTATAGTTAGGCCCTCTGATGTGTCATTTAATTGGGTATCAATATTGTTTGTTACGAATCCTTGTTAATGTAATTTGAATGGATATTGCTTTGTTATGTATTCTTGGTTAATGTAACTTGAATAGTGTTGTTTGTTTATATTAATATATGCTGGAATATCCTTGGTTTGAGACAGTTCTGGTTGGTAATTTTCCCCACGGGGCCCGACATGCCTGGGGGTCGTGCACAAACGTCTAATGGCATAATCAGTAAGTGCGAACCCCTTGCGTTTCTAGCATTATTATATATATGGACTTTGGCGTTCACAGGGACAACTGTACTTTACTTTACCTATGGTTACAAAGGTTGCCGGTATGGTTACGCGAACGCCCCAGAATTTTTTTCGCTCCACGGATACTTTCTAACTTGTTTTTTGAACACCGCTTACTGAAATTGTGTATATAATTCTGCGTACAGGCAGAGGCCACGTTGGATGCCTTTTGTCGTGCCAAGTCGTGCGTACTCGTCAGAGCGAAACAAACGTTAGAGGTCAAGTTCGCCCACTGAGATTGAATGCAGATTGCTGGAGTACACAGTACACACGACGGTTTTTAGAACATTTTTGTTCCCATAATGCTTAGTCGTACGAGTAAAATGTATTCAGTCTTTTGATTAAACAATTTTTTAGATAAAACTATTATGGCACAAAACCACAACACAGATGTCTTTCGGAAATTGTTAGTTTCTATGATCATACTAATTGTTATCTCTCACCTTAATGTGTGTTACTTTCTCCACAGGAATGAGGTTGCTTCTGTAATCTGGTTGTAATTCTGTGCAGAATGTCTTCAAATGTCCCATGATAAGTGGGTTCCTGTCACCACGGCATGGCGCGTCCTCAGGTTGCGGATGGATGAATGGCCTCCGGATATGGAGGGTAGCTGCGAATACTTTGAATAAGCAGTCGCGGACAGTTGACAAGGACTGGTCGTCCAGCTTGGGGTTTGGGCGAGGTGCTAACAACTCCTCACCGTAAAAAATTAACACGTTACGAAACACTTGACAAAGCCTCGGACTTGGACTGATTCTTTGGTACAACTTAAGCAACGGAAAAGGATATGAGACTTGGGACATGGAACATGAGGAGCCTGTATAGGTCAGGGTCACTTATGACAGTGGCCAGGGAATTAGCGAGGTATAAATTAGATTTAGTGGGCATACAGGAGGTTAGGTTGAACAAAGGAGGCACAGTAAGAGCAGGGGATCATACTTTTTTTAAATGGAAAGGGAAATGAAAGTCATCAATTGGGAACAGGTTTTTTTGTACACCAGAGAATAGTATCAGCAATTAAGAGAGTAGAGTTTGTTAGTGATAGGATGTGATATATGGTGCTGAGAGGTCGCTGGTGTAATATCATTGTTCTGAATGTGCCTGCACCAACTGAGGAGAAAAGTGATGACTCAAAGGACAGTTTATATGAAGAATTAGAACAGGTTTTCGATCATTGTCATGACAATTGTCATGACACTGACATATACAGGCTCTTTTTGTTCCAAGTGCCGAATGTGATATCCATTTTACAATGCTTACATTCTTCCAAAGGATTAATCCAAGTCCAAGGATTTTTTAAATGATTTACGCTTTACGTTTTATGGCTAGGAGTTGTTAGCACCTTGCGCAACCCTCAACTGGGGGGACCACCCCTTGTCGACTGTCTGTGACTGCTTATTCAATATATTCACAGCTACGTTCCATATTATTCCATATTGCTGAATGTGAATGATAAAGAGTAACTGAATAAAATTTTAAAGTTGATGCCAAAGAGCTGCCAGATCCAAGGGTTGGTGATATGTCCACAAGTTGAAAGGTGTAGGTGATTAGAATACGTAGTATTTCATTTCACATACTGTGTCATACAGTACTTTCAATTCACCTTATAGGGGAGAGGGGGGATAGTTGGCACACTTTTCACGTTATAATTTTTCACATTTTCGCTGTACATGTTAAGTTGAATATAGCGGCACGTATGGCTAGCAACACCCTTGGGCTACAATCTGACCTACACAAATTTGACGCTATTCGTAAGGAATAGTAGGGAGAGGCTTTTGCCCTAACCTCTGCACGTGTGCCAACCTGCCCCACGCACGGGGTAAGTTGGCATATGGTAAAATACGTGGAAAATCAAGATGCCAACTTTTCAAGGCCAAGACATAACAGACAGTGATTAATATAATGTTTTATGGAACAAACGTGTCAGATAGGGGCGCAACAAAGGGGGGGCTACCAGGCTGCAGCCCCCCAAGGATAAGTATAAGTATAAGGATAAGTATAACAGGACTCCTTTATACATGGCTGCTGAAAATGGTCACGTAGATGTTGTTAAACTTCTTGTAGATAAGGAAGCAAAAATTGATACTAAGTCTAGTATTGCTTACAATTCCTTAAGTACAAAAAAGGCTTCAGGCTGGACATCATTACACGTTGCTGCTTTTAATGGCTACCTAGATATCGTTAAAATTCTTGTCAATAAGGACAAAACACTGGTTAATATTAAAGATAATACTGGTAGAACACCGGCAGTTTTGGCTGCTTCCAGTGTCCAGGTGGATATTGTTGAATTTCTAAAGCCTAAAGGTAACGTATATTTATTACATGCTAAGTTTTGCGCTGCTAGAAAAAGCGGCAATACATTTACTTAAATTGAAAAAGGAAATCAAAAGGAAAGGTAACTCAGTATGGCACAAGCCTACCACCAGCAATTTAAATAAAGTATCCAAATCCTATGAGACTGGTAATTTAAGCAAACACAGTTGGGAGAGCCATCAGTCCATTACTGAAGTGACCGCAACTTGCATTCTGTGCACTGAATCCACATTTCTCTGGATGCGCCAAGACAGTAGAGGTAGGAAGTATCCTCGGAGTCTTCTTCGTCTGTGTCGCCCGCATTTTTTGGATTTTATTTTTTATTTTTTTATTTCTTTTTATTTTTGCGTTCTGCTCTTGTAAATCTCTCTTTAGATACGTGACACGCTCCTCTTTCTAATATCTTAGGCCCAGTTCTTCTCTCATTTGCTCCGAGCCTTCTGTTGTACTGGTGTCAAAGCATTTTTGACAGAGGTATCAGCCAAAATGACAGTTATTTTCTTGTTCTTGTTTACATTCTTGCTCTTTTTGCGTACGGTTTAGGAAGGTTTCGAACGTCCTCTGGAGTAGCAGGATGTGTGCAACTTTTGAAGCAGAAGATGATCATTTGGGAGAATCATCAAAATCGCAGGAAGTTCACTGTTGCTACTGGAATCTGCAGCCTCCATAGGAGGGGCAGCTATATCTGCAACGTAATCTTCCATAAATTCCTCATTTTGAAAGATATCGCCGCTGAACAGGTTGTTGCATACATCTGTTATATTACGGATGTTCCTTACATTATATATATATATATATATATATATATATATATATTATAGAAATTGAGGCAACGACATTGCATTGATGCAGTACCTTCTGTACTTTGTCCGTATCATCGGACCTTATCACTTGCTTATTAGTACTTTCTCAGCATACGTCTCTTTGTATTCGCTTTGCCCAATGTTTGTAACTGCTTATCTGTTATTTTTCCTGGAATTATGGAGCCCACCGTGTGACTCCTTGCAGACGCACAGTCACATGTGGAGGAGTAACGACTACTCCTACGCACAGATCACACACAAGCCTGTCTGATAAAACCTCTGACGCCTGAAAGGGCGCATACCCGATCCTGCCGTTGATACGGACAGTCTGTATAAGTTGCTGCGAGGCCTTCCCGGCCTGTTTTCTGTAAATACGGCCTATTGTAATTAAAGTGCCTGGAACCTGGTACAACGAGTTTGTTTCAAGCATCCCTCACAGCCTATACGAACCCTATGCCGGTGGAGCAACATCCACGATACGCCCCACCGGCCTTCTCCGAAATTTCGGGGATACAAGGTAAATTCCAGAAAACTGGAATCCTGCTTTGCTATTTGCAGTAAAAAGAAGTCAGGTGCGAAGGTGTGTTGACGACACATGGATTGTCATGTATTTCACTGTTGTGCCTGTATGGTTAGTTATGCAGGCATCATAAGCTCGGTTCACATACGTGGTAAGCGATCCGTTGACAGACCTGTGAAGAGGCTGGAGTTACGGCTGCAGTGTGGAGGGAAGTTGAGGACAGTCACGCCATTCTGCTTGCAGTAGTCTATTGCCCGTATGGCCAAATGCGAATCATGGTTGTCTAGCAACAGAACTACTGATCTCTCTTTAGAAGGCTTAGCATGTGCCACGAAATGTTTTACATATCTTACAAAATGCTCCTCCGTCATCTACCCAGAGCGATGGACGGTACGTTCAATGACAGTGTTGGTGAGGTGGTTTTACCTCACCCTGCCTTACCCTTTTGCAGTATCTTGCCCAAATACGAAAAGAAATCTGAAATCCTTCGCCGCTTTCCTTGTTGACCGTCCACGTTTTCGCAGAGCTCTCACAGCTTGTAGCAATAATCCAGACGTGTGTTGCTCCTATATGACCTCTTCTTGCAAGTACGCATTATTTAGCTTCTTAAACCGGACAGAAAAAATCACACTGCTAAACAATTAACGAATGAGATTCTGATCGACAGCGGGGCAAGTTGACACAGTGAGCCAACATGCCCCACGTTGAGTGTGCGACCTGCCCCGTCGCCACCTTCTTATGTTTTAGAGTGTATCATCCTCAAACAAAATGGAAGTCTACAATTCTCTCTAGCTCCAATGTTAGCCAAAAGGAGGTACCATTCATGGGTGGCACAATGTCACATGTAGCTGTAACCAAACTTCAAACACAAAACATTTTATAAAGCGATAAAAAATTACTTCCTGCGGTGTACAAAATAAAACACTACACCACACTTCAGTCATAGCTCACAAAGCGCTGACGCTTGCTGACCGCTCTCAGGAGAAGTCATTGAACAGTACAAATTGACAAGTGTTGCTATCCTGCGCCATATTTGGGAGTTATGGCCATTTTGCCAACTTACCCCTGTAGCCAACTAGCCCCCCTCTCCCCTACTGTGTTAGCTTATAGATATAATTTTTTTTTTCATTTAATTTCACCAGATCTGCCAAAGTTATGGGGCGAGCAAGTTAGTCCAGTGCAATTAGACATGCAAAATCACTCATGGAATGCCAATTTATGATTTTGCTGACAAGTATCAATTAAGATTGCCTAATGGAATTGCAGCTATAGAGATGTCAAAATGTTCTATGTGAATATAGTATCAACAATAGGAGTAAGTGGAGAATACTTGCAAAATATATAATTCTTTCATTAATTATAGTCATTTGACAAGAAATTGTAAATATCTTTTCTCTTCCGAATGCTTTTTGGTGCTCTTTGTTGATACTGAGCTAGAGATTCTGAATCAACAGAATTTCCATAGCGTGTAGGATTTTTAAGAAAGAAGCACATAACATTGTCATTGTATATGAATTCAATTTTATGTGATCTAATGTTACCCACCTGACAAAGAATACGTTATGATGTACTGAATCTTTCCTACTTTTTTATTCAGGGTAATTTTAAACATATGTAAGGAAACATAACCCACAAGAAGTTGTTTCCACTTGTAGGGCTTCTTTTGTGAACACAATAATGAACCTTTTTTTATATAAAACATGACATTCCTAATCCAGAAGTCACATCTGGTAGAAGTGCTTGTACACAGTGCAGCATTGTACATTCTACTAGACCTGACCTCCAGAGCACCTATCAGGGACTCCAGAGGGACTCAGTCCCATGATTTGGTTAGTTCATATAGTGACAAATAATTTAATAAAAGTCTTTGTTTTAGTGTTAAGCAGCAGCTTCCAAACTGTATTCTGCAGAACCCAGTGGTTCCATGATGGGTTTGTAGGGGTTCCAAATAGCAAGTATTTCTTGGAATTTAAGTGTTAACCAAAGCACAATTCTTTCAGTTATGGAGACAATGGCTGTTCCTTTCCCATAATAATTCTCTAAGATAAAGACCCTGTCCAAGCACATGGGAACCACACATGTTGGTTGACGTTCATTTAAGCTGTGATGCACGAAATTTATTTTTAGTCATTTATGGAATAATCTGACTGAAGGATGATTAAAGCGGGAGGGGTTCTAGTGTATTGTATTAACACACACACACACACACAACCCAAATAAACATGACATAACATGGCAAAATGTTTTACTGTCTTTCTTTTACATTTTATTGTGTTATAAATTTAAAATTAACTAGTTTTCTGGGACATGACACCATGTTGCTGCCTCAATTTTCAGGGAAGTCGAATAAGACATTCTTTAGAGTGTCATATCCCTGAAGTCATTATTTTTCATTAGCACTCAGTCAGAACCTTGAATCTCGCATCACAGACCATCATTAACTACATTTTGAATACATGTTTTAAGGAGTAGATGCTACATCTGCTTATGAAAGCCTTGTTACCAGGTGCATATATTTATAATTTTGAAATGAAAGTATTTATCCATTGAAATTTTATTATAGTCATTATGATCAAGATTTGTGATGGCCAGACTGGACCTGAAATACAGAAAATTGTGTCATCATGGAGATCTGGACCTTCACACTCCCCCCCCCCCCCCTCCAAAGAAAAATGAATAACCAAGGGGGAAATCAGGAAATCAAATACAGAAAAAGGACAATATATCCTTTAACAGAAGCTGGCAGTAAAGTTTATTTATTATTTGAATTCTCTTCATACGGAGAGATTCTTTATTACATCCAATAAATATAAGGACCATGCTATGTTTCTAAAATGAAGCCAGCAGGTTCTTATAAATATGTGGCCACAACTGGTAGTGAGAATGGGAAACTTTTGGAAATCAAATGAGACAACTAACATTAGTACTTATTTGTTACATGTATCAGTTTACAACATAATTAACAGCTTAACTTTGACAGAATGTTTACAAAAATTGGTGAGAAGGCCCAGGTATGTGTTATGCTGTTGTCATGTCCCCTTCTATCAAACTTCAATACTTGTCCCACATGTTGACCCTGTTCGGGTACACTGTGATGCCCTTCTGATGACCCCAGGGGTAGAAGTCAGCAGGAGTGAGATCAGAGAGTTTTTGAGGCTCAAAACTGACTGCTTCATCCTATCTATTCTGATGGGTAGTGACAGCCAAAAAAGAATTGCTTTATATCACGTATAAAATGAGCAGGGCTTCCATCATACATAAACCACACAGTCTGCTGCATTGCGAATGGTACATCCTCCAGTAGTTGAGGTAACTCTTCTGTTGCCACATCTTGCTAAAAAAAAGTAGTTATGACTGTATGTGTAAATTAACCTTGTAGCTTGATTTCAGGAGTAGCATGTGGTTCGTGTATTTATTGTATGTTATTAAGAACCACTTGTATACCATATTGGACTTGAAAGGATTACTTACATAGAGTTTAATGGCTTTGAAGTCAGTATAAGTGTACTGTTAACACATAAAGCAAGTAAATATTGAGAAAACTAAGTGTATGCTCATGTCTTGTGAACAGAATGGAGGACAGAATCACATCATCAAGGTAGATAAAAAGTCTTCCACAAATGTGGTTAAGTTTAAATACTTGGGAATAACAATAACAAATGAAAATTGCATGCATGAAAAAGGAGCAGTTTAAATTTGGGGATTTCCTCATACCATTTGGTCTGGAATATTTGTCATACCATTTCTGCCTAGAAACATGAAGATTAAATTACACACAGCTCAAGTTGTGCATGTTGCTTTATTTGTCCTTTGACATTACAGGAGATTCATAGACTGAGGGCTTTTGAGAAAATGGTGCTGGGGAAGATTCTGGGGGACTAGAGGGATGAAGTAACTGGAGGCTGGAGGAACTCACATAATGAGGAGTTCATGATTTGTATTCCTCACCAAATATTATTTTTGTGATCAAATCAGGGAAGATTTAAGGGGTGGAGCATGTAGCATGCATGGGGATAAGAGATATGCATATAGGGTTTTGATTGGTAAGTATTAAGAAAGGAGACCACTTGGAGGACCTAGGCACAGAAGGGAGGATGATATTCAACAGGATGTTAAAGAAATATGATGACGGCCTGGTCTGGATTTATTTGGCTCAAGATGGGATCAAGGGGTGGGTTGTTTCAAACATTGTACTGAAACTTCAGGTTTCATAAAATCGAGGAATTCCACCAGAGGATCTGTTAGCTTCTCAAGAAGGACAGTGCTCCATGAAGTTAGTTGGTTATTTAATCCTATAGAATATATCACTTATGCCTCATGTTCAAATTTACCATTTGATGTCTATGCAGAAATTAATTAAGCCAGTGGGAGAGATTATTAATAGATTTTTCCAGTTCATCTTTATTTTGCACTCGTCTTGGACTAGCAAATAATTGAATTGTTAAGCTTTAAATACAGTCTATATCACCGGGCCTTCCCATCCATAGTTATAAGTAAGGCATAAACTTACTTGGGGAGTTGCTGCAGTGATGTTCTGAGCTGCCAGTGTTACAGTTAGTTGCCTTTACATATGAGTTTAGTGCTGCCCATTGCTCTCTACTGAAGTAACTGGTGGCAGATGAAGGTAGTTTTTCTCTCTGGGCTGCTGACATTGACTGTAATAAAATAGTAAATAGGTAAATGATTGGCACTACAGACCATTGTTGTGGAGGTACAGGTCCAGTCTTTCATAGCCTTTAGTATGAAATGCGGTCGAGTGGTTAGTGCCATGCCTCAGCTGGTTTGTTCCCTTGGAAGCAGACCCTGTATCTTTCCCCATTGGAAATTAAACCCAGATCCTTTCGTAGTTCAGCCTGTAGCATAGTCGCTAGACTGACTGAGCAACACACTTCACCAATAAAATGGTTAGATGACATTTTTATAGAGTTCTAATAGTATACAATCAAGCACTGTTAGTATAATTTGGCTTATATATAACACCAATGAGGATGAAAATTATGGGTCTTTTGGAATGTGACACTGTGTAAATAGGTATGAACATTTTGCAGAAACTTGTTGTGTCAATACACAGTCATACAAGCACACCAGTACGTATCGATCTTTACACATTTAAAATTTTATTTATGAAAACTGATTGATTTAGATTAATTAAATGTGTGGGAGCTGTGATTGTATAATTAGTATAGTGAGTAGGCTATGAGCTGGACGACTGAGGAATTGTAGTTTGATTCCTGATGGGGGCAGGAGATTTTTATCTTCACCAAAGTGCCAAGTGTTGCTTTGGGACCCACCCTGCCTACTGTTCAATGGGTAGTGGGGGCTCTTTTACCAGACAGGAAAGAGTTCAGGATATGAAGCAGAGCACTCAGTTATCTAGTGCTAAGGTTAGGAATGACTGGAGCTATGCTTCACCTCCCCCATATCTCTCAACAGTGTGCATGAGGACAGCTTTACTTTACTCTCTATTAATTAAAGCTGAAAATGTCCAATGTTTGGAACAAAACTCATTGTAATTTTTATGTGTGTTGAATTACCAGTAGGGGTCACATTGAAATGTGATCAGTAATGGTCAGAACTTTCAGATACTTTTTTTTATATACTCATATACTATATATTCATATACTCTTTTTGATACTGTATAATTTTTACTGCTCTACAGATCTTAATTTTTTAGAACAGACTTTTGTAGTCACTCTGTGTATCACTTGTGCTTCATTTCTTCATTTCAAGAGGTCCAATCTCTGTTCAGAGACTGATTCCCTCACTACGTTGTTTCATGTTCTTCTTCAGCCTTTGGGTGGAATAGTACCTTAAATTATGCGAATGCTTCCTTCCATATCCTCTACTGTTCATTATCCTCTAACTGTCCTATCATTTGACAAGAAACAATCTTAGCTCTTGAAAACATTGTTAAACAAGAAGAGTCAGTATAGCAAGAAGGATATGGACTGGAAGTCTGAGCGATTGCAGTTCCATTTGCAGAACAGGCAGAGACCAGCTCTGGGGCACACCCCGCTCTCTGCTCATTGGGTACCAGGGGTTCTTCCGCTGGAGGTAAAGCAGCCGAGGTGTGGAAATGACCACCCCTCCTAGTGTAGAGGTTAAGAATGAGTGGAACTATACCTTCACTCCCCCATATGTCTTCATGGCGTACACAGGGACGACTTATACGTACATATTTCCTTTTTATCTGCAGTTTTTTAAAACAAATCATGAACATGACAGTACCCATGTTCTCCTGTTTGCTACTTGCTCTTATTTCTCAGTCTTTTGTTTTCAATACCCTCAAACTATGATCTTCACTTTAAGGAAGAGATCCATACAAAACAAGAAGTAAAATTATAATTTTATATATATTTTTATTTTCATGGAATGTTTAACAACACTGAACTATATAGGTTATGTAGTGTTCATAATAACATAATTATATGAAATATAAATAACAAAGGATTGGCATATTTTAACATAGCAGGGTCTGACAAAAAACCACAAAATATATCACTCACAATAATTTGCCTCTGGACTAATATCTGAGTACAGAATACCCAAAATACAAAGTAGAAGAATTAACTGCTCAGTTGTGGTATCAGACTAATAAGAGGGCATCTGGGAAAATAAAAGCTAATTTCAAACCTTCACCTTAATGAGATGTGGAGGTATACAGCGAACAGCATCGGATGTCAAGTATTCAAGTGATTTGGCAGGAATTGAGGCAATGGAGGATGCACTGAGTCCTCCTAGCACACAGCCTACAGCATTAACCTGCAAATTGTACATGCCGGCTGTTTCATGCTTCATGTTTTTCATACTTATTGTTATGGTAAGTCATGAAATTGGGCATGGAAAGCCAAGAAATGCATACAGTTTGGATAGAAATTTCTTGGAAAACTACTACTTGAAAAACTGCTGAAGAGGGAGTGAAACACTATGATGGATTCTATTGGAAATATGTTAAGACAATGGGAGCTGGATGGAAATGGCTGAGGATCACACCTAAAGCCAGGCATTCTTATCAGCAGAGTTGAACCATTACTTTAATCCTTCTTAGTTGGCTTGTCCATCCTTCTTAGTTCTTACCTCAGACCTGAAATATAATATACATTATAAAGTCTAGGACTGATAACTAGAAATTTGCAGAGTGAGGAAGCAGGGCAAAGAGGAAGAAGAAGGTACCTGGGGTACAAGGTCAGTGCCTGTTTGAATGTATAGTAAGTCAATGAAAGTGCCAGTCCTAAGTACATTGGCCACTAGGACAGCTGAAAGGATATTTCTGTAGTGTAGAGATGATAAGTGTTTTTGTGCAGATAGCAGGTGCTGACCCATGTTGTCTTGTCAGGCAGAAATCCAAACCCACACTATCTGCACTCCTTAAATACCTCCCAAGCCTGAAGAACTTGTTTGGTCGAAGCGACTGTATCCCACAAATCTAGAGTCCTAATGTTATATATGGTAACATATCATCAAAAAATGAAAATCTGTGACTACAGTTAGACTGGTGCCTAACTGTAGTCCCAGGTTTTGATTGACAAAACCAGTGAACAATTTCTGGTTTTTGTTATTGTGATTATACTTTACACTTAACACCTCTGGCAGTTCTGCAACAGTTGAGAAGTGAACTGACATAAATTATGGTAAACGTGAAGTGTTGGTGCAGATGGTTCAAGTGATTTAATTGTTGTGCATTACATATAAGCCATTGCAGTTATTGGACACTTTGTACTTAGTAAGAGAGCTGGAGCATTCTAAGTTATCAGGGACAGAAGGCTCTTTACCTGTGCTGGTGTCCAAAGATCTGTGTTACCGAATGCTGCACTGTCTGTTGCTAAAGTAGCCAGTCCTTGCAGTATGTCCATGGGGCAGAATTTTAGTCCTCCCAGAGATTTGGAAGCTTTGCTGTCAAAGAAATATGTGTCAGAGTCAAAATTTCATGAAATATTGCACTTGTGAGCGTACCTGTCAGTCATTATGTCACATCTCACTGTATATCGCCTTCACAAGAGTTCTCTTCATACATGCCTGCTAGCGGCCATTACATTGCAGGTGTTTTCCTGTGACATACTTACCTGGCACTGTTGTATCATGTATTACTTCTTTGCTGACTTTAATTCTTGCGAAAAAAAAAAGCAGTGATTAGTAAGGGTTAGATCTGGAGTTTGAGGAAATATAGTGATACCATCCTTGGTTGTACCATTCTTGGTTAGATATTATCGTATGAAGAATGAGCTGTTGTATTGTCATTATGAATCACCTAGTTTTCATGTTCCTAAACATGAGGGCGTTTACAGTGGGAAGTTTGTCACAGACGACAAAAAAATTTCTCAGTACATGTTTTTATGTTTTTCCAGTCATCTCATATGACCTCTCAAATCTCACAAAATTTGAACTCTGACATATATAGAGTACACCCAGATTATTGCCAATAGTAATTGTTGTAAACCTCATTCACATTGTGTGCTTGTAAATAACTCGATGAAAACAGAAGAACATTGTTTCTCAGTGGTGTCAGTACGCAATATATGAATGCAACTTTCATCTTGGGAAGACAGTCTCATTTTAAATCCCATATTGTGCTTCAGAAACATTGATTTGTTGGCTTGTGATGACAGCAGTGATGAAGACAGTGCTGTGTTATTGTACTCTTCACAGAACAATATTAGAGGGGTTAAATCAAGGACAATGAGGTAAGTAGCATGGATAAGGATAATAATAAAAATAACTTTTGGTTGGTAGAGGGAAGGAAAGGAACAATCTTGGAGACTTTGGTCAAAGGTAAACATTAAAATGGTTACTAAAGAAATGCAGAATAAAGATGTGGACTGATTTCAACTGTCTTACCTGTGAACACACTGATCAACCTTCGGAATCCATAACAAGGGCGGAATTTATTGGCCTGGTGAGAGATTAGCAACTTCCTATGCCTGCACATTGATTGGTTACAGCACCATCTGTGTCCCTTTTCACATGTATCAGCATTGCTTTATGCAGGATATTGGGCAGATTATGCTGCCTTAGTTGGAAATACCAGTTTGTATCTCCAGTAGTCACCACTTCTTTTTGTTAGGTTACTTTCCAAACTGGAAAAGTAACTTACAATTTCTTAATTTTGTGTGTTTGTATGGGGCTCCTCAATGCAGTTAGGGTATTTTGTCATGTATTTTTGATTTGCCTTCTGGGTCCACTAAACTTGTGTGAACTGACTACAGCCTGTAATTCAGATCCTGTGTATACTTCAAGGGCATGGTAGCTGCAGCAGTAGCTTCTGATAACTGTTGTAGTGTCATCACTTTCTAGGAGTACAGTTCATCCTATAAGATAACCCTAGACAGATAAACTTCACTGACTCAGACATAATGAATGTGAAGGCCAATAAGTCTGTCCTGGCAGCCACCTATTTGGTTCTGTGATTGCTGCGCAGTGTTACTGAAATATGAGTGTGCACTACCTTGGCGGGTGTTGTTAGCATGTCAAAATATGGAAAAGCTTAATTTTCTAGCATGTTCAGATACATGGCTACTATTTATTGTTTCTTCTTTACAGAGAAGGGGACCTACAATATCTGTGCTTGTGGTGCAAGCCACACAGGCAGCATACATGTGTCCTATGTACTGATATTTTTTGGTTAGATTACACTTCTTTGAGTGAAGGTGTTGTAAAGAATGATGTATAGTCCTATAATATGATTTGATGTTATTAACAGTTAACAATGAAAAATATCAAAATCACAGTTACAGTTACTGAAGATATGTTGGGAGTGCATGTGGTGACAGCTGAATTTCAGGTTTGATGTATGCTGTGCCATACACAAAGCTCATATCAAAATAGTACTCCAGAAATGAATGAGAAAAATGCATGTTATTCTATGTATCATGTTCAGCAGATGTTTAAAAGTTTAATACTGTCATTCTGTTGCGGAAATATCTGTGTCACCTGTATGCACTAGGATGTATCTTCTCAATTATGGTGCGGTTGAAACCACATAATATATGTTGTAAGGCTACCAGATCATAGCATGTGTAGTCTTCAGGCTCCTTGGCTGCCCAGCTGTTGTGGACCTGCTCTGCTAGGGCAGAGAGCTGAAAGACAAACATAAGCTCAAGGGCTACACAGAGTGGCACAGTGTATAATTCTGTTGTATAATAGGTCTCTTAACTGTTATGCTGTTAGGGAGGGTAAAGGTTAGGATGTGATGGTTAAACATGGTAGACTAGTACAATGCACTAGTTGTGTAGAGTAACTTGGATTATGTAGGTCATACTAAACACGTATGTAAACACTCCATGAGACAGTACAGTTTGTTTAATTTTTACATTTAATTGTTCAAGTTCTTGTTCTTAATTGCACATTGGCAATGATGATCTGCTAACTATTTAACCAGTTAGCTTATAATTGGAACCTGAAGTCTGATGAATAGTATAAATTTGTCACAACTTCAGACATTCTCTATGTTTAGAGGGAATACCTGGAAGATCATACACTTCCAGCAATTTTTGATGATGAGAATCATTTGTTTCATTGTCTTTCATAATGCCTTTTATTTAAGACTGAGCTTTATCATGAAAATAGACTGGCTTCACACAGTAGTGTTGGTCTGCATTCAGAGTTTTATAAGATTCATATTAGGTACCATAGCTTGTGGAATGAACAGTATGATTCTGTAAAAAATATAAGCAGTTACTGAACACAAAATATTTATTTGGTGTAGATTCTGAAATGGCATCATTAGTTGCATTTCCAGCATCTGAAAAACTTTACATAATGTGGTAGGTTAAAGAAAAACAGTTAATGATATTTATAAAGAAGGTCATGAAGAATATTCTGCATATGAGTATGAAATATTACAGTAGTCTCTTTTCTTAGAGAGATGTAAAGGTTCATATAGTACACTTAAGTTTCACAGTTCTTTATGAAATTTCTGATAGAGATAACAGATGAAACCATGTGCCATGCCTAAATAAGGATTTGTATTTTTTTTTTTTTACTCTTAGTAACTGTATTATAAATGTATTTGCAACCATTATAGCAAATTACTCAGTAACAGCATTACAAATTTCATTACAGAATGAACTGAGGTGATGATTATTAAACAGCTGAGAATATTTCATGGCATTTTAGAACAGATGCTTACTTGTGTCATTGAGAGGTTGTGGAACTGACCTAAGGCTGCAATGGTGTCGATTTCAGTCAGTGTGAGGTTACTTATGTCTTCTGGGGGGATACCTGAAGCAATCCATCCCAGCTGCTGTAGACATTTGTTAGGTATTTCACCCACATCTCCATATGTCTGTTGTGTTGAGAAATCAATGTTACAGATTAGTCTGTAATTGTTAAAATTGTTAAAGTCCCTCCATCTATTCACATATGTGCCATTACCTATGTGTAACTAATTCTGCATACTCATGTACAAGTGACCCCATAACTGTACCAGACATGATGTGTAAGAGAAAGGTTCCTATGCCATGCTATCACTTCACTTTATCAGCTGTGATTTGAATTTCTTTTGTTAAAAATTTACTAAGTATCAAAATAATACTCAAGGAAAATGCAACATTCACTCATGCTAAAACATGATCAGTGCCTGAAATCAGAGGAAAATTCTTGCATGCCCTGATCTTCAGAAAGCACTTGATTTTCAGTGTTTTACTAGAGCCAAGTAAAACTTCTTAGCTTTTTAATTAACATCTAAAACCTTCATAGACATAACAAAAAAAAACTGGTTTTAGACTAGCATTCATATTGAAATGTGTTATTACAGAAACTTATCTTCATAAGCTCTGACAAACTTGAGGAATCATCTATTTACAAGAAACAAAGTTTTGTATTTTATTTTTGTTTTTTCAAAAAAGTTATAAATTTCTGTAGTCACAGCAGTAACAATTAACCAGTGTAAGGGCAATGGTAACTAGGCCTACATTTATGACGTGCTGTAACTTTAAGAAATTCTGTGTCCATACAGTGGGCTTAGGTGTTTCATATATTTCTCACAATAAATACCTATTATTTTTCTACATGGCATTTACCAATCAGTCTTCATAATAGCAATGTTACGTGTTCTCTGTAAGGTAGAAACTGTATTTTTATATACAATTTAGAAGAATGTCAAGTCTTCCAAGGGTTACTATATAAAGAGCTGCACAGTGGTACATTTCTCGAAAAGTGTGTTGCACTGTAATTTTAATTCCTCTCCCTAGTGCTGGAGGGTATGTAGCATACTCATACATGGGGAGAATGGGAAGTGAAAAATGACAAAACCCCAAGAGATAACTTGGGAGACTTAGATATAGGTGAGTGGATAATATTAAAATTCATCTTAGAGAAACTATGAATGTGTGGACTGGATTCTCTTGGTTGACAGTAGAATTCAATCAGTGCATTTTTGTGAATGCTGTGTAAACAGCCTTTCTGTCTAAAAAAAGTAGGGAAATCATGACCTCCTAATTTAGTTATAAACTTTTTAAGGAAGATTCTGTACTGTTGTGTTAATTTACAACATTTATTTCTACAAGTGTTGTTTTTAATAGCATCTAGACTTAGCTAACTTAAGTATTACCATTAGTAACTGACCTTTACCAAGGCTTTCCATAGAGCGGATGCCTGTTCTGACGAAAGAATATCCTTTCCTAAGTAAACAAGGCCTTGTTCCAGATCTTGTTTTTTCAAAGTAAGTAGCTCCATAGGAGAGAATGCTGCCCCTGTCCCGGCTGCCTTCACATCCTCATATGTCAGTCCGCAGCATTGTTCTGTACAGAATATCCATTCGTTAACAAGTTAGAAAATGTGTCCAGGGCATAATACTTCTGACGCCTTCGTTCTTTTATTGTCCCTAGACATTAAATTGGTAAGCAATTTGAAGAACTACCTTTTACATAACACACAACATGTGTTTTTCCGCATCTTATCAACAACATGTAATGCTGTTACATGAATAGGGAGGAAATGTATTTATACTTTTATACACTTTTATATATTATACAGGTTAAATGCATGCTTCAAAGGGATATTAATGACTTCAGTTTCTGCAAGGGGACAGACAGACACACGAAACTTGCTGGAATCATTCTAAAGAAGGAGTTATATTCCTTCAAACCCGCAAGAGCTGTAAGAACGGCTATCCGACCTGGAATACGTCATACCGGGCGACAGCGAGATATACTCGTACGCCGATCTCAGCATACACACGATGGTGTGGGGAAACTCGTCCGAGGTTAACAACCTCCTCCACTCCCTGTTAAGTCAGTGCAGCGTCACTCAACGGCGTCAGCGTCTCCGCCTCGAAAGATCTGTACAACTACAGGGCGTACCTACAGACGTTACTGACCTACGGGCAGGAGCTTCGCGCAGTCATCTCACCAACGCATTCTGGTACTTGGACGACGGAGATCTGCTGGCGAAGAACCCGCCTGCGGACTCGTGAAACTGTGGATACCACGCCCGGTGGAAGCTGACCAGACAGATTTTCGGGAACGAGATGTACGGGCGCAGTCACGGCGACTTGTTTAACGTGCCGCAATTGCTCTTGCAGGAGGTGACGCTACAGATAAAATTCACCAAGGCCAAGAGCAACTTTTAGGTCCTGTGTCCCAAGCCCGACGCTAGGGCCGTCTTTAAATGTCTGAACGCCACCCTGTACGTGAAGCGCGTGAAACCGTCGCCCAAAATCCAGCTCGCGCACGCAAAAGCCCTCGAGAAAATCAACGTCCGGTACGACGTGACGCGAGTGGCGCTGAAAACGTTCATGTTCGCCGCCGGCCAAATCCATATCCATCGATAACGCAGTCTTGGGAACCCTGTCAAAGCGACTGCTTTTCACGATGCTAAAAAACTCGGATTTCACGGGATCGGTAATGACGAACCCCTACGTCTTCCATCACTTCAAGTTAAATAATTTCCTCATGTACGTGAACGGGTGGCAGGTCCCTTCAGAAGGCCTCTCTCTAAACACCGCAAATACGAAGACAACGACCATGGCCTATCAGACGTTCTTTTGCTGTCTGGGGATACACCACGCCAACATGGGCATCCAGATTACGCACGAGCTCTACAGGAAGAGTTACTTCATGCTACTCTTCGATCTCACACCCGACCACAGCGGCTCAGGCGGACACACCAGTCTGCCCGACAACGGCAACATACGGATAGAATTCAAATTTGACTACGCCCTCTCGAACGCTTTGACCGTCCTCTTGTACAGTAGAACCTCGATTATCCGAAATAAAGATGGCGGACCCGATTTCGGATAAGCAATATTTCGGATAATTCGGAAATTCGACTTTACATGATAAGGTGCAATAAAAATAACACTTATTCAGAAACACGCCTTATGTTAATAAAATTTATGGCACAAGGAAATGTATGATATTTACAGATACAATACAACACTACAAATTTCTACGAAAAAATCTGATTATTTTAGTTTGCATTTTTTTTCACGTTTTTTGGCTGCAATGTCTCTCCATTCGGCATTTTAGGCGAATGTTCTTCGAGTTTCGATTTCGATTTTACCCAATCTCAAACCGTTGATATGCCAACACCGAAATCCGCCGCGACATTTCGCAAGATCTCGCCATTTTTAATTCGTCTCACAGCCTCCAATTTCTGTTTAATTGTTATTACAACACGTTCTCGTCTAGCCGACACTGTTTGCAGTCACTGTTAAATGAAATGTTAAAACTGCATTGTAAAAAGCACACACGTCAATTTGCCACTCGTCCGCACACGTCAGCTTTTCACAACAACCTGACGAGGAGAGGCTCAGAGGTGTCTCGCGGCAGGCAGTTCTGGGAATCACAGCGCCTGACAAGCGTTTCGGTTAACCCGTGTTTCAGTTAAGTGAAGTTCGGACTCTAAAGTGCAGATAGAATGAGAAACGTGACGACAGATTTATAGGTCTCGCTATGGACATCCTTCAGATAGAGTGCGCTCTGCGCGACTTGCCTACTTTCACGGGCGGCATCTCCGATCTTCTCCCGCTTTCTATCCCGAAGGCGGTCAGAGGGACCGTCATCGTAAACACGGATATTCACACCGAACCCCGTACCCACAGGCACGTCGCGTATCTCTACAGACGTTCCCTGACCGGCTACGTTTTCGACTCATACGGCCTGTTCCCATACGTCCGGCCATATGGGATTTCCTCAGACGCAACTGCACCGCCCGGTGAACGCGACAGCTGCAGGGTCTCAGCAGCGACGTATGCTGCCAGTACGCATGCGTCTTCGCACTCTACATGGACAAGGGTCTGAGCCCGCAAGAGTTTCTGAACCTGTTCCGCGCGGATCCCGACCGGCAAGTGGAGATCATGTTCGACCCGGAATTCTGCTGCATGTCGCGCGGCGGCGGGCAGTGCTGCACCTGCCTATATAAAGAGGTGAGTGCCCCTTCTGTTTGTCATTGGGAGTTCGGTGTTAGCAGCAGAGGAGTGAAGACGTTCTAAGAACAAAACCTAGCGACGAAGCCATAGTCACTGCTAGGAGAAGCGACTGAGGAAGGAGAGGTCACTAGCGTGCTGCCCCTATTCCACTGGGAAGTCGGCGCAGCGTCAGGAGTACGGTGCCCCCCTGCTGTAGGCGTAATGCTGAAGCAGGAGGAACTTGCCCTTCTGAGGGCTATATCATCGGTGCAGGGCAACCCAGTCCTCTTGCGAAAGCTGAGGACGGCCCTTGCCGCCAAGAAGACTGCGAAGGCCGCTGCGTGCTGCACGGCCACAACGTCTTTCGTGGCGCTTTCAAAGCGTCATGCCACCACCACCGGGGCCAGGAGCGTGCCACCATCGTGGAAGGGGCCGCAGCCCATCACGGGGAAAAGGAAGGCTGAGTCTTCTGGCTCGGACGTCCTGTCAACCCCGGCAGCTAGACGCCCAGCGCCCGACGCACCGGGCACCTCTGGTGCCCCTACACCATCGAGCAGCCGGCAGCAAGAAGACACATCAGGTAAGCCAGCGTATGCTGCAGTAGTAGCTGGGAGTACCAACCCCCATCAGCCGAGTGGGCAGACCAAGCCCATAGCCACTGGATCGGACTCTTCCGAACCTGCTGCCTCCTCTGAGGCAGCCAACAGGCGCATGTCTGTCGACATGTCCGGGCCTCTGAGCAGCATGCCAGCGGGCGCCACTGAGGCTGGGGCCGTTCCCGCAGGGGAGCGGCCCAACAAGACTCCTGTCTTCGTAACAGGAGTCACCGACACGCGCGGGTTTCTCGCGTGGTTACGGACTTCATGCCCCAGTAGTCTGTCCGCCCGGATGAAGGGCAAGAAATTATTGATCGTGCCGGGTACTGCCGACGCATTCAGAGCCACAGTCAGTGCCCTCCGATCCCTTGGTGGGAGCAAGGGTGTGACCTTTCACACTTTCTCTTTCCCAGATGATCGCTGTGTACGTCTACTGGTGAAAAACCTCGGCAGACAGTGTCGTCCGTTAGGAGCTTGAGGCCCTGGGAATCCGTGTTCAGGGCGTCATGCAGCTCCGCTCTGGGCGCCGCGATCAGGACGCCGCACGCGATCGACCCCCCACTTCACACTTCGTGGTGTCGGTGGCTAGAGGCCCAGAGGTACAGAAGGTGCGATCCCTCACCGAACTCTGCGGATTAAGAGTCTCTGTAGAGACTTACGTGGCCCCTAAGGCCCCGCTTCAATGTAAGCGCTGCCAACGCTTCGGCCACACGCAGCGTAACTGCGGATACACACCCCGGTGTGTTGCCTGTGGGGAACCGCACCCCTCCGGGGAGTGTTCTACCCCAAGGCAGCAGTTTAAATGCTGCAGCTGCGGGGGTAACCACACAGCAAACTACCGGGGCTGTGGAAAGTGGAAGGAGGCTAAGGCCGCGCTTACAAAGCGGACGCCAGCTCCTCGCGTCCACACGAACGGTGCAACCGGTCGCTCGGCTTCAGCGCAAGCGACCCGCGCCGAGCCTTCTGCGGAACAGAAGAGATTAGGCCCTGAATGGTCTCATGTGGTGCGAGGGGGGCGGGTAGTGAAACCCACCACCCCATCCCAACCTGAACCCACTCTCAAGCCGGCCGCGGCCCCTAAACAGGGCAAAGCGTCCGCAAGCAGGAAAGAGGTTAAGGCTACCCAACCTGCCGTTGCGGCCCCTCAACAGGCCCCAATGAAGAAGCAGACGATGAGTGGTAAATCATCGCCTCCACCTAAGAAACCTAATCCTGCTCCCATTCCACCTCCCAACCAGTTACCAATCGAGGAGATCTCTGATCTACTCGACAACCTACCTGTTAACGCGTGTGTGGAGCTGACACTGCGGCTCCTCACAGCGATACCCACCCTCCCATCAGGTGCGGCACGCTCGCGGGCTGTCCTGAAAATTGTTATCATATTTGTAGCTGAATATGAGTGTACACCCTAAGGCACTCAGTGCGAAGGCGCTACGGCTGGCCTGCTGGAACGCGGATGGCGTGCGCGGCAGAAAGATGGAGCTGGATCACTTCCTTGGTAAACACGGGGTTGACATATGCCTCCTGACTGAAACTCATCTCAGATCAGGGCAAATGTTTCGGCTCGCAAACTATGTTTGCCACCATACAGACCGGCCTACAGAGGGCGGCGGAACTGCTATACTAGTCCGCCGAGGTATAGACCACTACGCTATACCCGTCCCCGGCCTGACCCAGTTGGAGGCAACTGCCATACATGTTATGTTGGCTAACGGACCGGTGAAAATCCTGGCGGCTTACCTTTCACCCTCCCGGCCCTTAATCGAAGCGGATTTGTCTGCATGCCTGAGCGGAGGGCTTCCAGTCCTGATGGCGGGGGACCTAAACGCCAAGCACGTGGACTGGAATTCGAGGCTAATCACGACAAGGGGCAGGCACCTGCGTGACTACGCCAACGTTCATTCCTGTTTGATTTATGGGCCGGAAACACCCACCACTATCCCATATAACTCCTCTGCTACCCCTGATTACCTAGACATAGTAATCACTAAAAACCTAGTAATCCCAGTGTATGTGACAACGTGCTCTGCACTAAGCTCAGATCACTTGCCTGTACTGATCGACTCGAGATGTCGATCATCCTTTCTTAACCTCCCGGACCGCCCGGACTTCAGAAGGACCGACTGGGTCAAAATCCAGGCCTGCCTGGAGGACAACCTTCCGCCCACCCCGAAACTGCTTAGCGGGGTGGAAATCGACACGTGTGTGGAGGAAGTGTCCAGCGCTATCGCTGAGGCACTAGCAGCGTCAGCCCCCAGGAGACGCCCTCGTGACGACCCACGGCCCCCAATACCGGCACGTATTCAGGATGAAATACGCCTGAAAACCCGGTTGAGGAGACAGTGGAAAACCACTAGGGACCCTGCTCTAAAAGCTGAGGTCAACCGCCTTCAGCGGTCGGTGACACACGAGCTTAACGAGTGGCGGAATGAGCAGTGGGGTGCCACACTGGAGAGCCTAGATCCCGAGGACCAATCGCTGTGGAAGATGACAAAGCGGGTGATGAGAGTGCCCACTCCCTCTCCCCCTGGTCACGCAGGGCGGGCTTGCTCTCTCAGACTCTGAGAAAGCCGAATCCCTGGCGGACAGTCTTAAGGCTCAGTTTCAGCCGGTAAACGACCCGTCGGATCCGGCAGTTATTGAGATGGTTGGCGAGGCGTGGCAAGCATACTCTTATGCACCTGCAAGCGAGCCCAAGTTAACCAACCCCGCGGAGGTACAGGTTGCCATCCGGGGTCTCAAGGCCAGCAAGGCTCCGGGCCCAAACGGTATTCCGAACAGGGCACTGAAGCACCTTCCGCAGCGAGCTGTCTCCCTCCTCGCTGCCATATTCAACGCAGCTCTCCTAGCGCAGTACTTCCCATCAGTATGGAAGCATGCCCGCATTGTCTCCATACTGAAACCTGGGAAGGACCCAGCGCTACCCTCTTCCTATCGTCCCATAGGTCTTCTGGACACCATTGGCAAGTTGTTTGAGAAGATCCTACTTAGTAGGATCTTAAGTGAAGTAAGCGGGCGCGGGCTTCTGCGAGATGAGCAGTTTGGATTCAGACCCAAACATAGCACCTCTCTCCAGCTAGCCCGCCTTGTCGAAAGGGTGACCAGAAACTTTGGCGAGAAGCGGCTAACAGGCGCAGTCTTTCTCGACGTGGCTAAGGCCTTCGACACTGTTTGGGTCGACGGCCTCCTCTTCAAGCTAACGGTCCTTAACTTCCCCTCCTACCTGGTCAAAACCATATCCTCCTACCTTTACAACAGGACGTTCGAAGCGTCCTTCCAAACGGCCATATCCACGCGTCGTGGCATGCGGGCTGGTGTAGCCTAGGGGGGATTAATCTCTCCTGTCTTGTTCAGTCTGTATGTCAATGACATGCCAGTCCCTTCCCGCCACGTCGATCTGGCATTGTACGCGGATGCACGGCAATCATTGCCACGTCCCGCAGCCCGGCTCTGCTTGTTAGCTACCTAGAAGTATACCTCAGTGATCTAGAGAGGTGGTTGATGGCGTGGAGGATCGCCATCAATGTCTCGAAGAGCAATGCTATACTTTTTGCGAAGGCAGGGTAAAGGTCCTCCAAGCCTCGACCGGTGCAGTTCATAGGAGAGCCAATCCAGTGGGTAGACACAGCCCGTTATCTGGGAGTGATCCTTGATACACGGATGACCTGGTCGCCTCACATCGTCCAGGTCAACAAGAAAGCTGCCCAACGACTGGGTCTGCTTAGCTCTCTCCTTCACAGGAGAAGCGGTCTGTCCATCAGGAACGGAGTTCTGCTGTATAAGCAGCTCATACGGCCCATGATGGACTATGCGTGCCCCATTTGGAGGTCTGCGGCCTGCACCCACCTCAGAAAGCTGCAGGTTATTCAATCCAAGTGTCTTCGCATTGCTACTCGTGCACCTTGGTACATGAGTAGCGTGCAAATTCACGATGATTTGGGAGTTCCTCTCTTTGCTGATCACATCAGAGTTCTAACCGAGAGCTTCGACTCTAAGTTAGGTGGTGTGGGGAACCCCTTAGCCCAGCAACTCGGCAGATATCTACGCTGACCAAGGGCTGACCCAAGCCGCCTAGCGCAAGCTACGGGGACAGGTCAGTAAATATGTCGAGGCCTTTAGTGGCCAACCGACACTGCACCTAAAATTAGGCGCGTTTCGAATAACCTGACTGAGGTTTTCCGTGATTTTCCTCAGTTGTAAGGTGAATGCCAGAATATAACAAACACGTCGGGGCACGGCCCGCATCCCCCCTCCCCCCCTGTAGGACTAAATTATCCGTGTGCAGGTTTTAGATCCTTCGCGAAATTATTTGTGAAAATGCCACTCTGGGTTCAAATCCCAGGGAGCCATCCAACCAAAGTATTCCCCCCACTTAGAAAAACTACACGCTCTTAGAGCTGTAGCCTTTGGTGTGACAGGTCCCGACTTAATTGAGACCTTAAATTTGTTAGCGTAAGCAAATCCCCAGTTCAGAATAAAGAGTCTGTTATCGAGTCCAGCAATGCGGTAAAACGCAGGAATGGCTAAACAGATCAAGGGACGTCGACTTGCGCTCCGCGCAAGTCACCGCCCTTAGTTAGCACTTTGGTTGGTTGGTTTTTTGGTCTGATTGTCATTCGTTCACAGTCACTCGGTCGTGATGGACTTGGTGGTGGATTTCGCCTCCCTCAGAGGAGCTTGAAATGAGATCATGGTCAAAGAACTTGCTATAGCGGGCTATGATACTCGAGCCTATCATTTCAAGAGTACATATGCGATGACTCAGAAGATCGTAGAGAGTAACGCCTCTACGAAAATAGGCCACCATTGAAAAGACGGGTATTTGCCGTTTCCTCAGCCAAATACCGTATTGGAGGAGATAACGGCCGGTTACGCCCATCTGTACGCCTACGGGGAAGACAAGTGCGTTACTCTCCGAATAAATTAACAGACCCATCTTCAATCTGGAGGATTCCCGCTGTCCCCGCCCCAACGACCTGAAACAGAAATATTTCTACGGCTTCTCCTGCCACAAGTTCAATTTCGTCCACTGCAAACCAAGCACGCGCACGCGCACGCCATGTTCAAGTGGCTCTTGTACCACCTGCAGGCCAAAGAGAAAGACAAGTGTCCGCTGGACTCTGAAAGGCATACCGTCCCTTCTGTTTCAGCTATATAAGAGGCGAGCGGCTGCACCCACGCCCAATAACTAGTCGAGGAATATGTCTGCCGGAAGAAACCTGAAGCTGGTCAAGCAACAGCGGCAGCAGCAACAGCAGCAGCACAGCGGCCGAAGGGTCAGGCCGGCGACCAACCCGCCTCTCAGTCACTGAGGGTCCTGCTACGTCATCTTACTTCCTAAATCCCGAGCACACCAAATACGTGAGTCTCGGGTTCTACCCCGACCGCAATTGCCAGGCGTGCGTCGAGTTCGATACCGCGAGGCAGGTGCCCGTCGTCCTGATTCCGTCTTTTCTGGCGACAGGTGTAACGAATTGGCGTTCCGACTGCAGACTGTAGGCAGGGACGAGTGGGCCAAGATGACCGTGGACCTCCAGTCCATCACCCTCAAAGTCCAGGAAGTCAATTAGCTGCTGCTTAATATGTCGACCTTGGTCAATCAGTTGGCGCGATATAGGATGGCTGAAAATGAAGTCATCGAATATGCCCAGAGTTCCGCGGGCTTCACCGCTATCGTGCCTCCCAGGGAGACCGCTTCTTTATTCGTGCAGTATGACGTGTTATTCGAGGAAATTACAGGCAAATTGTAAATCCTTTTTTGTGGTCTATACACGTTTTGCACGAAGTGACTGCTATGTGATATGTGACCCCTCTTAACGTGTGTGTTTGTGCGACAGAGATGCTATGCTCATAAAATGTGTCAAAATATTGTGTGTGTTTGTGCGGCAGAGACCCTATGCTCATACAATGTGTGAACCAGATGCTATCCTCATATTGTGTGTGTGTGAAATATCACTTGTTCAAGAGATGGGAACCAACGCGCATATTTGCCTATACACTTTGTGATTTTTGTGCAGGAGAGGCACATATGTGTGAAAGGACGCTTCATATATTCTCATGTAACCAAGATGCATATTTGCAGAATATATATCAGTATGTGAATATTATCGCTTGTTCATTTTCTAAAATTACCTATACCTTTTCCTTAATACAACGAATACGGTATTCTTTTCCCTGTGCGAGAGAGATTTTAACACATTGCATGGACATAAGAATACTCTTCCAAGTTTTTACTTCCAGTGTCTTAGTCATTGTGATTTAACACTCTGCCCTACGCAGACAACAGGGCAATGCAGTGGCCTCGGCAGTGAGTCGCTTAGTCAACACTCTCTCCTACGCAGTAATGGCCTTGGCTCCGTGATAGCGAGTGATCGCCCCGTACTGTGCATGGCGGCACGAATCACCCGAGACCACGCGGCGATAGTCTTTCTCTCTGTATCTCGCACCTGCAACCATAGATTACATCAACACTACTTCATCCTCCAAAGCCATTCCCCGCTTGGCCTAGTCATTTCGGCCACGCACGCACGTACGCGCGCGCGCGGCTCCTTACTGAGGGGGGGGGGGGAGCAGTCGGAGACGGTTAGATTATGGCCGCCATCCTGTTACGTCATGGCCGCTATCTTGGACCATGGCTGCCCTGTCATACGTATCTAAACGTATGTACATACTGGTATATGCACCCCCCAGTGTTCATGGTCTGGCTACGGGCCTGCTGGAATGTTGTCAGATATAACTATGAAGTTTCGCCCCGTTACCATACTTGTCGTATTTACTAACCCCCTTGGTGCAAAGTCCTTCTTGAGAAGCTCACTTGGTCAAGAAATTCCCGTCCTTCTGTGACACCCCAAGATTCATTGCCATAGGTTCTGTCTGAGTACTTTATCTGACTGACAGCACCGTGTAGAAGCACATTGTATTACGGAACCGTCGGAAAACTGCTCTTCTGCAGTGTGATATTGCCCAGAAAGACGTTCCACGGTAACTTTGAACGTACGCGAATGTCTGAAAGTTCGTTCAGTGTGTACAGCAGCCCGATACTGGACCATGCCCTGAGCCAGCTGTCTGCAGCTAACAACCGCCCGTCATGTCAATGCCATTTTATTGTTATTGCATCTGTGCCTGGGTTTCTAAAACTATCTCTTGGCTTTGGAGTTTCCTAATGATAATTTTGTAGTATGCATTTCACATTTTAACTTAACGGGAAGTTTTCTCTTTTACATATGTGGGTACCATCTCTTGCCATATGAAATTGCACATATCAAAATTAAATAACTCAGTAATTATCAATACGATGCGGAAAGCCAAATATATATTTCGTGTAACTTATATTTCCTTAATCTGCTGTGAGTTTGATTTCAAAGTCCCGCCTGATGTGTACACAAATTAGGCAGCCATCTAGCGGCTATAATAAGTTTATTTGCTTCGAAGGATAGCGTATGTGTTTATATATATATATATATATATATATATATATATATATATATATAAGGACACTTACAGTGCGTTCGGTGAATCATGTACCTGGGTGAACGCACACGAGTATGTGGAAGCTTGCGTTTTTTGTCCGTCCAGCCGTCTGTTTCTACTCGATAACCGCTGAATGAATTTTGATGACGTGACAGATGTTACAAATAACTGTGTTGTTATTTCGATTTTCATAATTTACGAACTAGCAGAATTGCGTGAAGGAATAAATGGAACAGTTAGAAAAATTCAGTCAGAACGCCAGGGTGCAAGAGTGATTATGAAGACTGCTGTAAAGTTGTCAGGTTTGCTTATTTCCATTATTATTTGTTTATGCTTTGAATATGTACACTTCTGTCATATTCCTTGTTGAATTTATATCTTTGTAGCCTTTCTTGACTATTTTTGGCTGTGGGGTGGGGGGCTGTACAGTCCAACTCGGGCCTAGGCCGGCTCTTTTGGAGGTTTCTAAGTCACACACAATTAGACACACACACAGACACACATACACCCGATAGGACTCCTCTGAACGAGTGATCAGCTCGTCGCAGAGGCCGCTACCTACACAACAAGCGGCTCTATACCTACGCCTTAGACCGCGCGGCCACCGTGATCGGCTCTTCCTGCATTTACTTACCAGCAATTATATGACTCCATAAATATATGTACAGTATAGAAATCCGACTGGTCCTGGAAAAAATTAATAATAATAATAATAATAATAATAACTACAAAAACAGCCATACTGGCACTGCACACATACCTCAGAATGTACTAACGTAAAAGTACAAAACATTGAACATGGGAAATAATATGAGTAACTGACTGACAAAGCTTCTTGTCTGCATGTCATGAAGACATTGACTAGTCCCAAGTTGGGGAAGAAAAATGTGTGAGGGAAAGTTTGCAGTTAATGGGCTTGTGTAACTTACGTAACCTTAGTATTATTATCTTAATCATGTAGCAGATAAAAAGGGACCAGTTTGACTGTCCGCCTGAACCACGGTAATTAACAGTGTCCGCAGCACGCACGATTTTGGCTTGTCCGCCTGAAGCACGGCCGCCTCGCGCACGACACCGGGTCTACGGCCGCTCGCTTACTGGGATTGTGGGTTCGAATCCCGCCTACGGCATGGATGTCTGTCTCTTGTGAGTGTTGTGTGTTGTCAGATAGAGGTCTCTGCGACGAGCTGGTCCCTCGTCAGTCCTACCGAGTGTGGTGTGTCAAAAAATTGTGTGATCGTGAAGCCTCGAAAAATGAGGCGGCCTAGGCCCCCAAGGGGCTGTCGAGCCATTGAAAAAAAAATAGGGAAAAATGTTTCTCTAATTTATAAGTTGGTAATTCAGGTAGACGGTTTAGGTGAAGCGTCACTCATTCAATGGGTCAAAACCCTAAATCTTTCTGCTTTTGAAAATGCAGGGGAAAGTAATACCGCTAGATATGGAGCAAGAACGATCACAGCCGGTGTTTTTGGAATATTTCAACAGCAAAATTGGCAATATGTAATTACGTTCTAATCAGTCGTCAATAAAAGGCGTTTTCTATCAAGAATTTGTACTTTTTAAGTGTTAAATTGTTTTATTTATATGCCAACTAACTAAATACATGGAGTAGAGCACTTCTTGAGAAGCTAACAAGTACTCATCTAGTCAAGAAATTGCCCGCATTTTATTCAACCCGAAAGTTAATTACCGCATTCATAAGTGCCCGCCACCTGTCCCTATCCTCAGCCAGATCAACCCAGTCCATATTTCCCTATCCCATTTCTTGAAGATCAATTTTAATATTATCTTCCAATCTATGCTTAGGTCGTCCAAGTGGCTTCTTTCACGCAGGTCTCCCTGCAAAAACCCTGTATGCACTTCTTCTGTCTCCCATACGTGCACACGTCCCGCCCATCTAATTCTTCTTGATTTTATCATCCGAATAATATTTGGTGAAGAATACAGGTCATAAAACTTGTCGTTATGTAGTCTTCTCCACTCCCCTGTTACCTCGTCTGTCTTAGGCCCAAATATCTTCCTCAGCACCGTATTCTCGAACACCCTCACCCTCTGTTCCTCCTTCAATGTGAGAGACCAAGTTTCACACCCTTACAAATGTTGATACGTCCGAGTGGCCGTGCGTTTTAAGGCGTGGGTCTACGGCCGCTCGCTTGCTGGGATTGTGGGTTAGAATCCAGCCGCGGGCATGGTGTTGTGTGTTGTTAGGTATAGGTCTCTGTGTCGGGCTGTTCACTCGTCCAGAGGAGTCCTACCGAGTGTGGTGTGTCTGAGTGTGATCGTGAAGCTTCGATAATGAGGAGGCCCTGACCCACGAGGGGCTGTTGCGCCATGGAAAAAAAGTGTTTATAGGAATTTCATTTACTCAAAATCATGTCTTCGGAATGATCCTACTTTTTTTGTAATACAATATTTTTTTCTGACGGACGACAGGACACAAACTGGCATAAAAATTTTTCCTCCCTTCCAGCCCAGGGTCGAGAATTGAACCTCGTATCTCACGGATACAACGCAGTAGCAGGCTACTAACCACTCAACCAAAACTTTCAGTGAAAACCCTGTAATATTTATGACTTTCAATGAATTATGGCTTTTGCATGATATCTCTACACAAGTGAAAGAAGTACGTTTTCTGCTTACCTCACCATGTTGAAAGTATGCCCTTTCAGTTATCAAGCTCCAAAAAACTGAACCAGCATGCCCCATGAAATCACCAAGAATAATGCCGGAATTTTTGAAGCACACATTGTGTAAGCCCTTTCTTGACTATGGGTTTTATTGGAGTCGGATGAAGTAATCGATTCTCTCATTATTTTGTAAGTAACCACGAGTTGGGCGTGCAAAAGAAGAAGAAGAAGAAGAATGGCCTATGTGTAACAGCACACATACGCATGGGATTTTTCTTCTGGTATGGGCCGTGTTACTCAAAGTTAAAGTGCATGTACTTTCCGAATACTCTTTTTTTGAGCTATTACACGTCGCTATCAATATTAGTGAGCACAAACTCACATAGTCTGAATTCACTTATTGTTTAAGTTAGTTATGCACAACATTGAAAATATTTAAAATGAAAGTTGTAGGCTTTCGTCATATTATTTGATGTGTTAGAGTATGTAGGAATGTTTTGTGCAACATCTGCTTTTGAGAAAATAAGTAGGTTAATTCTGTATCTGAAATTTATGTAAATAGTAAAGTATAATTGGCCCTAGGAGATGGTGGTGTTTTTTGTGGTGTGGTAATTTTCACTACTGAAACGAAGCTGATTGTGTAAAATATTGGACTCTAGAATTAAGCCAGAACTCAAGGTAGCTGGCAGTTGGTGTTGGGAACGACTGTTGTATTACGTTTATATGGTATTTTCTTAGTCTGTATATTTGATATGCTAATAAACCAAAATAATTAAAAAAAAAGTAAAGTATACTGAATAAACAAAAGCCGTATAAACATAAATTATCTCGTCAGAATTTACTGCAGATGCTGCAATATTGCCTTTCATAAAATACCTTCAGTAAATTCGGTGCTGGAACTGACAAATTAATTGAGTGTCATACAGGTATCAGTACATTGAGTAGTCCATTTTGTGCAAAGAAGACATACCAAGTATCAGTAAGTAATAACCCAGTCCTCCCGAATGCAAGTTCACAGCAATAAAGGTTCTGTATTATATTTGAGAGTTACCAGATTGTAATGTTGTTTGGAACGCCAGTTATCTTCGTGATTTTTCTCATTTTTTCCGACCTCTAAGTGGTGTTTTATGAATCATGCATTCGGTTACCAAACAATCTCTGCATTTTATGCAATATAGGCAAAGAGAACTCTGATTAATATCATTCGTTCGGGAGTCATGTTTGTTATATCTAACTCCAAAGAAAGACCAAAATAAAAATATAATGAATTTATTTGGAAGAAACGCTAAACTTATACGCTTATTTGCAATAAACTGTCATTGACATCGAGCCTATTTAAGAGCAGGAAAGTCCGTGTTCTAGCAGAACTTATAACCGCTGGCTCACCAATTAAGGAAATGCCTGGAGACACCATATTCGTAACTGATTCTACACAAAACATTATGAAAGAAGTATTCCATCAAACAAGTAACGATGTCTAACATATGAATAAATACATTTTACACAGTCTCGGCGGACATCTTGCCTAAGTGAAGACGAAGAAAGGCATTTGCCAGTGAATTTGGAAGACACATCTGTATAGTCTTGTCTATTTGGTATGCTAGTAACATGATACTTCAGTTCCAAGTTTTATTTTTTTGCTGAACACGAAAGTAACGGAAGGCATATTTGGGCATTTCACCCAAAGGCTGTTCATGAACATACGAATTTATGCAGTTGTAAGCTTAGCCCATGTACGTGTATTGCGTTCGTAATCCGCACATATGAAATTTGCCTTGGTTTCTGACTAGAACACAGACACTGGCCTGTATGAACACCTGCTCTATTGCTGTCTTGAATAATGTTCCGAATCTTGCTACATACATACATACATACATACATACATACATGCATACACATAGGAATCATTTGTTCAATACGATTCTTCCAATTTAGGTGGTTATCAATTTGTAAACCAAGAAATTTTGTATTTACTGTCCCTTGTATACACTTTTCTTTATAACCTATATGTAGTGTAGAATGTGATGAATTATATGTTACAAATTTCATTATAATTGTTTTATCTAGATTTAGGACTAACTTATTAGCAGCATACCATTTAATCATCTGAGAGAGAACTAAATTTGACACTGAACAGAAATCTTCGAAATTTCTGCTTGAAATTATGACACTAGTGTCATCAACAAATAATGTTGGTTCGGATATAGAATTTATTCTCAGGGGAAGGCCAATTATATGTGTTATGAACAATAGAGGCCCCAGAATTTATCCTTGGGGAACTCCATATTTCAATGTACTCCAGCCAGGGAAAAAGTTCTGAGTTGTATTAGGTGACTTTACTTCAACCTTCTGTCTTCTGTTAGTTAAATAGGACCTGAACGAATACCCGATACATGAAAATGCTTTTCGTCTCTCATTACCATGCTACATAGGCCTATTCCACCGATCAATTGTCAATTAACAGGTTTTGAAATGGCATGACATCATCTTTTTCTCGGTGTGCATACTGTACCCTCTACCCCCCATCGTAGCTCAAAAGTGTGTTCTGAAATGTGTCTGTCTGCTCAGTGCCACCCTTTACCTTACTCCTTTCTGTCGTGGTTAGTGAACTGACACATCAGACCACAACTCAGCTTCCATATTTTGACTCTTCTCCTTTCTCGCTGTTTCTGTCTTCCTCTTTTTTCGTCACTCTTTCATAGCCTCCCAACTTCAATTTGCCACAGACAAGCTGTCACCTCTTGGCTACAACACTTTATCTAAATTTGCGGTAACATTTAAAGTCGGGAATTACAAGTGAGAAAGGATTTATTACAAAAACAATAAGTTTATTAACAGTAGTGCCAATAAAACTAAGGGTAATTAATACCTGCCGATCCCAGTGGCCGTGCGGTCTAAGGCGTGGGTCTGCGGCCGCTCGCTTACTAGGATCGTGGGTTCGAATCCCTCCGGGGGCATGGATGTCTGTCTCTTGTGAGTGTTGTGTGTTGTCAGGTAGAGGTCTCTGCGACGGGCTGGTCACTCGTCCAGAGGAGTCCTACCGAGTGTGGTGTGTTTAACAAGTGTGTGATCATGAAACCTCGAAATGAGGAGGCCTAGGCACCCGAAAAGGGGCTGTTGAGCCATAGGAAAAAATGAATACCTCAATGTAAATAAATACAGCGACTTACTCTGAGGCTGACAATATTTAATGGTGGATGGTCTCCGCCTGTTAAACGGTAGAGTGGTAGTGCCTGGGTACAACCAACTGCATTTTGTGACTTGCCGACCAGAGGAAATAAGGAATATGTTTGGGTATATCTTGCTAGGGGTTTCTAATTCCCTATTTACCTGCATTTCTGAGCTTTAATCATAGTGCAGTTCTGAATGGATCACTCGAACGTGAGAATAAGGCCGCGTTCTCACGGGGCGTGAACCACGCGCGTGAATCACACTTTCGTGGGCCACTACCCGTGTGAACGCGGAGTCGTGGACCTTGCGTGTGACGTCAGCAGTCCACGATACTGTCGTGGCAGGATCAAACCATGTTTGATTTTCAGTCGTGGTGCTGGCGTTCGTGAGGTAAGATGTCGTCACAAATGCTAAGACTCAGTGACAGCGAAACTTTACGTTTCTTAACTCTGCTTAACAAGTATTCAAACTGTATTTCTGTCATTCGCAGTAAATTTTTGAAGTCATCTGGATAGCGATGTTTAAGTTCGGTATCAATAAATCTGGATGCTCCCAGAAGTGGGCGCCGTGTTATCCACTCCTTAACCCACCAACGCTTTCTCCGACGTTTTTCTTGTCTTTTGTCGAGTGCGCGAACAATTTTATATGCTAAAATTCCACAAAACACAGAGCACACTACGGCACAGCCCTCAGCAACTATCCCGTCCATGGTCACGATTGTACTGAAACCTTTTGTCCGTGTGAACAGCTCACGCTTTCCACCAAGCGTGGAGGCAACACGAGTGAGCACGCCAGTGTGATTCACGCGCGTGGTTCACGCCCCGTGAGAACGCGGCCTAAAGCTGGTTACTGGAAAGCTGCGTAAGGAATCCCCAGCGCAAAGATTTGCTTGCTGCAAGTAATATTTTTCGAAACGTACGAGGATTATATTATACACGTAACCGTTATGACATCAGCTATTTTCACTACAGTCCTAGTCTAAAGAAGACTGACTTCCGAATTTAAAGTTGCAATGATTACCTGCTCTGAGTAATAACACCTGAGTAAGTCATGTTAACCTCCACTTGTCCTACAAGAGAACTTTACAAGAATCTTCTTTTCCTTCATGATGCGCGGCGAACATTTTGCTGGCTCAGATCACAGTGCTGCTACCTATACAGCCTGTCCAAGCTCCGTGAAGTTAGCGACATTCTACCTTAGTGAAGAAGCTGGCTGTCACTATGCCCTACCAGAAAGCAGATCTTAGTTCTGTACATGCTATGATTAACGCTACAGAAACATTAACTTCTGTTGGACAGAATATACTCATCTGTCGTAACCCACGCTACTAAACAGCCCTACTGTTTTATATTTTCAATATTTGAAAGAATTCTACACACAGCGGTACACGATCTGCTATCTTCATACCAGTCATACGGAAGCGTAGGTCTAAACATAGATTTTGCACAGAGGTTCAGGTCCTTACGTTGAATGTCGCTTCCAACTCACAAGTTCGCCATCTGCCTATTGATATTATTAACAGTCCGTATTGAGCAGTGCGAGTGTGAGAGAGTCTACAGTGCCTTGATATTACCAAGCTGCATAATTCACGAAGTACAATTACAGTTACCAGATCGAGCGGGATAGAATGGGATGGGTGGAAAATGTAACTTACACGGGAGAGATGAGAAATTCAGGCAATCTTGCATTTAGGAAGCCTGAAAGGAAGGGATCGCTACGGAGATGGCTGTATTGCAGCGGAGAATAATACAACAATGGATCTTAAATAGGGTGTGGTTCTATATGCTGGATTAAACTGGCTCATATATGTTCTAAAAGCGCGTTCATTTGAAAGATAATTTCTTGACCAGCTGAGCGACAGTGGGTTTCTAAATAAAGACAATGCTGGATGGAATTAATTCTGTTCATTTTGTCAGTAATTACTGTGAAAACACTCCCCTCTCTGTCGTTATGCAGTAAGGGAAAAGAACAGCGTTTCTTACGAATCATTTCTGTTCTGTGCATCGTGGCGTACGTGGAAGCTCGTTTATGGCATCAAGATACAGAGTGTGAGAAAGGAAATGAGAAATGTGCCCCTAGAATTGGCACCACACTGAGCTCTGAGATGAAATACTGTTGCAGGTTTATGAAATAACTGAAAAGTCAACAATGTATACACAGATAAGAATTGTGCTTCTCACTCGGCCTGTGTAATTACTGTTCAGGTCTACAAACGCACTATTTTATCGGACTGTTTATGTTGCTGGCGCCTGTGTTCGTCGTTCGTTGACAAACGGCAGAAAACTCCTTCAATAAATTCTCATACAACGAGCGTCAGTCTGTCTGCTTAGAAGACGAACACAGCCACTCAATCTCTCTGTCAGCCAGCCAGTCTTTCTCTCTGTTTATTAGTCAAACGCAGCAGCTGACTCTGTTTTTCTCTGCCAGGCGGTCATTATTCTGTTTTTTAGTCAAATGGAGCTATCTATTCCGTCAACCAATCAGTCGGTCATTCAATCACTCTCTTTGCTAGTCAAACACATCCAACTTGTTTCTCTGTCAGCCAGTCAGTCAGGTTATTAGTCACACGAGAGCCAATCAATCTCTCTGTCAGCAATCATTCTGTTCACTTATTGGCACACATTTGCGTTTCTTCATTTATTCTAATTTAAACAATTCACCTGTGAGAAAAATTCTAGTTCTGTGAAATAAATTGCTTGCCCTATATCTCGAATGGACATGTATCCTTTTGGTTTCCTCCTGTACAACATTTAGATGGATACGCCTAAGATAAAGTTCAGCTGGTCTCGTTGTCCATACAAATTGGAAAATAATTTATTAAAAGCAGTTGTTCTTTTCTTGGCGTTCCGTATTTTTTCATAGGCCCTGCTGTTTTCCTGTGTGTATTGTGAACTTTCTTTTACTGGCATGAAAAGGAAGGCAACAGTGATGTGGATTTTGAGTGGTTGGCTATGGAAGCCTTTAATAACTATATGATTTAAAACCTTGTAAGAAAGTCACATTGGATAGCACAATGGGAGAAACAAGGAATTTTGTATAAGACCTTTCGGAAAACGCCTTCTTCGAAGAGTGAGTAGATGGCAGGAGAATATTAAGCTTGGTCTTATGGAGAGGAGTTCTGACGATAGTGAGCGGATGGAAATAGCTCACGATTGTATCAGGTGGTGGCCTATTAGCAATGTTGAAGGTTCGTGCCATATGTAGACTTCTATGACCTGCTACACACTGATAATAATTAAAGAAATTGAATTAATTTTAACAAAATAAAGTATGTAGTTATAGTAATTGTTATGTAAAAAAGTAATCCAGTTAATCAGCAGCCTCATTCTGAGACTACGCCTGTTAATTACACAAATATGAGGCTAATTAACTTCATAGCAAATCAAGCAATAAAATAATGACTTATCATGCTGGCGAGCCTAAACAACCTACCACGGTTTTAAAATTATTTACTTCGTGAATTTTGAATTAATATTTTCATTTAATGTACCAAATAATGCACTTACAGTACATGATATTACAGTCATCAGTTTACTTCAACATGTTTCGGCATGACAGAGCCATCTTCAGGGAGTACACGCAGAGCTTAAAACCAATTAAAGTAAAACTGTTTTACCCAGTTTACTTTAATTCGTTTTATTATAACATCAAGTATATTACTGTATTGACAGTATATTGACAAATGTTAAACTCTCTTATTACAAGATTATTATGAAGCAATAACATTCTTTTTTACATTAATTATTTTAATGAGAATACATTAGTCACCTTTTGCTTATATAATATTTTGATTATATTGCTTTGTTTCAATCTTATTTCTATGTAACAATGCATGCGTTGACCTTGCATCGGTATGCATAATTCTGTTATTTATAACACCAATGAATGTGTTGACATTAACGTTTTTCATAATTGAATTATATCCAAGTACTCTTTTCTGCAGTTCGTTTTCTTATTTTTGTCTTTTCTTTGCCGCGTTAGATTGGCCTAGTTGGATATTGTCATGTTTGGCATCCAAAGGATTTCTTAAATTTCGTCTTATAAACCTGGCGTGCGTGTTTTGCGTCAACATACTAGTAGTACAGAATTACATTGACCCTTGCACAAGAAGCGTTGAGTATCGGACACGTGTTTACTGGAACGTTTTATTTGAAACTCAGAAACATGTCCTTCAGCTATGGACACCCAATTGCGAAGCATCTTGTACAGTCAACAAATAATTATTATACCTAATTAAGGCTGCGTTAGGTGGAATTCTAATACAATAATATAATGGTAATGTCGATCCCAGTGGCCGCGCGATCTAAGGAGTGGGTCTGCGGTCGCTCGCTTGATGGGATTGTGGGTTAGAATCCCGCAAGGGGCATGAATGTCTGTCTTTGTGAGTGTTGTGTGTTGTCAGGTAGAGGTCTCTGCGTCGGGCTGATCACTCGTCTAGAGGAGTCCTACCAAGTGTGGTGTGTCTAACTGAATGTGATCGTGATGTCCTGGCCCATAGGGGCTGTCGCGCCATGAAAAAAGGATATATATATATATATATATACGTATACATTTAGGAGAAGACCGTCTATATTGGACCCCCTAAGAACAAATGCGTTTTGACACGAATATTAAAGGAGAAGAATTTAAAAAAAATATAATTTTCTCTCACAAACGCATTTATTAGGTATTGAACCACATACTTAATATTTTCCTTATTGCACAAGAAAGTACATTTTAAAAATGATTCTTAAAAGTCAGCATCAGTCCAATTTAAGAATACTTATTCCTAAATTGGACCATAATTAAAACAATATTTTACAGTGCACAAAATACAGAGTGATTTATGAGTTAATGACATTGCTATAGGAGATGATTCCTGAGTCTTTGTGATCAAAAACGTTCATATAAGCAAGTGTCCAATTTGAACCGTTATGGAGTTATGACCGCTTGAATCTTAGAACAAAAGGTAAGGATTATTGAAAAGATATGGAAAAAAAAAATAAACAAACACATTATCTGAGAAATTTAACGTATAAATAGATGTAGCTTCATGACATTACCTTTAATTTACACTGACCTGAGCTTAAAGCAGGTTTGCGAAAATCCCACCCTCCTCCGCCACATCGACGCTCGGTTGTGAATAGTGCGTGTTGCTTGCTACAGCTTCAGATGGGTTCCATGACAAAAGCCCACACGACGAAAGCCCACACGACAATTGCGCACAGATAAAACCCCTCTGTCATGAATGCTCACGGGAAAAATACCCACACCGATAAATGCTCACACGGATATATGCTCACACGGATGAATGCTCACACGGATTAATGCTCACAAGGATAATTGCTCACAAGGATAAATGCTCACACGGACAAATGCTCACACGGGCGAAAAGTTTGTGTCCAGTGGCCATTCCCTTCATATACAGAACAGAGACATAGCCTGAACGCTAACCTAAGTTTGTGTCCAGTGGCCATTCACTTAATATACAAAACAGAGACATAGCCTGAACACTAACCTAAGTTTGTGTCAAGTGGCCATTCACTTAATATACAAAACAGAGACATAGCCTGAACACTAACCTAAGTTTGTGTCAAGTGGCCATTCACTTAATATACAAAACAGAGACATAGCCTGAACGCTAACCTAAGTTTGTGTCCAGTGGCCATTCACTTAATATACAAAACAGAGACATAGCCTACACGCTAACCTAAGTTTGTGTCCAGTGGCCATTCCCTTCATATGCAGAACAGAGACATAGCCTGAACGCTAACCTAAGTTTGTGTCCAGTGGCCATTCACTTAATATACAAAACAGAGACATAGCCTGAACGCTAACCTAAGTTTGTGTCAAGTGGCCATTCACTTAATATACAAAAGAGACATAGCCTGAACGCTAACCTAAGTTTGTGTCCAGTGGCCATTCACTTAATATACAAAACAGAGACATAGCCTACACGCTAACCTAAGTTTGTGTCCAGTGGCCATTCCCTTCATATACAAAACAGAGACATAGCCTACACGCTAACCGTGTGAGCATTTGTCCGTGTGAGCATGTATCAATGTGAGCATTTATCGTTGTGAGCAATTATCCTTGTGAGCATTCATCCGTGTGAGCAAATATCCGTGTGAGCATTTATCGGTGTGGGTATTTTTCCTGTGAGCATTCATGACAGTGGGGTTTTATCTGTGCGCAATTGTCGTGTGGGCTTTCGTCGTGTGCGCATTTATCCGGTCACCCTTCAGAGATGACATCAAGGAAAACTCCTCCTGCCGGCCAGAGTCGAGTTGCAAGAATTGCGTTCAAGTGCAGGAGATAAGCCTGGAATTTCTTACATCACCCGCCTTCATTGGTAGGAACAAACGTGCTAGGTATGCGCACATTGGAGCGCGTCGTACGCATCAGACGAGTCGGAATATTTTTACTGAGTAAGCACACTGCATCGTATTTCCGCCTACGGGCTGACGGAATTCATTTCAGTGAAGGCCGTTGATTAGCAAACAGCTTGAGCAGTTCTGAAGAAGAAATAGTTATTATGTCCTTGTTAAGTGAGAAAGAACAAAAGAAGAAAAGGAAGAAACGAAGATTCTAGGTGCATAACATATGCAAGAAAAGAATGATTCATGGCGAATTTCATTCCCTATATCCGGACTTATTAGAAGACAAGGCAAAATTTTTTGAGTATTTTCGGATGACTTATGGAAAGTTTATGACTCTCCTGGACATGTTGGGACCTAATTTGTCAAGGGAAAATACCTACTTTAGAGAGGCAGTAGGACCAAAGGAAAGACTGGCACTTTGCTTAAGGTAATGTATTTATTTGTAATAAAGTTATTGAGAAATACAAATTGATAATTAAAAATGTAAATCTGAATTAAAGATTAATTTTAGTTGTTGTGTATGTTGCTACTTCACTACGGGGCAGATTGGCAATAATACTTTGGTAGGTCGCCAGAGTCCTGAGCATGATAATCAGAATTATAGCGGTTATTAGTAATTTCCGAAGAACTGGGATTCATCAAGGCAATTCTCATTTCTGTAACATTCACCATTTGGAATATTTTTCCTTCAATTTCGATCCGATCTCGTAAAGGAAAAGTATTCACAGTTTGCGCCATACTTATAATAAAAGTTAATGTGTCTTCAGAGGACGGCTGATTCTTCTTTTTTGACCGTAAATATTCCTGAAGAACGGATGCTGCAGAAGGTTCTTGGGGTGAATGAGTTCTTTTTCGTCGGTTCTGTTGCACACAATCAGTGGAGGCATGAGGTGACGAAGGTGCAGTGGTATCGGTAATACTGCTGTGTGCTGTGTCGTTATTATCGGCGGTGTCGTGGCTATCCATATCGTCATTGCTCTGTTCATCCTGTGATAAAGTTGAAGGGGAAGAAATGTTTGATTGTCGCGTTTCTTCGTCAAAGATATAGGGAACTAAGAAAGTTAGTTCTTTTTCAAATTTCGGAGCCTTCTTTGATGCTGCTTGGCCACTTTTTGTTTTTCGAAGTCTTAAAGCTTTACGACGATTGTCACGCAGTCGCTTCCAGCGTTCTCTGCACAGGTGACCTGCAAATACGTATATATTGCAGCATACTGTACAATTGTGACACATTCAAAAATGTTGTCGTATTTCTCTTATTCATTTGTGTGTGTCTGTAAGAAAGCTGAATATTTTTGTTTCAGATATATAGCGGCCGGAAACTCGTTCCGATCGCTAGCATTTAGCTTTCGGTTTGGAGAAGCTACAGTACGAGAAATAATATATTCCATATATATTCACAGTCCGACAAAATGTACAATTCAATCACATTAATTGTGTAATTCCACTGTCCTACATGTTTCGAACCCTTAGTTTGGGTTCATCTCAGGGACTCATTACACACTATTCACATCAACTGGTACAAATGTTTACATGAATTCTTTACATCTGTTTATGTACGTTGTCTAAAACAGCGGTCGCCAACCATTCGGACCTCACGGACCACTAAACTCACAATTTTGAATCCCGCGGACCACTAACATGAATTTTTTTTAAAAAGGTACAAACATCTATAAAATAATGATCATAAAAGTTCCATTTTATTAATATGAAATGCACTTGTTTAATTATAACAAAATTATTAGTGTGATATTTGTTGCTGCTTGTTTGAAATAAGTTTATGAATTCTTGGCTCCAATGACGTCACTGCATCAGAATATAATGAAACAGTATAATAAACATAAAAATTGCAAATAATGTCCAAATTTCTCCACGGACCACCAAAATTTTCTCGCGGACCACCGGTTGGCGACCGCTGGTCTAAAACACCCAGCAGACAACCGACTCCGATAAAACAGGTATGTACAACGTTGACTACTTCAACTTGCGTTCTACCTACGAAAATTCATATTACTCAACTAGAAATTTTATCTCAGATATTGTATGTTTCAGGATATCAAATGAGCACAGACTATTCAACTTTTATACAACTTTTAGCATTTTAACCAATATAAAACAACAACCACAACTTTCACTTTTTATTAGTTTTAGACAACGTACATAAACAAATGTAAAGAATTCATGTAAACATTTGTACCAGTTGATGTGAATAGTGTGTAAAGAGTCCCTGAAGATGAACCCAAACTAAGGGTTCGAAACGTGTAGGACAGTGTCTCTCCTTATCACGCCATGCAATACGATAACTTCACCGCTGAGTCAGCCGGACGCGCCGGCCGGACGGAAAAAGATTCCCCTCCGAGAATCCGAGACGGAATTGCCGCACTCCGTTGCGTCCAGTGCGGATCAGTGTAAAAGGGTTCAATATTTTATCTCCGTGCGCTGCGTCTGTCCGATGCGCTCCAGTGTGCGCGTACCTTAATTGCTCTGGTCTTCATTATCTCTCGATCGATTGCAACGAAACAGTCCACGTTTGCGGAATGTGAGCCGCGATCTAGATACGAATTTCAAAGAAACTCCCTGTAGTAAGAGCCAAGATAGGGCGAATAAGTATTTTGGTACGCATGCGAAGTGCCCTATTTCTTGGCCGGTCGCAACGAACCTCACAACATGTGTATGTAATGTGCATAGCGTTCCAGATATTAATTTTGGAGAAAATCCTTATAATAGAAGCCGAAATAGAGCGATCAAGCACTTTGGTTTTCATGTGTAGTTAAATTTGTGCACGGCTCTAATTAGATATAACAATAAATAATAGTATTAACTCGCCCTCACAAGATACAACTGCATTCAGCCCATTATTTTTTAACTTGAATATGTCGGTTACTGCTCATAAACATCTGACGTTCTGACTTCTTCTTGCGTCACCATTGCTAATCTCAGATATTCTCGTGAGCCTACATAGTGTCAGCAGGATAGTTGGTCGATGAATTGTAAAGGATCAGGAAGGAAGCGGCCGTGAATTGCCCGAGGTACCATCCCGGAATTTGCCTGCATGTAACAGGCATCATAGCACGAGTTCCGATCGGTGCTCCCAACCAGGCACGTCCCAAATATGCATCTAGAGCGTTACCGCTACTCTCACTGCTGTGCTGGTCTTATGAAGCCCTATCCAGACCATCCAGCCATAATCGTATACTGTACACATATTCAGTGTTTTTAATTTGCTGTACTGCAGTCCAGAATGGCGATCGTTCTTAAAACTTGTTTAATCTTGTAATTTAAGTTAGAAATCTTGCTACGTCTCTCATTAAAGTCAGACGTGAGCACATGCAAGTACCAACTACCCAGGGCAGCGAGTTGTCCGGTCTTCCAGGGTCTCTAACGATAAACCTGACCGTTACTGTTTCTCATAACGACCGCTAACCTACGTCATCGGCCTATTGTAATAATATTTTATTATCGAAAGTTTATCTTGCTCGCAAATATCAATTTCCCTGTCCAGAATACCGGTTGGATGACCGGGGAATCGAGTTCGACTCCCAGCACGGCCAGAGATTTTTGTCTTCTCCAAACCTCCAAACCGATTCTCAGTCCCCCCCAACTGAAGGCATATAGGGGCAGTAGAGGTAAAGACCCACCCATTCTTAGCCTCGGCACTATATGGAGGTAAGTGGTCAACTTCACGCCCCGGTTGCTTTACCCCGGTAGCCATTGAATAGCAGATTGGGTGGGCCCCAGAGCTGATCTGGACGATTTGGAGAAAACTCTCTTGCTCCTACCGGGATTCGAACCCCGGACCGTCCAGTCCGTATCGTACTCGCCATACCGACTATCTGCAGAATGTAGCCAACCACTTTTCCTTATTATGGAATAAAACCCATCAATCGGCGCTGTACTGGTGATATAGGCGTACTCAGTGAAAACAGTAAGTGGAACGATGTAACTAATGCTAACGTGACGGTGAAAGGTGCAGAACACGAAAAGCTGGCAAAAGCATTAACAGTGCGGATAGGGCAGTTGAATGCTAAAAGGGTACAGCAGCGTATGAGATTAAGGGCGAAGGTGGTTTGTAAGTACTGTATACTACTACTGGACTAAATCTAATATGTTCTTATTGTGTAATTAACATCTTTTTTTTTATTTTAAACAAAATACAAGAGTTAAAAAGATTGTATTGCGATTTACCATCATCCTCGATATACCGCCACAAACTTCAGTGAACAAGCAGTGGCACTATATCCGCTGTTTGTATGTATCTTGAATATTAAATGTGGTGGTGCATATAGGTGTTAAGGGCCCGGCCGACATAAACTTAGAATATATAAAACTCTACTCTGACCAGTACTAAGCTATGGCTGCAAAGCATGATCAATGAATCGGTCATCTGAATAAAGGCTAGCAATATTTGAAACGAAAATACTGAGAACAGTCCTTTGACCAGTCTATGGAAATGACTTAGGATGGAGACTAAGACACAAGGAAGAGCTTTATGAATTGTTAGATGGACTTGATATAGTGAACTACATTAAGTTCGAAATAATACAGTAGGCCGGTCACATTGTCCGAATGGATAACTCTAGAATACCGAAAAAGTACTGGATGAAAAATTTCATGGAAGACCTGTGGAAAGATCACGGATAAGATGGGAATCCAGCATCAGAAGGGCCCCCTCGTTGCTGCTAAATATAAGAGGATGGAGGAGACTAGAACGGGATATCTGGAGGCGAACTGTTGAAGAGGCCAGGGCCTGATGCGAGCTGTCACCCCACTGAAGAAGTTAAACGCCTGGCCACGCCCCACTGCTTTTTGGTGCTTGCAACAAAATTGTCATCAGATAAGATCTTTGCTCTTCTGGGATGTTAGGCATCGCCCACCTGCTTGGGCCTTGAAGAACGGACTGATAGGTTGTCCCAAAACATCAGTAAATAACTACCAATATAAGCTGTGCAACATCCCAGGAGCTCATTCACACCGCAGTGGAATCCTGTCATCAGATACATTACCAGACACAATGGAATCAAACCCGGTCCCTGTAGGCACAGTATCAAGACTGTTGATCAGGGTGGGTTTCAGCAAGCTGCTGACACCATCAGAGTTTATACTGTTCTACGCATTCCTGACCACTTCATCGTAGCTCCCAAGAGGCAGGCTGCGACGTGGTTTTGCTTGGGGATCAGCAACATTCCTGCTGTGTTCAGTACAAATATTTGTAAGGTAAAAAGGTAAACTATCCCATTACAGGCCTTGGCAGGCCCTTAGGGATCCAGGAGGTTGAGGCTCCCAGATTTTTTAGACAATCGGCACATGAAGGTGGTAAGATTGTCAGCCCTACGCACCGGCCGCCTTTACCCCCCCAGGAAAGATTCCTGGTACTCATTTCTGTTAGAGGCTGAGTCGACCCCAGGGCCATAGTGCGACCGGAAGATTATGTAAATGAAAAATTCCAGTGACACCATCGGCAGTCGAACCCGCGACGTTCCGGTTTGTGGCGCAGTGCCTCAACCAACCGCGCCACCGCGTGTCCCACAAATATTTGTATGTGATGTAAATTGTGACTGGTGAATCCATTTTCCAGGATGTCAGGTATCCAGAAGTCCTTGAAGCTGTGCCTCAAGAGAGGCGTTATCATTTATTAAATAATAAGCGTCACCACATAACGTATGAACATCATCTACAAGTAGTTTGATAAGGTTCATGGTACAGACCCCATTCAGACATACAGACCACAACTGTATTCTGACAGCCTCAAATTTAGCTGAATGAAAGACTGGAGGTAAAACCAATGACCTCTCTGGTGACGACGACGACGTTTTTAGGCACATCTGATGCAGATACCAAGTGGGTTTTTAACACCATTTCGTTACACTGTGTACATAACAGTTTAGTACAGGCAGCACAACTGTAGTTGGAAGGCTCAGATTTTGTATGATAAGAATACTCAGTGTCAGCAAACACGAGAGATGGAATTGAGTGACATGTGGCTCACAACACTTTATAACCCTGTTTTCCATACGATGCCTTAGTGCAGGCACAACAGACATCCCTAGACACAGCTACCATGGTCACAGGAGTGAGACTCCTATTGTATAAATGTTATAAACATGCACACGTGTAACAGTTAAAAGAGCACAGAACAAACATGGCCATATACCATGACAGCTCCCATAAATTTAATAATACATCACAAACATGGACAATTATCAACATTTGAAGTTGTACAATTCATTTTGAACAACCCTGTATTTGCTGCAGTGAAAAACGGTCTGAACAAAAATTTATTGCACACATTTTATGCCCAATACTTTTTTTCTGTGATTGTTTTTTGATAATGAATCAAAAAGAAGGGAACATTCTCAAACTGTACTTATGCATACATTTCCTAACTTTATGATACCATAACTAACTAACTCCATGGAGCAGAGTCCTTCTTGAGAAGCTAACAGGTCCTCAGCTAGTCAAGAAATCCCCGCATTTTATGGAACCTGAAGGTTCATTACCCCATTCTCAAGCGCCCGCCACCTGTCCCTACCGTCAGCCAGATCAATCCAGTCCATGCCTCCCCATCCCACTTCTTGGAGATCCATTTTAATATTATCCTGCCATCTATGCCTAGATCTTCCAAATGGTCTCTTTCCATCAGGTCTCCCCCACCAAAACCCTGTATGCACCTCTCCTGTCTCCCATACGCACCACATACCCCGCCCATCTCATTCTTCTTGATATGATCACCCAAATACAGTAGAACCCTGTTAAGAAGTCTTTCAAGGGACCAGAGGATTAGAGACTCCTTAAGCAGGAAGACTTATTAAGAGGGAAGCTTATTAAAAGCAATAGGATTTCGGGACTTTAAAAATCAGACTTCTTACAGGGGAAAACTTCTTATGCGGGTTCTACTGTAATATTTTGTGAGGAGTACAGATCATAACCACTGCTTGTGTCATACCAATGGATCAGTCCAAGTCCTTGTGAAACATTTCATAACATCGTAAGTTTTTATGGTGGGGAGTTATTAGCACCTCACACAACCTCCAAGCTGGAGGACCACCCCTTGTCGGCTGTCTGTGACTCCTTATTCAATATATTTGTAACTACCCTCCATACCTGGAGGCTGTTCCTCCATCCTCAACCTGAGGATGTGCCATGCTGTGGTGACAGAGACCCACTTATCATGGACTTACGATTCCACAGTAAGTAACTATTGATAAGCCTTCCTTTTATAAATGCAATCAACACATAGCCATGAGCTGAATTAAGAGTGACCTCTTAATTCCTTTTTTCCAACCACCTCTTCTCCTTTTTCTTGGATTTCCAAGTGGTATTCTTTAACAAAGTTTTCCAGCCAACATATGGTATCCATCATTTGTATTTCTGCTAAATGCCATCTCATTTCAAAGATTGCCGCACAAAATTCCATAAATCTAGCAGCCACTTTACAATTCCAGGTGCCAGAGTGGTGGGCTGAAGAAAGTCCAATAATGAAGACCTACAAATGGGTGCAACAGTATAGAATTTAGTCACTCAGGCAACCTGCGCCTGGGATTTGTGCACCCCTGCCCTCACACATAATCAAGAATTCTTGAAGTTTTTGCTTGAGTCATATTTCCCTTTACACTTTGCACTAAATTACTGTTGAGATACTGAACAACACTGATTTGATTGAATGAAGGTAAGTACTTGGTATGTAGCAGTCCTGCTTAATCCAAAGTTCTATCCCTGCCTGGAGATGTTGAGGAAAGCTCACAGTCAAGATATACAACACACTGACAAAGAACAGAAGCAAGCACTTTTCAGATAAAAGCCTACATTGGTGTCATAACACCAGCTTCTAATATACGAACACCAACTCCACCTCTACCAGTGTCTTTCACATGACTCGCACACTTAGATTTAACCTTTATATGACCTGTATTTGCATATATAAATGCCCCTAGAAATTCATGTTACATATTTAGGGAAGAAGGAAATTTACTGCAAGTTTAATACATGCTGCATAATCTCGGTTTTATTTTCCACAAAATGCCATTTATTTCATAATTTTATCTTTTTCTGTTCAAATAATATGTTTTTCATAAACCATGCGCCAAAATTTAAATACCCACCCCGTTCGTTCAAAGGCCAACACCATCAATTATTTTCTCTAACAACAGCCGCTGCACTTTTGTTTCCCGACTCTGATACTGCTAGGGCTTTCTTCAGCTTTAGTAGCCTGTTCGTTATTTTTATCGTCGCTGTGGTGTTATTTCTGACGTGCTGCCAGCGTAATGTGTTGTATTTTCTTTAATCACAGCCAACTGTGCACCAGTGCCCTCCTCTTAACATGCCTTCAGATCAGTACAGATGTGCAAGTAATTTCTTCTCATGTGATACAGTGGCATAGTGATATGTTTTATGACACTAGTTACACATGTCAATCACTAAGTGGTCATCTTCAAGCCATTAAAATGCATGAAATTAAAATTACAATTGCAACTTATTTTTGTATGGTTATGTATATATGCCCAGATAGTGTAGTCAGTATAGTGACTTGCTACAAACTGAAAGGTCTGGGGATCAAATCCTGGTGGAAGAGAGATTTTCTGCACCCATCCAGACCAACCCTGGGGCCCACCCTGCCTCCTGTACAATGGGTACCAGTCTCTTTCCTAGGAGTGAAGTGACCCAGGTGTGGCGTTGACCGCCCATCTGGCGCAGAGGTTAAAGAAAGAGTAGAGCTATGCCTCTACTCCCCCTCTGGGCCTTCATGGCCTGTTCTAGGGTGAACTTAATATATATATATATATCACATTACGCTTATGTTATTTAAATACCGTCCATAATCAAGAGTGTTGTCTGTTGTACAGTACAGTGGAATCAACCAGTGACAATTCTTGATATGTACCAGAACCCTGGCAAGCATGTTTTGTTTCTGACACAATCAGTGGAAAGACTGACAAACTGCACAACACACAACTAAAATCTGTAGCAAATGGCATACTAATGTCTTTACTTTGATTTCTTATTTCAAAGTTTGAATTCCTGCATAATTACAAATAAAGAGTGAATGAAAAAGACATGGCCAAACCTACAGGAGGTAAATCTACATCACAATACAAGAAAAAAATATTATATGAACACAGGCCTTCTGAAGCATGGATTCCAAGTTATGGCCTCCTGAAGATTAAAGCAGATGCTCAAAGTGTCCACCCTGAATTTCCATGCAGGCATTGCTGGAGACAGACTTCTCAGACCTTATTTTCTTCCACCACGTCTGACTGGGGCTGTTTATCATTTCCTATGATACTTCTTCCACAGCTATTGCAAGATGTGGATCTGTAGACTAGGATTCATTTATGGTTCATGCATGATGGTTCTCCACCATATTTTCTTCTTGCAGTTCAGGAATTCTTGAACAATGTGCTTCCGGAACAATAGATATGACGAGGTGGACCAACAGCATGGTCTGCTTGTTCCCCTGCTTTAAATAGCTTAGATGTTTATCTCTTTGGACATCTGAAGTCTACTGTTTAAGCTGTAAGTGTTAGTGACATCCAGGACTTGCAATGGTCAATACAGAATGAATTTGAGATGATTCGTACGACACCTGGAATTTAATTATCAGGAGTCTGTAACTCAGAAACCATGCTTCAGATGGCCTATGTTCATATAACATATTTTTCTTGTATTCTGGTGTAGCTTCACGTTCTGTATGTTTGGCCGTGCATTTTTCGTTCACCCTGTATAATTTCAGATCAGAAATAAGAAATAAATTATGCCCCTCTCCTTCACAAAGTGGATTCCTTTCATGAGAATTTCAACAGAATTTCCTGGGTCAGCCCTTTATAAAAATATAGTAACTGACACGTAGACCAACTGGAATTTTGTAACATGTCTTGTGGTTCAGAGCTTGATCATTCCTGAGGCATTAAATTAACACTTTTGTTACATAAATATAAAAGAGCTAATCTTTAAAAATGTCCTTGATGTTGACACTTGTGTCTCTCTGAGCCTCTTTGAGAGATGATGCTACACTATCAGAGCTTGCTTTGCGTGTGCCTGCCGCATTCACCACATCAAGAGCAGCTGCATATAAATTTTCTTCGGGTATTCCGTCTTCTTTCAGTTTGTAATATGCTGCAATAAACTTCTGTGTTTGTGTTTGCATTTGCTGATCAGATAAGTTAACAGCTGGTAAAGTATGCTTCTTATGAAACCTCCTAAGAATTAAAAAGAAATGAGTTGAAATGGCATATGTCAACACTGTCGCTACACACAAATTTTCAAACTGACAGACAGCACACTTTCAATTGTCTTGTTGTACTTAAAAACATACATTTCATAAGCTCACTCAACTTCCATCATCATGCATAAACAATAAATTATAAAACATACTCAGCTGAGTCCACCGGACTGAATTAATTTTTATCCCTAGGCAACAGAAACAGTACTAGACAGAGTACAGTAAATTTCAAATATTGATTGATATTGACTGAGGGTGATAAGAATATAAAGGAACACCTAAAATGTTTAAAATTAGTCATACAATCTCAAAATCATGTTCCATTGGTTAGAACAAAACCCATGAAATGAAATCATATGTTGGGGGGGGGGACCACATGAAGCAGCACTCTTTTTGGCAGAAATTGTGTGACAAAATTCCAAGAACCAAACATCATGAAGTAATGATGTACATTAAATGGCAGTTCTGAAAACTCCAGGACTAATTACTTTTCTGAGCAAAGTGAACTGCGCAAATGGAACAAAATTTATCAGTACATAATGTTCAATGGATCTGAAAGACAAGAAGTCACACCAGTGCCTCCACAGCTGCTGCTTCTGCTAATGGTGTACCGTACAGGCACACTAATATGCGGAACTGAATTTTATGTGGAAGTCGTACTCTTATTCCTGCGTTCAAGCACATCCTAAAATTTCTAATGCCCAACGTGTGCACACATACAAATTCCCTACATCTTAATGCACACACAATTTTAAGAGAATTCACTATGCACTCAACTTACACTCTGACAGTATCTTCAGGATAAAATATGTTTCTTATTGGAATATCTGGTGCTGGTCGATCAAATCTTGGTTCATAATGTGGTGGAAATGCTTCATATATATCATACCACATAGGTTTATCTTCTTCCTTCAAAGCGCCAGATCTTAGAAGGCCTTTCAGCCTGTAAAGAGGCAACACTGTGTTAGTAGAGACTACATGGTAATTTCCTCTCCATTAACCATGAGTCTCTGGCACAGGAGAGCTTATCCACATCTAAGAGTAACTGAAGCTGCTCTTCAGTACAGCTACTAGAGCCACGTTAACTATGGCTAGTCTTTCGCCTCCATTAATTAAACTTCAACATAGGACATTCAGTCCAATTGCCAATAATCTTACAGTGTATCAAAAAAGCATATCTATTGCAAGAATTAAGTTGTATAACAAGCTCCCAAGCAGAAATAAAGACTGTGCACTAACAGACAACAATTTCATTCCTACTATACTGCTGAATGTAGTAAACTCTATACAAATAACAGCAATTTGTTAATTATATACAGAATTTTAATACCTACTGAAGAATAGTTACAAGCCACTTTTCATTCATGTAAAATTAAGTGTGTTATGTGAGATTTGAGGTATCATGTATTGTGTTTGTTTGTACACCAAGATCTTCCCATCATAGTAACCAGGATCCGTGGAATACACACAGTCTGAGTACTTAGCTGCTGTGTTCAAATAATTAATAGTGCCAAAAGGAAGCCGAAAAGTATTCGTCAGTGAGTGGAAAATGTTTGATGAAAATTCCAGTCTTCTGGGATATGATGCCATGAACACTGGCATACAGGTACCAATGCTTCGGAGGAACTTACTGCCTCCATCATCCGGTCAGTCTAAGACACAGACAGGAAGCTCCTCTGAAATGGTGTCACATCCCACGTGGTATCTTCATCAGCACCACTGTGACAACCTGAAATCTCGAATGAAAATGGCTACTGGAAAGACAGTTTAAAAGACACTAGATAAGAAATGCACCAACACATCAGGTTACAACCACTATATGGTATCTTCCCTACTAACTAACTAGCTCCATGGAGCAGAGTCTTTATTGAGAAACTAACAGTTCCTCAGCTAGTCAAGAAACTCCACACTTTATGGACCCTAAGGTTCTTTACCATGTTCACAAGAGCCTACCACCTGTCTGTATCCTGAGCCAGATCAGTCCAATCCACGACCCCCCATACTATTTAACATCCATTGTAATATTATCCTCCCATTTATGCCTACATCTTCCAAGTGGTCTCTTTCATTCAGGTTCCCCACCTTAACCTGTATGCACCTTTTCTCTCCCTCATACATGCCACAAGCCCTGCCCATTTCATTCTTCTTGATTTGATCATCCAAACGATATTTGGTGAGGTGTGTAGAACATGAAGCTCCTCAATATGCAATCTCTTCCAATCCCCCGTTACTTCGTCCTCAGCACCCTATTCTCAATCAGCCTCAGCCTATGTTCTTCCCCCACTGTGACAGCCCAAATTTGATACCCCATAAAACAGGCAAAACTGCATTTCTGGATATTGTATTCTTTAAATTTTCGGATAGTAAACTGAAAGGCAAAATATTCTGAACCGAATGGCAGCAGGCATTCTCTAAATTCAATCTACTCTTAATTTCTTCACAAACGCAATTTTCATTTATTAAACTGTTCCCAAATGTTTGAAAATTGCCATTTGCCAAGCATTTATCAGCTATATTTAAGTTGCGATTTTGTCCTGAATTCTCTTCACGAGACATTAATATATACTTAGTTTTCTCACAATTTACTTCTAGACCAACCCCTTTTCCCGCGACTAATAACATTAACGAAATTAAATTAAATGAACTACCTTGAAAATATGGTACCGACTTTCTCCAATCTACTGCTTGCCATTACTCGGTTCAACTACACTCCGTGATCTTCTACATGGATTATGTCTCACGTCCCGGGTACCACAGACCCTCATCCGTGCTCTATATTGTGCTCAGCTCATACCGCCATCTGCACGGTCGTACGCAGAACTACAAAGGAGAGTGGCCGTGGGAACGACCACGGATCATTTTGAGTCATCAACTACGTTATGTGCGTGGCTCCCATGCTATGATCAATCATGAGAGGACGCATGCAAATTACCTGTCTAGTGGTACACGGCATGGGGCAGAGGTACGTGGTTTTACCACAAGATCTATGCAGTTATGCTCCATACACTATTGTACACAGTAGCGCGTGGAATTACGTGTATTCTTTCTGCACACAACTTTTCACAAACCTTTATCCCTGTACACAAGCACCTCGTAATTCCGTTGTTATCGAATTCAATACATTCTCAAGAAAATATTTCAGGAGGTATAATAGAGACATAAACGTAATGTATTCAGCACCTCTCGCGACTTACCTATTGAAAAAAGTCACAGGCGATTCCCGGCGGGTATCAAAGACTTTTCTCGCCTCCAGTGTCCAGATCGCCCACTTAATGGTAGCGGGAACTGTTTTATTAGGGGTGAAGCGGTCGGGGCGAGAAGCTGACTACCTGCCTCCACCTATTGCCGAGGTTAAGAGTGGAACTATACCTACACTCCTCTACATAGTTTCATGGAGTTTGTGTGTGTGTGTGACTGCAGGCAGTGAACTAAAGGCACACGCAGTCCATCACTGGACGGATGCGCAGCTTAGACAGTACACCGTTCCTGCTGGATAGGCTACTTCTCTTGACAAGCAGAGGATCTAACATGCCCATGCCTTCTTTCCAACCTGGCTCACGTGACTCGAGCAAGTCAGCTGTCTTGACCCACTGTATCTGCCCTCTACACAGTTGGACTGACCTGGACTTTGAATGCGTTTCGCGGCCTCAACAAAGAGCACAGCCGTGCCTTTCGAGGCAGTGATAGCAATCCTTTAATTCCACAGCCAGTGCTCAAGTCTAGTGAGAAACATCTCCAGGTATCCAACAAGATGCGACGGATTGCGGGACGTGGCTAAGAGATCTGTGTCATCAGCATAGAAGCTAGTTGGTCGGCAGGAGGGCGCTGGATTGTCGTTAACACATATCATCGTTAACATAAGAGCTGAGTAAGATAGGGAGTCAGGAGCACCCGAAGCCGTTCCAGTGCGCATGTCACAGCTGGTCGGTGTGGCTGACTGGAAGAGCCTTCGCTGAAGATACGAGGACAAAGTTTTCACCAAGTGAGAAGGGAAATCTAAATTGTGAGTTTGTAAAGGAGACCTACGACTCATGAGGTGTCGAATACATCAGACAGAATAGGGTTCTTACAGACACAGTAATGAACCTTCGAGTGTGCAAGTCGGGGAATATCTGGACCAATTGATTAAGAATAAGAATAAGAACTCTGTTTCATGAAATTAGTTGTGGTCAGAGCCATAGGACCTTTTCTACGGAATACGTCTGGAGCACAATATGTCCCAACAATATGAAACTCTCAACATTCAAGTCACTGTCTCCAGAAGCGGAGGCGAAAAATCTTTAGCCAGTTGCTAGCGGATTTCCACGGCTTGGTAGAATTCACACGTCCACCCTGCACTCACCCCTCTGCCTTCCGACACAAACCCAACGCATTCTCAACAATATATCCCTCGAATGATACGTTACTTTGGAGCGTAGAAGTTCAATTACTTCAGATTTTCTGTGTAAAACAGGCCCGATCAACTTGTAGATCGCGGTTAACATGTTGCCCCGATACAGTGTTATGTTGCCCGCGGAAACATTTGAAATAAGAAACAAGTGTTTTAACCCTTTCCTTGGTATAGCCGAGATAGAAAGCCGAAGCAGTTTTTGCAATTTATGAGCTCTTTATTTACGAAGACATACCTTACATTACTAATTCATACACCTGCGCACCCAAGGTGGGGGACGGGCTGCCGTGTTGCAGTCCCCTTCTCAATCGAAATTTAAAAATCACATTTTGTAGACACGATATTAAACGTTTTACGTGACTTACCCTTCAGCCGAAATCAGCCACGGAAATCGGCTGATGACTAGTAGGCCTACATTAGCGTTTTGAAAAATAAAATAAGAAACTTGGGACGTCTTAGATGAAATTAAAAAACCAAAAAGATTAGACATTGTAATTTAAATTAGGTGAGTCATGGAACATGTAGGTATATTTAATGTGCATAAATGCACTCGCAAAAATGTTATGTTACATTTGTACTTACGACATGATTTTATAACATAATTTTTAAAACCAACATAAAATACATAGAGCATCAGAGCCAGCTCCCCCCCCCCCCCAATGAAAAATTCTGGGTGCGCACCTGAATTCGTGTAATAAAAATGTGCTAAAATAGCTTAATCCTGGCCTAGGTTGTTAATTGTTTTTTAAAATAAATATTTCCTATTATTAGCAGTATGATTTTATTGCGCATAATGTATAGAAAAATACACGTTTTGATAGTTATATATAGGCCTATATATATGTATATGTATGTATATATAAATACGGTATGTACACTTATTCATGCTTCATTCTGAGTATTAAAATTCATGTTGTCATGCAGACCAAATTTGGCAAAGTTGCCCACACCACATCAAAGGTTTAGCGGGCCTGGTCTACAGAATTCTAACTTATTATTCGTAATGATAGTCATTTAGTTAGTTAGTTAGCTATCTAGTCAGCTAGCAAGACAGATCCTTACTTACTTACTTGCTTGCTTACTTACTTAGTCGAGTAGCTCCATTCCTGGGACTGGAAGGAAGGAGGTAAAGTTTATTTTCCGATCGTGACTCTGCCTCTTCAAGACAGCCATGAGCCACCACTGTAACCAGAGTAAATACCATTTAAGAGCAAATGCTTTTCACCGGCTACTGAGAACTGTAAGGACACTTCACTGTTATGAATGAGGTTATTGCGGGCACTTCTTTTAGAGGTTGTGCTAAAACGGATCTTAAATACATTTCTCGCGCACTTGACTTATCGAGAGCCGAGCTAGCCTACTCGGTACAATGACTAGGCCACGGGCTGAACAATCCGGTGTTCGGTTCGTGAAAGCGCCAAGAGTCTTTTCTCCAAAACGTTCAGATCGGATCTGAGGCCCATCCAGTCTCCTATTCGATGGGTACCGGGCGCTGTTTCCCTGGGTGTAAAACGGCCGTGACCTTAGGCTAACCACTTACCTCCCTCTAGCTCCGATATTTGGAATGAGTGGAGCTTTACCTCCGCTTCTCTTAAAAGCCTTGATGGATTATGTAGGCAGAATTTTACCTTTATATTTTACCTTCGTTTCTCATATCCACTTATGACAATTAGCTTAAATCAGAGCTGGAGATGGGTCCAGTGTTATGTGATGCTTGTGCGCAACCTATAACCAATCAGTAGCTCTTGTGCAGTTAGGGGATTCACTTTTTTTTTTCCTATGGCTCGACAGCCCCTAGGGGGCCTAGGCCTTCTCATTTTTCGAGGTTTCGCGATCACATACTTTTAGACACGCCACACTCGGTAGGACTCCTCTGGACGAGTGATCAGCCCGTCACAGAGACCTCTACCTTACAGCACACAACACTCACAAACCGAATAAAATTCTTCTGCCATTGTTTTCAGGATAGCAGGCTGTAGATATTCATATAGTAAAAGTACCAGAGGCTACTCAAACCAGAATTAAGAAGATAGAAACGGGCTGAGACCTTTGTACAGATAAATGTGTTATTGTTGTGTTGGATGGAAATTTACTGACTGGTATAAGTAACACAACGGTGTGTTACACAAAGTAAAAATGTAGCAATTATGTTGGTGGAAGTTTTTCCCAGATTCCCTCCCCTGCAGTTTTATATGCACACTAAAGGATGCAATTATACACACTGAAGCTCGTGAAAATTTGTGCTTATCCCAAGAAAAAAGTCTGTAAATAATTATGCCTGCTTTTGAGAAGTAAACTGTAACATGCATATAGTACACAGTGCTGTAAACTTAAAACTGAGTATTGTAAATTGATTGAAAAAAGTTAGCAAATTCGTAGACATGCATACATACACCGTTCCAAATTTACACCTCGCTGATTGTACATACAAGACGAGTAACTAGTAACATCTTCAATCCATTAACGCGAGATTTGAGCTTCTCACGGGACTGATGACGAAGATGCTGGTCAATAAGACGTCATGCAGACTGGTATTTAGGTATACCACCTTCTGGTGTCTTGAATGCAGCATACAGAGCCCATATGTAAATTAATCCTATCACAGCCCTCCACCGTAAAATACACATATTGCTTCTTATTTGCATGAATTTGGCTAATTTAGGGAATTATTACAATGCTGTTGCTGCTGCTGATAATAATAATAATAATAGTTTATAATAATAATAATAATAATAATAATAATAATAATAATAATCCATCACAACTACAACTGCTGTCGCCAGGCATTTGCCCATCCCTTTTGCTATACGTCACTGTCTCTTGTGACAAGAAATGTTTCAAGAAATAAAAAATAAAAATTTAATTAATCATGTTACCCTTTTACCAATCGCTTTCCCAAGTTTTGTGTACTTGATAGAAAATGTGCCACAATACATTGGCAAATTTGTTTTAAAAACAATACTTTGTTGAGGTCGACGGGTATTTAGAAACTCATGCACGGCCCCTTCGTACGTCACTAATGGTAATTCCGTTACGTGATTGGTTAATGTTTGGGCCAGAGTGGGTCAGTAGTTGTGGAGACAGTAGGTTACTGGCCAGTCGAGTGCAGACATCGGCTGAAGTGAACGGAATAGCGTGTAAGAGCGGTGCGTGTCGTCGGTAAGGTGTTATTTCTATGCGGCTTTTAATTTAAAAATGAAGTGCCAGTTGATTTTCATACTTATTGTACTTGGTGAGTACCTTAAAAATTTCTCTGTAGAACCTGGTAGTTCAGCTGTTTTTCCTCTAAAGTGCTTGTTGTTTAATGGAAAATATTTACCAGATACCAGGAGAGTACCACTTCCTGCAACCTTCATGACGATAACAAAATTTTTAACGCAACTGTGGAAAAGTAAGCATTTTAAAAAATGTGGCTAGTTTCAAATATTTTCGAAGGACACTAACAAACAAAAATGCCATGCATGAAAAAATTAAGAATAGATCGAATTCGGGGAATGCCTGCTGCCCTGCGGTCCAGAATCTTTTGTCGTCACCTTTGCTGAATAATAACATAAAGACTAAAATACACAGAATTATAATTTACCTGTAGTTTTAAATGGATGTGGAAGTTGGCCTCTCCAATTAAGGGAAGAACACAGGATACGGGTTTTCAGAATAGGGTGCTGAGAAAGATACTTGGGCCTAAGAAGGAAGTAAGAGATGACTAGAGGAAGATGCGTAATGAGGAGCGTCATAATATTTACTCCTCACCAAATATTATTCGGGAGATCAAAGCAAGAACAATGAGATGGGCAAGGCATGTGGCACTTATAGTGGATAAGAGAAATGCATACAGGGATTTGGGAAAGAAACCAGAGGGAGGATAATATTAAAATAAAGGCGATCGAAGGGCGTGGACTGGATTCATACAATTCAGGATAAAGACAAGTGACGGGCCTTGTGAACTCTATAGTAAATCTTTGGTTTCCGTTAAAAGAGGGTAATTTCTTCACTAGCTGAGGAAATGTTAGCTTCTGCAGAAGGACTTTGCGCCTTGGTTCAATACTTCATCATCTTAAGTAATTATCGGGATCCTATATTAAGGGAGAGTATTAAAATTACTATGTGTGAGTGCGAGATTTAAGGTGCTCGTAGCGGTGTCGCTGAGCACTCGATTCTTCTGAGGTGTGATTCACACAGAGTGGCAGGTCCCAGCAGGCTTGAATCCTCGTTAGGTGTGAGTTTTTGAGTCTCTCCTGCATCTGTTAGCTAACTAAGTAACTAACTAACTAACTCCATGGAGCAGAGTCCTTCCTGAGAAGCTGACAGGTCCTCAGCTAGTAAAGAAATTCCCCGCAATTTATGGAAACTGGACGTTCATTGCCGCATTCACAAGAGCCCGCCACCTGTCCCTATCTTGAGCCAGAACAATCCAGTCCATGCCTCCCCATCCCACTTCCTGAAGATCAGTTTTAATATTATCGTGCCATCTACGCCTAGGTGTTCCAAGTGATCTCATTCCCTTAGGTCTGCCCACCAAAACCCTGTATGCATCTTTCCTCTCTCCCATGCCTGCAACATGCCCCGCCCATCTCATTCTTCTTGATTTGATCACCCGAATAATATTTTGTGAGGAGTAGAGATCATAAGGCTCCTCGTTATGTATTTTTCGTCTTACCAAAGGATCAATCCAAGTCCTATGCCTTGTGAAATGTTTCGTAACATCTTAAGTTTATTGTTTCATAGTTTAAATCATGTATGTGAAATAATGTAACGTAAGTTAATTACGATAGTTACAAATAATTGCATTTCCAGACCGGTTCTGTGGCTAACCAGGCCTCCTATTCAACTGGTAAAGGGGGCTCTTTTCCCGCGGGGGGGGGGGGGGTGGTTAAATTGCAGTGGCGTGAAGCTAACTCGTCACCTCCACCGAGTGCCGAGGTGCAGAATGCATGGAGCTATACCTCAACTCCTCATAAACATTCGTCACGTGATAATTAAACACAAGGACCACATTTACTTTTTCTACCAACCACAGTAGTGGCCACGCTCTGAAATACTTCGCATTCCCAAGTTCCGTTACTCCAGAACAGGTTTAGCAGTTGTAATTGGCCTGCACGTCACTTTCTTCACACCTTTACGCGCACTAATGCCTACAGTTAAACACAGTGAAACACCTAGCAGGGCTGCCGGACAGACCATCTCGGTGTATGTGAGGTTACAGGGGCAGGGTGTTTGTTCTGTGTCGTCCGGAATTCCGATAAAGTCCACAGTGCAGAGCCTGTCCTCAGAGGGGCTGTCAGCAGCTGCTAACTAGAAGGCTGCATCAAGTAAGCGGAGTTAAGTTTTATGCCATGTCATTTACGCCAACGACACATTCAATATCGTATTCTTCTACGAAAAGAGGACCAACGCGAGAAACTGTTCTGAATTTATAGAATTAAACGTAGAAAAGTGCACAGGATACAAAATTATGTGACAGAATATTACAAAAGAAATTTGTTGGTTGCAAAAGAAGGTGGAAGAGACTGAAGTCTCTTTGCAACTGCAGATTTAAAGAACCTGGAGAATACATTTCGATCAGTGATTGTGAACGTGTAGAATATGCATGATCTATGATGTGGACAGTCCATAATAGGACACGCAATGTACGTATAATGGTAATATTGAAGCGCGTTCGCCTAACGATTTTTGCCGTGGAAAAGCAATAAGTATTACGTATTCTGAGTGTGTGTCTGTAGCCTTAGTTATCCAGCATGCAAAGCGCATGCGCCGTGCTATATTGTCATCCGTGACCTGCCTGATTCTACCATAATTTTCCACATTATCTCGCAAACGGCATGATTTTCGGGAAAAATTTTTTGAACATAAAATGTGTGTTTCGATTTTCTCTACTACTTTCGTCTGAAACATTTCTCATTCTAAAAAGAATTCAGCGAGATATTATCATAAATGTACATATGTCTCCGGGTAAAGTGCCCGTTATTCTTGTCAGATGTTAATGAAACTTGAATTTTCTCGACATATTTTCGAAAAATACCCAAATACCAAATTCCATGAAAAATTTTCCAGTGCGAGCTGAGGTGTTCCATGCGGACGGACAGACGGTCAGACATGACGAAGCTAATAGACACCCTTCGCAATTTTTCGAAAGTTCCGAAAACTAGAGCGAACTGTGAACAGGAAAGTGTACTATAAGAGATGTTGGAAAATATGACAATAACGGAAAGTGCAATGAGGAGCAGCAGCGAAACTGAATGTGATAAATGTGAAGGAAGGACATAATAGGAGTAGAGAAATTAGAAAATATTAGTATTTAGATGCATGCGAGTGTTATTATAAAACATTTAATAAAGTCTCAACCAGGCAGTAATTTCCATCCAATTTAGCCAACTGAGGCGTGACGTAAAAGCAGATAAACATTTGCGCGTTCTCTCTTCACATACAAACGGAATAACTTGAATATGACGTCACGTAGGTAATGCTCTGTCACTACGATGAATTGAGAGAGGCAACGCTGAAGAAAATTACTGTGTAGTTCTTTCGTGACGTGTCTAAAGTGAACAAATAATGCGGAGGTAAAAACTGTGATGCGATTTCGGTATTGGAGTCCACACTAAACGTTTTCTGAGGATTGTAAATGTCCGTTTGTGTGATGCAGTATAAACTGAAAATTACATGAAGCTCAGATTGAAATTACGGACTTTCTAAAAGTCTCCCATGTTATAGGAAAATGGCTACACGGTGCAGATCGTTCTGGACAAAGTGATAAAATTCAAGTGGCGATAAAATCTATGAAAACAGAAGGTTCATATTCGTGTTAACAAAAGCCCACGGCTGGTCCGTAGCATGAATTAGGTGAATCCATGTAACACACATATTTCTTAACACACCCATTTTAATATTATCCCCCAATCTACGCCTGGGTCTCCCCAGTGATCAATTCAAGTGTTTTGACTAAAACGATGCAAGAATTTCTCATCTCCCGCATGTGAGGTTTGTACCCCTCATTGCACCCACCTTGATTTGACCATCCATATAATATTTAATGAAGAGTACAAATCATGAAGTTCCTTTCTTTCTAGTTTTTTTTTTTTTTTTTGGCTCCTGGGCTCCTCTTTTGGGTTCGGTTATTCCCCCAGCAATGCTCATTAACCCACAATGATTCTTCCCTTAGGATCAATTTCCAAGTCTTAACAACCATATAAAGGGCCAGTTAACGTTAGGTCACACTTTTTCGTATTTACTGTCGTGGGCTGTTTAGATATAATAAGAGTATTTTGCACTAAATATTTGGAAAGAAACTTTTGATCGCTTTCCCTTTCCCTGACAGTTTAACTGTATCATGTAAGCGAAATTATTCATAATATTATTAAAACGTACATGAAATATAATCTGAATGAATAAAAATTTAACAAAATTCAAGGAAACGTTTTTGCTTTAAGTGTGTTACTTAACGACGCTGTCAGTCAGTGAGATTATATAGCGTCTGCAATGGATGAATGAATACGGAACATATGCGGAATAATAGGCCTACTGACAGGAAAAAGCCGAAGTTTTCGGAGAAAAATCCCATTCCAGTGCCACGTTTTTCGCCACAAATCCAACATGTAACTGAGTAACAGCGCGGCCATAGGAAAGGCCATTTTTGACTCTACGTAATAATATATCTGTAGTGTTATTAAGGTACCTTGTAAATTCAAATTTGTATGTGAAATAAAGAAAACAAAATTCAGCGGTGTGTAAAAAGTATCAAAGGTCGTATTTATACATTCACTCCTTTGGAGTATGCATCTCCTCTCTTTGCAGGTGAATAATATGAAAGACAGAAAATTGCGTGTCTTCTATATGCTGTTATAAAATGGCGTGTCTTCTGTATCCTGTTACAAAATGGCGTGCCTTTTATATCCTGCTATAAAATGACAGGAATCCTTTCTCAGGTTATTACGAAAATGCTAACTTCATTACACGCGATTTGTTGAAGAGCTCGTTACACTTCCAGGTACGCTTGGGAATGCCGAAAAATACGGGCACTGTGGCAATCTGTGAAGAATGCTGAGGGTATTGAAGTAATCACGCGACTGAGTGAAAGCGTGTCGAATGGGAAGCCGGTCCGAATGATCTGCATTGCTCAAATCGTGGGAAGGGCGAACATAGGAGAAGATTTGAGATTGTTACGGGGAATGAAGATTCATATGCGTTCTAGGAAATTACGCCATGTAAGTACCAACAGAAGAATACAGTCCCTCCACCTTCTGGTTTATGAAACCATATTATCTGGTGGGTAGCATTGAGTGTCGGAGAGTCGTTCTGTCTGCATCTCGTATCCACCTACCAGACTGCATGGTGTATATTATGCTTTATTTGTTGACAAATTGCCTCAGACTGCATTTCGTCGAAAGTTAGGATCTGCAGTGAATGATGAATCTCGAAGGAATGGCAGTAATCGCGGAATTTGCCAGGACAATCCAAGATTAGGCTCCCATTCGTCCCGGTTTTCGGAGGATATTCCCGGTTTTATGGGGTTTAAAAAGCTCTGTTCCGGTGTCCCGCAAAATTCGGTTCGGGAAGCAAAATGCCCCGGATATTTCCCATGCTATTAAAATACGTCATTTCTGATAATGCGTACGAACATTTTGACATTCACACAGTGGGAGAAAATATTTACAGAAGTAGGACAGCCATAAACCAAACCACTAACAGGAAGGACTAGGAGAGGGTGAGGAAGATGCCTTTTTACCGGACTTACCTTCTGGTCGATCCGCGCTGATTCCCCAAGTACCGTTGCAGTCGACGGACTCCCAGTGTTGTTTGAATTATTTCGGGACCGGGTGACCCAGGACTAGAACAAAGGAATCTCAGGGTCGTTGAAGATTTTTTGGGGTTCTTCCGAAACTAGACCGGGTTCACAAGATGGAGTTTATTAAATCATACGCTCGGTGCGACTGCTAATTCTTCCACACAATTACAATAGCACAATTATTATAATTTCCTGCTTTTAGTTTGCTGCTGCTGTGACCGCACACTGACTGGTTTTTAAGAATAGCGTCGTCACGAATTTCACCTAACAAAAATGTGATGCCGAGATGAACACCAAAATGGCAACGTCAGCACTCGAACACACCAACCGAATCCCGAATATCAACCTAGTAATCGCTCTTCTCCCGCAGAACTCCATATTAATAATACCATTAATATCTCGCCTCGGCGTGCAACCCCCTTATCTGAACTCAGGCGCCTCCCCGCACCAAGTTCGAATAATTTCCCCGGTCAGTGATTGGTCACAAAAAACACTTAGCTGCGGATGTGACCGCACAAAACTCTCCAAGATTACCTTTTCTAAGTGAATAACTTATGACCGCTCGAAGTGTTTAAGTATAGACAGGACACCTGTTCACCCTCTGGCTACAACACAAGTCAATATTCAGGTAGCCGACAGGAACGATCCGTTATAGTGTCGATTACTGATTATAGAGTCTGGGCTGAAACTGCGAAGGATGAGAAACGGATATGCAATGAAAAGTCAGTAAGTGAACTGAGAGTCTAGGTTTATTATTATTATTATTATTATTATTATTATTATAGTTAAATATTTGTACCGGTCAGTCATGACTTTTTATCTGAGTTATCTTCCTGTAATAATAGTATTAATAATTATTCTGCTTTCTTCGTTACGTGCTGGCTTAAACATTTCGTCTTCTACCTCTCCCTGCGGCCACTTATATGTTACTAAGTACCCATACTTCTGGTTTTAAAAAAATGGGATCGCTATCTAAGGAACACGATGAAAAACTTCAGTCAGGATATTCGGTGTTCCGGCCGATATTAAAAATAATGATCTCCCCAATATAAGTCTATGTTGTTACTGATACACTAGTCTGCCAAGTTGATACCTTGTCACAACATTGAGGAGTTCTGTATAAAATAAACACGAGCTAGTACAATTTACTGCAGCGATATTTTTCACTTTGTATAGCTTTTCACATTGTAATGTAATTCAGTATTGATGGTTGCTCAGATATTTATCTTATATATCATTCGATACATTCCACTCATGTCTTCTAATAAAACTTCGGTAAAGATGGTCTAGAGACTAAAAAAGGCAAATACAGATCAAAGGATTATTTAAAATTTGATATTTTTAGTATAATGGCATGATTTTAATCAGATTACAAAGTTTTTCTTCATGATTCTACAGCCTCTAGGAGGCCAGAGCCTCCTCATTCTTGAGACTTCACGATCACACTCAGACACGCCACACTCTGTAGGACTCCTCTGATTTTGTGAACAAATTTAAAATCTTTTCACCACTCAATGACTAAAGGCCTGACTGAAATCTTAGCCGAGTGACTGAGTGAAAAGAGGTAACTGACTACGAATTTGACTGACCGACTAACAGAATTACAGGCTGGCTAGCTAGCTAACTAGCTACTCGGCCAAACTCTTTTCCCTTGGAACACCGCGTGGTAATTCAGGTAATAATTTTCATGTTCTCAGGAAACCTGGAAGTTCATCACCGCCATTATAAATTCTGTAACAAAATCATTTAAATATTTCCCCTAGATCTTCCAAGATGTCTCCTCCTATCACGGATACTAACTAAAATACAAACCGCCTTACTTTATTCTCTTTAGATTTACATTCTCAACTTCCTCACCCTCTTTTTTTATTCGCGGTAAAAATACAAATAACAATAAAATAATAAAGCAATAAAGTTTTAAATACAATATTTATAGGGTCAGGTAGGCTATTTGGGTTGCGTTATTAAAAGTTTGAAATATGCATAAAGGCCTTTAGTCACCGGCCTCTGACCGCGGGATCCGGCTTCAATTCCAGGCCAGTCCGTGTGGGATTTATGATGGACGAAGTGGCACTGGTACAGTTTCTTCTCCCAGCATGTCAGTTTTCCTCTGCCAGTACCATTCCACCAATATTCATAAACATTCATTCATCCATAACCGACGCTATATAATTTAGCAACTGGCAACGCCGTTAAGTAAAACACAAACTTAATTCAGCGTTTCATTTTAAACAGAACACTTAACCTATTTACTGCTTAAAATCAAGTGACATTCATTTCAAAGTTCAGAATTATTTGTGTGGACCACATTTGATTCGATTTTCAGACCCATAGCCTAAATTAAGCATGCGTGTCCCTCATTTTTAAATGTCACTAGAATCCGAACTAATGATTGATAAATGTACGGTACGTTACAGGCATACACTAGCGTTTTAGTAAAATTCTATGTAAAACAATCTGTAACATTTCGAGGTCCTTATACCTTGACATATTGCAGCTCACCAAATTCATCTTAGTTTATTTCCCCACGTCGGTCAGACAGCAAAGGCGGGGTATCATGTGACATCTTTTATAAAAAAAACGTACAAACATAGCAGAGTAACTTCCCTATATTTCTTACGACGTTTTCAGAAAATACAGTTTGTCAAGCTCAGCCCGACATCGGCCCCGGCAGTATTTCCCACGCATGTCGGGTTGAGGTTGACAGACGATCTGAGAGTTTTAAATCACAAACCTACAGAAGAACGTATACTGATTTAGCACATAAATAATAAAGACACATGCACGTATATCGGTTTAGCTGCTAAATAACATACATACAGACGCATGTATATCTGTTCAACATTCAAGTAACGAAGTAACAGGTACACAGTACAGCATATATATAAGTTTGGCATTTAAGAAGTTCCTTTCTAAATTAAACTGATGTAAGAGTCGTTAGACAAACAATTGATTACATAATTATTAAAAAAAAGACGGACATCGCCCTCAGTCCATCGCTGTACTAACCCACAGTTTCTTCAGTATCCTTGAACAAGGACGTTAACTTCAGCCCTGCAGCTATACAGTGCCGCCATGCGCGTGAACTCGTGTCAAAGATTCCACTTCTTGAGGGCCTTCAACTCCGGTGCAGCGAACGACTTTCAGAATGACAGGTAACCCAGTAACCTACATCGGTCTGACCGCCACCCAGGTATAAGACACGCCCTCAGTGCGCAAAATGAAGCGAAGCAGATCGCAGCTTTTCCGTCTGTTAGGCTGGTTACCCAACCGCAGCTATCTGCAGTAAATAGAAACACAGTAATGTTACAACGAAAGTATGAGAAATTTCCCTCTCGTAACAACGGTGCTCGCAACAGTCATTAGTTTGCTCGTGGATATATGTGATGCTGGATGGGATACGACCAGACGAGTAGCCGTGATGTAGGGTTTAACAAGAAAGGCAATGTAGGTATAATGTAACATTGTGGCGCGTTCGTGTAACAATTGTTGCCGTGGAAAAGGAATAAGTGCTAAATATTATGTGTGTCTGCATTCTTCCCTTAGTTATCCGGCACGCAAATTGCATATTTTCTGCGCCCTATTATAGTCATCTGTGACCTGTCTGGCTCTACCATATTTCTCTACATTATCTCATAAACGGCACAACTTAAAAAAAAGTTGAACATAGGATGTGTGTTTTGATCTTCTCTACAACTTTTGTCTGAAACATTTCTCATTCTAAGAAGAACTTTGCGAGATATTATCATAAACGCACATACGTCTTCACGTAAAGAACCCTTTATTCTTGTCAGATTATAATGAAACCTGAATTTCTAGACAGATTTTCGAAAAATCCCCAAATATCAAATTTCATGAAAATATGTTCAGTGGGAGCCTAGTTGTTCACGCGGACAGACGGACAGACATGACGAAGTTAATAATCGCTTTTTTCAGTTTTACGAACGCGCCTAAAAATTCGTTTATTAGTATTCCATATGACAAGGCGTAACAGGTATTGGTGTCCATTAATTGGGACCCACACATTACATTAATTTTATGAAAAATTAAATGTTCTGTATCCATTGAATGAGAACACCGTCAAACTCAACTAACTAACTAACTAATTAACCAACCAACCAACTCCATGGAGCAGCGTCCTTCTTGAGAAGCTAACAGATCCTCAGCTAGTCAAGAAGTTCCCCGCATTATATGAAACCCGTAGGTTCATCGCCGTGTTTACAAAACCCTGCCACCTGTCCCTATCCTGAACCAAATAGTCCACGCGCTCCAAACTGAGATCTTTATGATCTATTCTACTATTAGCCTCCCAGGTGTGATCAGGTCTTCGAAGTTGATCTCTTTCCCTCAGGTACACCCAAAAAGCCACAACTGAAAATTGATATTTTTAAAGCACAACAGGATATCACTCGTCAAAAGAAGGGGGGAGGGCGGGGGATATTCTCTGTTCACAAAAATATTATACTGTATAGGTCAGGGGGAGGCATCTTTTGTTTGGGTACCATTTATTATTATGTTTTAAAATTGACTAGTGCTCATACGTATTGACACTCTTCTTCTGAGACGTTACTTTAGTTCAGGCGTTCTTTGCGAAGTGAAAAAGAAAGCGCCTTATGTGGAGACGACGTCCGTCCTTCTGTCACTCTGTCCGTGACTTAGCTTCGGTGACTAAACCGGTCGTCGAATTTTCATGAAATTCCATATAAGAGACTTTCACAGAGCGGTGTCGGGAGAGCGAATTTCATGAAAATCTGCTGTGACAGTCGTACTTAACTTAACAGGAAGTAAATCAACTTCTTGACCGATTTGGGTAAAATTTTTTAGAGGAGATACCCACATTGTGACGTAGCTATATTGTGGTGTAGCTACATTGTGACGTAGCTACATTGTGACGTAGCTACATTGTGACGTAGCTACATTGTGACGTAGCTACATTGTAGTGTAGCTTTTTAAATGTCCGGAAAAAAGTCTGTCCAACTGATCTTACAAAAGGGATATAAATCTGTAGCGTATGGGCAATTCATTGACCCTGAATATGGAAGCAACAGGCTTATATGAAACGTCGGTAACTAGTTACCAATCGACACGAAGTCAGAAAACTTGAGGCTTCACCATCACCGCTGTGAGAACCAAAATCTCGCAAGAGTGATATTTTAGTGGTTTTACTCAAGCTATCCAGGCACTCCTAGCATAGTAGGCCTGCATTACAACACACCGTAAGCGATTCTTACTGGACACTTTACAACGGGCCATATACTGTACAAACGCACTGTCAGTTTTCAGTCGATGATATTACTTTCAACTCACGCAGCTAGCATAACAAAGCATCCAATGATGAAGACAAGGCGCTATTGAACACAGTCACTGGTAACACAGATTCAGGTGCAGTGACCTTCATAACACAATTCCATGTATTGTTATAGGAAGTGAGGTAAAGCGATACACATTCTTAACCTTTACACAATGAACCTTATTTAGACAAAATATCATACTGACAATATACGTGAACAACTTATATAGCTGGAAGTATAATTAATTTCTTCGAGACATTAGAAGAAAGAGTAACAAGACAGGCAATGCACTATAACGTAAAATTGCGGCGCATTCGCGTAACCATTCTTGCCGTGGAAAAGCAATAAGTGTTACATATTCTGAGTGTGTGTCTGCAGCCTTATTTACCTAGCATGCAAAGCGCATGCACCGTATTGTATGGTCATCTGTGGCCTGTCCGGCTGTACCATACTTTCCCACATTACCTCATAAATGATATGAGTTTCGGAAAAAATTTATTGAATATAAAATGTGTGTTTTGATTTTCTCTACAAATTTTGTCTGAAATATTTGTCATTCTAAGAAGAATTCAGTGAGATATCGTCATAAATATACGTACGTCTTCATATATAGTACTCGTTATTCTTGTCAGATTTTGATGAAACTTGAATTTTCTCCACAGATTTCCGAAAAATGCTCAAATGTAAAATCTAATGAAAATCTGTCCAGTAGGAGCCGAGTTGTTCCATTCGGAAGACAGACAGACATGACAAAGCTAATAGTCGCTTTTCGCAATTTTGCGAACGTGCCCAAAAAAAGCTAAAATTTAAAGTTGTCCCTATCGACGACATGGAGGCAAATAGGGGCACTAGAAACATAACTCCACTCATTTTTAACTTCGGCGCTAGTTGAAGGGAGTCGTCAACTTCACACCACTGCCGTCTTTTCTCTGGTAAGTATCCCGGTACCTGTTGAATAGGAGGCTGCGTGGGCCCCAGAGCCGGTCTGGGCTTCTCTCTTACAACTATGTTTATTGACATCATTACTCACCAAAATAACGTAAGCAAAATCGGAGTTTTATGTTCTGGCCGCCTTATCCCCAAGGAATGAGCTTCCAGTACCCATTGGACAGTAGGATCAGTGGACACCAACAGCAGTGAAGGGAAAGTCCAAATATTCTTACGGGAATATAAGGCTAATTCTTCCATTCCGTAGCCTGTTATGTCACTGAAAAGGGACGGTATTACCTTCCCATTTACACTAGGGCCTCCCAACACCATTACAGTGACATTTATACGCAAATTTGTTTATTCACGAGTGCCACACTTTCAGCGCTTGGCATTTTCTTTAATTCTGTCGTCTTCGCAATACAGTGTTGTAAGTTGTTCTTCCTGTAAAATTCTTTATCTAAAACTATATAAGCGTTATTTGATTCGTGTGTGCTATATGCCGCGCCAATCCCTTCTGTAAATATAATCTATTGCATTTCAGGATGTATATGGAGATGTACAGATGCAGTGTGTGTACTGGAATCGGATTTTGGGTTCAGACTTAACTGCGCCTTTAAGAAATCCGGTTTGTTCCGGGTGCGGAACCTGGGTGGCGTCAAGGGCTACGTCGGTGTCGGTATGTCCTTCTTTTTCCCTGTCTGTTACTGTACAGTGAATGTTTGGGCCTCCCAGCATGCTCTATGAATGTTAGGAGAGCACAAGTGCCTAGCTGTGATATTACAGCTGCTGCATGCTGTATGAATGCTGGCAAGGAAAAAGTGCCTAGCTGTGTTATTACAGCTGCTGCATGCTGTATGAATGCTGGCAAGGAACAAGTGCCTAGCTGTGTTATTACAGCTGCTGCATGGTGTATGAATGCTGGCAAGGAACAAGTGCCTGGCTGTGTTATTACAGCTGCTGCATGGTGTATGAATGCTGGCAAGGAACAAGTGCCTGGCTGTGTTATTACAGCTGCTGCATGGTGTATGAATGCTGGCAAGGAACAAGTGCCTGGCTGTGTTATTACAACTTTTGCATGAAATGTTACAACTAGGCCTACTGATACGTATTATTATTATTATTAGTTATTATTATTCTCTTTCTTTTGAATGATAACATTTTTCTTTCTCCTACGCATTCTTTACTGTTTTACTTCCTGCCTTGATTCGTATCCTTTTTTTTTCACTTAGCTTTATTTTGATTTTTCCTGTTATTGTCAATCCCACTCATCATTCCCATACTTCTTGAAGCCTCCAGTCTTCTGGAATATGACGTCGTATAGCAAGCTGCTCTGAAACGATCATTTCTATGTACATATCGGCAGGGCGTCGTGGCCGAGAAGAGCGGGATATTCATCAGGACGCCTGTGATAACCTAGGATCTCCGAGTTTTCTCTTCATTATTCTTATTATCCTTCTTCTTACTCCTTAATTAATTTACTATTCCATCTTCTATTCTTTTTTATTACGTTCCTCTTTTTATTTCTCTTATTGTGCCTTTTTATTTTTCTCATTACGTGTCCCCTTCCTTTAAGTTCTTTTCATACTTCTCATTCTTTGTCACTTGCCCCACATTTGTCTCTTCATTTGTTAATTTTTTATTTCCTGCAATTTTTAGTAACACGATGGCTGATACAAGAACTTGTGAGACGCGAGCGACAATAACGCCAGTTTCTGTAAGGTCCTAAAATAATTCATCGTAATAGTTCTCGCAGAAATATCTAACTATTGTCAGGGTACTTCTTTTTTTAAATGAAAACAACAACGTTACTCTTTCAGTTTGACAGCGATGGGTAATGGAACAGTGGGATATTGGTCCACGACAGGCTAAAAATATCTACACAAATTGTATGAGAAATACTGTTTATAAGCCAAATATTTTAAACGATGTGATTGTGTGAACATTTGAGGTTAAAGCTGACAAATTCAGCCTACAGAAAATCTATAATCTACCACGGTAAGGTAGACCTAATAAGTTGAGGACTCCAGTATTCTTGGATGTGACACGACCCTTGAAGATAAAGGCACTACGATCCTTCGAAACGTCAGTAACCAACCGCCCAATGGCACAGCGTCACATCACAGAAGACTTGAATGATCAGCACCCACCGCAGTGGTAACATCATACCCTGCAAAATAATGAGATTTTTCCAAAAAGAAGAAGATAATGATGATGAGAGTGGCCAATCCTGGCCTAGAGATCAGGCCTAGCAGAAGGGTACAAAATGCAACATTGTACGTTCCGCTAAACCTGACCTCCGAATCGGGTTTCGCCACTGAATGATGATGACGATAATGATTATGATGATGATGACGATGATAATGATGACGATATTAATAATATCAATAAATTAATGGTGAAGAAGATGGTAATAATAATAATAATAATAAGAAGAAGAAGAAGAAGAAGAAAAGCAGGCTTAAATTACAAGCTATACAAATCCACTTCCAAAAGTCAAGACCATCTCTGGGGTCTACCCAGCCCCCTATTGAATGGGTAACGGTGTTCGTTCTCGGAGGTAAGCCGACCGGAGGATGAAGTTGACCACTCACTTCCAGCCAGTGGTTAAGAATGAGTGGGGCTATACTACTGTTTCTCTTATATGCCTTCATGGCGTGGATAGGGACAACTTTAATATTTTATGTACAATTCCAAGGATTCAGGTACCCTCACTTGTGTAAAACTCTCTGGCCATCTTCGCAAAAAATAACCTACAGGATAATTTCCATTTTATTATTGGATCGTGAACTTGCTTTATCCAAATATGGCATTAACAACACACTGTGTGTAAGATATAAGCTCAAAGATTTGCGCCCTTGAAACGTGTCTAATTATTGACGTACAATATAAACAACATTTCACACTGAAGCTGTGGTCATGTTTTGATCTTTATCCACATCAAACAGCATGTGCCTAGCTCCAATTGTTCGTTTAGTTGTAGTCATCAGAACGAAAGCTGCACAGGTTAAAGATAAATGTGGCCTGAATTTTGTTGCTTTACTTTATAAAAATACCATAACACAATCTTTATATCTTATAATTTCAGGACACCACATTAAATGGTATTATTGTCGCTCTCACATCACACGTTCCTGCGTCTGACACGTTGTTATTACGATATTTGAATGTCTTCCAATGGCATCATACTCGTACAGAGTTTCGTGAAAATTGGGCAATTAGTTAAAAGCTGAAAGGAGAGACGCTTGAGCGAAAGCAATGATCTCATATATAAGTACTTGTTTAAAAAAAGTAAATTGCAAATGCAGTAATTTTAACAACCTATATAAGTTAAAACATAAACTCTCAAACAGTTTTACCATCAACGAACATTGTTTTGTTTCAATGCAGCATCGGACACTTTATATGAAGACCTACGTACGTTTTATTGCTCCTGGCGACATAAATTTGCCATAAAAATAGTGTTGCGCAGCAATCAAAATTTTTGTATAGTAGCAGTGATATGTAGCTCAACAACACACAGAATGCGTTGTTGTATTTCCACTGTAACAATGGTTACGCGAACGCGCCACTATGTTACCCTATAAGCACACTGCCTATTTTGTTCATTTTGTTAAGAATAACTAAAATCAGAATTCTTTCCACATGGTTGAAGCCACGTGATGTAATTTCTTATAAGATTATAGCGTACTCCATGTCCTGGACTCACTTTATGTATACGTAATATTGATGCGTGATACTTGTCACCCAGGCTACTGCAGTTTTCGGCTGTACGTTCACGGCACATTTGCATCCAAAAAAAATTGTGACGGCTATTTCCGATGCAATTACGAGTCTATTCGTCGTTGTTGTTATTTTATATAATTATTTTCCCGTTCATATGACACATCTTGGAGCTGGAAGTACTATAGACTATGGGACACACTGCCGGCTTGTAGCAAAAACAAGTTTGTCATTACAAGCGAAAGCTTACCGAATTATAACTTTAAGTATTATTTGTTTCGTACAAAAGAGCCAAGACTGACAGATATACGGTACAATGAGGGTATATGACAGATCCATTGCGCATGCTTGAGCGACCATCCGACGCAATGACAACAATAGCAGTTGCTTGTTTATTCGAAAAGAAACATAGCTGGCTTGCTGCAAGAGCGAAGAAACGTGAAGGTAATTCATACACAAGGTAGATCCCATTTTATTTAAAGTTTTGAAAAATAAACGCACAATAATTAATCCTTCAAGGCCCAGGCTAAACATTAAAAAATGATACAATCTGCCCACACACTGCATTGAAGTGTTTTGTAAGTATCGCATCATAAACAGCGATTATTTCCCTATACAGCATTAACTGCTTGGGTTTCAGGCATTCTTTACGAAGTAAAATTTTAATGCCTGATGTGCAGAACATGTTCATCCGCTGTCTGTCTCTGTCTGTCGGTTACCTGGTATTAGCAACTAAACTTGGTGCCCGAATTCTTTTAAAAATTTGTCGAAGAGGCTCCAGTTTTGTGGAAATCGGTCTAATGACAGCCATACGCCATGTTACGGGCGAATATAAATTTCTACCCGTCCTTTCCGTGTTTCTTAACATATCTGGGTGAAACTCTGGATAGAAAATCTCCATACAATGGCATTGGGTAACTATGAGTTCTGTAGAAACCGGTGCAGTGAAAGTCATGCTTTACTCAAGGGCGCAAATAAAATTTTGCCTATACATTCTAAATTTTTCGTCATAAATGGGTAAACTTCGGGATAGATCTCCATAAAACTTCGCTGAGTAATTGTGGGTTTCGTGAAAATCGATGCAGTGAAAGCCATACTTATTCATTCATTCTATAGTCTGTCTTACGACAGGTCCGTAACCTCTTCCAAAGCGATTTCTCCACTTGTAGGCGTAAATAAATTTTCTATCCTTACTTTTCCATATTCATTGTCAGATTTGGGTGCAATCCGGTATAAGATACCTACACGTAATCCTGTTAAGCCTTTGTGAGTTTCGTGAATGTGGGTACAAAAGGCCGTATTTTTTTTATAAGCGTCAATATAGTTACGTTATAAATGTACCGCGAAACCGTAAGACATTTTGAAAATACAAACGCCTTGGTAAAGTGTATGTACTACGTTACGAAGTACACCATTTGCAGCCTTCTAACAACTGAAACGGAGTGCGTTTACTGTGGGGTTCGAACTGAATCTTCTTCTTCAAAGTGTTACTTACACCATCTGATGCAAATGCGATAATATTGGTATGATATCTGCCATTATTGTTAGTGCTGCCAAAATCACTTGAGTTAAGCTAAAATTTCCTCTATTACGTTTCTTCCTTTTCCTCGTATAATTTTGCATTTCTTATCTACATCATAAATCTTCGTTTTGTTTGTGATTTTTCATCCCTAATTGGACTTAACGTTAAATTAACGTAGATTTTAACTGAGTTGTTAACACTAATAAGTAAATAAGTTATAAAATCAAAAATTACTTTACTCACTATAAAATATTAGGAAGGTCGAATGCAGATGAGCTGGGCAGAACATGCAGCACGCATCCGAGAAATAAAAAATTCAAACAACCTGTTAGTCGTAAAACCTGAAGTCGAAGATTAACTTCACTGATTTATGGTTAGATGGGGGCTAATAAGAAAATGTATTCTAAGAAATATAGTACAAGAATGTGGACTCAATTCATTTGGCTTTCAGAAGAGCCTAATGACAGGACCTTTTAATCACAGTAATAAGTATTCGGGCTCTGGATAAAAAGAGCATTAACTTTCTTGGTTGACTTAGAGATTCCTAGCTTACATGTAAAGCAAGAAAACATTTTTAAAAACGTTGCTTTTTTTCAATAAAATCTCTAGCTGTTTGTTACGTCTCTCATACTCTCCTGTTAACTGTCAACGCTCAGTTGAGCTTCATACCAAAGAAGGTGTGTAGGTACCAACATCGAACATGTTGGCATTTATTCCATAATTATTGGAAAAGGTCACCTCGCGTAGCATACTTGTGAAGTGATGCTTAAATACAGCCTGAAATAATTTATTTAGCCTGGCCAGTTATATTCCTAGCTTTCTCTTAATCCTGTGCTTAAATGACATTCAAAAATAAATTAGTCAATATAAAAGTACAAAGGGTGACATGAACGTTTACATTTCAGTGACAATATTAAGCAAAATAATGAAAGTCAAAGGAAATAACAGACAAATACGTTTTGAAGCTTTTCCGACGACTAAATTGAATTAAATCCTCCTGTTTCTGCTTTGGTTCATTCCTCTACTTTGGTTACGGCTGATGTTTATCTGTTAATTCATTTTAGCCCTTCATTTAGGTTTTTGTTAAATACTGTTTTGTTGTTGGTTTCTGGGTTGACTATATTTATAGCTGGTCTTGGGGATAATTTTGAATATGATTTGAGGAGGATTATTGCTTTGTCTACTTTGAGACAGTTGGGCCTTATGATTACGACTGTTTCTGTTGGTCTTTCCGGCTTGGCTTTTTTTCATTTGTTAACTCATGCATTGTTTAAGGCCTTGTTCTTTATATGTGCTGGTGGAGTAATTCATTCTATGGGGGATTCTCAGGACATTCGTTTTATAGGTGGATTATCTATTTATATACCTTTTACTTCTTCTTATTTGATGGTTATGGGTGGAATGGGAATTTGTCTGTGTTCTTGTTTAGTCCTAGCGGGTTGTTTGTTCCCGTTTGGCATAGGAATAGTATGTGAATTATTGTTATTGCTGCGATTGCGAATGGTATTAGGAAGTGTAGTGCAAAGAATCGTGTTAGAGTTGCGTTGTCTACAGCGATTCCCCCTCACACGCATTGTACTATTTATTTTCCTATGTATGGGTTTGCTGATAGTAGGTTGGTGATTACGGTTGCTCCTCAACATGATATTTGTCCTCATGGTAGAATATATCCTATAAATGCTGTGGCTATAATTAGGGATATAAGTACTACTCCTACTGATCATGTGTGTATAAATTTGTATGATCCGTAGAATAAGGTGGTTCAAGTAAATCAATGTCTCGGAGAACCACTATATCTCCACAATCTTGGTTTTCATCACAGCCCCGGTCACGGGGATGCAGTCGGTCTCTGAAACGTTGGTTCACTCAAACCAACTGACGTGGATAGCAGCCCGAGGGAGCATATTTTACAGAATTTTATTTCCAAATGACTTATATCTTGTTTCGCTTAACTCAGCGGCTCTTAAACCTTTCGTGCGCGCCGCAAATTTGGGATGTTCTTTTCTATCGAGGCATATTAGATGTAAAATATAGTGAGCCAAAATGCAGTAAACGAGTAAAGTTTTCCTTGCGCACGCCATAAACGCACGTAGGGGGTGTAGAAGTAAGGCTCCACTTCGACACTAAATAGAGGAGAGTGCTTACCCGCCGCTTTACCGCCCAGAAAGAACCCCGGTACCCATTGAATAGGAGACTGGGTGAGACCCAAAGCCGGTCTGGACGTTTAGAGAAAAAAACCCTTGCCCCTACCTTGATCCGAACCCGGGACCGTCAGGCCCGTAGCTATTTGCTATTCCGACTACGCTACTCCTGCTATAAACTGTAGTAAGTTTATACGAATATGTAAATAAAGTCGTTTGTTGTACAAAAAAAAAATTAAATTTTCATGAAGCATAAAATGGATAACGTCTTATACCAGTTTCAAAAGCGTAAGAAAATGCAATGGTTTACGAATGTACATAATGGTGTCCCTCAGCTAAACAAAGAATTAATGAAGTCCCCACCTCCTTTCTCAAATGTCTGTGTGTATAAGGAACACCTTTTCGGTTTTTCATTTAACATTTTAAGTTTACAATTTAATATTATGTAATGACTCCTATATTTACTCCTCGAGGCACACCGACTGAGAACTACTGGTCTGTCATTTCCGTAGCAGGGTTACGAAGATCTTAAGTGCTGACACCATGCGATATGATATACGGATCCCTCCGAAACATCGGTACCTGTCTACCACACTAAAGGTTGTTACATCCCAGAATAGGTTAATTTTAAAACTGAAGGCTGTGATGACCTCAAATGTCACATTTCCGTACTCGTTTAAAGAAACCCTTTGTCAGTAGTCCATATTTCCATGGAAACATTTAACTTTCAGCGTCTGTTGTTGGAATATTCATTTAAGTTTAATTGTCCATAGATGGCGGGAAAATCTTCTTTCAATGAACTCGATAAATTCTAAATAAATCCAGGCAAGAAGGGTAAGCCTTCTAACGAGATGTCTCGTGCAAAACATGAAGCGGTCCAACACATTAATTACTAATTTGCACTTGTTGCAGGTTTCAGTGTTGGAGATCACTTGGGCTTCCAGCCGGAGCTAGAAGACTCCGGTTCGAAACGTCGGTCTGTGCAGGACGCTAGGAGCGCTAACATCGGAGTGCAGACATTTGCTGCGCAGCATCTGGCGGTGAGTGACTCGGGGTGCATAGAGGAACATCTGGCGGTGGGTGACTCGAGAATATAAAGAGACATCTGGCAAGGTGTGATTCGGGGTGTATAGACAAATATCTGGCGGTGAGTACTCGGGATGTACAGAGAAACATCTGACGATGAGTGGCTCAGACAGTACAAAGAGACACCTGGCGGTGGGTAATTCGAGGCGTATAGACAAACGTATGGCGGTGGGTGGCTCGGGTTTTATAGAGAAACATTTAGCAGTGAGTGGTTCAGAGAATATAAAGAGACATCTGGCGGTGGGTGACTCGGGAATATAACGAGATATCTGGCGGTGAGTGACTCGGGAGTATAACGAGATATCTGGCGGTGGGTGACTCCGGGCATATACATAAACATCTGGAGGTGACTGGATTAGGGTGTCTAGAGAACCATCTACCTTGCAAATAGGCGCACAGAGAAAGAAATTCTAAATGTCTGACTGTACGTAGAAAGTAACAGAACTGTCAGCCATATTTGTTTCTAGTGCTTCTTTATTAAGATCTGCAAATTTAATTACTGTGCAGGCATTACTTTGCTTGGAATATTTTGTAATAAAAAGATCATATATAGTTTTTCTGTAAGCTATGAAGTCAATTAGACCGTACCATGGCTCAGGGAGCTGGCCGCTACCCTCTCACAGCGGAGGCCCGTTTTCGATCCCAGACCAATCCATGTTGTACTTACGGTGGAAAAAACGGTACTGGGACAGGTTTTTCTCCGAATACTTCAGTTTTCCACCGATACTCCATATTCATTCATCTGTCACCGACCTTATTCACACATAGCAATTTACAGCACAAACGAGCCGGCAGGAAGTGGTAACCGATATTTATCAGATAAAAATGACCCTATACGACTTGATTCAAACACTGGAGTCGCTTCAATGTAACCTTACAAAGGTACGTAAACAGGTTCTAAGTCTTCTGCGACATGACGCCGTATAGAATGGTATTATTTACCACTCGACACAGCCTTATATCCCAGAAGACTTTAGTCTTCATAAACACCGGTACGAGGTCCTCAAGTCTTGCAAATATACTCAAGTTTAATTCTTTGATTCTTGTTCGTCAGTGCCTTGCCTCACTCTTGTTTTTCAAATGAAAATTTGCTTGGAGAGATCTTGTCTGTATTTCTGTGAGCACACTTCTATGTCTTAGGTTGAATAAGTGATACTGGTTGTGAAATTGGGTTCTTAGTCTACATTAACTTTTGCAGAACAAATGTCGTCTAATTCAATAAGGTCTACTGTACATTCTGCTTAATTCGAAGTTCACAAAACGTCAGAAAACAAGGAGTCCCTGAGAAAAATGCAAGTAGTAAAGCTCACCTTGGCAGTTCACTGACTACCAGCCCTGCAAGTACTGCTTGGCTCCCGGTGCCTGCACGGAGTAATATTTCGAGCCCTTTTCCTCCAGCACCGGGCAGAAATCCGAAGAATTTCGAACGAAATTCGATTTATCTGTATTTCGTGCATGTGTGGTTACAGGCTGGAATTCTAGTGGAGTCTAACTTGTCACCTGCAAATGTAATAATGTCACAGATAAATAATAATAATAATTTATCCTATTTTATAAATAAAGGATGTAATCACACAAATTCAGATTTTTTTCCACGTAAAATTGCCGGAAATGACGTCGAAACCTTTATTGTTATTTCAATTTTAAACGATCTTTCATACAAATTGTATGAATATGTTTAAGATCCATCTCCATGCGATATTTCAGATAATAGTCCCAATGTTTCCTTAAATATTACCACTAAATTGAAAGCTAAATACAGAGAGACCTTATCCAGCTGCCATTTTATTCTTTTAGTCCATGCAAGAATATACCATAACAACTTTAATATTTCTGACAACCCATTGTCATGTATCACTTCAGACCTCTACTTTACACGTTTCAAATCTCGTGGACCAACCATGTTGTTAAGGTAGAGGTGACGGGGAGACGAGGAAGCAGACCTAAGCGGCTACTGGATGACCTTAAGGAAAGGAGAGGGTACTGGAAATGGAAAGAGGAAGAACTATATCGCACTTTGTGGAGAACTCGCCTTGCAAGAGGCTATAGACCTGTCGCAAGTGAGACTACGTAATGAATGAATAACCGTGTTATTATTATCGACTTAGGAAATTAAAAGGTACGAGATACACAAAATGTCCATAACAGGTGTTGTAAATATCGGTCAGTAATCTCGAGGAACACACACACGCTCCGACAGGACTTCGACTTCAAAAGACTATTTTTAAGCGGGTTCTCATCCCTGTGGAACGACTATTAAGATCGCACTGTCCGTCCGTCCCTAAGTACGCATGCGATAACTCGAGAAACTCTGAAGTATGAAACTGTTACTTAGAAGTTTTAAGGTAAAGTGTCAATCCATTTCAATTTTGATTAACATATCCATGAAAAAAACTTAACATGTATAGCCTATGAACACCTGCGTGCATGCTGAACACGATGCTTACGTTTCCAAACTCGTTTCCTTAAGAAAGTAGACTAAGCCAACAAACAAATAACATTACACATAAGTGGATAAATGTGTCGCTGCTTTTCAAACAGCGCACTTACTGCAAAAGGCCCCCCTCCCCAAATGAAAGACTCTTTACAGCGATTTACACTGGGCCATACTCCAAGGCGATATTTACTTTATGACTTCGTCTGAAGATGATCACACGTTCTGAATGTGCACTGGGACATCTCCACGTTCTGGAGAAATCAGAGATAAAACCATATTTTAAAGTCAGCTCTGTACACAGTCGTTGAAGTTATGTGATCCCAAAATGTGGAGAAACTTTATGGAGCAAATTCCTCGTCTAGAAGCTGACAGTTTCTCAATTGGTAAACACATTTTCCGCCTCTTAGGAAAGTGGGAGTTTCTTTATTTTTTTTAAAGAAGCCCAGACCTTATTCTGGGCCAGCTAAATCCAATGTATATCCTCATATAGGCCTATTATTTTTAAAATAAAATTTAATAATGCCTTCCAATCTATGCCAAGGTCTATGCTCATTTTTCCAACTAAAATTTTGTATGTATTTTTATTTTCATTTTCAGTCTTTCACATAACTGTAAAGGACAATAACTTAAAATAAAAACTAGTGTTTCTGTGAAATATTACTGTGTTCCTTTCAGTGATAAAATATACATAAATTTTTGGTATTAGACTGTAGCTGACACATGATGAAGTAAGTTTCGCTTCACTTTAAAAATTAATTCGGGGGAGGGGTTGGCTACTGAAAAAGAAGCATTTTTTGTTTTTATTTTCATTTTTTGGCACTGTGAACAACTCGGATTACATGACGTGGAATGATATGGTTGTTACTGAATAATGAACTACAAAGTACGTGGGTCGTTCAAATTTAAACGAGAATTTAGTTCCCTTCTGAGCACAAATCAATTTGTATGAACGTGCTTGCGCTGACAAGTTACATGTTTAAACTTGCAACCCACACTAGTCGGGTTCCTCTCCACCTCAACAATCAGGTGCAATCAAGACGGCAGTGCAAGCAGTACCCATCAGTGTTGCGCAGCGTATAATTATCAGATTTCTCACAAAGGAAGGTGTTATTCCTTCTGAAATATTTACCTGGCTTCAAGCACAGTTTGGGGATAAATGCTTGTCACAGCCAAGGGTGTTCAGTTGGGCGAAATCATTTCGAGAAGGACGATACCGTGTTGAAAATGAACCTCACGCTCGGCGACCAAGAATTTCTGTCAATCCAGAAAACGTTTTGAAAATTGGTGAACTTATTCGGGCTAATCGTCGCATAACTGTTCTTGAACTGTCACAGGAAGTAGGAATTAGTGTAGGGAGTGTTGAAGAAATTCTGCACAACGAGTTGAAAGCCAGTAAAGTGAGCGCAAGGTGGGTCCCACGGCTCCTGTCACCGGAGCACAGGGAAAGACGTTTAGTGGCCGTTACTCAAATTTGCAACGATACGAGAGAGAAGGAGCAGAATTTCTTGACTCAATTGTGATCTGTGATGAGACCTGGGTCCATCACTTCACTCCTGAATCAAAAAGAGCAAGCAAGCAGTGCAAACACACCCATAATCCACCCCCAAAAAAGCGAAAGCAATCTCTTCAGCGGGGAAGATCATGACTGCTGTGTTCTGGGATTCAAAGGGTATCATTCACCTGGACTTTCTCACTGGTCAAAAAACCATCAATGCGCAGTACTATTCAACTCCCCTGAATGAAAAAGTGAAGTCGGCAATCCGCTTAAAGTGAAGAAAAAGACAGGATTCAGTTTGTTACCTCCAGGACAACGTTCGTCCTCACACTGCGGCTTTAACGATGGCAACTCTAATGAAACTGAAGTGGGATGTCCTGCCTCATCCACCGTACAGTCCAGACTTATCTCCATCTGATTATCATTTGTTTGGACCAATGGAGAGGGTTTTAGGAGGCAAGAGATTCCGGAATAATGATGAGGTAATTGCAGATGTGCAAACTTGTATACACAAGCAACTGAAAACCTTCTTTGAAACGGTAATTAAGAAGCTTCCAGAACGTTGGCACAAGTGTATGGCAGTCAACAGGGACTACAATGAAAAGTAGTGTGAAATACTTTTCCATTTTATTGTGAATAATTTTTTTAGAAACGAATTATCTTTTAAATTTGAACAACCTTAGTATTTGGAAGGAAGCCGTCTGGCCTAATGTGAGACACTACCCCGACAATTCACTGGAATGACTGAGAAAAACTAAGAAAAGCTACATTCAATATAGTCAGTCTTCACAACCGAGAATTTCCGAACAGTAAGGAGTGCTGTCCACAGGACATGTTGGTAGCACGTCTTCATTTTAGACACATTCGCAAAGCAGTTACATAATGTGACTCTTAGCCTCGTCGTCTGCCCGTCTGTCCTCACAGAACAGCGTGACTTCCACGGAACGGGCTTTTAGGCGCTTTCGCATAGTCGCTAAAAGCGCCTGTTCGACTCGTCATGTCCGTCCGACCATCCATCTCCCTTTCTTTGTCCGTCTGTCCACATGTATCAGCCCGGTTCTCACTGGACGGCTTTCCGTGAAATTTGATAGAGGACTTTTATGAAAATCTATTGAGAAATTCCAAATTTGGTTGAATTTTCGCACTTTATATGACGACCTAAGTACGTTTTATTGTTGCTAGCGCATTAAATAGTCATAAAAGCTCTCTCTTCGAATAATATGATATCAATCAGGTTGTTACAATAGCCGAGGAGTTAAAAACTTTACACGAACGCCCCACAATGTTAGGTTATACGTGCATTGACCATCTTGTTGTGCACTATCATAAGTGGAAAATTTCTCATAATCATCACCGCCACCCCTAAGAATTATGCCTTCTGACCTGCTCCGTCTTCAGGGAAAACCTTCCAACTATGCGAGGTGAGAACGGCCTTAGATATTTACAAATTTGCTCACTACATCGATGACTGATCGAAATTGAACAACGTTAGTTACTATGTTACTTAACTAAATAAATCTATAGATTAAGATCCCAAATTTTAACACTGCTAATATCAAAACCCACAATCTGACACGATCCTCACAGTACGTCTCTGTGTGTTTTATTCCAGGAGTGCACAAAACGCCCAAAAATCTAGGAGCCACATCAAAATTCTAAGCGCCAGAGGGGTGACGTAAGGAAAGTTCCATACCGAGGATCCACATATATTAGACGCCGGTGTACAAAATTTAGTAGCCGGTGTACAAAATTTATTAGCCAGTGCGACATGACGTTGGGATTTGTGCACCCCTGTTTTATTCGTTTTATTGGTAGCAAATCTGACGACGATGTCAGTAACTCAGGCAACACAGCGTCGAATTATTGAATGATTCTGATTAATGATTTTGAAATTATGCGCAAGTGATTGTGGCTTAATTTAAGATACTATTCTGATATCTGAATGAAGGGAATGAGGAAAACTACGACAACATTCAGGGTGTAGGATTCTGTTCTTTTAGGACATGAGGCGTCGTCACTGGGAACCGACTGCCCATTGACGAAGCGTCATATTCCAGAAGAACGAAATCGTCAACCACACAGCTGTGACAACATCGAGATTCGCATCGTTCAGTGTTGTAGGTGACCCGACTCACATCACAAGCATTACAATTGCTTGCTTCATCGTCCGATTAACACACTTAGCCAATTTTAATTCAACTTTAAAATTCCATTAATAATTCCTAAATACGTTGAATATTAAACACGTCTTATTGGTGTCTACAAATTGTAGGTCAAAAGTGTTGAAGCTATAATTTGATGCAAGGTAGTGCCTTATGTTTGTACGGTTTCTTCACACCACGTGACTGACAACAAAAAGACATCCGCAATATATTTACGTAATTTCATCAATAGTTGGTCGCGTTGATGCAAAATAGACATAATTAGAGACAACAGCTAAGGCGAAAGCAAAGTTGTCCCTGCGCAAGCCATGAAAGCATATGGCGGAGCGAAAGTGTAGCTCCACTCATTCTTAACCCCGGCATTAGTTTGGAGTGGTCAACATCACTCCCCGGCCGCTTTACCCCCGGGGAGACCCCCAGTACCCATTAAGTAATAGGCTTGTTGAGCCTCAGACCGGGTCAAGACGCTTCAGATAAGAGAAGACGCCTCTTACCCCTGCAGGGATTCGATCCACGATTACTTGGTATTACAGCCCGTAACCTAGTCACTATAAAGACTGAGATATTCCGGCTCCCGAGGCAACAGGTACGAGGTACTTTATAAAATTGAAAATGGATCGAACTAGCTCAAGACCACATCCAATGGTGAACTTCATCTCCTCAACAGTGGAGAGAATTACTGATTGGAGTATTATTTACAACTTATTTATGTAAAATGTTATTGTATCCCAGACGTCAGTGATTTTTATATGACCTCAGTTACTGAGGGAGCCGGAGTACCTCAGTCGGTATAGTGACTAGGATACGGGCTGGACGGTCCGGGTTTCGAATTCCGGTAGGGTAAAGAGAATTTTCCCTTCTCCAAAAACGTACAGACCGGCTCTGGGGCCCATCCAGCTTCCTATTCAATGGGCTCCGGGTTCTTTCTTGGTGGTAAAGCGGCCGGAGCATGATGTTGACAACTCATCTCCATCTAGTGCCCAGGTTAAGAATGAGTGGAGCTATACCGCTATTCCTCCTATGACTGCATGGTGTGTAGAGGGAAAACATTACTGACAGCATCTTTAATAGACTATGAACACATTTAGACATGGTACAGTTATCAATTATACAGCGAAAAGCAGGCACATTCGTGCAGTAAGCCATATGTTACAAAATATCGACGGTATTAACAGCAGACCAGTTTTTATTACAGCGTTCTGTCTTTACGCAACAATCTGACTCTGCCTGCGTCCTCTTCAAGTGACTAATGAGATATTACCCGTAAGTGCATTACGCCTTTCACTTTTTTTCTTTGCTTTTTTTTTAAATTCCTTCCTTTTTTGCTTCGACAATATGTAGCACACTACAAGTGTGGACAGAATCAATATTTCATCATACGAATGTGACTCCGTGAATATAACTGTGGCTAACAAAGAGAAATCTAACGCTATTGTATAAAATATTTCCTTCGTACATAATACAGGAATTTTTTTCTGTAGAAATTGGCATATTGCACGCAAATGCAAATTAAGCTAGCTTCCATTGTTAAGAAGGACAGAACAAACTTGGCAGGAATGCAAATATTTACTTCGGTTTACAAAACACTTAACTCCAAAACGTCTAAAATAAAGATATTCAAAACTACAAATTTACCTTTGCGAATACTATAGTACAACGGCTAGGTAAGAAACCCTGATGGTGATGCGATAAATGCGCATGCTCAACGTTTGTAGTGAATGACGAATTGCTACTAATTGCTCCCACCAATAGCAGCCCTGTACTACACCCCGGAGTCAGCACTCCGGCGCACCGCACCAGGGACACCAACACCATAACAGGGATTTCCCGCTAGTCGCTTTCTTGGTGACTTCTTTTCCGTAATCTGGTATTCTGAGAAGAACACATTGTTTCTCTCCACGGGTCTAAAATTTGACAGAAACTTACAGAGTTTGGTCCGTTAGAAAGAGCTAATATTAGTCAATGCTCAGTATCCACTGAGATATGATACCGTATAGGTTGGCATATGCTCTTACATACGAACTTTTCTGAGAAAGCTGCTGTCTCCATTTTCACGGTGGAAGCATTGTAACCCTGAAGATGGAGAAAGGATGCTCTTCCGAAGTGTTGGAAGTCATTAATAAATTACAAGACATCACACGCATGGGATGAATTATGTTTATTTTAAGGCATGAAGTCATCATCAGAAAAAGGGTGTCAGTCATTCCAGGCTTTTCCATTTTTTTTGGGTGTTGGTTTCTCCGCCTTCAATGTGTCAAGTGTGGATCCCTTTAATGAAAACTTGCACGATTAAAGCAAGTTACCTAATACTGTTAGGACAGTGAAATCTAGGAGCTTTCATATGACTATGCGTGTCGGCAGGAGTGAAGACAAGGGCATGCAAAGTTTCGTTCGGAAAGCAGACAGTTTGAAGATCGAGAGAGAGACGGATGGCTAACATAAAGATTGATTTCAAAGAAACAACTGTGATAGCGCAGATGGTTGTTACTGACTCAAGATGGTTCACAGTAGCATGCCATGGCAATTTTAATTTGAAATTCATGTTTATTTCAATTTATTGAAAATTATTTAAATGAGCATAATAGAGTCATTAAGACAGTAAAAAAAGGGAAAAGATAAGGTTGTCCTAGTCCACGCCCCTAAGGCATATATAGAGAGAAGAAATATAGCTCCGCTCATTTTTAACCTCGAGAGGTGAGTTGTCAGCATCAGGCACCGGCAGCTTTACCCCCTTGAAAGAACATTAGTCCCCATTGAATAGAGGCTGGATGAGCCACAGAGTCTGTCTGGATGTTTTAGAAAAGAGAAAAATCTAACAAGAAAATGAAATAATGGTTACACTGATAATCCATCTTCTTGGTATTACTGATGTTGAACGTTTAGATTAGGTCTCCATACAGTTAGTTTGTGTGAGATTGGAGGTTATCACACCGGTGCTGTTGAAGAGTCATGTCTTATGGGCTATTACGTTAAACTGACTAGTAAATAATTACTGATTTTTCGAAGGTACTAAACACGTTGAAACGTCAGTAACTATTTACCCGTCGACACGGTGCAACATCCCCGAAGACTTCAATTGTCATTTAGTTTGTATGTTGAATATTCTAGTAACGAGGATGTATCTTCTGTTTCAGGCCAGCAACAGGGCCCCAACAGTCACTGTTCCTCCCTTCAAACCTCTACCACCAGTCAGTGACCAGCAACGTAACGTCTCACGTCCTTCCCGACTGGCGTCGGGGAACAGCGTCGGGGTAGCATCGATTGTCACCGTACCTCTGCCTCCCTTCCAGGCCATGCCTGCGTCCATCACCCGGGTGTCCACTGGACCATCAGCAGTGGGAGTGCAGGTGGTGAGAGCGCCGGTGGCCTTCAGGAACTCTCTCAACGTGGCCACTAACCACTTCCAGGTTCGTTTTCTTGATAAATCAATAACGCGGTAATCATCTTCATTGTTCAAATTTCTAAACGGAAAATGCCGGGGACTTAATCTGCAGAAGGTAAAGATATCTGCCGGCAGCAGAAGCTGTAGTGTTATTATTAGTAGCAGTAAGCGCTTGGTATATTCCGTGCTCATTAAGGTAACGTACTTTTCAATATACAATTAAAAATACAGCTAATAAGGATAACTACTTGTATAGAAATAATAAATATAACACAAGGTATTCTTAGTGTTTTAAATAATGAGAATATTAGCAATAATAATGGAAGCCTACTTAAGTCTTTCTGTGTGTGTTGTGTTTTGTATTTTAATTTCTAAACCTTTAAATTAGACTGTTATCTGCTCTTTTCCAAAGAAGAATTGCCAAACAAAGCTCCTAGTAACTTCGCCATGTCTGCCCGCATCTACAAATTTAATCCCTGAAAGGATTTTTACAAAATTTGGTATCGGTAGAATTTTACTAAATTTATTCACACATTCCCGGCTTAATTTCGATTAAAATTTAAGGGCAATATCAGACACTGTAACCTAAAACCACAGGTGTTGCTGCATGCGTGTGTAACTCGCCACATAATTATTGGAGCAAAAAATGTTTCGAAAAATATTTTGTATGAAAATAAAAAATACACCTTTTATTCTCTGTAAACTTTTTCTTCAGTCCTATGGATTTTCCAGATAGAGCATACGCGCCGTAATTTTTAAGCTGTCTGTAAAATTTGTACTTCCCAGCTTGTCTTAAGTCTAGCAGTATCCTCGTTTTCAGTTTTTATTCTATGTTTTCAATCAGACTTAGTTAAATTAAAACGGAAAAGGCAAGTCTGTCAACAGGGACAAGGGACTGACTTCTAACGTACCTGCAGCCGTGCTTATTGATTCATTTCAGCGTCGTCACGAAGATCATAAGGACTCACCAACTGCTGATGACGAAGGACTGTCCACAAACACGTTAACCTTACGGAAAGGGACGCAGCAGAATGCGACATCCCCTGCTGTAGATTCTTCACTAGCCACAATGGGTTACTCCATCAAAACACTTGCCAAGGCGACAAACTTATCAGAGGAGGCCATTGCTGCAGCAATAGCTCTGCGACAGCAGCAGTTGATTCAGCAACAGAAGGCTGCAGCGACAAGCACAACAACCACAACATCGACTACCACAAAGAGACCTTCTGTAGCGAGTCCAGTCAGGAAATACCCTCTCGCGACGCCCAGTAAAGTTATGAACGCTCCCAGAGAGTACTATCCGGTTGGATATGACAAGAACTTCGACGACAATTTTGCGTCACGAGTGGAACTCCCTGACACCACGTTCAATTGCGGTGATCAGAAGCACTTCCCAGGACTGTATGCCGATGAGGACCTAGGCTGTATGGTAAGTAGATAGAACTGAATTTCCTTGAGCTACGTTGTAAAGATCCCGAAGAAGAAAGTACAGTTCGGTACTCAGATTTGCGACCCCAGACGCTGCGGATATGTAGGGGGAACCAGTGGCGCAGCTAGAATTTTGGCTCCCGGGGCGAGTAAGCACAATGGCTGCCCGTTACAGAAATTATATACATTAGAAAATCGCATTTACTTATTGAATTTTTCTTTATCTGGCTCAAGAATTCGAAAACTGTTGAGCTCAGAAACTCGATTTTTTCATTCATAATATTCATTTTGCCACCCCTTGGAATCTGCCACCCGGGGCGGTCGCACCACTCGCCCTCCTTACATGTGCGCCCGTGAGGGAAACGCGTGGGAGGATTCGCGGAAGGGACACGTCTTATCGCTGGGCGATAACGAGTGGACGTGGCTTACACCGTTTGAAAACATTCGTTGCAAGAGCCAGTGTGAGAACACCGTTGTCGCACAGCAGTGTTAACTGGCGAATTATGTCTTATCTGCTGCTAGCAGCGTGCTCTACACTAGTTAGGTGGAGTGTTTGAAATTCCTTCCGGCGGAGGCAGAGCTCAGTTCTGAACTATAGTTCCTCTGTAGTCGATACGGAGTCATAAACTAACCGAATAACTTCAACAACCTGATCTCAGCCTGGTGAATATGACGTCGCCATGCAAATGTTCCCAGACATACGTAATAGATTCATTCCCAAAATGGCTGCATGCCTGAATTTGCGTAACACGATTTTTTTTGTCTGGTTAAAATGTAGATTTATCCCTGCGCACTCCATGAAGACGTAGGGAAGAGGGGAGGTATAACTCCTCTCATTCTTAAACTTGGCACTAGATGTGTGAGAGTGGTCATCTTCACTCCCTGGCAACATTACCGCCAGGGAGAGGGCCCCAATAATCATTAAATAAGAGGTTGTCTAGGCTCCAGTGTTTTGAAGAAGGAACAAATCTCATGACTTTCTAGCAATCGAACAACGATTCCTTGGAGGTCTAACCCGCAACCTACTGACTATACCGATTAGGACATTCCGGCATTTTGTCTTTGGTTTCAATGCCTTTAACTCTAATTAAAAATACGTAAGTGAGTTAACTAAGATACTACGCATTTTAACCGTTTATGGCTCTAAGAGTTTGGTTTCTCTTATGGACAAATACGTAATTTCATCATCTTGAGGTCTCCTCTAGACGATAAATAAAAAGGCCTTTCTAAGGGGTACTGAGATCTCAACCTTACAATCCTCTTTCAGAACGATATGTTGTCCTCCGAATAGCTAAAACATACATTGTTCATTGTACTGTATTAATTACGTCTTATAATATTTGTTGGACTATGTTATGGTTAACTTTTCTCATCTAAATTTTATCAGTTATAAAAACGTAAATTAATTTTAAATTACGTCTAGTACTTTTAAAATTCTTATTCATATTCACGCCGCTTTCTTTTTCCTCAATAAGAGTATGCAGTGTCGAGAATTTAAGTTTTCAGCCAGTCCAGGTTCTGTGGAGATAGTGCAGCGGATAGGACGTGGGTCCGTTCTTTTCAGTGCTCGAAAGGTTTTTAAAAAGGCGGAGTACGTCGACTCTATCCGACCACAAATGTAGGGGAATATTTGTATCTGAAGGTTTCTGGTTGCTTTCGATAACTTTCAGCCTGTGTGCATACCAGAGGTCCGGTAACTTGGTAGTTATTTATAGTTTTATAGTTGTATGTATTTGGGCCTATGAGGGAGAAAGTAACAAGAGCTTAGAGAAAACTGAATACTGAAAACATCGTGAATTGTACTGCTTACCAAATATTACTAGGGTGATAAAAACAAGGAGGATGAGATGGGCGGGGTTTTTGACACATATGGGGGAGAAGAGAAATGCGTAAAGGTTTGGTGGGAAAAAGACAAGTTGGAAGACCTACGCTTAGATGAGACGACAATATCAACATATGTCTTAAAGAAATAAGATGAGAGGTTACAAACTGGATTACTCTGACTCAGGATAGGGACAGGTGGCGGGCTGTTGTGAATGTAGTAATGAACCTTCTGGTTCAATAAAATGCCGGGAAGTTTCTTACTAGCTGAAGAACTATTAGCTTCTCAAGAAGGACTCTGCACCATGGAGTTAGTTGGCTAGTTATATGTTTCGTTAGTTACTTAATACACACACTCCCCGACATACGCAAATTCAAGTGAGGCAATTTTTGACTTAATAAAATTTTTAAGCGGTACAAAAAAGGAAAACATCTTTGAAACACACGCAGATTTTTTCCTTGCGGAAATGAGAGCACAATAAGACAAATGTGGGGGAAGAATACTGCTGAGCGATACCAGAGGCAGCCGAGAGATCATGTTGTGGCCGATTAGGTTCCAGTGTTTTGGGGTTTGGTTTCAACTGGAGTCCATTCTATATACATATATAAAGGTAAAGTTAAAGGTAAAGATCATACCATGACATGCCTATACACGCACAGAAGGCAGGCGGAGGTATAGCACCAACCCATTTGCAACCTCGGAGCTAGAAGCGGGTGGGTGGTCAGCACTACGTTCCGGCCTCTTGACGCCTGGAAGAGACCCAGTAACCATTTTACAGGAGGTTGGGTCGGCCTCGGAGCCCTTCTGGGCGGGCACGGAAAACCTCGCCCCCGTTGGCATTTGATCCCCGGACCGTCCAGCTCGTAGTAAGTCGCTATACCGACTACACTATCGCAGGCGCCCATATACATATATAATTCTAACTTGCGCAAAACTGGATTTGCGCCAGACGTTCCGGAAAGGGGATCGACTCAGCCTCTAACAGAAATGAGTACCAGGAATATTTCCTGGGGGTAAAGGCGGTCGGTGCCTAGGGCTGACAACTTTACCACTTTCATGTAGCGAATGTCTAGAAATTCTCGGAGCCTCAACTTTCTGGAGACCTAAGGGCCTGTACAGCCCTGTAATGGGATAGCTTGACCTTTACACTGTTGAAATCAAGCAAAAAAATACATCAGTTTTCTAGTCCACCAACGTGTAGTTTAAAATATAGTGTTAATTGGTACTTCGGATAAGGCTTCAGGTTGGGTGCCACACCTGAAAACGGATTAGTATTGCTTACATATGGGACCGCAAGTTGTTGACACATTACAGGCCCTATTTGTAGTATGTATTTAAAATATTGAGCTCTTAAGTATTGCAATATTAGCAACAGTGTAGAAGTCCCTGTAGCTGTTAACTGTTATAAAAGAACCGCAGCCACGTTTGAGAATCCATTGAGAAGAGAAATGATGAATCAAGGGAAATAGCGTGCACCAGACACAAACACCATGCATCCTCTTCCTACAGTACCCTCAAACCTACACAGATTCGGAGAGTAAAGGTAAAGGTAAAGTCGCTGTGCAAACCATGGGGGCCTATGAAGAAGTGGAGATGTAACTCCTCTCATTCTTAACATCTGCACTAGATGGCGGTGAGTGGTCATTTTCACGATCCGGCTACTTTACTCCCGGTAGATATCATCTGTACCCATTGAATAGGAGCCTGGCTGGGCCCCAGAGCTGGTTTGGATGCTTCGGAGAAGAAAAAATCTCTTTCAATCAAACCACGATTCCTCGGTGGCCCGCCCGTAGCCGATTTCTCTGTCCCGGAAATTCGGAGTTTATCCTTCTAGAAAGGTAATGAAGACATGTTGACCTTATTGGTACTTATCTTTAGAAAAGCAGCATTTTGAAGCGGTTTCTGACAAAAGTGGCACGCGTAATGCGTAAAACCGAGCAAGATTGCTGAAATGGTAAATTTGTGACATGAATTCGGGGAGTAGTCAGTTCGAATCTCGGCCGTGGCACCGACTATTCTGACTGAGGAATGTCCTGGTTTCCTTCTCATCCTTTCCAGGTAACACCGTTTCCTTTCTAATCCATTATTTATCGTAATAACATTCGACGGTGTACAGCCTACTCTGGCCAAATGACAACAGTCGTTAAGTAAGCAATTAATTAATTAATCGAAGCGTACGCCCATCGACTTTTGCTCATACCCATTAATTATTCCGTCCACTCATTTAGTATGTTCATTCACCCAGAAAATTCGTAAATCTACCTGTCCCCCACCTAATCATCCGTCACCCTATCCAGCCATTCATTCATCGAATATACAGGACTCATTTCACGCGCGTTCGCAAAATTGCGAAGAGCAACTATTAGCTTCGTCATGTCTGACCGTCCGTCTGTATGAAACAACTTGGCTCCCACTGGACGGATTTTCATGAAACTTGATAGTTGAGTGTTTTTAGAAAATCTGTACCGAAAATTCAAGCTTCATTAACATCTGACAAGAATAACGGGTACTTTACATGAAGGCCTATGTACATTTATGATAATATCTCGCTAAGTTCTTCTTAGAATGAGAAATGCTTCAGACAAAAGTTGTAGAGAAATTCAAAACACATTTTACGTTCTATAACTTAAAAAAAAAAATTTGTGCCGTTTATGAGATAATGTAGAGAATTATGGTAGAACCGAACAGGCCACAGATGATAATACAATAGGGCGCATGCGCTTTGCATGCTGGATAACTGAAGCTACAAACACACACTCAGAATATGTAAAATTTATTGCTTTTCCACGACAACAATGGCCACGCGAACGCGCGTCAATGTTACGTTATACGTACGAGTACATTGCCTGTCTTGTTCACGGTTCTAAGAATGATACGGAGTTTTCCTCACAGCAGATAATAGAGTTAATGTTATACCCAGAACAGTTTAATGACGCACCTCTCTGTTTCGATGATCATTTTACATGGCATTAAGTCTTGTTTCATCATTGAGCTCTGCGCAATCTTAAATTTGACGTCTTATAAGTTGCAGACGGAAGAGTGAAATGTGTGATGCTGTTCGCAGTAAACAGCTCAGTCGCTACTGATGGCAACTCTGCAACAGCGCACATCCACATTACATAAGGCAGTTACAGGCATCTTTGCAGTTGTGAAATGACGAGTTCTGATCCATGCCAAAGAAAGTATCGAAGTAGGATTACAGGTGACACTTCGAATGGGGACGACATTGTTTACGCTTATCCGCCATTCGTTAATGAGGCGTCAAAACAAAGTGATGGTTCCGTTATTCTATAGGTGTGACTCCCGGCAAAGAATGTTGGCTGCATTACGTACACAGTATTGCTTGTTCGCATGTAGAGACTGTAATGCTGAGCGTAAATATTGGGGGTCTGCTCTTCAAAACTTCCGGGGCGTACTTAGGTTTACGTTACAAATTTTCCTGCTAATTTCTTTCAACACCACGTTTTATTTCTAATCATTTAAATTGTACTGGGATATTTCTCTTTTAAAATATACACCTGTTCTGGAAAACTATTTAAGTGTTAAATCACATTACCCGTAGTAAAGCAGAAACGTGTATGTTACTTGGAGTTCGGTTTTAGATATTTCCAGTAAATGAAAATGCACTGCAACCCATAAAGAAAATGTTTTCCCTGTCCACGCCATGAAGGCACATAGGGGGAGTAGAGGTATAACTCCACTCACTCTTAACCTCTGCATTAAATGGAGAGCAGTGTTAAACTTCACGCCCCGGCCGCTTTATCCCAGGGAAGGAACAGCGGTACCGATTAAGTAAGAGGCTGTTTGGAACCCAGAGGTGGTCTGGATGTTTTGGAGAAAAGAAAAATTTCTTGCCCCTAAAGGGATTCGAACTCTGGTCTGTCCAAGCCGTAGCCTAGTCTCAATACAGACTACGCTATTCCTGATTGATAAATTTATTTTCAAAAAGTAATATAAAATAAATTACGACCAGTAGATTTGAAGTAAAATCAATAAAATTAAAGACAATTAGTAGTATATACAAAACTTAAAGGTGCTAAAACAAAACAAATGTCTTCTTACTTCCACCATATTGATATTTTATATGCACCAGATGTTGCATGTGGGTAGTTACTGACGCCTTTGAGACATTAGGAATTAAATATTGGTATCGTTCTTGTTGGTTTATTCTCGAATAGAGGAATGTTCTCAAAGGTCGAGTAGCTGGGAAAGGCAAAATGTTTACCAGTTTGACAATCTGAACGTAAAAGTTACGGAGTACTTCCATTGCCCTTGTTGATTAAAATTAATCATATAAATTTTGTTTGTTATTTCTTACTTTTCAACTGTCTCGGTGTAACTAAGTTCCTATTTACCGTAGTTAGGCCTGTAAACTATTTTTACTTCCCCAGCACTAACATCTCGTGCAATAAATGTTCTGGTTAAAAATTCGATCCATTACCTCCTATGGAAATCTCTTCTTCAGTGAGGTTAGGGCAAGATCTACTACCTGTAAAGACCCTGGCTCAATATTAATATTTTGAAAACATTGAAATGTGAGGAGCAATTTCTTCATCCTAACTTCTTGGTACTTTCCTGTTCGTGACACTGGTTCCTCCAAACCAAATGCTTACACGCTTATATCTTGCTTACTTGCACGGATAATAAAAATTGTTATCTTCTTTATCAGCAAGGCTTCAAAGAGCCTTAAATCAACTTCGCGGTAAATAAAGGACTTCTTGTGCAGTTTCCAATTTAGTCCCTCGGTGATCTCAAAACCTAATATCGCTGTTCCTATTAAGAAGATATATATTCAAATTGTTGCAGGCTGATAAGAACCCGCTGGCTTTCCTTCTGCTTCACTCCGTTCTAATTACATCTGTAGGAAATATTAGGAGGATGATACTCAGATTCCATGCTGTTACAGATTTTATTTTTATGCGTCCTTTTGTGGGACAAACAGAACAAAGCTTACCACATACACCTCAACCTGCCTTACAAGCACCCCAAAAAAGCAACGGTAAGAAAGCTTTGTGGAGAAATATAAACATTCAGTTCAAAATTCTACACCCAAATGAGTACGGAGAGATATTATTTTTTCTTACAACTCGCATGTACTCTTCACTCGGGCTGTTTGGCGTGACAAGAGGTAGCGGAGGCCTCGCCGCTATTCCAGTTTGCCGCCAGTCAACATCCACGTATTTGAATTAAATTACTGCAGTTAATATTACGTTTTACTCATCATATTTAATGGTGTTGCTGGAAAAAGTTATTGCTATGTATTGTATTTAATATTAAGTTTTTACTCGCCATATTTCACGAAGGTGCTGGAAATGGGTTTTATAAATGTACATCACATCTAACATTTTTCACTGCATATCACAGTTCTGTCAGTCAAGCGAGCCGACTGAAAGTGATTAGTTGTCAGATAAAATAATGTCCTTATATTATGCTGGAAGAGGGCTTAAAGTTTGAAATTTTGGTAAGTGGAGTACAGTGTGTGTTCAGCACCTCTTTATATCATTCAGTGAGTACCGAAATGCCAGGGAAATCCTGCATTTGGGGCCCATTGTATCGTGAATAAATAAGAGAAGGGTGTCGAACCAAAAGCAAGAAAGACACAGAATAAAAGTTTTTGTAACGGGCTATTACTGGGAAATTAAAACGACCGAGAGATATGGAATATAACCAAAATTTTGTTCTGAGAATCCTTGGGTTGGAAGATATAGGTGCAGAATGTAGAATAAAATAAAAACGGGTCTCTTTTAAGTGGTTTGTAAAGATATAAAATGATCTGAGATGGTTCAACACACGGCATATGGCAGACTGCTTTGATCACTACACAGAGTCATCGGGTTAAAACATGATTCATTAATTCATTCTCTTGTCTGTCTTACGAGTGTTCCATAGCATCTTCCAAAGCGAGTTCTCCACATAGGGCGATCTAGTGCTTCCTCTTTCAATTTACAGTATCTTCTCCTTTCCTTAAGGTCATCCAGTAGCTTCGTATGTCTTCTTCCTCGTCTTCCCGTCGCCTCTATCGTTCCCTCTATCTTTCCTTCAATAAAGTGTTTTGGAAAGCAGTTCCTACGCATGATGTGGCCAATCCAGTTAGCCTTCCTTCCTCTTATTATCTGTAGGATATTCCTCTCCTCCTTGACTCTTTGTAATACTTATTCATTTCTCACACGATCGGTCCAACTGATCTCCATCCTTCTCCCGCACCACATTTAAAAACTTTCTAAATATTTCTGATCTACTTTCCGAAGTGCCCAATTTTCAGCACCATACAAAGCTAAGCTCCAAATGTAGCACTTTACTAGTTTCTTCCTTAAATTTAAGTCCACTTTGCTTGTGAAAAGATTCTACTTCTTGTTGAATGCTGCTTTTACCATGACAATTCTGGATTTAGTTTCACGTGTATACCTTGCATCATTTATTATCATGCTACCCAAATCATTTAAATATTCCACATTCTCCAATTGTTTTTGATCTATCATAATTTTTATTGGGAGTGGTTGCCTTGAGATTCTCATTAACTTAGTTTTTTCCACATTCATTTCCAACGTCTTCCAGTTTAATTAGTCTATCAATCATGCCCTGTAGCACCGTTTTTTTCTTAGCCAGTAGCACAAGTTCATCTGCATATTTCACAGTACGAATTACTTGTCCTCCTCTTTTGAAGTTTCCAAACACTTCAAGAGCTTCCTTGGTAAGGTACTCACTGTATAAGTTGAACAGAATCGTCGACAAACAGCAACCTTGTCTAACTCCTCTTCCAATCTTCACACTTCTGGTCTCCCCTTGGTCCAGTCGTACTTTAATACTCTGTTCCATGTACAATTTGCTGATCAATCTTGTATCGCGCCAGTCTATTCCAGTTCCCTTTAGGATCTGCATTAATTTGGTCCTTTACACCGATAAATGTCTTCTTCCAGTCCATAAAGCAAGCACACAATTCCTCATCTATGTCCAAAGTTCATTCTGGTATTGTTCTCAGCATTCCAATATCATTCCTAGTTCCTATTCCTCTTCTAAATTCAAACTGATCTTCTCCAGGTACATCCTCAATTTTCCTTTCAATCCTTCATCTAAGTATCCTCGCTACTATCTTTACGGTATGTGAAATGAGGCTGATTTTGCGATTGTCACTGCATTTTGTAGCTTGTGGTTTCTTCTTTAAGGCAATCATTGTAACTTCAATGAAATCCTTGGGCCACTCTCCAATTTCATATATGTTTTTGATCAGTTGTGTAATTATTCTGAGACCATCTTCTCCCAACACTTTGGGTACATCCCCAGGCACATCATCATGTCCTGTACCCTTCTTATACCTCATCTCCTTGATAGCTTTTTCCACTTCACTTTGCAAAATATAAGGTCCTTTCTCGTCTGTCTCTACTTCCTCTTCAGGTTCGACTTCTAGGTTTCATGGAAAGAGGCTAGCCAGAAAAAATAATAATGTGGTAGTTTTTCCACTTGCTTTCCACATCGCAGTACAGCAGCCGTTCAGACCACTCTGGTCACGCCTGTTCCTATACAATCATGAACCATCTCGAGCATTATATACTCTGTGCTTCAAGTCGCTGCTTCCAGCATCAGAGGAATTTGTATTAGATTTCCCTTCTCCTAGGCATCTCTCTTCGCCTGGTTCCTACTCTCTTCACCTGTCCGGCTTATGAGACCGTACTGGTAGCAATGCTACCGTCGGCTTAGCTCTCAGGGTCACTGGAACTCCACCACGGCAAGGTGGAGATATCATTGGAAGGGTAAAGTATAATAAGGAAATTTAAATAAATATTTTCTGGTTAATGAACATCATCAAGCATGTAAGTTTGTCGGGCAGTAAGTAATCAGTCTGTTACTGTCAGTTGTTAAATCAGATTCTTCCTATCAGTATTTCATTCAACCGTTTCATTACGTAGTTCAACACTTAGTTAATGTGTTAATGAACCACACAATCAGGTATTTATGGATGTCTGGTTATTTAGTTGTAAGTCATATAATCTCTCAGAATAACAACTCCATGGAGCAGAGTCCTTGAGAAACTAACAGGTTATCAGCTAGTCAAGAAATTCCCCCAATTTTATGGAACCGAAAGTTTCATTACGACATTCACAAGCGCCCTCCACCTGTCCCTATCCTGAGCCATATCAACTCAGTCCATGCCTCCCCACCCCAATTCTTGAAGATCCATTTTAATATCATCGTCTCATTTACACCTAGGCCTTCTAAGTGGTCTGTTTCCCTCAGGTTTTCCCACCAAAACGCTGTACGCACCTCTCCTGTCCCCCATACGTGCCACATGCCCCGCCCATCTCATTATTCTTAATTTGATCACCCGAGTATTATTTGGGGAGGAGAACAGATCATAAAGCATAATCCGTCAGTCACTGAGCAATACAGTTAGGCCAGTTATTTAGTTTGTCACATTCTTAGACACATAGTAAACCACTTCTGTGTCTTGGCCATTTCCTTAGACACTTACTTAAACAGGCAGCCATTCAGACCCTTGTCATGTATTCTCTTTGCCAGTTTCATCTGTTTCCTTAAAGTGGCTTGTGCAATAATCATCGCATGCTTTCTGTAAAATCAAACAAGACAGGCAATGTGCGTATAACGTAACATTGAGGCGCGTTCGCGTAACCATCTTGCCGTGGAAAGCAATAAGTATTAAATATTATGAGTGTGTGTCTGTAGCCTTAGTTATCCAGCATGCAATGCGCATGCGCCATATTATATTGTCATCCGTGGCCCGTCTGGCTCTACCATATTTTTCCACATTATCTCATAAACGGCTCTGTTTTCGGCAAAAGATATTGAATATAGAATGTGTGTTTTGATTTTCTCTACAACTTTTGTCTGAAACATTTCTCATTCTAAGAAGAATTCAGCAAGATTCTATCATAAATGTACATAGGGCTTCGTATGACGTACCCGTTATTCGTGTCAGATTTTAATCAAACATCAAATTTCTTAGAAACCTCTCAACAGATTTTCGAAAAATACTCAAATAAAAAATTTCATGAAAATCCGTCCAGTGGGAGTTGAGTTGTTCCATACGTACGGACAGATATGAAGAAGCCAATAGTCTCTTTTCGAAATTTTGCGAATACGCTTGAAAAATATTTTTCTTGATGTGTGATGAGATTTATTACATCAGTGTACTGCATTTTTACATCCCCGAGCAGGCAAATACCTACTACTTGAAAGTAATTGAAGCAGAACGCATTTTCTGTCGTATGCTTCAATGATTGAGAGGAATTTCATCAAGAATGCGAACATGCCACAGGCAGATTAGTTCTGGTTCTCCGTCTGACCACTGTGCATTTGTGTGGAGTAAAAATTGCATTGAAAAAACACTCTTTAAGTTATTTCCTGTTCCGTTTCGTCATACATGGCAAATGACACAGTAATAAGGCTTCTTTGCCGATCCCAGTGGCCGCGCAGTCTAAGGCGTGGGTCTGCGGCCACTCGCTTGTTGGGATTGCGGGTTTGAATCCCGCCGGGGGAATGGATGTCTGTTGTGATAGTTGCGTGTTGTCGGGTAGAGATCTCTGCGACGGACTGATCACTCATCCAGAGGAGTCCTACCGAATGTGGTGTGTCTGAGTGTGAACGTGAAGCCTCGAAAATTAAGAAGCCCTGGCCCACTAAGGCTGTCGAGCCATGGGGGGAAAAATAAGGCTTCTTTATACTGTGTGTGTATGTATGTGTATGCATATATGTCAAGGTCACCTCATGCACTTTTTCTTTAACCTCAGCGGTAGAAGTGTGTGGGCGGTCATCACTAAGCCCCGGCCGCTTTACCCCCGGGAAAGACCCGGAACTTATTGTACAGGAGGCTGGGTGGGCCACGGGGTCGGCCTGGACGGGCACGAAAAACCTCCCCCCCCCCCACCGGGATTCGATCATCTGACCTTCCAGTCCGTAGCGAGTCGCTATACAGACTGAGCTATCTCGGCCGCCGTGGTGTATATATATATATATATATATAGGGAGAGAGAGAGAAAGAAAGAAAGAGAGAGAAACAGGGACAAAGAGAGAGAGTGTGTGTATACAACTTAACAGTAGGGGAGAGGGGGGCTAGTTGGCTGCAGGGGTAAGTTGGCAAAATGGCCATAACTCCCAAAGATGGCGCAGGATAGTAGCACCTGGCAATTTGTACTGTTCAATGACTTCTCCTGAGAGCGGTCAGCAAGTATCAGAGCTTTATGAGCTATGACTGAAGCGTGGTGTAGTGTTTTATTTTTTCCACCGCAGGAAGTAATTTTGTATCGCTGTATAAAATGTTTTGTGTTTGAAGTTTGGTTACAGCTACATGTGACATTGTGCCACCCATGAATGGTACCTCCTTTTGGCTAACATTGGAGCTAGAGAGTATTATAAACTTCCATTTTGTTTGAGGATGATACACTCTAAAACATAAGAAGGTGGCGACGGGGCAGGTCGGCACACTCAACGTGGGGCATGTTGGCTCACTGTGTCAACTTGCCCCGCTTTCGATTAGAAACTTGTTGGTTAATTGTTTACCAGTGTGATATTTTCTGTCCGGTTTAAGAAGCTAAATAATGCATACATGCAAGAAGAGGTCATATAGGGGCAACATACGTCTGGAGCCCTGCTACAAGCTGAGAGCTCTGCGAAAACGTGGAAGGTCAACAAGCAAAGCGGCGAAGGATTTTCAGATTTCTTTCCGTATTTAGGCAAGATACTGCAAAAGGGTAAGGGAGGGTGAGGTAAAAGCACCTCACCAACACTGTCATTGAGCACACCGTCCATCCCTCTGGGTAGATGACAAAGGAGCATTTTGTAAGATATGTAAAACATTTCGTGGCATATGCTGAGACTTCTAAACAGAGATCAGTAGTTCTGTTGCTAGACAAGTATGATTCGCATTTGGCCATACGGGCAATAGACTACTGCAATCAGAATGGCGTGACTGTCCTCAACTTCCCTCCACACTGCAGCCGTAACTCCAGCCTCTTTACAGGTCTGTCAACTGATCACTTACGACATATGTGAACCGAGCTTATGATGTCTGCATAACTAACCATACAGGCACAAGTGACAATATATGAAAATTCTTGTGCCGTCAACACACCTTCGCACCTGACTTCTTTTTACTGCAAATATCAAAACAGGTTTCCAGTTTTCTTAAATTTACTTGTTCAGCGGCGATATCTTTCAAAATGAGGAATTTATGGAAGATTACGTTGCAGACATAGCTGCCCCTCCTATGGAGGCAGCAGCTTACAGTAGCAGCAGCTTACAGTTACAACAGTGAACTTCCTGCGATTTTGATGATTCTCCCAAACGATCATCGTCTGCTTCAAAAGTTGCAACACATCTTGCTACTCCAGAGGACATTCGAAACCTTCCTAAATTGTACGTAAAAAGCTCAAGAATGTAAACAAGAACAAAAGAATAACTATCATTTTGGTTGATACCTCTGTCAAAAATGCTTCGACACCCAGTACAACAAAAGGCTCGGAGCAAATGAGCGAAGAACTGGGCCTAAAATATTAGAAAGAGGAGCATTCCACGTATCTAAGAGTGATTTACAAGAGCAGAATGCAAAAATACGAAAAAAATCCAAAAATGCAGGCGACACAGACGAAGACGACTCCGAGGATACTTCCTACCTCTACTGTCTTGGCGCATCCAGAGAAATGTGGATTCAGTGCACAGAAAGGAAGTTGCGGTCACATGAATAATGCACTTATGGCTCTCCCAATTGTGTTTGCTTAAATTACCAGTCTCATGGGATTGGGATACTTTATTTAGAATGAAATCGTGTATTGCTGATGGTAGGCTAGTGCCATACTGAGTTACCTTTCCTTTTGATTTTCTTTTTCAATTTAAGTAAATGTATTAAATTTTGTGCTGAAATTATATTGTTTCTCAACTGTTTATTACCATAATAACACCGCGTTGTTGCGCACAACCTGTATCTGACACCAGGTGCGCAACCAAAATTTTTCAATGGGGGGGGGGGGGGGGGGAGACTGACCCTGAAGTTATATATAATTTGTGTTTGATTTTAAAAATTATGTTATAAAAATCATGTCATAAGTATAACATAACATTGTCTGCAACTGCATTTATATACATAAAAATATAGCTACATATTCCACGACTAATCACAGTGTCCTATCTTATTTTTTTTAATTTTATTAATTTGTTATTCAAAATTATAATGTACTAGTCATCAGCTGATTTCAGTGGCTGATTTTGGCTGCAGGGTAAATCACGTAAAACCCTTGATATCATCGTATGTACAAAATCAGTGTTTTTTAAATTTCAGTTGTGGGGTGTTTGGGGGGCTGCAGCCTGGTAGCCCCCCCCCTTGGGTGCTCTCCTGTCTGCCACATTTGTTCCATAAAACATTATATTAATCACTGTCTGTTACTTTTTGACCTTGAAAAGTTGGCATCTTGATTTTCCACGTATTTTACCATATGCCAACTTACCCCGTGTGTGGGGCAGGTTGGCACACGTGCAGAGGTTAGGGCAAAAGCCTCTCCCTCCTATTCCTTATGAATAGCGTCAAATTTGTGTAGGTCAGATTGTAGCCCAAGAGTGTTGCTAGCCATATGTGCCGTTACTTTCAACTTAAAAATTACAGAGAAAATTTGAAAAATTATAAAGTGAAAAGTGTGCCAACTATCCCCCCTCTTCCCTATTGTTAATATTTGTCTTCTTATCATTTTACATCGTGAAATTTTGCTTTAAGCTGTTCTGACTGTAAAAGTAACGGTGAAATTTTTCCTGCCTGTACCACGAAATTGTGTAGGGGACTGGAGGTATAGCTCCACTCAGGGGTAAACAAATGCCGGGTGCCAGATCGCTGTGGCGACTAAATTTTTTTACGGTGACACCTAATCTCTGTGGGTCCTCAGTATGGAACTTGCTTCATGTCAGCCTTTAGGGGTCTACAATTTTTAGGTGGCTCACAGGTTTTTTTGAAAATTTGTAGAACCCTGGCGCCAGTGATTCTTAACTCAGCACTATACGCAGATGAGTGGTCAGTTTCACGCCTCGGCTGCTTTACCCCCGTGCCCTTAGTCCCTGGCGCCTGTTGAATAGAAGGCTGGGTGCAGTGCCGCACTATGGGGCGGGCCAGCGGGGAAGCTCTCTGGGGCGTCAACCTACAAGGGGCGCTAAGACGTGACTGGAATAATCGGAAATATGGTCCTAGTAAGCTCAGGTTTCCACACGCGAAAGAATTTCTCTGAAAATTTTCTGCAATTAGGGCATGTGTCCTCGAAAGTCATTGCCAGCCTAGTCCTAGGCCGAAAATGTTTAAAGAATATCCGTTTAAAGGGCGCCAAATTATTAGCCTGTCCGTGGCGCCCACATCTCTCGGGCCGGGCCTGGCTGGGTGGACCCAGGTGCAAACTGGGCACTTTGGAGGAGAGAAATCTTTCCCCCATCCGGAATCTAACCACAGTTCCTTGGTTGCCAAGCCAATGGCCTAATCACTATACCGGCTATGCTAACCCCAAATTACTTCCATTTGTATCCTTTATTTATTCCATGTACAAAGGTAAACAGAAAATTAAAAGATAATTTTATTACAATTTTTGAGGCAATAATTGCATAATAGTTAGGCATATCTTATCTTTCTGTGCAGTCACCCTGCCTTTCAATAAATTATGTCAAGTACCCATAAGCGTCATTAATGCATCACAATGAAATATTTTCGGATGACGCTAAAGCCATTCCCTCATAATTCCCACCCGTGGTTGGTACTCATTTCAGATATAGTTTCACTAATACTGAGTCTTTGGTTGTCCCAGCTACACTGATCAATCTGGTTCGTCACCTCAACATATTACAATTGATGGCTGCCCGTAACACCAGTCTTAACCCTTTTATGCCGGACTCCACTCTATGAACCTCCAGTTCTTTACACGCTACAGGCCTCGATGTACTGTACGGTCATCAGTGCATTTAAGGGTACTGCAAATTTAAAATCTCTCCATCCTGGGCAGTGGTCAGAAGCGTCATTGAAAGGTTGACACTTTCTGCCATCCTTCGAAACTTTCCTCCCATTCACAAAATTTCTTCCAACTCTGCTGTAATAAACTGTACCTCACTTATAAAATTTACTATAGTTTTCACACTCTCTAACAATAAAAATCAGCTCACACATTGTTGTTGCTCTCTGCTGCACTCTAGCAATAGAACAGCAATGTTAAACATGCAAGATCTGAGCTTTTGGCAGCAGTGTAATTGAGGATTCTGGTCTTCTGTGATGTGAAGCAGCGTTGCTGTGTGAATGGTTCCCAACGTTTTGAACGAATACTAGGAACTACTTACACAGAGATGTAGTGTCACATCCCAGAAGAATGGAATCCTCAATAGTCAGCATGTCACTATTCAAAACGACAAAGACAAGAGAAGCAACGTGCGTATAACGTAACACTGAGGCACGTTCGCTTACCTATTGTCGCCGTGAAAAAGTAATAAGTATTAAATATTATAAGTGTGTTTCTGTAGCCTTAGTTACCCAGCAAACAAAGCGCGTGCGTCCTATTCTATTGTCATCTGTGGGCTGTCTGGCTCTACCATATTTTTCCACATTATCTCGTAAACAGCACGATTTTCGAAAAAAAAAAAAAAAAGTTATTGAACGTAAAATGTCTGTTTTGATCTTCTCTACAATTTTTGTCTGGAACGTTTCTCATTCTAAGAAGATCTTAGCGAGATATTATCATAAATGTACACATGTCTTCACGTAAAGTACCCATTATTCTTGTCAGATGTTAATGAATCTTGATTTCTCGACAATTTTCGAAAAATACTCAAATACCCAATTTCATGAAAATCCGTCATGTGGGAGCCGAGTTGTTCCATGCGGACAGACGGACGGACGGACAGACAGACAGACAGACAGACAGACAGACATAACGCAGCTAATAGTCGCTTTTCGCAATGTTGCGAACGCGCCTAAAAACAGACTATTTGCACATGATGAATAGTTCATAGACCTTTTATTGACACCTGGTACATCTTTCAGTATTATTTATGTCACATCTATAGCATAAAAAGAAGCAAAGCAATCCCATTACAGGCCTTGGCAGGCCCTTAGGGCTCCAGGAGGTCGAGGCTCTCAGGTTTTTAGACAATCGGCACATGAAGGTGGTAAGGTTGTCAGCCCTACGCACCGGCCACATCTATAGCATACTGAAACTAAAATTACATTTACTTTTATGTTTTCCCTCATAGATATTCTGTGAAGAAAATAATTAAAATGCCTGTTAGCTACAACTTTGGTGGAAAATGTGTGCTGTTGCTAACACCTTCAATTCTGTTTGCAGGTGTTCCATGTGTGTGCTTTCACAGATGATGGACTCATCATGAAAAGTTTTCTCTGTCCAGAATCGACACTGTTTGACCAGACGATTCTGAAGTGTAACTGGTGGTTCTATGTGGACTGCAAGGCCTCCAAGAAGCTCTACGACAGTAATATACCCATCTCAAAGAGTTACCAACTTATGAAGGCATTGGCATTCTTTTCATCATACAACAAGAGCTAACGTCACTGTTAACAAAGAAAACGTAATTGCTCAATGAACTGCTTTACGCTTCACTGCATCATACTACAGGCCGCACGTAACTGAAAGGTTGCTTCATAAAAAATTGAATAATACAAAACCAACAACTGTGGCCAAGAAAGCAGGAAGAGTTAGAAGTCTAGTATTTTGCATGACTGTGCCATCTATTAACATAACCAATTTACTCGAATATAAGGCCTTTTAAGATCTGGGCTCTTCTGTGATATAATGTGGCATTGTGTAATATCCCAGAGGAGCGCAGATCTTATCAACATCGCAGCAGAAGCCTAAAATCAAGATAAGGCCTTTTTCTTCCTTTCAATGTCTAGAAGAACTCACTGGACATTACACACATGCACATTCGAACTGACACTCAAGAATGTCAGTGAACTATTTTAAGTTAACTTTATATCAATATTTCTTTGTTGTATTTATAAACTATTCAGTAAGTTTGGTACAGTTTACATATGGTATATAGAGTTATATTTAAATTTGGAATTACCATTTTATTCAGGAAATACAATATATATTAGCCAGACTGGACCACGGCAAGCCTGCCCGTAGCAGAATCAGGCCCATGAGCTAATCTTGGACACTGGCTGGGAAAGGACGAATGTCAAAACGTGCGCTACATCCAATTAACTTAAAAACAAAGTATAATTATGTAAACCAGTAAACATAGTTCAAAAAAAGGCCATCTCTTATCAGTGTCTTGTTGGTGTTTTTCTGCAGTCTTAGGAATTCCTTACCGTTAGACCAGCAAAGTGCCAGGTCAGAGATGAAGCCCCCGTCTGAAACGAGTGTTATGATGTGCTGTCTGGTAAGGGCTATTGCACATTTTAAGGGGAAGTGATAGTTGAGCAGATGACAGAATGATGGTAACAGTAGAAAATAGAAAAAAAAACAGTTTGTTCCTCTCCATCTGCTATGAATCTCACATAAAATTACTGGGTATTGAAAAAAAGAGAAGCCAGCATGTAACTACCTGTGCTATCGTATGACCATCTGTAGTTTCACTGGGAAGAAAAACAAAGAACGTGAAATTTGAGGTTCTCACAGCACTGTTTCTGAGGATTCCAGTCTTCTGGGATGTGGTACTGTGTCATCAGGTGAGTGGTTCCCAACATTTTGAAAGAACATAGTGCCTTCATCTTCAAGAGTCAAGCAGTCACCCAATAACACAGCAGCACATTCCAAAATACGTTAATATTAAAACAAAACCTACATATACTGCTTTATGATTATTCCTTGTTCACTAGATTTACTAAATTTTCATAAAAGACACTCACTATGACACACCAGATATTTCACAGGGAAACAATCCAAGTGCAGTCCTGGTACATTCCCTCAAGATACTTCAAATCTTTAGACGTTTCTATGTGTAAAGGCATGGGGATGCCTGAAAGCTTCTATGTTAGAAATTATCTGTGCATCCTCAGTTGGTTGATATTCCTTAGTTCTACATTTCAGAGGGTTAATGAAAAACTAGATACACCAAGCAGGGTTCTGCCACCTGTCAGTGTATGAAATATTTAACATGGAGTCAGGGGGATATAAAAGAGCTGCATCTAGTTATTGACACAAAAAATAAGAAGATAAGATTTTTCATTGGAGGGCAGATGTGACTAGAGATGCCTTAATGTCAACTATTTGTCAGACTGGAGACCTGTCATGTCTCAACAACTCACAGAACCTGTATGTCACATATCTTCCCACCACCACCACCACAACAACAACAACAAGAACAGAGTTTTGGCAATCTACCACAGATAAACTCATGCCAATTTAAAACAATATGCACTGTGTTTTCAAAACTTCTTTTTGCACATTGATCCTTCTGTCCCTTCTCCCATACCCTCTTCCTTCATTCCTTTCTTCCTCAATACATTTTTTCTTTTCTATACCTTCTATCTTCCTTTGTTTATGTCACCTCCATCTCTTTATGTTTTCTTCCACTGTTCCTTTCTCCCATTCCTCTGTTGCAGTTCTCCCTTTCTTGTCACTCCAATTTTTTTTTTTTCTTCTTTTGATCCTCCCCTAGTCCTCTCTCTGTTTCTTACCCTCCTCCCTCCCTTCACTTTGACATGCAGCTTCTTTGGTTTTATTCCTAACCCAATTTCTGACAATTCTGGATTTCAGATCTGTGTCTTCATAAAATATCAGTTGCTATAAGGCAGTGGTATTCAACCTTTTTTGTTCGCGTACCCCCACATATAATTTATCTTCAACTTTGTACCCCCAAAGTTGTTGGTGCATAATTCAAGTTATACATAGTCTATAATCTACATCTAAAATAAGTTAAATAAATTACATCCAAAATAATGTATTAAATAATAAGTTTTAAATGAAAAAAAGGAGAATAAAGCTATTAAATAACATATTATTGCCTATCATATAAAAATTAATAAAGGAACAAAGGTATTTTAGGAAAGCAAAATTATATGCACTATGTGGAATAAAATGAAACTAGCCGCCCAGATAAGAATCACATAAAGGAGAGAGAGAGAGAGAGAGAGAGAGAGAGAGAGAGGAGAGAGAGAGAGAGAGAGAATTGCGCTCCCAAATCGCATGTCCTTATGTCCGGGTCTCTTGTGGCAAACCCTAAATCTGGCCCTGATTATTCAGTGTTTATAATGAAATAATATATATATTTTTTTTTTAATTTTACGTACCCCCTAAGATGTCTTCGCGCACCAGGTTGAATACCACTGCTGTAAGGTACTGAAAAATATTTTTTATCAAAATATTCTTGCAGATGGCCAATGTATATCAGTCTATAATGGCTTAAATGTGGTAAGTTCGTGAACATTTTCATTATAGTTTCTTGGTTGTTTCTATTTTAATTTATTTCCTATTTACTTTGTTAAACTTTAATGGCAATTTCAAGATGGTCGATAGTCTTAAATGCACATAAAATTCCAGGGCCCTAAGAAATCCATCAGACTTAGGACATTCTTTATGAAAAATTACTGCATATTCAATCACTAATCAATGAAAGAAAAGTATAGGTTAATATTCCAAAAACTGAACATTTTCCTTTTCCAAGTCCAGAAATATGTAAATCTAAGAAACCGGTTTTGACAACAGAATTTGTCATAAGTTTTAATAATTCAAGTGTTGTAACATAGATAACATTGGAGTGTTTCACTGGGTAATAGTTATTTGTCTGTGTGCTTGGATCATGTAAATTGTGTGTGTGTGACTCTAATATTGTAAATGTGGGTATCTTGACTGGAACAGTGATGACAATAATTATAACAGTACCCATGTCGCAAGTGATGTAATATATGGACATTCGTGCAATAAAATGCATCCCTCTAATTCTAAAATTCCAAAAGCCAGAAAAATACAGTACAGTGTATTTACCCAAAAATAAGATTAGAATTTTCCCTAATTCGTCATCAGAAGAATGGGAGGTCACCTCACAATTGCACACAAAGTTAAACATGTTCTGTATACGTATTTTCCTGAAAACTTACAACTGTGAAGGGGGGTTGTCTCATCCATAGGGTCATCTTAAATTTGGGTGAATATGGTAGTTTCATTTTCTATTGTAACATTAGTTCCTGCATACTGGTGTCCCTCTTTATGTGTCCTGTGCAATCACTACACACCCTGTACACACCCTATGTATTTAACATGTAAGTAAATTACATGCATCTAAAAGTTTCAAATCCAAACTACTGTGTACATTTCAAAACATACATGACACTATATATATATGTCACTAAGGTCCTTGTGGTATTCATTTAATGAAATTCAAGTAAAAAATAAACATGTTTGTCTCTATGTAGTGTAATATCTTTCCTGTTTATGAACTTGGTCAATGGTTCAAGTTAAGAAAATACAGTGCAGTATAGTATTCAGTAACCAACAAATGCACAAACATAAACTACTTTATAGTTTTTATTCATGCAAAATTAAAATAAAAAATTAATCTGTTTATATGATAAATAATCGATACAGACAGAATATTTTCTAACATATATATATATTTTTTATTCATATTACAGCTTATAATCACCAGCATATACAATACCATGATTCTGTGCATCAAGTGACAACACTGCTATTTTAACTTTTGACTCTAACCTATACGATAAAAAAATTATAAGTTACTATACAGTTTTACATATTTTACAAATTCAAATGTTTTTATAACTTACTTCTGAGACAAGTGTGTTCTTCGGCACATTAAACATGCGATGTGAAGTGTAGTAGCTTGTTACCCCCCCTAAAGATGGTCTACGGACCGAAACACGTGTAGAGGAATGAATCGATATTAATAAAAACTATAAAGTAGTTTATGTTTGTGCATTTGTTGGTTACTGAATACTAAGTGAAAATGCACGGTGAAAGCAATATAAAATTTAACAGTGCAGTATAATTTTTCTAATTTTCTTTGAAACAATAGGTTTGTGTCTACAATAAATGAGAATCATGTCCAATAAGAGACGGGAAAATCTAAAAGAAACACGGTGAACCTCTATTAAGACACATTTACAAAATGCCAACAAATTAGGCTCAATAAGCAGAACATTTTAAAGCGTGGAAAGGTTACTTTGTAAACCTGCACTGAAATTGACAATCCCTTTTATAGAACATTATTCCATACAAATTATTCATTTCCATCACCCCACCACGTTTCAAGTCTTACCTTCTGTAGTGACCAACACATTTTTGAACACAAGACATTCTTTTTTCAAGCACATCTAGTGGATGAAGAACCTGTTCTTGACGGAACTGTTGCACAAATACAGATTCTATCTTATAACAGTAAATCCCCGTTAATTCAAAGTGCTCGGGACCAAGAAATCACCCTTCGAATTGTACGATTTCCAATATTCCGATTTTTTGGATCAAATATATTACAGTGTGGGTCACGTGGTTGATTGACCGAGCACGCGAGACCGATAACATTGACAGCAAACCGGCCGTGGGATGCCACAAAACTCGCACGCCAGGACACCCTCATTCAGCAGGACACCACCCAACGCGAGTTATAAAACATGGGTCAGCATGTAGTGCGACAGACGAACCGAAGGAAATTAATTAAGTCTCTGAAACGCGTTTATAGAAAGAGCGAAAAATGCAGAGAAAGTTAACCGGGACTTCTAACCCGTGGTACCACCAGAAAACCACCTTGGTTGAGCGACCCAGCACGCGAGACCGGCATCGTGAATGAAAAGGGCATGGTAGTTGGTTCAATTTGAGTTTGCGAAGTACATACTACTGAGATTTTTGTTTTGGTAGCGCGAGTTTACGCTAAAATAATTTCGATTCATCAAATTTTAATCTCTGCCACGCTGTAAAACTGCATCGAATTAACCCAGTTTCAATTGCATTGAAGACGATATACTTTAAGCAGGGGTATAGCACTTTCTGGGAAATCGCGGGTATTTTGAAGTAACCGACATCGAATTAACGAGGTTTTACTGCATATTTTGTTGTTCCCCCCCTTTTTGGCACAATTGTTCACATACTGAGTGGTCTCACATATTAACTTGACAAGGAATGCAAAGTTCTTAAGTAATTGATTTATGCAAGAAAAATTTTATGTAGCATCCACCGTGTTTATAGCATCCAGCTATTCTTGAAATTATATCAGCTTACCTTTTATTCCGGGTTTGATGTAGTAGCCATGCTGATCACATGCTCAGTGTTTAATGGCTCTACAGAATGAAAACTGTACACACATAAGCATTTTGAAACGAACACAAAATGTAAATTTTGCATATAGAATACTTCAAATTATTAAAGTAAAACAGTTACAGTCACCACATGCTCCATTAAACCCATGCTTATTCACGTTATGGACGAACATGTCACAACACTATATCACGCTTGATGAAATGCACAAGTGAAAATTGATGGCAGCACAGTCAGAATGATTGTTTTGTGCTGCACTTTTCCATGAATTCAGGTTGAGTAGCTTATCTATATTGAAAAGTTCAACAACACAGTGACTTCAAATCACACAGTGTTGTTGCTTGTCAATATTGTGTCACTGTATTGTCAACATGTGGAGTGGAGTTTTTAAAATGTACTGGAAGCCAGAATTTAAACACATTTTCACTTACTTTTTCAGCTGATATGCTATATCAGTAATATATCCTGATCTATGGGTGTTACAACCTTTCAGTTTTAATTATTATATAACCGTTTTCCTTGTGCACATGCTAGCTATGGCCTGTTAAGCAAATTACCCATACATGTCAAAACACAGAGGCTGTGAGAGGTGTTAATAATAAAAACTCACTGGTTCTGTTATCATTAAATGGTTTTAAGCATTACTGGATATGGCTGATCAATGTTTCACTCTGTACAAAACTGCCCATTCTCTTGCTTGACTTCACAGTACCAACAGTCATATCTTGCTTTATTGTCACGTACTTCAGATACATCTGCTATGATTTCCATGCTATCACAGTAAACAGTTTTCTGCTGTAACAGCAAGAATGTGTTTTGCACTCCACACAGGCATGCTAAATAATAACACTACACAATTTCTTCCAGTAATACCATCCTCCTCTTCTCCCCTCCCTCCATTTTGCTATCACAAGTATAGTAACTACAAAGCAATCCCATTACAGGCCTGGACAGGCCCTTAGGGTTCCAGGAGGTTGAGGCTCCCAGATTTCTAGACAATCGGCACATGAAGGTGGTAAGGTTGTCAGCCCTACGCACCGGCCGCCTTTACCCCCCAGGAAAGATTCCTGGTACTCATTTCTGTTTGAGGCTGAGTCGACCCCAGGGCCATAGTGCGACCAAAACGATTATGTCGATGAAAAATTCCAGTGACACCATCGGGAATCGAACCCACGACGTTCCGGCTTGTAGCGCAGTGCCTCAACCAACTGCGCCACCGTGTGCCCCATATAGTAACTACAGAAAGGTCAACTGAAAACCAAAGCCAAACATACAGCAAACTTAAGCCTTACATATCCTCGTATACTGTAATACCATATTTACCGACATGCAAGATGACCCCACAAATAATACACGTCTGCCAAGGGAAAAATGTATTTATCCAAATCTAAGATAACTCCCCAAAACTAAAACGTTGCTAAGAGCAAATATTTTACTATTAATTTCATAAACTTAATACACAAAGCATGTCAGATTCTAGCTACCTTTACCAATCAGTGTCACTATCTCCATCTTCACAGTCAGTGCCTTCATCTTCCTCGCACTCACTCCTAACATCCCCATCCTCCTCACTGCTATTCCACAACATGTTATCGTTTCATCCATTGCATTGGCTATACAGCACTTCTTAATAACCTTCACAGTTACTTCTGGTGAGATGCATTGCCATACTGTTATGATGCAAATTGACTAAATAATACATTTACATTTCTTGGTTTATAAATTTACTTCAACACATGAAGAAGATTCACAATTTTCTCCACAGATGGTATTAGTGGTGTTAAGAATTTTACATACGTGTTCAAGATTTCTGTTGTGTCTGTGGTCTGCAAAGTCTGAGTTCATGGCACTTTTTATGGTTTTTAATTTGTGGATTAGTCCAAGTTTTCCTTTTCAAGTCTCCTAGTTAATTTTTAATTTTTCAGTAGCCATTTTCCTGCAACTACCCTGGGACTAGATCTGTTCTCAGGTGCATATCTTAAAAAGTTTACTGTTTCTATGGTGCCCCACAACTGAGAATAACTCAAACTAATGGGTCCACCAGGTTAGATCTGTCTTTGTCTGAAGATGGACACACAGCTAGCTTCTGAAAAGTAGTGCTTCTTTAAAAAGTTAGTCTTGCATTTGAGTAAATATGGTATATATAATGCATAATATAACATACCACATGTTGGAGTAGGTGTTACAAATGACCCCCTTCAACTCTCAGACATGCTTCACACCTGGTGAACAGATTATTAAATCTTGTTTGAAGTTCTTCTCTAGAAATTGTAGGCACTGCATGGCAACTTGAATGGCAACTGCATGACTCATGCACTGCCAGTCTTATCATCACATGTATGAGGTACATTGCATCACTGTAGTCACACAGTCTGGTTTAATCTGCTGTGTGCCAGTATACCTGATATTTCTTTTGTTCATAAGTATGCAGTAAAGTTTAAAAGCAGAGGATTTTCACTGTGGAAACCTACATAAGGAAGAAAATGTACAAAAAGTGCCACAAGAAATTTAGAAGATGATTTTCCAGTGTTTCAGTTCCTTCAAAATCAATAAGGTCTGAGAGTTGAAGGAGGTCATTTTGACCACCTGCTGTAATATGCCATAAGTTATATAATACAGTATATGCGAGGATGTCAGCCTCAAATTTTACCATCTCTCTGGGTTCGGTTTTCAACTGAACTCTCTGTATGTCTGTAAGGGGGAGAAAAGAAAAATATGTGTGTGTGGATCAAAATGTTTTTTCATGGTGGTCCTGTAAGGAAAGTGGTGAGATACAGACTCTAATAAGCAAAAATACACCTCTGCCTAATGTGCCTGACTAACATTCTCATCATCATTCTTCCAAATTGCAGTAATCAGAATAATTTTTGACACACAAATCACATTACTACTACCAATATCCAATCTACTCCACCTCCACCCAAAAGCTTTAATCAAGTTTTAACCCTTTGTGGTCCAAATTATTCTTGTGAATTCCAACAGTCTAATCCAAATTAATTTTATAGAAAATCTCTAATCTTCAAAGTTCAAAAGCAACCACAAGTTAACAGGAGCTTAGGAAAACACAACATAAAACACTGTAAAACAATGTGTTGATTTGGGCTCGACACTGGCCCTGGTACAGCATAAAGCGCTGCTGAGCTTAACTTGACATTGGACCCACAAGGGTTAACAATGAAACAAAAGTACTGGTCTCATACTTTTCGGATCACAGCATATTCCTGATCTTCAATACTGTTTCCTTTTTTGTTGGTAGTACAGTCACTGCTGACAGCATGGGTATTCTGTACACACAGTGAACTCTGTTAACCAGCTCTCTGCCTTAACACTGTCATTGGGAATGGTGAAAAAAAAAATTGAAAATAATTACTTCAATACTGGGTTCCCCTACACTTAGTTTCCTAATATGCCAACATACCTAAAATTTAAGTAAAGCCAAGTCCTGAAGACAGAGTAGGAACCAAGACCCAAAATAATTACTTGTTCTAAAAAGTTTTATAAATAGAGTCAACACAGGTATGGTATGTATTTAAACATAATAAAAATTACAGCAAACACATAATCATTCATGCCAGTAAACCTTTATAAAGTGCCAATATAAAATGATGTGAGGTATCACTGCATATAATGTCTACCACATCTGTTGAAATCCTAGTTCTCTTGACTCTTGGAAAATTCATCTAAATTTTCTTCTGTTTCTGGGCATATCAATTTAATTTATTTCTTCGCTTCTTTGTGCCTTCCTGGAAAGAAAGCCAATGGTTAAAGAAAATATATGTTCAATTTATCATATCAGTAAGTGTGTACTTCACAGTATTCTGAATTCAATCTCATACACATAGATGAAACCAATCAAAAAAGAAAATGTCATGCTGCATTTTCAGAATGTACTACACCTTTCTACTTTCATGACACTTCTATTTTCACAAATTTTAATGGATTAAAATGCATATATTTCGTAATCTACATAGTAGTACATTTAAGAGAAAGAAAGTGTAAGAACAATTCCTACTTCCCAGAATACATTTCATCCACACAAAAATGTTGCCAGAAACACAGATTAATGGATGAAAGAGTAAATGGAATGGTAAGCACTGTAAATTCTGTTATAACTTATCTCTTCTTCTAAAAAACTGAGGACAGAATTGTAAATTAATCACAAGTACAATGCTTTTCTATTCTCCAAAGCATCCGGATTGGCTCTGGGGCCAACTCAGCCACTGGGTACCAGGAACTGTTTCCCTGCAGGTAAAAGCAGCTGGATGTGAAGCTGACCACTGACCTTCATTTACTGCCAAGGTTAAAAATAAGTGGAGCCATACCTCCATTCCCCAATGTTTTGTGGCATGGTGCAATTAAGCACAGAGACACCTGCACTTTTATTATAAATTAATAACTAAAAAGGTATTGGTATGTTTCTCTATATACATCTATTACAACAGATTAACTCTATAACAGACATGCCGTAGCCCAGGTGCTTTGACTACAGGATGTCACACATCTCAACATGTCCAGTCTTTGTCCTCCCTTCCCTGTACCACTGATCATTTTTTCCCACAAGGCTTACTTTTCTACATTGAAGAAGGATGCAGTACATTTGGTATGGATACAGGATCACATCCCCAAAGGCAGTACTCTTAATAGCACCACCAAGAGTATCTCTAATCTCTGTTTAATTCTTTATAAACTGAATTAAACCAAAAAAAAATACATTGTGTCTAAGGAATAATGCAACTTGCATACATTAAAATACAATTACGCATACAAAGTGCAAAATTATATATGGCAATATAGGTGTATAAGATGTCAAATACATTATGGCACAACACTTTTATGTTGGCCAAGGTTCAAATATGTAAAATGTTTACAAATTTGTTTGCTTTGAGTAAAGTGTAACTGTGTTTGCATGGTTACATAAAATCACAAGTGCAACACCTGGATGTAACAAGTCAGTATTAAAAAATCAGTATTACAAAAGTACACTTTAAATCTTAAACTAAAATGTTTGTGTTCAAACACCTATGGTTCAAAATTATTAATAAAATTCAGATTAAAAACATGTGCTTGCATCACCTGTGGTGGAATTTACGAATTATACGCCATCCAGCCCCATATACATGATGAACTGAGGTGGTGAAGGGTGTCAGCAAAACCACAGTATTAAAACACCAAATCAGCAAAAAAAACTAAGAGGTTTTAATTTATCAACTATTACGGTTTTCCACAGACACAGTGTATTTGTTGGTTTAATTCAATGTATAAAGATTGAATATAAATATATGGTAACATGCAACATTCTCACTCTCATGTCACATGTTCTTTCAGTTGCCTTATTTAACCGTTCTAGTGCTAACATAAATTAGATGGTAAAACAATTACATAATGTATACACTAATTTCATTGCTGCTCTCTGCAAGAAACATTGCTACTTACCCTTGCTTTCTTAGTCTCAGCACCTGCAACTTTCACAGGCATTTGATCTACTGCTCCACTCCCCAAAATATTGCATTCTGCATTCACAGTTGCAGCTGGGATATTCTTATTCTCTGAAAGCTCTTCATCATATGTTACAGTTTGATTAATAATTGATGTTGGCATTTCACCGTTTATAATCATATTTGGAGAATACTCATCATTATTTAGTTCAACTTCACCCTCATTTACCATGGTTGTCCCAACTGATTTCAACTCACATTCTTCTTTTGTTTCAGCTAATACTGTGTGACTTTCTGTTATACTTTCTTGTTCTTTCACAGAACACATACTCACAACAGATTCCTTTTCAGTTTGTGACACCTTACAGTCATCTGATTTACTATTATCAGGTGTAGATTCTTCCAACTTTACTACATTTTCTGGCACATGTTCAGACTTAACTGCCACAGAGTTTACATTAGTTTCTTGAAAAGAATTTTGTCCATTTCTTGCCTCTTCCATAAGCTCTGTCACACAACTTGTTACTTCACCTGCAGCACTGCCCTTCCTTTCTATGGCAACAGGCAGTTCATCATTCTGTTGTGCACTAACATTCAGTGTTACTTCTGTAAGAGCTCCTTCAATACAACTATTCTCCATGTTTTTGTTGACAATATCTGCTTTCTCTTTCTGAGCTGAGAGACCATGCACATCTTTCTGTAGCTCAAGGCAGCACACATCTGTTTTCTCAGGACATGGCAAAATGCCTGTCACAGTACCTTGGGACTGCTGCAAAGATTCCAGAGGCACATCTTGCTTGCCAGTACTATCTGGAGGTAAACAAATGACAAGAAGTATGAGGTCATTACAGAACTGAGGATATTAACATAATAAGGAATTCTGTTGAAGGTAACCTAAATAAATTTCATACAAGAATGCCTGTGGTTGATGGTTGAACCAAAGCAAAGATTTATGTTGTGAGAACTAAACCAGTCACTATTGGAACTGCATGATTTCTTTTGTAGATTTTGTAAGTAAAGACAACTATATTTATAAAAATAAATTCTTTGAGACTGGAAATAACACAGAGCATTACAATAATATACAGCATTCATGGAAATAAATGGGTAGAACATTTGGAACAACTGAAAACTGAATCGTATATCTATCTGATCAGAATCAACTGACAGGCAAAAACTATAAACATGTCTACTAAACAGATGGAAGGAACATTTCTAATCCTTGCCAACAGTCCAACTGCTTAATCCATGATAATGCTGGTAATGGTAGTGGTTTCAGGTGGGGTTTCATTTTACATGTATTTTTACTATACTTTTAAAGTGCAAGACAAAACATCCGAACATAAAATATTGTACAAACAAGTTACATGCTTAGTTCTTACGGTGCTTCACTGCTCATAGCACCAAGTATCAGATGATACACCAGTGCACTGTTATCAAGTCATGATGGATCACCACTAAGGCACATGACACTTGACTCAGGACAGGGTAATGCAGTACATATCATACTATGGGCTGAACTTGTAGCTTCTACAAGGGAGACAAGAACTGCATACACTAGCAACATCATGGAGTCAATACAAAAAAATGTTGCAATGTAATAAAATTTGTTTAACATGGTTAACCCTTTGGAGCCACAAGTCGACTCCAGTCGACACAAAGCATGATGCTGAGAAAACCAAACACCAAAAAGTCATCACCAAGAACATGCAAAGTAATGGTGGCCATTTAAACTGTAGGTCTTTTGCAGAGTACACTGGCACTTAATTCCAATGCCAAAGGTCAAGGATCATGACTAAATAGAGGCCCTAATATTAATTCTACTACTGCAGAAATACAATAATTTAAACAAATTACTTTGGAAAATAAATCATATGGCAAACAGATTAAAGGCATTTGTGTCCATCCCCTCTGCTCTGAGTGTCTTCTCTCTACAGCATATCCCATTTTGTCCAGTAGCCATGCACCTTGAATAAAGGACACTACTTTGCTTAGTAGGGTCTTATGACAGTAACTCAGGTTCAAGAAGTGGGTTTCCATCTGATGAAATATGAATTAAACTAAAACCTCACAGTCACAAACTGCATCCTAAATCTTTTGTTTCAGGTATGTTACTGGAACAACAATCTGTAATAAACTGGTTAAGGCACAAACTTTATTACCTTCAGACTTCCAAGCCAAAATTTTGTAAAGATTTCTTTATCCCATGCACGTGTTGTGTTCAAAATGCCTAAGTCTTCCTGATTTAACCACTATAATAATAAGAGGGGAAGACTACAAGGTGTAAATATCCACAGTATCAATTCTCTCACTCCTCCTGTCACTTCCCTCACTACATTTACTCACATAATTTATGGCCCTCTGTACCCAAAAATTCATATCTGACAGTTGAGATGCATAAAATAAGTAAAGAAAACCCTTCAGAATACAATTTTACATGTTTGATTGAGGTTAGAAAAATTACAGTTGCACAAGTAAGAAAAAGTGCAATTCACAATCTTTTCAGCGTAATTTATAACCATCATTTTGATCGGTTGTGGTAATATATTTCTCCTCGTTTCACACACTTCCAAATTGCCAGGGTTCTTTTCAATAATGTGTCAACATACAACCCCACACAGCCAGTGCTGCCTGACAGCAGAAAAGAATAGCCACTCCTAGTTTGGTTAGCAGAGCTTATATAAGCAGGCATAATAGAGTAAGCACATTAAGCCAGAGACAGTAAATACAGAAGGTGACACATCTGGATAGTTGGATGCTACAAGCAGTGCATGGTAGTAACTTACACTGTCACTGAAGCATTCTGAATGAGTGTAAAGATCATGTGGGCTACATGAGGACAAATAATGGCTTCTTTCTTATATAAACAGTAGACAAATATATACAGACAGCCAGGATATACAGTAAAAACTCGTTAAGTTGGTATCGGTAATTCAAAGCAAATGTCATTCCCCAGCTCAAAGCATAGGACTCTTAATGTAATTTAAACTGGTTTATTCAAAATATGGCTATTTTTTAATTTTAAGTAGTTTTCCTGTCCAACAGCAACTAAAATTTGGATTATTTAAAATTATTTTAGCATAAACTCACACTTCTTTTAACAAAACTCACTAGCACGTATTTTGTACACCCCTCGAAATTCCTTCAGCCATTCAGATCATGTTTTCTGTTGGGCAGCAAACCCTGGTGAAGCAAGCACAAGTCATAACGTGTGCTGCTGCCTGCCATGAAAGTCAAGGTAAAGAAATCGTGTGTTTCATACATCGAGAAGTGCCACGACGTCTATCACATTATTGTATTCGGAGTAGTTTATTCCACACAGTAGAGGAAGTGAGTGAACAGAAGAGAAATAAAACAGGCAAGACAATAGCGGGAAAACTGGTAGTGATTAGAAAAGTGGACAAAAATGAAAGAAGTGAAATAGCCCAGGCTTATGGAATCCCACTCTCCACTTTATCAACATATTTTAAAAATCGGGATTCTATTGAACAGCAGGCTTCACAAGGGTGCAATATTTCAAAACACATGAGGATTCATGGTACAAGACATGGCAATATGGAATAGGAGCCATTTGAATGGTTTTGCCATGATCGAAAGAACAGGCTTGCAGTGGATGGGCAAACGGTGAACATGAAGGCAGATGAAATAGACCTGAAGATGCGCATTAATTTTAAATGCTCCAACGGATGACTGAGGCGTTTCAGAGACACGTAACATTACATGACACTCAGTGAGTGGAGAAAGTGCTTCAGCAGACCTGGATTTGGCAGAGAAGTGGTGAGTAAATGTGAAACCATCATCCAGTACGCACCAAAGGACATTTTCAATCTGGAGGAAACAGCACTTTTTTATAATGCACAACCAAGGAGAACTCTAGCATTAAAGGGACAGAACTGCCAGGGAGGGAAGGGGTATAAAGACCGTGGTGACGGTCTTGTTATGTTGCAATGCAGGTGGTAGCAAAAAGCTCTGTCCATTAATTGTTGGAAAGTTTGAAAAGCCACATTGCCTGAAATGTTTGAAGCACTGGCCATGTAAGTACAAATCATCCAAAAACACATGGATGCAGGAAGATTGTTTAGAGAGTGGCTGGTCACTTTCGAGAGGAAAATGGTGTGCTAGAACAGGGATGTGCTTGTGTTAATGAATCAGTGTGATGCCCACGAGGGCCTTACATTGAAACATGAGCGCCTCTTGTACCTACCGGCAAAGAACAACCAGCTACATTCAACCACTGGACCAGGGCATCATTTATCATATGAAACGAGCGTAACAAAGGCGTCCAGTGCCTTTCTTGTTGCGAGGGGATGTTCCTGCAGAAGAAGTAAGAATATGGAACATTTTGGATATCATGTGAGATGTCGCCATGGTATGGGAATGCATCATGCCTGCAGTAATTCAAAACTGCTTTGCAAAATGTGGCTTTGGTACTGCAAGTTCAGTCAATACTGACAGTAATGAAGAAAACTGCGAATGTGTGGAACTGCAAGGCCACATTAATTGCCCCCAGTACTTTTGAAGAATTTCTGAATGTCTACAAATCTCCCAACAACCACTGTTCAGCAGACAAGTTTGGACGTCCCTGGCCATAGCTCAGAGCATGTGGTAGGCAAGGAAGAGGAGATAGAGGAAACCTGACCCCCGTGCAAAGATGCTCTAATGGTGTTGTCAGTGCTGGATTCAGTACTAAGTGTGAGTGACACAGATGACAGAATCATGAAAGCTAAGGATGAACTGCAAGATTTTGTGTCAAAAGTGTATAAAAACAGTTTGAAACAAAGATCAATTGACTGACATTTTGAGAAACAGTGAAAATTAACACCAATCTAAGTTTGACAAATGTGATCCTTTTTTTGCTGGCTTTTTCTGTGTTACTTGTATTACATTATGTTATAGGTCTGTACAAAATAAATAACAAAAAAATGAGTACATAATTTTGCTGCTATATAACAGAACCGTAGTTTACAACGTTATGTCATGATTTTAACTAACCTTATAAAAGACTGTACTGTGTGTACTAAAAAATCAGATTATTCGAAATCATGTACTTCGAAGCCCAATTTTTTGTTCTCGAGCACTCTGAATTAATGAGGTTTTACTGTACACATCCATGGACTCCACACAATTTCTTGATGAGCACCAACATGAATATAATCCTTATTTAAAATTTTAATTCACATAATTTGTGTGTGTGTGTGTGGGGGGGGGGGGGATTAATTTTAAAGCAGTGTCATAACACAGTGTGGATACTTGCACCAATGTACTCCACAAATGACTCTTTGATGAATATTCAGAAAAAAATTCCCCCTTGATAAAATTTCAGACATATTTTTTGCAGAAAACAAGATTAATGTCTGCGATCACAATACAGCATTCAAATGTAACAGTACTTTCCATGAAAATTATGGCAGTACAGCTGCTTGAACAGTAGTTTGGCAGTCCTTTACACTGATCACATCTATGGTGCATGCAAAAGTAGCAAAAAGTGAATGGTTGTTACTTCTTGCACACCACATTATCACTTAACCTCTACCATTTTTCTTCATGCATTAACCCTCCCTGCCCTCACTACAAACATTGGTGGGCCCATATACTCACATTCTGTGAGCTGATGAAATGCATCGCATGTTTGCAAGAAACACTGACAAATATCCAAACTGATGATACACACATATACAGGCTGGCAGCACATAAAGTTCAAAATGACGTGAATAATTACTTACATATCTATTTAACAAAATAATCATGGCCAAAAGATGGAGATAAAAATTCCCCCACCCCCCCAAAATTCTTGTATAAAAGTAGGGGTGTGTAAATTATGCCAGTAACTATGGAGCTTACAAATACAGGGTTTTCACAAAAGAAGTAAACGGTTTCAGAAAATCCATACATACAAAGAAAGCGAATGCGGACAAAGGACACAGGCAAATAGTATTACACACCAGTTTGCTGCCAGGAGGCGATAACAGTAATTATATTGTACTTGCTAATAGTCATTCCAAAATACATATTTCAGAAAGTGTTTACTTCTTTTGTGAAGCCCCTTATTCTGTTCAGTGTCAGCTGATAATTATCAGCTGACACAGCACAAAAGTGAATGAACCCTCACTCAAAAACCAACCAATAACTGAGGCTCCTCCCTCAGCTCCTGTCTTTGCTACTTCCTCAGCCTTGAGCTGTGCAAGCAATGATGTTCTCTCTGCCTGCAAAGTTCTGCACAGCTTCTGCAGCTGTGCAAGCTGGCGAGTGGCTAATGCAAGTTCACCATCCCTTTGCTGCTTGTCTGCAGCCATCTCCAGCAGTGCCTGATGACTCTTCTCCCAGCGTTGTTTCCATGATGATGTTTCTTTTTCCAGTTTACAAATTTTCTTAGACATCTGCAACAAAACAACTGTAATGAAGGTGGACAGTACGGGGCAGAATAAGCAATATGAGCTCTTCTTATGAAACTTGACTATGTTTCTGTTACTAACCAACGGTCTTGAGATGGTAAAATCACTCAGCTCATCAATAAAGTACCTGCATTGTATGGAACCCAAACAATCATTATCATGTTCACAATGGTCTGCCACTGGGTCATATCCTGCACCAGACACCCTACTTCTCTCAGATCCCTTTTTAATATCATCCCCCATCTATGCTTATGTCTTCGAAGTGGTTGCTTCCTGTTAGGTTTTCCAACTAAAATTCCATACGAATTTCTCATCTTTCCCATGGAAACTACATTACTCAACCATCACCCCCTATTTCATTTCTAATAATATTCCACGAAGCATATTAATTATGATGCTTTGTTTACACAGTTTTCTTCAGCCTCCTGTTACTGTTGCTCTCTTAGGTATACATACACTCATTAGCAACATTATCACACACCCATAACAAACAAGAGGCAAAAATTATCATTTTCTATGATAGATATGGGGGTGGAGGCATAGCTCCATGCATTCTTAACCTCAGAAAATATGGAGGTAACTGAATTTTATTCACTTTTAAACAGGACAGAGGACAATAAATGATACTGCACTGAATGAGCACAAGTATTCTCTGAATTCAAGCTGATCTTAACACATACCAGATGGGCCAGGAATGCATTTGGGGTACCTGCTGGCCAAGGTCAGGAAATATCAGTTGTATGCCTAACGACATATATTAAAAAAAAACAGTATTACATACTTGGCATTTATACTGTACTTTACATTACAAAAAATTAAAAAAAAACATTATAAATGGGAAACATGTAAAAATACGTAATGCCATACCAGTATGCCTCAAGGTATATAACATGCATAACCTGGCCTGCAAGTTAGAAAATCACACTGTACCGATATGGCATGTAGAAAAGTAACTCGGCATGGAAGTATGAAAACATTTTTCAACATGTATAGCAGTCAGCCAGACCTGTTGCAACACCTGTGTCTCTTCTCTACCTTCCATTAATTACAAATATTTATATCAGGTATCTATTAAAGACACCAACACATCTGCCTAATGTTAAGAAAACATGGATTAAGGTCCTTTCTGAGATGTGCGACTAGATGCCATGGCAAAAAAGGGAAAGACTGTACTTCACTTGGATGTTCATGCTTGCTGGCAGACAAGTGGATAGGATATAGTGTTTATGCAAAGATCAAATATGCCCGATCGAGTCATGGTATATACAGACGGACCCCGACTTACGTAGCTCCAACATACGTAGATCCGGCCTTACGTAAAAAACTTCTTGTGCCACTACCACCACTACTACCACTCCAACCACCACCACACCCACCCCTGCCTCAATTGAATATGACAGTGACTCCAGTATCGAGTATTAATTATTATTATGTTTTTTATTAATTGTTATTAAATTATTAATTATTATTATATCAATTATTATTGTGTATAACGTATATAATAAAACATGGCTCCGAGTTACGTAAAAATTAACTTACGCTTAGGATTGTGGAACGATCCACTTACGTAAGTCGGGGACTTTCTGTACATGTTTTCTTTCTGTTTTTTTCTTTTGCAAATGCACTGTTTGCACAAACACTCATTTAAACTATAAGTTTAGAAAGTATTGGTGAGGCCACAAGCACAAGGGAAGCATGTATTTCTGATATTTCTCTGTAATCTAATGTTCAATGGGTTTCTGATTTAAAGGTTCTTTGTTTCTAAACAAGACATAAATAAAAGAGCTTTGTTTCTTAAAATATACCATCAGTCTCTAATTGAGTCCATGCTGAGATGAATGCAAGCAGTCCATGAATCAAGCTTAGGGAGTCTGGATAATATGTTTTTAAAGCTGTCAGGTCCTTAAAACATGCCTTTTAAGGGCTAACACACTAACGCATATTTTGTATAGATAAAGGTAAATGTCACCCCATGGTATGCCTATGCAGGCAGAGAGGGGAGGTGGAAGTATAGCTCCTACCCATTTGCATCCCAGCACTAGGAGGAGGTGGGTGGCCAGCAACACGCTCTGGCCGCTTTACCCCTGGGAAAGACCCAGCACCCATTGTACAGGGGGCTGGATGGGCCTTGAGGCTGGTCTGGATGGCACAGAAAATCTCAGCCCACTGGGATTCGATCCCCAAACCATACAGCCAGTAGCAAGTCACTATACCAACTGTGCCATCCTGGAGAGTCTCATTAATAAAGGTAAAAGGTGAAGGTTGTCCCATAACATGCCATGGCCACACTAGATGGAGGTGGTTAGTCAATGCTACACCCCAGCCACTTTATCGCCAGGAGAACAGGGCTGGTACCAATAGTACACGAGGCTGGGTGACCCCTAGGGCCAGTCTGGACACCCACCACCAAGGTTTGAACTCCAAACCGTCCAGGCCATAGCAAGTCTCTATACCAACTACGCTATCCTGGCCCCAAGTCTTATTAATAATTGTTACTAAATATCAAATTTAATTAAAATTGGTATTTAGTAACAATGGTCAGTTTATGTGAAAACCTACATGCATTTGAGCATGCACCTTAAGTGTAAAGCATTAAATATTCAGTCGAATGTTTCAAAGAAAAGCTGTAGAGTAAAATGAAACACTTTTGTGCTCAGCGGTCTTACAGTTTTTGAAATTATTAAACAAAAGCAAGCAGACATGCCAAAAGTGTTCTGCTGTGCACATATATCATAACTTTTTGAGCAGTCATAGACCTTTGATAATTTTAATATAGTTGTTTCAACATGCAGCATACTAACTGCAAGAAAACATGACAGGTTCAACTGACCTTCTCCATTTCTCCTTTAAACCCTCCAAACACCTCATTACTCCTGGTCAATGCATTCTGAAATTCATCATACTTGTCAGTATAGAGGCTTATCTGACTCCTTAAATTCATTTCTGTTACTTGCAGTTCTTGACATTTTGCTTGATATTGAGTCAGATCCTGAAAATGAAAGACCACACAGCAAACAACTCATCTTAGAAGCAAGAATTATAGTGTCCTCAACCACGTGAATGGAAGACAGATACAAATCACATAGGTTGCTGCTGTTACCCTTTACAGTACCAGCACTCAAAATTGGGAACAGGAAAATGTGTCACATTTGAAGGAGCAATACAGAGATACAACCCACTATTAACCGCTGTATCCTCATGAATGGCAAAGACCAAAAATGTACCTACTTTCAACTGTTGACCTTTTCTGCACATTCTCAATCCTAGAACATTTAACCCTTCCCCTGACACTGAAGAGAAATATATGAGTCAGCTGTGTTAGCCAGTATTCATCTATGGTAATTTACATGATTTATACATCCATAAAAACCACCACAGTACAGAGTTCTCCTTCAATAATAGATACTTGCTCAGATGGTAAAGAAATTCTTGACTTTTATGGAACAAATATCTACCACTGAAACATATCCTCATCCAGTCTCATCCAGCCTGCCCTTCCATATCCTGTTTCTCCACCACCCAGTTTCATATTAACACATTCACTAACAAAGTCGACCATGGTCGATTTTAGTATTTACGTTTTAATTTGCCAGCGTCAACTTTAGTCGCTCTAAAGTTTACTCTGCTCTTTTGCCTTAAATAGGCCACGCACACAATAAGTTCTTTCAGGAAACATATTTTACATCTTTATTAAAACCTAGCTGACAACTAGAAAAAATATATGCATTTTATATATAATTTTATATATAATTATATCTTACGATTTATAAGATGACACACTAGTTGTTTAACATTCAAAAAATTGCTGGCAATTTAACACCGTCGGGGATTTAAATGCCCGGTAGTGAACGTGTTAAACTCACACACACACCTTGCCTCACAGAACCTCTCTCAGTTTGACATCTCCCAACCAAAACTTCATATATAATTCTCATCTCCCTATAATTAAAAGACATTCCATGGAGCAGAATCCCTCTTGAGAAGCCAGCAGTCACTCAGCTTGTTAAGAATCCCCACCCACCATTACATAACCTGAAGTTTCAATACGGTGTTCACAAGTATCTACCACTTGACCCTATCCTAACCCAGATTAATCCAGCCCATACCATTGTATACTACCTCTTTCAGACTCATTTTAACATTACAGTCCCCATCCATGTATAGGACTCCCAAGTACCAGCAATCCCTTTCTTTCAGCTTCCTGGCTAGAATTTCGTATGCACTCCGCACATATCCCACGTCTTACATGGCTTGCCCATCTCCTCCTCCTCCTCTAATTTGACCAGCTTGATAATATTAGATAAATAGTGTAAGTATAAAGCTCATATTCCTATTACTCCCTTTCTCTTATATCCAAATATTCTATTCAGCACCCTCTTCTCAAACACTCTCAAATCATATTTTTTAATTTTGTAACAGATCAAATTTCACACTCATACATAACAACTAATAAACGTATATTTTTATTTCAAACAACATTTTCTTCCTGCAGATACAAATAAATAAAAATAAATACCATATTTATCCAAATATAAGACAAAAATTTTCTCCTAATTCATAACCTAAAAATGGGGATCACCTTATAATCACACACAAAGTTAAGCATGTTCTGCATATGGATTTTCCTGAAAACTGAAGATGTGAAGAGGACTGTCTTATATTCAGGTAAATACAATAAGTATCACCTACAAACTAATCTATGTCTAAGACACTGTCATATACATATTCTTAAACACAAAATGTCTCTAAAGAATGCCAAGTAACCATATAGCACTCATACACACAACAAGGTGTAGTTAAGATTGCAAACTATTACAGATGTACAACATAAATGTGCATAAAACATTCTGACCTGAAAAGCTGGGATTTTGTTGGATCTTGGGTATAACACTTGACTCTCATGCAGAGGGTTTAGACTTCAGTCTCCAATCACATCTATGTGCAGATATTTGTGCTCACAGTTTTTAAACCTTCATGTTTATAAAAAATAGAACTATGAATATATGCAAAATAGTACCAGGTCCACCCCATGGTTCAGAGTCCAGGCTAAGCTGCAAGTCTCCTTTACCAACCATGATTCTCATCACCATCTGGGGTAAAAGAATCTGCCTTGAAAGTGCACTCAGTTCTACTTTTATGCCTAGGGGAGCACAGCCAGACACCAACAAATTATTAAGAACCGTCAAAATCTGTAGCAACACCTCACCATAAGCAGCTGCTGTTTCTCCTGCAAGAGGATCTCCTTTTCTGCAGCCATCTCCATTTTAGCCTTGGCCAATTTGGCATCAGCCAACTGGGTTTCCAGATGCATTTGTTTGGTGACCTTCTCTACTTGCTGGAATGTAAGGTCACAATCATCACACTCCACCAAATGACACTTCTAATGTTAATTAATAAAACATCTACAATTTAAAATGTAATATAGTAATAATGAACTGTTAGTAATGTAGACCCTCCTATAAATGGACTAATACGGGAAGTTGGTGGCCCAACAATGCCAACTGTCCAGTACTTAGGAATTATATATATTTATATATATATAGCCTCAAAGTTGCCAAAACAGTAATACAGTACTGTATAAATAACACTAATGCATACACATAATACCCCCACACAAGTGGTAGCAAAGACTGAGCGCGCGTCTGTGTCCGTTACCTAAACACAGCTTTGCTAATGAACAGTCAAGACTGCTAATTTCACATATTGCCATTGCGGACCAAAATTTCGGAACCAACAGATTTTGCCTGTTACTTCTGAAATCCGTACGTAAGAGGTCTGTTCATAAGAGGGTCTCCAGTATGGTTCTGGAAGGGGGTCACTGTGGCCCAGTTTTAGAAAACGTAATATTAAACTGAAAAGACTCTAGGAAAATCAATGAAAACTGCAGCAAAGACAGCTGGTAACAAACATAACATTCAAAATTGGTACCCCCAACACCAACATGCTTGGAATATACAGGACTGTTTCACCTTCACATTTGCAGATTAAAACAAACTCCTCATTTTCTTGCAAACACAACATACAGCCTTTGGAAATTGGTACTGAAAGGGTTAACCAATCACACAGAATTTCATCACATCCACACAACTAGTCACAGTTTTATAACAACGCAAACTGCCTAAAAGTGAAAGCATTTAAATTATATTAAAATTATAAATGACATACTTCAACTGAAAGGACATAGTTACCTGCAAAAGATAGCCTGGTTTTCCAGGGTAGGTGCTGTACAAGTGCTTGGTAACTCCTCAACAGAATATTTAAATTACTCAGTAGGTTATGAAAAGGCAAACTTCAAACATAAATGTAAGCAAACAATTAACTGAAGAAACAAGAAAGAAACAAATGTAAGGAGCAGTTATGGTAGCCTCAGAAAGAGTCATAATTTCCGACACCCTCAGAAAGAGGACATACATACCTGTTCTCTCAGCTCATACTGTTCACATACTGTTTTGAACTTTTTAGTAACTTCAAGGTTATCTTCTCTAAGTTTCGAGTTCTTCTCATTATTCTGCTGCATCACTGCTGTCAGTTCATTCAGTGTACTCTGAAACTTAGCCGACACTTCTTTTCGTTTCTCTTCCTCTTCTCGGATTTTCAGCACACACTCATCCTGCACAATATACCTCCTCTTAACTCCTCATAACTTGCCAATGACTTCAAATCAAAATACTGTCTACAAATTCCTGTCAATTTTCCACAAGACTAATTTTGGAATAATTCAGTTTAAGTAAGTTCATCAGTTGTTTTGTACTGTTGCGAAACATGGTCTACGAGTATATCATGGGAATATCATCATGTAACAGCGTCTGAAAACAAGGCACTAGTGGAAATACTGTATAACACTTCATTTCATAGTCCCTGCTCAATCATTTCTCACAGTGAATTAAAAAAAATAAGTGTCAATAGACACACACATCACTCTTCCACATACAATATGAAGAAAAGGGGGGGGGGGGGGGGGGTGACCAAGAATCCTGAGCATAAGGAGAAAACAGAAGACAATGTATACATGTGCAAGGAGTGAGTAGGAAAGCTTACGTATCTGTACCAAGCTGTCAGATAATATACACTTGTGACTCTACACTGCACCAAAGAAACAGAATGTTCAAAAAATGGATTTGCAACCACATAACTCGTCAGTAAGTCTAATGACTTTTCATGTTCTTTATTTGCAACTTATTATTTATGAAAACAGATAGAGAGAGAGAGAGAGCGAGAGAGAGAGGGGGGGGGGGGTGTTTTATTTAATCACACACTCAACTGCTATTATATAGCAATAGTCACAGATGAATGAAATATTAGAACAGAGAAATGGTGGAATGAAACTGACAGGGGAAAACCGAATAACTTGGGAGAAAAACCTGTGCCAGTGCCACTTTGTCCACCACAAATCGCACATGGATTGGCCTGGGATGAAACCTGGGCCTCCGCAGTGAGAGACCAACTACCGTATATTCTCGAATCTAATCCGCACCCTTTTTACAGTTTTAGAGGGCTAAAAAATCAGATGCGGATTAGATTCGCGTGCGGATTAGATTCGCGGTCTAGAGCTGGATTTTGGAAAAATGATTGAGCTGCTGTACGTGCCGTAAGAACAATACAATACAATAATCTATTATTTTATTATTTATTATTATAATAACATAATAATTGGGTCCAGTGAATTTCCTTCGTGACGCCTCACACCCGCTGATCGCTGCCTTGTGTTTCCGCCATAGTCGAATGTTGCTTTCATTAACTCCAAAAATTGCAGCGGCTTTGCGGTTTCCATTCTCCTCTGCGCACCGAATAACTTCACGTTTGAACTTTGCCGTATATGAGAGTCGTTTAGATTTCAGGTGTCCCTCTTCCATAACTACGGTACACGACAAATTGGAACAAGCACCTCCCACGTTTCAACAACTAAGGCTCAGCTGGCTTCAGACGAGATTGCGCACGTCTGTTGAGAAAGGCCCCGCCTCTATCGGTATGACTCATCGGCCACAGGCGTAGCGTCGGATTTTAACGCATTGGTAACATCCAATATTATTCAATCAGTCGCCCCGTGGGCAAGGGGTGGTTGAAGGAAAGGTGCGGATTAGAATCGCGAACTAACTTTTTTTCGTTTAAGATGTCGCCAAAAACTGGGTGCGGATTAGATTCGGATGCGGATTAGATTCGAGAATATACGGTAAATGCTTCGACCAAAGAATGTGACACAGCTTCACACACATGAGGAGTCTCAAAGAAAACACTCAGTCATGTTACCAATTATTCCCATAGCATACTCAGTTTTGGGGAGAAAGATGTATCTTCTGGATGAATGATCATTTATCTATTTAATGACACTATTTCAACAGCCCAGATTTTGCTGTGTTGAATTCTGGGATGATTTGTGACTGATAAATGTAGAAAGCAACATTTGTCACCTATTTTAAGGTACAATCACAGAACTTGTAGCATATCTTAAGGTACTATCACAACATATGTCACCTATTTTAACATACCATCACAGCATTTATAGCCTATTTCAAGGTACTATCACAACATCTGTAGCCTATTTTAAGGCACTGTCACAGCATTTGCCTGAAGGTACTAACAAACCATGATCAAGCATAATACACTGTATGAAGAAGCTGACCAGTCTTCATGAGCATGAGCAAATGCTAATCATTGAAACATGGTGTTGAGTCAAAACCTCACTTTTATGGATAGGTCACGTAAGCAACAATATTTATAATGATGGATCCTCATATATGTCAGATATCCAAGTTTTCAGCCATGAAATTTTGGGAAAATGTGTGTAAATCAAGAGATAAAACACCATATCTGTATCTAAGAAAGAGGAAGAGAGGCAGTACAATTAAGGTCAAACTTTCCCAACAGAGGGGGTAAAGTCTACATAAACAGTAACACCTACTTAAATAAACAACTCCATCATCTGTCCCTCTACAGCAAATGATGTGTGACTTTTCTGGGGTCATTGATAATTAAGACGTACAAGTAATTTATAGGCTATGGGCTGGCTAATCCAGGGTTTGAATCATGGCAGGGACAACAAATTTCCTCTTCTCCAAAATGTCCATACCACTTCTGCAGCCCACCCAGCCTCCCATTCAGTGGGTACTGTGGCTCCTTCCCTGGAGGAACAGCAGTTGGGCCATGACGCTAAACACTCGTCTCAATCTTGTGCCGAGGTTAAGAAGGAGTGGGGCTATACCTCCACTCCCCTTATATGCCCTCATGGCATGTACAGGGACAACTTGGCCTTTACACAATTTATAGTGGACACTGCACAAATAGCTGTATTCTCACATCAACATATTTTAATCTCACAAAAAAAAACTAATGAATAATAAGCCCAATCATTAGTAAACATCACCATTAGTTATGTCCAAAGGTCTGAACTAATGTGACACCTGAAGACAATGTAATCATCTGTATCTCCCTGGAACTAACTAACTAACTCCATGGGGCAGAGTGCTTCTTGAGAAGCTAACAGGTCATCAGCTAGTCAAGAAATTCCCTGCATTTTATGGAACCCGAAGGTTCATTAACGCATTCACAAGAGCCCGCAACCTGTCCCTATCCTGAGCCATATCAATCCAGTCCACGCCCTCCCATCCCACTTCTTGAAGATCCATTTTAATATTATCCTCCCATCTATGCCTGAGTCTTTCAAGTGGTCTCCTTCCCTCAGGTCTCTCCTCCAAAATCCTGTATGCACCTCTCCCCTCCCCCATACGTGCTACATGCCCCACCCACCTCATTCTTCTTGATTTGATCACCAAAATAATATTTGGTGATGAGTACAGATCATCAAGTTCCTCGTTATGTAGTCTTCTCCACTCTCCTGTTACCTCGTCCCTCTTAGGCCCAAATATCCTCCTCAGCACCCTATTCTCAAACACCCTCAGCCTATGTTCCTCCCTCAGTGTGAGAGACCAAGTTTCACACCCATACAAAACAGCAGGCAAAATTGTAGTTCTGTATATCTTAATCTTTGTATTTTTGGATAGCAAACTGGAAGACAGAAGATCCTGCACCAAATAATAACTAGCATTCCCCGACTTCAATCTGCTGTTAATTTCTTCCTGAATGGAATTTCAGTTTGTTAGGGTTGTTCCCAAATATTTGAACTGTTCCACCCTTTCAAAGAATTTATTTTCTATCTTTATGTTGTGATTTTGTCCTGCATTCTGATTGCGAGACATGACCATGTACTTAGTTTTCTCAGCATTTACTTCTAGACCAATCTCCTTACTAGTGACTACTGAAGCTTCTGTGTTTTTCTTTATAGCATGTACACCTCTGCCCAATATAGTAACATCATCAGCATAAACTAGAAGCTGATGTGTACCATTTAATTTCAAACCCTCCGTGTTTGCCTCAACCCTCCTAATGGCATATTCCAAAACAAAGTTGAAAAGCAATGGCAATAAAGCATCTCCTTGTTTCAAACCATTCTTAATAGGAAATGTGTCAGACAAATGTTTGCCTACCCAGACTCTGCTATAGGTTTCATTTAGACACATTTTTACTAGCCTTACTAGTTTCATGTATCTCCCTGGAACAGATTAACAATCAGTTCACAGAGCAAAGACTGCCACATCAATGAACAACAATTGGAATACTACTGTGAATATTTTAAACCTCTCATGATCAAATGGTTGGTAATTCCTGCTGCAGAGTAAACTCAAAAACATAACAATCCAGATCCACTGCAGTATTATTTAGTACCTTGATAGCCTTGTTCTGTCTCTGCAACTCTCGACATAGACTTTCCAAGCGGCTACGGGTAAGAATGGCTTTGCTGTGTTCCGTCTGCAATTGTTCTTTTTCACGCTGCACCATGATCAATCTCTTTTCTGTTTGTTTTGCTGCTAGCTATCAAAGTAAACAAAGAACTGTAATTTAGCAACCAAATTTCTTACAATGTAACCATAAACATCCCCATTTTGTATACAGAACTCATCAAACTTCTGCATATAATTCTGCAAGAGAGCAACATTTTTCTTCACAAGTACATGAGAAAAGAACGCTTAAAAATGAACACATAACTCTTTCATATTACAGCAGAACCTGGATAAGAAGTCCCTGCATAAGAAGTTTTCCCCTGTAAGAAGTCTGATTTTTAAAGTCCCGAAATCCTATTGCTTTTAATAAGCTTCCCTCTTAATAAGTCTTCCTGCTTAAGGAGTCTCTAATCGTCTGGTCCCTTGAAAGACTTCTTAACAGGGCTCTACTGTATATGTTGTAAAACATCTTGTGCCAACACATAGTTCTTGACCACTCTTCTGATATCAACCAATAAAATCTTGAATTACCATGGTAGTTTTACAATGCCAATAAAGGCAGTATACAATACTGAACTCTTTATAAGCAATATATCCTCCAAGTGCACCCTAACAAAAAGTACATTTAAATTCAACCATTATCTTTTCAATGAGTTTGCTAAATTTTTACCAGGTTTCATAAGCATATGGTCTACCATTTGCATTAAGCCTTATATACACCAAAGAATTTTTCACAGATGCGAGATTTGTGGTGGTAACAGTGGTGTTGCTGAGGACTCAAGTCTTCTGGCATATGACACTGTGTCATTTGGCAAGTGGTTCCCAACATTTTAAGGAACTGTGGTGCCTTCATCTTCAGGGTCAAGCAGCTCTTAGACTGTTTGATCCTGAAAGTGAAAGCACCTTTGGCTTTAAAAATAAAATCCACTCACAAAAGATCATAACACAGTCTTGTTAAGGACTTTGAAGAATTTTCAAAATCCTAAACTCATACACTAATATGTAATAATATATACTTCTGTCACATCCAGATGAATCCCTTATCAACTGATATCCCTATTTCAAAGCAGGTTCCTGTCATACATATTTTAATTTTCCTTTAGCTGTTACGTTTCTCATTTGTATTACTAAACAAATTTTGAGTTCTTGGATTGACACTGTCACTTTGTGGAATAAGAATCCAGCTTATCAATTTTTCTAATGCATCTACATATCCCACTACCAAAAAAGCAGTTGCAGTCTACAACACTGTATGTATCTGTAAGTGGAAGCATGCCATATCATAACTAAGTGGCAGAATTACACACAAAACTGACAGAATTACACACAAAACTGACATAGTGACGTTATAAAGTGGACATCTGTGACCTAACAACAGAGAAGAAGTGGTAGAGTCAAATCATGTCAGCAGCAAAGACACAAAAAAACTTCTCTAACGAAGATTGCGGCCTTCTGAGATGTGATACCATATAGTACTTTTAGACAAGTCCCTCCAAAAGGTTGGTACCCATGTACAACAAGCTAGAAAACATTATGTTGTGGCACGTTCACATAGACATTGTTGCCATGGAAAAGCAACAATATGTTCCCTCTTTATTGTTGTTGGCATAGATGTATATGTCAACAATATAAACAATTCAGTGTTGCTATGAAAATGCAACAATGGGCCCCCTTTGCATTGTTGTCGAGCCACAAAATATTTCGTATAACAATAATAAGTGTGTGTCTGTATTCTTGCCTTAGTTATCTGGCACACAAATCACATCTTTTCTGCACCATATTATATTGTCATCTGTGGTCTGTCTGGCTATACCATACTTTTCCACATTATCTCATAAACAGCACAATTTTCAGAAAAAAAAAAAAATTATTGAATATAAAATGCATGTTTTGATCTTCTCTACAACTTATGTCAGAAACATTTCTCATTCTAAGAAGAACTCAGCGATACATTATAAATTTACATAGGTCTTCAAGTAAAGTACCCATTATTCCCATCAGATTTTAACACATTCACTGCCAGGTATTTAAATCCCCGAGGGTGTTAAATTGCCAGGGATTTATTGAATGTTAAACAAAATCAATTATGAGGCAATTATAGCAGATAAAAATTTGAAATTTTGAACACACCTTTAGTAATGTTTCAGTGTATGATGTGTGTAGCAGCCTTCTGGATTGAGCAGAACACCGCAATGCGCGCAAACAAATCTTGTTTCTTTCTTGATATTTTTCTATATACACACTCAACATCTTCGTGTAGGTGTCGTCTTTCTTTGTAGAGGGATATGCATGAGTTTATGGTTTTTCAATTCTCCATCAAGCCTGCCAGGTGGGTCACTTTTCGGGGCTCGTTTAGGTGGAGTTGGTGTAGGCGTTCTGCTCGAGTCTTGCAACTCGTCTGTTGATGATGATGGTGTTAATACATCTTCTCTTATGTGTATAAGATTTTCATTGACATCCACTAAGTAATCTAGGAATGATTTGTGTTGGATTTTGTAAATACAACATAAATATTGAGAAGTGCACATTGGAGAAGGTAGAAAAAGACTTTCTTAGGCTATTTTACAGTTTTACGAATGATGGGGTAATAGGCAAGGCATTGCTCAGCTGTATCAACACCATGCATGTGTGCAGTGTAAACTGCTACGCATTTAGGATTTTTCTTTGTGACGCTAGGAAGTCTGCTCGAGTCATCTACCACAGCTGCAATGTGAAGTGTTGAAATCATGTTTACAAGTGTCTTTATCTTGGTGCGTGACCAATAGTACATCCTGTTTCCTATGAAAAGTGACCTCACCCTTCTTCAACTTTTTTACCTCTTCTATCATGTCCTTGGGTAAACCACGATTTACTCTAAATGTGCCAGACACTTGAATTGATTTCTGAAGCAGTTCCTCAGCCAGACGAACACTATTATAATAATTATCTTGATACAGATGGTAACCCTTCCCTTCATAAGGCTCTAGTAGAAGACTTACTGTTTCAGTCAAAGGCCCGCATTTGCCATCACATATTTGCGTGTTGCAAATATAGCCTGACATACTTTCACATACCATCCGTACCAGAATACCATACTTTGTTATTTTGCGAGGGTTGTATACGCAAAAACGCAAATGACCCCGCCAACCAAGTATGCCTTCATCGAGTGAAATCTCTCTCTCAGGAATATAATTAGATTTGAAATTATTGACTACAGTGTCTAATATTGGTCAAATTTTGTACAGTCGGTCTTCATTTGTTCGTACTGCAGTATTGTCGTTGAAGTGTAGGTATCGGAGGATAATTTGAAATCTGTTCCTAGACATCGTTTGTGAAAAAATGGGTTAAAATGCCTCTTGTTGACCAGTATCATTCTAATTTTGGTTTTCGAGTTACACCTGTAAGGAACATCAGACCAAGAAATTTCTTCATTTCACATATTGTCACAGGTTTCCATTGTTCACTACGTGCATATTAGTAATGGGTTGTGGCATTGTCGCGATCTGTTGTTGTGCGTATAAATTTGTCTGGTTGACAAGAATTTGAATGAGTTCTAGAGCGATGTAATTATCAACATATTCCATCATATCTGTTCCATTTTGAACAGCAAATTGTACTGCTGGATTTCCTGTGAAGAGTGGAATACTTGGTTGACAATCTTTTTTACAAAACCCGTCTACACTAGGGCCCGGACTCGAGTCTGAAATGTCGTTCTCATCATCACGCTCCTCAATACTTGATATTTCCGGGACACAATCTTCGTCTGAATCACTGTCATTCGCAAGTTCCTCATCAATACAAGCCACTATTCTGCTTCAGTTCTCAGCAATGTTCTTTTCCTTGTAGCCATATTGCACTTTATGTATAAAAAAACTCACAAACAACTTCACAGAAAGGAAACACGCTACTGCAGCCTCACAAATCACTTGCTCAGCTCGAGACTAAACATAAATGTGATATATTTATAATATTTTTCTACCCTAATGTACATGACCAAATGCATATATTTTTTCTAGTTACATCTGCTAGGGATTAATAAAGATGTAAAATATGTTTCCTGACAGAAATTATTGTGTGTGTGGCCTATTTAAGGCAAAAGAGCAGAGTAAACTTTAGATCGACTAAAGTCGACGCTGGCAATTTAAAACGTAAATACTTAAATCGACCAAGGTCGACTTTGGCAGTGAATGTGTTAATCAAACTTGCATTTTCCTGACAGATTTTCACAAAATCTTCAAATATCAAATTTCATGAAAATCCATCAGTGGGAGCTGAGTAGCTCCAAACAGACAAATGGACAGACAGATTAGACTGATGGATGGACAGACAAACATGATGAAGCTAATAGTTGCTTTTCACAATTCTGCAAACACACCTACAGATGACACAGTGTCACTTCTTAGGGGGCCATAACCTTCATATTCACAGCTATGAGGACCTCAAATCACACGCAGTGTGCGTAACACTGAACTTTTACACCACAATGATGCAACTGACAACCCAAGAAGACTTCATGTGGTTTGTTGGTGTGAAATGTTCAGAATGTGTGCCAACTTTTTTCACATGCAATGAGTGTGAATAATCAGACACCATTCTCAATATAATGCAATGCACACCCCTAACTTCTTACAGAAGAATTTCAGATGATCATTAACGTCAGATGTTACCTGTAGTTTACGATTTTCATCCACTATGTCTGTGTATTTTTTACACATTGCAGCCAACTTCTCTTCTGTTGTTTCCAGACTATTCAAAGCCTTCAAAACTTGTTCAACACTTTTATCATCCTTCTTCCTAATTTTTTCTTCCTTCGTGGATTTCTTGACTGCTGCATCAGATTGTTGTTTCCCTTGCTGAAATAGAAACATATTCTGTTTTACTACAAACATTAAATCATATGCACTGTATCCCAGTGAAATATCTCACAAGAGATTTGAGGTTCTTAGAGTGGTGTTTATGTAGATTCATGTCTTCTGGGATGTTACGCTGCTTCAAGTGGTAAACAGCTACCAACATTTTGGAGGAGTGTGCTGCCTTCAAAGTCTAGCATTCCAAGAATCTTTGAACTGCTAGAACTAGATAGCCTGTTCCTCCAAAATTTCGGTAACTATTTACATGTTGACACAGCATAACTTCCCAGATGACCTTAACAGACGAAGCATTAATTCCATCTATCAAACACTGAGAGCAAACCAACTTTTTGATTCCATCTATCTTATTGCTCTCATCTGGTGGTTATTGTAAGCAACCCAGTCTGGCTTTGTTTTCCATGGAAACCTACGTGTGACTCACTCACTCAGCCAGTCACTCAGTCACACGAAGTGCAATATATAAGACAGATAAATGCTATGTTGGACTTGTCCACTTCTAAATTATCTTTACTCACAGAAAGTTTTGGAACTTGGTGCTGGCACCATCTTCATGTTATTACCATACTCACAGATTTGTTGTTAGCTTCCTTATTTTGATATTAGTACCAACAGTTGAAATCAAACCTGGGACCTTCCTAATATTTTATAATACACTACCTACCAGACCAATATAGTATTCAGTATCGGCCAACATCAGACTTGTATAATGAGTCAAACCTGTAACAGACCTTTAGGGGGATCATTGATTCTTATTGATGGTGAAGCAGACCCTGCGATTAGGCCTTGAACCCTTTCAGTGTCAAGCGAATATAATCAGGCCACACACATCCCCTCTGTTGACCTCTGACGTTCTTCAGTGCTGTGTACTATCTACTTTAATGCATACATTGTGTGTAACTTGCTCTGTCTCACAACATTTGCACCACAAACTACTGGTCTTCATTTTCTTGCCATAGTATTTTTCTCCACTTCTATGTAAATAACCACAGTTGTGGTGGAAGACAAAATTAATGAACTTCAAACAGTAATAACAAACATATCAGAAACTTGTGCAGAATAACCCTTTGGCACCTAACACTAACTACTGGTGACATGCAGTGTGCTGCCAAGTACACCAAACGTTGGCTAGTCAGCAGCAAGAATGTACCAATTATGGGACTTCTGTACAGCCCTGTACACACACTGCAGTTGGTGTGCTGGGTCAAAGCAAGTGAAAAGTGAGCTTATTAGTTTGTTTTTTCTAAAAAAAAAATAAATCTGGCTCTGAAGCAATCAATTACTTTAAGAGAACTTGGTAAAAGGTAATAACTGGTGATTTCTTTCAGATTCCCACATTATTGTAAATAAGTGGAAAGAATTACTTATCAGCTATTTGTAGATGGATTAAGTACATCAGTTGAACAATCCATCAAGATTACTGTCTTATGGAACATTTTACAGTGTAGCCCAGCAAATGTTTCAGAGGCCAGAACCTGTCCACCAGACATAATGTCACATTCCAGCAGACAACAGTCTGTCATATAAGATGTTATGCAATGTAGTTTGGTAAATATTTCAGAGGTCAGAACCTGTCCACCAAGCTACATGAGAAGTTCCAGTCTCATATGGACTACCCATGTTTTCAAATTATTCATGCATATTCTACCTTCCATTTTTCTCCATTATTAATAGAATACTACCTTGATATTTACCTTGATGTCCTGATTTAAAATAGCAGTTGAAGATTCCACTTTGACTGCTACATCACTGTTTTTATTGTCCATGTTTGGATCATCTGATTTCTGTAATATAATGAATAGTATTAGAAATGAGCTTCAGCAGACACAAACATGGGGCAGCTCTATATAACATTCAAAGGGCTATCTATAAACCTCTCTGCGTCTTACTTGCATCAACATAAACTGTCCATGTGCAAGACCTATGACATGAAGAAGTATATGGGGAGCAGAGGAGAAGGTACACTCAGTTCTGTGACTGCAGAAGCTGGGAAAATGTTGGGGAACTGACAGCTAAAAAGGTTACAAAAATCATTGTTTTCATTGTCACTTTAAGACCATACCTATATTTGTGCACTGTCTGAATGAAATAAATTTAAACACACTTTTCTTTTGGTATCTAAAGTACAGTTACATGAAAAATGTTATTATTAACCAATCTAATAACATCTAAATGTAAATGACAATTTACTAGCAAATATTATTTTTATAACAGGGCCCGTCAGCAAAAGCACCAGATGCACAGCAGCCTTAGGCTTATTGCACAGCCCTATATTATTCTTTCAGCACAGGCTCATGAACTCAGTGTCTCTTACAAAGAGACAAAGGTCCTTTAATGGGGCCATGCTTATAACTTTTAGTTCTACAGAGAACATTCCAAATAAATTATAACACTGAAGAGCCAAGGCCTTGCAACAGCAAATAATATGGTAAACTGTTTCAGTCTCCATCTTGCAAAATCTGCAGACTGGGTTACCATCAAACAGGCCCATAATATTCAGGTGCTTCTTTACAGAAGCATGGCCCGTGAGGAATGCAACTACCATTCTCAGCTGATACCTGCTTAATTTAAACAGCTCGTCAGCTCTTTTCTTACATGGTCTACTGGTAAAAAGTTTACCATGTTTATGACCTGGTAAATTGTTCCAGGCAATATAATGTTGAATCTTGGTCTAGTTCTTAACTACGTCTCTTGCTGAACACCTGGGTATTCCAAGAGCCAGCTGTGGGCCGAGTAGCAGCAATGCTGCACCTTGCCTAGCATGTTCGTCAGCCTTTTCATTGTCTGGGATGCCACAATGCCCCGGTACTCATATGAGGGTAACCTCATTCCAGTTTGCCAGCACAGAGAGAGCACTCAGGCATTCTGCAAGCAGTCCTGAAGTCACTTTCAGGCTATTAAGTCCCTTAATTGCAGCCTGGCTATCAGAAAAGATAAGGATCCACCTACATTTTAAGCCCTTTTTGTATGTTCATATACACATATTAAAATGACATATATTTTGGTTTGAAAAACTGTGGCATGTCTGCCCAGGGACAAACTAAAGCTTCTCTCTGGTCTTCTACCATATATACCAGCCCCTGTCCCTGAATCAGTCCTAGAACTGTCAGTAAACCATATCAGGACAATCTCAGGAAGCACAGGGTCTTTGTTTTTTCCAGTTCTCCTGGTCAATTTTAACCACAAAGTTTTTGGTATAATAATAAACTGGTATAAAGCAGTCTGACCACATATCACGTAAAGGGTCACCCACATTTTTCCAGATGGTTAGCAACCCTGACACTGTTCTAGGGACATACAGTTGCTTGAATATTTGCAGTATATAGAGTGTCATCCTTGCCTCTGCTATGATCAACAGCTCTAGAGGAGTCATATTTAGTAGTACTTCCACTGCTGCAGTAGGGGTCGATTTCACAGCCCCAGTAATAGCTAAGCAGGCCATTCTTTGAATCCTGCCTAGTTAAATTTTGGTGCTCTTTTTCCAAACCTTGGGCCACCAAACCAAGGCTGCATAAAGAATAGAAGATCTAATTACCCTAGTATAGAGCCAATGCACCATAGTAGGTCTACGACCCCATTTCTTACCATACATGCATCTAGCCACTGCAAAGGTTGTTTCCGCTTTCCAATTATTTTCTGCAAATGCTGGTTCCAGCTAAGTTTGGAGTCTAAAATCATCCCCAAATACTTAACCTCCCCTAGCATTTTAAGTTCCTTGCAATGAAATGTACGAGGTCCTAAACCCTCTACATTCCGTCTATTCGTAAAGGTAGCAAATATTTACAGCAACACTTTTGTTATTTAGCTAAGGTCCACTATGCTAACTTATGTTGATCAGAAATTTAAAGTTAAGCACCAAACTTTTATAACTCTTATTACAGGAACAATTGGTGATTTTTATCTTATGTTGATATCACTAAATAAGGCCTAATGGAGCCAGGGACAATGCTAAAGTCTCACAAGCAAAACATGCAGCATCACAGGAAATCAGTGCTGTGACAGCAACATATATATATGCATTTTGGGTTTTAAAGTCATGTATTTTAATGCTTGACGATGGTCTACACAACCGAAACGTGTAGCATATGTTGACAAAACTAATAAAACTTTGTTGTGGTTGACGGCAGTATGTATGTCAATGTTAATATGACAGTCCACAATGGGATAAACTCCACAAAAAAAAATTATATTCCCCTAGCGAAATAGAGAGTTAGCATAACAGAATGCAGCCAGCCAAAGGGCATTAAACCAAAAATGAGGAAGCACAAATTAAGAAGTGGTGTCAATTGGCAAGGGGCATTAAAGCAAAAAGGTGTAAAACAAACGGGCATAAAACAAGGGTTGGTTGTATAACAATGCATTCTTGATCATTATAGCAATCTCTTCATTTCCCACCAACAACACTTTTTGTTTGATATAACTGGGCCTATTCCCTTAATGTGACATATAATAAGACACACTTCTAGCTTCATCTCCTATACTGGTCTGATAATAGCACACAACTTGTGCCAGAATATGTAGCCCATTTTACCACCAAAAAGCCAATGGACAAAGTGCAGATTATTATTATGTCAGAATAAGTTTATTTAGTGTTTAAAAACACCAACAAAATGCACTTCAAATGCTGAAGTGCATTTCGTTGGTGTTTTTAAACAGTGAATTGTAAAAAATGCATGGTGAGACTAATATAAAAAAAAGTTTATTTAGCTTTGATTTCATTTATTCTACTTTATACAATTTTAGTAATGTTAGATTTGGATAATTTAAATTAAATCTGAAAATTTTTTATGTTTTTAAGTCCAGTAATAAAATGTACATCTTATGGGTAGCATGCTGTGTTATCCTTTTATACGTTACTGACAAGAGTATCAAAAACAGTTTTATGTCATAATTCAAGTCTGTACTAGGAGAAACACCTCAAATATGTGTTTCAATTCAGGAAAACAAACAGCCATTATTTAACAGATTTCAGTACTCACCAATTTGAAACATTACACAAGCAAAAATATATAAAAGTATAAAGTTCATCACAATGTCAACAATGATTCATAGCAGTACTTAAACAAGTGCCAACAGGCTGGGTTCCCTGAATTGCAAGAGAAATTATGGCTTATTATATCAGTACTATTCATGATTACTCAATGGTGACTGCTTCATATTAACTATCGTGACATCAGTTTGGTTGTATTTCCAGTTGGCATAGTGACTATGCAATGGGCTGGTAATCCACGGTTCGAATTCCTTTATGGGCAAGAGAATTTTTTTCGTCTTCACAACGTCTAAAATGGCTCCAGAGCCCATCCAGCCTTCTATTCAATGGGTACCTGGGTTCTTTCCCAGGAGTCAAGTGGCTGGAGCATGAAGATAACCACTCATCTCCGTCTAGAGTCGACGTTAGAAATAAGTGGAGCTGTACCCCTACTCCCCCCCCCCCCTACGTGCCTTCATGCTGTGGACAAGGACAACTTTATCTTTACCTTCATTCTTATCCACTTATATTGCCATTAACCCTAACAAGAGGCGCACATTCTCCTAGTCTGAAATGTTGTTGATGTGTTTCGTCCGAAATGTGGATATGAAAAGGCGACAAAGTTTTATTTCCTGTAGACATTTTGAAAATGCTAAATTTACGTTAATAAAGATGATAATGTATAGCACTATATGGCATTCACGGTAGTAAATAGTACCATTTAAGTGCAACACTGTAGGACTTGCTCTTCTTCGTTTAAAATGTTTATATTATATGAACGTCTAAATACCTCAATAAACCTTGATTGAAAACCTTCAATTCCCTTCTTTCACACTTAAATACAAAATATATTCACACATACGATTCCTCGATTCGGTACATCACAACAGAAATGAGATACACCGCCATTGAATTTTAAAATAGGAAGCTGCAAGAGCCATCTATGGATAGAGAAACATAACCTCAAAAAAAACATCGCTATTCAACGCTACCTAGCCGGACAAAGATAGAATTATTTAACTGACATTCTTCAATATTGGGAATGAAACGATTTAATGCAATAACATTTACGATAACAACCGTTACACATATCTAACTCATATAGTACTTGCAGTAACTACAATCTCTATTCCCTTAATCCGCAAATAATAATACTAGTCCATATGCACATGTGACAAATAGCAGTGGACACATGAAAGTTTTGATAGTAATTGTACCAAAAACAAAGAAGCCACCTATCATATAGCACAGAGAACAAAATTTCGTTACTAATGCAAGTTACCTGTGTACTTTGACGCAAATATTTCTACTGTCGTCATGCGTACAGTGAGCAGCACCTGCGTATTCATGCGACCAGCATGGCGCACATGTAGGTAAAGAAAAGCTATTTCTAGTGTGATTCTATCTTTAGCTCGAAAGCTGAAACACGGAAAAGTACTTGCATCTTTGGTGGGACTTTGAAAAGTCTATACGGTTTATTCAGAATATGGTGCACGGTTGCGACCATGTAAAAGCATGCATCAAGTTAGTTTAATATATTCATGCCATGAAAATCAAAATATGAAACACATTCGCTATCAGCAACAAAAGGGTTTATGTGTGGTATTTCAAAATTTAAATAGGTTGGAACAAAACAATGAATAATTTGTTCTAATAACTAATATCTCCTGCAGTATATACGAAATACCATGAATTACTGTACAGATATTTGCCAGTTATTTTGTGTAGTTATGATATGTAGATATTTAGTCTTAGGGGCGAACGTCACAGTGTGTTCAGTACAGCATATCAAATTTTAAAACTTTCCAGAAATGTTTATTCGAGTTTTAGGCGTTCGTGACGAAGTAAAAAAAGAAAAAGAAAGCATTGTGCGGAGACCTTCCGTCCATGTATTTGTGACTGAACCTTTTGTGTGATTTTCACAAAATCCTATATTTATGCCCGTAATTTCTAACCTTCTTAACCGATTTTGGTGAAATTCGGTATAAAATGTTTCGGTTAAGAACTCTGAAGAATGATAAGTTTCGTGAAGATAGATTCAGCCGACACCATACTTTACTTACGTGTGTCAAAAATATCGCCCCGTAATTTCCACATAACTAGGATAATTTTTGCGAAATTCTGTATATAGTGTCTTTGCTCAACACGATTTAGGAGTTATGATTTATATGAAGATCGATGCATTTAAAGCCATGCATTACGCAAGGGCGTAAATGCACTTATGCCCGCAATTTTCACATTTCTTGAAAGATCTTGCTGAAATTCGGTATACGAACTGCCTGCTTGATGCCGTTCAACTATTCTGAGTTCTATGAATATCGGCGCTGTGAGAGTAATACTTCACATAAGGGCGTAAAATATTTGCCCGGTTGTCCTAGAGTTTCGTCAAAGTTAGAAAAAGAATTCGGCATAGAATATACACACGTAACACCGCTGAGAAACTGTTAAATTCAGGATAAGGGGCTCTGTGAAAGTCAGACATTGCCAAAGGGCGTAAATGAATTAGTATCCAGCATTGCTCATGAAACTCGATAGTAGTTGTGTCCTTAGGCACAGTATGACTTTCATGTTTAGGAAGCATTACGTACAGATTGGTGGTGAGCAGTCTGTGGCCCTCCACCTTTTCTTAAGTGGCCCGTGGAGTCCTAAGTAACACAATATAACAACTCATTATGTATATTAATATCATGATTTAATAGAAACCGTGGGCCGGGATAGCGTAGTCGGTATAGCGACTCGCCACGAGCTGGACGGTCCGGGGATCGAATCCCGGTGGGGGCGATATTTTCAGCACCCGTCCAAACCGGCCCTGGGGCCTACCCAGCCTCCTGTACAATGGGTACCGGGTCATTCCCGGGGGTAAAGCGGCCGGGGTGTGGCGTTGACCACCCACCCTCATCTAGCGCCGAGGTTAAAGAAAGAGTAGAGCTGTACCTCTACTCCCCCTCTGGGCCTTCATGGCCTGTTCTAGGGAGAACTTTACCTTTACTTTTTAATAAAAACCCAAAATGCACAGATATTGGTACTCTCGGAACGGCATTTGTACCTGGGAATTAGGATAGCGGAGGAGGTACACAGATTTTTGTTAAGTCATAGAAATTATTCTACCGTAGGTCAGAATGTGTTCAGTAAATCATCACATAATTTAAAGTTTTCCAGAGAAGCACATTAGAGAATTAGGCCTTTTTTTCCCGGAGTAAGAAGAGAATGCCTTACGGAGTGACCACTTCCTCCTTCCGTATTTCCGTCCATCCGTTCGTGAGTCAGCCCGTGAGTCTGTTACCAATATTAGCGAATGAATAGTTCGTGATTTTCATGAAATTCTGTATTTATACCCGTAATTTCTACACTTCCTGAACGACATTGGAGAAATCTGGCATAAAATATCTCAGGTTTAAATCCCACCTTTGTGCTAGTCTGTGTCCTTTAGTCTAGTGCGCCGTCTAGGGAATATCACTGCCGTGGCTTAAAATAGAGAGTGAGTTTTTATACAATACACCATCAGTGAAGCGTCTAGTACAGCATTTCATTTATATAAATGTGGATATTTAGAACTAAATCGTAAGGCCCCCCCCCCCCCCCCCCCCCCGCCATGGAGGCCCTTAACACAAGAGATGGCAACCCCCCCCTCCCCCCCCAATGTACAGAAGCAATAAACCGATGTGATCATGGCCTCTTTGCATTCAATTCCCAGCCAACCCACACAAACAAAGTTTTTCTCTCAAAGAACTAATTGCAAAAGAGAAGCTTCTGTCAGCAACCCAAGTCCGTAAGCGAACACTCCAACTAAAAAGCATAAGGCATGGTTTCACACCCCAGCAACGGGTATGCGTTTGGTACACAGGAAAGCACTAACTTAGAAAAGGACGTTGACTTGCGCGGAACTCTTACTTGGTTTTCTTGGTTGGTTGTTTGGACAACTTAATTTACGGTGTGTTAGGTAAGTCTTGTGTGCCGCTCTGTGCTTGACGTTTAAGAATACAATTAAAGAGTCCTCAAGACAGTGTATTGTAAGAGAGGCATGATTGATCTTGTGGACATTGTTCATCATCTGAAGCCAAGAAGACAGAGACGGATCCAGTTTCCGACACGCCGTTGATGTTCTAGCCTGAGACGTTGGGCGATGCCCAAAATATCCGTCACGTTTCTACGCCTACTTGCAAGCAAATTTCACATAAGTAATTTTGGATCATGGTGGATATTATTAAAATCTGCATATATTTTGTTACTTATTTAATGACTTTTCAGGTGCGTTCGCAAAATTGCAAAAAACGACTATTAACTTCTTCTCTATGTCCGTCTGTCTGCCCGTCCAGCTGTCTGTCTGTCTGCCCATCCAGCTGGCTGTCTGTCTGTCTGTCTTTCTGTCTGTCTGCCCGTTCGTCTGTCCGCATGGAACTAATCCGCTCCCACTGGACGGATTTTCACGAAATATCATATTAGAGGATTATTCTGCCGAGAAAATTCATGTTTTATTACACTCTCACAAGAATACCGGGTACTTTAGATGAAAACCTATGTACTATAATAGTATCTCGCTGAATTCTTCTTAGAGTGAGAAATGTTCCAGACAAAATTTGTAGAGAAAACCAAACAAACATTTAATGTTTAATAACATTTTTCCAAAAATTGTGCCGTTATGAGATAATGTGGAAAAATATGGTAGAGCCAGACAGCCCACAGATGGTAATATAATACGGCACATGGGCTTTGCTTGCCGGATAAATAAGGATACAAACACACACACTCAGAATAAGTAATACTTATTGCTTTTATACGGCAACAACAGTTGGGCGAAAGCGCTTAAATGTTACGTTATACGTACATGGCCTGTCTTGTTTCTAATTTTCAGAAGTTACGTCGCGTTGGATGACAGAATATGTGTAAAGGATGAATTTGATATAATGTGAAAGAATGGTGTCATAGCATTCTATAAGATACTCTCCCAGTAGTTCCCTAAAAGGACTGCTCAGAGCCACAAATAACCTGTCAGTACACAATTTCTCCGGGTCCAAACCCAAATTCAGGATATCCTTCATATGAAGCTGAGTTCCTTGTTACTCCACTGTGGTGGTCATCATACTAACTATAGTAATATTATGAGACGTAATAATGATACTAATCACAGTAGGTCTAATGACACAACCAAAGTATACATACAACAAAATTTATAGCGAAGTGAAATGTACGTAAACTCGACAGTAATTCAGAATACCAAAGTTAAGACTGTGCACTGTGTAATGGACTGCACCTTCAAAATAGTGTTATAGATATTATTATTATTATTATTATTAATTATTATTCACAGCCGTTTATCTGGTTTTCAAAGAGTACGGGTCACTGACCAAGCAATTCTTACTCATTATTCTGCTAAAAGCTTTGGAACTATACGGCACGTGTTATGTATTGCTGCTTTGTGCATGAGGATATATAGACCTGGACGAAGATTGAGCAGTTTCAAAGTGTCGTGTAATTTGGTATAATTCCCGATGTGGATAGTACTAGTGGTATTATATACAGCGCGTTCAGTTTCAATGTCCTTCTTAGCTCTTCTTTTAGACCATTATTACTATTATTATTATTATTATTATTATTATTATTAGCTTTAACATTCAGAATGCGAAGGTGCAAACTGTGTGCTCTGCATTACAGGTTGTAAATTATAGTTTCTTTGGCGTAACAAAACAAGCGCTGGAAAGCTGCTGCCTTAGTCGCCAGCAAGTAATAAGATAAAAACATGTAGTACATTATTATGAAAGCGAATATTAAAATAATTTGCACACAAGTGGAAAATAATGAATTGCCTTCACTACCACCTTAAAGAAAGAAAAATATTTGCTTTGCAGCCTAACATAAAGAGTATGGTACGATAAATTACATTTATTACGTGTAGGGCTATCGGACGTAAGAGCTCGTAAAGAGCGTAGTGTGCTCTTAATGCTGAATAGACTATAAATGGGCACTACGGTGTTGTGTCGAATATCTGCACTGCATAGAAGTCAGAAGGTTTAAGGATGTGTGACAGATCCTGTTGGAATTTGTTCAAGAAGTCGGTTTCGTGCCGAAAACTGATCAAAGGCCACGCTTAACTTTCCACGGACACTTCGGGAGTTTGAAACATTCACATACACTCCTATCTAAATACAAAAGGTAGGTGAAGCAAACTAAATGTACAAAACACCCTGGGTCACGACGTAGAGTTATTTCGTAGGTTCCGGCTTACAATTTTCGCCCGAGTGCAGAATATTGTAGTCCACCTCTTTCATGTTTATCTTTACTTTCCCTGTTAGAATAGTACATTCAAATAAACCAAAATCTTTGCCTTTTCTATTCTTATTTACTCACCGTTCATAAATATTCTCGTACAACATTCAATGCAATGTAAATTCTGCAGGTAAAATAGGATCAAGGAGACTAATAAATACGCGCCAAATACAACACTTGTTTATTAAAAACGTAATCGCAGCTACGTGTTTCGGCCCGTGTTAGCCATTCTCAGGCTATACGATATTATATACGAATAAAGCAAAAATATACGACAATGTATGTGATATTAAAAACTGCTGCCTTAATTTTGTCAAATTATTATATTTATTATTTATATACATCATACAATTTTATTGAAACATCAATTAGTTACGAAGCCTAGCCACTTTTATTCTGGGATTAGTAGCTGTGGGCGGCAGCGATAGCGCAGTTGCTATAGCAACTACGCTACGATCTGGACGGTCCGGGGTTCGAACCAGCCGATCCCAGTGGCAGCGCGGTCTAAGGCGTGGGTCTGCGGCCGCTCGCTTGCTGGGATTGTGGGTTCGAATCCCACCGGGGGCATGGATGTTTGTGTTGTGTTGTAAAAAGACGGTTGTGGACCGTAAGTGACATGAAAGGACGAAAAAGGATTAATACAGAACAAAAATGGATCAAAGGGGAAAACCCAGGAATTAGTTAAAAAAAAATCCCGCCGGGGGCATGGATGTTTGTGTTGTGTTTGTTGTATAAGGACTAGTATGGAACATAAAGTGACATGAAGAAGGACGGAAGGATTTAAAAGTACAAAATGGATCAAAGGGGAAAAAACAGGACAGGAAAAAAACCTAGTGGAAGCGAGATATTTCGTAGCCGTCCAAGTGGAAGCGAGATATTTCGTAGTCGTCCAGATCGGCCCCGAGGCCTACCCAGCCTCCTGTAAAATGGGTACCTGATCTTTCTTGGGGGTAAACCGTCAGGGGCATGGCTTTAACCGCCCACCCCTTTCTAGCGCCGAGGTTGTGAATGGGTAGGTCTATGCCTCTACTCCCCCTTTGTGCCTTCACAGCATGTATAAGGAAGCCTTTACCTTATTATTAGCTGTGAACCATGAGAATTGAAATGTATTAAAATTATTGGGGAATTTTTATAGAAAACGAGAGAAGGTAAGACACTCAGAAATTTCACACCACAAGAAAGAAAATAATCATCTAACAATTATGATCAGCTCCATTTCCCACGCCCCAGTATCGTGTGAAGAAAATGGAAGTTCATAAATATTTCCAACGCCCCAAATCTCACACTCCGGTCATGCTGGAACTATGATCCATGATATAACTTCTGCCGTCAGAGAAATGTTGTTAAATAACATAAGATCTAAGCAATCCGTGTATTACCATGTGCCCTCTTCCCAATTCCACAGTTTCCGGCTAAGTTGCGGTGCATACTTCTAAAGTGGGATCTGCTTCAGCTGTACAGAATAAATCGCAGGATTAACAATTACGGCCGTGTTCCGAAAACCGTTGAAGAAATCACTGGGGAAACATGGCGTAATTCGTGGGTTTACTTCATTATTTGCCCAACCAATTACATTATCTGAAGAGTATTTTCAACCAGAAGTGTATTATACTCTACGGCAGGGATGCTCAAATCCGGGGCACCCGGTTGCCCGGGCAACAAAATTTTGTGTATGAGTTTATATGTACCGAGTGGAACTCACCAGCTAACACTGAGGTTGACAGGTTATTGCAGAATTTTGGGTCCTCGGTATGGAAGTTGCTTCATGTCACCCTTCTGGTGCATAGAATTTGAAGGTGGACCCTATATTTTTGGAAAATTTGTGGACCCCTGGTCTACCCTTTCATTTAATAATATTTTGTAAAAAACTGTTATTTAAAATCAATGTCTAAATATTCATGACGATGGTATATTACACATAGAATAAATGTGTGTCTGTACTGTCTATTGTCTGAAGTTGCCTGATTCAGATGGTCTGAAGATTAAGACCAGCTGTTCCTTAGTGCCCACCTGAGTAAGTCCTCCCCGAAATTTTCATCTAAGAATGGAAAACTGATCCAGTTCCTGAAACATTGTGTTCTGTGACAAATAACAGAAAATGAAATCCAGTAATCCTAAATATTATTTATAACTTAAGAATTTACTGTATAATTGTAACCTGTGATATACGTTTTAAATGATGTGTCAAATTTAAAATTATTCACGCTCCGTGCATTAGATACATTGTTCATATAATTCCAACAAAATACACTTACAATTGACAAGTGTCTAAAGTGCATTATCACAAAAGATATATTCTCCTACATGTATCGGCTCGAGATTGCCATCTTCAGGGAGATTCATATACCTATAAATTCCTTTGTATATTAATCTCCCTGAAGAATATTCTCTCGAGCCGAAACATGTATGACAGTATATATTCTGTGATATTACAATTTAAATATTTGTCAACTGTAAGTGCATTTTGTTGGAATTATATGAACAATGTGTCAAATGTTAGAGCACGATGAAATTTGTGAAGCAGTTCGATTCTATCTTCATGAAAAATTACAATAATATCTATAACATATGTTTCAGGTTGCTGTGTGGTATATAAAGAAACTGAAAGAAAAATATGCACCATAATATATGTAATGTTGGTTATATGCTTCAAGAGAAGAATTATGCAGAGATGTGTCTGTATTGTTTATTGAGCTTTTCAGAAGCAAATTTGCAAAGTGTCCCCATAAACGCCATACAGGCACACAGGGAGGTAGAGATGTAGATACACTCACTCTTAAACTCGGTACTAGACTGATTTGAAAAGGAGGCTGGGTGAGTCCCAGAGCCTAACCGGACGTCTCAGAGAAGAAATAAATCTCTCGCCCTGCCGGAAATTTTTGTATGTGCAAGAATTTAACGTCAGGAACAAATAGTTTATTGAAAACAAGAAAGTAAGTACTCACTTAGAAATTCTATATATTGTAAAAGGTAAATATCACCCCGTAACATGGCATGAAAGCATATGGGTGAGTGGAATTGTAGATCTACTCATGCTTAATCTCGACACTAGATGGGGTGGGTGGTCAACACCACGCTCCGGCCGCTTCAGCCCCGGTAAAGAGTCCCGGTACCCATTGTATAGGAGGCTGTTTGGTCCCCGGGGTCGGTGTAGACCGGTATGGGAAAAATTTTCTTAACCCTATCGCAGTTCGAACCCCGCACCTTCCAGCTCGTAGCGAGAAACTATACCGACTACGTTGTCCGGGGCTCCCTATTCTGTATACTGCAGAAGAAAGAAGTATGCAAAGAGTACATTTTTAAATTCTAGTTGTTTAAGACAGATAGACTATTTCAAAACCTTCACTAAATAATAGTATATCTCACTCAAAGTTTTCCTGAATAAACAGGAAAATAAGCACTCAGTATGTCAGTGTGTGATAAAAATAATAATGTAACAGGCCATTGAATCAAAACTCAATAATTATAAAAGAAGACAACAAAAAATAAAATTGTATACTGCGAGACTTCACGTCGTCGCAGCGGTGTTGAAGATTCAGCTCTTCTGGGAAGACAGTGTGTCATCTGATGAATAATCACCGACGTTTCAGAGAATAATTCTACTCCAAGTTTTAGAAAATGTTACGTCCAAAAAGAAATTGCTTAAACTCTGACAATTATGGCAGCAAGCTCCTCCGAAACGTCGGTAACTATTGACTAATCGACACAGTGTTACATGCCAGAGGACACAAATCTTCAATTATGCAGCATTTTGTAAACGTGTTTAAGCCCACGATACCCAATTATTTCGTCTCTTATTTTCAGACCTTCAACTTGTCTCCTTTAAAACAAACGAGAAGAGTAAGGCGAATACATAAGGCTTCTTATCACGTGCTCTGTACAGGAAGTGCCTCCATGTTTGCGAACACAATATGACATTACAACACACGTGGCACGAATGCGAATACATTATCATCATCACTTATGGCGGTATTTTCTGAAAATGTGTTCAAGTACCTTCACGCTGCATACTTTTTAATAAAATTAATATAGATATATACGAAGTTTAACACAGTTTAAAAATTTAAAGTACAACATAATATAAAATTAATTGGTTGAAATATGAACTGAAAATATTGTGCAGAAATTCACCAAAACTAATATAGAAATATGAAGAATAGGGCAGCAATTTAACTACGCGCATAATTAAAGTATGTTTTCTAAAGAGCCTATCTTAACGAAGCTCGTAGTTCCTCCGTTCCGTTCATTGACGACACTTTATACCGACTTTCACCGAAATCAGCCATAAAGTTTGCAAATTACGGCAAGAAATTTATTTTCAGCACGAAGCAAATTATGTCTTCTACATCAATGATTTTCAGGAAGTTCATAATTCCTTGACGGAATGGGAACCTCTAGTGCCGATTTTCATGAAAATCGGTTGAGAAATATGAAAACTGAGAGTATATATACTTTTAATCCTGTATCACTTCACGAACTTGATTAAAACTCGCAGTTCCTTATTGCCATTTAGGGGAGGTTCTTTATAGCGAAAATTAAATCTTTCACAGTATAGAAAGTACACATAAAAGTTCATTTAAGCCTCCGATTAAGCTATGCCTACGAAACTTCCAAAACTCACGCTTGCTTCACAACTTCTTGGAAATAACTCCCACACAGAACTTCATCAAAATCACACAATTACTAACTAACTAAATAACTCAATGAAATAGAGTCCTTCCTTAGAAGCTAACAGATCCTCGGGTAGTCAAGAAATTCTCCGCATTTTATGCAACCCAAAGCTTTACCGCATTTACAAGCGATCGCCACCTGTCCCTATCCTGAGCCAGAACAATCAAGTCCATGCCCCCCATCCCACTTCTTGAAGATCCATTTTAATATTATTCTCCCAACTATACCTAGGTCTTCCAAGTGGTCTCTTTTCATTAGAACTCCCCACCAAAACACTGTATGCACCTCTCTTATACCCCACAAATAACACATGCCCCGCCCATCACATTCTTCTTGATTTGATCACCCGAATAATATTTGGTGAGGATTAGAAATCATAAAGCTCCTCGTTATGTAGTCTTCTCCACTTCCCTGTTACCTCGTCCCTCTTAGGCCCAAATATCTTCCTTAGCACCCTATTCACGAACATTATCAGCCTATATTCCTTCCAAAATGAGAGGGACCTATTTTCACACACATACAAAAAACAGGCGAAATTTACAATTCTGTACCTTCACGATACTCATGGTTACTGAATCGTGTTACCTGATTATGTAGAATAAAGTTGTCCCTGCCCACGCCATGAAGGCATGTAGTGGGAGTAGCGGTACAGCTCCATTTATTTTTAACCTCTGCACTAGATGGAGGTGAGTGGTTAACTTCACGCCCCGATGGCTTTACCCCGGAGAAAGAAATCCGTTTTACATTAAACAGGAAGCTGGGTGGCCCCCAGAGCCGGTGTGCACGTTTTGGAGGAAGAAAAACTCGTTGCTTCTGCCTTCAGGTTCTGTAAGAGATGGAGAACTCTTTGAATATATGAGTAGATATCGTCTTATAAAGACTCTGCTTTATCGGGTTAAGGTTTATATTTTAACTATATTACTAAACGTAGAGAATCACCTACTGCGAACAGCGACACTTTGTGGCCAGCACTCGAGGGTCGTGCCTTCCTTCATCATTACCGGAGTAAAACTTCTTCAGCACATCATGAAGTTAAGGAATGCGCTGACTTCTTCAATCTCCTCAGACAAATCCAGAACTGAAATAACCTTCGATAGACTCCTTCCAAATTCTTACGTACTCATTATTTGCCCACATTATTCAAAGCATGTAACACCTGCAGTTAAAGAAGTATCGTTAATTAACTAAGAATAATACACTAGGCTCTCCTACCCACAGTTCATCTATAAAACTTTGCGCCGCACAAAACTACATTTTACATATTAAATTAAGTTTCAGACCAACTGATGCACAACTAAAACCACTTTTATTGTAGCTTTATTATAATTGTTAAAATTATTAAAATTATACCCCTACATGTGTTTCAATCCTCGGATCATTGTCAGGGGTTTTTTTTTATTGAAAGCTACTGTCACTTCAATCACATGATTTTAATAGTCAAACAGCACATTAAAGCTTATATATTATAAGTTAAAATCTTGTTAAAAGTCTTTGTTAAAGTTGTATAATAGTTGTAAAAGTATTGTAGACAGTGTTGATTGTGGAAGTGCTGGCATGTAGAATCGTGGTATATTCGTACAGTCCATATACCACGATGCTACATGTCAGCACTTCCACAATCAACACTGTCTAACAATACTTTTACAATTATTATACAACTTTTAACAAAGACTTTTAACAAGATTTTAACTTATAATATATAAGCTTTAATGTGCTGTTGGACTATTTAGAATCATGTGATTGAAGTGACAGTAGCTTTCAATTAAAAAAACCCCTGACGATGATCCGAGGATCGAAACACGTGTAGGGGTATAATTTTAATAATTTTAACAATTATAATAAAGCTACAATAAAAGTGGTTTTAGTTTTGCATCAGTTAGTCTGAAACTTAATTTAATATGACGAAGATGCACGGTGTCAACAATGTGAAATTTACAGTTTACATGTTTTACTAGTTTAGTTCCACGTCTATAGCAGACCATCTGACGTCAAAACCACATATTGACACGTAGGTCAACGCACGTCGGAAAAAATATTTTGGGCCTCAAGGTATGTGTATATATATATATATATATATATATATATATATATCTGAAATCCATATAATAAATATTTTAGTCACTTATCTCTCTCCACAGGCAATCAATGCGCTGGTTCTATTTGTGAATGGACTCACAGTCGCCTGCAGGAAAAGCTGGGCTGATGATTATCGAACTGGAGCAACTGAGTTGTAGGAAGGCACTTAGCTGCTGCTTCATAAAAGTTCAGATATGGGTGACACGCAACGTGTAGTATTTTTATGCTTCGCTATCATATATCCACGTGTGTGTGTAAGTTAGGCCACGTGAGATTTTAACATTGACCGAATTCGTTCTATGTTAGTATTTCGCGAATTGTGGGTCATATACACAAAAGAAACAAACAAAAAAAATGAAAACTAAAAGAAACAACAGAAAGGAAATTAATAATAAACATCTAAGAGAAAGAAAGAAAGAGAGCGAAAGGAAAAGTGTTACGGGAGGATTGGGAAGAATGAAAGTATTGAACCAAAAGACGGAGGAACAATAAAGTAAACCAAGGAAGGTTCTTAGAAAATAAAAAAACTGTTCCAGACCGAACTCATAAGACTACTGTCCTCTTACAGTCTTATTATTCTTACTGTTATCATCATTATCATTATCATCACATATCGCCCCAATTTTGCAAATAGGGGCTAAAGCCCCTTTAATCAAAACTGAGTTAGTATAGCGGATCATTCAACTAATGTTTCTCTGTGATATGTAGAAAGATGACAATTTCTTCTTTAAAATAACAAAGATAGGTGGGGGATATCCTACCTCTCAGAGCATTTGTCGTATGTAAAAGGAAGCCATCTTCTTGATTCTCCTCTAAAATTCATATTTTGTAGGTTGTGAACTTTTTACAAAATAGGGGCGATATATTTAATATGGTAACGTTTGTTTGTGATATCATGATTTACTGAACTACCGAACGGATTTTTCAAGACAGACATTTTCAGAAAGCTTAGATTCGGCATTCGTGGCAGTCTTTGATTTTATTAATTCCTTCCTAAAAGAAATCGTGCTTAACAAAAATGATAAAGTTAAAAATTTACAGAGTTGCTTCCAGCGGAGGCAAAGGAAACCTAGCGTATTTCACGTACTTCCCTTGACCTCCGTTTGGGGCAGAACTGTCGAGTTTATCGTTTTGTTTCTCATTTATACGTGCCAGGAATCTTTGACTTCTTATTTACACGTTTCTTAAGAGACATTAAATCTCCAGACATAATCTAAAATTATGCCGACCGTCGCCGTCCCTAAAATTGTGGGATCACAAGCAATATTTCTTACGTAATACATATCTAGGTATGTTTATGGTCTGTTTCCGTACCAAAGTCAAGTGTATAACGCGTACGATTCATCAGTTGTCATAACCAAACCAGAAGCTTAAGGTTCGTAAAGCCATTATTTTCTTCTGCATCTTACACAAAACAAAATCTGAACAACGGTTGCACATTTTTCGAAGATCTATCAAAAATCGTCACTTCAAACCCCTAAATTAAGAGGCGTTGCTGTCGTCCTCACCTCACAAGTAAGCATGTCCAGCATGTTACTGAGACTGACGTATGGCGTTACAAAAATTGTAATGCTGAATTGCCTTCAGTGCAAGGGTGCACAGATCCCGAGCGCCAGGTCGACGTGGCAACTACATTTGCTAACGTGGTGCTTAATATTTGTGAGTCCTCAGTATGGAACTTGTTTGATGTCAGCCTTTTGGAGCCTAAATGTTTGAAAAATTTGTGCATCCTTGTTATAGTGGTATAACGTCCATGTAAAATTTTCGTAAAAATCGGTCACACATTCCAGAGCTGAAGTGAAAGGCGAGCGGGTAAACATGCACGAACACATAGCTTTTTGCTCCTATAAGCCGACTTTTCTTCAGGGCTAACAAAGGCTAAAAATAAAATTCCTTTACAGTAATTGAAATGTCTTTACGGGGTTAAAGCTGGTTACTCTGTCGCTATGTACGTACATACATATGTACGTACGTACGTACGTATGTATGTATGTATGTATGTATGTATGTATGTATGTATGTGTGTACGTATGTATGTATGTACGTGTGTATGTATGTGTGTATATGTATGTACGTATGTACGCATGTATGCCTGCATGTATGTATATATATATGTATGTACTTTCGTATGTATGTATTTAGGTATGTACGTAAGTAAGCACGTAGTACGTATGTATGTATGTATGTATGTATGTATGCACGTATATATATGCATGTATGTATGTACTACGAATGTACGTACGTATGTATGTATGTACTTATGTATGCATGTATATACGTATGTATATATGTATGTATGTATGTACGTATTTATGTACGCATGCATATATGATTGTATGGACGCCAGTTTCTTTATAGCTGTCTTTGATTCCCATACAGTTATTAAGAGTAAAGCATAAGAAAGAAGGCCTACTGTTCTGGTTCTAAATTAAAGACCATGCCATGAACACGTCTGGGGGATTGGAGGTAGAGCTACATTTCCGCATATTCTTGACCCCTGTACTAGATAAAGTTGAATGGTCATCTCCACGTCCCCGTCGCCTTAATCCGGGGAAGCGTAATCCTGGTACCCAAACAATTAGAGGCTGGGTGGGCCCCAGATACGTACTGATTGCTGTGGAGAAACCTTACAAATTCCTGTCGCCGCCGAGACTCAAAGCCGCGGTCGTCTACACTGTAGCCACGTCACTATACTGACTGAGCTATAGTAGCTGCTAGAGAACTACGAATATCTGTTATTTAATATGTGGTGTCAAACACATCTTTGTAAATGAATGTCTGCAAATGAATAATTCATATCTGTGTTTATTTATTATTCCACTGGCACAAGTTTCTGGAGGTGGAATACCGCAAACATTACTCCTGCACGCACTCCTATCAGGATTGATACGTCTAACATAATGTTCGATCAAAGATTGATTGATCAAAGTTGTCTCATACAAATTACTATCTTGTTACTCAGTGGAAAATATGAAAGGAATAGACAACGTGTGAAGAACGTTGATAGAAGGATAATATTAAAGCTAATTCTGTGTCTGAACTTTTTGGGATTCATGTCGCTCAGGATAAAATACAGTGGCGGGATCTTATGAATACATTAATAAACTTTCCGATTTCCATAAAGAATTGGAATTTCCTAATCAGCTGAGCCACTATACGCGCCTCAAGAAGGACAGTAGAATTATTTAGATGTCTGTTAATACTTCGTGCTATCAACAGGTTTATTTGTCGCTTCCTAATTATTAAAATTTTCTCGTCCAATATTGGTATTACTGGCCTTTAATTGGGTCTACACTTGATAGACCTTATTCATTCACCGACTCGTATGGGCTGAACTTGGATTTCTGACGTAACAGTGACATTTAAAACACAAGTAGCTCTTCTCAGGATGTCGCTAAACTCAAACCCTTACTATTTCCACCGCGATATTTACACATTAGTTCTCTCTTAGTCTGACCTCGTCTACCTACTCATTGTAGGTATAGACTGTTATTACTTCATCTGATCACACTCGGTACGAATCCTCTGGATGAGGGATCGGCCCACAACAGAACATTTGAGCTGAGATTCGAAATGGGAACTTCTAGAACATGACGTTGAAGCGCTAAACTCTTCGAATATTGTGATATTTGCTTGATCATGAAGGTAAAGGCATTACTTTCTTCCGAAACGTCGGAAACTACCAGTCGAACAGACATAACTTTCCAGAGAATAATATAAAGGTTCTACCCGATCTCTGTCTTAGATTACGCTAATCTGTTGGAGCTAAAATTATATTGTTTTAAGAATAATTAACGATATTTAGGTGCGACCCAGTATTTGAAACAAGGATCTCCAGCATATAATCCTGTTCTGCTCACCAGTGCAATTTGGCCACATGGTGATGAAGCTAAGGTCAATACAGAACACTAGAACTTCAAAACGCGTCAGAATGGTTATTTGTGTGATGAGCGTCTTTCTGGTGAGATAACAGTTCTGCTCACAAACGACATAATCATTTGCTAAATTGAGCCTTGTCAAAGAGATTACAACGGTACTAAAATTATCACATGAATATACTTTATGGGCTATAAATGTGGACTTCTGGACAAGTAATTTGCTCATCGTAGTTCCTCTTACTTGAATACTAGAAAAGCTGCGGCTATTTTCTGTAACTCTCTGGAATGTATGGTGAAAAATAAAACAGCAAATTTAATTTCTGGCACGTTTGGAAGCGTGTTACAATGTAAACATATGCAATAGATGATTTGAAGATGTCACAAAATATGTCTGGGATAAAATCCTGGTACAACAAACAGTATAACGTTCATAATGGCATTACACAATTATTAACTACCAAGTTCATGTTGACATTATACGAGTATTAATTACCAAGACCGTGTTGATATTATACAAGAACTAACTACCAAGTTCACGTTGACATTTTACGAGTATGAACTACCAAATTCATGTTGACATTATACGAGTATTAACTACCAAGTTCATGTTGACATTATACGAGTATTAAATACGAAGTTCACGTTGATATTATACGAGTATTGACTACCAAATTCGTGTTGACATTATACGAGTATTGACTACCAAGTTCACGTTGGTATTATACGAGTATTAACTACCACGTTCACGTTGATATTTTACGAGTATTGACTACCAAATTCATGTTGACATTATAGGAGTATTAACTACCAAGTTCATGTTGAAATTATATGAGTATTAACTACCAAATTCATGTTGATATTATACGAGTATTAACTACCAAGTTCATGTTGAAATTATACGAGTATTAACTACCAAATTCATGTTGACATTATACGAGTATTAACTACCAAGTTCATATTGACATTATACGAGTATTAACTACAAATTTCATGTTGACATTATACCAGTATTAAATACGAAGTTCATGTTGATATTATACGAGTATTAACTATCACGTACAAGTCTGGTTTCACACATTGAACATAAAGAAATTTCAGTGAGTCGGCATTCTGTGGGTTATTAAGTCAGCCACCCAATGAGTCAAGCAGGCAGCTTATCAATCATACATTCATACAATTTGTCAGTTAATTATCCAGGAAGTCATCAGTAAATGAAACACTCAGCTAGACACACGACCAGTAAATCAGTCAGTTATGCATCTAGTTAATAAGTCACACATTCAGTTAATCCACCGGTCAGTCACACAGTCAGTAAATCGGTCACAAAGTCAGATAATGACTGTCATTCAAACACAATTAATCAATCAGCCACTCATGTGTTAAGTCAATTGGTCAGTACAACAGTTCATAACCGTCATTCGGTCATGATTAGTTAATCAGGCAGCCAGTTACCCTGTAAGTTTGTCAGTTAGTGTCTTTCACAGTCAATTAGCTACACATATCGAAAAATATTCTACGATTAAAAAATTCTGTTTCGTCCGTATGTGGGACAAAATTTGGGGTTACAATATATCCATACGCTGTGTATTCAAATGTATTGAAAAGAGCCTGTCACTGAACCCTACAATACGCCACTTGTATCCAGTTCTCATGCTCATACTGTAGAGATTTATTTTAATATTATCTTAACATCTACGCCTAGGAATCCCAAGAGTTCGAATTTTTCAACTAAAATTTTGCACTACTTTCTTTTCATTAGAGCCTGCACTTGGATTCGATCCCGTGATCACTATATGTGGAAACCTAAGACCATACACACTGAAAAGGACGACTACAACCTGTTAATCTTTTCCAGTCAAACATACTTTGTAATAGCTGCTTCGTTTCTGAAGAATTCGAATGTTTTTTATGTCAAACTCTTGTTATATTACTTTTCCTCTAGAGCAAAAGCAAAAGTTCGCCTATAGGAGGAAAGAGGATGTAGTAAAGGCAGTTTTACTTAAAGCAGTTCTAAGCTGGAAACAACACGGTGTGAAGTTTATAGTTAATTAGCCAGTAAAGAAACTTCCAAATTTAATAGAACCCAAAAATTAATTAACGCGTTCACAACAGCTCGCCATTAGGTTCCTTACGGGACTTCTTCAGTCCACTTCACAACACAATTCTCATTTCTGTAAGATCCGTTTCAATACAATCCTCACAACTGTGCCCAAGCACTCCTTGTGATTCTCATACTAATATTCTGTATAAATTTCATGTTTGAACATTGCGTGCTACATATCCCGTCAATCCTACTAAGTGGAATTACGAACTATGCAGCAATTAGCTACGGGCTGGAATGTCAGGGGTTCGAATCGCGGCATGGATAAGAGATTTTCTCTTCTGTAAAATCGGCCACACAAGATGTGGGGTCCACTCAGCCTCCTACTCGAATGGGCACCGGGTTTTTTCGAGAGGTAAAGGGGTCGGAGAGTAAAATTGACCACTCCCATATATCACCAAGGTTAAGAATGAGTGGAGCTATGCTTCTACTCCCCTACATGCTTTCATGGCATGCACAAGGACAACCTTACTTTCCCTTACAGCTGATTGTTACGTAAAATTTTATCCTCAAAGAAATCTGCGACCTGCAAGTTTTACACGCCTGTTCCAATATCGTCTCTTATTTAAAATATGGACAGCTTTGTTACAACTAATAATTGTCCGTTTCGTGATACTTGGTACGAAGGGCATGCCGTTTAATGCCACATTATGTCCACAGTTTTCAATTTCTGACACACATAATATCAATATGACGGCCATGCCAACGTCTGAGGTGGGACGACAAAAGCATCATTTAATATAAAAGTATTATAATATCGTTGTTTCAACTGCACTAATAAAAAAAAGCCCAGTGAGCTGGAATTGAGCATAGATGTGGAATAGGCTGGTCGTGGTTTATCTGAAAATACTACAATCCTATCACTTCTAAAGAATGAGAGAACGTACGCAAACGTCATGTAAGACGTCATATACGTATATGTCAATACAGTTAACGCTACAGTGAACTGTTAGGTATTAGTTTTACGATAGACATCCCGTTGTTGTTATGGCACTGTAATTGAGTATACAGTTACCATCAACATAAATGGTTTTTGGTTTTTATTAACATAAAATATATGACTATTCGTTTCGACCAAAGTTCGGTCATCTTTGGGCCAGTACGTCCCATAAAAATGAAATTATAATTGGAAATTCATTTCATGGTTAGATGGAGATATCAATTGTTTATTTTTACGTCACGTATTGGCCTGAAGATGACAAACTTTGGTCGAAAAATGTAGCCACGTAATTTATATTAATAAAAAGCAATAAATACTTGTGTTGACGGTAACTGTATACTCAGTGCTAGGTATGGTAACATAATACGAACCTGCGCTCTCAATCACAGTAAAACGTACATATAACGTAACCTGAGGGGAATTTAACACTTTCCGTTTCAGCACGGTAGTTGGCATTTATAAGCGTGCTATTGAACGATCCTGTCTACTGCTAAGTTTATAGCATCGGATATAGATGAGTGATTGAGTACGGTGCATTGGTTGAATGATACTGACAGGGGGAAACAGCAGTGCCACTTTGCCCCTACAAATCGCACACGGATTGGCCTGGGATTGAACAAGGGACTTCGCGATGACAGGACGGTGACAGATAGCATGAGCGATGGCATGGCAAGGTCAAGTTGTCCCCTCTACACGCCATGACGGCACAAAGAAAGAGTAGAGGTACAATTCCACTCATTCTTTACCTCGGCACTAGATGATTGTGTGATCAACTTAATATCCTGGCCGCTTTACCCCCAGGAATTAACCCCGGTACCCATTGAACAGGGTGGGCCGGGATAGCGCTGTCGGTATAGCGACTCGCTACGAGCTGGACTGTCCGGGGATCGAATCCCGGTGGGGGCGAGATTTTCAGCACCCGTCCAGACCGGCCCTGGGGCCTACCCAGCCTCCTGTAGAATGGGTACCGGGTCATTCCCGGGGGTAAAGCGGTCGGGGCGTGGCGTTGACCACCCACCCCCATCTAGCGCCGAGGTTAAAGAAAGAGTAGAGCTATACCTCTACTCCCCCTCTGAGCCTTCATGGCCTGTTCTATGGTGAAATTTTACCTTTACCCCAGGAGGTTTTGTTGGCTCCAGAGTCGGTATGGACGTTTTGGAGGAGAGAACAATTTGTTGCCCTACTGGGATTCGAACCCCGGACAGTTACTGAGCTGTGCGGACATTCATGTACAGGTAGAGAGCAAAAATACGTTGTTACTGAGCGGCACAGATCTTCAGATTTACTCTCCTTTCCTTTCCGTATTTGCTTTCTTCCACTCTTCTCCCATTTTACCTCCCCTTGTTACTGTTCTTCCATATGTTCTTGATTCCTTCTTTCTTTCCGCACAAGCTGACTCAAATAGTAACATTTATAACTTGTATTTTTGTTGTGCCCATTCCGGCTGTCGACCGAAACACAAAATATTCTGAGACCTTTGGATTCCTTCTCAGTCCTTCCAAGCCAATTCCGAGGAAGTACTGCTTCCTACTACACCATTTCCATTTCATCAAACACTAATCATCTCACCGCTGGCCACTTACGTAGTATTAGCTACTGACCGTCGTTAAATGAACCATAAATAATAATACTGTCTCGCATCTTTTTTTATTTCCTAACAGCTCGTCAAAGTAACTTTAGGCGCCTGAATATATCGACGTTTGGGCTAAACTCCGAATAATAAATTCCAGGAACACACAACGTTTTAATATCGTTTATAGCAGCTACAGAAATAACTCAGCTCTTTGAAAAGAGAACGTTTCAGCTGCTTAAACACGATCATGTTGAGTTTTATTACTAACTGATTCAATTACGTGATCAGTTACCTTTCTTCGTAATAAAATTTTCATTTTATTTAGCTTTTATATGAAGTGATGATCAAACAACACGGTTCATTACGCTATAGCCATGAAACATATCCTGCCACAAATCGTTTTTAAATTAATGTAGATTATTTTATACGACAGATATTTGTGCACAATTGAAAAAGATATATGAATGCGTCCAGCGGGTTGATCGAGCAAATTGACGGCAGTAAAGTTTCGGACCTGTATTCAGGATCTTCCCAGATCGAGTCCTGGCTGTTACAGCGATTATCGTGGATAAGGCTTTTCGTGATTATCGACAGTCCCTCCAGGCCTATGCCAGGATAAAACCTCAAAGAATCCACATAACTTTGGTTTGTACTGTACATCCCTTTAACCAAAACTCTCAGTACTCCACATCTTCTATGTATAAAAACATACCTCCCTTCTAGATACAATCTGCCCTCCAAAACCACGTTAAATTCACTTTACATTTTTAATAAAACTCACCGTAATAATTCTACATTTTGAAATTAATAATTTAAAGTTATTATTTTTCCAGAGTATAATTACATTCAGACCCAAGACACATTCAACACAACAAAAAATCCAAAAATCTCCACATCTCATTCTGTCTGCACATTTTTACAATTGTCTTTAATAATTATTTTTACTCTTAAATTACCTTATACTTTAATTTTTAATTCCAGAATCTTCGTCCAAGAAACACATAGCCTAAACCACAAAATCAATCCATAGATTTAATTACAAGATAATTTTCTACGTCAGACAGATAGGTCAATTAAAGCAACATAATATAAAATACTTCAACAAGAGTACTAGCTACAGAAATTTAACAACATAACTTTTCCATTTACTTTAACAATATCTGTATCAGAAATATAAACCTTTCTTTATAAATCCCACTTTCACTGTACAGAATAACATGTCAAACCATGTTTTATATTACTCTCACTGTGAAATGTTAGACTATGATTGAAATTACTGATGTAATTATCATTCCTCAGAGTATTTTTGTGATTTGATATACCTGATGATGGCCAAAAGGCCGAAACTTGTAGTATAGAATATTAAATAGCCATATATATAGGTGTGATCGACAGCATATTCTTTTATTATCCTTCCACACATATTTGAATTAACTTGTCTCTAATCGTCATGCCAATCGAAGCCTGAGAATCTAACAACGTGTTTAACCTTTTAAACTCTAGCAGTTACCTTATGTATCACGCAGTTGAACATTCACTAATTCTGTGTTCTGACCCACATAGTGCACTTATATGTTTAATATGGATCTCATAACAAAGAGCGACTTTAGCGCTATACAACAATAACTAATTGTTTTCTATAGCCGGGAAGGACAGTGTCTACTGTGCGGTACGAACTGAATCTTTAAATATAGTCCACTTTCATCTTAGCTAAATATAACTCACTTTCGTATTTTAAAGAGTTACATACAACGCAGATAAAGAAAATGTGATCAGATAGCAAAGCGTAAATTAAGACATAAACACGACAACCTAGCACTCATGTCAGCAAACTGGTCCCCAGGATTCCTTAACACAAAACGGTAATTATTCAGCACTTAGGTTTCAATATTCAGTAATTCGACATTTCTTTCGAGTGGCTTAAAACGTTCCTTTTGGTTCTGAGAGCAACCAGCCATTGTTTTCCGAACACTAACCGAGCTAGATTTGTAATGCAGATGCGGTGTGTTTTCTTAAACGTAAGAATCAGGTATTTACAGATTATTTAGCTACTCTTCGTACTTCATTTGATCAGAGGCTGGTCGTCGGTGTAGATTATAGAAAGATCAAGTAAAAACCAACAAACATCCATCGAAAGAAGAGATTGTCACAACATTGAAGCAAATTGTATTTCATTTTTCAATTAAACCCAAGTAAATAATCTGAGTGGTAAAGAGCTGCAAAATTAGTGTCACTGTAAAATCCACGTACAATGTGCTTTCAATTTTCGTGTATTTCAATACAAATATCTCGTTGTTTTCTAGTGACCTGCACGTAAATAAGGCAGTTCTTGACACAAAAGCTCACAGTTATTAGGAAATCCGTGTTTTATCTTGCAAATCTCAATTCCAATGAGTTGTTTAAAACGTACACGAGTACTAGTCCAATCAGTCGTTAACGTGGCCAATCGTTGAAAACGCTTGATCAGCTGCGTATGATATTTAGCATGGAACAGATTAGTATGAATGATTAAGTATAAGTGTCAAGAAGATTTATGGGGTTTTTTCGCCGCATATTTCCACATACTATCACAATATTTGCTTGCAAGGATAAAAAATTCAACCAAGTAGTTGAAATCAAAAGGTGATTTGTCTGACTTGAATTCAGGAAGTGTTCGGTTGTAATCCCAGCCAAGGCACCGAGTATCCTAAGACTTCAGTGGTGTTCCTTAGTATTTCCATGAAAATGGTAGAATGGAACCTCGACTGAGAAAAGACAGCTTTCTCGCACACACCTTCTAAACCACAACAGACGAGCGTACGGGGTGTGCCTGGACCCAAGTATCTCAATATTTTTTGTCCCTCATTTTCCAGTTTGTACTTTTAAGCAGAGTTGTTGTTGATTTAAAAAAAATTATTTACGTTTTAGTTTCTTTAGTTTGTTTGGTGAATAAATGTTCGGGTGATAAAATCAAGAAGAATGAGCTGAACGGGGCATGTAGCACGTAGGGCGGAGAGGAGAGGTACATACAGGTTTTGGTGGGGAAACATGAGGGAAAGAGGTCAGTTGCAAGATATACGTGTGGATGGGAGGATAATATTGAAATGGATTTTTAAGAAGTGGGATACGTTCATGGACTGGGTTTATCTGGTTCAGGATAGGCATAGGTGCCGACCCCTTTGAATGTGGCAATGAACCTCCTTATTCCATAAAATGCGGGGAATTTCTTGACTAGCTGAGAACATGTTAGGCTCTCAAGAAGGACTCTAATCTATTGAGTTAGTTAGTTTGGTGAATAAAAATAATGTCCTTTATTAATAGGTATTCAATAAATATTCGCCTTTCAAGAAAATAAAATAAAATAGAATTCCCTAGGTGCACAGTCTACTGACATGTGCCGCTCACGCCCAAGCAAACCTCTATTCACTACTCATCCTAGAATCCCCCGCTATATAGCCTAGGATACTGACAGCCTCTTTACATATACCATAAATTTATAAGTATCATGTACAGTGGGTCCACTGTCACCACGACATGGTGCGTCCTCAGGTTTCGGGTGGAGGAGATGGCCTCAGCTAAAGAGGGTAGCTGCAAATGTATGGAATGAGCAGTCACGGACAGCACACAAGGGGCGGTCTTCGGCTTGCGCGGATGGGTGAGGGTCTAGCAACTCCTCACCGTAAAAAATCGAAAGGTTACGGAATGTTAAAGAGACCCTATCATTTTGACAGGTTCTTTGGAAGGACCTAAAAAAGTGAGGTGCAAATGGGAGAATATTAAAATCGATTCTAAAGAAATATGATAAGAGGGGGTCGTCTGATTTCATCTAGAGTAACATAGGGAAACTTTGCGGGCCTTTGTGAACACGGTAATGAACTTTCCGTTCCCATTAAACGCGGTGGATTTCTTGATTAGCTGAAGAGCTGTTGGAAGGACTCTGCTCCGTGGAGTTAGTTAAACAGTTAAATAACTTCGGTCAGAATATGGAATGTTGGAACTCGTATTCGAATCCGGGATCTCCCGAACATGAATCAGGAGTGCTAACTTATACACTAAGACCCTCTGATTTTACGGTAACTAAGGGAATGCGCCCTTGTGGCAAAAAATTACTTTCACCCCTCGATGGTTTCCACATAGTTGTTAAGGGCAAGTCTGCGCAACAGTTGCTGCGCAAGGAGGGTGTCCTTCCTCTGTGTTACAAACAACAAAGCAGGCCGCAGTCGTGGCTACATGATGGGTGCAGGCGCAGGCAGCGTTCGGAACGTTTCGGCATTGACCCAGACGTTTAAAACTGCGAGCTGCACATCAGAGTTTCGTGGCCCATAATCAAACAACCACCTTTGGTCCTCAGTCAATACATACATCTAAACACACAGCGGAGTTCACACACCGTGCAGTACTGAGGATCACAGAAACAAAAGTGTTAAAACAGCAACTTTAACAAACCAAGTTCTATACACTAACAAAGAGTGAAAGAGAAACGACAAAAAATGTTCACAAGTAAACATCTGTAAACTAATAAACAGGGAAATAAAAGTGTTAAAAAAAACGACTTTAACAAAGTTATATATATTAAGAGGCAGTGCAAAAACAGCATTGAAACACTTTCAAAACCGAAGTTCCGTATACTAAAAAAGTGTGCGCAGTGTTAAAACAAATTTAAAAACGGAAGTTCTATACACTAACAGACAGTGAAAAACGAAGTTATGTTTACGAACAAACAGTGAAACAACAGTGTTAGAAAAAATACTTTGTCAGGCGACGTTCTATATACTAATATGTGGTACAAAAACAGTGTTAAATAACTTTAACAAGCGAAGTTCTATACACTAACAAACAGTGAAACAACAGTGTTAAAACAACAACTTTAACAAGCAAAGTTCTATACAGTAACAGGTAGTGCAAGAACAGTTTTAAAATAACTTTCAGATCTGAAGTTTTACACACAAATAGTGTGCAGTATTAAAACAACTTCAACAATCCAAGCTCTATGCGCTAAGAAATAGTGAAACAGCAAATTTTACAAGCGTAATTGTACGCTACAGAAGTGTGAACAGCAAAGTAAAGAAAAAAAAATCATTCTTCTATATTCTGTATTAACAATTCGTGTAACAGCAGCCTAAAAGTTTCCACACAGAAAAGTTCTATGTTACAGAATACAGCAACAATAAACGATTTTTTCTCAAAGAATTCTATGCGGTATTTAAAATAAGCAGTGTTAATATAATAAACGTGATTTTATAAACATTCTAGTCAATGGTAGATAGGTTAAAATAATCTGAAACAGTGTTTCTGATGTTTCAAATACGTAGCAATATTACACATTTTGTTCATTGATCCAAATATTACGAATTTTACAACAACCGTTACAAGTAATTTAATATGGATATTAATATAATGAAGGCCAGTCAGGCCAGTGTCAAAGCAGACTTTAGATAAGAAAGAATAAATAATATAAAGTAGAAGACAGAATTACACATCTATTAAACAAATCTAGTCAAGATTCTTTGACAGAAAATGGAGCTGAATAACACAAACTCCTCTTGCACTTCCGAAATGGGAGCAGTGCCCCAGGTGGTTTTCACGATAATGTACGTGACCGGGGCTTTGGGGAACTTAGCAGCCCTGACTATCTTATATCGAAGTGAGAAACAAATGCGGAACAAGAAAATAGTACTGATGCTTCGGTGTCTCGCATCGAACGACCTTGTTGCACTGCTGGGGATGATGATTCTGATGAATCTACGGGTCTACCTGCCAACTGAGAGGGTCTGCAGCCTCGAGTTCTGTGTGGTACGGGTCATCTGGAGGCAGTTCGGACTCGGCTCGGGCTGCGTGGCGGTAGTGATGGCAGTTGAGCGATGGCTTGCGCTCACCCATCCTTTTCTCTACCAGAAGGTAAGTTTGTAAAGACCCAAACACACTTGCAGCTAAGCACCAATTAACTATAGCTAAACGCTGTGTGGAGGAGCCGATATGGCATAGTCGGTATACGGGCTGGTTGGTCGAAGAATTGTCGTTTAATGTCCGGCAGGGGCAAGAGATTTTTCTGTCCTCCGAAGCTTCCAGACCGGTTTTGTGATCCAACCGGGGCACTTGCCCGTGGGTAAAGCGACAACGCCGTGAAATTGATCACGTACTTCCATATAACGTCATGATTAAGAATGAGTGGAGCTATAAACCCACAACCGCTTATGCCTTCGTGACGTGGGCAGGGACAATTTTTATAACACATGCGTATTTTGTAGCGCCTGATGCTGAAAATGAAGGCAATAAGATCTTCTAAACTTCGAAAAATATTTAGCACTCGACATGACGCAGCATCACACAAGACTTGAATTTTCAAACTAGGTTAACTTACTAGGTAACTAGCAAAAAGACTAAAATAAACCTTTTTCCTACGGTATTTCTGAGTTGCAGTAAACAATCACGCCTACTCTAAGAAACACATCTGTACACAATTTACTGCGACTATAGCTTCCTCAGTTGACCTGCACAGCTTCAGTGGTGGGTACTTGGTCACGAAAAAGGAAAAAGCTGCTACCAAGGTCAACTACAAACTGCACAATCAGTAACTATACTTGAATCTCCTCGTTATATGTTGGTTGCGTGAAAAAGTAATGAAAGTAGCAGTGTCCAAAATACGGGACAATTTTCGATAATTACGGTCTTCGGGTATGGGACATGGTGTCATCTGGTCGATAAGTACTCAAGTTTCGTAGAAACCTCCTCCCTGCGTCTACAGTGCAGCAGAGGAAGCTGCGGGAGAGAAAGTATTGTGTGGTCATGCGGACATACAGCAACTGGACTCAATGATTATTAAGTGTGAGGGTTGAGTTTGTGACACCCCCACACTAGCATTAAGTTTTGTTTAACAGTTTTTACTTCTGTTAGTATTATTAGGTGCTTTAGTTCAGTGCGTACATGAACTCTTTAAGCGTGTATTTCGGATTCTTACATTTGATTGAACTTTACATACGGAGCATGTATTACCTGACTAACCAAACAACCAACCAAACAATCATCCAACAAACCAACCAATCATCCAACCAACCAACCAATCTCATGGAGCAGAGTCTTTTCTGACAAGCTAACAGGTCCTCAGCTGGTCAAGGAATTATCCGCATTTTATGGAACCTGAAAGTTCATTGCCGCGTTTACAAGAGCTCGCTAATTGTCCCTCTTCTGGGCCAGACCAATGCAGTCTCCAACTCCCAACTGATTTCCGTAACATACTTTCTAATATTATCCTCCCATCTACTCCTAGGTTTTCCAAGTGGTCCCTTTCTCTCGGGCTTCCCCAACAAAGCCCTGTACGCACCTCTCCTCTCTTCATTCGTGTCACATGCCCCGCCCATCCCATTTTTGTTGATTTCATCACCGGGAAAATATTTGGTGGGGAGTACATATCATGAAGCTCTTCCTTGTGCAGTTTCCTCCAGCCCGCTGTTACCTCGTCCGTCTTAGGCCCACGTATCTTCCTCAGCACTCTATCCTCGAAGACCTTCATCCTATATTGAATATTAAACACGTGGGTCTAAGTTTCAGGCAGTTGTTGAAAATACTGTCTCGCTAAACTATTGACTTGACAGAGAAACTGTTTTAGTAAAAATTCGTGTTATCCATAAAATATGCTTATTGCTTATTACATAGGCCTAATATTCGTATACAGGCATTCGACTTCGAAAAAAGTATTCCTATAATATCAACATTTTCTGCGTCATTGACAGGGCTCTCTCCCTATTGCCAAGCGGATATTCGCATGATACCTATAACATTACTAAGTATGCAGCAGACGTAAGTCATCTATAAGCAAACTACACAACCGTGTTTAATGCCACGCTCAAGGATTATCCAAATCAACCAACCAACTAACAAACCAAAAAGCTGTCTAAGGACGGAGATTTGCGACAGATACAAATCGAAGTCCCTTGGCCCATTTAGCCATTACTGAAAATGAATCGCGTTGCTGGGCTGTGACACGGAAACCGTGGACGGGGCTTGTGCTTACGCTAACGGATACCCCGTCTTGACTGACAGACTTGACGCGGTCCTCATACTGAGGACTTATCTCTGGGGCGTGCGGGGGAAGAAATTTTGTCGGACGGGTGTCTGGTGTTTGAACCCAAAATGGCTCAGTCGTGTAAGCTCAAAGCCTTTGTGACTCGCGGTCGATGATGGAGGAATGAGGACCGTGCCGCTTCTTTTAATTATACCCTCACACTCGCTTCCCAACTGTAAAAATTTGCGGAAAACTCAAAGAGGGTAGCCGAAAAGTCCTGGGTATACACCACTTTTTCTGGGCAACCTCGACTTGCCTGCTGATTGCTATTGCTTCTGTTTAGGTCTCAGGCGACTTTGGTCACCCCTCAGTCGGTACCAGTGCCTCTAAAGTTGCCGAAAGAGGGCGCTTCCCGCATAAGCTAACTGTGGGCAGAAACTCTCAGTTTGATGTGGTTGGCGAAAAAGGGAACCTCCAAATCCTCGAGAATTTGCTCGCTGCTAATATACTAAGGTGTCTTAGTCGCAACGCGAAGACATTTGAATTGTATCAACTGCAGCTTCCTAACATGGGTGCGGGTACTGCGCCTCCAAATGGGGCTCCCACAGCCCATCATAGGACGAATGATCTATTAATAAATCACAACTACCAGATTTTCCGTTGTGGTGCATGACAGGAATGAATCTGGTAGGAGCGTACAAAGTTTTGGGAGGAGCACAGTGCCTCTGTGTTCAGGACTGTACATTTGTACCCACGTACCAGAATACACGGCGTCACACCCATAAGATCACAATATAAATCTTCACATACGTGAAGACCTCAAATCTTATCCAAAAATTTATTTTCAGAAGATTCAAGTATTGTGGAATATTAGGGTCCTTTGACTGCTAAATAGTTACCGACGTTTCGAAGAACTGGACTGCCTTAACCTTAATGTTCTAGCAGTCCTAGCACCCTTCTAGGACTATTTACCAGTCGGCGCGGCATAACATCCCAGAAGAATTGAATCTTCAGCAACACCGCTGTAAGAACCTCAAATCTCGCGTTCCAGTTCCAGTTCTGTCCCTTTAAACAACCCCCATTTTCGTTTTTTACATTTCATGTATAAAACATTTGGACAGCTTCTGTAAATGCTTGTTGCACTCACCCAAGCGAAGTAAAGTTTATTCCCCTGAAGTGTTTCACCGTATCTCCAGCAATGTTCTTACTTGTCAACTTCGATGAACACTGGAGAGATACTGGTAGTCTCTCCAAACTATAGGAGTTGGTAGACAAGAGGAACTACACAACAAAGAGGGAAAAACAATTCCCTTTCCATAATTAATGCCGCCAGGACACTGTCCTGTAGTACCTGTTCCGAAAAAAAACACACCATAAAACTTAACTCAACAAAGCCGGTCTCTAGAAGTAAACAAAGTATTACTTTATGTACATATTTATCTCCTCAGCAGAATACAAGATAAAATCTCGATACAAAAAGAGCTAACAAATCCTCAAAAAATTTGGGAAAGTTAAAATATTTGGTACTGACCATAACAAATTAAAACTGCATTCATGAAGGAATTAAGAGCATAGGGCATTCGGAAAATGTATCGTAAAATTCGGTTCAGAAATATTTCAATTTTCTTTCAAAAAGTCTAAACATAAAACGTGCAAAATTATGATTCTTCCTCTTTTTTAGTATGGGCATCAAACTTGGTTTCTTGCTTTCGAGAAAGAATATGATTTCAGAGAGGCTTCTGGGAACACAATGCCGAGTATTTTGAACTCCAATAAAGAAGAAAAATACGAAGATATAATACATTTCAGCCGTCAATTTAGGCCACGACCACTTCCTTGCCCATACTTGCCAATTCATAATTCACTAAACATTATACGATTCGATGTCACAATCCAGAAGACTGACAGCGTCGTTAAATAAACAATAAGAATATAGTAAGTTATATTCTTCATGAAATAACGTCTTGGCGATTACAGAAGGAAGATGAAATGGGGATGTGATAAATGCATACAAATTGAGAGAGCATGAAGTAGAAGGACGTCCATAATATTATACGGAATCTTAAGAAAATATGTCGTGATATTCTGGAACTGATTCAAATGGCCAATACAGTAACAGGACTCGAGAAAAGGGGTGACACACCTATTGCGCGTGGCCAAATTCGCATGCGAAAAAAATTTGCTTGACAAATAAGCCCATTTGATAAACTGCCGGAATTGGTATGAAAATGAGTTATTGCAAGTCAGTAGCAGCAAGTAATCTTTCGCCGGTGTAACGCAGACTCAACTGAATGAGCTGTGTCAACTTTTAAGCGCTTTCGCAAAATTGCGAAAAGAGACTATTGCTTCGTCATGTCCGTCTGTCCGCCCGCCCGTCCGCCTGTCTCTATGGAGCAACTCGGCTCCCACTAGACGGATTTTCTTGAAATTTTATATTTGAGGGTTCTTCGAAAATCTGCAGAGAAAATTCAAGTTTGATTAAAATATGACGAGAATAATGGGTACTTTACATGAAGACCTATGTATATTTATGATAATATCTAGCTGAATTCTTCGTAGAATGAGAAATGTTTCAGACAACAGTTGTAGAGAAAACCAAACACACATTTTACGTTTAATAACACTTTCCGAAAATCGTGCCGTTTATGAGATAATGTGGAAAAGATATGGCAGAGCCAGACAAGCCACAGGTGGCAATATATGAGTCGCAGAAAAGATGCGATTTGCATGCTGGTTAACTAAGGCAAGAATAGAGACACACTCATAATATTTAACATTGTTTTTCCACGGCAACAATAGTTACTCGAACGCGACTCTATGTTACGTTACACGTACATTGCCTGTCTTGTTAGATTTTTAAATAAAACTGCTTGTACAATTATTGTAGTATGTACTTTCTGCTTTAAATTTAGAATGAACGGCTCTGGGGCTAAGCCAGTCCCCTCTTCAACGGGAAGGAATGACCATTTCTCCGGGGTAAGGGGGCCAGTGTGTGAAGCTGAATATTTGCATCCATCTAGTACCAACATCTAAAATGACTGAAGCTATAACTCCAGTACTCTATATGCCTTCACGTTAATTGATAAACTGGTAAAAGAAATATGTAATGATACGAAAAGACAGAATATGTTTAACAGTAACTGAAAAGAGTTCGTTAGCTCTGTATAGAGATATGAATTTTACATGGAGTAAAAGATCACATGCAGAATGCTGTACCAGCAGGAAAAGAAGTGGAATAGCGTGGTTGTTAGCAGGAGCGTAGAAACTGAGACTAATTAGAATGAAAATAAAGGAAGATATCCTTTATGTTTAGGCGAAAAGAATGTCCAACTATACTGCTGAAATGTTCAGAAACTAAAAAATAAGGAACGGATATTTTAAATAAAAAAGATAGGCCGTGTACGTGTAATGTAACATTGTAGCGCTTTCGTGTAATAGTTATACCTCCTCTGCTATCCTAAGAGTCTGATACCACTTCAGTCGAATAGAGCGCTTTCTTGGCGATTTAATGACGCTGGCAAGAATAACAAGTAATGTGTCTGATATATTTGCCCCACTTGAGACAAATTTGGGATGTCTCGACAGATTTTCATAAAAGTCCTCAGTACCCAGTTCTACGGAAATCCGTCCTTTGACAGCCGCGCTGATACATGCGGACAGACGGACAGACAGAAAGAAGGACGGACGGACATCACGAAGCTCATCGGCGATTTTCACGACTATGCGAAGGCGCCTAAAAATGGCTGACTACGAGCGAGGAGGTAGCTTAGAAAAATATTAGGATAAACTGATAATGTTATTTATGATCTAAAAATGCTCACTGCAATCGTATGGGCACGTTACAGGCTGTTCTTATGAGTGTTAAACGTTTATAGCACCAAGTCTGCAAAAGGCTCTCCATCCCTGAACTTGAATATGAAAGGGATAATCCCAAGGTAAATAAACGGAATGCATGCAATAGGCTACTATGTTTTCCTTCGTAGTAGGAAATGTGAGGTGTGATATGTGTTTGGACATGCTAAAGTGTTTGTTATGCTTTTGCACAGTTTGAGGACTCTGCCAAAATAAACGCTCCCTTAGATTTTGCAACAAATAACCAGTTTTTGAATTGGTGGCTGGAAAAAACAGAACAAATTTCTTAACTTCTCTTTTAATCCGATTTAACTCATGTTTTTCTCTTGGGAAGGGGGTGTTGTGAAGGACAGAACCTACTATTCAAAGTTGATGTGGCTACAGGCCACAAAAGGCAGAATATCGGAATATAGAGCTCAGAATTATCAAGATACGCTGGAAAATATAAAAAATAAATTATTTATATCGACATTTGTCATAATTTATTCCTTTTTTTGAAACAATCGCCGTCGTGAAAATCTGAATAATTATTTTGTCCTGTCTTAAAGAATTCAATAAATACACATTTAAATGTGAATCACGCATATTCTTTCATGGAAACCAATCAATATCCTGTTCTTGTTCCACTTTTTCTACGGAGCATTGACCCACACAAGACGGATTTCTTATTTCGGTATGTTGAAGGTGACAAGTTGTTCCCGCAAAGACTTTCTGACAGATACATACTTGCTCTTCTTAACTACGGTCCGTTAACATTCCGTCTCCTGTAGGAGGACTGCCTCAGTGCCTAACATCGATCATTACGATGGTCAGACTGAGCAAGTTGGCTCACTTGGTAACACTTCTGACGTGCATTCCAAGTTATCCGTTTCGAATGTTGGTAGGTGTAACTAACTAAGTAATTAACTAGCTAAATAACTAGGTACCTAATTAGCTAACTAACTAACTCCATGAAGTACAGTCCTTCTTGAGAAGCCAATAGTTCCTTGGCTAGTCAAACACGTCACCACGCATTTTATGAAACCCTGAAGTTCATCACCGTGTTCACAACACTTGTGCCTCTCCTGAGCAAGATAAATGCAGTCCATACTCTCCCAACCTATTCTAAAAATCAATTTTAATATTATCCTCCCATCTACACCAAGATCTTCCAAGTGGTCTCTTTCCCTCAAGTTTCCACACCAATACCCTGTATGCACCTCTCCCCCATAAACACCAGATGCCCCAACCATCTCATTCTTCTTGATCTGATCACCGGATACTTGGCGAAGAGTACAAACCATGAAGCTCCTCCTTATACAGTCTCCTCCCATCCACTGCTACCTCATCCTTCTTAGGCCCAAATATCTTCGGCAGGGATATTGATCAAATTAAATAAACTTTTTCGTTGTTTTCTTCAGGCTGTCCAGGCAAATTCTGGGGTAGTCTTTCAAACGAGACACAATAGTTCCTTTCTTCGTCAATCGTAATGCATGGCAAAGGTATATTTTGCTCTTATCAATAGTACAGTCACAACCAACACATACACTTACAATACGTAATCAGGGTACCGGTTTCAGCTCAAAGAGCCATCATCAGACCTATGGCAGAAAACTACGAAAATCAAACTCCATGTATTTGGTAAGACGAAAAACTCCCTCTTTTTTACCATTAAGTACATAAAATTATATATATAATATATATATATGTAATTATGGTTGTGACTGTACTATTGATAAGAGTAAAATATACTTTTGCATGTACATACGAACGGGGATGTCTAATATTAAAAGTAATGCACGGTATTTCCTGTAGAAACAACCCCCCCCCCCCCAGAGGTCCGAATGGTGGAGTAGTTTATCTCCGGATTGTCTTGTCTCCAGATGAGGCATCTTTATACATCTACAACTCATTACACACTAATGACCGTATTATTCGAAGACACATAATCTAATCTACTGACAGATTCTTAAAAGAAAACATAAAAATAATTAAGGTGGATGTAACGCTCCACTAGTTACGAAATATATCAACTAATTGCAATAGGGGTTCGGGGTACTCTTCCTCCGAATCTTCATTTGTCGCTAGGAAGTCATAAAATAGGCTACATGCTGTCACGAGCAGTCACACCAGGGCAGTGTTGTCAAATATTTCAGTTTAGCCAAAGAACACAAGTGGATCGAAGAAAACTAAACACTTCGGAAAAATTAATCTTTGTACAATGTGATCATTTCGGAATTTGCCGCCAACAGGCGACCACAGTTGGACCACCTCACACCCAACACAATAATGCATAACATTATCTTGACTGTTTGGTAATTAAGTTCACGAGAAAGGAAGAGGATACAGGGTACATTGAATAGGTCAGTGGACAAGCGGCTGTCCTGTTCGGCCGTGAGGATGGCGTGTCATTTTTCACAAGGAGCGTCCACGGCCCACTGGTAAAATCTCGCCCGGGGATGGCAGAGGAAATATCTTCATCACACATACAAATAACAGATACCAACAGGCCCAGGCCTTGCCATAGCCTCGCACCGCGGAGGCCCGGGTTCAACCCCACGCTAGTCTATGTGGGATATGTGGTGGACAAAATGGTAAAGGGACTTGTTTTTCCTAACATTATAATTCCACCAGTGCTCCAAACTCATTCACTCGTCTATCACTGACGTTATCTAATTGATCTTTTCAACTGGCAAAGTCGTTAAATAACACCTAAAATACCAACATATCCAGAAAATGATAAAATATGAATAAGTGAATAAAAAGGTTGTTACGGCCCCTCGATTGCTGGGATCACGGGTTCGAATCTCGCTGAGGGCATGGATGTTCGTCTGTTGTGTTTGTTGTGTGTTGTGTAGGTTGCGACCTCTGCGACGGGCTGATCACTCGTTCACAGGAGTCCTACCCGGTATGTGTTTGTCTGTGTGTGATCTAGAAACCTCAACAACGAGGCGGCCTGGGCTCGAGTTCGGCTGTTACGCCATAGAAAAAAAGTATAAATAAATATAGAAATGAATAATAAAAGCCTGTTCATTCTGAAGCAATTTGTGAGCCTTCTGAAGTAACTAACATCTGTTCTAGCTTACTACGCAGTAGTTTACTTACTGTCATTTTGTAGTGCCTGTAAACACATACCGAGTATCTTCGCTCTTCTGGGATATTACGCACCGTAGATTGGTAGTTAGTTACCGACGTTTTGTGACAAATTACACTGGTCAACAGTGAAAATGTTACGGAGTTGAAACTAGTTAATCTTAACTAATTTGAGGTCGCTGAGAACGAATATGATGCTTAAAATTATTTGTTAGCTCTTGTTTTGAAGTAACAGGCCTTTATTAATGTGACCGATTTTTATTATTTTCCTTACATTTTGTTTATACACGAAAGACTGAAATGGGTCTACATTTCCATTCCTAACCGTAATTTATGCTATAGGCTTATACTTACACTAAGATTGTGTACTTGCATATTCACAAAATTATATAGGCCTATATATTGAGCCGGTTCTGGCGTAGCGCAACTGCAGTGACTTGGTGTCGGTCATCGTCGGATCGCGTCGGGTCGCGCTAGCTAATCGTCGGGGATTCCCGCGCCTTTTCCACGGTGTGCCACGTGGTATTTAGAGTTTTAGTGTGCTTTCTCGCTGCATCCGTGCTCGGTTACAATATCTTGTTTTTTAACGCGAAGAAAACTAAGATGCCTCGTAAATGTGTGAACCGTTCAGATAGTTTTTGTTATGTTTGTGGGAAAGTGACATTTGCTTCACAAAAGCGTGCTCTAACTCCAATTGTGAAAAAGGCATACCATCTATACTTCGGTTGTAAAGTTGGGGATCAGGACAAGAGCTGGGCTCCACACATATGCTGCAACTCATGTTCGGCAAATCTTTGCGGCTGGTTAAATCACAAGAAGCGTTCTATGCCTTTTGCTGTACCCATGGTGTGGCGTGAGCCAACAAACCACATTACTGACTGCTATTTCTGCATGGTTCCTCCACTGGAACATGGAACGTCGAAGAAGAAAAAGTGTAAACTGAGCTACCCAAATATACCATCTGCTATACTACCGGTGCTCCATGGAGACGATCTACCTATTCCAGAACCGCCTGACTCATTTGAAATCGAAGATGATGATGAAGATGAGGAATGCAGTAATACAAATATCTCAAGTTCTAGCGATCCAGATTTTATATCTGATGAAGCATGTACTGAGCCATACAGAATAACACAGAACGAATTGAACGACCTTGTGCGAGATCTAGATTTGTCGAAAGGTAAAGCTGAACTCTTGGGCTCAAGATTGCAGCAGTGGAATCTACTTGGTGAGGGCGTCTGCGTGTCTACATTTCGTTCACGTCATAAAGACTTTGTTTCATTCTTTTCAATGAAAAGTAATCTCGTCACCTGCCATGACATTGATGGTCTGATGTCAGCTCTCAACATCAATCATAACCCTGATGAATGGAGACTTTTCATAGACTCCTCACAGTTGAGTTTGAAAGCAGTATTATTGCATAATGGCAACATTTTGCCATCGATTCCAATCGGTCATGCAGTTCACATGAAAGAAACATACAGCAACATGAAGCAACTGTTGGAGTGCATAAACTATGATAAATATAAATGGCAGCTTTGTTGTGACTTAAAGGTTGTTGCCATCTTACTCGGACTGCAGCAAGGATACACAAAATTCTGTTGTTTCATCTGTGAATGGGACAGCCGAGCAAGGGCCTCGCACTATGTGGTCAGGAACTGGCCTTTAAGACAACGTCTGGAGCCAGGTTCAAAGAATGTACTACATCCGTCTTTAGTGGAACCAAGCAAGATTCTGTTGCCACCGCTGCACGTTAACTTGGCCTAATGAAGAATTTCGTCAAGGCAATGGATCGAGACGGCCAAGCATTCAAGTACCTTCGTGATAAATTTCCGAGGATGAGTGATGCAAAAGTCAAAGAAGGTGTTTTCGTCGGTCCACAAATCCGAGACATCTTCAGAGATGAACAATTTGACCGGCTTATCACTGGTGACGAGCAGTGTGCTTGGAATGCTTTCCGGTTGGTTGCTAATAACTTCCTCGGAAACACCAAGGCTGACAATTACAAGGAAATAGTGGAGGACCTGTTGGTTGCGTATCAGAAATTGGGCTGCAATATGTCGTTAAAGATTCACTTTCTGCATTCTCACCTGGATTTCTTCCCTGAAAACTGCGGTGCTGTCAGCGACGAACACGGTGAACGCTTTCACCAGACCATTGCGGAAATCTAAAATCGTTATCAGGGGAAATGGAGTCCAGTTATGTTAGCAGATTATTGCTGGACAGTAGTTAGAGACTCTCCAGAACTTGTATACAAAAGACAGGCTAAGAAAAGACGCCTTTAGCCGAAAGTGATGACGGACAGCAGTGAATAGTAAGTATTATTGTGTTAAATATGCTACATGTTATTATAAAATTTCACAAATCTTGGAAACTGTAGCTAACTCATCATTTTAAGGCCTATTTTCATGTTCAGCATACCCTATTACATAAAGGAAAGTGGATTTGATACTCGTAACCGAAAAAAAAGTTAAAATTTGTTGCCCAGTGTTATCGGTCCCATCTTCAAGGGTCAAACAGGACTGATGGGCAGGATAGGTTGTCCGGAAACGTCGGTAACCAACTACCAATCCACGCTGCGTAACATCCTAGAAGAGTGAAGATCTCATTTTTAAACCTTGGCGGAAGCCTGAAATCATGCACACACTGAGTATTTACCCTTGCCTCTCGTCAAGCATGATTGAAGTAAGGAACCTGACTTGCGCTACAGAAAACAGATCGTGGTTTATTGCAGTTACTAACATAAACTTAGAAGAAATATAAATGTTGCTGTTTGAAGGTACTTGTAAGACAAAAAGAAGAAATCTAAGGCCTCACCATTTATTGGCATACTGTGAGAAGTACCAGTAGACAAGTATAGCGCACGACTCAGTCTTCTGGAACTGGTAGTGGCATTTCCTTCATACAAGATGTAATAATTACAGTACCACGGCTCGTTCACCAGGACCTTATTTTGGAAGGCGAAAAACACTACTCGGAGAAAATCTCGGTACGAAATGACAAGAGCCTTCAAAAGGTGATTCATGCCTCTTTTTTTTAACTTTGTAGAATAAGTGCGCGTCATCTGTGTAACAAGAGCAAAGAAACAGCGGTGACATGCGATATTCTCTCTTCTTGGATGTTATGCAGCGCAGACTGGTAGTTAGCGACGTTTTGAGACAACTTATCGGTCTCTTGGCCCTTGAATACGGGGCCGATAGGTTGTCCTGAAACGTCGGTGACTACCAATATACGCTGCGTAACATCCTAGAAAAGCGAAGATCTCGTTTACACCGTGGCGGAAACCTGAAATCGCGCAGTGGTTACATGCTATTACCTTTGAGTGCTAGGCAGAGGAGACAAGTGGAACTGATGGTAATGACGAAGCAGCCATCAATATCAATTGAAATCCAATGTACCTGTTCATGTTATTTCTCGGAAACGCATTACCAATGATCATGTTGAATCAAATGTAGCCGGACTGGTTCGCCGAGCACCGCAAGTCGCAGTGTAGAGATTCCATTCCTGACATATACCCTATAAGCCCGAATAAAAAGCAATTCTTTTTTCGGAAATAGCCGCATAGAAAAGTAGGGATTGCCCTGTAGGCGATTCCTTACGGCAGTAAAGATGCCATGTGTAAAGCGAAATGTCTACGTATGTTGAAAGAATATATTGAGTTACGTTCAAATGGTACATAAGGTCAGTTACACGCAGTTTTTGGTTTTATGTCTGCCTCTCTGAGGCTTTATTAACGTTTCCTTAAATTTTCTTAGTTCTTTACTCCAAATAATCCAATTGGAAAGAGGGAGTCGCCTTATATTCGGGGCCGCCTTATTTTCAGACTTATACGTTATTCGAGACGTACTGGAATCCACAGTGGGTACGAAGATAAAGTGCCTTGAGAAATTTGTCATAATTTTCCTCAGCTTCTTAGGCTTTTCTGCGTTTTATGACAATAACTAACTAACTCCATGGAGCAGAATCCTTCTTGAGAAGCTAACAGGTCCTCAACTAGTCAAGAAATTCCCCGCATTTTATGGAACCCGAAGGTTCATTACTGCATTCACAAGAGCCTGCCACCTGTCCCTATCCTGAGCCATATCAATCCAGTCCATGCCCCCACATCCCACTTCTTGAAGATTCATTTTAGTATTATCCTCCCACCTACGCCTGGGTCTTCCAAGTGGCTCCTTCCCTCAGGTCTCCCCACCAAAAATCCTGTATGCACCTCTCCCCTACCCCACACGTACTACATGCCCCGCCCGTCCCATTCTTCTTGATTTGATCACCCGAATGATGTTTGGTGATGAGTACAGATCACTTACGACAATATGCTACTTTAATATTTGACTTACTGCAATGCGCGCAAAACGGATGGGTGCTGTTATGTCACGTTTATGTAACAAACACTTACTGCTGCATATACTGAGCTTGGTCTAATGTATGCAATTTAGTTGTCAGTGCGAATATATTATGATGTAAAATCTAGCTATCCCTGTACAGGCTGGACAGGCCCTTAGGGCTCCAGGAGTTAGAGGCTCCCAGAATTTCTAGACAGTCGGCACATGAAGGTGGCAAGGTTGTCAGCCGTACGTGCCGGCCGCCTTTACTCCCAGGAGACACTCTGAGATAGTGCGGCCGGAAGGACTAAGTCAAAAACAGCTGAGGTAGACAGACAAAATTAAGAATGTAACTACATATACAAAACTGTATGTCACAACCTGAACTTACTGGCGATGATTTCCAATGGCAGGCTTGTGTAAACACAGAGATATACGCAACATTAGGTTTCCCCAACAGGTAGTGTGTTCACCATCCACTGATGAAGGATTGTCATATTATGCTTGAATTTATGACAATAAATGCAAAAAGATGGATTGAGATACTTCCCTAACACTTATTATTTTCAGACTTCCGTTATTATTAACACTTTAGTTTTCAAGATCATCAATTCAAACAGTTTAGCTACTTTAATCACTAACACGTTCTCTAAGAAAAGCGAGAAGTATTCAAGTTGTCTTGTTCAGTCGGTGACAATCGAAGTAGCTACTTTATCGAACAACGTACTTATGATATTTTATCTTGTAGTTTCTCGATATCTGTAAGTGATTTTCGGCGTTAAAGGGATAATATATATTGAAAGTACGTAGCAAAAAGTGGCTGCCCTCGTTACCAAGCACAATTCGTAACGCTATAATAAATGCTGCGCCTGAATGGAGAAGCATCACATTACATTACACTATAAATTATTCCCTCATAGAAACATATGCACGATGATTTGTTTTTCCTCTAAACCACAGATAATGGACTGTATAACAATTTTAATATCCTATTTCTTATCATTTGCTGAATTTGAGAGTGTGAATCATCTATTGAGGGAAAGGGTGTGGGTCCAGAATATAGCATCATTATGGTCAAATCTCTTATATTAAATCTATAATCAAACATATTTTATGTGCCATTTCTTTATGTGAGATTATGGCGACAGTTCAGAGGAACTGTAAGTAAGTTTTGCGTCGTGAAATCTTCAGCTTATCATTGGTCATTACCATCTCCCGTAAATCTGTTCCGGAAAATAAACTTTGTTCTTCTTCACTATCACCATCAAATAGTCTTCGTGAATTGCGATTCCATTCGCTTCTGCACTCACGCACCTCCTTAATACTATTATTCATGCACACATCCTGCATTCCATATTACATTCACCTTATCATGGCCATTTAACCCACATACAATTTCACGATCTCTTCCTATAAAATTAATATAATCTAGAGCATTTTCCTTCCCATCAACTTCACTATATTCACAGCGGCGCTTTCCATCACTGGCTGTTTTTGGCGCGTTCGCAAAATTGCGAAGAGCAACTGTTAGCTTCGTCATATCTGACTGTCTGTCCGTCCGTCCTTATGGAAAAACTCGGCTCCCACTGGACGAATTTTCATTAAATTTAATATTTGTGAATTTTTCCAAAACCTGTTGGGAAAATTTAATTTTCATTAAAATATGACAAGAATTACGCTTACTTTGCATGAGAACCTGTGTACTTTTATGAACATATTTCGCTCAGTTCTTCTTATAATGAGAAATATTTCGAAAAAAGTTGTTGCGAAAATCAAAACACACTTATTCCGTAAATTGTGCCTTTTACGAGATAACGTGGCAAAATATGGTAGAGACAGAAAGGCCACAGATGGCAAACCAATACGGCGAATGAGCTTTGCATGTCCAATAAGTAACGCAAGAATACAGACATACGCTCAGAATATGTAACACTTATTGTTTTTCCACGGCAAAAATGGTTGTGCGAACGCAACTCAATGTTGCGTTTACGAAAACTGCTTTCTTTTTTTTGGGGGGGGGGGGGCAACTCTCTACATTTCTATATCAGTGACGATAAATCATTTATCGCTGAAACTTGACGGTCAATCACTGTCGCCTGTGTTCTGCTATCGTCTTATTTATTCTCAACTGGACCTATACTTGACGTTACTCCCAACATAATTACTCCATCTGCAAATCTACAAGTACATCTTCCTGTTTCGTTGTCCGCCTCAAAAATTAGTCATTTTTATTGAAATCTATAGCAACGCCGTAGTGCTGTAGCATTTCAGCTCCAAAGCATAGACTTTAAAGTTGTGGTGATACTTAGAAAAGAACGTCAAAATTCATCTTCCCCTAAGGAAAGCGGCATAAAGATGTGTTTTACGATATACCTCTTAAAAGCCGTTACTAAATGCATATTACTGATCCCCATCTCCACGGTCTCTAATCCTCGCGACACCAGATGTTGAAACAATTCCTCATTTACCAGACGTATTGCAAAAGGAGAGTTACTGTTTCATTCCCGACATGGAGATTATGATCCAAAAATGTTAGGTGCGTTCGCAAAATTGCGAAAAGCGACTATTAGCTTCGTCATGTCTGTCTGTCTCTCCGTCCATCCGTCCGTCCGCATGGAATAAGTCGGATCCAACTGGACGGGTTTCATTAAATTTGATATTTGAGGATTTTTGGAAAATCTGTTGAGAAAATTCAAGTGTCATTAAAATCTGACAAGAATAAACGGGTACTTTATATGAAGACCTATGTAGGTCTACATTTATGATAATATCTCGCTGAGTTCTTCTTATAATGAGATATATTTCAGATAAACTTTGTAGAGGAAATCAAAACACACATTTTATGTTCAATACATTTTTGCCGAAAGCCGTGCCTTTTAAGAGGTAATGTGCAAAAATATGGTACAGCCAGGCAGACCACAAATGACAATATCATACGGCGAAGAAGAGACGCGATTTGCATGCCGGATAACTAAGGCAATAATAGAGACACACAGCTTTCCCACGACAACAATGGTTACTTTACGTTACTTGTACCGTACATTTTCAATTATATACATGTTATGCAGACAAATGTACACAGTATTATGTTATTTAACACAATTTTATTAAATGCTGCCCAACATGTTTCTAGCCTATATAAGGCTCATCTTCAGGAGCTCTTTTGTTGAAATTACAACAGCTATATTATTGGTATATAAAATTCTTAAAAAACCGTTAGATGTATTTGGTTATTGGTATATATACCAATAACAATAATGTTAAAAAGCCGTTAGATATATTTGGTTATTGGTATATATACCAATATATATACCAATAACCAAATACATCTAACGGTTTTTTAAGAATTTTATATACCAATAATATAGCTGTTGTAATTTCAACAAAAGAGCCCCTGAAGATGAGCCTTATATAGGCTAGAAACATGTTGGGCAACATTTAATAAAATTGTGTTAAATAACATAATACTGTGTACATTTGTCTGCATAACATGTAAATAATGGTTACGTTATGCGTACGTTGCCTGTCTTCTTCAAAATTCTTTTGCTTATAAAACAAGTTGTCATTTCGAATTCGTTCTCAATTTCAACTTCTGTACACTTTTGTATTACATTTCCCTTTAATTTAACGCTTTTCAGTGTTTGCTCCGAATCTGTCAGGCCTTTCTTTTGCGTGTTGTACGTGAAAAATATAAAGCCTCCTAGAGTGCCCTGTTGTAGTTAATCGAGCCGGTTGCATTGGTTTCGACTCGCCGACAATTATCAGTACTCCCCTGATATAATTGTGCCTCTAGTTTCAAATATGACGACTGCAGTTAAAGTTGTAGTGTCGTAGTCGGCCTCCTACTTCTGTCCAATCTCCTACTTGTGTCGTGGCCATTGTATTTTTGACGCAGTTATCATCTGTTTCTATTGTAGTTTGGTCCCCTCTCTACATAAACCTACCGTACGTCTTGGTTCCTGCTGATTCTCCTTTCATTGTTACTGTAGTTGTGTGAGTGCGCTTGGTTTTGTTTCCCTTTCTTGGTTATTATTGTGGGTCTTGCGGCCAAACTCCTGACCTCCTGTTGTCCTAATTTGTTCAGAATATTCAGCGCGTCTTATATAGTCCTGAAATTAGCTGTTATCAAATGACGCTGAATGTCATCCGGAAATGAAGCGGCAACAAACTCCAAGGTTAATAATTCTTCCATTCGTAGCTGCAGGAACGTCCCCAATACGGAGTACTTCAGGAAATGAGATGCCTGTGAACAACTCGTAGTGCAAGATCTTGAACGATCTGTTACACATATCTTTTCTTCAACCAGTTTCCAAGATTGGAATCGAACCAGGCCTACCAAGGAATGTTCGGTTACACCTGTTAACAACGTTCAGCCAGTTTTATTAGGCAATGTTGGCAATCTGAGACTAGTTTAGTAGAAGATCATTTAGTCGAGTCAGTAATCAGCTACCCACACCAAAAATGGAACAAATCTATTGTCCGTTCGAGGACACCACCTTCTTTTATTCCACGACTCACATATTTGGCTTCATACGGACGGCTCCATAGTACGGAATAGCCCATAGCTTCAGACTATATAGCCCATAAGCTTTCGTCTGTCACCTCTAGATGCCCTGTAGGTCGTAAGGGGAAATCAGTACGAGCTTGGCGGTCGACACTGGATAGCCTTGATAGTGACAATGCGTCATTCCCTACATAATTAATCGGTGCGTTAATTAGGTACTAATTTACTAAGTGTTCAAGGTATGTAGCTAAGTGCGTTGGTTACTTAGTAATCTGTTGCTGGCTTAGGTATGTAGCTAGCAGTTATTGTTATAACTTTGAGATTGGTGCCCTAAGATCGAAGGGACCTCGCTAGAGTCCGAAAGGACCTCTTACGTCTCTCTACACCACACAAAGTCTGAGCGCCATTACAAGTGTTCCCTGCCCTTAGGAATTTGGTGCAGCGTTTAAATTCTGGAATTTTATTGTTAAGCTTTCCTACTTCGTAATTCCGTCATAAAGATTCCTTTGTGAATGGGATTCGCTACATAAATATATTGAATCTCATGGCGCTGGAATTTTAATATCAGCAAAATTCTTATGTTAGATGTTTCCGTGGTAACGTAGCCTAGTATTCTGGCAAGCCACTAATAAGTAATTAGGTGTAACTACTGTGAGTTGGTTGAGAGGTTTCTTTCAATGATCTTCAAACGTTTAACAAACTCTGACCATAAGTTCCCATATTTCTAAGCGAAGGATCTTGTTAATACTGTGGAAAAGGATGACTCATAGACACCTTTATATATGTCTGTCATAAAGTCACAAATTGTCTAATTTTGGTTTTTTTAAACTTTTCTGTTGAATTACTTCTTACATAGCATCGAACCTTGCCATGGTAGAGGGGCTTGTGAGTTCCAGTGACCCTGAGAGCTAAGTCGGCGGTAGCATTGTTACCAGTAGGGTCTCCCAAGCTGGACAGATAACGAGGGTAGAAACCAGACGAAGATAGATGCCTAGGAGAAGGGAAATCCAATAAAACTCCCCTGATGCTGGAAGGAGCGACATCAGTAACGACTTGAAGCAAAGAGCAAATTATGCTCGAGATGGTTCATGATCGTGTAGCAACAGGCGTGACCAGAGTGGTCTGAACGGCTGCTGTACTGCGATATGGAAAGCAAAAGGAAAAACTACCACATTATTACTTTTCCTGGTTAGTCTCTTCCAGAAACAGGAAAAAATGCGAGATGCTTCCTCTGGAGACAAAACAATCCAGAGGTAAACTACTCCCCCATTTGGATCTCCGGGTGTGACTCTTTCTAGAGGAGACACCATGCGGTAGGAGGACTACAGACAAAAGCAGAAGACGCAGATGGAACATCACAGCTTCAATGACCTTAAGGAAAAGAGAAGATACTGGAAATTGAAAGAGGAAGCACTAGATCGCACCATGTGGAGAACTCGCTTTGGAAGAGGCTACGGACCTGTCGTAAGACAGACTACAGAATGAATGATGAATAGCATCGAATCGTGGGGTAATTGTGAATGAAAAATATCAATGTGAAAGTTACCAGACGTCTATTTAAAAGTGCTGCTAGAGACTTAATATTATACACATTGCTTTACATATAAGTTTTTTATTATTATTACCAACCACGATATTGCCCATGGAATAAACATCGGGTACCATAGGCGGGGATATGTGTAGTTATATACTTGATATATTGACATACTAATATAAAGCAGTTTTTCAAAATTTCATAAGGTTTTAATATTTAATTTTTAATATTCATTTTAATATTCAATTTTAATAACTTATTCTGATTGTATAACATTACAGGTCTTCACCCTACAAAACTGGAAGTTATTTGCATGACAGATGTTTGGAGACACAATTTTATACACATTTTATGTATTAACATACTACCTTTTAGTATCATATATAATTTAAACTATATTAGAATTATTGGTACTATATAGTGCCTACTGCTGTAAATAACTAATGTACATATTACCATTCATTGTCATACTGTACGCTGCGCACGTCTGTGAAAGTAACTCCCTGATAATGGCTACGATTGTTAGCCGAAACATGTAGGAGTAAAACAAATTGTGCAGTGGTTGGTAATAATAATAAAAAACTTATACGCTGCTAGAGAATTTCTCGGGAGGGAATAAAGGAAGCAGCAAAAACACTCACTTTGAATACGACGTAAATGTAGAGGTACAATTCACCTTAGAACAGTCCACGAAGGCCCAGAAAGGAATTAGAGATATATATCTACTGTTGTTTTTACCTCGGCGCTAAATGAGGTGGGTGGTCAATGCCACGCCCCGGCCGCATTACCCCGGGGAAAAAGAACCGGGACCGATTGTACAGGAGGCTGGGTGTTCCCGCGGCCCGGTCTGGACGGATGCGATCTCCAGACCGTTCAACCCGCGGCGTGTCGCTATACTGACTACGTTTTGAATAGGTGGCTTCACCGAGTGTCGAGGTGAATTGGATAATGCACCTGCTTCATAGTCGGGAGACCCCAGGTTTAGGTTGTTCTCACGTTTTTCTTATTTATCTCAGTCTCTGTGGGAAATGCATCCTGTTATGTCAAGAGATCTTACGTCCACGTCTTTTACGTTTCAGAATTTACTACTAATACATCGGTAGTTTGTGCGCTCAGATGTGAATCGTAGACCTCCAAAGTAGGGGCAAGGGCCAGTGCTAATCACTATGCCTCTACTTCCTTCTCCTTCTGCATTAGGAGCCACTGTACAAAGCATAACATGTGTAGCAAGCAAAGATATTGATATCCTGCTCCGGACACTTCTTGATACTGTAATAGTCACTTGAGTCGTGATTCAACGTTGGAAGTATACTGAATGAATTCAGCGGCTCATTAAAATAAAGTAGTCAATTTCTGAAACAAACAGCGTTCACACACCTCGTATGAATTTTTCACGTTACTCATTCCATGCAATAGGATACACTTCCATTAAAAAAGCCAACACCTGCACAACACAATTTGTATAACATAAATATGCTCCCTTTACTCTGACATGTTTCTGTGTTCGTACGCGACCATCAGGAAGGGTACACCAACACATATTTAAAATCTAGTGGATATGATATCATGTCCATATATTTTAAACCTAAAGGATATGATATCTATCGATTAGGTTTTAAATGGAACTGGAAATCGCACATGAAATACAGATTTATTTCCTGCGTTGGGAGGTTGCGAAAACGTGGCACACAAATTAACGCAGCGTAATATGTATAAACTTCAAAGTCTATTTCAGATAAAAACACTATGTATTGTTGTGTGTGTGTGAATTTATATTGTGCTGAAACCACACGCAGTTCCGTCGCATTTTATGGGAATTTGAAACAGTGCGATACAAAAATATGAATAACGCCCCACTTTATGTACAAATTTTTAAATACTGCAAATCCAAAACTAATAAAAATAAGATCATCAAGAACCGCATAATTTCGAAGTTGGCAGGCCGAATGACTTGTAAATTGGCACATACTTTTGACCACACTTCAGCAGGTATTGCCGTTTTTTAAGAAGACGATCCAAACACGGATAGCATTTCCTTGGTGGCGTGGCGGAAGATAGAATGCGTGTCTGCATACCAACAAACCCTCAGAGAAAGAAGGAAGAGGGAGGAAATCGAAAAGTATTAGATACTTTCTTCAGCAAAGACGTCAGTGGAATCAGAGCAGTCTTCAACATTAAGTGCGGAGATAGCACTTCTTAATTACGTTCGTGTTTCATCTCCTTTTACTTCAGTGTCGTGGAAACACACGATTTCTTTTCCATTTTTTCAGACAGCGGTTTACATTGATTAATAAAATTGTAATTAAATTAACTATTATTTATTTATTTATTTATTGTGCTTAAAAGTATGTTTAAAAGCAAAAATACGACACAATTGTTGTAGACTCATGAGCTCCAAAAACGCATCCCCCCTAACTAACTCCATGGAGCAGATTCCTTTTTGAGAAGCTAACAGGTCCTCAGCTAGTCGAGAAATTTCCCGCGTTTTATGGAACCCGACGGTTGATTACCGCAATCACAAGAGCCCGCCACCTGTCCCTATCCTGAGCCATATCAATACAGTCCACACCCTCCCATCCCACTTCTTGAAGATTTTAATATTATCCTCCCATCTACGCCTGGGTCTTCCGTGGTCTCCTTCCCTCAGGTCTCTCCACCAAAATCCTGTATGCACCTCTTCTCTCCTCCCATACGTGCTATGTGCCCCGTCCACCTCATTCTTCTTGATTTGATCACCCGAATGATATTTGGTGATGAATACAGACATTAAGTTCCTCGTTATGCAGTATTCTACACTCCCCTGTTACCTACGCATCCCCTCTACTTTACAATTATTCCTGTACGAAAATTGGTCTTGAATTAAGCAAGATTTCAATTATACGAGGTACTGTGGAAAGCATATTTCTCAATGGCTTGACAGCCCCTTGAGGGCCTAGGCCGCCTCATTGTTCGAGGCTTCACGATAACACTTTGAGACACACCACACTCGGTAGAACTCCTCTGGACGAGGGACCAGCCCGTCGCAGAGACCTCTACCTGACAACACACAACACTCACAAGAGACAGGTATCCATGCCCTCGGCGGGTTTCGAACCCACAGTCCCAGTAAGCGAGCGGCCGCAGACCTACGCCTTAGGCCGCGCGGTCACTGGATCGGCGAGGAAAGCATTCCTAGCATAAAATGCGACCGCATTACACAGAGGTTCCGGTAAGATCTTATGACACCAATTCTCTTATAAGAGTTTCTGTGAAGGAATAATTACCATTTAATAACTACACAAGTTAACGAAACTAATTTCCAGACGTAATTTAAAATTGTTGCCAAGCTTGTAATTCGTAACACAGAAAGAAACTTTACACAAATTATGAAGGTATGTTCATACAAATTTTCGTATCCTTAATTAAATACCTAATTCCTCTCATGACACAGACAGCTAAATGTAGATTTCGTGCGGCTGACATATTTTAGTTTTATATTCTACAAAAATGATTCTAAAACACGTTGCTTAGGCTGTCGATACTCCTACCTACACAAAATTTTGGGACCCTGCGTAGCGTTAGTTTTGTACACATGTATAATCAATTCAGAAGTCTACCGCGTTATTAATGACAGGTAGTTAAGTATTATGAAAGTAGCACAGCCTGCTACAGCATTATGTACATAATATTTTAACAGAAATTGTACCAACTAATTCAAATTCATACAGACGGGCAGAAGGCCATACATCAAATATCTTGAATAGGAAACTAGGCTACAGCACGCTTCAACGGGTCAGAGAAAGAATGAACACAGATAATTTGAGTTCAAATCAGCCGCCTGACCCCCACATCATATGCGCCAGTGCTTGTAACAAACAGAGAATCTAAGGATAGAAAAAAAACACAGGCAGAAATTAAGCTGTGATACAAATGAAAACTTCACCGATTACGACGAATGCACTCAGAGGGGAGGATGCTGTTTGGCAGAGAAATGAGTAACTACCCGTGTTCATTATTTCGCTAACCCAACTTCAGCTGTCACATTGGAGTACTAAGCATATGTACACAAAATTTCAAATGAAAATTAACCAATAAATTCAAAAGTATCCATACTAACAAATGGTACAGGAGCTCACTCGAATAATTCTTAATCCTACGCAATCTTTCCACACATTTTACGCTCGTTCGCAAAACTGTGAAAAGCGACTATTAGATTCGTCCTTTCTGTCTGTCTGTCCGTCTGCGCGCATGGAACAACTCAGCTCCTACTGGACGGATTTTCATGAAATTTGATATTCGAGGGGTTTTCGAAAATCTGTCGAGGAAATTCAAGTTTCATTACAATCTGACAAGAATAACGGGTACTTTACATGAAGACCTATGTATATTTATAATATCTCGCTGAATTCCTCTTAGAACGAGGAATGTTTCAGGCAAAGGTTGTAGAGAAAATCAAAATACAATTTTATATTCAAAAACGTTTTTCAGAAAACCGTGCCGTTTATGAGATAATGTGGGAAAATATGGTACAGTCAGACAGGCCTGAAATGACAATATAATGCGGTACAGAAAAGATGCGATTTGCATGCCGGATAACTACGGCAAGAATACAGACACACACTTATACTTAATCCTTAATGCTTAATACTCGATTAATTGCGTCTGATGCTGTAAAATGGTTTGCGGCAACACTTACAGAAACTGAGAAACTGTACAACCGCTTACCTGTCTTTACGATCTGTTTAGCCAATTTTACGTCTACAGAAGGCCATGCGCAAACGAACATTGTTTTGTTTCAATGCAGCATCGGGCATTTTACATGAAAACCTTCCTACGTTTTATTCTTGCCGGCTAAATGAATTTGCCATAAACGAATTTTTGTGCAACACCCAATATTTTTACATAGTTGACAGTGCCATGTAGCTTAACACAACACACAGAAGGCATTGTTGCATTTTTTTTACGATAATGGTTAAGCGAACGCGCCTCAATGTTACGTTATGCGTACATTGCTTATACTGTAAGGAATTTCATACAAATATTTGTTTTAAACCTTCACGGGGAGATCTGGTTGCACATGAGAGGACAATAGCAAAAGGGAGCTGAACGAAGTAGGATCCAAAGATCCGAAAAGATCCATGACGCAGCTCAACGAACGATAAACCATACAAGCAATTTCATGTGTCGTTAGGAGATCGTCATCTACTGGTAAGGCCTTGAAGCTGAGTTCGTCACTCACATCAATTCTTGGTTATTAAAATAGTTCAAAGAGACTTTGCCAGCTCATTAAGTAATTAGTTTTTACAGCTGGATATTATAGGTGTTTACAACACTTAGTAACTTAGTTATTGTACGCTGTTTGCGAAACGTGCAAAAAAATAACTAATTTATGGTCAGTCATGTCTGTCCGTCTGTGTCGTCATTTCTCTGTTTCCGCCGACCTATCTGTTCGCCTGCATGTTTTAAACTCAAGAACCACTCCCGGCGGACGGATTTTTGTGAAAATTGGTAAGTTGTTTTTCGAGGTCAAGCCCTATAATTCATATATTTTAATTTATTACAATCGGCATGAACGATGTGCAAGTAGCATGCGCTTAGCGGGTTGGGTTTGCTATGGTAATGCGGTAAGTATAAGAACCACTATTGACAGCTGTAACAGTAGCAAGCATATACTAACAACTAGAACTGTGGTAAAAAAACAGTAACCCCAGAAAACTACAGTACTGAATTTTTATCTGTACGAAATGTAGGGCCTAAACGCATTCGTATGCGAATTCTAAATTCCAGCATAATCAATTACCCAGTTATTTAATTCAGTAAATCAGTCAGTCAGTCAGTCAACCAGTTACTAAAAATAAGTCAATATACAGCATGGCGTAAAAGTCACTTGATAATCGATGTTCAACACGTTGCCTCTAGTTTCAAGTGACTTTTGCACCATTCTGTATAGTGACTTAGCTATATATATATGTCTAAATTAACACGGCTGCCGGCACTTCATTCGTCATATAGGCTTATTTTACGTAACAATTATCGCCTGTCACTTCCCACTCGTATTCCGCCGCGCGCACAGGTGGTCGACTGAGTGTGCTATGTTAATGCAACAAAAGAGCCGATAGTAAGTGTCAAACGATAGTTGCCAGATAAAATACAGTAGAACCCGGTTGCGACATCGGTTTATGCGACACCTCGTCAATTGCGTCAGATAGTCTGTGGTACCAATTAATTCCTCACTGTTAACCGTAACATGATACTCCAGGTTAGAACAACACTCGTTTACGACATAAAATATGCGGTCCCTTTCTTGACGTTATAACCGAGTTCGACTATAATGAAGTTTTTTTTCACAGTTTATGCCTTCTTGAGGACGCGCTGTAAAATGGCGACTCAAGAGGACCTTTCAACATGATAATGAAAATGAATTTTCCAGTTTGAATTGAGCTAGTTCAATCAACGGAGCATCAAGGGCATAATGCCGACTATTCTGCAGTGGCAGGCACAGCGCATTATTCTAGTAAGTTAGTTGTAATCCGCATGCAAATATGCTTACGTTACATTCCGGTGGTCTTCCAAGGTGTGCCGTCAGTACTCATTTTATCACATCGCGCCCACGTGAGGGAGGGGAAGAATGTTGGGATAGTACTTCAGGTGTCGCTCATATTTCATTTTGGTTAGTCCTGCTTTATACACTCGGGAACTCCCTGCTGAATGCTAAAAAGAATATTTGGAGGTCAGAGACAACAAGGAAGAGGAAATTACATCAAGAATCATTTCATAATTTACACCAGGGGTGCACAAATACCTGGCGCCAGGTCACCCGGTCGACTGAATTTTGTACAGTGGCGCCTAATATTCGTGGGTACTCCGTATGGAACTGCGTACCGACAAACACTGGGCAAGAGATCTTTGTCTTCTCTAAAGCGTCCAGACTGGCTCTGGGGCCCACACAGCGTCCTCTTCAATGGATACCGGGGTTCTTTCCCGGGGGTAAAACGGCTGGGGCGTGAAGTTAACCACTTCCATATAATGCAAAGGTTAAGAATGAGTGGAGCTTCTCCCCCCTATATGCCTTCATGGCGGAGATAGAGACAACTTTTTTTTACCAGTATCGAACTTGCTTCATGTCACCCTTTTGGCGTCTAGAGTTTTGAGGTGACTCCTAGATTTCTGCACTCGTCATGTATAATAGGTAAGTCCATGAAGTCAAGAATATTGAGATGAATGGGACATGCAGCACGCAGGGACAAAAAGTGAATGCGTACATTTTGAATGGAACAGACGACAGGTGCGATGTAGTAGAAGGCGCGGAAGATAATTTTAAAAGGCATCTTACAATAAAAAAATAGAGTATGAAGCTGTTGACAGGTTTTAAATATTTCAAGATGAAGTATGATTGCGTACTTTGGTTGCAGCAATGATAAATGGACATCAAGTTCCATAAAAGTACGGAAGTCACTAACCAACCGAGACAATGCCAACTGTGGTTTTCAGTCAATTACTTATTCGGTTTTATATGTTTCAACAATAAGCGCGTGTAAAGTAAAACAGATGGTATAAAGTAACAGCAGCTCTTTAGAGGAATGGGTTCGGTCTCATAGTCCGATATTCTAAGGAGTGTTAGACAAATGAAGTGGCCTCACGGTCTTGCATCACTTAGAATGAGTGTCTGAATTCCGCTTTAGGTATCGATGTGTGTCCAGACAGCTTGTGTAAGTGGTTAAGTTTCGCCCGGTCGATCGATTGAGTTCTACAGAACGTATGATTAATTAAATGGATTAAAATCTATAAAACATTTAGTAGAATATAGATGAAATAAACATCTAAAGTAGAAGAATGGAAAATCAGTCAAAAGAAAGACAAAAGCAAATAGAAACACAACAATTAGCACTGTAGAAGACATAAGAAACAAACATGTGAAGTAGGAAAGCGGAAAATCAGTCAAAATAAACAAAGGAATAAACACAGAAAAATACAAACAGTGAACAGGATACAGAGTATATACGGCAATAAGAAATTTGTGCGGGCAAGTTGCTTCACTGCTTGAGTGACGTAAAATTGCCGGTACTGTACGTTCCGAAAACATTGTTTTTGTAAACCCCATGTAACAAAAAAAAAAATAGAAAAACATGGTAGATGCCGTGCGCAGGCGCACTTCTGGAGTTATGACATTTTAAATTCTGTTAAGAGCGAAGCACAATCTGTATACACGATAAATTCTTTTGCACAGACAGCAGCTGCTGAATCATACACCCTCAGCAGCCGAATACAAAGCCCGTCCTGTCCGCATTGATTAAATACCTTCCGTCTCTAGTTACCAGAACTGAAACGTAGAGCTCCGCGCATTCGTAACCTCCGCACTAACAAAGGTAGGTGGTCAGCTTCACGCAACGGTCGCTTTATCCCCAAAGTCTGTCTGGATGTTATGGAGAACAGATAAACTTCTGTCCCTGCAGGCATTCGAACTCCAGATCTTCAGCCCATAATCTTGTCACTATACCTTCTGCGCTGTCCCGACTAACATTAACAATAATTAGTCTTTCTTATTTGGAAAGAACTATATATATACAAACATTGATTTTTTAACAAAAATTAATAACTTCAGAGGCAGCAGAATCGTTATATGGAGTGAGACGGGAGTGAATAACATGAGTCGGCAAAGTACGGTCAACGGGCCGCATCTGCCCCGCGGCTTCATTTTATCCGGCCCGCCTACGATGCATCAACCTTTGAATGAATTTCTTATAACGCCACAGCAAGCTGGAGAATAGACCCCAGTTTACATTGTTTTTTAGATTTTTTAACCCTGTAAGCTTTTGTAAGTGTTATGAAGCTTTTGCCCTTGTAGTGTCTAAGAGTCTAACAGTGTTGCAGCTTTGGGGGTGTCCAACGGGGAAAAATACCACGTTATTAAAGCTGCTAATTTTGTATTCTTAACAAAACAGTAACATTTTCCTTTAAAAAAAATACTTACAATTTTAACAATAACTTTACTTTCTGACAGTTAACAGCGGGGCCATTAACACAAAATCGCCACTTATAATTACATCTGGCAAATGAACGAACTGTTCGTAAGATATTACGCAGTATTCTTTATAATTTTTGTCGTCACATATGTTGTAAAATCATCCGGAACTTTATTCTGTTCGGTTTCGTTCGGCAGCGCTCGTTCTATATGCGCCACCAACCGAATATTTGATTCATTTTTTTCCGTTCGGTGTAGTGTGCGCTGGCCTTTTAACAGAACAGGCAACACCACACACTCTACGCGGCCTCTGCCGGACCAAGGCCGTATGTTTGTTTCTTTCCGTTAAGATTTCGTGAGTTCTACAAACAGGTTCTTGCCTTGCATAAATGAATACATTTACACAAGGGGCGAAAAATAGAAGTAGTTATTTAAAACAGGCTACAGCCATGTTTCAATTGGTCTCTCACATGTCTCTTATGGTCGGTTCAGCGACCAGCCGACTTGACCGGTACATTATCACCAGAACTAGTTTATATATCGCACAGACAGCATTCCTACTTCAGCTTTGACAAATCCAAGGATACATTACAGACTAACATTCCAACAGCGGAATCGGAAGGTCCAAACTTCTAATACCAAAAGAAACGGTCCTGATTCTGTTCCATCGTCTTTTTGTTCACCAAATTGGCAGATTTCAAAGAAGTTACTTTTCCCACACAACTCCATAGGGTCTATGTACTTGCATTTATTTATTTATTTTATCGATCGAGGTAGATATCATACCTATCATGACCCTCGCTGACTTCACTAACCTGACAATAACAGACGATATGTGTGTAATCACGTAGATTTTCCGTCTCAGATACATGTGTGTCATCGATCTATCGAGCAGGTTATTGTAGCGATACTCCAGACTTACACTGGAGAGGTGCCCGGTTCGAAACTCGCCATAGACATCGGTCATCCTACTAGCAATTTCGTGATTTTTCTCCGCCAGTCGTTCAAATTCCGGTATAGTATATCGACTAGGCGACGATCGACCTCCTTACGTATACTTTACAATGTATCATTCATTAATCATTCTACAATTCAATGCTATACTGGGTGTATCTAAAATGCTTGGACAAATTTCAGGAGTGAGTTCCCCACACCAATACAAGGAAAGAAATTAATATCGTATGTCTGTAAACACTTAGTTTTAGAGTTAAAACCAAACAACGTTTTGACCTGAATCGTTTAGATTTTAATCTGTGGGGACACTTAAAAACCCTAGTGCATTCAGCTCCAATTGAAAATTGAAAGACCCTTCACCAACGCATTTTTTATGCCTGTCAAATCATTCGCAACCGAAATGGGACCTTTGAAATAGTGCGACAGTCCATAATCAGGCGTGCCATGCGTACATTGATTCGGGTGGAAGACATTCTGAGCATTTGTTGTGAAATATGACTTGATAAACAATAAGAACTCAACGGGTATGAAACTGGGATCGTGTGTTGTAAATATATTACATCAGTTGCAAATAAAGTATTACCCAGTTAAGGTATTTATTTTTGAATGTCATCTTTCAGTTAAATAAAAAAATTATTTCCGGACGAGCTCTTATCTCTGCTTTGATGTTAAAAACTCGTCTTGCAGTTTGTCCAAGAATATTAGATACATCCTGTATAGTGTGAGATACTGAAAGCTTTCAAAATGAACCACAAACGGTATAACCACAGTCTAAACCTATATATCAGAGTTGTTCTTGAGAAGCCAACTTACATTGCATGCGACACAAAGGGTTTATAATCTGATTGAGAACCTAACGCTGGACCCTGCCGGAGAATCGCTTTGACCACGTACCGCTATGTAGGGCCGAGGTTAAAAATGAGTAGAGTTATGCCTCTACTCCCCCCTTCGTACCTTCATGGTATGTTATAGGGAGAAATTTATCTTACCGCTGGACTCTAACCTGAAACACTTGAATCCAATTAACAACCTCGCACATTATATCGATTATGTATGTACAAATATTGTATTTAAGCATGTGATAAATACTCAGTTAGGTCCCCTGCGTGCCCGTGGTTGTTAAGTATGAGACTTTTGCTCTACACAAATATTGTAGGCTCGAGAAAAACCATGGTGATAGGAGAAAGGAGTAAAATATATACTTTTACGTTTGTCATACCGTTGTGTTAGATTTATAACAAGGAAAATAAAATGCAATCAACACAACTAGTATACGTTATATCTTTAATGTGGCAACGTGTTTCGATCTCAAAGGATTATATTCAGGCAAGTGGTATAAAATACGTAAAAGGAAATACATTCGAACCCGGTTAGAATGACATCGGTTAATGCGACACCTCATCTGTAACGTCAGATATTCTGTGGTACCGATTAATTCCTCACTGTTAGCCATAACTTTATACTCTTCGGTTAGATCAACACTCGTTTATAACGACAAAAAATATTCAGTCCCTTTTATGACGTTATAACCGAGTTCGACTGTATATACAATTGTAATTACAATAATTACAATTCTGTACATTTCTTTTTATGTATTTTATACTACTGGCCTGAAGATAATCCTTTGAGGTCGAAACATGTGCCACATTAAATATATAACATATAATGGTTGTGTTGACGGAATTTTATTTCTCTTGTTAAAAAATATACGTCACATTATAAGTCTGGCGCATCTTAACATGCGTATCCAAAAATTATGTACAGGCGTGGCGCAGCTAGGTTTTCTGGTCCCCGGGGCGAGTCATCGCAATGGCCGCCCGTAACAGAAATTATAAACTTTTAAAAAATCAGAATTACCTATTGAATTTACTTTCATTTAGCTCAATAATTGAAAAACTTTTGGAATCAGCTTCTCTACATGGAACTGCTAGTGGATAAGGCTGGTGAAGACATTTTCTGTGAGACAGTTTACGAAAGCAAAATGTACTTCGACTTAATACACTTGCGTGCGTTGTGAGTGACAGAGCTCCTGCTATGACGTGTATTAAAATTTCCTTTTGTTTAAAAGGATAAAAACGAGGCATTAAAGTTTACAGATTTCATTGTACCTACAACAGACAAAGAAGTCGTGTGTGACAAAATAACAAGACTGAAGCACATTTTAAAACGAGTTGCTTCTATCTTGAACTGTATACGTGCCCCAGGATTATATCGTCGACAGTTTGCTTCTTTTCTTCTTGATATTTACAGTGAATGTGAGGATTTGTCACATTGCACTGAAACACGCTGATTGCTTTGCCACATTATGCTGACAGCATTTTCTTCTGCTCGCGTAGTAGCTGCTGTCATGTGACAGGTAGGAGGACCGTAACTTTTGTGAGAGACGGCCTGAAGGTTGTCAAGCAAAATGATGAAGACTTCGTGGATACAACCTGCTATACAGCTTTTACAGTTCATATAAATTGGATATAAACAATTTTTCGTACGTTTTGTAAAGTATTAATCACTAAAGCGACTGGTTACTGACTGGAAAACGGAGTTTGAATCCGGCAGCGGCATGAGCTCTTTCTCTCTCCAGTAGTGAGTACACACCGAGGCTGAAACTCACAAGAAGTGGGTACTAGAGGTCCTTACTGTTGGTAAAGCAGCAAAAGCAGGAAGCTAACCACACCTCTATGTTGTGCCGAGGTAGAAATGCCTCTCAAATACACCTTCTAGCATGATGTCCAGGCGTAGGGACATAATTACCCTCCAAATGTTTTGTATCATAAGCCGCTTTTGAGGAAGTGTATGAAGCTGGGTGAGATTCCTCTAAAGTAGGGCCGCTATAAACCAAAACAAAATTCGCCCAACAACTCTTAGAATGATTCTAAATACGTCGAAATATGATTGGTTGTTTCGGGTCTTACGGACTTTCAAACAATATAAAATTTTATATTATCATCACCGTGCATTTTCACTCTATTTTTCAAAAAACCAACCAATGCACATTCAATGTCACTATTTATTTTAGTTAACACTACCCCTACATATGTTTCGGTCCTTACAGGACGAAGAAACATATGTAGGGGTAGTGTTAACTAAAATAAATAGTGACATTGAATGTGCATTGGTTGGTTTTTTGAAAAAAATGTTTTTTTGAAAAATATAAAATTTGTTGTTTCTGTGTCATCAGTTGAGACCGGTGATTGGAGGGCTCTGCTCTCATTTCAGCTACCGTCACAACCCGACCTCCTGTCAGCACCGCAGCAGACGAAACACGGGTGTGAGGTGAACAACGGAAACAAGTAACACGACAATCGTAATGACTTCCAAATGTTCTTCATTCTAATTTTCTCCTGTTTCCTCGAATCTGTTCTACCGTTTTTAATTAACGGTGGTTTCTGAGAACAGAGAGCTCATAAGGAGGAAATGAAAAGAGTATGGACACGACTACATGATGAGGAGCTTCAGATTGCGCGCTCTTCACCATATGCGACAGGAAAAAATTCATACTCCCTCTTCGTTGGACAGTCTAAAGGAAAGGTACAGTACCATTTCGGGGCACGCGTTTGCGCAGTTGGTTGAGGCACTGCGGTAAAAGCCGGACGGTCGCGGGTTCCATTCCCGATGGAGTCATTGGGAGTTTCCATTGACTTAATCCTTCCGGCCGCACTGTGGACCTAGATTCGACTCAGCCTATAAAGACACATGCGTACCGGGGGGTACTCATTTCTGTTTATATATTCATGTGCCGATTTTCTAGAAATTCTGGGAGCCTAAAGCTCCTGGAACGACAAGGGCCTGTCCAGACCAGTATAATGAATGCTTTGCTTTAAAATGCCTATGAATACATAAGAGGACATTATTAAACTAGCCCCTGAAAAATGGCATGTGAACGTGTGCAACAGTTTTAACTGGCCCAGTGGTGGGCTCTCGTGAACACGGTAAAGAAGAATCCAGTTCCACAAAAAACGGATATATTTTGACTATATAAGCGACTGTCAGCTTCTGAAGGACCATCGTGTTCATTGCGTTCATTAGTAGTTTTATTTAATCTGCTGAAATTCAACAGAATCATTTTTCCATAAGGTCGCAATCCTGATATCTTTTTTCTTTTATTCTGTCCCACAAGATATAAGTGCTAAGTTATTAACTTAAAATCAGACACGACCGACTGCCATCCACGTCCTGTCCAATTCATCCTTCACTGTCACACTTTCATTCTCCTTAAGCTAGGTCTATATACATTCGATAAGGACTGACATCTGTGTTGCGGAGTTCTTAACGGAGGAAAGATAAGGGTGTAAAAATGGTAACGACCACTAGCATGATGTTCACGCAGAATTTGAAGAAAATCTGACGCGTCCATAAAATTCGTGTTCGTCATTGATTTATAACGGATTAAAGAAGGTTCGTGTATAAGAATCGGGTTAAGTGTGGTTCCGAAGAGAAGATGCCTCTGAAACCGGCACGGATATTAACTTATGATGATTGTATTTCGTGGTTTCTATAAAATAACTGGAAACATGAGGAAGAGATCACACAGCACTTAGCTAATCACTCACGAACTGAGTCCGTAAGTACTTCAGTGACGAGACGAGAGTTTAAGGATGACATTAACTTCTCGGTATTACTGTACATTTGCTATCCAAAAATATAAAGATTAAAATATACAAAATGATAATTTTTCTTCTTGTTTTGTATGGGTGTGAAATTTGTTCTCTCACGTTGAGGGAGAAACATAGGATGAGGGTGCTCGAGAATAGGGTGCTGAGGAAGATATTTGGGCCTAAGAGGGACAAGGTAACAGGGGAGTGGAGAAGACTACATAAAGAGGAGCTTCATGATCTGTACTCCTCACCAAATATTATTAGGGTTATTAAATCATGAATAATGAGATGGGCGGGCGTGTGGGGAAGGTGAGAGGTGCATACAGGGTTTTTGTGGGGACACCTGAGAGATCACTTGGAAGACATAGGCGTAGATGGGAGGATAGTGTTAAAATGGATCTCCAAGAAGTGGAATGGCGTGGCATAGACTGGAATGATTTGGCTCCGGATACGGACAGATGGCGGGCTCTGGTAAATGCGGTAATAAACATTAAGGTTCCATAAAATGTGGGGAATTTCTTGAGAAGCTGACTACTGGTTAGCTTCTCAAGAAGGACTCTGCACCACTGAGTTAGTAGTTATTTAGTTAATTACTTAGTTGGTTGGTCAGCTAGTTCGTTAGTTAGTTATTACTACACATTACAAACACACACATACACGCACAACCTATAAGTCTTCATTCTTAACACAACTCCTTGCTTCCTATAAGAGTTTATCGTCTTCTTCACAATTAAAAGGGAAGAGTTTCCAGTTCCTATCTCTAGCTATGACTTCCTCTTTCAAGTTTCAGGATTTCCTCTTTTCCTTAAGGTCATCAACTAGCTGCTTACGTCTTCTTCCTCGTCTTCCCATCCCTTTCATCTTTCCTTCAATAACGTGATTTAGAAGTCAGTTCCTACGCAAGATGTGACTACTCCAGTTAGCCTTCCTACCTTTTATTGTGTGCAGAATGTTCCTTCCTTCATTGACTGTATGTTACTTCTTCATTTCGTACACGATCGGTCCAAATGATCTTCCCCATCCTTCTCCAGCACCACATTTCAAAACTTTCCACGTATTTCTGATCTATTTCCCAAAGTGTCCCAATTTTCCGCAGCATACAAATCTGTGTTCCAAATGTAGAAATTTAAAAGTTTCTTTCCTTAAATTTAGGCCTAACTTGCTCGTGAAAAGAGTCTTCTTCTGGCTGAATGCTGCTTTTGCTATAGTAAACTGGATTTAATGTCACGTGTACATCTTGCATCGTATGCTATCAGACTATTTAAATAGTTAAAGTATATATATATTTTATTCCCGGAAAAGTCCACCCTGGTACCCGCTGAGCAGGAGATTTGATAACCGCAGAGCCGGTCTGAAAGCTTTCGGAAAGAGAAAATCTCCCCTGCCGGAAATAAAAAAATGACTTTGAATTTTAAAGTTAATTTTAAAGTTTTAGTTAAAGTTTTCAATTACTCTGCTGCCTCCCGTACACATCATCCAGCTTGTCATACAGAGACACAGCCCACGTTGGTCCGAGGATTACAATAGATGATAGAATACGTAATGCCACAACTCAGTATATTATATCTAATTATATTTTACATTTTTAATATTTTGCATTTAAATGTGTTATAATACTTTTATGTACAATACTAATTCACACATGTTATCTATATACAAAGTGGTTTTTGCAGCAGTATGTACTGATGGTTGCGAAATTCATAGCTGTAATCCATTTTACTCTTAATGGTTTCAAACCTGGCATGTATTCCTTGGTTATGCCATGGTTATGCCGAAACATGTTGGAGTAAAGTGACTATTGTATCACATATTGTAAGCGCATTTAATTGGTACTTAAATGAAAATAATAATTTTTTAAATTGGGGGTTTGCAGGCACGACATCGACTGCGCTACCCCGGCTCTGGTAGCAACACAGTAATAATGCTAATACTAATACTACTACTACTAACAATAATAATAATAATAATAATAATAATATCTACATCCATAAATAGGTTAGATTTGTATATATACATATACAGTACATACTTATATTCTGCCCTTGGTATGACTGAGTTACTGATTGAGTAATTGAGACACATCCGGCTGTCTATGGTTACCGTGTCTCCGCCGTTACCCACTTGTCCTTCTTACGATAGGTCATTGTGAGAGGCATCACATCCGGAGTTTCCATGGATACAACAGAGCTTCGTTTGTGAGTGACATCACAACGGGGGTTTCAGTGGGAGTTATCAATTAGCAGTGCAAATGAATCAGCACGAAAAATCTGCACTGCAAATGTTTCTGCATTACCATGCTGGTTTAATTTTTATCCTCAATATTAGGAAAGGAAAGCCGCGTGCACTCATTAAGCTGTGTGGTAGGGCGCCGAGATGCTCGGCTTCGGCTAAAATGAAACGATGACTATGGATGGCGAAAGGAACAAGAAGCAGGGCGGAGGGACTGAAAAAAAAAAAGAACAGGCCAGTATGTCCGGCACCAGGCACAGATCCGATTCAGGAACCACCTGAATACAAGTTTAAAGTGAATTAAAATTTACCCTATAACGTGCCAAGTAGGCACAGAGGGGGATTAGATGTATAGCTCTACTATTTCTTTAACCTCGGCCATAGATGGGCATGGGTGGTTAAGGCCACGCCCCGGCCGCTTTACACCCGCGAAAGGCCAGGTACTCACGCAGATATAGGAGCCTGGTTGGGCCGGCTTGAACGGGTGCGGAAAATCTCTCCATCACTGGGATTCGATCCCCGGACCGTTCAGCATGTAGCGAGTCGCTACTGACTACGCTATTCCGGCCTACGAATACAAGTTTATAAATATTCCAAACCCCTCCGAGACGAAGACCCGGTTTAAATCCCAGTTCAGTGCGTAGGGAACGTGTAATGGACAAGCTGACACAACACTTCCCTGCCACCCGTCATCACCAGTGTGTCATACCAGACGTGCACAACTGGCCGACGTGTTAGCACGGTATCACAATCTCATTTCTCATTTGTGTGGGTTCACCTCGCGTTTCAGAAACGAAACTGTGGCTATGACGCCTCCGCACGGACTCCGACCCAGTTGCCAGCAATCATTCAGTTGCTCTAATGAGGTCGGTATCACAGCACACGTCTATATCACCACAAATCACCACAGAATTAATGAATGTATTTCCGTTTCATGTTTATGCCTAGTAAAGTTGGGGTTCATAACTGAGACATTTATATTATTCTTTCCTTTTCTTTTTCTTCCTCTCTCTTTCTTCGCTTCTTTCTCTTTCTTCCCTCGAAAACGTCCAGACCGGCTCTGAGGCCCACGCAACCACCTATTAAATGAGTCCGGGGCTCTTTCCCGGGCGTAAAGCAGCCGGTGCGTGATGGTGACCACTCACCACTGGCTATAGCCTATTTTAATAAAGCTTACAGTTTTACCTCGACTCCCCCCTCAACGCCTTCATGGCGAGGGCAGAGACAATTTTACAGTTACTTTTTTAGTCGCATGGCCAAAATTGCGAGAATTGACTGTTACCTTCGTCACGTCCGTCTGTCCGCCCGTCTGTCTCTATGGAGCTACCCGCCTCCCACTGGACGGGTTTTCATAAAATTTGATATTTGAGGGGTTTTCTAAAAAATTCAAGTTTGATTACAATCTGAAAAGAATGATGGGTACTTTACATGAAGACCTATGTATTTATGATATCTTGCTGCGTTTTGGCGTAGAAGAGAACTGTTTCAGACCAAAGTTGTAGAGGAAACCAAAACACACATTTCATATCCAATAACTCTTTCCCGAAATTCGTGCCATTTGTGAGATAATATGAAAAAATAAGGTAGAGCCAGACAGGCCACAAATCGCAATATAATAGGGCGCATGTGCTTGGCATACCGGATAACTAAAACTACAGACACGAGCAGAATATGTAATACTTACTGCTTTTCCACGGCAACAGTAGTTTCGCGAAAGAGCCTCAATGTTACGTTTATACGTGTATTGTCAGTATTTTTACATTTTCTCACTTCCTATCTTTGTTTCTCGTCCTTCATGTTTTTCTCCCTCTTTTGCCTTGTCTCATAGAGTTATTACTCTTCTTCATAACTTTAATAAAGTTTAAAGTTTAGAGTAACCACATTAGATACTGCTACGTGTTTCGACCTTAGTGGTCATCCTTAGGCCATCAAATTATTACAAAATGTAGAAGAGTTACAGTCACACTGGTTTGTGTCATTTGATTCAGATTCTATTTTCTATTTAATCCTCTTTTCTTGTCTTTTCCTCTTTCTTCCTTCCTTCCGATCTTAATTTCTTTATTTCTTTCTATACTTCTTTCATTTTCTCTCCCCTTTTATCCTGTTAGTATGTTTTCTTTTCCATCCTTCATTCACTTCGTATTTCTAACTCCATACATTCTTCTTTCTTAATCTCTTCTCTTTCGTTCTTTTTACAACTTTTTTCTCTGTTTCCTTCTTAACATTGGTCTTGTTCCGCTGACAGATTCTTCGAGACCCTGATTGTACCGGAAACCCAGCCTCAGTACTGTCACCAGCTCACAGTTTACAAATGTCCGCACGTGTCTGGCAACATTTCCTGAAGCACAACACAACTCAGCAGCGAGCTATAAGTGTGTCTTTTCAGTTACAGACATCAAAATTATAGCCATTAAGTTACTAATCTTTGTAAAACTCCGAACTTAGCACTTCTTGAAACCCTTCTATTCAAATACAAAAGACAGATGAACTTCTAAGGTAGAAACATTCAAACAGCGGATTAAAATTTTGCACAAGGACAGACATATGACTAACTGTTGGGTTATTTCACGACGGAATACCAACTACATGCATTTTATGTGTCAAACGAATGGGGATATTATCATAAATGGTGAGTGGTTGTAGATTTGGGAGGAGACAGTTATAGCTCATCAGAACTACTACTCCGTCATGTTCTTGGAGGGACAAAGACTAGCCGATTAATGCGTGAAAATGCAAATTTTCCAAATAGAAATCAGGCAGAGTAGAGGTGTGAGATCCTTCTGGCTTAGAATCAAGAATGGCGGCAGTGTTAATTGAAATATTTAAAACGCTGTTAATATAGTCGACCTTCTTCATTACGCATCAAATTAATTACAGTTTCAAATTAAAGGGAGTGTGGAGGCACTGACACAATATGATGCTGGTGAGTGGTTATTTTCACCATCCATCCGTCTTTCTTCCAGACAAGGAGTCCCTGTTCTCCACTGTACAGATCGTAGGTCGGCCAAAGTGTCAGTGTGAAAGTAACAGCGAAAAAATCGCTGCTTCTTCGGGGAAATCCAACCCCAGTCATCGTCCAATACATAGTTAGTCACTTTATGAAACACCCATGGCAGTGACTGCAACCGTGACCAATTTTGAGATATTCGAGTTTTCAGGTTGTCAAGACTGTAATTATAAACGCAATGTCTTCTGGAATATGATGATGTGTAGTCTGGTATAATTTTTCCTATCCTAAAGATGGAAGCAGTACATTCCTCCGACAAGTCGATAAACTTCGATCAGATCACACGGTTCGCATCCCAGAAGTTGGAAATACTCATTTTAGGCAGGCATTCCATAATTAACATTAGGGAGGGCCAAAGTTACAAGATGGGAATTGAAGATGATACCTCCCGAGTTCTAAAGGCTACATCGCAATGATTTTTTTATTCTCAACTTAGAAATAAAGTTCATTTCAAAAGGAAACAAGAACTTGATGCGATAAACGACTTTCGTCCCACAACAAGCCAGTCGTTAAAAGATTTTAAATTACAATCCTTTCTTATGGGAAAAAAGTGGGCTTATGATAGGTATACATCCATGGTGTGTGTGTATTTGTGTGTGTGTGTGTGTGGTCTGTGTGTCCCCCTTCCAAATTTTGTTCCAGTTAGCCAATTTTAGCGAAATGTGGTATGGACGCTATGCAAGTACATGCCCCTGCAACTTCGTATCTTTCAATTTCCTAGTCAGTAATGTAACATGGCAGATGCGCGAACTTAACAACGTGACAGCAACATTAGCACCACTTACATTATACGAGCCTGAAATTATTTATGATAATACATCTTCGAAAAACATGCGGCTTTTTTGACAAATGTTTTTAGAATGCAAAATAATAATATGGCGGCCGGCGAAAGTCTGTCAGTATCGGTTCGGTTGCGATAAATAAAAGCAACTGAAAAAAATGCACGTAAAGTTTCATGCAATGATACGTCACGAACATGACTACAGGATATATATGAAATGCTGTTTTTGAGACAACATAGTTAACAGTGACTAGGCTACGGGCTGGAAGATCCGGGGTTCGATTCCCGGTAGGTGCAACACACTTTTCTCCGTATCGCCCAGACAGGGTCTGGGGCCCACCCAGCTCCCTGTTCCGTAGGCACCGGGGTTATTTCCCGGGGTTAAAGCGCCTGGGGGTTGAAGTTGACCACTCACCTCCTCCCAGCGCCGAGGTTAACAATGAGTGGAGAGTACCTGTACTCCCATTTTGCCTTCATGGCGTGGATAGGGACAACTTTTACGTTGTTGGAAGTAAACAGAAACACGGCAAATTTTGAGGTTATGTAAGACAGTTTGCTGTATACAGAATCTGAATTTAGATAAAAATGTCTGTACAAAATAAAATAAATATCATGAATACTAATAACTCCGTGGGGTAACCACGCAACAGGAAAGTAGGTGCAAGAGGTGCGCTCGAACTGTTCTAGTCACGTGCATTTGTGTTACTCGGACCCATGTACAGAAATGAGGACCGGCAAGGACTTTCTTTTCCCATGTGTATTCTCCTATAAATATCATGCTATATGTGAGATTATTCAACTCTCTGAGTACTGAGCAATCCCTATTCTCTTACTACCCACCATTGAGATACATGACGATACTGGGGGTCAATTTGTGTGTTTTATTATTACATATTATTATATTGTTTTATTGTTTTCCCTTCTCCTTATTTCTACCAGATGACGGTTCAGATAAGCCGAAACATGTAGGAGAAAACAATATGTAATGTATAATAATATAATACACAAATTATCTCCAAGTGCATTTCGTTGGACTTATATGTGTAATATTATACAACTGACTTTATTCACTTTCAATTAAATATCTGTTAAAAATTAAACAGAAATACGAAAAACCCCCAGTTCTAGCTAGGGTGTCCCATCCATGCTCTGTTATATATACACGGTTAAAATACTTCATCAAATCTCGATTTCAAGAAATATGCACACTATGGAAACGCAGACGGAAAGACGGAAAGTGAAATACCAATTGACGCATAGGTAAAACTCCCTGCCTTTACTTTTGCCCGATTCTGAGCCTGATGCCCTCTTCTACCGATCATGCACATTTGCTAATGATGTGATCACATGCTGTATCAAATGCTGTCCTCTTATATGCATCAAGTGTTAATGCCTATGGCGTATAAAAACTGAAGGTATGCAGAAGATGTCATGTCTATCCGTGTGTCCAGTTCCTTCTCGCAAACTACTTAAAGACTTTCATGAAATTTGGTATTGGAATTATGCTATAAACTCCATGTTTATTGTTGGTTAGTAATGAATTCTAAAAGGTTCTGACGATGGTATATAAAATTGAGAACCAATTGTCTTCTGATTGAGATTAGCTTGGTCTAAGGGACCCATCTGAGTGTCTCCCCTCCCTTAACCTGAAGACGGAAGAAGAACCAGCTTCCGAAAGTTCGTGATTTTATATTTTTATATTTTATTAGGACGATGGGCAAAGTCCAGAAGACAATTAGTTGTCAATGGTTAGTAATGGTTTGATAAAAAAACCGAAATATCATTTATGCTGAAACACAAATGAGTTTGTGGGGTTCCCACGGCTGTGGACAAGAGGACTATGGACTCTGGATTGGTACATCATGTACATTCGCAGATATATATAAACGTTTCAGAGGAACTTGCTGCTGGGATCTGCTGGGTAGAAGAATTAAGGCCAGTGAGATTTGCAGAATACGGAAATAAAATCGTGTGAAAACTAAGAGTACTCCGTTAGAGCGTACTGCACCTCACTCTGTAAGGTCTGTACAATGCCCCTTACTCTGCAGTGCCTGTTCTCTCCTACAGTACACTGCACCTCAATCTGAAGTGTCTGTCCTCACCTACAGTACACTGTACCTCACTCTGCAGTGCCTGTCCTCACCTACAGTACACTGTACCTCACTCTGCAGTGCCTGTCCTCTCCTACAGTACACTGTACCTCACTCAGTTTGATACTCCCACTTTTGTTATTTAATAAACACTCTGCATGAGTCTTACGTTGTTTCAGTCACGTATCTCAGAAACATGCAAATCTTGGCCACGCACAGGCTTACGTAATTTTCATTACAAAAATGAACATTTGCAAGTCCCTTTTCTCTGATCCCAACTAGCATCGCAGCATGATGGAACATTAATGCTGTCCCATGCAACACTCAATTGAGGTGAATGACAGGTCAAAAAACTGTACCGAGGACGCTAATTATAGCATTAACTGGATTTAAGTTTTTTCTTGAGTTTCGACAGAAACTTGAATTTTCTTCTGCGTTAAGTCCGAAAAATTTTAGTGTGGAATGTAAATGATTTCATGTTATGGCACTTAGATTTCTCCATTTTCCATTCGCAGGCCATATAGAGCCAATAAATTTACTGTGAAATAGGCACCTAATATCGTAACAAATTTGAAATGTCGTCATGAACTGAAATAAGAGAGAAGGGGAGAGGGGGGATATTTGGCTGCAGGGGTAAGTTGGCACGGGCCATAACTCTCAAAGACAGCGCAGGATAGCAGCATCTGGCAATCTGTACTGTTCAATGTCTTCTCCTGAGAGCGGTCAGCAAGCGTCAGCGTTTTGTGAGCTGTGACTGAAGCGTGGTCTGGTGTTTTATTTTTTCCACCGCAGGAAGTAATTTTTTCATCGCTGTATAAAATGTTTTGTATTTAAAGTTTGGTTACAGCTACATGTGACATTGTGCCATCTGTGAATGGTACCTACTTTTGGCTAACGTTGGAACTGGAGAGAATTATAGACTTCCATTGTGTTTGAGGATGATGCATTCTAAAACATAAGAAGGTGGCGACGAGGCAGGTCGGCACACTCAACGTGGGGCATATTGACTCAGTGTGTCAACTTGTCCAGCTTTCGATTAGAAACTTATAGGTTAATTGTTTACCTGTGTGATTTTTTATGTCCGGTTTAAGAAGATAAATAATGCGTACTGGCAAGAAGAGGTCATATGGGGGCAAAACACGCCTTGAGCACTGCTACAAGCTGTGAGATCTCTGAGAAAACGTGGAAGATCAACAAGGAAGCGGCGAAGGTTTTCATATTTCTATTCATATTTTGGCAAGATGCTGCAAAAGGGTAAGGGAGGGTAAAGTAAAAGCACCTCACCAACTCTGTAATTGAACAAACTGTCCATCCGTCTGGGTAAATGACGAAGAAGCGTTTTTTGAGATATGTAAAACATTTCGCGGCACATGCTAAGCCTTCTAAAGAGAGATCAGTAGTTCTGTTGCTAGACAACCATGATTCGCATTTGTCCATACGAGCAATAGGCTACTGCAAGCAGAATGGCGTGACTGTTCTCAACTTCGCTCTACAATGCAGCCGTAACTCCAACCTCTTGACAGGTCTGTCAACGGATCGCTTACAACGTATGTGAACGGCGCTTATGATGCCTGCATAACTAACCATACAGGCACAACAGTGACAATATATGACAATACTTGTGTCGTCAAAACACCTTTGCACCTGACTTCTTTTTACTGCAAATACCAAAGCAGGATTTCAGTTTTTTGGAATAGACCTGTTCAGCGGCGATATTTTTCAAAAGAAGAATTTATGGGAGATTACGTTGCAGATATAGCTGCCCCTCCTATGGTGGCAGCAGCTTCCAGTAGCAACAGTGAACTTCCTGCAATTTTTATGATTCTCCCAAATGATTATCATCTGCTTCAAAATTTTCAACACATCCTGCTACTCCAGAGGACGTTCGAATCCTTCCTAAACAGTAGCAAAACGCGCACAAATGTAAGCAAGAACAAGAAAATAACTGTCATTTTGGTTGATACCTCTGTCGAAAATTCTTTGACATCCAGTACAACAGAAGGCTCGGAGCAATTGAGCGAAAAACTGGGCTTAAAATGTATGAAAGAGAAGCGAGCCACGTATCTAAAGAGAGATTTAAAAGAGCAGAATGCAAAAATCCGAAAGAAATAAAAAAATTCAGGGGACACAGACGAAGAAGACGCCGAGGATACTTCCTACCTCTATTGTCTTGGCGCATCCAGAGAAATGTGGATTCAGTGCACAGAATGCAACTTGCGGTCACATGAAGAATACACTGAAGGCTCTCCCAACTGTGTTCGCTTAAATTGCCAGTCAGATGGGATTGGGATTTTATTTAGAATGAAAACGTATATTGTTGGTGGTAGGCTAGTGTCACATTGAGTTACCTTTCCTTTTGATTTCCTTTTTCAATTTAGGTAAATGTGTTGAATTTTGTGCTAAATTTCTATTGTTTCTGAACAGTTTTATTACTCTAATAACACCTCGTTGTTGTGTACAACCTGTATCTGACACCAGGTGAGCAACCAGAATTTTCAATTGGGGGGGGGGGGGGGGCTGAACCTGAAGCTGTATACAGTTTATGTTTCATTTTAAAAATTATGTTGAAAATCATCTCATAAGTAAAATATAACACTGTCTGCAACTGCATTTATTCATTTCATTCTGTAGTCTGTCTTACGACAGGTCCGTAGCCTCTTCCAAAGCGAGTTCTCCACTGAGTGGGATCTAGTGCTTCCTCTTTCAATTTCCAGTATCCTCTCTTTTCCTTAAGGTCATCCAGTAGCTGCTTACGTCTTCTAACTCGTCTTCCCGTCATTTCCATTCTTCCTTCTAACTTTCCTTCAATCACGTGTTTCCGCTACGCTCCCGAGAGTCGCCTGGTCTGCAGTCTGGTCATAATGACACCTGCAGCCAGTCTGTCCTCATCAGAAGAGATAGCAGAAGGCTCACAGGTTCATCGAAGGTGGAATACTCGAGTAAGAGTGGGGTCTTCTCACACCCCCACTACTTCTCGCCACCACCTTCTCTTACTTTAATGAGCTACTTTCGCTGCGCTCCCGAGAGTCGCCTGGACTGCAGTCTAGTCGTATAGACACCTGCAGCCAGTCTGTCCTCATCAGAAGAAACAGCGAAAGGTTCAAAGCCTACAGCCTCAGTATCAAGTTTGCAGCCACAGCTGCTCCTTGATCAGGTTCATCAGAACTCAGCTCAGTACTTACAACTTGTATCAAGTCTGCAGCCTCAGCCACTCCTTGATCAAGTCCATTAATTACTGTGTCCATTTTATTCCCACAAGTAATGGGGAAATAACAGTCACCACCCGCAGAGCCCCTTACGGGTGGAAGGCATAAATACAACGGTGTGCTGCCCGGTTCCCCGAGGGGATCGTAAATGCACTGTTGTTTTTCCACCCCCATGGCCTTGCAGTCCTCGGCACGATACCTCACACCTTGACTTGGGTGAACCATAGCCCCTGTTGGCCGCCTACAGACGTTACCCCCTCCGCGACAGGGACGCCAGGCGTTGAATTTTGGAGGGGAGCTGTGTCATTAGTCTGAGACCATCTTCTCCCAACAATCTGAGCACATCTCCAGGTACATCATCATCTCCTGTAACCTTCTTATCCCTTATCTCCTTGATAGCTTTTTCCACTTCACTTTGCAAAATATAAGGGTCTTTCTCGTCTTCATCTACTTCAGCTTCAGGTACGACTTCCAGGTGTTCTGGTTAATTAGCTCGATCGTAGAGCTCTGTGATATACTTCTCCCAAATTTGCAACACTCGTCTCTGATATATTATTATATTCCCTTGAGAGTCTTCGATGCCAATGTTTTGAATCCCATGGTTTTCTTTCCAACCTAGTTCCTTTGTCTTCATGTACTTTAGATCATAACGTCCTGTTCTTTGAAATTCTATCATCTCGTCGGATATGCTCTCCAGATATTCCTTCTTGGCGTTGTCCGTGGCTCTTTTCAATTCGTTCCTCAGTCTTCTGTAGTTCTTCCTTCCTTCGTTGTTGACATTCTTCCATTTCCTTCGTTCATCCATTTTACTGATTATCTCCTGTGTAATCCATGGCTTTCTTGCTCTCCTCTCGACTTTTCCCACTAAATTACTCATAGTATCTAACACACGTTTCTTGATATTGTACCACTGCACTTCCACATTCCCACTTTCACATTTGATTGCACCAATTTTATCTTCTAGACTGTCGTGTACTTCCTGTCGTTGTTGGTTTTCGCTTGTGGAACCTCATGATCTTCTTCAATCTGGTGCAGATCGTTGCAACCAGTAAATTGTGGTCAGATGCAATATCTGCTCCAGACAGTGTCTGCACATCCTTCACACTGTTCCTGAATCGCTGTTTCACTAATACATAGTCCAATTGATATCGACTACTATCCCCTGGTGATTTCCAGGAGTACAATCTTCTTTTAGGTTTTTTGAACCATGTGTTTGTTATAACAAGTCCATTTATTTCACAGAAGTCAATAAGCATTTGATCTCTGATTTTTCCTTCCTAGTCCATATGGTCCAACAGTGTTGTGATGTGCTTTATCTGCAACCACACTGTTCCAATCTCCCATTATAATCGTATTTGTCGCGCCCTTTCCATCCTCTTAAAATAATTTCTTCAATTATATCATACAAATCTTCCACTTCATCTTCTTAGTCCGATATTGGCATGTACACTTGCACTATCAAAATACTTACTGGTTCTGCCTTCAACTTAACAGCAATGAGTCTGTCACTATACACACTCTTCTTAACAACACTTTTCACTACGCTTTTATGCATTACAATTGCTACGCCTCTTTCAGCCCTGTCACCCCAGAATAATACACTGTATAATCATCACTTCTTATTTCGCCTTCACCCTTCCACCGCACTTCACTAACACCTAGCACAGACACTGTGTTCTTCTGCATCTCTTTCTTCAAATTTTCGAGTTTTCCTCCTTGATTCAAGGTCCTTACGTTCCAAGTGCCTATCTTGTAGCTGTGCTGTTCCTTCTGCTTCTTCTGCTTTTGTTTGTAGGCCTTATAACCGCGTGGTGTCTCCCCTAGAAACACTCCCCCCTCCGCCCCGCCCCGGAGATCCGAATGGTCGAGTAGTTTACCTCCGGAATGTTTTGTCTCCAGAGGAAGCATCTCGCATATGTCTCTGTTTATGGAAGAGACTATCCAGGAAAAGTAATAATGTGGTAGTTTTTCCATTTGCTTTCCACATCGCAGTACAGCAGCCGTTCAGACCACTCTGGTCACGCCTGTTGCTACACGATCATGAACCATCTCGAGTATCATTTCCTCTGTGCTTTAAGTCGTTACTGACGTCGCTCCTTCCGGCATCAGGGGAGTTTTTGTTGGATTTCCCATCTCCTAGGCATCTCTCTTCGTTTGATTCCTGCCCTCTTGATCTGTCCGGCTTGGGAGACCCTATTGGTAACAATGCTACCGCCGGCTAGCTCTCAGGGTCACTGGAACTCACAAGCCCCTTACCACGGCAAGGTGGAGATACCAACAAAGGGGTATATTTGATATAGAGGTATGTAATTAAATAAATATACAGCATTTTTTGTGTAGTGACGACATAAATAAACAAATATGTAGTGTAAACATATTACACTAACACAACGTGATGGGAACCTGTGGTAGCGCAGTCGGTGTAGAGACTAGCTGCGGACAGGACGATTTTCGGTTTGGATGTCGGCAGAGGTAAGAGAGTTTTGTCTTTCAAAAGACAATATCGGCTCTAGGGCCCATCTAGCCTCATGTTCTGTTGGTACCGCAATACCTTCTCCGAGGTAAAGCGGCCAGGTCGTGAAGTTGACCACTAACCTCCATCTAGTGGGGTTAGAAATGATTGGAGCCGTAAATCTAGTCCCCCTACAACGTGATTCTTAAATATAATATTTAATAGTCTAATGCATTTACCAGAGAGACAGAAAAGCATAAAAACCAGATGGCCATTAGGACTGGAAACTCATGTTTCAGACCAAGATATTTTATCGCTGAACTAAAGTGCTCGGTCGCATCAAGTGGGCAGTGCCATTAATGAGACCATATAAATACAACCATCCACCAGTCTCTCAACATAGTGAGCCATCTAGGTATATTGCAACTCAATTGCTAGTTGTTTTGTTGGAATTATACTTTTATTTATTTTCAGACGTAAATTAATAGAAAGCCACATGCTGCAAAGTGGGAACACCATGGAAGCAATATCCTGCAAAGATATCTTAGCAACACCCACTAACCACCGCTTTCGATTTATTTGCCAATGTAACCACGTAAAGGAAGTGAATAAAGAGTTTAAAAGTGTGATTCAAATAGTTGTCACTGTTGGTTTGAAACTGCTTTAAGAACTGCAATTTATTTTTCGTGTGTACAGTAGCTTTCAACAACAGGCTAGATTTTACAAAGACAACACTGACTTAATATTTCCAGCCAAGAGTCTTGAAAATAAATTAGATACTGCGGCTATGTAACGAGGAGCTGATGATTTGAACAGCTGCGTTAGTAGTATTAGTACACTGATGTCATCATGTTACGATGGGTTGGACGTATAAGTCTGTAGGTCAAGTTTGATATGTTGAATATGTAGCACACATACATCATTCATCATGTAGTCTGTCTTACGACAGGTCCATAGTCTCTTCCAAAGCGAGTTCTCCAGAGAATGCGAGCTCGTGCCTCCTGTTTCAATTTCCAGTACCTTATATTTTCCTTAAGGTTATCCAGTAGCTGCATACGTCTTCTTCCTCATCTTGCCGTCATTTTTGTCTTTCCATCTGCTGATTAACTACAAACTTTCAAAGACGACTGCCTACTGTGTTCTTATAATTAATTAATTAATTAATTATAGTAGTAAACTGAAGCATAATCACGTTAGGGAGCGTTTTGGATATCGTAGAAAGAATAACTGGAGGATAATATTAAAGGGGTCATACGAAAATAGGTTATCAAGATAGGAGGCGAACGGATTTAGCTTCATTTCATGTCAGACGTCAGGCTTTGTTATCAGCGGCTCTCAAATTCTGATTCAGAAAGCCACTTTTTTGGTTGATTATTGGGGACGTTTCACTGAAATCATTTGCGTTGTCTGAACTAAATTTAAAATGCCAGTATCATACAGAGGTAAAGAAGCGCATTCAATAATTGAATTGTAACGTGTTGGTTCCGGACGAGTTTAAATCAAGAACTTCCATGAATGGAAAATAAATTTTATCTAGGGCGTATTTATGAGAAAAGGGAATTGTATGGCTGCGTTCATGGAAGGAAGGAACTTTACCTTAACAAAAGACTTCCCATGGTCGAATTCATGAAAAATGGAAAGAAATTTGCCCTCGCCACATTTACATCCGATTTTTTAATATAAGGTAGGCCAACACCTACTGAATTTAATGACGAAGGGGAGAGGGGGGATAGTTGGCACCCTTTTCACGTTATAATTTTTCACATTTTCTCTGTACTTGTTAAGTTGAATGTAACGGCACATATGGCTAGCAACACTCTTGGGCTACAATCTGACCTACACAAATTTGACGCTATTCTAAGGAATACCCTAACGTCTGCACGTGTGCCAACCTGCCCCGTGGGGGGGCAAGTTGGCATGTGGTAAAAATACGTGGAAAATCAAGATGCCAACTTTTCAAGGCCAAAAAGTATCAGGCAACGATTAATATAATGTTTCATAGAACAAATGTGTCAGAGAGGAGCGCACCCAAGAAGGGGAGCTACAATACTGCAGTCTCCCCAAATCCCCCAAAACTGAAATGTAAAAAGCACAGAGTTTGTAGATACGATGATATCAAGGGTTTTACTTGATTTACCCTGCAGCCGAAATCAGCCACTGAAATCAGCTAATGACTAGTGCGTTAGAATTTTGAATAATAAATTCATAAAATTAAAAAAAAACAAGAAGATAGGGCACTGTGATTGAGTCAAGGAATATGTAGTTATAGTTTTATGTATATAAATGCAGTTATAAATTATGATAGATTAAAAACAATTGGAGAATGTGGAATATTTCAATTATTTAGGCAGCATGATAACAAATGATGCAAGGTGTACACGTGAAATTAAATCCAGAATTGCCATGGCAAAAGCAGCATTCACCAAGAAGAAGAATCTTCTCGCCAGCAAAATGTACTTAAATTTAAGGAAGAAACTAGTAAGGTGCTACATTTGGAGCATAGCTTTGTATGGTGCTGAAACGTGGACACTTCGGAAAATGGAACAGAAGTCCTTGATTTCAGGCTTCCGCCGCGATGTTGATGTAATCTGCGGTCTTTTGGGTAATTACACGGCGTCTTGACCCATGAAGATGGGACCGACACGTTGTCCCGAAACGTCGGTAAATAATTACCACACGACGTCGTGTAATTACCCAAAAGACCACAGATTGGAACAGAAGTGTCTGGAAAGTTTTGAAATGTGGTGCTGGAGAAGAATAGAGAAGATCAGTTGGACCGATCGCGTGAGAAATGAAGTATTACACAGAGTCAAAGAGGAGAGGAATATCCTACATACAATAAAAAGAAGAAAGGCTAACTGGATTGGTCACATCTTGCCTTCTGAAACATGTTATTGAAGGAAAGTTAGACGGAAGGATAGAAATGACGGGAAGACGAGGTAGAAGACGTAAGCAGCTAAAGATGACCTTAAGGAAAAGAGAAGATACTGGAAATTGAAAGAGGAAGCACTAGATCGCACTCAATGGAGAACTCGCTTTGGAAGAGACTATGGCCCTGTCGTAAGACAGACTACAGAATGAATGATATCAAATATTTGTACCACTGCAGGTTTCGGCTTTATTTTGATCAGCATTCCTCACAAGTTTTTCTGCAAAATACTGCAGCACGCAATTATGAGTTGGATAGGTTAAATATCAGTTACAAGGTAAATTCTTTGAATAATCAGAATTACATAACATACACAAAAATTGCGTGTTTGAATATTCCATTAGATTAAATATAAATAATTTAATTCTACAGAAATACTGTAACTCACAAGCAAATACAGATCGCAGCGCCATATCCTAGAAGACAGCAGTTTTGACACCACATTGACATCATCAAACCTCACACAAGAAGCATCATCGTGTCATATATGTTAATAAGAAAAATTGTGTTTGCCACATCATGGTCTACTGAAATACCTACGGGTCCTTTCAAGATAGCCATTTTTAGAAAGCTGATGATTCGGCACTGATGGCAATCTCCTTTGTTTTTATTAATTCCTTCCCAAAAATTTTCAACTAAAAAGCTAAAGTTAAGAATTTACAGTGCTGCCTCAAGCGGAGACCAAGGGAAGCTAACATATTTCACGTACATCCTTTGGCCTCCGCTCGGGGCAGAACAGTCGATTTCAAGGTTTTGTTTCTTATTAACACGTGCTAGAAAGTTTTGTTTCTTATTTACACGTTGCGTATGATCAGTTGACCTCCGAAAGAAACTATCCAGCATCAAATATCAGTAAGTACAATTTTTAATGTGTAGTAGGATTAAGATACAGTAATTTCTTTGATTAAATATTTTACTGTTCCTACTTTCGAATTTTTCGCACGGGTACAACTATCAATCTCTAAACATGAAAGCAGAAGTAAGATTTTTTAGTTTTATGGCGCTGAGTAACAAGGAAAATGACGTTGCCTACGTTGATAGTAACGTTTCGGAGGAAAGTGTCGCCTACGTTTAGGATTATCCTGAATACGGAAGCAGCAGGTCCCTTGCATTTACCGAAGTATACGACCCCTAGAAGACCGCAATTCTAAAGAAGGTTTCGTCTCATCGAATTGTTATTCGAGGGAAGAAAGAATGACTTTAGAAGACATACTTTGCACATTGCATTTGAAGGCTTAATAATCGCCGATTGGAATGATCTTGTGAGATGCATTTACGAATACAAAGAGAGTCGAATGGAAGATTAAACTCTGTTGCAAATAACGTAATATTTCTTTCGTATTCTTGAAAGTCAAATAAATATCTGCCATATTAAGGTTAAGTAGTTTCATTGATTAGTCATCTCCAGTAATTCTGCACAGCAACGGGCTATGCAAAATTAGGCACTGCATAAATGACTGTATTACTATAAACTTTGACATCCGAATGAAACTATTAAATGCGGCGGTGTAGGAGCTAGCACGCCGTTCGTTTCCTGTTTGAATCCCAGCCTGATATCCTGTAAGCATCACGTTCACCATCGCTTCCTCGCGAATTCCGTATCAGAAACTTAACTATAACTTCTTTCAAACTTCATCGTATGTAATGACCCTGTCGATCACCGGACATCATCTTGCAGAAATTAGAACTATAGTTCGTATTCACAAGGTCATAGTCTCAAATTATTCACAATATTTTTTCCTTAAATCTTCGCGCACATATGTATCCGCTTTACTCATTCCACCATAAATATCATATAATTGATACAGCTTGGTTCGGCCAGCAGGAGTTGGGTTCCTTATCTGTTCTGGTTGTAGTTGGATGAGAACAACCAAACTACTCCCAGTCGTACATGAACTGCCCGGAAAATATTCATTTTCTTGGCGTATGTTCGTTCCCACTTCGCAAGTAAACAGTACCTAAGCGTCTTGTCGTCTTCCATGCGTGCTGCGTGTCTCACGCACCACTCCTTTCTTGAGTTTATCAACCTAATAATACTAATTGAAGATTACAGATTATAAAGTTTCTCTTTACGCATTTTTCTACATCGCCCGATTGTTTCCGCTCTCTTAGGTCAAAGTACCCACATTGGAACTTAAAACAATCCTCCAATCCCTACAGTACGCTCTTTTTCTTAACTGTAATATTCCCTGCATCGCATGGAGAGCACTCAGCTTGGTCAATACGAGTATTACAGTTCGCTTCACTACCGATGAACAAGTATATTGTTACAGCTTGCTGCACTAATATCTAACTCAAGATTAGAGCTCGCCACACTGGCATGCAGGTAAATCAAAATTACAGCTCACTACACTGACATCTAACTCAATCAAGATTACAGCTTGCTACACTGGGATCCAACTCAATCAAGATTACAGCTTGCTACATTGGGATCTAACTCAAGATTACAGCTTGCTACAATAGGATCTAACTCAATCAAGAAAACAACTTGCTACACTGGGATCTAACCCAAGATTACAGCTTGCTACAATAGGATCCAACTCAACCAAGATTACAGCTCGCGACACTACCATCCAACTCAATTAAGAGTACAGTTCGCTACAACAGCATCCAACTCAATCAAGATTACAGCTCGCTAAACTACAATCCGACTCAATTGAGATTGCAGCTCGCTAAACTACAATCCGACTCAATTGAGATTACAGCTCGCTAGACTACCATCCAACTCAATCGAGAGTACAGTTTACTAAAACAGCATCCAACTCAATCAAGATTACAGCTCGCTACACTACAATCCGACTCAATTGAGAGCGCAGCTCGCTACACTACCATCCAACTCAAACAAGATTACAGTTCGCCACACTAGCATTCAACTCAATCTAGATTACAGCTCGCTACAGTAACATCCGCCGATCCCAGTGGCCGCGCGGACTAAGGCGTGGGTCTACGGCCGCTCGCTTACTGGGATTGTGGGTTCGAATCCCGCCTAGGGCATAGATGTCTGTCTCTTGTGAGTGTTGTGTGTTGTCAGGTAGAGGTCTCTGCGACGAACTGGTCCCTCGTCCAGAGGAGTCCTACCGAGTGTGGTGTGTCTAAAAGTGTGATCGTGAAGTCTCGAAAAATGAGGCGGCCTAGGCCCCCAAGGGGCTGTCGAGCCATTGGGGAAAAAAACAGTAACATCCAGCCCAAACAAAATTATAGCGCACTAAATTACCACACCAACTCATTCAAGACTAAAGGTGACTCACTGAACGAGGGGGCACACGGTGGCGCAGTTGGTTGAGGCACTGTGCTACAAGCTGGATTCCTGATAGTGCCATTGGAAATTTTCGTTGACATAATCCTTCCGGCCGCACTATGGCCCTGGGGTCGAACGAATCAGCCTCTAACAGAAACGAGTACCAGGAATAAAGCGGCCGGTGCGTAGGTCTGACAAAATGACCACCTTCATGTGTCGATTGTCTTGAAATATGGGAGCCCCAACTTCCTGGAAAACTAAGGGCCTGTTCAGGCTTGTACAGGGATTGCTTTACCTTTGCTTGCCTCTCAACGAGATCAAGTTTTTAGCTCGCTACTCTAGCACTCAACCTTATTTTGTTCAGTGTCAAACTTAGTTCTCTCTCACATGACTAAATTGTTTGCTGCTAGTAAGTAAGTCCTAAATCTACGAGTACATAAAACATATATAATGAAATATATAACAAATAATTCCTCACATTCTGCATTACGTTTTGGTTCTAAAGAAAAGTATATACAGTACAAGGGACAGTAAATACAAAATTTCTTGGTTTAAAAATTGATAACCACCTAAATTGGAAGAAGCATATTAAACAAATGATTCCCAAGTTACGTGGAGCATGTTACGGCATTAGGTCGACGGTCCATATCAGTAACATTAACACTCTCAAATCAATTTACTATGCATACTTTTATTGTTTTAAAATATGGAAAAATTTTGGGGGATAACTCTTCCAACAGTGAGAAAACTTTCACTTTACAAAAGAAATTTGTCAGAATAATGGCTGGTGCACAACCCAGAACTCATATAGAAGTCTATTTAAACAATTAGAGATTCTGCCTGCTCCATGCCATTATGTACTTTCATTAATAAACATCATTGTCAATAAACAAGACATTTTTCAAACAAATTGGTCTATACACAATATAAATACAAAAAATAAGCACCATTTCATAGAACAAATGCCAATATATCTTCTTTTGAAAAAAGTACAATCTCTGGTGGCATCAAAAGTTTCAACAGTTTACCATGTAATCTGTCAATTCTTAAGAATGAAACGGCAAAATTTAAAGTAGCATTAGGAAAATACTTACATGCACAATTTTTTACTCGGTAGATAAATATTTTATGTGTGAAGATGATCTATAATACTGATTTATAAAATGTTATACTATTTTACACTCTAAAAATTGTGTACATTTGTGAATTTATGAGGTGTTTCACATCCTATTGTCTTTGTAACACAATTATGGATCTACTAAATGTGTGTGTATATGTACGTATGTATGCATGTGTGTATGTAATCAAGGTTACATGTCGCATAACGCAATAATGGTGTCGAATCGACCTACCGTTTTATTAAATATTTTTCACCAAGTGACCTCTAGAACACGCTTTTGATATTTAGCCAGCTCATTGTGGAACATTCTTTTTATACTCGCCTAAAACTACCTCCCTCTTAGGAAAAAGTGGAACACACCACGTAAGAAAGAAATTTAAAAAGACAAGCATGACAAATTTATCACGTCCTATAGGCGTTCCCTATTACTTGCTAACTTCCTTCCTGACCAGGGAAGTATGTATGGAGGAAACATCTAAATTAGTTTGATTGAAATTTTTAAACACACGATGTGAGCAGATTCGTTTACAATTAAGTTTTATTCCCTATACTTGCTCTTAGTGTCAATTTGCAAGCTCCTGCTTTAATTCAAAATTATTCAAATGCCTTCTTCATAAGCATGTTTAGCCCTTCTGGACCTTTACAGAAGATCCTGTATGAAATTGTGCCTAAAACTAGCCGCAAGTTTCACCACCGTAGCTTCTTCCACGCTAGTAGGGTATGTTACAAAAGCAATATGCCATCTGCTGCAGATCCCTTTCCAGTCTGATTCTCTTGAGCATACTTCTAATATTGTGTTTTCATGACAGTCCCAATGTTGGGAAGATGGCAGATAAGCTTTACTTCGCAGAAATACCACGTATATAGGGAATAAACACTAAACCACGAAGCCTTACCTCATTTTTCGTAGGACTTCTCCCCATGCAGTCGTTAAGATCTTAGTCGATGGACCTTTGGGAATATCCACTGAGCTAAAAGAAAAGTCTAAGGTTATCGGTTTCACTGACAGTTGCTGCCGTCGCGTCGGTGTGTTAGAATCTGTAACGTGTCGGCTATGAAAGACTCACGGTTTAACGCGAACAAGAGCGAGGTTACGAACAATGCCTGTTTTATTAAAACTCCAACACGTTTATGTCTTCATACGACCATCATAAGGGAGAAGCAGTTGAGTTTGCATAGGAAATTACACAAGTTTTCTCTCTTTCCTGTGATACATAACGCATTGAAAGTTCTCAGTAATGATCAAGCTTATAAGGTAAAGGCAAGAGTACAGTTAAACCTAGAACAGCCCATGAAGGCCCAGAGAAGGACCAGAGGTATAGCTCTACTCTTGCATTAACATCGGCGCTAGATGTGGGTGGGTGGTCAACGTTAGGCCCTGGCCGCTTTACACTTGGGAAAGAGACCCGGTACCCTTTATACAGGATGCTGGGTGGGACCCAGGGTCGGACTGGACGGGTGTGGAAAATCTCGCCCCCACCGTCCAGCGCGTAGCGAGTCGCTATACAGACCACGCTATTTCGGCCCACAATGAGCAGCCTTATATTAAAATAATTAGTTTGTTCAGTACCTTATATTTCATTTCTCGTGTACGTACATGCATATTAGTGGCAATTTGCAATCATATACATAGGTTGTTATTTTGTTGTACTTATCTTAATTATTCGGTTAAAATGTTAAAATATTGCTGGTTAGCAAAGTTGTACATTTAGTCTTGTAATGCATTCGTAGATCATGCAATAATTTACGGGTTTACACAGAAACAAAATCTGGATATCTGCAGCAGTATTAATTTTACAACTTTGTTCCTTACGTAGTGTTAACTAGCAATATTTTAACGTAATTTAACCGAATAATTAAGATGAATTTAATCAAATAATAACCTCTGTACCTGTCTGAAAATAATCTCCAATATACAAATAACAGAAATGAGGTATATTTATTACATCAAAATGCGTATTGTGGTTTACGGTAACCCGTTACTGAGATTATTTATTACGTAATGTAACACAAAATATAGAAAAATGTATGCATTTTCTTATCTTGACTCGGTTTCTTCAGTGTAATGATGGTCTTATAGCACTCAACTGAGTAGGTGATTCCACATACCGTCACTTCAGGACGGGAACAGATTATGTTCCGAAACTAACTCCATAGAGCAAATTCCTTCCTGAGAAGCAAACAGGTCCACAGATAGCCAAGAAATTTCCCGAATTTTATGAAACCAGAAGGTTAATTTACCGAATTTACAAGAGGCCGCCACCTGTCCCCATCCTGAACCAGATCAAGCCAGTCCCTGCTCTCATCCCACTCCTGGAAGATTAATTTTAATATTATCCTTCCATCTACACGTATGTCTCCCAAGTGGTATCTTTCCCTTAGGTTTCCCAATCAAAACCCTTCATGCACCTCTTCTTTCCCCATTACATGCTACATGCCCCGCCCATTTCATTCTTCTTGATTTGATCACCCGAAAAGTATTTGGTGAAGAGTAGAGACCATAAAGCTCCTCATTATGTATCTCCTCCACTCTCCTGCTACTTCTTCCGTTTTAGGCCCAAATATTTTCCTCAGCACCCTATTCTCGTAAACCCTCAGCCTACGTTTCTCCCTCAAAGTGAGAGACCAACTTTCACACACATAAAAAACAACAGTCAAAAATGTTCCGAAACACTCTATTATATCTTCGAATACACAAAAACGAAGTCTAGAAAACTTTTAGTCCTAACAGGCGCAATATACTATGAGGTGCGAATTGAAGTTTCGTATAGATGAAATTAATGCTTCAAGAAAATTCCTGTGATTGGCCAAATTGGTCAAGGTTTCCCTTGGGTTTTCTTAGTCCTACAGCAAATAAGGCGTTGGCAAATAAATTCCAAACGGCACTGCGCACTTCTAATGCATATAACCCCCCCCCCCCAAATAAATTAAACAGATCCCATACACTTATGAAAATTTCGTAATAAAACTTCCAAGATACTGAATTCGACAAAATGCAAAATTCAGCTAAAATGTTCCACTTCTGGCCTCTGCGGCATAATCAAAGAGTCCATTTACCCAGGCCAGTAGCCGGGGGAAGGGGGTGCAAGTGGATGTAATATATCCATTACAGATCTGGTTGCACCCCGTAGGAATTAGCAAAATGTTAAAGTAAAACATGCTGCTCGGGAGTGAGCTCTGTCAAAATAATATCACGAAGCTGATCCACGAAAAAAGAAAACGCAGTTGCGATTGGGATAGAACGCGAGCAGCGAACGATAGCCACGCAGTAGGTTCAGACGTAAAGAATGCGATGATATTCTAGTTAGAATATTATAGCGAAAGCGCGGATGTCTTTCCTAGAGTGCTATAGTGCCTTCCACTTCTGGTTACCCTTTCGTCTGCAGTAGTCCAGAAGCTTCCACTAACATCGTAACTCTTCTACGTATTGTGGCATATATCTGGCACTTGCAGATACAGTTTGGAAAGCTGGCGCCGCATCAAAGCAACCACGAACCATACTACTGTAATATGTAAGCTCGCTCATTCTTAAAAATGTATGTATTTGCAAGAAGCTTTGTACAGTGTTATAGAGCGCAATACGTAATTAAAGTGTGATATTTTGGTCCTGAAAAAGGCGCTTTTTACGCTTATGTATACGTAATATATATGCACAGTATATGTATAATCGATCATTATGTACGTATATAAACATATACCCGTATATGCAACCGCAATGGAAGCCGCTGCACCCACTGTGTTCATGGTCTGTCTACGGGTCTGCTTTTACTATCACCGTATCTTCTTCCTTCATAACGTTCTAACTTGCCTCCAGCCTATCTCTAAGAGAAGGGCGAGATGGTAATGTCTGCGAACCTTATATCAGTAAATTTTCCTTCTCACTCTGTAAAAATGTAGTGTCCTTTGCTACAACCATTCATTGTCTTCTTCTTCTTTTTTTTTGTCTCTTCTCTACTTCGTGTTTAAAATGGTTACCTACACATACCATCTAGGAATTAAGATTTGTAAAGAGTGTAAAAGGAAGAAATCGTAGCCTAATTTAAGGTACTAGAGTACACCAGTTTTTTCCCAAGTCCATACTCAGAAGAGAAGCACCAGAGATTTGAATGTGAAACGAATCATATGTGAACACTCGGCCAAAATCTTCGATCTCAGCCGTCGATAGAGCAACATACAATAGCATATGAACCAAAGAACATAATTGGCATCCAGAATTGTTTCTGATGTCACAATATTATACGTATTTCCGGTCAAGTGAGAATGAGCATGATTCACACTAAAGTTTAGCCAACGATTGACTTTGAAACAAACGACTCTTGGTGTCTCATTCATATAGGCTAACCAGTTATGCATTGCTACTCATCTGGCATGTCCTTGGACAATGTCCTCAGACAATGGAAGAAAATATATTCTATAGTCACTAATAGCAATGTTGTCATACCTAATTAATATTTATTGTACGTTGCACTCATAAGGAATTCTTCCTCGTTCGCAAGCAATCGTCGTCTTCCGACGTTTAGCCCAAACTGCGACTGCGCAGAGCCACATGTTGATAACATACGGATTAGTACACCCCTAATTGTGGCGCTTCAAAAAATAACGGCGTTCCTCAGTATCGTAGGAGTGTGCCGGTGCGATTTTAAGAAATACGGAAATACTGTAACTTGAGCATATACTGCTTGTATTCTAATCTAATGCAGACTGTAACGGTTTGGAGCACTAAGGTGCAACATACCAATTGTTGTACGTGTTTATATTTTAGAGCAGAGGCGCACAAATTTTCAAAAGTTTAAGAGGCACTTCAAAATTCTAGGCCCCAGAAGTTTAACATTAAGCAAGTTCCATACTGAGGACCCACAAATATTACACACCACCATGCAAAATTTAGTAAACCGGGCGACCTGGATCACGGATTTCTGCACCGCTGACTTAGACAGTAAAGGAAAAGTTGGCCCCGTACTTAATTATGCACCACGCTATGCAGACGTATGAAGTAAAGGTAAAGTTGTCCCTGTCTACGCCAAGAAGGCACATGGGGGGAGTAGACGTACAGCTCCACTAACTCTTAGCCTCGGCGCTAGATGGAAAGGCGTGCTTAACTTCACGCCCTGACCGTATTACCGCCGGAAACGAACCCCACTACCCGTTTAAAAGGAGGGTGGATGGGCCCCAGAGCCGGTCTGGGCGGTTTTGGAGACGAGAAAATCTCTTGCCCCTCCTGGAATTCGAACGCCAGACCGTCCAGGCCGTAGCTAGTCGATATACCGGCTCCCAGTAAGGAGGAAGGACAAACAGGAACTTGTGAAGGAAACATCGATCATTCGTAGACTATGTATCAATGCAGCGTCAACTGCAGTAATTGTCCAGTGGTAGACGCAATAAAATCGCTCACAGCAAATCAGAGAGGACTGTGGAAGAAGCGATCGTGGCCTATTTAAAGGCGCTACCCCCTTCAGCAGAAACGCTCGATAAACCACGAAGTGACTCAGTCAGTTTAGTCTGTGCCCAAACCAGAATTCGAGCTGGGTACTCCCAGAAACTTTACCGCTTGAGCCAACGTGTTCGGCCATAAAGAAAGGAAAGCAGCTGGGTGAGGGGGAAGAGGAGAGAAAAGAAGGAAGAAAGAAGTAAAGAACGAAAGACAGGGAAGACAAAAAAAGGATTGAAGGAAGACAGACCATGTGATAGTAAGAGCCGGTGCACATCGCACATGAGGTACAATGCATGCCGCAACTGAGGAGTCTAGAAGCAAGCACACTTTTGACCTCAGGAAAAGTTCAGTCACCCGTGAAAGTCTCGAGGTTCTCATGGCACTGGCTATAAACGTTACCGTCTCCTGGGATGTGACGCCGTCTAATCTGGCGTATAGGTGCCTATGTTTCGGAGAATTCTGATGCTCCCTCGTCAGAATTGTCTTCTACCCTGAAAATACAGGCAGCATGTCCCTCCGAAACGTTAGTTTGTCTACCAAACTGCATGGCATTTTAACCCAAACGACGTTAAACTTCGCAGTTTTTTCTGTGTCAAGGACTAATGCAGTCTGAGGATGAGTGAATGCTTCATTTCTGAATGTGTTTGGCGCAGGAGTAAGAAATTATGAAGATTCATAGAAGAGAATGTAAGATAATAAAGAAAATGGCTAAAGTCTTTAGAGAAGATAGAGAATAAAATGATAATATTATTACATTGGAAATGAAATTTGGTTTATTAAGCTTGGAAGGATGTTTTTAATGTTGGTAAACACGGGTGGTAGATTAAGGTACAGAGTGTTTAAAATTATTCTTGTAGAACTAGACATAAAGGCTGCTAAGTGAGGGGAAAAAAACCCGGTCAGGGTTTTTTACAGATTTACTCAACTAATAATTATTTAAACCGATCCCCAGTGGTCGCGCCGTCTAAGGCGTGGGTCTGCGGCCGCTTGCTTCTAGGGATTTTAGGTTCGAATCCCGCCGGAGGCATGGATGCCTGTCTCTTGTGATTGTTGTGTATTGTCAGGTAGAGGTCTCTGCGTCGGGCTCATCACTCGTCCAGAGCAGTGTTACCGAGTGTGGTGTGTCTGAGTGTGATCGTGAAGCCTCGATAATGAGGAGGGCCTGGAGCACTGGGGGCTGTGGCGCCATGGAAAGAAAAAATAAATATTTGATTTGATCGCAATGTCTTTAATGAAAGCGTGTGTCAGTCAGTTCTTTGCCCTGGACACTGAACATCGTGTATATTTTGTATTAAAAACACGACCCCTTCAAACACAAGAGGAGATCCAATCTGTTTGGTTCGTTGTAATGAACCGACCACTGACACTTTTTAATTAATAATGTTTGGAACCACTTGTTTCTTGGACTTTGTCCAAAGTCCAAGAAACAAGTGGTTCACAATGTTATATACCATCGTCAAAACCTTTTAGGATTCAATTAAATAACCGGTATGGACCCGGTATATACTCTTCCTTCAGATGGACAAAGTCCAAGAAACAAGTGGTTCACAATGTTATATACCATCGTCAAAACCTTTTAGAATTCAATTAAATAACCGGTATAGACCCGGTATATACTCTTCCTACCTCGACAACGGAAGGTAGAAGAGGACGATTAAGAAGAAGAAGAAGATATACTCTTCTTTTAGATGGATAAAGTCCAAGAAACAAGTGGTTCACAATATTATATACCATCGTCAAAACCTTTTAGAATTCAATAATGTTTGGGGTTAAGAGAACTGCCTGAGATCCACGTATCAGAGTTGTATTAGCATGCATAGGAATTAGATACTGGCAAGCAGTCAACAAGACAGGCGATGTACGTGTAACGTAACACTGAGGCGCGTTCGCGTAATCATTGTTGCAGCGGAAAGGCAATAAGTATTACATATTCTGAGTGTGTGTCTGTTGCCTGAGTTATCCAGTATGCAAAGGGCATGGTTCGTATGATATTGTCATCTGTGGCTTGTCTGGCTCTATCATATTTCTCTACATTTTCCCATAAGAGTTACGATTTTTGGGAAAGAGTTACTGAATATAAAATTTGTGTTTTGATTTTTATCTACAGGTTTTGTGGAAAATATTTCTAATTTTAAAAAGAATTCTATTGATATTATCATAAATGTACGTAGGTCTTCACGCAAAATACCTGTTATTCTTCTCATATTTTAATAAAACTTGAATTTTCTCGACAGATTTTAGAAAAATATAAAAAATCAAATTCCATGAAAATCCGTCCAGTGGGAGCCGAGATGTATGCGGATGGACGGGCAAACAAGACGAACCTAATAGTTGTTTTTCGCAATTTTGCGAACGCGCCTAAAATGACTAATTTATTCACTCATTGACTGATTTTTGTTTGTTGCAGCACATCACTTATAACATGATACGGCGCGCCATCTTCTGCTTGTGGTTCGCGGTCCTCGTGTTGGTGTGCCTGCCTTTTGCTGGGTTCGGACGTTATTTTGACGGTGGTTGTGTCCGCTACAGGGACGCATCCGAAACAATTGACATAGCCTACGCATACCTGTTCTTCGTGTTTGGTAAGTGAACATTAAAGTGGGAATAGAATGGCAATTTTATACTCGTACATCTCTGTTGCTGTCTCCTGGGATGTGACGCCGCACATTCTTGTAGAAGTGTAGAGATGTTACGGATATCCTGCTTTCCTCACTGTCAGGATTATTCGTCTGCCTTGATGATGGAAGCAACAGGATCCTCTGCAACATTGGTAAACCTGTACCAGACTACACTTCGTCACATCCCAGACGACAGCCTCATTCATAGTTACCGCCTTAATAAATTTAGCTCTCATTTAAACACGAATTTCATAGTCGCCAGCGGTGCACAAATACCGGGTGCCATCTCGCAATGGCGACTACATTTCTTACGGTGGCGTCTAATATTTCTGGGTACGCGGTGGAGCAGTTGGTTGAGGCACTGCGCTACAAGCCGGATGGTCTCGGGTTCGATTCCTGATGGGGTCACTGGCTTAACACTTCCGGCTGCAATAAGGCCTGTAGACTCAGCCTCTTAACATAAATGAGAACCAGGAGAATTTTGTGGGGGGTAAAAGCGGCCGGTGTTTAGAGCTGAAAAAGTGCCACCTTCATGTGCCGAGTGTCTAGAAATTTCGGGAACCTTAACCTCCTAGAGCCATCAGGGTCCATCCAGACCTGTATAGGGACTGCTTTACCTTACCTAATATAAGTGGATCCTCAGTATGGTACTTGCTTCATGACACCCTTCTGGCGCCTAGAATTTTGAGGTGGCTTCTAGACTTTTGGAATATTTGTGCATCCCTGATAATCGCCATATTTATCTCAATTTATTTCTTGAGCTTCATCGTAATATTCACCTGCATCGCCATTTATTTAACGACGCTGTCATCTGCAAGATTATACAGCCTAGGTACTAGATGAAAGAATGAGTGTGGAGCACTGGTGGAATGATACTGACAGGGGAAAACCGAAGTACTCGGTGAAGAAAACTGTCCCAGTACCACTTTGTCCACCACAACTCCCACACGTATTGGCTCTGAAACGAATCATTTATGATGTGGTCTTATGACTTATGACATAATTTGGTCCGGTAAGTAACTGCAAAAGCTTCGGAGAAACACTGCTTCCATCTTCAGGGTAGAAGTCACTCCGTCATAAAAATGTAAAGTGCAAGTTCCTTCAAGAATTTGAGATTCCCCTATTAGACTACACGGTGTCATATCCCCACAGACCAGAACACGAATCTTCACCACCATGAAGATCTCAAATCATCTTCACCATGGTTATCATTTTATTTATCATATCTCATTTAGTTTTCTTTCCTTCTTTTTCTTCTTCTTCTTCGTCGTCTTGATATTCACACATTTCCTACATATTCATGCGCTTCATATTTTTCTCAATATGCTTCATCGCCCCTCTTCATCTTCTCTTCTCCACTCGCTCTGTTTTAGCGCCGTACAATCCAGCCCACTCACTTTTCATCGCTTCAAAAGACGCCAAGTGCTTGTTTATAAAAATGGAGGGCTCTTAGAACGCAGCATCAGAACCTCGTGACGTCACTAATACGCATACACTTCTCGAGTGGTGACCTATTCTTTCGACACTAGACTCGCGTCAGAATGTTGGCATGGAAACCGCTGGGAAGACCTACATGAAAATTGAGCACAGGGAGAGATTTAGGAAAACGAAAGTGGCTCAGTATCATGTCAAATGGCGGGAGAAATAGCTGCTTATGATAAGCATTTCCACTACAGTTTAAATGTCCAGTCCGCGTGTAATATTACGTCAGTGTTTTCATTAGTAGATCTGTCGTTCCTACAATAGATATAATAATAATAATAATAATAATAATACCAATTTCTTAGCAGATTACAAAATATTCAGTCCATGGACCTTGGTGAAAACGTGTCCAAAATCTTATCTCGTAGAAAGTTAATGGGAAATACGTGTGACCAGAGGTGCACAAATTTTCCAAAAATCTAAGAGCCACCTCAAAATTCCAGGCGCCAGAAGGGTAAAATGAAGCAGGTTCCACACTGAAGACACATAAATATTAGGCGCCACCGTACAAGAATTATTCGTCACGGCGATCTGCCGCCCGGAATTTGTGCACCCCTGCGCATGTCGTTTAACGATGTGCCGTGTTAGTATCCTCACTATGCGAGCTGTTCCCCGAATGGCACCCTTCGGTAATTCCGCGCTACAGTCTATACCAAGGACGTCTCTTGGATAATCATGAGACTTCCGGTTACGTCTATGATAATTAGTACCGCCTTCATACTGTTATAACAGTTCCGTTTCAGTTATTGTTACACTGGTTAATTTATAATTACAGGACTTACCAAAGTAATTACATAGGTTATCAGCAATTATTAGTGACGACTCAGAAATCTGAGAACAGTGTGGCGCGTTCCAATAACTGCTCCTCTTTGAATGCTGCTACAGATGCCTTCTTTCAGGTTTTAGAAGATTCAGGCTATCATGCAGGTCTCCGGTGCCACGTCATTTACTGGCAGGAGTATTGGTAGTATTGTCATTTGTTACACATTCCACTGCTGTTTGATTTCGTATGTTAATTGTATACACTTCTAGATTTTATTGTTGTATACCATTTCAATATTCTCGACAACAGTAACAGCTATAAATCGTGCGTGCAATTTATTTCGTGTTTGCCACATAATGTGTACGAGGTCTGTTATCCTGTATTCCTTCACAGTTATCATAAGTTCTCCCCGCCGCTGGAGGTTAGGAAACAGTATCAGATAAAAATCTCAAACAGGTTTGCAGCTTTGGAGAACTTAAATTATAACGAGGACATTAATAGGGCTTGGGAAAATATTAAAGAGAATATCAAAATTTCAGCTAAATTGTGTCTAGGCCTGTGCGAACGGAAGCAGCATAAACCATGGTTTGATTAAGAATATTCACAACTGTTAGGTCAAAGGAAGCAGGCTAAAACGCAGTGGTTACAGGATCCAAACCAAAGTAATGTAAATAACCTGAACAATGTAAGACGTTAAGCTAGTAGCATTTCAAGAACAAAAAGAAGGAATATCTGAAAGCTAAAATTAATGAACTTGAAACAAACAGTAAGAACTAGAATATCAGAGACGTGTATAGGGGCATCAATGACTTTAAGAAGGGTTACCAGCCTAGAAATAATGTAGTAAAGTATGAGAAGGGTGAACTGGTTGCAGACTCCCACAGCATTTTGGCTAGGTGGAGGAAATCATTTCTCTCAGCTGCTGAATGTGCATGTGGTTAATGATGTTAGGCAGACTGAAATACATATAGCAGAGCCACTGGTGCATGAGCCCAGTGCGTTTGAGGTTGAGATACGTTTGAGAAGCTAAGAAGACACAAATTACCAGGTATTGATCAAATTCCATCAGAATTGATTAAAGCAGGAGGCAGGACAGTTCGTTTTGAGATCCATAAACGTATTAATTCTGTATGGAATAAAGAGAAATTGCCTGAGCAGTGGAAGGAGTCAATCATTTTACCTATTTATGAGAAGGGTGATAAAACTGATTGTAGTAATTGCCCAGGTATATCAATTTTGTCAACTACATACAAAATTTTATCCAGCATCCTTCTGCTAAGATTAACTCCATATTTAAAGCAGTCCCATACAGGCCTAGGAAGGCCCTTAGGGCTCCAGGAGGTCGAGGCTCCCAGGTTTTTAGACAATCGGCACATGAAGGTGGTAAGGTTGTCAGCCCTACGCACCGGCCGCCTTTATCCCCAGGAAAGATTCCCGGTACTCATTTCTGTTAGAGGCTGAGTCGACCCCAGGGCCATAGTGCGACCTAAACGATTATGTCAGTGAAAAATTCCAGAGACACCATCGGGAATCGAACCCGCGACGTTCCGGTTTGTAGCACAGTGCCTCAACCAACTGCGCCACCGCGGTTAACTCCATATGCAGAGGAAATTATTGGGGAAAGTGACCACTTGGGAGACGTAAGTGTAGATGGGAGGATAATATTAAAATGTATCTTCCAGAGGTGAGACGGGCAGGCATGGACTGGATTGATCTACCTCAGGATAGGGACAGGTGGCGGGCGCTTGTGAATGCGGTAATTAACTTTCGGGTTCCATAAAATGCGGGGAATTTCTTGACTAGCTAAGGATCTGTTAGCTTTTCAAGAAGGGCCCCGCTCCATGTACTTAGCTAGATAGTTTGTTAGTTAGTTAGTTAGAAAGAGATCAGAATAAGAAAGAAAGAAGTTAAGAAAGTTCTCCCCCCACCACACGCACATTTCGTAATTTTCCCGCGTATAATATAATGAATAGCGTTATAATACCACAAATATGACGGAGAAAATCATTTCTTTCGTCCTCTCAATTATCCATATCTTACTTTTATCTCCAACACTCCTTTCTCCCGCATTCCTTTACCAAACCTCTGTGTGTGTGTGTGTGAAATCCGTCGCTGTTTGTCTTCTCGTATCCTAGCAATGGCTACATCTTGACCTATTTTTTAACTTACACTTTAACCAATCATCCCATGGACCAATCAAACCAAGTGGGCGAACTCCAGTCCCGCGGACCGATATTGATTATATTTGGCAGGGCACATTTAATAATCATCCCAAATCTACTTTCAAAATTTCAAGCTTCTCTCTTTATTTTCCAGTGAGTTATGGCTCACCCTGACACACACACACACACACACACACACACATACACATATCTTCTGTTATTATACAGATATAAAACAGAAAATAAAGAAGGTGGCTTTCTTTTTGTTCGAAGAAAAGCGAGCCACAACATCCACCTACAAAAGAAACAAATCATTCAGTTGCTGACGTAAAAATTCGAAGATTTCAAGCTCTGCTAATATGGGTTGCTTCAAAGTGAACGCAAGAAATAAAATTTTGTGCTTCATATCATTTTCGACTCAAGTGAGCACACATTACCAGGGTAAAAGGACAAGGGATATAATCTGACTCAGCAATAGAATGGTTACATCGCCATGACTAAGTCATTCTGGAACAAGATGCTCTAATTTCTTCCATTACACAATCTTAGACAGCCACTTCTCAGTCCTGCTTAGTTAGGTAGGCCTTGTAACATTTCTTCGGCATCAGGTATAGGTCTAATACTTCCAACGCCATGATTAGGCCCTGTGAAGTTAGGTGGTGGCATTTCCCCTACAACATACAGAATGATTCAAGAGGAATGGTCAATATTTTTGGAGGTGATAGTATCGGTTGTTGTGAAAAAATATGTCCATATGAACATGTGTCTAATTCTGAATGGTTATTGAGAAAGAGCTCTTCGAATCTCCAGGCCTAAATCCGTTAATTTCTTTTTGTGGTGTTGGATGAAGAACGATGTTTGCAAACAGACGAATTGCTCGTTCCCATTCTCGATGAAGCTGCCCGCATAAAGAACCGCGAAGATCAACTCAGACGAAAAACAGGCGATCTTCGCACACGAGTTGCAAAGTCCACTGGGTTTGACGGTGGGATTTTCGAAAATTTATTGTGAACTGTAACAAATCTGTCATTTGCGTGTAACAAATTAGTCACCTAAACATTAAATTAAAATTAAAAAATAAAATTAACAATAAGTAATTTGTCTTTCTTTATTACCATTCACAATGCTGTTGTATATGTAGACTCAAAGAGCTCTATCTCGGTAACCATTTAGAATTAGACACATGTTCATATGAACAATCACCGATACCTTCACCTCCCAAAATATTGACATTTCCTCCTAAATCACCCTGTATTTCATGCTCATACTGCTTCAGCTAGATGAAATGGTTATACCACCATGACTCTAGTCTCCAGGTATAGGCATGTTCTTCCACGCCAGCTGTAATGGCAATCAGGCACTTTTCTTTGGAAATAGTGACATTTCATCCACTACTGACACAGCCTAGGAAAGATTTGGTTAACTCAGCACAGCTGTTACTGCTGCGCCGAAATAAGTGTTGTAATGTGTTCCTGCAGGTACGCTGCTGTGTGTGTGCATAGTCGTGTGCAACCTGGCCGTGATCAGAGTGTTGTGTCACCTGGGCTGCAATGGTACCCGCAGTAAAATCCTGGGGCGCAGAATCAGTCGTAACTCCAGCCGTACCCGCTCCTTGTCAAGCGGCAGCAACAGCACCACAGGCGTTCTCACCAATTACGGAGATGTCACCTACTACAACGTGTCAACCCCTGAGGAACTCGCGTTCGCACGCCTGATGGCAGTTCTCTGTGTCGCATTCGTAGTCTGCTGGATGCCACAAATGGTACGTTCAAGTTGGTTTTGCTCGTGCATGATTAATGACCCTTTTGGTGATGAGTTCTGTTTACAATAAATTACTTATTTTGCCTTGTGCATAAAGATGATCATAACACCCCTTGACAATGTTCCATAAATGATTCCAGTTAACCATTTGAAATACTCCGTGACACAGTACACAGTTCTTACCAAGGCTGTCTTTACTTTCTAAATGTCGTAAGGTTTCAAGGAACACGAGTAAATGTACTTTTATTTACGCCCCTAAGGAAAGTATGGCCTCCCCTGCGCCAATTTTCGTGAAACCCATAAATACTCAACAGCATTATGTATAAACGTATTGTACCGAATTTCACCCAAATCAGGCGATAAATGTAGGAAGTACGAATAAAAATTAATTTACGCCCCTAAGTAAAGTATGGCTATCACTCCGCCAATTTTCACGAAACTCAAAATCATTTAAAATTTTATGGGAATCTCCCATACCGACTGTCATCCAAATCCAACAAAAATTGAGAAAATAGGCGAAACTTTTATTTGCGCCCTTAAATAAAGTATGGATCTCATTGAACCGATTTCGACGAAACTCATACCTCCTCAACGGCATTACGTGAAAATTGCCTATTCCGATTTTCACCCGAATCGGCTGAGAAATATGGAAAGTGTGGGTACAAATTCATTTACGCCCTTAAGTAAAGTATGACTGTCACTAAGACGATTTTCATTAAATTCATGCTTATCGGACAACTGTTTGTAAAGAACATCTGTACCGAATTTCAAGAAACCCGGAAAACGGTTTAGTCAGTGATACTACGAGTATGTCACAGACAAACGGACGAACGGACATGGGCTCCAAATAAAAGTTTTTACTTCGCAAAGAAAGCCTAATTATTCTACATGATATATAAATATTCAGTTCGTACCCCACAGAGGGCACAATTTACTGCCATCATAAAAACTAATCGGTGGATATTGGTAGAGCGGGGAAAAATGCGGGTTTTTCAAAAACATACGGAACAAATAGATAGACTACATGGATAAAATGCAGAGTTTTAGTGTTAAACTTGGCAGTACACACAGTATCACTAGGCTTTAAAGGGTTAATAAACAAACTACAAGTGAGGATTTTTTATATTATTCTCCCAACTGTAATTAGAGGATACTTACTTGCAATTTCTTTCTGCATTTGTTAAAGAAATCGTGTTCATACGATGTACGAGTTTGTATACACAGAAAGAGGTCCATTAGTGTTGTGATTACGAATGTATAAAGGATTAAGTATTTTAATCAGCCATCTAGACAACACAGGATTTATAGATTATAATTTTAGAAACGCATTTCTTAAAACCGCCAAAAAACTATGCTTTGACAGAAAAATAAATGCACCCGTTTTAATACTTGAAGAGTAATCGATCATTGCACTAAGTAAATAATTTACTTGTTGTGATTAGGAATATATTATATTAGCTCATTAAAGCCTAGTTGTTGCTGTACTTACCACTTGGTTTAACATTTATAACGCCGCATTTTTTCCCGAATTTTTTATGAGTTAAATATGGGTTTTGCAATAAACCGCCATTTACCTGTACTGCGAACAACGACTGGTCTTTCTAATCAAACCACACCTTGTTCTTTATGAGGTACGAACTGAGTATAATGTAGATTATTTTTAGCCTTCAGAGGGTTAATATCACTGTCCTAATTCCCTGATATTAGACCGGTCTCAACAATGCCAAAACCATACATTGTTAGGGCTTTGGATCATGTAAGTTCTTCGTATTGTTATAAGAATGAACAGAAATTATTTTACCTACCTGAAAATTGGAAAGTACCGACAGAAATGCAGTTATGCCCTTAGGAACAGTATGACATCCACTGAGACGATGTTTACGAAGCTCACAATTGCTTAACGGCATTACATGTTGATCAGAGGTAGGCAGCCTGTGACACTCGACCCTTTCCTAAGTGGCCCGTCTAGTCTTTAGTAACACACAATATTAATATATTATATTAATACTGCCTTTTGATAAAAAAAAAACCCTCTGTGGCACTTCACCAAATTGCTCATATCTGAGTGGACCGCGGTTTAAAAAGGTTGCGCACCACTGGTGTAGATAATCTATAACGACTTTTATCCAAGTCAGACCAAAAATATAGGAAGCACGATCAAATATTTATTTATGCCCTTGCGTAAAGTACGGCTTTCACTTTATGGATTTCCACCGAACTCATATTTGTTCAACATCGTTGTGTGCACAACTTCTGTACTGGATATCATCTACATAACTAACTAACTAACTAACTAAATAACTCCGTGCAGCAGAGTCCTTCGTAAGAAGCTAACAGTTTTTCAGCTAGTCAAGAAATCCCCCGCATTTTATGGAACCCAAAGGTTCATTGCCGAATTCACAGAGTCCCGCCACCTGTCCCTACCCTGAGACAGATCCAGTCCATATCTCTCCATCCCACTTCTTGAAGATCGATTTTAATATTATCCTCCAATTTCCGCCTAGGTCTTGCAAGTGGTCTCCTTCCCTCAGATCTCCCCACCAAAACCCTGTATGCACGTCTCTTTTGTCCCACACGTGCCCCATGCCCCGCCCATCTCGTTCTTGATTTGATCGCCCGAATAATATTTGGTGAGGAGTACATATTATAAAGCTCCTCTTTATGTCATCGTCTCCACGCCCTATTACCTCGTCCTCTTAGGCCCAAATATTTTCCTCAGCACCCTATCCAAATGTCACCAACATGGGAAAAAAATTAGGACATTATGGCCTTTAAAAAAGTGCTGCTTTTACTGCACGGGTATTCATAAAACTCACAATTACTTTCACAGCAATGGAGGTGGATCTTCAATAGCGAATATTATCTAATCGGTCAAAAAATGTAGAAATTATCAACAGAAAATCGTTTAAGCCGTGAGTAATGTATTTATTTTACTGCAAAGGTTTTCTCATGAAACTCATTTAGTGGTTAACGGCATAACGTTTACGTCTTCAGTACCGATTTCACCACCTCTGGAATATCACTATATGTGTGACAAGCCACAGAATATTGTCTGACGTACGAAAAGTTCATTTAGCCTACCGATTCTGATTAACTGTTTAAAGCCTTGTGGTTACTATACGTACCGCCAGGCTTAAAATAGGAAACTCCGCATTTTTCCCGCATGTTATTTGTATGTTCAATACGAATCTTGCAATAAATAGCCATTTACCTTTACTGCTGTTGCCGATTGGTCTTCCTAATAGAGGGACGCGTGATTTACGAACTAGATAAAATTTAGATTCTTTTTAGTCTTGAGAGCGTCAATAAGTGCGATTTACAATACACAGAAAGATACTAACTCCGTAACAATGAAGAACTTATGATAATATCACGAGGCGAATTTTATTGCTACCCAGAACAATCGTTCTTCAGGATATGAGACACATTGATAAATAATCGGAAGTAATTAATTCCTGTCACGTTTGAATAATATGTTACGGTATCAGAGAGATTCACGGAATGTCTGCATCTCCTTGGCGCCTCACTGTTACGTGATGTCATTTATCGCTCATTTCCATTCAAGCAAGCGTCCTCCCGGATCTCCGAACTTCCATTCACGTCTTCGTACTGTTGCGGATTACGTGTAAGACAGAGCGGACGGCGGAAGTTACTACGCAGTCCAAGACACGCGCTTCGTTAATTCATGCTAATATTCATTGCTTTCAAGGACTTTTCAGTGTTAAACACCTGCGCAGATTTGATGTTCCGATATCGGCCACTCATAAAACACCGAACACCGGCGTATCTTTAAAATTGTCCACTCCGTGCATTGTCTTGATCAACATACTTTATGTATAACACTTATATGTGAATATTAAAGTATATTTAGTTGGTGTAATAAATGAAGTATGTTAAAAAGGCGTAACTTCTCTGTTAATTTGGACAGGATACTCTGATATCTACACGCATGAAAACTTGGGGCACCGACAGGTTTTACCTGGTTACGTAGATTCCAACGATGGAATCAGAATCTATTAAGTCTAAAGATTGTAGATAACGACATGGACATCAATGTTTCAAAAGTGACACCAAATAAACAACGCAATATTTTCCTTTCAGCACAAATTATATTTAATATCTACTCATACACAGCATGTTTTGGGCCTTAGACCATCAACAGGCGTGCCATACAAGAAAACTCTGTACAAGGTAAAAGTGTAAAATTTGTGAGGTCTCACAAAATATCAAATAATATGCCAGTAATTGTTGCAATGAATATGTAACAGCGCGATGGATCATGTTAAAAATCGACACCTTTTTAAACTCTTTACCACAGAGAAAATTTCCCTCTCTATAGATATGGAATGCTCACAAATATGTTGTTCTTCTGTTGTCATTTAATGTTGAAAAATGTGCTGCTTTTATCACGGCACTCCCAGGAAAATGCAATATCACGTGCACACAGCATGAGATTTTAAATCCTCTGTAGTTATGTGGTCAAATAATAATGACGCTCTACGAGGACTGACACCTACAGCAACATAAAATGGAGAAGGATGAAAATGCCAAAATTATCTGGGGTGATGGAGCAACTAGAAGCAGCTCCTTTGTGGCAGGCATCATAGGAATCTGCCCAAAAGAATTCAAATTAATAGGCCTGCTGGTTACAAATCTTTTGTTTGGTTAAGAACTGTTGGCAAGGCGTAAAATTTCTGGGTCGTTAGCTGTTACTGACTCTAGATCAGGCCAGCTCAACCCGTAGCTCGCGGGCTGATCTTTAAAATAAATATAACGTTTCGTCCTCAAAGTGTTAACCAATATGTACGAGGTCTGTCCAAAAAGTATCCGACCTTGGGCCGGGAAAAAAAAGTTCTGTACCTGGGTGGTTACAATACCTAATCCCCTTCAAAGTAAGCCCCTTGTGACTCCACACACTTAGCCCAGCGGTCCTTCCATCGCTGGAAGCAATTCTGGAAGGCTTGTTTTGGAATGGTGTGCAGCTGCGCCGTCGCGTTCTGTATGATGTCCTCGCGGCTGTCAAAACGGGAGCCTTTTAGCGGTGTCTTCAATCTCGGGAACAGCCAGAAATCACAAGGAGCCATGTCAGGAGAGTAGGGAGCCTGGTGAACCTGCGGAATGCCGTGCTTAGCCAGGAAACCCTGGATCAGGTGTGATGAATGAGCTGGGGCATTGTCATGATGCAGCTGCCAGTTGCGTGAGTCCCACAGCTCCGGTCTCTTGCGCCGAACTGCATCACGAAGATGACGGAGGACTTCTTGGTAGTACTCCTTATTAACAGTTTGGCCTAGTGGTGCGTACTCATGATGCACAACACCCCGGTAATCGAAGAAAACAGTCAGTATCACCTTCACATTGCTCCGAACGTGTCGTGCTTTTTTGGGCCTCGGGGATGTTGGATGCTTCCATTGTGACGACTGGACCTTGGTTTCCGGGTCATATCCGTACACCCACGACTCGTCACCAGTGATCACAGTCTTCAGGAACTCAGGATCCCTGTTGGCGCACTCCAGCATGTCCTGCGCCACCTCAAGGAGGAGTTGTTGCTGCTCCGGCGAAAGCAGCTCGGGCACAAATTTTGCCGCCACTCTTCGCAAGCCCACATCCTCAGTTAAAATCGTGTTTGCGGAACCTCTGCTGATCCCAACCTCATCAGCAATTTCCCGGACGGTCAAACGACGGTCCTCCATGATCAATGTACGCACTTTGTCAATGACATCAGCATTTCGGCTCGTTGACGGTCTCCCGGAACGCTGGTCACTGTCCGCCGACATGCGGCCATCTTTAAAGCGGTTGGACCACTCTTTAATTTGAGTGACCCCCATTGCATCATCACCGAAAGCCTGCTGAATTTTGCGGATTGTTTCCGCTTGGGTATCCCCAAGTTTCTGACAAAACTTGATGCAGTATCGCTGCTCCAAACATTCTGTCATCTTGAGCGAAATGAGAATGCGACGAACACGTGTTACACCACTTCGCTATCTGGCAGCGACAGACGCATCCGGCGGTGTTGCGAGGCAGCAAAAAATCACGCATGCGCATGAAAGTCCCTTCTACCACTACGCTCAGTATCCCCACCCTTTCGCCATTACTTACCGCGGAAAAAAATATAGTCGGATACTTTTTGGACAGCCCTCGTAAACATAAAATACAGTATCCAATTTTACCAACTTGATACTTTTAGAAAAGCACCACAAAATACATCAACTTGCTATGGACGTTTTAAAAGGGTACAAATTGCTTTTCTCAAAATTCTATATAGCAGTGGTATTCAACCTTTTCTGTTCGCGTACCCCCCACATATAATTTCTCTTCAACTTTTTACCCCCAAAGTTGTTGGTGCATAATTCAAGTTATACATATTCTATAACCTACATCTAAAATAAGTTAAATAAATTACATCCAAAATAGTGTATTAAATAATAAGTTTTAAATGAGAAAAAGGAGAGTCAAGCTACTAAATAACAAATATATTATATGCACTATGTGGAATAAAATGAAACTAGCCGCCCAGATAAGAATCACATAAAGGAGAGAGAGAGAGAGAGAAAATGGCGCTCCCAAATCGCATGTCCTTACGTCCGGGTCTCTTGTAGCTAACCCTAAATCTGGCCCTAATTATTCAGTGTTTATCATGAAATAATACATTTTTTTTAAATTTTACGTACCCCTTAAGATGTCTTTACGTACCCCCGGGGGTTACGCGTACCCCAGGTTGAATACCACTGCTATATACTAACTAATTTAAAGTAGCTGTATACATTATTTACACCTTCTACACCTTTAGTCTTTCAGTTTAAAACCCGAAAGTATATATTATACGTTTTGACTTGTTGCGGTGGAAAAATATTTTCATGAGATGCCCCCTGAGGATGAACCGTGTCGAGGTTGTTGTGTTAACAAAGCACATTCCATGTGTTACGTTCAAATGGTTTTAAGTGTTGGTAGCTATATCGCAGCATAACGGCATGGAAACAAACGTTACGTAATTAATTACCATTTATGAGATACAGTTGTACTATTAGTTTCTTCATGGTTTGGGTTTCTTGTCACGGTAATATAGTTACTGTTCGTGAGTATTGCCATGGTCCAGGGGTTGAGACTGGGGGAGTCGCTGAAATGGTGTTTTGCTGCCTTAAGTGGTAATGTGACGTGGCATTTTCAGACAAAAAGTGGTCGTACTGTGTTTACTCGAATCTTGTTTCTTGTTACAGAGTGAGGCATTTACTTTTATTTCTAACACAAATCCGTTCTCGACCCTGTTGAATAATTCTGCGTTATTTATTATATCATTGAAGTTCTCGTTCAGCAAATCAGAAGCACTAACGTAAACAAAAGTCAGTAAACTCCAGTCCTTCGGCTGCAAGCAGAGAATACTACAGTGGGGCCCTACAGATAAAAACCAGCATGGCTTTTCTCAGAGTTGCATATATCAGCGATCGCCTGCTTCGATGTGGAGCAGGCAGAGACGTTACCCACTATAATTTTAGTTATTGTCAAAACTAAATTCTTTATATATTTCTGTTACAAACTCTCAATGCATAATACATTACAGCCAACCACATTAAGGGTTTTAGTTTAAATAATAGCTGTTTCTAACTTAAGCAGGTCTATATATTTCACAAAATTTCTGCAGACTTAGTTTATACATCCCGTTGTGAATTCATATAATGAAATAAAATAACACCTTGAGGAAAATTACAATGTACAATGTCAAGGTCGAGAATAGACAGACATCTGTCCAATCGGTGATTAAGTAGTACAAACAATCAGAGCTCATTCCTGGCAGCGTTCAGAAACTGCGCTTCGTCTGCACATTACGAGTAACGTAGTATCACTGACAATCGACCATACTGTACATTCTAAATGTTTCACTGAAATTTTGCATATCTCATTGGAAATATGTTAATTTATTACACCCACACATGCAAGTATACTGTTGCAAAGAAAAGGATACTACACATGAAATGCAGGGCTTACACCAATCTTTGAATTTCGTTAAAATCCGCAGTATCGATAAATGTTCCAAATGAAAGTTGTACACACAAATCAGATGTACGTTTTATATGAAAAGTATCTTTTTTAAGAAAGAAAATTTAGACATAAGCTGGAGCTTCGTGTGATAGGGATTAAAAACAGTCGAAAGGAAAAAAAAATAAATTCACTGTTTAGTGTTGACTCCTAATATTTATTCGTGAACTACTGGGTATTTCAGTCGTTATATTAAAAAAATTAGTAAAGTGGTAACTACCGTTCCCTTACTGAAAGGAAGGCAGTTGCCCTGCACAGCTTCGGTGGTAGGTTACTGGTCGCTAAACAAGTGACGGTGGCTTTTCCCAGGGCAAAATATTGTAAAGGTCAACTGCAAACTCTATTGTCAGTAACTGTATATTTTACTTGTTACATAAAGCTCAGTGCTGCAGCCTGTTGGAATTTTCATAAAATTATGAGTATATTCAGTTACAGAAAGCATAAACGTGCAATACAATGACAGACTGATCAATTACAATGCGGAAGAATAGAATAGAATAGAATAAATGATGGGTCGAGCCCTTTCAGTCACGATGCACGTAGGCCTTTTACAGGCCCTTTGTGCCTCTTAAACTGAAGTCCAATTAATGGGAGCCCTGTCCTTTTAATAAAGTTCCAGCCTCAGGCTTAGACGTCTGACGTCCTCAGGGTCCAAAAAGAAGGAACTCAGATAAGTGTGTCTGAGTGTTGCCAAAGCTTCACAAGCACACAAAACATGAGCTGAGGTCTTCTCTGCTCCACACTTCCTACACAAGGGACCCTGTCAGCACATTTACGTAGAGGAGTCTTCTTCGGGTATTACGTCCAGTAAGAAGGCCAGTAAATACCCTGGATTGCGTCCTATTAAAGGAAAATAACCTAGTCTTAGCAGCAGTACGAGGGCCCGAGATCAGTTCCCGAGCCTGCCTCTGAGTGCCGGTAAGGCCCTGCCACAGTGCCATGTGCTGTTTATCCAGCCAGCACTGAATTTTCTTTTTTACTTTCTGCCTCGAGACCCCCAAGGCCGGCTCCGGTCCAACGAATTGGTGAGCGGAACCCTCCCTTGCGAGCTCATCGGCAGTTTCATTTGCACGTATCCCAGAATGTCCGGGAACCCAAAAGAGTCCCACAAAGTGACAGGTGGAGATATCGTTCAACGCTCTTTGGCACTGCCATAACAATGGGGACCCAAGCAGCCTGAAGAACTTTCAAAGCTGCTTGACTCTCTGAGCACACGCTAATGTATTTCTCTGATCCAACATTGGTTTGAATTTCACAAGCACAGGGCAGGATAGCATACGAGTATATCTCGGCGTGGAAAATTGTTGTATATTTTCCTAGAGAGATACTGAACCTCCTACCCAAGGATTGTCCATAGACACCGGCCCCAGCCCCCCTCCCTGCTTTATGGACCCATCTGTATACCTGTGTATTTGTATACCTTTCACTACAGGTGGGGACCCAGGTCCCTTGGTCCACTCTTCTCTAGTAAACATAGTAACCCTGTACTTGGGTTCAAAGTTATATGCTGGTCTCTTAATATCTTTACACATACTAAATACGGGATCCGATTTTTGAAGCAGCATTAATATGGCACTGTGTACACAACTGGGGTGTAGGTAAGACCAGCAACCCAGACTTCAGAGTCGATGCGCAGCTGACCTCGCCTCGCCTTGACCCACCAAATCAAGTTGTGGAAGGTAAGTGAGCACCTCCAAGGCACTCGTCGTTGTAGTGCGCATGGCCCCTTTATCCCCAGACAATCAAGTCTCTGGATTCTACTTAGCCCTATCTTGGCGCTGGCTGCCTGACAGCCAGGTCACCAGATTAAAGATGCAAAGGTGACCGATGGCCGAATGATAGAGACGTAGATCCAATAAAACACTTTAGGCCTCAGGCCCCATGTAGCACTAAAATACCTTCTACAGGCCCACAAAAGATTGTGAGCCTTCTTCATCTTGGCTTGGCTTGGCTTGGCTAGGCTAGGCTAGACTATACTAGGCTCGACTAGGCTACCGGCTTTCTTCTAGAACTTTTTGACCTTTTAAAATGGGACCGATAGGTTTTCTCGATAGGTTGGTATACAATTACCACTCCATCCTGCGTTATATCCCAGAAGAGCGCAGATCTCATCTACAACGCGGCGGAAGCCTCAAATCACGCATAATAACAGGTAAATTCAGCTGTATATTGTTGTTAATACAAGCAGTAACCTCCATTTAGTACACAGATAAAGAAGGAATTGTGTTTAAAGTAGAGAAAATTTGCCACCACCTTACAAGGTCACGTGCAATAATTTAAGTCTGCAGATACAGCAGTGTTCAGAGTATTTGCAGTTTGTGGCCACCCTATTTCCCAGGAATGCAGCGACCAACCCTAAAATTCTGTATCCTCTTCTTCTTAGCTGGGCTGTCACATGCCACAAAACGTATCAACAAACTAAACAAAACAAATGTACCTTAACATAGACTGTACTCTGAATTTAATGGTTATACCACCATGATATTACCTTAATACTCAATACTACTGGCCTACAAATAAATGAGATAACATTAGTTAATAATTACATACCAACGAATGCACTACACTGTTTTTATGATTTCAGCACCTACATATGTTCCGGCACTTTTGTGCCATCCTAAGGGTTGCCGTCGAAAGTTCACAATCCTAATGCATCGGGTTCACTTTCACAATATGTAACTCTTGCAAGTTACCATCACTGCACTTCACTGTTCGTAGTATTGGTTCTTCTTCTTTTATATTGTTAAAATTGAATCATTTAAGATTTTGGTTGTCGCGGTATAGAATACTAAAAGTTGTTGACCGTCCTATTGTGTCGTGTCGACACAATAGGACGGTCATCATAGCATAAGGGCAGGATCAATATTGATCGCAAAACCAATATACATAGCCAGGTGTCAAAAAACAATTTTAATAAATTTTAACAACTTTTAGTATTCTATAACACGACAAACAAAATCTTAAATGATTCAATTTTAATAACATAAAAGAAGAAGAACTAATTACTACGAACAGTGAACTGCAGTGATGGTAACTTGCAACAGTTACGTATTGTGAAAGTGAACCCGATGCATTAGGATTGTGAACTTTCGACGGCAACCCTGAGGATGGCACAAAAGTGCCGAAACATATGTAGGTACTGAAATCATAAAAACAGTGTAGTGCATTCGTTGGTATGTAATTATTAACTAATTAATGAAATGCACGGTATGTATAATATAAAGTTCAAAAATGAGATAACAGTTTTGGGGCCTTGAATTAAGAGACAAATATTCAGGAATTGATAAAATGATGTATTATCTTAATCATTAGTGCTCTATAGTGGTTTGGACAGTTCACACGATAGTATCAGTTTTATAACTTCATAACAGTAACCATTTTGTGAATTTATTTTCTCAAATTCACTATGCCATTCATTTTTGTTCCCAGCACAAAGTATCCCACAATTCACAAGTTGAATAATAACCGTCCATCACAACTAAACTCTTTTTGTATAATATGTGGTTTTAATGCAACATGTTTTGGCTTAACAAGCTGCATTAAAACCATACATTATATAAAAAGAGTTTAGTTGTAATGGACGGTTATTTTTCACCTTGTGTATCTTCATCACAACAGGATGTCCAGTATAAAAATGTATCCCACAATTACTTTGTGTTCCAGATATCCATTTTGCTGGCACAATGGGCCCCTGGATGTGCAATCAGTGAAATATTCTACAAAGTAGCAGATGGCCTGATAATGTTACACTTCATTTTGGACCCATTGTTCTACGTGCTGCTGCGCTGCTTCCCAAACATACTGAAGCTGGTATTTCGCAATTGCCGGCCTCATCAAAGTGGTCCGACCTCTCTAGCCATAACTGACCATGAAAGTAGCCCTACCCTTGACCATCCAACACCACCACCAGCTGCCAAAATATGTAAAGTACCAAATACCTGAAGTTATAAAAAGCAAGTACAAAGTACACTTACAAGCTTAAGGCATGTTAAGGGTTTTATGTAATTATAAACTGTGACTGTTTGACAGCTGCCCAAAATTGTTCAGCCAATCAGGCAGAAGAAACAGATGGCACTCAAGTGAACCCAGTCTACACAGATTGAGACAGATGCCAGCAAAAACAGACTAAGATACCACACAAATTAAATTTAATATTATTCATTTCGTGCATTGTGATTGTAATTATTTATATATACACAAAAAATGCACATAAAATGTATAAAATTACAAGTTATCTATATATGTAAACTCTTATACATGTTTCAGCGAATGTTCACCTTCTTACCCTACATAGGACACATCAATACACACCACAAGAACTTGATCTTTCTGGATCGAAGACCTCGATACTAGATGTTTGTATGCATATAACTATATACATTGTAAACAATGACATATCAATGAGTTTTTAACCAAGTATATTCCAACAACATAATATCCACAGTACCCATACTATTATATCTATAGTTGCTCTTACGTTTTTAACATTGTGTACTACATATATAACTTTTGACTTATTAATATTATACTTGTATAAATTCCTTTGTATTATCATCTCCCTAAAGATGGCAAATATTCGTCAGAACATGGAGGAAAGTTTATGTACATAGATAACTTTAATTTTATACATTTTAGGTGCATTTGTTGGTATATATAAATAATTATGCAAATTAAAATTTCTCTTCAGCATCACTGCAATAAACCAGTCAACACCACCACGAAGCAAGCTTAAGCATGTGCCACCTGAATGTAATTCCTAGCCACTGCTGCAATAATGCTGCATAGTATTCCAGGCTAAGGTGGCATCTGCTCTCATTTAAAGGGGTGCTAAAATGCTACACAGGTTAGCAAAGCATATGCTAGTTCTTCATCAGAAGGCTAAAGCACTGCTGGGTAAGGCATTATTTAAAGAGATAAATTTCAAAGAACAGTATCCAGATGGAAAAAGAACAATGGAAGATTTATTTACTGAATTATGCTAACATACACGTGATGTATTGCAGCAAGGTGCAAGAACACGTGCACGAGGCTGAAGACTGAGTTAAAGTGTTGAAGATGTATGAGAGCAAAACAGACTGCTATAGAAAAAGTCAATTGTGTTCTGACCATCTACATTTCAGAGGGTTTATAAATTGATCAAAATGAATCATGTGATGTGTTGTGACAAAAGAGTGTTTCACTTTCTATGCCTCAAAGAGCCTTAACACCTTCACACCTACCTTGTTTTTTCAGTTCAAGGGTCACTGAGAAATACATGTTTACATGCCCTGTAGCCTGTTCACAATTTGCAATCAGTTTACAACATGAATATCTGATACCAAAATGCTAGGAGTATGTTTATTTAAAACAATTCCAGTGGCCCTGAGTCAATGTATTTTTCTTTAAAAAATAACTTACGAAAAATCTGTAGATGAAGCAAGGATCTTAGTTATGTTATACAGGTGATACTTAATTACATTATACAGGAGGTACATAGTTTGTAACTTCGGGGATGTTACACTTCCCTCCACCAGGCAGATTGGCTAATGCAGGTTTTAAAATTAGAAAACCTTCCTTACATGGTTATTAATGTTTTCCTAAGGGTGACTTCTTGTTATGGGTTTGAATTGGTCTGGGATTTAAAATAACATTTGCAAGGGTCATCCTCTGCTGCATCACTATCTGTTTCAGTTTAATCCTTGAAATCGGTGAAGAGGCTGTGAGCCATACTCTGCCTATGTGAACTGTCACGGTAAGTGTGTATATGGTTGGTAATTTTGGGCTTCAGTACAACAGATCTACAATTTGCTTCATCATTGAACCGTTTAACGAACATGGGCCAAAAGTTTGACAGCACCAGCAATAACAGCAACAGCGTAAAATACCAATTAGTAACACAAATATCACTGAAACAACAGATGCTAATATCAATGCCAATGAAGCTCTCATGGAATGGCTCATTTCTCATTAATGTTCCTCTATTAATTTCCCTACATCCTTCATTTTACAGCTGGTTAAATCCAATTCATTATAATGTGTAAGGATACTTCTCAATGGGGATTCCAATTGGCATTCATGTCAGGCAATTTTTTATGGTTATTTCACAATTAAGGCCCAAATGCAAAGGGGTACAGTATCTCTCTGCATGCTGTTTGCAAAGCACATCGTGATGAACCTAATCATAATTCTTCCTCCATAACTTGCACAATCTGCTCAAAATGTCAGTATTCCACAATCTTTAGTTTCAATATTGACTTCTGATCCGCACACATAACTGTTACCTGAGTTGCTACACGGGCTAAAAAATCCAGGGGCCAAAGTCATTCCCGTAGTTCCAGTACTCTTTGCACACAAGTTTTTGGTATTAACCGAATAGGCTGTAACATCTATGCTTATAGTAACCGTTTGAGTGACTAACCTGAAGAGGGAAATTTTGTTGGCACACTAACTTATCAGTACTCATTTTCATACACAAACTCAAAACATTCTGGTGCAATCTAGCACAAAACTTTTCGGTACTCTCCATCTTTTCTGGTTGAATGAATGTAAATTCATTGGTTGGTGCCTCATACCTTGACAGGAAATGTTAAAATCTTATATATGGGCCTATTACAGCAAAATTCCATTAATACAACTTGTATGGGATCGAACAGGCCCCGAATTACCGAATATTCCAGATTATCAGTGGTATATGTACTGACCTAAGTTCTTACAGGTAGTTTTTTGTTACTGCTCGTATACTTTGGCTGTAAAACTAATCGGAGGAGTATGCCATTTGGATATCTCCTTAATCTAATAGTTCAGTGTCATAAGGGCCCTTGTCTGTGTTTTTTGGAGTCTTTATAGATGCAGAAGTTGGCATAGGAGAGAAGGGGCCAGGAGATACCTCAATGATTGATGTACAGACACTCTAGGAGGCCTATCTGAACATGTCCCTGAGATCTGCCTGTTTCAGTGATGAAATTTTTTCTGGTAAAAAACAAAATTTCCCGTCTTGATTTTATTCTTCTCAAGTACTGGATTATCAGACTTTCCGAATTATAAGACAGCAGATTAACAGAATTTTGCTGTACATACATAATGGGTAGCTACAGTATAGTGTATACAGTGCTTACAGTACAAACTAACTGGTACAAGTAAGCTTCACTCAGAAAAATGGGTTTTGTATGCAGTATGATATTCGGTCCTTCTATTCTCAAAGTTTGTGGTCCTGTGTAACCTGCCTCTAGCTTCTGTGATCAGCCATGGCAGACACTCTCATCTCACACCTATTTCAATTTGGACCATGAAGAGCCAGATCATAATTCCTTTTGTTTAATTTTACTTTTGCCAAAATCCTTCTTACCATGGCACAACTGCTCTCTAATTTAGTCTCCAATTCCTTTTACATAGCTACAATATGCATAAAATGCTCTTTTCAGTTCCTGTTGCAAAAGGCCAGATAAGATTGATAGCTGGCCACACAGTATTTAAAATGGCATGTAATTATATCAAGGCTGAGGGGTTTTGTTGTGTGACAAAGTGACATATCTCACCCACTGATACCAATGATTCAAATCCATTGCTTTATAGTTTGCACAGCAGCCTGATAGAATTATTTGGGACTGCCAGTATATTAAAATAACATTTTATACACATGCCCTAGCAACTTGCTCTGCTCTTTGTTAAATCATCCTGCATGGGCAAAACATATGTTTCTTTCTTCACTTGGCCTGACAAACCCAAAGATAACTAACGCACTTATCAAAAACTACTGAAGAGATCTCTGTAACAGTTAATGGGATTCTGATGTGAAGTTGTGACATTTTATTCTTCTGGAATTTGTCACATTTCATATTGAAATTCCCTACATATTCTTTTATTCCTTCCCAATTAATACATTGTTTTGGCATCTCATACACTGTAGACATCCCATCATGACTGCCAATTGGCACAATGTGTCTTTCCTGCAAAGTTTCCAATTTTTCCTTATAGCTTACCTTCCTACCTGCTACTTCTGTCTCATCAGAGTTTACATTTGCTCCCTGGACTTTGTCCTTTGTAAATGGTTGTTCCCTTTCCCTCACTTTTTCATTCTCTTGTTTCTTCAGGCATATCTTTGTTTCCTCATTTCCAGCAGCCATTGTATGCATGTTACCCACCTCACCACCATTTTATTCTCCTTAATCCCATAATTTATGAACTGGGATCATCAATTTTACTAACCATGTTAAAGCCTTGTGGTTTGTGACAATGATAAATTTCCTCCCCAGATACAAGGTGTAAACTGTGTACATGCCTACAGAATAGCCGTCAGTTCTCATCCGATTGTTGAATAATTCCCTGCTGTTATATTTAGTACATGACTGCAAATCTATTCCACATTGCCTTTACTCAAAATGCCTCCAATTCCATTACAGCTCCTGTCACTCATCACTATGAACTATTTCAAAATCAGGGTATTTCAACAATGGCTCATTATGCAGTATGTATTTCAGTGTTTACATACATACACATATACATTCACCGATCCAACATCCACATAAGTAGGATTGGATATGGAATTCGTCAAGAACAGAGTAGATTGCAATACGCAATCGAGTCAAAACACTGAGATACAAATGAGATACAAAGTTACATAGAATTAGTAAAACACTATAAATAACAAGAGAATTCATACTCACTCACTAAGACAAGGTAAATATATGGATTACAATAAATAATAACAAGTCAACATTTGAAAATTAAGTAGAATACATACACAGAATACACATATATATTGCTAATAATAATGAACTATAAAAGGAGTGCAACAGCAGTTGAAAAATTATTTGTTGCTGGTTAACTATTACAATCTTTAGAAAGAAATTCGTCAATAGAATAAAAAGCATTCTTAACAAGATAATTCCTTAACATAATCTTAAAAATAGGTATATTGTTATGTAGATTTGAAATATTTTGTGGAAGATGATTAAATATTTTAACAGATAAATAATATACACCCCTCTGTATTGTGGAAGATCTCACAGAAGGTACAAGCAGTTTATTTTGTTGCCTTGTATTCCTGCCATGAACTGAGGTGTTGGTTCGATAGATTTTAGGATTTTTAACTACAAATAACATCAAAACATAGATATACAAACAAGGAACTGTAAGTATATCCAGTTTTTTGAAACCTTCTCTACAAGAACTCCTTGGACCCAGCCTCAGCATAATCCTAATTGCTCTCTTTTGAATTATGAAAACATTTCTCATTGGTGAAGATGAACACCAGAAAATTATACCATAATTAATTTGTGACTGGAAATGTGCAAAATAAGCCATTCGTAGTGTTTTTACATTTACAATAGATGATAATTTTCTCAAGAGAAAACAGATAGAACTCAGTTTTTTAATTAAATTGTCTACATGAAAATTCAATGTAATATGACAATCTAGATACACACCTAAAAATTTAATATTTTCAGCAACAGTAATAGCTTGATTATTGCATGATACATGTAACGGATAAGTAGAAGATTTAGAGGAAGTAAATTTGATCAGTTGTGTCTTATTTAAATTAAGTACCAACTGATTGTTTTGAAACCATTCAGAAATGCAACAAAATACCTTATTTAATTTAGTATTTAGTTCAATATGATCATTGGATGAAACAAGAATATTAGTGTCATCAGCAAAAAGAATGGTGTGGAGAAACTTTACCTATGATGCTTGGAAAATCATTGCTATAGACATTGAAAAGCAAAGGACCCAACATAGATCCCTGAGGAACACCATGTCTAACAGTTTCCCAGTCTGAAAAAAATATTAGGTGAATTGTCAAATTGCAACTGCACTCTTTGTTTTCTGTTATACAAACATGATTTAAGCCAATTTAAAATAGAGCCATTTACTCCATAAAATTCCAACTTTGAAATCAATAATTCATGACTAACACAATCGAAGGCCTTTGTCAAATCACAAAATAACCCCGTTACATATTCTTTGTTATTCCAAGCTTTAAGAATCGAATCAGTAAGTTTAAATATTGCACTTTCAGTAGATATATTATACCTAAAGCCATATTGCTCAGGGACTAAAATATTGTTACTTACTAGATAATGTTTTAACCTCTGGAAAATGAGCAATTCAAATATTTTAGAAAAACCAGTTAATAATGATATGGGTCTGTAATTTGATATTTGTGATTTTTCACCTTTCTTAAAACAGGGTGTAATGATAGCATACTTAAATGCTCCGGGCAGATACCAGACAATAATGATTTGTTATAGATGTAAGTGAGAGGTTTAGAAACATGGCTACCACATAATTTTAATATTTTATTAGATAAACCATCATAACCACATGAATTCTTATTTTTTAATGAAGTAATTGTGCATATGACTTCTGCCTCAGTTATTGGAATATTAATGACTTGGGGGAACTCGCGAGGAAACGATTCCCTAAGTGAAAATATTGCTGATTCAGTTTTTGGCTGTTGCATGATTAATTCATCTACTGAGTTGATAAAATAGTTATTAAAAGTCTTAGCTGCCTGATTCATATTGATAGTTTTATTGTCAAGTTTGCATTCAGTCTGAGTAAGCTTCTTATTAGGTGTTAAACCCATTTCCTTATTAATGATGTTCCAGGTCATTTTAGATTTATTAGTAGATGAAGTTATCAATTCGTTGTAATACATTGATTTTGCTTTTCTAATAACTTTCCTTAAAAAGTTGCACTATTGATTATAATGTGCTTTAATTTTTTGAACAATTAGTTATTTTACTCATAATGTAGAGAAACTTTTTGTGCTTACACGACATTTTAATCCCTGTTGTGATACATTGATTATTAGTTATATTATGAGTTACATATTGAATAGGAAAACATGAATCAAAAGCAATTAAGAAAGTGTTAAAAAATAAATTAAAACTTTGATTAACATCAGTCTGGTTAAGAATGTTATCCCAGGATTCAAGTTTGAGTAACTCAGTGAAAGTTGACACACCAGACTGTGTTATTAGTCTCTTTTTAACAAGCCTATTGATACGTGATTGGCATTTAAAAATATTATTTATACAAAGATATTGAGCTTCATGATCAGAAAGCCTATTAATCAAAGGAAATATTTGGAATGAATTTAATCTGCTGAAATCAATGAAAATATTATCAATAGCTGTGCCTGAGTCTTTAGTCGTTCTGGTAGGAAAGTCCACTACATGAAATAAATTATAAGACTGCAATAGGAAGCTTAGCTGCTGTGCCGAACTGGAATCAATTAAAAAATTTACATTGAAGTCACCGCAAATAACAAATTCAAATTTTGGTTTATACAAATATTTTAAGATTTGATCAAGTTGTTCAACAAATTCACCAAAATTTCCACTAGGAGATCTGTATATGCATAATAATATTATAAAATGATTACTAACTTTGATTTGGGCTGCACAAACTTCAATTACTTTTTCAATACAATACTGTGTTAAGTCAATTACAGTACTTTCCAAGTTTATCTTCATATACATGCAAACACCACTTCCAGTATGAGATTGACGTGCAAATTTAAAAGCTAAGTAGTAATTATTAGGTTTCATCATTATAAGATTTTGTTCTTTTAAGCAATACTCTGTTAAGCCAATAATATGAGGACTAAGATCACAATTATGTAACATGCAAATTTATTCATCCATTTTATCAACTTAACTTTTTGTTCACCGTGCATTATGGTAATAGATAACCTTCATCAACCAACAACTGCACTAATTAAAATTTATTTAACACTTTAAGATTGCCCTACATATGTTTCGGTCACGTGCACACACGTGCATACGATGCCCCTGATGATGGTCACTTCATGACCGAAACATATGTAGGGCAATCTTAAAGTGTTAAATAAATTTTAATTAGTGCAGTTGTTGGTTGATGAAGGTTATCATCCATTTTATGTTTGAGGCCTCTAATGTTCTGATGAAATATGCACAAAGAATTAATTGTATTCTGTTTTGTTTTCAAACTTGATACATTTGGTACACTGTCATTTATAAAAAATCTTTACATAATGTTACCGGAGCCTTTCTCATTCTATTTCAAGTTCGCTTTACCACCGGTTTATTTGACAAGTTTAAGTTTGACACATTTTGTCCTTTAGAAGTTAGCTTAGGCTCCACTTCAAATGCAGGGTTAATATTTCCTGGAATATCATTAATTGTGCCCTTGACTGTCGGCAGGGTGCAATCTGCCTGAATAACCTTTCTATTATTTAGTATACAATCATCATTGTCAGTTTTCCACCCAACAGCTATAGGTGTACCTTCTTTCACTCAAAGTAGTGTGTTTACACAGGTAGTTATTTGTTTAGCTAGCCTTTCCTTTCCTGCAGTATTTAAGTGTAAGCCACGATTTGAGAAAAGGTTCCTACTAGGATCTATTTTTATCACTGATGCATGCTTGTAGTTTTTTACTAGCTTTTCTTGTTTTTTCTTAAATGAGCACACTTCTTTGTTAACATAAGATGAATTGGTCAAATCGAATCTGTGGGGTACACACACCAGGATAATGTTTGTTTGACTATTATTACTAACTAGGTTTAATACATGCTTTAGCCCATTCCTAGAATTGTTGTTACTAATATCATTTGATCCATTTCAAAAGACTCTTGCTGGTCTTTTACACATACCTACAGAATCTCTTATCAATGGTAAGAGATAAGTCTCGAATGGTGACATCATTCAGTCTCTTGAAATCCATGATTAAACTCCATATTTGCTTCTTTGAGGCATCTTTCTCTTTTCTTTGCTAAAATTGTAGATAGTTGATGCCTGATTGTCTTCCCTTCTAATAACTGATGTGCAGTTTTGGTAAATTCCCCTTTAAATTTCCAGCTATGTGGTAATTTCTGCTTGCAATGCCTCTACATAGACCTGAAATTGCATGCTCTCCTACTGTAGTGGTTAATGGTTTGCCTTACAGTAGGTGAAATATATCACTACAGTTTTGCACACCTTAATAATGGATCCCATTTGCTTGTCACTCCAATTTTCCACTGTAACCCTTTGTATATTTCTCAAATACTATTACCAGTAGCATCTATCTGTCTCTGTTGTGTTAATGACCCTTCTTGACATTCTTATAACTGTACAGCAGGCAAATCAATCCTAATCTCCTGACTGTTTGTGTTTAGAATACTTGTAAGATATGTTCCATGGATGGATGTACACAATGATTCTGCCATTATCATTACTGGGGCTATCTCTTGTTTAGTGATCATCCCTGTTAGCAATTCTGGTGAATTTGTTGGTAATCTGACAACAGTTTCACTTCTTGGTTTCAAAACGGCATATAATGTTTTGGCTGCTCCGTTATCTGACTATGCTCATCAAATTTTATTCTTACTTCTCCCATTATGATTTGTGTTATGGTAATCTGTCTTGGCACATTTCTCTTCAAAAAAATATTTCACAAGCATACCATCGTAAGGAATATTAAATTCACTTCCAACTTTCAGAAATATGTTTTCAATTTCATACCCTAAAGTGCACAATGTAATCTGAGCTACTCCGAACTCTTTTCTGTCTTATCTGATATGCCCTTAACAGTTAAGGTTTTTTGAGAGTTGTTTACAATCCTTCTCTGATACTGCTAGTACTGATACAATTTTGGGCTGGTATCTATAAGCATCTTCTATTTTCCCATAATTCTCACATGTGTTTCTGAAGTAATCATATTCAAGAGGAAACCTCCAACCTCTGTGCAGGCTAACATTACTGCTGGAACCCAAAAAGGCTGCTCCCCTGTCCCAACTAGGCCCGCAGCCAGACCATGAACACAGTGGGTGCAGCGGCTTCCAGTGCAGGTGCATGTTTGTACTTACGTTTATATATGTATATAATGCTCTATTATACATATAACATGTATATATATTATGTATGTATAAGTATAAAGAGCACCTTTGTCAGGACCACGAAATTATATGCTCTATAACACTGCACAAAACATCTTGCATATATATATACATTTTTGAAAATGAGTTGTTTTCAACTGCGGTAGTTCAACAGAGGCAACATGCGGATGCAGTAGGATGTCACGCGTATTTTAGCAGGCTGATCATGACAAATTTGTCTTTGATATTTTGCAAATCCTAGCGGGTGCATCTAGAATTGTAGTGCGTTCATTACACCCACTTGCACCCCCGTGGCTATGGGCCTGGTCCCAACTTCTCTGTTTCCCAAACTACTCATCCTCCAAGCATTTCTACCTTTCTTAGTACATACTCTAGTACTGTGAACCAATGCTCCACATGCATGACATCTAAGCTTTGTGTCCATAGCTGTAACTATGTATGCCTTAAATTCTGTGTCTGTATTCATCTCAACACCTGCGCCAGTCCAGTATGCATTATTCCTCCAGTAAATTCTCACTCTACAAACCCAGAACTTCTACCTCTTCCCTTATTCATATTTCCATAGCATCCCATTAGTCTGTTGGCTACCTCTGGCCTTGTATGCATTCTGTGCAACATAAATCCCCTCTGTTTAACTAGCAAAATGACAGATGCTTCCTCTAACACACTGTCTATACACACTGTTAACGCCGATTCACCTTTGGCTTGGACGTTCACGTTCACATTCACTCGTAGTTGCGAGTGGTTGTTAATGAATGTAGATGGAGATTGCCCACGTCTTTGACTACGCTAATTCTTCATTAGTCGTTACTGGGTAAGGCGTTAAGAGTCAAAGGGCAAAGAACGCTGGAAGATTTACTGAACTGTCAATATATAGTTCATGTGTTGCGGCAAAGTGCAAGAAGTCCTGCAGGAGGCTGTAGGCTGAGTTACATGTTGAAGCTGGCCGACAACCAAACGGGCTGTTATAAATAAAATTAACTTGTGTTCCAGCTTTCTGAATTTCAGAGGGCTTATGAACGTTTCAAAATTAATCACGTGACGCCTTGTAACAAAAAGGGTCATTCCCTTTGTTCTCCTTGGGGCGTCTGACACCTTCATGCTTACATTGTTTCTTCAGTTCAAGGGTCGCTGAGGAAATACATGTTTACATGCCCCATGGCCTCTTTACAGCACAAATATCTGGCGCCGGACCTTCGGGAGGGAAAGGGGGTGTTTATTTAAAACAACACCTGCGACCTTCTTTCTACCTACGTTTCCCTGAAAAAATGACTTCAGAAATATTTTTAGATGAAGCAAGGATCTTAGTTACGTTATACAAGGGGTACTTCATTACATTACACAGTGAGTACAGGGTTTGCATCCCGGAGAATGCTGCAGTTGTGCTTCTTCATGTCAATTATGCCGCATGTAAGATACAGCTTAGAACAATGGGCAGTCGTGTACGCTACCTATGTGACAAGCGTCCATGTACAAAAAAAAAAGAGTATATTCCAGCATAAATTTCTGAATGTTACGTTTCCAAATACATGTCGTTACTAGACAAAAAGGAATAGAATCAATAGGTCAAGTGCTCAATGAGGAGAAATTGGATAAAATCGGTGACAGGCTTGAACATTCACCTCAAACATCTATCAGATACCTTGCAAAGGAGAGAGGCATTTTAAAAGCATCAGCATGAACTTCCGCGAAACTTCTGAAATTGAAATTATATAAGACAGCGGTATTCAGCTGGCAATTAATGCATAAGGTGGCTTTGGCGTAATAATTCAATGATGTATAACAGTGATTTCAAGAGAAACCTGAAGCAATACCGTCTTCTTCTCGAGCCAAACAATTTTCAGGTAACTCTCAAAACAAATTTACTGTACATAAGTTACACATGGGACACGCCGTGGCGCAGTTGGTTGAGGCACTGCGCTACAAGCCGGAAGGTCGCGGGTTCGATTCCCAATGGTGTCAATGGAATCTCCGGCCCTGCACTATGGCCCTGGGGTCGACTCAAGTCTCTAACAGAAATGAGTATCAGGAATATTTCCTAGGCGGTAAAGGCGGCCGGTGCGTACGGCTGACAACGTTACCACCATCATGTGCCGATTGTCTCCAAATTCTGGGAGCCTCAACTTCCTGGAACCCTCAGGGCGTGTACAGGGGTTGCTTTACCTTTCCTTTCTTTTACATAAGTTAAAGCCACAAGTATGAGTATAAGTAAATAATGGGTCGAGCCCTTGCGGTCCCGATGCACGTAGGCCTTTGACAGGCCATTTGTGCCCCTTAGCTAAAGTCCAAGTCATAAGAGCCCTGTCCTTTTAATAAAGTTCCAGATCGCCCCCAGACTTAGTTCTCTGACATCCTCAGGGTCCAAAAAGAAGGAACCCAGATAAGTTGTCTGTGTGTCGCCAGTTACAAGCCACACTTGTTTCTGTTGGCTGCAACAATTCGCTGTGTCTGCATGATTGGGTAAAATGTGAGTACTCAATACGCCAGGTGATGCACTGACATAAAATATGGTTTTATTAATAACAAATTACTCTGTCCCTTTCCCCTCCATTGAGTCACAATACAGCTCAGGACACACAAATATGATTGTAGTCGAACTTGACTGCCGCACATGACTCTTGTGAATTGTAGTTTGAACTTCATTTGTCCATTCCTTCAATAACCGATTTCCTCTAAATCAGTGGTTCCCAAAGTGTGTTCCGCGGATCCCTGGGATCCGTGAATACATTTCTGTAATGGCTACTTTAAAGTTTACATTTTTTTTTAATTCAAGGAATAACGTTTTGTTAAAAACAATCGGGAACTTCTTTAATTGGCGATCTGTTTATTTCTTATGACCGTTAGCATATCCAAGTAAGAAACTTCCTGTACCCACAAGCGAGCGCCAAACATTTTAATTAAGGCCAAATCATGCAATGCATTGTTACGTATGCTACTGGTATGTATTAGTATCTATCTCAAATCAGTTCTGATCTATACAGTTTTAATTTTAGATACCTATCATCCGGACACTCTATTTACGGGAGCAAGGATGTGAGGATCCGCGATAATTTTTCGAAGCCAAAAGGGGTCCGCAAGCAAAAAAGTTTGGGAAACACTGCTCTCAATAATTCACGCAGCTTGAGTCCTCCTTGAGATTGTAATGGTTCCTCAGCTAGTCAAGGAATTCCTAGAATTTTATGGAACCTGAAGGTTCATCGCCGTGTTCACAACAGCCTGCCAGTCGTCACTATCTGAAGGCAGATCCATACCCTTCCAACCTATTCTTTGAAGATCCAGTTTATTATTATCCTCCCACCCAGGCCTAGGTCTTCCCGGTGGTCTTTTTTTCCTTAGGTTTCACAACCAAAGACCTGTATGCACCTCTCTTCTCATTCTTCTTGATATGATAACCCATAAAATATTTGGTGAGTATAGATCATCAAATTCCTCACTATGCTATTTTCTCCAGTCACCTGCTACGTCCTTCCTCTCAGACCCAAATATCTTCCTCAAAACTCCATTCTTGAAAACCCTCAGCCTATGTTCTTCCCCCAATGTGAGAGACCAAGTTTGACACCAATACAAAACCAATTTTCTCTAGTAATAAAATTATGTATGGTGCAGTTTTACATGTGTGTACCATAAATCTGTTACAATAAGTACGTCTGCGATGCACTTGTAATAATTATAGATGTCACATCATGCATATGAACTCTAAAGCTATGCCCACCTTAAAATCTTAAACTAACATTGCACACCATCACACTGGTCAATATCGTCTAAGCTAAATATTAATCTTGCTTGAGAAACTGATGACTGTTCAGCTCGTCCAGAAATCATCCACCTTTTGTGGAATCTGAAAATCCACAAGATCTAAAACAGGATCCTACCCTGACTCAGGTAAATCCAGCCCCACAATATCAATCACATTTCTCGAAGATCCATTTTAATATAATTCTCTCATCTGTGCTTGTCATATTAAACTACTCAGATCACCTTCATTTGCTTGCTTGGATTCTGCAACCACTGAAATTTATTGTCATTCCTATGCAGGGGCAGCTCATCTGGCAGGGCTGCATCCCTCACAGAATTTTGGGAAAAATTAAACTAAATATCTGAATAAAAGATTTTGTTAGGAGTCTCAAAGAAAACTTTTATTCAGATATTTAGTTTAATTTTTCTCAAAATTTCTGGGAGGGCTGCAGGATGCAGCCCTCCCAGACGAGCTGCCCCTGTTCCTATGTTATAATCAACTTCACATTCCTTTGTTAAAAACACAATTATTCTGCTGCAACTTGTAACATTCTAGACTGAATCTGCCAGTTTTGATAGTCTCTCTAATATTTCTGCCATACAAGCCCTGTTGATGTCCCCATTATCACTAACATTTTCCAAAGAGACAATGCATCTGAAGTTGTAAGCTGATTATGTTCTGTATTGCGTACGCCATTTAATTCCATCAAACAAGTAATCATCATCACATTTTTGTATATGAAATAAACTAGTCTTTGACTGAAAAATCAGTCTCAGCCTCGTTAATATCAGCCAATTAGGTCCATACTATCTATTGCTAGAAAAAATTCAAATCTAATTCCAAATCTAACTGCATAACAATTACAATGAAACATTTACATAATTATCTGCATAATTCAGTTGTCATCATTTTTTATAGGTTTGGCCGTTGACATATTCTGATGTGGAATTAATTCTGCAATTCAGAAACCTTCAACCTTTGGTAGGATTCTGTGTACAGTAGAGAAGTACAGCCCATTGCAGAACCCCTATTACACAGGATAACACAATATAGTACAACACTTACATACATCCGTACATTGTGATTCAAACCCACAATCCACAAGTTTAAATGTTCCAAGATAATATACAGGTTGGACCATACAGCAATTGTGAAAGGCTCCATGCCTGAATATGAAAAAAATATTGACATAAGTAGTATCATTCATTAGCCTATTGTAATAATGGCATTAAAATTTTATTCTCACAAGCTAGTTGCACTTTGTTCTGTAACAGCTACCAGCTGTGATGTACAATTACTATTCAAAACATCTCCTGATAACTGTGATGTAACATTACTATTCAAACACATCTCCTGATAACTGTGATGATTTCTGTAGTTTTGTTCTTTGTTTCATTCACACTTCTTGGTAAAGTGGCTAGAACACATTGTCTTTAATAAACTCCAATACTGTATAAGCAAGTGTGACAAACATGACCGGTTTGAATGAAAAACAACCAGTGTATATTTTAGGATAAAATAATCCTTCATTTATTTATTTATTTCCATGTTTTGTTCCTTACTGGACGATCTTCAGGGAAGTGCATAAATGTGACAAGGGAAATTATTTAAGTGTTTTACATTATTAAAATAAATGGTTTAAAAATAAGCTACATGTCAAGTATCATAATAAACATTAAGTACATATGTTACAAAATCTTCTTATTATGTGCAGATAATGTTATTCCCTAAGGCAGGGGTGCAGACATCCTGGACACCAGGCCGCCATGGTGACTAAATTTTGTACAGTGATGCCTAATATTTATGGGCCTTCAATATGGAACGTGATTCATGTCACCCTTCTGGCACCTTGAATTTTGAGAGGGCTTCCAGACTTTTGGAAAACTTGTGCAGCCCTAGCTTAAGGATCCTTATAGAGTTTCGGATAGTCTGACCAAACCCCAACAGGTATACTATTTGCATTTAATATCATTACAAGATTGCACACAGTAAAAAATGACCAATTTAAAAAAAAACAGACCAGGCATTTGGCCTGACTTAACGAATCCTCTGTTCCTGGAATGGATTATTTACATTTTTTTATGTTGGAAAGCACAGACAATTGAACAGTGCACCATGACATGCTACAAATGTTTCTGATTCTACCAATCACAAATGATGATGCAGAACAAAGTTAAAATGTACAGCAAGTGTGACACCAAAATCTAGCTCAGGGTAAGGACCAGCAATAGGTTCCATACACAGCACAGAGACAATTAGCATCCTAAGAAGGATTCCGCTTAATGGAGTTAGTCAGCACCTCCAAATGACTCATACAAAGTTACATCACAGCTGACAAGAGATATAACACAGTAAGGCAAACAATGAAGTTTGGTTATGAGGCTGAATTACACTGAAGTAAAGATTATATACTCCATGGAGCAGAGTCCTTCTTGAGAAGCTAACAGGTCCTCACCTAGTCAAATTCCCCACATTTTATGGAGCCCAAAGGTTCTTTTACTGCATTCACAAGAGCCTGCCACCTGTCCCTATCTTGAGACATATCAATCAAGTCCATGCCCCCTCATCCCACTTCTTGAAGATCCATTTTAATACTATCCTCCCATCTATGCCTGGGTCTTCCAAGTGGTCTCCTTCCCTCAGGTCTCTCCACCAAAATCCTGTATGACCTCTCCCCTCCCCCATATGTGTTTACATGCCCCGCCCACCTCATTCTTCTTGATTTGATCACCCAAATAATATTTGATGATGAATACAGATCATTAAGTTCCTCGTTATGTAGTCTTCTCCTCTCCCCTGTTATCTCGTCCCACTTAGACCCAAATATCCTCCTCAGCACCCTATTCTCAAACACCCTCAGCCTGTGTTCCTCCCTCAGTGTGAGAGACCAAGTTTCACACCCATACAAAACAACAGGCAAAATTATAGTTCTGTAGATATTATATACAAAGACATTAAACTATGTCATGCCATAAAATTTGGAAAGTTATTACCTGTTCACCCAGCTAGTTCAACTTTCACTTGTTTCTGTTTATGTTTGTTGATGTTTGTTGTTCAGTGTTTATCATACAAGTAGTATTTCACATGGAGTACTTTCAGCAAATAAATACAGATATGTAGTACCTAATTAGAAGGTGAGGTGAACACAGCCTATAGTATGACCTTACTGCAAAGCTTACTGCTACAAGTTGTGCAAGAATTTCACTGTTTCAAAATAACTGTGAAACACAAGCAAGATCTCTGTGGCCATAATAAGAAGCAGAATCTTTCACAGTTGTGCCATTCTTACTTGAAATTATGGGGTAAGCAGCCCTAGTACAACCTACCTCATCTAGGATTCGTTGGCAGGAATGGTTACTGTGATTTGTACAGAGTAAAGCTATCTCATTACAGGCCTGGACAGGCCCTTAGAGCTCCAGGAGGTTGAGGCTCCCAGAATTTCCAGACAGTCGGCACATGAAGGTGGTAAGGTTGTCAGCCCTACGCACCGGCCACCTGTACCCCAGGAGATATCTCTGGTACTCATTTATGTTAGAGGCCAAGTCGACCCCAGGGCCATAGTGCAGCCAGAAGAAATAAGTCAATGAAAAACCCCAGTGACCCCATCAGAAATCGAACCCATGACCTTTGGTTTGTAGGGAGTGCTGGGGTTTATTCACATAACATGAAGAAAATGCATGTATCTCATGCTTGAAGGGAACCATTCTAACACAAACCAAGTACTAATATCTGCCCCAATTACATTTCTCATAAAAAATAAACAAAACTTTTACTTCAGTTAGAGGTACAAAAAAATAACTTTTTAATACTGATGTCAGCTCATAAGACTGTAAACTGGATTATACTTATACGTATTGAGTAGATAATTTTGTCTGCTTAAAATCATTATTTATTTAAGAATGTGAACATTACCTTTGAGAACAATATAATCTAAACTGCTCTCTGTGGTTCTGACAATGGTGTATGACATTTTAATTCATAGACTTTTCCATCATCTGTGTTGAAACATAATACACTACGTTTCGGGGACAGGTTCAGTCCCAGTCTTCAGGCTTATTCCTTCCAAAATAACTGTCACTAAACGATGACTATATTCTAACACATACGATGGAAAAAGACCTTAAGGAAAAGAGAAGATACTGGAAATTGAAAGAGGAAGCACTAGATCGCACACTGTGGAGAACTCGCTTTGGAAGAGGCTACGGACCTGAATGATTGGAAAAATTCCAAGAAGTCTACATGAATTCAAACATAGTCTATCTTCAAGGGCACACATGTACACAACAGTTTTGACTGCACCCAGTACTATCTTTTGCATTCACAGCGTTCAAAATATTGCTTAGTTTTGTCAGGTGACTGTTTTTTATGGCATGGCTGTATCAGACCATCAGGTCAAGTAGCCTCAAACCAGCATAATCTGTACGTAACCCCATTTTTGCTTCAACATCTCCAGCACTTCTTGCTTGTAACCAACTCTATGAGTCATTCCTGAGCAATCAAAATCCACTACTCAACAAGTCTACCACCTTTTATGGAATATGAAGGTTCATCATTGTGGTCACAAAAGCCCACTGGGTCCGAGGACCCACATAACATTAACATAACAGCTGGTTTTTAGTAGCTGTTAGCCCCCTATTAACAACCGCACCACCATCCATATGTTATGCTGTGGTAACAAGGGATCTATTGAACTTGGACCCTTCACTATTCAGCAGGTTATTAAATTTTCTACACTTTATGTATTTGTAACATGTTTCAATAAATTAAGCTTCTGTTATGAAAATAAGTAATATTTATCCCCAAATTCACTGAATACTATTTTTGCCACAGTTAATGAACGTGTTTTCAAGAAATGCAACTCTTATGTTTTGCAAAGACTGTATATGAATGTTTGCAGCAAAGAAGCTATATGATAATGTAACAATGTGCACATTCACTGTCTCCTCTCCTCTGCTCAGTTATAGACGAGTATGAACGTGGAGCACTGGTAATTGTAAGGTATGAAAAGGTGCATCTCTGAAGAGAATCAGCCTTCAGTTGCAATGGTCTCAAATACAAGTGCAAATATCTTACATTTGTTCCTCATAACTAACTTTAATCGATGGAGAAGAGTCCTTCTTGAGAGACCAATAGTTCCCAAGCTAGTCAAGAAATTCCCTGCATTTTATGGAACCCAAAGGTTGATAACCATGTTCACAAGAACCCGCCACCTGTCCCTGTCCTGAGCCAGATCAATCTAGTCCATGAAGACCCACTTTAACATTCATCTATGCCTAGGTCTTCCAAGTGGTCTCTTTCCCTCAGGTTTTCCCACCAAAATCCTGTATACACCTCTCCTTTCCCCACATGCCCCACCCATCTCATCCTTGATTTGATCACCTGAATAATGTTTGGCGAGAAGTACAAATCATACAGCTTCTCATTCAGTTTCCTCCATTCCCTTGTTACCTCATCCCTCTTGGGTCCAAGTATCGTCCTCAGCATCCTATTCACAAAATCCTCAACGTATGTTCCTCCCTCAATGTGAGAGACTGAGTTTCACACCCACACTGCGAAAATTTTCACCTCGAAGTAGTTGCAGTTCATATGTTCATGTTCACACTCGTACAAGTACAATCACTAACAGATACAAGAATGCCATCTTTCCCATCCCTCTACAGCCATGGACAGCTGAATCAGTGTCCAAGTACAGAATGGATAGTAAAGGTTCAATCCCCAACAGGGACATTAGAACTTTTCACCACATCCAAACCAGCTATGTGGCTCTGTTGGCTTTTTATTCAATGGCTACTGGAGGGAAGCAAAGTAGCATGTGCCCAAAGCTGACCTTTCACCAAGTTAATTACATTACGTTACATGCATTTCATAGATCCATCATGTAGCCCATCAGCTCAGGATATGAAACATGTTATTATGATAATATATGATTGCACAGCAATTGTGTCATATTGGACACACACAATATCACACATAACATAAAATGACATTGGAATACAAACATACATACAAATTTGGTGTAATACAAAATAGCAAAATGCAACACACTATATGATAAAATAATATAAATATTATACACTCATCGTAAGGCAATATTTCATATGGACACAACAGACAAACAGGTTAAGATTCCATCATTAAGATATGAATTAATCAATAAAACTCTTAATAATCTACCACATTTCTTATCATTCAATGGTCAGTAGTAAACTGAAATACAGTTATTGCGTACACAGCCCAGCCTAGCATGCGCAGCCCAGTTGTAACAACCAAAACATAGACAACTAAAAGACATAATAATTATACAATAAAGCTTATAATGCCTAGATAACATCACCAGCCCTCATCCCATGCATATAAGTGAAGTATTCTTCATTTGTATAGAGGTATTTATCAAGTAAAAATGCTTTTAGTTCATTTATAAAATACTTCCTATTTGTTACTTGGTTCACAATGTATACAGGTAATGCATTAAATGTCTTTGTACTGGCATAATATACACCTCTCTGATAAGATGTAAGATTTGCTATTGGTTTTTGCATCTGCACCCTTCCTCTTGTATTTATTTCATGAATTGAAGATTGAAAGGTAAAATATTCTAAGTTATTTGCCAGAAAGATCATTAAAGATAGTATGTACTGAGATGGCATAGTTAAAATTCCTAATGTTTTGAATAAGGGTTTACATGATGCCCTAAATGTAGATCCTGTCTTAAGTTTCAGTAAAATTAAATCTATATGTGTCTTCCATTTCATATGGTTGTCTAGACCTAATCCAAGAAATTTTGTGTTTACTACTTCCTTAACCGTTTTCCCTCGACATGATATTTGTATTGTGCTGCTTTGAAGATAATTTGATTTGAAGTGCAATATATTTGTTTTATCTAGGTTACATGTTAATCCATTTGCTGCAAACCCTTCATTTGTGTTAATGTATGTTCTGCTTTAGTTTGCAAGTCATTTAGATTACTGGCAGTAATTATTACACTTGTATCATCCGCAAATAATACCAGTTTAGAATCACTATTTATATGGAAAAGTAAATCATTAATGTAGATTATAAACAATAGTGGTCCTAAAATTGAGCCCTGGGGGACCCCATACTTTGACTCTTCCTATCTTGATGAGACCTTCTGCTGCTGACTTGGAGATATTATATCCACACTTTGTTTCCTATCTGCTAGATAGGATTCAAACCACTTTATATTTACACCATGTACTCCATAGTGGTGTAGTTTATCAATAAGAATTTTGTGGTTAATACAGTCAAATGCCTTAGATAAGTCACAAAATATTCCCCCTACCTGCTGCTGCTACCTACCACTGCATTATGAATGGAATCTGTCAAGGCAAAAATAGCCTGTTGAATGGTAATACCCTTCCTGAATCCAAACTGTTCAGGCACCAAAATGTTGTTTGTTTGTAAATGCTGATTTAGCCTGTTTAACATTATGGTGTCTAGGATTTTTTAGAAAATTATTAATAGTGATATTGGTCTATAGTTTGTCATTCTGGTTTTGTCACCTTTTTTATATATAGGTCTAACTACCGAGCACTTGAATCTTTCAGGGCAGATGCCCACTTGTAGTGAATAATTACATATATAATTAAGTGGTTTACTTATTTCCATTGCACAGTATTTTATAACTTTTCTAAAAATATTATCATAACCTGTTGAGTTTTTATGTTTGAGAGATCTTATTGTATTGACTATTTCTCCTTCTGTTACTGGAATTGATTTCATCTTGGTAATTTTGTGCAGCCAAGATTTTTTTAATAGGGTTACAGCCATACTTTGATTTGAGTCATTTAGACTCAAATTTTCTACTCTTGATAGAAAGTATTTATTGAAGGCATAAGCTATTTCTCTGCTATCCTCTACAATTTCATTCTCTAAGCTTATTTCAGAAATTCCATTTAGATCCTGTATCTTCCCAGTATTTTCTCTAATAATATTCCATGTTGTTTTAATCTTATTCGCAGATGTTTTTATTAGAGTATTATAATATAATTTTTTTGCGTCTTTTATTACTTTCTTGAGGATTGTGCAACATTTCTTATAATAATCTTTTTGTTTGAGGATCACTAGTATTCCTTTATTTAATATTTAATATTAATTTTATTTCTACATGATATTTGAATTCCTTTCATTATCCAGTTATTTTTTTTGCTCCGTATGATTTCTATATACAAGTGGAAAACTATTTTCATAGTTTCTTAGAAACGTACAATGAAAATTGCTGAACATGTTTACATTTCTAGCACTATATACAGTCTCCCATGTTTCTTTCTTTAAGTGTTTGACAACTTGCAAGAGTTTCATCTTTTATTTGCCTAATTTTGTGTTTATAAAGGGCTGTTTGAGATGAAATAGGTGTTCTGTCTAATATGAGAAACTGTGCATCATGATCCGATAATCTGTTTTGTATGGGGTAAACTGAAATACAGCGTAGTTTTGTACTCTCCAAAAATATATTATCGAGTTGTGATACCTTATCCTTAAATATTCTCGTGGTAAAATCTACAACTTGTTCTAAATTTTATGTGTTCATTATCATACTAAGATTGCCTTTGTTCTTATTTTCTATCAAATAATTTACATTTATATCTCCACAGAGTATAAAATCAACTGAAGAGTGATGTAAATATTTCAAAACACTGTCCAGAAGATCCAAGAATTGGTGTATATTGCCAGAAGGAGCTCTATAAATACAGCCAAGGATTAATTTGGCTGATTGTAGTTTTAGTTTTACTACACACATTTCAAATATTTTGTCTCTACAGTATTGTTTCATATCTATTGTTTGGTACTTTATACCTTTCCGTGCTAAAATACAAACTCCCCTTTTCAAATATTTACTCCGACAATAATTTGCTGCTAGATTACATCCGGACATTGAAAAATTATGTATCTCATACTCTTTCATATGATGCTCACTTAAATAGATGAAATGAGGACTGAGATGCTTTTCTAAAAGCATAGTGCTTAACTCCTCTTTATTATGCAGACTTCATATATTCTGATGATATATGCTTAAATTATCCTTCATTGCCTCAGTTTTTCATTAGTTCCATAAAAAATCATCACTCCTTGTGATAGGACATTTCCTGTGCCTCCTAGATTTCTAATTTTCTTTCCTTTCATTTTGGATGGTGATGGTGGTGGTGGTGGTGGTAGTAGTAGTAGTAGTAGTAGTAGTAGTAGTAGTAGTAGTAGTAGTAGTAGTAGTAGTAGTAGTAGTAGTTTGATTTTCTTTATTTTGATCTTCTTTCCATTTCATGCTAATTGGTGACTTTCCATGTACCTTTAAGATATTCTTTATGGCAATCACTATTTTTATTGCCATCACTTCTTTTCCCTTTGCATTCATATGTTGATCATGTTTTGTGTAAACACTTCTATCCAAATCAACATTTACTACTACCACATTATCCAAAGCTTTCATCAGTTTCCTTAACTTTCTATTATATGCTTCGACCTCCTTATTTACGCATGAGGTCTTGTCTAGATCATATCTATGTGGGACGTCCATCAGTTTAAGATTAGAAGTCACCTTCAGGGAATTTTAATAAATTCTTGCAGAAATTGGATAATATCTTGAGTATATTCCATAACAATAAATCAGAATTCATCATTTGTGGCGATGTAAACATAAATTATTTAGAAAACTGTGACAGAAGGCAGCAGCTTGATGCACTTTTAAGTACATATAACTTAATAGGAATGGTTAATTTCCCTACACAAATTGTAAAGGATTCGAGAACCGCAATTGATAATATATACATCCATAAGACAAGAAATTATACTATTAACCTGTAATCAATGGGCTATCAGATCATGATGACCAGATGATATTAATCAGCGATATAATGTCGCCCGGACAAGTATGTAGTCCTCAGTACATTAGGAATTATAGCAATTATAATATATTTAAATTCCAAGAGCTGTTAAGTTATGAACGATGGGATGATGTTTTCGTAAATGATGATGTAAATAACATATTTAATGCATTTCTTAAGACATACTTAAAAATTTTCCATTCTTGTTTTACTAAGAAAAAGATTACCCCTAAATTTAATCATAACCCATGGATAACTTGTGGAATAAGAACCTCTTGCAAGAGAAAAAGGGAACTGAATCTCAAACTTAGACAGGATAATGACCCGAATCTTAAGTTGTATTATAGGAGATAGTGTAAAATACTTGCTAAATTTACCAAAGAAGCAAAGAAAGTATATTATGATAATGTTACCTTAAAATAAAAAAACAAAATAAAAACCACATGGTCAATTATTAAAAAAGAAACTGGATACAAAAATCACAAAAATAAACTCCAATCATTAAAAATTAATAATATTATAATGAAAGATAAGGGGCACATTGCAAATGCATTTAACGAATATTTTTCCTCAGTTGCACAAACAATTATAGAGGATTTAAATAAGGATAATAATGAATCTTTGACCAACATTAACCCATTATACTATCTAGATAATAGTTATAATTCTTCCTTTGAAAATATTAGGTGGCACTACACCTCAACTGCAGAGATTAGGAAAATAATTAATCTTTAAAGACCAAATCCTCTTATGGATATGACAAAATTTCTACAAAAATGTTGAAAGTAAGTATGCCATACATCATTTCGCCACTTACTTATATTTGTAATGAATCCTTAGCCCAGGGAATTTTTCCGGAAAGATTGAAGTTTACTGTGGTCAAGCCAATTTTAAAAAATGGTGATAAATATGAACCATCTAACTATATGCCTACATCATTGTTATCATCATTTTCTAAAGTATTTGAAAGGTTTATATATAATAGATTGTATGAACATATAAACATTAATAATATATTATATGATAATCAGTATGGCTTTTGGCCAAACTCATCTAAAGAAAAAGCATCTTTTAAACTAATAGATCAAATACTAAAATCAATGAATAACAAACATTTAGTTGGAGGGATATTTTGTGATTTACAAAAAGCATTTGACTGTGTCAGTCATGATATACTTATAAAAAAATTGGAATTATATGGACTCACTGGAAAATTTGGTGCTTTAATCAAGTCTTACTTCAAGGGAAGATATCAAAGAGTAAATCTTGACACAAATGACTCCGTAAACAGTTTTTCGTCCAGATGGGCAGAGATAAAATCCGGAGTGCCCCAAGGATCAATCCTTGGTCTGCTGTTTTTCCTTCTGTACATAAATGATATAACTAAAGTACCAATTAAGGAAGCAAAAATTTTCTTATATGCTGATGATACAAGCATAATTGAGACTAATCCCGAATATAATGGCTACAAATTAGCTATGAATAAAACATTCCATGAGGTTAATAAATGGTTCAAACCTAACTTGCTAACACTAAATTTAAAAAAAAAAAAAACTCATCACTTACAGTTTACAACAATGAACCATGATGAATTAGATATGTATATCAGTTTTAGTCATAAACAAGTAGTAATCTCCAGTTGTACTAAATTCTTGGGTTTAAATATTGACAATAAGTTATCTTGGAAAAACCATATTGATTACACTGGTCAACAGTGAAAATGTTACGGAATTGAAACTAGTTAATCTTAACTAATTTGTGATCGCTGAGAATGAATATGATGCTTAAAATTGTTTGTTAGCTCTTGTTTTGAAGTAACAGGCCTTTATTAATGTGACCGATTTTTATTATTTTCCTTACATTTTGTTTATACACGAAAGACTGAAATGGGTCTACATTTCCATTCCTAACCGTAATTTATGCTATAGGCTTATACTTACACTAAGATTGTGTACTTGCATATTCACAAAATTATATAGGCCTATATATAGAGCCGGTTCTGGCGTAGCGTAACTGCAGTGACTTGGTGTCGGTCATCGTCGGATCGCGCCGGGTCGCGCTAGCTAATCGTCGGGGATTCCCGCGCCTTTTCCACTGTGTGCCACGTGGTATTTAGAGTTTCAGTGTGCTTTCTCGCTGCATCCGTGCTCGGTTACAATATCTTGTTTTTTAACGCGAAGAAAACTAAGATGCCTCGTAAATGTGTGAACCGTTCAGATAGTTTTTGTTATGTTTGTGGGAAAGTGACATTTGCTTCACAAAAGCGTGCTCTAACTCCAATTGTGAAAAAGGCGTACCATCTATACTTCGGTTGTAAAGTTCGATCAGGACAAGAGCTGGGCTCCACACATATGCTGCAACTCTTGTTCGGCAAATCTTTGCGGCTGGTTAAATCACAAGAAGCGTTCTATGCCTTTTGCTGTACCCATGGTGTGGCGTGAGCCAACAAACCACATTACTGACTGCTATTTCTGCATGGTTCCTCCACTGGAACATGGAACGACGAAGAAGAAAAAGTGTAAACTGAGCTACCCAAATATACCATCTGCTATACTACCGGTGCTCCATGGAGACGATCTACCTATTCCAGAACCGCCTGACTCATTTGAAATCGAAGATGATGATGAAGATGAGGAATGCAGTAATACAAATGTCTCAAGTTCTAGCGATCCAGATTTTATATCTGATGAAGCATGTACTGAGCCACACAGAATAACACAGAGCGAATTGAACGACCTTGTGCGAGATCTAGATTTGTCGAAAGGTAAAGCTGAACTCTTGGGCTCAAGATTGCAGCAGTGGAATCTACTTGGTGAGGGCGTCTGCGTGTCTACATTTCGTTCACGTCATAAAGACTTTGTTTCATTCTTTTCAATGAAAAGTAATCTCGTCACCTGCCATGACATTGATGGTCTGATGTCAGCTCTCAACATCAATCATAACCCTGATGAATGGAGACTTTTCATAGACTCCTCACAGTTGAGTTTGAAAGCAGTATTATTGCATAATGGCAATATTTTGCCATCGATTCCAATCGGTCATGCAGTTCACATGAAAGAAACATACAGCAACATGAAGCAACTGTTGGAGTGCATAAACTATGATAAATACAAATGCAGCTTTGCTGTGACTTAAAGGTTGTTGCCATCTTACTCGGACTGCAGCAAGGATACACAAAATTCTGTTGTTTCATCTGTGAATGGGACAGCCGAGCAAGGGCCTCGCACTATGTGGTCAGGGGCTGGCCTTTAAGACAACGTCTGGAGCCAGGTTCAAAGAATGTACTACATCCGTCTTTAGTGGAACCAAGCAAGATTCTGTTGCCACCGCTGCACGTTAAGCTTGGCCTAATGAAGAATTTCGTCAAGGCAATGGATCGAGACGGCCAAGCATTCAAGTACCTTCGTGATAAATTTCCGAGGATGAGTGATGCAAAATTCAAAGAAGGTGTTTTCGTCGGTCCACAAATCCGAGACATCTTCAGAGATGAACAATTTGACCGGCTTGTCACTGGTGACGAGCAGTGTGCTTGGAATGCTTTCCGGTTGGTTGCTAATAACTTCCTCGGAAACACCAAGGCTGACAATTACAAGGAAATAGTGGAGGACCTGTTGGTTGCGTATCAGAAATTGGGCTGCAATATGTCGTTAAAGATTCAGTTTCTGTATTCTCAACTGGATTTCTTCCCTGAAAACTGCGGTGCGGTCAGCGACGAACACGGTGAACGCTTTCACCAGACCATTGCGGAAATCGAAAATCTTTATCAGGGGAAATGTAGTCCAGTTATGTTAGCAGATTATTGCTGGACAGTAGTTAGAGACTCTCCAGAACTTGTATACAAAAGACAGGCTAAGAAAAGACGCCTTTAGCCGAAGTGATGACGGACAGCAGTGAATAGTAAGTATTATTGTGTTAAATATGCTACATGTTATTATAAAATTTCATAAATCTTGGAAACTGTAGCTAACTCATCATTTTAAGGCCTATTTTCATGTTCAGCATACCCAATTACATAAAGGAAAGTGGATTTGATGCTCGTAACCGAAAAAAAGTTAAAATTTGTTGCCCAGTGTTACCTTATTACAAAATTAAGTTCATCATGTTTCATAATGAGAGTTATCAAACCCATAATGTCTCAAAGTAGCCTGAGGATGATTTATTTTGCCTACATACACTCCATCATGACTTATGGAATTATCTTTTGGGGTAATTCACCATATAGTATAAAACTTTTTAGGATCCAAAAAAAGGTAGTAAGAATTATGATGGGTCTGAAGAAAATAGATTCATGTAGGGACTCATTTAAAGAAATGAAAATTCTGCCTCTGTGTTCTCAATACATATATTCCCTGATGCAATATGTTGTAAATAACAGACACCTGTTTACAAGGAATTCTGAGATTCACAATATTGGTACCAGACAAAACAATAACCTATTCCCCCCAAGCATTTCTCTCACTAAAGTTCAAAAGGGAGCTTACTATTCAGGCATAAAGATCTATAATTACTTACCAGTGAATCTTAAAGAATTATCTAATGATCAAAAATCTTTTGGGTCTGCCTTAAAGAGATTTTTGTATGCGAATTCTTTTTACTCAATGGAAGAGTATTTTAATTACAAAATGTAATCTATTTTAGAACACAGACATTGAATTGTATAAGTTTTTATAATTTTCCTTCATTTTCTTAATTTGATTATAGTATACCTTAATGTTTATAATGTATTGTAATTAATATATTTATGTATATGATGCTGGACAAGTGCAGTGCTGCACAATTGATTAAACATAATACTGACGGTAACCACATCCACTGGAATGTAATTCTCATAAGATCTATGGTGGACTAATAAATGAATGAATTTGTATGACTATTCCTCGTAACAAATTTCTGTAGACAGCTAAGTCCAATTTTGGTTCCATTTTTCCCCACATCCTTAGCACCTCCCCATATTACTATCACATCCTGTTTTGTTAGATGCTGAATGTCTACTTGAGCTGAAGTTGTAATAGTTTCTACATCTGTACCTGGGTATACAAATCCTTGGACTTCGAAATCTTTATCTAGGTTATGTTTTATTTCAGCTTCGCATCCTCGCGCATGGCTGCCGCAAATTCCTATACGTTTATGTTTCTTCTTCTACACTTGTTTCTCATTTATATTCTTTACCTTAGTTTTACCTTTATACTTTATCTTCGGTTCATATACTCCCATTGGGTCACTTGTCTTTAATTCACTCGTTCATGTTACTCAGTAGTTCGTACCGATTTACCACCACCGGTATTGGATGGGCTGTAGCGTGGTTTACATATGGAGATTTTTTGTGTCCTCTAATCACAACTTCTGTCCATGGTTTTTCAATTGCCGATTTCTTTTTCACAAAATCTATTAAACTAACAATTCTTGTCGATAACATACTGATATCCATTAAAATAACCTCTCTCACCGACTGTCTCACAACCGTATTTAAAATCTGCACCAACTCAGCCATATCACATTTAAGATTTTCGAGCTCAATACACTCTTCACTAAAACGTTTGAGGGAAGTTTGCACCTCTGCATTTTCTTTACACTGGTTAAAACCAACTTTTCCTTTTTCTACAACACACGGTGATGTCACTTGACGCCATCTTGCATGCAATCCTAGGCCTTCATATACTGATTCTTACAAGGAAAACTGTTTGCTCTTTGCATAACAGTCCCTTCCTTCAGAACACTTTGGTCATACTGTCTTTAGAAGCTTAGTTATTACACCCATGCCTGCCTTACATATCCCATTTTGGCAGAAGGAAGCAGACTGACACCATAGCTCACAGGACCTGAAGGTACTGGCTTCCATCCCTGGGCAGGCCATGTGGTAATTGTGATAGATAATATTGCACTGGGACGAGTTCCTCTCCAAGCATTCAGTTTCTCTCTGCCAGTGTTCATTCACAGCATTCATTCCACCAATGCTCCATACTCATCCATCATCAGGAGCTGGTATGATAGGCACATCTGAGGTTGCATTACCAACAGGCTCAATCTAAGCCCATTCCTACAACTAAAAACTACAATACCCCCATGTGACAGTACTGGTAGTGTCACTTAAACAGCAACTGAACTAAACCACCTGTTGTCTATTTTGATGTGCCGATGTGTGCGCTCAGTCGGCCTCAGGGACCGGTGTCAATGGGTCCAGAAAATCTGGCCCCACTGGGGTTTGAACCTCAGACCCTCCAGCCCATAGCAAGTTGCTTTACTGACCATGCTATCCCAGCCCCATCCCAAGTGGTACCTCTTCTACATATAGGAATTAGGAACAATAAAATCTGAATTAACTCTTCACTGCAACCCACAGTAAATCCACTGCTTTGGCAGGGTCTATCACACACTCCCCAAATGTTCACATGCTTTGGGAAAAGTATGAATCATGCACTGAATTCAGATACCATGATATGAAAAGATTCCGTTGTGCTAAAAGAGAAACACATCAAAGGTAATACATGAAATGTTTAAATTAATCTGGAACCATGATTCAAGAGCTAACAATCTTCAGACGTGCTGAACTTGCACTCTTTCAGTCAATTTTCCCCACCTTTCACCCCCACGTTCTTCAATAGGAAGATCATGCCCCCTTTACTTTACAAATATATCATCATTAAAGAGGTTAACTCAGGTCAGATCATAGCTGTATATTTGCAAACCAATTTTGTTGGTATACCTGATACCTCAAAAATATAAGAGTTAAAAGGGCTACTTGATTAGCAATATGAGATCAGAAATACTTGAGATTTACATTACATTATGAAATTACCGTCTTATCTAATGAAATGTATAATAGATCACTAGAAAACATTAAGAGAATTAGTCTCAAATTTCACAATACTTGTTACATGTCTTCTACAACAAACATACCAGTAATGTAATGTACATGTACTAATAATTGACAGCATGCACAAAACCAATCCATGTATCAAAAGCCTAAGATAATGTGCAAAATATGATAAAAAAGTAAAATACATACTAATGCTTTTGCAGTAACTTTTATGATACAATAACTTAGTACATATGCACTACACTTTTATGTCATTGTAATGTCACATAAAATATTTATGCTTTCACATAAACTCATTTACATGATGTACAACAATTCTGCCTAAATAGGAAACCTGCAGCCTCAAGCACATCTCAGTTTCTTACCATCATCTTTGTCGTCATCTAGCAAACAAGTGGATGACCTGTTGAACCCTTCCAGCCTCACTTGCCTACTCAGTCACTCTGTTCCTGGATGCATGTGGTCTGTAATCTCTTTAAGAAATTCTGTTTCTTTGCATCCTGTCAACATGTTGAATCCAAATGGTATTTTTTCAGGACATTGTCCAACATGGGCCCTATTTTCAGTCTTTTAGTATGTTTTCTTTTTTTTTTTTGAAGATTCAAATCTTGTGGCATGGCAATGTCAGTAAACTGACACCAACATGTCAGAGCTTGCTGCCTCAAATTTCAGGGAATAAACAATCCAGGTTTCTCAAATAATAACCTTCTGGGTTTTAACACCAAGTACAATTGCTGGTAGACACAGACATTTCACAGGGACATACTGCCTCCATGTTCAGTATGAAGGAATTGTCTTGGTATACTTGTATGCTGAAGTGATCTAGGGAAGGAAGTAGATCAGTTACATAGGTAGCTTGAAGAGATGTGGCCAACTGGTACAGAAAGTGATTCAGGGAAGGAAGTGGGCCGGTTATATAGGTAGGTTGTCAGGAATGTGCCCAGTCAGAAACATGGAAAAGGATTGGCCCTCACTGACCACATTCCTCAGTAACATATCTATATAACCAACCCACTTCCTTCCCCAAATCACTTCAGCAGCTACCAGCATAATTCTGTCACCCTGTAGATGGAAACAAAATGTCCCTCCAAAACATCACTGTATATCAACAATCATACATTGCTAAAACCCATAACACTAAGCACCCACCATGAAAAGCCTGCAAAAATGGGAGTCACAAGTTTATTTCACATTTGTCTCAAATGTCATGTTAGCAGCCATAATTACTCTGGTTTTGTCTTCTGCTTTCATTATGCAGCTTACACTTTTTGCAATAATATTTAATCTTTATCAACCACAAATATGGATTTTGACTCTCCATGTACTGCAGGCTTGGTGCCCGTATTTTCATTTGGGAACACTGGCCATGAACAGGGAACTTATACAGGGCTTGCAACCACATTTTAACGCGGGTATAGACATGGTACATGCCATAAAGGCATATGGGAGAGTGGAGGTATAGCTCCATTCATTCCTAGCCCTGATGCTAGATGAGCTGAAATTACTCTTAACCACACAGAAAGACCCCTCAGTATCCATTGCAGTGAAAGCTGGATGGGCTGCAGAGCTAGCATGGGCACTTTGGCGAAAAGAAAAACCTCACACTACAGCTGCAAATCAAATACAGTGGAACCTCGTTCCATCGTTCTCCCGCATGTATCGTCAGCCTTATCTGGTCCCGAAATTAGCCCCATATAAATAACACTTTTCCCGCCTCCATCGTTCCACCCGCATCAACCGTCGAAAAATCACGGTCCTGACGCAACATTTTCCCGCATTGATAGTTTTTTTAAATTTGAAGCGATGGTTTAGTGCGCTGTGCGCGCGTATATTGCTTTCTTAGTCTTGTCATGGCGGGAAAAACTGTAAAGACAGACTTACTGTTTTACTTTGTGTTAACAGTGATGGAAGTGACAAACAAGTGCCGATTGTTATCGGAAAATCTCCGAAACCGCGATGTTTCATGAATGTAAAAAAATTACCCGCCACATACCACGCAAACAATAAAGCGTGGATGACCACAGACATTTTTTCTTCATTTCTGCGTTCATTAGACGCAAGTATGGGTGCGCAAAACAGGAACATTCTCCACTTTGGGACAATTGTGCCGCACATCCAAAGGATACATCGTTTCTAAGAGATGTAAAAGTCATACGGTACCCGGCAAATTGTACAAGTGTGCTCCAGCCCCTTCATTTAGGGTAATAAAGTGTTATAAGCAACTTTATAGAAAACGCCTCGTGCAAACAGCTGTTTGCTTAATGGATGCTGGCAAAGATACGAAAAAGAAGATAAACGTGTTGGTAGCTTTGCACTACACTGTGGCAGCCTTGCAACAAGTAACCCAGCATACAATCGAAAATTGTTTTCGGAAAGTTGGTTATGTGCACAGACAATCTTCAGGCGATAGTGACGTCGTATTGACCAACGATGACGATTTCCGCTAAGACTGGGAAAAGTTCAGTGGCATGAACAAAGATAAATTCGAGGACTACGTATCTGTGGACAGTCACGTGGCAACCTGTGGTGTAGAAACAGTGCAGGAGCTGTGCGTGAGCCTCGTGGCGTCCGGGAGTGTGGAGGGGGAAGGAGGAGGAGAACAAGATGGCGAACCCGAAGTTGTGCCGAGCTTTGCTGAGACGCATGAAGCGCTGATGAAAGTAAAATCTTTCTTTTATGCGCACAGCACGAGTGACAGTGATCGTGAAAGTGTTCTAGGCCTTGAAAAATCGTACTTTGAATTGAGGAGTAAAGTTTGCACAAAACAAATGTCAATGAAAGATTTTCTCAGCAAGAAGTAATAATAATCATTAAATTGTTCTTATCTATAATTTTAATGGCTTCCTGTCGTTTTCCCGCATGTATCGTTTTTGTTTTCCATCCCCATGAAAAACGATGGATAGAGGTCTTACTGTATATCCTCATCAATCGAGCCCACAGCCTAGCCACTATACTGACTATGCCATCAAGCTCCCAGAGGTCAAGCATTAGCACCAAAAATGCAATGTGTAGCCAGTCTGACCACACACACACTCTCACACTGTTGCAGTAATGCAGTGAACATGTGATAAACGGTTAAACTTGTAGTACTTCCAATACTCTAAATACAGTGATAACCCCTGTCACTACAGTACATGCAACAAATGACTATAATTACACCAGTGTTTACTTTATAGCAACAACTGCCACTTAAGCAAGCACCATCCTGGAAGCCAAACATGTTTCAAAAATTTACTTCACTTTCCTTTCTGAATTATGTCATTATCATAATATCTTCACATAGTACAGGTTTGAATATTTATGTGCCAGTGGGAAATGCTAATTAAAAATGCAAGTTCAGGCCATCTGACAATTAATGCCACCCATCACACTGACTGTCTCTTACAAATGAAGTATGTACATGTTAAGACCATATCACAAAAACTGTCACCCCTCAAACACCAAGAGCAAATAAACACATATTTAGCAAATCAATAATAAACAACCTCATACATTCAACCACACTAATTTAAATACATTTGCACCACCAGGTGTTGCACTGTTTATGACCTGTCTCCACACTACTTTTCACATGCCAACTGTCCAATCATTCATTAGTAACCACATCAAAACAAAACATAGAGAAAAATTCCTCAGTTGCCAAATTGTTTCACATTCTACAAAAATATTACCTTAAAAAAAGTTGCATAATTTTCAAGCTATATTCCTATAATATTAATCAATGAATTATCACTCATAAACTAACAAATTGTTAATGTTGCAAAACTGGTTGACTGGGAAAAGGTCAATAGATTAGTTTGCCCAGGGCACAGTTTTTCCTCAGGCTGGCTCTGCCCTGAACCAAAAAAGAATGAAATTTACCCAATAAATTCTAGCACTCCCAATACACCATTCCATTACTTTCTGATGGACCGACAGGCTGTATTTGTTCATGCGTTCATTTGATGAACTTAAGTACACAGAATCCATGAAAATACAAAATTACAAATAGTGAATACAAGATAAGCATGGGCACAGTAAAGTTCTGCACAGAACACAGAAACTGGTGGCAGGATAGAGGAAATCCACAGAAAACAAGACCGCTGTTACTTTGAAATTCTGTATTTTGGACACAAGACTTAAGTCAGCACACTAACTTTGTTTACATTTTCAGTTATAACCATAAGATTTGATGACTTTGGTGTAGGGTTCAACTTGTTTTGCAACCTTCTCACCAGCTTCGTGCGTAAGTTTCTGAAATAAAGAGAAGTCATGATAACAAATTATACGCATTATTTAAAACTGCACCAACCCGAACACAGACTATAGTACTATAACCCTGTGGCACTGAAAGTCGATTACAGTTGACATACAGTGTGATGATAAGACAAGAGAGGCAATGTACGTATAAACGTAACATTGAGGCGCATTCACATAGCCATTGGTGCCCCACAAAAGCAATAAGTATTTCATATGCTGAGTGTGCCTGTAGCCTTAGTTATCTAGCATGCAATGCGCATGCACCATATTACACTGTCATATGTGGCCTGTCTGGCTCTACCATATTTTTCCACATTATCTCATAAACAACACGACTGTCAGGAAAAAGTTACTGGACATAAAATGTGTGTTTTGACTTTAACAGCTTTTGTCTGACACATTTCTCATTATAAGAATTCAACGAGACACTGTCATAAATGTACACAGGTCTTCATGTTAAAGTACCTGCTATTCTTGCCATATTTTAATGAAACTTGAATTTTCTCAACAGACTTTTGAAAAATACTCAAACATCAAAATTCATGTAAACCCGTTCAGTTGGAGCTCAGTTGTTCCATGCGGACAGAACAGACAGACAGACAAACACTGATGAAGCTACTAGCCGTTTTTCGCAATTTTGCGAATGCACCTTAAAACCAAACATCAAGTCCACCAAGAACATGCAAAGTAATCAATGGCCATTAAATCCCTGTCTTTTGCAGAGTACACTGGGCACTTAATTCCAGCACCTAAGGGTTAAGGTACCCTAGCCCTTGTAACACAATAAAACACTGTAAAAACAGCCACAGTATTAAATGTGTCTGTCATGAAGATGTCACTGATTACATGACACATGTCAAAGACCACAGAATCACCCCATACACAGGAACCAACAGTGAGCAGATGCTTGGGTAGGCCAAGTTCACAGAAACCAATACACCGAGAAGATAGTTAGGTAGGCCAAGTTTACAGGAACCAATACACCGAGAAGATAGTTAGGTAGGCCAAGTTTACAGGAACCAATACACTGAGAAGATGTTTGGGTAGACAAAGTTTTCAGTAAAAGATAAGGTCATCAAGTCTAATATTCCTGTGTAATGTGAAAAAAAAAAAAAAAAAAAGTGACATGACTTATGCACTACAGAAATACTCGCAGTACCTGCATCTCGATTATGAAGTGTGTCTGGAAAGAATTACAAGATCTATGGGAATCTCTTCTGGTCATGAACAGAAACTGTACCAGCCGCAAGTATAAAGAACTGTACTAGACACAAACATAATAAACAGGCTCAGTACAGTTCCTAATCTGCCCATAAGTTGGCAATACACAACGCAACATTTATTTCAAAGGGAATTTCAGTCTGAAATAATCTATGCCAGAAAATTCACATGGGAGAGGGAGAGCCAACAGAAGCAATGGGTACCTGCCAAAATATGTAATCTAAGTTAGAAAGCGCAGAGAAATGAAATGTGCAAGAACTATAACAGTGATCAGAAATTATGAGACACACATCATTATGTATTTCATTAACCTTTTGCATACTACAAGTTTGCACAGAGGGACAACAGGACTACTGTATGTTCGGCAAACTTGCTGAATGACACACACAATTTGAGGTGTCAAAAGCACTGATGAACAGTGCTCAGCCATGAGTGTATGGAAACCAGTAGGAACATATTGAAGGTCTTGCATTGAAGACTGGTTACACGCCAAAGCAAACTTCTTTCCACGTGCCCACAACCCACCATTTATTACAAGTATTTACAACTAACTCAAAATTCCGTAACATGCTCCCACTCCGATTCAGACACCTGACATAATCTAAGCCGCATGTCCCATCTTCCAACCCTGATCAGTCATTTTCAGTAAATGCAATTCTGGCCTGTGAGCGCTCTTATCCCAGGAGTCATTTGTTCTTCTCAAGCAAAGAGATGCTGGAAGGGTCAAAAGACCTTAACTGGAGGCATTAAGAAGTAGTGAAGTCGACTGACCTTCAGGTGTTTGTGTTTGCGGATCCGTAGGAGAGTCTTCACCTTCCTCTTCAGTTCCAACGTACGCACCACGTGCTTATATTTCCATCCCACCTCATGCGAAAGACGTCCCAAATGGCAGTACTAAAAAAAAAATATATTTTGTAATTGCACGTTTTTACTGTTACACGATATGTAAAATATGTATCACGTACTCCTTATATATTTAACACAACAAACAGGTTATGCACAAAAACATACAAGTTGAAACATATAATTCCCTAGGTAGAATGGGACAGTCCTTAATATTACAACATCCATGCTGAACAGGTTAAGATAGTTTTAAGCAAATGCAAATGGAACATTATTAAGAACTATTTAATATGATACATAAATATACTCCACTTTCAACACTAACCCCCTGCAGCTCATACGGGTGAATAATCATGTAACCCAATAATGCACAAGTTTCCACCGTTCTCTGTATTTAATATGGAAGCGCAAAACACTGATTAAATAACTGTTTAACCTTTAAGAGATAGATTTAAATGCCAAATGTATCTCTTGACAGCATCAGTTCTTCTGCCTTAGTGTAGACATTTAAATTGCTATCAAGCAAACACACAGACACCAGCATATGGCAAGCTAGGCCATTCACCAAGACATTTTAGAGACCAGCATATGGTTTCCTAGGATGATAAAAGTTAAATGCAAGTCTCAATATCCTGTTTCATTTGCTTTGAGGCGCGAAGTTACTTTTGAACATATTACCTTCTAAAAATTTGCAATGATAGTCATGCAACAGTTCTGAAGGTCCACAAAACCATATATCTTGAAAACATCAATCATCAAAAACTATCAGCTTGTCCATATGTGAATTTCTGACAAGAGCTGCTACTCTTTATCACAATGAAACTGCCTCATTCCTCAAATTTGATAAACAGGATTAATTAAGAATATGGTCATCTGAGCTGTGGCAAAATGTAATTTGGTAGACAGATATGGACATTCCAGAGGAACCTAATGTCCATATTTTCCAAGGTAGAATGAAGACAGCATTGCTGGTTCCTTCAGAATCTGGTATCTGTATACCAAGTACACTGGGCCGTATTCCAGAACAACATCGGCTTCACACCCACTGCCATCAGAACCTCAGATCTCAAATATATGGAAACAAAGTGCCAAATCAATTGTTTTTTTGCATTCAGCATTTAGTTTCATTGAAAAAAAGGACCAACTGTACACCAACATGAAACGACACCATATTCATGGTGTGATGGCTGTCATCCCATTGTACTTTTCACTATCATTCAGTAAACTCAAAGATCAGTCCAAAGACAATTCTAATTTATATTCCAAATTATTCAGCTACACATTTCGATTCCAATAAGGATCATCATCAGGCTTCTGCATTAAAACTGTACATCAAGGGTAAAAAGTGCATACAATAATGCACACTTGCTTATGAGATTTCATAATTAACAATCTTTTTGTCCCGGAGTTTTATTCTTCCTTAAAACAATTATAGTAGCTACTGGCATTGCGTTTCTTTCTTTACTCCCTAACAAAATGGTTAAAATCAAATTCTAATGTGGTATAGCCCTAGTTACTTAGCGATCGTCTGCTCAGTAATTTACACATGCAAGGTATGTGGAGTCTTGTAGTAGTCAGTTATTACCATATTTACTCGAATGCAAGACAAGGTTTTTTCCTTAAATTTCTGCTTAAATAAGTGAGGTCATCTTAAATTCACGTTTGAAGTGCCGAACCAGACCGAACCAAATCGGATTGCTCTGAATCAGACCATGCGGAGCCAAACCAAGGCCTGCATCATCAAATTGTCATGTGTAGATCAGAGAGAACACTGCATGACTAAAGTTAACTGACACAGTCTGCTTTTTTTAGACTTTGTCCATTGTCTAATTTATAAAGAAGCAGGACATTTCAGAAACGGCTCTCTTTCTGTCTTCAGGCAAAGCAGCACTTAACCTGGTGGCCCCCTTACATTGAGCTATTCTCAGTCACTAAGCACCATAGAAACAGTTACTCATTAAGATATGCACAACAGATCTAGTCCAAGGGTAGTAACAGGAAAATGGCTAGTGAATAATTAAAAATTAGCAATAAGACTCAAAAATAAAGCCTGGACCAATCCATAAACTAAAAATCATAAAGAGAACCATGAATTCAGACTGATCAGAGCACAGACACAACACAAAAATCCAGAACACACGTATTTCAAATTCTTAACACCACTAACACAAGCTGTGGAGAATATTTTGAATCTTCTTCATGGGTTGAAGTTTATAAACCAAGATATTATTCAGTTAATGTGGATCATAAAGGCATGGCAGCACATCTCACCAGAAGTCATTGTGAAGGGTTTTAAGAAATGCTGTATATTCAATGCAATGGATGAGACTGATGATGATATGTTGTGGAATGGCAGTGAAGAGGATGGGAATGTTAGGAGCGAGTGTGAGCAAGATGAAGGCACTGACTGTGAAGATGGAGACAGTGACACTGATTGGTAAAGGAAGATAGAATTTGACATGCTTTGTGTACTAAGTGTATGAAATGAATAGGAAGATATTTTTTCTTAGCCGTCATTTTATTTTGGGTGGTCATCTTAGATTTAGATATACATTTTCCCTTGGCAAACATGTATTATTTGTTGGGGGGGGGGGGGGGTCTTCGATTAGTCATCTACTATCCCGGTAAATACGGTATATCCAATGTAAAGGTTCCCATTTTTGTTTTGAAACCCCTTTCAAATGTCTTATTTAATATGTTCCTTTTCTTTTGGGGTTTAAACATTCTTTACTAGCTGGATATACTTTTATGTATATTCTTCTGTTTTTATGCACCTCACTTATTCTTAGCACATCCTGACCTGCTCTTATGTTTTCAAGACATGGCATCTTTAATATGATGACCAGAATCCATCCCTAAGCTTCAACCTGGCAGCATTCATCTGAACATGGACTTGGGGACTGAAAATGACTTTGAGACAAAGTACTTTCATCCCAAGCATCTGACATTATGGTCCAGAAGCTTTCTATGGAGGAAGGTCAGGCCAAGTTTAATGTGTCTTTATTCTCCACCTCACTTTGGACAACACATCCTTAGCTGGAATGGATATGTGCCATCACCCAGTTCCTTGGTATCTTCCAACGGCCCATTTGTCTCGTATTTCTGTGGCCATGCTAATGCCATGCATCCTGGGACATCACACAATCCCACCTGCAGCAATATCACTTAACCTGCCCTCCTCAACACGAGCGATGATGTACTCACAACTAGACTGTAGAGAATCATTATAATCATTATAATATGATACAACCCCAATATAGTGTGCACTTTATTTTAATATCACCATGCGTTTTTGAACATTAATACTGTTTTACACCAACCAAATGCACTTATTTATTTAAAGAACATTAAAATATTCTTTAAAATATTAGATAAAAATCCCCTACATATGTGCTTTTTAGAACGCATTTGTTCACATAATAAGTGGTGAAAGAAAGTCTAGTGAGATATGGTGATGACTCTACTCCTCAACAGAGGACCAATATGTGTACGTGTTTTTAAAAACAAGCAGTTGTGACACCCCCTGAAGATGGCTTATCGATAAGCCGAAACATATGTAGGGGTGTTTTATCTAATATTTTAAAGAATATTTTAATGTTCTTTAAATAAATAAGTGCATTTGGTTGGTGTAAAACAGTATTAATAGTGTGCAATATTACAGTACCACCTTAACTTAGCACCCACAAGTCTCTGTCCAGAAATAATGAGTCTTAATGAGCAATACAGCAAGCGGGGTTTTTCGGAAATCCCAGGGCACTATACCGCCAGTGAAAGCAAAAAGGATACTTGCTGGGTAAAGCAATTAAGGCTTCTTTGAGTTTTCTAGTCATGCGATGGTCTCCTCTCCTACCTTGCCCTTTCAGTCATAGGCAGGGTTTGCTAATCTCCTTCAAGGTCACTAACCACTACACAGTGACACAATTTTCTTATCTTGCAAATGCATCGGTTTCCTTTTGATTGTTAAAAAATACCAAGTGTGCAGCTACGTTTATCGTGCTCAATAGTGTAAAATTAGAAGAGTTTTTAGACCATTACAGAATCACTGAATTAGAGAATAATTGTAGCCGTCAGTTATAGCGCGGTTGTCTTATAACACGGGTCGGATCCCCACCCCGCAAACCCGCTTTATAACCGGGGAGCGGTGTATACAATTGAAATATATAATTTCAGAAGTTATGTTACTAGCTGTTCAACTGTAACACATATACCCTCCCCACACCAAAAAAAAAAAGGGGTTATGCCAGTGCCACAACTGAAAATCAATGCTAAAATAACTGTAATTATAGAAAGCAAAGCAGAGCAACATATGGACAACTGCAAGAAAATTATGAATGACTGGAATTATGATGCCTACTGCACACTTACATCACTGCAGGCTTTGCACACAGAAAATTTTAAGTGCTTTATTTTTGTTGTACAGTCTATATGTGAAATACATATTTCTGTAGAAAGAAAAAAAATTAGGCATCTCAGATACAATTTAATTTCATCAATCTCAAATAATGTAGGTAAGATTTGGTGTAATCACTGATGCCTCTGTACATTTCCACAACATAAGACAAGTTTATTCTCCAAACACTCTTGACACACTATTTTGTAACTAACCTTTCTGCCTGGTTTCAGACACATAATTCTCATTGCATTTGGGACCACCATCCGCTTCCTTCTGTCATATGGAGGAGGACAGCCTTCAAATGCCTTCAGGCGCTTCAAGGCAGCTTTTCCTCGTTCTGTCTTGTGTGGAAGCATACCTGGTATTGCAGACACAACAGTAAAATGATAAAAAGACAGACAGAATCATGTGTATCCTGTCACAATTCAATAATGTGCATCTCATAGAAATCTTCACATCATAAATATCAAATAATGTAGGTAAGACTTATGTAATCACTGATTAAACCTTTAGGTATGATTTTATAGTGAGAGTACTTTAACCTTTAAATGACCGGGTTGGTATTCAAATTTTATCACATGGTTTACGAAAAACGTATTATTTGAACAGAAAAAAATAAAATTATGAAACAAATGAATACAAAACAGAGATTACGCAGCACATCCCAAACGTGCAGTAAATTTCCTTGTTGCCCACATGCATAAAATGAATTTCTAGAGATTTTTTTTTTGCATGCATTCAGAACGCGAGTCATTTAAAGGATAAAAGTCTGCTACATCACTGGACTGGTCAGATGAAACAGTCAAGACACTCTCCCCATGAAGTTGGGCCATGAAGATACATACTGCTAGCAGAACAGGCAAAACCCGCGGCCTAAACACAATACAAATAAAACTTACACAAAATCAGTACATGCTGGCAATGCTGTTGATGTTGTTAACAATGAGAATATTCAAGCTTAGTACCGACCTCATCCAGGTTGCCTTGACTTCCACACTATCTTATCACTGAACTGCTACCATACCTGTCACAAATCCTGAGCTCCACATTACTGTCATTCCTCTTACTTCATGTGATCTGTGCGACAAGCACGCATTTGTCTAATTTCCTCTGTCAAAATGCCGCAAATAAGATACAAATTGGAATAAGTGTTCTGGTATGGTACATATTCTTGTACCACCAAAGTTAAACCCCAAAATAACCCCAGGAAGCCCACTGGCAGAATCAATATTACAGGTGTCCCCAGATAAGGTAGGGGACTCTATTTAGACCAAAACTTCACCTAAAGTACAATCTAATCACAGAGCAAGAAAGACATTCAATCCTACTCATTTAACACTCATAAAATTCAGCAAAAATCCAAGGATTTATTACTAATCTGACAGCTAACCTAACCTAAATGAAGAATGCAAAACTTTTAAGGGCTTAACCAGACCAAGACTAAATAAACTTAAGGTTAAAACCACGTAAGTATTACTCACTCAACCCAGAGATGATGAAGAATCATCACAGTCTTGAGGGGCACAGATTTCAGTAGCAGAACCTCCTCCCACGGAATCACACTGTGTCCAGCTCGAGATAGTTTTAAGGGTGTCGAAGATGTATAAAGCAATGCCTTCCATAAGAACTACAATCACTACAATCGATGGTTGTTACTGCTCCCCAGTCCCACAACAGTTGAGAAATTAAAAAAAAAAACAGCATTGTGCTTGAACATTCTCTTCAGAAATCCCTCAGATGACATTCATTGGAGAAAGTGGTTTCCAGTTTACTCAATTTCACACAAAGAATTAGTGTGTGAATGTACACTTTTGCAGATGTGCTATAAATTTTGTGACAGAGGGTATTTTCAGCACCTTTGCAATCTGGGTAATTTTCTTTACGAAACATTTAGGTTGTATGTTTGCTGGATTTGCTGGCAGTCCGAATCTTGCAGGCCAACTACGCAGGAGGAGTATCCACTTCTTCCTCACAATCATTTTGCGATTTGAATGAGGCTATAAAGAATCTTGCATAAGATAAAGGATACAGTGTCATCTTACCCCTAACCGTCCTCCACAGAATTTTACTTGGTGCTCTGAAATGGTATGGACCTCTAGCTGGATTCACATTGCACCTCTTGCGCAGGAAGGAAAGATATTTCAGCTTGGCCCTGGAAATAGATAATTTCAGTTACTCTGCTACTGTACCAGTAATATAAACATAAAAACTGAATTATAAATTTTCTCAAATTTGCTCAGACACAAATCTCAACATACAACAAATTAATCAGCCGCAAATTACCACAAGCATCATAGCAAACATCTGTTTTATAGACCTCACAAACCAAATGGAAAATGTTCTTTATATCTAATCACACAATCCAACTACACTTAGTTTCAAACATTATGAGGGCACACAATACATTCAAACAAGTCTTGAGATCTGAAATGAGGTACTTCTGATTCCCATAGTTTTGAAGTTACTTCTCTGTTTTCTGTTACTGTGGCAGTAACATGGCTGACCATGTCCAGCTGACTGCTGGTAACATGAGGGAATGTACTCAGCACAAACCAGAGCTACATTCAGGAAGGACAGAACCTTGTCATCAATATAATTGTACATATATATATATACATATATAGATATATATATATATAGAGGAGTTCCACCTTTGATATAATTTTACATATCAGGTATCTATATCATGTGCTCTTACGAGGCACTTCCAATTCTCTTCCTAGTATTAAGCACATAATCTTAAGTTTCAGTTTTTATTATCTACTATTCATTGCAGAAACAGAAGTATTGACACATGATCCACACATTCCCTCTGCTATCTGGTTAGAGAAATATTAACTAGTGCATCTGAATTTCTCATCAGCATATGAATGCCAAACATATGCTTAAACCAGAATCTAGTATTATTCTGATGACAACTTAATAAAATATCCCCACAGATGAGATCTTCGCTCTTCTGCAATGTTACGAAGCGTTGATTGGTAGTTATTTACTGCCGCTTCGGGGCTGACACTTTCCCAAACGTCAATAACTACTAACAATCAATGCTGCGTAACATCCCAGAACAGCTAAGACCTAATTTAGGCCGCAGCTGAAGCCTGAAATCATGCATATCCCCCCCCCCCCCCCCAAGATGTTTAGACACATAAAATATCTGGCCCAACATAAGCCCACTTGTTCAACCACCTTCGCAGTAACAGAAAAGAGTATAAATCATAGAACATCAGATAAAGCTCTGGATTTGGGATCAATATTACCTGAAAAAGTTTCCTGAAATGTTGATCTGCTCGGTCCTGACAACAGTGACCCTGTTGCCCTGAAGGAGAGTTTTGGCAACAATTGATGCCAAACGGCCAAGAAGATGGCCCCTACCATCTAATAGGATGGCCTGAAAGAGGCAAACACGTAGACTACTAACTGGTTACTTATACTACTTTTGCTCCCACAATACTCTGAAGTAGCAAGACTACATTCGCTATACAAGTTGTTGGACTAGCCAAGTTACGGGAGAGAAAGAAAAAGGAGAAAAAAAAGGGGGGGGGGGGCATTCCCTCTCATATTTGGACACATTTCTTATATTTCTCCAATCAAAATAAATTTGTTTGAAGGTTATGTTAAGATCAATTAAATTTATACAAGTTTGTATCACACATAAGGAACAAATTTTGCAACTATGGTAACACACAATATATTTGCATCCTCAACACACAAATACAGTGAAACCCCTATCCATCGTTCCCGCATGTATCGTCTGCCTTATTTGGTCCCGAAATTAGCCCCATATAAATAATACTATTTTTTCCCGTCTCCATCATTCCTCGAACTGTCGTTTTCCTGCATCAGTCGTTGAAAAATCACGGCCCTGACGCAACATTTTCCCGCATTGATAGTTTTTTTAAAATTTGAAGCGATGGTTTAGTGCGCTCCGCGTGCGTGAATTGCTTCCTTAGTGCCACCTGGACTGGCTCCATCAGAAAGTATGGAAGTGCATTCCGTACTCTTTGCTCTCCATCCTTTTCTTTGGACTAGATGAAGACTTGATAACACTGTTGTGGAGCTTTACTTCATTGCAAGTGGTTGTGTGTGTTCTGGTGTGCTTCATAGTTTCATACGTTACCCTGGTTTAACCATTTACATCGTTTATTATCCTTTTCCTATAATATTTTATTTTTGTTATTAATTCATTCCTGTTTTTATTACTTCATTATATTTTATTCCTGTTATTTATTTTGAAATCCGTGGACCATTCCCAACCTAAAAAGCAAGTGAGAACTTTGCACGAGCGATTGAAAATAGTAGAAGAGGTGGAGAAGAATCCTGGAGAGAAACGTGTCGACATTGCCAAACGCCTTGGGTTGGCTCCAAGCACACTAAATTCCATATTCGCAAACAAGGACGAAATCCGAGAGCAGACAGAAAAATGTGGTAACGCCAGTAAGAAGAGGAAAATAGGTAGGGAGTCGACATTTGCCGAGTTGGAAAGTGTGCTCTTCACGTGATACCAGCAGGCAAGGGCGTCGAATATTCCAATTGATGGAACCATTCTTCGTGGAAAGGCGAAGATGATTGCAGCGCAGCTGAATATAGAAAATGTCACTGCATCCAACGGCTGGATAGCGAGGTTTAAGGACCGGCATGGCCTAGTATACAAGAAGTTAGCCGGAGAAAGTGCGGTAGTGGACAGCCAAAGCACGGAAGTGTGGCTGGAAAGACTGCCATCTTTGTTGGAGGGCTACGAACGTGATATTTACAACGCGGATGAGACGGGGCTCTTCTACAACATGCTTCCTGATAGAACCTTGATTCTCAAAGGAGAGTCTTGTTATGGCGGGAAAAACTGTAAAGACAGACTTACTGTTTTACTTTGTGTTAACAGTGACGGAAGTGACTAACAAGTGCCAATTGTTATCGGAAAATCTCCGAAACCGCGATGTTTCAAGAATGTAAAAAAATTACCCCCAAGTACCACGCGAACAATAAAGCGTGGATGACCACAGACATTTTTCTTCATTTCTGCGTTCATTAGACGCAAGTATGGGTGCACAAAACAGGAACATTCTCCTCTTTGTGGACAATTGTGCCGCACATCCAAAGGGTACATCGTTTCTAAGAAATGTAAGTCATACGGTACCCGGCAAATTGTACAAGTGTGCTCCAACCCCTTGATTTAGGGGTAATAAAGTGTTATAAGCAGCTTTATAGAAAATGCCTCGTGCAAACAGCTGTTTGCTTAATGGATACTGGCAAAGATATGAAAAAGAAGATAAACGTGTTGGAAGCTTTGCACTACACTGTGGCAGCCTTGCAACAAGTAACCCAGCAGACAATCGAAAGTTCTTTTTGGAAAGCTGGTTACATGCAGGGACAATCTTCAGGCGATAGTGATGTCGCATTGACCAATGATGACGACGATTTCCGCCAAGACTGGGAAAAGTTCAGTGAAATGAACAAAGATAAATTCGAGGACTACGTCTCTATGGTCAGTCACTTGGCAACCTGTGGTGTAGAAACAGTGCAGGAGCTGTGCGTGAGCCTCGTGGCATCCGGGAGTGTGGAGGGGGAAGAAGGAGAAGAAGAAGCTGGCGAACCCGAAGTTGTGCCGAGCTTTGCTGAGACGCATGAAGCGCTGATGAAAGTAAAATCTTTCTTTTATGCACACAGCACAAGTGACAGTGATAGTGAAAGTGTTCTAGGCCTTGAAAAATCGTACTTTGAATTGAGGACTAAAGTTTGCACAAAACAAACGTCAATGAAAGATTTTCTCAGCAAGAAGTAATAATAATCATTAAATTGTTCTTATCTATAATTTTTAATGGTTTCCCGGTACTATCGTTTTCCCATATGTATCGTTTTTGTTTTCCGTCCCCCTGAAAAACGATGGATAGAGGTTTCACTGTACATGAAAAGTTGGTCCATAAGAACCATGCCAAGAAGAAAAAGCCAAATTCTTCCAATTTATTCCACTATACAGCTGGAAGAGGCACTAAAAGATGTTACAGGTGAAATCCCAATTACCACTGCATCAAAATTGCAGTCAAGTACCTGGAAGGACACTGATATGTAAATTCAAAGCAATTACACTATAAGAATGCTGTCTGGAACCAGAAACAATTTTTCAAATTGCAGAACAGCAGTTTACTGTCCAGTGGATTTTTATCATTACCAACTTCTGATTACTAACTTTTATCGTTACTAACATCTACTTATTAGCAAGCATCCAATATTATATGAGAACCCAAAAGAGTCTTTTGCTGATGGCTGCTCTGCTCAGAAATGGTACAAATCACTTCTGATGCATAATCCATTAGTGAGTGAAAGAGCTGCTCTTAATTTGACTTGTAATAGGGCCAATATAACAAAATATTGACGCATTGGTCTGAAGAAATCCCCTGGTATATCCTTCATAACTTTCAAAGAATATTCAATGGCCCATGTTGAGTGTCAAGGACAAATGTGCTGGTGGCCAAGGGTGACAAAAATGTTCACCCACAAGTAAACAACAATGAAAAAGAATGTCTGATATTTCCTGTAATTGGAAACGGTGGTAGTTTTTACCTCCTCCACTGGTGGTCCTTGTAACAACAGGATTCCTCACAACACAGCTAGAAGTATGCTGCCACAGTAGAGGCATAGAAAGTCTGACACTATGAAGTTAAATAGTGAGTTCTTTTTTGTATACATATGTGATACATTCTGACCATGGCACAATGGCTTCAAAGATAATATGACCAGTTATTCACTCCATTAAAAGACAAGTGAACGAAATGGCACTGTTTTGATTGCCATACTGGCCAAGAACTGGTAGACAATACAAAACTGAATAAAATATCTCACATTCCTAGGCCTACAGTACCAAAAACGGTAACGCCCATGTAGATAAACTGTCAAAAGCACACACCATACGCTAAGGAGAAAAAATGAAGCATTATTGTGAACAGGTGCAAAACTACAAGTAAGAGCAAAGAAGGAACACATTCCAAGTGCTGCTACCTCAAAGCCATGGCTGCTATGGTAGGATAAAGCAGCAGCCCTGAAAAAGCAAGAACATCAAAATAAAGACAGGATGGTGTATAGCAAAGAAAAACCAAGCACAGAAAAGTAAAGAACTAAAAAAAACTGAAACAGAATGGAAGGATACAGAGGAAGAAACTAATTTTTTAACCAATGATAAGTAGGTACAAACTTGAAACCCCTACTGATGACAATTTACTTGGTTAGGATGGAGATGTTTAATAATCATTTCCTGGGATTAAATGGTTCCAAGATATGTCTGCATTACTCTAGATGCTGTTAATACTGATAAAATAGAAGTAATGGACCTCAGATGTTTTAGTGAAACAGCATTTTTAGGCTGACTCTAAATTGACCAAAACTAAAACATTTTATAGAAATTTCCAATGCCAGCTCTGACTAATTTAGATTAGGCTTATTCTTTGCAGAATGTTCACAATAAATGTTGATGGTGTGTTCTCTGCAGGCATTAATTTCAGTGCACGTCATTATTTTTGTTTAAAAATACTGTCATGAGTCGATGTGGTGTTCAGAAAATAAAGTTTAATCTGAATGTAAAATAAATACAGGCCTACTTGTCAAAAGAAGTTTCCGTGTTAAGGCTAGAAATGATTCAAGTTCCAAGTTACAACTCCACAGACCCTACAGAACACACGTATAACAAGAACTAATGGGTGCATTTGCAAGCATGTATGAAAATGAAGTGTTTAACAATACTGAATAAATAGTAACGATTTAGTCATACTCTAAAAGTTTCAGTCCAAAATTGCAAGGATCTCTCCGGAAAGTATCAACTGCTTTTACGGTTACCTAACGGCGGCAGTGGATACCCCACACAACCCATGACTCTCAGGCTGTAATGGGATCTGAAATTTGCAATCAATATGCACATCATCGTTCTTGGTACACATGTAACGACCCGCACATATATAATACATTATTAACGGACACACGTGCAGCCAATTGCTTCCCACATATCAGACGTTACATTTAGATACTAAATAAGAAATGCATGTTATGTATTTACTTTACATTACAATTATCTTCATTATTTGTGTCGTTACAGACAGAAGCCTTACGCTACGTTACCACGAATAATCTCAAACTCACTTTGTTACCAAAGCCCGTCATTACTTCAACGTGCACCACAGCAACAGGGAACACAACACTGCCAGCAAGGACTTCGCACGAACAAAGTCTGTTCGTATCACAAATTATACCTACACAGCTCTGCAATGCTGCCAATTCCTATAGCTCCAGAAACAAAATCGAGATGCTCCCTGTGATTGACACCACGGATCCGACGCAAATACATACCTCGCGTCTGTAACACTGATACTGATCCATAACTAGGTAGCCTCAGGCTTCTTAGCTTCCGTACCACTAAATGAAATTTCACAGTTTAAATGTACTCTCAGTATTTTTTGTGTCTGTATAAAAAAAATTGCATAAATTCTCTTGGTGACTCAAAACTAAGCTTGTGAAGTAAAAAACACGTAAACTTGTTCAATTTGGAGCTTCAAAAGAGCTGAAATTGAACTTACTGACGGAAATGAGTTATACACTTTTGCCAGCAATACTGCGTATTTTTATCTCTTTTTTATTTCAATTTTTTTTATAAGGTCGTGTACCAGTGAACAATGGTTGGCGTACCACTGTTGGTGCCCGTAACACAGTCTGAGAAACCTTGTACTAGAATGAATATCTACACTCAATATTCATATGACAGATTCGAGCCAAGCATATAATTTACAACACACGGCTTTAGATATTCTTCGTGGATGACCGCGACATACACCACTGAAACGTTCTTATGGGGATTACACTTGGAATCACGGATAAAGCCGGGATTAGACGGCCCGTGGCTCGGCTCGTTTTACGTCATAACTGACGTCACTGACAAAGAATCGTATTCAAACGCGCCGTGTAACCGGCCTGGCGCGGCGCGGAGTGTGATTGGTGGAGCGAGGCTCGTGGGATCGCCTCAGAAGCGGTTTTCTCACGATCCTCAAAGGGACTCGGCGCGGGCAGCTGTTGCGGCTACACGGCGCTTGCAGTCTACGCGCCAAGCCAGTCTCGTCCAACCTGTATACACTTAGGTCTGGTCTTTGTTTTCTGCTGTCGGGGTGCGCGAAGAGTGAAAGTTTCTGTCCCACAATTGGTATTGGCTAGAATGGAGTGGTCAAACGAGGACATTTTTAAGTTCATAGAACAACACGACTTAATCCACAAGCCGAGCCGAACCTACCCGAGCAAGGCCACTGGTCGGCCATTTGCCGAGCTGCGCCGCGTCGTGTAGCCAGATTGTCTTTTCTGTTCCGATCTGTTGGTCGAGCAAGTGACGTCACGTCACTGGACGAGCCACGCGCCGTCTAATCCCGGCTTAAGAGTTGGGGATATGCTGGAGTACGACATTAAGCAACGCTCTAGCGCAGATATGCAGTTTGTGACGTGAATACGTCTTTAAATTCGGTCCGGTGTAGGGGGGTCTCTACGAAAACTCTAGCGACCAACTAAATGGCAAGATTTGTCGCGCTTATATCTCGTAAACTATAAATGATAATGTAATGATTTAAATGTTGTTGGATAGAGGGTTGATGTCCGTATCTAAAATGAAGGGTAATGGCGATGCGCAGCGGTTAGGGGGGGAGGGGTAGCGCTTGCGCGTGAACACTGTAAATGGCGACGCCGCGCGGCGTTTGGGCAGTGTAACTTTGGATTGCGAAGAGATAGGACGTTGAAATTGGTGTCGATGTGTAGAGAATAACAGGATCTACGATATTATTTAGCAATAATAACCGATAGAATAAAATTTGTAAAGTTATAAGCCGATAAGTGTGCTGAGTTGAAGAAAATTTTCATAATGTCGAAAAATTGCAAAGGAAATATGAAGACAAATGTAAGAAACGTATATCATTGGAAAGTAATCAGAAAAACCCAAATTGACTAATGCCGAAAGATGCAGATTGTATAGAGAGCGGAAGAAAGCCGAGCGCGTCAACGTCGGCGCTAGCACTTCGAGTGCGCCGCTACTATGCCATATGTATCTTACTTCCCCTATCATCTGCCTTTGATAAATAAAATTATACTTCACTTATAACCACCAAGACTTTATTCATTTACATCTTACCCTTCCTCTAATAACACAAAGACGGATTCACGCCTTAAACGATTGCGGTTGTGTCCCCGTACACAAGCCACGAATTGTTTCGACCATGTGAAACCTATGCCATTAGTTACACATTTAGAATAGGATACTCATAAAAATACAAGACGAAAAGCTGTTATAAACTCAGTAAGCGTTATAACAACACGTATTACCACCAACTCGTACACAATTTTGAAGTACAATGTAACGTACTTAATAAGACTCCCGACATGTTTCGGTGTAACATCAAACCATCCTCAGGGCAGACAAACCAAACACTTAAAAATACACAAGCCTAGTTGGTTAGGAATTTGTTAAGAAAGCATGTTGTTAAAATACCACATGACGCCGTGTGTTAAAATATTATACAAAAGTTGCTGATTGGTTGCAAATTGTTCATCCACGAATGTGCCAAGAAATGTTGGGTAGCAGAGTACGTCCACTCTCCCAAATGCCGTCACGATATCTACAAGAATAACTTTAACCATTACAAACATTACATACGGCAGTTCCGTTTTGAGAAGAATGGAAGAATGTATGAATAGAGTACAATAAAATCTCTTGTTGATTGAGAGAGAATGCACATTCCCAACAAATAATTTTATGCTTATGTACGCGTTCTAAAAAGAAGACTCTTCTGATTCTGCCATGCAGTTAATTTATGTCGCCTTGAAATATGTTCTGTGATTAAAGACGTCCATGGCATTCGCAATAACTGGGCAAGCGAATATATTTACCACGGATGAGGTGTCACTGACAATGGATTTACTGTCCATCGCTGTTGTACCCAGACGCATTCAATACGTCATTTCCTGCTTAGTTAGTCTTCGTTCCAACGTGGATGTAGGATCAGGCTCGGTATTTGTGTTGGAAGGGTTAACAATCCTTGGTTATTTCATTTGCAGGCATCCTTAATGGAATTGGTAATAAGACTAAATGTTACGTAACCAAAGGTAAAACAATGTCTGCTAAAATACCTCCAGCCGCAATGACGTTAAAACAGGTATTGTGGAAATGTGGTTTTTTCATGTGCGGGTGATGTTTTAGGTTATGTTTCAATACATGACATACCGGTGGTGGAAGCGTATATACACACAGTATTACTAGTCCTATTTGTTGGTGTCGGGATACCGCCACCTGGTGTTGAGATCAAGATCGCATGAAACCACCCTGCATATTTCCTTACACTGTGGTGCTTTAAGCACAAGTCTAGCCATACCTTTATTAATTTTACTGGTATGTACCGAGAGAATTGCTTCAACTTTAAATTATCAGAACTCCACAACTGGTATAAAATTTGCCATGTTTTTATATATGTATGTAAAGCCATACTGATTAATTGAATTGTAGTATATGAGTAAACTGCACTCTCATGCCATTTCAGTTATAAGTGTACACCCATATAATTCCAGTTTTCAACAAAGGATGTTTTTTTCTTCCTAGTTTATGCTCCGTCAGCAAGTTCTGAAACTATATTGCTCTTTATTACGGGCTATACGTGGAATTCCTGATGAAGAAAGCAAAAAAGAAGTACTGCAATGGGTGCGTACAGATTTCAGAAACAATAAACATCACACAGATGAGGTAAGTAGTCAGTCACACTCAAATGACTTGCATTCCCCACACAAAAATAAAGCACGTGACGGTGACCGAAGTCAGCTGTTATGAATTTTGTGTAAACATAACAGTAGGGGAGAGCAGAATGTCCACTCATGACCTTCAATTTTGGCATGTCTTACAGACTTAGTATGAATAGAGGCAAGCACTTCCAGATTGAGTTGTGCTGTCTCATTGAATTAGGTATCATGGTTAAGTAGTTAGCTTATCTGATTTGCATTTGGGAACACCTGGGTTTCAGTCTTGGCCCAAAGACTGACAACCCTGATGCTTCTTTTTTCTTCAGTCCCTCCAAAGAAATGTTGGGATATTTCATTTAAAGAATATGCCCATAACTGTTTACTTTCACATTCCTCCAAATTTATCATTCACAGCAGTCATCCAATCATTTGATGATGTATAAACTATGCAATTGAGAAACCCATGAACCAGTCATCAAAAATCTTACTGATGACTTTTGTGAGGACCAAAATTTGTATTGCAGCAGGTGGAACTTTAAGCCCACTGTGTGCTATAACAAGTCTCAGTTGTGAACAGAGTGGAAAGCCAAAGAGTTACCCCACATGGCTGACTAGTTTTCCGAGGTGGCTTCACCCTTTAGCATTTAAATAGGATTCCAAGGCCAAGGGTATTACTTAAAGAAGGCCTCAAGAGGTTAACATGTTCCGTGAAGGCACACTGCAGTATTATAGATAATACTGTTACAATTAAAATAAGTAAAGAAAAATGTTATATTAAAGGCTGCATGAATTGCTTTATATATTCCTATATACTTTATGAGATGTCATGACATTTTTTTACTGTCAGTGGTTTCTTTCTTTTACAGTATGTAATAAAAATGCTGATTTATCATGGAGAACGTCAACTCAAACAGCTGCAGCAAAACCTTGCCTTCAGTAGATGATGTTTAAATTCCTTTATTCATGTTCATACATAGTTACATCCATAATGCTCATTAAAGGAGTTCTCGAGACGTAGACAGTCACTCTGCTGGTCAAGAAATTTCCTACTGTGTATGGAATCACAAGATTCTGAGGTACCTGAATCCATTCTATGCTGCATTTCTTAAGATCTGGTTTAATATTATCCTTCCATATATGCCCAGAGGTCTCCCAAGAGATCAACGTGGAGCTATATCTCCATTCCCAAGTTTGCATGATGTAGCAGTCAACAAAGCCATGCCTTATTCTGTTTTGATTCTAGAATGTAGTAGACAGTGTTGCATACTGCCATCTGTCATCTCTTGTGTGTGTAAATGAAAAGTGTGAGTTTGTTATGATACCACTGTGCAACAAATTTGGGGTTGTATCCTGTTATGGAAACAAAAATATGTTTACTTAGTAGAATTTGCAATGCAGAACATCAAACTAGCATTTAAATTATGGGATTGGCTCTGGTTTAAAAAAAATTTTGATTATATTGCTGTATGGATACAGGACACAACAGTGAACTTACATGAATTAAACGAGGCCCCTTTTCGCTTGTCACTTGTACTGAATTTCCGGAGCATCCCTCTTCACCGTCTGGCAGTAATAGGCTAACATGGCAGCACCCCATTTGCCCTTGTATCTGTTCTCCATCGCTGAGATGTCCTGGTGAAAATGCTCACCATAGTCATCACTTATGGCGCCACAGTTAACTGGAAAGGAATTCAAGTGTGAATGGAGGAAATGCATCTTGAGTCACATGTTGCAGCTGAGCTTTTCATAAGAAGTTACAAGATTCTCCACAAGGTTCCCAAAGTTGATGGCTTTTACATTTCCCAGAAAACCAGTCGCAACGTGTGTAAAGGCATTCCAGGCTGCCTTCTGGTCATCACTGAGAATGAGATCAAATTGAGGGTCTCTGGAGAGCTGACTTATCTGGGGGCCAATGAATACACCCGCCTTAATCTTCTCCGTACTAAGCCTTGGGAATTTCTCACATAAGAATGAGAATGCTGAGCCATTTCTGTCTAGTGCTTTCATGAAATATTTCATGAGGCCCAATTTAATATGTAGAGGGGGAAGCAACACTTTACATGGATCTACAAGAGGCTGATGAGCTATGTTCTTTGTTCCAGGAATATGTGATTTATGTAGAGGTCCAGTTGTTGCTGTAATGAACACTTCTGGCATGACTATCCTGTTTGCATAGGAAATAACAGAATTTTGTGTAATCCTTTTGCAGTCCCATCAAAATGGCAATTACCTTCAAATCACCGCAAATACACCATTGATATGTCTTGTAGTTCACACAGCTGAGAATTTCCTTCATGTTTTCATATGTTTCCTGTTTGTGGATGGCATAAGCAACAGGATGCCCTTGTGCAACAACACTGCTTTTAGGCTATGCATGGAAGAGTCTATGAATAGTTGCCATTCTTCCGGATTGTACCTGATGTTCATTGCTGCCATCAGACCCTCAACGTTCTTACAAGCAGTGAGTTCACCTTGTGTTATGAACTGCTCAAAATCCTTTTGGTGGGGGCAAAATGCTGTCACTTTTACAATGTCGTCAAGTAGACAACAGTCCTGCTTTATTCTTCGACAGTTCTAGATTGCTGAAGACGTCATAAAGTTCTGTCTGTGTGATCTTGTGTGGTTCAGCAGAGGTTACGTTCAGCAAAAATTCCAGATCTCTTGAAGTAGATGGCTGTGGTGTTTCTTCGGGTGTATTCTCCTCTTCCTCATCACTGTCTAGGGGAAAACTGTTTAGTAGTTCTGGAATAGACAGACCTTTACAGTGAGGCATTAGATGAATAGCCGATGGTATATTTGGGTACTCTACTGTACGCTTTTCCTTCTTGGTAATCCCTTTCTGAGTAGGAGGCACCATACAGAAGTAGCAGTCTGTGAGGTGTGAGTGTTCTACTCGTCCGCTGAGCGGTAACTCGTTCTTATGAGATCCCTTCCCTAACTTGGAAACCAGAGCCAATTCTCAATCCTTAATGTCATTTTCATGTTCAGCACCACAAAATTAGCTAAGATTAGGTATTTGCATTTCCATAATTTTTTGTGTGTTGCACAGTGTGATACTCAATACATATGTGCAGACTGCATCCCTGATGAGACTGGCAGAACATAACGGTCCAACTGATATGGGTGCTGGGACATATGGGAATTGATGGAAATGAAATGGCTGATCAGCTAGCTAGACAGGGTTCCTCGCGTCCATTTATAGAACCTGAGCCTGCCCTGGGCATATCTGCTAAGATTGCCAGGGAGGTGATCAGGGGATGGACGAATAGGAAACATACAGAATATTGGCAGTCCATTCATGGACAAAGACAGGCTAGGGGCTTTCTCAAAAGACTCTCTGCTAAAAGAGATGGAGAACTACTTAGTTTGAGCAGAAACCAGCTAAGAATACTAACGGGGCTGTTTACAGGACACTGTCATTTTAAAGGGGCACCTATTTATATTGGGGCTAGTAGACAGTCCCAAGTGTGATAGATGCAAACAAGCATCTGAAAGGGCCTCACATGATCTTTGTAACTGTGAGGCCTTGGCCGCATTAAGATTCAGGTACCTGGGACATTATTTTGTGAAACCAGGGGACTTTAAGGATATCTCTGTAAGCAGGTTACTGCACTTTGTTGAAAGTGCGGGACTGCTAAACACATGAATACAAGGGCTGCACAAAGGATCAAGAATGGTTGATGTGCATGGGATGCTGTGGTGCCTGCCCTACTTCTATTCTGTTCTGTTCTATTCTATGTGCAGACTGCAATCAATGGAAGATCTGTAAGATGGCAGCAGATCAACAGAACATTCAACAGTTGCTGTGGTCACAGTGGCCCCACTACATGCCCTCCAAATCCACTGGACTTAACAAGATTTAGTTCACTTAGACTGGGAGTCATGAGCACTGTGGCTTTCAGCAAATCACACTGGAAGGCTGAAGAACGTGGATAAAAACTGGCCTCATGATACAAACTCATGTCCACGATACAGTTCACATTGAGGAACAAATCTCCCAACTTTTGTACACTACATGAACCATATACTAGGTAATAAAGTTAATTACTATCCATCTAAGACTATAACCTATATCTATATACACTCTAACATGTCCTTCATAGAAGAATGTTTATACTATATCAGAACTCGACATAACTTATCCAGATACATATTATGTAATATCCTCCTAGATATTACTCCAACTTACCTTGCTATAACTTTAAGCACATATCACTATATAACGCTCTTAAGTCATACCTTCATTGTAAAATGAGATCCAGAACACTAAAAGTTGCATTAATCCTTCAAAGTACTTTTGATATTCTGTATTACCTGACAATGGCATATTCCAACTGAAACATGTTGTGACCAAATTATATGCATATAATAAACACTTGCAGTTGTGATTGATGGTTCATCTACTCTATCACTGTAATAAAGTTAAGAGTTCATTTTTACATAGCTTTATTTTTATCCATACCCAAACACATCACTCTGTATTATTAAAAAAGAATTGTTGCTTGCCAATGACACTGAGGATCATTAATCTGGAACTGGTGCCTCTAAATACAATTTAATTATACACAAAGAAATAAAAGATTGTACATTTTGGAATGAATATTACAACTTCTAAACAAATTCAGAAGTATAACAGAGCTGTGGCAGAATGTGGTTGCTGTATGAGCAGTGTATTAGAAATATCCAAGGGTGACTCCTGTAGAACAAGGCTCAATAGAAATCCACCCACCAGGTAGCCAGAGTTGAAGAAACCTAGTATGGACTCAAATATCCACAGTCCCCACACGAGGGAAGAGGGAACAACCACCACACATATTACAGAAAGGCAAACATTACTTGTGCAATTTTCATATCTTGACTTCTGAAGAAGCCAATTCCAGCTGGATGCTGAAGCACACCACATTGTGTGCAATTACTTTTACTGGAAGGCCATGAATGATAAAGGTTTAGTCATGCAGTAAGATACTTGTCAGGCCTGTGAAGGCTTAAGATGCTAAAATACAGCAGGTTATGTGGGCATGCCTGGTTTTAAAAAGTTTCAAGAATTCTACAAGCAAGGCATCCAGTGCTTGGTGACTCAGTAGACACATGAAAACTTTCACGACCTTGTGTGACTGGGCCAAATTGGACTTCCACTAATTATCAGGCGAGTTTCTGTGGAACCTCTGATGGTGTAAAAGATTTTATAGTAGTGACATACTAATCACTCTCGATATAAGACATAAATGAATTCATAAAATGGCAGACAACATAACGGATAACACATTTCCAAACACAAAGATGGTACCACAAACAGTAATGCAGAGGGCTACTGCATTTCTCATGCTCTTACGTTTAACTTTACCTGCAAGCAGAATGTTGGAAACTGCTTTTATCATATACTGACCATCAAACCAGAAGCATGGAATGATATTTATGATTGCAAGACCAGCTGAGAACACTGATATATACTTGCACATTTGTGCAATTACCTCAGGAATTGCTGATGGAATAACATGGTATAATGGCACAAAATCACTAACCTGTACAGTATGATAAATGTCACCTGGATGACCTAGAAAAATGACAACTTTGGCATTAGCACGCTTAATGCGTAAAAGTCTCGTGTTATTATCCAGGGAAGGTTTCAGGCAATGCAGGCCTACACTACAATCACCAGCTGTGACACACATCTCGTCTGTACTCTCGATCACAATACGGCCAGGTAAACAAGTGTGTGGTGGCAATTCTGGCATGTTTTCTTCCTTATCTAGATACTCAAAACAGAGATGGTCTGTGCTCTTGGCATTGCAGCATTCTATTTCACCACCTGGCAGCTGTTTTGCTGAAAGAATGACAGTGGAAACACCTTATATAGTTCAACTGGAAAATAGTTCTGTACTTATGAATGTTTTGAAGAATGAAATTCTTCTAAACATTGTTTAACAAAATCAATTCCTTCCTCCAACGAAACACTCCGTTCCTACATTACAAAGATGGGCTGGTAACACTTCAATGTTAGCCTTGGTGTATTGTATGGACTTTTAATTTCTCACATGTTGCCAGACTTGGTGCATTGTATGCACCTTTAATTCCTCACACGCTGCTGGCTCAGTGCACTGTACAGTCATAAATGCATTTACGGGTATTATAAATTTAAAACCCCTCCATCCTGGGCAGCAATTGGAAATTAAATCCCATCACCACTGAAGGGTTAATGATGTTAAGGCAAAATGCTGTTGATTCTGAGAAGCAAAATCGTTACACTTTGTGGACAAAATGCCAAGGTATGGAACATTAAAGGGCTATATATAGTTACTGTGCTTTTATAAGCAGCTGAATAATTTCTTTAGACCTTTGGTATATTAAGGGCTCTAGTACTTCGTGCAGTATGATGAAAACAAGAATGCTGAGAATATCGCAATAAATATGCAAATAAAACGTTTCTCATTATGTCATACACCTAATTTCCCACTTCATGTCTTGTGTCTAAACATCTGATAGGTGCTTTGTTAGATGTGACTGATGGCCTCACCAAAGAGCATCTTTTGTGATAAAAAATGATGGTTGAAATGAATGCATAAAGTTCATCCGTAGTGTCTGGTGACATGCATAAAACGAATGTTTTCTCTCTCCTCTTCAAGTATTTTCCCAGGGTCTGTTGAATAACATCCACAGATTCCTCAACTATGTTTATCAACCAGGATTGGGTAGGAGCAGCCAATGGCAGATCTTCAACATTGAAAGGAGTATGATGGCATGCAGCACAATGAACAAAATGAAATAAGCGCACAAACATTTGTGCCTTAAACAGAATTTGAACACAATGTGCCAAGTACACACAGTTTTGTTAGTGTGTATACACTTACACAATACAGAAATCAAATTTTCTGATTATGAGGGTTTGGACTGAAGAATGACATAAACTGAATATCTTATACAGCATTATTAGAAATGCAAAAAATGGTAAAGAAATATTTTGAACAAATTAATGGTCCTACAAAAGCCATACCAATAATAACAAACACAAAACAGTGTTATTTCTCATGTTGACAAGTAGCTTAGTTTCACCTTTATCAACCAGGAACAATGGTTTTAAATCTCTTAGTACAAAGGTCACAGTATTTCATTTTGGGGTAACGGTTTATCATCTGGGAATGGGGAATTATACATATTTTTCTACATGACTGATGGCCATATTGTAACTCTGAGGTAATACGAGGCACATCCAGAAAGTAACATTTGGCTATAAAAAAATATTCTTGATGTAAAAAATTTTTTTCATCGTTATCAAATTCTACATATCTTAGTCTACTTTTCGACATAATCACCGCCCACAAAGAGGCACTTGTAATGGGGCACAAGGTTTTGTATGCCCTATTCACAGAAGTCTGCCGCCTGGGATGTGAGCCACTTCTCAAGGCTCTCCTTCAACTTGGCGTTGCTGTCAAACTTCTTATCAGCAAATCTTTTCTGGTGCAGGAACACATGAAAGTCATCTCTGTTTCTGCACCAGAAGACATTTCTTGCCGGTAAGAAGTTTGACAGCGATGATGAGTTGAAGGAGAGCGTTGAGAAATGGCTCATGTCCCAGACAGTCGACTTCCATGAACAGGGCATACAAAACCTTGTGCCCCATTACGACAAGTGCCTCAATGTGGGTGGTGATTACGAGTATGTCGAAAAGCAGACTAAGGTACGCAGAATTTGATAACAATGAATAGAAATTTCTTACATCAAGTATATTTATAGCCAAACAGTACTTACTTTCTGGATGTGCTTTGTAGTTCTAGTACTGAGAAAATGCATGCTTGGTCAACTGGACTGAACACAAGCACTGTCGCAATAATGTCACACATGGTGGATAAATGAAAACAATGCATGGCAGAATGCAACCATTTCATGCAAGAAGCAATGACTATGGAACCCACTAGATCTCTGGAACTAACTTCTACAGACATTCTTCTATGGGGTCATTCTTAACAATCAGAATTCAGGGTCTAAGATATGACACATCTGTAGGCACTGTATGACTTTACAAGAATCCTTGCAAGAGTATGAGATGAGTTCCAGAATTATCAGTGGAGCAACTGAGATGTTAAAAAGAAAGTCACTGGCTCCACCAATACAAATGCAATGAATATGTGATTAGTTTAGGAATTTTGTGCTTATTTTATGATACAGTAATTTTTCATTTTCATTGTATATGACTTTATTGGATTTTTTGTTTTTATTTTGACTTTACTGGATCTTTTAATTTAATAAGTTACCCATACTAGGACTAATGTATGTTAGCCTTGATGTGGCCACTGCCAACAGTTCATTTATCGGATATGGAATGCTAAGGGTACACATTCCTTGCATACCTAGTTTTCTATACAACCGAGTACTTGAGAGTGAAGTGCTCTCCTTGAAGTTTAGTAATACAGTGTGTCCACAAAGTCCCTTCGGGGTTTTGAAAAATTGTGGCGCGCAAACAAATTGAGCTAGCCACATGCGGTTTGCGGCAGATTACAGTGAAACTCTGGAAGTTTTTTACTGACCTCAGTAGACCTCGATGTGGGCTCCCTTGGCAGCACAGAGAATGTCAGACGATATTCGAGCTCATGCCATGTTCTGTGGAGCATGTCCGCTGGAATAGCCGAGATCGCATTCCTGATACGGGTCTTCAGGTCATCAAGTCCGTTAACTGGTGTTCAGAACACATTGCTCTTGACATAACCTCACAGGAAAAAATCCAGTGGTGTTATGTCTGGTGAACGTGGAGGCCAAGGCATTGGACCATCTCTGCCGATCCATCTTCCTGGAAATGTCCTGTCTAGGTAAGCGCGTACCTGCATACCCCAATGAGGTGGAGCACCATCTTGTTGCAGAATGATGTGTGGCTGTAAGTGCTCAATTTGTGGTACTGCGTACAGTTCCAGCATGTCCAGGTACGTGTTCATGTTGTTCGTCTGCTCTTGAAAAAAGAAGGGTCCAATAACCTGGTCATGCATTACACCACACCACACGTTCACTTTCGGACTATCGCATATGTGCTCCCTAACAACATGTGGGTTTTCAGTGCCCCATATGCTCACATTATGCCTGTGAACTTTACCCGAGACATGAAATGTTGCCTCGTCTGTGAACATGATTTTTTTCAAGAAGTCCACATCAAGGTCAATGTGGTTGAGCATTTCTTCTGCGAAATGTTGACGTGCTATTCCATCACCAGGTTTCAACTGTTGCACTAACTGAACCTTGTATGCACATAACCTCAACCTCTTATGTAGCACTTTGTGTACCGTTGAACGTGGGAGTAACAATTCACGCGAAGTTCGCCGTGTGGATTTTGTAGGGCTTCGTACAAACGATTCACGGATTCTTTCCACACATTCATCGCTTACACCCGGTCTGCCACGTCTCTTGCAATCATGGACGCTACCAGTTTCTAGGACACGCCGTTGCCAGTCTCTTATTGCATTGTCACTCGGAGGTTGCTTATTGAACTGTGTGCGGTAATTTCGTTGAGTCTGGGTGACTGATTTTGTCTCAAAAAGCCATCCCACACAACGCGCGCGTTCCTGCACAGTCACCATTTCACAAACAACTGACTGAGAAACGTACAGATGGCCGCTTATGCCATCTGTTGGCGGCAAAAAAAACTTCCAGAGTTTCACTGTAATCTGCCGCAAACCGCATGTGGCTAGCTCAATTTGTTTGCGCGCCACAATTTTTCAAAACCCCGAAGGGACTTTGTGGACACACTGTACATGTGTACACACTGACACCCTCCACATCTCCTTCCAGTTGCATGCTTCCCTCTAGCATATTTCACACATTCCCTTCCAATTGTTTAATCACTCTGTTCACACAAATGGTGGTAGTGATAACCTACACCATTAACAAGTGATTTGGGCTGAGAGGCACAGGCCACAATAGGCTCTAAGAAAATATAACAGCATGCACCAAGCTACTTCCCTTAAGCAGTAATACTTGCAACTTGTATCTGGGAGATGTCCAATTCAAATCTCGATCAGGATACTGACTACCTAGACTAAGCTTTTCCTCAGTTCCTACAGGTAAATGCCAAGACACTGCGCCATGACTGCTTCCTTCCATATCCTTTCCAATTCATTATTCACTATGAACCAATCAACACTACACAGTATTTGTTGCTGACAGCATCAACAAATAAACTACATATGTAAACAGCAGAGCGTGGGAGCCTCCAGTGTCATTCATTGGCCTCCTTTCTGTCGCTTCTGTATAATCTGTTAAAAATAAATCTTCAAAAGTGCATTACCATCTTAACATATGGTAATGTAATTTTCTTACCTGCAACGGACTCATCATGCTCCTTAACAAGCTCTGAAGAGATGCAGTAACCAGGACTAGCATGGTTTATTGCAGACAGGATGCAGTGATACCAACTGTCAAAGTCTTTAACTTGGCACTGATTCAAAGTCAAAACTTTATCTCTTGTTTGCAGACCTGATGGACCTGCCAGTGGTGAAGCCTAGAACACACAACATGCATAGTAGTAACACAGACTGTAATACGTGTGAAAACAAAAAATGTAAGACTACACTGCAATTATGAATTTATACCTTCTCCTCCTGTGTCTGTACACTATGCCATGAAGATACACAGCACTAATGCACATGTTTTTACTGAAGTCATCTGCCATATCATTTCTTTATTAATAACAGCTCTCACTATGGTTCAATATGAACAGCTCAGTCAATATAGTGACTATGTTACAGGGTGGATCAGTCTTTGATTCCAACTGGGATAGGGATATTTCTCATCATCACTGTATCCAGACCAAATCTGAGACCCCTCAGCCCCCTATCCAGTGGGTATGAGAAGCTCTTTCCCCATGGATAAAATGGGCATGACACTAACCACTTGTCTCCATCTAGTGCTGAAGGTTATGACTGGCGATACTGCCACATGAAGACCAAGACTCATAGTGGGCTGTAGTGCCAAACGTTTATCTTCTTACCTGGTGTCAAAGTGGCTGGATCACAAAGGTGACCATTCACTTGCAACTGATGTTAAAATCACAAATATGTGTTGCTTGACTTCCATTTACCCTGCATGCTTTCATGGCTTAGGCACAAACAAAACTTTACTTTACCATACAAATTATAGACAGGTTGTATAGCAACAAATGGAAAGAAAACTTTGAAAAATGTGATGGAATGTTTGTAGAAGGAAATGACCGTGGCCTAGGCTGAGAGATTATCCCAGCATTTCCTGTAAGGGCTGAGGAAAACTGAACATCAGTCATGACAGCTGTCACTGGGGCCAACAATCAAACATGAAACCTTCCAAACACAAAGAAGAATTATTAAGCACGAACAAGAGTGTCTGTTATCTCATTTCACTCTACATTTCCCCCATCCCTCACTGATAAGAGAAGTAAGTTTAAAATTGAAGTTGCATCATTACAACTAAGTCCATTGTAATGAAAACCTGTACGTTCAAAAACCTGACACTATAATAAATGGTCATTACAGGCAGTTTAGAACCTGGAAATGTATAAATTGCTTGAAGTGTAAAACAGTGAATATATGAGGTTATTTTGCTGTAACTGGTAAAAAAACAGGAGTTTATAAGGGACTTAACAGTTGCATGTGAATCATTATGTTAAATCTGAACTTCATATTCAAAATAAAAATGTCATGAATGTTTAATAAACAGTGGAAATTCTGAGAAAGAAACCTAATTAAATCTGAAGAATAACTGTCCTACTTAACATACACTGACAATGCATAAAAAGGCAGTTATAAAAATGAAGTTCTCATGACAGGCCACATTTATTACATCAGACTGCTGTGCATCATACCTTTATACACAACCAAATTTTGCTTTGGTGTGTACTGCAAAATATTACAGCAGACTTCATAATCTTAACATATTAACATACTACACCCAACTACAACCTGCTTCTGCTTCATGAACATGACATAAAAAAAATTCCATTTGTAGTTTATTAAAAAGTACTAGGCCAATCTGTCAGAACCCTAAATATGGCAAACCAGTTCTTTTAATAAATTCAGGCATGGTTATAAAGAGCTTGCACAATGCGGCCAACCTGGCCTTTTTGCAGACTAGTACAGCTTTTTGATAGAATTAAATCTGTGGTACTTCAGCAACATCTGTTGGAATGGGAGGGGGCAGGAGGATGGTACCTAGTACACAACTCAGCTAATAGTAATCCCAGTGGTTTCACCTTTCAATAACTAACTCCATGGAGCAGAGTCCTTCTTGAGAAGCTAGCAGGTCATCAGCTAGTCAAGAAATTCTCCGCGTTTTATGGAACCCGAAGGTTCATTACCGCATTCAGAAGAGCCTGCCACCTGTCCCTATCCTGTCACCAATACCAAAACAAATTTAAAGCAACCTGCATCAAAAGATGTTTCAGTTCCAGGGAGCAGGATGTGTTTATGTACATTATACGGTATGGTGCAAAAGTCACGTAAAACTAGAGGCACATGTTAAACATCAAGTGTAAAGTGACTTCTGTGCCACCCTGTAACATGGTTCATGAAATCAGTGTGTCAATGCAAGACTTGTTACACCATGCTCGTACCTGATGAATGTTCCTGACGGCAACCCCAGTGCCAGTGTCAAAGAATGGGTACAGCAGAAATGGTAGCAATATCAGTAGAAACATGGCAGCAACGGTGAGAACAAAATTGTGCCACACACCAGCACACGTGATACGAAGTTGCCTCTTCGGAGGAAGGGAGTCATACTGCTGTGTGTTGAGGTGCACATAGACAACAGGTACGATCAGTAGAACGGTCAGTCCAGTGCCATCAATATGCACATCTTCCCTGTAAATATATATTTCTGTTCATTATTCTGATCATAAAAACATTTGTAGCAAGTTTAAGCCCTAATTACCACACAGGTGAGCCAGCTGTGCTGACTCTCCTGTTAATAGAGGTCTTAATGGAGATGAATGACATGACAGTTGGGTTATGGCAGTTTTCTTTTGTGGGCTCTTTAACCCTTTCAGCAGTCGGTTTTTCTCTGTACCACCTGACTTCCATTTGGAAGCATTGCGAATATGAGGAAGAAGTTCCCTCCATCTTCAGACCATCTTGGTATGGTTCTATGACTGGAAGTTACATCATGGAATTATGGATTGAGTGCAAATTTTCAGACTGTAAATACCAGTAGAACTCCCTGCTGGCCAGGCAGATGCTACCATAAATGCACATGAATATTGCAATCAGTACTGAACACCATATAGAATCAAATGGCGGATACCCTATGAATTGGAAAGGATGAGGAAGGAAGCATTTATTGCCTAATCAAGATACTATCACAGCATTTGCCTGGAGGGGCTGAGGAAAACCACGAACTGAAGTACTACTGGTATATGGTAGTGATTTGAACCAGGCATCTCCCAGACACAGGCCAAGGAGTACTACCAGTGAACCACCTGTTTTATGGATACAATGTTATGTTAGGATGACATACTAATTCCACACATCAAAGTACAACTTGAAGAGCTTGAGTAATTCAGCTACCAACGAAAATCCCCACCATTTATATGACCTGCAAGTTCATTACCATATTCACAATGGTCTGCCACTTGTCCTTATCATGACCTCCGTGAATCCAGTTCACAAGCACCCTACACTATTAAGTTCCATTTTAAATATTCTCCTTCCACCTATGCCTATGACATCAAGGTTGCCTCTCCCCTTCATGTTTTCTTAAATTCCATACATATTTCTCATGTCTCATCTCTCCCATGCATGATGCATGCCTCACCCATCTCATGTCTTCATTTGATTACCCCAATAACATTTGGTGAACAGTACAAATGATGAAGCTCATCATGAAGTTTTCTCCCACAACCTGCTACTTCATTCCTCTTATGTGCAGATACAAAAATCTCCTCAGCACCCAGCACTCAAACTACACTTTCTGTTTGTGTAAGAGACGAAGTTTTACGCCCATGCAAAAAAGGCAAGACTAGAATTTTATATATTTTAACCTTTAAGGTTTTTGATAGGTGGCAGGATAACAAAAAGATCCTGACCTGAACCAAATACTAGCATTTCCCAAATGCAATCTGTTGCACCTTTCTTGAAGAAATTTTGATTTATTACTGTCAACCCCAACAGCTGAACTATAATGTAAGTACATATACATATACCTAAACTACAGTTATGACAACCACGAAGTATAGTGCAACCTAAATACAATTATAGTATCACATCAAGCTACCACATTGTTTCATATAAGGTAAAACAAATTTGAGAAAAAGTAGATTTGTATTAAATGCAAATACAGAAACAGCTAGGGGTGAACTAGATCACAAATTCCCAATAAAATAATCAGGTTATACATAAGTTTAAAATGTGAGAAAATGTGCATATAGCACAAATATTATGACATGTTTGTTCCTCTACAATTATGATTTGTATCATTTAAATTAATACAAAAACAATACAGTAAGATAAAATACCTGGTATCGTACTCTGTGTGATACTGCATTTACTTGAATGCAAGATGAGGTTTTCCCCTTAAATCTGGTGCTTAAATAAGTGAAGTCATCTTAAATTCGCGTATGAAGCGCCAAATCACATCTCTCTGAACCGGACCATGTCAAGCCAAACCAAGGACTGCATGGCCAAAGCATCATGTGTAGATGATAAAGAACACAGCACAACTAAAGTTAACTAACACAATCATTTTTTGGACTTTGTGCATCCTCTAATTTTTTTTAAAGAAGCACTTTTCAGAAACCCCCCCTCTTTCCATCTTCAGGCAAAGCAGCACCTAACCTAGTGGACCCCTTACATGGAGCTATTCTCAGTCACTAGACACCATAGAAAGAGTAAACTTCTTTAAGATATGCACCTGAGAACAGATGTAGTCCAAGGGTAGTAACAGGAAAATGGCTACTGAAAAATTAAAAATTAACTACGAGACTCAAAAATAAAACCTGGACCAATCCACAAATTAAAAACTATAAAAAGAGCCAAGAACTCAGACTTATCAGACCACAGACAACACAAAAATCCAGAACACACATATTTAAAATTCTTAACACCACTAACACCATTCTTAACACCACTCTGTGGAGAAAATTGTGAATCTTCTTCATGGGTTCAAGTAAGTTTATAAACCCAGAAATACGAGGGCTAGTCAAAAACGAGTGAGAATGAATTTATTTTGTAGCACGCAGTGAACAAACGGCGATGAAACAAGTTGTAGTGTGAAGACCGGCTCTAGTGGGATGCGCACGCAACCTAAGAAGCGCGTACGCGCATGCGTCCAACAGCAGTGGGCTGTAAATGCACGGGTGGTCAGCAGTCGCATATGGGAAATGGAGTCGGTTCGTGATGAGCAGTACGCGGCTTAATTTTGTGTCCGTCTACAGATATCCGCCACGGAAGCATACGAGATGTTGCAGCAGGCATACGGCGAAGATGTTCTTCCACAATCGACCGCATTTCGGTGGTTTAAACAGTTTAAGGAGGGCCGTGATTCGATAAGAAAGCAGGGCGGTCCGGGCGCTCCAGCCACTTCAGTGAAGGTGCAGTGCAGGTCTTGATTAACACAGCTGCCGCCATTGTTCGGAAAGATCGCCGAATAACAGTGGATGCACTGGCGGACATGTTACACATATCCCACGGTAGTGCGTTCACCATTCTGCACGATCACTTGAACATGAGACACGTCTGTGCAAGATGGGTGCCGCGATTGCTAACGCCTGAACAGAAGCTGGTGCGAGTAGAGGTGTGTCGGGAGCTTCAACGTCTGGTAGCGGAACATGGCGAGGCCTACCTGAATTCCATCATTACTGGTGATGAAAGTTGGCTTCACCACTACGATCCCGAAAGCAAACAGGCGAGCACAGTCTGGAAATCACCCTCATCTCCGACGCCAAAGAAGGCCAAAGTTGTTCGGTCGGCGGGAAAGGTAATGGTGATTTCCTTCTTCGACTGCCGTGGAATGGTTTACCAACATGAAGTGCCCCCGCATACAAGTTACTGGGCAGTATTACGTGACAGTTTTGAAGACCCTGGCCGAACTCATCCGACGAAAACGCCCTGAGCTGCATCCATCTCGTTGGCGCCTACACCACGATAATGCACGTCCTCACGTTTCGAACGTTGTTGCCCAATATTTAGCCCGAAAAAACATCGAATGTGTGCCGCACCCTCCGTACAGCCCGGACCTTGCTCCATGTGACTTTTTTCTGTTTCCTCGCCTGAAATCGGAGCTGCGGGGCCAGCGTTTCGACTCCTCAACGGCCGTTCTGAAGAGGGCGGAGGCGGTTCTGAAGACGATGTCAAAAATGGGTCCCAGCACGTCTTCCAGGACTGGCAGACACGTTGGGCCAAGTGCATACAGCTCGATGGGGACTACTTTGAAAAAGACCATATCAAGTTGGACTCTGCCTAACGTATTTGGTAATAAATTCATTCTCACTCGTTTTTGACTAGCCCTAGTATAAATGCATTATTTATTAAATTTGCATCAAAACAGCATGGCAGCACATCTCACCAGAAGTCAGTGTGAAGGGTTTTAAGAAGTACTGAATATCCAATGCAATGGATGAGACTGATGATGATATGTTGTGGAATAGAAGTGAAGAGGATGGGAATGTTAGGAGTTAGTGCGAGGAAGATGAAGGCAGGGACACTGATTGGTAAAGGTAGACATGCTTTGTGTATGACATTAACAGCAAAATATTTTTTCTTAGCAGATGTTCTATTTGGGGGGGGGGGGGGGGGGGGGGTGTCTTAGATTTGGATAAATCTGTGTTTTATCTGGGGGTTTTCGTAGATTGGAGTTGTCTTGCCTTCAGGTAAATATGGTATCACTGATGGATCTAGATACAGCAGACAATTCTTTCATCTTCACCATCACCACATATTCATACCCAACATTTTGCGGGCCAAAAATGGAAACCTGGTGCCCAGATACTTTGTCTTTTCACCATACCCCAAAAAACTGCATTATAATCGAGCATGGTAGAAAGTGCACACACAGAGCAAGCATTGATGCAATGTGCACATGTATAGAGCATGGAAATGGCTGCCCACGCATGTAGAAATTCGTGTGAAGTGGTCACTGAAACTGTCCAATCTAAATGAAAATTGGAATGGCTTGAATTTTTTTTTGTCAAATTCTCCAATATCAAATTTTATAAACATCTGTTCAGCAGTTCTTGACTTATATGCATGCATGCGGGCAGCAGCGATTTACAAGTGTTCTGCAAACGATGCCTGACAAGATTCTACTCTCAACTAGTATAGCAGTGTACAAAACTGATGGGAGTTTTGAACACGCAGTATGCTCAGTTTATTGTTGAGGATTAGTGTCCAATGCCTGTGAAATGGCATCTCCCATACGTCCACAAGATACTGCTCGAATAGTATGCTACTAATTGTGTCCCTCTGATCCTCATGGATGATGATGGTTACAGCAATGTGGAACAGATTCCACCACTTCACAAATCTGTGTTTTATATGCAGGGCCATTATTTTATGTCAGAACTATTACCTACAGTCACTTCCTTCCGAGTCAACTTATAAAGCCCAACGGAACATCAGAAAAAATATAAAAAAAAATAAATTAATTAACAATGTGTTAGAAGATATGACATGTGTCTGTGAGATGAAGGATAACATATCCAGCACTTTCTTTAAATATGATGAGTAAAAACATAATATTAACTGCAATACATTGAATCAAAATGCGCAGGCTCACAATAAATAGGAATAATGGTGAGCACTGTGCTTCCTGCCACCACAACAAAAAGTCTGATTGATTAGTAGCCGTGATTTGTCAGATAAAATAATGTCCCTTCATTTTATCTTTTAACTGCTAATTTCTGACTTTATGAGTATGATAGAACAGTGAACCTGAAAGATGGTTACTAGAAACTGGTGACCATGCAGTAAAGGTACGCAACAATGTATTATTGAAATCCTGTATATCTGCATTATCTACAAAAATCTAGTTACTTTTTGAATACATAGAATAATATTGCCTACATTGCTCTCAGGCAATATATGCCTATAATTTGTAGACCACATTAAGAATATATAATGACATTTTATGGACTGTTACATCCAATGACACCACCTGTATACAGTCACACATCCTACACTGTACAGTACGCCCTCTCCAACTGTGAAGGTTATGTTCTTGAGAACCCTTGCACTAGGAGAATCTATGGTTGAATATGAGAGGTTTCGTTCTCCACAGCTGTACTTACATCACTTCTTCCACTGATCACACGATTTAAGTAATATTACTTCACAATCAGAGTGATGGAGTAATGACCAGTGTACCAAAGAGATGCTGCATGGGACAGATGGTGCCAAGGTGCAGGATGGAAAAATACACAACACTACACAGAATGAATACAAATGCAGTCAATTTCAAATAGCACTTTTATCCAAAGCCATATGAACATGAACTGTGCAGTAAGAGACTCTTGGTTGGAGAGGGATTACTGTACTTGTTCTTCAGTAAGACAAGAGTGTGTGAAGACACTAAATATAAGGCTCATACCTTACTGCAGCAACAGCATGACCAAGTTCATGCACAACACTGCAAGTGATGAGTGTTGCCAAATAATAGCCAATGTCACTTATTGGCAAATTCACTCCAGGGATCTGAAGTTAAATGAAACCACCAAATTATATTACTATTTTGCTAGCACAAGAGTATTAATACATTCCATGCAAGATATCTCACTTAGAAGCACTGGCCTTTCTAGTCTGTATTTGGTGTGTGGGAAGATAAGAGTATGAACTGCATCCTGCCATCTATCAGAAGTTAAAGTCAAGTATTTGGGACTTCTAAACAATATAAATTATACACTACCATTAAAATAAATACAAAAGAACATACACACAATTTTATTTGAGCATATATATAAACCCACAAACATAAAACCTGATATCTTCCATATTCTTTAAATAAAACCAGCAGGGGAAGTTAAGAAATGAGTACGAGACAAAATCCAAAATTAGACATAGAAAAAGATCTGAAAGCAAAAACACTAAAAACAAAACTGGTGAATTTAAGGACTGAGTGTTATGGCCAAGTTCTACACATGAAAAACAAAAGAATGTGACAGCATAATACATACACATATTTATATGGAAGACCAATGGCAAGATGGAGAGAACAAAGGTGTGGAAGAAACAAAGAGCAGAACAGAGAAAACATGGACACAAACAAGGACACATATTTAAGGAAACAAAAAAAAAAAATCAATGGATGATGACACCAGGATCGTCTTCTAATTACTTGAGACTGCTTCAGCCACCTTCCATCCTCACAATCTGATGTTACTATTATTTCTCTCACCACTGCACTGTTCCACTGAAGCTACATCCCTGCATGGCAATGGCTACAACAAATCAAAATATTTCGATATGCCAAAAAGAAAAAAGAAAAAAAAAAGTATGCAGTTTTCAAATACATACACAGATGGCAGCTCTTAGCTCAAAATAGTGTCATCTGAGGGTTAAATATGTAACTTATGTGGCACAGTGACAGGCTCCCCCAAGTACTTTGATTTTCTCCTGACCATATCATTCCACCAATTCTCCACACTCATTCCCTCATCTATCACCAATGCTATATAATCTAAGCAACAGACAGCATCCTTAAATAACATACTTAAATAAGCAACCTTGTAACCTGATAAGAGAAAAAGATATACAAGGGATGAAGTAAAGGGGATATGAAAAAAAACCAGTGAATTTCAAGCGCCATCTTCTGCTATTTAACCTACAGATCTCACCAATGTATCAAACTCCACATGCACAGGGTCTTCCTTTAGTACCTGATAGATTATTAAACTAGTCATAAAATTCTTATTTCCTTTACTAAACCAACTAAATGTACACACAACATACACAACAGTAAAGACCAGTGTTTCCCAAACTTTTTTGCTCACAGACCCCTCTTTTTTTTGTATGGCTCGATAGCCTTATATGGGCCTGGGCCTCCTCGTTTCGTCGAGGTTTCATGGTCACACACATTTGAGACACACCACAGTCACAGCTCATCGCAGAGACCTCTACCTGACATCACACAACACTCACAAGAGAAGACATCCATGCCCCCGGTGGGATTCGAACCCACGATCCTAGTAAGCAAGCAGCTGAAGACCCACACCTTAGACCGCATGGCCACTGGGATCGGCACGGACCCTTTTGGTTGTAAAAAATAACCACAGATCTTCACATCGTTGCTCACGTAAGTATAGGTGTCCAGATGACTGGTACCCAGAATTAAAAATTTAGATCTCAGAAGTGATTATACACGTTATGTTTACAATCAACCTTTTTCAGACTGACACAAAAAAATACTGATAATGAACTGTCATTATTTGAATATACAGTGAATCTTACCTCATAGGTTAGTAAAGTGAAGAATGGTGTTGTTTATTCATCTCACAAAATCTTTTAACTTTGAGAGTGATTGTAGACAACTGAATTCTCATGTCAGGTGCAACAGTCTGTACCGATACTTAGATTTTGTTGCTGCATACCTTGAAAATCCAGATTCACAGACAAGTTTTGGGAATGGAAGAAGTTTGAGCACTGCACATTTAGACAGTAAATCTTGTTCTGTTCTGGAAAAAGTAATATACAAATACAAGTACTACTACTAGCCTTGACATGTCTGTTGTTTTGTCAAGTTGCAACAAAAAACAAAGCTAGATTTAAATCGCGTCACCAAGTGTTTTCCTGTATCTGCTGAAATCTGTAGAAGGTGCAACAATGCAAGTATGTTAATTTAACAAGCATATTTTTTTTTCTGCATCTGCGTGCAATACACTTTGGAATCAAAGAGCTAGAAATACAGACCAGTAGCATATGTAACAATGCATTGCATGATTTGACCTTGATTAAACTGATTGTCGCTTGCTTCGTGGGTACAGGAGGCTTCTTAATTAGATATTCTAATGGTCATACAAAATAAACACATCGCCCATTAAAGAAGTTTTGCGATTACTTTTTAACACATTCAATTAAAAAAATAAGTAAACTCCAAAGTAGCCATTACAGAAATGTATCCACAGATCCCCTGGGAACTGTTCGCTGATCCTTTAGGATCCGCAGAGCACATTTTGGAACCACTGGTATGGACTATACTCTCGTGTATGTTGTATGTACATTCAGTTGGTTTAGTAAAAGAAAACAAGTTGATTAAAGTGCAGAGTAAGCAATTTCAAATTAGTCGTAAAACTTTGTTGTCACAGAAGCCCAAGAATTTATCATTGTGTCTTTAGCACCCCAGTTCCCTAATATCTGGTTTAACATCATACTTAAATCTATCCATGGATCTTCCTAGTTGTCTCAAAACTTCAACCAAGGCCTTGTTTTATGCCTTTTTGCTTTAATGCCCCTTACCAGTTTACACCACTTCTTATTTTGTGATCTCTCATTTTCAGTGCAACACCCTTTGGCTGGTGTATTTGCATTCACTTCATCCTTTTTTGCTCATGGGAATATCACTTTTGATTTACACCCACTTTTTCAAGAATACAACTATGGCTTAAAACAAGGCCTGGGTTTACAGTATGTCATTCACCACTTCATTCCGATACACAATCTCTGGGCTTCCTTAAAAAAAATGACCAAATGCTCTCTCTATCAAATACAAAGAAGCAAGCAAGCAGGCAAACAAACAAAACACAAAATTACTTAGTCATGAAGTGTTCACTGTGATATGTACTACGATTCTGATCTTCTGGGCTGACGCTATTCAGTTGGTAAAAATGTCCCAATGTTTCCAATGAACCTGCTACCTATATCAAGGTATATGACCCAAATTCTACCCTACAGATGGTACCTTCCTACCAAACTATATGATGCCACATTCAGAAGACAGCAATGTTAATGTTATACATATATGTATTAACCATAGGTTCCAATACAAGTGACGGTTTTGTGTCACCAGTGCCGATGCTTCTCTGCCATGCACTAACTGCAGTCCTGATGACAATGTACATTGCTACTGGAAGCAATGCCAAGGAACACCTTGTTCCAAGAGTAAACCAACAGTCCAGCAGTTTTGGTCTCCAAGATCCACATTTTTGAAAAAATCTATTGAAAGCTGCTGTGAACCAATGCAGTCTGAATGCCTCAACTCGGAGGCCTGTGTTTTCTAAGAAGTATAAATATGGATGGTGGGAACAACTCTGAAACAGAACATTTCAATTTAATTAGTATGCAAGTCGATGAATGACCAACACGCACTAGCCAAACACGTGAAACTCTGTAAATATGGTCACCCACTTGCCCTGAGCCTATTAACCTTCAAATGACTGGTCTGGTATTTAAATATTACAGCATGGTTTATGAAAGTACTATTTGAACAGAAAAACATAAAATCATGAAATAAAATGGCATTTTGTGGAAAATAAAACAGAGATTATGCAGCATGTATTAAAATTGCAGTAAATTGCTTGTTGACTATATACATATAAAATGAAGTTTTAGCAGCTCTTTTTATGTGTGTTTGCATATGCAAAGACAGGTCTTTTAAAGGTTAACACAGACTAATGGTCAGTATAAAATAATTATATGACACATACAGGAGGAGTATTCTTGTTAAACTGCCAGTATATTAATGTGTTGTTGCTTGAGCTCTACCCCACTGTAATTAGTCTTGACACTAAAGAGAGGTAAACACAGAAGATGAGTGACAAAAACAGCCCTGCATAAAAATGTCACTCTATTAGAATTACCTTAAACAAAGCGTCAAAGAAGAAAAGTGCACAATGCAGCAAACCCACAACTATCAAAACGGTCAAAGAATCCATCACCGTAATTCACAGCTTCATTAATTAGATTCCATCACCTCTTGATCTCCATTCTGTCCATGTGACACATCAGACATACACACTGCAACAATTAACAATTGTGCTGTTAAAGACTATCTCCCGTGCAGCTGCAGGAATACCAGTATCATCTCATGGTGATCTATTCCTTCCCTGAAGATTACAGTCTTCTGGAATGTGACACCATGTAGGTTGGTACATGTACCTACCTACAAAACTACACTTCATTCTAGTTACCACCATGACAACCTCAAAATCCCTATCCTAACATGTAGGATACCATATTACTTCCATGACCCCCTTCATACAACAAGAAGACTATCATGTTAGAACCATTTTTGGTAAGAACTTTACAATACAGTGATCACTCAGATAATGGAGAGTTTTATTTAATTACTTGGTGTAACATGGGAACCACGATAGTATAGTTGGTACAGTGACTAGGCTATGGGCTGGAGAGCTGAGGAATCATGGTTCCATTCCCAGGAGCGACAAGAGATTTACCTCTGCTCCATAAAATCCAACATCGCTCTGAGGCCCTATCCCTGCGGGTAAAGTTGCCAGGGCATGAAGCTGATCATTCACCCCCATCCAGTATTGAGGTTAAGAATGAGTGGAGCTATACCTCCATGCCCTCATATACCTTCATGGCACAACACATACAAGTTTACCTTTACATACTTGGTTAACTTAACCCATTCCAATCAACCCAGCTGGTCAATGAATTTGAGTTTCATTTATGAGTATTATGCACTGTCCCTGAAAGACAGGAACAGATGTGGCATGAAGGATAGGAGGTGATATGTAATGTGTGATGTGGCTAGACTAGAACATGGGTCCCATGCTCCTGCCTTTCTCTGTTCCCCTTTCTTCATCATTGTACAGTAACAACTCTGTGGCACAGATTGTAGATGGATAAAAGCTTACATTTTAGCATGAAATTTATGAAGAACATGGGAGTTTGGATGAGTCATCACTCTATGTTTCTTCTTCACTGCTGTCACAGCAAGCTAGATGAATTCTAAATCCATCTACAAACGTCTTCCACATTACTGCACATACCAATCAATGCTCCTGTGAACTATGACTGCAAAATGTGACCCAACCAGATGATGTGAGTTACTGATGAATATGGCCTTCTTCATTACATTATTATGGAACTATACCTATACACCCCACACATCTTCATGACTTAGTATTTAAATATCAAAGAACAGGGAAAACATACCTAGGTACACAAACCCGTAGCTCATATCACACACCAATTTTTATTTATTGATACTTTTAAAAGTGCTGTACACATTTACATTTTTGGATGTTATGCATATTAAAACAACACAGCTAACAAACTGCGCCAGTAAGAAATGTTAATTATACATCACTAATCATTCACTTATATAGAAAATCTGAACACAGCTGGAGGAAGTGTGCAGTTCAAGAGTCTTCCTGTGCATACACAGTACTTTAAAACTTGATATAATCACTTGGAACAGCTTCTGACAGTTGACAATATGCATACACTGCATAACTATGAATGAAAATTCACCCTTCACTGAATTTGACAAGTATAACTTACTCATTAGTGTTACCTACACATATTTTCTTTTGTCCCAATGTGACTTTCACAAGTAGCATTCACCACTTTACTTAAAGGTAATGTTGATGTTTGAAATAGTACCAAATATCACCAAAACGTTTCAAGCGACTATGACATATTTAGAAAATGGTACTCTGTGGGTCATTTTGTTCAAGCAAATAGTAGTATGTGAATGGGTTAAAACCCCTCTAATTGTTTCATCAATTACACTGCATTAAATAATTTGGAAAGCTCAGCATGCTGTTACAAAGCACGGAAACCAATTTAAGCTTACAACTCCAGTACGCTAGCATGATTTGAAACATATGACTTTTACGAATGTCAGTTTCAATGTTTCATTAACTTCATATAAGAGGTAGAGTAGAAGATTACAAAGTACAAAGGTCATGACAAGACCTCATCTCGGTCACCTTCCTGCCTTGTATCCTAATGACAATTAAGCACATTAGCAGAAAGCTGTCCCGACACATCAACAATGTGTTGGCCTGCAGCCTGAAAAATCTCCAACTTCCTTCAGCCTGTGATGGATGACCTCAGACTCAAAGACTCCAGGTGTGTACAGTAGTACCTGTCAGTGTTGTCAGGTCGATACAGTACACACTGGTCAGTCCAATGAGACTAGGGTGAAAAAGTACCACCAGCACATCTGCTTTGGACAACTGGACAAACCAGCATTGGCTGAACATAACTTCAATGTGGACCATCACAGAACACCAAAATTCTCTCCACCCAATACCATGATATGGACCATACTATCAAGGAAGTGAGTGAGGCCGAGGTCCATTCCAGCACGACAGGGAGGATGCCCTTCTGTTGACAATGTAATGGAAACTTCTCATTCACTCTGTGCAAAATGGAGGAAGTCTCTCTACTGAGGATATATCTTAGATTTCTGGCCCTTTTAAGGACCATATATATCCATTATCTCTCCTTTCCTTGTAACCTCACTAACCTCCTGTAGTTCCACTACCAACAACACCCCAGACAACTCTTGCTTTATTGCCCTATCCACCCACTCACTACATCCTAAAACTTCATTTATCTCTTTCCCACACCATGCACTCTGACACCTGCCTGTTCCACTACTCCCATTGCCCCCTTCACAATAGCCCTTGCCTATAATGTTATCATTCTTCCTGTGTGGCTACCCTTCTTGGACTGCCTACAACCTGAAGATGGATGCACCAAGCTCCTCTGAAATGTTACCTATTTACGTATCGACATGCATCATATCCCGTAAGACTTGAATCTTCATGAAAATCATTACTTGCAGACGACCTGGGTTAGGGGTTCAAGTGTTCATTTGATGACACAATATAATAAAGCCACTGGAAAACCACATTAACTCCCAACCCACATACATTACACCCTTGAGATTTCACCTTATTTACACACAAAATTAGCTTGCATACCATGTAAGTTAGAATTCGTGTTTTCATTTGTGACATCGTAAGAAGCATACATGAAAACTATACGCAATTTTGGATTTTTATGTTTGTGGCCAAACATAACACAAATAACTTGTAAAACACCAAGGTAGAGGTTAACATGGCTGTCATTCCGTTCACAGTATGTATAAATAGCGGCAAAGACAGAAGATGTTCACAATCAAAAGTACACATCTTCTTCATGTAGAGAAATAAAATATGGTGTCCCTCAGGGATCTATTTTGGGTCCCCTTCTGTTTTTATTGTATGTAAATGACTTAGCACAGTATATTCAGAATGCTAAGGTGGTTCTTTTTGCTGATGATATAAATATTGTGTTAGCAGACAAGGATTTAACTGGACTCCAGGATAGAGTAAATAGCACTATGAAACAACTAGAATCATGGTTCTCGAATAATAAAACGATTATAAATGTTAATAAAACTAAAGCTATGTTATTTCATTTGAGAAATAAAAATATTATAGATGCACCACATATATTTTACACAAATGAAAAAATTACTTTTATATCTCATCTAAAATTTTTAGGGATTAATATTTCCTGTTCTTTGGCATGGAGCACTCAAATACAAATGTTGTGCGAATCTAAGTAAGGTTTGTTATATGATAAAGATGTTGAAAAATGAAGTAAATTTTTATGTGTTGAGAAATATTTATTTTGCCAAGTTTCAATCTGTAATGAGATATGGAATTATTTTATGGGGAGGAGCAAGTGAAACTGCAAAGGTTCTAAAAGTGCAAACGGGCATAAAAATGATTCATGTACACCTTTATTCAAGGAATTAAAAATTTTTACAGTCACTTGCCTGTTTATATTTAAGATTTTGTGTTTTTTCCGAAGGTATAACATTTATCGGGTTAAAAATTCAAATTTACATGTATATGATACTAGAATGAGACGATTTTTATGTATTTCAATGTAATACATCTTTGTATAAAAGGAGTGTTGTCAACATGAGTATTAGACTACATAATAGTCTGCCATTGGAAATAAAAAAATATAGATGATTTTAAAAAATTTAAACAAGTTTTAAAGTTGTTGTTATTAGATAATCCATTTTATTCATTATCTGAGTTCTTTACACATGTTAAATAGCATTAAGTTACTTCATGGGGAAAATTGTCATTGAAATGAAGTAAAGAGATTGGAACACTTGCAGAGGTTTGAAGGTGGGCTTTAGTGTTTCTTGCGGCAACACATCTTTTACTCTTTGGTGTATGTCCTACAGAATATCCTGTAGTCATTGGATAAGTGTATGTCATTATCATTACATGTGTTTCATATGACTGTGTGAGTTTTGTAATTTGTATTTTGTCTGTTTAAAATAGTATTGTTGTTTGTTACACGTTTGATTGATGTAGATGTATTTAAGTTACTTTGTAGTTTATATTGTTGACTGAATCTGACATGTCCAATGTCGCATTTTGGTGACTAAATGGATGATGATGATTAAACAAATAAATAAATAACCCTCCTGCACTCAACTCACGCACTTTCCAAGTCGTCAAGTACCTCCACAATCGGTCTCGCTTTTGGCAAACCCCTTTCCGATAGTTACCTTTATTGTAACTACTTCACACTCCACATTACGTATGTATACTACAGTAGCTTCCACAAGCAGTCCTAATTCTAGCCTCGCTTAGAAATATAGCAGTATTCACACACTTTGTGGTTCAAGCACCCTTATACCCTAACCACGAAGAGTGCCGTCTCCCTACCACATTTTACTACCTCTCTACGATAATAGATAATCTGTGCTCTCTACCAACCCCTCAAAAACGTGACAGTCGATGAGCTACAATATCTGATTTGAGAATTGGAAGTATGAAACATACAACCTGCCTTTCACCAATAACACTCCCCACCTGTCCGTTACGGTTAGACGACAAACTACTACCATTCAGACTTCGGTTACGTGATTTCCACATCTGTCAAGTTTGCCAACTAAACAGTCGCAGACTGTCAAGACACGGTACCGAAATGAAAAAGACAGAACTGTAATGCACAGAGATTAACACTACCACGCTTCCACAGCAAATGTAGCTATCAAACCAAAAAACCTGGCTGCCATGGTCTTTCAGTGCTTTAGTACACGTACCTTCGGAAATACACTCAGGAAAAATTAAATAATTTAGTCTTTATAGAAGCTCCAGAAAGTTTTCCCGTTGGTGGGAAGGAATTTTTACCACCATGATTTCAGGCTTCAGCCACGATGTTGATGAGATCTGCGCTTTTCTGGGTTATTACACGGCGTCGTGTGTAATTGTTTACCGACGTTTCGGGACAACATATCGGGCCCATCTTTTCGGACTCTTGACCTGTGAAGATGGGACCGATACGTTGTCTCGAAACGTCGGTAAACAATTACCACACGACTCCGCGTAATAACCCAGAGAAGCGCAGAACTCATTTACCACGATATTTACTATGAGGACAAATGCCTCCGTCTTCACTGGCCATAGCGGCCATGAACTACCTAGCGTTCATGAAAGGATCCAGTGCTGGCCTTCACCACGGATTATAAAGCATGGATCAGTTGGTATGATAAGTAAATAACCACAGATTATCTAGTATCTAGTAAATAACCTCCATGGATCAGAGGTTATAAAGTCGTCGTGTACCAAGGAACAGTGCTCAGTATCAACATCTTACGGAAAGTATCAGAAGCTAAAGTAGGTGTTTGGCAGCATGGCGGACACGACGGTTGATGCAACACGGAGGTTGAATGTTAAAAAACAAACTTTGGATGATGCGTATGCAGCTCCTGCAAATTTTCTTGAGATTGATGTTATAAATCCAATTACTCATGGTGTTGGAAAGAAAAGATATACTGACTATGAGGTTAGAATGAGGGTAAGCAGTGATATGCCTTGCTACTGCTGTCAGTTTTGAAGACAGAGTGTAAAAAGTAGATGGGAAATAAAAAGAACACCTATACAAGGGAAAGGCCGGGAGTAGTTGCATTTGTAAATATATTTATGAAGGTGTCTGCAGCAGTTGGCCATTACGTAATTGTTCCACCCCAGAGTTTTCACATTCTCGTGGAATCCCATAGTATATTTGACTGACTTGGAAACCTGTGATGTGTGTGATTAAATATTTGTATGTTGGCTACATTTTAACGGCCGCGAAATTGTAGATTTATTTTTAGTTGTATGTCTCAACCTAAATGCTTATAGATTAAGCTGTTAGTAATTACTTGCTTTTGTATATAATGATGTATTATTTCATTTCAGACAAACCTTCCTGTTTTCAAGGTGAAAGAATCTATTGTTCGTCGAAGATATAGCGATTTTGAATGGCTGAGGAATGAGCTAGAACGAGATAGTAAGGTACATTTCTAAACTTTTGTTGTGTTATGTAGATGTGCCTGTAATATAAGAAATGTGCTACTGCCAGATAATTTACTCCATCTCCACCATTGCCTATAAACATCTTGCTACGTAATGTTTGCAGTTTTTCCCTGCCTCTCGCCCCTGTGTCAAAGTTAATGTTGTAGATTTCCTGCTTTTAAACTCTGTTTAGCATGACTGTTTAAACTCCTTGTGATACTGGCTGTGTTTGTGATCATCACGCAACTGAAACTGTAATTTTAAAACTGATTTAAATGTTTATTGCAGATAGTGGTTCCTCCTTTGCCAGGCAAAGCATGGAAACGTCAGATGCCATTCAGAGGAGATGATGGAATATTTGAAGAAGATTTCATTGAAGATAGAAGAAAAGGACTGGAAATTTTTGTGAATAAGTATGTGTAAATCTTGTTTTTCAAATCGCCCATGTATGAATGAACGGTCATTATCATATGTGTATTGGGCTGTAATATTATTGTCATTAAAGTGACTGGCTATCAGTTGGTGGCCCACCAGCCTGCAGTGTAATGGGTACCAGGGCCCTATATTCCAAGTTCCTTTAGCATGAAGTTGATCACTCAGCTCCATGTAGTGCTGAGGTTAGGAATGCATGGAGCTGTACATCTATTCCCCTATTTGCCTTTTTGTGTTTAGGTAGAGCAACACATTTGTAGTTGTTGATTTTCTTCAGGTTGTAAAGTGCCACTTATGTATCATGTATTTGTTCTAGGATTGCTGGACATCCACTTGCCCAGAATGAGCGATGTCTACATATGTTTCTTCAGGAGCCAGTAATTGACAAAAACTATGTTCCAGGAAAGATCAGAAATGCGTAATGATATTCTTGTGCTGTTGGTGAAATATTGCCCACACATCAGTGTGAAGTTGTCTAAGAGTGTCAACAGTTGAATGATGTTAATTTAATCTGCCATACTGTTATTTTGTCCTGTAATATATTTATGTTGTATACTTCAAAAAAATTTAAATGGGTCAACATGAAGTATTATATCTGAATTTGTGATCTGTGAAATAAACTTTCACTTTTTGTTACGAACAAATGCGTATCCAAATTGCTGGTGCAGATATTACTGTTCAGTTAAACTCATTACATTAGTCAAAATTCCTAATAATCCAAGGGCTTATCATTTTAATCAGATGAGGTTTTTTGCTATCCACTTCCATCATTTATTAGTGTGAAAATCTTACAGAGATAACTAATCTGAGGTTAGTTTCATCATCCTAGCTCCTGTGAAAAGCATGTGATCCTGTTTCAGGAGCTTGACAGCTCATGAATTTGTTTTATTTGTAATTGTGCCTTAATCACAATACATTTTGATGCATTTGAAATGATCCATAACAGTGCATTGAACAGATGGATATGGTGACTAAAACCAACAAATGCACACAAGCTTATGAAAATGTATTATAAATGTTGTGATATCTCTTACACATTTATATTTTCATAAACTTGTATGCATTTGTTGGTTTTAGTCACCATATCTAACATCTTTGTAATTTTGAGTTGAAGATGAATGGATTTCTGCAAGTGTAGATGCTTCTTGATGCTTTAAAGAGTAATTAATTCCACAAATCTCATCTTATTAAAAAAAAAAAAACCGGCCCAGTGTTTTCATTGTCTTCGAATGGGATGAAGAATAAATCTGGACAATAATGGTAGTTGTTGTTTTAAAGCAGCTCTTGACACACATACAAATTTAAGTCCAATCTTCCCCTCATCTGGATGTTCACTTCAGGACATTATAATTAGTGCATCTTTACAATGTCTAGGCTTAGGAATGTTTATAGGCAAGGTCTTTGTTCTTGAATGCTAGATGTTCTGTTGATTTCTAAGAGAAATGGGTCACAACATATAATAGTTGAGTGTTCAAGGATATGAGGATACATTAATTAATTAATAGCACATTCCAAAGTTTCTGACATGTGAGTATAGTATGAAAACATCCTACATAATATGCTACTGTGCAACATGATTTATATTTTCATATTTTATATAAAATGTCAAGATTAATTAAAATTACTGTTTGTCATTTGTTCCCAAGAAGAATGAGAAACCTTAAGTGGAGAGAACTTTCTCTGAAACTTCGTGGTTATTTGTGCACCAGATATTTTCATTTTTCAGACCTGACGTATTAACACTGAAGCTGCAACATTCAGACAGTAATTTCCTATTCATATATCAGGCTAGTTACTTACTGGACATGTTTTGTTCAGAAAAGGGTGACAGGTCCCACACTCTTCAAAGTTTGTCCTTTACTGTATGGAATCTGGGTAAAGAGTGACAGTATGAAACATTTTACTAATGAGCACTATGTTCTCAAAGACGTTTGCTTCCACATTTCATGCTTAGTCAGAGGGGCATGCTAAAATCCCTGTGAATTTCTTTGGTATTAGAGGATGAAATGTTACTTAACTGGTAAATACTGATTATAAATCAATTCTGATAGTGACACTTCAGCAACAGATAATTACCATTAATTTGGAAGATATATATCCTGTAATTATTATGTTTATTGCAAGAAATGTCCATTCCAGTGGTTACGTTTATGTGAGTTTTTTTTAAGAACATCAGGTGTAGCTCCTCATTGCTAAATATAACACCATGCAGTTAGATAGTATATTCTTACAGTCTGTACCCACCAGGCTAACTTTTAAACTCCAAATGTTATGCAAATGTAACATCACATGTATGTTTAATTTAATGGTTGTATAATAAACGAGGAGAAAAATTCTAAGGACTTTTGTCACAAATGCATAAATAAGGGGCAGTTTTTTCCATGCCATTGCTTTTGTTCAGACATCATCTGTTTTCCATGATCTTGTATTGATTATTTGTCCTAGTTTTTTTCATAACATCACTAGATGGGGAAACCTGTAGCCATAGCATATGAAAATCTGTGCATGCTGGGGATATGTAAAGGCATGATATTGACATCACTTTATCAGGTCACTTCTCTTCTTAACTCTTTAGTTGACAAAGATACACAAATTTATAAGCTGAATTTTTAATTCTGGCATTAAAACAGCTTTGGCATAAATATTACATTCATTTATCTTTCATGCCTAAGTGGAAATGGGTATTCTGTGTAATCTTCAAAAACATTCAAATTTACAAGTACATGGCCCCTGTAAAAATTTGTATTTAACATGTTTCTATCAACTGACTAATAAGAAATAATGGTGTGGGTTATGATCACTGTGAAGGTATGGTTCTGCTAGTGGAATGAAACTGTGTGACTGCTGTACGAATTGGCTGCAATAATCACTGCTGCACTAGCAGTTTAGTTTGCATGGGTCTGTTACTGCAGCCACTACAAGGCATCACATTTGACAACACCAGTCATTTGTAGCAGCAAGCTGCTGTCTTGTGATAAGGCTTTAGTTTTTTTTTTTTTTTTTTTACATAATGAATGGCAAATGTTTACTGAGATGGGAAAATGAAGCTGGTGGCATTCATATCACATAAAAATATTTTTTAAAGATATGTACATTAGGCCTAAATGAAATACAGCCTTCTTTCCTTTACCAGTTCACTGATTATCATGTAACATGCTGTGAATATTATGCCATAGGGAGCCATCTGGGTTTTGTTATATCTGATTCCTTATGGTGAGCAATAACATGGCATATCTGCTAATTTGTGAGGCGCAAGTGACAATGTACGATTTTGAAGTGCTGCATTGTAGTAACATGTTGGAAAAATATGCAGCTATTGTAAGGTAATTGTTTAGAATGTAAAAACAACATAGCTGTGCAGTCTTTCTTATAGCTTTAAATGTGATAGCAATAACTAATGAATTCTTTGAGCAAGGCAAGTGAAATTTGGCATTTATGACATACTTGTAAGTCAACACAAATGTTGCAACTGTGGAAAACTTTGAGGTTGTATATGCCAGATTTAATACAAAATCCGTACATTCTTGAAACAGATAGAATACAGTAACATGAATAATAGCAATATATCTGAAGGACTAGAAATCTAGGCAATGCATTGAGATGGTGCCTTTTTAGATTTTTACAATATCAAATACATGAGTATTGTCAGAACAGATACATTCTGCTGCAGTACAAAACCAACTTTAGCCTTTGTGTTTGATGTTGCAGCTCCTATGTACCACAGTTTGGCAGCACACATACATGTCTCCACTTTGTACAAACTTCAAGTATCAGTATAATAATATTCATCCAGATGTGGGGAGTCAGGAATGGTACTGTACTGGCACATATATTTTATCTTGAGTAACTTGTAAATCTAGGAGCATTTCTATGAGCCTGTTAGCCATGTGGAAGGAAAACTAATTATTCTGCATTGCTGCTCTGCTATTACTACAATACTTTAAAATAAAATATTGTTTTATAAATGAATAAGTATATATACATATATGTATATTAGCTGTAGATGGCATTTTAGTTTTCACATAATGATAGCAGTGTGAATTTCTAATTAGAATGCATTTTGAAGTTATTTCTATTTTGGATGAAACTCTTGAAGTAATTTCGTGTCTGCACATTCTGTTGGCGTAAAGGAAACTATTCTTTGTTTCTGACATAATGGCATTAAATTGCTTCACCATGATCTATTTTGTATGTACCTTTAGAAAGATAAAATAGGACACACATGTTGGAACTACTTTTCTGGGTACAGATCTCAGTATGCCTGGCAGTTTGTATAACTATTCAGAATCGTGATCTGCCTCTTGCTCTGAACTGAACACATGTTTGTGTTTTCATATTAACAAAAACTATGAAAGACTCAGTTTGTGCTGGCATTGTGTCTGTAGGAATGCTTGATTTAACCCTTTGGCACTGAACATTTCATATATCTACTGCACAGTGTGGTGCCCAAAATGCCAAACATTACATATATCAATTGTACAGTGTGATGCCCAAAGTACTGAAAGTTACATGTAACTATTGCACAGTGTGATGCCCAAAATGCTGAACATTACATATATCTATTGCACAGTGTGATGCCCAAAATGCTGGATGTTCTATAAATATGACTGCTCTTACACAACCTCAGTTTAAATTTTGGTCTGCCACACATTATCTCTGGGCATTGAGTTCTGGTGCCAGAAGGTTAAAATATGTCGTGTCTTTATAGGTCATGCAGTTTGAGCAAATGGACAACTTCACAGTTTGAATATTTGTGAACAGTAGTTTTGTCTGTGCTTGGTGTTCTGTACTACATCCATGAAGTTTTTCCAACATAACAAGTACATCTTAAAAACCATCCATTTAGATTTAATAGTATATGAAAATAAATATTTGGAATATATTTAAAATTGCAGTATCTTCTGGTCGTAAAGTATGAAGAAAATACAGATCATACATTTTGTTAATCATGAGTCAAAACCTCAATAATGTTATTTTATGAAAACATATTCAACAAAATCAGTTATGAGGAAGCACTGTTTTCTGTGATGTGACACTTGTGTAGCCCAGTGCTTTTCAACCTTCTTTTCCTTGCACACCACTACCACGAACAGAACATTCATGCGTACCACCAGGTAGTGAAAATATTAACAACATAAAGTTTGTACTTTTCTAGTTTAACTTAATAAATAATTCATAAATCTTTTTCATTTCATTTAAACACATCTAAAATAATTTCAGTAATGTGATTAACATCTTTAAAATTGAATTACGAAAAACACTGTGATTCTGAAATAATTTCACGTACCACCAATTGAAAAGCACTGGTGTAACCTAACAGAAATTTATCAACATTTCAGAGGAACCTGATTCCTCCATTTTCAGGCTATTATAAGCACACGAGGATAAAATGACAGGGATAAAAGGATAGGGTGGACCATAGCAGGATTCTGAGCAATCATATGCGAGGAAGGTGGAGGTAAGAAGCAAAGAGACATATACAAAACTGTATTTGTCTTATGGCAATAATGTTTGAAGGTAAGCTGTCTGTTACAGACTGCATGTTAATATGCAAACACATTTTGAAATTGGCCTCTCTAATGTTATCATTGACCTGAGGTGCATAAATATGAATGTGGGTTTAAAGGCATGGCATCAATGGCTAAATGCAGGCAGATATGAAGAAATGCAAATTCATACTTTACTTGTACAACTTAATTCAGATATATGTTTGATAGAAAATTAAGCTGTCAAAATGTTTGTAGCTTAAACAGTTTTACTTGCAATCCAACATCTACTTGTATTTTATTGGCATTTTTGCTTTAATTACATTTTAGGCACATTAAAAGCCATGTGTTCTTTGCATGCTTGTGCATGTTTGTATGCTTCATAAAACCAGGATTTGTCATGTCTATCAATACACCTCATAGCAGTGCAATTAAATACAGAGACAAACTATTTAAATTTCTTTTGCATTAAAATAGAGTGACTAAGAACTCTTAGTAATAGTGATGCTATAACATTAGTGAGTAGGGCAGAGATAATTCATGAAAAAGGAATATATTATTACTATTAAAGCAAACTTTCAAATGTTTATCCAAACATGTAAACTTCTTTCATTACCAGTTTAACATTATACATCTTCTGTGCAATAGATATATGTAAGAATGTATTTATTTCCAACAAATTTCACATATATTGGTTAATATGCATGTTATTACTTCTCTGATAGGAGTACAGTGTTCCAACAATGTGCTTTTAGATGTTTGAATGAAAAGAAATACATATAGATGCTAATACAAATATTGTACAATTTCAACCTAATTTTAGTAATTATTTAATATCAAATATTGTTATCTCAGCCATTTAATTTTATAATGTATTAACATATTTTATAATGTATTAACATACCAAGTACAATTGGTAATATGTTTTAGCATCAAATGCTCCTTTGTGTCTTCAGTCTCTGTGAGGATGGCTATTATTATTATTATTAAACATGCTGAATAAGTAATAATATACATTAACCAACAGATGTGCAGTTAGTTGGAAATAAATATATTCTTACATTACCATCTTACAGAAGAACTGTAACTACCTTACAACTCACTTTGAAAAAACATGGATGGAGAATCTGACTATATGAATGGATGGCACATTAGGGGTCCATAATACAGTTGAACTCGGTTATAATGTCATGAAAGGGACTGAATATTTTGTGTCGTTATAACTGAGGAGTATAATGTTATTGTTAACAGTGAGGAAAAAATTGGTACCACAAAATATGCGACGCTAAAGATGTGGTGTCGCACAAACCGATGTCGTTATAACCGTGTTCTACTGTACATACTATATCTTTTCTACACATTGATAAGTTAGTACCTACTGACTTGACTTCACGATTAAGGAACCCTTGAACTTCTCCTGCTAACATGTCATTTCTCCTTCTGTTATTCATCTAGCTGTAAAGTTGTCCCTTTGTATGCTATTGAAAACATGCAGGGTGGAGATATGGCTCCACTCAGCACTAGATGGGGATGAGTGGTCAGCTTCATGCCCCAACAGGGTTTACCACCGGGCAAAGGTCCCCTGGTACCCACAGAATAGGAGGCTGTATGGGCCAGTTTCATGCTTTGGAGAAGCTTTGTCCCTACTAGGAACTGCATTCAAAGACTGCATGGTGTGACAACCCAGAAGACCTAAATGCTAAGCTTGTCCAGCCAGCTTATGTCCCTTCATGAGTTATTATGGATCACACATGATATTTATTATATTTATTAGGAGTGCATACAAGATCCACATTTTAGAGTAAAATACAGTCACAGTCCTCAGTGTTGAATGTCTGCTGGGGAGTTAGACCTTAAGTTACAAAAGTCACTATTACAGTCATTATTACTGCCTATGTTTAATTTTAAAATTAAGGTGGATAAGCCAGAGGGTGTTGATCGTGCTCAAGTCCGCTGGACAAGACATGCAAGCCATCTTAGATGGTCATATTTCAAAACGCAAAGTGAAGTAAAATTCACCCTATAACCTGCCATGAAGACACAGAGGGGGTGTACTCTACTCCTTCTTTAACCTCGGCCCTAGATGGAGGTGGGTGGTTAAGGCCATGCTCTGCCGCTTTACCCCAGGAAATGACCCGGTACCCAATGTATTGGAGGCTGGGTGGGCCCCAGGTCCGGTCTGGACAGGTGCGGAAAATCTCACCACCACCAGGATTCGATCCTTGCACCGTCCAGCCTGTAGCAAGTCACTATACTGACTATGCTATTCCGGCCCACATATTTCAAAATGTACCAGTAATAAACTTACTAGTGAAATATAATTATAAATATTTTGACTAAAAGTACCTAAATTTTAATTTCCTCTCTCTAGTGCTATCACCATTACTGGGACCTACGCTGTCATCAAAAAAATCAGCCCTAATTCGCCAATAGTAAAACGTCTGAAATAAGAAACTTGTCAGTGAAGTACTATTACACAATATGAATACCTGATTCTTACCTTCTTCTTATGCAGTCCACCACCACTACGGTACCTACACCTTTGCCAAACAAATTAGCTAATAATTTGTCACACTTGGGATCAGCGACGAAGAATGACCTTCATTTTGCTACAGGTGCTGCCTCTGTAAAGACCTAATAACAATGATTCAAGACAGCTGTATGAACAGTGCTGTACATGTAGTTCTGTCATTAGTGCATTTTATGAACTACTGTAGATGAATGACAACAGGAAATCCCGGAGTACCTGGAACATTCTTAACAATTCTTCACCCTACACACACACACACCCAACCCTTGTTTTGCACCTTTCTGCTTTAACGCCCTTTGTCAATTTACACCACTTCTTAATTTGCGCTCTCTCATATTTGGTTTAACACCCTGTGGCTGGTTTTTATGCATTGATTCAAGTCCATTTCTTATGGGAATATCATTTTTGATTTACACCCCACTAGGGCATAAAACAAAGGCTGAGTATGTATATAAATATATATATTACACACAATTCATCAAATATGAGACATTACAGTGCATATATTCATATGTTCTATCCATGACAGAGCTAGAAAGAGCAGAGATTTTGCAGTTCCTAGATGCACATTACTTTCCTATTGACTTTCTCTTATCAGTTGGCCTGAACTGATATTGCCAACATTAATTTTCTCTTCTACTCTGAAGAAATGGCAGGAAGATCCAAGAATGGAGAGGGTGATGTAAGACCACCCAGCCTGATTGAAGTCTGAAAACGATGATGATGAAGATAGATGTTTATGGATGCTGTATCAATTGCAGGGGTTATTTACAATCGAATACAGTAAAATGAAAGAATGATCATATTTGGTCGATCTTAATGATCTAGTGTTAAAACTGTTGTGGCCTACTTCAAAGCAGTGCTGTTTTTGGTGATGGTACCTTATCAGGCTATCACATTACAGAAGATGATGGTGAAAAAATCCCACTACACTGTTTAGTACTAGCATAAGTGTGGTGCCTGACGAACATAACCCACCTGCCCCATTCACTTCCTGTCTAATGCTGCAAATTTTAAATCATGTCACTCCTGAAATGTTAGAAACAGCTAAACCATCACACCATTCACCTTGTGGGACTGAGGAAATCCATGACAATCCTTGGTATATATATATATATATATGGTAACCAATGTCCCAGCTGTTGTTTAAAATGGCACCTCCAGATTTCAAGATAAAAGGTTACCAACTTGAACTAACTTGCTCAGTTGTAATAACTAAACATTAAAAGTCATCCATATCACAGTTATAGCTATTTTATCCACAAATACATCAGCGAAGTACCATCTTGTCAGTTCCAGGAAGTCATCATTCAGTACCCATTGCTTTTGCAGTGCCGGTCACTTTTAATTCTGATGTACAGCAAGTCCCATTAATCTTATTATAGTCCCTACCATCTGACGATCATCTGAAACATTATGTGTCATCATTATACGAGCAACCGGCAACACACAGCATTTCCCATTGTGGCTGAAGCACTACATTTCTCAAAATGCTTTTACATTTGTACTTAATATACATGTCACATCTTTGATAAGTCCGCAGGTTAAAAAGTTTTCAGTATGCAGGCATGTGCTCAACTGCCACACACATGTACAGTATTATTTTGTTTTAAATTATATGTATTTAAAATACCTTCGTCTTGCACGATTTGGATATTTGATGACTGTATACTTATAATTATTCCTGAAATTATTTTGCATTTTTTGTTGTAAAATTATTTGAATTTCAATGTATATAACTAGAGCAGGGATGATGTAGTTAGTACAGTGACTAGGCTATGGGCTGGAAGTCTGAGACTTATGGTTCAAATCCTGGCCGAGGCAAAAGATTTATTTCTTCTCCAGTGCCCAGACTGGCCCCAAGGCCCATCCAGCCTCTTGTTCAATGGGTAGTGGGGACTCTTTCCCCAGAGGTAAACTGGCTGAGGCATGAAGCTGACCACTCATTCCTAACTATTGCCAATGTTAAGAAAGAGTGGAGCTATACCTCCACTCTTCCATGTCCATATGCATACACAGGGACAAGTGTAATATTTACAACTTGTGGCCTGCATTAGCAAACCTGTCTCACTGAATTTCTAGACTTGACACAAGCCTAAAAGAAAAGTTAAAAACCTATTAGGACAGTAAAAGTAAAGGTAAAGTTGTCCCTGTCCACATCGTGATGATATATAGGGGGGGAGCAGAGTTACAGCTCCAGTCAGGCTTAACCTACACGCTAAATGGTAGTGGACAACATCATGTCTTGGTTGCTGTCCCCCAGAAAAGTGCCCTGGAACCCACTGAATAGTAAGCCTAGTGTGCCCCAGAGTCAGTTTGGATGTTTTGGAAAGTAATGTGATACAAGAAACTGGCTAGGTCACAGGCTGAATGACCAGAGAATTACAGTTCAGTTCCTGAGTAGGAAAGAGGCTTTTCTCTTTGCAACCATGTCCAGACCAGATTCCAGGTCCAGCCCTTATTTAGTGGGTACTGGGTACGTGTGTGAATCCAGGATATGAAGCTGATAACCCACCTCCACCTAGTGGTGAAGGTTAGAAAGACTAGAGCTGTTAACTCCACAAGGCCAAAGCTCCTACTGGACTGTAGTGCTAATACTTCAGGCAAGAACAGAATTTATGATCATTTGCAGGCGTGTACATTTGCATTTATACTTCTAACAATATTCAATCACTGATGCTTGACATAACAAAAATCAGCCATGCAAATCTTCAACATTTCTAGAGGTACAGCTGTAAGAACTAGCAGTAAAAATACTTAAATATCGGTTTCCACAGCCAGTTTTAAAAATAATAAAATTATACAATAAAAACATTCAAAATATATCAGTAACCATGGCAACTTAGCCACACACAATATTAACATAGATCAGTATATGGTCTGGATCCCCTGATGGTCTGGTCAATTGGGGACTGAAAATAATCTGATCTGCAGGTGATCTGGTCAATGGGCCACACCACCTGGGGGAAGCCCATGAAAATCTGTACCCTGAGATGCATGGCATGGGTGAAACAGGAAGAGGCAGCCAGTCTTTGATTACCTCCTCTGTATCATTATCATAATAATCATAGCACCACCTCCACCGCCGCCACCACTACTAGTACTTAGCTCTGAGTGATGATTTTTTTTTATATTCCCTAACCACAGAGTTTTCCCTCAGTGGTCCAGATTCCCAGGTCACCCAGACCACCCTTTCCCTTTGTAGTCCAGATGATGGACTACTGTATGAACACTGGCAAGTATAAATCTCTTTAATGATATACACTGATTTTTATATCATACTAGAATATATAATGTGTAACACTACATCAGGACCAGCAAATTTGAAAATTACATTCACGTAAATTTCTTATGGTCAAAAGACCTACAAGCAGAGGTACAAAAAATACTTCATGTAACAAAAAATGTAACATACATATTATAAAATATGAAGTCACACCATGATTATTCACCATTCATGCATAAAAACCTTCTATATCTGTAAAAAATTTTTATACTGAATAATTTTATGTTCAAAAAATTTTCAAAAAGTTTAAGGCAAAAATCATGTAGCTGTGTGATTTCAATTCACAAAATAACAGCTGATGTACAATGGATTGTATATAACATGTACTGTACAACACTGACTGTGCAGACAGCAGGTGCACACCCAGAATTTTTCGTTGGGGGGAGGACCCCGAGGCTATACATAATTTTATTTTAAAAATTATGTTATAAAAATCATGTCGTAAGTATAACATAACACTGTTTGCAACTGCATTTATATACATACAACTGTAACTACATGTTCCATGACTCAATTACACTGTCCTATCGCCTTGTTCTTTTAATTTTATTAATTTATTTTCCAAAATTCTAATGTACTAGTCATCAGCCAATTTCAGTGGCTGATTTCAGCTGAAGGGTAAATCATATAAAACTTTTGATAACATTTCACATTGTTGACACCGTGCATCTTCGTCATATTAAATTAAGTTATAGACCAACTGATGCACTTTTTAAAGCACTTTTTAAGTAGCTTTATTAAAAATGTTAAAATAGTACCCCTACACGTGTTTCGATCCTAGGATCATCGTCAGGGGGTTTTTGCTAAAAGCTACGTCACTTCAATCACATGGTTTAAAATATTCCATTGGCACTATAAAACATATGTTAAAATCTTGTAAAAAGATATGTTAAAAAGTTATAAAATTATAAAAACACTGTAGATGTTAGAAGTGCGGAACTGCTGGCTTGTGGTATTGTGGTATTATAAGCATGTGAAATGTTTTCGCGTGGTTAGCGAAGTGTACTGTGTACTGTGTGTTGACGAGTCCTACGGTAGGACTCGTCAACACACAGTACACAGTACACTTCGCTAACCACGCGAAAACATTTCACATGCTTATAATACCACAATACCACAAGCCAGCAGTTCCGCACTTCTAACATCTACAGTGTTTTTATAATTTTATAACTTTTTAACATATCTTTTTACAAGATTTTAACATATGTTTTATAGTGCCAATGGAATATTTTAAACCATGTGATTGAAGTGACGTAGCTTTTAGCAAAAACCCCCTGACGATGATCCTAGGATCGAAACACGTGTAGGGGCACTATTTTAACATTTTTAATAAAGCTACTTAAAAAGTGCTTTAAAAAGTGCATCAGTTGGTCTATAACTTAATTTAATTTTGATAACATATCTGCAAAATCTGTTTTTTAAATTTCGGTTCTGGGGGTTTGGGGGGGGGGGGGCTGGGGCTGCACCCCGGCAGCGCCCCCCTTGGGTGCGCCCCTGGCAGAGAGTGCAGGAAACGATACACACTGCATTTACTATATTTTATATACAGCAATTCCTAATCATGTCAAGAGTTTATGCTCCAGAGAAACAATGGGAGTGGCAAAATTGAGGCCTGAACAGGTACTGTGGGTTAGGGGAACCACAGTACAAACAATCAAAGCAAAGTTTCTTGTTCTGATACTTCAACAAAAAAGAACAAAATGTTTAAAAGAATACATAAAAATAATTCCATTAGTAGCCCTGTTCCCAGCACATGTGGATCTCTTGATGCTGAAGCCACTAATTTTCTGTGTGCATATTTTAAATAAACTGTAAATAAATAATAAAGACAATTTTAGTCAATACAGCTATCTTTAGAAAAGATATCCCATTGCATGTGTAAACTAAATAATAAAGCCAATTTTAGTAAACACAACTCTATTTAGAGAAGACATCCTGTTGTCTTTCATACACTAAATAATAAAGAATTTTAGTCAACACAGTTATCGTTCATTATGAGAACATTATTTGCCTTTATAAAATGCTACATGTTTTGACACCTATGGGTCACCATCAGGCATGAACAAATAAAATGGAAGGCGGTCAGAATCCCTAATTGTCATTCCTATGAAATAGATCTCTTTCTTACAAATTTATCTATTACAATAAAGGCGTAAAAAAAAAAAAAAAAGAGATCTCTCTTTCACAAGAACGAAAATTTCAAGATATTTGACTGCCTTCCTTTTCATTCATTCATGCTTGATGACGACCCTTAAGGCTCGAAACATATAGCATTTTATAAAGGCAAATAATGTTTTTATAATAAAAGATAGATGTGCTGAATAAGCTGTCTTCTCTAAAGAACTGTAGATACTTGAAATTTATGGTTAATGAGGGATTACTGCATATTCACATATCACAATTACTTTTATAAAATTATATACACATATATGTGTATAATTCTATATATTAATCTCTGACTTTATGTATATAAAAAGTTCACCTGTAATTTCTAACAAAGCCCCACACAGGTAGTGTCATCAATCACTCTCAGGATTTTAAGAGCATTTTACAACCAATCATACATCAACTTCATGTCCCACCATGGATGAAAAAGCCATTGGACTTTTGGTAAACCGCGCATAAGCTTAGTCTTACTTCCACAATGTGAGAAGTGCTCATGTAAAATGAACTTCCAAGTCCAACAAACACGTGTGGTTTAATCCTGTCAATGCCAAAGCTAAGCAGCAAATTACGTCTGTTTAGGGCCAAGCAGTCATTGCCAAAAATACAGTAAATCACAAAAAATTACATATATTTATGTTCTGGCCACTGGCACTATGGTGAAAAGAAAGTTGCTTCAACTCTGTAATCGTGCAAACAAAACATGCTCCATTTATCAGCTTTATATTAGAGTATGAGCTGAATTATGAACAGTCTCTCTGGGATGCTCCAACAACTGCAGATTTTCTTACACATGTATCAGGAAGATGCTGGCACTCAAAGGATTAAGTGACATCTTGCCTGAAAGAGGTCAAAGAACATTTTCTTTCACAGCACTGGATAAAATAAAATAAAACTCTTTATGTAGGACTGAAATAAAATGTCAGCAAGTTTGTCAAAATTAATTTTTGGAGTACTGAACTGACATTATGGTTATATGCTGGCTTCTCATTCCAGAGCCTCAGGTTCAATCCAGGTTGACTTCATGTGAAGAAAGCAAGACAAGAGAGAAGGCATACTGTTGTCTCAAGAATGGCAAGAGGAAGGAATGTGTTTATCAGTGAGAGAATTTATCACACTTACCCAAATATAAGAGAAGAATTTTTTCCTAGTTAAGTTGAACAACGGGGGGTTGCCTTGTAAGTGCACACAAAGTTAAACATTTTCTGTATAGGCATTTTCTTGATAACTGAAAACAGTCCGGTGGGTGGTGAGGGTTTAATGCAGGGTTTTCATATGTTCGGATAAATACAGTATGCCTGCCCTTGCTTTAAACGTTCAGTGCACACTCATGAAATACATTTGAAGAATTTCCAAAGTTTAATTATCAAGAGGGGTGCAAAAATCCCAGGTTCCAGCTCGCCCAGGTGACTAATTTTGTTAGGTGGCACCTAATATTTGTGGGTTCTCAATATGGCTCGTGCTTCTTGTCACCTTCCTGGTACCTAGAATTTTGAATTGGCTTGTAGGTTTTTGGAAAATATGTGGATCCCTGATTAGCAACACCAGTTTCCAAAAGTGTGTTAGGTCTGTGAGTACTGTAGTGGTCTTTCAGGAAACTAGTGGCTTAGAAATAGCTGGAACTGCACTGCAGCCAAGTGGGCGAGATGGCAGGTGCCTTTACCAGTGAGGGGGTGGTGATGGTCTTTCAAGAAACTAGTGGCTCAGAAATAACTGGCACTGCACTGCAGCCAAGGGGGTGAGATACAAGGTGCCTGTGCCAATGAGGGGGCAGAGAAGGTACCTGGGCTGACCACACATGATAAAGCAACCAATTATCTTCAATCATTCACTGCATGGGTTTCTGTAGTGCACACACACGTCAAAAATAAGATACAAATTAAACTGCACAAGCGGAACTCCTGTTCCAGAGAAACTGTTTCAGTGGTCGACATGTAACATATTTCTGCTGTTGTTTATTTTATATTTATGTTTATATTATAATTTTAATGTAACAAGTAAATTCTTATGATTTCAACAACAGCTGTTATTTATTAAGGAACACAGATGATCCCAGGCCTGCTGGATTTACACATGGCATCAAATATTACAACCAGTTTCCATTGACTGACATAATTCCAATAAATCAATCAGATCAGGTCCCTCTTTTTACATGGCTGGATACAGAATGAGCTTCAACAACCAAAACAGTGGATAATATCCATGGTATAAAAGCTAACTATGATGCATCTTCATCAGAAAATTCAAAATGAATTCAAAGAAAGTGCTATTCCTACAACTTTTAATTTATGCAAGTAAATTTTATCTTCATCACCTTTATTATTAACGTTCAAAGAAACTGAGTTTGCACATACAAACACACATAAAAAAAAACACCCAAAGATATTAAGTTTATCTATTTAGGCAACACAGACATTTTACTGCATTTTTAAGACATGCTGCACAATCTCTGTTTTATTTTCCATAAAATGCTGTTTATTTAATAATTTTATCCTTTTTTGTTCAAATAATATTTTTTCATAACACATGCACTAAAATTTAAATATTAGCCTGGTCATTTAAAGGTTAAATGTACAAGGTGACATGCCACTCAAAGAAAGTATGTATTTAAAAATAACTGCCATTACAAGAGCTCAGAATGTTAGATACTGGTCCTGTAGGCTTCGAATGAAAGGGGCCTGCTCCAAGTCCTGAGCAGACTGATTTCTCCGGAACATAACGGGACAATCGAGAGAGATGCATTCAATGGCTTCAGGACGTCCACAACATGACTGGCACACCTGAGATTCAAAGTGAAGTTCTAATTACAGAACAGAACAGAATCACTCACATGTATGCCACATGTATATTATTCCTTTCTCAGCAACATTTATTCTGTACCTGATTGGATGGCTACAGTGCCATAACAGAGTCCCCAACAGTCACACGTGAAGATAAAATTACTTTAATCAGAATAGGCATTATATTTCTCATTGTTACTTGATTACTTTATGATTATCATCATATGAATGTTCATCACAGTCAACAATTTTTAGTTCAGAGCTGCTGCACTGGAAGTTAACAAACCACGTCTTAAAAGAACCCTAACTCCTAACTAATTTACATACCTGAAATAACTTACGGATAGAAACGTAGAAGAACATTGAATACCATTTACACATAACCAACATGTTACCACAAACACTATCAAACACTATAACCTCACACTTCTTTGAGCAATGCAGTTTCAGTTTTTCATGGCAGTTGTTTGAATGATGGCTGTCTTTTGTGGTTTTGCACGTTGTAGTGTTTTGCTTTGCTTGTTCCAGTCTTTTGGAGGAACACACTGCCTCCATGTTCAGGGTGACTGAATTATTTCAGGTTGATACTGAACTAATGGGGTGGAAAAAAATGTGTCAATTACATAGGAACGTTTCAGAGAATTTGAACAATGACAGGGGAATTCACAACTCTCACTGGCTCAAGGCACGTCATATTCCTTATTTCCTTTTCCATAGCTGTGATTGGCTGAGTTCCCTCAAACCTTCTGTCATAAAAGACACATTATTTTTTCCATCCCATCACTTCTACATCCATCTGAACCAACTCAGTGAAGCTGAGGAAGAAGGCATGTCAAAACACAAAAGACAACCATCATTTGAATATACTTTCATTTACATTGTCTTCATCAACCAAAAGATTCTTACTAATGCCACTAGCACTGCTGACACCCAACTTATTATCACACTTACTACCATCCTGACCATAATAAATGCAAGTAATTCATTTACTTCAACAGACAGAAAACCAGTTCTTGTCCATTTTGCACACCTGGTGTGACACAACCTTAATTCTGACACTTCCGCTCTTACATGACATCTACATGGGTGACAATGACACTGCTAACAGTCTGCAGCATCTGAATGTGTTCCATAGATCAAGGATATTCATTGCTGACAAATATAAAAATTTAAAAATAAAACCTAACATACACCATGAAGCATTTCTGTATTACTTGTTCCCATATATTAGCAATTAAAAAAATTTGTGGCTGTGTTAAACTATATTTAAGCAAAGTATTTTTGAACTAGGGTAGAGGTCTGTTATGAAAGTTTGTAAAAGCGTTACAAACTGATGCTATATGTTGAATACTTGTAGGCAGTTTAGAAACTGTAAAAGTATAAATCACTCCAAATATCAAACACAGGACTTTGTGGTTTCATAATTGCATCTGGTAAAACTGTGGGAGTTTGTTAAGTTATTCTGTAATATTTAACCTATGTGTGAATGTAAATCATACTGTCACATTTGAATCTGAACCTGGGCAGAGGAGCAGAAGTAACGGGAGTCTAACAGCAGTGAATACTGTTACTTACCTTCAGTATCATGCACATGATAGTAAGATCTTTGTGTACATTACCTTGAGTATCTGCACATTACAGCAAGATCTATGTGTATATTACCTTGAGTATTACACCCACGATAGCAAGATCTGTGTGTACATTAACTTGAGTATAAAGCACATGACAGCAAGATCTGTGTGTACATTACCTTGAGTATAATGCACATGATAGCAAGATCTGTGTGGACATTACCTTGAGTATCATGTACATGATAGCAAAATCTGTGTACATTAACTTGAGTATCATGCACATGATAGCAAAATCTGTGTGTACATTACTGTGAGTATCATGCACATGATAGCAAAATCTGTGTGTACATTACCTTGAGTATCATGCACATGATAGCAAAATCTGTGTATACATTACCTTCAGTATCATGCACTTGATAGCAAAATCTGTGTTTACATGACCTTGAGTATCATGCACACGATAGCAAGATGTGTCTACATTACCTTGAGTATCATGCACACGATAGTAAGATCTGTGTGTACATTACCAATCACTTAAAAAACATGGTGACTGTGTAGTCTAGGACAAAACTGTGACTGTATTTATTGCTGATGACTACTATTTATGCACTTCATTTCTTCTCACTGGAGCACCATTTCTTAAAAATTCTATAACTTTTATCACTGATGATAACTTGTAAGAAGTAATGAATTCTAACTAATCACACTTCACTGTTATGGCCAAGTTTGCAAGTGCCAGCATGTGCTTAATGTTAGGTACACTCAAAACACAACTATAAAATAATGTAATTAACACAGGGTATTCAATATGCTTGACAGATAAAAAGAAATAAATGATTCATGTGACAGCCACATTCCACTATCAATTTGATTATACATACCACTTGACAGCCCAGAACTCTATGTTACTGGCATGCACATGCTACTACAGACAGTATCTCCAATTGTTCCTCTGGTTAAAAAAAAAGGATTCAGTTGTCCCTGTACACACCATGAAGGAATATAGGGGGAGCAGAGGCATAACTCCACTCATTCTTAATCTTGGTACTAGATGGAGGGAGTGATCAGCTTCACCTCTGCTGCTTTACCTCCACAGAAACAGCCCTGTACCCACTGAAAAGGAGGATGGATTGGCCCCAGAGCTGGTGTGGATGTCTTGGAGAAGAGACAAATCTTTTGTCCCTGCTAGGATTCAAACTCCAGATCGCCCAGCCCATAGCCTAGTCACTATGTTGACTATACCATCCTGCTCTCCCCCACCACCTCCACCAGTGTAGGAAAATCAAGATGCTGACTTCCTTGTGGAATTCAGCTCACATGGTTTTCCTTGTGTCTTCCTTCTTACTGGAATGCAAGATGGGCCTGAGTCTTTTGTGATGAGTCACACAGCATGTGTGAGAGAACCTATTCTGTTAAACAGTGTTCATTTGCAATACTTATGGAAAAAATATCACCAAAAGTTTTGTAAAAAATAGGCTGTGTAAACAAATAATATACAGAACATGAGAAAAATCCTGAAACCTAGGTTTGGTGCTGAACAGAAACAAAATATGAAAATGTTATGTTTTAAATGCAGAAAAATTGGATACAAGCCAAAAAAAAAATATTTGTACAGGTTGTCTGTTCAGTACGGGCTGTTAAAAAGACTCAGCTCACATGGCAACAAAACTTCTAAAAGTATGCCCACATAAAATTAGAGACTGTATTGCAGGTGATTTCAACAATCTGCAGCCAATCAACTTCTCGACCCAAAACTCATGTTTTTTCTCAGATAAGGTATGTTTTACATTAAATAGGAATGCAACCAGCCAGATTAACAGATATTGGTGGTCAAAAAAATGCCATGCAGTGAATGAAGCTCCTACACATGTCCTTAAATTTGGATCTGGTGTACAGTGAGTATGTTGAAAATCAAAGGGTCTGCAGTTTTTTTGGGGGGGGGGGGGGACCCAATTTGTTTGGTTAACTGTGACATCATTCTTTACAGAATTAACTGCAGAAAAAAAAATGTAGTAACTTCATATGGGACAAAGCCATGGCCTACACAAGGAACTTCTCAATAACTTAATAGGCAAAATGTTGACAATTCATGGACTGTGGTCTCCTAGATCTCCTGATGTGAATCCATGCAATTATTATTTGTGGGGTGCACTAGAAGGTAGAATTTATCAGAACAATCAACATTCTTTGCAAGCAATGTAAGACAGCATTCAAAGAGAAGGTGCTAACATTTCACAAAACTAGTGCCATCATGTATCGAGAAATATTTTCAGGGGGTTGCAAGGCCTACTTAAAAGTAGGAGATCAGCACTTGGATTCTTCTATGCAATACAGCAATTTGAAAAATGGGGAAAAAACCAACTCTTAAATTTACAGCAGATGCAGACTTCCTATGCCATAAAGCTGTTTTGATAGCAGTTGTGCCCAGGGACACAATCGGAGGTACATTCTGTACTTTTCTCACAAGAGATTGCATGCAAACAGTAAAGTGCTGCTGCTTTGTGAGAAGTAAGTGGATGTTGGTAGATGTGGCTGAACACCCATGAATGGTCTTACAGGGTGGTGAATGGTGTACTTGCACCTGACATCTTTTTATTTCCTGTGACATGATATATTATACACTGTGCCAGCACTGCAGGCACAGTACCATTGCTAAAATGTAAATGTATTGCTACATTCTACATCAGTGATGCATAAAAATGCTTACTAAAATGAACTTCTCATTGCAGGCCATACTTATGTCAATGGACTTCCACTGCATGAGGCATTTACATTTAATAAAGCATCTATTTCATACAACTCTGCTGAACAAACCTTTGTGATGTTGGAGTATGTCCTCTCCCATGTTCGGATCTTGTTTGTTAAGACAACAGCCACTTGCTCAGGTTTCTGCTGACAGCTCAAGCAGACACCACAATTGGTCAATTGGTTGCACATGGCACAGTTCATAGTGGCAAAATACTGTGAAATAGTACTCTTCTTGAGACCACACGGCATAGCTGTAGGTAGGCTTGTTACAAATTTCCGTGGCATGTCAGCATACCTAAAAATGCATGTTAATGCTTGAGATTTAAGGTTAAAATATTAAATTAATGAATACACAAAATATGTACTGGATGCAGCACATGTTTGTAAGTGTAGAGGAAATAACACTGCGAAACATGCTTCTGCCTTCAAATGTTCTGCTTATGAGCATGAATGATATACTTAAAGAAGTAAAAGTACAAAAAACCTTCATAACCTAACCAATGCTTCACCTGGCCCCAACTGAAGGTTATTCAAATATATTCAAAAGTACTAAAATAAATACAGAATTGCAATTATGGCAAAGAATGGGGTGGAACTTCATGCATGTCTTATTAATTTACAGTTTATGTAAAAACGCTGCTAGTTGCTTAGACTACACAGCATAAAATGGTTAGATGATTAATGATTAACAATTTGGATAATACATGGAAGCAAGCAGTCATGACATGCTTTGAAGTACTACCCTGGTATTTATCAGGGAGGAGAAAAAAAAACTTTACTCAAGGTAACCATATGTGTGCTGAGATTTAAATCTGGACCTCCCAAGTATTATGTGGGAGTGCTAGCTACCTGACTGCAACATCCAGTAGCATGCACTAATATGTAGTACTTATGAAATGGAGGAATTTCAAATAGAGGCATGGGAAATTCTACTTTCTTGGCAATACAATCATCACCACCATGATAATCACATCAAGACTGAACTCTGCATTATGTACTGAGAGGGCATGTGGTGGAGTGGAGAGAGATGTGAGGTATGAGACTAATAGGGCAGAATAAAGGAAGAATCCTGACTATCACAGTACTTTGTACGGTCCGTGTAGAAGCACGAAAAGATGGTTAAAGGGTTTCTGCAGAAGATATGACAGGCTTAGCAGTGCAACATTTGAAATGGTTGTAAGAGCAGAGGAACCTTTGGCTAGACAGATGAGAGCTGGAAAACAATGGTTGCATACAACACAAGTGGTTGTGGGAGGACACAAGGTGATACACCATGCTGGAAATATCAATGGTTGTCACTGCTGTCATCAGAATTCTGTGGCTCCGTGCATGAAACCCATAATTAACCTGTTCCAAGAAAATTGAGGCTAAAAGGCATGGTGAATATTTCAGTTGTAACTTAACTTTTTGTTCACCGTGCATTATGGTAATAGATAACCTTCACCAACCAACAACTGCACTAATTAGAATTTTATTTAACACTTCAAGATTGCCCTACATATGTTTCGGTCACGAAGTGACCATCATCAGGGGCATCGTACGCATGTGCTCAACGAACATACAAATAGACATTCCTGATAGTGGACACGTGAGTAACATACACAACCAAGTGGAAGGCATCAATTTTAAACATTCATACAAATGAACACAAATACCACATCGACCTACAATCGTAATATAAAATCAATGGTACCCACTATCGTGGAGTAGTGTACAAAAAACCCTCAACGCATAATATAGTAAACAGTGGACAGCGTGAAGTGAAGTGCACACACATGCGTACGATGCCCCTGATGATGGTCACTTCGTGACCGAAACATATGTAGGGCAATCTTAAAGTGTTAAATAAAATTTTAATTAGTGCAGTTGTTGGTTGATGAAGGTATTTCAGTTGTAAATTGGTTTACTACAGTTATCTTTTAACGACATCTGCATTTGTATTGTGTTTATTCTTTGACAAATAATGAAGCATGTACAACCAACGCAAAAGCCATATTAAAAAAAAATGTTATAATACAGAAACAGAAAATGCATAGCCTCCATGCATGAAACCAATAACCCACAGCACATACTGCAATAAAAATCTTAGTCAATCTTTTGTGTGGTGTTTCTGTTTATTTGTAGAAAATTAATAACTATAAAATTGGTTAAACATATATTTTTTCCAAAAACTAGTCAGATAAACAAGTTTAGCGTTCTCTGCTGGAGGCAAGATTATCCGTAGACTGCTGTAGAGAACATAATATTGAGGACAGAAGCATACAACAACATAAAAAGTTAATAAGGGTAGTCAGTTATGGTTGGAAACAAGAATGTACAGACGAACAAGATCTCTGGGGATTAATTTGATCCTGATTATGCAATCCCAACATCCGACTCTTCGCGTACTATCGTCCTTCCAACAGTCCCGTGACAAAGTCTAACTAGACTCTTCACTTTACTTGACAAACTTCTATAAAAGTCACAATATCTGTCTGGTATGACAGCACAGAGTTTTTACAAATCTGCAAGCTTTGGTGCTAAAATAGGTCTTCTTTCACAGTGCAAATGTGGCAGGTTGTCATTCTTTCCAAGACTTGCTTCTGCCCGTCTTTGCTATATTCACCTGTTGAAGAGTTCCTAACATATTACATGTATAGCCAACAAACATTTTTCTTGGTTGCTCTCTAGAAAATATGATTCTTGCTGCCTTACACAGGTGTACTGGCTGGCAATGCAAGTCTTTAGTCCTTAAGTTCAGAGTATTAGTAACCTCGCTTATTGACTCATAGCGTTTTTCTTGCGTCATGCTGACCACCTTGAAAGGCTTCTTTGATTTTGCCGATTCAACAAGGTTAAACCAGGATTCTGGATCATATAGCACCAGAGTTTTCTTTGTCTTCTGTTCTATTACACCAAAGTCCCTATCACATACTAGATATGTGTGGCCACGTACTGGGAACTTGTGTTCTGTACTTTCAAATACCTTTGTAACATGCAGTATGTAGTACCAGAAGCACATAACATACTTGTTTTAATTGTCCACCACAGGAATCTGACCAAGCTATTAATGATCTGATGTTCTGTAAACCACCCTCCTCACATGGGGTGTGAATGTAGGTGTTATGCAAAAACTAACTCTTCAGGTCCCCTACCGGCCTGGTCTTCCGACCACATGTGCACTATAACTGTCCGATACTATCGTGGATACAAAGATTGTAGGTCCACAGCTGTCTACAATCGGAAACTAAATTAATATTTATGTGAGAAGATGGCACAGCTTGCTGCAGGTCAAAAGCTATGACCACAAAATCGTCGCCATTCTGTGCATTCCCGAAATCTTGTTTCATTTTGTCTTTGAGCGAGTTGTGCCTTCCGAAGATGAAGCTCATGTTCTCTCAATTTGCTGCATCATCAGAAGTGCTAACTGCTTCTATTTTCATTGCCCATTCACTGCAAAATTTGCACATGTCCAGACTTGGGTGGCCGAAATGCAAATTGAATTCTTTTGTGAAAATATCTGAAAAAGCTCTACAGGAAATTGGCTCCTCAGCAGATTTTACGTATTCATCTACATATAATTCGTGCATTTTTCCTATTGTCAGTTCAGGGGAAAGATACTTATACTTATACTACTACTATGCATTTTGACAGATCTAAGGAATACTTGCAATATAAATGAATTACTTGTTTATGTACCAGATTTTTCATCACACATTATTGCGCTCATAACCACCAGTTTCTCAATTTCCCTCCTAGTAATGACACTGTCGCTGGCCTCTTTAAACATAAATGTGGGTTACGGGTTTCATGCACGGAAAGCACTACTCTGAAGAGAATTACTGCATGGTGCTGCCACCAGTACTTCACTGTAGGCACTACCTAATATGTTCCTGTTTCGAGAGGTGATAGATACTTGGTCAGCCAACAAACAGATAGCATTAACTAATTTCTGTTTAAAATTTGGGGGTTATGGGTTTCATGCAGGGAGCCACAGAATTGTAATCATCATGACGACTTTGGTTAAGCAAACACTGGTTCTGAACAGTCTTCTCAGACAAAACATTAAATGGGGGAATTTTACCACCAAATTTACTAAGTCCATGGAGCAGTCTTTCTTGAGGGACTTATAGTCACAGTCAGGAAATTGCCCACCTCTTATGGAACCTACCGATACAGACTCTGAAAATTACATTTGTATCCTAAATGAGGCAAACCTTGAATACAAGAAAACTAAACTTGGAATTGACTGTAGTAAGTATAAATTACAAAACCAACACAATACACAACTGCACATGTTGAACTGTACAATGTCCTACCATGACTCTACTTCAGCTCCCAAAAGGGAGAAACACCTATCAAGTGGAGGTATGATAACCCTTGTGATATAGTAAGTAGCATTGGGCCGCAGACTGCGATCAGCCAACAGTTCATGTGGTGACCTGACCAGACGTATCAATGGTAATCCTGGTGGGCCATTCACAATGACATATGGTACTCTCTCACTCTGGCGTGGCTCAGCACGCCTATCAGTCTGTAACCAGCGCCTGAAATCATAAGAAAACATTACATCATTTGGTAATTTCTGATACTACAAAACAGAATATACTTCCCTTCTGAAAGTAATACGAGCTGCAGCAGCTATGTTTTGCTGCACATCAAATGATATACAGTAAAACCCCCCATTTTACATTCCTACATTTTGTGTTTTCCACGATTTTACACACTTTTTGTAAGGTCGCAGCCATATGCCCATAAGAACAATGTTTCCCAGATTTTACACCATTTTTAGGTGGTCCCCACAAAGACATAAACTGTAAATGGAACAGAAGATTATGTCCTGTGGGTTGAAGATCATGAAGAAAACAGTGACACAGGTGTTGAAAATGACTATTTAACTGAGTACTGTGCTTGTAACTTTTTACTACAATAATACTTTAACAGTTTAACTTTGATTATTATTGAATTCCATAATATCAAGCATACAAAGAATAAGTGACACAAAAATCTGGCTAATGGAAAAGTGGTATTCCTGAACACTGAAGATTGTAAAGGGGAGTTATCTTACATGCAGGTAAATACAGTAACTTACTGCTGTAATGCTGTGAAAATTAGACCTTTGCTTTAAGGGACAAAAACGAAATAGAAGTGGGAATCATGAAAATATCTGAAAGTAACGAGGAAGAGGGGACAGAGCAGCTTCAGAATACATGCAGGACCAATCAGAAGATATGATAGACAGGCTGGTCATTTTAGCTTGGCAAAAAAAGTTGTAGAGAGAATTTAGTGGAGGACTTCTTGGAAACTGAAAAAGTGGAAGACCAAACTTGCAGGGCAACATGAACATGGATTTTAGGGAAATGTGTTGTGGAAGGAACTGGCTCTGAATACTACTCTGTGGTGGGTATTAGTGGTGTTAACCATTGAATGTATATTATCAGTGAAACAGATACTTAATACAGTGATAATTTACCTTGCCAGTTCTAAAGCAGGTACACAAGCACCAGGTCTGTAACCTGACATACCGCGATATTCTCGAGCAAATATCAGATCCTGAATGTTGAGGCGTCCTTGCAATAATTTGGCGAACTGTCGGCAGACATAATTCTTCACTAAGCTCACATCTTTGGTCTCAAAAACAAGCCTCAAAGATTTCTCCAATATCTGAGAAAGGAAATACAGATCTGCACAACTGTAAAAGGAAACTGAATAAATTTAGCTTCCAAGCATTTCAGACTATAATTAGGTTAATGGTCAGTTTAAACAGTAGGTTTAATAAATAAAAATATAAATATTACCTTAGCTACAGCAGGACATCCATCGCGACGCACTGTTTCAATTCCTTTTGCATCATAAACAGGCGTCTCTTGGTCAGGGCTCTCATACATATATCCAACATAGCGCTTCTTGGTCTAAATGAACAGAAAACACACACACACATACATACATTATGCATTCCATGGATCAAAAATTTAGTCAAAGTGACGAAAGGATGTGGAATAGGTCATACAAATGCAACATATACAATACAAAGTATTATAAGTATTATACATATTCGAATGTTACAATAAATTCATTATATGCAGCTGATAATAGGATTATGCCCTGAATTAGTTTTTTAATATTCCTTGTGTTTTCATCTAAATGTTTTACATCTGCCCTCAGAATTCAGCAATTACCGTATATTCTCGAATCCAATGCGCATCCGAATCTAATACGCACCCAGTTTTTGGCGACTTCTTAAAGGAAAAAAAAAAGTTAGTTCGCGATTCTAATCCGCACCTTTCCTTCAACCACCCCTTGCCCACGGGGCGACTGATTGAATAATATTGGATGTTACCAATGCGTTAAAATCCGACGCTACGCCTGTGGCCGATGAGTCATACCGATAGAGGCGGGGCCTTTCTCAACAGACGTGCGCAATCTCGTCTGAAGCCAGCTGAGCTTTAGTTGTTGAAACGTGGGAGGTGCTTGTTCCAATTTGTCGTGTACCGTAGTTATGGAAGAGGGACACCTGAAATCTAAACGACTCTCATATACGGCGAAGTTCAAACGTGAAGTTATCCGGTGCGCAGAGGAGAATGGAAACCGCAAAGCCGCTGCAATTTTTGGAGTTAATGAAAGCAACGTTCGACTATGGCGGAAACACAAGGCAGCGATCAGCGGGTGTGACGCAGCTCCTTCAGAAGTGGCACGGTGGGTGTCGGCTGCATGGAAAGCCATCCCGGAGAGCATTATCGTCAGATCTTTCAAGAAGTGTTGCATAAGCAATGCTTTGGACGGAACCGAAGATGACATTGTATGGGAGGACGATGTTGAAGATAAAGATGATAGTGACTGGGTGGAGAGCACGGATAACGATTCAGTTATGAGTGATGACGGCGAGTCTGATGAATAATAAATTATAATAATAAATAATAAAATAATAGATTATTGTATTGTATTGTTCTTACGGCACGTACAGCAGCTCAATCATTTTTCCAAAATCCAGCTCTAGACCGCGAATCTAATCCGCACACGAATCTAATACGCATCTGATTTTTTAGCCTCTAAAACTGTAAAAAGGGTGCGCATTAGATTCGAGAATATACGGTATGTCTATGCATTTAGCATAGCTACAGCAATTACTTGACTCTATATGGAGTTATATATGCTTAAAAAGCAAACAAGAAAAGACTGACCTAGAAATAAGTCACACTCACATTTTGAGATTGAAATTTTGGAACACAAACACAACCCATATGCCCACACATATGGTAATGTACTACGAAGTGGTAAGTTTAATTGCTTTGTAGTATTTTTTATCTCAGACTATGCATTGTTAATGGCAGGATGAATGGCAAATAATGAACTGGAAACGATCTGGAGGTGGTGATGACCTATTTGAGGTACTGTCTTGGCAGCTGCCTTGAGGAACTAAGAAAAAGCAAGAACCTCAGCAAGGATAGCCAGTGTACCAGCTGAATAGTCTTCTTATGTTCATTTCTAAACAAATCCAGTACAGCAATCACTGCTACCACACTTGGCTACCAATGAAATACCATCCACTGAAACATCATTTGCACCATGATCTCACTGCCCCAAAATCTTCTACCCGACAAGCCCCTGGCTTTCCTGTTATTATTCACTGACTTCCAGATTTACGACTCCGTCTTCACGCATCACACACTCTCAAACCCAGGGTCATGACCCAAATTGTGAGAGCCTTCTGATAAGTCACAAACTCTGAAAATAATCAAGTGAATATGATGACTAAAATGGGGTTCTTAGTTGGTACTGGCACTCTTAGGCTTAAAAAGGCCCATGAGATTTGTGATTTTGGGCTGTGGTCAAAAATGTTTGAGAACCACAGGTGACACTACATTATATTTTCGTGCTATCTCTTATACTGATTTACTGACCTGTAGTTCCTCACATATTTAAGTTCCTCCACCCCTCCTCCTTTTTTGGGAAAGGGGGGGGGGGTCTAATCATGCACATACAGTGAAGGGTAAGTTCTCATATCTGCTGCTATTTCCCTTTGTCTCTGCCATAAAATACCTTACATGTTGTTACAGTTATGATTAATTGGTATTATGCAATCATAACATCTGATACATGACCTATACTAACGGTACGGACAGAAGTTCCACACACTGAACCACTCCGTACCTCCCTTCAGCTGTTGTGGTTACCACTCCAGTATATGTCCCTATATTAATTTACAAGCATATGGCCAATCTGCCTGAACAAATGTTGGGCAGTAATAATGACATGATCACCTGCACTACTGACAAGCAATCTGGGCTGGCTCAGAGGCCAGACAGGACTACAATGGTAGGTGCACAGGAGAAGTCTCAAGCACCATCATCCCCACCAGCCATGCAACTTCTGTCAGCAGCCTCAGCAGGAACCTTCCAGCTGACACTAAAACTTATCACACTAGGTGGCACATGATAAGGTGATAATGGTTCAGCATGTGGTTTGAGTATCCAAAATTCTGACAAAACAATTTTATGTTATGATCTGAGAAAATGATTTGGTTACCTAACAATCATTTAAGTCTGGTTCCTTTAAGTCATGTTAGCAAATCCTACTGGAACTCCATACTTCAACGTGGGGTGACCAGATGCAGAGAACAAGAAACTTGCAAATTCCTAAGTTTGAAAAAATTTACACTCTTCAAACCGTTACCTGTAAAATACACGGTTGATAAACCTTCTCCAGTTTCAGTTTCACTGGTTTTGGGTTGTCCAAATTAACAGCTTCTGAAATCTCTGCTCCTATCTTGAAAGCCTGCTCTCGACTCTTGCCAGGGACGAACACAAACAGTGAATCAGTGTCCCCATACACCACCTGTGCTCCCCAGCGTGGTGTTGCTTCTACTAGACGTATGGCTCTCTCCAGTGTCTCCCTTGCTTTACTCACAACGCTGTCACCAACCTAAACAAACAAAAACACAGATCAATATGCAAAATATATGGGTACCAAACCACAATCTGTATCTTAAAGTAGCAAGTTTTCGTTCATGAGTGTGAAGATAGCAATATCCCACCAACTGTGTGTTATAAATCACCAGAAATAAAACAAATAAGAGACAGAAGATTTATCCATGTAAGAGTTTAAAATTCTGTTCTTGAAGCTTTTAAGTTTTTCACTGGTTTTTATATCCATTTACTTAAGATGCAAATGAAATACCACCTCCCCCCCCCAGAAGGAGAAAACATGTGATAAGAAAGGAAAAAGACTTTCTCCCTCTATTGGCTTTCCAGGGCCATCCAAGTGGATATCATGATCTGGGGAGACCAACAGAATCTTCAAGATCAAGAGAGACAGGCCTTACTGGACTGAAACCATAACTGATGATGATGATGATATGACAATGACAACAAATGGACAGTAAATATGCTATGCTTTTGTTACTGTCAACACAACTTATATCTCACCTATTTCGATCACGTTTTGACCTTTGGTTGAAACTCACTGTTGAGATCAAATGTGCAAGACATAATGAGTTCCACAGATGATAACTCAAAACAGCACTGATACAAATATAAAACTGGATGCCAACAGTACACATAACCATACAGATATCACACTGCATAGCGGCATAACATGATTACAATACAGACACAAGACTGCATAGTGGCATAAAATATTTTTCCTTGTATGTTGCAGAACTTTTACAATAACAAAACAACTTTAATGAGCGGTGTAGTTCTTGTCATATCATTCATGTACAAATAGCCTGACCCTGTATAGACAAAGGAAACCTTTATAAAGTCCGTGTTACCTCAATACATGGCATCCTGCCAGAAAAATTTGCAGCTGTGTAGCCATATGTAACATTGGCTATGAGTTTCAGGCCAAGTTGCCTAGAGTGAAGCACACGTTGCAGGGTCTTGTTGGATTTGTGTCTCTTCATGGACTGCTTCACCTGCAAACCAAAACATAATACACAATTTGGGCATAATACCTGTAAAACCTGCTGTCCAGCCATGGTTTGTCCCCATTATGGCATGCACATGCACATATTTCTTGCACTACTCCACTCGGTTCTTAAATGTCTGCTGAAAGCTTCATTTGATACCTTTCAAAGTGCCATTGTTGCCCTCCTTGAACAACCTGTGCCACTTAAAAATAACACTTCTTTTCACACACTTTTCTCCTAAACTGTTGGCCATTTCCATGAAAATGGCAATAATTAAACCTCTCCTAAAATAGTACTGAATAATGTAACATCAATCAGTCTGCAAACCTTCTAGTTTTGAAACCAAAATACAATTAATTTATTTACTTATGGTTTATTTAATGACAATGTCAGTAGCTAGTCTACACAATGTCAAATATTGGGATGATTAATGAATTGGAAAGGATATGGAAGGAAGCAGCCATGGCCTAGTTAGAAAACATATTTGTCATTAAACAGCAATTTCTTGTAACCAACCAATACACAATTTTACAGCAGAGAGAAGAAACTAGACAGATCCTCATAGACCAATGTGTAAGCATGCTATGTTTTTATGAAAATATAAGGAGAAGCAATTCTTTTGTGGAAACAACATTTTGACAGATGGTGTGTTTTTAACCCAACTGTCCAGTAACGTGGGAATCTGAGGAATTGTATGGGTTACAACAAATTGCTGTTTCATGAGCCATATGCATATCGTAACAATTCTGAAACGATCATTCCTGTTATTTAATTACCTCAAAAACCATGTGACTTACAGGAAAAGTGCACAGGATATGAAACATACATTTCATTTATCTCTACAACACCTCTTGTTTTGATCAACATTTCACAAATTATGCCCAAGATGCATGAAGAAATGTATGTCATTGTTCATGTACAGTGCTCGTTAGTTTCATAAAATTTTAACTAAAACTGGAATGCGTTAACAAATTTTTGTATACCTCTCCTACATCACATTTCATTAAAATCCATTCACAGTTTCTTGAGCTGTTACAGGTAGACAGGTAGTCAAGCAGGTAGGGAGGCAGAAAGACATATACAAAGAGGCACATTTTTATAACTTTTTCATTGTGAATGCATTAAATGTGAAGGTGGTGCCTAAACAACCACTGGGGATTTCAGGTGCTCACAGTTGTAAATATTAAGATTATGGTTTCCTGGGATGTGATGCTGTGCAGTCTGGTAGAGAGATCCCTGAACATGGAGGTAACAGGTTCATCTTGTTATGTTAGTACCTGTCTAAAGACTACAACGTATCACAGCCCAGAAGAGACCATGACAAAGCAAAGAGCTGAAGTAAAGAAAGAAACAGAGTACAGAGAAAGCACATACAGATACAAGAGCAGTGCCTACGGAAAGACAAAAAAGGAGTAAGAAAGTCTTGTAAGACAGAAACAGCAGTGCATGATGATGAAAAATATAGTGTGGACCAAAACATCAGTGTGTGATACACACATGGTGTTTCAGGAGAAATCTGTCATACTTTGCGGAAACATTCCTTAGGTTAATTTACATCAATATAACCAAAAACATCGGTATCTGAAGTTGGACGGTTACGGAGATAATGGCAAGATAAGTTTTAGAGAACTGTTACCCATGTATTGACTACCAAATACATATTAAAATGAGGAATTTGTGGTTCCTGTAACATTAACACCTGCACTTAACATATAATAAACATGAGTGATATAAAGACGTTAAGCAAGAAAAACTCGCGCTAGTTTCATAAAAAGCATCGTTAGGGTTCCAAGTTCTTTACATAGAACACTTGACTCCATATCATTGGGCTTGGCTATAGGCACAAAGATGGACCTGCATGGCATATGCAGGGCTGGCCATCTTCAACCCACAGGAGGGCCACATAATTTGTTAGAACTCGCTCGAGGGCCACATTTGTGTACCGTATATTCTCGAATCTAATCCGCATCCGAATCTAATCCGCACTCAGTTTTTGGTGATTTCTTAAACGAAAAAAGTTAGTTCGCGGTTCTAATCCGCACCTTTCCTTCAACCACCCCTTGCCCACGAGGCGTCTGATTGAATAATATTGGATGTTACCAATGTGTTAAAATACGACGCTACGCCTGGGGCCGATGAGTCATACCGATACCGTGAGGCGGGGCCTTTCTCAACAGACGTGCGCAATCTCGTCTGAATCCAGCTCGCGCCTTAGTTGTTGAAATGTGGGAAGTGCTTGTTCCAATTTGTCGTGTACCGTAGTTATGGAAGAGGGACGCCTGAAATCTAAACGACTCTCATATACGGCAAAGTTCAAACGTGAAGTTATTCGGTGCGCAGAGGAGAATGGAAACCGCAAAGCTGCTGCAATTTTTGGAGTTGATAAAAGCAACGTTCGACTGTGGCGGAAACACAAGGCAGCGATCAGCGGGTGTGAGGCGTCACGAGGGAAATTCACTGGACCCAAGAAAGGACGATTTCCTGAAATTGATGATGCAGTCTTCACGTTTTTTCAAGAGAGACGCATGACAGGACTGTTTATGAGTTATGATCTACTTCGCGAGGAGGCGATAAAGAAGGCCATATCTTTGAACATTCCTCGAAGTCGTTTTAAAGCCAGTAAAGGATGGGCCATAAGGTTCATGCGCCGAATGGGGCTGGCGTTGCGGCGTAGGACGACGATATGCCAAAAGCTCCCAAAAGATTTTGAACAAAAGTTGTTGAATTATCAACAATTATCATCCGAAGATGACATTATATGGGAGGACGATGTTGAAGATAAAGATGATAGTGATTGGGTGGAGAGCACGGATAACGATTCAGTTATGAGTGATGACGGCGAGTCTGATGAATAATAAATTATAATAATAAATTATTGTATTGTATTGTTCTTATGGCACGTACAGCAGCTCTATCATTTTTCCAAAATCCAGCTCTCGACCGAGAATCTGATTTTTTAGCCCTCTAAAACTGTAAAAAGGGTGCGGATTAGATTCGAGAATATACGGTATATTGAAAAGAAAGATAGAATTACTGTGTGCTCCCTTTAAAAAATGAGTTAAAAGTTCCTAAACATTACCTCTGCTAATGAAGTTGCAATATTATGTCCTGTAGACCTATTATATATTGTTTGTTAAATTGTATTATTGAAACTACTCAGGTGACTGAGGGCCGCATGCTGGCCAGCCCTGGTATATGGATAACACACCATATTAAACAGGTACAGTATGTGATACCACAAGAAGACCACATTTTTCTTACACAATTATCTCCATAACTGTTCGACTTAGCGCATAGGTATGTTTGATTATATCGATGTAAATTAACCTAAGGAATGTTCTCCTGAAGTATTACAGTAAAAACTGAATCACTAGCATATGGTGATAAATATACAGTATGAAGACATCAGTATACTTAAAAATAATTACCATTAACCTGGTATCCAGAATTTCTTGCAGCATCTGTGGGAGAACGCCCTTTCTTATCCGAGCATTCACAAAAGCTACTCCACAGGGTGATATGTTGAAACTGTTTTCTAATTTTATCAGATGTGCAGGAGGAACTTTCAGCTGGGTGCAACCAAATACAAATGGAGTTGCTCTGGAACACGATGCAGTCTTGCTCACCTACACATAAATCTTACACAAGCCACAATACACATCTGAATAACCAAGAAGACTCAAGTCTTCTGAGAAGTTATGCTGTGTTATTCAGCAAATAGTTTACAAAGTGTCGAAGAAAAGCAGTGCCTTCATCTACAGGTACAAGTAGTCCAAGAACTCTTCTCAATATGAGATTTGAGAAACTATGTTCCTTCAAAATATTGGAAAATATTTAACAAATTACATAGTGTAACACCCCAGAAGACACAAAATCTTCAGCAACACCACCATACAAACCTCAATCTCTTACTGAATAACTAATGTTACTGCACATACATTAGTTACAACAAAATTTAATACACACACACAACATTGCAGCCACTTGAGATCAAAGCCCACAATCAAGGGATGCTGGACCATGGGAAGTGAAGTGGTCTCTGTACCCAACTAAGCATCACATCATGAAGATCGGTGGGAGTGTGAAGATATAACTCCACACATTCTTGACCTTAACACTCAACTGAAGTGAGTGAACAGCTAGCTTCACACTTCAGTAAATTTAGCCCTAAAGAAGGTTCCCCAGTATTTACTGGATGAGAGGATCCCAAAAGAGAAAATGCATGCTCCTAACAGAAATTGAACCTAGGTCATCCAGTAACAGCCAGTCGATACAGTGATTCAGATACCGTGGTACAACAGAACTAGCAACAATGATATCTATAATTATAATAAAAGCCTAACAACAACAATAATGAACTTACTGTCCCAGATTCTCTACTCTTCCAAGGCAAGTTGAGAAGCAGTAGTTGTAGGCAATGATGATTGATGGATATAGACTCTGAAAATCCAGCACAATTACTGGATCACTGTAAAATCTAAACAGAAGAAAATAACAAATGACTCTGGTTGTTTAGAAGACAAATGACAGGAGGAGGAGGAGGAGGAGGAGAAGAAGAAGGAGGAGGAGGAGGAGAAGGAGGAGGAGGAGGAGGAGAAGGAGGAGGAGGAAGAGGTGGTGGTGGTGGCGGCGGCGGCGGTGGCGGCAGCAATATCAGTAGCAGTAGTAGTAGTACATGATACATCATGGAATCCTCACTGTTCAGTAGACATGATAACCAATCATAAAATTCCTGCAACCTAGTTATTTTGCCGGAGGCAAAGCTCTGCAATACTTTTGAGCAAAAACTACTGCTAAACTAACCACAAATATTCACTGTTTGGTACTGGGAGCAATTTATATATTTATGGATTCTAAACTGCCTAAACAAGTATTCATTAAAGTATACATTTTTCATGTTACAAATTCTCACTGTAACAGACTTCCACTGTATTTAGACCTGTATGCAAAAGAGATCTTACAATGAATCAAAAGAAACTGAACTTTCACCTGGTAATATTACTTTAACAGAGGCATCACACAATAAGTTCCATTAAAGTATGTCAAATGACACAGATGATACACAGCAAGGTTTATGAGTGAAAAAGCATTGCACTAAACTGAAACAAAACTGATTTAAAAAATTTAGCACAAATCCAAAATACTGGTCTCATAGTTGGGGTATGAGATAACTTAAATCAGATACAGTGAAACCAATGGATGTTTTTCAAATTGTTTCATTCACCATGCATACAGAAGTTACGTACCATCATGGGGCACGAAGTCCTGGTAGGAGACACATTAAAAGCTCTTCCTCTTGGTATGAATATTTTTGGTTGCAATAACACCACTTCTATTACTGATGGATATACAGTGAAACTCTCTTAAGACGTTTTTGAAATTACCAAGAAAATCTGACTTCTTAAGCGGGAAATGTCTTAAAAGGGTAGGATCGAAAATTTCCATTCTTCTATTTTTTATTTTTTTGTGATGTTATTACGTATGTATGCTGAATTTGTATAATCTGCAGCTGTCTTAACACATTCTCACCTGTATCAGATCATCTAACCATTTTGTCTGTAACCTTTCATTCACAATTTTATTTACATCTTTAACTATATTGTCACTGACTTTTCATTCACAAGTTCATATTTCATTCCAGATGCTTACTTTCCTTGAAATATCTGTCAAGCGTGGGTTGCCTTGCTATTTTTTCAAAAACAGTTGCAGTATACACCTTCAGATTCCATAGGCTTTGAACTATGTGCTCTGGGACATCTGTGTTGCTTCGCAGAAAATGTTCATACTTTTCCAAGACCATTAGGGGTGATCAGTAGTTCCAGTCACTTTCACTAACTCTGCAGTGTCTTGAATTTATTTTCTGGAATTGTTGATGTAACTTATCTGCACACAGTCACCACAGACTTTTCACAATCAAGTTACACCATGATGCATTTATATTACTGCCAATAACTTACGTTTAAACAAGCTGTCGCGTACGAGCACCCACACATCTGGCGTCAGACCGCAGTCACCCCAGCGGGGTGGCTTCCACCATCACATGGCTTCTGTGCCTCATGGTAGAACTCTGCGCCAACAAGGTTGAACCCCGGGTGGTGTCGGCTAGTGCACCTAAACTTCCTCAAATGTTATTGGCTGCCTTAATTCCCTCCTAGTGCCCGGCCAGTTGAAGCAGCAAGTCAGCTACCACACGACAGCATTGCCAAATGCAGGCTCATGCAGGTCACGGAACAGCTAGGATAGGATTCCGGCCCCCCAGTACAATCTTTTGGTTGTTGTGATGGAAGAACGACAGAGTCCTAGTAGTGGGGATTGACTGACTGCAGTCTCTGCATTGCGGGAGAAATGCAACATCCCCGCATCATGAGGTTGAATCATTCTGCTGTGTGAAACTTGCAGAAATGACCTTGGAGATTAACCTATATGAACTGACCGCACCATTTGAACACTTATTTTGGAAAGAGAAGGAATAGAAACTCGGGGATTTTGATACAGAAAATGTATTAAACTAGTAAAAAAATTGTTTCATTGTCAACGTTTGTTACTTCTTAGGTGGGAAATTTTCTAATGCAGGGACGTATTAAAAGTGCAATGTGTAATGTTAATCAAATGGGAGAATTTTGGTGCTTTTTTATCCTGATGTCTTAGGCAGGAAAACATCTTAACCGGGGACATCTTAAGTGAGTTTCATTGTATATGGGAGGAAAATCACTTGAATAAAAGCTACATACTTCTCTATCACCATACACAACCTCAGGGGCTAAGCTGAATGGTACTACTGCTAATCCTGGTTCAAAATTTGTACTGACAGCCATGTTGTTGCTGACAAAGTTACAAAAGGTATCCATAGTGGGGAGGTTTCCAAACACATACAGCTCATTAAAAGAGGATACTGGGCTAGTCACATTGCAGACTTAATGGCTGCATCAGAACAGTATAAACTTGCTGTAAGACCAATACCTGGAATGCGGTTCCATTATCAGGGGCAATGACTCTGGTGCTCTCATTCTGGCTCTCTGCTGAATGCTGGGGGAAACTGGTACATAATTAAGAGGCTTGGCCAGACGAAGCATCATGGACTCCACGCGGAACTGTAACACAGAAGAAGACAGAAAATGTACTGTCTCCAGTTTATCATGAACCTGGGTCCCATACAGTGTTATGGCAAGATTTCTGCATAGTATAGCAGAAAAAACAAAATATGCACTGCCATTTTTCCCCCTACAGTACAGCCGCCTGCCTTAGTTCAAAGTAGTCTTGAAATGGCAGAGCTGCACAGATCCTGGGCTCCAGGTTGCCTGGGTGACTATATATTTTAGTTGCACCTAATACATGTGGGTCCTCAGTAAGCAGCTTGCTTCATGTCACTCTTTTGGCACCTACAGTTTTCAGGTCGCTCTTAGGATTTCGGAAAATTTGTGGACCTCTGGATTATGCAGGCCTCACATCTTGAAAAGATGTTTCTAGACAGACAGTGCAGTGTTGGAATAACAGGAGTTCCCTGCTGAACATTTTCTTTCACTTCTTAGTTATGTCATGTTTACTGTACCTTCCAGAGCGCCCAATCAATAAAACTCATGACAATTTAAATCAGATGAGCAGGCAAGCTACAATAGTTGATGTAAGGCTCCACCAATAAAACTCACAGCTAACAGAGTCATAGAATTATTAGGTGTGTGGGCCAAAGCAAAAATTATTCAGGTAATCGAATCACAAGGGATGAGATGGACAGGGAAATGTGGCACAATTGGCAGGAAGATAAATGCATACAGGGTTCTGGTGGGAAAAACTGATTGAAAGAAACCACTTGGAGGACCTTACGGAAACAAGATGTAAGAGCAGGGACTGCATTCATCTGGTTCAGGATAGGGGCAAGTGATGGACTCTTGTGAACATGGTAATGAAACTTTGGGTTTCATACAATGCAGGGAATTTCTTGACCAGCTGAGGAACTTCTCAAGAGACTCTGCTCCATGGAGTTACTTTGTGGGCCACAGCAATGTCCTGCATGAAATGCTGTTACATTCCCTTTTGTCTTCAGTGAACTGATCAAAAAAAGGCTTCAGCATTAAACTTACACAACCTTCAGAATTTGTTTCATAAAATGATGGTTGTTATTCTCCAAGTGTAACCTATACCACACTCTGATTTACAAACCACACGAAGGTACCTCACAAGATGTGGGATGATTTTCTGTGGACCACCAGCTATTGTTTTGAGTGTTCATGTGCCTGCTGAATGCAAATCATGTTTAATTACATTAAGAAGTTAATTATGCGTCAAGATGACCATTAAACAGATTCCTGAAACCAAAAGCATTATCAAATATTTGCTTCCCAGACTGGAACCTGAAGAGTATACACATGCAGTGGATTTTAGTATGTGGGCTTTGTGTTCATATAGCGAAGTTTTTAGATTCACACAGTTTTTTTAAACAAACTCCTGACATTGCTCATAGACTATCCACATATCCAAGTAAAGCGACAGTATCAGAATGTACATCTGTATGTCATGATCATAATGATAATTTATTGAGTTGTGTTTTGTTAAACTACAGAGGTTTGTGTGCACGCACACCACCAGATTCTTGCAGAACACAGATTCCTTAGTCACATATCTACCTACCCCTGTCTGCTCTCCTATTCTACTACCACTGCCACTATTACTACATTGATTTTTACCTCCAAAATTTTTTTTAATTTCCCCATTTCCAATGAAGGTTGTCTTGCCAACTTTACTGTCCCACTGATATCTAGTTTTAAATAAATACTTCCAGTATTTTTCACCTATGTTACAACTGAAGAGTTTAAAACTCTCTTATATGTTAAATCTTCATTCATACGCAACCATTTACTACATGCTTCTTTCTGCATTTCTTGTTGTTTCTGAACATCTTCACGATTTCTGTTTAGCACTCATCCTCCCACAAACATATGGACATCTGTATGTGCTTATCTGTGACAATGAGTAGCTAGTCTGCTGGTGCCCGGTGACCTGGGCAGGCTAGGCACACACACTTCTTTGGTACCTAGCGCGGAAGCCTTGCGACTTGGGCAGGCAACAGCAAACACGGTGGCTTATACACCAAGTATCACTGAACTATAACACCATCTGTACTGTGTGTTGGAAGATCAAGTACATATTTTTTTTATTTTAATGGTTTTTCTTTGTTTCTGAAACTGAATATGCACAGAATATGTAAAAGATGACCTTACAATACTGAATAATTTCCTAATACTGCAACATTCTTAATGCAAATGCTATCTTGTTCCTGATGATCCTCCTCTTCTAAGAGGAGCTTGATATTTGATCTTGATATAACTCTGGAAAGTGTGACATAAAACTGTCCATAAGCACATACATGTTGTGGCAAGTAAAGGCCTAGGTGGTACTCTGACTGGCCCTGTGCTTTGTCATCACAAAAGCCACTTGAACCGGAAATTGTCTTCAGCAAAGCTGGAGAGGTAAACCCGAGTCATGCCTTATCAGTGATAATTCTTGGAAGAAACACCCTCTTTCCTTCCTGAGTACCTGTCAAGATCATGGCACCAATGCAAATTGGAGACAAATGACAAACCTTCAGTCTTGTTCCATTACACAGACCTTGTTCACCGTTGATGTTGCACATTAAAATAATCAGGACTCCAACCTTCAGGCACAGTTTATGTGGAGGCATCCCAGTAACACTCAGTGTGATGAGAAAGTCAACTGGATATATTCCATGTCATATTTCGTCGTTCTTCAACTGTATCAATGGATACATACTCCTGCATATCCCCCGGGAGCTTCTGTATGACTCTGTCGTTAATCTCCTGGACAGCTGCACTGACTGGAGAGAATGATAATTCTCTCTGTGAAACAGTCTGGTTCCATGAATCTTCTCTCAATTTCACTGTACAGCCAATCAATCAAACTTAAAATGGGCTTGCTGTTTCGATGGGCAGGTTGTACAACCAAACCGTAAGGTACTTTGACAAAGGCGCATCCAATTCACTGCACAGTTCATGGTGACCTTCACCAACCTTCAGGAGGAATTAATTAATTTTATTTCAATCCAACAAATGCACTACACTTTCTTTCACTGATTTCTTGCCCCTACATATGTTTCGGCACACCCTGTGCCATCCTCAGGGGGGTCGTCGATAGCTATCATTCATAGGCAGGGAATGCTGATCGATGAACAGTACGTCACAGACAACAGGTTATTCCAACTGTTAGACACCCCCACCACCCACCACTCATACCGCACTACAAACACGACAGCAGTAGCCTTACTCACTAGACCTTGAAAGGACACGATAGACGTTTCACAACACATAAGGTAAGACATTCGTAATAAAACATTTTCTTTTTTAAAATTCCCATTTAACCCAAATAATTTATATATAAACAAAATTCTTATTCGGATTGTTTAAAATTTTTTACAGAATGGACTACGGAGATATAAAAAAACAATGCCAGTAGTTGCGTAAAATAATAACAAACATCCAATACCACGAACAGATTACAACGTTTTATAAAACAGTTTTTATATATTCTTTTAAGTGAGATCTTACATTTTAACTGATAAAGGTACACATCGTACAACTTCTAAAGTGCTCTGAATATCTAATTACATGAGGTTTTAAGACTGTTCAACAGACTATTGTATACATTGTGAATTTGTTTTTAATATGTGAATATCTGGTAGCATAAGACAACAAAACCCCTGAAGATGGAACTTTAAAGTTCCGAAACACGTGTAGGGAAATAGGCCAGAATAAAATTGGTCAATATAGTGCATTTGTTGGTCTTATTGTTTGATATAAAAGAGAAAGTCTGCAAAATCTTGAAACTCTGTTGCACTTCTTGGATTATGAGCTGTCTGCACCCTCACGTTTTTGCTAATACACACTACCTCGAAGTGTGTGCCACAACTTGGACTTCTTCAGACAAGTGGAGATGATCTGCGAGTCTGTACAGCAAGGCACAACTGGTAAAATCTGGTGGAAATTGCCTGCTAGTAGCACTACTTTTCCACCACATGGCAAGTCGTTGTGCATCAGTGACAGCAGCGATCGATGAACAGCTTCAAACACAAACCTGTGAATCATTGAAGCTTCATTCCAAACCATAAGACTTGATTGCCGAAGAAGCTCTGCACTTGGTGATTGCTCGAATATGTTGCACATTGAAGTGGATGTCATGTTCAAATTAGCTTGAATCAGGAGTGTGCCGATCTTCCTCCCATTAGCAACACCACTGCGATACCATTCAAAGGCATTGCCAAAGCTATCTTTCCATCCAGACAAATGGTTGTCAATATCTTCTCCAATTGAAACGACTTTCCAGTTCCACCAGGTCCATTGAGCAAGAACAACTTACTTAATATGTTGCCATTGTTTACAGCGTGCATAACTTGTTTGTAAACATGCCATTGATCATCATTAAGAGCTGATACACTTTCGACAGTTCTTTCCAGCACTGAAGGATCATAAAACCGTTCAATTTCAACTAAGCGATTGATCCGGGTTGCTATATCGTCTATTTGCTCGAACTCTTGAAGTTGAGGCAGATCATCAGGATAATCCTTTAGGGACTATGAGTCGCTTTGCAGATGGTTATTAATATCCTTCAGTCATCAAAAGAACCACTGGGTGCAATGAAATAGCGAGCCTCTCACATTGGAAGTCTTCTGACGTGGCTTCCACAAATTCATTCCACAGAGATTGTACATTACTTGGCTGGCAGAACACCAATATTTTTGAAAACAAATAACGTAGTTGTGGAGGCATCTGGAATGTGATTGCTTCCACTCCATGTTGTCTTCAAGATCCCTGTGGGCCAATGCTGCATCCTTGAACGTTGGATTGAGTACACCATTTACAGTGCGAAGATCTTCAAACGACTTACGGCCGTGTCGGTAACACAGTAGCAGGTGCAGATAGTATATTTCAACATGCATTGGATAACACGACACCATACGACTCCCTGGGCTTCAAGAATTGCCAATCGAACGTTGAGAAGTTCTTGATTTCTTATAAATTCACCAGCTTGCAGGAACATTTCAACGAATGGGTTCATTTGACTTAGGACAAACTGGATTGTTGCCACAATCTCCCTATCCAAGCCATCCATAATAGAGCATTGTGTACTTACTTGTGCTTCCATATCACCACCGAAAATGTACAACTGGACAAAGCTCGGTGTTCTTGATTCAATAGGTAGCAATGTACCGACACAATAACATAATGTTCCTTGAACATGGAACATGTACACGCCTTCTCGAGCGTTTGTCAGTTGCTTGTTAATCTTGGCATTTTCTGTAAGTGACACGCCCAGACATAACCTCAAAGACGCTGTTGTAGGACCTGATATTGAGTAAAAATGATGGGCTTTCAAACAACTCTTTGAACTCTTGAGGAGGTTCATGTAACGGTGCAAGCACAACTTTTCCGCTACAACAGTAGCTTTTTTTTGCTTCATCTTTCCATTTAACAGCTTGGTAAAACTGACATATTTCTCCCATTGGAGGTAGTTGATGATGGTGGACTTGTTCTTGAAAGTCTTCGAGCTCGCCAATTGCAGTACCCACAAATCGCTGTGTACGCCATGTTCTTGATGCTGGTTGGTGTCCTGCATTAATTGCTCAAGCTTGGATGCATTCTTCTGGTGTCATTTCAGCTCTTTGCACTGCGTGAAGCCGAGTGTGTTGCTCTCGAATTATCTGTGCTTCTTCTGTGTTACACAGGAATCAGAACATTTATTACAGTTGTTGTTGCGGTGAAAGGAAACTTACAGTATTATCACACTGAAGTTTTGTGGTGTTACATTACGTGCTGTTGTATTAGAGTCGGAGCATCTATTATAGTTGCTGTTGCAGGCTGTGGAAACTTACAGTATTATCACATCGAAATTTTGTGGTGTTATATTATGTCCAGTTATTATTAGAATCAGCGCATCTGGCTTGGAAACTTACAGTATTATGATACTGAAATTTTTTGGTGTTATATTAGAAACAGAGCATTTATTATACCATATTTTCCCTATTGTGAGACGACTCTAATCTTAAGACAACCTCCCAGATAAAACACGTCTGCCAGGGGAAATGTATTTAACAAAATCTACAATGACCATCCAAAAATTCTGCTAAGAAAAAATACTTTACTGTTAATTTTACATTGTGTTCTCCGTGCATCTTGACATTAATTTTCAGTTTTTGAACCAACGAATGCACTTTTTTATTTTCGTATTTCTGTTCAATTCACCCTACATATGTTTCGGCCGTGACTCGGCCATCATCAGGGGTACATTGATGAGTTCACTTCACTGTTCACTGGTCCATTTGGTATTGTCACAGAACCGTTACACTGTTTAAGGCTATTATTTACATTGACAATCACCAGTATAAAAAATTTCTTCAAGTTGTTTCTTGAAATGTCTTGGTGTATATAGTATTTATCTTGCGTTTGAAGTATAATAAGCAATAACCCTTGGATTAGATCTGTTCTCAGGTACATATCTTAACAAGATTACCGTTTTTGTGGTGCCTAGTAACTGAGAATAGCTCGATGTAAGGGGCCCACCAGGTTAAGTGCTGCTTTGCCTGAAGACAGAAAGAGAGCCGTTTCCAAAACGTCCTGCTTCTTTAAAAAATTACATGATGGACAAAGTCTAAAAAAAGGAGACTGTGTCAGTTAACTTTAGTCATGCTGTGTTCTCTCTCATCTACACATGACAATTTGGCGATGCAGGCCTTGGTTTTCATTCACACTTGATTCCATAAACAGATAAAGTAGCATAACAGCATATGAGTGCAGTATTATCACATTCAAATTTTGTGGTTGAAATCAAACGTCCTCATAGGTCTGTGTATTGTGTCTCCTGCCATCTGATGGCAGTCCATGGAACGCCAACGTTCTCATAGTTCTGTGTACTTGCATCTCCTGCCATCTGGGGGCAGTCCATGGAATTCCAACATGGAAGTGTGACATTGACTGACATTACTAAAGTAAATATAAGATATGAAACTTGCATACCTGTGAACCTCTGGAAAGAACCTCTAAGAACTGAATTCCAAAAAGTCTTGCCAGTTCACTTGTACGTCCTATTAGGTCCAACTGGTCCAACAGTTTGACAATGCCTTGAACTTTCAGCAAGTAAAACTCAACACATATCCACCTGAAAGAAATATTAATTGACTGTCATTGCAGTCATTGTCTACTACTACTACTACTACTACTACTACTACTACTACTATGGGTCATCTTATGTAGCTACTTATTTATGCTTTATTTAATGATGCTGTTAGTACCTCAGATGATACAGCATTGAATGGTACACTGATTAGTGTAAAAATGTGTAAATACTGTAGACATGGTTGTAGCCTAATTTGATGTACTATCCCAGAGTCTGTGGGATGGACTGACTGATTGAGGAAAACCACACAAATCTCAGTCAAGATAGGAGTTCTCTGGAATAAGATTTGAACGGGGGACATTTGGAATGTACAAGCAGGAATGCTATCTACTCAACTGTCATTTAGTGCTGTGACCTCACTGTGAGGTCTGAGACACTGTTGAGGTGTCTTCCACATGGCACAGATAGATAGATAGGTATAGTAACATGATCAATACATTGAGTAATTGCCTACAGTAAGGTAAAGCAGTCCCATACAGGCCTAGGAAGGTCCTTAGGGCTCCAGGAGGTCAAGGCTCCCAGGTTTTTAGACAATTGGCACATGAAGGTGGTTAGGTTGTCAGCCCTACGCACTGGCCACCTTTACCCCCCAGGAAAGGTTCCCGGTACTCATTTCTGTTAGAGGCTGAGTCGACCCCAGGGCCATAGTGCGACTGAAACGATTATGTCAGTGAAAAATTCCAGACACCATCGGGAATCAAACCCGCGACGTTCCGGTTTGTAGCGCAGTGCCTCAACCAACTGCGCCACTGTGTGCCCCAATTGCCTACAGTACAGAGGGGCAACTTGGTGGGGTAAAAACTGGAACATGCTCTCTGCAGAGGTTACAGAGATCAGATCTGTAACAAGTGGCCCAGCGTGGGGGAGAAATATTTTCTGTTGAACAAACAGTGGTCTCTGGCAATACTTTTTTACAAAGTTTGTGTCAAAAAAATACACTGAATACATTGCCAAAAGTGTCATAAAAACATGTGTTCAAATTACCATGTAAAAACAGTATACAGAACAGAGGAAACATTTTCAATGAGAGATTCTGGTTTAAATGAAGACAAATTGGAAAATAATGGGTCTTGAATGGAAATACATCTTAGAAAATCTTTGGACCAGTAGGCTGTTCAAAGTGGAGCATCAAAATCCCCAGGTAAGACGGTAAAAACAGTTCTAAAACTACATCAATAAAAAATGGGAATTGTACAGCTCTTTCTTCTGAACTGGAAAGCAAAAAGCTGGTATTGCAGATGGTTTAAAAAAAATTGGAAGCCTACAGATTTCTTGCTCAGGATCTCATGCCTTTCTTGGAAAAGACATGGTTTACATAAATTGGAATGTTAACATACAGAATAACAGATAATGGTGCTCCAAAAATCCCCATGCAGTTCAAGAAGTTCCTTTATATGAACTTTAAATCAGAGTCTGGTGTGCAGCAGATGCATGCAAAATTATAGGGCCTGTGTTATGTGAAGGAACAATAAATAACTTGTCGACTGCAGCCTCACAGATCACAAAATTGAATCCAAGCAATTACCGTTTGTAGGCAACACTGAAAGATAGAGTTCATGCGAACAATCAACATTCTTTGCAAGAATTAAAAGATAATATGTACTACAGTGAAACCTCTATCCATCGTTCCCGTTACCGTCGTTCGGCCGCATGTATCGTCTGCCTTATTTGGTCCCGAAATTAGCCCCATATAAATAACACTATTTTTTCCCGCCTCCATTGTTCCTCGAACTGTCGTTTTCCCACACCAATAGTTAAAAAATCACGGTCCTGACGCAACATTTTCCCGCACTGATAGTTTTTTTTTTTAAATTTGAAGCGATGGTTTAGCGAGGTTTAAGGACCGGCATGGCCTAGTATACAAGAAGTTAGTCGGAGAAAGTGCGGCAGTGGACAGCGAAAGCACGGAAGCGTGGCTGGAAAGACTGCCATCTTTGTTGGAGGGCTACGAACAATGTGATATTTACAACGCGGATGAGACGGGGCTCTTCTACAACGTGCTTCCTGATAGAACCTTGGCTCTCAAAGGAGAGTCTTGTCATGGAGGGAAAAACTGTAAAGACAGACTTACTGTCTTACTTTGTGTTAACAGTGATGGAACTGACTAACAAGTGCCGATTGTTATCGGAAAATCTCCGAAACCGCGATGTTTCAAGAATGTAAAAAAATTACCCACCAAGTACCACGTGAACAATAAAGCGTGGATGACCACAGACATTTTTTCTTCATTTCTGCATTCATTAGACGCAAGTATGGGTGCACATTCTCCTCTTTGTGGACAATTGTGCCGCACATCCAAAGGATACATCGTTTCTAAGAAATGTAAAAGTCATACGGTACCCGGCAAATTGTACAAGTGTGCTCCAGCCCCTTGATTTAGGGGTAATAAACTGTTATAAGCAGCTTTATAGAAAACACCTCGTGCAAACAGCTGTTTGCTTAATGGATGCAGGCAAAGATACGAAAAAGAAGATTAACGTGTTGGAAGCTTTGCACTACACTGTGGCAGCCTTGCAAGAAGTAACCCAGCAGACAATCGAAAATTGTTTTCGGAAAGCTGGTTACGTGCAGGGACAATCTTCAGGCGATAGTGACGTCATATTGACCAACGATGACGACGATTTCCACCAAGACTGGGAAAAGTTCAGTGGCATGAACAATGATAAATTCGAGGACTACGTCTCTGTGGACAGTCACGTGGCAACCTGTGGTGTAGAAGCAGTGCAGGAGCTGTGCGTGAGCCTCATGACGTCCGGGAGTGTGGAGCGGGAAGAAGGAGAAGATGAAGCTGGCGAGCTTTGTTGAGACGCATGAAGCGCTGATGGAAGTAAGATCTTTCTTTTATGCGCACAGCACGAGTGACAGTGGTCGTGAAAGTGTTCTAGGCCTTGAAAAATCGTACTTTGAATTGAGGAGGAGTAAAGTTTGCTCAAAACAAACGTCAATGAAAGATTTTCTCAGCAAGAAGTAATAATTATCATTAAATTGTTCTTATCTATAATTTTTAATGGTTTCCCGGTACTATCATTTTCCGTATGTATCGTTCAAATTTTCCGGTCCCCTGAAAAACGATGGATAGAGGTTTCACTGTACTTGAAGAGAAACTGTCAGTGTTTCAACAGAAGAGCTCTATCATGTGGAGAGAGATATTTTCAGAAGGTGTGAGCCCTGCTTAGAAACAAGAAGTCAGCACTTCAAGACTCTTCTATGAAATACAGTAAGCTGAACTTCAGAAGGTGGACCCTGAATTCCTGATGGATGTAAGCTTTGTATGCAACACAGTTCCTGCAACTGCTCCTGTACTCAGGGACATGACCAGTGGGGTGCCCTGAAGAATGATAGCCTACAGACACGGGTGCAGGTTGGAGGCCCAAAACAGAAGTCTGTATACCAGCTGAGGTTGAGTAGTAACTCAAAATATGACAGCCCCAAACATACTAACTGCTGCATGCTGGTGATATGTTTAGTGGTCAAGTTCATTTATTCAGATACTTGAAAGTATTAATTATAAAGTACTTGTACATTCAGGCAAGCAGGTCATTGGGTGTAACATCAGTGAACTATACTGTGTTCCTATTTTTGCAAAAATAGTTCCTGTGTGCAAATATTTTAAAATGTGTAACTTTTAACTTTCAGGGTTTCACAACATACGAAGCCGTGCCCATGTTTTGGAATACAATGTAGTTTATGGGTGCAAAAGTTTTCCAAAAATCCAGACCACCTGGAGTTTTTCCAGACACCAGAAGGGTGACATGAAGCAAATTCGATTACTAAGGATCAACAAATATTAGGCACCACCACAAAAAATTTAGTCACCCAGGAGACCTGGCATGCAATGTACGTAGAAACATCAGAACAACTTCAATATATGGTACTAACTAAACCCTAAAGCTTAAGTCACATGTTATGACACAAGCTGCAAACACTAAGCAAAATACATTTTTTAATATTACAATCACTTATAATTTCTATTTTTAGGAGGCTTCTGCTCACAGATACAAAACAATAACAGAATCAAGTCATCTCCTTCACTTCAGTTGGTGCTTTCACAGCCTTTACATTCTATCATGGTATAAAAAATGGAGGATTATAGGCTATCTTGCATCTCTGCATATATTTATTCAAAACTGTGTTGAATTTTTTTATTACCACGTCATTCCATTTATAATCACGATTCACACATTCCTAAAATACAAACATCTTTATGTTTACTAAAGCATTATGCCATAAACACATATAGGCAAGTGAAGGTACCAATCTGCATTCTTAAACATGTTGCCAGATGGATGCGAGTAACCAGCTTCACAGTCCGACTACTTTGACCACTAAGAAAAGAGATGTGGTATCCTACACACAGCAGGGAAGGTGAGCCCCAGAGCCCGGCTGAACATAAAAATGTATAATTTTCAAACTTACTCCTTGTACCTTCTGCACAAAGGTCTCTTATATGCACCAAAGTTTTACAAATGCGGCTAGTTAATTCTTACATTACTTGGCTTGGTTAATTGGATATGTTTGTCACCTGACAGTACAACAAAGACTCTGGGAACTCAAAGGAAAAGTAAATGACAAACTCACCAACCTGTACATATGTGTTCTGTGTTCCCACCAATACGTCAAGTGTGTAAAAGAATGGAGAGGGACCCTTTGATGCAGTACGTGATACATCACACTCTCGAATGTGTAACTCTGGAGAGCTACCTGAAAAGTACAAGAAGCACATTTGTAAGTACTGAAGAAAACAGGAACATAACTCTGAATGCCACATTACTGTTATGTCAGTACTGTGAATATGTGAAAATTGGGGTAATTCTTCCTCACACAAAAATGTGAAAAACCTAAGGTCTGTTCTAATTAAAATACCAAGCAAACTAATATCCCACAGAATGAATGCCTTTATGTCAACAACAGTACTCTGCAGCCATTCTGTCTACACCACAATCTAACATCAACTGAGTGTTTAGTATTACTGCATTGCATCAGAAGGTCCCAGGTTTGAACCTGGCCAAGAGATTAGCTATTTTAGTCACTCTCCCCTATGCAGTTTACTGAATGTCAGCCTGAGCCTGTGAGGTCTATTTACTTGAATTTGCAACAAAACTGTGACAGCCAAATCCATTTTAGGTGTATTAACATCCCTGCATAATGCATGTTATAATCACTCTCCGTATGTCTGTCCGTAGTCATACAAAACAAAAACGGAACAAATTTTCATGAAATTTTATATTGGCAAAATTTACAAAAAATTGATAGCATTCCCATTTTCATTTAGAAATGAGTGGACAATATTAATGACTAATATATATAAAGACCCATGTGAATTTCTGTAAGCATAAGCAAACACATCCCTGCCCTGGTCATGCACAGTTCTACCACAGTTTGAATCTGTGTAACATGGGAAAATCAGATTATACTATAATTTATATTTTCTGTAAAAGAGAGAGAGAGAGAGAGGGGGAGGGAGAGAGAGAGATAGAGAACTCTGGTGTTCCAGATGTTTTGTGTTTTCTCCATGCCCTAGCAACAGTGCTCCAACTCAGAATGACAGGAAATGTACATCAACTGTGGTAATGCTGCTAGGGTATGGGGAAACCACATAATGTGTGCAGCATCAGATTTTTAGAGCAGTTAATGCACCTTACTACTGTAATTATGCTACGTATACATTCTCTGACTTGAGATCTGTGCTCTTCAGGGATATTATGGAGCGCTGAGTGGTAGTTATGTACCAACATTTCAGGACAATCTATCGGGATGGGAATCTTTAAGGGTCAAGAAGTCCAAGAAGAAAGCCTAACTTGTTTTTAAGTAACACTGTAGGGATTATTGGACCCAATCAAGAGTAGAACATGATTTCCATACACAATGCACCAAATCCAACACAAAACCTGGAAGTGATTCTTCTCCTTACATTTTCCCTTTCAGTGTTAATATACTGGACCATCTTTCATATTTCAGACACGTAATTTGTTTATGTCCCTGACTGAAAAAGGCAAATGCCTTGTCTGACTACATGTCACAACATTTCAATGAGTGATACAGCTCAAACCCGGAAGTGTTACAGTACGTGTATGAGTGGAATATACCTCGTGTCTCATAAGCCTCCAGATATTGAGCATAATCCGTCCAGTCAGTTTGATTTCTTCGGTTAAATTACAGATTGTATTTTCATTTTCAGTGTGTTGATTGTCCACCCTTGCACCGGGAACTCTTGACACCAAAGGAAACAGATTAATTTGAAGAGTATATGCCCGATGGAAGAGGTAACCCCATGACAACATCTCCACCTGAAACATGGATACACACCTTATGATAGACACTCAAATTACATAATTGAACATGAAACTGAGATTTTTTTTTACAATATTTTTAACTTACTTCCCTTATTATATACATAAACCAACAAATATTGCACTTTTTTTATATGTATTGTAAACCCTACATATGTTTCGGCTATGCTTTAGCCATCATCAGGGGTTTCTCTTGAAGTGTCCACTAACTGTATCTCTCACTGCATTGTCTTTGATTCGTATTAGGTTTCTTAATATCTAGGCACTATGCATTGTCTCACTATCCAGGTTCTATACATTGTTCACTATGTACAACAGATGCACTTATGTTTGTGGTTTATTTACTTCCCTTATGTTTCAGAAAGTACACAAAGCATCCATTTTTCACTCAGATTTCTCTTAACCTTTAGTCTGCTAATGTGTACTTTTGGTCGAGCTCCACTTGGCAAAAGTGAAAATGCTTTCTTTGTCTCTGTCTACAAAATATGGCAACTCTGAAGCCATCTGCAAGATTTTTGTAGTTGTACCCTTGTGTAAACAATTAGCCAGCTCCAAACTTAGGCACTTCATTGGCCATAAGTGCATAGTGTCATAAGTGCTTAAAACGCTCTGCAAAGTTAGGTTATTTTGGCATTTTGTGAATGGAATGTTGGTCATAAAACCATTTAGGTTCGTGAAGCAGCCGAGTAAAGGCTCTCAGGGGAAGGGAAAGGAAAATTTTCCGGTGACTTGGTTGCAGATAATCGTCCAAACATAGCTGAGAGTTTGCTAGTGAACGAGTTGCTTGTATTTCCTTTAGCTGCAAAATGCAATGTCATGAGGCTTTGTGTGTGAAATGGACTCGTATGCTGTTTCCAAACCAAATACATGAACTCGTTATGGATTCGGAAAAGGATGAGGCAGAATATAATACATCTGGTATGGAGGACGAAGAAGTGGAGCCACACCCACCATTGCGACAGTTTCCCAGTTCTACAAACCTACCTTTTATGCAATAAGAATATTTACGGTATTTTTAAGGCATTCTGAGAACTGTCTGTTTCCTTCCCAACAAAGTGTCATTTATTTCATAAATTTAGACTGATTAGTTCTAGAAACATTAACATTTTTATAAAGTATGCACAAAATTTAAATAGCCACACAGAAAAATTCGGTCAGCTGGGACTTACAGCTGGGATTGAACCCAGCATTTAAAAGGTTAAAATATACTGTACTGAAATAATAAAATTGCTTACTTCTTAGTTAGCATACAGAAAGATTTGGTTCTGCAAACCCTTATGTATGTTGAATGTCACATACCTCAACAATTACTCACTACACACAGTGCACACAGCAAGATATGAAGACACTGCAGAACTTATGCATGCATGGAAGGCAATCTGTAACCACGTACACTATGCCATGTAAGCCTGTTTACCTAATGACATAATTTCTGCACAGAACAAGCTGAGTACTGTACAAACCAGAGTGGATCTGTATATGTACATTAGACTACGCTACTATAGGTATCTTCAACCCTTTGGAGCCAGAATTAAGTACCCAGTGTACTCTGCAAAAGACCGGGATTTAAATGGTCGCCCATTACTTTGCGTGATCTTGGCTGATAACTTTAGTGGACGTTCGGTTTTCTCAGGATCACACTGTGCATTTGACTAGTCAACTTTTGGAGCAAAAAGGTTAATAATAAACTCCATAAATAATGTAAACAGTAACATGGCACTTCAGAATCTTAAATGACACATGAAAGCTAGTGCACTGTAAGAAACAGACACTGAATCCTTTTTATTTACTAAACTAAATTCCTGAACACAAAAGATGATATCACACACCTTCTGTACACTGCCATGGCACTGCAGTAAAATGTAGATGGTGATCACTTTATGCATGGAAATATACACAACTGCCTACTAACCAAATAATGATGGACTTAGCTTGTTTTACAAATTATACCTAACATGGTCTGCAGCAGCCATCAGGCATTCTCTCTCAACAGAGGGAATTGGCTACACAATGATTTTATATTATAAGTTGGAAAGTTTATGGTATCATCATACTGTATGTGTGCACCAACAACCCTGAAAAATGTGGCAGATTTTCATGGAGCTTGGTACTAGATGCCATCCCACCTTGCTACTTTTTAGTTTCCTACTGTCAGTGTTATACACAGCGCTCAGCAAATTTATGAGATGAAGTGTAATTAGGTTAACAAATTAAAAAAAAATAGAGAAAACATTTGTGGAGATATAGTTTCTTGTAGAACAAAACAATGTCAAGCCATGTGAAATCTCCATATAGCTTTTTGTTTCATAACAACAAATTACTGGACATGTGAAATTCAGTAAGGAGACAGATCACAATATACTCATACAGTTTTGTCATTACATTTACTATACGTTAATGAGTAAAAACATGAGAATTCTGTGATACTCATCACCAATCCCAGTGGATGTGCAGTCTGATAGCATAGGTCTGCAGCCACTTGATGCTGGGATTGAGGGTTCAAATCTGCTGAGGGCATGATGTTCATCTCTTGTGTTTGCTGTGTGTTGTATTGGTAGCAGCCTCTCTGACGAGCTGATCACTCGTTCAGAAGAGATGTACCGGATGTGTGCGTCTAACTGTATGTGATTTAGAAATCTCAAAAATGAGGCCTAGGCCCTAGTTGTGCTGTTATACCACAGGGGAGGAAGAAGAAGAAAGAGAAGGAGGAGAAGAAGCAGAAGAAAGATACACTATATCTAGCAAATTTAATGCATGTGGAAACTGTTATAATGGAAATAATGCAGAGGAAAGGACAGCTAACTGAATGGGGCAGAGTCCTTTTGAAAGAAAGAAAGAAAGAAAAAGCCATTCTGCTAGTCACTTCATTTCGTGTTTTTTAAGGAAGGCAAAAGTTCAATACCACATTCAAAACAGATGGATAACTGTACCATATACATATTCATTTAGAATTCCTGTTAGCCTCACCATACAGACAAAATCATTTCAAGGAAAGTAGGTAACTATGCTAAAAGTTCTATAAATAATTTTCAACTGAATTACCTCATAACCACCTAAAATGTCTGGATTCCACTTTCTTACACACTTCACTAACTCATGGACAAGAGAGGTTTCATCTTCCACATAAGTTATTTTGCAGTTTGGAGCTGTACCCTTGAGTACAGGGATCTTGACATCTCCATCTAAATTAGACACTGCAATTAGCCCTGAAAGAACACACATATTACAGTATCACAGCTCAAGACAGCAGTTTTGCCACTATAATGGATACTAGCATACATGCACATTTTGCTGCCTTAGGGCCAGACTGATGTAACAACATCAAGACGTGGCTTGACACATGGGAAATTTAAAGTCTGCAGTGACAGAACTAATATTTTCTAGGAATGTTGTGTACAATATTAACTAACCAATTATTTAAATATTGTTTACAAACAGATCCTGCACTAAGCTTTGATTTCACTCCAAATACACCTTCATGGTATGGTGCTTGAGCAGAGGGACAATTTTACTCATGTAAGAAAAAATTCAGGCTAGAGATTCTCACCAAATATGACAGGATATTCAGGTACATTAGAACATCCAGAGAATCAGTGGAATTCAGGTTCTTCAGCAGAAATAACATTTTGTAAAAGTGGGCAACATTTTGGATGGGAAACATATAAAAAAGAAACAATCTGGGCAACTGACAAGAAATAGAATAATAATATTAAGATAAATCTTAAGCAAATGAGTTGTGAGAACAGAAAGTGAATGGAACTCCCAGCGGCAAAAACTGGTATGAGACATGTCATACTACAGCAAGTAGGCCACAAGAGGCAGATGCCTGGACAGCGAGGAAATGGAGCTCAACACTTTCTCCTCAGTGCATGTTGTGGCATTACCATCCAGTCCTCTGTGATATGAACCAGCCCAAAGCACTTGTTGCTGGCAATGTTATCACTGCCAGCTTTGTGTGAACAAAATGGTTACATGATTGGAGGGGAATGTAGGGAAGTATGTTGGAGGGGGATTGGAGAGGGTCAAGGCATGGGTTTCTTCCTGTGGCCCCAGCCCAACTAGCTTACTATAAATCAATAAACACATTCACAGTATTACTAACCTAACTCATGTTTTGAAAGACCTGCATTTTCTGGAACATCATTCACTACCATATAAAACAAGGCTCTGATTGCATCATAAGCTGGATCTGGTCTCAAGTCTCCTCGAGTCTGGATATGCAGCTCCATGATGAATGTAGTCAGGAACTGGTGCTGTCAAATAGAGAATCCTTAGCATGTGCACTTGTACTTACAGCATAAACCAGTTGTATTGGAACTTGTTCAGTGTGAGGTGCCACTGAAGGTGCACTGACATACACATTTGTTTCGTTCCTAACTCCTGGGACACCCATAATGCCACATTACAAACAACACACAACAGGAGTGGAAATGAGTACAGAATATTTGTGGTACAATCTTTTGAGTGACCAACAACAGCTAATACAAAACTATGATGGCAACACATTTACAATTTATACAGTACCTCACAAATTGCTTTGACCTTGTGCAAGTTCTCAAAAGACATCCGGAAACCATACGTATTGTTGGGAGTGCTTTCTTCTATCTGGCAACTGGAGTTCAACCCTTTCACAGTCCTCCAAGTGGTTGGCATGGCTGGGATCTGATCGTGCAGGTGCAGGATACAAACACACTGACCCTCATCTGGTACCTGACAAACAATTAATCAGTGGAATTTGGTTTGTGGGCTACAATAAAGAACCATACAGACTGTATAAAGCCACTGACCTGGTGACATACATGCATGTTAAACGACTGAAGTGGGTTGGGCATGTAGTAAGGATGTTTGACAACAAAATCCCAAAACAAACTCTGGAAGAAAGTCTCAGAGGAAGAAAACCTGCTGGAAATCCAAGGAATAGATGGAAAAATAAATTGTGGAAGGATGCTGCCATATTGCTCAATATAAAAACTGGCACACAGCGGCATGATACAGGTGTAACTGTAGGAAGAAAACAGCAGAGGCCATGGCCAGGGAACAGGCCAAAGACCCAGTGGATTGTATGTGGGTATATTATCCTTTTTTTTTAACTAGTTGTTGGATTACTGAATTAACCAACTCCTTGGCTTGTTGGAGCAAAATCCATCTTGAGCAGCAGAAAGTCCCCTCAGCTGGATAAGAAACTCCCCACCTGTTACAAGCCCCCAAATGTATTACCAATATCAAAGCAGCCTGACGACCAAATTAATCCAGGCTACACCACACCATCTGTCTTTAAGATTCATTTTAGTATTATCCTCCCATCTACACCAGGGTTTCTGACCAACATGCTGTATGCATTTATCATCAGTCCTCTGCATGCTACATGCCCTGGCCATCTCATCATCCTTGACTTTCTCATCTTCAGGTCTGGTAAAGTGTACAAAAGGTCCTCATTATACTGTGTTCTTCATCCTCCTCTTACTTCTTCACTATTCTCAGCACCCTGTTCTCAGAATTCCTCTATCTGTGTTTTCCTCTTATTGCGACAGACCAGATTTCAGGGCCACACAAAACAGGCAAATTATAGTTTTGTACATGCTTATGTTGCCAGTCCCAGTGGCCATGCGGTCTAAGGCATGGGATTGCAGCTACTCGTTTGCTGGGATTGCGTGTTCGAATCCTGCCAGGGGCATGGATGTCTGTCGCTTGTGACTGTTGTGTGTTGTCAGGTAGAGTTTTCCGCGCCGGCCTGATCACTCGTCCAGAGAACTCCTATCAAGTGCAGTGTGTCTAACCAAGTGTGATCGTGAAGCCTCGATAGTGAGGAGGTCCTGGCCCACTAGGAGCTGTTGTGCCACGCAAAAAAAAAAAAAAAAGCAGATGCAAGGATAAAAGATTTTAAAGTGAATGGTAACACACATTCCTCAAATTTAATTTGCTTTTAATGTCTTTACTAAGATAATTTTGATTGTTGTTATCATTCGTAAATATTTGTGCTTTGCCACATATTCACAGGATTAATTATACATTCTGTCCTGCATTCTGATAACAAGATACGCTCATACATTTAGTTTTCTGTTGATTTAGACCTACATCAACTAGCAACAAGGCTCTGTTCTCTTTATGGTACTTAACTGCCACCCATCATTAGCACAGGCCAGAAGCTGATGAGTCCCATTCAATTCCACTCCTTCCTAGTTGCTCTTGGACAATCTGAAGGACATATTCTAAAGCAAAGCTGAAGAGCAATGGCAATAAAACATCTTGTTTCAGACCACATTGTGTAGGAAACACATCAGACAAATGTCTCTCTACATGAACTTTACATACACTTCATTTAAACGTATTTGAATTAGCTTCATAAGTTTCACAGTGTACGACATATTCAATGAGAAAGTCGTACAATACTACTACCCTAACTAAATAGTACCATTTTTCTTCCCTGTGTGACAAATGCAGAACATATGAACCCTATTAAAAGGATGCACAATTCACTGTGTACCTATATAATCCTTCACTACAAAAACCAACAGAGAACACACAATAAATTCGCTGTAGTCCAGAATTTGTGTGCACTGTGTTGGTTTGTATTGAAGGATTATATGATTAGCAATTTATCCATTCAACTTATAATCCCCAATAATTTCAACTACATCTGGCACTGAAGTTGTGCAAGCAGCTTTGAGTGATATCCCTCAATAATTACTACAGTTATTTTTACTCTTTTTATTAGCAGTACAACAGAAAACTCCTTCCACTGCATCCGTTATTCCAAATGGAAATAATAAGTTTGTGCATATGGGAACAGAATATCTTACCTCCTGCTTGCAACATTTCCAATGGAATATGTTCAGCACACCACAATCTATGCCTCTTTAACCTTTCCATAAAGACAAGTGGAAAGGATACAAGATATTTAAAATAGGCAAAATGGGCAACAATTTCCAGAACATTATGGTACCTTGTGGACTAACCTTCACTACAAAAATGGGACTGTTTCACATGATATCATTCTCTTGAATACTACCTGACACAATGAAAGATGGTAAATGTAAATTTAAAAATAATAATGCCACACAAAGAAGATGTTTTATTTAAAAAATAATGCACATTTTACTTAGTCTTAAAAAGAAAAACTTCTTTAACAAAATAAACTTATAGTCCTTCAAATTACTCACAGTCCGGCCTGACAACTGCCTCCCAAATCTTTGCACACTGTCCGTAGCTCCTCATTGTTGTTACAACAGGCAGTTCACGCTACATAAACACTTTCTCCATGCTTACAAAACATTTTCCACATGCTGCTTCCTTCAAATGTGGAAACAGATCAAAGCCTGACTCCTGTCAGGACTGTACAAAAGCTCTTCCTGCTACACTTTCCTTAAGAGCAAAGCAGTGCGTTGCCTTCCACTGACATGCAGAACAAGGCTGGCCACAAGCTTACCAGGTCTTCTGGTAAGAAATTTGAGACAAAAACAAAGGATGTTGAAATGCTTGTTTCACGAGCAATTTCCTTACATATCCCGTGGTGATCTTCTTCCAAAAATCATTCACTGCTGTTGATGCTTTCCTGCTTCTTGTATCTCCTATGAAGCTTACGTTGCCAGCGCAAAAACAGTATGCCTAATGGAACACTGTGCCGTAATTCTCTGTTTTTGATTCCACAAATTTCTTGCAATTCAATGTGACCCTCAAGGTTTTCACAATGTGAATTTTAAATTTGTATTTACAAGCACTGAGCTGTATGTGACATTCAATGCAACATATTTCTTAGCCTCCATTTTGCTACCTAATTATGACGCTATAACAGAACACACAAACACATATAACACCACTTCTGCTTAGAAGTGCGTCTCTCATCTTACACAAAAACAGAAACAATTCACACTTCTGCTGCTCAAGCACTGTGCAGTACTTCTGGAACAATGTTATGTTAATTTAAAGAATATGTACTGAAGCTTGTTCCCCGTGTGGTGACCGGGGAAAAGAATAGTCCCACTGATGCCCATGCAGGTCGTAAAAGGCGACCAAAATGGGTACCCAGTGCCTGGGGGTATAGCTGGGCCACCCTGCCCCGGGGGTTATAAATTCGGCGGACTGGCCCTCCAGGTTGGGGGTTGGGCGACAGGCTGACAACCTGTCACTGTAAAAAACTGATTGTTAGGAAACCTAAAATGTGGCCTCGGAACAGTCAGATAGAATGGAATCGACCTAGGCAATGGAAAAGGATTAATGAGTTGAGGATAGCGACGTGGAAGGTACGGACATTGTACAGAGCAGGAGCAATGAGGGAAATGGTGAAGGAGATGGATAAGTATAAAATAGATATTTGTGCCCTGCAAGAAATTCGATGGCCAGGGAAAGGAACGGTGATAAACAAGAATTATATGATTTTATATAGTGGAAATAAAAGTGACAAACATGAATTTGGAACAGGATTTTACATTAGTAGACACAATATGGATAATTTATTAGATTTTGAACCCATAAATGAAAGAATTTGTAAAATTAGGATTAAACTTAAATACTACAAATTGACACTGATATCAACACATGCCCCAACTGAAGACAAAGATGAAGTAGTAAAAGAAGATTTTTATAACTGTTTGGAAAAGACATGTGATGCAATTCCCAATTATGACATGAAAATAATACTAGGGGACTTTAATGCTAAAGTTGGAAAAGAGACCTATTTACATCCAGCATGTGGAGGACACAGCCTTCACAATGAAACAAATGATAATGCAAAACAAATGGTAAATTTTGCACTGGGCAGGGATTTAGCTGTGACAGGAACATGGTTTCAGCATAAGGACATTCACAAGATTACCTGGCGATCACCCGACAACAAGATATGTGATCAGATAGACCATATACTAGTAGACAGAAGACACTGCACTAATGCGTGTGATGTAAGAAGTATGAGAGGGGCTGAAATAGAATCAGATCACTTTTTAGTGAGGGCAAAAATTAGATTAAAAATTAAGAAAATAGAGAAGACTAAGAAAGGAAGGTACCATAGTAAGCAATAGAGAGAAAGCGCTACAAAGATGGTTTGAATATTATGAGAAACACTTCGAACTGCAAGATGGAACAGAAAACCACAGGGGAGAAGAGGGGACAATGTGTGTACACACTGCAGAACCAGAGATTAAACCACCAAGTGATGTAGACATAGAGATAGCAATAGGTAAATTAAAAAATGGAAAAGCAACTGGACATGATCAAATTCCGGCCGAATTGATTAAAGAAGGAGGAAAAGAACTCAGGAGGGTTATGTATGGTCTAATTTTAAAAATATGGGAGAAAGAGACTATACCACATGAGTGGAAGTATGGCATAATATGTCCAATTCATACGAAAGGGGACACTATGAGATGTGACAACTACAGAGCAGTCACACTGTTATGTACAACATACAAAATTTTGGCAAATATTTTATACGTAAAATTAGTACCTTATGCTGAGGAAATAATAGGAGAATACCAAGGGGGCTTTCGAAGAGGAAGATCAACTGTTGATCAGATTTTTACTATGAGACAAATATCGGAAAAATGCTGGGAACAGAATATAGATGTGCACTATTTATTTATAGATTTTCAAGCAGCATATGACAATGTATGGAGAAATGAAATATGGAGTGAAATGCATAAACTAGGTTTCCCCAAAAAATTAGTTAATTTGTGTTGAATTCTAAATAATGAAATATATGCTAAGGTTAAAATAGGTAAACATTTGTCTCTGGAATTTGAAGTTATGAAAGGTTTGAGACAAGGAGACGCAATTGCTCCTTTGTTATTTAATGTAGTGCTAGAAATTGCGACAAGAAGATCTAAAGTAGAAACAGAGGGAACTATTATTGACAAATGCGGTCAAATTATGGCATATGCTAATGATGTGGTCATTATGGGAAGAAGATTACAGGATGTAAAAGAAGTATTTACTTCACTGATAGAACAAGCAAATAAGATGGGATTAGAAATAAATGAGAAAAAGACAAAATTTATGACAGAATCACGAAAGCCTTACAACGAGAATGAAAATGTAAAAATTGGTACATATAATTTTGAAATAGTGAAAGACTATACATATCTTGGTACAGTTTTAACAAATAAAAATGAATTAAGACCAGAGAGATTGAAAAAAGAATTACAAATGCAAATAGAGCATACTATGCACTTCTTCCTTTACTAAAGAGTCAATTAGTACATAGAGCAGAAAAAATTAAAATTTATAAGACATTAATAAGACCTGTGGTAACATACGGAGCAGAAGCGTGGACATTGAATAAGGACATTGCTAAAGGTCTGGCAGTTTTTGAACGAAAAATTTTGAGAAGAATATTTGGGACAATTAAAATAAATGAAAATTGGAGAAAGCGACATAACAAGGAACTAAAGCAGGTGTTTGGAGATTTAGATATATTGTCATTTGTCAGAATCAGTCGGCTCAAATGGATTGGTCATGTTAACAGAATGGAGAATAAAAGAACAGCAAGTCAAGTATTTAATAATAATCCCCAAGGAAGTCGACCAAGAAACAGATGGTGGAATTGTGTACAAACAGACATTAAGAAGTGTAAAATTAACAACTGGAAAGAAAGGTAAAAAAACAGAGCTGACTGGGAAACGGCCATTAAGGAGGCGAAGGTCCGCATTGGACTGTAGTGCCACCGAAGAAGAAGAAGTACTGAAGCTTGTATCACTGCTAAGTGTACGGCTGTTCACGGCATTACTAGTAATATGTTCAAGTCTCTATAGTTTACCCTAAACATTCCAATATCACATAAGATATATTCTGCATTTCAGATTTCCACTGTGTGTAATTCCCGACACATTTTGACACATTCCCACCATAAGTCACTCACGTACATGGCCCTTACTTTAGTTCCTGTGGATAACTGCAGATAGCACTAGCAAGAAAGAGAGAGAGAGAGAAGGAAAAAAGGGAAAGAAACAAAGAAAAAGAGGAAATGAAAAAGGAAGAGAAAAAATTTGAAATTTTTGCTGACAAATAAACAGAAACTAGGAATAAGATTCTTTGCTTTTGGGATGTGACACTGTAGTCTTGTGGGTGTGGGATACTAATTTTCTGAAGGAAAATACTTCCTCCATCTTCATTGAAATGCAGGAAGGTAGGCAGTTGTGTGTGCAAGTGCGCGCACATGCGCGGGTGTGCGTGCGTCTGAGACAGAGAGACAGTACAGCCATGGTATGGTTTCTGAATAACCACATGCCATGTCACCCTGCCTACATAACCTGACCACACACTCACATCACATCCATGCTAGCCCTGAAGATGTTGTCAGCATGTTTTTCAAAACTGCTGGAAGCTACCTACAAGACAACACATGGTGTCACAAAGCAGGCCACAATATCAACACTCAATGCCATGAAAGGCTTGTACAGTGTAAACTTCATTTTACAGCATCATATTGGGAATTCACGTACCTCTGAGCTGGATTGGGGATCAACTGTATTTGCAAGATGAGCTTGTTCTGCCACATTGAGGTCTTCATTACTTTGCTGCTTGTGCAGTCCACTTGGGTCACACACACAGGCACGTGCTGAGCGACGGCTTGTCGTGAGGCTATCACTATCTGTACCATTTGCTGTTTCTGTCTCTTCTGGTTCTTCTCTTATAAATGGCAATGTGGAAGATACATTTTCTTGATTTGGGGAGTTCCATTTCAGTCCCTTTCTTGAATGCTTCAGTAGCATCTTTGCTATGTTGTGTTTGGTATTATGAATAGGGGTGCAAGAAGGGCTGGGAAGATAATTTGAAGTTGATGTGATTTGTGGAGTGCTGTGTATGGCAGCCACACTCCCTGCTAAACTTCCTTCAAAACTAAGACTTTTAGGAGTCAAAGGAGAGAATGACATATCATCTGAGCCTGGTTCTTGGCCTGGACTTAATGGAAGCACTATATTCCTACTACAAACTTTATCCTCTAAATCATTTTCTTGCACATTCTGTGAAGTTAACTTCTCTGTTGTTTCATACCACAGTTTTACTTCAGCTGCACTAGGTGGAAGCTTACATGGTGTAAGAATGACTTCTCTGTGACTGGCCAAAGCAGGCTTAATGCTACTCAGTTTAAGATCACTATACTGATCCGAACCTCTCTGAGTTGTACAGTTCAACTCCTGTAACCATTTTTTTCTCCAAGTTTCAATGTCCTCAATGTTTAATAAACTTCTAACAAAAGGTTGTAAATCATGTACTGAAGTGCTGCAAATTTTCAGAACCTTATTTCCAACTTCTTTTTCGTTTCCTGTATCACAGATATTACTAACAAAGGGATCTTGGTGTCGATATTCTGGAATGCAAAATTCCAATAAACTTGCTAAAATCTCATCTTTTGAAGGAGGATTGAACCTTGGGGCATACACTTTACAATTCTTATTAGCTGTTGTTATAATTCTCAAGCAACGTCCCCTCTTGCATGACTGTTCATTGGTTGGGGTACCATTTACAATGTTAACACATGTTTTAGGTACAATTTCTGAACTGTCCTGCTCTGTATGTGTGAGCACTGCATATTTCAAATCCACTACATGTTTGCTGGAATTATCATCAAGCATGGAAGGTTTCACCAAAGAGTCCTTGAAATGAACAGGGACAGCTGGACTAAGGAACATGGTTTCATCATAAAAACTTAAAATTCCTTCATCATCTTCACCATCATCACTCAAACTGTAACCACTTTCTACAGCAGGCTGCTGTACTTTCTGAACACTTTTGTTACAAACAGTACTGGCATTATCATCTAAATTACAGTTCTTTGAACTTTCTGTTCTCCCACACAAATTGCTTTCAGATGTCTGTGCACCATTTGTGCTCTCACTATTAATTTTAGGCAGCTGTGGTTTGGTCAGACCCTCGTGTAATAAGTTTCCTTCTACAACATCAGTTCTCAGTGAGAAAGCCTTGCAACTGACAATTTCTTTGGTGTGGAACACATCAACACTCTGTCTCTCTTTTACAATAGTTTTCCTTTCTGGAAAGTCTATTCTAAATAAAGCACTGCTTTTATTGGTTTCTACTTTACTGGCAGACATTTTAAATGAACCCTGGGACATACTACCAGAGTCACTCTCCCTTGCTCCCACTTCTGATTTATTTTCAGAGTGGCTTTCTAAAAATGGTGTCTTGGACTGCTTTCTTACTATTTTAGAAACTGGATCTCTAACATCTGATTCTACCCATTTACCCAGTCTCTGCCCTGCACTCCAACCTTCTGTACCATCTGCTGTAGGTACAATATTCACACTCTTAACATAAGCACCATGACTAGTCTGCGGACACACACACAGTTCACGTATGCCATCCACCTTAGTCTCCGTTCTTAATGGAAAACTACACGTGCTTTGAACTGAAGTGGTTTCAGACTTCAAGTTCTCACTGGATTCACAACTGCTGACACTAAAATTACGTAATATGCCTATGGGACAGTTTTCTTCATTGTACACATTTTCCCCTTTAGCTGCATGGGAAGATCTGAAATAATAAAGCACATCTAATTCAATTTCAATTAACACACATACATTAATATGTGCGCACATATTTTAGATTATGCCTCAAGGCAGCAAGATGTGACTCTAGCTAAACACTCCAGTTTTTGGAAACAAACTCCAGCAAAATGTGGGAAACATTACTGTGCCGTTTACATTTTACAATTATGAATGTGTGTACATTTACAAGTTTCACAATGCAAATGCAAATGCCACTGTTAAGAAATATCAATGATTTTTAAACATATGATGTCTGTTTTGCAGTTTAGAACAAAAAATTCATTTAGTATAGATGTGATATTTGAATATAACAACAAATCGATACCAATCTTGACACTAAATTTCTTGGAATAATAGTGTATAGTACCTTACAATGAAAAGCTCACACTGATTCACTTTTAATCAAGCTTAATGCTGCATGTTATGCCTTAAGAACCCCAAAACCGATTGTGTCACAACAAGTATTAGTTATGGTTTACTTTGCTTATTTCCATTCAATTGTGTCCTATGGCATAATTTTTTGGGGTCCTTCACCTCACTGCATAAACGTTTTTAGATTACAAAAAAATATATTAAGAATAATCACGAATACCAGTAAAAATGAGTCATGCAGAAAATTATTCAGCAACCTCAAAATTTTGACTCTTCAATCTCAATACATTTTCTCACTATTATGCTTTGTTTGTAATAATAAGGATTGATTTACATGTAACTTAGGCATTCATGAAGTAAATACTAGACGTGGTTTGGATTTTCATTATCCCACATCAAATTTAACAATTTATCAGAAGGGCACTTATTATACGGGTCTAAAAATTTTTAATAGTTTACCATCTTATATAAAGGTTAAAATTAATGAATTTAAATGATTAATTAAGAACTTTCTTTATTGTAATACCTTTTATACTTTGGAGGATTATATTAATTATTTTAACCATAACAAAAATGATAACCACAATACGAATATTTTAATGAGCTTATGTTCTGCCTGTAATGTTTGCTTAGGTTTCTACCTTTTAACCTTAATTTGAAAGTTTTTGATACTCTGCATCTGTACTTATTAGTACAATTGTATTTATTTCGTCACATATTGACAAAAGCCTATGGCTATGCTTGTTAAGTATATCATTAACTATATTCTTAAGTGTATTGTATGTTATTTGAAGGTTATTTGACGAATTCCATACCACATGGTGCGGATTATTGTACCCTCTGAGGATTGCTGGATATATATAAATATGAAATATTACTATGAATTGACAAGTTTTTGGAATGGTCAATGACACTTGCAAAGAAAGTGGTTCACATCACAGTTTTCTTTAGCCAGTTGAACATTCTGCATAAGAATAAATGTGTCAGAAAGGCAAACTTTACTCCACCAATACAAAGCTGTTCAAGTGCAAGTCCTTAAAGAATTTTCAGGCACTTACATAATGGAGGAATGTATCCAAACATACAGTAAATTTGACATCTTAAACCTGCAAACTCAGCTCAGTAGTTGGCCTTCTGCCTTTGGTTTAATTCACTTCTGTATTTGTATCATTACATTTGATTCAATGATCAGACACAATTAACTTGCACTGGAGTCAACAATATCACAAAATATTATCTATGGTCAGAAGCTAACAGTCATGAAGAGTGAAAAAGTAATTTCCCACTGTCATTATTCTGGTTAATATGTATGGTGGTGCTGGTAAACAACTTATCCATGACACATACGACAGCCTTCTGCAGAACAAACTGTCCTGCCTTTAGAAAGATGTTCCCCTGATTTCATGATTATGTGAGCGCACACAAATTTTCGACAAGTTATACAGTACCATAACCATTACCATCCTGACTGGTGGATAGGCCACATGGGTCCCCAGACCTCAACCCACTACATTGTCATCTGTGGAGCCACATGAAAACCATGTGGTATAAACAAGAAGTAAAACTGTCTGTGTACATTATGAAGGCATATATGGAGGAAGAGAGGTATAGCTCCAATCATTCTTAACCAACACACTGGTTGAGTATTTACATTTAGGCCCCAGCCACTTTATCCCCAGTACCCACTGCATAAGAGGCAGGGTGGGGACCCAGATCCAGTCTGGACAATTTGGAGATGAGATATATCCCTTGCCCCTGGCGGAAAAAGAAACACGTTGCCTTGGACAATCAGCCTGTAGCCTAATCATACCAACTATGCTATCCTGGTTCACATATGAATACCAGTCAGGTAGAACAAGAGATAAACTGAAGAGTGAATTACATATACTGCACAAATAACTATGCAGTTCTTGGCAGCGTTACACATTCAGTAGGAAATGAAGTAGGAATGGGTATCAAAGCTGAACTGAATTAAACAATGTAAGAACTTGTTCAGTAACAAAGTTCTGTTGTGTGTAAATCATTCCACATCAAATATCTACAGTACCACAAGCAAGGACAAATATTAAAAAATACAACATTTATGACTACTACAGGAAAAAAACATTTGAAATAATGACAAAGAGTCCACGAATCACCATGCACGTGTCTTAAAAACTGGCACAGTCACACAAAATATTTCAAGCAATAACAGGCTTCAAAGTAAGAAGAGAGTTACACCTGTAACATTATAAACTGTTAATCGGGACTCTTCACAAATTCCCTTCTTCTTCTCTTTCTATGGCATTACGGTCCTTTGAGTTTGACCTTAGCCTCCCTTGTGATTCTAAAGGTAAAGCAATTCCATTACAGGCCTGGACAGGCCCTTAGGGTTCCAGGAGGTTCAGGCTCCCAGATTTCTAGACAATCGGCACATGAAGGTGGTAAGGTTGTCAGCCTTATGCACCAACCGCCTTTACCCACCAAGAAAAATTCCTGGTACTCATTTCTGTTAGAGACTGAGTCGACCCCAGGGCCATATTGCGACCAAAAGGATTATGTCAATGAAAAATTGCAATGACACCATCGGGAATTGAACCAGTGACTTTCCGGCTTGTAGCGCAGTGCCTCAACCAACTGCACCACTGTGCCCCCACAAATTCCCTCCTACCAAAATATAATTTTAACAAGTTTCCAAGACAAATGGAATGTCTCTCTGTATAAGAAAGTGCACTTGCCCCTTAGTTTGTACATACTTTCAGTATGTACAAACTACGGGTTCTCATCATAATTCAGAGACGGTAACAGTATTACACATCAGTCTATGTAATAATAACCCAACCCTATCTACCAACCTAATAAAAATTAACAAGTGGCTTTGAAAGATGACAACACATACATGTGTTCCTCTGCACAGGTGTCCTGTTGGTCATCTCTGGTCCTCGCATCATGGCAGACACTGGATGGAGTAACCGTAAGTTCTGTAGCCATGTGAAGACAATGACTAGGACTGACAAGAATCGAAGATTGTCTCTTTCTTTTTTTAAGTATGTCACACATGCCCTTAGGCTGCTGATGTGTTTGGTCACTGGTGAACTTCTGTTTAACAGCCACATGCTTTGGTCTTGTTTCCTTAACTTCCTCACCGCTCAGTCTCCTGCTTTGTTCTGTCTTGCTACTTCTGTTGCTATAAACCGAGATGTGTTTTATTGATTTTGATTTATCTGATTTATGTGGACACCTTTCATGGAACTTGTCTTCCGTATTTACATTCCTTTTCTTTGGTGACTTCTGTATTTTTATAGCTAGGGGGGGATACAAAGATTTTCTGGGAGACTGAACTGTACTACAAGTTTCACAAGATGAAGATGTGTTCTTCAAGTTCTTTGTTGGAGTTCCAAAATGTGCTTCCTTCGGTGGTGTTCCTGTTAAGGCAGAACTGTCAGAACAATCTGCATTCATGTGTTTCTGGTATGGCAAATTATTTTCAACTTTCTCCATGATCTCTTCTGGCCATCTTGCCTTTTTTGTGACTGGAGATTTTTCTAACTGCCTGAAATGGTCAGTACTTGTAGAATCTGAACAATCATCCGATGAACTAGTCTCAAACACCCCATCCAAACATGGAATCTTGTCATAATTGTTATGTTTCACCTTCCCTCTACCTTTCCAATGCCCATCTGAGCCAACGTTCACACTGCTGTTCCCTGCACCTCTCATTTCTTGTGATAAAAACTCAGTATTCTTTTGTGGTTTGGCCCTTGAAGTCACATTGGATATGGACGGAGAATATTTTTCTATAATGCACTGGTCCAGCCTTTCAAGGGCAACAGAAACGGGTCTTATCTTATTGAGTAAACTCAATTTATACAGCTGTAAGTTATTTAATAGTTTGTTACTTCTATGCCTTTTGCCATCACCAGCCTTCCTTCTTAAGGGTTTTCGATGTCCAACTTGCACACAATCAGCATCACTCTCTCCTTGTGCAAGAGGTACAGTATTTCCACTTTCTTCCAAACTAGGTTCAGTTTTCTGTAGTGTACTAGTGCTTGCAGTACCCCAACTTTTAGGTGTAAGATGGTCGAACTGGTTTTCATTTTTAGATTGTGTAGAAACATGACCAGGCACTGAACACATATCACTTCTCTCACACTCTACAAAACCTATAATATTGCCATGTGTTACATTACTGGAAAATCGTTTTGATGTCATATTGACGTATAAAATGTTGTTTTCCAAGCGTTTAATATCACCATCTGTTTTCGTTGCAGTATCTCCATACACTATTGTATTTAACATATTGTCTAAAGCTGGAACTGGAGCAGAAATTTCTTTAATATTCAACTTAGTGACCATCCCACTGTCCTGTGTTCTATGTCTTGAACTGCGCTTGGTGACCATTTCACTATCCCGTGTTCTATGTCTTGAAAGGAATAAATGAGTGTTCTTTTGTCGGGTATTGGTTTTACATGGCTCTGTTTTCGTGCTTCCATTACTAGTGGTATGTAAAGTTTTAAGTCTTTCATGATCAACTACATGCCTACAGTGGGAACGTAAAATTCTGTTTACATTTCCACATGTTTTGCTAGATGAGCATTTCAGCAGATTATTTTTCAACCCCTGTGAATGTGCCAAAAATTTATTCTTTTTTATTTTCAATTTGGTTCTACATGAACTGATCCTTATTTGTTGAGAAGTGTCTTCCAGCCTCACAAGTTTCACATAGCACTGTCTTATGCAAGTATCAGCTGCATTACAAAAAGCAATTTTTCTCAAAGCCTTCCTTCGAGATTTCATACAAGGAGAGTTTTCATGTTCCTTATTTTGTACTTTCTCTTTATCATGACTACCCACATCTGAAATGAACTGGATGTCAGTGGGTAATCTAAATTCAGAATGAGGCACAATAGTGCCTTTAATGCATGAACCTGAACAGTTCTTGCATCTATCTTCTAAACCCTGTACATGAAGATATGCATTTTTAAGGTGGCCATGCTTCTTAGATTTCTCGTTGCTGTCAACTGTTCTCACAGTCTCTGGAATATAAGATGCCTTTGATAACTGATCAACATTGCTCTCTTGAACTCTTCTGTCTGTTCTGTTTGCATGTTTGGATAAATGCTGACCGAGATCTTCCAATTGATGCCCATTTAAGCAAGAAGTAAGTGGATGTTTTACTGAATTACGTACAGAACTATCAGTTTCACTTGCCTCAAAATGTGATTTGTCCGATAATCCATCTGGTGTAACAAAAATATCATGGGTTGTTAAATTCTTCTGTCTTTGAGGACTTGATGCCCTTAATCTGCAATTGCCAAGCCTTATTACAGGCACAATATTTCCATTTCTATCACGTCTTTTGACAGAATCACTGCACACTTTGCAGTCAGCCACATTTTCTACACTCTGTACAGATGTATACACTGTTGACACCACTTCACCTTCCACATGACTTCTGTGTCTCAGACATCTATTACAATCATTATTCTTCACCTTATTACTGATGTCTTTGTCTCCATACTCTGTAGGCATGGCTGCATGTTCTTGCAATCGGACTGTGCTAATGATATGTGATGATTCTTTTTGCAGTTCAGAACCTGATTTTGGTACAGACCAATCAGCCCAATTATTTCCCTTAGATGTCTTCTCCTTGTCCAAACACTGTACATTCCTCAAAGAAGTCAAGCACGTTTCTGTACTCTTATGTGTCCTCGATTCTCCAGACCTAAGACAAAAGAAAACAATAACAATGATGCTTCAATTTACTTTTCAGAGATGATATCCAACGTCAATAAAATTATGAGAAGACAAAGCTGTACTGAAATTATTGGCAGGAAATATGTGTAAGAAGCACAAAGGAAAAACTTCATGCATGCTTAGCCTTGGCACAACGAGAGTGGGCAACTTCACACATCAGATGCCTTTTCTAAATGTGAAATGCTCTTTACAGAAACACCCCACACTATGAGAAATGCTTGTAGCAACATACACTTACTACAATCCTCTTATATGCATGTTTCCACTTACGTAAAATGTGTGAAGGTCGTACATTCCAAACAGGGTGTCATAAACATTTTGTGATACAAGTGACTATCCACATTTTTTTAAACATGTAATAATTTCATAGCAACAAAAGTTCAACATATGCAGCTGAAAATGTATTATCTAAATATAAAGATACTTACATAATACTGTTTGTTACTGGTTTGTTTCTCTTTTCTGATGTCTGAGATGCAGTCTTCCTTCTATATGACAGAGATAACCTTTTGCATTTTTCTCTTTGCAGTCTACTTGCTAGCTTCTCTGAGCGTATTCCATTTGAGTGTCCTGCATATTTACCATTGTGCACTGTTACTGCAGGCAACCATGACACTGGTAACATACTCCTTTTGGCCAGTGTATTATTGTTCTCACAAACAAGCTTCCCCAGTACACTTCGGGTCTGCGTTGTCACAGCAGACCTCTCCATTCTGTCTTCCACAAGAAGTTCTATTCCTTCTTTACATTTCTTGCCAATAGCATCCTTATTAGCATTTGCTCTATGCCTATTCTTTGTTTTGCCCCATGTTTTCTGGACATAGCTATCTAGTAGCTCTCTGGAATTCTGTACTTCATTCAGAGATGACACATCATCATTCACTGAACTGTCTTTCAGTTCTATTATCTCATCCATGTTTCCTGTCCAAAGAATTGACTCAATTCGTTTCACTTCAGCTGGAAAAATGTCCAAAGGACGCTCACTGACAGTGGGGAATGAAATCTCTTTGTCCTTAGTATCTGTGTTCAAACTTAGTTTGGGGTGAACATGACACTTTGACATCTGTTCAGTGATATCTGTTTTTACTGAAAAGTCCATTCCTGTACTGCATTTCATGCACGGTTTTTCAGTTTTACTGTCAGATGTGTGTTCCACCTTAGAATTCCGTGTCATTATCCTCCTTGATTGAATTAATCCATTACATCTAACAGATTTTTGTGTTTTATTGGAACTCTTATGGTGATGTGAAGTCCTGCATGAAAAAGTGTTCTTCACTGGTGAAATTTCTTGGACTGTCTGGGCATCATATTGAGCCAACAAATCTGTACCTACGTCAGAGAGATATAAAGATTTAGATGTTTCAGAACTCTGTACTGAAGATAACCACGTGCTGGATGTGTTACCATTACAGGAAAACTCATTTACTTGCAACTCATTATCTGCATCTGATGAACTTGGCTGTGCTGTAAATGAAGGATCACCAATCAAAACAGCCTGCCTGAACTGTCCACAGTACTGACCATTCACTTCAAAACTATTTCCAGAAGTAATCAAATGCACGTCATGTAGAGAGCCATCTGATGTGCATGACGACGTATTGGTGTTGCAACATACAACACAAACTGGCTTGAAATTTATTTCTGAATTAGAAGACTCATCAGTTGGCTGAAATGGACCAAAGCCACTGCAAATTCCCTTTGGTGCAAGACTACCAGATTCTGAATATACATATTTCATATCTTGCAAGTCATTCGCTCCCGAAACTTTTGACAAAGCATGGTTGCATGGATTAGTTTCAGGGTCTATTAACATATCATCAACAGCATTAGAAATAGTTCTATCCTCAGAAATTTCTAACAAGTCCTCTAATGCAATTTTCAAACATTCTGATCCTACCACTTCTGATGTTACGGCATGCACAGAGCCTTCATGAATTACTGTCAAAGCATCAAGACTGTTTTCTGTAGATAAGCAATCCTGAGACACTGACTGCATACTTCCAACATCTATGGAATCATTATTACTTTCCGGAGCCAACAACAACCTATCCAGTTTGACTGAATTGAACTCAGTACTGGCCTCAAAGTTTATTGTGCCTATGGGACTATTATCACTTTTAGCATCCTTCATCAAACCATCTGTTGTTACTGGAACATACTCTAATGATGCTTCTATGCCCTCCATAGCTACAGGGCCATTACTCTCATTAGACACAACCATCAAATTGTTTCTTATAATGTCACTCTTATGTTCTGTCACTACATCTGCAGCAACTGTAGGATTTTTGCTATCACTTGTAATTTCGATATCTGCTTGATTGACATGCAGGCCTTCTTCCTCTGGACTAACTGAGCCACTACATTCAATACTCTTACACTCTGTGACACCATCACAAAGTTTGTTCTTACTGTCCACAGTCCCCAGAGATGTATAACTTCTGACAACTGTGGTGATGGAACTGTTAATTGTAGGTTTATGCACTGCCTTCTTTGAAAATAATTTTCCTCTTATCCCCAACTTCCTACATTGTGGCATATCAGGAATATCATCAGTTCCATCCAGTTGTGGGATAGTCTTGTTCACATTGTCCCAAAATGTGTCTTCCCACAATGAATTATTCTGGTGATCTGTAAATCTGTACAGACAAAAAAAAATAATTATCACACACAATGCAAAACCGAAAATTTATGCTACTTATTAGTATGGACTTACTTTACTTATTGGACAGAAGGGTGAAAATACTGACATCCATCAAAGTAGAGCAATTCCTGAAGCACTGTATGTATTAAACATACCTCAGATATTATATGCTACAACTGCAGTGTAATGTATCGACCATGGTCAGAAAGCTTCAGAACGAATCTTTAAACACATGGTATGGATTGAGGGGTGGAGGAGGGAGTGAGATGGCCACCTAGCCACTTAGCAGCATACAAATTTAGTACTAAAAGGATTCATGGTTCAATCCTAAACACAGCAATTATCAAAAACAGATTACAAAAAAAAATTACTTCTACAGTTTGAACTAACCACCAGATGACAGAAGCAAAGCCAATTCATGAAACAATGTCTATATCCAACTTCAGCAATGAACAATTTCCCCCATAGTAACACCCCTGACCATAATTTAATTTGTGGAAAGCATTCAACTCTATCGGGAAACTTTTTACAATATGTAAAATAAACAGCATCCACAGATGAACTTCTGAGTAATGTTTCTAGCTTTTTAAATTTGATTTGCTTACTCAAGACCAGGGTACTTTTCTACTTAAATGACTAGTTCTGCAGCTGGTCCTATAAGTTGTATTTAATAAGATTCTGGTCTTCTGGGGATGTGGCACTTTGTCACTGGGTCAGCAGTTCCTGATAATTTGAAGGCACTACTATCTTGTTAAATACTGGGAACTGCTTACCAAATGACACAGCATCACACCCCAGAAGACTTCAATGATCAGAAACACTCCTGTGAGAACCTAAAATCTTGCAATGTAGTTAATGCACTTCTTTAACCAAAGTCCAAATAAAAATAGACTGTTAAGAATGAACCCACTTATCAAAGTACAAAGTCTAAAAAAATCCACCTGTTTATTCTTAATGAAATTAATGAGAGAAATGTACTTCAGTATTTACAACAGACAGTACACAGTGTCTCTTTGCCAATACCTTATCAGCGAGCTAAAGGCTGCCACAAAATATGTGCATTGATAAATACTTTGTTTCTTAGCTATTATCAGAATTTACTGTGTAATGAACATGTGACTACCCTTGCCAGCAAGTACTTCTTAAAATGCTAGGCACAAATAGAGACTATAATCAACAGCTACAGCCTGAAAACATAAAATGTAAACATACTGACAAATATTCATTATCCATCAGCAGACAATACTTTCTGTGATGAGCATGAAGATGCTCTAAAACCAGGCATACTGCAAGGTTATAACACACATATGGGCTGTCTGGACAAATCTGACTGCATGAGCAACACTCCATTAGCAGACAGACATGGATACACACAAAGCAGCAAATATTCCATCCCTTAGACCTTACTATTCTAACAGTTTCATCCTTCTCACCTTTTGTGATTCAAAATTATCATACTGACATTTTAGAATGCATTGGTCAGGGACCTAATACAATAGGAAAAAGGAGTACCTCTACCACAGACCACATAACAGGGAAGACAAATAATGATGGGGGGGGGGGGGGGGGGGGGGGAATTTTGTTCTTTGTGTTCTGCAAAAAACAAAGCAAGAAGGATTAAGTTCAAACAACCACAATGTAATGTGGGGGGGTTGTGTTTCAAAATACACCATATTAAACTGCATTTCTGAAGACTGTCAAACAACATGCTCAAAAATATAGAACACAAAAACATTATGTAACAAATAATTATTTATTTAATAGCAATATCCTGATGAAATAACAAAGCTAAGGCAGTGTGGATTTTATGAAACACTTCAGGAGACAAGCCAAGGCATTTTTTAGTGTCTTTAGGTATTTCTGTTTCATTTGGAAGTTTTGTGAAACAACAAAGTCAGAAGAGCTGCTTGTTGAGAATTACAAATACTTCACTCTTTTTGTAATCTCTTCAAAGAGGGAAATTCAATTAATCTCGAGCAATTATTATACTCCAGCTGATCTCAATGGTCATGCGGTCTAGGCGTGGGTCTAAGGCCACTTGCTTGCTGGAATTTTGGGGTCGAATCCCACCTGGGGCATGGATGTCTGTCTCTTGGGAGTGTTGTGTGTTGTCAGATAGATATCTCTGCGATGGGCCAATCACTTATCCAGAGGACTCCTACTGAGTGTGGTGTGTCTGAGTGTAATCTTGAAACCTCAACAACGAGGAGGCCTAGGCCCAGTAGAACTGTCGAGCCATAAAAAAAAAATCATACTCCACAGAAGCATTTTAGACATATACAGGGAACAGGAGCTCGCCTCTTGCAAATACAAAAAATTTTAATAATATATAATGCTTTAGCACAACAGCATATTCCATGTCAATGCTAAGAAACACAAGGCCAATCAAGTTTGATAACAATATTTCGTCAATCACTGTAATTTGATGTGTGACATGTTTTAATATCACTTAGAACATTTTAATAAGCATAATTCCTTGTCTGCTGTGATGATGTGCATTGCTAATCATTGGAAAGTGGTACAAGTTCAAGCCTGGATGTAATCTGTTTGTTTCTCCTGAATGTCATGTCACATAAAAGTTAAGATTTTAAGGTCACCCTGCAACATGCCTACGCAAGCACAGAGGGGATGCAGCGGTACAGCTCTACCCACTCACAACCTTGGCACTAGAAGGGGGTCGGTCGCCAGCACCATGTCCTGGCTGCTTTACCACTGGGAAAGACCTGGTACCCCTCGTACAGGAGGCTGGATGGGCCTTGGGGTTGGTATGGACGGGACCGGAAAATCTCGCCCCCACCAGGATTTGATACCCGGACTGTCCAGGCCGTAGCAAGTCGCTACACCAACTATGCTATCCCAGCCACCAGAAGTCAAGATATACGAGTAAAAGGCAATATTTACAAACACACCACACAGCACATTTAAAAATGTTATAAAACAAATAGTTACACTCTAGCTCACATCAGGATGTTCCATAAAAGCAAAACATACAGCAAAGCAATTCCCCTAGCAATTAATGTAACAGGTGGTGGGGGCATGGTCTTATTAAAATACTTGTGGCAAGATTTAATGTATTAGAGTATGTGAAAGTGCATTCATACTGCCAAAAAATAATAAAGCAAAGCTTTAACAATTTCTAAATTTTACATATGTACTTCATTACAAATTAAAGAATACAGATCACACATTTAAACCTATGTAACTTATGTATTTTATTTGTCCAAATAACATAAACATGAGACAATAACAATGTTGTACAAAACTTGTTACAGTAAAACCCCGATTTAATGTTCCCGCATTTAGTGAAATCCCGGATTTAGTGATGATTTTTTCATGTCCTGACAATAGCTCCATATAAACAAACAAACCTCCATTTAATGAAAACCTCAATTTGGTGAAATATATTCTAATCCCCCAGCAATTCATTAAATAGGGGTTTTACTGTATTAGGTTTTCAACAAAGTAAAAGTGAAGCAATGTTGTGAGAAGTGACATTACATGGGTGCACTCCTCTCCTTCTGGACCCTAAATCATTTTGTGGAAACCATGGGGATGCGAGTTACACATACACAAACAAGTGTGAATGGCAGAATGGGTTCAACCCAGATAACAAAGGGGGCCTGGTCTGGTGCACAGATGGGTCCAAGACCAATAAAGGCACTGGTGCTGGTGTGTATAGATGAGGCTCAAGAAGGGGGCACAGCTTCAGTCTTGGGCTCACCATGGTATTCCAGGCTGAAATATATGCCATTAAGGCTTGTATAATGGAGAATATAGAAAAGGGCTACACAAGTAGAAACATCTATATTCTTTCTGACAGGCAGCCATCAAGGCCCTTGACAGCTACCAAATAAATTCCAAATTAGTCTGGGACTGCCATCAATCCCTGGTGCAACTGGCAGAACATAACAGGATCCAACTGGTATGGGTGCCGGGACATATGGGAATTGATGGCAATGAAATAGCTGATCAGTTAGTCAGAGAGGGCTCCTCACATCCATTCATAGGACCTGAGCCTGCACTTGGTATATCTGCAAAGGTTGCCAGGGGGAGTGATCAGGGACTGGACAAGTAGGAAACACGAGGAGCATTGGCAGTCCATACGTGGATAAAAGCAGGCTAAGGGCTTTCTTAAAAAACCCTCTGCAAGAAAAGCTGGTGAATTGCTCAATCTAAGCAGAAACCAGCTCAGAATAATGACAGGGTTGCTAACAGGACACTGTCATCTAAAAGGACACCTATTTAAACTGGGGCTGGTAAACAGTCCCGAGTGTAATAGATGCAAACAGGCATCTGAAATAGCCTCACATGTTCTTTGTGATTGTGAGGCTTTGGCCACACTAAGATTCAGACACCTGGGTTGTCATTTTATGAAACCAGGTGACTTTGAAGACATCTCTGTCAGTAAGATACTGCACTTTGTTCAAGGTGCGGGACTGCTGAATGACTGAGCTAAAGGGTTGCACAAAAGATCGATAATGGTTGAATTGCACGGGTCACTGTGGTGCCCACCCTTCCATATTCTATTCTATTCTACACAACACATCCAAATAAGGTAACAATAAACGCAATTATGAAATATACAGACATAAAGAACAATGAAATGAAACATGGCCATACTCACAGTCTCCGAGCCAAACAAAAAATTCAAGCCTGTATCACATTCAAAGAAAAACAAAATACCTAGCTAGCATCATGTGGATAAACCCAAAATACACAGACAACACACAGGCCCATGATCATAGGTCAGGGACACTGACCTGGGGTGGCTGGCTGAAAGGGAATTTAAAACAAAAGATCAAAACAAAATTTCAAGACATACTTGTTCACTGCCAAGGACCAGAGTACCTTCTTGAAAGTCCTAACAGGAGGTGGGAACATGTGGTGTAGGAACAGGAAATGGCTGTGTGTACCACTAAGGAAAGTTCTAGAACCATGACATGACATATGGAGTATAACAGTACTTCAGAAACCTAAAATGGTATGTTCCAAAGTGGCCCTTGCAAATCTGAGTGCATGAAAATATATGCAACATGCAAAGCATATATGGCTTGTCACCTCATGTATTACTTGTTTCTACATGTTCACCATATACCTGTTTAAACTTCCTCTCTGAAAGTCATCAGCTGTGTCCCAGTTCACTGATCCATCCAGTGGATGACTTAAATCTTGCATGTCCTCATTGTCACTTCCATGTACTGCATCATTTCCTAATTCCTGGGGTACCTGAGACCCCAAAACACTATCTTCATCTACATCCACACTGTTGTCAAGGCCGTGCAGTATCTCAGCCAGTACCACATCTTGGGAACCCACTAGACACAAAAAACTGATATTGGTTAGGGGCAACATATAAAATGTGAGGAAATGAACTACACTGAGGCCATGGAAAGAAGTCCCACAGATCTGTCAGGTACACTTCCCCTCCACTTGTTTGGCCATTCTACGAACACATTGGGAGTGACAGCCGGCCATGTAATAACCTTCCCTAGTGACCAGTGCTTTGCGCTGGATGGCTTACAGCAGAAAGGGCTGCAGGGAATAAAACAGTTGGAAACTTCAAATGCAGCAATCCCTACCATCCATAAACTTCCATCTGCTGGCTCAGTATAGCAGCATACATTTGACTACACACACCCACGAAATAAATTATCTACATGCTACACATATAAATGGCTCTTGATTACACACAACTGTGAAATAAATGCTCTACATGCTACACATATATATGGCTATTTCTTAATTGCAAAACACTTGTTATCTGTCATCAAGCAAAAGCACCTTCCCCTTCATAAGCTTTATATTTGCTTTGATAATGACAACAAAGATGATGATGATACATTCCATTTTCAGATAATCAATACCATTCTTCTTCAGAAGTGACATCTCACCTCAGTCAGCAGAAATACATTCTGACTAACTGCTGCATGTTTCAACCCTTCTTAATTTTGGTGACTGAACTTGCCTGAAGATGACCAGAAAGGGTCAAAACATACAGCACGTTTCACTTTGTTGTTCACACTATGCATTCTATTGAATTATTAACTAGAAAGTGCCAATAATAATGCACAAATTTAATATATAACAAAAAGTCGTTAAAGTAAAGTCCTTCTTGTTATGTACACATTACAAGAAGGACTTTACCTTACCAGCGGTGTTTCCAGCTTTCAGTGTGAACTTTCTCCCTGACGATGGTGGTATATATGCCACTGAAACATGTTGGAGTTAAAATCATACTTTGACTCTTTCTTATGTATTAAATTTGTGCATAATTGTTGGTACTTTCTAGTTAATATAGCATGATATTATATTTTAATAAAAACAGAGAAGTGCCCAACAAGAGAGTGTATATATTTGATGATATCTAATGCTCACCACTGTCTAATTTTCTCACATGGTCAGGTGAACATATGAAACCACATTTCAGAGGACACAGTTTTAACATCTGTGTTTATCACTGAGATAAAAGGTGTTGCTAGAGAACAGGTAACAGTGATTGTTAAGCAACTGTTTTATACAACAACAATTAATGTACTCCCTGATGATGGACCAGTATAGTCTGAACATGTAGGAGTTTAGTGTTTTTAAATATATTATTGTGAACCTATGACAACTGTGTGCATTTGTTGGTTAATATTACAGAAATTGAATTATAATGCACAGAATGGAAAACACAAAATTTGTTAATGTCCAACAGGCAAAACAAATTTACCACTTCAAGAACATCAAAGAAAGGTTGCATAAAACAAATGCAACAATATGGTGTAATAAAACATGTAGACAACTGCAACTGACACCAAATAATATTTCAATAAAGGTGAATGACACTAATTGTCAGTGTTTTAACACATTAAAAGTAGCAACTAGATTCCGCATAAATCAAGAACTATAATTTTCATATATCAAAAAAACAAACACTATATGAACAACTTTATAAACATCATCTAACGTGTACAGCTATGAGGTATAATAATTGTTATAAAGAGTACTGTGAACACCAACAACACATCCACACGCTGCTCCTATTTACTCTGTAACAATTCTGCCCACTACACACATTCACTCTGCATGGAAGAATTTCCATCAGTTCTTCTACATATGCAAAAGGTCAAAATATTGTTAAGTAGTTTTATACAACAACAATTGTGATGGGGAAAGCAAAAAGGTACCTCTTGTCGGGAGAGTAAAATTTTCAGTACAGGCCAAAACAGCATGTTAGGTCAAAAATCACCATTTTCTGTTTTTTACACTTTTAAATTATTCATTATGTTCTCTAGTCGATATTCCGGTCCTAAAAGTGGTTCTAATACGAAAAAACAGATTCCCAGCTTTTCATGGAATCCAACTCTTCATTAATGTGCTCACAACAGTCTCTCACTAGTACCTACCACAAGCCAGATTAATCCAGTCCACATCATCACATCTCCCTTCTCTAATATTTACTTCACAGTGAAATCCCTCACTCACACGCACACACACATATTCCAGTTCCAGCCAGAGCCCTGTATATAGAATTTATTGCTTTCCCACAAACACTGAATCTGAATTTAACAAATGTTGCAATTAGTGTAACAAATATTTGACTGTCCAGAATTTGTACATCCATTTGGCGTGGTTGTGGTTGAAACAACAATCAAGATCTGTGTTTCTTTTTGTGCTGAAAATCGTTACCACCCTATCATGACTGCTGGTGAGTGAAGTCACATTTGAAACATGCATTGAAACCACACTCCTTTTTCATCAGCTACTTTAATTCTTAACTCACACACTTCCAGTGTGTATTTCATGTCATTAATTACCTTCGAAATTCATTATATATTATTCATGTTGTAACTATTTGTACTGAAATAAAGTAAACTTTATCATCCTGTAAGACCATACGCTGGCCTCTAAATTGTCCTGGTAAACGGCCTAGCATGCCATACACTGGTCTCTGTGTGTTTACTTGGTAGCAATTTTAATGTCCACAGTAAGCCAGAAGAACTCAGGCTGTTAAAGAGATAAAAATAGAATTTAAATCCATCTCCTAAAAGTTAAAGACTTATGCACAGAAATTATTTTATCATAATTACTGCATCTCCCACCTCATATGATGCTACAAGTGATGAGATGCACCCTATAATTAGCAAGGTATTTTTGCAGATTAAACGTCGTAACACCAGAAGTTGTTAAGATGCAGGGTGATTTTTTGGGACTTTTTTTGGGGGAAAAAAAGTGTCTTTTGAGGTGGGGAATACCGTATATACAAAAAGTTTTTAAAGAACATGAACAGTTTCTTAATGCCATTTTATGCCATTCCCCATTTAGTCAACATGTATGGGAAACCATTCTCATTCTCTGAACAGATATTTCCCTATACTATTACCCTCAGATATACACCTACGGCATCCAAATTGTCACTTCCCTTAAGGTTATCCAGCAAAAATATTACAGTCTTCTACTTTCATCTTTCAAATACCATCGCCTCATGCTTATATAATATGAATTAATTACCTCCGAGGAGCAATTACTAGTTCCGAAATTAACATGGGCTCATATTTTCATATTCTGTGTTATGACAATGTCTTGGTACCAGACTACAATATCATGTCATAGGACAATATGAATCTTCATTGTCACAAAGATGTCAAATCTTATATAACAGATGTTCAGCTGGTCTACAAAATCCATGCCCTTTTAATACCCAATTCATAATTGTGTTCAACAACAGCTAACTACATTGGAAGAATCCAGTGTATATCCTTGCATCATATTTCTTTAACATCCATTACAATACTTGCAGCATTCCCCAGCTATGCCTGGGTCTCAAAATTGGTCTCTTCCCTTCACATTTTAAAGAGAAAGTTTTGTATGCATTCTTCATCTCTCCCACACGTACGCTATACGTCCCACCCATCTCAGCCTTAATTTGATCACCCTAGTAATATTTAAGAAAAAATATAAATTTTGAAGCTCTTTATTATGCAATTCTCTTTAACCTTCTCGTCCTTTCAATCTCTTAATTGCAAATATTATCATTAAGTGCCCTGTTTTCAGAACCTCAGTGAATAAATATACATAAAAATGAATTGCACTTCAAACTGTTAAGGTCACATATGATCAGAAACCACAAACATTCACTATGACTGGCTGAAGATACTCAGAACAATGCAAAGATCAGTGGATTTTAGGGCATAAAGGGCCATTTGTGCTTCGACGATGTTCGAACTGAAACATCCACTACATACTGCATTTACTTGAGTATAAGATGACTCTGCACATAGGACGACCCCCTTCACAGGCTTCAGTTTAATTCTGTGTGCAATTATAAGACAACCCCATTTTTCAGATCATTAATTAGGAAACGAGTCTCGTCTTACATTTAGGCATATAAATAAAACCAGATAAGGCTGTATGCATGTCAAACTGTAAAAGGGAAGGACAAAAATGTATGGAAAAAAATTGCAAGATAAAACTTTAAATGTAACAGTATTAAAAGCCTCCCATAAATCCAACCCCTCGTCCGCACCTCACGGTTATGTGGAGATGTTAACAGGTGTGGAGGGGGTGCCCTGAGGGGGGCTACTCTGACACATGCTGGAAATCCGCACCCTGGGTCACGTGGGAGGTGGTAACACGTGTTGAGGGGATATCCTGTAGAGGGTTACTACGACACACGCTGGCTAATGGGGCTCTGGTCTACCCAAGCCAAGGTGGAAGGTATGTGCCCAAGGCTGCATGGCACTGGGGTAGTCAATAGCAGTGTCGTGAATGATCCCTTTGGGGAACCAGGCCGTACCCCATTGTATGTAGGCCTTCCGTCCGGGTGGGGCTCCGTGGATGGTGACTGTATCCTTTTCCCCGTGTGTTGTGGGAGAGCTCCTTAAGTGGGGACTCCGAGAGATATGAATGAATTTATGAATTAATCAAAGGCCCTGAAAACGGAGCATTGCCTTTTATAAGAGCTTCCCAAAGGCTCCTACGGATGTCCAAGGGCTTGTCTGGCTTACAGATGGCTCTGGGACAGAATGGGGGACTGAAGCTCTTTGGGTAAAGAGATATGTAAAAGAAGGCTCTGCAAAGGGGCATCTCTCTCTATAGGGGCCCTGTCGGGGAATATGGAGGGATGCTCCTTTACTGGGGAATTAGAACGGTGAGTTTTTATTTTTATTACGAGACCTTTTTCATTAGGTCTCCGAGAGATATGCAAAAGAAGGCTCTGGGACGTGTGTCTCTCTCCATATGGGCCCCGCTGGGGGAACTTGGAGGAATGACTCTTTTACCGGGGACTTCGAGAGACAGGTAAAAGAAGGCTCTGGAAACGGAGCGTCTCTTTGCATGGGGCTCTGAGAGGGGAATGTGGGGGGGGGGGGGGGGGGGGAGGCTCCTTTACTGGGGACTTTGAAAGATATGTAAAAGAAGGTTCTGGTGATGGGCATCTCTCTCCATGGGGGCCCCGTTGGAGGGGGGACTTCTTCACCAGGGACTTCGAGAGACAGGTAAAAGAAGGCTCTGGAGGGGGAGCGTCTCTCTCTATGGGGGCTCTGAGACGGGGACCTGGAAGGGGGCTCCTTTACTGGGGACTTTGAAAAACATGTAAAAGAAGGCTCTGGTGACGGGCATCTCTCTCCATAGGGGCCCCGTTGGGGGACCTTGGAGGGGGGACTTCTTTACCGGGAACTTTGAGAGACAGGTAAAAGAAGGCTCTGGAGACGGAGTGTCTCTTTCTGTGGGAGCTCTGCGAGGGGAACCTGGAAGCGGGGATTCTTTGCTGGGGATAAAGAAATGTAAAAGAAGGCTCTGGAAATGGAACATCTTTCTCTATGTAGGGGCTTCGTAAGGGGAACCTGGAAGGGGGGTTTCTTTACTGGAGACTCTGAGAGACATGTCAGGGAAGGCTTTGGAAGGGGAGCATCTCTCTCTTTACAGAGGCTCTGTGAGGGGAACTTGGAGGGAGGGCTCTCATACTGAGGACTCCAAGACACATGTAATAGAAGGCTCTGGAAAAGGAGCATTTCTTTTTACAGGGGCTCCATAAGGGGAACTGAAAGGTATTTAGAAAGGGAGGGCTCGTCCAATATGTTTATTGGGCCAGAACCTGTACTTGATATATTTTTCTGTTATGTATAACTTAGAGGGTTCATGGCCTTATGTTGGGCCACAGCACTCTAAGAAAGCCTCTGCATTTTAGGGGGCACAAAGGGCCTGTTAAAAAGGCCTACGTGCATCGGGCCTCTAAGGGCTCGAACCCATTAGATATTCTATTCTATTCTATTCTAACAGTATTAAAACAATGGCACAAAACAAGAGACATGTTTTGAGTGTCTGTGCAGAATATGAATTTCCTACTAATCTCTTGGGCTTTTCAGTAAAGGTACAAATACATCATGCTGTCTACATTACTATACAAGGCAAAGGCAGAGCTCCAAGATCGTCCACATGAATCATCACCATCATGCATTATAATACAAAAAACCAGCACCATGGCAAATTTGCAATACTGTACATGCTCACCAGTTTCCTGCTCTAACCTTAAGAATGACATCTGTAATTTTGCTTGGATGCTTGGTTTTGCACTTTCAAAATCGGAGCAGCACGTTACAAACATGAAACAACACAAAACCCTTAATTTTCGTAAAAGTAATTACAGGAAAATGTAAAAGCTGTAAGACAAACCAGACAGGCAATTTGTTACAGCGCAAGTAACTGTGTGAAACCTAACAATGTCACCAGAATATTAGTCTACTGACAAAGCCATGGAAACAATCAAGCGCCCACTCTGAAAAATATTTCACATTTCTATGACATGACAACTGACCAAACCAATTACCAATCTGATGGCATCAAAAGTTAAGAGGCTGACAAGTCCATCACAAATACTACATCACAAGTGGTACTAAAGTAATATATGCATGCCATTCATCTAATTTGTGCACAACACATGCATCCCCTCTATTCATGGCCATGCTTGTCCAGCGGCACTGTATTTTTTCATGAAGTATATTATTCAGTTCCATCATTTCACCAAATTCTTAAATAAGTGGTTGTTGAAAACCTCCATTTAATAAGTTCTAAAGTGCCATTATTGTCCCTACTTGAATCACCAATGAGATTTAAAAATTGCTTTTCTGTTCAAACCTCCTTCCATAATTTCCATAACTTGAAAACAGGACTAATGTTTAAATCCCTTTGAACACAGCTGTGACTACAAAAAACATGCACTGTGCTCAACTGAATGATTAAGTTCATCTTGGACCTTCTAAACAGGTTGTCAATTGATCAGTGACACACTAGTAACAGGTGAATACAGCCAGCTAACAGACACAGAACATAAATCAATCACACAGTCTTAGTACAAAGACTGTACTTACAGACAACAGAATCATGAGTTGCTCCCGCTTCCCTTTGGCTTGATGACAAGCTCAACACCAAATCTTCATCTACAAATGACGTATCATCATTTTGTTCCACCTGTTCATTTCTTGTAAAAGAACCGGATCCAGATGACTGGACATGTACATCCAAAAATGACGCTTCAACAAGCCCTGAATTCTCTGGTGTCTCAGCAGGATATGGTGTTCTTGTAATATCGGGAGTGTTCGGCAGTGGTGAGGAATTGTCAGATATCTGTAAGGAAAATTATACAATTAATGAAGTGGAGAGTCCATTTGTTGAAACAAGGAAATCGACTCAACTTGAAGTACAAACATTTTCTAAACACATTCTTTGCAATTTTGTACCATAAATGGTGTTTATGTTCACTTAATGCAGATATAATTTAATAACAATAGAGCTACTCTAACGTAAATAAAAAACTAAGACAGAGCAGTCCGTAAACACACACCTGTGAGTTTAGCAGGTGTAACTTCTCATGTAATTTCTGTTTAAAAAAAGCTTCAGTGTCAGTAGGAACTGCAAACATACGCCCCTGAGAAGAGTGAGGAGTTATTTGGGATGTTCTTCCTTCTTCCCTCCGTCGCTGTTTCTCATCTTCCCAGATTGCTGCCAGTCCAGGATTTACTACCAGTTTGTCTAGTAATGTGAAACAAACACTATGCCATAATTAAAGAAAGTGTAATACAATGTGGTACATACAATAAAACCTTGTACTGATGTTACCAGGATGTACATTTTTCCCATGGCCTATGAAATTTGTCAGCACAACTAATTTTCCCAGCATTACAGTGTTTCAATTCTTGCAAAATATGTGTCATTACATTTTAACTTCTTGGGTACTGCACAAAAACTGTTCAAGTTTTCTTTGCAGCAGGTGGCTACTCTAACAAGTTAGTGATTGTGGATCATTTTATCTCGTCATCATGGTTTATGTTGTTTTTCCCTGAGTAGATCATGGAAACCCTTAATCCATTCCCCAAAAGAAAGAATGCAGCTGGTAGTCTCCAAGAACAAAATAACCTAGCTCTACTGAGGTAACATTACCTCACTCTAATACCAATGCCACATGAATAAGCTCATCACACACCCACCGACCTGCACATTTTGGGAATTGAGATTTCCAAGAATGGCCCCAAAAGGGCCATTCTTGGAAATCTCAATTCCCACTTGGCACGATACAAAGCTTACAACTCACAGGAAGATCTCCCACTGTTGGTACTAAAATGGTCCATTCTTGGAACTCTTTTAAGTTTCACAGTACAAGCCCTATCCTCTCTTCCCCCTTCCATAGCTCTGCTTAGCCAAAATTTCCTCCAACCTTCCCATACAACTGACGAAACCCTTTTTCCCCAGCTACTTCACCAAACACCTGAAACTGACTCAATCACACTGAAGATGGATGCAGTATGTTCCTCTGAAATGTCAGAACATTCTACCACTACATAGTGCAGACACCCAAGAGAAGACCAGCAGCTGCTCAATGACCGCCATGGAAAAACTTATATTATTTCCATGGCATTAATGCACCTTTTTTTGTCAAAGAAAAATTTCCAAGGATGTTTGGTCACCACAATTACCTGACTTAACACCATCACATTTGCAACGTTAAAATGCAGTACACAAAGCCAATCTTCAGACTCCTAGAACTTAAAAGAATTACCTACAAGTCTCACTGAAAGCATCCCTCAAACTGAAGTGGCAAGTCTTAGCAAAAACACAAACCATGTGAATGAGTGACAACAAACATGTGAAGGCCAATTCCTAGTTTCCTGGCTAACCATAAGCTGCTCCTTAAATTGTAGTTGCTGCTGGTGTAGTGATCCGCATGCCAGTTGCCTTATGTTTGCTCACCAGTGTGCTGAAGTAAATGCAGCAATGTAAATACAGTAAAACCCCTATTTAATGAATTGCTGGGGGATTAGAATATATTTCACTAAGTCGAGGTTTTCATTAAATGGAGGTTTATTTGTTTATATGGAGCTATTGTCGGGACATGAAAAAATCATCACTAAATCCGGGATTTCACTAAATGTGGGAACATTAAACTGGGGTTTTACTGTACTTTCTGTTACAAACCTGTTCAATGAATTATTTTTTCTAACTTAAAAACCTGCATCACTCACTGATACCACATAGCAGATTGGATCTGGTGTGGTAATCTTCAAAACACTCACTAATACAAAGTCCCACATAACACTTCTTACACTCTGTTTTCTCCCTTTTATTCCTCATGTGGAACCCCAAGTGTGGCAACACAATGTGAAGCATCAAACTGACCAATGTTTGCTGTACTTTAACTCAAGTGGCACACCTTGTTCCTCAGAAACCAATGGCCTGCTCACGGGCCAAAATGGATGAGGTAAGCTTCCAGTCTTTTCTATCAAGTTCTGTAAGAGGTTTAATCAGTCTCTGCAAGTCATTTTGGTACCAAGAGGAAGTCAGGAGGTGGGAAATATTCAAAAGTGTCAAGTCTAAGAACTCAATAATTTCTTTCTCCACTTCAATGATTGACACTGTATCAAGTAACCAATCACCCACCCGTCCACTTCCATGTGTGACTCTATCAAGTAACTGTTTGCCCACCTGTCCATTTGCATGTCTCACACCATATGAAACAACTGTTCACCCCCCTGTCCACTTCCATGGCTGACAATGTATCAAGTAACTGTTCACCCACCTGTCCCTTTCCACGTCTGACACTGCATCAAGTAAATGTTCACCCACCGGTCCACTTCCATGTATGACACTGTATCAAGTAACTGTTCACCAACCTTTCCAGTTGCATGGCTGACACTGTATGAAGCAACTGTTCACTCCCTGTCCACTTCCACGTCTGACACTGCATCAAGGAATTGTTCACATTCCTGTCCATTTCCACATCAGATACTGTATCAAGTAACTGTCCACCTCCTGTCCACTTTCACATCCGACATTGTATGTAAAACTGTTAACCCACCTGTACACTTCAATGCGTGACACTGTATCAACTAGCTGTTCACCCCCCTGTCCAATTCCACGTCTGACACTGTATGAAGTATCTGTTCACCCACCTGTCCGCTTCCACGTCCGACACTGTATGAAGTAACTGGTCACCCACCTGTCCACTTCCACGCCTGGCACTGTATCAATTGTTCAATATCCTGTTGCCAATGTCAAAACACCCCATATGTCTTTAAGTAATAGCTTTATTTTTACCAACACATGCACTACATTTATGTCGTATTTTACACCCCTACATATGTTTTGACTATTTATTAGTCATCATCAGGGGGATCAAAGTATATACACAGGCTGTACATCCATTATAATAGTTGGTTCATTATTCAAGGTTAAAGCGAGATAAAACTATGTTCACTATAAAATCGGTAGCATTTGCTACGTCAGTGGTTAAAATACAAGTGAGTTGTTTTCTTTTTAGATTAAATTATTGGCAGTTTGTCTTGTTTTCATCTCAAATGGTTGTTGTAGTTATCTGTGACGTGTTGCTGTGTGTCTTGTTCTGTAGGCTTCGCCGGTTGGCAGTTGCAGCTAATAAAGCTATTACTTAAAGACAAAATGCACGGTGAATATAATGTGAAAAACCCCACGTCTATTTGCAGTCCTGTGTAACTGTTGGCTTCACAGCATTTCCATGTTTGTCACACAACATATCACTTTCTGGTGGATCATGACTATTTACCAGTATGTCTGTGTCATTTACTTCTCCAGACCATTGCTGTCAAGTCAGCTGTAGTCTTACAGTCAGTGTTGCCTTGTTTCAGTCATGGCACAGTCAGACCTAACAGAAAGAAAATGACACAGGACCTACCACTGCCAAACACACCAGTTAAGTTAGTAATCTTTAATAAAGGCACTTTCAGAAAATGTAACTGAAAATAGTAAAGCATTTTATAACTGTACAGGAAAATTTTATAGCTTCGTGTAGGAGCACAGGGCCCATAAAACCATTTTGGTTACTGATGTCAGCATATAGTCTGACAGGGACCTGCAGCAGTGTGCACAGCTGCATTTTTGTGACTGTACAGGAAAAGTTCATAGCTTAGAGTAGGTGCTGAGAGGCTGTAAAGCTATTTAGATTCCTGCTGCAGAATATATGGAGCTGTATCCCAATGCCACATATACCATTATGTTCAGGTCAGGTGCATAAGCAGAGTGGGGGAGGGGGGGGGGGTAAATTTACTTTTAGATTAAATGGTATATGGTTTACTGTAATAAGTACCTGTAACAACCCTCATGTTGGTGATGTCTGCTGCCATAACATCCACTTCAATTTCGCAAGTACTGATCCTGGTGACACTCTCTGGGAGCAGCATTTCCTCAGAAAGGTTTTCAGAACACTCTACAGAAAACACAAGTGTACATCACCAACTCACCAAGTTTTGTAAGTGTCACTGTGCACAGACATACTGGATCTGTTCCAATCTACACTAATTAAATAACAATGTTATAAGTTCAGGGGCAACCACTTAAAACGAACAAGTATTGAAAGTACAGTCAAACCCGGTTATAACGACATTGGTTTATACGACACCTCGCTTATAGCGTCAGATATTCTGTGGTATCAATTAATTTGTGACTGTCAACCATAACATTATACTCCTCAGTTATAACAACACAAAATATTCAGTCCTTTTATGAAGTTATAACAGAGTTCAACTGTACTTGTAGCTGGAAATGGGCAGTTTATGATTTGAAATAGCTCTCCATAACACTGGTACACACTAGTAGAATGTATTAACATAGACCTGCATATCACACATCAAATAGCAACGTTTCAATGTTCTTTTCACAACATAAATTTCAAGCACTCACCTTATAATTCCTCACCTGCACACTTTAAAAAGCTTGTGAGGAAATCATGCACATTTTTAAAATAATTATTGTGAAATTTTAAAGACCTCATATTGAATAGCAATACTGGAACTGCAGGAACTTCTATGACTGAAGCAACAATACTTAACAGTCCTGAAATTTTGTTGTAACAAATTTTGATAATCTTAATATTAGTCATATTAAATGCATTAAGCATGTTATTCATATAATTCCAACTACCGTATTTATCCGAATCCAAGACGACACCCCAAATAAAACACGTCTACCAAGGGATGGATTTAACCAAATCTAAGATGACCCCCCAAAAATAAAACATCTGCTAAGAAAAAATATTTTACTATTAATTTCATACATTTAATACACAAAGCATGTCAGATTCTATGAATACTGAGTGTTCACCTACATGGTCCACAACACATGATCGATTAAAAGGACAAGATACATATTAGGATTGAAGACAAAATAAACAGATGTTGTAGTGCAAAACGCGCAAACGCAAATGAACTGTAATGTAAGTTTTTCATACAGACATCAACAGTTTAATGTATATTTTTTAATCTAATTTTTAATAATGATAAATATGTAAACATCAAATATTTACATTAGTATAATCTAAAATAATGACACCTTACTGCAATATCCCGTACTTGTATATTCTACATATTTAACAATGATGTATGCCTATGTTTATATATGTCTCTTCCTCTTTGTGCTTGGTTCTCCCTGAGGATGGTTTATGTAAGTTGAAACATGTTGGAGAGTGTTTACTATGAGATAATACAGTATGTTTGATAATTGCAAGTGGATTTAGTTGGAATTATATGAATAATAAGATTCTGGTAACTTTGCCATGCATGATGCTTACTTTAGTTGAACCTAACACAAATTGTAAATTAATAATATTCTACAATTAAAGAACCACAGATATCTGGAATTTTCACTGGTACATATTCCAGTAGCATAACATTTTGTCAACATAACCTAAAAGTTTCACAGCCCAGATTTGTAATTGTTAATCTACAACAACTGTTTACACAGAAGTGATTCTGTCACTGCCACATACATACATACATTCCATGGATCCATAAGTCTGTCAAAGTGACAACTGGATGTGGAATAAGTCATAATATACAAATATACAGCTATACAGACTATAGAATTTTACATTTGAACACTATAAACGAAAACACTATAAACATGTTACATACCTCACTATGAACCATCTTTATACATAAAAAATTCATCTACTGAGTAAAAGGAGTGTGTATTTAAGTATTTTCTTAATGCTACTTTAAATTTTGTCTTTTCATTCTTAAGACTTATGAGACTCAGGGAGTCTGTTGAAAATTCTGATACCAGCATAGAATGTACTTTTTTGTAAACAAGATAGGTCGGCATTTGGTCTATGCAGGTGGTGCTTATTCCTGGTGTCTATACTGCGTATAGATGAATTTGTTTCAAAATTTTGTTGATTGTTTAAAATAAAGTTCATTAATGAAAATATATATTGACAATCAAACAGTCAGTTGGCACTTAATTTAAATAAGATGCAGTTAATCAACTTTATTTCCTTAAATTTTCTACTCACCCGTTACATGTTTCACACAATAATCAAGCTCTTATTGTCACTGAAGATATTAAATTTTTAGGCGTATATCTAGATTGTCATCTTACATGGAATTTACATCCACACAATTTAATTAAAAAAAAACTAAGTTCTATCTGTTTCTGTTGAGAAAATTATCATCTATTGTAAATGTAAAAACGCTACGAATGGCTTATTTTGCACATTTCCATTCACAAATCATTTATGGTATAATTTTTTGGGGTTCATCTTCATCAATGAGAAATGTTTTCATGATTCAAAAGAGAGCAATTAGGATTATGCTGAGGCTGGGTCCAAGGAGTTCTTGTACAGAAGGTTTAAAAAAATTGGGTATACTTACAGTTCCTTGTTTATACATCTATGTTTTGATGTTGTTTGTAATTAAAAATCCTAAAATCTATCAAACCAACACCTCAGTTCATGGCAGGAATACTAGGCAACAAAATAAACAGCATGTACCTTCTGTGAGATCGTCCACAATACAAACAGGTGTATATTATTCATCTATTAAAGTACCGTATATTCTCGAATCTAATCCGCACTTTTTTTTAGTTTTAGAGGGCTAAAAAATCAGATGCGGATTAGATTCGCGTGCGGATTAGATTTGCGGTCTAGAGCTGGATTTTGGAAAAATGATTGAGCTGTTGTACAATATAACAATAACGTAATTAACGTAATTAATAAACAACGTAAGAACAATACAATACAATAATCTATTATTTTATTATTTATTATTATTATTATAATTTATTATTCATCAGACTCGCCGTCATCACTCATAATTCGAGGAATGTTCAAAGATCTGGCCTTCTTTATCGCCTCCTCGCGAGTAGATCATAACTCACAAACAGTCCAGTCTTGCGTCTCTCTTGAAAAAACGTGAATACTGCATTATCAATTTCAGGAAATCGTCCTTTCTTGGGTCCAGTGAATTTCCTTCGTGACGCCTCACACCCGCTGATCGCTGCCTTGTGTTTCCGCCATAGTCGAACGTTGCTTTCATCAACTCCAAAAATTGCAGCGGCTTTGCGGTTTCCATTCTCCTCTGCGCACTGAATAACTTCACGTTTGAACTTTGCTGTATATGAGAGTCGTTTAGATTTCAGGTGTCCCTCTTCCATAACTACGGTACACGACAAATTGGAACAAGCACCTCCCACGTTTCAACAACTAAAGATCAGCTGGCTTCAGATGAGATTGCGCACGTCTGTTGAGAAAGGCCCCGCCTCTATCGGTATGACTCATCGGCCACAGGCGTAGCGTCGGATTTTAACGCATTGGTAACATCCAATATTATTCAATCAGTCGCCCCGTGGGCAAGGGGTGGTTGAAGGAAAGGTGCGGATTAGAATCGCGAACTAACTTTTTTTCGTTTAAGAAGTCGCCAAAAACTGGGTGCGGATTAGATTCGGGTGCGGTTTAGATTCGAGAATATACGGTATTTTATCACCTTCTGCAAAGTATATCAAAACTACATAACAATGTACATATTTTTAAGACTATGTTAAGGAATTATCTTGTTAAGAATGCTTTTTATTCTATTGATGAATTTCTTTCTGAAGATTGTGATAGTTAACCAGCAACAAATAATTTTTTCAACTGCTGTTGCACTCCTTTTGTAGTTCTTTATTATTAGCAACATATATATGTATGTATGTATTCTGTGTATGTCCTTTATTCTACTTAATTTCTAATGTTGACTTATTATTTATATTTTATTTGTTTTATTATTTTCTAATCCATATATTTACCTTGTCTTAGTGTGTGAGGATGAATTTTCTTGTTGTTTATAGTGTTTTGCTAATTTTGTGTAGCTTTGTGTCTCATTTGTCTGTCAGTGTTTTGACTTGATTGCATATGGCAATCTATTCTGTTCTTGACGAAGTGCATATCCAATTCGACTTGTGTGGATATTGGATCGGTGAATGTATATGTATATGTATGTACAGTGAAACCTCGTTGCGTCATTCCCGTTACCTTCGTTTTCTCGCATATATTGTCTGCCTTATTTGGTCCCGGAAATAGCCCCATATAAATAACACTATTTTTTTCCGCCTCCATCGTTCCTCAAACTGTCGTTTTATCGCATCGATCATTGAAAAATCACGGTCCTGACGCAAAATTTTCCCACATGCATAGATTTTTTAAGATTTGATATGGCTAATGAGAGATGCACAAGCTTTTAAGATTTTACTTGTTATTTCATCATAACCCGATGATTTTTTTGGTTTAAGGGAATGTATTATACTTTTAATTTCAGCCTTGGTGATTGGGATTGTTTTCATGCTAGGGAAGTTTCCTGGAAATAAATCTTCTAAAAATGAGACAGCATGTCGTTTCTCTACTTGCTGTATGTTTAATTTTTCAGTAATTGTTATAAAGAAGGTATTGAAGGCATTAGCCACGTTTTTTGGGTCCGTTAATTCTTCATTGTTCGTAAGCAAGGAGGGCACCTGTTCCATGGAATGTACTTTTCCTGTCTCTTTCTTTATAATGTTCCAAGTTGTTTTTATTTTGTTATTAGATTTTGCTATAAGTCTGTTGTAGTGTTGCTTCTTAACTTCTTTTATAACTTTTTTAAGGATTCTACAATATGTAATGTAATGTGCTCTATATTTTGGATCACTGTTTTTCTTAGTGAAGGTGTATAGACTCCTTTTATGTTTGCAAGATATTTTTATTCCTTCTGTAATCCAGTCGTTTTTTACGTTGTTTGTACTTTTGTATTTAACTGGGAAACTAGCATGGAAAATATTTAGGAAAGTACAAAGAAATGAATTAAACATACAGTTAGTATCTTTAACTTTATAAACACATTCCCGTGTTTCTTTTTTTAGCAGTGTCTGAAAGTTTGTTATCGTTTCATTATTTATTAATCTGGTCTTTTGCTTGAAAGGAATTTTGTTCGTTGTTGCATATATATTGTTAACTGTGAGAAATTGAACATCATGGTCTGATAGGCCATTTATTAGGGGAGATGGTAGAGGATGACTTTAGCCTATTGTTATCTCCACAAATATATTATCAATGGCAGTTCTTGAGTCATTTTGAATTCTTGCTGCAAAATTTACTGTGTGTGACAGATTATATGTTTTTTTTTTTTAAGATATACACCAACAAAATGCCCAAATTTATAAAGGTGCAAATTAGCTCCTTATCATGATTTTATACCACGTCATCAGGAAGACTACACGACGACGTAATAAACGAAATGACAAGAACTCATACAGCACGCATTGCCTATCGCCGTTCTGCATCAAATTCCATCACAACCAACATAGTGCAATATATGATCTTCTACACTTCTAGAAATGCGAACACATCTCTATATAGTAGACGCAATGAACAGTGTTTTTTAACAAGTTATCATTTTTAACAAATCATCATTTTAACTATAATTTATGACTCATGTTTTTAACTTATGAACGAGTGTTTTTATACCCTAAAATAGTGCATAATTTTACAAGTGTCATCAACAGATCCAGCATTTGAAAAGCACTTTTTATAAGGAAAACCCCTGATGATGGCTCATAAAGAGCTGAAACGCGTGTAGGGTTAAAATCATGATAAGGAGCTAATTTGCACCTTTATAAATTTGTGCATTTTGTTGGTGTATATCTAAAATAATAAAAATGCACGGTGAGTTAAGACTAAAGATAGATTATATGTTGTTAATAATGAGGCTAGTTGTTTTTTCCGGTTGCTTTCAATGAGATAATCTGCATTTATGTCTCCACAAATTAGAAATTCTCCTTTTGGTTTATACAAAAGTTTCAAAGTATCATCTAGACATTTTATAAACTTATTAAAATCTCCTGTAGGGGCTCTGTATAAACAAAATATAATTAATTTGGTTGCTTTAGTTTCTATTTCAACTGCACAAATTTCCAAATCCTCTTCTCTAGAGTTGAGCGAGATATCAATTTTGTTGAAATACAGGTCTTTTCGAACAAAAATACACACACCTCCCCTCTGCAGGTTCCTATGGCAGAAACTTGATCCTAGTATATAACCTGGTAATGTGAGGTGCAGCAGGTCCTGTTCTTCTAGGTGATGCTCAGTAAAGCATAGTATATGGGGATTTATGTTATCTAGTTCAAAAGAATTTATTAATTCATTAATTTTGCTTCTTAGTCCCCCAATATTTTGATGAAAGATATGTAAAGAGGTAGATGAATCTACAGTTCTATCTTGTTCTCTAAAGCCCAAGCAATTACAATCAATAACTATTTACATACACCAACTGGATGCAACTTTATTTTAAAAAATGTATAGTTTTTTAAAACATATTTAAAAACTTTTTAAAAAACTTTAAAAAAGTTGGTGTATGATAAAAAACTATACAGTTTTTAAATAAAGTTGCATCCAGTTGGTGTATGTAAATAGTGACTGTGAAAAGATGCACGGTGATTACAGAATAAGGTACAATCAATAAGTTTTAAGCACCTTTGTGCTGTTGCTTTTAAGCTAAAAAAGGAGAGGCTCTTGCATGGGTGATAACAGGAATACTGCTAATACCCGACACATGATCACCACCCAAACTCCTGGCAATAAGAAGCGTAAGCTTCCTCTTACCCCGCAAATTCAGATGCAGACCATGGGTCGTGTACTCTTCCTTCACAATACAGTTAATTTTACATGTCTAGTTCCAATGCTTCATTAGTTTTTCCTATCTAACAGGAATATGAAAACACATTGTATGTGGCTAAGACACTACTGTTTTAGCCCACCACATCTGAGGACCATACTTTAAGTGGTACTAATGTAGCTCATATCCTGGAAGTTCACAAGGCCACCAAATTGGTGTGGTGTCCTCTAGTGGTATAAGTTCACAAGGTGTCATAAAAATGCATCAAATGGTTCAGAAGTTACTAGAATGGAAAACATGCTGCCATAATATTGTAGAAAGCCTGCCTTTCCTTAAAATATAAGTAGGCTAAAAAATATGTACTTTGTGTTACAGCCAATATTTTAATGCAATGCAATAAGCTCACCGAAAGAAATCAATTACTTGGCCTTCTATTTGACATTGGTATCTAATGTATCATGTGTTAAATCGGGATGTAATGCCATGTAAGCTAGCAGAAGTGTATCAGTGTCTCACAGGAACTTCCTGCCTCCATCATCATGGCACGTTAATGAATGTATATTAACTGTGAAATGATGTAAATTATAAATATGGGTACAAATCCATGTATATACAAAGGAGGAGGAACATAGGGGGAGAAGAATGATCACATGATAAACAAATAAAAGGGATGGGAAAGGTGCATAGGTTAAATTGGGAAGATGACAAATGTATAAAGAAAGGCCTCTCTGTTAAATCTTCAATGGGCATTACACTACATAATTATAATCCATGTTAGGCATTTAAACAGGTGTAGGTATTTTAAAATAGCAAGCCACCCAAGTTCTTCATATGACATCTTGTTTACTATTTCAGAATGTGTATCTTACCTGGATTTTCTGGGTTCCTCCTGAATTTGACATTTTCAAGATTAACAAGGTTCATACCATACAGATTATAGTCTATCATGAACTGAAGGATATATGGAATGTGGGCTTCATGTGCTTGGTACATCTTGTTCAGAATAGCACCACTCTGAAACATGGGGCACAGCCATCAACAGTTACGTGCGACATGAGTGGAAAATACACACATCAAATTAGAGAACACATATTTCCAAAATGCAATATTAGCAACACTGAAGATTCAAGTCTTTTGGGATATTAAACCATGTCAACAGTGAAATACTCAGAAATGTTTCTATGGATTATCCTAGTCTCAGAAGAGGACTTCTTGAACCTGACGATACACGCGCTACAGTCCTTCAAAATGTTGGTAACCATTTACCAGCTGACACAGTGTAACATTCCAGAAGACTTGAATCTTCAGCAACAATACAGTGAGAACCTTAAATTTTGCATGTGCAACTTTGCATTGGTGTTAAATTACTGTATATTCTCAAACCTAATCCGCATCCGAATCTAATCCGCACTCAGTTTTTGGCGATTTCTTAAACGAAAAAAGTTAGTTCGCGGTTCTAAACCGCACCTTTCCTTCAACCACCCCTTGCCCACGGGTCGACTGATTGAATAATATTGGAGGTTACCAATGCGTTAAAATACGATGTTACGCCTGGGCCGATGAGTCATACCGATAGAGGCGGGGCCTTTCTCAACAGACGTGCGCAATCTCGTCTGAAGCCAGCTCGCGCCTTAGTTGTTGGATCGTGGGAGGTGCTTGTTCCAATTTGTCGTGTACCGTAGTTATGGAAGAGGGACGCCTGAAATCTAAACGACTCTCATATACGGCAAAGTTCAAACGTCAAGTTATTCGGTGCGCAGAGGAGAATGGAAACCGCAAAGCCGCTGCAATTTTTGGAGTTGATGAAAGCAACGTTCGACTGTGGCGGAAACTGGGTGGAGAGCATGGATAACAATTCAGTTACGAGTGATGACGGCGAGTCTGATGAATAATAAATTATAATAATAAATAATAAAATAATAGATTATTGTATCGTATTGTTCTTACGGCATGTACAGCAGCTCAATCATTTTTCCAAAATCCAGCTCTCGACCGCGAATCTAATCCGCATCTGATTTTTTTAGCCCTCTAAAACTGTAAAAAGGGTGCTGATTAGATTTGAGAATATACGGTATTTCAGACGAACTCTGTAACATCCTGAGGTATCAAACATTTTATTCTTATATTACCTGTAATAACTCAGTTGCCTTCTTCACCATAAGTGGGTTATAAAAATAGATTTTGAAGTATTGATGTTCTTTAGTGTGGAATCCATAAAATGGCCTGCAATCAAAGTACAAACAGTAACGGACACTTCTGCAGCAAAACAATGTGTGGACAGAACAAAGCTTCTTTCAAATAAATGAACAGCTAACATGACCAAATTAAAAAATTTAAATTAAGGGACACAGAACAAGAAGGACTCACCAAAGACGGTGAACAAAATCATGGCAGATATGTCATCCCTTTAATCAACTGGCAGTAAAAAAAAAGCTGACTCAGACTTCCTTTTTGGCCAAACACTTCAAGACTGACATTTGGTAATCATTATGGAGAATTAATAAAGGATTAATTCAGATTGTTAAACCAGTTTTTATTGGTGTAACAAATAATACACAAGAATTTAATAATGTGGACAGACACAAACAGCAGCAGCACCACCACCACCACCAAATGTGCAAGCACCAGCCCAACTGCCACCAGTGTCATCCCACACGCCACCAGCACTGGCGGTGGTGGCAGCAGTGGTAGTGACGAAGAACTGTCACTAGAATCAACATGCTTCACTCACCTGAATGGGATATTGACAGAAAGGGCAGCTTTACCTTGTAAACTGTGCTTTTCAAGTGTTAATCTTACAGGCCATGCCAAAGTTGCATCGTAATATAGCACAACTGGGAGAAATACAAGCAAGTCCAACTTGGGACATTAGGTAGTAAATGGGTATAAATGGGTAGATTATTAGTACTGTGGTGACTGTTACATTCTTTGTGTGAGAAATTGGGTCCAAGAGTACTTGTCTCTTCCTTATTGGTGTGTTAGGCTCATATTGAGGATGAGAAGGAGGAAGTGAGGGAGAGACGACCAGAGGAAAGGAGAGACAGAGGAAGAGAGGGAGGCAGGATGGTCGGAAGGAAGGACAGAAGGAAGAGAGGCAGCTATGACAGTTGTATCATATCCCTTACACCATGTAAGAAGCTTAGAACAAAGAACTTACAACCCAGATACAAGAATCACTTTGTAAACATGTTGCACTGGCGAGTTTGCTTTTCCAAGCGATATATTTAAGGCCTTATCCAAGCTGGATGCTATCTGATACATCAGCCTCTCATGTGGTCCAGAGCCTTCATATGGTATATAAAAGTATGGAAAAACTCCATGGATGTGCAAGCATGTTTTCTTTCCTGTAACAGAAAAATTTGCAAAATGTAAAACGTTTCAATAAAATATACAACAATGAGAACAGTACTCTCAAATATTAATATTACAATCAATATTACCTATGTTACAGATTATTTAAACACACTGATGTCACACTACACACATAGTGTCAAATGGTACCCTCATTAGCAAATAATGAACTGCAGAGGAAGTGGAAGCAAGGAGTCATGTCCTAAATTGAAGCACTCTCTTAGCATTTATCCCACAAGACAGAGGAGAACTATAAGAAACTGCAATCAGAAAACTGATCAGGACCTTCAATATCAGGCAGAATGGTTAGGTATACCACCATTTCAGAGAAACCTACAGCCTACACCATTATGGTGGGTGACATACCTGCCAGACTACATTGCATTACATCCCAGGCAACAGCAATCTTCACATCTACAAAACAGCAAAATATGACAAAAACACAATTTCTACAGATTAAGCTATTATAAAGGCATTTTACAATTAAGTAATTACAATAAAACATGTAATTTGAGATCTCACAAAAACAGGTATATATTAAATTCACACTTTTACTTTTATTTTAAATCTTTATATACAAGCCTGATGATGGTTCAGAAAGACTGAAACATGTAGCTTGCTTATAGTGCACAAATATACAGATGTGTTAGATGGTGATTTAACTGATTATCTGCTGATATGTCTTCTTCAATTTAACCACAGTGGAGCCTCCACTCAATGTCCTACACATACATTTCCCTACATTTGTGAAGTTCAGTTTTAATGAACCAAAATAAACAATCTCAGTCCTCCAATGGCACAATGTTCATATCAAGTTTCATGAAGACCAGACCGATGGGTCAAAACTTTACATGGGCGGGCACGTGGGCGGGCATGCACGAACACATAGAGTACAGAGATCTCAAAAGCCTAATCTTCTTCCTTTTTAGGAAGAAAGTAGACTAAAAACAACAAAACCAGATAAGTCTTCTGGGTTTCGACAACGGATACTGATGCTTTGAAACAATGTGCTGCCTCCTTCTTCACGGCCATGGAATTATCTCTAGGTTGACAATGCACAGACTCAAGGAAGGAAATGGTTACAAAGTAGATTGCAAGAAACGTGGCCAATCAGAGCCACAGAATTTTATCCTTATGAAACGACCAGATTAAAAAAGAAACTTAAAATGTAGGAAGATGCAAGATCATGGAAATAAAAAATGACATAACAGTTTTTCACAGCCCTGCTTAGTGTGGGCACTGAAATCCCAATCATGAAAACAGCAATCTGACATGTGTTTGAAAATGCTTTCTGTTTTGTTTATTAACCACATTCTGAGATATGACACCATGTAACCCGATTAGGTGTACCATGGTTTCAGACAAACCTGCAGCCTACACCAGCAGAGTGGGTGACGTACCTACCAGATGATGGACTCCTATGAGACTACAATGCATTACATCCCAGATGACAATAATCTTCAAATACAGGAAACACAAATTTGAGAAAATTTTAAAATGAGCTCAATTTAACCTTGTTCTTATATGCATCTGCCTGGTATCAAACAAAAAGTTCACAAAATCTGGAAACATGTAAAATCTACCAGTGCAAAATCAGTTTCAATATAAATAAGACATTTCACAATCTGTATTACTCACCAAATAGTATCACAACAATCAAATCACAGACATGAATGATAGATGCGGTATGTATCAGGCATGAGAGATGTCAGATATGAGTACACTTTGGGCAGAAAACTTGAAGGGAAGAGACCACTTGGAAGACTTCCACAGGATGGGAGGCTAACATTAAACAGGATCTAAAACGAACAATTCAGAGGGCATGAAATGGACCAGTCCATTTCAGGAGACAACAGCAGTGGAACACAATAACGAACCTTCAGGTTCCTTAAATTGATGGGAACTTTAGAGAGGCTGAGCAACTATCAGCTTCTCAAGAAGGGCTGTATGTGGAAGAGTTTGTTATGAAGTCTGTTGCACCACTGGGACCTAAATAAGGAGCCGGTACAACTACATGGCATCTTAGTCTAGTTTCACTGCACTACCAGTACTACAGAAACTGAAAAGCTGTAACTTACACTCCCAATCCACAAAATTCTATGCAAGAGGAGGATAAAAAACAATGTGTTTTCATTTTTAAAGCATATAAGAAATACATGAAACAAATCAATGACAATGATGCATGGATCCATTAAAAACCTAACTTTTCTGTTCAGAACATTATTATCATCATCATTTCTTCTCCTTTTTTGTGGTGCTACAGCCCAAATTACAGAAACACACACGTGCGGGCACATTCCCCCCCCCCCCCCCCCACACACACACACCTGGTAGGACTCCTCTAAATGGGTAATTAGGTCACTGCACAGGCTGCTACCTACACAACACACAAAAAACACCAACGACGAACATCCATGCATTCAGTAGGACTTGAACCCGCAATCCCAGCAAACAAGCAGCTGCAGACCTATGCCTTAGACCACATGGCCATTGGGATCAGCTGTTTAGAACATTGCCTATACAAAATGGAACATCATATTCTGCTGGTCACATACTACAATTTTGAAGTGTTTTCATATGTAAAACATACCCATAATGGTTGATCCAAATATTCTTATGACTGGTACTTGTTTGACTTCAGTTCCACGGAATTCTGAATACCTCACATCCAATTCAGGGATGGGAGGACTCATATAATGATCGGCCACAACAAGACGCACAGAAAACATGGTTCAAATAACTTGTATCATCATTCTGCTCACAAGTCCTGCAGTTAAAATACACAAATAAATAAATACATAAATATAACACTTCCTTTTAAAAACAGTTCTTTCTAATTTCAGACCCCTGGCCCCTTACTCTTGAGACTGTGGTAGCTCATATGTGTATTAACTGCTGGCTTGTTATTTGTTATACAGGTTATGAAGATCTGTTTTGTCAAAATCTGAAGTACATTTATAGCTACAAATTATTTTTTCATAACATTTAAGATAAAGTTTGATAATTCTAAAGAGGGCATGTACAAACGATGATTTCCCTCTACACCACAGTAAGCTAGTGTAATTACTAATAAGCCACGATTAATAATGTAAAACGCGAGATTTGAAGTTTCCACAGCAATGATATTGACGATTCTAGTCTTCTGGGTTGTTATGCTGAGTATCAGGGTACATTCCTCTAAAACATCGGGAATCAATAACTCTGCTACTCAGCATAACAATCCTGAACACCTGAATCCTCATGGTCAAATGCCTTAGCAAGATCACAGAAATTTCTTCACACATACTTTCACTATTAAATGCATGTATTACTTTATGTGCAAGTTCATGCTGTTAGTAGAACATTCTCTTCTAAAACCAAACTGTTCCTTAACAAGAATTACATTGAAACTTAAATGGTAAATTTCTCTTTTAAACATAACTGTCTCAACTATTTTAGGAAATACAATTACAATAGAAAGTGGCCTATAATTTACATGTTTGTTTCAAATGGTAGGTTTGCAAGTGACCCCTTAAATCTGTCTAGGAAAGTTACATTATCTGACACAAATTTACTCATTAGAAATTGAATGTTGCATTGCTTTACTAAAATATCCTATGTCTTGAGACACATGATTTTTTAAGTATGTAAGACCAAATGTTATTAATTTCCTTAGCCACAGTTCAGACAGGTTTACAATGTAAGAGTACAAACAGGCCATGGTGAATGTTTTCAGAAAACAGTGTTTGTGAAAAAAAGTTTATAGAACACACCCCAGAAACATTTCTAATTAGTACTTGTGAATAGTGCTGATAAATACTTGGTGTCCAGACCAATTTTTCTTTCTATAAACATTTAGTCTGTAGCAACTGCAACTTTCAGTCACAGCAATGCCATAAGTTGAGCACTCAAGTCATCAGCTTCTCACTGCATATGCCTGAGTTTGTTCCCCGGACACTCTGGATTTATTGTGGACAAAGGAGCACTAGAACAGGTTCTTCTCCATGTTGTTCCCTGTCAATTAACATTCCAACAATACTCCATATTTACCTCACCTACCATCCAAGACATGGATACTGAGCTCATGAGCAACTGCAGTTCTAAGAGCCCCAGTCTCATCCCGCAACCTTTAGTCACAATGTAATATTCCTATATAATCTCTGCAATACATACTGCAATGTTCATGAACACTGTTCACTAATAATGTTCACCTTTCTCTGTACTCACTTTGAGACTTCTATTAGTATTACTTACTTACAACTCAGTCTGTGTCTACTATGGAAAATATTCTGCCAACATAAACACAAATATACACAAAAAAATCAAAGAGTCAATAATTCAGTCATAATTGATTATTATTATTTATACCACTTATTACTTTCAAAATAACTGACATACACGCTGCAGTAGCAAATTCACTTTGGGGAATGTTTGCTACCATTCAGTTAAATTTGTCTTCCCTTCTATCTATAAACATAAATATTATAACATACAAAACTGTAACTTTGCTGTTGTTTTATACAGGTGTGAAACTTGGTCCCTCACCTTATAAGGTAACCAACCGTCTTGATTTTTGCGGGACAGTCCCAAAAATGCACTTATAATCCTGTGTACCAAACCTGGGTTTAAATTCCTGCAAACAGCCAAACTCTTCCTTTATAAAACCTAAATGGCAACACTGTTTAGCTGCCACACTGAGGGCACATTGTATCACTATCTGCACACTGGGAACTATCTGAAAAAGGAACCAACACATTCTGACTTCAAAGAAGCGGTTGTAGTTATGAACACGAACACACAAATCAACTTGTATGAATTATACGTAAACCTTTGTATAATAAAGCCTGCACTTACACTGTTTCTGAACAATGATCCATCCAAGAAAACTTTCCCTGTTAGCGACAAAGAGTGTCAACAGTTCTGGCAGCAGAGAGTGGACTTCAAAATGTTGCACAATTGCTCTCGATTGTACTATCTATTCCTGTGCTGCAGTGGTTTTCTCAATTATGAACTGCTACTGGAGAAATGAATGCAATAAGAGCAGTATAACCTTAATAAAAAGTAAAATTGCAATAAAGATGAATTGTACATATACTTCTAAGGACTTTACACATTTGTGTTTAAGGACAAAGATATCCTCAAAGCAGCAAAGACAAACAAAAACTATGTTTTTAAATTCAAATCATGAACCAAAACTGATAAATCAAAAATTCTGATTTGTGATTATTCATAGAATGCAACAATAGCTTACACTTTCATGAGTACAGTAATTTTAACTGTCTGTATTTTTTGGTTAAATAAAAATATTTTAACCTTGATTTCAGGCTTCTGCTGCAATGCTGATGACATCTGCGCTCTTCTGGGATATTACGTGGCATCGTTGTGTGGTGATTGTTTACCGGCGTTTCGGGACAACGTATCGGTCCCATCTTCACGGGTCAAGAATCCGGACTCTTGACCCATGAAGATGGACCAATACATTGTCCCGAAACATCGGTAAACAATTACCACAAAATGACGCCGCGTAATATCCCAGAAGAGTGCAGATGTCAAAAATTATTTCAGTTCTTGTACTATTCTTTCGTTTAACCTTAAAAAAATTCCAAATTACTACATTTTAAAACTTGACATGAAAAATCTCTTATGTAATATGTATTTTGCAACAATAATTGTCATGTGTAAACTAAAGTTGAACTGCTAAAATGGCAAAACCTTGTACTATACGTTACTGCCTAACCCCCCGTACGCCAGCATACTGCGGACATTGTCAGAACGTCCCAATACGGAAGTCAAAAGGTGGTCACCCCATCACCTTATGGGGAAAGATACAGGCTGACAATGTTTGAGAACAGGATCCTGAGCAAGGTATTTGGACCTACAAGGAAGTACAGAAGGCTGAAGAAAATTGCATGAGAAGCTACATGATTTGTACTCCTTCCCAAATATTGCTGGGTTATCAAATCTAGGATGAGATGGATAAGGCATGTTGTACACATGGAAAAGCAGAATGCTGACAAGGATTTGGTTAGCAACCTAAAGGAAAGAGACCACTTGGAAGACTCAGACCTGGATGGAACAACATTAAAATGGGTTTCAAAAGAAGCAGTAAGCAAGGGAGTGGGATGGATTCATCTGGCTCGTGATAGGGACCAAACACATTTATGAACCTTAGGGTCCCACAAAATGGGAAACTTAACTAGCTCGGGATCTATTAGCTTCTAAAGGACTCTGCTCAACTGAGCTGCTTGAAAGTGGTAGTACTGTATCAATGGACTGAATCAGAATTATATTTTTTTCCATTTGTAATCGAACATATGAATATCAAGATACCGAATCCCTATGGTCATTATCAGTATCCATCAACACTCAATTCTTTCTACGTACCATTATCGCTTCTTTTGCATATCGTATGCAGATCAGAATAAAAAAACACAAATACAGCACACCTTAAACATGTCAGCAAATTACTGACATCCTAAGAAGAAAAACTAATCACCACCACCCAATTCTTGCCGCTCCCACAACAATCGACGCCTCCTACCTCAACCACTCTGTGAGCACACTGTGAACATGCCCCTGCTACGGATTATCCTTACTCACTCGCGCAGTCATTCCGGCGAGTAAGTAATTTTTATCCTACTTAAGATCCATGCTTTTGTCTGTGGTACGTAGATAGAGGTCTGTGGTGTTTTGCGCAGTGTGTGTCCAATTGATGTCAGCGCACAACGGATGCGGGATAAAACAGCAGGTAAATATCTGACACGCGCCATGCACTTCCCGGTGAAAGAAAATGCACAAGGCGTCGGTCGATAAAGAGTGTAGCGTTTTTCACTTCTTGCAGCCAGAATTGTTAAATGAGACAGCATTAAAACAAATACTAGAATTAGTAAGTACAAAATAAATTAATATGCAACCGACAGTACGTTGCTGGGCAGTATTCCCTACAGACTTTTAAACCATCGTTAACCTCTATCATGTTCATTTTCGAAACAGATTTCGATTTTACTGGTTATTGGAATGAGGCAAGGTTGTTATGAACGACTTGTCAGTGGCTCGTGTATATGCATATGTACATACGTATACAGTGTTACTAGCTGAAAAATGTGGCATTCAGTCTCAGAAATGTTTCATCAAAATCACGTAAAGTTAGGTTACGAGCTAACAGCTTTCAGTCTTGGTGTCTTGATATGATATGATGAATTACTTAAATTGTTCCACACAATAAAGTAGGACCCTCTCGCATTAACATCAAGATATTGTACGGGATGGACCCCTTCTGTCTAATAATTTTATGATTATTCATACCTGTTTCCAAGGATTCCTCTGACAGACTTCATTCACACCCCACTGATTTTTTGTTATATTTTACACGGTTTCGTTTCCTTATCACCCTTCTTAAGACTCTTCTGAAAAACGTATAAATCTCTGTGTAACTTCAAACAAATTCAGTTGCTTTGTAATAAAAATATTGGGACTTTTCGGCAAGATAAAGTAATTCTAATCATTCTAGTAATTCTACATACATACATACATCTGCGTTTTAGAGTATTCATAAGTGTGCCATCAGCACTGAATATAAAACTTGTCAAAAAAAAACAACAAATCACAGGACAATCACAAACAAGATCACAAGGACATCAATTTGACTATAGTTAAAGTCTAAACTAATCACATCAGTTGATATACATACAATAGTTATACATACAAACATGCAAAGCACAATAGGTAAAATAAGTATAATGATGAATTATAATAAGAAATAATATATAGACACTGTAACATTGCACAATGATTTACAACTTCCTAGTCATGTATACATATGCATGTAGTGAAATATATAATTGTCATATATTTATGATATAAAAATCTGCTCAGTAGTGTAGTAAAATGTACCTAGTTCCTATATTTCTCAACTATAAATCTTGACAATAAAGCAAAAATTCATCAACTGAATAGAACGAATTATGAAGTAAAATTTCTTTTAGCTTTCCTATGAACTGTTTTTTGTCTCGTACTGAGTCAATTAAAAAGGTAGGCAAGCTGTTAAAAATTTTTACACTCATATAATGAACCCCTTTTTGCCTTATTGTGAGATGTGATTGTAATACATGTAGGTTTCCTCTATGTCTAGTTGACTTATTATGGATTGCACAATTAAAGGTAAAATGCTCCAAATTGCTTATCATAAAAATCATCAAAGATAATATGTATTGGGAGGCCAAAGTTAGTATATTTAATTTTTTGAATACTGGCGTGCATGTATCTCTTTGTTTCATTCCCATCATTATCCTTATAGTCCTTTTTTGCAAAAGGAAAACCTTAGCATCCGGCCAGTTACCCCAGAAAATTATCCCATACTTCATAATTGAGTGAAAATGTGCATGATATATCATCCTGAGTGTTTCAGTATTATTACACAACTTCATATTTCTTATTGCAAAACATGCATTATCCAGTTTGGGTAACATTAATTTAACGTGTTTTCCAATTTAAAAACTTATAAATTTCAAGGCCCGGAAATTTAATGTGTTTCATCATGTAATACCTCATTTTTGTAGTTTAATTGTAATGGCATATTTTTCCGATTAGTAGTTTCAAATTTTAACACTTTGGTTTTCTTCAGATTTAGAGACAAGCCATTACTTGTGAACCAATGATTTAAGGTATTTAATACAATTCTGGATTTTGCTTCAATTTCATGCATGTTATTACCCGATACTAATACACTTGTATCATCTGCATACAACAATAACTTGATATCAGTATTTATTCCCAATGATAAGTCATTGATGTATAACAGGAATAGTAAAGGACCCAAAATCGAGCCCTGTGGCACTCCATATTTAACAGTTTCCCAACCTGAACAACTTTTTCCTTTCTCATTATTGTATAACTCAACTATTTGTTTCCTATTTTCCAGATAGGACTTGAGCCACATTATTGTTTTACCACAAATACCATAAACAACCAATTTGCTCAGAAGAATATCATGAATCACACAATCAAACACTTGTTAAATCCAGAAAATTCCTAGTGTTTGACTGCGTTTTTCTAAAGTTTGTAAAATATAATTAGTTAAGGTATAAATTGCTGTTTCCGTATTTCTATTTTCCCTAAAGCCAAATTGTTCAGATGTAATTATATTATTTGTGTATGTGTGCTGCTTGAACCTATCATACATTACTCTTTCAAGCACCTTAGGTAAGGTTGTTAGCAATGATATTGGTCTATAGTTTGATATATCTGATTTCTCACCTGTTTTATAGATAGGTCTTACTGAAGCATATTTCATTCTTTCGGGATAAATACCCTGTTTAAGGGACGCGTTGAATATGTGACCAAGTAGTTTACTTATCTCATCTATACAGTATTTTAATATTCTACTTGAGATACCGTCATACCCTATAGAATTTTTTTGATTTCAATGTCTTGAGTATATTCTTTATTTCGGTCTCAGTTATGGGAATTAACTTCATTTCTGGTATGTTATCATACTTAAAAGTATTTAGCAATTTAATAGCTTCATTTTTATCAGAGTTCTTAGTTATTAGTTTCTCCGCTATAGTTATAAAATATTTATTAAACGCGTTTACTAATTCATTAGGATGATTTATTTTACTCTTTCCCACTTGAATTTCTGTTATATTATCCGTGGCTTGACTTTTCGCTGTTTCTTTTTTGATTATCTTCCAAGTTGATTGTATTTTATTCTCTGATTTACTTATTAATTTATGATAATACAATTTCTTTGCTTCTCTTATTACTCTCGTTAGTATAGTACAGTATCTCTTGTAATATAATTTCAGCCTATCATCACTTGATTTTTTAACTAGAGTATATAAGGTTCTTTGTGTTTACATGATAATCTTATGCCCTTAGTTATCCATTTATTGGTAATGTCTTACTTCTTTTTAAATACTAATGGAAAGCTATTTTCAAAAGTTAATAAAAAAGCATTGAGAAAGATATTAAATTTCCTAATAACATTTTCTTGGTTATAAACTTCATCCCAAGTTTCATTTTGTAGAGCCAGTTGAAAATTTGCAATTTTTTCCTCATTGATCTCTCTAAATGCATTTACCTGCTCACTTTGCTTCATAGCTTGCAGGTTTTAAAGTATCAAAATTTGTCCATCGTGGTCCGAGAGACCATTTATGGCAGGATAAACTTGGAGTTTGTTATAAATATTCCTATCTAAGAAAAAGTTATCTATCAATGAGATAGAGGTTGAGCTTATTCTGGTTGGAAAATCAATTATCTGTACTAAATTATAGGTATCTAATACAAATTGTAATTGCACTTTTTTATAACTTTCAATGAGGTAATTTATATTTGTATCACCACAAATTATTAGTTCCGATTTAGTGCTTTCTAGATATAAAAGTGTAGAATCTAATTGCTCAATAAATTGGCACAGATCCCCATCTGGAGCTCTATAGAGACATAAAATACATAGTTTCCTCTTATTTATAGTTATCTTTACAGAACATGCTTCAAAAATTTTTTCCATACTTAAATTGGTTAGATCCAGCACTTGATATGATATATTATCTTTAACTAAAATGCAAACTTCGCCATTCTTACATATATTACGTGAGAATCCAGTTGCCCTTTTATATTCTGACATAGAAAATGTAGATAACTCACATTCAAATGGTGCTCACTAATGCATATAATATCAGGATTATTACACTCATCATTTAGAGAGATAGCTAGTTCCTCTTTTTTGTTTTTGATAGTTCTTATGTTCTGGTGATATATAACAAGTGATTTAACCTGACTAATGTTCCCCAGCTTATTTCTATTAGATGTCACTCCCATAAAAAATCACTGCTTCTCATAGTTGGATTCTTCCTTAGTCTTTTTGAGGGTAAAGTTTGCAATGCTGTATTAGCTACACTGTGTTCTTCTGTTGAATTTATCAAGGTGTCTTCTTTCCATGCTAGGCTAATCGGCTTTTTAGCTTGTATTTTACACTGTTGCATTTTGATTTTTTCTGTTAACACGGCTAGTAGTTTGTCCTTACCAGAGTTCCTTAAGTGCAATCTGTGTCTTGTAAAGTCCTCTCTTGCTAGATCAATGTTCATTACAGATGTGTGTCCATACTTACTGGTAATGTTATTCAGCTTCTTATTAAAAACCTAGGGTCTCGTCGTTTATTATCAATGATTCCATTAGGTCATACCTATGAGGAGCGCCCATGAATATAATATTAGTGTGCTGATTCTTCAACAGATAATGATGTATAAACTTGATTCCTCTTGAAGTGTTATTCTGTGCAATATCATTTGTTCCTCCACAATATATAAGTGTATCCTCTTCTGTTAAACCACTTATTTCCTGCTGAGCTGTTTTTGTCAAAACTAGCTCCCGCACCGGGTTTGACATAACCTATCACTTCGTATTGTTCTTTCAGTTTCTCCTGTAGTTTACTGGCACAGCCTCTTGCATGGCTATCCCCTATAAGCACTATTTTATGTTTAGGTTTGGCTTTACTTTTTGCAGTTTTCAGTGTGGCTGGTCTTACCGTCGGCATTTGATTTCTTAGTTCAAAATTATTCTTTGTGTTTGGTATCGATTGTACCTTACTAATTTGCATGGCATTAGTGGTTATAATAGTCGGAATATGAAAAGATTGTGACTTCTGTTTCTTTATTCCATTAGTACCGACATATTTAGTTGCCAGATTGTCCCTTATGTTTTGTACCTGACTTTCGAGCATATCCAACTGATCTACCAAATGAAAGGACGGTAAACATATCCCCATTGATTAAATTGGATTAAATTGAAATTGATACCAGTTAGATGTGTTAAAAACACGTTCATTTTTAAGTAATTATGAAAGTAATCAATTTCTGGATGTGAAGTAATAATAGTAATCATCAGCAAGGTATACATTTGCGCTGAGAGTTGAAGGTTAGATGTAGATCATTGATATGTGAAGAAAAGCAGAGGACCAAGTACTAAACATCAAGGGATGCCGTATCTTACAATGACTCATTTTGAATGAGTGTTGAATGCTGGTTATGACTGTAGCCAGTAGACACCCATGTGTCTTTTATGTTCACAGAGATGTGTCAAGCTGCCAAACATGAAAGCCATGAGCAAGGCACAACTGGTGGAAATATTTTATCGAGTAGCTGTACCTCTACCGCAGCGGAAATACAAAGACAACCGAAGAGGAAGACTTCTAACAAGAATGAGGAGAAAGCAAGAGAGGAGCAGACAAAAAACAGAAACTGCAGAAAAAAAGTATAAACTATATTTTGAATTGTGTTCTTAGTATACTTGTATTTATTTTCTTGTGTTGTACATCATCTTCATCTCAGTCTTCTTCATTTAACCCCTACAATTCACACAGCAGTCATTGCAACTGATGAAGTTATGTATCACCAATTTACAGGATGGTTACACATAACAAATTTGAAATGACATTGAAGATACAGATTGTAGCCTATTTTAAGGTGCCTGAGGAACTTTACAGGGCACTTGAAGAAAGCCATGAAAAGTTCAGTCTTATTAAATTTCATTTTCATTTCATTTTATTTCTTGTTCCGTAAATCCTTACAAGGTTTTACCACCAATATGGATATGGACACAGTCGATACTACTATGTATAAAATTTTTGCTTAATATAAAATGATGCTTAAACCAAGCATTGTCATAATAATCAAACACAATTCGTACAAATATTGCAATTACTGAACAGAACCTGATATATAACTTCGAGTTCTTCTAATTTGCTCGAGACAAATATATCTGATAAAACTTGTACAATGTTCATAAAACCAAACATAGTGTATATTTCTTGTAAAGAACAACTAATCATACTGCGGCACATCATAATTCTTAAATCAATCACATTATTGAACCATTAAAACATATTACTTATAAAGAAACAATCATACAGCAATATATTATATCTATTAAAATACACATAAAATAAAAACAATAATCATAACTAAGATCTTTCTTGATATCCAATCCGAATATTCATCAGTTTTAATAATAGTAGTAGTAGTAGTAGTAGCAGTAACCTTGTTCGTCCAATAAGCCACACATGTAACATTGAACATGTCAAACCAAGGTACAATATAAGTATTTTTAACTATATACTTCATACCGTAAATATTACTCAACTTAACACAGACTACAACCGTAGTTATTTAAACCACTGTACATGACCTGTGCAATTTATGCCTTCTTAGTATTTGCGTTAAAATATTCTCCCAAAGTATAAAAGCAATTCTCCAAAAGGTATTTCTTCAGCGCTGATTTGAATCGTTTCTCATTGTGAAGTAGATCGTTATTGTTAGTTGGTAAATGATTGAAAATCCTACTTCCTGAATAGCAGATACCTTTCTGGAATAGTGTTAAGGAAGCTGAAGGTATGTGAAGATCAGAGTTGTATCTTGTACTAATACCATGTATCTCTGAATTGAATCTAAACCGTTCTCTATTTTTACTGATAAAGATGAGTATGAACAGTATATATTTTGACTGGAGTGGTAAAACATTTAACTGTTTAAATAATTCACGACAAGAGTCTCTTTTTTTAATATTCATAATGACTCTAATTATTCTCTTTTGAATTGTGAAAATACATTTACTATGACATGAGTTGCCCCAAAATATAATGCCGTATGATATGACGGAGTGAACATAGCAAAAATAAATCGTTATCAGAACATTTAAGGAAACAATCGGTTTAATCAATCTTATAGCATAGCAAGCGGCAAATAACCTGCAAATGGACTGACAGATGATTGGGTTTTTTGCATTCATACGTAAGGATTTTCTTGTAGTGTTATTTTTAACATTGTGTTGAATTGTTTGGTATATGCTCCACCTGCTTCATGACAGCCAGATATTCTTCTTGACAGGTCCAGTATTACATATGGCTTCAGCGAAGCTTCAACATCACACAGACATGGTACTGCAGATAGGCTGAAGCCACCTCCAGATACAATAAATTTTGAACGCAAGAAGATAAAGCTAAGTTCTAGTTCCTCAAGGTCTGATGACTTGGAGAGCATCCAAATAAAAAGGCTGAAAAAGTTCGAGAAACCCAATACTAATGGGGATATTCTTGATAGGATTATCATTAAGGACAGACGCAAAGAAAAAGAGAAAGAAAGCAAGAGTGAAGCACAAAGCATAAAACAAGAGCCAACAGACAATGGTAGTACAAGTGCACCACCAGAGCCATCTAAATCACAGGGGCATGAATTGCATAGCAGAGAAAAGGAGTCTGGATCCAGAAGGATCAAACTTAAGAGGTCACATAGCAGTTCCAGTTCTGAGGTAAAATGCATGACTGTTGTGAGCACTGCTGTCTCAAATGGATATATATACAGTAAAACCCTGATCTTATGTTTTAGTGGGGACTACCTAAATGTGTGTAAAGTTATGAAAAATGCAAAATGTGTGAATGTAAAATTGGGGTGTTTTACTGTATGTGTATATCATACACATAAGAAGGGTACTCTAGATCAGCGGTCTTCAAGCTTCTAGTACCTGTGGAAACCTTGAGACAAAATCAGATTTTTCATGGAACCCCTGTAACATCAGTATGTACTTTTTGGGTGAGAAAATGAAATAAAACTTTGAAAACACAAACTTTCATTTAAACACAGAAAACATTTATGCAGTTTTATGAAAAGTGGAATTTCCTTGCAAGTTTTTAGGTTGTCACAAGAGTTGTAGGTGAAGTGTCTGGGATATAACGCTGCGTCACTGGGTAGATGGTTCCCAACGTTTTGGGACAACATAATGGTCTCATCCTCAAAGGTTGAAATGTCCGTAACTGATTACCCAGTGACGCAGCGTCACATCCCAGAAAACCAGAGTCCTCAACTGAATACCTCAAGGCTTGTGTTTCAGAAACTTGCTCTACTTCCAACATCACCCTGATCATGGAGAAAGGACAGGTGTCCAGAACTTCAGTTTCTGGCTTAAGGACAACATGGGTAATGGCTGGAAGATTTTAATATATTTGTGTCAGAACACACAAATCTATAGACTGGCTAGGCTTTGAAGTATTAATTGTATAAAAGGGTACAAATATGAGTAATCCAGAATTGTCATATTGGTATGTTTCATGATTTACCCATACATTGGCAGTCACCTTTATACTTGTGGTGATTAAAGTGTAATGGAGTGATAGTTATGAAACAGGCAGATTTTGTTTTTACTGCTTGTGTTACTTGCAACCTATGCTAACAAAAGAACATGAAATAGTTTTTGACAGTTGACACAGGATATTCATAAAGCTTTAATGAGAGGAGTATGCAGGAAAGCTAATAACTTCTGTATTGTTTATTTCAGAATCCACTTTCCACATCCTCATCTAGCAAGGATTCAGAAGGCAAAAAGCACAAGACAAAAATTATCTGGCCATGAAGTGAAACCAAACATATGTTTGGTATACTACATTTAACCCTTTGCAGTTCATCTCTTTTAATGTTTATTTCTTGTTGGTCCAAGTTTGTTTTATTGAAACATCTTCACACTGAATTTGACCGTGTCATTCAAGGTGTGACACGGGACCATAAAATAAAATGATGAATTTTGCTGTAAGTGGACCACAGCAAGGGCCCATTTTCTACCGCTGAGCAAACTTCATTCCAGGGGAATTACGTTTCACTTACTTTGGTTCTCTCATTTTGTGTGACATACAGCTGAAAGAGGTGGGATTTTGAATGTCAGGATATTCTGTGGACATTCTTCATTTTTAGGAATCTGAGTTCTGTAATATTTGCAGCTTCATAATCAGTTTAATAGTGGACTTCACACAGTTAAGAATATAAATTATTGTGTGAGTTTCAATTCCAGACTTAAGTTTCATTGCCCAAACTGCAGGTCTGTTGCGACAATTCAGTATAACAGATGTAAAGAAATTAAGGCAATGGTGGTGATTATAGAGCTACTCACAATTATTTTTCAAAAGCAATGTTTACTCTTTAAGGTGAATGATAGTGATAAGTAATGACATGAATTTCATGGATACCTGATGTGTATACAGTAAAACCCCGATTTAATGTTCCCGCATTTAGTGAAATCCTGGATTTAGTGATGATTTTTTCATGTCCCACATTTAGTGAATCCAGATTTAGAGAAAAACCCGAATTTAGTGGAAAAATATTACATTCCCACACTTGGTGAAGCGGTTCAGGCACTTGAGTGCTATGAAGATTTAAACTTCTTTTGATGTTGACAGCACTACTATATCAAAAGTAAATTCTTTGGAGCGAGAAGTTTTGAATGTTCAGAGCACCAGAAGAAGCAAGCAAGCTTACTGGACTGTTCTAATAAATAAGTTTCTTATAGCTATGTATGCTTGGTTATTGAATAATTTTGATATTTTTTGATGTGAAAATTGCAAATATATTTTAATATTTTCTATTTAAAGTTGCATGATGAAGCTTTTTAAAGGAGGGATGAAAAATTGTTTAAAGATTTATGTCAATTTTGAAAATACTTTTAAAATTTTGAAATTATTTTTTGTAATCATGATTTATTACAGAAAATTTTATTTTCAATAGCAATAAGGCTTGCTTTTTTCTAAATGTTTATTTTAAAAATATTAATACAAGTATTGTGCATACAAAGTTTAAATATGGATTTTTATTATAGAGACCATAATGGAACTAATAAGCAAGCAAAAAAGATAAATTTAACTCATTTTAATTGAAAACCTCCATTTAATGAAAGCCCTGATTTAGTGAAATATATTCTAATCCCCCAGAAATTCATTAAATAGGGGTTTTGCTGTATATAGCATTTGACATTCTGTGGTTTGTAAGAAGTTCTACAACTGTCAGATGTGTTAGCAGGACATGATATGTTGGTACTGTAACCTGTAAAGTAGCTGCACAAATTGGTCATATCGCATGTACTGCACTGCAGAAATATTTTTTTGTTTTGAGGTTTGAATCTTTCTGTATGGATAACTGTTATGCTGTGCTTTCAGCCATGAATATTTATTATTTATTGTCTTTGGTTTTATAAGACAATTTGTGATTCTGTCCTGCAGATCAAAATCTCCTTCCTGTGGGACATGTGCCATATATTATATGTGTGTACAGTAGACCCTCTATTTAAGATGTGTCTGTGGGACAAGCTTTATACTTCAGATTGAGAAAAATCTTAAATGGGGGTTGTGTCAAAATCAAAGAAAATTACTGCTGTGGTTACAAAACCTTATACAGGTAGGACTCTGTTTACGCCGGCGTTAGGTTCCTGAGATTTCCGGCATAAAATGAAGCAGCGTAAATTGAAGCAAAAATAGAATGGGAACATATGTAAATACATTAGGTTCCATTCCAAGATTTTCAGTAATCAACACAAAATATTTGAAAAATGTTTTATTTTATGAAATGCACGTATTGAAAATTGCATAATGTTTAAGATAATAATGTTTAAGAAAAAGAAAGAAAATTTACTGCTTTAAAAATGATAGAATAGATGTCTGTTTGGTTTTCTTCTTTTCTGATAATATGTTATAGTATGGCTGTAGAACTGTCAATTCCTCTCGTAACGGTCGAGCTCTGCTGCTAGTTGGGGTCGTTGCTACAGAAGATCTCACATCCCTTATTAATAACAGCAATAGCCTCTTGCATTGATTTCACTGTTAGTGTCCTAACCGGCATTGCAGAGTCAGCTTCACTTTCCTCTGTGTATTCTTTGGACAGTTGTTCAGCTAGCTCTTCTAAATCTTCCGTTGAAAACTCTTCACCATGACTCTCAAGGAGCTCAATTATGTCACCAACTTCTACATCATCTAGTCCTATTTCCTTTGCTGTCTCTGTCTCATTCTCTGTTATTGACGCAAGGGTAGTGTCTTGCTCTTGCGAATCCGAAATGCAGTCGGACCAAAGCTTACGCCAGACGCCATTCATATATGATTTTGACACTTCACTCCATGCCGCTGAAATGTAGTCTCTCAACGTGACATGATCGGACACTTGAATAGCCTCAGAAATTCCCTTGAGTGTTATCCGTAAGTAATAAGCCTTGAAGGTGGATATTACTCCTTGATCCATGGGTTGTAAAAGTGAGGTTGTGTTTGGTGGAAGGAAGACAATTTTAACCTCTAGGACATTGGTATTGAAATCACTCAAATCTGGAGGTGACCAGGGGCATTGTCCAGCAGCAGCAAAACCTTGTGAGGAAATCTATTTTTCATACAGAGTAGGACCAATCAGACATGACAGAGTCATGAATCATCACCCCCTCCAATTGTGATCTGTGAGAAGCGCAAAAGTGAAGTGGGCGTAAATTGAAGTGGCGCAAACTGAGTCCTACCTGTATTCACACCGTATTTAAATCTAATGTTGTATTCAATTCATTTCATATTTAATTTTTATATTTATTTTATGGGACACAAAAGAAAAAAATCATTAAAAATAAAGTTAAATTCACTAATTCACACCAACAAATGCACAAAGATGAGTTATGTCATTAATTCCTTTATTAAAAGGTTACCCCAATACGTATTTCGGCACTTCTACAGTGCCATCATCAGGGGGATCGTTGAAGTTTTACATAGACCCAATGTTCTTAAAATACATCAGAACAGTCAAAACTGTATATAAAAAGTTACAGTATTCAATACAGTATTTAATAAAGGAATTAATGACATAACTCATCTTTGTGCATTTGTTGGTGTGAATTAGTCAATTATACAAAATGCACGGTGAATATAATGTGAAAAAAGAAAGTAAAATTCGTTTTCACTGCACAAGACATTGTACGAGCAATCCTGCTGTCAGTGTGGTATATGATGACCAATCATAAGACAGCTTACGTCTTTTACTTATGATCAACCAATAACAGTGTTCAGTTAGAAACATGCTTACATGTATATGGCTTCTGCCTGGGCTTTTTAACATGCTATCTCTCGAGAATGGATGGTACACTGTTGTGATAGTTCAATTTGATTCTAACTTTCCCTTCCATTTTACACAATCATGGCATTGTTTATGCAACCCAAACTCCAAAGTTGTAAATATGAACCATGTTGAGGCTCTAAAACAGTGTAGGGACCTAATTTTCATGTCTTAAATGCAGGAAAAACCTTAAACTGGAAAAAAAATTATGCATTGTTTATATGGGGTTTTGGCCAGGACCACAAAAACTTAACCTAAAGTGTGGAATTATTGAGAAAAATTATGCATTGCTTATATGGAGTTTTGGCCAGGACCATAAAAAATGAACCTAAAGCATGGGAATCTTAAAGTGAGATTCTACTGTATATGTAGACCACACACAACATATAGACATATGCACAGAATCTTCCTTTAATGTTTGCTTTTTTTCTTGGGGAAAGTATGTGTGCATACATACGAGTTGTGAACTGAAAGTTTTTGGAATGGAGCCATATAACAATTTTAGGCTTACCGTAGTTACAGGTCGGTTTTGTCCCCTTCAAAGTAGTCCCCTTTTGGACTTATACACCACGCCCAGTGTCTCTTCCACTGGCCAGTGCATCTCTGGAACTCTGGTTCATGATGCTGCAAGCACCATTTGAGGTTCAGCTTGAATCCCCACAATGTCCTTGAATCTGATCCATTTGACTGGATTTTCATCTTTGGGAAAAGGAAGGCGTTAGGAGGGAAGTTACTGTCCTTTTGTGGCTTAATCTTGCAGGTACTTTGCAAACTAAAAGTCTGGTAATCATTCAGCACATGGGCCACAGATTTTGCAGCAATCTGCCTCATATTTAAATCTTTGGGTAAAATGTGTCAGCAGGCCTAGAATGTTATAAACACAATTAATCATATGCCATCTGTCCTTGTGGATGGCTTGATGCACTTTTTCCACATTTTCATCAGTCTCTTGATGATGGATGGCCTGAACATACAATTCAAAATCCTTACCCAGATTTTGGCCACTTCTGAAATGTGAATACCATTCACAGGTTTGTGTTGTGCTCATGGCTGCAGCACAAAAGGCTTTTTGAAGCATTTTGAAAGTCCCAGGGGCTGTTTTCATTAGGTTGCCAAAATTTTATGCAAATTCTCTGTTCCTTAAGGTTACACTTAATGGTACACAAATTCCGTGCCGTTGCCTTACACATACAAGTTTTATTACCAGCTACTGCACAAAATATTTTTTCTCAATGTTTCAGCTACGTTTTGTAGCCATCATCAGGGAGCCAGTATTATACAGACATGAGGAGTTTGTTGTATGTCGACGAATGGTAATATACATATTAGCTTTGTACACAACAATTAGTCATTATATAGTGCCAGTGAAATTATTGAGATTAAACTACATATATGGTATTAAAACAAAGAATGTAAATATAAAAAAATTTGAATATAAAAGGCTGTCTCCAAACATCTTGCAGCGTAAAATAACTTCTATTTTTGGTGAGGTGGAGACCCAAGGCTATGATACCCAATGTTTACTTGTATGTGTATCACAGAACTCTCTCAACACAGACACACTTAAATGTCAGTTGCATAGAAATGCAACATTCTCTTACCACACCAATTCACAGTCAGCTCAATGGCATCTAGTAGCATACAGCTGTATTATATCTGGTTAGCAGTCCGTACAGCCAGTCCAGAAACTTTTTGGCTCACACCTCGTACTATATTTGTACACTGAACCATGGAAAACCTTATATGAGGGAAATGCATTACTGATATGATGGTGCTGGAACCATGTAAGTGTACAAATCACATGTGAAACATGTAAGTGTAAATTAAATTACACAACACCCTAAAATGAAATATATTAAATGGTTGTTCCAATGTATAAATATTATGTATAAAGCCTGAACTGTCTTCAGTGTGCTCATTGACTCGAGGTATAAAAGGTAAAAATATTTTTTTTATTTTGAGATTTGAATATCTTTGTTGATTGCCTTTTTTTATGTGCTTTGGATTGTGAATAATTATGTTTTATTATAAGATTTGAGATTGTCATGGCAGTTAACCATGAAGATTACTATCTGTGTGGTACACATTTAACAACTTTTGGAAGAACATGCTGTCATGGTCAAAGAATGTAACATTTTTCTCCGAAGTGGTGGTACATGTGTACTAGACCAGTGGTATTCAACCTTTTTTGTTCGCGTACCCCAACATATAATTTCTCTTCAACTTTGTACCCCCAAAGTTGTTGGTGCATAATTCAAGTTATACATAGTCTATATCTGCATCTTAAATCAGTTAAATAAATTACATCCAAAATAATGTATTAAATAATAAATTTTAAATGAAAAAAAGGAGAATCAAGCTATTAAATAATAAGTATATTATTGCCTATCATATAAAAATTACTAAAGGAACAAAGTATTTTAGCAAAGCAAAATTATATGCACTGTGGAATAAAATTAAACTAGCCACCCAGATAAGAATCGCATAAAGGAGAGAGAGAGAGAGAGAGAGAGAAATGGCGCTCCCAAATCGTGTGTCCTTTTGCCCGGGTCTCTTGTGGCTAACCCTAAATCTGGCCCTGATTATTCATTGCTTATCATGAAATAATATATATATATATTTTTTAATTTTACGTACCCCTTAAGATGTTTTCGCGTACCCCAGGTTGAATACCACTGTACTAGACTAAATGGCTTTATATCCCAGATGTCAGTAATATAATTTATTTTTATTATTTTTTTGTCATAAGCAGACCTGAATTTCCTTCCTGTGGCACATTTGCCATGTACTATGTGTTTATGCCTGTTGTACACAGTGGCATACGTAAGGCCCCGCAGGGTGAGGCATGGGTTAGGGGTGCCTCCAGATGTACAGAATATTCACTTGTCATGGGTTCTTTGAGACTGGATTCTGTTGTGAGGGAAGACAGTATTTTGGATCCCTGTTATGATATCTAGGAGTATTTTATGATGTAAGTCTGCAACAGCTCACATTGTTATATATGTCACCACTCATAAGTATCTGATCAAAATTTGTCAGGCTTGAACAAGAACAGTGATGTTGTGTTGTATTTTGGTGGTCTTTAATGAGTTTTTGAGGCAAGGAGAGTTTTTTCCTGCAAGGAATGTTATATGTATATGTCTGCATGTGTGTGCGCGCGCGCACGCATGCACAGGCATGCATGCATGCGCTTCTTTCTTGATATATTTGTAATATAATTAATGATTTCTCATTTCAGTATCTTAACCCTGTACCACACCATTTAATTCACCATCTCCTGATGCTAACAGACCAGATAATTGAAATTCCTAGGCACAGCAAAGGGATAAATGTCTATATATATTTATAGAAGGGTGTTAGTATTATACATGTAAAATAGTAGAGGAAAATCCCACACTTGGTTATATTGTCTTTTGTGTAGTTTCTGAAAATAGTGTTAAAAGACTGTACACTGACTCTGTAGAAATATGTTTTGTAATAAAATCAGAATGAATTACTCAGCAAAAGGAAGAGTTTTGGAATTTTAAGTGAATGCCTTATGTAGAATTTTATTTGTATTTGAAAATACTGGTGAGATTATAAATAATTCTTTTGAAGTTAATGATGTCAAGTCCCACAGGTTATTAATCAACTGCAGTTTGTCATACAACACTAATACTGTCATGTCCCAGAATTTAAATTTGTATAATAAACCACAATCACAGCACCCTTCAGAGTTACATGATACCTATGAGGAGCCTTGCTTACCCATTAATTTCCTTCTGCCCTCCCCCCTGTTTTGGTGATTTTGTTGAATAACATCATTGTAGTTTTGCAATTTATGAGAACATTTCTTGATGTAATCATTTTATTCGTACAAAATAAAACTTGAACAACATACAGTTCCACACATGCTCACAAGAGAGGCATATCTCGAAACCCTAAGTTTCCTGGAATTAAAATATTAAACTCTGCAATAAGAAGTTTGATACTGAGGGTTAACACATGTACATTCAAATTATATTACTCCTAATTAATGGGCATTAAAAATGTAGGATTTGAGGTTCTCAACAAAGTCTTGCTGAAGATTCAAGTCTTCTGACATGTGACACTGTTGAAGGCACTACTGTCATTCAAAACACCCCAAACTATTTGCCCAGTGACACCGTCACATCCCACAAGACTTGAATCTTCATTAAAAATGTAACAGTTTAGATACTGTATGTGTTGGAATTGAGACACTCCCTTGTATTGATAAGAACCATGCATGAAATGTCTGAAATCCAATGGGAAATTTAGCAAGGGGATATTCCAGCCTTCCTACCTATAGAGATATGAGTCATCAGGTGTTTGGGTGACTCATTCTTTGTTTTGAGAGTCAAGGTTTTCACTGCAGTGAATATTAAGATTACAGTCTTCTGGGATGTGATGTGGTATAAATACAAACCCTGAGAAAGTGCCTCCCTCGCTTAGTGCCCATGAAAGTCTGTGAACATAAATTCCCTATTATACATTATCCCCATTTATTGCCACCCTTAATATACCCCCACAGAGTGCAGTGAACAAACAGTGGCACTATATTGGGGTCTGACTAGGTACGTAAGTACCCATCTACAAGACATTGTGGCAGACAACAGTCACTATCAGCATGATTTTCACATCTCCCATTGGTGAAGCACAGAAAACTACTGTTTTTGAACCATTAACTACCAATGGCTCAGGACAATCCTATTCCATTATCCTGCCCTCCATAGCTCCAACTGACAAAACTGCCTCAAATTGTCCCTTGTAACTGAGAGAATTTTTCCCCTGTACCACCTCATCCACCAGCTCAGCCACCCTGAATGTGGAGGCACTACATTTCTCCAAAATGTCAAAATATTTTAACCACTACATGGTCCACAAACCCAAAAGAAGCCCATTGTACATGTTGCATTACATTACAGGAGACTATAATTTTAATGAGTATGATATTGAAATGAATGCAGTATTGATACACATGCTGAAAAAAACTTGGTATTATGTATAACTAACTTTTGGGGTTTGGCTGTGATGTATGTTGAAGCAGCTACAGTGTTTCACATATAATGCAGTTCCCTCCTTCAGGATGACTGTATTGTATGTTAAAATTTTGGAACAGTTTCAACATATGATGCAGCTAAACCCCAAAAGTGAAAATTACACATTACATGTACTGCAACTCATATGCATTTACATCTCGATGTAAATGCAACTGCACGAAGACAAAAATATGTATTACTTTGAGGTTTATTAGTGTCCATCTCTAACAGACTGAAATATCATATCCAGCAGAAAGTTAAAATTAACTAATAGTCTATAATAAATAACAATGGCTGGAAATTAACTTACTGGCCATCAGTATGGCAGAGAGAAACCACATGACATTTAATGCATTGGGTTAAATACAATGTGGTTCTTCCTCTTTCTTTTCTGTAACATGAAAGCATTTAATTTCATATATGTATACATATGTTCATACACACAGACATGCATAATGTGTAATTACACACAGTATGTATAATCCTCACTATATTGTTAAAATACAGCATCACTAACTTTGTACTGTGTGTGATTTGAGGTTCTCACAGAGTGGTGGTAATGAACATTCAAGTCTTCTGGGGATGTTATGCCATGTTCACAAGTAAATAGTTACCAATATCCCAGAGGAGCCTACTGCCTCCATACTGAGGGTCTAGCAGTCCAGGACTTCTAAGACTGCTATACCATGAAGACAGGCAGTACATTCCTACAAGATGTTTGTAACTGTTCATCAGTCGAAGTAGTCTACCATTCCTAGATGACCTGTATCTTTTTGAGTCTGACCTAATGAGTGAAGAAAAAGGAAAAATACTTGCCCATTGTGATAACAGATGGGATTTGAACTGTTCCAGTACACAACCAGCCAACAATGTAATGCCCATACAATAAACTGTATTGTTGAAATGGCAAATGAGTGGTAAAACCATTGAGATGCAGCCACAAAGGAAGGTGTATGGGGAGTGGTGGCAGTGTAGTTGAATGCATTCATTTTCCTGGCTGCAGATGGACGTGAATGGTCAGCTTCACACTCTAGTTGCCTTACCTCTGGTACCCATTGAATAGGAGGCTGGATGGTTCCTAGACCATTTGGACATGGTGCAAAAAAGAAAAATTTCTTGCCTTTGTTGGGAATCAAACCATGATCCCTCGGATCTACCAGCCTGTAGCTTAGTCACACGTATATAAACATACAGAATTGTGACAGTTGTTAAAAATACCGCTGTACTTGAATAACTGAAGTTACAAAATAGGTCCAGGTAAGGGAGGGATGGGGTTTCTACACTCACACTGCACCACTAAACCCCACCTACCGAAGCCTTGTCATTGTGTGAAAATCGCTTATACCAAATTTTATGCAAATTAGGCAAACATAACTATGAATATAACTCATGCCATTATGTAAAGTATGACTTCCACTGACAGATTTCCACAAACATTTGCTGAACAGCATTACTTGTACATCATGTATCCCAAACTTCATCCATGTGAAGAAAATAGTACAAAACATGGGCAAATTTCATTTAAGTCCCCCAAGTAAACTGTGGCATTCACTAGTGATTTTCATGAAACCCATAATATTCAGTGGCATTTTGTATGGTATTATACCGAATTGCACCTACAGGGGTAAACAAATGTTGAAATTACACAAAAAAGTTCATTTATGCACTCATGTAAAATAAGACTTGAACTAAGCTGATTTCCCCCCATTGTATGGCATGGAGATCTGTCATGCCAAATCAGTCAAGAAATTTCGAAATTACTTGTACAAATGTTATTTCCGCTCTCATGTAAAGTATGGCTTTCGCTGCACAGATTTCCATGATCCTTACTATTCCCCAATTGCACTGTGTGGAGATTTCCTGTAAGGAATTTCACTCAAATTGCCCAGAAAATTTGTAAGTATGGGTCAAAAACCTCCTACAAACTTAAGTCATTGAGCTGAATTTCATGAATCTCGAAAGTACCAAAAATTCATTAGGTTGTAAAGCTGTGCGGTTCAGCAGATAGGTACCAACATTCTACTTGAATGTAATGCTGTGCAGTTCATCAGACAAGTACCAACATTTCACTAGGATGTAATGCTGTGCAGTTCCACAGACAGGTACCAATATTTCACCAGGATATAATGCTGTGCAGTTCAGCAGACAGGTACCAATGTTTCACTAGGATGTAACACTGTGCAGTTCAACACACAGGTACCAATATTTCAAAAGAAGGACTCTGGTCCATGGAGTTAGTTAGTTAGTTAGTTAGTTAGTTAGGAGCTAGTTAGCTACTTAGTTATATGGTAGATGCAAGCATTGCAATAAATGTCGGTTGGGCTAAGGAAGTCTGGACAATGTGCACAGCCAAAGAATGTACTCAAATTAACACTGAAAGGGTTAAGAAGCAATGAACAGTTATTTAGTTTGTATTTTATGCAGCCATCACACAATATTCACTGTGTATAATAAACATCATTTCTCACAACTAGACACAAGAGATAGTGACAATGTAACCTAACAAGACCAGGGAATATAGGATACATTATCACAACAATAACTGGTGCCCTTCCATACAGAACACAACTTGATACAAGGCACCTTTCACAGTATCTTCCATAAACTTATCAATCTAACAATATGCCTTCTATAGTATCTAAATTATATCATCCAAATACACTCTAATGTACTTTCTTGGTATATCATAATGGATATGTTGACAAGAAATATAATTTGTTTAGTTCCAGCTGACACTAAATGAGTAACATTACTCCCCTTAATGAAAAAAACATTTGACTGCCCTTGTGATCATTGCCATACATTGATGGCTGTGGAATGACTGCCCATTTGGGATGGTATTAAATATCAGCAGATCAAAGTGGAAATAATTTACATTATTTATTGTATAGAAGATGTCACATATGTAGACAAAATGTTGTGGTAACTTTAAAATTATAAACAAATTTTATACTAGTACCAAGCAGACAAAATCAAATGGTGCATAGATGGACTAAAGTAAACATCTCAAATTTATACTTCACTCAGAGAGATCAGAAGGTAATGACTAATTATTAAAATGTGGGGAACAGGAAGAGGCAGCTATGGTTGCTTGAAGTTATCCCTGTCATTTATCTGAAGTGAGTCACGAAAAACCAGCAGACTGTCTAGGATTCCAATATGGTACTTCCATGGACAAATTTACAGCATAAACTAGGGCTACCATACGTCATCCTCTTCCACACATGTCCTCTTTTTCGATCCAAAATTTCCATCCGGGCAGGTTTTTGAAATTTCCAGAAAAGTCCTGTTTCTTGACTATTTAATATTTCTTAAAGCTTTTACACTAAGGTATGAAAATATGTTACATACTTATTTCCACTTTTTGAATAAATATCTAATTACAATATTGTATTAACACTGTCCAAGTCAAAAAATAAGAACATACAAGTTCAGCAAGTTCAGCAGTTGACCACTGGAACGTCTCTGAAAAGTTCAGGGTGGATATTCTTCATACCTTGAACTCGGTAAAAAACATGCTTAAAGAACATCTCACTCACAATTTCGTACCTATGGAATTTAAAGAACTACTAGCAGATAAACAAAGACAGGGCTTCTATTTAATACAATAGTGACTATTTATGTGTCCTCTTTTTAATCTCCTTTTTCGCTGATGTCTTTTTTCTTATGGTCAATGTGTGGGAAATGTCCTCTTTTATTGTCACGGGCATATGGTAACCCAAGTGTTACACCAATGGCATAAAAGAATCATCTAACTGACCAGAACCAAATTCTGATCCATCTGATCCCCCCCCCCTCCACACATACACACACACACACACACAAAGTTCAATGAATGCAAAGAAGATGAAGACCACAAGAGACAACTGTAAATCCTGCACACAGATTGTCTGGGGAAATCTAAGGCACTGCTTGTGAGTCTTTTGTTGCTGACATTTCAAACACTGATTGTGTTCTTCAGAATGAATGGATAGGACACCTTGAGTTGCTGGCAAGAGTATATTCTGAGTTGCAAACCTAATGAGAAACACTCAGGCACTGGAACTGCTTTACTTCACGTGAGACCTAAAATCTGTGACTTACGGAAAGCAGAAAGTACTAGACACTCCATAAAAACATGTAACAAAAAAATCAGCATTTGTAAAATGACAAATCTGAGTTTCCTGAAATGGCTGTCAGATTTTCAAATGCCACTTTGTCAGTACTGCTCATCCATCGATGTCCAAAACAACTGGCCTGATGCAACAATCAGAGAGGAAGACGACGCTGCATGAGGAAACCACTAATGGAGTAATATAATTCTTCATTTACACCCCAGCTCCTGATTCCACAGGTGGACAGCTGGACATGCCAATTCTTTTATCATTTAGTTTTGAAGATGGGATTAAACCAGTGGAAAAGGAACCTTTCACGAATTTTTACCAACTATTATAACGGTGCTCTGTACCATGGGATATCACATGTAAAGCTTGGAGACTTCCCTCTGAAGCAGCAGTTGAATATCCTAAGCCTGACAACTCCAAACGGGCAGGTAGGTTGATCTGAGCATCACCCACTGTAAGACTACTACGTCCCTGCCCCTGCTTTAGCATAGCAATCAAAGATGACCCCTGCATCCATTCAAGACACCATATCTTGGCAGCATCATCCCAGGTTAAATAGCGAGATATTGTTCTACTCTTATGTGCCTTGCTGATTTATTAGCAATTGGACTAAAAGGAGATCTTGATACACAGAACAGGTCTAATCATGTGCAAACACATCCTCATAGATTTCACTTTCACCTACAAACTACCGCCACCTGGGGGGAGGGGTGGGGGTCATGTGTGCCCCACAGACTGAAAACTATTTCTGTAAAAAGAAGATAACAGTATGAAGCTTTTGTTTTCACATGTTGCTGTATGTGTGCTGCGATATGTTCGTTTCATGTGCCATCAGGAGTTCAGACAAAATATCGCTGGATAACAAGGACTGAAACGTACCTGCCAGAGGAATGTGTTGTGCATCAAGCATCGCATGACAAACTTCAAGATGTGAAAATCACGTGGTATTTTGTTTTACTTTTTAAGTTGGGTTAATGAAGATGAACTTTATTATGTAAAGTGTTTTGAAATAAATACTCTTGCTCCATATCATTATTTTTTAATTAAACTTCTTTCCAAAACAGTACTGCTGTTAAATTTCCCAGCAAGCTATAGCTCTGTACTTCCAATTTTAATTGTGTGGGTGGCAGGAGAGAGTTAGTATGTCATACATTGAATTGTAGTGTTATTTAATTTAATGTCTGTGATGTCTTGTATGCTTTTATTGTGTATGTATGGTATGGAAGTATGTTTTAGATTCTGTAGATACTGTTACAAGATACAAATTTATCATTAAGTATAAACTGATATAATTGTAAAATAAATCTTCTTTCATATCATAGGATGTTACATGTGCAAACCATTATACAGGAAAATACTTTGACTTGGAAGAACAATGTTAACCCCATATCTGTAAATACATAAACTGAACACAGGGATAAGAAAAGGTGGCCAACAAATTGGAGAAATAAGGTAGATGTTATATTTTTCACTGTTGCCATAAGTCAGGCATAGAATATACTAGGGTGTGAAGGGTGTAAACCTTCTCTGACCTATTACAATAGCAAGAAAGAGGATAAAATATAACTGTGAAGTGTACTGTTAATAATGAGAACTTCCTTGGACCCCAACACTGATACATAAACAGGAAGAGATTTACAGTAGTAGCAAACATTTGAATATTAGCTGCCAGTGTCACTTGGTCAATAACAGGAAGACACTAAGATCCTAGACTACCCAGAGGGAGGGTGTGCCTAAGACATTTCTGAGCCCAATGAAATTTGGGAGCCTTACCTATGCATAGCCCTCTACTGGCAATTTGAATGCAGCATACACTTACAACGATTGAACACAAAACCTTTGACACAACCAGCCTTTTTAGGTCCCCGTGAATGATTGGTTCCATGTAGGTGCACAGCATGTGAACGCCATAAAATAGCAGTGCCCAGAGGCATACTGAAGATCAAGATGAAGATTCACAGGTTCACAGAGAAGTAGTAAAAAATGGAGGAAAAAGAAGGACAGGAGAAAAAGAAAATAAAGTAATGATGATGCAGATAAATACTGACAAGAAGGAAGAGGAAAAGGTGGGAGAAAGAAGAAAAAGAAATGAACACAGAAACAATAAAAGAAAGGTGGTGTACACAAGATGAGGAAAAGGGACAGGGGAAAGGAAAGACAAGAGACAAAGAGGAAGTGGGGAGGATGGCTCATGGAAACTGAAGGTTCATCACAGTCTTCACAAGTTCCCACAACTAGACCCTATCTTGAGCCAGGTAAATCCAGTCAACACCTTCACATAATATTGCTCTAAAATCTACTCACATTAAAAATTAAATAAATTATCTTCCCATCTGCATCTTCATTGTAAAATACCTCTTGCCCTTGAGGTTTTGCAACCAAATTTTGTGTACAGAATATAATAAATGTGTGTGGTTCACTAGCACCTGACAATTTTGTGTGCATGATATAACAAATATATTTGGTTCACTGGCACCTGATAATTTTGTGTGCATAATATAGTAAATGTATTTGGTTCACTAGTACCTGACAGTTTTGCGTACATAATATAATAAATATGTGTGGTTCACTAGCACCTGCCAATTTGGTGTGCACAATATAATAAACGCGTGTGTGTGGTACATTTTGTGTGCATAATGTAATAAATACAAGGTGTGATCAGTAAGTTTCGAGACTGGTTCACTAAAAAATAATCTTTATTGCTTACAGATACAAACACTTAATCCCCTTCAAAATAGGCTCCTTCTGAAGCTATGCACTTATTCCGGCGGTTCTGCCATTGCTGAAAACATTTTTTAAATGAGTCTTTCGGAATACTACTCAGGTGCTTCATCGTATTCTCTTCGACGGTGCCAATGTCGTCGAATCTCTTTCCTTTTAGTGCGATTTTAAGTTTGGGATACAGCCAGAAGTCACTGGAAGTCACGTCAGGGGAGTAGGGTGGTTACTGAACCACAGGAATGCCATGATTTGCTTAAAAAACCTGAACCGAGTGAGCTGTGTGCGCGGATGCATTGCCGTGATGCAGAGCCCACGCGCGAGATTCCCGTTTCTTTGGCCTCTTCCGACAAACGGCGAGTCTCACTCGCTTCAGAACTTCAACACAGTAATGTTGATTCACTGTTTCACCTTCCGGGACGTATTCGTAGTGAACAGCTCCTTCCATGCTCGTTGACGGTCGCCCGGATCGCGGATCGTCATCGACTGAAGTTCGGTCTTCATTAAACCACTCAAACCATTCAAACGTGCGAGCACGACTCGAGCACTCATCATCAAGAACAGTTTTTAACATTTCAAAAGTCTCCGCACCGATTTTCCCAAGTTTAACCAAAACTTGATGCACACACGATCTTCCTTCTCTTCCGACATTTTGAGCGCGGCCCGAAATGCGACGAGGCACAGGTACACGTATTCGTTCGGCCAAAGCTGGAGAGGCACTGCCTAAGGGTTTCAGGCCGTCCTTTGTGCCGTGGAGAGAGGACCCTCAAGGCCACATTACAGCAAAGAGGCGCGTCCCAACTCCTCCCCCTAGCGGAGGTAGAGAACCAGTTTCGGAACTTATCGATCACATTTTGTAAATATGATTCACTAGTACCTGACAATTTTGTGTGCATAATATAATAAATGTGTGCGGTACATTAGTATCTGCAAATTTTGTGTGCATGATGTAACAAATGTACTTGGTTCAATTGCACCTGATAGTTTTTTGTGCGTTGCATAGCAAATGCATCTGATTCACTAACATGTGACAATTATGAACCCCTAAATACTGTGGGAGACATAAAATTCTCACATTGCTTTTACTGAAGCTTCAAATTTTCTGGGACATTATGCTGTGTCATTAGGTAAATAATTCCTGGCATGCCTTCTTGGACTGTGTGACCCTGAAGATGACACTATGATACTCCAAAATGTCAGGAACTACTTACACAACAACACAGTTGATAAGCAAGAGGATTTAAATCTTCATCAGATACTGCATTCATTTACTTACATCCCTGAAATATACTTGAGTTGCTTAATTACATGAGCATGTTGCTTTGTCAGTTTAAGGCTTGTGGGCAGTGTGGTAGGATGAAGAACTAATCTTATCTGTACTTCAGTATAAAAATGTACTGTTCTCAGACCAGTCTTCATTAAAATAATTATATGATCACACGCGTCCAATGTTCTTTCCACAACTGGAGCAGACATAGTAGAAAGAAAAATGTAAGAGCTCTGAATCTAAATGCACTATGAGTTTCCTAGTTACAAATGAAATCTGTGTTTTAATGTATTGACTAGTTTCCACTGGAAATGCATCCTTCTGCATTATATATACATGACACAAATTAATGACTACCACAAGTAAGATTTAAAGATATGCACTGGATACTGCAGCTAGGTGCTGCAGGTTGTTGAACTGTATGATAATAAATTGCAATCCCATAAAAAATAATTAGGGGTGTCACAATTAATTTATGAACTCCTTAACCAACAATTATTTTGTTCAGTTAGTCAGGCAACATGATGCTAACCTTCAGTATGTTAAATTCAGAATGGAAAAGTCAGCTTCAGATTCCATGCTCTGCTGAAGCACATGAACTTTGCACATGCAGCAGAGTTCTTAAGAAGGTGAAAATGGTTCAGTTGGTCAGGAAATACCCAGCCTTTTACAGAACCTCAATATTCACAAAAGCCTGATTTATTACAATCCTCCATTTTTTAATGCAAAACTTTTCTTGATGTCAGAAACTACTGTATTTACCTGAACATAAGACAACTCTGCATACAAGTTACCTTCAATTTTCAGGAAAATACATATAAATTTAATTTTGTGCGCAATTATAAGGCAACACCCCCCCTCCTTACACTCCCATTGTACTGATGATGTATTAGGAAGAATCCTAATCTTATATACAGGTAAACACAGTACATTTATCAGTCTCTGAGATGTATGTATGGAAAGTTTCCACAATAAATAGTTAATTCCAACTGAAATGTTTATTAATAATTTACTATTCAATTAATATTTTTGAAAGTATACTGCTATTAATTAATTTACTGAATATTTAATCTATTAATGAATTAAACATTTTAACTGGTAAAAGCCCTACCAATAATTCTCACTGTGCAAATCACAATATTCATCAACCATATTCTGGCTTTCTGCCAGCTGCTAGTTAACATCCTGAAGATAAATGGTAGTACAAGAAGGACCCACTGGAAGTACACTATATATATTAACACCTATCCCACACACTTCTTTTGTTTTGAACTAACCATTTCACATGTCTAGTTACACAGTATGCACTCTGTATAAAGCACTCAACATCTTTCTGCTACACTATAAACAGCTATTTTTCATTGACATGCTTCAGGCCTCAGTTCAAATGTCTAAGTAAATTTTATTACAATTGCTCCATTACCCCAACAAATGCAAACTATAAAAATATGAACACTCTGCTATATATATTGCAATTCAGGCCAATATCAGATGTTAACAGTATCAGATTTACCTATTACAAGTTACACAAATTTTAACACTCATTGCAACAAACATATGTCCTGAGCCTCCAAACAGGTAGAAATGACTTCACAACATCAATTCTCTACTCATACAAAATCCTTGTCATCCTATTTCCTCATTTGTGCACTAAGATTTGGCCATATCTGTGTCACAAAAGGTCAGGATTTTCAGGTGTTTAAATCTTTCTTTGCTAACAAAGACTTTAAATATACATTTAAATAGCAACCTACGTTTCATGTGGATCAAGAATCAAGTTGGTGTGAAAGGCAGAATACCATACAGCTCCACATCTGAACTTGGTACTAGGGGGCTTGCTATCAGTTTTACACTTTGGCTTTGCCTCACCTGCAAGGAAAGAACCCAGTGCATAGCTGACTGGGTTATTCTGAACATGGAGATGAGAAATATTCCAAATACCACAGCCACTCAAATGAAAGCAGTCATTGTGTCAGAATGTTTATTATAGTAGACAAATGTATAGAAATGCATACAGCCAACCTGGATTGGACAATATCACAATTCCAATGAAGAAAGTGGTACAAAGAATTTCAACAGATATATCATCATGGATTAACTTATTATGGCAGAACTTTTTGGTGGCTGTGAGATATAACCACTGATAGCTGAAACAGGGTACTTATGTGACAAGAGAAAATCTGTTACAATTTCGAATTATTTCAATAATTGTATAAGGTAACTGTAGGCAAATGAACTGAAGGAGCACACTGAACCTAAAAGTGATTTCACTGTTTGTCCCACTAGCACTTTCACTACAAATTTTTGAGCTGATGTTCTACTGACACATCCATCAATACTCCAACTATTTAAATGCCAGTTGAATGCTGTGGGCCAAACATCCATGACTAAAGAATCTAATGTAGGCATTTTTAAGTGCAAAAACAAACATTTATATCAAATTACATAAAAAATCACTGCACATATTTTCAACCCTCAAAGCACAAATTCTGTTATACAAAAGCCCTTTAAAAATTTAATGACACTGCCAAAAAAAAGATAAAACATTTTCAATACTGGGCTAAGATGTCGGGAATCATTTCTGGCAATGAAAAGAATGCATTCACTTGTATGGCAACTGCCATCTTTGGTGATGAATACATGAGGAAATTGTATGAAACTAAGCAAAATAACCATGTAAACTGCACTACCTTTTCAATTCCCATAGCCCAGTGTAATCTTAATCTTTCTACGTGTATTACAACGAGCTGTGATGTGTGGATTTTGAATATAAAGCTACATGTGCCAACACCTTGCACAGAACATAATCATACATCTTTCAAATTCCTATGTTATCTGCCATAAAGTGTTCAAACAATTACATAAACAAAATGTACTGAGGCAGGCCATGCTATGGTTCAGGCCGGTGGTCACTGACTTCTCACTCAAGGCCTGGGTTCAATTCCGGGTCAGTCTGTGTGCAACCCATGGTGGACAAACTGGCAATTAGACAGGTTTCTCTCCAAGTACTTCAGTTATGCCTACCAAGTATCATTCCACCAATGCTCCATACTCATTCATTCATCACCAAAGCTATATCATCTCAGCAACTAACAGCAACCTTAAATAACACACTTAAGAAATGTATTTGGGAGTTTTATTAACACAATTAATATGAAAATGTTGCACAATGCATAAATACTACAGGTAATCTAAACTCATTTTTAAAGAGTTGTATGGAAGAGACAAGGATTAAGACAAAGAATAGTCATCTTGAGTATTATATTTAAATTCAATTCTTACACAGACTGTCTTGGTTCTGACACACCCACACCATCAGTCACTGGTCCACATACTTCACATCTTGTTTCATACTGGTGTTTCATGGTCTTCTTCTATTCGTCCCAGACGCCAAGCATTTGGATCAGCTGCTGTAACAATGAACAGTTCATGGCCATCAGATGACAGCCATCTAGCAAAACACACACACACACACACACAAACCAACACAGTCACAAAGCAGTGCTTCTTTCTAGTAAGAAAGGTGCCAGTACTCAAACGTATTGCATACAGGAGGCAACATCTTACATGTTTTGAGAACTTCCGTAGTGTATAGTTTGCCGTTTGGTAAAAAAGGTAAAGTTGCCCCTGTCAATGCCAAGAAGGCATAGAAGGGGAGTATAGGTACAGCTCTACTCATTCTTAACCTCAGCACTAGGTGAGATGAGTGGCCAACTTCACTCCCAGACCACCTTACAACAGGAAAAAAAACTCCAGTACCCACTGCATAGGAAGCTTAGTGGGCCCCAGAGCCAGTCTGGACGTTTTGGAGAAGAGAAAAATCTCTTAATTGTGCCAGGATTTGAATCCTGGATCATCCAGCCCATAGCCTAGTCACTACACCAACTATGCTACCCTGTTTCTTTGCTCTGTGTGTAGCTTTTAATTTGTTTATATAAACAGAATATTTATTTTGGTTTAGTGTGCTCTGATGTACTTATCCATTGTTGGTTTAGATGTTAAGAGTTCTCACACTTGTGCCATGGTGATGTGCTTTTAAAGGATGTTGTACATTCGCATTACATAGAAAAGGCGTTGTGCTGCTGCATATTCCCATTAAAAGGCCCAGTCCTGAATAAATATTAAAGTCATAAGTAACCAAATTTCGGTATTATGAAAGTCTTGCTTCAAATCTTGGATTTTCTTTTGCATACCCTTAATAAAAACCAAGTCTGCTGGCTGTTTACTTATGATTGAAGCTTGTAATATATTCTAGAACAAGCACAACAAAATGTTATTTAAAAAAGTGGCCATGATGTTCTTGTACACAAATATGAACATGAAAAATTTCTCCTTCAGAATCACTGGCACAAAAAGCAGGAGTTCGAGGGAAAATATGACATGTCATCTCAGGTAAGATAGGTATGCCATCTACATTACAGTAAATAGGTATGCGATCTACATTATGGTATAACAGATATGCCATCTACATTATGTATGGATCTTATTCATCTTGGATTTCCGGGTTCTACAAAGCTCTGTCCCAGCGTTCCATAAAATTCATTTCGAGATATCAGTTGTCCCAGGTTTTCCAAGTCATAAAAGTATGACATTTTTTACAAGATATGCTAACATTTTGACTTTCCTACTGTAGGAGAAAACATCTGTACGAGTAGGACAGCCACCAGCCAGCCACTAACAGGAAGGAATAGGACAGGGAGAGGAAGATGTGTAGATTAGTACTGAGACTGCGGACGAGGAACAGATATAACTAACTAACTAACTAACTCCACAGAGAAGAGTCCTTCTTGAGAAGCTAACAGGACCTCAGCTAGACAAGAAATCCCCCGCGTTTTATGGAACCTGAAGGTTCATTATCACATTCACAAGAGCCCACCACCTGTCCCTATCCTGAGCCATATCAATCCAGTCCACGCCATCCCATCCCACTTCTTCAAGATCCATTTTAATATTATCCTCCCATCTATGCCTGGGTCTTCCAAGTGGTCTCCTTCCCTCATGTCTCCCCACCAAAATCCTGTATGCACCTTTCCCCTCCCCCATACATGCTACATGCCCCGCCCACCTCATTCTTCTTGATTTTATCACCCAAATAATATTTGGTGATGAGTACATTTCATTAAGTTCCTTGTTATGTAGTCTTCTCCATTCCTCTGTTACAGCGTCCCTCTTAGGCCCAAATATCCTCCTCAGCACCCTATTCTCGAACACTCTCAGCCTATGGTCCTCCTTCAGTGTGAGAGACCAAGTTTCACACCCATACAAAACAACAGGCAAAATTATAGTTCTGTACATCTTAATCTTTGTGTTTTTGGATAGCAAACTGGAAGACAGAAGATCCTGCACCAAATGATAACAAGCATTCCCCAACTTCAATCTGCTCTTTATTTCTTCCTGAAAGGAATTTCGATTCGTTAGGGTTGTTTCCAAATATTTGAACTGTTCCATCCTTTCAAATGATTCATTATCTATTTTTATGTTGTGATTCTGTCCTGCATTCTGATCTCGAGACATGACCATGTACTTAGTTTTCTCATCATTTACTTCTAGACCAATCTCCTTACTAGTGACTACTGAAGCTTCTGTGTTCTTCTTTATAGCATGTGTACTTCCACCCAATATATTAACATCATCAGCATAAACTAGAAGCTCATGTGTACCATTTAATTTCAAGCCCTCCTGGTTTGCCTGAACCCTCCTAATGGCATATTCCTAAACAAAGTTGAAAAGCAATTGCGATAAAGCATCTCCTTGTTTCAAACCATTCTTACAAGAAAATGTGCCAGACAAATGTTTGCCTACCTGAACTCTGCTATAGGTTTCATTTAGACACATTTTTATTAGCCTTACTAGTTTTATGGGGATTCCAAACTCAATGAGAATATTATACAAGACCTCCTTCCTAATTGAATCATAGGCCTTCTTGAAGTCTATAAATAGGTGATGCATTGCCTCATTTTATTCCCATTTTTTCTCAAGCATTTGACGAAAGCAGAATATATGATCAGTAGTCGACCTGTTACCTCTAAATCCACACTGATACTCCCCAATAATGTCCTCTGCATATGGAGTTAACCTTGACAGAATGATGTTGGATAGAATTTTGTATGTGGTTGACAAAAGTGATATGCCTTGATAATTACTGCAATCTGTTTTATCACCCTTCTTATAAATAAGTACAATGATTGACTCCTTCCACTGCTCTGGCAATTCCTCTTTATTCCAAATAGAATTAATAAGTTTATGGATCTCAGAATGAATTGTCCTACCTCCTGCTTTAATCAGCTGTGCTGGAATTTGATCAAACAAGGAACGGATATGCAAAGAAAATCAGTGGGAGTGAGCATCTGAGTATAATAATAATAATAATAATAATAAACAACTTTTTGTAACTGTATGTAATATTTTTTTCTCTGAGTTATCTCCCTGTAGTAATATTAATAAATTACTCTAACTTTTCATTGTATGACGGGTTGAAAATTTTGTCTTCTACTCTTAATCTAGGAAATGCAATATCATTCTGAAGTCTTAGGACTTCAGTTTTCTGTGATATGATGCCTCGTGATTTGGTGAACAGGCAACAGTGTTTCAGAGGAACCTGTTGCTTCCATGTCCATCCCAAAAGAGGTCACTATTCTGCCTTAAAGATGGATGCAGCAGGGTCATCCTAAATATTGGTACCTGCCATCCAAACTGCATGGCATCATATGATCTTTGTGATATTAATGTCAATTTTTATATCTTCTGAAAGTGTTTACACTGTTAAATGTCATATATTGTCTTTGTATTAGGCAGATTACTGGTTTGAATCTCAGTTAGAAGAATGTACACTCAGATTCCTGTGGATTTATCCAGTTCCACTTTGCATACGCATGGATGGTACCTTCAAGCAGCAGTTCAGATGAACAAATTTGCCACAATCACATTGAATTTGGTTCCAAAACATATAAAGAGATTTTTTTTTAAAACTTGGAAATGAGTATGGCAGAGCAGGGGGCCTTCATTAGTCAGTGTACAGTGAATGATGTTGCTCGCTTTGCAGCACGTATTCCCCTGTTAACACGGGACTGTGTACTGCAGATTGGGCAGTGTCATTGCTGATTATGCAGCAATGCAGCTATGCCTGAGTTTGTACATCCTATAAGCAGGTTCTATGTTCATCTGGACAGTAAGTATAATGAGCTCCAATCACTGAATGCATTAGTCATTTCATTACCGAATTTATTCAATGCATGTAAAGAAAACCCTACTTCAAGACAGGAAAAAACTTAAAAGTTTTAACGCTTTCACCATGGTTAATAAGTAATATTGTATCCACCAGGTTGTAATGGGCTAATTAGGTGATATTTTGGAGAACGTAGTAGCATCCATCTTCAAGTTCAAAGAGAATGAACGGCAATACAACTAGACTTAACAAGACCAAATCTACAGTACAAGCAGTCAGGCCTGGAAGAAAATACTACAGATGTGAAATAACAAAGAGGACACCATCACACACTACTGATGTCAGATAAATGAACTGAACATGATAGGGAATTCCCTATTGACCACAGGGATTCAGGTTGAAGACACAGCCAGCTAGTTTTCTGAAATAATGGGGAAAACCATAACACGGTGTCATCACCGAAAAATAAAAAAATTTACTTATCTTAAAAATCTGATTAAAACTATAAGCACTGTGGTCTGAGACGTGATGCCAAGCAATCTGGAAGAAATTTACTGATATTTTGCAGGAACCCACTGTTTTCATCTTTAGGACAGAAGACTGAATATGGAGGGAGCAGGTTCCTCAGAAGCAACCATAAATTTCTACCAACCTACGTGGTCTAACATCCCAGAACACAGCACTCTTCATAGTCACTGCCTCGAAAACCTGAAATCTCATGCAGTTACATCTAATATAGTGTATTATTTATGGAAACAGTTAGTGGTGACACTTAAGAATCAGAATTAAAATGAACTAAACTCCTTCTGCCTATGCCTTTAGGTGTCATTTATAATTATTCAAACATTCTCACGTTAAGCAGCATAAGCACTGAATAACAGACTGTAATTGCAGTTTAAAGGATAAAAAGCATAAAAATAAGTCAGAACAGAATAAAGTGTATAAATGAATAAATTACAACAAATTTTTTGAACAAGATTAGTTTCCAAGCCTGTGTTACAGTCCATGCAACAACTTACAGGCTGTTTCTAACAAGTCAGGAAAATGTACACACAACACAATGACTCTGTTGTGTCTGCCCTATTACTTCCTCAACAGCATCAAAATCCCTTTCATTTAATAATCTCAGAAACCTTAAGTCATTTGGAAAAAGCGTATGGCGTATGTGTTTCATTTATCCCTCCGACTTTTGTTTGAAACATTTTCCACTCCAATGAATACTTAGTGACTTATGCACAAGATGTGTGCAGAAGGACATAATTCCTCATGTAAGCCCTCTATTATTGCTGTCCAATTGTAACCAAAAACTGAACGAGACAACAAATTTTAGTAAACTCCCCAATATCAAACTTCATGAAAAACTGTTCTGTGGTTGTTGACCTTCTATACATGGACAGACTCAGTGAAGTTAACATGTGCATTACTGAAACTTTTAAGTTCCAAAGGTGCCAAAAATGAAATAGCACTTAAAATAGATATCTCTGTGCCCAAGAGAAGAGTCAAAAAACAGTAGAAAATAGAACACCTCAAGTCATGGTGTATTTTGGGGGCACGTGGAATAGAACATTCTGATTTTATTCCTACACCTCTTTTTCAGACTTCCACGAGACTGCTGATCCAAAAATCTCCATGCATTTATTGTTTACCCTCTCAAAAGCAAAACCATGATGTCAGAGTCTGATCATACATAAGGCAACATGCAGAAATAAAAGGTAAATTATCTTACCAAATTTAAGAACAAACAGATTTTATATAACGTAGGTGTGCACATCCTGCTGCAGGCCACAATATTGTAAGGTTATGTTTATTTGCCTTCCTGGTTCACATGCTTCAGAAGTGACTGAAGCGGTCTGTATATATGGTAAAACTGTACTTAATATGCATACCACTGCAGAAATTGTACAATTACTATATATGAAAGCATGTATTTAATGCAGCCATAGTATTCCAATCTGTATTTGGGAGGTACCTAGTTCAGAACCTGACCAATTTAATACTTATTAATTGATCTTCCAATATTTATCTTTACATTCTCTCTCTCTTTATCCTGGATTTTCCTTATATATGGCTTACAAATCTCATCTCAGCTGTCATTAGTCTACCAACGCCTGCCTTGGCACATGTCCTTGTGTCTGCTCTGTGTTAGTATTTGCTTGTAGTAACTTTAAACATGCACATTTCCCACCTTTGCCATCTCCCATTTCTAATGTATATCCACAAGTAACTGGTAACATTTTGCTGTAATTTATATTTGTACTCTTCTCTGTAATGACTGTCATGAGGTTAAACAGTTTCCTTGCCTCTCCAGATGAATGGTGGGACAATGACTCCACATGGGTCACCACCACCCTCAAAATTCTTACAAAACCAACATTTATAATCATCATTCCATGTCATTCAATAGTACACAATCTAGGAATCTGCACCAACGTTAACAAACAAATGAAAAATCAGTCACCAAATATTTGCATGAAACAATTTATAAACATTTATTTTTAAAGTTCCGGGATTGATGCTACCATGCAAGTATGGTTTGGCACATAAACCAGCCACAGCTGATTTCTGTTCATGCATATTATAATTGCCAGGGATTAGTAAAAAAAAAAAAAGTTCTAGTTCAATCCATAGTGTCCCAATGTGTAAGTTGAGTTTTGTACTTAAAAAAATGCCCATTGGGAGAAGAACTGAAGAGTCAGAGATGTCTTATGAGTAAGCCGAGGACATCAAAAAGCATTCTGAATATTACAGTGTTCTATTGTAACAAACATATGGCACTACTTAATCATACATATTATTCTGATACACATTTTGACAGGAGAAAATTCCACTTCATCAGAGGAGTAAAAACAACATGGTCAAATAGATTAACAGTAACAGAATAATACAACAAGTGAACAGTTTGACAGTTACATATACATGCAGAAACGTCATACTGGATTGTAACTCATGCAAAATCTGAATTCAAAATAGCACATAACACTGCAAGACGATAGCAATGAGTAGCCAAAAGGCAAGAACTTGTAAAGAGGTGAGTGTGGCTGATGTTTATGTTCCATTTCAGCAGTCCTCTGGACTCCAGAAACCTATTAAAAATATCAGACATCACTGCTTTTAACAAAATTGCAATTGTAGAGGTTATGTGCCATCTGATAACACCAAAAGATGGCCACAAACATGAGCGGGAAAAGGATTTAGGATGTACGTCAGTTGTGATGTATTCCAGGGTGCTATTTCATAATTCACATACATGGAGGATAACCCTGAAAACCCTCAGATAAGATTGTTAGTAGCCCATATGAGATTTGGTAAAAGGTTGGTTAGTACAAAAGTTGCTTGCAAATTATGTAAGAATTGGAGAGGTTAGTTAGCAACAAATGAGAACAGAGGATTATAATAAAGTGATCTCAACTCATTTCAATAGAATAACCCACAATCTGCCATAAGAAATGAGGAAAACAAAGAGTAATCTTGGGGCCTCACATTAGGCACACACTGTACACAAGTCAGGGCTGTATCTACCAGCCATTTATGTCATGTTAATTTTGTTTTAAGTACAAGATCTATATTGCCATAAATGAAGTCACGAAATTCATAGAAAAGAAATCAGGAAAGTAGGTGAAATTTTATTTATAGTGTAGATTCAGCTCAGCAATAATAAAATAATTAATACGGCTTGAGAAAATATTTGTGGTATGTGCTAATATTAAATTTAAATTGTGGTCAATAACAAAGGTCAATATAAAGTAAACTGAGAGATTCACAGCATAAATACTGGACAAAACTCCAACCTTCATCAAATTTAGCAACATATCAAAAGGAAATCTACTACTTTGGCATAAAGGTTTTCAACAGTCTCCCTTCCTATATCAAAAACTTGTCCGATAATACCAAACAAGTTAAATCAGCCTTAAAACGTTTCCTATATTCTAATTCCTGCTACTCAGTCAATGAATACTTTAATATAAGTAATGAAAGAAAGTTCACAGTTATTATCCTAACAGTTCTTTTTGACCTAATCTATAGTTATTTTAACACTCTACTTAAAACTGACTGGTCTGAATCAAACAACACTCAAACATTTATATACTTTCTATGTCTTTAAATGTTTTAATATATGGTATTATCTATATATATTTGCATTGATATGTATATAATAATATGTGGGGTTAATGTGATGATTGATGAATTTAGAACCATGGTCGTTAATATGCATTTTAATCTAGTTTAATGTTGATCACTATTTGTACATTTGATTTCTTTGTGTTTTTGACTTATTGTGTATCCAATAACAAACAGTAAATAAATAAATAGCAACATCTCAGCAAAACAGAGTCTATGTTATTATGAACAGAAGCAGCATAAACTAGGTTTAATGAAGAATGTTTACAACTTTTAGATCAAAGAAAGCGGGCTAAATTGCAATTGTTACAGGATCCAAGCCAAATTAATGTGGACAATGTGAAAAAAGAAAGATATAAAACTAGTAGATAACTAGGAAAAAAATTAGAAATATTTGAAAAGTAAAAGTAATGAGCTTGAAAGAACCAGTTAGAACAAGAATGCTAGAAACTTCTACAGGGGCATCAATAAATTTAAGTTATTACCAGCCTAGAGCTAACTTAGTAAAGAATGAGAAGGGTGATCTGCTTGCAAATTCCCACAGTATTTTGAACAGGTTAAAAAATCACTTCTGTCTGTTATTCAATGTAAATGGGGTTCATGAGGTTAGGCAGACTGAAATATTTGCACACATACAGCTGAGCCTCTAGTGCCTTTGAGGTCACGATGGCCACGGGCGTAACCTGGCAGGGGGGATTGGTGCAGCTGCCCTGGGCGGCAGAGTCCAAGAGGAGGCAAACAAACTGCGAAGTACTGAGCCAAATTAAAGGAAATTCAATAAATAAGTGTGATTTTTTAATAGTTCATAATTTATGTTAGGGGTGGCCAAAAGTGGTTACTTGCCCGGGCACCAAAAAACCTAGCTATGCGACGGGATGGCTACTGAAAAGTAAAAATGTATAAATCACCAGGTATTGATTAAATTTCAGCAGAACTGCCTCAGCAGTGGAAGAGGTCTGTTACTGTACCTGATTATAAGAAGTGTGATAAAACTGACTGTAGCAATTATCAATGCACATCAGTGTTACACTTAACATGATATGCAGATAAAAATTATTGGGAATCATCAATGTGGATTTCAATGTACTAGATCAACCACTGACAACATATTCTGTATTCAATAACTACTTCAGGAAAAATGGGAATACAGTGGGGCAGCACATAAGCTATTTGTAGACTTAAGAAGGCCTAAGATTCAGTTAAGTTGGAGGTTCTGTGTAATATCCTCATTTAGTGTAGTATATCCATGAAACTAATTAGGTTAATTAAAAACGTGTTTAAATGAACCTTAAGATAAAGTCCAGATAGGCAAACATTTGTCTGGCACATTTCAAACTCAGAATGGTCTGAAATAAGGAGATGCTTTGTTGCCATTGCTTTTCAACTTTGCCTTAGAATACATGATTAGGAAAGTACACATACACCAGGAGGGACTGAAATTGACTGGACACATCAGATTTTTGTCTACAGTGATCATGTTAATTTACAAATGCTGAGAAAATTATACATGTTTATGTCTCATAAACAGAAAGCAGGAAAAACCACAACATAAAGACAGCTAATAAATCCTTTGAATATGTGGCAAAGTTCAAATAATAGGGAATGACATTAACTAATCTAAATTGCATGCCCCAGGAAAAGAGCAGCAGATTGAAATAATAAGGAAATGTGTGCTACCAGTTGGTCCAAAACATTTCATATTACCATTTGCTACCTAAAATAATTGAGATTGACACACACAAAATATAATTTTGCCTGTTGTTTTATATGGGTGTGAAACTTGGTCTCTCACATGAAGGGAAAAACATAGGCCGAGGGTATTTGAACATAGGATGCTGAGGAGGATATTTGGGCCTAAGAGGGACAAGGTAACAAAATGCTGGAGAAGAATGCATGAGGCACTTATGCTTTGTACTCCTCACCGAATACTATTCTTCTTCTTCTTCTTTATTACTACAGCCCTTTGAATTGCGCCTTGGTTTCCTTCACAACAGATGCCCATTCTGTGCTGCCCAAAGCTCTTGTTCTTGGTCACAATATTATTAAAATAATCAAATCAAGGCACATGAGATTGGCAGGGCATATGGCATGTATGGGTGAAAAGAGAAATACATACATACATAATTCATGTGGGAATCTGATAGAAAGATCCCACTTGAAAGACACAGGCAAAGATGGGAGGATAATACTAAAGTAAATCTTCAAGAAACAGGATGGGAGGGCATGGTCTGGATTCACCTGACTCATGTTAGGGACAAGTGGTGAGCTGTTATGAATGCAGTAATGAAATTTTGGGTTCCATAAAATGCGGGAAATTTCTTGACTAGCTAAGGAACTATTAGCTTCTCACAAAGCACACTGCTCCACGAAGTTAAATAGTTACACTAAAATACATGCAGGCACATTTTACATTTTACAAGAAACTATAACACAAACATGAGTGACCCTAAATTTTTTACAGCAAGTCAATAATGACAAAGAAACGATTTTCTCTGTCACACAAACACACATACACACACACACACACACACACACACACATTGTGCCTCCAATTACATGAATAAGGGACAAGGGAGCCACAACATGCGGCTGACCACTCAGTTCATCATAGCACCAAAATGAAGACTGTGGATGCTTACCTCTGCTCTCCCCCTACACCTTAATGGAATGGTACCCTGTTTTTACAGCAAGAAACAGCAGCAGTTTAAATCACTGGTGGTGCAAAAATGTGCAATGATAAGCAAGCTGGATTCATACTATCAATAACTGAACCATAAAGGTCTGAAATGTCACTTCCTTGTGAGATCTGTGTTTCTCATAGCAGTGAATATTAAGATGATGGTCTTCTGAGATGTAGCACCATGTAGTTTGGTAAATACATACCACATACCAATGCTTCAGGTCTTTACCTTGAAGATGGAGGGAGGCTACAAGCTGTCATATTGCAGAAGACGGTAAACTTACTACCACTTTTACGTCACAACATCAAATCCTTAGGCCCCTTTTCAAGAGTAAATATATTATCATTAGCTTAATTTAGTACAGCACTTAGCAGAACTGGTGCAAAAATATGATCAGACACTTCTGCCACAGTTTCTTTTATTATAATTTGTGCTTGCAGTTTAATATTATAAAATAATGCTTACATGCTCACACCAGAATCACTTCCTTTGTATTTCATTAAACGTGTTAACTTTGAAAATTGGCATTCCAATGCTTCCATTTTTAATTTAAACGGTTTATTTCAGCAGAACGGTGTACCAGCACCAAAAATCTCTTCCCAGTAGGTCAAAAGTGACTGGTAGTAGCATGGAAACCAGCATAGGTTATACATGTGAACAGTGTGAAAGGTGAATGAATATGTTTTGTTTAATTAATGACACAAAATATCTGACAACGCAAACCCAGCATAAGACTTCAGTGCCAGGGTTACTAAATACAGGGCTAAATAAGAATGTAACAAAAATGGTGGCACATTATGTATAATTTCAATTTAAATTCTGAGGATAAGCAATTTAGTCACTACCTTGCATGCTCATACAAGAAATTAACATGACAAAAACTTACCACAATAATAGTACCTAATCCTAGGCATAGCTAGGCAAAAGAGAAATCCCATTTTCATGTGACACCTTGACATGGCATCCACATACAAACTATTCACTTCAACATGTCAGTTAGTATACACCAATTCCATAAAAAAAACGTAATTTCATAGTCCGTGGTGTTTTGCTAGACACAAAGATAGAGGGGAAGGCTGTTATATTTTTATCTTCCCTGACAAAAAATAAACCTTCAAAACACTGAAAACAACACATTGTAATAAAGTAACAATAACACCATTTAAGATAAAAAATGAACATACATTTGGACATTATACATAAGGGACTTCTTTCATCTGCATGTTTTAAACAACAGGCACCACTTCAATGTACCACTGCATACCACCAGAAAGAAAGCTTTCCACATGCCATTTCAGCAGAATCCACAGAACCATACTAAAATGCATATGGAAAATGAAGCAAAAATATCTTGCAGGTTTCAGAATTCACACCTAGAAGAAACTAGATATTTTATATTTCTATAGATTTGAAAGTGATGACATGTTCTGACCAGAAATTAAATACCGTATGTACTCAAATGCAAGACGAGGTTTCTACCATCTGTGGAGAAAAATGTGAATCTTCATGGGTTCAAGTAAGTTTATAAACCAAGAAATATAAATGTATTATTTTGTCAATGTCGATCATAATGGCACGGTAGCGCATCTCACCAGAAGTGGTTGTGAAGGGTTTTATGAAGTGCTGTATATCCAATGCAATGGATGGGACTGATGATATTTTGTGGAATGGCAGTGAAGAGGATGGGAATGTTAGGAGTGTGAGGACGATAAAGGCACTGACTGTGAGGATAGAGACAGTGACACTGATTGGTAAAGGTAGATAGAATCTGACATGCTTTGTGTATTAAGTGTAAGAAATCAATAGTAAAATATTTTTTCTTAGCAGGTGTGTTATTTTTGGGGGCTCATCTTAGATTTGAATAAATACATTTTCCCTTGGCAGACATGTTAGAGTAGTCATCTTGCATTCTGGTAAATACAGTATAAGATGTTCCTAACAAAACTTGTATTACTGTCTGGATCACAAGCCCTTGCAATAATAAAAACACAAGAAATATGATACAAATCCCGGATTGTAGACAAATAACATACGCTGTACTGCCTGGTCAACAGATGCATATAATGTTCTCTATGTGTGAAATTTCTGCTTTCATCTCCAATTCTGCAAAGACCTGCCACTTTATGTCACAGTACCTCTCCTGTTACCAATGACCAACACAGTGCAACATACTGTTGCATAACTGTATATCTACAAAAGCAAGTTCAATCTGATAACTCTGCTTACACTGTGTTTCCTTATGCAACATGTGGGGGAAATTACAGAAAGCAAACACAGCATCTAGCTCCTATTTTTCATACACCAGATGTGACTCTGTCACATGATATGGCAACAAAGGCATTACCCTGAAACACAGTCATATTTACTTACTGCAGCTAAATGTGTTACATAACATATCATGTACTAATACAGTAGTTCTTAACCTGGGGTGTGAGATTCCCTTTCTGGGGGTGCGAGATATCCCAGATTTTTCAAAATATCACTGTAAAATTAAAATAAACATTTCTTTCTATCCATTTTACAGTAATGCTATATCTTATGTATAAACAAGATATGCAATTATATGTATAACGTAACATTTTGGGGCATTTGCCTAATGTTTACACCTCCTTGGCTATCCTAACAGCCTGATACCATTTCACTTGAAGAAAGTGCTTTCATGACAATTTCATGTCACCAGCAACAATAAAGCGTACTTAGGTCTTCAAGTAAAGTGCGCGATATTTTTGACCGATTTTAACCAAATTTGAATTTTCTCAACAGACTTTCATAAAAGTCCCCAATATCAAATTTCACGAAATGCATCCAGTGGGAACCACGCTGATACATGAGGGCAGACGGACAGAAAAAGGGCCGGGCATAACTAAGGTAATAGGTTCTTTTCGTGACTGTGCGAATGCACCTAGAAACTGACCTACTTTCAATGATTTTTGATATGGGTTTGAGAACATATTTTGTGAACCAGGGCAATAGTGGTTAAGAGTCGCCGTTGTAATACAATGTCCTGTAATGCATTTCAGGATTATAAAGTTTAGAGAGAGAGAGAGAAGGAAAACTTGAGTGTAATAAAAGTATTTTATTTGAGCAATAAATGCCAGAGTACTGAGATACAACACTAGCAGTAAAGGAAACAAAAGTACCTGAAAATGTGGCATCACTTTAGATGCATTAGTATTTGTTCCACTCACAGAACTGAGAAAAGAAATACTGTTTTATGTGTTCCTTTATTTGAGGAAACAACATGAACTACAAATGCTTTAGAACAAGGTGCTCTGGAAAATATCTGGGCATCACTGCAGTAAAGAAAACGTGGGAAAATCTAAAGCACCATATATGAAAATATAACCTGTTTCCTATATCCTACCAGAGGCCTAACATAGAACATACCTACCTACCTACCTACCTACCTACCTACCTACCTACCTACCTACCAACCTACCTACCTACCTACCTACCTACCAACCAACCAAACCAACCATCCAACCAACCAACCAACCATCCAACCAACAAAACGAACGAACGAACAAACCAACCAACCAACCAACTCTATGGACCAGAGTCCTTCTTGAGAAGCTAACAGGTCCTCAGCTAGTCAAGAAATTCCCTGCATTTTATGGAACCTGTAGCTTCCGCATTCACAAGAGCCCGCCACCTGTCCCTATCCTGAGCCAGATCAATCCAGTCCAAGCCCCCATCCCACGTCTTGAAGATCCATTTTAATATTATCATCCCATCTATGCCTGGGTCTTCCAAGTGGTCTCCTTCCCTCAGGTCTCCCCACCAAGATCCTTTATGCACCTCTCCTCTTCCCCATATATACTAGATGCCCCGCCCATCTTTTTCTACTTGATTTGATCACCCGAATAATATTTGGTGAGTACAGATAATAAAGCTATTTGTTATGTAGTCTTCTCCACTCCCCTGTTACCTTGTCCCTCTTAGGCCCAAATATCCTCCTCAGCACCCTATTCTCAAACACCCTCAGCCTATGTTCCTCCCTCAATGTGAGCGACCAATAACATAGAACATACACAGACATAAAATTTACTCCACACTCTTGCCAGTATGTGTGGTAGCCACACAGGTTACAGCAAATATTATTTTATTTACATGAATAAACTCTAATTTCTTATTACGAATGTTGTTACTTCTTCAAAGTTTTAACTACTATGCGCTGTAGTACTGACAAGGAAAGCAACCACATCCTAGGTCAGGAATGGGCATTTCTTCTTTTATGTCTTGAAGCCTTCACAGCGACAAAATTCAATAAAATCTTCTCAGGCTGACAGCTGCATCAAATACATCAATGTTTTGGAGACTAACTCTGTTTCCATCATCAGGGTATTTCTCCTTATTTTATGTATTAATGGGGAAGTTCATGATTTATACAGATGGATCCGTGGAGTAGTAAATCAATGGTTTAAATCATATCTAACAGGACGTAGACAGTGTGTTGAAATAAAGTACATAGGAAACAAGAAAACAATTTTAGAAAAATGTTTATCGGGTTTAAAAGAAATAAAAAATGGAGTTCCGCAGGGCTTAATATTGGGTCCAGTACTGTTTCTGCTATATATTAATGACTTAACAACAAATATTTTGGAAGCAGAAACGGTATTATTTGCGGACAACACAAATATTTCAATACAGGCTGAAGATGGAAAGGTTTTAGAACAAAAATTAAATAGTACAATGGAAGTTCTTTACAGTTGGTTTGATACAAATGGTTTGGTGATAAATACCGAAAAATCAATAGCATTATCTTTTCACACCTGGCAGAACAAGATTCCCTTAAAACCACGAATTATATTTAATAACAGAGATGTTAATTATTCAAGTGAAACAAAATTTCTGGGTCTACACTTAACTGAATGTTTAAAATGGGAAGCTCATATCGGATATCTGAGTATCAAGTTGAATAAAAGTTTCTACGTACTTCAGTCCCTCAAATATACCACAGGTACAAATATTTGGAGGAGTATGTATTTTGCTCATTTTCATTCATATATAAGGTATGGTATTATTTTCTGGGGGAATAATGGGGAAAGCAAAAAAACTTTTAAGCTTCAAAAAAGAGTGATACGAATAATTAACAATGTGAGCAGAACTACATCGTGTAGGGAGCTGTTTAACAGATGGAATATACTTACAGTCCCCTGTATATACATAATGGAAATCTTGTGTTATATAAAAGTAAATATAGGAAAGTATGAACATTATTCAGTTATACATGATCATAATGCCCGTCAAAGAAAAGATTTTCATTTTCAATACTGGAGAACAGAAGTATGTAAAAATAGTGTTGAAAACTTAGGAAAGAGATTGTATAATAAATTGCCAAACCATATTAAATCTATAGAAGACATCCAACATTTTAGAAGGGAGCTGGAATTGTTTTTACTGCAGCAGTCTTTTTATTCAGTAGAAGAATATTGTTTGTATAAAAGTAGGTGATATAAATATGACAGATTGGTTACGCATTTTGTATAATAACTGTAAAAGACCTATGGTTCAAAAGTTACATATGTATATGTAAGGGTATATAAATTTTATATAAGATGTATGTGAGAATTCACACATAGATTTTAGAATAAAACAGAGATATTGACGTATCCTATACAAACTGTTGTCAAAGGGATGGAATAAATTGAACTGAATTGAACTGAATCATCAAGTAATGTCAAGTAGTGAACTCAATGTCATAAAAATGAGCTGGGCATATTGTTCAGATGGAGCAAAAACAAATGCATACAGAATTTTGATAAAGAACCTCTCAAAGAGTGGCTACTTTCAAAACTGAGTTGGAAGAAAACACAAGGACAAATAATAGGAAAATGGGTTCTGAGGATGGGTAGTGAATGGAACTGGCTCAAATTCATATCCAGTATAGGCTCTTATGTTGTCAGTGTTTAAACTTAGGTTTCTACTACAAACAAGTGTTCGTTGCTTTCCCATACCATGGAATGCTGCATCCAATTCCATCTTCACTAACATGAAGAAAATGGTGATGGATAGCAACACATTCAAAGTGATGTAACGTTTTATTCACAACAACTGAATAATTGAATAAATTACATTATGGGAAGCTTTGTAAGTTGCATTATTCATGTAATATCATTCATATGATTACATCACAGAAGATAAAATGGGCAGGGACACTGGAGAAAATAAAACCTATAACACGTTTGGCCCATAAATCTGACAGGAAGAGACCAACTGAGAGAGTTAGGAAAAGATGGGAGGATAATATTAAAATGAATCTTATAGAAACAGGTAATGCAGACAAGAACTGAAACTGAACAGCAGCAAGCTCCTGTAAATGTGATGATAAAATAACTTTTAATAAAAACAGAGGACTTCTTGGCCATCTGATCAATGCTTTGCTGTTTCATATACAATTATGAGGTAAAGTATGAAAACAATGAGCTCTCCTACACTTGTGAGCACAGGTAAAATGTTAGAAAAAACAGAATTAACTAGAAGAAAAATCCCATAAAAATCAACAATTATAAAACTAAAACAAACACACGATACTGCTACATACATTAAGGACATACACAGTAACTGTGATAAGTAACAATAATGGACATATCCATATGAAGGGGAAAAGTTATGGAACGAATCTCAAAATTAATATAGTATTGTTTAAACAAACATGTACACTTGAGTTACCTTATATGCGCAAGAGTTGCACCTAATTTACCTTACATGCTCAACAGCTATTTTTCCAAACCCAATTCATTTCATTATTCATAAAATTTTTTTATACTTCTGGGTTTAGTGACTTCTGTTCCTTTTACCATAATTTAAGTTTTAAAACTTCAGTTATGTAATGAATTGGCCCTACAGTTAAAAAATGTGATATATAATAAAAAAATGTATGTGAGATTTCAGGCTTTTGTTGTGGTGTAGTTGAGATCTTCACCCTTCTGTGTTGCTGCTCAATGTACGTTGGTAAACAAATCAACAACACACAACAGCAAAGATAATAAAGAGCTTCATCATCTGTAGTCTTTGTTTAATATCACTACGGTATTTAAATGAAGGAGCATGTAGTAAACATGGCAAAGATAGGAAACAATCAGAAAATTGTAGCTGGAAAATTCAAAAGGAAAGACAGAGAATCCAACACCCATTACGATGAATAAAATGTGGAATGGCTTATACCCTGTTGCTGCTGTTGCAGCTGATGGTGAAATTCAAAGGAAGAGAATACACTGGAGATCTAGACACAGATGGGAGGCACTAAAATGAGTATAAGAGAAATAGGGTGTGAAGACACAGACCAAACTGGGCTAAATGAAGTGGAGGGGGGGCTTCTGTGAACATTGTAATGGGCCTTTGAGTGCCATAAAAGGAGTTGTTGTTGTTGTTGTGGTTTTTTTTTTTTTTTTTTTTTTTTTGCCAGCTAAGGAAATAAGAAAGACATAATAAAATGCAGTTGGTTGGTTACTCCTTACAGATGCATGCACAGGGTCAACCAACCAGCTCAGTTCACCAGATAAAAATTCCACCTGCCGGACAGTTCTGCACAAGAGAAACTGCAGCTACACATCTTGTTGTGATAGCACTGAATGGTATAATGATGGGTAAATAATGAACAGGAATTTGGGAGTGATTGTTGTCTATTGAAAGGACTGAAGAAAACTATAAAAAAACCATGTCAGATAGCTGGTGTCCCAGCCATTTCCAAACTAGCCACCTATGTCATCTGATCTGTCAGTTCCAGACTCTTTATGGGAATATCTCAACACTCAATTGTTTCAGTCATGATTTACAAACATCAATGAGCCTGAAGAAAAAATCTGCATATAAACTGAAGTGATACCGCACCAGATCCTGCAGCTCATGACTATGACTTTCTAAGAAATCTGTGGGACTGTATTCATGTGGAAGAATGTCATTTGAAGAACACGGTTTTTAAAAAAATTACTTGTGTGTCAAACGAAGTCTCCTACCATTAATCCGTAAAAATGCTTTTTAACTGTATATTTAAAAAGTACAATTTAATCAAATATGACAACAATCAGTCTTTGCATGATCATCCTGTGCAAATACAAAATTAAAATACCGAAGTGATTTCCCTTGTTCTTTTTTAAATATTTAAGATAAGATACCAAATAATGTAGAAGCTCTAAGGTTCATTTCAAGCAATGGAGTCTTCATATGCGATCAGTCATATCCGTACAGAATGAGAAGACCCTCAGTTATCAGAAACCTACACAATGGATACGCAACATGTTCAACAGATGTACATACACAGATATAAGAGTGGGAATAATAGTAACAAATCAAAGCTACATTCCATAAAAAATTAGTGTAGATTTAATTCTATGCTTGCTGCATTTCAGTTTAGAACGTTTCCATCTCCTACCAAAACAACTGAAGATTAAAACATAGAAAACTACAGTTTGCCTGTTGTTTTGTATGGATAAAACTTGGTTTCTAGCTCTGAAAGTACAATACAGACTATGAGTGCTTGAAAAACGTGTTGAGGGGAATATTTCATCCCATGTAAAAGAACAGAACGTCAAAAAAGTTTGCGGGGTTTTGTCACTTGTTATATCAAACATTAATGGGAATTTGGATAGCTCTGTCAGCACAGTGACTGGACCATGAGCTGGATGATGGAAGAATTCAGGTTTGACTACCGGGAAGATCAAGGAGGTTTTTTCCTATATATAGTGTCCAGACTGGTTCTAGAGACCTCCCAGCCTCCAATCTACTAGACATTGGGAGATCTTTCCCTGTGAATAAAGTAGCCAAGGCATGAAGCTGACCATTCACCTCCACGTAGTGCTGAAGTTAAAATATGTCGGGCCTTACCTCCATTCCCTCATGTCTTCATGATGTGGTGCTTAATTAAGCAAAGGAACAGCTTTACCATTTAGCTCTCATCAGATAGGGTGGTCAAGGAGGATAAGATGGGCAGAACATGCACAACATATGGGAGTGATTAAGATGGGCAGGACATGCACAATATATGGGAGTGATAAGATGGGCAGAACAATGCACAATATACAGGAGCAATAAGATGGGCAGGACATGCACAACATATGGGAGTGATAAGAGGGGCTGGACATGCACAATATATGAGAGAGATAAGAGGAGCAGGACATGCACAACATATGGGAGTGATAAGATGGGCAGGACATGCACAACATATGGGAGTGATAAGATGGGCCGGAAATGCACAACATATAAGAGCGATAAGATGAGCAGGACATGCACAACATATGGGAGCAATAAAACATGCATATGCAATAATTTGTCAAAAACATGTAGGGATAAGACCATATGCAAAACTTAGCCACAGATGGAAATATATAGATACATGTAAATATTAAAATGGATCTTAAAGAACTTTGGTGTGAGGATGTGGATTGGATTCATTGGGCTCAAGTTACAGCCCAGTGGAGAATTCATGAATATGATAATGAATATTCATGTCCCATATAAAATGTAAAATATTTTGTGTGCTTTTAACACATTAACTTTTCAAGGAATCTGCTGCATGGCATTAGCTAGATTTTCAAGTAAAAAAGGAAAGAGGCAAATTGAAAGCAAGATATGAAACCATTAACATTAAAGAGAATGGGGAATTCATTTCTGATCCAACAAATGTGGCACAGTTATTTAATACATATTTCACAGAGACAGCAGGGAAATTACAAAGTAATTTTGAAAGTGAAGCAATATAACATACAGTTAGTAAACTAAATCTTTCAACCTCAATATTTTTAACACCTACTGATGATGAAGAAATAATATCTGTTATCAAGGAACTCAAAAACAAAAAATCCAGTGGATTAGATGGGATTTCTAGCTCTCTCATTAAAAAGTGTTACATACACTTGATTAAACCGTTAACCTTCATAATTAATTTATCACTTAATACTGGTGAATTTCCAGAACTTTTTAAAATTGCTAAAGTAAGACCATTGTTAAAAAAGGGATCCAAGTACAAAGTAGAGAATTATAAACCTTTTTCTATGATTTCAAATTTTTAAAAAATTCTAGAAAAAATAGTATCAGATTGATAAAATTTTGGGAAAGGAATAATACTTTTATAGAATGTCAACATGGATTTCGTACAGGTAGATCCATCAATACTGCCTTAAACAATTTTTTGGAGTTTGTATACAAAATGCTAGACAAGGGGGAAGCTTGTGTAGGTTTGTTTTTGGATTTAACAAAAGCATTTGACATGGTAAATCATGATATATTATTACAGAAACTTCAATTTTATGGTATTAGAGGAGTTGCATATCAGTGGTTTGTTTCATATTTAACAAATAGGAAACAGCTAGTAGAAATTGAGTACTTAAATACAATATCTAATGTAATTCAATATAAGCGATCTGATGAAAAAATAATTACATATGGGGTTCCACATTGGGACCATTGTTGTTTTTAATATTTATTAATGATTTAGATGAGAGTGTGACAGATGTAAAAGGTGTAAATTTGACTCTTTTTGCCGACGATAAAAATATTTTAGTTAATGGAAATGACATGCAAGATCTAGCTCTTAACATAGATGCATCTCTTAAGAACATTTTTTCTGGTTTGATAAGAATAGGATGCTGATTAACAATGAAAAATCTTTGGCAATAAGTTTCCATCATAAAACCAATAAAAATAATATCCTTCAAGATATTATAATAAAAGACAGACAAATTACATATGTTGGAAGTTATTTATTTATCATACCAACTTATGCACAATTTCACAATATTATTACTTCACCCCTATATGTATTTCGGCATTCAGAATGCCATCCTCAGGGGTCACAGTGTTAAAAGCATATCATATACATCGATTGTATAAAATGTTACATCCATATGAGTAAAATGTTGAACATTAAAATATTAGTCTATTGTTTTTGAGTCCTGATGAGCTCATACACTATCAGTGTATTAAAATATCACTAAAATGTTAAAATTGTTACACATTTTTGAAGTTTTTTAAATTAGTGGCAGATTTGGTCTTGTATCCTTTCGTTACCGTAGGGATGTAGTAGTTTTCTGTATATTTTGCTGTGTGTTACGTCGTGTCAGCTCCGTTCAGCCATTGTGTGGTCACCACACAATGGCTGAACGGAGCTGACACGAAGTAACACACAGCAACATATACAGAAAACTACTACATCCCTATGGTAACGAAAGGATACAAGGCCAAATTGTCACCACACAACGGCTGAACGGAGCTGACACGACGTAACACACAGCAACATATACAGAAAACTACTACATCCCTATGGTAACGAAAGGATACAAGACCAAATCTGCCACTAATTTAAAAAACTTCAAAAATGTGTAACAATTTTAACATTTTAGTGATATTTTAATACACTTATAGTGTATGAGCTCAATCAGGACTCAAAAACAATAGACTAATATTTTAATGTTCAACATTTTACTCATACGGATGTAACATTTTATACAATCGATGTATAGGATATGCTTTTAACACTGTGACCCCCTGAGGATGGCATTCTGAATGCCGAAATACGTATAGGGGTGAAGTAATAATATTGTAAAATTGTGATAAACAAATAACTTCCAATTGCTATAGAATACATGGTCAATACTCGTATAATGTAAAAAAATTACACATGTATCTGAAACGAAGTTCCTGGGAGTATGGCTTGATAAAAATTTGACATGGGATCTTCATATAGATAAATTAGTATGCAAATTGAGTAAACTCTGCTTTGCACTTAGGACATCTAGGAATTTGATAGATGACAATGCTGCTAGAATTATGTATTTTGCATACTTTTATCCAGTTTTGAAATATGGGATTTTATTTTGGGGTATCTCTAAGAATTATAAAAGGGTATCTTACAAAAGAGAGCAATAAGAATACTAGCAAATGTATCAAGAACTACTAGCTGTAAACCTTTATTTCGGGCATTGAAGATCATGACATTGCCATGTATGTATATTTATGAAATTCTTCTGCAGTTTAGAATGTCTTTGAATAACTATAAAACAAACTCTATGATCCATTTACATGTTACAAGACAAAAATCGGATTTGTTTATAACAGGTCATAATACTAAATTGTTCAAAAAAAGCACAACTTATAGTGGTATCCATATTTATAACAGAGTGGCAAAGGAAATTAAAAATACTGAAACTTTGACAAAATTTAAAAAGAAACTTATTGACTTTCTGATTGAAGAGTGTTTTTATTCAGTAGAAGAATTTCTTAACTATTGAAAGTGTTTGTATGGGATGTTCAACACTTGTATTTCTATAAGTATTACGTTTACACTCTCATGAATGATATATCCCCTCATAACCACTTACAATGACTTATGGATGGAGGTGATGAATGAATGATAAATACATGTATTTTATCGTTTTATTGGTAAGTTAGCGCATCATATAGTTTAAGGATTTTGAACTGTAATGGATGTGTTGGAATGTATGTGAAATATTGTAAGACTTGTCCAGATGCTACATTTGTAACAATATGGATGTGAATAAATTGAATTGAATTGAATTGAATTGAACAGTTTTCCCTGACCATGTCATGCAGGCACACAGGAGAAGTAGAGCTATGGCTCCACTCATTCTTATTGTCAGCATTAAATAGAGGCGACTGGTCAACTTGATCAGTAGAGACAGATTTTAGACCTAGGAAAGCTTATTCTTCACTCGCCAGGAATATCCAGAAAACTTTGTGTCACTCATTATCACATCAAGACTTTACTGAGCTGGGTCATTGGTTAGGTGGCTACCTGAATGCACACTGCCCCCACTTTGACTAGTTCCTGCCAAATAATAACTTGGCTGACTATGGTTTACATACATTGTTCAATCTGTATCACTCATATTCATCCTTTGGGGGGGAAAAACAATATCTGAAATGTCAGCATTTTTTTTCTCTTTTGACAAGGCTGATTGCCTCTATGATTTCATTGCGAATATTGCAGTACAACAACTTAAAATTTATATAAATTTAAATCCATCATAACTCTGACAGTAGAAAAGTAATGTAACTTACTTTGAAGCTGTCGGTTAATTAAAGCTGTAATCCCTGGGCCATCCCCAGTCTTCTTGACAATCAGCATGGGTTTGTCCTCTCCATCATCAAGATTATTTGGTAGGTGACCATTGTTGCTTGCAGCCATGGTTTCACTCACCTGAACAAGGAAAATCATCACAGTCTCAATGCACTTGTTCAATATCAGAATGGCCTTAATACGGCTTCATGAAAATTCAAGTTACATTAGAGTAAGCTCAAATTTGACTTATTTTAAGTTCAGTATAAAGGCTAGCAGGAAAAATTAATAGTGTAACACAGAACTAGTAATATGATTCATGCTTGTGCCATAGATCAGGCGGTTATCACCGGCCTCTCACCGTAGATGCCCGGGGTCAATCCCAGGCCAGTCCATGTGGGATTTGTGGTGGAGAAAGTGGCACTGGGACAGGTTTTTCTCCAAGTACTTCAGTTTCCACCATCAGCATTATTCCAACAATGCTTCATACTCATACCTGGTTAAGATGTGCACATACACATGCATGCAGACACACAGATAAACTGAAATGTCTGTTATTTATGGTGTATACGGAAAATGGGCCAATAACATAATGCATGCTTTTAAAGTTGATGAAAGTGATGTAACTAGGGCTACCATATAACCATCACAGGACATTTCCCACTTATCGACCATAAAACAGAGGACATATCAGCAGCAATGGGGATATCCAAATTTTGGTTGAAAAAGAGGAAGTATGGCATCATTTGAATATTGTATGACGATACACACATTGAAATATAAACAAGTATCAAAACTCTGGTTTCCGATTTATTACTACAACCACTATCAATACAGTGATACTAATAATGTTACAGAATAATTTTAATAACGAGCAAAAATTGACATAAAAATCAATGACATTTTCAGTTATGGAAAGATATGTCATCCATGGAGAGAAAGTTTTCAAAACAGGCAACTGCTAGTATGTGGTAGCAGAACAGAATAAAACAGATGTGTAGTCCGTTGTCTTGTATGTAACTACTATGATACTTCACGGTATGAAATGAAACGCACGAATACTTGATTTTTAGTTCGTCCATGAATTTACATTTTCTTTGCCCCTTTGTAAGAACACGATGCAAATGACACACAAACTAAACAGCGCACAACACGTCCTCCACCTCGCTGCATACAATTCAAAGTGAACGACCGGAACCGGGCTGTGCGAATATGCGTTCGAATCCACTGGAAGTGACTTTGAAAATAAGTTTGAAGTTGAAACGTTGCCTTCAAGAACTACAAACTATAACATATGTAAAGACCACCGAAAAATTGAGTGTGACTATCGACAAAGGCCAAAATCCCAGACATTTTTGTAAAATTAAAAAATCCCCCTGGACGCAATTCTGAAGCCTGAAAAAGAGGTCATGTCCGGGAAAGCCCGGACATATGGCACTCCTAGATGTAACAGCATGTGAATGTAGTTATGATAGTGTCATTTTATGTTCTATATTGCATTTATGCTTCTGTTAGTGTGAAAACACTGCATGTAAGCAACCTACATACATATATTTATAGCTCCATTAATTAGCAAGTTGTAGGGGGTAAAATGTAGTACCCTATATTGCATGAGTCCAATAATCCCACAGAACATGCTTGGAAGGAAAACTGAAACTAATGATCAATCACCAGCATGAACTCATTCATAAAGACACAGTTTAAAGAAGCATGTATAAATATTACAAGTTTCAGAATTATTTTGACACATCTTTAACAGTTTTAACTTCACTACCAAATGCCCATGAGGAACTGTTCTGATAAATGAATACACAGTAATATGCTGACAATGCTAAATGAGATCAACATCCTACTGAATCCTCCACTTGGCAGTAGAATCATAATCCCACAGTCATTCTACACACAGAAGCCCCTCACTGCCAGGTAGTGACTACACAATATTGTCTCATACCCTATATTCCTCCCCTTTCCCTTATTCCAAAATCACATTCAATTACTGGATTTGGGAATGAACAATGAATATTTTCAGAACATAGAAAGAAAAAACTTCATATGTGTTTGTCACCACAGCATGGCATATCCTCAGGTTATGGATGGAGGACATGGCCTCCAGATATAGATATACTGACATATATGCATAACAGTCATGGGCAGCTGATAAGGGATGATCATTCAACCTGGGGGGTTGGCAACAGGCTAGCAACTCCCAAAATCCAGATGGTTACAATACGAGGTCTCCAATCTTGTGGGACGTGGCATCACATCTCACAAAAACGGAGGCCCAGCTGCACCAGTGTAAAAGCCTAAAAATTCACAGGTTACAAAATGTTACACTGGGTCTTAGACAGATCCTCTGGAACAACCTAAGTGATAGAAAAGGGACATGCGATTTGAAACACAGAATGCAAGGCGTCTCTGTAGGTCAGTAGCAAAGATAATTAGAAAAGTACAAGGTGGGTTGGGTGAGAGTACAGGAGGTCAGACCTGTTGCCTGTTGTTTTGAGCAGGTGTGAAACTTGGTGCTGTGTAGTGAGGGATGAATGTAGACTGCGGGTGTTCAAGAACAGGGTGCTAAGGAAGATATCTGGATGTAACAGAAAAGAAGTATCAGGATACTGGAGAAAACTGCATAATGAGTAGCTTCATGACCTGTACTCCTCATCAAATATTATTAGGATGACCTAACCAAGGAGGATGAGATGGGTTGAGCATCCTGCATGCATGAAGAGAAAAATGCATACAGAGCTTTGGTGGGAAACCCCAAGACTGCGTGGAAGAGCTAAGCATAGAAGTAACGATAATATTAGCATTGATGTTAAGGAAATAGGGTAAGAGAGATGGACTGCATTCATCTGGCTCAGGATAGAGACCAATGGTGAGCTCTTGCAAACAAGGAACAAACCTCTGTGTTCCATAATATGTGGGGAATTTCTTGACCAGCTGAGAAACTATTAATTTCTCAAAAAGGACTCTGTTCCAAGGAGTTAGTATCATAAGTTTGTAAACTTTTTGCATTATTCATGAAAATAGCTGGTAGTTGCATCTCAGTGTGCATCAGTGTGCTACATACAACATTTTGTTGCTGTTATCTGCTCAGGGTGATCACAAAGTAACACAGGACATAATATATCAACACAGTCACTGTGTTGATATTGAGCACAAACAGAAATGGGTGAATCTTTTAATCCTTTGTTTGTTTGACCAAGACCTCTCTCACTCAGAAATAGTGGTTACATCTTAACTTCTTTGGTTCTTGATGATATCAGTGTTGATGTAGCATTTTTATAGCTGAAACTAATTACATACTTACATTTTCCAACTATAGTAATTATAAACTAGTGAATGTTTTAATTGGAGGTAAGTTGACTTTTTCGATATCTAACATGTCTTAATATTTATAAAATATGTATGTACTCCTATGGAGAAAACTACTGTAGTTGTAGTATGGTGCATCTAGCTAACACTATGCTTAACATATAAAAAATTGTTGTAATATAGTATATCTGTAGACAAATATGTTATCAAACCCATATAATTTTAAAATATGTTTTCATATATATATATACATATGATTGATGTGTCCTCAGTCAATGCTGCAACAAAAAGGATGAATAAAATGAATGAATGAATTAATGCATGAATGAATGAAATCATAACAGATACATACAAGGGAAGTGATTTATTTTCCAAGTTATACCTGGCATAGAAAGGGTTAAAGGCAAGGAGATTCATGCCTTTCATGCAAAACTGGAGTGTAATAGGAGACAATGACTAGAAAGCAACAAACATAAAAAATACACAAAAAAAATTAGCACTAAGACCAGACCAAAGCTGCAAAATCCTCATCACTAGAAGAACGAACTAGTGGAATCTGAAAACAAAGAACACATAATGTTAAGACCTAGAGTGTCAAGTACAATGTGCTGACTGTATCTAGAACACAGAGCAAGTGATATGCCATGGCAAGAAGCATAAACTATGCAGACCCAAACTTAGGCACCTGAAGCAATATTAAGCATAGTACAAAGAATCAAAAGCACTGATCAGTTGTGTTGCATCTTTCAGGATTGCAAAGGATTAGACCTTACAGGTTTTAATAACATCCATATTACCACAGCAAGACCACAGAACATGTATATGAAGTGATCCCCTACACACCACCCTTCAGCATACTTCCCTATATTGCCTTCCTGTCCAGCCATTCTGTTCAAAGGTATGATGACAATGATAACACTTTGATAACCTCTGCTGGTGGCAAGCACTTTGGGATGGTTAGCAGCAGGCACAGAAGGCTAAGAGGTAATAAAACAGTGGGTAGAAAGATGGTAACCTCAAGCACCATCAACACCACTACCCATGGGACTTAATTCTATGGTCTCAGTGTAGTGTGTGGTTGTGGCTTGTCATACCACATATAAAGTTACAATTATTAATCAGATATCACTACCACACTTTCTCACTTCATGAATATGTCATGTTATTTTCACTTTTTCTGAAACATAATAATACCTCAGTACACACTGTCTACTGTTTCAATATGTGTCACCATACAAAATTTAAATAGAGTACACTGAATGATGCTAGCAATGTTTCTACCTTACAAGTCTGCATTATCAGCAAAGAGGCTACCTCCATGAATGGGCTCCAGTTGCATTCTATTCATGCAACGTTTCCCGGTAATTTGTCAAATCAGAGTACATAATATTTTATTCACAAATGCATACCGTCATATGATTTGCAGTGCAAGGGGCAAAAACAGTAACATTGTAAAATATTAACTCAACAGTATGAAGAAATACAGCTACTGCGAAGACATAGAGCTTTCTTTCCTGTCAGCACATGGTTAAAAAAATAAAGAAGTAAAGTTCTCTGTGTGACAAGCCATGAAAGCCCAGAGGGGAAGTAACCTCGGCGTTAGACAGGGGTAAGTGGTCAACGCCACGTCCCGGCCGCTTGCCCCCGGGAAAGAACCAGCACCCAATGTACAGGAGGTTTGGTGGACCTCGGGGCCGGTCACGACGTGTCCGGAAAATCTTGCCTCAATCGGGGTTCGAACCCAAAAAACCGTCCAGCCCGTAGCAAGTCGCTATACCAACTACGCTATCCCGGCCGCCAAAGAAAAAGTACAGAAAAATAAGAAACAGGAAAGAACAAAGTGGAAAAGTTACTACAAGGAGTCAGTTATGAAAAACAAATTTATGCCTAAGGGAACATATCCACTGGGAAGCACAAGCAGGAGTGGGTTATACCAATTATGAGTACCTTGGAGTGGGTTTTGAGTCCTATACATAGAGAAGATGGAGGCAAGTTTTGTCTTCTTAAAAATCCCTTTTGTTTTCTGCCCAATAAATTTATTTACATAAATTACTGTTTATCACAATAATCAATCACATCAGCTCTGAACGTAGTTATCAGCCACTGAATCTAACAGCAATTACACTAATTACAAACTCCATAATCTGGCACTACGAATAAAGCAGTTTCCTGTCCTTACATAGGCTGATGCAGGCAAAAGCAGCCTTTGAACTGTGAAGACGTCACGGAAAAGTATCATTAAGGACAGAAAATGACTTACTGGACCAATATGAATGGCAAGGAATGGCGGTGGGAATAAATTCAACCCCAAGGACGATACTACAAAATGTGAAACAAAAATAATTACCTGCATCAGTTTTTTCACCACATCTCTGCCCAAGATGTGGTCGAACACAGCCTGAAGGAACTGATCAGTGATGATGGTAAGTTTCAGCTTGTCACGATGCCAAATCAATACTCGAGATTCTTCCATGGCAGTGATTGACACCTGGACGGAGAGGTGACATATTTGTATTCACCAGGAAATGTTAGTGATGCATAGATCCCAAAACACTGGACTTCAGCACCATGTTATTATTACTCTGCAAATATATTGAACTTCATCCATAGCCAAGATATACTGTACGTATACAAGTGGCACAACAATCACTGGTACGGCGTACTGGCACCCTTAACAACGGTGACGTATCTGATGATTATTATTAATTAAGAACTGGGGAACAATACATCTTATTGGGTGTTTTTATTCCAACAGTATTACCACAATATGAAACATCTTCAACAAACCCCTTTTAGGCGCGTTCGCAAAATTGCGAAAAGCGACTACTAGCTTCGACATGTCCGTTCGCATGGAACTCGGCTCCTACTGGACGGATTTTCATGAAACTTGATATATGAGTATTTTTCGAAAATCTGTCCAGAAAATTCAAATTTCATTAAAATACGACAAGAATAAAGGGGTTCTTTACATGAAGACCTATGTACATTTATAATAGTATCTCGCTGAATTCTTCTTAAGCCGGGATTAGACGGCGCGTGGCTCGGCTCGTTTTACGTCATAACTGACGTCACTGACAAAGAATCGTATTCAAACGTGCCGTGTAACTGGCCTGGCGCGGAGTGTGATTGGTGGAGCGAGGCTCGTGGGATCGCCTCAGAAGCGGTTTTCTCACGATCCTCAAAGGGACTCGGCGCGGGCAGCTGTTGCGGCTACACGGCGCTTGCAGTCTACGCGCCAAGCCAGTCTCGTCCAACCTGTATACACTTAGGTCTGGTCTTTGTTTTCTGCTGTCGGGGTGCGCGAAGAGTGAAAGTTTCTGTCCCACAATTGGTATTGGCTAGAATGGAGTGGTCAAACTAGGACATTTTTAAGTCCATAGAACAACACGACTTATTCCACAAGCCGAGCCGAACCTACCCGAGCAAGGCCGCTGGTCGGCCATTTGCCGAGCTGCGCCGCGTCGTGTAGCCAGATTGTCTTTTCTGTTCCGATCTGTTGGCCGAGCAAGTGACGTCACGTCACTGGACGAGCCACGCGCCGTCTAATCCCGGCTTTAAGGGGCCCATACACGTACGAGTCTGGCTCGCGAGTCCGGCTCGGCGAGCTTGACTCGGGAGCCGGGCTCGGATATATTTCACCACACACGCATGAGCTGACTCCCAACTTTGCTCGTACATTTCAGTATCCAGAATGAGTTCATCGAAGCAAGTTGCAGCAGCGGTGATAATACTAGATGAATGCGGTGTGTTCGGGAGAAAAAAGCATAGAAAAAGGAGGAAAATGTGGGCTAAGAACTGGCTGTTAAGTAGAGACAGATTTACCCATTTAAATTTATTGAACTTTATTAGAAATGATAGACCTGAAGACTACAAAAACTACTTCAGAATGTCAGATGAAAACTTCAAGTACTTGCTAGCAAAAGTAAAACCGTTCATAGTGAAACAAGATACTGTGATGCGGAATGCTATTACACCTGAAGCACGTATCGCAGCGACTATATCACCTCAAGAGTTGGGAAAAATCATTCCAGAGACCTCTTCCGAGGATTCTCTTGGTCTGCCGTGAACCAAAGCAGGTCGAAGTACCACAGCGTTGGCTTGTAGACATCATCCCCGGACGCACCACTTCTCTTGCTCTCCCGAACGCAGCGCAGTTCTTTCCTAAATGATGCCCGGATACTGTCCACTTTTTTCTTAACAAAATTCAAGTCAGCATCGGGGATTTTCTCTCTCGTGAACTGCACGAGTAAATCCCAGGCCTCATCCCGCTTTCCCCTGTTCGAATACTCTGTGCTGCGAACCTGCCACAGAACCGGCAATTCACGGTACTCTTCTAAAAACCGTGTCAAAAACTCAGGGCTCATGAATGTTTTGTTACACATGGAAGCCGACATGGTTCCTCCGTAGTACCACAACTCACACTGTCTGTTCGTGTGGCGTGTAGATACGCGAGTCTGGCTCGCGACCGCCCACACACGTACGAACCAATAGCGAGCCGTCGCCTAGCCGAGTCCCACCGAAGGCCCTGGCGAGCCTCGCTGGACTCGGCCAAGCCCGGCTCGTGGCGACCCACACACGGACGAGTTTGGCTCATTGGAACCCGAGCCGAGCCGGACTCGCGAGCCAGACTCGTACGTGTATGGGCCCCTTTAGAATGAGAAATGTTTCAGACAAACGTTGTAGAGAAAATCAAAACACACATTTTATTCTCAATAATTTTTTCCGAAAATCGTGCCGTTTATGAGATAATGTGAAAATATATGGTATAGCCAGACAGGTGACATAATGCAGCACATGCGCTTTGCATGCTGGATAGCTAAGGCTACAGACACGCACTCAGAATATGTAATACTCATTGCTTTTCCACGACAACAATGGTCACGCACACGAACATCGATGTTACGTTATACGTACATTATCTGTCTTCTTGTTAATTTTTAATACTTACGCTAGGGGCATTTTCAACTCTACCTGCTGACTAGCAGTGACTATCGGCACGTTTAAGGGGACGGGGGGGGGGGGGGGGCGAGGGAACAATGTGTTCGCACGCGTGTGTGTATGATGTGACACTTCATAGTGCTGTTCCTTATTTTTCCACCAGGTAACTGGCTGTAATTAGGAACAGATATACTCACACAAGGTAATTGTGAGACCAGTTGTAGTGGTTGATACATATACCAGAATAAGCTAAGTAATAAACTCGTATGCTGACCACAACATCCTAACCACGCCTACAAATGTCATAATACCAAGAAGACACACAGGTCAGTGGAAGCAGAATATGCAGGCGACTGATCCGTTTCACGCTCCGGCTGCTTTACCCGCAGATCAAGTGGGTAAGAGACTGGGTGGGCCCCAGAGTTAGTCTGAACATGGTGACAAACAAAAAATTAATGCGCACGGAGGGAATTGAGTTCCAGTCGCCCATCCTACAGCCCAGTCACTATACTAACTATGCCATCCATGATCCAAAAAGGAAAATTATCCCTGTCCTCAATTATGTGTCAGTAACTGAACTATACAGTTTGGCGCAAAACATGTCAAGTGACTTTTGTGCCACCCGATATATTGTACACAAGCAAAAGATAATGCACAAAGAATTGAAAACACGGTGGAAGTGGTCGTGGCCTAGTATAAGACACTAACCAAGAATTTTCCTGATGGGACTGAGGACAACCACGAAAATTTCAGATAGAACAGTCAGTGTCCCGGCTAACATTTAGCCTCCCAAATACAAATCAGATATGTCACTGCCACAGCCACTGTACTTAATATACACACGCCCTGAAGACGTACTGAGCAACTGATGTACAGCTCCATGCATTCCTAACATCAGTACTTAATTCAGATGAGTGGCTAACGTCAAACCCTGGCCGCTTTCCTGTGAGGGAGACACCCCCTAGTACTGATACTGAATGAGGAGTTTTCAGTTGACCTTGGCCGTTTGTTTGCGCTGGGAAAGTTGAACGTCCCTTGTTTGTGTCCAGTAACCCATGCATTCCCATTAAAAATACATTTGGCTGAAGTGCAGTCGTGTTTTGCGCGTATGAGATAATACAGTTCTTTTCTGTAGTGTTCTGTGTGGTTAGCGCTGTGCATAAATTTGACTTTACGCTTGTTACAAACGAAACACCTAACAAACGGCGACCAGTAGAAAGAGGGTCATGTAGTGATAGAGACTCGTGTTTTCGACAGGAACTATATGTTTTTCCTCGACCGTCGTCGCGAGTTTTAAGCGCCTACCCACGTTGTGCAGGTCGACTGCATTCTCTTGAGTAAGAGAGAGTATTCATTCATTAGACAGGAGACCTGGTGAGCCATAGAGAAGGTCCAGATGTAACAAGATTGCACATGGTGCATTCCCTGACTTAGTACAGAGACTTCACTCATGCGTTCTTTACTTTCAGAATGTCATACGGTTGCATGGTACACGGGGGCCGTGACAGTGTAGTCGGTATAATGACTAGGCTACAGGCTCTACGATTCGGGATACGAATCCCGGCAGGGGCAAGAGATTTTCTCTTATCCAAAACGTTCAGACCCAGTCTTCTACTCACTGGGTAGTGGGATCCCCCCCCCCCCCCTCCCCAGGAGTACATCGGCCGGGGTGTGAAGTTCACCACTGACCTCCATCTAGCGCCGAGGTTAAGAATAAGTGGAGCTATACATCTAAGCCCCCTATGTGCCTTCATGGCGTGTACAGGGAGACTTTTACCTTTCTTTCACGGTACACATGTATACGTAATTTAATTTACGCTTACATGCAAAGCACGGCCTTCCCTCCGCCGGTTTGTACAAAACTCACAAATGCTCAACAATATTATGTGAATATCTCTTATACCGAACAGCACCTAAATCGGATCATAAATGTGGACAGTACGGACAGAAATTCGTTTACGTCCCTAAGAAAAGTAAGGCTTCACTGTGCCGCTTTTTTTTGCAACTTACAATCACTCAATAAATTGTTGTGAACATCTCCTGTACCGAATTTACCAAAATCGAGAGAAAACTTATAAAATAGGGCAAAGTTAAGGCACGCTCTTACGTAAAATATAGCTTTTGCTACAGCGCTTTTCACGAAACTCATGACTGAACGAAGGAATTGCGTGGAGATGCCATATACTGAATTTCACCCATATCGGTCAGGAAATGTGATAAGTTATGGGTAGAAATTCATTTACGCCCGTAAGTACAGTACGACTGTCACTGAGCCGATGTTATCCAAACTCACGCCTGCTTGACAGCGTTTTGTAAAAAACTCATATACCAAATGAAAATCCGACAAAAAGTTTCGTCGTTGATATCAGGTCATAGTCAGATGGACGGACGGAAGGGGGTGGTCTCCACATACGGCGTTCTTCACGAAGATAAAATTCGAACGCCTAAAAGAATGCAAATATGTCAGTACAACAATGCGCTATCATATGTAAAGGAGCTACATTAAATACACTGAGACAATGGACAGTGCCCAACTTGTATAATGAGCCACGTATTCTCACAAACTTTAATAATAATTACCGTTTTGTCAGCTGATAATCATCAGCATGGCGGTGAAAAACAGTATCTTAATTCGAGAAAAGATAAACTGAAAACTAAGTGCTTATGATGAAGTGTTCAGTGTTGCGTAATAGGAAAGTTCAGGAACTGTAAAGGTCGCCCACCATTGTGAGTACAGTGAGTATAGCATAATGTGCTGATGTCTGCTTAATGCAACGATGGTGGTGCGAAGGAAATATGCAGTCTTATAACCAGTTATTTAAAAAAACTTCCGATAATTATTCCTGGACAGCAGGTAAAGTTGTATTATGTCCCTTGTCTTCGTATTAAACGAGAAGGCAATGTACGTACAACGTAGCATTTTGGTGCGTTCGCGTAACCAGTTGCCGTGTAAAAGCAATAAGTATCACATATTCTGAGCGCGTGTCTGTAGCCTTAGTTATCCAGCATGCAAAGCGCATGTGCCGTATTATACTGTCATCTGTGGCCTGCCTGGCTCTACCATATTTTTCCATTATCTCATAAATGGCACGATTTTCGGGAAACAAATTATTGAACATAAAATGTGTGTTTTGATTTCCTCTACAACTTTTGTCTGAAACATTGCTCATTCTAAGGAGAATTCAGCGAGATATTATTATAAATGTACATACGTCTTCATATAAAGTGCCCTTTATTCTTATCAGGTTATAATGGAACTTTAATTTTCTCAACAGACTTTCGAAGAACACTCAAATATCAAATTTCATGAAAATCCGTCCAGTGGGAGCCGAGTTGTTGAATGCGGGCAGGCGGGCGGACGGACATACAGACATGACGAAGCTAATAGTCACTTTTCGCAAACTTACGTACGCGCCCAAATACAGCAGCACAATTTAGTAGCTATATGTTACTCAACTTCAGTAAAAATGTAGCTGTCTTTAAAAGAATATTCACGTTACTGGAGGAAGTTTGTTCTTAAATGATTTGCAGCTTAAATTTCAGTGCGCTTTATGCCACTATAGATCATGCCACTACGTTCCTCGCGTTCAAAAACAGACTGAGCCGCATAGAGTTGGACGCTACGACATTTCTTTTTACCTGAAAATACTCGTCAGTAGACACCCCAAACCACTCCGGCGAGTCCAGGAACTGGTGAGGGAATACGATGTGGAGTGCTCGTCCATTCTGCGACACCACTAGTCTGTTATTTGTTAAAAAAGAAAGAACAGAGTGCATTAATAGTGTAACTCAAGGAAACATGTACAACACAGATATGTTAACGTTCTTTAACTTCAATAAACGTTTGTAATTTGTTGAAACTTTGAAAAGAAATGAATGGGATCACGTCCTATGTAAATAAATGCGCAGTACACGAACATCAGGGTCAAAAGCCACAGGAAAACCAACAAACATTTGGGACAGTTGGAGCTATGGGCGAGATTAGAACTGGCGCCTCCTGAACAGAAACTTGCCCCGTTACCGAAAAGATCGTATGGAACACGAGTATTTTTCCAACTGTATTCTTGAGATGGTTTATGGCCTAGGTCAGCGTTTCCCAAACTGAATGTCAATAGGTGTTCCCTGAAAAAATCGAGAAACAAAAACAATCATAGATTTTTATTAAATTTGAATTTAGCATATTTGATCATAGTTGAAGATACTGTTCATATAAGCATTTTTATAGGAACCTTTCATTTGGTTGCTCGTTGTACTGACTTTTAATTGATAAGTGGGGGACCACAAAACATGTGTTCCGTAAATATTTACTAAGTTACAAAGTGTTCCGTGACCAAAAAATTTTGGAAAATGCTGGCCTAGATATATAAATTCTATGTTCATTTGAAGAGCTTCGAAATTAAGCGCAAGCGCGCACGCACACATTTAATCAGTTCTGCGATTTCGGCAATGAATATGACTAAGGTTGTATGGACAGACACACGACCCCATATATATATATATATATATATATATATACAGCGGTGCACAATTCCCAGACGCCTAGTCTACCGGGTGAATATATTCTGTGCGGTGGCGCCTAATATCTTCAGCATTCGTATCGCAGTTTTTCCCTTACATACAAAAATTATGTATCAGTTCACATACACAGAGCATAAAGCGCCATTACAACATTCAGGTTCACAGTTCACTCCAGAATTTGGTGTCCTTTGTACGGTACTTGCTTCTGAAAGCGGTACCTAGATTTATTTTTCAAAATCTGTGCAGCCCTACACACACACACACACACACACACACAATATCTGTGTGTGCGTGCGTACGTGTGTGTGCGCGCGCACGCACATAAATTTCTTGATCTTAGGGTTTCGAGGTCTATATCAAATATGTAACTTCGGGCCGTACCTTTAAGGCATTCCATAGTTTTGAGGTACGCTGCAGTAATCGTCTTCAGAGTGAATATCAGAAGATACCAACTGCAGTGCACGTAAAAACGTTTAAACAGATTCCACATACGAATGAATTCTTTACGACTATATTCTCTACTCCTCTTCTTCTTGGCGCCAAAGCACGACTCGAAATTGTTCTGCCCCACTGCCAAAGCACCAAGCCGTGGAGACGCATCGGGAGGTGGAGATAAAGCTCCGTGCATTTCAGTACTTCGGTCCTACGATGAGGCGAGTGGTCACTTTCCCGTTTCGGCTGTTTTACCCTGAGATAACAGTCCGCGGTTTTCAACGAACAGAATAGCCCCGCAGCCGGTCCGGATGGAATTACGAAGAAAAAAACTTCCCACCGCTGCAAAAAACCCTGACAGTATGCACTCCCTGACTTACGCAATTTCAAACGCATGACTTTTTAAAAAAAGAAAAAATGAAAAAGAACATTTTTGAAACGCGCGCCGAATTTTTCCTCACGGAAATAAAAGCGCACTGAGACGAAGGTGGTGGAAGAATACTGGTGGGCGATAACAAAGGTGGCGGGGCGGTCATCTTGCGGCCGATCAGGTTCTGGGGTGTTGGAGTTTGGTTTTCAATTTGAGTGCCTTGTATATACATACACAGTGGACCAAATGTATATTCACTTGCGACTTGCGCTAGACCTTCCGGAACATAACGACTGCCTAAGTCGGGAAGTGTCTGTATCTGCTCAAAATCATCATGAAGACACGCGGCAGGACATCATGGATAGAGGAAAACAGAATTGCCCCTCCACGCCCTCAGTGCACCTCGAACACGCGATCCGAGTGACGAAGAGTGCCTTAGACCAGTGGTATTCAACCTGGTGTACGCGTACCCCCGGGGGTACGCAAAGACATCTTAGGGGGCACGTAAAATTTAAAAAAATCTATTATTTCATGATAAACACTGAATAATCAGGGCCAGATTTAGGGTTAGCCACAAGAGACCCGGACTTAAGGACATGCGATTTGGGAGAGCCATTTTTTGTCTCTCTCTCTCCTTCTAATCTGGGCGGCTAGTTTCATTTTATTCCACATAGTGCGTTGGAACGTGACTGAACACTATTGGACGGGATTAACGTTTTCCCTAATACTGTTTTTCACTTCTTTTAACCATCCAATGAACCTACTTCAAAATATTGTTGGGGCAATAAACAGACGCACTCCTTCATATTACCTTGTTCTTTGACAATTGCCGCTGGAGTAATTTAATAGCTTGATTCTTCTTTTTCTCATTTAAAACTTATTATTAATACATTATTTTGGATGTAATTTATTTAATTTATTATAGATGTAGATTATACACTATGTACAACTTGAATTATGCACCAACAACTTTGGGGGTACAAAGTTGAAGAGAAATTATATCTGGGGGTACGCGAACAAAAAAGGTTGAATACCACTGCCTTAGACCACGGCCACTAATCGCTGTTCTGCACAGAGAATACAGTATGTATTGTATGTCGCGGCTGCCACGGGACAGTGGCGAAGTACAATACAAACTCCGCGTCCATTAACCTCAAATTGAGCACACACTGCGGATGAGTTTGTAAAGAAAGAAAAGTTTCTGCAGAAAGGCTAAGAAAAGCAGATTAAGTATAGACACAGTTCCAGAAAGTTCAGTAGTCACTAAGCGCGTACTTTCCCAACAGTTGAAAGTCCGGGATCCTGTGCCAATAGAACAAAAAAGCAGGCAATAAACGTATAACGTAAAATTGAGGCGCCTTCACGTAACCATCGTTGTCGTAGAAAAGCAATAAGTATTAAATATTATAAGATTGCCTGTAACACTGCATCTTTTCTGCGCCATGTTACATTGTCATCTGTGGCCTGTCTGGCTCTACCATATTTTTCCACATTATCTCAAAAACAGCACGATTTTCGGGGAAAAAATTATTGAACATAAAATGTGTGTTTTGATTTTCTCTACTACTTTTGTTTGAAACATCATTCTAAGAAGAATTCAGCGCCATATTATCATAAATTTACATAGGTCTTCGTGTAAAGTACCCGTTATTCTTGTTTGATTTTAATCAAACTTGAATTTTCTCGACAGATTTTCGAAAAATCCTCAATATCAACTTTCGTGAAAATCACTCCAGTGGGAGCCGAGTTATTCCATGCGGACAGAGACAGACAAACGGACGGACGGATAGACAGACGGACGGACATACAGGCACGACAAAGCTAATAGTCGCTTTTCGAAATTTTGCAAACGCGCCTAAAAATGACTTCTGTCTCGTACAAGTCAGTTTCTATCAAAATACGGGGATTTCCTCACGGCGGAGGCCCGAGTTCAATTCCAGGTCAGTCCATGTGAGATTTGTGGCGGACAAAGTGACACTGGGAAAGGTTTTTCTCCAGGCACTTAGGTTTTCCCCCGTCAGTATCATTCCACCATTTCTCCACATTCATCTGTTACCGGACTAAGTATAATCGTATAAGCAATGCAATTTACAGCATCGTTAAGATAACGTACGTTACGCCATATCGACTGGTCCAGGAAGTTCTTGAAGTGCTTGACCCTGAAAATAAAGGCATTACGTTCCCTCAAAACGTCGGTTATTACCAGTCGACAAGGCGTAATATCCCAAAGACTTCAATCTTCAGCAATACTGCAGAATAAGGTGAACAAGATGAATATTTAATTTATTTCATATTTTAAGACAGCAATTTCGAAAGTTAGTAAGGTCGTTCAAATTTAAACGAGAATTCGTTTCTAAAAAATTTATTCACAATAAAATGGAAAAGTATTACACACTACTTTTCAATGTAGTCCCTGCTGACTGCCATACACTTGTGCCAACGTTCTGGAAGCTTCTTAATTACCGTTTCAAAGAAGGTTTTCGGTTGCTTGTGTATCCAACTTTGCACAGCTGCAATGACCTCATCATTATTCCGGAATCTCTTGCCTCCTAAAACCCTCTTCATTGGTCCAAACAAATGATAATCAGATGGAGCTAAGTCTGGACTGTACGGTGGACGAGGCAGGACATCCCACTTCAGTTTCAGTAGAGTTGCCATCGTTAAAGACGCAGTGTGAGGACGAATGTTGTCCTGGAGGAAGCAAACTGAATCCTGCCTTTTCCTTCGCTTTAAGCGGATTGCCGACTTCACCTTTCTATTCAGGAGAGTTGAATAGTACTGCGCTTTGATAGCTTTTTGACCAGCGAGGAATTCCAGGTGAATGATACCCTTTGAATCCCAGAACACAGCAGTCATGATCTTCCCCGCTAAAAAAATTGCTTTCGCTTTTTTTGGGGGGTGGAGAATGGGTGCGTTTGCACTGCTTGCTTGCTCTTTTTGATTCAGGAGTGAAGTAGTGGACCCAGGTCTCACCACAGGTCACAATTGAGTCCAAAAATTCGGCTCCTTCTCTCTCGTATCGTTGCAAAAGTTGAGTAACGGCCACTAAACGTCTTTCCCTGTGCTCCGGTGACAGGTCCCACCTTGCGCTCACTTTACTGACTTTCAACTCGTTGTGCAGAATTTCTTCAACACTCCCTACATTAATTCCTACTTTCTGTGACAGTTCAAGAACAGTTATGCGACGATTAGCCCGAATAAGTTCACCAATTTTCAACACGTTGCCTGGATTGACAGAAGTTCTTGGTCGCCGAGCATGAGGTTCATTTTCAACACGGTCTCGTCCTTCTCGAAATGATTTCGCCCAACTGAACACCCTTGGATGTGATAAAAATTCATCCCCAAACTGTGCTTGAAGCCTGATAAAGATTTCAGAAGGAATGACACCTTCCTTCGTTAGAAATATGATAATTATACACCGCAACACTGTTGGGTACTGCTTGCACTGCCATCTTGATTGCACCTGATGGTTGAGGTGGAGAGGGACCCGACTAGTGTGGGTTGCAAGTTTAAAACATGCCATAACTTGTCAGCGCAAGCATGTTCATACAAATTGATTTATGCTCGAAAGGGAACTAAATTCTCGTTTAAATTTGAACGACCCACGTAAAAGGCCTAAATTTCGACATGCAGAATAAATGCCTAGAAAATTTGACAGGGAAACCCACTGTAATGCGGTCGCTAGAAATATCGAGGAAATTAGATAATAATATACCTATCGAAAGAGATCTCAGAGCAATATACTGAATGGAAGGCGGATGGCAATGGCTCAGAATCGTGTCCAATGAAAGGACTCGATGTTTGAGGCGTTGAACCTTCGAGTTAAATTACAGTGCAAAGTTGCCATTCCAAACGCTTTGCAGCGTTACGCCTATATTCTTCCAAAGTATAACATCACACGCAAATTAAACACCTTACTTTACATTGCGCTTAATTTCCACCCAACAGCAGAAATTCGCAAGACGGCTGTTTTGGTATTAATTCCGGTACACAGTTAAAATTGGGGTGATCAATAATGGTATTTTTTCATACCAAATTACGTACAAATCAATCGGTTGATTCGAAAAGTATTGGGACACACACACACATATATATACACACACTGACACAAAGGTACAAATGCCTACTTTGCTAACGTAATAGTGCAGGGAATGCATTGTCCAAAAGTTTCTTTCAGAGCCTGCATACCTCATCGTTGTGTACGTTCATCTGTTGCACATATAAACACACCGCTGAGAAGCTAATTCCACTGACGCCATCCGCTGTACGATCAAAATATTATTACCTTATTTACATTTAGTTGTTGAGCTCGTCCATAAAGTAGTCTGTCCGTCCGTGTTCGTGTGTAAGCACGACAGATTTTCACGATATTTCATATTTGAGATTCTTACTAAAATTCGTTAACTCGTTCGTATTTTCATTAAAATCGCACAAAAACAACACTCTACATAAAGACCTACGAACATTTATAATAATATCTCGCTGTGACTGGTTTTTATAGTTCAAAGAGTTTTCTCTGTTTGGTACGAAATGAGGCAGAAGAACAACTTAACGATCTAAAGATAACCAACGAGTAAGATACATACATACATATATTCCATGGATCCATACATTTGTCGCAAAACAATATGATGTGGAAAAAGCCATAAACATACTAAAAAAATATATATAATTTTACAGTGCAGAATGTTATAAACATTTTATATACAGTATTATAGGTTATCTATACATACAAAAAAGTCATCTAAAGAGTAAAAGGAGTGTGCTACTTTAAATTGTGCCTTTTCATTCTGAAGATTTGTGAGACTACGTAATAAACTGTTCAAAAGCCTGATGCCAGAACAGAATGCACTTTTCTGAAAACAAGATAGGTTGGCAATTGGTGTATGAAGATGGTGTTTATTCCTTGTATTAATATTGTGTACTGATGAATTTGTTTGAAAGTTTTCTTGATTATTAACAAAGAAGTTCATTAATGAAAACATACATTGGCATCGAACAGGTAAAATCTCTAATTTTTTAAACAGACTTCTACATTGAGTTCTAGGACGTGCACCAACCATAATTCTGACGACTTTCTTTTCTAAAATAAATATCTTCCTGCTGTTGGAAGAATTACCCCACAAAATTATTCCGTACTTTATAATACAGTGAAAATATGCGAAATAAATTGATATGAGAGTGTTAATGTTGCTGATATGGAACATCGACCTAACTGCTTAACATGCTCCACTTAATTTAGGAATCATTTGATCGAATGATTCTTCCAATTTAGGTGGTTATCAAGTTGTAAGCCACGAAATTTTGTATTTACCATTTCTTCTATATACGTATCTTTATAACCAATAGTCAATGCAAAGTATGGTGAATTATTCATTACAAATATCATTATATTTGTTTTATCTAGATTTAGGACTAACTTATTAGCAGCAAACCATTCAATCATATGAGAGAGAACTAAGTTTGATATTGTAGAGAAATCTCCAAAATTGCTGTTAGAAATTATGACACTAGTGTCATCAGCAAATAATATTGGTTATGATAAGGAATTTATTCTCAGTGGAAGGTCATTTATATAAATTATGAACAATAAGGGCCCTAAAATGAACCCTTGGAGGACTCCATGTTTCAATGTATCCCAGTCAGAGAATAGATTTTGAGTTGAACTGGGTGACTTTATTTCAACTTTCTGTCTTCTATTTGTTAAATAGGGCCTGAACCAATCTGCAGTTACTCCTTGATTGCCATAGAAATGTCATTTGGCTAACAAAATGTCAGGATTTATGCAGTCAAAAGCCTTTGCTAAATCACAGAAAATTCTCCATGTAGTTTTTGGTTAAGAGATTTGAATACACTGTCTTTTAGTCTGAATGCAGCATTTTCATTAGATATACCTTTCCTAAATGCATGCTGTTCTGGGACAAATACGTTGTTAGTATGCAGATGATGGCTTAACCTACTGTGCATAGCTTTCTTGAGTACTTTAGAAAAAAACCGGTTAATAGCGAAATAGGCCTACAATTTGTCATACTAATTTTGTCTCCCTTCTTGTACAGTGGTTTTAGTAATGCAATTTTGAGATGGTCAGGGAAAATACCTTTATATATTGAGTGATTACAAATGAAGCTTAATGGGTGACTAATGACAGAAGCACAAGCTTTTAAGATTTTACTTGTTATTTCATCATAACCTGAAGAGTTTTTTGTTTAAGGGAATGTTTTATACTTTTTGTCTCAGCTTCAGTGATTGGGATTATTTTTATGCTAGGCAAGTTTCCAGGAAATGAATCTTTTAAAAACGAGATGGCATCTCCTTTCTCAAATTTCTGTATGTTTAATTTTTCAGTAACTCTTAGAAAGAAATTACTGAAGGCATTGGCCACGTTTTCTGGATCCTTTAATTTTTCATTGTTCACGAGTAAGGAGGGAACCTGTTCTGTTGGATGAACTTTTTCCGTCTCTTTCTTTATAATGTTCCATGTTGTTTTGATTTTATTACTAGATATTGCTATAAGTCTACTGTAGTGTTGCTTCTTTGCTTCATTTGTAACTTTTTTTTTTTAAGATTCTAAAATATTTAATGTTATGTGCCTTTGCTTTTGGATCATTGCTGTTCTAGGTGGTGTATAGACTTATTTTATGTTTGCATGATATTTTTATTCTTTGTGTGATCCAGTCATTTTTTTTTTTTTTTTTTTTGCTTGTACTTTTATATTTAACTGGAAAACTAGCTGCAAAAATATGTAAGAAAGTGCTCAGAAATGAGTTAAACATATAGTTAGCACCTTGGTTTTGATATACAGATTCCCACGTTCCTTCTTTTAGCAGTGTCTGAAAGTTTGTGAGTGTATTACTATTTGTTAATCTCGTTCTCTGCATTAAAGGAATTTTGTTTGTTGCTGCGTACATATTATTGATTGTGAGAAACTGAGGGTCATTGTCTGATAGGCCATTTATTAGGGGAGATGTGTAAGATGACTTTAGTCTACTATTATCCACAAATATATTACCAATGGTTCTACGTGAGTTATTTTAAATTATCCTTGCAAAATCTAATGTATGCAACAGATTATATGTTGCTAATAATGAGGTCAGTTGTTTTTTTTTTTCGATTGCTTTCATATTCATATTTATTTATATATCCAGCAATCCTCAGAGGGTACAATAATCCGCACTATGGCATATGGAATTCGTCAAATAGCCTTCAAATAACATATAATATATCAAATAACATACAATGCACTGAAGAATATACTTAACAATATACTTAACAAGCATAGCCATAGGCTTTTGTCAATATGTGACGATATCCGTACAAAATAAACACAATTGTACTAATAAGTATAGATGCAGAGTATCAAAACCATTGAATTAAGGTTAAAAGGCAGAAACCTAAGCAAACATTACAAGCAGAACATAAGCTCATTAAAACATTCATATTGTGTTATCATTTTTGTTATGGTTAAAATAATTAAAACATTCCTCCAAAGTATAAAAGGTATTACAACAAAGAAAGTTATTAAGTAATCGTTTAAATTCATTAATATCTTTAATTTTAACCTTTATATTTTTTTTCTATGGCTCGACAGCCTTATATGGGCCTGGGCCTCCTCGTTTCGTCGAGGATTCATGGTCTCACACATTTGAGACACACCACGGTCGGTAGGACTCCTCTGGACGAGGGACCAGCTCGTCGCTTACCTGACAACACACAACACTCACAAGAGACAGACATCCATGCCCCCGGTGGGATTCGAACCCACGATCCCAGTAAGCAAGCGGCCGAAGACCCACGCCTTAGACGGCACGGCCACTGGGATCGGAAACCTTTATATAACATGGTGAAATATTAAAAACTTTTAGACCCATATAATAAGTGAACTTCTGATAAAGTGTTAAATTTGATGTGGGATAATGAAAATCCGAACCACGTCTAGTATTTATTTCATTAATATCTAAGTTACATGTAAATCGATCCTTATTATTACAAACAAAGCATAATAGTGAGAAAATGTATTGAGATTGAAGAGTCAAAATTTTGAGGTTGCTGAATAATTTTCTGCATGACTCATTTTTAGTGGTATTAGTGATTATTCTTAACACATTTTTTTGTAATCTAAAAATGTTCATGCAGTGAGGTGAAGAACCCCAGAAAAATAATGTCATAGGACACAATTGAATGGAAATAAGCAAAGTAAACCATAACTAATACTTGTTGTGACACAATCGGCTTTAGGGTTCTTAAGGCATAACATGCAGCATTAAGCTTGATTAAAACTGAATCAATGTGAGCTTCTCATTGTAAGGTACTATCCACTATTATTCCAAGAAATTTAGTGTCAAGTTTTGTATCTATCAATTTATTGTTATAGTCAAATATCACATCTATACTAAAAAAAATTTTTGTTATAAACTGCAAAAAATTAGTCTTATCATAATTTAACGATAATAAATTTGCAGAAAACCATTTATTTAATTTTCAGAAAATCTCTCTACTGTTATTAAGAAAATTAGTACTGTTTGTATCCGTTATGACAACACTAGTGTCATCAGTGAAGAGAACAGGGAAGGAAAGTCTTTCTAGTATTAATGGAAGATCGTTAATATAGATAAGAAATAACAAAGGCACAAGAATTGAACCCTGTGGAACCCCAAAGAAACTTCCCTCCATTCTGTAGATGTTATGTTGTGCCTATTATTAACAGTTAATTGTACTTTTTGATATCTGCTCTCCAAGCAAATTTTGATTAAACTTAAGAATTTAACTCTTATGTCATAAAAATTGAGTTTTGATAATAAGATACCACAATCTACACAATCAAAGGCCTTTTGTACGTCGCAAAAAATGCCCCTACCATTATTCTGTTATTTAAGGCGTTACAGATTGTATTCAATAAACTAAATGTGGCCTTTTCTGTTGAGGAAATTATCCTAAAACCGTACTATTGTTTAGATAAAATATTACTTTCAATGCAATGTTGGTAAAGTCTAGTGTATATTACTTTTTAAAAAATTTTAGAAAATGAGGGTAATAGGGATATTGGTCTGTAATTAGACATGGAGGTTTTATTTCCTTTTTTAAAGATAGGTTTGACCATGGAGAATTTTAGACGTGATGGAAATATTCCTGAGGCTAAAGACAGATTACAAATATATGCCAATGGTGATCTTATTGTTTTAGTACAAGCCTTTAATGAGAGGTGTAGCAGGTCCTGTTCTTCCATGTGATGTTCACTAAAGCATAGTATGTGGGAATTTATGTTATCTCTTTCAAAAGAATTTATTAATTCATCACTTTGCTTCTTAGTTCCCTAACATTTTGATGAAAGATATGTAATGAATTAGATAAATCTACATTTCTGTCATGGTCTATGAAGTCCAAGTACTTACAATCAATATACCTTAAGCATCTTTGTTCTTTTGTTTTTAATCTATAAAAGGAGAGGCTCTTGAATGGGTGATAACAGGAATACTGCTAATACCCGACACATGATCATCACCCAATCTCCTAGCAATAAGAAGCGTAAGCTTCCTCTTGCCTCGCGAATTTTGTTGCAGCCCATGGGTCGTGTATTCTTCCCTCACAATCGTAGTGGTGTCGTTAACACCAATGTGGCACTTACCATGCCCATTCAGGGCCCGATCAAGACGTACATTCACACTCCTATATCTCGCCTTTTCCGAAATATCGATTATAATCGACTGTAAGTCTGTTGCTAAGATACGCAGAAAGCTCACAGGATGAGTTGTGTAAAACACGGGAAGGCATACTTCAGATACTAGTTTACTACATTATTTCTAGGCTGGTAACCCTTCTTAAAGTCATTGATGCCCCTATACAAGTCTCTGATATTCTTGTTCTTGCTGTTCGTTTCAAGTTCATTAATTTTAGCTTTCAAATATTCCTTCTCTTTGTTCCTGAAATGTCTACTAGCTTCACGTCTTACATTGTTCAGATTATCTACATTACTTTGGTTTGGATTCTGTAACCACTGCATTTTAGCCTGCTTCCTTTGATCTAAAAATTTTGAACATTCTTCGTCAAACCATGGTTTATGCTGCTTCCTTTCATACAGCCCTACACTCTCTTTAGCTGAGGTTTTTATACTCTCTTTAATGTTTTCCCAAGCCCTATTTATGTCCTCACTAACATTTAAGTTCTCCAAAGCTGCAAACTTGTTTGAGATATTTATCTGATACTGGTTCCTAACCTCTAGTTCACTTAGCTTCTTGAGATTAAATCTATCTGCATCAAATTTCTGTGCTGCTTGTTTAATTACCGCCAGTCTTTCCCTAACTTTTGCAACCACCAGATAGTGATCAGTATCACAGTCAGCTCCCCTGAAAGATCGCATATCGAGTATACTTGAATGCCATCTCCTATCTATCAATACATGATCAATCTGATTATGAGGCTTCCCATCCGGAGAGGTCCAGGTGTATTTATGAATATTTCAGTGTGGGAACATCGTGCTCTTAACAACTAGATTTTTTGATGTGGCAAAGTTTACAACTCTAACACCATTATCATTACTATCCTCATGTAAACTCTCATTCCCGATCGTCAGTTTGAAAGTATCCTCCCTCCCCAATTTTGCATTAAAATCTCCTAACAGAATTTTCATATGGTACTTAGGAAAATGATAAAAAACCTGTTTTAATTCCTCATAGAAACTGTCCTTTGAGTCATCACTTTTCTCCTCAGTTGGTGCATGCACATTCAGAACAATGATATTACACCAGCGACCTCTCAGCACCATATATGACATCCTATCACTAACAAACTCTACTCTCTTAATTGCTGATACTATTCTCTGATGTAAAAAAAACCTGTTCCCAGTTGATGACTTTCATTTCCTTTTCCATAGAAAAAAGTATAATCCCCTGCTCTTACTGTGCCTCCTTTGTCCAACCTAACCTCCTGTACACCCACTAAATCTAATTTGTACCTAGCTAATTCCCTGGCCACTGTCATAAGTGACCCTGACTTATACAGGCTCCTTATGTTCCAAGTTCCAAATCTCATGTTCCTTTTCCATTGCTTAAGTCGTACCAAAGAATCAGTCCAGGTCCGAGGCTCTGTATAGTGTTTCGTAACATGGTAAATTTTTACGGTGAGGAGTTGTTAGCACCTCGCCCAACCCCCAAGCTGGAGGACCACCCCTTGTCGGCTGTCCGCGACTGCATATTCGCAGCTACCATCCATATTTGGAGGCCGTTCCTCCATCCGCAACCCGAAATTCACCTAAGTATGCAACTTATTTACGATGATGATTGTGTTGACGCGAGTACTGTGCGGCGTCGTTGGACCAACAGATGTAAAGATGGCGAAGCTGTGAAGTGTGATAAACAAAATGTTGGACGACATGTGACAGCAACCGATGAGTTTCACAAGGAACGGGTTGATGAACTGACTAGAGAAAATCAGCGGACCACTCAGACAAAAATTGCTGTCAAAATCGTCACTTCACAAGAACGCGTGGGTCACATTATTGATATTCGTGGATATCGGAAGATTTGTGCACGATGGGCTCGTCGCATGTTCATGGCAGTTTCGCTGAGTTCTAAATTCAAGTAAAATTAAACAACACACCGCACTTTTCCGAAACTCAACTATGACACGACTGATGGCTTAACTACCGTACAGTAAACAGAGGTAGTTCGATAGACAGTGTGGTAATTAATCACCCTCGTGCAATAAACTGTCCTTACCGCATGACAAGTAAGAGGCGAGTGTTACGCCCTTGTGTTCCATTATGCACAGCGGCCGGCATGTCAATGTTGCAAAAAGCTCCAACAGCTGTTCGCAGCTTATCAAATACTAACGCTTCATTCATTGCAGGTCAATAAGTGAAAACGAAATCGCGTTCGATTTTCTGTTGTCTTATGCAAAAAAGTCGACTCGCGATGTGAAGATTCTCCACCCAGGGTCACACCGAATGTTTAACAGATTAATCCCATATGCACCAACTGCTTTGGCATAAGCAAGCTCCACATTTTGCCCCGACTGCATATATGTTTTCTATGATTGTCAGAATCAGCAATTATGACTTGCCTAACAGCGCTAGGCTATGGTTCTACTAATGCAGTAAAACTGCTGCAAGCAGCGGCTGCAGCGTCGGACGCAACAGGCCAAGGTATTTAAGATTACTGCAGCGGAATGCAGCCGCTATCGCAGTACTCGTATACACGCTAAAGACAACGTTCGCATGGCCGTCATATTGTTATTTTCAGTTTTGCAAAAGAAAAAAGAGCACATTTTTCGAAGCCATACAATAACACATCATTTGAGGACAGCAAATTTAGTAGCGTCACTATCCTTGCTATCTCACACATTCGCACTTCAGGCATAGTTTTTATTATGATTGCAGGATATTATGAAGTATGAGTTCAGTGTCGACGTTTGTGGCATAACGTTCATACCAAGTTTCGTGAAAACTGGTCAACTTGTTTAAAGAAAGAAAGCTAAAAAACCACAGCGTCCTCTTCTGAATGAATATTTTTGTCAGGTAACTGAAACATGAATTATACCATACCTACTCCACCAGCTTCATTTCCTCATCACAGCAAACACTTACCACTCATTATGGAACGAAAACCAAATATACTTATCATAAACTACAAATTGGCGCTGCAGCTGGCTAGTCTGAACAGCCGTCATCACAGTGGACGCATGTGAACTGAACTGTTAGCTGTGACTGAGTCAGACGGCGCAGTCGCTGTGAGCAGCAGTCGCACAGTTTGCAATAGCAGAACGGTGCATTTAACCGAATGGTCTTTGTAATTGTGACACAGTGTTTTCGGTGAGATACGGACTGATTTTTACATTAGTATCGTCGAACCCGGTTATAACGACATCGGTTTAAGCGACACCTCATATATGTCACATGTTCTGTGGTACCAATTAATTCCTCACTATTAACCATAACATCATATTCCTCGGTTACAGCAACATTCGTTTATAATGACACAAAATATTCAGTGCATTTCATGACGTTATAACCGAGTTCGATTGTATTTAGATTAATTTCAAACTACGTCGTTGTATAAAATGTTATAAAAAGATGAAAGAATAAAAACGAAGACAAGACACCCTTCCTTCTTTAATTATTTTCTCTCTTCCCCCCCCCCTCCTTCCATCCATCTCTTTGTTTGTGCAGAAAATTTATCTTCTCAGGCACTCGAGGTTTCCATTGTCAAACTTAATTTTCACTGCAAAATAAAGAAACTCGCTGGAAATCTGGACAGCTTACTGTGCATGATTCATTTCACCAAAAGCCACATCGAACTTCGAAATCACGTAATGAAGGACTTCGTGAGCGAGGAAAATCATCCCTAAGAGCCTACAAGCGCAATCGATGACCTAGAATCATGAAGTTCCAAATCCAAATGGAGCAAATATAACCGGAGCGCTGTCTGTTGAAATGATGAATCAGTGACGTTGCAGTAACGTCACAAAAGTGTTTTTAAAGGAAACACTATCAACGGCAAAGTTCATAACACAAGAGAAAATGGAAACTGAAAAAAGGGAAGAAGAATAAAGAAGTACGAGGGGGGAGGAAAACAAGAAAGAGGTGGCGATGAATAAAAACAAAATCGAGGTAAGATCTGCGCTCTTCTGGAATATTATGCGGCGTCGTGTGGTAAACAATTACCACACGACGCCGCGTAATATCCCAGAAGAGCGCATATCTTATCAACATCGCGGCAGAAGCCTAAAATCAAAATCGAGGTAAGAGAAGTGATGTAGAGATGAGAATCATGAAAAACTTAGCATCGCTGTGTGTGTAAATTTGTACAAGATGGACGTTTGGAAAGTAGAAATAACAAGTCTTTATGTCAAATTGCTACTCCCCACACTGATATTTATATGTAATTAACAATTTGTTATTATTGTAGTCTGTCTCCCTGAAGATGGTTGGATGACAAACCGAAACAAATTCGAGAATTTGAGCAATTTCTGATATATGAAACTTAGGCGTACTTTGATGGTCCACTATATGGTGTTCGGTGTCCACAAAAGCCCGCCATTAGACCTATCCTGAACCAGTCCAGTACAGTTCACAACCTTACATCCTGTTGCTCTAAGATCCAATTTAATACCATCCTCCCACTTACAGCTAGATTTTTCATGTGGGCTCCTCTTTTGTAGCTTTCCAGCAAAACTTTCTGTCCGTCTCTCAGTTCCCCGTGCGTGCTACATGCACTAAACTTCTCACTCTCCATCATCTAATCGCCTTAATATTGGGAAGGGTACAAATTATGAAGATATGCATACTGTTTACTTTCGCTATATTGCGTCTAGTATCTTCGATGGAGATCTTCGCGCTTCTGGGATGCTACGCATCGCAGATTGGTAGCTAGGTACCGACTTTTCGGGACAACCTATCGGTCCCATATTCAAGGACTGCCTGACCCCTGAATAAGGGACCGACAGGTTGTCCCGAAACATCGGTAACTACCAATCTACGATGTGTAACATCCCAGAAGAAGCAGATCTCATTCACACTGCGGCGGAAGCCTGAAATGACGCATCTTCGACGGAATTTCGTTCAGAAGAAACATAATTTTACTTTCTTCCCTGAAGACCAGGTTTCACATCGCAAAGCCTTTCTAAAGAAATCAATACCCACTACACAGCAATCCGATTATCCTCAGACAGAAATGCCTAATGCAGTTACTGTGGTCGGGGTAACCGAATCCCTCCACTCCGACTCTTGGCTATACCTAGGATACACTATGAACTGCACGGTGTGCTGCTGTTAAGACAAACGGTGTGTACAGAAGGCTTGATATTGTGGCGAAACGCAGATTAATAAAGCTTAATGTCACTGGGGTAAAGAAATGGTTCCCTTGGGAGCCGGCATATAAAACGGCACAGCCAGGGAAACTGAGAAAGGTCATTTTACACATATACAGAGTGCCAGCGTTTAATGACAAGTTATAGAGCGTACGTGAAGTGAAGGTAAAGGTAACGTTGTCCCTGCCCACGATGTGAAGGTATATAGGGAAAGTAGGTGTATAGCTCCACTCATTCTTAAACTTCGCACTACATGGAAGTGAGTGGTTAACTTCACGCCCCAGCCGATTTACCTCCGGGAAAGAACCCATTGAGTAGAAGGCTAGTAGAGAAAAATCTCTTGCCCCTACCGGGATTTTTTTTTTTTTGCCTGTCCGGGGATTTTCCTTTTGATCCATTTTTGTACTGTTTAAATCCTTTCGTCCTTCATGTCACTTTACGTTCTATATTAACGTCCTTACAACAAACACAACACAAACATCCATGCCCCCGGTAGGATTCGAACCCACGATCCTAGTAAGCGAGCGGCCGAAGACTCACGCCTTAGACCGCACGGCCACTGGAATCGGCCCTTCGAACCCCGGACCGTCCAGCCCGTAGCGAGTCGCTATACCGACTATGCTATCACGGTTCCCAGGTCCTTATGTGTAGTGATGTTAAAGGCAAAGTTGTCCGTGTCCAAGCCATGAAGGCATATAGAGGCAGCAGAAGTATAGCTGAACTCCTCCTTAATCTCGGCGAAATGACGTGAAAGTAAACTCTGTAACACGACGTGTAGGTAGCTGGCACCACACTTCGTCCATTTTACCCGCGGCAAATGAGTCCAATAGACAGACACTCTGGTGGACCCTACGGTCAAAATGGGACATTTCACGGATATGCCAAGAATCTGTGTATTGTAAAAATATGTAAAGACCATGCTAGTTTCGGATGTCGATACACAAGAAACAGCGCACCAAACACACGACCAATTTCGATTAACCTCTGTGTGACTGACACACAGTAAATGTTCGCGCAAGATGTTGATGTTTCTTAAGTTTTCTTCATTCTGAGGACTACTTCAGTTAACGGCCTGAATAAAATTATACGCATATCGGTATCTACTGAGTCCTTTGACACTTGATACAAGACAGTTGTATAATATGAATATTGTCATGCTAAGTACACGGGAAGAAGGAACCGGCAACAGCGAAGTTTCAACGACCTCTGCTAGGCATTACAAAACAAGATAGTCAGATATGACAGAAAAACAAACATTTCATATATCATCGCTGTAATTGTAAATATGAGAAGGTAAACAGGAAGAAGCCGAAATACACAAACAAGAACAGGAATATAACCAGAAAGATCCTGTAGGCAAATGGACACATTAGGTTTTCCAGATGAGGAAGAGACTAATTCTGCACAGTTCACGTTATGATGACGACACTTTTTTAATTAAACCTGATATATGCAATTTCTATCATACGGATATTGGGGAGAGGGGGGATAGCACACTTTTCACGTTATAATTTTTCACATTTTCTCTGTACTTGTTAAGTGGAATATAATGGCACGCATGGCTAGCAACACTCTCGTCTACAATCTGACCTACACAAATTTGACGCTATTCATAAAGAATGGGAGGGAGAGGCTTTTGCCCTAACCTCTGCACGTGTGTCAACCTGCCCCGCGGACGGGGTAAGTTGGCATATGGTAAAAATACGTGGAAAATCAAGATGCCAACTTTTCAATGTCAAAACGTAACAGACAGTGATTAATATAATGTTTTATGGAACAAATGTGTGTCAGACGGGGGCGCACCCAAGGGGTGGGCTACCAGGCTGCAGCCCCCCAAACACCCCAAAACTGAAATTTAAAAAACACACAGCTTTTGTAGATACGATGATATTAAGGGTGTTACGTGATTTACCCTGCAGCCAAAATCAGCCACTGAAATCGGCTGATAACTAGTGCATTAGAATTTTGAATAATAAATTAATAAAATTAAAAAAACAATAAGATAGGACACTGTGATTGAGATATGGAACATGTAGTTATATTTGCATGTATACAAATGCAGTTGCAGACAGTGTTATGTTATACTTATGACACGATTTTTATAACAATTTTTAAAATCAAACATAAATTATATACAGCCTCGGGGTCAGCCTTCTCCCCACCCCCCACTGAAACATTCTGGTTGCGCACCTGGTGTCAGATACAGGTTGTGCGCAACAACGAGGTGTTATTAGTTATTATGGTAATAAAATAGTTGAGAAAAAATAGAATTTCGGCACAAAATTCAATACATTTACTTAAATTGAAAAAGAAAATCCAAAGGAAAGGCATGACACTAGCCTACCATCAGCAATACACGTTTTCATTCCAAATAAAGTATCCCAATCCCATGAGACTGGCAATTTAGGTAAACACAGTTGGGAGAGCCATCAGTGCATTATTCATGTGACCGCAACTTGCATTCTGTGCACTGACTCCACTTTTCTCTGGATGCGCCAAGACAGTAGAGGTAGGAAGCATCCTCGGAGTCTTCTTTGTCTGTGTCGCCTGCATTTTTGGATTTTTTCGTATTTTTGCATTCTGCTCTTGTAAATCTCTCTGTAGATCTCTTTCTTATATTTTAGACCCAGTTCTTCGCCCATTTGCTCCGAGCCTTCTGTTGCATTGGGGGTCAAAGCATATTTGACAGAGGTATCAGCCAAAAAGACAGTTATTCTCTTGTTCTTGTCTACATTCTTGCGCTTTTTGCGTACAATTTAGGAAGGTTTCGAACGTCCTCTGGAGTAGCAGGATGCGTTGCAACGTTTGAAGCAGATGATGATAATTTGGGAGAATCATCAAAATCGCAGGAAGTTCACTGTTGCTACTGGAAGCTGCTGCCTCCATAGGAGGGGCAGCTATATCTGCCATGTAATCTTCCATAAATTCCTCATTTTGAAAGATATCGCCGCTGAACAGGTAAATTCCAGAAAACTGGAAACCTGCTTTGGTATTTCTAGTAAAAAGAAGTCAGGTGCGAAGGTGTGTTGACGACACATGGATTGTCATGTATTGTCACTGTTGTCCCTGTATGGTTAGTTATGCAGGCAACATAAGCTCGGTTTACATATGTCGTAAGCGATCCGTTGACAGGCCTGTAAAGAGGCTGGAGTTACGGCTGCAGTGTGAAGGGAAGTTGAGGACAGTCACGCCATTCTGCTTGCAGTAGTCTATTGCCCGTATGGCCAAATGCGAATCATGGTTGTCTAGCAACAGAACTACTGATCTCTCTTTAGAAGGCTTAGCATGTGCCGCGAAATGTTTTACATATCTTACAAAATGCTCCTTCTTCGTCTACCCAGAGGGATGGACGCTGTGCTCAATGACAGTGTTGGTGAGGTGCTTTTACCTCACCCTCCCTTACCTTTTTTCTGTATCTTGCCTACATATGAAAAGAAATCTGAAGTCCTTCGCCGCTTTCCTTGTTGACCTTCCACGTCTTCGCAGAGCTCTCACAGCTTGTAGCAGTGCTCCAGACGTATGTTACTCCTATATGACCTCTTCTTGCAAGTACGCATTATTTAGCTTCTTAAACCAGACAGAAAAAATCACATTGGTAAACAATTAACCAATAAGTTTCTAATCAAAACGGGGCAAGTTGACACAGTGAGCCAACATGGCCCACGTTTCGTGTGCCGACCTGCCCCGTCGCCACCTTCTTGTGTTTTAGTGTGTATCATCCTCAAACACAATGGAAGTCTATAATTGTCTCTAGCTCCAATGTTAGCCAAAAGGAGGTACCATTCATGGATGGCACAATGTCACATGTGTCTGTAACCAAACTTTAAACACAAAACATTTTATACAGCGACGAAAAAATTACTTCCTGCGGTGGAAAAAATAAAACACCACACCACGCTTCAGTCACAGCTCACAAAGCGCTGACGCTTGCTGACCGCTCTCAGGAGAAGTCATTGAACAGTACAGATTGAAGGTGCTGCTATCCTGCGCTATCTTTGGGAGTTATGGCCCTTTTGCCAACTTACCCTGTAGCCGACTAGCCCCCCTCTCCCTATAATTTTAAATTCCCTCAACCATGTTAAAGTTCAAGTTGCATAAAAAGCATATACATTTTTGGACGCGCTTCTTAACATATAATATGAAAGTACTCTCACTGTAAGTCGAATGAATACACATTAAAGCATTCAGAATTTTATGTCAGTACCCTGAGTTTAAACCGCGAGTTCTTGCTGCGACAGTGATGCAGTCATTTTCTTACCAAAATGTCCTTTGTTATCGTGAAGAATTTTTGACGAATGATCAAACATTTACTTCAACAGAGAAAACCGAAAGGAATTTTTGAAACTTCCTTTCCAAAATCTTATTAGAAATATTACACACTAGTCTGAAAAGAGTTTTAGACTGTTCATAGTCAATTATAACCTAATATGACCGCCGACCTGTATTGCAGATGCCAAGCGTTTCAAGCCACGTGACATGCTCGTTGCGGTCAATCGAAGTATTTACTTGAGATTCCAATCTGTCAGCCGGTTCCGTTCTGTGCGGTATAGATGTAACATTGTTATTCTATTCTTATGGTTCCAAACTATATCACTCAATTTGTACAACAAAACTTGTGACGTAACAAACAAACTTTTTCAAAAGAAAATCTCAGTGATAAAACAATAATAGGGTCTTTATATCTGCAGTGGTCCGTGTCTCAGGAAATATTAGGGGGGGAAATCTGAGATCGACGTATGAAACTCTTCCCGTTGATGGTACTGGACAACAGTTATGTACTCACACTTGGTTTGAGTCCCAAACTTTTTATTTTCAGAGTCTGCACTGCAAATGGCAGTTGCTGGGATGATCACTGTTATGTTGCTGCGCTGTCAGTGCTTATGACGCTCCTTCATTACACTTTTTCAGCACTTGTGTGCCGACGATAAATTACACTTGTTATTTATATTCATTCATTGGATGCCATGAAAAAATTCACACGCCAAAAAGACTCAAAAGAAAAAATTTCGCAGTCTAAGAATGTCTCTCAACTATCTTTATCCACAGGGTGAAAAAAATATTCAAGCATAAACTCGCCACAGTGCAATTCCTTGTGAAAAAAATGAGAGGAAAATGTTATACAACACATGTCTTGAGACTCGCGTAAGCGTCAAACTGGGCTATACGCTTGTAGGCAGTGTTATTTGAGACGACGATAAAGCGTGTAACATGAGTGTGAGGTCATGTCTTGTCTTAGCTTTACACTGCGAAAACAAATAATGCTGTTTTTCTCCAGCACCGAATACAGAGCATAGGAAAGCAAAGCCACCAACACACCGATAGAAGTATAAAAGTATGGTAGCAGATATATCGGATAACCTGTACATCTTGCAATAAGAGAGCCGTAGGAATTGACTTAGGCTTAAGGCTTTCGTGTCAGAACACTAAAAATAATAGTCAAATGTAGGGTGATTTCAAACGTAATGACTCAGAGGCGTTAGACAGATCCGAAGTCCTAAGTTCGACACGAGTATGAACAAAACTGTGCGATTACAAGCAGAGTCAGAGAAACGTCCTCCTTTCTCAGTATTCATCTACTCGTATGCTGCAACATTCTGAATTCAAACTATCCAAACCACAACGCCCAAAGTTTCAGTCAAGACTATTTAAACCCGTGTGTGTGTGGGGGGGGGGGTGTATTCATTTGAAACATGGAACTACAACTTATCTAACTACGTAACCAACCAACTAACCAACTAACTCCTCAAAAGCACTTCCAGTGAATCCGACAGTCACTCAGAGAGTCAAAGAGACATACCCAAATTTTATTTGACCCAGAGGTTCATTAGCGTTTTCGAACGACTTCGCCATAGGACTCTACATTGACCTAGTCGATTCCATTCCACACCCATGCTATTTTCCTGAGACTCATTTTAATATTATTCTCCAGTTCTAGGTCTAACCGAAGCCTTTTTAACATTTCCTATAAGAATTGCAACCCCAAGAAAGCACACGCGGGATATCGTACAAGTCCTGTCACTCGCCGGCTTCAAGGCTAACACACGTGCGATAAGGTATAACTCCGGCCTACTTGCCGGCTACAGGGCTAACATACGAGGAATATGGCATACGTCCGGTCACTCGCCGGCTACAAAGTCAACACACGTGGGATCTGTTATAAGTCCGGTCACTCGCCGGCTACAAAGCCAACACACATGGGACATGGTATAAGTCCGGTCACTCGCCGGCTACAAAGCCAACACACGTGGGATATGCTGTAAGTTCGGTTACTCGCCTGTTACAAACCTAACACACATGGATGTGTTATAAGTCCGGCGACTCGCCGGCTAAAAAGCTAACATACGCGGCATATGATATGAGTTCGGTCACTCGCCAGCTAAAAGGCTAACCTACGTGGGATATGGTATAAGTCCGATCACTCACTGGATAAAAAGTTAATACATGTGGGATATGGAGTAAGTCCGGTCACTCGCCAGATACAAAGCTAACATATGCGGAACATGGTATGAGTCCGGTCACTCGCCGGCTATAACGCTAACACACGTGGGATAACGTGCAAGGCTGCTAACTCGCTGCTTACAAGAATAAGAACATTGCCTATGGTCCAAGAGAATTTACCGACTTCTGACAGACACGTGGCAAGGGTAAATTAATCTGACAGTCTCATGTAATTGGAAATATTTGTGAGTTCGGACCCAGTTTCACCATCAGCCCGCGAAACAATTACTACGTAGTAACTGAGAGGGCGTAAGGTAAAGCTTTCCCGTAACAAGTCAGGAAGACTAAGAGGTGAGATGGAATGGTGGGCTTACATCCTTACTCTGACATTCGGCACAATTCGGACGACAGAGCTGTCAGCTATACGCGCCGGCCGCACTTTACCCCCAAGTAAATTCCTTGGTACTCACTTCTGTTACAGGTTGAGTGGACCCCAGGGAAACTGAATGCGGACAGCAGGAATAGGTCACCTGGAAAATTTCCAAGGATCCTACCGGGAATCGAACCCGGAACCTCCCGTCTTGTGGCGCAGTTCCTCAACCAACGGCACCAGAGCACATCCAAACTTTGTGTGAAGTCGACATGACGTTTGTTGAAACGTTTTCGGAAGGATTTCAGCCTGATGTGAACAGCCATCCGCTGTCTGACGTTCGTATTCGCAATTGTTCCAAGTTATAAATTAGACCTACATATCGCTTAATGTTTTAAGCATAAAATTCTTATTTATAACATTTATACCTCAGAGAAAACAATGTTTTACGATTACAAAGATCAGTCGGTTAATGTTGTTTATGGACACAATCGCTGTTTATTCCGAGAACAGTACGGGACATATAAAGAACTTCTGTGCACAAAATGCAGAGTTCGTTTTAAGATTGAATCAGGTAGCACACGTAGTAACAATTACGCTGTAAACGGTTAATAACATATGGCATTATAACGAATGAAACTACTTGTGGTTTCCGAAAATAACTCCAGGCGTCGATGACAAGTGCGTCAAACAAGTGGTCACAGATGAATTATGACGTATGTATTCAATGCGGTGTTAACTGCGTGACGTGCAACCGCCAAAGGAATATAAAATGCGTACCAGCTGCGTCTAATACAGTATAAACAAGTACATCGTGCATCACATGTGACAGTGAAACACCAAAACAAAGTCTTAACGTTCGTGTATTTCTCTACGGGAAAGGGGCAATTAAATTCCCTAACACTTCGGAAATCCAAAGTTTTATAGGCATATTTATAAAGATTTAACCGAAAGCAAATATCCATCTCATCAAATTTAATTCCGTCGTCACAGAAATCAGTGTAAACCTTGACCTCATTACTAGCCACACATTACTTCCACCGATGATAGTCAATATCCAGAACGACGCCCAGCGACCTCAGTTTTATGTACGCACAGCACAAAGTTAAATCTGATGCAGCAGTGTAATTGAATGACAACTGGTCAGCATGATCTAGACTGGAAATATGGAAACTAAGAGGTAAAACGAGAGGTTTAGAGAAAGGAAGATGCCCCCTATGTAGCGAAGAAGAGAATGTAGTACATACATTACTAGAATGTAATGAGACACAGAGGTGGAGACAATAATTTTTTGATAACTGGTTATACATAAATGAATAGCATACTAAAATAAGTAGATGTAACATGATCATAGTATTAAAAAATTTTTATACCAAGTGAAATGCAAGTGGGAAAAGGAAGTGACAAAAACGGTGCAAGGTCTAGAGGAGAGATGAGCAACTCTAAATAGAAATACACTAATACATATATATACATATATATACTTAGATGAGATTAACACCGTCAGAAAATAGTAATTAGTTTGGATAAATTTTAGCAATTCGTATTAAAAATAATAGATGTTTACTGGCAAAATCCCGGTGTTACCAGTACCACCCAAAGATAGAAACGAAACTCAGCTAACAAAGTTGATTTGATTTGAATACTATCTGACGCAAGATGCGAAGAGGTTAGGTATGTGTATAAGATGCGGGCAAGAGTACACCTCTAAAATGTGGAACACGCTGCAGAGGATTATTGCGCAAATCGGTTATAACCTTAATTTTGCCAGGTTTCTAATTAACCTCCCTTGCAAAACATCGGACCTTTCCTGTTACATCCCCACCACGAGAGGGACTTAAGTTAGACGTTAGGCAATCTCTGCCATACGTGTTTCCCTCCCTCCTTACGAGAGGGGCTTAGGTTAGACGTCAGCCTAGTCTCTCTCGGTTACAACATGTCCCTCCACCGTACGGCTGCAGCGCCTCTACCGGACAAGTACCTTAACAGGAGTGGTGGGTTTATAACAGTAAAGATCCAAAATACCTGGACACGGTGCTCCAAAAGATATTTCTGTCGTACTTACTTTCCCGAAAGGACGAGCGATAGGCTGTCCACTTTAGTGGCCTTTTCCTGAGCGTATACCTCCTGGTACTTCAGCTGCCTGATCATCTTCATGCAGTTGAGAACTTTCTTAAATTGATGACGTGTCACTTTTAGGGGCTGGAACAGCGCCAGGTACACCTGCAACACCAGATATTCCTAAAGTTGTAAGAAAAGACTACAAAAACCACACATTTTGAATTATAAATATGAGGCAGTTAAACCAACAAGGCAACTTTTATTTACGATCCGAAATGTTTCAACTTAACAGCCATGCTCAAATATCGTGGTAGTATGTAGGAAGATTTCAAGACTGTTACATATTAAAATTAAGTACAAGACGAAATATCAATCTGACTTGTTTAGTCTAACCACTTCTACCTTACTCATTGTAGGTGTAGAGGGTTATTGTTGCGCCTAATCACACTCAGTGACACATACACACTCGGTAGAACTCCCCTGGACGAGGGATCGGCCCGTGGCAGAGGCCTCTACCTATACAACACACAACATTCACAAGAGACGAACATCCATGCCCTCGGCAGGATTCGAACCCGCAGTCCCAGCAAGCGAACGGCCACCGGGATCGGCATAAATATTAATACAAATATTAAAGCCAACGAAGAGTAATATAAAATACAAAATGATGATATATATATTAATCAGATAAGATAACTGACTGAAGGTAATGATCTAAAGGATCGCGTCATAAACTGTCGCTTATGCGTATGTATAAATACCATCCACTGACAGGTAGGCCTACAGTACAGTATATCCAAGCGCCTTGAAATATGTGACAACATGTGTTGTTGGTAATGTGCCGTGGCGAAGTGGAGGATTTCCTTCACAGTATCAATCTCCAGCTTGTATATGGTGAAGGTAAGAGTGTAGCGGCACGTCCCACTTGTCCTGGCAGAAACCCGTCTACGCCGAAACATCTCGCATTGTAAATAAACATCATATGAAAAGCGTAACTTATTGGTTTTACTGTCTCATACTGGTGTACACGGTAACAATGTGTTATACGTGTACAATTGTACTTAAATAATATGAGAAGGGACTTTACCTAGGTATAACAATAACAATGCGGACCGAGATAGCGTACTCGGTATAGCGACTCGCTATAGGCTGGAGGATTCGGGGTTCAAATCCCGGTGGGGTGAGACTTTCCGCACCGTCCGGACCACCCAGTCTCCTCCTATGCAATGGGTAAAAGATAAAGGTAAAGTTCGCCCTACAACACGCCCTGAAGGCCCAGAGGAAGAGAAGATGGTATAGCTCTACTCATTCTTTAACCTCGGCGGTAGATGACGGTGGGTGATTAACGGCACGCCCCCGCCGCTTTACCCCTCGGGAAAGAGATCCGATGCGCATTGTACAGGAGGCTGGGTGGGCCTTGAGGCCGGTCTGGACGGGTAGGGAAAACCTCGTCCACACCGGGGTTCGAACCCCGGTCCTGCAGCCCGTAGCGAGTCGCTGTACCGGCTAAACTATTCCGGCCGCCCCATATATGTATATATAATGGGTACTGGGTCTTTCGCGGGGGTAAAAGTGGCCAAGGCGTGGCGTTGACCACGCACCCCATCTAGCGCCGAGGTTAAAGAGTGGAGCTATACCTCTATTCCCCCTCTGTACCTTCATGGCATGTTACATGGTGAACTTTACCTTTTTATAACAATAACAACATCCAAACAAATCGGCCGTTCTCAAGGAGAGTAGCACTAAACTTCCCAGATTTAATGAGAATTATAAGAATATCTGGACCTAAGAAAGACAAAGTTATGGCACGACGGATAAAATTGAATATTCAGATTAACAATCTGCACTCTTTGCTTAACAATACTGCAGTGACAGATTCAACACTAAGACATGGAGGGACATGTCAAACGAATGACAAATGGAATCTATACTAAATTTTAAACGGAAACCTCAAGAGAAAAGACCACTTAAGAGAACTACACGTACATTACAGATGTCATTAATATGGATTTTGGAGAAATTGGGTATGATGGTGTGAATCGGATTAAACTGGCTCATCACAGAGTCCAACAGCGGACTGTTGCTAACACTACCACCATTAACCTAAAGCTTCACCGAAACGAGAAACTCGTTGGCCGAGCAACTCTGCGCCACTAAGTTGGCCAAATTTGTTTCCGCTGTCTTTGTCTAACTGTATCACGTATCCGAACGGCTCTGCAGATGCAATCCAAACGAAATTTCATCATTGTCACGTATCGGAACGGCTCGGCAGATGCAATCCAAACGAAACCTCTAACTAAATCACGTACCTGAACGGCTCTGCAGATGCAATCCAAACGAAACCTCTAACTATATCACGTACCCGAACGGATCTGCAGATGCAATCCAAACGAAACCTTTATATAATTATATTACGTACCCGAACGGCTCTGCAGATGCAATCCAAACGAAATTTTATCTATGTCACGTATCGGAACGGCTCTGCAGATGCAATCCAAACGAAACCTCTAACTAAATCACGTACCTGAACGGCTCTGCAGATGCAATCCAAACGAAACCTCTAACTATATCACGTACCCGAACGGATCTGCAGATGCAATCCAAACGAAACCTTTATATAACTATATTACGTACCCGAACGGTTCTGCAGATGCAATCCAAACGAAACCTTCATCTAATAGCATAACGTACCCGAACAGCTCTACAGATGCAATCCAAATAACACTCCATCTAAGCCACATATCCGAACGGCTCTGCAGATTCTATCCAGACCTAACCACTAACTACATCACATATCGGAATGGCTCTGCAGATGAATCCAAACGAGACCTTTATCTAATAATATCACGTACCCGAATGACTCTGCCGATGGAATCCAAACCAGCCATCCACGAGAGGTTGGTCCATTATTACACTTGGAATATTGCAAATCTGGGATAGATCGCACGCCACAGATAACTCATGTCGAAGTAATTAAAGCAGAGCGTGTATACAGCGATGTTAAGTGGGATGGTTTATAATAGAGTCTGATGTGGGGCGCACCACCTCCTTCTTCCACAAAGAGCCATAGAGAATCAATACAGTCACTTAGCCTACACATACGCTCAGACCAGTAGAAGCCCTGGGATTTGAATGTACGTAAATGGAAGGGGAACCCGTAGATACTGCATTACACGGACTCACAATAACACCAGAATAGTATGATAGCGGGTGTGAAATCCCCTCGAGGAATGGACGGAGCAGGCCTTCCGATGCGATCCTCCCATCCAAGAAGTACAACTCTCAAGTCAAAATCAGTATTCGAGTTAATGATTAAATATAATGTAAGATGAGTATATAAATAAAACACTTTTTAATTTCTTTTCCATCCTCCAGGAGAAGAGTGGTTTATCGGACGTGTGTAAATCAGAATATGTCGTCACATGTCACAGAGTTGACTGATTTTCTTAAAATATGAGAATGAAGTTATGCCATTAGCGAGTAAACCGAAATCGAACTTTTTAGTTGCCTAAATATGAAGGATGCACAAGCTTGTGTGGGTCGAGGAACACTAACACCACATAGCCTAGAGTCTTGGAATTAAAACAATATGAAATCTATATTTAACTTTCGGTTTAAATGCCGTAACGAGCTACTGGAGCTGGGCACGTGAAATTTGGTTTGGAGATAGACCATAAACATAACAACATGGCGTGTTTGAATTATCGGTTTTAATTCCACAATTACAAACACGGCGACAGTATGAAACGTTAAGGTTATATCCGATAAATTTAACCTACAAAGAATGTGTACCCAAGCAACAGTGCAAGTTTCTCACAAAATTAAAATATAATAATAATAATAATAATAATAATAAAGGAAACGTTCGCCCTATAACATGCCATGACGGCCCAGAAGGAGAGTAGAGGTATAGCTCTACTCTTTCTTTAACGTCTGTGCTAGGTGGAGGTGGGTAGTTAACGCCACAGCCCAGCCGGTACCCATTGTACAGGAGGTAGGTGAGCCACTGGGCCGGTCGGGACGAGTGCGGAAAATCTCGCCCCTACCAGCGTTCGAACCCCGGACCGTCCAGCCCGTACAGTTGCTACACCGACTACGCTATCCCGGTCTTCAATAATAATAATAATATTAATAATAATAATACCTGTAAGACCATGAATGAATACAGAACATAAGTAGGCTTTACGAGTTGCGCACAGTATTCACAGTTTCATGTAGTTCTCCATATTTCAGGGGTTTCGAACCTGTATTCTTAGCCCCTATTCTAAATACGATTATAAATACGACTATGGCTCATATATATAAGTTTATTTATACCAACTACTGCACACCAACTACATATGTCCATTCTATATAATCCTACATGTTTCGGCTGACATTCTCAGCCATCATCAGGGAGTCCTCTTCTATAGACTTACGCAGCATGCAGCTTGTCATTGAATGGTAAATATATACACATATATACGTATACATGCATTACAGCCATAGTTATAAAATCCAATAAAACCCGTTGTGTTGTTACATAAAATATTTGGATATAACATGTATGCAGCTGTGTTTCCAAACATCTGTCACGCAACAACTTGCAGTTTTTTGGGGTGAAAACCTGTAACATTATGCAACCGATATAAGTAATTTCTCAACTCTTTTCAAATCACCCAGAATTAATTTAAATAGAATTATTTTAAATCATATATCGATTCTATAATATTACAGGTCTTCACCCCAAAAAAACTGCAAGTTGTTACGTGACAGATGTTTGGAAACAGTTACATTTTATATCGAAATATTTTATGTAACCACACAACGAGTATTATTGGATTTTATAACTACGGCTGTAATACATGTATATGTACATACACGTATGTGTATATATTTGCCATTCAATGACAAGCTTAATGCTGCGTAAGTCTTTAAAAGAGGACTCCCTGATGATGGCTGAGAATGTCAGTCGAAACAAGCAGGAGTATACAGAAATAACATATGTAATTGATGTGCAGTAATTGGTATAAAGAAACTTATAAATGCATAACAACTACACGGAATATGTTAAGTACATGGCTCATATGCTTTCAGCTGTACACAGCAGATTTTCAGATGGCCCACAAATCAGCAAGTGGAGTGGAGAGACCTTGAAGTCATTTTGTGAGGACTGTGTCCATCTTCAGTCACAGGTGATGCCGCAGATTCAAAATGAATGTGACTATCATTAATCCATTCATATGGCTCCGCACCAACCAACAAAAATCCTTGTCCCTTTCAAGAGGAACTGAACACGCCAATATGACTAATGACACTGATGATGCTTCACGGATGGCACGTCGACGAAACATCAGCAACGCCACGTGCTACGGGTTGTCAGATGAAGATACCGTCTCTTAGGCGGATCGAGCGTGTTCGTCACGCTTGTGCATTAACAAGCTCAGGTTCCTTAGTGGGTATTAGATATAGGATTAACGACGTTATCAGGTGAGAATAATGACAGAATATTGGGTTAATGATATTAAAAGGAGTACAAGATAAGTTTGAAGGGTATAATATTGCACTTTACTTCAGCACTGGAGGACACACAACCTCCTCGTTACGTCGATGATAATAGCACAGCGCCACAGCATTTATACTTTGCACTAGATTCTAATGTCTAGTCAAGAGCCCAAGACTTTGAGAGAGTAACGACAATGAGCTCAGACTGTCTGCTCATGAGCCCCGAAACACTAAAACGGTAATGTTCATAACTTCAGACTGATGTCTGGTCATGAGCCCCAAGACACTAAGACAGTTTTGGTCCAGACCTCAGACACAAGAAGCTCTAGAGGAACTTCCTGATTTACCGTCAGTTGTAACAACGCTTGCGTTATGTATGTTTATGCTTCAGACGGTCACATGTGCTGTTTCATCTATGGAGTTCATACAGTGATGTATTAGGCGAGACTGGTAAATATACAAGGGTTTGGACGGACATTGTCGTAGCATATTTCACGGTCATATTCCATAATTATCCATGGAGACATTAAGAAAGATCATGAAACATTTGTCAAGATGAAAACCCGACAACGATTCGATCAGGGCACCTCTCGACTCCTAGTCCACAGCGTTACGACTGCACCAGTCTACTTTACTACAGTGACATCTAAACTGCGTACAGGCCACACCGTTTCTGCCTGCAACAATCAGACAGTACGTAACCTACCACAGTTTCAAATGCCCTGACGGCAGCAGGGAGTAATAGTACCAACCGCTTTAAACGCATAGGTATCCTGTGCTTTATTACAAGCACCACACTAGCAATTACGTACAGGAAGGTGAAGGTATGGCTACAGCCTTTCTTACCCTTCGGCACTCCGCCGGGGGAAGAACTTTCCCGGCGCCCACACTGGACAGAAGACTGGGTGGGCCCAAGAGTTGGTACGGACACAGCGGCAAAGAGAACAAGATAAGCCATGTGCGCATACCGTAACACTGAGGTGCGTTTGCGTAGCCACTTTTGCCTTGGAAAAGCAATAAGTATTATGCGTGACTTCAGGATTACGCCGCGATGTAGATGAGATCTGCGCTTTTCTCGGATATTACGCAGCGTAAAGTGGTAATTCTGTACCGACGTTTCGGGACAACCTATCGGTCCCATCTTCAAGGGTCAGGAAGACTTCTTGACAATTGAATATGAGACCGATAGGTTGTCCCGAAACGTCGGTACAGAATTGCCACTCTACGCTGCGTAAAATCCCAGAAAAGCGCAATCTCAGTATTGCATATTCTGAGGGAGCGACTGAGTGAGTGTGTGTGTGTCTGTAGCCTTAGTTATCCAGCATGCAAAGCGCATGCGACCTATTACGAGTATATTGTCATCTGTGGCCAGACCGGCTCAACTATATTTTTCCACATGATCTCATAAACGGCACGATTTTCGCAATAATAAAGTTATTGAAAATAAAATGTGTTTTAATCTTCTCTACACTTTTGTCCGAAACATTTATCATTCTAAGAGGAATTCAGCGAGATATTATCATAAATTTATATAGGTCTTCACGTAAAGTAGCCGTTATCTTGTCAGATTTTTACGAAACTTGAATTTTATCGACAGATTTTCGAAAAGTCTTCAAACATCGAATTTCACAAAAATCCGTCCAGTGGAAGCCGAGATGTTCCATGCGGACAGACAGGCGGGCAGACATATGGAAGAGCAGACAGACATGACGACGCTAATAGTCGCTTTTCGCAATTTTGCGAACGCGCCTAAAAAACTGAGATTCGTTGAGAACTGAACCCAGAACAGCCCACAGTATAGTCACTGTACCCACTGAGCTACCCTGCCACGTTGCTATGGGTATTAATAAATTACAAATTACGTATAGGCCTACATCACCAAATAACATTCTATATATAACGTATGTTACGTTTTCATAAGAATTAAAGAAGTATGAAGATATTTTCAGCCCAAACAGTCTTTGCCAGCAAAGTTAACCGAAAATGAGGCTGCTCATTTAATCCATGTAATGCGTAATTTTACTTGGGGGTCGTTCCCATAATTATAGTGCACGGTCCTTCCTGTGCTGAAGAAGAAGTCACTGGAACACAGTTCCGGTTTGTTCCAGACTATTAAAACAGTTCAAGGAGAATTACAGGCGCTCTTGGTATAAAGTACAAGTCTCTGGTACTGACTGAACACCTTCGCAGTTCAGGGTTCACTCCCAAAACCTGGCAGTTACCTATCCGATCAAAAAATTCCAAAAGTGCGCTACCATATTCAAAAACCCAACCATATAACCTTATCCCGAGGAAATTAAATCTAAGTCCACAACACTACTCCGTACATCCGCAAGATCTGTTTTCATAACATCCTCATACGTTAATCATATCCACATATGTATCCACCAATGACTTCTTCCTTGGAGATTTATCGTCCAAAATCTCGCATGCATGTCTAATTTCCAGTGCGTTCCACCTATCTGGAACTCTTTGATATGACAGTCCAAGAATAAGAAAAATATGACAGAATTAGAAACTTGAAGGAAACACATTGAAATTTACGGCGGGAAAACATGACTGTGAACCACCAATGGCAGTCAGCTTTGTAACAAGTTTTGAGTCCAATTCTTGTTAGGAGGAGGAGGAGAGAAAGACGACGAAGTAAAAAATTATTTAAGCGCGTTCGCAAAGTTGCGAAAAGCGACTATTAGCTTCATCATGTCCGTCCGTCCGCATGGCACAACTCGGATTCCACTGAACGTATTTTCATGAAATTGTTATTTGAGTACTTTTCAAACTCTGTCGAGATAATTCAAGTTTCATTAAAATCTGAGAGGAGTACCGGGTACTTTACATGAAGCCGTACGTACCTAAATTTATGATAATATCTCGCTCAGTTCTTCTTAGAATGAGAAATATGTTAGATAAAATTGCAAATAAAATCAAAACACATATTTTCTGTTCAATAACGTTTTCCCAAAAATCGTGCCATTTATGTGATGTGGAAAAATATGGTAGAGACGGACAGGCCACAGATGAAAATAAACGTCGCATGCGCTTTGCATGCTGGATAACTAAGGCTACAGACACACACTCAGAATATGAGATACTTATTGCTTTTCCACGACAACAATGGTTACGCGATCGCGCCTCAATGTTAAGTTCATACGTACATTGCCTCTCTTGTTAAGTTTGCAAAATTCCCCATCCACCTGTTACTTCCATCTTCTTAGGTCCAAATATTTTTCTCGGCACCCACAAACTCTCAATATGCGACTCTCGGACCAAGTTCCACAGCCATATACTAAATCAACGTCCAGAACATGGCTGCAAGTTTTTGATACGCTACGGGATGATACAACTCTGCACAGAATGGTAAAAACATCTGCCAAACTTAATGCCTCCCCCCCCCCTTTAGTGCTTTACTTTATGGTGCTATCTATATGTCACACTAAATAGCGTCGAAGGCAGTTTAGGGTCATCGGTGAGCAGATAAATTGGAAAAGCTTCCGCGGCCTAATCGAGGTGCTATCCCGAGATTGGTCTTGCAATTCTGAGGGAAAGCATTAAAAAAACGTCAAGATATCCGATGTCCAGAACAAGACTCCGAATTTTAGTTGCTGTAATAATGGCAAACAACAGTTTTAAAAACGTAATAACAGCATGTCACCAAACACTGTAAGCTAGATGAACATAGACAGGCACTGAGGATGATGTGAATTTAGGAGTCTAAACGCGATACCTGGTGATTTGCGACTATAGACATAAAGGCTGGTGGACGTTTCAGGAAAATTGTCTGATCAAAAAAATGCACGAAGTTCATGATCACAAAACCCACCCTTAGACCCTGACCTGAGCCAGTTCAATCCAATCCACACCTTCAATCCTGTTTTTATAAGATCTAATTTCATATTAAACTGCTATACTGTGTATACACCCATATCTCTCTCTAGCGGTCTCTTTACTGAACGTTTTCCAAATTACATCTTTATGAAATTTGGGGTTTTCATGGTGGTGAAAATTGAAGTTGTGCTATTTTTGAGATTCGATTATTCTCGTATGTGGTTACCATCAGTTAGAAGGAACCTGCTACATCCATCTTCAGGTACTTGACGCAGTCTTTTTTTCCTACGCGCGTTAACATTTCCCGCCATTTAAAGGTCCTAACAAATTAGCTGCAGTGCGCAATTCACGAAGCTCCTCAGTTATGCATTATTCTCAGTCTCCCTCTTGTTTACTATGAGGGTTAGTCAGAAAATATGTACACAACGTACATATTTTGGATTTTCTATTTTCGTCTCTCATAAGAACATTTCACATTTAACTCTACTAGATTTACTTTTTTATATTCAGAAAAATACAACTGACAAGAATGTAGTAAATTCTCTATATTTCTAACATGTTTCGGCCTATTTGATTGGACATCATCAGGTAGTAGTATAGTGTACATAAAAAAGAAAATTATTTCACGACGAGGCACCTCCTTTACAAATGTTAAATACAGTGATCACATTAGAATTATTATTCCAAAACGTGGAATAATATTGAGCTAAATCATAATTAAAACTGGACGAGTACAAAATACGTGCGTTGGTTCCTTCTCATCTATACTGTAAACAGCTCAGAGTTAAACCCTGTTCAATATAAAATATGTGCATTGATTCCTTCTCATATATATTATAATCAGCTCAAAGTATTCAGTATATTGGCGATGAAGTTCATTATGCGATGTGTAATGACTAAGGTTCGTGATAAATTTTCCAGAGACGCAACTGGTGGTATATTGTATAATTTTTTGGTATTTTCTCTCGTCATTATTGGTTTTTCTATTATTAATCTTTTAAGTATTTGCGTATAGGTATATTAAGTTTTTAGGTTTCTTGTGTTGTTATCGATCGGACGGTAAGCTTATTAACAGCGTGTTGGAAACCTGTTTCTAAACGTATGTACTAGTTGAAGATATCAATGCGTGTCGCCTATATATAGGTATACGAGTATATTGCGGTAGGTCTTGTATGTCACTCCTCTTAATCGCTGTATTTAACATTTATAAAGGAGAGGTCTCATTCTGAAACAATTTTCTCTTTTATGTACACTATACTACTACCTGATGATGGCCAACCAAACAGGCCGCAACATGTCGTAGAAATATACAGAATTTACTACATTCTTATCAATTGTGTTTTTCTGAAAATAAAAAAATTGACTCTAGTTATATACTAGTAACTCAACGAGATGACGATACCGAAGTTTAACTGTACTGCTATCCCACTACTTTTCCATACAGTCCTCGCCACAACTCAAGCATTTTTAATATCGTGGGATGTGCTTTTCCTTTCCCCTTTGATATTAGTCCGTGTCGTCTATTAACAATCATCGTGTCTCAGCTGCTGCCACCTCGCGATCTTCTTTAAAATTTGTGGCCGTATAAAATTATTTTCTGACCGACTCCAAATATTCTCATAAGCTGCGCGAACTCAGGAGGCATATAACGACGGTCCCAGGCAGGACATCTCTCTCCGCCACCGCGTCTAGACTAAGCACGGGGCAAAAACATCCTACTATCCGATAGGTACCGACGGATATTTCTCCGAGGATTACGGTGCAGAGTATAAAGCTGACCACCCACATCTATCTAGTGCAGAGGTTAGGACGCCTCAACTTCATAGCTTTGTGCACGAGCGAGGCACAAGTTCACCCGTTAAAGTCTTCTGAGCACTTTGTGTAGTTATGTTCTGGACGAAAAAAACAAAAGAAAGCGCGACGGAAGATGCACTCGGTCAGACATAATATTTATACTGGCACGAACGTACAATTAAATAATCAAGGAGGAAGATGAAACAAGACTAGGCAACCCAATATATTAATTTCATTAATACAATTAACATAATTAGCGGTTAGAACTACGTGGGCGACAGATAGTACTGCGAAAAACGACTGCGTTCGAACGCAGTAAAGCTTAATTAAGAGAGACAGACAGAGAGCAGCCGATTTGCTGGGGCATGCGATCGTTAGCTGCCAGCAACATTTAAAGTACAGAACATCACAATAATAAATGATCCCGAAGTCGTTTCGCCCTCAAAGTACTGACAAAATTGAATTAATGGCCCATTATACATGACCTCCTTAATTTTATCAAGACTAATTAAACACCCGTCACTGGTGCTTCGTTATGGATCCCACAAACCCTCCTCTCAGTGGTGCTAAAATTGTGTGAAATGGTGTCAAGTAAGGTAAGGTAAAGCCGTGTCTGTAGAGTACTTAATTACGCACCACGCAATAAACACATATGGGAAACCAGAGGTAGGAGTCCACGCATTCTTAACCTCGGCAACAGATGGGAGTAGAGAGCTTCACGCCCCGGCCGCTTTACCCTCGGTATCCACTGGATAGGCAACTAAGTAGGGACGCTGTGCAGAGAAATACAGTATCTCTGCAGTGATGGGAACTGAACTCAGATATCTCTGTCGTCCTGTCCGCAGCCCAGTCACTAAAAACATTCGCAATAATGTGGTGCATTTTGGGGTTTTGAATGAGCAGACTAGTGAGTGGTTTAGAGCAGTGGTCGCATTCTGTGGCCCTCGACCCTTTTCCTAAATAGTCTGTGGAGCCTTTAGTTCCTTGAGATTCTAGACTGTCAGCCTCATACAAATTCCTTCGGGAATGGACACAGTGAATCAGTACTACTTCGTAAAGAAGCGATACAGTTGATTGTAATCTAATATAAATAAGATGTAGCACTTCGCAAAGTCACTTGTGTCTGAGTGGCTCGCGGTTAAAAAAAAAAATTGCACACCACTGGCCTAGGGCCTTCGATAACAGCTCATTTGACCAAAAAAAAAATTCAGGTTTTTAAGGAAACCGAAGGTTCTTCAGCGTATTAACGGCTGAATTACATACTAAGCCAGGTCAATCATCCGACACCTTCATTACTATTCCACTAAGCTACATTATAGCTGTACATGAGTATCATTTCATCTATGCATAGGTCTCCCAAGTGATATCTTTCCACCGAACGAGTTGGCTCAAGCAGTAATGCATGATTACAAGTTGTTCCATGCGGACAGACATGACGAAGCTAATAGTCGCTTTTCGTAATTTTTTGAACGCGCCTAAAAGGACTGTTTTCTTGCCATATTTTTCTAACTACCTGGATAATGATTACAATGTTTGAAGTTAAATGTTCCCAGCTACTTTAGATGTAGGCCTATCTAGAAAAAAGTTGCGAATTACAGTTTCAAAACGCCATCGCTCGGAAAATGACACAACCTCTTAAGACAACAGGGTGAAACGTGCTCCTGGAATAAAATATGTTACCGTACAACCGTTCGGCCATATTATGTATTCTACTGCGTATTTCGTCTTCTACCTGCACAAAAAGTCCCAAGACCCTGAAACAGGTGTTGCCCTAGGTCTTCCTATATCCCACTTCCTATGGCAGAATGTGGGGGCTACATGTTATTTTAGAAAACCTACAACGATTTTTCTTGTGGTCTTATTTTGGGGAAATCGACATATTATATAAGTAAGACAGCTTGTATTGACGTCACGTAGTCAGCCACGCTCGCTCCTTTGTGACGATGACTCGAGTATCCACGGACCCTCAGCGTCAAAGGACACACACCGAAACGTCAATATCAAAGCTTAACATACGTATAAATACACACATACGTTGCGCGGTCGTGTGCACGTGTGTGTGTACGCGTGCGTGACCAGTCACACAGTTTCAGATTTCCGTTGTTCTATTTATTATACGTAATTTCAAGTAATTGCACGTTTGTGACAAACAAAATATGTGTTGTACTAATTCACAGTTTACATTCCCATACATGTTTCGGCTTAAATAAGCCACCTTCAGGGATACTCGATCACAATGGAAAATAAGACGTATATAGACATAAATACACATCGTCATCAAATACGTAGTGCATGTAGCGCATGTAGGGGACGCGTGAAGCGTGATGCATTATTCCATGATAGAGCAAAATTTGACTGACGGGTACTGTATGGTTGTGGGTTGTTAAAAACCACGCGCGTGGTTGCACCGTGCTCACGCATGCGTTGTTACTGATCCGTGTCATGCCCCGCTTGCCTTCCAGTCGACATTTGCGAGCCACGCAGTGCTGTTGGTAAAAACCGGTCGATTTTCAGTAATGGAATACAAATCCTTTAATTATATGTTGGTTGAAACATGTAAGTGATTTGGTATGAGTGCATCCTGCTCTGTAGCAGCTAGGTCATATGGTATGGAACAAGTCATTGGACCATGGTGTAAGGGAGTTGAACAGTCGCCATGTTTGGACATGGATTCTGTCTCCCCCATCTACTCAATTCCCAAGCCTGGAATCGAATTAGGTCTGTCAAGTATTCTTCGGTTACACACTTATTATAAGGAAAATGACGCCATGACGCATGGTTAAAAGAAGCATCCGTTAAAACCCACAATATCACCAGCGTAATAACGCAATTACGCATTGCGCATTCACAGTTGTGGGATTGTTGAAAACTGAACCTCAAGCGCAGCTGTCAATTGCCCATCTGTCGTTGAAAGAGTTAGGCAGGAAGTCAAGCGAGAGCCAAATGAACGTCAATATCACGAGAGATTTGAGGCTTCCACCGCGCTCTTCCGCCTGGTCCCGGCATTCTCCTTGGACTGCGATGGGACCGACAGGCTATCCCGAAACTTTCATAAGTAACTACCAAACCACGCTGCCTAACATCCCAGAAGAACAAAAGCCTCAACGTCGTTATCAGTCTGACAATGAAGTGTAGCATATGTGAGCGAATCGTTTTAGCAGCACATTATACGGTATACACGTCTCGGTGCTTGCGGTAAGTGACGAACTTCCACTAAACTGTGCAATTTATTCTCCATACATGGAAGTTATATACATGCGTCGTATTCACACTACGACATCCTGTTATCCTACTGACACCATAATGCAAACCAGCATTATTAAACAGTTTGAAATTAACCAAAAGAACTAATCTAACATCAACAGCATTACTAGTATCGAAGCGCTGTACGTCCCTCTTACCATCTTCATCACATTAGCGAATTGGGGTTAAATCATATTAAAGTTATCAAAGTTTCATAGGAAGAGCGTGATGGCGAAAATACAGGGAGGTCCGCCCATTGCCATAAATCTGAGTGCTATACCTGAAAGTATTTTGTGGCTGGAATATGGAACAAGAACCTGCACATACGCAATCTTATGAATATAACAACAAATCACCCATTGGTCGGCTATTTTCACTATTTTATAGGCAACCCCGTCTATAAAAATCGTACACAGAGCGTATAAAATTGACTCAAAGGTAGGGCACTTTCGTAAATAATCTCATTTTGAGAGTTGTGATGAACCAGACCTCCGTTTTATGGCCCTATTACTGAACTCAATATACCGTCCATCGGCGAGCCCCATGAATGATGTTAACGTCCACTAAACCCAGTAAGGGAATTGTCCCTGGAACATGGTATAGAGATGAATCTGTTAAAAGTATTAAACTTCTATCTGCAAAAAAAATTTACCTCAGTAATTCTCGTCCCATTTACTGAAGATTTATCGACCGCACAAGTTATTTTGCATTAAAATATAGGCTATATGAAATAGTAGGTTTACACGTGTATTTTAACCAGTCTGAGTGGACGGAAAGAAACGCAAAAAGGATGTCAGAATAACTAACCTCCGAGTCGAAATTCGAATCCAAGACCTTCCACATATAAAGCAGGAATGCTAACACTCTGTGTGTTGTAAAAATATAGACTGTGAACACATGAAATGTAGATGATTTAATGTAATATTGCTCAAGAAATAAAAGACACAGGAAGGAAAACTAACCGCATTTTGGTAGGTTATATAATCAAGTTTTTTTGTGATCCATACTCAACAGTTTACAGATTTTCAGTGAGGGCAGTGTATTACACGTATCACATCTATATTCAGGTTCAGTCCATGCGCTTGTAACCATCGTAGATTGAACTGTAGTTGTAGCAGCTCATATCCTCCCAGCAAGTTTCGGCAAAGTGGCCGGCAATAGTTGAACGTAAAGAGCATCCTTTCTGTACCCCCAAAAGAAGAAATCAAGTGGTGTAAGGTCAGGCGAACGAGGTGGCCACGTGATAGGGCCGCGAGATTTCAGGCTTTCGCCGCCCTGTAGTTGAGACCTTGGCTCTTCTGGGATGCTACGCAGCTTAGGTTGGTAGTTGTTTACCGACGTTTCAGGACATCCTAGCGATCCCATTTTCAAGGGTCAAGCAAGCCTATCAGTCCCATCTTCAAGGGTCAAGCAGTCCAAAAAAATTCTTCGACTGCTTGACCCTTGAATATGGAACCGACAGGCTGTCCCGAAACGTCGGTAAACTACCAGCATACGCTGTGCAACATCCGAGAAGAGTAAAGGCCTCATAGGGCCACCTCTGCCAATCCATTTGAGTGGAAATTTTCTATCCAAGAAGTCCCGCCCGAACTGAAATGTGAAAACACGGAGGATGGAATAGCATGTGATTAGGACCCGCTTCTTCCAAAATGGACATGAGGAATTCCTCCAATACATCTAGGTACATTACAAGTGCCACAGTGAGTTCTGCAAGAGAGAAAGGCCCGAGTACTTCTGTGTGAATAGACACAGCACAAAAGACATTCACATTGCGTCTTTGGATTTTACCTTCAATCACAGCATGCGGATTGCTGTCCCTCCAAATTCTCATCTTATGTCGGTTAACATGCCTGGACAGGTAAGTGGCTTCGTCACTATACAAACTGTCGGCTGTAAAATGTTCATCGTCTTCAACATTTTAAAAAACCTCACAGTAAAATGCGTAGCGAACTTCTTTGTCTTGGACTATTACATGTTGTGGGAACTGGTATTTGTAACTTTTACATCCCGAAGAGTTCCAGAATTGTGTGCACTGTCGACTGTGGCATGTTGAATTGTCAGTCAGTCTTGTTGATTTTCTTCTACTGCGAATAAAAGGCGCTTGAACTCATTCACCTTAGATTCAGGGACTGATCGTTTAGCGAGGCCTTTACCTTTACAAATTCAGTCAGCCTCATCGAACACCTGAAACCACTTGCAGATGGTAAAGTTGGCAGTTCCCTACAAAACTCCGTCCGAAATTCCCTTTACGCTGTAACCGCAAACACTTAGCCTGTGCACTTGAGACGCCATTTTACACAAGTGCGGTATTACCGCCCCTGGTGGCAAGACGTAAAAATTCAAGTAGTGCGATTTCAGAACTTGGTATGACTTAAAATACAAGGCTAACCTTATCGTATTGGCGGTCCGTTGTCTTGTATGATATTCTGCTTCCTGATGGGCGTGATTCTCTGTTTTCTGGTGCTGCAAATAAAAAACTACGAAATATCAAGTGCACGTACCACAGCATAGGAATGTAAAGAGTCACATTTACGTAAAAATAGTCATACAAGGACATTATTATTATTATTATTATTATTAAGCCTATATATAGTAACCTGTCAATACATGGGAAAATACGAGTACTGAGAGCATTCAACGGTAGATGAACGTCATTGAGAAGCCGGCCTCCGTTCCGTTTCTTTGTCATCAGGTTAACGGTGTCTGGGCGTTTGTGATTGTTAATGGTACTCCAAGTACTCCACTTGCGGGCCAGGTTGCGTGCGCTCCGCTGCGTACCGCTGCTTTAACCGCAAAGTCGGAAATAAGCAACATAAGTCAGTCCGTCATAGCTGCTATAATAGCCCGTCCAACACCAGCGAAGTAATAATAGGCCTACATCCTGCAAGCGCGCCTCTCAGCCTGAGCAGAAGCCGATCCGACGACGTACCATTTTCACACCTGTTGCTTCACATGTATCGACCATGCCTTCCACGAAAGTCATATCAGTTTGTCGCCCGTCACGCCACTTTCAAATGTCATGATTCTTGCCGAAACACGTTTATATGCAGGCCGAGTTGCTTCGAGGCTGCAGGTTCGACTACACCTGTGGTACTCGCCAGAAATCCTGTGAGAGCCAGTAATAAGTTTCTATTGCTCTTTAACTGAAGAATGCAACAGAAACCACAAAGATTATAGCCGAAACCAAATACTATTGTTAAATTATAAAATACTCGTATAGCAGGAAAACATCCACAAAGTCCAAAAATCAGTCACATGACTACAATTGCTACGTAAGCAGACGAATACTGGCACCTCCACCCCTGTGCCTGCAGAAACACATTGATCTACGCACACACGACTTCGCGCATTCTCCCGACTTGTGATATCAGCCTAAGCTTGCTAACGTTACCTGCGTTTGAAGCTGGAGACTTTGTGGAATGAATCCTGCTATATACAGTGAAATTTTCTTCTTAAAAGAACATCAATTATTTGCTGCACAAAGAAGACAGCTTGGCATACTTCACACAGAGTTAATTCACTATTCTTGGGCTGACTGACCCTGAAGATGAAGATACAACGATGCTTCAAACGTCGGAAACTACACGCCCGACACGGCGTTACAATCCAGAATACTTTATCTTCAGCAATGCAGCTGTGAGAATTTCAAACCTGGCAGAATTTAATTTTAAACTAATGGCCGAAAGTGTATTTTTTTTAAACGTTGGTTTAAAAATGACAATTAGTACGTTCATCTAAAAGCGACATAATCTAATTATTTTAGCCGTAAAGAAGGATTTTACACACCACAGTAGCGTTTTCTGACATTGTACCAGACTGTTCATTTCCGTTGCAGCTGAAGGATTGCGGACAAATACTCCGCTCGAAAATCCCCATCCTGGAAGTGAAACGTGTAACAAGATTTTACTGCGAATATCGACGTTCGCTTCGAGAGGGAGGCAGAAAAGCAATAGACCAGCCACGTAGTGTCACTGGACTATACTCAGCTTACAGAAACGATGCTGGAAATCATTTAACGCAAGTACACATCTCTGGGATACCGTAGTCGGTATAGCGACTCACTACGGGCTGGACGGTTCGCGTTTCGAATTCCAGTGGGGGTGTGATTTTCCGTGCCCGTCCACAACGGCCCCGATGCCCACACAGCCAACTGTACAGTGAACACCGGGGTTCATTCTAGGGGATAAAGCGGCCAGGGCGTGTCGTTGACCACCCACCCCGATCTAGCGCCGAGGTTAAGCATGGCTACAGGTATATACTTCTGTGCCTGCAATGGCATGCTACGGGGTGACCTTTATACAAACTCGCTATGCATGGTAAGTCTTCCATATCTCTCTCCCCGCCCTTTCATTGTTATTTCGTACTGTATGATATTTATTTTTCCACCTTTCTCAAGTTTATTTCCTTCCCTTCTCTACATCAGTTCTTTTCTGTAACTACTACTGAAATTTAATTCGGTGTTATTTCATACAATAAGACGTGACGGAAACTGTAGACTTCTGTTATTTATTATTTACTATATACCAACAATGTTGCACATGACAATATAAATTGAAAAGTCAACCCTACATATGTTTCGGCTCTGCCTGAGCCATCTTCAGGGGTTACTGTTATTAGGCGTCCACTTAATCATGCACGGTATATACAACTTCAAATTGTAGACTTCTGCTTTCTAGTTCATGACACCGTGTGGTATGATAGCAGTTACCAATGGAGGAACCTGCTCTCTCCATCTTCAGAGCAAAACTGCGAATATGGATGGATCAGATTCATCCAAAAACCCACAAAACCGCGTCCACTTCATATCACTTGTCTGTGTGCTTTGTTCCCTCCTTTGTGAACCATTATAACACACGCCACAGATGCGGGCTACACAGTATAAGGTCGAAGCCAGCCCGTCCAGAACGACCATGGGGACCACATAACGTCCCATTCATAGGGCACAGGCGAAATTATCCTCAGGTGTAAGGCGGGCGGCCAGGGCGTAAACCTGACCATTCATTCCAACTAGTGCCGAGGTTAATGCGTGGAGCTATTCCTCCACTATCACTACGCCTTCCTGGTGTTCACAAGGGCAACTTTACCTTTTACAGAGTACAAGGACGGTAATTTAATACAATGGACACTGACAAATGGCCTCGATGCAAGTTTCTTGCTGATTATTTGGCGATTTTATTCCCCTAGAAGAGGATTTCTGCAAAAAAAAAATGACAGCAGCGATATAATCAAAATACAAATAAAGAGCACTTTCCATTGTTTTATCAAGTTCATATTGCATTTTACACAAATGTATCACAATACAGAACAAGCGCTTCGTCATTCCAACCGTGTAAAGACATACAGATATTAATCACACAAAAAATACTTTAACGAAACTTAGTAACTCCTTAAACGTGGTTTCTTCTAGCCATTTTGGCATTACTAAACGTGGTTTCGACTAGCCCTTCTGGAATTATTAAACGTGATATCTTCTTGCCATTTTGGCATTACTAAACGTGGTTTCGACTAGCCCTTCTGGCATTATTAAACGTGGTTTCTTCTAGCCATTTTGGCATTAGTAAACGTGGTTTCGACTAGCCCTTCTGGCATTATTAATCGTGGTTTCTTCTAGCCATTTTGGCATTACTAAACGTGGTTTCGACCAACCCTTCTGACATTATTAAACGTGGTTTCTTCTAGCCATTTTGGCATTAGTAAACGTGGTTTCGACTAGCCCTTCTGGCATTATTAAACGTGGTTTCTTCTAGCCATTCTAGCATTACTAAACGTGGTTTCGACTAGCCCTTCTGGAATTATTAAACGTGGTGTCTTCTAGCAATTTTGGCATTACTAAACGTGGTTTCGACTAGCCCTTCTGGCATTATTAAACGTGGTTTCTTCTAGCCATTTTGGCATTAGTAAACGTGGTTTCGACTAGCCCTTCTGGAATTATTAAACGTGGTTTCTTATAGCCATTTTGGCATTACTAAACGTGGTTTCGACTAGCCCTCCTGGCATTATTAAACGTGGTTTCTTCTAGCCATTTTGGCATTAGTAAACGTGGCTTCGACTAGCCCTTCTGGCATTATTAAACGTGGTTTCTTCTAGCCTTTCTGACATTATTAAACCTGGCTTGTTCTAGCACTTTTGGCATTATTAAACATGGTTTATTCTAGCACTTTTGGCATAATTAAACTTGGCTTCTTCCAGCCCTTTTGGCACTATTAAACGTGGTTTCTTCTAGCCCTTTTTACATTATTAAACGTGATTTTTTATATCAATTTTGGCACTGTTAATGCAAATGGCCAGAAAGAGCGCTGCAGAATGACAATCATCTTTCACTGACATTAGATTTTTCTCTTCTCCAAAACGTCCAAAAAAAAAAAAGGCTCCGGGGCGACCCTGACGCCTTTTCAATGGGTACCGGGTTTCTTTCCAAGGGATAAAGAGGCCGGGGCATAAAGTTGACCACTCACCTCCATCTAGTGCCCATGTTAAAATGAGTGGGCCTATACTTCTACACCCAATATGCCTTTATGGCACGGACAGGGACTTCACCTTTCTTTCACAACAACCCAGACAGAAACACGCAAAAGAAGGAAAAGGACAATTATTTTCACCAGTCTAGTGGGCCTACAATTTTACCGGTTCAATAAGATAAGATAAGATAAGATAAGACAATAAACTCAATGGAACATGCATGCAGGACATAAAAAATGCTTACAAAATTCTGGTCGGAAAACCTGAAGGAAAGAGGCTATTGTGAGACATATGAAATAATATTAAAATACACCGTACACAAAAACTATAACTTTGCCTGTTGTTTTGTATGGGTGTGAAAGTTGGTCTCTCATACTGACGAACATAGAATGAGGGTGTTCGGGAATGGGGTGCTGAGGAAGACATTTGGGCCTAAGAGGGAAGAGGTAACGGGAGAGTGGAGAAGACTACATAACCAGGAGCTTTATGAGCTGTACTCCTCACCAAATATTATTCGGGTCACAAAATCAAGAAGAATGAGATGTGCGTGGCAAGTAACAATATTGGGGTACAGGAGAGGGGCATTAAGGGTTTTGGTGGGGAAATCTGAGGGAAGGAGACCACTTGGAAGATCTAGACGTAGATGGGAGGAGAATATTAAGATGGATCTTCAAGGAGTGGGATGGGGGCATGGACAGGCTTGATCCGGCTCACAATAGGGACAGTTGGCTGGCTGTTGTGTATGCGGTAATGAACCTTCGGGTTCCATAAAATGTGGGGGAATTTCTTGACTATCTTAGTACCTGCTAGCTTCTAAAGAAGCGCTCAGCTCCATGGGGTTAATTAGTTATGGATCTTACGTAAACAGAATGTGGTGGTGTGGATTAGGTTCCTCTGACTACGAATAGGGTCCAGTAGCGCACTGATGTGAACATGATAGGATTCCTTAAAGGCGGAGCATTTCTTGACCAAATGACCGCCTACCAAACCTCAAGAATAACTCTTTTGTACGGGGTCGTATCTGCGTTCTTTCCTAAAGAAACAAAAAGCAAGTTTTCCAAATGCAAGCTCTGCTGTCCTGCCTACCCCACTGACTTCCAAGTGCATTCATTACAGACACAAATCTACTGCTGTACAACTGTTCTGTTTGCATTCTGCTAAGAATTCCTCATACACAGAAGCAGAGATGCACAAATTTTCCAAAAATCTAGAAGCCACCTCAAAATTCTAGACGCTACAATGGTGACATCAAGTAAGTTCCATATTGAGGACATTATGCACCAACGCACAAAATCATCGGCCCGGGCGATCTGGCGCCCGCGATTTGTGCCCCCCTGGAGTTTGGTAGACTGACACCGACGTTTCGGAGAAACCTGCACCTGCAAGGTAGAATGAGAATGGTACTTATGTACAGAACTACACGGCTTCAGTAATCCTCTTCCTATTCCTTCACGGAATGTGCTTGAGGTTCGAGAAATTCAGAAGATGAGAGGGAACAATACGTTATAAAATTAAAAATGCGACTTTCACAGAATCAAGCTAATGGCGTGTTAAAAATGTTAAACAAGCAAACAAAAACAGTAAACAAATATAATTGTGCAAGTTACGACCGTTTAAGTGAACGACGGAAATAAAATGAAAGAAACAAAGAAAAGAGCGTTATGCGTTTGCGCGGCATCCCCTATAACTTAACGTAATCGTATCAGTCCGTATTCATTTGTACTGTCGAGAGACTTTTTACATTACACACACGAAGTCGTGTGTAGCAACGGAACTACAACGAACACGAGACACGGACATACACAATAGTGAGACAGCAAAACCGTCTTGACCAAGAGATCGTAACCTGGATTTCTTGGTGCACTGAGGAAAGGGAGGGGCAAAGGCAGGAGAACTAAAAGAAAATTAGTAAGCTGAATTAAAGAATAAGATGAATAAGGAAAGCCAAATTAGAAGCATGAACATAGACGTCAGAATAACAAAAATCAGAAATAAATACGAGAGAAAAATACGGTTAGAGTAGAACAACTTGCGGAGGGAAGGAGGAAGAAGGGTACAGACTCTGAAGGCGGCGGGAAAGGCGGCGCCTAGCTGATAGCCAGCTCCACCCTACACTGCGCGTGCTGTCACCATTCTATAGCCAACTCAGCTTTACAACGTTGTAGGCCTACACGTATTAAGGCTGATAAATACGAAGTTGTGCAGCATGCAGAACAAGAAATACATGCTTCAGTAAGTAGTGTGGGCAGAACATCATTGTGTAGGCACTTGTTCCAATTGTAAAGCTCCTTGGAGTGTAAAAATGCGCCTGTTTGCCTCACCATGTCTGTCCGTCCGTATGAAACAATTCCAGAAGAGCTAAATAAATTTTTATCACATTTTATATTGGAGTGCATTTACAGACGTTGTCCAACATCATAAATGTGGTAAATATCTGACAACATCAGAAAAAATACGCGAAGACCTACAACCCATTTCCCTAAGGTCCACAGATAACATAATCCTAAGAACTATGTCACCACCTCCTACGCGATATCTTCCTACTAATCTCAAACCAACACTTCTTACTTTCCTTAGAAAAGTTATGCTACACAAAAAAGCCATCTTAAAATATGCGAATTATAATGCGATACTTGCGAAAATTAAATAAACTAAATCAGGAGTTTCAAACCCGTGGCCCACCAAATTGTGTTATGCAACTCCTGGCCACATCTCTAACTCGTAGATAATATAAAAATTAAATAATAATTGAGGCTTGATATACCACTTATATATACCGCTGATTTTCACAAGTGTGGCCTGCGAACCAGCCCACAATCACGGTTGTGGCCCTTTGTCGAAAACATTTGGAGATCCCTGACATATATGAACAATGCGGAGGGAATGTCTATTTGTCCCTCGGTTTCATTTAGGAATTCACTCAATCGTTATCGGTGAAATTTTATGTTTTTAATCTTAACTACAGTGAAAGCTGTCGGAAAAATTTAATATTCAGTCTATTGGCGTATAAAGGAATAATTCCGAAAAAAACAAATAATTTGTTTTAAAATACGTTGTCATGGATACGATTTAGTTAATTTCGGTGTGTTTTCAAGCAGTGGTCGATACAACAGACATGTCAACATAACCACAATGGCGACAGGGTAAACAAAGTGAATTTGCATTATATCTTAAAGAGGATAGGATTTCACTTGATCTGAGGCAGGAACAAACACGAATTTAAAGAGGCACTGCGAGCAAAGTAATTAAAGCCGGCATTCCTGCTACATACGCGTACATTTAAACTCCTACACATCAATTGCGCTCATTATTATTATTATTATTATTATTATTATTATTATTATTATTATGCGTTTCATGTTGTTTTATTTTCTGTGACGAACTTATTACTTACTTCACACTGTGCAGGTTAAATTTGTCACTTACAGCTTTAGAGTTTTGCAGCACCGCCATGTTTGCAACTGGTTTACAATGTTTCATATAGACTGCGCAGATATGTACATGAGCTACCTCCGTACTAAATATCACACGTAAAGTTCCAGTGATTCATTAGTTATCACCATCAAATGGAAAGCGAAGAAATATTTTCGCAAGGCGGCCATATGATTATTTTAGACTCTACGAAAAGCTGCCTCAATAAACGTTCTTATAGTTATCGAAGATCTACCACCATATATCGCTTAAATTAAGCGTCGTTCCCACGTCACAATTTCGCGAGACCAAATGCAAGATGTGCTGATGGCTTCCAATGACGTGTTTATAATCTATAAAATTATTCAAACATTGAAACTGGAAAGACACAGTACGGTAATCTCTCGTTTTCTTTTTAGTCTGACCACTTCTACCTACTCATTGTAGGTGTAGAGAGTTATTGTTGCACATAATCATACTCAATGACAAATACACACTCAGTAGGACTCCCCTGGACGAGGGATCGGCCCGTCGCAGAGACCTCTACCTGTACAACACACAACATTCACAAGGGACAAACATCCATGCCCCCAGCGGAATTCGAACCCGCAATCCCAACAAGCGAGCGGCTGCAGGCCTGTGCCTTAGACCGCGCGGCCACCGGGGTCGGCTCTCTTTTTCTTTAAGGAACGAAAATATGATAAAAAGGTGGAAAAACGATTTCAGTCCGGAAAACATAGGGCGCAGCAACCCAGGGGACTTGAGAATTCACATGTATTATCTACGGAACATCTACACCACATTTCATATCTCACTGATCTGGCGTTCAATCACTACAGGTTCAAATTTATTACCACAAAGCTAATGAACATTATGGTTACGTAACACACTCATAAATAATGTTTGCCTTTCATTCATTAAATAAACACAAACTATTGAAAGCCTTCGAAATAACGGTGGTAGATCATTATACGAGGTATTTACATTTTATGTTACATGGCCTAACATTTCCTTCAGATAATCAGTTGTCTTCTGAAAACTGATGATTTCTAGGCTTGAGGCCTGCATAGAACAGGGGTCACAGCAGATTGATACGGGCCATAATTAAATTTATCTAAAAAAATTTTCGTGCAGATTCGCAATTAAAAATCCCATCAAAATCGTAAAAAGTCTCAATGTAGGTAACTTGCATAGATATGACCTCCCCATAATGCACTAACTTTATAAATTGCTTGCAAAGCACGAACAGAATGCTACCACAAACCAAGTTAAGGACAATCTGGTTCAAATTCGTGGTAGAAAAGCAATTCTTTCAGGAAACTTCTCATTGCGCAAACTGGTATAAAACAATAAAGACGAAAATGGTCAATCGTCCTTACAACAGGAAGACATGAAACAACTTCCAAGAACTTCAGGAAAACTACGTAACTTACGTTGAAATCAAACAACAAAAAGCAAAGAGAAATAGCGCTATATGATTGCGAGGTTGCGAGATTGCTCCCATACGAACTTGTCATGCATTGTGAAGTTAACACAACGCAACGAATCGCATTGTTAATAATCAGTATACGTTTTTGTTACTGCTGTCGCACCAATTACTGTCTACGTGGCGCGGGCCAATGCGGTACAGGCCCCCTCGTTTTCCGCGTTTCGGAATCTTGCTTCAAAGAGTTGGAATGACTCATTTGGTCGAGGAATGGGACCGTCGCAAGAACTCTGCCCACACTCTACAGCACAAAGAAAACGTAGAGGCCTGTCACCTGACAATGTCACTAACTTTACACTGTATGCATCCGTTACAGAAACTGATGCGATAACAAGTATTATGAACAATATATTTTGGTCTCTTACACTGAGGGAAGAGCGTAGGCTGAGGGTGTTTGAGAATAGCTTGCTGAAAAAGATATTTGGGCCTACAATGGACGAGATAAAGAGGACTGGACGAGATTGCAGAATGAGGAGCTTTATGATCTGTACTCCTCACGAAGTACTATTCGGGTGGTCAAATCAAGAAGAATGAGATGGCATGAACATATGGCATGAGGCGCATAAGGGTTTTGGTAGGGAATCCTGAGAGAAACAGATCACTTGGAAGACCTAGGCGTAGACGGGAGGACAATATTTAAATGGATCTTAAGGAGATAAGTTGAGTGGAGTGGACTGATTTAATCTGGCTCAGGAGAGGGATAGGCGGTGAGCTTTTATAAAAGTGGTAATGAATCTTCGGGTTCCAAAAAATACAGAAAATTTCTTCACTAGCTGAGGAACTGTTATCTATGCCAGTACTCCTGGTGGCGACTCGACAAAAAAACCTCGTGGATATTGTAGCCTATTATGTCCGGTACTCTTCTTCAAAATGTTTATCAACTTTGGGCATATATTAAAACGTTAAAGGAAAGGATTTTAAACGCCGAATAACAATAACAAGGGAAGTGCATGTTGTACTCTAAAGCAGGATCCCAGAATCTGCCTAGAGGGGACGAAGAAACCCACAACACCTCAAAAAGCGTAGCCCGTCTTCCAAGCAAAAATCGAAACCCGCGAACCTGGGACTTAACGAATACGAAGCACGAAAGCTTGTCACCACGCCATGGCATTCTTTCTACCCTTGTATTGCAATTTCATTTAAGATCTTTTCAACTTCTTAGGTTATATAGCAACGGATGATAGGATGAGCGTAAATTATGGACATTAAAGCATAAGAGGGTGGTGGTATAATTCCAAGCATTCCTAACTTCGGAATTATATGGAAGTGACGTCGTCAGCTTCACGCTCCGGCCGCTTTGCTCCCAGAGAAAGAGTCCATGGTACACACTGGATAGGTTAAATAGGATTACGATGACTGAGAAAAACGTAAAATCGGTTGTACTAGCCAGTCACACAGACGAGGTTCGAAACAGGAAAATCACGAATACAAATCAGGAGTTCAAACCATGAACCTCCGACGATGGTTATGCTGAGGTCGATCGTAGGAAGTTCATGCAGGGCAGAAGGGAAGGACGCGACGGCAGTATCTTAAAGAAACTATCCCAGCAATTGGTTGGAATGACTCTGAAAAAACACATAAGAAAGAGCCAGTACCCGGGCTGATAATCTAATCCAGGACCTGCAGCATACGAAACAGGCCACCAAGAAGTTGTCACCAACAACTACCTCAATTCTAAAAGTTCTGAAGACGGTATATTACACTTAGAACTACGGGATTCTGGACCGTTTAGAACCAGTGCCAGTTCAGCAGATGCCTCCCCTCGTTGCCACATATCCAGTTTCCTAAACATCGTGTTCTGTACAAAGGATGCTAACAGACCACGGGCAAGTCTCGAAACCCAGTAATCCCCAGATCCCGAAACGTCGTATTCTATTCAGAGGATGCTAATAGACCATAGACAAATCTAGAAACCCCGTAGTCCCGAGAATACTGAATTTAGATTCGTGCAGATTACGTCAAATACCGTGACAAGACCGTAAGAGTGACCAACTCCGCAGCCCATATGCTGCATTGCGGCGCCGCAAGCTTACACTATAACCACAAGCTGGCATGTTACCTATTATGGGAGACACGCCACACTGATATTTATTATGCATTGCCGGTATATTCCCACACGAAACTGAAAACCAATACATTTGTATTAATTACTTGCACTATTAGCCTAATACCGCAAATCCACAAGTAATTAAGTGAAATGGCAGTTCCTAATTGTACGACATTTCCATAATCAAAACAAATGTATGCAGCATTACAGTGTAAGGATATTTCAACTCAGGAAAGACTAAACGTAGAAACTATTGGCAGGAACTTTATGAACACACGCAATGTTATTGTGGACTTGGTTTGACAAATGTGGCACAGTTCAAGCAAGTCTACTCGGTAGCGACATCAAATCAGAATACATTCATAAAGAAGTAACGTGCAGATGAAATTCGGAGAATTGCATTACAATTTAGTTTCAGAGTATTTTGTGTTCCCGTCTGCTTTCTAAAAACGTGAATATTCACAAATACAGAAGTGTTACAGGAAATGTTCGTCTTTCGCTGGGGCTACGCTCGTGGTAACGCCTGTTGAATGGTAAAACCGCGTTGCGATTTCAGAACCAATGGGGGGAAAAATCCGGTTACAGAACCAAAGGCACACACAGAACATGACACAAAACGAGAACAAACATTTGTGTTGGCGTTTACTGGAACTGTGTCGGTGTGCGTGTCTGCAAATTGCCCCAGTGACCAAAGGGCAGAGTGAATGGGTGAGTAGGGGCACTGAACACTTCGTTAAGAAAGAGGTGATCCTCGGTTACTTTTCCTTTCTCTGTATATCCTTACGCACATTCTTGTACGGATGATGACAGCCTCTATCTCGTGTTAGTATTTCAGGCCCATCTCATCAAGGTTAAAGACTTGATGTGGTACGTAGTCCCTCCCTTCAATCATCATCTTGAAATGCTCTGAGTACTTTGCACCAGCCACGTGATCAGATTATGTTCCCGTTGTGCAGGCTCATCCGTTTTAAAGTTTTCACACCACCCGTTACTGACACTGTGGCTGCCCTTCTCCCCTTCAGTCTCTGCGCAGTGTTCTTAAAACACCATTGCCTTCTCCCTCACCACGACATCACTGAAAACCCTTCCTGTGCCTCATCTTCCAGTCATAGACCCAAATTCCTTTTTCACCCTTTTGAAGAAGGGGTCACAACGACTTTCGCAACAAATTTTCGCACTCAATGGAGCACTGGCCTTTTAAGGGTTCTCCTCATCGAGTCTTTACCAGTGCCGACGAGACGGGAGGAAAGCCGGTACAAATTGACGGGGCCCGGGGGTCCGGAAGGGGGCCCGAGGTCCGACTATGTTGCACATGTTTTTGTACTTCTCGGTAGTATCATTATTTGTCGATTGTACAAATTAACCCTTTCAGACCAAGCCCAAGTCCCTCTGCAACTGAAAGTGAGTATTTCCGATTTAGAGTAAATATTTTTAGCCGGTCCGCCCTTGCTGGGGGTGCCCGAAACAATTTTTCCACAAGGGCCCAAACCCACTCTCGGCGGCTCTGGTCTTCCTTTTCTAATCGAAAGGACTCGTCTACTTTTTACACCATAATGGTGTTCGGCCACAGCAATGGTCATTCCTTGTTCAACTTATCCAACACCTCCACTTTCCCTAACACAGACATCACATTTCTTTTATTTCTATCCTTAGGCTCTTCATCGCCCAAGCATAATTAAAAGACGGGGGTAAAAATTAGTTCTAAAAATTACAGGCATGAAAAGCACAGTTGACGTCGATTCCGTATCGTACGATATGTAGGTAGCTACTGGGGTAGGCATATGCACAGATTCAGTCTATTTTGTGTATTATACTATTCAATCGCAACTTTGATTTAGTGAGGGAACTACACCTGTACTAGATCTTCGCTCTTCTGAGATGTTATGCAGCGTAGATGGGCAGAGTTACCGACATTTCGGGAGAACCTATCGGTCCCATCTTCCAGAGTCAAGATGGTACCGACAGGTTGTCCCGAAACGTCGACAATTACCACTCTACGCTGACCCTTGAAGATGGGACCAAGAGGTTGTACACTTGTACCAGTTTCACACGAGTGAGAGACTTGGTCTCCCACGTTAACGGAAATAACAGTGGTTGAGGGTGGTTGAGAACATGGTGTTGGGAAGAGAGAGAGAAGTAACAGAACGCCGGAGAAAAATGCATATTGAACTTCGTCACTAATCTCGTAAGACGTAAGACTTAAGTTCTCACGGGATGACTACGCAGAATGCCTACTGGGATGTAACGCCGTGTACTTTGGCAGATGGGTAGCCTACCAACGTTTCGGAAAAACCTGGGTTTTTCCATTTTCGACCGTGGAGATGGAGAAAGCACATCCTGACACCGCCTTCATTATTAGAACAGACGAATAAAAAAGGCTGAGATGTGTGATGCATGTAGCACGTGCTGTGTTGAAGAGATAAGGAATCCATACAAAATATTCATCGGAAAATCTGAAGGGAACGGACTTTATGTAGATGGAGATAGAATACAGTAGTAAAATGCGTCTAAAAGAAAGGGGGAGTTAAGATATGTACTGAATTAATTTGGCTCAAAATAGGAACTTGTGAGAAAGCTAGGTCTCGTTGGGCTCTCATGCCACAGTAATAGAATAAGCACAACTGGACTCTTAATAAACTCCCGGGTTACATAAAATGTTGGGAATTTCTTCAGTGCCTGAGCGACTCCTAGCTTCTCAAGAAAGACTCTTGATCCATGGTGAAGGAGTTAGGAAGAAATATGTCGAATCTTAAATCTGGCAAAGGGAAAGTCAGAGCGATACTTTACAGTCGTCGACACAAAGTATCCAGTCATGACTTAATTGTTATTAATGTGTTTTTTTTTGGTTCTCTGTTCATGAGAAAAAATGTGCCAGTACGTACGGCAGGACATGAGACGAAAGGATGGAAGGCAAAGAAAAGAAATGCAATATAGTCTTCTCGGGCGCACAGCCGCGTCAACTCGTTTGAATACAACGTTTCGGGGACTAGCTCCGTCCCCATCCTCAGGCAAAACTAGTTTAGTCTAGTCTAGGCTAGTCCCCGAAACGTTGTATTCAAACGAGTTGACGCGGCTGTGCGCCCGAAAAGACTATATTGAATCATGTCGCCGCGAAAGTTTTAAAACTTATATAAAAGAAATGCACATAAGCGTCCTCATTTATGTCACTCAGTTCAGGCTTTCCCGATAACCAATCTTTCGATCACGCGACATCGTATTACAGATGTCCGCAATGGACGAACAAATACGACACACGAGTTCAGGTCCGGTGTTCGGGGGGGGGGGGGGGGAGTTCTTTTCGGAGACGCTAAAAATAAACGGGAATACAGCACGGTGCGAGCCAGGCAGCTTCTCTCAACTGTAATCAGCATCAAAATCGAGGACAACAGTACGTCGTCTCTGGGTATATGCTACATCAATTACCGTATGTCATTAATAGGACTTCCTAGAACTGTTCAAATCCCTGCTAGGGTTTCTTGATATAAAGGCCATATTATGTTTGGCTAAGTGAAACATATGGCACACAACACATTCGGGGAACAAACGTGCTCATTGTTCTTAGTAACCGTTACTGCGCCAATGCCGGTCACTGAGCGGTCTAAGGCGTGGGTCTGCGGCCACTCGCTTGCTGAGATTGCAGGTTCGAATCCCGCCGGGGGCAAGGATGTCTGTCTTTTGCGAGTGTTGTGTGTTGTGTAGGTAGCGGTCTCTGCGTCGGGATGATCACTCGTCCAGAGGAGTCCTACCTATCGTGAAGCTTCGACAATGAGGAGGCCTTGGCCCAATATGGGCGGTCGCGCCATGGAATAAAATATCCCCTTCAATGAAAATAATACCAAGGGTCTAGGTATGTGGTTGCCAAATCACTTGGTCAGCTTGAATGATGTAACCTTTGTTTTCACCCCTATCCACCAAAATGTTTAGCCAATTATTGTCGATTAACATGTTACTTACTTTTTTCTTTAGCCAATCAAGTTCGGTTACTGTTTCTAACTGATCCCTGCTCTTACCCTCTCCGCTCACAGTTTGTAGCTCTCACTGTTCTTATTCTGAGAGCGATATGCAGATAGGTAAGAGGATCAGCTGGCCCTTCACTTGTTCGTGCATTGTGTCGTCCCTGTTCTGACGTCACCACTTCATGTACCGGTCTGGGCGCCAATGAGATCACTGCTATCTCGTAATATTTAACTAACTGGATATTTTGTCAGCAGTACTCTGAAGTTGACAACGAACGCCTGTGAGTCTTCTTACTCACACTTATCGAAATACTTTTACCATCCTCGCCCTAACAGCAATTTATTCATAATTAAGTTAACAGAATATCAAAATATGATTTACGTTAAATTATGAAGTGTTAATTTGCCTGCTACAGTGACCAACAAAAGAAGTCACGTTGTTATGGGATTAGTAGAAGATTTCATTTAAAAGCATGAAAGAGGAGAAATTTCTAGGTTAGAATTTTTTCCAAAGGTAGTTACAAATGCAGAAAATGACATGTAATATAAGTATGAACAAACTGTGATAATTCGTTCACTAAGGTAACAAATTTCTCACAAAATGCACTTTTTTAAGCAAAATCACGGTCTGGCAGTTCTCGCACAATGTGAAATTGGTAGGGATGAAAAAGTAAACCAGAATGAAGTATCCGTCGGAGCGATCTGCTCGATACGTTGAGGGCAACTGAATGTGTTACGTGCTGATCATTTGGGGCTACGACCAATAGCGGCTCGTGCTCTTTCAATGTTTTCCGGTGTCCGTACAGTTCTGACTCTGCCTTCAGGTTTTTTATTTGTTGCAGAAGCCGTGGTTCGAAACTTCTGTACCCAGTTCTTGAGTGTTGCGTTGGTATCACAGAGTCTTTATTTGTTAAAAACGTATCTACGGTGAACGCACGGTATACAGCCGATCACTGATCCATGTTTACTACATGGCGTCCCTAGCTGAACTCTATAACACAATTAGTTCAATCTCCTCTCGGGGACCACCAGATTACTACGTAAATTAAAACGATGAATGAATTCTGTCCCATTTATATTTTAGTGTTTTTTGTAATTATACTTATCTAAGAATTTCATTAAACTAAGGCTACATTGCTTGATAAAACACTGTTATATTGCTTTAGTACATTGTTTTAATAAAGGATTTCTCATTAAATTAGGTCAACTTTATTTCAAACAATCTTCTGCCACCTGAAACAAATGTCTTCTGCAACTGCTTTATGCTCATTCACGAGTTACGAGCCGTGGACGAAAAAGAACATTATACCTGTTGGTCGTAAACGAAAATGGATGATATTTTTCCTCGCGAAGGGTAGGGGATTAACCGTGGACGAAAACTGACATGCCCGTGTCTGAGTGTGATCTCGAAACCTCAACAAGGAGGCCTAGGCCAACTAGGGCTGTCGAGCCATGAAAAAAAAAAAAAAAAAAAAGCCGTTACTGTGACGAGGCGAGAAAAGTTAGCTTCTGCTAGCTAAGTTACAACCACATGCCATAAATGGAGCATTATGGAGTGACATACGAAATCAATGCAAACCACTGTCAAGTGTAACATCCAGCTAATGAATATGCTATGACTAACGCAGTTGAATGGACAGGATGTTCGAAAATGCGCGACTACAAACTATATTATGCGTAATTATTGTCAAGTCACAAACTGAATGCACTATTTATTTTTAAAAACACTATATGGTTCCTTAAAATATTTTGGTAAACACCCTACATATGTTTCGGCTTCTTCATGAAGCCATCCTCAGGGGTGTCAGAAAACTGTGTTTAGTCTGCGCCGTCACTTCGCACCATTTGATAAAAGTATTAAAATTAATGTTAAAACTGTAAAAGTTATCGTTGTTATTCTTCACTTTTCTTATCTATAATCACCATTTTCACTATTTATAGTCTTTCACTATCACTTTTTATCATCTGTAAAGATGAATGGAATGGATATTAAAATTGTAAAAAAGTAAAAATATGTGTCGTTATTCCTGTTACTGCGTGAAGTTATTTATCTAACTTCGTATATAGGCAGGCGAGTTGGAGGGGTGCATGGTACTATAATTTCTTGTAATGTTGAAGTTATGTTGCTATGGCGTGTGTTGGTTCGGTGCTGTATGTAGATTGCGTTACGATGGAATTCCATCGTAACACAATTCACGACCCCCCCCCCCCCTTCTGGACAAACCCTGCTTCAATGCACGTATCTGAAGGCCCAGAAATTGTGTATGATTAGCGTTATTACAAAATCAGAGCCGCCGAGAGCGGGTTCGAACCCGGTAAACAAATCCCCCCCTCCCCCCACAAGGGTGGACCGGCTACAAATCTTTACACAAAATCGAAAAGACTGTCTCTCAATTGCAGTTACTTGGACTTTGTCTGAAAGGGCTAATTTGTACAGTCGACAAGTAATGATACTACCGAGGAAGCCAAAAAAACATATGCATCATAGTCCCGCCCCGGGCCCCCTTCCGGACCGCCGGGCCCCGGTAACATGCACCGTCTTCCTCGCCACCTATCGTTGGCACAGCACCAAATTATGCTGCGAGTGAAGACGTTTTCATACGAGGGCAAACTGGAGCGTTGAGAAGTGTTATTGGGAATGTCTTAGTAAGCCGCCAGCAGGGCGATAACGAGAATTTGGACAAAACGTTTTACAATCCCTGCAATAAACTGCCCACCCAAGTGTCCAAATGAAGACCAGATGTGCAGAAATTTACTTATTCCACTCCCGGACCCAGTACAACAGACGTTGCGCAAATCTGCCAGTAAAATACATATTCGGAAAATCAAGCATAATACTTATGCTTGAATAATTACAATAGCAATTACAAGACAAATGAACTAACTACATGGAGCCCCTCCCAGGGGACACCGCCTTAACGAAGCACTGTCCGTGCGGGCGGAGAGGGTTTGAGTGCCCCAAAGAAGCTGGGGGCTAAACCGGCGGTAGCTTAGCTACTGGTAGGGTCTCCCAAGCCGGGCAGGCCTCAGCTGAGGGGCCAGACAAAGCGTGTTCCACAACGACCTGTCTGAACCAATAACCTTTCCATAACATCCTTCCTATTCACCCAAGTCAAGGTGTGAGGTATCGTGCCGAGGACTGCATGGCACTGGGGTGGAAAAAACAGCAGTGCATTTACGATCCCCTCGGGGAACCGGGCAGCACACCGTTGTATTTATGCCTTCCACCCGTAAGGGGCTCTGCGGGTGGTGACTGTTACTTCCCCATTATTTGTGGGAATAAAATGGACACAGTAATTAATGGACTTGATCAAGGAGTGGCTGAGGCTGTAGACTTGATACAAGTAAGTTCTGAGCTGAGTTCTGATGAACCTGATCAAGGAGCAGCTGTGGCTGCACACTTGATACTGAGGCTGTAGGCTTTGAGCCTTTCGCTGTTTCTTCTGATGAGGACAGACTGGCTGCAGGTGTCTATACGACTAGACTGCAGTCCAGGCGACTCTCGGGAGTGCAGCGGAAGTAGCTCATTAAAGTAAGAGAAGGTGGTGGCGAGAAGTAGTGGGGGTGTGAGAAGACCCCACTCTTACTCGAGTATTCCACCTTCGATGAACATGTGAGCCTTTTGCTATCTCTTCTGATGAGGACAGACTGGCTGCAGGTGTCATTATGACCAGACTGCAGACCAGGCGACTCTTGAGAGCGCAGCGGAAGTAGCTCGTTAAAGTAAGAGAAGGCGGTGGCGAGAAGTAGTGGGGGTGTGAAAAGACCCCACTCTTACTCGAGTATTCCTCCTTCGATGAACCTGATCAAGGAGCGGCTGTGACTGTAAACTTGATATTGGGGCTGTATGCCCTGAGCCTTTCGCTGTCTCTTCTGATGAGGACAGACTGGCTGCATGTGCCACCAGACTGCAGTCCAGGCGACTGTCGGGAGCGCAGCGGAAGTAGCTCATTAAAATAAGAGAAGGCGGTGGCGAGAAGTAGTGGGGGTGTGAAAAGACCCCACTCTTACTCGAGTATTCCACCTTCGATGAACCTGTGAGCCTTTTGCTACCTCTTCTGATGAGGACAGACTGGCTGCAGGTGTCATTACGACCAGACTGCAGACCAGGCGACTCTTGGGAGCGCAGCGGAAGTAGCTCGTTAAAGTAAGAGAAGGCGGTGGCGAGAAGTAGTGGGGGTGTGAAGAGACCCCACTCTTACTCGAGTATTCCGCCTTCGATGAACCTGATCAAGGAGCGGCTGTGGCTGCAAACTTGATACGGAGGCTGTAGGCTCTGAGCCTTTTGCTGTCTCTTGTGATGAGGACAGACTGGCTGCAGGTGTCTTTATGACCAGACTGCAGACCAGGCGACTCTAGGGAGCGCAGCGGAAGCAGCTCATTAAAGTAGGAGAAGGCGGTGGCGAGAAGTAGTGGGGGTGTGAAAAGACCCCACTCTTACTCGAGTATTCCTCCTTCGATGAACCTGATCAAGGAGCGGCTGTGACTGCAAACTTGATATTGGGGCTGTATGCTCTGAGCCTTTCGCTGTCTCTTCTGATGAGGACAGACTGGCTGCAGGTGCACCAAACTGCAGTCCAGGCAACTGTCGGGAGCGCGGCGGAAGCAGCTCATTAAAATAAGAGAAGGCGGTGGCGAGAAGTAGTGGGGGTGTGAACAGACCCCACTCTTACTCGAGTATTCCACCTTCGATGAACCTGATCAAGAAACGGCTGTGGCTGCAGACTTGATAATTGAAAGACTAAGGGTTAGCACAACAAGCCTAGGGCTGTGGTGCGTCCGGAGCTAATGCCGACGGGCCCATAGAGGGGCTGTACGCTCTGAGCCTTGCGCTGTCTCCTCTGATGAGGACAGACTGGCCGCAGGTGTGACCAAACTGCAGACCAGGCGACTCTCGGGAACGCAGCGGAAGCAGCTCATTAAAATAAGAGAAGGCGGTGGCGAGAAGTAGTGGGGGTGTGACCAGACCCCACTCTTACTCGAGTATTCCACCTTCGATGAACCAGATCAAGGAACGGCTGTGGCTGCAGACTTGATAATTGTAAGACTAAGGGTTAGCACAATAAGCCTAAGGCTGCGGTGCGTCCGGAGCTAATGCCGACGGGCCCATAGACACAGAAGAAGAAGAAGAAGAACTACATGGAGCAGGGCCCTTCTTGAGAAGATAACAGGTCCTCAGCTAGTCAAAACACTCCCCTCATTTTATGGAACCCGAAGGTACATTAGCGCATTCACAAACGCCAGCCATCTGTCCCTGTTCTGAGCCAGACCAATCCAGTGCATGACCGCCATCCCACTTCTTAAAGATGAATTTTAATATTATCCTACCATCTAGGCATAGGTATTCCAAGTGGTCTCTTTCCCCTCAGGTTTCCCCACCAAATCTCTGGATGCACCTCACCCCTCCACCATACGCGCTCCGTGCCCCGCCCATCTCATTTTTCTTGATTCGATCACCCAAATAATATTTGGTGAGGCGTACAGTTCATCAAGCTCCTCCTTACGTAATCTTCACCACTCTCCTGTTACCTCGTCCCTCTTAGGCCCAAATATCTTCCTCAGCACCCTATTCTCGAACACCTTCAGCCTGTGTTCCTCCCTCAGTGCGACAGACCAAGTTTCATTTCCACACAAAACAGCAATTACAAAAACCAATATTAAGTAAATTTTCCGTCGTTCGGTTGCAGTTCGGCCCAACCATAAACCCGATCTGTTCAAGAAATTAGTGCTAGTTACGTTCAATTATGCAAAACACATTACATTAACACATATTTACTATCAGTTAACAGTTCAATAAAAAGGAAGTTTAATTTACTTCATTTTTTGCTACTAAACTGGCTTAGAACTTTGTACCGTAGGGTCGTGATTTACGCGGTCTTGTTTTGCGCGATTTTGAAATAACGCGCCGTTATAATATATATAATAATACATAAATATTATACGGGTAAAAATTAAAATAACACGCTATGTGTTCAAGCAGGGTAAAAGACTCTTAAAAAGTTTCTATGGGATAAATTGGTCTTAATTTGTGCAAACCTTAGTTTTCGCGCGCGCTCCAGGCACGCAACCCACGAGCAAATCACCTCACTGTACTCGTAATACTGAACTATTTTAAATTATAATAACCAATAATAATAATAATAATAATACATTAGACGGGTGAATTAGAATATAATCTCTTGCCGAATGTGGATGAGTGATTGGACATCGTGTTTTGAAGAATGAAGTGATGTCTACTGTCTCCTGATGTCGCGTGAGGTTAGTATTTGCTATTTATTTATCCTTTTTAGCTTGTCAAGAATGTCGACTCAACCAGAGAAGGAATGAAGGAGGCAATCAACAATACATTTTTAAGAACAGTGGAGTGGAAGATTTGGCATGATTTAAGAAGATGATAAAGCATTATGGATCTTATGTTCCGAATTCGAGATCTACCAAACATCTTCCATACAGAGCCATTATCAAACAGTTCATAAATGGCTGTGCGATAGAAGAGCAAGTACAAGAAGACGGACAGTGTACGTATAACATTGAGGCGCGTTCGCGTAACCATTGTTGCCGTGGGGAATCAATAAGTATTACACATTCTGAGTGTGTCTGTAGACTTAGTGATCAAGCACGCAACGCGCATGCGCCGTATTATATTGTCATATGTGACCTGTCTGGCTGTACCATATTTTTCCACATTATCTCACAAACGGCATGATTTTGGGGAAAAAAAAGTTATATAGAAAGAGAATATTTGTTTCTTTCTCTACATCTTTTGTCTGAAACATTTCTCATTCTAAGACGTGAGCGAGATATCATAAACGTCAATACGTCTTCATGTAAAATAACCGTTATTCTTGACAGATTTTAATGAAACTCGAATTTTCTCTACACATTTTAGAAAATACTCAAATATAAAATTTAATAAAAATCCGTCCAGTGGGAGCCGAGTTGTTCCGGGCGGACGGACGGATACACAGACAGATATGACGAAGCTAATAGTCACTTTTCGCAATTTTGCGAATGCTCCCAAAAAGATTACATTTATCAAGAAATGAACAACAAAAAAGCAACCACATTTTTTGATAAAATGTGTTTTGGGTAGTTTCAACTTACTTTCTGATTCTGAGGTATAAAAAGTTATTCTTCAGCATGGAAAACCATTCAGTGATGGGAGTTATAACAAAGAATCATGGTTAGAATGCGCTGAATTACTTGTTGACTGTTTAGCAGGAAACGGAAAAATGATTCAACGCATTAAGAATTTGCCAGTTAGTAGAAACGCAGTAAAAGATACAATATTAGGTACGAAAACGAACAAGGTTCCTTTCTATTTGTGCAGATATGAACACTGGTGTTGAATCGTTAGCTAGTTTAACCACTTGTGCGCTACTTTGTAGTGGTGATGAGACAAGCGAATTATCAGTTAACTTGACAACTTTAGTTGAAAATACCGCACGGGCCGAAATATTAGTATGTAAGGCACTTGTAATTGAACTAATAGACAACCTGACCTTTTCAAAAACAGTTGCCGTGACCAATGCCAGATTAAGGGGCAATCTTTCTTTTTGCATTTAAATTTCTTGAAACTCAAATTACAGAAATGTGGCAAGAGAACGGATGTTTCATAAACGCATTTGTCAAGTATAATTGTAGCAGTAATCCTACTGATGAAGCTAGTTCTGCATGCATAGCTCTCAAAACCACCAAGAACCAACATGATATCAAATGTCTGTCATCCTTGGTGCAGCAGAACAAAAAAAGACTTGGCTGCAAAATATGTCTACTCCTTTTCCTGGATCCTTTATGTATTATAATATGAACTTAGGCTTATCACCATATCCTAATTCAAAACAATACAGATGTTGTCACTTATTCAAACAGGCTTCCTAAAATGCATCTACTTATTTTAATCTCTCTATTATGCAATACTTCTGTAATTATAAATAACATGTAATTTCTAAAACTGTCTCACTCAGAATATCTATGACTCAAAACACCTTGAGATGGTAGTAATCAGCACCTTAAATACATATTATGCCAGATAAAACACAATGTCCCATGTAACCACGGCATAAAGTATGGTAAGAGACATAGGCCTAAAACCTGTAGCCAAAGGCTTGGCAATTAAATAACATACAAATGTGACAGCTGAGATTCTCAAAGCAGTATGTAAAATCTTAAGATATGCATGTAAAGCTGTATAGTTTGGTAGTTTAGTTTGGTACCAAAATATACAGCATCACATCCAAGAAGGCCATAATCTTTAACAAAGAAATGGATCACTGGATAATTTCTAAACTAACAACTAAGTTAAGTACTCACTTCTTCAACTTCTTTGGTGAACTTAACAGGTCGCAGGTAGTACAGAAGAATGCACACGTGGATGAAATTGATGCCCACAAAAGTAGCATTCCATAAGAAGGCATCAAAGCAGCACAATACAGCCCATCCCCATAGAGAAAAAAATGCACATCCCACAAGGAGGGTGCACCTCAGGTACAAAATCCCATACATGCCATTTGGGGCAAGGTAGGAGAGGAAGAAGAAAGTGTTTGCCAGTTGAAAGTATACATGATTGACTGGTTTCCACTCTGCACAGTATGAAACAAATAATGCTGGAAGAAATGACACATTGTGTGGTTCGTTAGGCCAATCTTCAGATCCACCACGTAATTTTGTGACATCTGTGTCATCAGTAACTCCCATGGTGGTAGAAGGAGATGATGATGGCATCACTGGTATAAATGTTGTGTTTGTGTCCATACTGTCCGAAACAGACCAAACCAAACTACCAGCATTGCCGCCAACTTCCACCAATACAGTAGCCAAGGCACTAACAAAAAACATTGAGTTTTTATTTCTCACTCCACAATGATTTTGCTATACTGCACATGTGACCAGCAATTCGCAAATCATAGTTTTGCAGAGTATGAGTTATTTTATCTTGTGCTTTAAATGTTAGTCACAAAATTCGTTCACATTTTAAAATGCAGACTCACACATTTCACTTCACTAGAGTATTACACCAGCAGTTGGAATTCATCATCTTAAAGTGGCACACAATTCTTGATACCTGTAAAATATGAATATATATTGCATGTAAGAGTAAGATTTCATATGATTTTTACAAATATTCAAATGTAAATAATGAAAAAACCTTGCATTTCTTGTGTTGAAAACATAATATTCATACTTCCACAACAGCTCTCTACTGATATAATTTTATAGTTAATTGACAAGTTCTTTTTTTTAGCTATGAGAGTGTAGTGAAACACTCCCTTGTTACTGCAATCTCAAATCAGCCTCTACAAACCCTATGACAAATGTGTATGCAGCACTGGTAGAATAACTGTAGGGGAGAAGTGACATGTTAACAGACAAACGTGTTAAAATACCACTTTTTCTGCCTCAAATCACACACACACATAATCCTGGGATAGTACCTGAGTGTCTACAGTGAGAAGTTGTTGAACCTGAGCTATGGCACAGTCCAAATTCTGATTTCTGAGCCCAGGCTGTGGCATGGCCATAACACTCTGGCTGATGAACCTAAGCTATGGCACAGCCCTAAATCTGATTGTTAAACTGGAGCTATGGCACATCCCTAACTCTCTGACTGTAGAACCTCAGCTATGGTGCATCCCTAACTCTCCGACTGTAGAATCTGAGCTACAGCACAGCACTAAATCTGTTTGTTGAACTGGAATTATGGCACAGCCCCAACTCAGACTGTTGAACCTGAGCTATGGCACAGTCCCAACTCTCTGACTATTGAACCTGAGCTATGGCACAGTCCCAACCCTCTGATTATTGAACCTGAGTTATGGCAGAGTCCCAATTCAGATTGTTGAACCTGAACTATGACACAGTCCCAACTCAGACTGTTGAACCTGAGAAATGGAATAGTCCCAACTCTCAGACTGTTGAACCTGAGTTATGACACAGCCCTAACTCTTTGACTGCTGAACCTAAGGTATGGCATAACCCCAGCTGTCTTGACTGTAGGCTCTGACACCTCAACATTGTCAGTACTAAATTCTGCCAGTGGACATGATTATGAGAAAATTAAATCTGCCTCCTATATTCACAACCAGTTTTCCTAACATCTGTCTTAATATTATCCTCCATTCTCCTCTTTATGTCAAAATGATTGATGGTTCTAACACAATGTCTAATATTCTCACAGCAGTAAGTGTCAAGCTTAAGGTCTCATGGGATGTTATGCCATGTAATTTGGTGACTTCCACCAGAACACTTGGCACCACAGCCCATAATACTGTACAACATACATATAACTTGCAAGTGGACCTAAAAATGTGAGTACCTGTAACGACTGGAACAACCTTACAATATTAAGACCTGTCAAACTCTCCTCCTTGTACACACTCTTCACTGAAATGTACAAATAAAAGCGGCCAGGGTGTGAAGCTGACAATTCTCCATCTTGTTCTGAGGTTAAACACAGCAGAGATATAATTCTACTGCCCCATACACCTTAACAGCACGCACAGGGACAACTTTATATTTACTCTTCCTGTACCATCCACCACCCATTAACAAACTACAGTTTTGTGAAACTCTTGGGGTCATCCAGCACGTCTCAACATGTCTGCTAACAACCCACATACAGGCTGGTTTTGTATGCCAAATACAGTTGTGTGTGATGCTACCAGAAAGGGGTTCCATGCACATAGTTGAGATATAGTTATGCTAGCTTTCTAAGCATAGAAGTATTGCTGCAGAGACACGGGCAAAGTCAAGTTGGTGAAAGGACAGAAGAGGAAAAGAAAAGCCATCATTCTCCACAGAGATGAAAAATATTTTTATCCTCTGGCAGGATTTGTGGAGTAATAAAAGTGTGGGAACTGCTAGACTAACAGAAATCTAAATGAAGTTTGAAATTTCATCCATGTTACAACTCTTATTATCAGTTCAACACAATGCCAATTAATATATTCCTCCATCATTTTAAAGTTCTATAATAATTTTAAATGTATTTTAAATGCTAGTTTCTCTGATGAACTGAAAATGAATGTATGTATTCCCCCACCTATCTTCAGTGCACAGGGTCTGCAGTCTACCTTCACATACTGTTTCTCCACGTTCTGTTTTAATATTATCCTCCCATCTATGTATGTCTCCTGACAGGTTTCTTCGCTTAAGACATTCCCACTAAAATGTTATAGGCATTCTGAAATAATTACAGATTTCTCTACTTGAATCTTCACGTTGTTTTGGAGGACATAGGAAATAAAAGTTACCACCACCACCACCCTCCCCCCAGAATTCTGTGAGAAGCATCAGAACAGCACCAAACCTACTAACACACTCAAGCCTGACAAGTGAAAACTCTGTTTTCAAGTGCTGCCACAGTTACCTTGGTGTATTTTCAAAAGTCAGTTCTTTGCTCCTAACTGAAAAAGCAATGCTATGTTTTCACTCACCATTTTCATCATACCAAGGTGCTTAATTAAGTACAAAAACAACTTCACCTTTTTTAATATTAATTCACACATCTGCAGTTAATGCATTTTAATGGCATATGAAGACAAAAAATAAGAACGCAATGGATAAAATGCAATTCGGTAATAATGGAGTCATCACAATGCACAAGTATAAAGTGAAAAATAAAAAACACAGCAGAATGAAATAAGTAGTCCTTAAAAGCTAACTTCATTGAGCAGAGTCCTTTTAGAGAAGCTAACAGATCCTCAGCTAGTCAAGAAATTTCCCACATTTTATGGGACCCAAAGGTTCATACGCATGTTCACAAAAGCCCACCACTTGTCCCTATCCTCAGATCAATCCAGTCCATGCCCTCCCAAACAATTTCCTTAAGATCCATTCTAATTTTATCCTCCAATCTATGCCTAGGTGTTACAAGTGGTCTCTTTCCCTCAGGTCCCCCCACCAAAACGCTGTAAGCAGCTCTCCTGTCTCCCATACATGCCACATGCACTCCTTAGAAATATACACCCAATTTTAAAAAAATTGTACAACTTTGGGAAAAGAAAAGATGAAACCGTAATGAAATATGATATGAACAGAACATGAAACCTGGAAAGACTGTGTGAGCGAGTGGGTGGGTGGCAGCAGTCATTGGACTGGGGATGGCAAATGGGCACTCGGTTACTGGGTCAGTGGATAAGATGGCAAGAATGGGATTAAGTCTTATATCGCTACATCTGATTTAATTCCTTCAGGGGAAAGTTTAATTGCTTTTACTCGCAACGTCTGCGGCATCACTCAAACTGAATTAAGGGATACAAGAATGCTATGTGTTGACACATGAGTGAAGATGAATAGTCCTACCAACAACCCAATGCTGCTAAATGTGGACATGTGTCAATAAATCTCAATTGCAACGCAGCACATCACAGGCCAATCGCGTACTTTCATTACAAATGTCACTGAATAAAAGACGTCTGGCAAATGTGCATCTATCTATCTACCTATCTGTCTGTCTATACCTACAAATATTTTAATACTCGGAACTTTCTGTACTGAACACAGGATCGCTCTCAAGTTTCAAATTATGAAAATGGATTTATGTGGCAAATCTGAAAAGTCACATTATAAACTCCCTGATTAAAGCTACGTGTTCATCCTACCGGCTGAAAATTAGGCCCGAACAGATGCTCTGTCAACATGACAGTCAACTAAAATCAATAGTCGACTTACCGCTCTCTAAACGCTTTATTTTACATTTATATTTATTCTACTAGTGCATTTTTTCTCTGAGGCTACATAGCCAATAAACACTACTATAAAACACAATAATTTCTGAACTCATTGACGCACAAACTAAAGCACCGTGCTTCCCATCATATCAACGCACATTACCACCTCCTTCTGCAAAAACCGACACCAGACTAAGCGCGGTACTGCACTCGATCACCTACTCACCTACATATACATATGAAATTGAATGCCATTGGTTGGCAATACGTTATATCATTCTATTCCGCCATCTACGTAACGACGACTGGGTAGAAGCAGCAACAGTACTCTGTCGGTAAGAATGATAACTACCTCAGGTATATTTCTCGTATTGTGCCGCTCTCTGTGCAGGACGACAGTGTAGCTGCATCATTAGTAAATGCAGTTCTGTTGCTCAGTCGGTGAAAAGGATACCTACCATCCATTTGTCTACCCGACCAATTAAAATTGCAGCAATTACAGAATCAAAACAGAAATTGAAGGGGACAACGGAAACAAATAATTACATAGTAATACATAGCGGTGTTAACAGAAGTACATGAGCACAAGCGGGCGTAATGATTTGGATTCATACTTCAATTAAAAACATAATTATAAACTACACATACTGGACCAAAAGAATAATTGAAGATAAAATAAATACTGGAAGAGGGAAATTATAATTTTTTGTACTCTACGCCCCAGAAGGAAAAAGAGTTGAAGAAAATGAAAACTTTTATGACCAATTACAAAATTTTTGAAACAAAACCAACAAAAATGATTACATTTTACTCTCAGGAGACCTCAGCACTAGAATAAAAAATGCTGAAATCCATGATATTGAAAAACCAGTCATAAATACCAATAAATTGAAACTAAGAGATTTTGCCACGTATAACAACATGAAACAAATGAACTCATTCTACAAACACAAAAATATATATACATACACATAGTAAGCTCGCAATTCCAAAACAGTTATAGACTATTTCATTGCAAACAGGAAGCTATCAGAACTATTCCTAGATGTGAGTGTTCACAGAGGAAGTGATGTTGGCTCAGATTACTTTTCGACTTTGGCTAAATTTGCATTTCCGCCAAAATGGTTACATATACCCAAGAATACTGCACACAAAGAAAATATACTTCATTATAAAGTTAGATTACTCAGTGACGAAAGTATAAGATGGCTATACCAACAAAGAATTCAACAGAAACTACAAGAAATTCCAGAAAGTAGCAATATTGTTTTGAATGGGAAAACATCAAAACCATAATTTCACAGGCAGCAGATGAAAGTTTGGTAAAATACAAAGCATTTACAAAAAAAAAAAGAGAGAGAGAGAGAGAGAGAGAGAGAGAGAGAGAGAGAGGATGAAATAAAATTACTTGTACAACAGAAAAATCCCCCCGAAGGTATTTCCACCTTGATGTGGTGGGGGGGCTTGCGTGTCCTGATAACCCTGAGAGCTATGCCGGCGGTAGCCTAGCTACTGGTAGGGCCTCCCAAGCCGGACAGGTCAATATGGGTAGGGACCAGACAAAGAGAAATACCCTGGTCCTCCAGGTTGGGGGTTGGGCGCAGGGCTGACAACCCTGCCCTGTAAAAATATTTACTGTTTCGGAACCTAAAGTGTTACAAGCCGGATGGATTGAATACAGACGACCAGGCAAGAATAGCTGCTTACGATTTGGAACATGGAATGTACTAACATTATACAAAAGTGGTGCCTTAAGAAATGTAATTAATGCTGCAGTGGAATATGGTATACAAGTGCTAGCAGTACAAGAAGTGAGGTGGACTGGATCAGGTGTACTGGATAGGAGAGAGTACACATTCTATTATAGTGGTCATAGTAAAACTCATCAGTTTGGAATGGGATTTCTAGTAAGCAGGAAAATTATACACTTGGTTATAGATTATGTACCTATAAATATGAGGCTGTGTAAAATACGTATCAGGGGAAGATTCCATAACTATAGCCTGGTTAGTGCACACGTGCCAACAGAGGATAAAGACCCAAGTGAGAAAGATAAGTTTTATGACTTGTTGGAAAAAGAATATGATAAGTGCCCAAAACATGACATCAAAGTGATTTTTGGTGATTTTAATGCTAAAGTGGGACGGGAAGAAAGCTTCAAACCAGTCATAAGAAATGAGAGCCTGCATGATGTCAGCAATGACAATGGATTGAGACTGATTACTTCTGCAACTTCAGTAGGTATGGTAATTGGAAGTACAATGTTTCCACATAAGCAAATCCATAAGGCAACATGGAAATCCCCTGATGGAAATACACAAAACCAAATTGATCATATACTAATAGACTCTATCCATAAAAACAGATTCTGACCATTTCTTAGTTTTGACCAAGGTGCGCTGTAAAATCAAGAAAGATAATATAAAACATAAATAAAATGGGACAAAAAGGTACGATATTGCTAAATTACAAGAACTGGAAATTAAACAGAAATATATCAAAAAGCTAAAACAGAATGCAGAGGAGGAAGAAAACTATCAACAAATAGGTAAGGGTAGTTGGCCTGTATGCAAACACATAATCACAAAATCTGCTGAGGAAGTCATAAAAGTGGAGGGAAAAAAGAAAAGAAATGAGTGGTATGATTCAGAATGTATGAAGATAACTCAGTGCAAGAATATACCTTATAAAGAAATGGTACAGAAACGTTATGTTCGAAGTGCTGTTGAAAAGATAAAGAACAAAGAAGAGAAGAGAAGAGGACCCATAGGAAGAAAAATAAATTATACTTTGATGAAATTTTGAAAGAAATACAAGAACATAATTCAAAGAATGAAACTAGATAGTTTTATAAATTAATCAATGGCACAAGAAAGGATTTTAAACAGACTCGATATGCATGCCGTGGATTAAATGGAGAATTAATCAATGATAAAATTTCAATCTTAGAAAGATGGAAACAACATTCCATGGAACAGCTTGAAGGAAACAGCGAACGAATAAATGAAGAGAGGGAAGTAATCTATGATCATGATCTGGATATTAATGAAAAGAGAGAAGAAAAAGAACCACCATCATATGATGAGGTAGAAGAAGCAATAGATAAACTCAAAAACAATAAAAAAACCAGGTCCAGATAACATTAACTCAGAACTTATAAAGATGGGTAAACCTGTACTAATTAAACTATTACACAAGATCATTCATAAAGTTTGGACAACTGAAACAATACACAAGAATGGGAAGAAGGGATCATTTGTCCAGTACATAAGAAAGGTGATACTTTAGAATGCCAAAACTATAGAGGCATCATATTATTAAAACACTTTGTATAAGGTCTTCTCTAATATAATTTACAAAAGACTTCTACCATATACTGAAGATATTATAGGTAACTATCAATACGGTTTCAGACAGGGTAAATCAACTACAGATGCTATACATGCCTTAAGAAAGATTCTTGAAAAAACACGTGAATATAATATAACCACACATCATTTATTCATTGATTTTAAAGTGGCATACGACAGTATAAAAAGGGACAAGCTAATAAGCGCCATGAAAGAATTTAAGATACCCAAAAAATTGGTACATCTGACAGAAGCCATATTAAGAAGAGTAACCTGTAGTGTCAAAATATATAATGATGTGTCAGAATCATTCACAACACAACGAGGTGTGAGACAGGGAGACGCGCTGGCGTGTCTCCTGTTCAATCTTGCCTTAGAAAAGGTTATACAAAATGCTGGCATAGAAAAACGTGGCACAATTTATCATAAATCAATACAATTCCTGGCTTATGCAGATGAAGTAAATCTTATTGGTAGAACCATAAGGGACTTAAAAGGCTTTTATAAAGCTAGAGTATGAAGCACAGAAAATGGGTCTAAGAATAAATGAGAGAAAAACTAAATACATGGAGATAATAAATCAACCATCTACCATTACATCTTTACAAATTGGTGAATATAATATAGAAGAAGTAGCAGAATTTAAATATCTGGGTAGCATGGTAAAGATTAATAATGATCTGAGTTTGGAGGTCCAGCATAGACTGAAAGCTGCTGATAATTGCTATTTTGGATTAAGGAAACATTTTAGATCACATTATATTAACATAAAAACTAAATGTAGACTTTACAAAACACTGATAAGACTTGTCTTTCTGTATGGCTCTGAAATATGGGCAAACACAAAATGTGATGAAAATAAAATCAGAACTTTTGAAAGGAAAATCCTTAGGCGAATATATGGACCAGTTAATGAAGGAGGTAGATGGCAAATTAGATACAATGATGAATTATACCAGCTATTTAATGAACCAGATATAGTAAAGGAAGTCAAATCAAGGAGAGTAAGATGGTTGGGGCACCTATTCAGAACAGAAGAGCAATATCCATGTAGAAAACTTACCTTCACTGGACCCTTCAGCACACGGATAATTGGACGACTACCAAAAAGATGGCTTGACTGAGTGGAAGAAGATCTTAGAGAGTGTGCAGTAAGCAGATGGAAAACAAGAGCACTGGACAGAGTCCAATTGAAGAGTATCACTAAGGCGGTCAAGGTTGCAAAGCAGCTGTCAAACCAATGATGATGATGACAACAGAAAAATTTAGTATACAAGAAGTATCTTCAAACAAAGACTATAGACAAGGAGACTGAATGTAAGCGCAGAAGAACCATCACCAAAAGAGAAATCAGAAAAGATATCGCAGATCCTGGGAACAATTCATATCACATTTAGAATCTAACATATTCAAAATAAAACCCAACACATTTAAAGTACAAAAACACATGAACAAAGACGTTAAAGGATCAGCAAACATAAATCCTGACCCAAGTTATGAAACATTTTTACATTATTATAAGGAATTATGGGCTAATAACTCTCTACAAGAAAATGTTTGGAATACAGAAAATGTAAATGACGAAATTATAACAATGGAAGAATTGAAAGAAGCACTAAAAACCAAACATGGAAAATCACCTGGAAAAGATAACCTGAATTTTGCCTTTTTTTCAATAACATTTATATGACGGGAGAAATGCCAGAAGAATGGAAAAACAGTATTGTCATACCTATATACAAGAAACGTGATAAACCAAAAGTGGAAAAGTACAGACAAATAAGTCAAATTAATGTGTGTTATGAACTATATAGTATTTAGTATATAGTCATTGAAAGCTCATGTACTTGGAAAGCGCACACATCCCAACTTTTGCCTAAACTGTGCAAGGCTTGTTATTTAATGACGGTGATTAAACCCATTATGCCCAGTGAGACATTAAAAGTAGTATATTACTCTTATTTCCATTCCCTTCTAACCTATGGAATTATTTTTTGGGGCAACTCCTCCTACAGTTTACAAATTTCTAGAATTCAAAAGAGAATAGTCAGAATTATGAGTGGACTGAAACCCAGGGATTCTTGTAGGGATACATTTAGGGTGTGGAGAATTTTGCCATTGCAGTCTCAATACATATTTTCCTTACTAACATTCATTGTGAATAACAAGGGTTTATACCATATGACATCACAGATACATGGTGTTAACAGAAGGCGTAATTTTGATCTTTATCGCCCACAGTCAAATTTAATAACTTATCAGAAAGGGCCTTATTATTTTGGTATCAAGCTCTTTAATCATCTTCCTTTTAGCATAAAAGAGTTAGCGCATAATATTAAACAATTTAGAGTGGCACTAAGTGCTTTCTTACATTCCAATTCCTTCTACACCTTAGGGGAATATTTTAGCCAGGGATAGCTCCTTGGATAGTCATGAATACATTGTCATATTTTACCTTATTGTCACATATATATATATTTTAATATATTGCATTACGTTTTATACATATTTTATAAATGTTATGTAGGTATAAGTAATTGCATAACAACTAAATATTGTGTGCATGGTTTTATTTACAATTGTATTTATATGCATTGTTTAGATGACACTTGCTGATTATAGCAAGTTCATGTTGTGTGACAAGTTCTGTATCCAAGGGATTTTGCCTTGTATGGATGTGCTAGAATGTGAATAAATAATTAAAATTAAAATTAGTTAAATAACGTTTCAAATGAAAAATTGAAAGTACAAGCAGAACAGTTCCTTTTGGAATGCCAGAATGAATTCCGAATAGGCAGATCTTGCATTTACCCATTGTTTAATATGAAATTTCTCACAGAAAAAGAAGAGAGTTTAATTCAGAATTTCATTCAGTATTTCTTGATTATGTGAAAGCCTTTGACAAAGTTCAAAGAAACAAATTGTTTGAAATATTACAAAACAAAAATACTCCAAATTTATTATTCAAAGTGTAATAGAAGTTTATTTTGGAAACAAAGTAAAAGTAAAGATAAACAATCAATTACCAGAAGAACATACAACTAATCACGAAGTCAGACAAGGCTGCCCTTTATCACTGATATTATTCAACATTTACATGAATAAAATTACTGTAAAATGGAAACAAATTTACACAAAGGTTATTACTTTATCAACCACTACAAAAATAAACACTCTTTGCAGATGATCAGGTCATAATAGCTGATTCAGAACATAATTTACAGAAAGGAGTATTTACATTGCAAAACATAGCACAAATTTTGGAATGGAAATATCACCAGAAAAATCCGACATGATGGCATTTTTTGGACCAGACCCAGTAAGATGTAATATCATTTTGGATAACAAATGTTTACAACAAGTAAAGAACTTTAAATATCTTGGTTGTCAAATTTCCTATGAAAATGGAAAAGATATTCAACAAAAACTAGTAAAATACTGGGAATTCTAAACAACACTTTTAAACGAACTTTGGTCCAGAAATCTTGAATAATAAAAGTATATAATGCACTGGCTCTCTGCTTGTTGTATATGGGAGTGAAAATTGAATTCTCAGGCGAAAGGATAAAAAAGGATTGATATCAATCAACATGAAATTTTTCACACTTTTTGACCACAAGAGAAATGAAGAAATTTTGGAAGAGTTGAAAGTAGAACCAGTTGACAAGAAACTAAGAAGATACAAACCAAATTGGCTACAACATGTAACAAGAATGAACAACAAGAGCATGCCAAAGGAAATGCTGAAATATAGACCAAATGGACGAAGACGACTTGGCAAGCCTTTGAGGAGACTATTAGACGAGGCTGAAACAGGTCTATTAAAGCTTAACTCGTGATGGACGATGATGATGACGATGATGATGATGATGATGGTGACCAATTGACAATTTTTAACGCTAGTATTGCTAAGGAATTTACTGCTTTTCAGGTAAACATGAGTGTATGTGAGATGGTTTAATCACTATCATGTCACGCATATCAATCAGAAAGCGAAAGTTCCTCAGAAATATGAGACTTCCTTTAAAGTGTTACAAATCTTTCATTCAATCAGGTCAATACAAAATTACTGAAATGTGCTTGGCTATTTTAAACTTTTTCATAGCTACAAAACGCTTATATTCAGAGGAGTTTAGGCCAGTTGAAGTTGGACAGTTGAATGAAAAACATGTTTCAATCACGGATATTTGTATTCAATTTCAGCAATGTTTTTCCGGACATCCAAACCATTGTGAACCCAGAAAACAGGTTTACAAATGCTGCACACTTGGCAAACTAATGAATTTCTCCTTAATATGCAACTCATTTACGAGGCTGCAAATGCAACAGGAGACTACAAAGGACAAAAGAAAGTGACAAATTTTGGGAGCAGGTAGTTGAGAAATTTGTCAAAACCTCTCATCTCAGTAATTGTCCTTACTAGTACTCCTAGTACTCTGTAAGAAAGGTGTGATATGTTATAAGACAACGCAAAAAAAATGTTCCATATCTGCCACTGAACCCCAAATGGAAGATCCAGAAAATTGATCACATGCTGGCAAGTCACATTTATAAATTTGTCCCTCTGCCCTTATACCTGTGTGACCTATAAACTACATGTCTTTTATGAGCCAAAGTTTAGAGATTTGTATAAGAAAACATCACAACAGATACAAACCTCCAGAAATTACTACAAGTTTTAAAACACTCAGCATCACTTTAAGAAGTAATGACTGACAGGGATCCAGTAAACATACCAGAAACCATGAAAAATAATACTCAGGACTCTTCCATGCATTATTGATAGCGTTATCGTACATCTCAATTCTGACAGTGATGGTGACAATGATACCTAATATGAAAGCTAGCTGCTTGCCCAGCCAGTACAGTGTAAATGATTAATGCTTTTGTACAAATGGTAGGTTCAATATTGGAACTGTAGGGATGGTGGTAATAATTTCCCAGCTATTGCATTATAACCAGTCACAAGTCTGCTTGAGAGTGTGGGGCCCAGTGATTCCTATTTCTTTAGACCCCTTAAGAAGCACCTGACTTGCAAGCGATTTTCAAGACTGTGATGTGAAGCAAGCTGTCACCTCCTGGCTGCAGATAATTGTCACCAATTTCTTCTACACTAGGATTCAAGTTTTGGTGCAATGGTGGGATAAAACCTTGAATGTCAAGAGCGTCTAAGTGAACGTACCATCTGCCACCCTTGTGCCATGTAGAACTATACATCAAAGACGGGATAACCTTCTCAGCATTAGAGTGTTTTTTACCGTATTTTTTGAAAGTACAAGCAATCCCTGCTACAGCAACAGTGTTTGCTCAAAAGAATTTGTAGCGATATATCAACAGTGGTGGTAAATCGAAATACTGTATGATAGGAAATTTCTCTTCACAGACTTTCATGGGCACTAAATGAGGGTGGCGCTATATCGGCGTTTGACTACACCCCTATATCATTTATTTTAATTAACCACAGAGTACATGTACACAATATTTGTAATAGTTTGTACTCTTCGTCACAGATGGCACGAGTAGTACTCTTGCTAGAGGTTTGAGGTTCTCACGTCGTGACAATGAAATTCTGTTTTCTGGGATGTGACGCCGTACAGTTTTGTAAATATGCGTCATCCTTTCAAAGCAAAGTGTAGAACGTTCCTCCATAATTTTGAAACATATTTTACTAAGCTATACGGTGCGACAGCAATTTCCGTTGCATTCATGACTTCCATCTGCATTATTTCATGATACAAGTGCGAATAACCTGCATGACTCCAAGGAGCAGAGTGTTTGTTGAAAACCTGGCAGTTGTTGAACTAACCAAGAAATTCCCCGCGGTTTATGGAGCCTGAAGACATATACGTACCATATTATCAGTCCATAAGACCCCAGCACTGGCGAATATTGTGGATTACGTCAGTAGTTTCATATTGTGATCTTCAAATTTATGACATCATGCAGTTCAGTAGCTGCGTACAGACTATTTGAAGGAACATACTGCCTCCACCTTCAGGGTTAAAACTGGAAACAATAAGTTACTTCGAAAAGTAAGTACCTGCCTACCAGACTGCTTGAATTAAATACTAAAAGCATTGATTAGGTTATAGGCGCTTTCGCAAAATTGTGAAAAGCGAGACTATTAGCTTCGTCATGTCTGTCTGTCTGTCCCTGTGTCCTTTCGTCCGTATGGGCTCCCACTGGACAGATTTTCATCAAATTTGATCTATAAGTATTTTTCGAAAATCTGGCTAGAAATTTCAAGTTTTATTAAAATCTGAAAAAAATAAAGATTACTTTACATGAAGACCTATGTACATTTATGATAGCATCTCGCTGAATTCTTCTTAGAATGAGAAATGTTTCAGACCAATTTATAGAGAAAGTCAAAACACAACTTTTATGTTCAATAACTTTTTTTTTTAAAAGCGTGCCATTTATGTGATATGTGGAAAAATATGGTAGAGACGGGCAAGCCACAGATGACAATAAGGCGCATGCGAATTGCATGCTGGATACCTAAGGCTACAAACACACTCAGAATGTATAATACTTATTGCTTTTCCACGGCAACAATGTTGACAAGAACGCGCCTCAATGTTATATTATACGTGCTTTGCCTGTTTGTTAATTTTAGTAAAAAACTAATAAAAGTATCTTTCTTGGTTTTATTGCGCAGTTTGATTTCTGTGTATTTGTTTTCCAGCCGGCGTATGTGATAATGGCTTACCAGTAATAATACTGTGTATTACTTTGTATTTGTCCTTGCCCACGCCATGAAGACGCTGAGGGATCATAAGTTATTTCCGCTCATTCTTAACCTCGGCACTAAATGGTTGTGAGTTGTTGACTTCACGCCCGAGCCTCTATAGCCCCACGAAAGAACGGCGTTACCCATAGAATAGGAGGCTGACTGGGCCCCACAGACAGCGTGGACGTTTTGGGGAAGAAACAATCTCTTGCCCCTACCGGGATTCGAACCCTCCATCATCCAGCCCCTAGCCTACTCTCTGTTCCAGGGGTTCTTAAACATTTTTGTGCCGTGGACCCCTTTGAGAGTCTGGTGAAACCTGCGGACCCCTTCTCAGAGAAATAGTTTTAAATGCATAAAAATAGAGATAGATTTATTGAAGTTAAACATTTTTGGAGTCTAAGAGGCCATAAATTACTTTGTTGCCTACATTCATTATTGAATGAAAAACCAGACTTCAATTAGAGGTTAGTGAAAATAAAGTTTTAAATTTTTTCCCATCCAAGTTCACAGACCCCCTGAAATCTATCCACCGACCCCCAAGGACCCCAGCTTAAGAACGGCTGCACTATACCGACTAATATAATAGTATTAATATTAATATTCATTTAATATTGGTACTCTTCTTTTTTTCCAATTTTTTTTCTTCTTGTTCTCTCGACTGTGTTGTCACATTCCGTGTCTTCTTCTTCAATGGCTTGACAGGCCGCATCGGGCCTTAGCCTCTTCTATAGTTCGCCTTCAGATATCCCTATCCCGAACTTATCCGATGCTTCCCTTGAGTCTTCTTAACAGTGCGTTTTTTTTTTACGGAGTGGGCATATTAGCTCCACGTCCAACCCTCCACTTTTTCCTGGGCTTGGGACCAGATAGGAATCAACAAATGAGACCTAGGTGGTGTTCGTCACATTCCATATGCTGAGCGCAGTTTTACCCTAGTGTTGTATTTGTGTTGGAGCTAGCTTGATATTCTATTTGTCACGTTGTTCCTTAACGATTACTATCCACTTCTCCGTTCATATCTCATACGAGTATAGAGTGTATGCTAATCTTCTATTCCAAATTAATTTCTTAGGCTGAGGGCTACATATGCATATTTTAGGCTGGGTCCACACCAGATATAATGATTTTTTAATGAAAATCAAAAAGACTTTAATTTTTGAGAACCTGGCCTTACGAAACCAGTAGCATCGCGTACAAACCAATATTGCCTGTAGTCATATAATATGAACCTGTGGGCTTTTCACAGTGCTTTGCGTGTCAGATTGTTGAATGATCTGTCTTTGTGTATTCTTCAGCCTTTAAAGGCCGAAGTATCTGCCAAACATAACATGTATTTGTTGTAGTGAATCAACAGCTACATGTTTCAGCTTTTAACTAAGCCAAGATCAGGCTGTACAAGATTTACAAGGTGCAATGTACAACAAGCAATGTACTTTTCAAGATTAAAAAAGGTTACCCCTAACGTGCCATGCAGGCTATAGCTCTACTCATTCTTAACCTTGGCACTAGATGGGGGTGGGTGGTCAACGCCACGTCCCGGTCACTTTACCTCCGGTAAAGACCCCCGCAAGGATTACAGGAGCCCTTGTACTTATTTTAAAAGAGGCTGTGTGGGCCTATGGGCCGTTCTGGATGGGTGCAGAAAATCTCGACTACACCGGCGTTTGAACCCGAACCGTCCAGCCCATACCGACTAAGCTACCCGGCCCCCTTTTAGTATTCGCAAATATCAATGAACAACACTTTATCATATAATTCATTAAAAACATTCAAAAGAATATAACGAATGTGACAAATTTGAGATCTCGCACTTGAAAAATATTACTTGCACGTAGCATGGGTGTCAGTAGACATCGCAGAGAGCATTGCTGCGTTCCCACAGTAGCAACAGCGCAGTAATTGTTTTAAAAGATACGGACGGAAGAGGAAATAGCCACCACGACCGTAACGTTAAAAGGAGATGAACACATCCGATGGACGCCATAATAAAACATGTATATGAAAGGAGAGAACGACAGTTGTTCATCCGTTGGCTTGTCAAGTGCATTATTTGCGCGCGACTCGGCTCACAAGTCGAAGCGAACTGCCTGCTGGTTATCAAGTCTCCTCTGTTTACCCGTCCATTTTGTTAATTCATTCATCCGGTGTAATTACAGAAGGGCAAACCTCGAATTCAACGCTTACTTTTAGAGAAGAAAACGCTTCATCTTTAATGAATTCCATTCGTAGCTGACAAATACATAACAACATGCAAGTTGTATCCAGAGTCAGTGATTAATGGTGCTCATGAGAAAATAATGATCGGCAAATTAATGAAGAAATCCCCCCCCCTTACTTTAAGGAGTTACAATACCATTACAGTGTTCAAAAAGAGTCCTTCAGTAAGCCTATCAATCCTGAGACAAATAAATCCTGTCTACAATTCCCACCCTACTTCTCTAACAACCATTTTATTGTTAACGTGCCCTCTACGCCTAGGCAGTTTCTCTTCAATATTTTGAAAATAATACTACTTACACTTATAATCACATTATGTTTATGTATATCAACCATCCTGCGCCTTGAATTTAACTGATGAATTCTACATGTATTTAAGGAATATTACGGATGTAATCTATTAAATATTAGCAAGTTTTAAATTTGGTGTGTGAACTCGCTGAGGATGGCATAGACGTGCCGAAACATGCAGGAGAAGTGAAAGACCATACTGATGTGTTTGTCACTTGTGCATTTGTTTCGTTTTATAAATGAATAGTATGTTTCTCTTCAAGTTTACCTACCGGAAGCTTGTACTCATGTCTCGTGTTTCCCATGCACGTTACAAGCCCCGTCCAGCTCATTCTGCTTAATTCGATCACCCTAATAACATTTAAGTTTCTCCTTATCAAATTTTCTTCAACCTCCTGTTACTTTCTGTCCCCTAGGTTTATATGTTATCCTCTGCTTTTTCTTTTCTCTCTGTCTTTTTTCTTTCTTGTTTTATCCTTTTTCCCTCCTTCCATGTAGGCTTCAGGGAGGCTGTCAGCTCTGGCTTCAGTCCAAAATATCCACTGTTTGTTTGGGAAAAGTGTAACCTGCTGTGCGCAGTTTTACCCGCCATCGGGTTTCGTCCTGTGTGCTGGATCATGCCAACAACGTAACGAATGAGGAATGATAGGTGTTAGACATTGGGGGAGCTCAATGCAGGATAGGGGGTGCTAACGAGATGTAATAACCACGGTCTCTGGACCCTTCTTCCATCCCACTCCCTTAGGTCTCTTCTATTTTTTTATATATTCTGTCATGAGCAGAAGTAGGAGAATTACAGGAGATGGATGTCCACGTGTGTCTAGTTCAGTAAATAACACTTTTTATACGTGTTTTAGGTTATTTGCGTTTATGTTGGCACAAAGGATTACTTAAATAAGGAAACCGTTAAATGTTTACAGAGCGTTGGGTGAAGGGAATGAAGGAACAAACAAGAGAGCGTCGAACATTCAGAAGAGGGTTAAGATGTCACAACGAATTTTTTGTGTTGCTTTATAAACTAGCTTAAAACTTTGTTATTTATTTTCAGGGTATATAATGGCGCCGTACCAACTATATTATGTAATTTAATACATACTTACCATTCATATAAACAGAAAGTAACAGATTTATTTGCTGTTTGAATCTGGTGGTAGATAGATGGTCCACCACAATTTCGCGAAGTTTCTTTCTTCATTGCTTTTTTAACTACGCGTTGCCAGGCCCATAAACATAGATGTTACAGCGCTGTATGTATATGCGTAAATGGATGACTACACGAACTAGCAACGAACTAAAAAATTTACCTTTTCGCTAGGTTTCGGTCCGTTTCATACGGCGAACCAAGTAGAGACCAACAAGGATATTATGAAATTTACTCCCTACGTAACTAACGTTTTGGTAATCATGACTCTTAGAGGAATGTAGAAGTTTTGAGGTAGAGTTTCTGGAGGCGATTCGAATCCTCGTCCACCATATTATATTTTGATTATGTGAATAAACTTAATTTGTTAACTTGAGTGTTGCTTATTTTTTAAGCTTACCTATTCTACATATTGTGACACTGACAAGGCAAGCAGCCATGTCCCTGCCAGAGTAGAGGTGAATAATTAATTGGGAAGAAAGGCCTGGGTAAAGGTAAAAACACGAATTTTCTCTGTCCACGCCAGGAGGGCAAACAGGGGGAACAGAGATATAATTCCACTCATTCTTAACCTCCGCGCCAGATGGAGGTGAGTGGTTAACTTCACGCTCTGGCCACTTTTCCTACGGAAAATAACACCGATACCCATTGAATACGGGTATGCACTGTGCTACAAGCCGGTAGGTCATTGGAATTTTTCATTGACTTAAACCTTCCGGCAGCACTATGGACCTGGGGTCGACTCAGCCTCTAACAGAAATGAGTACCAGGATTATCTGGTAAAGGTAAAGGCGGTCGGGGCTTAGGGCTGACAACATTGCTTCTTCATATGCCGATTTTCTAGAAATTCTGAGAGCTTCAACTCCCTAGAACACTCAGGCCCTGTCCAGGCCTATATATGGATTGCTTTAGTTTTACCTTTACGTCTAAATCATTGAGTAGGAGGCTGGTTGGGCCCCAGAGCCATTCTGGACGTTTTGGTGGAGAGAACATTTCTTTCACCTAGCGATTCAGGAAAGGAAAGTAAAACGTTTTCGAGTTGACAAGTTCAGAGTTGTGTTCTATTTAAAGGAACAGTATAAAATAATAGATTTCGTCCTGTCAGAAATAAACAGGATTTTTTGGACAGCAATGGAATAATAATCTTGAGAGTCAGGTAAATTTGTTCCTATATACACATAACGACGATAGGGGGAGTGGAGCTACAGTTCCATTCAGTCTTGATGCCGGAACTAGATGGAAATGAGTAATTGACTTCGCACCCCCGCCGCTTTATCCCTCAGGGAAAGTGCCCCTAGTACACGTTGAATAGCAGACCGATTTTAATGCTATGGGAAAAAATCTCCTTACAAAATATGCATCCCGAGTACAGTAAGCTTCAATAGTAGTTTAAAATTTTCCAAATAAGTATTATTTGCCAGAAGAAAAGAGTGCGATTCAATGGTTTTCCCACATAAGCGAGGTATTATTCTACTGCTATTAAACAATTTTTTCAACCCTATAAGAGGCCATGAAGGCACAGAGGGGGAATAGAGGTATAGTTCTACACTTTCTTTAATCTTGGCACTAGATGAGGGTGGGTGATCAACGTCACGACCCATCCGCTTTACACCCGGGAAATGGCCGTGCCATGGCTCAGGCGGTTAGTCGCCGGCCTCTCACCGCGGAAGTCCGGGTTCGATGCCGGGTCAGTCCATGTGGGATTTGTGGTGGACAAAGTGGCATTGGGACAGGTTTTTCCCAGAGTACTTCGGTTTTTCCCTGTAAATTTCATTCCACCGGTGCTCCATTACTCGGAAAAAACAAAAAAACGACAATCATCTTCATCACAGGGTTGCACAATAAGCCTCAAGACTGCGGTGCGTCCGTAACATCTGCTGTGGGGCCCTTCGCACACACACACACCCGGGAAAGAGACCTGGTACCCATTTAAAGGAGGCTGGTGTGCCCCAGGGCCGTTCTGGATGGGTGCAGAAAACCTCTGCCCCACCGGGATTCGATCCCCGGACCGTCCAGTCCATAGTGAATCGCTATTCCGATCACGCTATCCCGCTTACACATTTAACTTGCTCGTTTATCGATATAATCACTAAATCCTGAAGACAAATTTATCGATCATAATAGATCGATAAATTTGTCATCAAGATAGTAGGCCTCTAAACATGTTTCCTTGCTGTCTTATTCTGGTGCTGTGGACATATATACGTGTACATGGAGGATTGTGTGACCACTACTGGGAGTACCATCGTATTAATAAAAGAAAAGGTAATAACATGCACAAAGCGTATGGGAGCAGCGGGCCTCTGGGCGAACACGGAGAGGCTTATGGTGGAAACACTAAAGGCATTCGTAGAAGCATATTAGGCGAACATGAACGCAGAAAAAACATTTACATAAATCTAGGAGCTAGCCGTGAAAATCTAGTAGATGGGTACTTTGATCCGGGAAGCAGCCACGAGGATTTAGAAGGTAGCTGTTTAAGATTATCAAAGTTTAAGGGACAGGTCTACGGGTCCTAGTTACTTTTTGCGGTAATTTAACCGGTATCTGCGGAGGTTCCTTTGGCTGTAGTAGTATCATCGATAGCCTAGACAGCACTTACGCAAATCTAGCCAGACAGTATGCAAGTTTTGAGGATAGTTTTGCACGTAATGCAGCTACACATAAACTTCTGGCTGGAAAACTGAAGGGGAAAGTGGAGAGCCAACTTACGGAACTTCAGCAGAAAATTTTGACACTGATTTGAATAGGATCCACCATCTTCAACCTGAGATCGTGGATGTGCTGAAGGCGATGGTAGTGGAGAAGTAGCATAGACACTGTGTTCCCACATCGTGACCAGCCTGCGAAAAAACAACACCGAAATCAAGAACATGAAATTGAAAATAACACCACTGAAGATGAGGAAGAGGAAATATGAAGTCTAAGATTAAAATGAATCTGAGACAGCTTAGATTTATGTTAATAATCACGCAATAAACGGTTTTGCAATCCACTTAAGATTGATGTTATTTAATGATTGCCTAAAACTAGAGAACAGAATTACTCACTGAGACATCGAGCTCTATATCAATAACTCGAATATATATGTGAGTCCTAAAGAGTCGATTTCCTGAATAGCAATCCAATTTAAAGGCAATATAATATTATGCTTATTGTTCCCTACTCAGGATTATAATATTACACCAAACTTGCACAAACTTACAGGGCTGTGTTTTTATGTGACGGATTCCAAAAGGGCCTATTTAAAAGAATGTTAACAGTGTTGCCAGATAATTGTTAAACAAGACATCGAAAGGTCACATTATGTCCTTATCATAATAGGATTTTTAAACTCCTTTTCCTTGAGACATACCGACCTGGGAGGTATTTTTACACTTGGGTGGCTACAACGGTTTCCTGACTTGACCCTGCTCTGCCAATTAGCCAAGAAACTCAGACCTACGAGTATGTAGGTAACCGCACCTTGAGTAACATGGCTGTTAGAGGAATTTGACAAGGTGTATACTGATATGTAGCAGAGCTTGATTACGCCTTTGAAAGCGTGAACTTCTGTTCGTAGAATAATATAGAGCAAGTAAAGTAATATTCATTAAATTGTATGTTAAACATTCACTTATACCGTGTATAAGTGTTAACGTTTACTCATTTCCTGTAAGTGTAAAATGAGAGTCTGCGGCATTCGCGTAGTCTTAGCCCTCTCAAATATTAAGATTGCGGCATTTAATCCCACACACACACACACACCAGATTGTATTTGGTATTTTTCTGTGTTTTTCCTTCGGTTGCATCATATTTTTTAACCATTTCCATTCTGAGCTCTTACATGGTCGCGTGTACATGTTGTTGAAAACCTGCGATAGCTTTCATCTTTAAGAAGCGACAACCTTCTCTGGTCACATAAACCGCTAAATAGACTCAAGAACAAGAAGTCAGTATTTCTAATGGAATTACCTCACGCACAAGCTGGGAACGTTTAGTATAACTGGTGAACATTAACTGCAGTAGACTTACTAGCAACAGCCATTTTATATCGAAAACAGCGCCATCATACCACACAAAACGTAGACCTAACACATTAAATTAAAAAAAAGAGAGACCCTCACTGTGTGGATATCTCCCCTTTAACAAGCGATGAACTGGTCCCAATTGGAAAATTAGTGCTTATACTGGCAAAGAGGGAGTGAGGTTGGCTGTCGAAATACGGACGGTGCTTCAAGGATTATCAAATATGATATAAAAAGAAGCAATTTTGAAGTGTTCGTTTTGTACCGTGTACAAACTTTTAATAATATTAAAAATGTACATAGGAGGATTCATGATATTTTTATATCTTTATTTATTTATTTATGTGTCTACTAGAACGTTTTAGCATATTTCGATACATAATACACCACATTCACGAAAACGTAGTATTAAGATAACGCCTACGTGAAGCTAATGGATGCTTTAACATTTCTCAAGTATATTCGTTAAAACCTGTAGTACATTTCCAGCATTATGATTGAAAGTATTACGCTAAAAGTCTTATTAACTGGCTCGGCTTTCTTTTCATATATTTCTTGAAAATAATTACGACAGACTTTAACCATTTTAAAGTTGTCAATTCCGTGCATTTTTTTAGATGAATGTATTCAATTTATTTTACCAACTAAATGTGCATTTAGTTGGTACAATAAGTTGAATACGTTGAGACTTTAACTAATTTGTTTTGTAGTAATTCCATTTTTACATAGCCACAACTTAATAACGTCAAAGCGCGCTGTTGGGAATTTTATTTTTAAGTTTCCAGTCTTGTTGGTTACGTACTTAGGTACTTCGATTAAAACAAATTGTTAGATTTCACATGAGTATCACCGTGCATCTTTATGAATTAATAAATTTATAACCAACTGATACACAATTGAAACACTTTTATTGTAGCTTCTATATTATTATACGCCCCTATATAATATAGGGCGTATAATAATATAGACGCTACAATAAAAGTGGTTCAATTGTGTATCAGTTAGTTATAAATTTATAAATTGTTAGATTATTTAGATAGATAACTATGTATTTATACAATCATTCTATACTCATCGACATTTGGAACCTTGATCAAATTGCTGAACAAAATTAATACATACGTGGTCATGGTAGCCTTGAGAAGTTTTAAACTTGAAATAGTCTGCGAAATTTTATTTTAAATGTTGATATAAGAATATATGTAACTTTACAATTTCTTTTCTAACAGATGCTGAGCACCTTGTAACGCACACTTGAAAGATATTTGAAAGGTCGAGATATTTGTGCAAGGGCAGTGACCACTTAACTGTGGGCGTGGAGGCATGATAGCATATTTACACAGCTTTGACATTTTAGGATAGGCCTTTGTCCATCGTCCATATTTTATTATCTTTCGCCGAACTTGGCTTACAAGCACTGGCGTTGCAAATGGTGTGAGGTCCATTGCAACTCTCCTCAGCTTCCTTGTGTGCATATCTGTTACCTATTTTGTCCATCGGCAGTTACGTGCAGTGCGTTGTAAGTCAGTAAGCGTAAGGTACATCGTAGGGGATCCGACACATCTGTCGATGGCGAATACTTAATAGTAATAATAATAATAATTATTATTATTATTATATAACTTTTATACAGAGTATTTACAATCATACATGTGAAAAAAAGACCTTTCTAGGGTATATAATGCTGCATCTATCCTCTGGTCACAATGTATGGTGCATGTAATGCTATTTCGCATGATACGCATTTTGTACTTTTACGTTAGTGCTATCCGCAGTACGTGCGCAGTGCCAAATAAGGCTGTTTCCTGCGGTTACTTGATGTCGTGTTTTCCAGGTATGTTGCAGAGATATTTTCTGAATGATTGTGAGATGGTTCCAGTTGTCCCTATTATTACTGATACCACTTTTGTTTTTACATTTCACGTGTGCTGTCTTTCTATTGTGAGGACTTCATATTTTAAGACCTTTTAGGCTTCTTTCATGATCACATTTATATCTCCTAAAATTGCAACGTCAGTCACTTGTCCAGTGACTGAGAAGAGCTCTATCTAAGGAGTCCACCAATAGGTGCTTTCCTTGCCTGTAGATGGAAACAAAGCCGGCTTCAGAAATGTTGTGCTTCATTAAAAAACTAGACGATGGCCAAAGTCCAAAAAAAGAATATTGCGCCAGTAAATCATTTTCAGTTCACGTTTTCATTCATTGCCCTACTAATTGACGCTATTAATGTGAGCTGCAGAAAGCGTCGTTAAATAAATAATACAGGCATTAATAAAGAACAAAATGTATACCCGTATATCACTTCTACCTTGCAGATTGATGCAGCATATGACTCCAACTCATTGGTAACCACATGCCAGCTAACTACTGTCGCAACTCACAAGGCACAATAAAATGCATAGACCCTCTCTTTCCGGAAAGTACTGTTACTGATTGTGGATTTTGCAGTTGACCTTGGTAGTGGTTGGCGTTGGGGAAAGCCGACCATCCCTTGTTTGTAACCAGTAATCCACCACCCACGCTGTGCAGTTCCACTGCATTGTTTGAGTAAGAAAGGGTAGTTTGAAGAAGAGGATTCGGGTCGTCTGGGTTGTTGCAATGAGTAGCAGTCATATTAATTCCCCACCTTTCGAAAGAACTGAAAACTGTATGTTTTTTCGAAAGTAAAGCTTTCCTATAACAAGTCATGAAGACTCAGAGGGAAGATGGAATTTTGGGATTCCATCCTTACTTTGACATTCGGTACAACTAGGACGGCAGAGTTGTCAGCCCTAGTTGCCAGCCGCACTTGCCCCCAAGGAAATTCCCTGGTACTCATTTCTGTTAGAGGTTGAGTCGACCCCAGGGCTACTGATTGCGGACAGAAGGAACAGATGACTAGAACATTTCCAAGGAAACTTCGGCAATTAATAGCACTGCTACTCAGCGCAACAACGCAGAAGACATAAATCTTCAACATCAAAGCCGTTGAAACCTCAAATCTCGTAAAATTTTAATTTTTTAACAGTTTTGTAAATATAGAGTTTAATGTGTAGGAATGTACATCTAAAGTGAGTGTGCTATTCAAAACGGTGAATATGTCCTTTCGATTGCCGGTATACAAAACTCAGTGACACGTGTCCATAATTGTTTTAAGTTTTATATTTATTAATTTCAAAGTTGGTCTGGACATCGCTACAGCGATTAGCACCTTTATGGTACTCCTAAGACGGCAGAGGGAGCGTACTGACGTTTAATTGTATTGGTTGTGTCTATCCTGCAGCCAAATCGTCACTCAATATTTGTGTTTCGAAGAACATGAAGCACAGAATGCCCTACGTCTAGGAGGAAGAAAACTCTAATGATTGATACTCACTGACAAATGCTTTCCATCGACATATTATTCTACGATTGACAAATATACTTCTTCTACTTCTGGTATGAGTCCCTGACAGCAAGGGCTGTTCTCACCTAATAAACACGGTTTCATTTCCAAGAAAATAATACGACAGGCGATTATGACGTGCAAAACAAAGCCAGCAGATCTAAATCACAATTTGACCTGACGTCTCACAAACAATGTCAGGCCTGTAAGCATGAGAAAGCAGTGGCAGTGCATACTAAGAGATGAAAATACTCTTACATATGTGGAACTAACTATAAAAGTTATTAACCAACTGCGTGGAACAGAACAAACGTCTTTAAAAACTCCGATAGTCGCTCGGCTGATAATAAAATTACCGCTTTAATGTGGCACCCAAAATTTCATTATCGCTTTTACAAAAACCCAGTATTAGACCCTTTCCTGAGTCAGACAAATACTTTAAACACAGTGGCGTAGGTAAGTCCCCCGCGGGCCCCGTGGCGCGGGGAGCCCCAAACGTAGAGAATACTAAAATATCTTGTGGGTTCTTTCGGACTGGATTCCGCTCTTCTGACAGAAGACAGTATCCTTGATCCCTGTATTTAACTGTGATTAACTTTGCTAATAATTACATGGGGACCCCGATTATCGATTCACGGGGGGGGGGGGGGGGGGGGGGTGGAAGGACCCGTTATATAAGCTACTGTTTCAACACTTCTTTACTTTGTATTATGCTTCCATCTACTTCCAAGTATCTCAAGTTGTCTCTTCGTATCAAGTTCTCTGACTAAAATTTTGTAAACTACTACAAAATTCGAGCTAAGGAACTGAGCTAATGTACATAGTTTAAGATTTAATTTGCCACGAGTTTTCAGTTTAAAGGCGACAGGCAATTTACGTATAACGTAACATTGTGACGCAGTCTCGTAATATTTATACCTCCTAGGCTGTCCTAACAGTCTGATACCACTTAACTCGAAAAGAGTGCTGTATACCGATTTAATGTCGCTGGCTACAATAATAAGCTACATACTTAGGTCTTCACGTAAACTGTACGATATTACTCCCGATTCTAACCAAATTTGAAATTCTTCGACAGATTTTCATAAATGTTTTCAATATCAAATTTCACGGAAATCCGTCCACTGAGAGCCGAGCTGCTGCGGACGGATTGACGAAAGTGAATCTAACAGGCGGTTTTCACGACTATGCATACGCACCTAGAAATAAATCACTATTTAGCAAGACAGAATTTAGGAAGGAATGTCAACACAGACGTTACATGATCAAGAATGAAAATGACAATAAAGCTGGAGAATCCCGTCCCAACAGGATAATTTTCTTCTTTCACCTATTAGATGTAGGATATCAGGCGAAGAGAAGAGCCACTAGTACGCAAGCCTAATTTTGTTCAGGTTAAAATTGCAAAAGATAAGTTAAGAATTAATATTGATATAAGGAATAATCAGACCACGGAAGATGTGATGCAGACGTGGGGGCGCACATTGTGCTTGGAGGAAGCAGTTATGGCGGTATAAACATTACGTCGTGCGTGGGAGTTGCAACACAGACAAAACTGGGTCTTCTGCTACGAAGGGGCAAAGACTAGCCTTAGAAACAGGTGTCGTTGCAGCTTAAATCTGCCACAAAGAAGCAAAGACTAGCATTAAAAACCGTTGTAGCTTCAACACCAAGCACACTTAAACCTCCACTCGTTTATCATGGAAGAAGACTTCCCTACTTTCAAAAATTTAGTTTCTCCAATCTGAACTTTTTAGACAACATTTATTTTGGCTAACGGCAAATTTATTTTTCAATTTACTGCAGTAGTTAGGTATTTATTTAATAACGGTAACATAAATATTTATTTACTAATATTAAATTGTCAAATAATGTACTGTATTACAAAGTGTGCTTTTTCCGTGAGGAGTTCAGCTTCTGATGGTCTTGGAAGAGTTCAGGTACCCAATCAAAGATAACTTTCATCTACGATCGTTTTTCTGAAGATAATTACAACCATTAATTGTCGAAGGACTACTGTGTATGAATAAAAGTACCAGTTCGAATTTATAAATAACTCTTAGCGTCCCCAAACTGGCGAATTTTTTATGACTCCGTTGAAGTAAAAAATGTTAGATATTTCATGTTGTATGACAAGTACTGATAGACCTGTTCCACACTAGGACGTAAATATTCGTAACACCTGAATTAGATGTAACCTGCTATAGTTTCATTCATTGTTTGCAGCAGTTCTTGGAAAAGCAAGGAAAATTCTTAACGTGAGTGATGAATTAAGACGTGACCTCATCAGTGAAAACCACATAATACTCGTATTTGAAGAACAGCAAGACGCGAAACTTAAGTAAAATCTTCCAAAATTTTGGAAGTTTTATTTTCAAACTAAATTTCTAGCCACTAAGATCACTTACGTCTATCGTTTATAAGTCAACAGCTTATTCTTTTAATGCAAAATCTTGTGTGTGATGAACGACTGATCCAGAGAGATACGGAAAAAAGGCAACAATTTCGTTAAATTTGGTATATCTCCAGTTCGAGTGGGCAAACAACGCGTCAAAAAAGCAGTGATTTGTATCTTATGAAATAATTTGCTACTAAATGGGACCTTTCATTGTGTGACTACCAAAGATTTAGTTTTCTTGTCTATTTGTTGGCAACTCACATTCAGTTCCAGCTTCTTCAGCCACTTAGGAACTCATTTATTTCACGGCGTCTTCACGGTTGTGCTGCTTGTTTCCCGAATTGTTTGTCTTAAACTTTCAATTAATGTAACGGCCTTAACAATCACCACACCTATCATCTAAGAGCCACGGTAATGTCTGCGACTGGAGAACCTTGTGCAAAAAACAAATACATTTTGGTCAATGTTATACACGAGACTTTGATCCCCATATTTAGCTACGTGGTCTAACGATTATTAACGAATTTTCTGCAGCATGTTTTCTTTCTAGCAGCAGATCATGCGATTGACTTTGTTGTAGTCGATTTTGATAACCAAAGGGTGTGGCAGTGCCATTTCAAAGTGCAATTTACACAAATTGTGAGAATAACCCATCTGGCCACAAAAGCAGAAAGAAAATACAAAATTCTGACATACTAAAAATGTAGTCACATACGGAGATAATTGGAGTGTGTGTCGAGTGGTAAATTTAGCTGCACTGCCGAACGTGGGATGACTGCCATAGTGAGACATTTTATGAAGTCCGTCTTCTTCGATTTTATTCAACATTTTCTTTTTACAGTCCAAGTCCAGTCTTCTCGTAAGGTAATTTAAAACCTCTAACATTTCTTCAATGAGAACACAGCCTCCAGTTACATAAACATATCTCAGACTGTCGGACATTTTTATATTAGATTTTAGGCGTGCAGTCAATTATCAAGTAATAATATTTTGCATTTTTGGACCTAGAAGAAAACAATCCCAACACGAAATTCCTTTCTCAATAGGGGCATAAATTTGCAGGAGACAGATGATGTACAGAGAACTTCTTACTTGTCTTATATGTTGTTTGTAATAAATGCTCTCAGTAGGATTAAGTTAAGAAAAGAGCCAGCTTGTGGGTGTCCAAATATTTTGTTGGTACCATGAAATACAACATTTTACGGAGCTCTGTGAAAGAAGTCACATCAGGCACAATCTTTAAAATTTTCGTCCACCATTTCTGTATGACCATTTAGTCTTTTGCAGATTTCATTCTATGGTTTCTCTTTTTCAGTTTTTTTACCAGTTTTTTCTCGAGGTAACAACTTTTATTTTCAGGCGTATTTTTATGCTCCAACAATCCGCACAGATATATCCAGCCTGAAAATTCTCTTTTGTGTTTGGAAAGATGTGATATTTGTTGTCTTTGAAAGATTTCTCCAAATAACATAGAAAAAATTCGTAATTCTTTAGTAAATCAAAAACTGAAGGTCTGTTCTTTCTCCATTATATTTATATTTGAAAAACAGTATAATTGAAATCGCCATTTAACTTAAAATACTGAGGTGTGGAGATCAGAAACCCTTCCTCCATTATTGCAATGCTCGACAGGAAAACATCGCATTCAATCATTAACTTTGGCCACTATTTGGGATCACACAAGTCTCAGCTCCTGACATTTTCTTCATTGGATTTGCGAGAGCCGGCTTTCACCTCTTTTTTTGCGCATTTCCACAGGTTCTGTCTTTGGTTCAACTGCACCTGATTCCGATGTTTGTGGATTAATATCTCCCGTTTCTTTTTTTTTTTTTTAGTCTGCTATAATCAGCTCCCGCACCAGCTGTACGCCATTTCCTTGCAGAGGTGGCTGGTCCGTGTTTGAGTTTGTAGCCAACCATTTGGCCAGTGTAAAGGCTTTTGCACATTCTTATCTTTTAAAGTGTCTTTTTTCTGAGTTCTGCTCCAAATGGGCGCTTTGAAGACATAATCAGTCTGGACGAATAAGAAATTGCATTAAAAAAGAACACGTTTGTGGAGGGCCAGATCGAGTCATTTTTAATATCAAGGCCGAGGTTTTCCCTCTTGTACATTAAAAATGCTAGGCACTTAGCAATCATAAATACGATTAGTAATTTAATAAATTTAACAATTTTATCTCGTAATAATATTAATGCAGATCCAGTGGCCGTGCGGTCTAAGGCGTGGGTCTTCGGCCGCTCGCTTGCTAGGATCGTGGGTTCGAATCCCACCGGGGGCATGGATGTTTGTCTCTTGTGAGTGTTGTGTGTTGTGGTCAGATAGAGGCCTCTGCGACGAGCCGATCCCTCGTCCAGAGGAGTCCTACCGACTGTGGTGTGTCTCTCAGTGTGATCAAAAGAAATTACAACCTCGACACTGAAACGGGAAACCGGAGTAGGTAGAAGAGGACGACTAAAAAAATAATAATATTAATTAATTTAATGACAGTAATTGACAAAATATTTGTCTAAGTGATACGTCAGTTATTAAACAATATAAAGGTGTACACGGTTCTGTAGTTTCAGCTATGTATGAACGTTACTGTGGCTTGAAGATGGCTTAATGTCAACCCGAAACATGTAGCCATGTTTGTTACAAGAACCTAACTTGTCCAAAAGATTATTTGTGTTGACAGCCTTCCTTAACCCACTGTACATCGAATTTTATTTGTGTTAACTTAATTGAAGTTGTATTGATTTTGTTTTTAGTTCTTTTCGATGTGCAAAACTACAATACGAAATTCCACCATAAAAAGTTAGACACTGTGCGGTGGACTATTATAAGAACAGACGGACGGAAGGTTAGTTCGTGAAGAGAAGGCAGAAGAAAGACGGGCATACTTTCGTCAAACCCATTGGAATTCGCAAGTGAAGTCTAAACCCACAAGCGATAGGTAAATATGGTTTTTCCTTTCGTTATTTGTCAAAGACAAACATCGTCAGAGTAGGACAGCCATCTGTATGCTCTTGTACGAGGAATGACCGTGCATCTCATTCACCAGAATGCCGCCAGGTGATGTCCTGTGTCTAACGTACCGAGTAAATGACGTTAACAGTCATTGTGTCAGAAGTCCGTGTTTAACACGTGATCATTTCAGCACGTAAGTCAAGATTAATAAAGTTCATTATTATACAGCTGATTACCTGACTGATACGATTAATTGGTCAAGACCTTTGACGTTTTGCTATTAATATATCTTTGCATATTGTCCACAATTTTAAATTATCGTCTCTGAAACTTCGCTTGGATTTCTTCAGCATTTCCAAGTGAAAGCTGGGAGACACATTGAAATAGGCCATTACAGCCTCTTTCCAATGTCTTACTTCTTCATTCTCAACAATCATCCCACCAAATCCAAATCAGTAGAAAAAGAGGGAAACTTCGCTTGAAGTGAGTGGTCATTCTGATCCATATTTGATTTAATGTTTGAAAGTATCAAAATAAGGAATATTCCCTGCCAGCTCAACCTAAAACTTTTTTGCTCCTCAGCAACAAAAAAAAGTTTTTGTGAAAATGTACCCACGTAAGTGTGTTTATCAAATTTACAAGTTAGGAATTGTCCACAGAGCTTTATACAACATTATCGCTAGATATTAAACTTTCTACAAAAAAAAACTTAGTATTTTAAAACACAGTATAAAATTTCTCAGTACTTCAACAGATTTAGAATCGATCATTATCGAGATATTTTAAGCGAGGAGATTTACAATCGATGTTTCTTAAACTTCGATATTATAAATTTAAATCGATAATGCAAGATGCTCGATACTCAACGGTGTCAACAGCCTCAGTGCGTACCTCACAGAGAACACTGTTTTAATTACACAAAACAATCATTACGAGGGATCATAAAGATACGTAGGTCTTCATGTAAAGTGTCTGCTATTTTTTTTCGATCTTAATAAAATCGGAATGCGTCGACAAATTTTAGTAAAAATAACAAAAGTAAAATATCACGAAAATCATCCAATGGGAGTCGCTCTAATACATGCAGACGGACAGACATGAAGAAGCCAATAGTTACTTTCTCAAGCGAATGCGCTTAAACGCTGGTATGTTAAATACGTTAATGGTTACAGAGCTAAAGAAACTGCCTGTCGCCTGTGGTAAATGTCGGGCAAGGAAAATTGTCCACAATAGTGGAGCCAGTTTTAAATAAAAGAGGATGGCTAATGGACATGCAATGACACGTGGAAGCACCCTTACTTTTGTAATAAACACAACATAACCCCCACCCCCTAAAAGCGCGACTGAACATAGGCTTTAATTTGTAACCAGAAGAATAGATAAGGCCCCCGCAGACCCCGCGGCTATGTGGAGGGGGGAGGGGCAGAGAAGGGCGTGTGTCAAGGGTCCACGAAACTTTAAAACTGTGTTTTATAAAAACATCATACACGACTAGACTTTATATGCTCACATTTCAAGTGTGTTTTACATATGGACATAGCATTTTAATGTAGTGTACCCCTGAAGATGGTCAGGTACCTGACCGAAACATGTCGGGTTTAATGTAATACTACTATTAAAGTTTTTAATAGTGATTGTGCATCTAGTTGGTCTTGGTTTTTGATATATACGAGATGCACGGTGAAAACAACATTAAATTGTACATCAAGTACGTGACAGTTCAAAGCTTAACCTTTAATAGTAACGTTTTCTCGCTGGAATGGAAGCTAAAACCCTGACCTAAGTAGACTGTAGTTTTGCTGTTATCGTCATACGCCACCATGTGAAGTTGCTGTGTTGTATCTTGAGTCCTGTGCCTTGACGTTGAGTGTCTGTGACAGTGTTTTGTTGACAAAGTTTCAATTACTTGTCGTGAAAGATATTGTTGGATGCACAAGTGTGTCAACTGAAAACCAAACCCAAACTCACGGAAGCTTAACGGTCTTACATTTCTTCATATATTACGCACGACTAACTGCAGATTAGAGTATGTGTTTAGAATAGACATCCTTCAACTGTCAGACAACTGTCAACTGTTCACCTGGTGAACAGATTATTAAGCAATCTTTAAGTTCTTGTTTATAAATTGCCGACAGCGCACGCCTGATGAAACAGCCGCTGCGCGACTCTTATACCGTCAGTACTATCGTCGCTCGTAAGGTTACATTGTATCATCTTAGTCACACGGTCCAGTTTAACCTGCTGTCTATAACAGACGTGTGAAGCACGCATCACTTTTTCTTTGTTCAGGAGTATGCAGTACATTGTAGTACAGAGAATTTTCGTTGTGGAGACCGATATAAGGAACAAATCGTAGGCCTACAAGAAGTATCGTGGGCAATTTGGAATTCGGTTTCCCGGTGTTTTAGTTTCTTCGATATCAAGCATGTCTGATAGTTGAAGGATGTTATTTCCAACACCTACTCGAACATGCAGTGAGTTGTGTTACATATATTACATGCGGAAATGTATGGCCGTTAGTTAAGCTTGCGATGCGTCTGCATTGGGTTTTAAATTAACTCCCTATATTTTAGAAAGTAAGGACTATATATAGTATGTTTACATTATACGTGCAATAAAAAGTTGCTATGTTCGAGGTGTTACTGAATAGACATTTAGTAAATGTTACAGTGACAAGAATGGCAGCTGGCTCTGTTACTCAGGGTATCTACGCGTATCTTGGCACCGGTTACTACCGCTTCCTTCCACATCCTGAATTTCGTTCTAACGTATGCAGTTGATTCAAACAATACAGTACTCGCTCCCTAGAGGCCAGTGACTGCTCAACTTTAGCAATGCGATTGGCTCCCCGTGCCCGTCCCCCTCTACAAGTACAGCTGGTGCTCGGACCTGGGAGTCTGCATCGGCGGCAGTCGAGGGGCAACTGTGCGTTGCGGTTGGTGGAAGGTTCGTGTCGATACATCGGAAGTTGCGCTGCGTCGATATGTGTCTAGAATCTCGCTGATGAAACAAAATAATGTTTAGTTGTGATTTCTGGACTGGCATGACCAGACATTCGACATTTTCGCTGCAAAGAGACAATAGCAACATAAATTCATAACTTGTGTGTAGTAATTACTATTCTTAAAGGCGTCTTTAATGTGTTGTAACATAGTGTTTTTATTAGATCCATGCTGACGTCAATAGAAGAAGATATATCGTTAATAAATTAAAACAGAAGAACGTGAACTTGTGCTTATCAAACAACAAGAAGAGAAAGTGAAAAATATGTATGCTTGTTAACACTAGTACGGACCCAGTAAAAGGGGACGGTCTACTCTTCGTGTGTGAAGTAAATTATTAAAAGAAGAAACAAACGCCTTGATGTCTCTTAAAAATTCTATAACATATTGTCGGTATTCGACTGTATAGAAAGACAAAAGTGTTTCAGTGGAGTGAGTTAGGTGTTTTTAACAATCTAAGTAACGACGAAATAGCACTGAGGTTTAATGGACAGACGGTATCAACAAGTGACTGAAACAGTCTGTGTATGCTCATAGTGTGGCTAACTGGCGCTGCCACCAACAATGCTACCAGTGTACCTAATTGTGACACTGCTATTTGTCCACGTGGTTGAGCCTTTCGGCTCCAGCAGCCACGTTTTGGATGTCCATTTCCAGGATCAGTGCACTCAGCGATGTCCATTCCAGGTTAGAACATACACTTGATAAAGGATGTACTTAACAGCCCCACTTAATAAAATTCTATTATTGTACAATTGAAAGGCAGCCTAACAACAATGTTGGAGTCATACACAGGGTTCTCGGGCGTCCCGCGCACAACACGTGACGACGCTGTGTCGCGTGACTCCCTCTATGCGGTCTTGTGCAGGTCTTGGATCGCATTCATCCCTAATCCGGACAATCGGTTCTGATGATGATGATGATGATAATAATAATAATACTAATAATAAGCATCTTGGCAGAGATATAATTTTAAACAGCTCCACTGCCTAGAAAATTCTGACTGCGAACTTCTAAAGGTAATGTGCAATTGGCAGCGAATAAACACTTTTGAAAACGCATGGAGTACGCCGTATTCTAGCATACTCCCTATCGAATACACAATGAAACCATATTTTATCGCTGAACGAACTAACAAAACGCCAAGTGTTTTCGTGAATTCAAATTTGAGTTTTACTCAGTTTGTTATATGGTAAAATAATTGTAAACGGGGGCCGGTTTTAAGGTTGGTGGCTGCATGGGGCCCCGAAATGGCTTTTGTCTTTCAGATTGTCATAATTTTTGTTATGAAGTGAGTGTTACTGCCCATTTCAGAGATTGCGAGGAAGCTTTATTTAAGCAGCGTAAGTAGCAGTGCGCTGTTATCAACACCGTGCGTCAGCATTTGTTGGGTTTATGCAAAAATTATTCAAATGAGTAAGTAATAATTAATTGGAGCCTGTTACGTAACTTATCAGTCACTGCAGAATTATATAAATTTAGTCAACACAGATCATTGTTAATATACTGAGGCACAAGCAGTCGGAGATAACTTGCTTACTAAAGAAGACAAATTTGCTTAAAGAAACACATTTACTTTAAAGATCTCAGCAGCAGGGCTAGGAGTTTTGGCGCCCGGGGCGAGTAATCACAATGGCCGCCCCTAACAGAAATGATGAACTTTAAAAAATCACAATTATTTATTGATTTTCCTTATATTCGTTCAGTAATTTAAAATCTGGAGGGTGCTGAAAATCGTTTTTGACTTAAAATATTCATTTTGCTACCCAATTTTGCCACCACTTCAACACATTGCTGCCCGGGGCGGCCCCACCACTCGCTTCTCCTCCCCCCCCTCCCCGCAGCTACGCCCCTGATTGTTCTTATTTCTTTGAAGAAACCTGCCTGGCAATGCTTCTGGGTATGTGGAAGTCGAGTTAGTTTAGTTCGTTAGTTGTTAGCTATATGTACTTTTCTCGTAGTGAGTTATTTTGGCTTAATTAGTTACTTAGAACTTTTACAAGTTACTTACAGTTTCAGTTGTGTATGTAGCTATGCAAGTAGGCCCTTAATTAGCTTATTTTAAATTATTCATTCCATGCATTTAATTACATTTTTCACTCATAAAACCAACTAAAGGCACTTATGATGTACACAATATTACAGTCTTTGATTATTTCTACATTGATTTCAGGCTTCCGCCGCGATGTTGATGAAATCTGTGGTCTTCTGGGTAATTACACGGCGTCGTGTGGTAATTATTTATTGACGTTTCGGGACAACGTATCGGTCCCATCTTCACGGGTCAAGATTCCGAGGAGATTCCTCGGAATCTTGACCCGTGAAGATGGGACCGATACGTTGTCCCGAAACGTCAATAAATAATTACCACACGACGCCGTGTAATTACCCAGAAGACCACAGATTACTTCTACATTTTTTGGCACATAACTTTGCCATCATCAAGGAATTCACACACCAACTTAGAACTTGCTAAAGTATAATATATTACAGCAGTAATACTCATTATATGTACCATTTTGCAAAGTACCAGGTAGTTGAATTACCTAAACCTGTTATGATACACTATACCAGTATTACATATATATGTCGTTTTGGTTTTTTGCAGTTAAAATAAAACATAAACTTGTGAAACATGGTTGAAACCTATCCTTGTTGTTGCAGCATTCGTGTATGTATACGAACATCTATTGTTGTTTTCGATCCATTATAGATCATGTCCCTGTGTTACTTGTCGTGTAGTCTGTGTAGGAGTTAACTGTTTACTGATTCTTGTTAGTGATTAGCTATTACTAAGATAGTCGCATGTCTAGTTCTCTGCTTAGTCAGGTATTCAGATAGTTGTTTAGTTAGTTACATAGTTAGGTAATTAGCTACTTGAAACCATTTGCATGTCACGGAAAGCAGACAAGGCTGATGAATAATGACTAGATAACTGTGTCTGGAAACGTTAAAATTTGGTAGCGTCAGTTCAACAGGAGCAAAGGATGACAAATGTTTGAACCACTTAGAGGAAAGAATGGGTCTAGCTATGGCATAGGGGAGGGAGTAATATTTCCTTCATTAAGAACCAGCCTCCCATTGTAAAAGTGACTTCATGTGGGCCATCAACACGACGGTTCAAGAATTCACTCCTCCAACTTGGACAGACACCCTAAAAGAGAGAGAGAGAGAGAGAGAGAGAGAGAGAGAGAGAGAGAGAGAGAAGAGGTTTCGAAAAAGACATTTCAGTGTTGAAGCACTCAAGAAGTAAGGCCTAACCAATAAACCGGCTAACAAGTCAACTGAAGACATATTACTGCACAGTGGTTTCTTTCGATAGCTCTTAAGAAATCGCTTGCTTCATCTCAGAAATGAAAGAATCATTAAAAGATTTCCAGAAATACGTAGGTCAATACATGTCACATCCTCACACCTTATTTATACATCTGAAACTTTAAAGCACTTCTTGTTATACAGTGTTTGATACTATCAGTCTATCATTTCTATAAGTTGTCTGTGCCTTTCAATATTTGCAACAGCGACGTTGTCAAATGAAGAGGCTCGGGAAAATATTACATACAGCTGGACATGGGAAAAAACAGGCGATGGTGGATATACTCGTATTCCAACACATTTAAGTGTCTGCTTTTGAGCCTTAATGATTGTCATAGCAAACGCGGTTTTGATCGGAAATCGTCTTATGCACAGTTTGAAGGGAATGGCAGGATCTGATGGACACAATTGAATCCTGGATACAAAGATAGTTTTTCTAGAGCCAAGTCCTCGTGCAAGCTTCTTACGATAATGTTCTGCCACCACCGGAGGCCAAGATAAACTAACATATTACATATAATTCCCATGGCTCCGGTAGAAGCAGTTCTATCAATTTTTAACGTAATTATTTTTATTAAAAACACTTTCTTAAGAAGGAATTAACGAAAAAAAAAGAAGACTGCCATCAATGACAAATCATTAGCTTTCTAAAAATGTATACCTTGAAAATATTGGTTCGGTAGTTTAGTAGATAATGGTGCCAAAATCAAACCTTACCATATTATTATACATGATTCAGTTTACGTTTAGGTCCCAATATATACCTCTACCCCTGACGCTTACCACTCAAATTATACATTTCAATTTTTCCTCTTTCGTGCTACATATCTGGCGATCCACTCCTTCATTCAGTTACCCTGAGACTGTTATGTGTCCTTATAAATTTCTCATTAAATTGTTCTCCATCCTCATGGTCAAACTTATCTTTGTTATTTTCAAATATTGTCCTCATCACTCTTCTCTCAGCCTCACAGTACGTGAAGTGTTGTCTCTGTGGCCATCACGTTCATTACTATGAAGCATTGGTTTCTTACTTTCAATATACCCACCCACAACATGTACCGAGTCAGTTCTGAAATGTTTTAACTCTTAAAGCACAATGGTAACTATATATATCATCTGCTTGAACCAGGGATGCACAAATATTCCAAAAGTCTAGCAGCAACCTCAAAATTCTACGCGCCAGAATGGACAATGAAGCAAGTTCCATACTGAGGACCAAAAATATTAGGAGCCACCGTAAAAATTTAGTCGCCCGAGCGATACGGCGCCTGGCATGTATGCACCCATGGCTTGAAAAAAAAAACTGCAAAACTTTACATAGATTTTGAATGATTCTCAGAACAAAAAGATAATACTTCCCTATACAGCATTTAACCAGTTAATATTGTGCGACGGAGACGCATTGTGTTTGCTGCAAGAGACGACCTGCAATTTTAATTAAATATCGATAAGACGAGCTTCCGATCCAGGTGTAAAACACATGAGGATTATAGTTTTTAGGGGCCTTCGCAAATTAAAAAAAAAAAGACTATTAATTTCGTCATGTCTGTCTGTCCCTCTGTTCGTCCATCCGTCCTCATGGAACAACTCGCCCCCCCCCCCCCCGGACGGGTTTTTATTAAATTTTATATTTGAGTATTTTCCAAAATATGTCGAGAAAATTCGAGTTTCTTTAAAATCTGACAAGAATAACGGGTACTTTACATGAAGACCTATGTACATTGTTTAGAAAGAGAACACGCATTTTATCTTCAAAAACTTTTTTCCTAAAATTGTGCCCTTTATGAGATAATGTGGAAAAATATGGTACAGCCAGACAGGTCACATATGACAATATAATAAGGCGCTTGCGTTTTGCATGCTGGATAACTAAGGATACAAACACACACTCGGAATATCTAATACTTATTGCTTTTCCACGGCAACAATGGTTACGCCAAGGCGCCACAATGTCACGCTATACGTATATTGCCTGTCTTCTTCTGCGTAACGTGACTGTGAATTGGTAGTGAATAAAGCTAGTGATCTGCACTACGGAGTTCCATGCGTTTCCCAAAGGGGCAACTGCACAAACTAGTTTTTTACCTACAAAGTAAAGGTAAAGGTACAGTTATTCCTATACACATTAGGAATGCGTAAGGAAACGTGGGGATACAGCCGCATTCATTCTTAATCTCAGTGATAAATGGGGTGAGTGGTCAGCATCCCGCTCCGATCGCTTCACTACCTGGGAAAAAGCCCCCGGTACCCATCAAATATGAGGCTGGGTGGACCCCACAGCCGGTCAGGACTCTTTGGAAAAAAATATAAACCTCTTCTCCTGGCGGGGGTCAAACCACGACTCCTCTGACGTCCATGCCGTGCCCTAATTAATCACGGCTGTCACTAACATTATAGTGCTAGCGAACGACTTCTGGTCTTTTATTTAACAATAAATCCCCTAAGGTTCATTGTGTTCACAAAACCTCGCTAATGGATCCCATTCTGAGCACGTTGATTCCAGTCCAATTATTCGCAGACTAAATTCCTGAGACCCGTTTTAATATTATCTTCCATCTGCATCTAAGTCACCCTAATAATCTCCTTTCTTGAGGTTTTCAAACCACAACGTCTTTCGCGTTTCTTGTCTCTGACGTGACGTGTTTTCCATGGCCAGTTAACGTAAGAGGAGCTGCTGACGGCAGTTCCTCGTGTTTTGCTGCATTTCAGCTCTTGGATTTGTGAGCCAGGCACAATGTCGTTTAATTTAAATGATGAGTAACAAAATGACCTCTCACTCAGGCGAGACAGCTTGTGACAATTCTTAGCAACGTTGTTACTTATTTACCTATGTTTAAACTCTTCTTTCTTGTGTCATTTACAGCATCTTAATTTCTTCTGTTGGAAAGCCATAACTAATTAGAGAAAACTGTTGACTTACTTTTCATTGAGCTTTTAAAACACTAAATAAAGCCAGGAAAGAGGAGTCGGCAGCGCTTCGAATCGGTATGTCGCGTGCGTAGAATGTGAAGGGTTAATGCAAATTGACAGTTTCTGTTGTCTGTGGGACATTAGCTTTAAACTGCTGTGCTTATGGTAACAGTGACACTTTAACACTTGACTGTGTTCGGAGAGCAGAGCTCTGGTAATCTAGAAGTGAATATCGTTATTAAAACAAATTTAAAAGTTTTATCAGAACGAGTATAGGGTGTTATGATTTGCTGTCAATGCCATTTATCGAAAAAACAAATAACACCATCGCTGAAAAAAAAACAGAATTTGACTTCTTATGGGTGGCACCGTAAGAAGTGACAGACCATATGACCCTCAAATCCAGGGTAAGGAGGGCGTCTGGAAATTTCGTAAGTTCACAAATTAACACTTGTGGGCATTAAAAAAAGTCCCTGTTAAAATTCAGGGTAATTCGTATAGTTTTGACATTGTTTAATCCGAATATGACAACCAAATTGCCCTATCATCCACCAATGTTAAGGGAGGAGGGATTAATTTCAAAAACTACGTTTGTAATAAAAATTTATGCCTACTATATTGGTTTGTAATTACAATATACAGTGTCAAATAATGAACAATGTCTCTGTATACGGTATCCTAACTACAAGAAAGTCGTCATAAAACACTCATTTCTTCATCTTTTGCCTTCTATTCGCCAGTTGGTGTCTTCCTTATAAGACTCCAGCAGTAGTCAGCCAACATATTTGCACTCCACTTATCACTCTACCTCTGTTCCATTTTTGAAATGTCCTGATGGAAGTTTCGTCAATTTTATCGGAGAGGGCTTTCATGTTTTAAGGAAAAAATCCAAATTGGAATGCAGAAAATGAAGTTTGAATGACATGTTACACCCCATAAAACTGTATGATGAAGTTAGCTCCTGCAAAATGTCACTGTAATTTTCAACTTTTTCATTGCCTAGAAAGTTCCTGCAGACGTTTTCAAATGCCTAGCAGGTTCTGCTTTCTGTAGAATTTTCTGCTTTATGTAGAATTTAATTTTGTATTAAAGTCGTGGTCTTCGAATAGTTGTTTAATTTTAGGACCAACGAAAATTCCTTCTTTTATTTTGGCCTCACTTATTTTGGGAAATTTTTCCCTTAAATAAGTAAACCCTTCGCTTTCTTTATCAATCGCTTTCACAAATATTTTTATCAAAGCGAGCTTGATATGCAGTGGAGGTAAATGGATATTTGACTTATCCACTACAGGAGGATGTGCCACATTCTTCTGACCTGGTGGTGTTTCTGAACGGAGTGGCCAAATTTTGATGTGTGGGTACCTTTCAACTAGCCTGCAAAAGTCCTTGAACATGAGCTGCAGTAAATCTTCGGACCCCAAACTTTATCTTGATCTCCGACCTTACAGCCAAAATACAGTTCATAAGCTTTTCTCACGAGTTGTGACAGTGGCTTCCTTTGCGATTTTAATACCACTTCGCCGCATATGTAGCAAAAGCTACTCGGCCAATTTTGGCAAGAACGTGACATGTTGTACACAAGAAAAATACTTTTCAAACATACAGGGCAACTGTTACTTTTGCACTTGTGCACATTCAGGATAGACGGTGGAATCAGAATGAGGTTTTGGGAGAAGGGGCCGCGATATACTATCATGCGACAATTTACCACGGACGCTTGATTACGCCGACAAATTATCACACCGACACTTTATCACAGCGACAATTTATCACTTCGGCATTTTATCACACCGACATTTTATCACAGCACATTTGATCACACCGACGTTTTATCAGAGCGACAAATTATCACACTGCAAATTAAAGGGACTATAAACAACTGAATTATTCTGGGATTTAAGTGACTTAAATAAGTAAATATAAATGAACAACTTAACAAGCCTTTGGGCCTGCCCCAAATTTCGGTTTTTGGCCAATCAACTGATATCATCCAAACGGAGGGTGATGTAAACATTTTATTCACACATTCGAGTTTGTGAACCTATTACCAATGAAAATCTGTCAAAATTATTTCAGGGAGGAAATTGATGCCGACCAATGTAATCGAGTGAACTTTATGGGTGCTTGGGGTGCTGATTAGTAAATTTACTCTTTGGGTCTCTTTCCTTCGGGTTTTCAGACCAAGGTATCCTCTATGTTTATTGTTTCACCCAATCATGCTTCTTACGCACGACACTCATTTGATGTTCGCAGCGTTTGCAGCCGCCTGTCCAATCCTAAAGTTTGATGACCACCTGTTGTCGGCTGTCCGCGATTGCTTATTCAATATATTCGCGATGACCCTTCATATATGAAGGTCATCTCCTCCATGCGCAACTGGAGGACGCGCCTGCCATAGTGAAAGGAGATCCACTTAACATAATCGTCAAATATTCACCGTACAAAAAGTGTGTTTAAAATTAAAGTTCTTTCTTCAGTGGGGGCCCGGGATAGCTTAGTTGGTATAGTCATTGCTATGGGCTGGACGGCCCGGGCTTCGAACTCCGGGAGGGTGAGATTTTCCGAACCCATCCAGACCGTCCTCTAGGCCCACCTACCCTCCTGTACAGTGGGTATCGGGTCTCTTTACCGGTGATAAAGCGGCCGGGGCGTGGCGCTGATCACCAACCCCACCCATCCATTCTAGCGCCGGGGTACGGCTATACTTCTAGTACCCTTCTATACCTGTTTGGCATGTAACGGGCAGCCTCCCTTCAAGGTGTGGAAAATGAAATTGTTCCAACCTGACATACTCATTCCATCTACCTCTGTCTCGCGTCCTTTTGGTTTACTCTGCAGAATATATTTCATATTAATCTGTTTTGTAGTGACTGAAATTTCATTTATTCCCTATTATCTTTATTCTTAACGCCTTCTAGTCTTCTGCAGTTTTGTGCGTAGACTTCCAGTCCCCCCAGCTACGTAAACTTTACTATTCATACACACGAAAAAAAATTGACTGCAAATTCAAATAGAAGTCACAAGTTTGAGGCCTTTTCGCATCGTCGCGAGAAGGGCATGTTAATTTTGTATGTTTGTTCCTCTACATACATACATACATACATACATACATACATACATACATACATACATATATACATTCCATTGGATCCATAATTTTGTCACAAGACAAGAGGATGTGGAATAAGTCATAATATACAAAATCATACAAAAATGTACATTGCAAAATGCTTTAAACATTCTATGTGCAGTCTTAGACGTCAGTATTATAGGTTAACAGTACTCATAAGAAATTCATCTACAGAGTAAAAGGAGTGTGCATTTAAGTATCTTCTTAGTGCTGCTTTAAATTGTGCCTTTTCATTCTTAAGATTTTTGATATTACATGGTAATCTATTGAAGATCCTGATACTAGAATAGAATGCAGTTTTCTGAAAGCATGATAGGTTGGCAATTGGTCTATGAAGATGGTGCTTATTCCTTTTATTAATACTGTGTATTGATGAATTTGTTTGAAAGTTTTCTTGATTATTAACGAGGAAGTTCATTAATGAAAATATATATTAGCATGGAACAGGCAAAATCTCTAGTTTTTTAAATAGACTTGTGCATGGAATTCTGGGATGTGCACCAACCATAATTCTGATGATTTTCTTTTGTAATGTAAATATCTTCCTGCTGTTGGTCGAATTTCCCCAAAAAATTATTCCATACTGTACAATAGAGTGAAAATATGTGAAATAAATTGGCTTGAGAGTGTTAATTTTGCTGATGTGGAACATTGACCTAACTGCATAACATGCTCCACTTAATTTAGGTGTCATTTGATCAGTATGACCTTTCCAATTTAGGTGGTTATCAAGATGTAAGCCAAGAAATTTCAAATCTAGTTTTTCTTCTATGTACATATCTTTATAACCAATAGTCAATGAACATTGTGGTGAATTATTTGTTACAAGTTTCATTATATTTGTTTTCTCTACATTTAGGACTAACTTGTTTGCTGAGAACCATTCAATCATACTGGAGAGAACTGAATTTGATATCGTACAAAAATCTTCAAAATTTCTGTTAGAGATTATGACACTAGTGTCATCAGCAAATAATATTGGTTCTGACAAGAAATTTATTCTCAGTGGAAGGTCATTGATATAAATTATGAACAATAAGGGCCCTAGAATGGACCCTTGGGGGACTCCATGTTTTATCGTACCCCAGTCAGAGGAAAAAATTTGAGTTGAACTAGGAGATCTTATTTCGACTTTCTGTTGTCTGTTTGTTAAATAGGATCTGAACCAATCTGCCATTACTCCTTGAATGCCATAGAAATGTAATTTAGATAACAAAATTTCATGATTTACACAGGTAAAAGCCTTCGTCAGATCACAGAAAATTCCTCCAACATGTATTTTTTGGTTAAGAGATTTAAACACACTATCAGTTAGTTTGAATGCAGCCTTTCCTGTAGATATACCTTTCCTAAAACCATGCTGTTCTGGGACCAATATGTTGTTATTGTGTAGATGTTGGCTTAATCTATTGTGCAGAGCTTTCCCGAATACTTTTGAAAAAAACTGTCAATAGCGAAATAGGTCTATAATTTGTTATATTAATTTTGTCTCCTTTCTTATACAGAGGTTTTACAATTTTGAGACGATCAGGGAAGATACCTTTATATATTGAATGATTACAAATGAAGGTTAACGGGTGACTGATATCAGAAGCACAAGTTTTTAAGATTTTACTATTTATTTCATCATAACCTGAAGAGTTTTTAGGTTTAAGTGAACGTATTATACTTTTAATCTCAGCTTCAGTAATTGGGATTATTTTTATGCTGGGGAAGTTTCCAGGAAATTACTCTTTTAAAAACGAGATGGCATCTCCTTTCCCAAACTTCTGTACATTTAGTTTTTCAGCAACTCTTAGAAAGTAATTATTGAAGGCATTGGCCATGCTTTTTGGATCCTTTAATTTTTCATTGCCCACAACTAAGGAGGGGACCTGTTCTGTTGGATGCAATTTTCCTGTCTCCTTCCTTATAATGTTCCATGTTGTTTTGACTTTATTACTAGATTTAGCTATAAGTCTACTGTAGTGTTGCTTTTTAGCTTCTCTTATAACTTTTTTTTTTAGGATTTTACAATAATTAACGTAATGTGTTTTTGCTTTTGGATCATTGCTGTTCCTAGTGAAGGTGTACAAACTTCTTTTACGTTTGCATGATATTTTTATTCCTTGCGTGATCCAGTCATTATTTTTGTTGTTTGTACTTTTGTATCATACTCTGTCATCATATATCAGCGCTGTTCCCACTCAACGAATTTCCGTGAAACTTGATATTGGAAACTTCTATGAAAGTCTGTTGAGAATATAAAAATTTGGTTAAAATCGAGCAAAAGTATCGGACACTCTACGTGAAGACCTAAGTACGTTTTATTGCTGCCGGCGACATAAATTTGCCAGAAGAGCACTGTTGAAGAACGCAATATTTTTGTATTGTTGACACGGTACGAAAATCTGAAAATCTGAAAGTTCGATTCCAGGGCCATGTAAAGTAGGCATATATTTGTAACGATATTCATACATTTTAAATTTTTCCAACAAATTCCAGTATGTGGAGGTTTCAGTAACAAATTTAATCAAAATACGTGGAATATCGTCGGAGATTCAACGTGCGGGCAGATGAATCTCCTCATTATGTATTTATCTCACGCACCTTGGGCATAAAAAAACCATCCTACGAACAATTTACTGTCAGCTTATTGACAATTTTAAATTTTGTTTTAGTAAGATTGATCGTTATTGATTTTATTAAAGTTTTTTAATTACCAGACTCCTCCAGTGAACCGGAGAGGCTTCTTTATCACCCAAAACAAACTAGAAATTGCTTGCTTTTGTCATAAAAAGTTCATGAACACGGGTCCAACTGATGGAGAACGACCCGATTGTGCTGTATGTAGTGACCTTTGTGACCTTGTTTGTGTGAAACAGTAGCACTATATACATGACCCTGAGGCTCCATCGTGGAATATCAGTCGAATATCTGCAAAATATATCACATACAGTAGCATAAAATAAAACTATAATGTTTTTTCTTCCGTCTGCGTTCATGTTCTCGGAAAAGTAATAGATGAATTTACAAATTAAATTTTTGTGTTGGGAGATGCACTAAAATTTGTGATAAATTAATTTTGAAACACCCTGTTCAATTGTATGAAAGCAGAACGGGACTTTACCACAGTCCTCAATAAAGATTCGTCATGTAAACATGCACGTGACGTATGGCTGTTGCAGACTTTTCAGTCGAATGTCAGAGCTCCTCCCGCGTACTGACTTCCGTCGAGTAAAACAATGCTCTTCAGATGGCTGCATAGGTAGGAGTGAGATCAGGTAAACCTGCCAGTTACGTCCTTTCCGTCCATCGATCTAGGTATTCAGCGTCCATAAACTGCTGTACGTCTTGGGTAATATGCGGTAGAGCTCCAGATTGCGTACAACATAGTTTTCAGTTTGCCGTGTTCAGTATTTGAAGTTGTAAGTCTGTTGCCATATCTCGTTATCCAAGCAATTGTAACCATGTATTTGTAAAAGCTTTTAGATTGATATTAGGAACAGGTACGACCGTTATATTTGTTGTCGGTAATTGGGAAGCGCTCTGTATATAGAGTATACGTGGTATATGTGTGTATATACTGCACGAGTATATGCATGACTATGTACTCGCATGTGTGTGTTCATCCATCCACAACTCCAAAACTAACACATATTTGTATATAATGGGTACTGGTTATATCGGTAGAAAAAATAGTCGAAAGGCCTGAAAGAAAGAGACCACTTGGACGACATAGGAATAGATGGTGGGATAATATTAAAATGTATCTTCAAGAATTAGGGTGGGAAGATGCAGAATTGATTAATCTGGTTCACGATAGGTATCAGTGGCTGGCCCTTGTGAACGCAGTAATGATTGTTCTAGTTCCACAATGACGGGAATTTCTTCACTAGCTGTGCGACTGGTAGCTTCTCAAGAAGGATATCGCTCCATGGAGTTGCTGCATTTACCATTTTCCAATTATTTACTTTTGGTCGGATTGGTATCACCGACACTTCTATCGAATGGGGTCCTGTGGCTCTTTCGGGGGGGGGGGGGGGGGGGGGGGGGGGGGGAAGAACAGAGGCATAAAGATGTCCAGTCACGTTCAACGAGTACTAATGTCAAGAATGCGTGGAGTTATACCTCCAGTCTCCCATACGCCTACGTCTTCATGGCGTAGTGCTTAATGTAGCACTTGGAGAACTTTACATCATTGTACGGGCTCGCAGCAGCGCCTGCATTCCGTGAAGATAAAATTTGATATTCATTATCAGTAATACAAACATCGCTGCACGTCAATTAGGAGCAGCCCTTGTACTCTGCTTTGCAGTCCATTATATGAAGGTCACTACTAGAATATATGCCTGAGCAGTGTTGTTATTACTGTGTGTTTAAATATTGTTTTAGGAAAGTGAGAAGTGTCGAGAGCCAAATATTCTAAATGCCTGAAAAATTGCTATATTTATATCAGAATATGTTACAGATAGGAGGACAAGTAATTTGCAATGTGAAATATGCAGACGACCTTGTGCTACTTGCTAAGAAAGAAATGGTACTACATAGCACGATGGATAAGACTAGTTGAAGCTGGACGACAATGTGGAAAAAACTAAGGTCCTGAGAATCTCAAAAAACCATCAGCTGGAGAACGTGTAATATTTCAACTATCTGGGTAGTCTGATAGATATATGATGCAAGATGTAAATATGAAATTAAATCCATGACAGCCATGTCAAAAGTGGCTTTAACAAGAAGAAGAATCTTTTCACCAGTAAATTGGACTTAAATTTAAGAAAGAGACTAGTGAATGCTACAATTGAAGCATAGCTTTATGTGGTGCTAAAACTCGGACACTTCGGAAAGTAGATCAGAAATACCTTGAAAATTTTGAAATGTGGTGCTGGAGATGGGTGGAGAACATCAATTTGACCGATCGTGTATAAAATGGAGAAGTATTGCACTGTGTAAAGGAAGAAGGAACATCCTGAATGTAATAAAAAGATGGCAGGCTAACTGGATTGGTCACATCTTGCGCAGGAATTGCCTTCTAAAACACATTATTGAAGGAAAGATAGAAGGGAAAAGAAGAAGCGGAAGAAGATGTAAGCATCTACTGGATGATCTTAAGGAAAAGAGAAGATACTGGAATTTGAAAGGCGAAGAACTAGACTACACTGTACGAAAAATTCGGTTTGGAAGAGGCTGTGGATATGTTGGAAGACAGACTACGCAATAATGAACGTTACAGACGGAAAATGTGGATTTATTTTTCACAGTCAGGTAGTGGAATTTTCTCCGCACACCATATACAATGTTTGTTCCTAGTCGACTAGTGGAATTTTTTCCATGGCACATATGTAGTTCTAGCAGTTACAGAGTTGGACTCGTTCTTCTGTACTCATGAAGTGGCACATCCTCTGTACTTGGCGTATTGTACATACGGCTATGAATCTATTCGGAAAGTCTGTAACAGAATTTAGAACAGCGGTCTTCCAAATCTCAATCCTGTGAAACTCCTCTGACTAAACCTGATTTTTCGCGGAACCCCTATAAAGTAAGGGTGTACTTGTTGAATGAAAACAGGAAATAAAACTATTTAAAAAGCAACGTTTTATTTATGAACTAAAAATATGATAACATATTTATAGAAAACAAGGTTTTATTATTGATTATTTTAATTTTAACGAAAATTCACAATACAATTTAAACTACATTTTAAAGGAGGACACATGCATATACACAGCATATCGAACATCAGACTAACCGCAATTCAATTATAGTACCTCAGTGGACAGGAATGAGGTTGCTTCTTTTTACAAACAATATCGAAATATGGAGTAATTTTAGTACGTCGGAATCTTCTTTCGTGTTCAGCTTTTAATTTATCTCTGTTTTTGTTTTGCTATAGAGAAATAAGGGCCTTTCACAGAGGTATGTGGTGATAAATAGCGCGACATATATTACGGCGCCATCAGCAACTTTAGGTTTCAAGAAATGGATTTTTAACCTAATTATATTACCCCTTTAGCGCAGAAACATAATTCTTAAGAGTTTTGCGCAGATCTGCATGGTATTAAATAATATAAACCTGTAAGAGTTTTGTCGAGAACCATAATGGTAGAGGAAGACGTCCGACATTATCTATTATAATATACTTCTCCCAAAGATCGAGTGTTTTATTCTGGAACTTAAAAATTGTGCTTTTGACCATTGCAGTGAAGCACTGAATTTATTATCATGTAAAAAATTGCAACACATGCCAAATTTGCAACCAACATTCAGCGTTTAATTTGCAAGCGAGCCCATGTTTTCCTTCAGATAAGACAATTATTATTTTATCTCGCAATTCAGTAGCGTATAAAACCCACCGGGCTCTTCCGCGACCCGATAATAGGGGCTTACCCATATAATTATTACTGAAGTTACTCCCAGATCCTTCACAATACTGCCTTCTGTCAGAAGAAAGTAATTCAGTCAGAAAGAACCCACAGCATATTTTAGTGTTCTGTATGTGTGGGGGCCCTACAGAGCCACTGGGTCCCCCACGCGGCGGGGACTGCGGAGGCCTTATGTGGGCCACTGTCTCGATTCATAAAATCCGCCTCTTCGAACTTTCCCACGGGATAACCATTCTACCACCTCACGAAGGTGTAATGTGTCGTGCAAACTTCCCATACGTTCGGTAATTCCGCTGAATATTCTGGGACTTAGTGATCTTTATCGCGTAAGATGGCTTTAATGACGTCATTGAACACCATTCAGTTCTTGAGACATTCGTTGCACCAAACGTACATGGCGATGAAAATAAGAATAGTTTTATTCTATATATTACCACAACCGCAGTGCTGCCGAACATACACTTTGCTTCACCAGTACACATACAGGAACATGAATTCCAAGATATTTCATTTTCTTCCACCTAGAAATTATTTGCATCGAAGACTCTCAAGGCAATATAATAATAAATCAGAGACGAGTACTGCAAATTTGGTAGAATTATATCACAGAGCTCTACGATCGAGCTAATCGACCAGAACATCTAGACGTAGAACCTGAAGATGAAGTAGATGAAGACGAGAAAGGCCCTTATATTTTGCAAAGTGAAGTGGAAAAAGCTATCAAGGAGATGAGGGATAAGAAGGCTACAGGAGATGATGATGTACCTGGGGATATACTCAAATTGTTGGGAGAAGGTGGTCTAAGGCTAATGACACAGATGATCAACAGCATGTATGTAACTGGAGAATGGCCCAGAGATTTTATTGAGGTTACAATGATTGCCTTAAAGAAGAAGCCCAAAGCTACAAAATGCAGCGACCATCGCACAATCAGCATCATCGCTCATGCAGTAAAGATAGTAGCGAGGATACTTAGAAGAAGGATTGAGAGGAAAATTGAAGATGCACTTGGAGAAGATCAGTTTGGATTTAGAAGAGGAAAAGGAACTAGGGATGCAATTGGGATGCTGAGAATAATATCAGAACGAACCTTGGTCATAGATGAGGAATTGTGTGTTTGCTTCATAGACTGGCAGAAAGCATTTGGCCGTGTCAACTGGACCAAATTAATGCAAATCCTAAAAGGAATTGGGATAGACTGGCGCGAAAGAAGATTGATCAGCAAATTGTACATGGAACAGAGTGTCAAAATACGACTGGACCAAGGGGAGACGAGAAGTGTGAAGATTGGAAGAGGAGTTAGACAAGGTTGCTGCTTGTCACCGATTCTGTTCAAATTATACAGCGAGTACCTTACCAAGGAAGTTCTTGAAGGGTTTGGAGACTTCAAAATAGGAGGACAAGTAATTCGCACTGTGAAATATGCAGATGACCTTGTGCTACTGGCTAGGGAAGAAAAGGTGCTACAGGGCATGATTGATAGACTAATTGAAATTGGAAGACGCTATGGAATGGAAATGAATGTGGGAACAACTAAAGTAATGAAAATCTCAAGGCAACCATCCCCAATGAAAATTATGATAGATCAAAAACAATTGGAGAATGTGGAATATTTCAATTATTTGGGTAGCATGATAACAAGTGATGCAAGGTGTACACGTGAAATTCAATCCAGAATTGCCATGGCAAAAGCAGAATTCAACAAGAAGAAAAATCTTTTCATCAGCAAACTGGAATTAAATTTAAGAAAGAAACTAGTAAAGTGCTACATTTGGAGCATAGCTTTGTATGGTGCTGAAACGTGGACACTTCGGAAAGTAGATCAGTAGTATTTGGAAAGTTTTGAAATGTGGTGCTGGAGAAGAATGGAGAAGATCAGTTGGACCGATCGTGCGAGAAATGAAGAAGTATTACACAGAGTCAAGGAGGAGAGGAATATCCTACATAAAATAAAAAGAAGAAAGGCTAACTGGTTTGGTCACATCTTGGGTAGAAACTGCCTTCTGAAACACGTGATTGAAGGAAAGTTAGAAGGAAGGATAGAAATGACGGGACGACGAGGGAGAAGACGTAAGCAGCTACTGGATGAACTTAAGGAAAAGAAAAGATACTGGAAATTGAAAGAGGAAGCACTAGATCGCACCCTGTGGAGAACTCGCTTTGTAAGCGGCTACGGACCTGTCGTAAGACAGACTACAGGATGAATGAATGAGAAATTATTAAATTTTAAAATTTCTTCGCGCTGGTTCTGTTAGGAAGAGGTTTACGGATGAAAATATCCTCTTGAGCAATTGATTCGAAAATATACCATAGGAATACGATTCATATTGCTAAACTGGCAACATATGTAGACTCATCTAACTGTACCGTGAAACTGTTCAGACTATTTTAAGCGCCTTATTAATTCATCTTCACAAAAATTTCACATTTGTTTAATGCGCCTTGAGGCAATGGTAACGGAAAGAGGTAAAAAGAGGCCAAGTAGTCTCTGTACACGCCATGAAGACATAAACAGTAGTAGAGGCATTGCTCCATTCATTCTTAACTTCGGCCCTAGATGGAGATGATTGATCAGACTCACGCCTCGGCCACTCTACCTGTTGGAGAGAAACCAGGGTACTTATTCAATAGAAGGCTAATCGGAAACAGGGATGTTAGCAGTTTCTTTTGAATGTTTTTCACCTATCATGCAAGCAATTAAACTTTAAATACAAGGTTTTATTAGTTTCATGTGATTGTGTCAGCCTTGCCTTCTTTAGCATTTCAGCAATCTCGTGATAAGATGCTTCGACAGAACTTTCATTATTCTTAAGCATTCAATTAGAATATATGCTCTTTGCTGATTAAGCTCCTTATATTTACGTTTAAGGTATTCATACTTTTGTCCTTCACATGAAGATAATTAGTGCAAAAGCGTCTTCTTAATTTTGATGAGTTCAAATTGCCTTGCTCACCAATTTCTCACACTCAAAACACAATCCATTCATCTCCTCCTTTGTTCCAGTCAGGGGAATCCGCAGCTTATATAGCTATCATTCGATTTTCCCTTCTTACGGCTGTTTTCTACGAAGATATTTGCCTTTTGCCACCGTAATGTAGAGGTCTCGCATTCGTTCCACATGGCGTAGAAGTGGATGGTGTGTTTGGTGAGCTTCTGTATATTTTTAGGCGCGTTCGCAAAATTGCGAAAAGCGACTATTAGCTTCGTCATATCAATCTTTCTGTCCGCCCTTTCGTCCATCTGTCTCTCCGTCTGTCCGTCAGTCTGTCAGTATGTCCGCACGGAACAACTCGGCTCCCACTGGACGGATTTTTATAAAATTTCATGTTTGAGGATTTTTCGAAAATATGTCGAAAAAATTCAAGCTTAATGAAAACCTGACACGGAAAGGGGTACTGAACATGAAGACCTATGTAAATTTATGATAATCTCTCGCTTAATTTTTCTTAGAATGAGAAATATTTCAGACAAGTGTTTTAGAGAAAATCAAAACACATGTTTTATTTTAAACAATTCTTTTGCGCCGTTTATGAGATATGTGGAAAAAGTAGTACAACCGGACAGGCCACAGATGACGGTATAATAGGGCGTATGCGCTTTGCACGCTGAATAACTAAGGCTACAAACACACACACGGAATATATAATACTAATTGCTTTTCCACAGCAACAATGGTTACGTCAACGCGCCTCAATGTTTTTTTGTTTTGTTTTGGAGAAGGGCCCCACTGCAGAAGCTACGGACGCACCGCAGCCTTAAGGCTTCTTGTGCAACCCTTGATGAAGATGAGAGAAAGATGATCAGTTTTTTATTTTTTTCAAGTAATGGAGCACCGGTGGAATGAAACTGACAGGGGAAAACAGAAGTACTCGGGGAAAAACCTGTCCCAGTGCCACTTTTTTTATCACAAATCCCACATGGACTGACCCCGGATTTTTTTTTTTTTTTTTTTTTTGCCTGTCCGGGGTTTTTCCCCTTTGATCCATTTTTGACTGTTTAATCCTTTTTGTCCTTCATGCCACTTATGTTCCATACTACTGTCCGTACAACAACACAACACAAACATCCATGCCCCCGGTGGGATTCGAACCCACGATCCTAGTAAGCGAGCGGCCGAAGACCCACGCCTTAGACCGCACGGCCACTGGGATCGGCTGGGATCGAACTCGGGTCTCCGCGGTGGGAGGCCGGCGACTAACTGCCTGAGCCATGGCACGGCCCGCGCCTCAATGTTACGTTATAAGTAACTTGCCTGTCTTGTTCATTATATGCGAGTTATTGTTTAAATTTCCATGTTGTTAATCAAATATCCATTATTTGACAGTGGGCTTCTGCAGCATGAACACAACGAATAAAAATAATGTTGTTTCAGTAACCCTAGCAATAACAGTCAATTCAAATGAAGTAGCTACTAAAAAATAGTAAGACGATTGCTTATACTTACATTTTGCATCCGAAATTTCAAAGACATATCTTATTTCATTACTGTACTTACCCATCAGCAGCTAATGGACAATTTACGAGTAGTGCTACGATGCGTGTTATAAATGTATTTTCTATAAGCTAATGATAAACGTGTACAAAATATATAACACGCATTTGAGCATTAGAATGTGGATAACGTACGTAAATCATATTTATGGACCAGAAGCCAGACATTTTCTCCAAGACACAACACTAGATCAGCTGAGTACTGCTTGTGTTTACATCTCTGTTTACAGCCGCTGTTCAGAGATGGCAGCACTAAAGACATTGAGGGCTCTTTTTAAAATTGAGTGCGTCTAGACAAATGTGGTAGTGAAGTTACATGTTTTTAAGGCACGTGGAAGAATGTTAATTTTGCACCTCAGGCTTAAAAAGGTTTCACTCCTATGCGAATTTGGCAGTGAAGAGGCTGGAAGAAATACCAAGGAAAAAAATAGGGGGATTTTAAAGTTTGGAATACGAGAACAAAGCAGAAGAAATTTAGGTTATATACGTTCCCCATCCTCAGGCGAATTCGTCGTTTGTGTACAAAGAAGACGTTTAATAGTAGCATGTACCATGAACGTGTAGTATGTGGAGATGGCTGTATATGTGCAAAACACAAACGTAGTCATTAAATTTACACTGGAAATAAATCCAGCGCTGACTATGAAAGAGTATATGGAATAAAATGGGAACATCATTTAAAAATTCCAAAATTACGTTTACCAGTTATATTCTAAAGGAAATGTGCTTGCAGAACCTCTGAAATTCGCTCTCGGAACCTGTGCAATTTGCCCGTGAAACCCCTTAAATTTGCTAGCGAAAAATGAAATTTTCCCGCGAAACCCTGGTGAGGAACCCCAGTGTGCCGCAGAACACTATCTGAATGTCACTGTAGAGACTAGTATATAGCGCTTGTGATGGAATATTTTCTTTCCAGAGCTTCACCTGACAACACGAGCTGCAATACTACGAAGTGACATTTACACTGAAGTGCCATAAGCTCTATGTTAATTAATACCAGTGCTGTGATATCACATGAGTAGTGCAGTAATGTACATAACTTTGCTCTGTGTCATTTGACTAACAGTATGTAAAAAGAGGTGTTGCCATATGTACAAAGGCCGATAATGGAGAGACAGAACATGCATCAGTGCCCTGTCTACATAGGAAAGGAATGATACAAAGTATGAATTACTAAGGTCAAGACTTATAGCTTGTGGGTTATCTGTAGGAAAAACACATTTTATTAAAGTAGGGAGTAGTTTAAAAAATATGTAGTTTAAATTAAGAAAATACAGTAGACCTCTGCGACAATTGATAATTGACAACGAGAAACAAGAATTGTTCAGTCTACAGTCTGCATGAGGAACTGGTATACTGTGAACTTGACGACAAGCAGACGAGGACACAATGAAACAATATGACGTCACGACCACAGAAGGGCTTCTAAAATTCTGTTCTTATGAGGGCACGTTAAATATTTCAAGAACTTTGCCGCACAGGACTCACGCAAGCATATTGCATAGTAGCAATATTGTGTACCATTATTTTAGAGTTAACTTGCGAAGAGGAAGTATGTAATTTTTCTCTGTCTTTTTATTATTTGTTTATTTTTGTTTTTGAATATTTAAGTCGTCTGGGGTGTTGCTCCTTGTTGACTGGTAGATTCACCGACGTTTCGAAGGATCCTAGTGCTTCCAATTTGAGGGTCAAGCCGATCAAGCACTTTTCGAATTGCTAGACCTTTGAAATGAAGGCACTACGTTGGTGATCACCAGTCGACACGGCCTAGCATAGCAGGAGACTTTAATGAGCAGCAACATGGTTATGGGAACTTAAATCTCGTAATATAACCTATTTCTCTTAATTCTTCTGTGTGTGTGCGTGCGTGCGTGCACGTCGTCTTGTATAATCTTGAGCGTAGGTGCAGTTATTCGTAATTATTTTTGCTTTCATAGGCCTGTGTAGGCATATTAGTTGTTGTAGTATGTATTAGGCTAAAATTTATAGACGAAGCATAAAAGTAACTAAACTTAACTGCATGTAGTGAAGTCCTACAAAAGCCGAGAGTCATTCAGTTGTTCAAGAAATTTCCCATATTGTATGGAACTCATGGACTGTTCTTAATTCTGTATTAGTGCACTTGAAACAAAAATGAAGTAAACAATGAAAGCCACATCGCGTCACAGCTGTTGAGTTACTCTGGTAGAAATGAACACACAATGACATTTAAAGTGTGCTAATATTGTTATCACAAGAAGAAGATTCTTCTTTTCACCAGCAAATTCGACTTAAATTAAGGAAGAAACTAATGGAATGTTACAGTTTGAGCGTAGCTTTATATGGTGCTGAAATTTAGGCACTTTGGAAAGTAGATCAGAAGTACCTTGAAAGATTTGAAATGATGTGCAGGAGAAAGATGGAGAAGATAGTTAGAACGATCATGTGAAAAATGAAGTATTACATAGAGTCAAGTACGACAGGACTATCCTACATGCAATAAAATGAAGGAAGGCTAACTGGATTGGTCGTATCAAGCGTAGGAACTGCCTTCTAAAACACGGTTATTGAAAGAAAGTTAGAAGAGAAAAGAAAACGAGGAAGAAGACGTATACAGCTACTGCATGATTTTAAGGAAAAGAGAAGATACTGGAATTTGAAAGAGAGAGCAATAAATCGCACTCTGTGGAGAACTCACTCTGGAAGAGGGTATGAACCTGTTGCAAGAAAGACAAAGTAATGAATACCTTTAGTGAAACCATGTAATTTTGTGAGTAATAATTTATCAAGACGTATTAACTCTTCCAAGCGTTAAGTTTATTTAAATAATGTTTAAAATCTGATTTCTACCCTACTGAAAATAAACTGCATCTCGATTACAAAGACCAAGCATTCGATGCTGCTTAGGAAATTAGATGCGGACACTCCCCGACTTACGCAATTTCAAGTTACGCGGGGCGCGGGCGCAGACCGTTCAGAGCATCGCCTGCCATATGTTGTACAAACTTCCGATTGTTCACATTAGCATGGAATTTATGCGTCGTCCTTGGGTGAGAAATACATTTGTTGCAACGGTGGTGAGATATGAAAAGTTGCTGTATTCGGCCTTTCGAGAAGATTAAATCTAGAAATGACTTTTTTATTAAACTTAGAAGCCGTCCACGTTTAAGAAACGCTGAATATCGGGGTATATAAAACAGTACTTTTGGCAGAAGTGTTATGTGTGGTTATGAAGCGTGGTGTTTTGCTTTGAAGCAAGGACATAAACTGCAAGTGTTAAAGTGCTCAGGAAAATATTGGACCTATGAACGATGAAGTGAACAATTTGGGATATTAAATAATGAGGAACTTCCTGATTTATACAGGTTAGGATAGTGAAATCAAGGAGGCTACAGTGACCCGGGAATATCATGTGGATGGGAGAGACGAGAATTGTGTAGACTTCGACGGAGAAATCATTTTAGAGCAATTACATACTTTGCATCATGTTGTACTTATAAATAAACATTTTTTCCTTCATAATAAAATTTTTTGTTTAATCTTACAAACATGTGAACTGCAAGTTGCACGATGGCAGTAAAACGTAAAGGTAAATTTAAGGCGAGAAGAGGTAGAGCTCCGCTCATTCTTCAACTCGGCGCTAGATGGAGGTGGGAGGTTAATATTAAGACGGATGCAATAGAGACACATTGTCAAGATTAAAAGCAGATGGAAACGACTCAAATTGTGTCAAGTGGGTGGTCTTTGACATTGAGGTGTCGAGCCTTCGGTGTCTGCTACCACAGGTTTGGTTAGTTAGATTGTGCGGACTGTTTTTAATTCGTTTCAGAAGTTTATATTCTGAAATAGCGTCATTCTACGACCGTGCTAATATTCCGTTGCACAGACGGCTGGGTGGGCTCCACAGTCAAACACAGGACGGGATAGCGAAGAGAAGAACTGTGCTGCTTCAGAGTATGAAACTCGGTTCGTCCAGTCCATACTATTTGTGTACTCAAGCGCACTGTGGTAAAGGTGGGAGCGATGATATTAGCAACAACGACGATGACAAGAATAATAGCAGTAGCAGTAGCAGCAGCAGCAACAACAGTAACAACAACGACAATAACAACGCGTTAGGAAATTGTGTTGCCTACTGCTGTAATTCTTAAAGCATGGGGGCCATTTTCATGGTGACACGTATGAGGTGTCCAGAAAGCATTCAGAACGTTTTGAAACTACATACATAAGTTTCTCTTCAAACAGCAAAAGTAATTGCTTGCCACAGTGACAAATTTCCCTTGGCTTGCCACAAAATTAAAGAAGCTTCTCATCTGTGAGCATTACTTAAAAAATAAATGAAAGAGAATACATTTTCAGAGCACACGGCTGTGCTTCTCAACCGGCGGGACGTGAGGTCTGCAAAATAAAAAGTTTCATTAAATTTTTAAAGATAAATGACGTGGAAGTATTTTTCTGTGTATTTCTCCCCGATATTCGAAAAAGTAGTGGTTTGTTTGAAGGTTCCGAGGATTCGCCGGCTTGTCCTTCTGATAAAAGCAATATTAAGATGAAGAAGGGTATGGAGCATTGGCGGAATGATACAGCCAAAAGAAAAAGGGAGTAATCGGAGAAAAATCTGTCTCAGTGCAAATTTGTCAGCCATAAATTTCACACGATCGAAGCCGAATCTCCGTATTGAGAGGCATGTGGATAAGTGCCTGAGCAGTGGCAAGGCCTTTTACACATTCAGTGTGTACCTCACAAGAAACAGAGTGCATTTCCATTAACAGGACCAATTCGTTAAAAGTATATAGGGAAAATATCGCTGTCTGTTGCAAGAATCATTCTAAAAATCATACAGCAGTGTCTGGATTTTCGTTTACCTCGATTTTCGGGATTTTGATCCTTCATGGTGACCTAATTTAATGCAATTTCTCGACTGTTCCTGACTGATTTCGACGAAGCGGGACGAGGCAAAGTGGCTTGCGAGCCGGGTTCCTGCACTGTCCTGCAGTTGCCCATATCACTGTCAGTTCAGTTGTGCTGTGTCTTTCATTAAGCGACGTTAATTACTTTCGTGCTTTATGAAATGAGACTTTCCTCAGTCATTTAATGTATCTTATGCTTTCATAGTTGTCTATATGTTAATAAACTCTCATGCTTTTTACGCTTTTTGGGATTATTTTATATCTTCATTGTGGGATTTCATAAGTTCTTGGAACAAACAAGGCGTTTTAAATTGAAAATGTATTCCGATGTTCGTGACAGTTTGGTCTCATTTAATCACGAACATCGAAATTCTGCTGTACACTGTACAGGTAAAATGCAGAGTCTCTGAATGTTGCAGCGTGCCATGCATAATCTTTGTGGCGTTGCTGGATTTTTGGCGCCCGGGGTCAGAAATTGCTTTGGCCGCCCCTAACATAAATTATGAAATTTAAAAAATCACAATTATTCATTTAAATTCCTCATATTCAACTCAGTAATTTAAATTCTGTTGAGTGGAGAAAATCAAATTTTTTACTTAAAATATTAATTTTGCCGCCCAATTTGGTGCCCTTTCGAATCTTCTGCCCGAACCGGCTGCACCATTCAACGCCCTACCCCCACCCACGACCCTCCATACTATAGTAATCACTGGGCTTTTAAGGGTCATGATCCTTACAATACTGAAACACGCAGAATTGTAAAAGTGCATTTCTTTGGTAAAGACAGGCCTTATGTTTACTGTGGCAGGGGACAGAGGTTTAGGTATGACCGTTGGGAAGGAATGTTGTAAGCCTGAGGAACAGTGGCTTAGTTAAGTGAGCTTATGCGTGTGGGCACTGAAAGCAGTTCAACATGGTTTCTTTGAAATCGGACAAACACTTGCCGAAATGGCAGTAGAAACCCTCACAGATTATTTATTTTAAAAACCCGTTGTAAGGTTTTTTTTTTACAACTGGCTAATATTTAAGCCGCTGCAAATTACTACGAAGTCTTACACCGAAATATTTGTTATTAGTTTTGGTTAGAATCTGAAACATAAAATTTTCAAAACAGTTAAACTGCGTCAATATAATGATTTAAAATGCTTATAAAAAGCTAAAGCTATTTCATTACAGGTTGGACAGGCCCTTAGGGCTCCAGGAGGTTAATGCTCCCACGATTTCTAGACAATCAGTATATGAAGGTGGGAAGGTTGTCAGCCCTACGCACCGGCCGCCTTTACCCCTCAGGTGATACCCCTGGTACTCATTTCTGTTAGAGGCTGAGTCGACCCCAGGGCCATAGTGGCCGGAAGGATTAAATAAATGGAAAACCCCAATTACCAATCGGGAATCGAACCCGCGACCTTCCTACAATGTTTATAGTTAGAAAAAAGTCTAGCCATATTAAAAGAGCGAATAAAATTATAACGCTAAAGCTAAAGTTATAAACTCATAGACTTTTTGGACTTTTTCCATCGTATGTGTTAAGATATAATGTACTACATTTCGGGGACAGGTTCGATTTTCTTCTTCAGGCTTACACTTCCAAAACAACTGTCGCTACATGATGATTATTTACACTGTAATTATTAGTGACAGTTGTTTTGGAAGAAGGAAGCCTGAATACGGGGACCGTACCTGTCCCAGAATCATAGAGTATTATATTTCAATACATACGATGGAAAAAGTTAAAAAATTCTGTGAGTTAAATTGTCATACACCATTGTCAGAATCCTACAGAAAAGCCATACAGTTTTATAGAAACGGAGATAACAATTTAAAACCTAATGTGCTAGATAGTATCCTTAGTTATTCAAATATTTCTAATACAGAAATTTTTCGTGTCTTAAATAGCTTGGAACCAATATTTTTCTATCTCCCTTTTTTAGGTAATAGCTGATTATTCATCCCTATTCGAGATGATGAAAAGTGTTGTAGTATCAGCGTAAATCCTGGAATTGGAATATAAACATATAATCCCCTGGTACTGTATTTGGTAACCGAGATCTTTCTATGTTAGATTCAGCGTATTTCCTTGAAGATGAGAACAACATATCTCGAAACGTCGGAAAACACGTACCCAATTACGCGACGCTAGATCCGTGAAGAACGGAGACCTCACCCGCAGGGTCAAAACTGCCTCCATAAACTGCCACAATTTTACATCTATCTTGAAGTACTTCACGCCATTCCATAACTTTACGCCTGTTTATTCAATATGTGTTGTAATGTAATCCTTCCACTCATATCTAGTTTCTGAAAACGTCTATCAGATTTTCCGACTGAAATTCTATATGCACTGAACATGCCCCCATAGGTGTTACTTGCTTTCATGTCCACTTCATCCTCATTTTAAATAAACAGATAAATAGTAAATATTTTTAAATGGGTCCAAAACAAACCATAGGTCGGCGCAAAGGAATGTAATTTGAATGTGAGGAGACCAGAAACGCAAAGATGTTACGGTGTTTTAATTTCAGTGGACCTCATTATACTTGTTTTGTGCTGAAAGTGAAGTTAACAGGAATTTCACATAATAAATAAGTGAGGTAAGGGAATTACGTGACCGTCGAATGGCTTACCATGATGTGCTGCAGCGGCCGACCGGATGTCCGCTGGTTCACCTGCTGTTTTGCCATCACACCTGACCGAACGCCGACAGCCGCACCCGTGGGAAAGACACTACAGCACTGTTCTGATTTATAGCTCTTGAACTCCGCCAACCGACACTCTCATAGGGCACTTTTCAACAGAAATAATTTCTGAAAAGTAATGAAAATGCCACCTTGAAGAAATAAGAAAGACTGAAAAAATGTTAGTCGGAATACATCAAAGGAAGATGAACATTACTTTTTATGGGATGCGACGCCGTGTGATTTGGTACATAGGTTTAAAGGTCTCGGAGGAATCTCTTGCCGCCAAAATTATGAGTGTGAACTGAAATCAAGATAACGTTATGAGAGTAGAATGGATCGGGATAACTTTATGAGGGCGTGGACTGGAATCAGGGTAACTTTATCAGTATGGACTGGAATCAGGAAATATTATAGTGTGGACTGAAAGCAGGATAACATATGAGTATGGACTGAAATCAGGGTAATATTATGAGTGAGGACTGGAGTCAGGATAACTTTACGAATGTGTCGACTGCAATCAGGATGACTTTATGGAGGTGTCGACTGGAATCAGAATAACTTAATGCGGCTGTGGACTGGAAGTAGGATAACATTATGAATGTGGACTAGAGTCAAGAAAAAATGCAGAGCAGGTTATTGAGACCTCTTTAAAATGGCCACATTTGTGGTGTTCCTAAATATAATTGATTATAAATATAAAACATTACCATGAACACTTAATAACTACTTTATTTGTTGTTTAGCCAAAGCTTTTCCACTTTAAGTCATATTTATTGCCTTCCCAGAGGTTGACGCACAAAAGTATTACGTAGACACAGCACTTTCATTGCTTAAGTGAAAAAACGCTTATGCTGAGCAACAAATAAATTAATGATGAAATGTTGTTTGCAGTGCAGTAGAATGAATTACATTACGAAGAGGGCAGTGAACTTTCACGTTCCATTAAATCAGGACGAGCTGTGCAACTGCAAGCTTTTCAAGAGCTTTGTTGTTTAGTTGGCTGACTAATTGTATAGGCTTATGTGATTATATGTTTAATTAACTGGCTACTTAATTACATATCTCGATACTAAACAAACTAATAAGCGCCATGAAAGTATTTAAGATACCCAAAAAATTGGTACATCTGACAGAAGCCATATTAAGAAGAGTAACGTGTAGTGTCAAAATATATAATGATGTGTCAGAATCATTCACAACACAGCGAGGTGTGAGACAGGGAGACGCGCTGGCGTGTCTCCTTTTCAATCTTGCCTTAGAAAAGGTTATACAAAATGCTGGCATAGAAAAACGTGGCACAATTTATCATAAATCAATACAAATCCTGGCTTACGCAGATGATGTAAATCTTATTGGTAGAACCATAAGAGACTTAAAAGAAGCTTTTATAAAGCTAGAGCATGAAGCACAGAAAATTGGTCTAAGAATAAATGAGAGAAAAACTAAATACATGGAGATAATAACTCAACCATCTACCATTACATCTTTACAAATTGGTGAATATAATATAGAAAAAGTAGCAGAATTTAAATATCTGGGTAGCATGGTAAAGACTAATAATGATCTGAGTTTGGAGGTCCAGCATAGACTGAAAACTGCTGATAAGTGCTATTTTGGATTAAGGAAACATTTTAGATCACATTATATTAACATAAAAACTAAATGTAGACTTTACAAAACACTGATAAGACTTGTCTTTCTGTATGGCTCTGAAACATGGGCAACCACAAAATGTGATGAAAATAAAATCAGAACTTTTGAAAGGAAAATCCTTAGACGAATATATGGACCAGTTAATGAAGGAGGTAGATGGCGAATTAGATACAATGATGAATTATACCAGCTATTTAATGAACCAGATATAGTAAAGGAAGTCAAATCAAGGAGAGTAAGATGGTTGGGGCACCTATTCAGAACAGAAGAGCAATATCCATGTAGAAAACTTACTTTCACTGGACCCTTCAGCACACGGAAAATTGGACGACCACCAAAAAGATGGCTCGACTGTGTGGAAGAAGATCTTAGACAGTGTGCAGTAAGCAGATAGAAAACAAGAGCAGTAGACAGAGCCCAATGGAAGAGTATCACTAAGGCGGTCAAGGATGGAAAACAGCTGTCGAACCAATGATGATGATGATGATGATGATACTAAACACTTCCAGAAAAACGATACAAAATGTACTTAAATATTTTGACGAATTAGCCGCTTAATGTTTTATTGTTCCATTTAAAGATGCCGTAAGTTGCTAAGCTTACTTAGCCTCGTTCCTAGATAAAGTATGGATATGGAGCATTAGTGGAATGATACTGACAGGTGAAAGCCGAGTAGGGAGCAATGGTGGCATAGTGACAGGGGAAAGTCGAAGTGTTAGGAGAAAACCTGCCCCATTGCCGTTTTGAAAACCATAAATCCCACATGTACTGGCCTGGGATCGAATCCGGTCCTCCGCGATTAGAGGTCGGCCACTAAGCTCCTGAGCCACGGCACGACCATCCGCGTTATTGTTGAGCTAAAAACCAACGTTTTGGAGACTTAGTCTGTCTCCATAACATCGATCATGATGATGAAGACAGAAAAAGTCCCCGAAATGTTATTTTAGCTTAGCTATGGCGCGGTCGATTGCCCGATAGGATTTTGCTTACCGCAAAAATTTCTAATCGTACAATAATGCCGTGTAAATTCGTATACTCTTTTGCTGTGCCATCTTTCTTATGTCCAAATATTTTACGTTATGCCCATCAGTGGATGAAGTGCCTCCGGATGTACTTCACACCTGCCAGCTACTCTGATTTTCAATCTTGTGCTCGCCAACCATCTGTTGCGGTAAAGGCAGGAAGTCAGAAGATGCACATGAAGACCTGATGTCTTCAGGTAAAGAGAGGGGTCTCCTTGACGACCTCCTGAAAATGCAGTATCAGTTTCGTTGTTTGATTTTCACAACTCGTGAAGCTGAACGATATGAAATTACGTTAGATGTTGTACAGAAGAGAACTGGTGAAATTAAATGTTTAGTGAACAGAACTGGTAAAATTATGTTACATGTTGCAGAGAACAGAACTGGTGAAATTATATGTTGTAGAGAACAGACCTGGTGAAATATTGTGTTGTAGAGAACAGAACTGGTTAAATTATATTACATGTTGTACTGGACAGAACTTGTGAAAAGGGCTTTAAACTAACCAAATACCTCGGGTTATAAGGCTGTTTATTTATTTTGAATATTTACAATGTGGGATAATTAACGACTCTATCAGTAGCACAGTCTATATATAACGTCAAATGATGGAATTGAGATTATGTAGAAGGAAGTGGTCATGGGCGAATTTGAGGTACTGTCCTGGCCACTGGCTGGACGGACTAAGCTAAGTCAACGAAATGCCCCAGTCAGGACACCTGCATCGAAACCGAGAAGTGAACCCTCGTTTTTCTAAATAAGAAGCAGGAATTATATGCACTTGTCCATTGGAAGTGGTAGCTGATCGGCTAGGCAACAAACTCCACGGCTTCTATGGAAGCCGGTGGTTTACGAGAGCCTGTCACTGGACCCTGTCCTAATCCAGTTGAATTCATGCCACAAAATAACGTCTTATTTATTTGAGATCCATTTTCACATCATCATTTACGCCTAAGGTTTCGAATGTGTGTCTCATTTCCCCATGCGTGATACAACACCATCTGGCTCATCCCCAGTGAGCTTATCGCCCGAATAATATTTGGGGAACACAAATATTTATGAAGACACCCATTATATAATTTTATCTCCAAATTAATTCTTCTTTCTTAAAATATTATTTTTCTTATAATTTCACTTTCAAATGCCTTCAATGTGGTGTAGTATTATTCACCAAATGAATTTTATTTGAAATTCTTATCGGCTATCAGTATATTTAAGAGAGAGATTTTACGTACTCTATATACTGAAAGAATCCATTTGGACCAAAATCATAAATGTCTTTAGTTTATTATATATATACGTTAATATCCTGAATATAGCCACTTAGACCAAAGTAAAGTATTTCTTTAATAATATCATCGGAAACAGTACACTTCGTCTACCATAAGTGTCATCGTCATTCTGATACGATATTCATTTTCTTATTAGGCTGTAAGGCTACAGCGGTGACATGTCCCAGACCTGAAGCATATCTTTCTTTGGTCCCACCTATTCAGTGTCTTGTTATGTAAAAAACTGAACGGCTGGTCCTCCTGTAGGTGCACTAATAACTAACTGCATGGAACAGAGTCCTTTTTCGGAAGCTAATAGCTCCTCAGTCAACAAATTCCCCACATTTTACGGAACTCGAAAGTTCATTACCTTGTTCATAAGACCCACTACTCGTCCCTATCTCAAGCGAGATGAATTCGGTCCACGCCATTGCTTTCTGTTTCTTTAAGATCCTTTTTAATTTTTTTATGTTATTTATACCGTACATTTTTTATTATTTTGGTTTTATCCGACAAATATACATTTTTATTTTCTATTATTCATTACATATATTTCATTGAAGATGGTCCAACATGTTTCGAACCTTATGTGAGGTTCATCTTCAGGGACATCTGTTTTAAATTACACCAGCCCTTCTTCAAAGATACATGTTAGGTTATACATTTCAAAATGTTGTCTTTGTCGTCTTGGTTACTGAAACTAATGTTAAAATACTTAAGTTAAATCAGTTAAAATCTGTATATAAGATATATAAAATATTATTTGTAGAATATTTAGTTAGGTAGAACGAAATTGTATACAGAGGTATGTACAGAATTACTATTACAACTTCGTTCTACCTAACTGAATATTCTACAAATAATATTTTATACATCTTGTATACAGATTTTGACCGTTTTTAACTTAAGTATTTTAGCATTAATTTCAGTAACCAAGACGACAAAGACAACATTTTGAAGTGTATAACCTAACATGTACCTTTGAAGAAGGGCTTGTGTAATTTAAAACAGATGTCCCTGAAGATGAATCTGATGTAAGGTTCGAAGCATTTTGAACCATCTTCAATGAAATATGTGTATTTAATAATAGAAAATAAAAGTGTACCTTTGTCGGATAAAACCAAAATAATCCTTTTCAATATTGCCTTCCCGTCTACTCTGAGGACTTCCCTGTGGTTATTTCCTTCAATTTTCCCCACAAGAGTTTCCATGTAATTTCTTCTCTTCCATGCCTGCCACATGAACTGCCGTCTTACCCTCGTTTATTTCATCTGTTCAGTAATATTTATTGAGGAGTATAAAACGCGAAGCTCTCCATTATGAAATTTTCTCTAGCCTCCTGTTACTTCCTCCTCCTTAGGCCGAAATATATCCCTCAGCACCCTGTCTTTTAACACTCTCAGCCTGTGTTCTGTCTTCCCTTAATACGAGAGATAAAATTTCGTACTGTCATACAACTGGTAAAATTATTATTCCACAGATTAGTATCGTTTTTAGATAGCAAACGGGAGAACAAAATATTCTTGACGGAATAGTACTAAGCATTCCCTGAATTTAATTTGCTTTCTGGTAGTGCACACTTTTGCTAATATTGTTGCTGTTTACTCCTTTTTCAGAACAAAACAGAAGATGGGAGTTTCGACGTGGGGTGTGGAAACGAGTGTAAAATAGAACAGGTAAGAGATGTATTGCTCTGTCCTATCGACACAAGATATAAACATTGGCGAAGGAAAAGGGGAAGCTTTGTCGTTGACAGAGTTTTGAAAAACTTTAGTTTCATTAGTTGTAAGATGCACCATTTTAGATGGATTACTAACTGATTTGTATAACATTTGAAGCTTTCACGGTGAACATATGTAGTGCAAACTCTTCGGGCCTTCAGCCGTGACAAACATTTCGGAGAATTTGCCCCCATTAACCACTGATGATGGACGGAAACAGTCTCCAAAACGTTGGATATGAACTCCAGCTTGATAAGCCTGATTGCCCAATAACACTTCAGTGCATCCCTAATTAAAACGACATGGCGGTACCAGAAACAGAATCTTCGGCGAACTGCGAAAATGGACATGCCCAAAGTCAGTCCCTGTCTTCATAACGTATACGATACAACTTAATGTTATTCTTCCAGTCATCTACTTGGTCTTCCGAGGAGTCGTTTCTTCTAGGGTCTCCCCACGAAAATTGTGTGTATTACTTGTCTTCAGACGGGATAGCATAATCAGTATAGTAACTGCGCCACGGGCTGGAGGATTGAGATTCCAATTCCGACAGGGGCAAGAGATATTTCTGTTCTCCACAAAAAGTCCAAAGCGGCTCTGGGCCCCATCCAGCCTCCTATTCAATGGGTAATGGGGTTCTTTCCAGGGCTTAAAGCGGCCGGGGCGTGAAACTAACCACTCCCCTCCATATACTGCCGATGTTAAGAATGAGTGAAGCTATACCTACACTCTCCCTGTATGTCTTAATGGCGTGCACAGGGACAAAGTTTCCGACATCATTGCTTGTCTTCCATCCTAGTTACATGCCCAGCCTATCACCCCCACCAGCATATCACCATCCTAATAACAATGCTGCGTACTCTGCATGAACCGAAGCTTTCTATTTAGTGTGCATCAGGGGCTTATTTCCCAGGGACGGGGTGACAACCCCTAGTGTCAGACACTTATACTGACCATACAGAACTTTATTACGTTACAATGTACTCTCGACTATCCGGGGTAATTGTGGTGAGGAGGGTGCACGGATAATTGAGAAACACGGATAATCCAAATCACAGAGCCTATACTTTATTGAGCCACGAAAAAAACCTGTAATTAATTATTATATACGTGATACGTACATAGCTTACGTTTAGTGTTTATGTAACTGGTCCGTGATTTTTGTTTGTATTGAGGATTTTGTTCGAGCACTCGGCGCTAAATCACGTTATTTTCCACCTTCGTCATTCGTAGGTAGCAACTTACGATCGTGCGCGGATAATCCACAAACCGGATAATCCACGTACGGATAATCTAGAGTATACTGTATCTGCGACACGGCTCACTTTTTGCGTGAGGCACGTAGGGCTGTGTTTTTACGAGTGCCTTCCAAAAGTAACCTGTAATATAAGCTTTTATGTGAAGAGGCCGGCTTTTACAGCCAAACAAATAATGAAGTAGGCCTAATTACGGTTGTGTTACGAGAAGGTATGGACTGAATGTCTCTAACTCCAAAGCCGTAAAATAACTATGATTCTAAGTCGCTTCAATGTAGCCCTAATCATGAAATTTGTTTCTACAATAACTCCTTTAATATTATATCTGCAAGAGGTTTCATGACCAAAATTCTGTATTATAATCCTGTTTCTTCTACATCTTCAGCATCTTGCAACCTTATGATAGTGTTTATAGTTAAATCCCCACCCAAAACAAACTCCTAAGAAAGGGGGAGGACATGGCAAATCGCACAAGAAGAAATCAGGGAAAACTGACCTCTTCTTTTCTTGAAATTATCTGTACCCATAGGAACCTGAAGAGACTATTTGTCGTGACGTTTGCGCCCTTTATGTTCATTACTGCTTTGTGTACGGTCGATCGTAAACACAGCAGTGCTGTTGAAGCAGCATAAAGACCAGTGGAAATACGTGCCTTACGTAAACTCCTGTATCCACACAAAATAAAACTTTGAAAAATTGTACATGCGTGGATACCACACAAAATACCAGGAGTACGGGAGAAGTCTATACAACCGACCTTCCTGCAGGACCAGTCCATCCGGTCGCACGAATATCTGTACGTAAAAGTACAGGATAAGCCCCAAGGCTGCGGTGCGTCCGTAATATTTGCTGCGGGGCCCGTCACAAAAAAGAAAAAGTACAGGATCAACACTGGCCTTTTACTTTAGCACTGCACATACGAGTACATCCACATCTTACGTTCTATGCTTATGTATTTTATACTTTTTCATATTCACATTGTTGATACATACTTTTTCTTAGGCAATCTCTCCCCTCCCCCGTTTTCATACATATAATTGTACAAAATAAGGGGATTTCTTTTACTAAACGTATAGTTTGACTTTCGTAGTTTTGTATAGGCCTGATTATAGCTCTACAGAGCTGAAACCGGTAGCCTAATGTGTCAAAAATATATATGTTGGTTGGGACTGTAATTACTGACAAGAGTGAAATACACCTTATAATACTTATTGCTTTTCCACGATAACAATGTTTGCACGAACGCGCCTCAATGTTACATTATACGTATATTCCCTATCTTGCAATTTTTCACATTCAAATAGAGACACGGTAACTTTTTTTTTACTTTGATTTTCACTTTCTTTCCAAACTCCGACACGAGGAGAAATTAGTACTACGAGATTCCTCCGTTTCCGCCCTATAAAGTGCCTCTTAGAAGAGAGTCGGGAAACGCTGAGGGTAAGACCATTTCAGAAGGGGAAAGGGTTCTAAGTGCTGCTATCCGCGAGGCGGATATGTGGGCAGTTCCGTGACTAAGAGTGTTGCGGGAAAACTCCACAACATCTGGATGTATCGGTTGCGTAATTATATTTTCATGAGATGTATGAGCGTGGAAAAGTGTTTTCCCTATTTTGCACTTTTCCATCCTCAAACATCTCATCACAAGTTAAGCGCGTTCGCGTAACCATTGTTTAAATGGAAATGCAACAATGCGTTCTCTTGTGTATTGTTGTGTTACATATGGCACTGACGATATAAAGCAGTGCGTTCCTTTTACATTGTTGCACTACATGTTGCAATGAATAATTCTGTTATGGCGATTTTATGTCGCTGGCAACAGCAAAACGTAATTAGGTCTTTATGTAAAGTGTCTGACATCCGTCCGATTTTAAACAAAATTTTGATTTTCTCAACAGTTATTAACAAAAGTCTCCATTACCAAGTTTAACGAAAATCCGTCCACTGGGAGCCTAGCTGGTATATGCGGACGAAGAGACGGAAGCATAGATATGACAAAGCTAATAGGGGTTTTTCACGACTTGGCGAAGGCGCCTAAGTCTATATGGCTACATCTAATCTAGGTCTACAACTTTCATTTGTAAAATCTTCCGCGTACTCTATGTCTAAAAAATGCGAGGAAACAGCTTCATAATCCATGCAATGTCAAGTAAAACTTTGGATTCTAATACGAGTATTAAGGGAAGAAAACACGTCCATGGGGTGTGGGAGGCGTAAGAAATTATGTGTACCTAACAGAGACGAAGTTGTCAGAGTCTGGAAAAACTTGCATGATTAGGAGGTTCACCATTTGTACTTCTTGTCAAATATTATCAGCACATACAAGTAAATTATTAGATAGGCTGCTCATGTAGTAAGCATGGAAGAGAAAAGAAGTTAGTGTAACATTTTGGTTGGAAAACATGAAAGATACGCAAGTTGTCTGACCTAGGTGTAGATAAGAATATAACATTAAAATATATGTTACAGAATTAAAATAGTAACATTTCTCAGAATAGGCACTAGTAGCTGGTTGTTGTAAACAAGGCAATGAAACTTCCGATTCCATAAAATGTGAAGTTTCTGTTTAGCTGGCCAATTATTACGTTGTCAAGACGGACCCTGTTCCATGAGTTACACGCAATTATGCAGTGTCATATGTGTAGTATGAATCATTGCCTTCACAGTGAATTTCTGTTGGCACTAAATGAAATTACTACCCATGACGAATGCAGCGTCGTAAACAACGAATAATGAGAACCACTGGAAGACACATTTTAATGTACAGCTTTTCGCATGATCTTAATGGTGATTTTCGCTCGGTATGCGCATATTGGAGTCATCATTTCTTACCATCTTCACGCATTAGCCTATTCAGTCCGTTCCGGACACAACTAATAGGATTACATAATTTTAATCAGGATAAGGGGAACAGAAATTGTCCAAAACTCTACGAGCAACCTAAGCGCCAGGAGGGTGACAAGAAGCAAGTTCCGTACTAAGGACCTACAAATATTAGGCGCCACCGTAAAAAATTTAGTCGCCCAGGATTTGTGTACCCCTGATTATAATACTTTTAAGTCAAAATAATAAACAGTACTAAACTGATCCAGTTTTAGAATGTATTAAACACAGACTACTTGTTCACCTATGTTTAACTGAGCACGTAACTTGTATAGAGGGAGAAAGTAATGCGGTCTTAGTCTTGGGAGCGAAACCACTTGAAATGATGTCACTTCAAAAACCGAGGAGGAGAAAATATAGCATTAAGATGGATCTTCTGTGACAATTGAGATTAATGGTACCAGGTTAGGACTGTGCCCATTGTCGGAATCTGTTATTAGCAGTGTTGAGCCTTCTCTTCCAAATGTCAGAGAGGTGTAGTAAGTTAGTTAGTAACCTAAAAATATTAAATGTTATTATCGCATGCATGGGCCTTACAAATATATCTTTTATTTGGGCTGATATCTATGAAGTGTTCGTGGAACAGGATTTTTCAAGTCTTCTTAATTATTCCGACATACTACGTGATATAATCTTGTCCTTCTCTTAAACCAGCGACATAAATTGTCGACTGCTGCATGCACACCTGTTTGAGGTTTAGGTTAGATTTTGGCTTTCAGAAGTCATTGGATGAAACAGCAAATGTTAAATCTGAGGTTCTCACTATGGTCAGTATTACCGTTACTCTCTTCTGGGATGCGACCCTTGTAGTTTAGTAGGTGGATACAGTAGCGCCATATTCCTCCGAAACGCCGGTACCCATCTACCAAACGGCATGACGTCACATCGAAGGCCCATAATATTTCAGCAACGAAATGTTTTTCATTTTAGGAAATGTTTCGTTTCAGATCTTCGCTCTTCTTGAATGTTACACAGCGTATATTGGTGTTTAGTTACCGATGCTTCGGAACAACCTGTCGGTCCAATTTTCAAGGGTTAAACAGTCCAAAAAAGATGGGACCAATACGTTGTCCCGAAATATCGGTAACTAACTACCAATCTACGCTGCGTAACATCCCAGAAGAGCGAAGATCTCAAGTATTTCATTTGAATCGAAGTTTTCCGAGGGGTGTCGTCTTGCAGTACATCCATCTCGTTCCTCTATGACAGACTCCACATGACAGCAATAAACGTCAGACCTTTGTATTCGGATAAGTGAGGAAGATGGAGTCAAAGCGCTGTATTATAAAGATGATTAAGTTAAATACGAACTCGACTGGACCGTATGAGCACCGAGTTATTGGCTTATTGAATTACACTTTATCAACTATACAAGTTATAAGCTTCGACTCACAGTATGAAAGTGCTTTGTGTTAACCTGGCTCACGATTGCTCCAGTGGCAAGCTTTTGTATCAATTTTTTATGAACGTTATGGTTAAAAAAAACGAGGAAAATTTTAAATGAAATTCAAAACTCTAACATGGCGTTAAATCAGTTAACTGTTAAATTGAGGTATTTTTATTTTGTATCTATTTTCAGTGAATATCAAATCGAATTTAACCCAATTTATATATAAAACAGGCGCGAGCACAACTTCTAATGCAAGTTTCTCTTCAAATGTTTTAATCCGTATGATGAAGCAAACAGTATGTACATTAGGTAACATACTGAGCCATTTAAGTGAATAATTTCGCAATTATATATGGCCATTATTTTTTATGTCCACAATCACTAGTCATTTCCCGTTGGTTCGCTTATGTTATACATAAATCCCACTCACTGGCTAGCTCCCACATTCCTTCTTGGAAGAGGTTATATATGCGTATATACATTGGCAGTCTGTGGTGAATTCTACTGGAGCAGAGCATGATTTTCAAAACAGTGTGCCCGTTAAATAATGAGATGCATTTATTACGAAAAAACGAATGTTTATATTTAGAAGTTTTTGTTACAAACTTTCAATATAATCGCCTCCCAAATCCATACAACACTGAGATCGTTTATACAGGTCCTCGGCCAAACCGTGTTGGATATCGCTAATGTCGCTGAAACGCTCTCCTTTTAGGGCCAGTTTCACCTTCAGGAAGAGAAAAATTCTACCGGTGCCAAATCTGGCGAGAAAGGGGGATGCTGGATCGCACAGATCCATTTGGAACCAAGAAACTGCTTCACATGCAACGCGCAGTGAGCGGGCGTGTTGTCATGCAAAAGCAGCCAGCTGTTGGTTCGGAACTGCTCGTTTCTGACACGGCGCATGCGCGCGTACAGACGTTCCATCACGCCTAAATAATAGTGACTGTTCACTGTGGTGCCTTCAAGAACAAACTCGCGGTGGATAATTCCGGCAGCATCGAAAAAAAAAAGATCAGCATTGTCTTGACGCGCGATTTTTGCGACCTGACGGGGAGAATTCTTTCCACGCCATTCCATGCTTTGTCGTTTCGTTTCAGGATCGATTGAAAACACCAACGTTCATTACCAGCCACAAACTCGATGAAACTAAGACAACATTGAACCCGATGCGCTCTCTGTTCAGCCGTTAAGGCGTGCGGCACAACCCTTGAACAAATTTTCCTTTTCTGCAAATCTCTTTCCAAAATTTGCCTGGCCGCTTCCTTACCGACTCCAAGACGTTCACCGAGAAGCCTGGTGGTTATTCGCCTGTCCTGCATCACAATGGCTCAAGCTTTCTCCACATTTTCATTGGACCGAGCGGAAACTGGCCGGCCTGCTTTCTTGAAAACGCGCGAACCATCGGAAGACTTGTGCACGACTCAGACAGTCATCGCCGCACACATGTTTCAGGTCCTGGTACACTTCAGTGGCAGTTTTCCCCGACTGAATGTAAAATTTAATCACGGCACGTTGCTCTGTGTTGAAAATTTTGACACAAGAAACAGACACACGCTTACTTCGACGGCGATAAAACAACTACTGGTGCTACAGAGACGAGCCTGTGTTCGTTGCAAATATCACACGCCAGCGGTCACAACAGTATACTATTTTGTTAATCTGTTTGCAGGGCGCTCAGAAAAAAAATGAGTCTCATTTTTTAATGGGCACACTGTGTATCATACGTTAAATACAGTTCCTACAAGAAGTGTCAGCGAAATTCCGACTCAATTTTCCTAATGCGCCTGTTCCAAACAGGGCAACAATTAATAAATACATGACAAGTTGTCGAGCAAGAGGTTCCATTGCGCCCAGTAAGATAGCATGCAGACGGCACGTACTAACTGAGCACTGGACGAAATTGGTACTAGATTGGAGACATCTCCACGTAATTAATTGGCTCGACGTGTATAGTAAACGGGCGTGACTGCGTCATCAGGACGAAATTCAACAAAACTGCTACATTCATATCCATGTAAGATAATTGTACCTCACAATCTCTACGACAGAGATCGTGAAGCAAGTATGAATTTTGTAAACTGATACCTTCATTAGGTGCATATTAGAGAAGCAGACCCCACACTCATTCCCTGTAGCGACGAAACTTCGTTTCGTTTCAGTGGACATGTAAACTCCTAGAATAACAGACTTATCATGTTAACCAACAAAGTGTCATTATACGATGTTAAGGTTGGTGTGTGGTGTGCTGTGAGTGCAACTAGTGGGCCTACATTTTTTTGGGACCATAAATTCACGCCGTTATGTAAAACATTCTGACGTAATTTTGACCACCTGTCTGTTTACGAGAGAGCCTGTGCCCTTTTTTCAGCAAGACATTGCAACAGCTCACTCCACAGTCAATTATATGCATTGTTGGTAAAGTGTTTTGGTGACAGAATAATAAGCGATTTTACTTGGAAGGAAAACGTGACAATTTGTTGAAATTATTTTTGGAGTAGTTATTATTTATTTATTTGGAAAAAAACTTGAATGTACTATGTTTGAAGTAAAGCATAATTGGCTGGAAAACACGAATGAAATATTCCTTACTATGGTTTGAGCATATAATGTAATAAATAATTAAAAGTAAACGTAATGAAAAGTGTGGTATGAGATTAAATAATATTACAAATCTGTAACAGAACTTGGGCACTGTTTAACACGGCAGAACAGCGCAAGTATATCATTCAAGTCAAAAGCGTTAATTTACAAAATTATATAAACTTCATCAACGAATGAATGTATATTTTCTGATAACCACATATTACTTTAGAGGACACACTCAATGTCCACTTCAGTATACAAAACCAAGAGCCAAAACAACCAGAGTTACGGGATAACAAAGTGATCCAGACTGCCACATTTTATTATTTCGACACAAAATTCGACGAATTTTAAGGATTTTATACACTATTTCATATGTTTTAAATTCTGATTTTATAGTGAATGTAAATAACATGCAAGACATTGCACAATATCAAAACCTGTATTAACCTTGGATGTGATAAAACGTAGTTTTGAATCCCCTGAAGATGGTTTTGTATAAACCGAAACATATGTAGGGGTTTTATTAATACGTATTAAAGTGATAGTGAAGTGCATTGTGCTGGTCTTTCTAATATTAACTCGTAAAAATGCACGGTGAGACTAATATAAAAAGTGAATGGAATGTTGTCCTCTGCTCTGTCTTTTCTCACCCACTTTAATTCTCAGAGAATATTGATGTTCTTGCCCTGCCTGGTTCGTTCTTCTTTGTTTGACTCTTGTATTTTAGTTTACTTACGACCTACGAATTACAAGTATACTTCCAAACATGAAAACGGTAGAAGGAAGGGGCGGGGCAAGCCTTTTGAATTGAACAAACGGACCAGAACTGAAGAAAAAATCACAAACGAAGAGAAGGTACAAATATCAATGCTATTAAACCTATGCTTCAGTATAGAGACTCACACTTTACGGGGAATCCGTTGAAGATATTCACACACTAATCGAAGGCAAGTTTGTGAGTAAAGTTTCTGGCAGGAAGTTAGCCGACCAGACGTGATCAGATTCGGAAGAGGGCGATAAGCAGTATGCAATTTCACCCTTTTATGTGCCTTCTTCAAAACACGAGGCCACTATCCAATACAAATGACAATCGAATTGTTTCCGGTTATAGGCAGGAAGTGGTATAAAGTCGGGGAATCCCACTCAACGTTTCTGTTATCGAATGTCGGTCAGCTTTTTTTAGCGTGCTGATACACATCTGATGGGTATCAGCTTTGAAAGTGTACAGTGCACGCCGTGTTTTATCAAAATGCATTGAAGGTGTAGCCAGAGGAGCGTGCAGCGAAACTACATTTCTTCTCGACAATGGCAGTTATGACAGTAAGTGATAAGCTTTATGCTCCGCCCACATTATCCCAGGAGAAAAGGCTCCCGGTACCCATCGAACAATAAACAATGGACAAGAGTTAGTATGGACAGCACACTGTCTTCGTCGGGAATCGAATATGGGTCTTACAGCTTGTAGTTACTTTAGTGTAAAAATAAGGACATAATCCGTTTGAGGTTTGTTAGGATCGTACTAAAGAGGTCAGAAGAGTAATTTAACACACTTATTTCTTGATAGGCCTTTTATTCAAACCATTCAATATGTCCATGGCTGAAGCAACAAATATTTCGGGATCTTCGCTCTTCTGAGATGTTACGCAGCGTAGATTAGTAGTAAGTTACCGACGTTTCGGAAAACCTATCGGTCCCATCTTTAGGAGTCAAGCAGTCCAATAAGACGTGGGCAGATAGGTTGTCCTGCAACGTCGGTGACTAACTACCAATCTATGCTGCGTAACATATTCAAGGTCAGTCAGTCCAAGAAGACGGGCCGCTTGACCCTTGAAGATGGGACCTATACATTGTCCCGAAACGTCGGTAACTACCAATCTATGCTTTGTAACATCCCAGAAGAGCGAAGCTCTCATACACCGCGGCGGAAGCCTGATATCACGCAAAATATGTTTCGTTTTCATTTTTTTGACCATGTAATTCAGTTTCTTTCTCGAAAGCATTTCAAAACGGACGCGGATTTTCAGCGTAAAGTGCCTCGAGGGCACTCGGATTTGTACCCAGTTTCTTACTGCAGGAATATATATAACCTGATCTCATAGTAGAAGGAGCAAATAATGCCTTAATACAGAAGTGTACAAAATTTTCATTATTCTAGGGGTCCCCTCAAAATTCTGGAAGCCAGAATGGTGACATAATCAAGTTCCACGCTGAGGGCCCAGAAAGTTTAGTGGCAAACCCTTAAGTGAAGGGACCATTACGAAGACCTCCAATACGTGGCAGTGTACTATTTAAAGTGACACTCAAGATGGAGAATCTGATTATTAGTCTGACTCAGGACAGGGCTAAAAGGGGTCTCCAACTCGCAGCCAGCCAGGCTGTATTTTGCTGCCCGCGGCCACACATGCAAATTATGTATATACAGGTCCACAATGCCTTATCCGAAACTCCTGGGGCCAGATGTGTTTCGGAATTCAGATTTCTTTTTGAGTTTAGAAGGGAAATAAGGTGCATATACCGTGTACTACGTAACATCCCCAGAGGGGTGTGGGGCACCACCCTGTAATCAAACACATTACTATTTCTGCAGCGAAACGTATGAATTTTCACACTAAGTGGGATAAATAAAGACTGTAAACAGTATTACGGTTCATTTACAGCTTATTTGTATACTGTAGTATAAACTGGTAAATGAGTCAAAACTTTCGGTTTTCTGAGATTTTCGGATTTCGGAATTGCGGATAAGGGATCGTGGTCCTGTACTGTAAAAATTACACAAAAATTTAAGCGGTTAGGTACATCAATTACTGTTCTTCCACGTGCGGCCCGCGAACCAGCCCGCAATAACGGACGTGGCCGTTTGCCATAAAAAGGTTGGACGCCCATGTTCTAGTCATTAATGAATTCTTGCCTCGATGAAGGGTGGAGTTCTCGGTGTCAGCTGTTTCTGAAGATTCACTGGAAGTACCACAAACACCTCACATACAGGATACAGTTTCAACAATAATCTTAAATTATGCTTTACTGTCAAGAATTGTTAGAAGTTTTCTATACAACGTTAGTAATTTTATGGGGTTTTCGTGAAGACGTCTGTTGTTTAATTTAATTAAAATATGAAGATTCAAATCTTCTGTTATGTTAGGCCATGTCGACTGGTAAACAATTGACAGGCGTTTCTATGGCATTACGATCCTTCGAAAGGCCGGAAACTGTCTACCAGTCGACACGGATTAACATCCCAAAACACTTGAATCTTCAGCAATATCATTGTAAGAATAATTTTGTGTGATTCCTTAATGTACATCTTTTTATGTTGTTCCTATAAAACTAGTGAAAATGCGGTGCGGTGGAAAAAATTCATTTTATTTCCATTGTATACTGCCTGTTGATGTCTGATTACCAACTAATGCACTTTATTTAAAAAACCAAAATTAGGTTTCTTTAAAACGTGCATTTAGTTGGTGATCAGACATTAATTAGTGAAAAATGCACGGTGAATTTAGAATAAAAAAAACTGCCTGTTGAGTTGGGAAATCCAGGAAATAATATAGGTGGAGGTTTCCTGTGGTGTGACCACAATTTTTGTCTGTCAACATGCAATAGTAGGTACATTACTTCAACATCTTTCTTCATAACAGCATTCAATTAAAAACTTAAACACCGCTTACGGACATACCTTTCCATAAACAAAGACCTACACGCTTAGTGGCTGGTTACATGTTATGAAGCTAAAGATTTATAAGTTTATTTGGATGTATTTATGTCACACTGAAGTGACTTAATTCTATGCAATGAAGATATCACATGTGCGTTACGTTCTATGGAAGTTGCGTTTCTCAGTCACGTACCCATATTTTGCAACAAATGTGACGCCGTATTGTTTGCCTGCGCCTTCTATCCTGAATATGCAGGCAGTAGGTTCCTTCGATATGTTTGAGACCACCAATAAACTACACGGCGTCACATATCGAAAGTTCCAGTCTTTATATTCACAGCCGCGAGAACCTTATATCTCTTATCTTCGAGTCTAGTCAGCGAAAACCAAATTTCGCCAAAATCTGTTGAATAGGAATATTTACGCTCATTGTTTTTGCATTGTAAGAGCCTCATGCTAAGGATACAAACATACAGGAAAAGTCCATGTCGAAAGGTCTGTATTGTTTTCACCGACAATCAAGACATTTCTTATTGTTTACGGAAGTCATTCTTAAGTGCCCGACACTGTATCCTACCAAATGCCATTGAATTCACTCCACAATTTCACAACCTACTTCTCAATAATTCGTTTTATTATTATTATTATTATTATTATTATTATTATTCCAAGTACAATTCAAGTGGTCTCCTCTGCAAGTTTTCTGATCAAAATCTTGTGTAAACCAAATGCATAATGCTATAAGCGCCGCCTATCGTATCCGCCTTGTTTTTAGCACACTAATAATACTAGGGTGATGAGACTGGTGCGGCATATAGGGGATATAAGAAATGCATACAGAATTTTGGTTGGAAAACCTGAAAAAAATACTTGAAGAGTAGGAGGGTAAATTAAATTGGATTTTAACGAAATAGAATGGGAGGATGTGGGCTTGATTAAAGCGGCTCAGAATGGAGAAGAATAGCGGGGTGTTGCAAAACATGGCAATGTATTTAGGGCTCGATAAAAGTTGAAATTTCTTGACTAGTTGATTGTTGGCTTCCTAAGAAGGACTTTGCTCAATAGAGTTAATTAATAGTATCAGATGAGCGATACAAATTAACCGGGATAACCCAGTCAGTACAGTAACTAGGATTCGGGCTGACCGTCAAGAGAAATATTTGTTCCTTTCTAAAGAAGGACAAGAAATTCTCCAAAGCTTCAAGGCCTATTCTGATGTCCACCCAGCCTCCTAATTATTGGTTACCGGGGGAGGGGGACTGTCCCGGTGGAGTAAAGCGGCTGTTGATGGCTGTGCCATGGCTCAGGCGGTCAGTCGCCGGCCTCTCACCGCGGAGGCCTGGGTTCGATCCCGGGTCAGTCCATGTGGGATTTGTGGTGGACAAAGTGGCACTGGCCAGGTTTTTCCCTGTCAGTTTTATTCCACCGGTGCTCCATTACATAAAAATTATCTTCGTCACCGGGTTGCGCAATAGCATCTGCTGCGGGGCCCTTAAAAAACCGCGTTTCAGTGGCGCTGACCAGTCACCTACTTCTAGTTGCGAAGGTAAGAATGAATAGAGCTACACATCTCCCCCACACGCCTTAGTGGCGAGCACAGGGATAATTTAATCTTTTACATTTTACTTTACGGCACAGAGTATGATTTTTCATCTTTAATTGCCCCCAGCTTCCTGTTATTCATTCTTCCTTAGTTTCCTTCATTTCTACAGCACTGTTCTGAAATATCACGCTCGTAGATACAGACGTTAAGCGAGAACACTCCGCTAACAGCTCACGTACTTGGAAAGTGGAAGTTTGATGTCGACACTTGTGCCTTATGGAGTTTTGCCAAACACAGATACGCCTTATGATACCCAAAGGAATTGCTTTACAACTCTAGAAAGTTGAGAACGGCTGATGCCATTATGATGGTTAACTTACTGCGTCGTGTACACAAAAACTGCAACATACTTCTTGTCAGCCGTTGTGCCACAAGCGTGCTGTAATGTCTTGCTGTAAGAGGAGGAGGAGGAGAATAAATAACAACATTCAACCTAGATAAGCTCCAGGGAGTGGACCAACTCAACAGGTTTCTGTTGTACTTTATGACGGAGAGAGAAACAGCTTCCAGAATGTGTTTCTGTAACGAAAATGTGACACTGGACAATGTCCAATACGTGTGTCACTTTAACCCTTGAAGGCCCACTGGTTACTTCACGTACCGCAGCGTTTATCATTCAGTAACTCTACATTTTGCTGACAGATTTCATTAACGAGTTTTGTATGGATCACAGAACAAACAGCGGTTATTTTCCTATACATCAACGGAGAGGTATGTGTTTACTGCGCTGTACGAACTGAATCTTTAAATATATAATATAGGTTAATATTAGTCTTTTAAAGGCCGTGCCATGGGTCAGGCGGTTAGTCGCCTCCTCTGATCGCGAAGGCCTGTGTTCGATCCCATGCCAGTCCATGTTTGGTTTGTGGCGGACGAAGTGCCATCGGGACAAGTTTCTCTGCAAGTACCGGTACTTCGGTTTTCCCCTGTCTATATCATTCCACCAATGCTCCAAACTCATCTGCATCTACACGTTGTTCTTACCAGAAGGACGAAGGGGCGGAGCCTGGAAACCTTCCAAAGAGCAATGCTCTTTCGGAAACCGGAAACATTGGACAGAAAATAATTCCCTCTTTTTAAAAGATCAGTGTTTAAAGGGTTAATAAAATATTAGATTCTGTCATAACAAATTCCAGAAATAAACATTTTTCCCCTTAACCATTTTATTCTGCCCAAGCGAGATATATTTTCGAGGCACCATGTGTTTTCGTGTGGACATATTTGATGTCCCTTGCCAATGAAACAGCGTGTCCTTCCATCTGTAAACATTTTAAACTATGATGGAAATAATAGCAGCAATACAATAGCATGAAAATAAGAAACATACGACCGTTTTCGTAAATAAAAGCAAGAAAGAAACGTGTTGATATCAGTAATGATGGCACTACACTCGAGACTGAAGTGAAATCAAAATGAGATTTAGTACTGTCGTCGCGGTGCCAATGCATATTGTGATTTGGCGGTGTAGTCCAGTGGTATTCAACCTGGGGTACGCGAAGACATCTTAGGGGGTACGTAACAGAAAAAAAATAAATATATTATTTCGTGATAAACACTGAATAATCAGGGCCAGGTTTAGGGTTAGCCACAAGAGACTCGGACGTAAGGACATGCGATTTGGGAGCGCCATTTTCTCTCTTCCTCCCTCTCTCTCTCTCTCTTCTTTATGCGATTCTTAGCTGGGCAGCTAGTTTCATTTTATTCCACATAATGCATATAATTTTGCTTTGCTAAAATACTTTGTTCCTTTATTAATTTTTATATGATAGGCAATAACATATTTGTTATTTAATAGCTTGATTCTCCTTTTTCATTTAAAACTTATTCTTTAATAATAATAATAATAATAATAATAAAAATTGTGGATGTAATTTATTTAACTTATTTCAGATGTAGATTATAGTCTCTATAAAACTTGAATTATACACCAACAACTTTGGGGGTACAAAGTTGAAGAGAAATTGTATGTGGGGGTACGCGAACAAAAAAGGTTGAATACCACTGGTGTAGTCGGTATAGCGACTCGCTATGGGCTGGACGGTCCGGCGATCGAATCCCGATGTGGGTGAGATTTTCCGCACCCGTCCAGACCAGCCCTTAGGCCCAACCAACTTCCTGTGCAATGGGTACCGGGTCTCTTTCCCGGTGCTAAAGCGGCCGGGGCGTGACGTTGACACCCCTCCCCATATAGCGCCGAGGTTAAAGAAAGAGTAATCTATGCCTCTACTCCCTCTCCCGGCCTTCATGGCCTGTTCTAGGGTGAAGTTTACTTTGTTACTTTTTTACTCAGGCGGACGAAACAAGGAAAATAAATGGCTGAAGAAGGGTGGAAGGAAGAAGGAATATAAGAAACAAAGGAAGAAAGAGGAAGGAAGAAAGAAACAAAACAAGCAAATAAATAAACAAACAAAGGGGGGAATAAAACTTCCCGGCCGTACTGTGTCTCAAGTCTCAACTGTCACATAATGAAGTTCTGTAAGTCTGTGCTGCCAAGTACCTGCAAGTCGCACAACTGGAGTTGCCTACATTTTAAACAACTTGAAGTGATGACGCGCAGTCAGTCGGTAGGCCTGTAGTTAAAGGAGGCACCGGGCAGAAATCCTCTTCCGGCTGGGAGGCCCCACCTGTAATACACAGTTTCCGACTTACCGTACATTCCACGCTCTGGTGTGACGTTACACGGCTGGATCGTCATCTTGACTATCAGAAATAATTCTGCGTCATTTCCGTTGCACCGGATATAAAGGTCTAAATATCTCTGTAAAGCCATTAAAAACCAGTCTCTTTTTAGGGAGATCCCAGTTTATTATCTGAATGAAACCAACTATCCTGAGAGACATGATTCGTGGTTATCCTAAGTTCTTCCACATAAATCCGATATGTAAAATTGGCGGCCCGCGAAACTTTCAAACAAACTGTGACTACGGATCAAAGATTACGACTTGTAAATGAATATATTCGATTGGGTAAAAAGGAGAAAGGAAAAGTCTGCATGTCCACACCATGAAGGAATATAGGGGGAACAGAGGTATAGCTTCACTCATTCTTAACCTCGGCGCCATGTGGTGGTAAGTGGTCAACATCATGCTCCGACCGCTTTATATCCGGCAAAATCCCCGGTACCCATTGAATTTGAAGTTGGGTCTGGACGTTTTTGGAGAAGGGAGAAATTTTGTCCCTGTTGAGATTCGAACCCCGGCCTGTCCAGCCCATAGCCTAGTCTCTATACCGACTACGCTATCCTGGCTACCTTCGATTGGACACGATTCTAAAATCGGTTCGAAATAAGAGACGTCCCGAATACATGGCAATAATTTCGTATTGTGGTCAACTGAGTTATTCGCCATGAACTGCATTACATAATTTTAATGCCGTAGAAACATCAAATCTCACGAAGCATGAATGTTAACTGTAGCTTTCGGGTGTAACGTGGCCAAGCACTAACATTAAGCAACTCTGTCACAACAGAAAGTGGAAGTTCAACAATGCTTAACATCACGAACCTGAGCCATATTATTTCTTACAGCTTACTTCCCTAATACTTATGTTTTTTGGAGTATTCTCGTATCTTCTGCAAAAATGACAATAAAGACTATTGTGTATGTAAACGTACATTAGTACGTTCAAAGATGTAGGCAGGCTCGTGCAGTAGGCGTTTCTGTGAAATTGTGTACTGTACATTCGTTGAGATAGTAGAAGATTAGTGACCACGTGTTTAGATATTGTGGTAGCATAACCCTCTGGCAGCACCTATAAAACAGTAAGTTAAAAATGTTCCAACATTTTACGGGCTGTAGCCTATCCTCAAAGACTTAAGTGAACCAACAGAGAAGCAGAGAAAATTGATGCTTAAGGAATAGTTCAACAAATTTTGGGCCTTTATCTGCTGATTCTGAAGCACAAAAAATAAAATGGACGGAAAATATACCACATATAACAGAAATAGTTAATGATTATAACATTTTACGGGGACGAATTGCAAGGCTTATGCATACAGTCTGTGAAGATTTGTATTGAATAGATTTGTTTCAATAACGAACATGTCCGAAGAAGCAGAAGAACGTTTTAATAAAGTCTTGGTCAGGAGAACATCAGCTGGTAAGCAAGGGAACCATGGAGCCAGCTGGCGTAAAGGCTTTTCCGAGATATTTTCACTAGTAATACCATACCTATAGTACGGCTGCGGAAAGAAGGCTCTTGGATGGTGGGGAAGGCGGTACTCGCAGCTTCCCCTCTACATACTCGTACTGTTTAAATCCTAGTCAGCCCATGCTCTGGCGTACGTAAACAAGTCCAAAGTGCTTGTGGCTAGCGAAGGTTATCACTACCAGCTTTCCAGTGATCAGGACTGCTATATGACCGCTGGGGAATGTAGGGGAGTACACAGGAGGAGGAAGAGCAACAGCTCGAGTGGAGTCGATCCATAGGTCTTCTATCCGTGGCATCGACTTAGCGGTAAAGCCGTAGACTGAAATTCGGTTTCAGACTAAGCCAGGTCATTGGCCATCCTAACCGAGGAATTTTGGGGTCCTCAGTTTCTCCACGAATATTTCGTGACAGTTTCTGGAAAAAAGATGTGAACGCCTACACTGTTACAAACAATCAATTTGTGTTATCTTCTTGTCTCATTCGATGCTATATAAGCTTACAGGTGAAAGAGCGTAGTTGAAGTGACGTAGCAATAAATCTTGACCGTGGTATAGCATACCTGGTTCTGAACAAGTGAGATTAAGTTAGTAGCATATGGCACACCAGTAGATGCCACACTTCTGTACGTAGGAAGAACACGAACAAGGTATACAAGAAGAAGTAAAATTTAGCATGTTGTAATAGCAGGTAACTTCAATTGTAAAAGAGGTAATGTTTTCTCCGTCTACGCCATGAAGGCATATATAGGGGATGAAGATCTGGCGCTAGATGGAGCCGAGTAAACCGTAAGGAATAGGTTGCTAGTTGGGCCCCAGAGCCGGTGTGGTCGTTTTGGCGAAGAGAAAAATCTCTTGCCTCTACTGGGATTCGAACCCACACCGTCCAGCCCGTAGTCTATTCCGACTACGCTACCGACTACGCTACTCCAGCTCCTGGCTTCTGTTGTAGATTTGGAAATATCAACACAAAATATTCGGCTGACATAGTTCACATTTTGATGCGTATTTGCGTAGTGAAGTTACGTAAACTAATGGCTCAGTGTGGATGGCCGTCACGAGGCTTCATTTGGCCTTGCACCAGATATGAAACTAACCATAGGAGATGGCCGAACGCAACGCGGGAGTCTGAAGTGGGACATGTAAGGTTTCACTTCTCCACCGCCCCCCCCCCCCCCCCCCCAGTCGCTCCCGTCTAATCAGCTGCTTTCCTACAGGATTTCCCACATCAATCTTTCTGTATGCCGTTTTGTATTCCCCACTTGTGCTAAATTATCGTCAATCGCAACGTCTCGTATTACAGAACTCCAAATCTCAACGACGCCAATACCAAAGCCCATTAATGAAAAATACTCCAGGCCAATGGGATTACTTGCAGAGTGAAGGCCGGTAGATCTTTTAGGTACGTCTCGAGAGATTTTGTTCCACAACCAACAATTCCTTTTCTGGTTTCATATCTCTAACCTGAGTGCTACTTAAAAAATGACAGAGTAATTTCGCGAAGGGGTGAAGGCGCTGCAGCCGAATTCTGTATTCTTTCAGTGAAGGAGTAAAGGCGCTATAGCCGAATTCTGTATTCTTTAGATGAAAGCATAAAATTGCGACTTACCTTCTGTTAAAAGTGTTATTAAATATTTTAATAACTAAAAAGTCTCTACTTAAAACTTAAGATATGCTGGAGTACGTTTTATCGTGCAGTGACAATGCAGTTTATAGAGACACATGTCGTTGTGCCACACTAAGGCACAGTAACCCCAGAAACTGATAACTAGGGATTCAGCAACACGTCTGCTGAGGCCGTGCCTCGGCTCAGGCGGTTAGTGGCCGGCCTTTCAATGCGTTGGCCCGGGTTCGATCCAAGGTCAGTTCATGTGGGATTTGTAGTGGACAAAGTGGCACTGGGACAGGTTTTTTCCCGAGTACTTCGGTTTTCCCCTGTCAATTTCATTCCACCGGTGCTCCATTACAAGGAAAAACGAAAAAACTAATCATCTTCATCACAGGGTTGCACAAGAAGCTTGAAGGCTGCGGTGCGTCCGTAGCATCTGCTGCGGGGCCCTTCACCCCCCCCCAAAAAAGCACGTGTGCTGCTGTCCAACAATTTCGCAAAGACAGTCATAACAAAGGTGGCCGTGAAGTCTGATGAAACGTAACGTAGGATTAATTTTACATCTCCAGCTTCACGGGCAGGTAAAGTTAGCGAGCTTAACCTGATGTCACACGTCGGGAGAGTCTTGTGCGCGTAGACCAGGGTGTTTCCGCAATCAGAGTAGTGGAGGTAGCAGTATTCGTTTGCTTACGTAGTAGTTGCAATTATGTGGCTGAAGTAGGAGGACCGTAAGGTTTGTGAGACTCGCGCTGAAGGTTGTCTTAAAAAATGACGGGGACTTTGTGGGTGTAACCTTGCCATACCGTACAAGCCCGAACATAAGGCGACTCCCTCTTTCCCATTAGGTTCTTTAGAGGAAAAAAAGAAAGCTCAGAAAATTTAGAATACGCAATAAAGAGGTAAGGTAAAGATCACCCTAGGACAGGCCATGAAGGTCCAGGGGGGGGGGGGGTTAAAGTATAAATCTACTCCTTCTTTAACCTCGGCACTACATGGGGATGGGTAGTAAACCCCAAGCCCCGGCAGTTTTAAGCCTGGGAAAGAGATCCGGTACCCACTGTACAGGAAGCTGGGTGGCCCCATGGCCTGTTTGGAAGACTGAGGAAAACCTCGCCCCCACCGGGGTTCGATCCTCGGACCGTTGAGCCCGTAGCGAGTGGCTATACCGACTACGCTAAGTTTACACTGCAACTAGATTCTAAAGGTTTTTTTGTAATACTGAATGAGAAAGAACAGGGCTGTAACATGCATTACTTGTCACTGTTGACTAGGAAATAACGTGTCCCTGATGTGTTACTGGGAAATTATGTAAGGCCTCGCTTATAAGGCGACCTCTGCTTTTCTGTGCGACTATTTCATAAAAAAACTCGCCTTATATTCGGGCTTGTACGGTATGTCTTTCTCAAACAAGTAGGACCATCGGATCAATGAGTACCGGATGTTTGTTAAGTGCTTTAAAGACACGTCATTTTTATCTATCAGTATAATTATATGAAAATTTTGTGTCATTCAATGTGGTTCATGTCGATGATGTTAACCTACTGTGCAACAGCATAAATAGCATACAAAGAGAAACATTAGCTCCAATAGATGGTAGTAAGGACTTTGAAACAACAGCAGAGAAAGCTCTTAATGTTTCGTCACAAGAATCCAGAACAAATCGTAATAAAGAAAACTCAAATAAAACCAACATAAGATGAGATGAAGTTGAAAGATAGTGGATTGAGATTGGAATTAAAGTCACGGAGAAACGAAAAGCTGATTAAATGTGAAGAATGCTTAATAACATTCAGTAGAGAATCTTTTAACTTCCTGTCTCCTACCAATAAATATAAAATTCAAATATCAGACCTTATTCTACCTCTTGCTGTATGATGGTTTCTCAGCAGAAGGGGACGTAATACATTAAGTATGTTTTAGAATGAAATGCCGAATGGAATATTTGGACCTGAGACAGACAGCGCAGGCTTAAAAAGAGAACGAAGACTCACAATTTGTTTTTTGCACGAAATACATGTAATTATAGTGATCAAATCAGAGACGAAAATGATGAGACATGCATGCGCAATTTTAGCCGGAAAACATTAAGGAAGAAACGTCATGGTGTAGTGGTTAGCGCCATGCTTGGTACTCGGTAGGTCCCGGTTTTATATCCCGACCTGATCATGGTTCTGTTGGTTTTCGTCCGTATCTGTAAGTGAATTCCATGTTCCATGCCTCATCTTACATTCGCAACGCCCTGTCGTTGCATACAAAGCTGTACAGGCCCAAAGCTGCAGTAACTCTCTGGTAGCAAGAATCCCAAGGACAAGCACCGCTAATATCAAAACCCGCCATTGGACAAGATACTAAGGTAGATCCTCACGCCTCCCATCCTCACAACCTGTTTTTTCTTTTTTGTCTTCCAAGTGGCCGCTTTTCAAGCGGTTTCGATAATAATATATTGCAAACAATTTCTCTCCCCCGGCTGATCACCATACTAGTCCACAATAAGTCCCAACATTTCACGATGCTAAACGCCCAAGTGACGTTTACAAAAGGCACAGTGTCTCGTGTAGCTTCCGAGCGGCCAGACCTCTTACTTAATATGTCTTAGGTTTAAATTTTTCATAACCAGTCCGTAATTTGTTTTTTCTACAGATTAAAAGAGTTCGTTTCCTATCTATAAGAAACAAGTGGTATGTGTGTTGAAATAAACTGTTTCCATCACACAGCATTTCGGTTTGGATCCTGTCTTCACCGATCGATTAACGGCGCATTTTAACAGAACTGATTGTAAGATAAGATAAATGCAAAACATGAATTAGAAAGGAAGGGTGCAGTCAGAGTATTTTGAGATGGTGGTCCAGCACTAAGACCGTAAGACGGAATAACCAGTTCTGGACGGATACTGCCACTCCGAACGTCGCTTTCCGATCAAATCTCGACGCAGAAACTGGCTGTCCTAGTGAGTTTGTCGTGGACTTCCTCAGTTGTTCTAGGAAAATGTCGGGAAAGTCTATAAAAATAGAAGAAGACAGCTTCCTTCCACATCCTTTACAATTATTCTCAGATCAGCTCATCATTCGACACAATACAGTGCCATATACTGACAGCGTCGTTAAATAAAGAAGTGTATATATATATACTCGAAAAGGCTTGGCATTACACGCAGGAGGAAGGACGGACGTGTATGCCTGTCTTTCTCTACTGCTCCTAATGAGGAAGTTGGGAATTAACGCACGGCCCTTCGTCGTCCCTCCTCCCACGCCCCGTATCTATGCTGCGGCCTGCTGAGCCACAGTTTGGAAGCTTGCTGTTCTAAATAACAATAAAATAACGAAACACTGTAACTTCCCGGACTCTCTGTAGCCTAGATGTAATGGTGTGGAAAATGACGTTCTTACAGGAGAGGTATTCTTTATTTATGATATATTTAACGATTTACAGATTCAAATGACAATGTTTGGTGAATAATGGCTTGGAAATGACGCCGAAATAGGTGGTCCTGGCATAATTTGAGGCATTATTCCGGTATTAGGAGGATGGACTGGGAAAACTAGAGAAATATGCAGGCAGGATGGCCAGCCTCCGGTTCAGATCATTCGGATACGGGGTAACAAAACTGAAAACTCGATCGCAATGTTCTATCCGTTTTCAGTTGGAATTTTAAAACCGATTATTGCAGAGTTATTCGCCTGAAACGTCGCGTATGCGTAAGCTGTTGAGCAGCTAATCCCTGTCCATGTTGACCTTCTAGTAAACAAAGAAATCTAACTCCATGAAGGAGAGTTTTTCAGAAGTTTGTATTCGGTCGGTTAGTCAAGAAATTGTTGCCATTTTAGGCAGTCCAAACGTTTATTATTGCACTCAGAAACGCCTGCCAGTGGAATCTACTCTTAGCCAGATGACTCGAGTTTAGCCCATATATGTGCGCCTAAACCGTTGTACAGACATTTTTAAAATTCGATATAAGAACTACCACGATATGTTGCCGTGTAATTCTGATTTTTAGCCATACTGACCCATAATAAAGTTCGATTTACTTAGGGTCATAAGTGGGCAAAGATGCCGAAAGTTGGGCCCAATAAATTGCAAGTCATAGCATTGGGAACTTTACCTACTTGATTGGTGTTTGTGGAAAAGAAGTACTTCATGATCTGAGTGAGACGTTACCAAAAATAAAACTTCCCTTATGATTAATAAAATACTGAAATCAACAAATAAACAGTCAAGTTTCAGTCTTAACACAACTCTACTTTTATATTTTGATTTTTTAGCTACATATTTCTGTCCTCATAAGGATCACAATCAGGGCATTTCTGTATACAAACTTTTAATTAAAAGTAAAATTGCATACCAAAATATGCACATCCATTGCGAGGTGTCGCACACTTAAATCTTTTAGTGCAACTTTTCTATCGTCATTTAAATCATTATAGTAACTATTATTTTGTCGTGTTTTGTTTTTGAAACTTCAATTACTAAAAATTATTAAAATCAAAATATCCTATACGATTAGGCGCCCATTATATAACAGTTTTCTGACGAGTATTTTTTCCGATTTTTAAAGTTTCTATATGCATACGAGAAGTCTATTCTTCTTTTTCGTTGTTTATTCTACATAACCGATGGTGAAGTTCTTATCTGATTTTTAAGAACCTTCAAATACTTATGTTTTCTCTTATCTTCGAAGGTTTTGGAATGTTTTTGGTGGCCGGATATATTTAAATATCTTCTTCCGTTTATGTACACCTCGTGCGTCTGTTGTATGCATTAACTAAAATGTTCATAGTTGTAAAAATTCGTTTCTCGAAAAAAGGCGAGCTTTGTTCTTACAGTGGTGGGACGGACAAACTGACCGATAGGACGGAAGGTACACGGTTTGGTGGCTTGTTATTAATAGCATTCCACAATCAGAGGGCTCTACCCTAGTTGTCGTAGAATCTGTTATCGTCAGGGGCCAGTGATCTGACCGGTCCAGCAGTCGCCAGATCTGACGGAGCACGTGCCAGACGACGCCGCGAAAACCGCAAACATCCAAGCAACATCAACAGCAGTTGCGAGCAATCGGACGGAGTCTTAAAACAGCACATCGTTTTTGCTGCCACCCACAGACATCAGTTACTAACCTTGGGCAGCTTTTCAAAACATTCCTTATGTCCTTATTCACATACTCCCGCCATACTGGATCATATCCTGAGCCATTTGCGTCCAGTCCATAGTGTCTCCAGGGTTCGATTCGGGGTCTGATCGTCGGCTACACTGACGAAGTTTTCGTCCTTCATCCAACAAGTATAAGACTTTAAACTAGATCTTCGCCCTTCTGGAATGTTACCCACCGTATATTTGTGGTTATTTACCGAAGTTTCGGGACAACCTATCGGTCCTATCTTCCCGAAAATTACTTCCATGATTTTTCTCAGTCTTTCCTAGAAAACGATTGAATACTGCTCTCAAGTAAGCTACGATAGCTTCCTTGTAAATCCATTCCAATTTGCTGTATACTTTTACCATAACATCTCATTTGACATGACGCAAACTTCGAAATTGTTACGGAGTTGCCAAATCACCCAGGCATCAATTATGACACGATCGAATTGTTTACTGATGTCCTACTAGCTGAAAACAAGGACGAACATTGCTAACACCAAAGTCTGTCATTAGATAGCTATAATCCTAACAAAATTAACTTTCTTTATATTATTCTCCTAATCTCTGTCCCAGTCTTCAAGTTGGTCTCTTCCAATAGGGACTCCTACACAAACTCCTGTACCGTATGCATTTGTTGTCAACCTAACCTAGTCTGATAGAAGTAACAGGATAACTTAGCAACTTCATGTTTTCAAGAACAAATAAGCACGTTACAGGTGAAGGAAATGTGGCCTCTGTGCGAATTAGGCACCACGTCATGATGACATTTGGGGACGTGGAGGTACAGCTTCACATACTCATAAAGTCTGCACTAGAGGGAGTGGACACCTTCACGCGCCGGCCCGCGGCGTAAGAGCCCCCGTATCCAGTATCTAAGGTGGGCACTGCAGAGTTGAGAAAAATCCTAGCCTCCTGCGGGCAGCCGAACCCATATTCCTCAGTCGCCTAACCTGTAATCTAGTTACTATGCTGACTGATCTATACAGACTCGCAAACAAGCAGGCAAGGAGGACCAAGGCAACTGACTACAGTTTGAACGACACCTCATAATACTGAGCGTGAGGCATCCCAACTAACTGTTCTGTGGAGCGGGCAAACGTCTTGATTTTCCAAGGCGTCTCTTACCCTGCGGTTTTCAAATCTAAACTGTGCATGCATTTCTTGACTGTCACATGAGTACTACATGTCATTACGCTAACAGCATTAGGTGACGACTACAAATTTAGTAGCTCCTTAATGTGACAGTTTCTAAATTGATTTATCTGTCCGTCCGTCTCTCTGCCCACCCGTCCATTCACCCACCCACCCCCTTAACCGTACGTCTGTTCTTTACTCCACTCCATCTATATACACATTGTATTTCATCACAATGAAGTCTGTCTTACGACAAGTGCATAGCGCTTTCAAAGCGAATTATCCACCAAGTGCGAACTAGTGCTTCCTCTTTCCAAGTCCCAGGAACTTCTCTTTTCCTTAAGGTCATCCTGTAGCTCCCTACGTCTTCTTCCTCATCTGCTCGCCCCTTCTATCTTTATTTTAATAACGTGTTTCAGAAGGCAGTTCATACGCAAGATGTGACCAATTCAGTTAGTCTTCCTTAGTTTTATCGTAGGTAGGATGTTCCTTTCCTCCTTGACTCTTTGTAATGCTTCTTCATTTTTCATACGATCTGTCCAAATGATCTTCTCAATCCTTCTCCAGCACCAGATTTCAAAACTTTCAAGGTATTTCTGACCTATTTTCCGAAGTGTCCGAGTTTCAGTACCATACAAAGCTATGCTCCAAATGTAGCATGTCAGTAATTTTTTCCCTAAATTTAAGTACATTTTCTGTAAGCAACACTTTTCTTGGTTACCTGAGATTAACCGAGGAATAGAACGTGAGATTAAAGGTTCTCTCTGCGGTAACTGAAGAATATTGTATTCCAGGATATGACGTCTTACACTGTCGTAGAAATGTGCCGACGTTTGGGATAAGCCTGCTGCATCTATCTCTAGGGTAGAAGACGAAGGCAACGAAACTCCGGCAAACTTCTACCATACTGCATGATGCCACGTCCCTGTAGACGGTATTCTTCAAGGAATAACTCAGTTGAGTTAGAACTAAACGCTGAGTATCCATGCGGCCATATATGTAACTGGTACTCCGTTGAAGTACTCGTTTAATGAAGATGAGAAGGATAGATGCGCAAACAGAGTAGAAACAGAAGCAGCTGCGCGGCCTTCATTATCCTAACTATACATTTTTATCAAGGCTATAAAACGAGACCATGCGATGGATATTTTTACAAATGGAATGTAACAGAAGTTTCAATACGACTTTGAGCATAGTAACGAAAACATCCGGATCATATACTGTACTTCATGCACTCGCTGCTGTCATGATGTTTTAAACTCTTTAAGGCATAGTGGTTACTTTATGTACCACTAAGTTTAACATTAAAAAATTATACATTATGACCACACAGTGCATGTGTGTGTGTTGTATGGATCCCAGAACAAACAGCGACTATTTCTCCATCAGCATTAACTGGCTGGTTTTTATAACCGAGGTAAAGTGTCAAAAGTTTAAAAACCAACATATGCACTGTATTCTTACAAGTAAGTCAAATGCCTCTACATATGTTTCGGCTTCAACAAGCCATCTTCAGGGGGTCAAAGTTTACATATGCTCGACATCTATTAGTTCATTGTCCTAATCCATTGGGAATTAAGAATTTGTTTTGTGTTGATGTACGAGGTGCTTATGAATGAACTAATGGATGTCAAGCATATGTAGAACTTTGACCCCTGAAGATTGCTGGTTGAAGCCGAAACATATGTAGGGGCATTTGATTTACTTGTAAGAATACAGTACTTATGTTGGTTTTTAAACTTTTGATTTGTTATCATGATGCAGGTGAATATAACGTGAAATCGAGATAAAGTGTGTTTACTGCGCGGTACGGTTTGTCTTTAAATATAATTGAGGTTAGTCTTAGTCTTTAAATGGTTAATGGATCGAAATTTGGGAGTACAAAATATTAGGCCCTACAATGTCTGTGTAAAGACAAAACAGACAAGAGGGATAATGTACGAATAACGTAACACTGTGGCGCGTTCAAATAATGTTTATACCTCTTTGGCTATTCATAGAGCCTAATATAATTTCAGTCGAAGAGAGCGCTTTTTTTGTGATGTAATGCTGCCGGAAACAATAAAACGTACTGAGGTCTTCATGTAAAATACCCAAAATGTTTGCCCGATTCTAACCAAATTTGGAGTTTCTAAGCAGATGTCGCATGTTTGTCGGGATTATATCTACAGATACACTAAAATTGTACCATTATTTGAAACCAACGATTGGTTTTGTTATAACCCTAAGTTAGCGCATTATTTTATGCAAATTTTGTGTGTGTGTGTGTGCGTGCGCGCGCGCTTGGGTGCAAAAATGACTAGTGATTATGCTGAGAGAAATCTAGAGCGTTATGCCAACTTGCCTTGCAGTAGTGACACTAAATTTATTTGTGAAGAATGTCAGACAGTATACAAGAGGCAGTCACCATGACGCCCCTGTAAAAGTACCCAACTCCATCGTTACACTCCACCCCAAAGCACTAACTGCTAACAAACAGTCTCCTCATTTCTGTCAAGTTCTGTATACGTTGTTTTTTAAAGCATATACAAAACGTGGAAATTTAAACAATATAACCAATATGTTTAAAACATAAAATAAACACACTTCATGAAAATAACGTTTACAAGCTTCTGTGCGCTTCGCATAGAAAGGGATGTAAAACAGGAACCTTTTACGTTACGCTGATCTTAATGAGTCTTCCGAACTTAAAGATACATAGTTGAGGTCACAAGTTATTGAACTTGTGAAAGAATATAACAAAGATTAGTAAATATAATTAACTCCACAACACAGAATATTTCTTAAGAATTTGTTCAGCTGATCAACCTACTGAGATCATGGACCACGCGATTGTATCCTATGCCGAGCCATTTCAATACAGACCACATGCCGCACTCTGTTCTCCAAGATCCTCATTTGTAGCTTCAGTGTCTCAAACATTTTTCCCGAGGTTTACCAACCAAATTCTTTGTGCGTTTTTGACTTCTCCAGTGCGTGCTACATGTTCTGACCACCTTCTTCTTTATTTAATCACAATAACAACATCGGTGAGCAGTAAGTCTATGACGTTCCACCTAATGTAACTGTCTTCACAAAACAGTGTATTCCACAGTGTACAGAACTTAAATATCTGTCATCCTTCACATGCTTACACCTTAAATGAAGACTAAAAGGATTATGTTTGTCAGTTTAAGGCACGCTCTTCTGCCACTATATATGTTGGCAAGTAAAAATGAATAGGAGTATATAACAGAAGTAGAGTCGACATTACAGTGTCCACATTTGCACATTTTTATTCTAGTAATTTCAATAGCTGTCTTGTCAGAACATTGCAAGTTACTGAGGCTGGTTACTTTCAACGAAATTTGGTTTCATCAGTTACCTATTGAAATCTCAATGGTCTACATACTAGTAAACAAACAATGATACAGCTCAGTGATCTATTTCTATGCTTAACATACGTATATTAATACAGATTCGCACCGAGCAGTTTACTGTAGCGGTAAAGCTCGATACCGAGGGTGTCCAACCTATTCTGGCAAAGAGCCACAAAGTCACTGTGGACTGGTTAGTGGGCCGCAATTGTAAAAATCACAATACGTTGTGTATCCAACCTCCTTAATTATTGTGTAATTTTTATACTATATAAATATACATACATGTATATATATGTATATGTAATTCACAAACATGACCGTAAAACGCGGGTTGGATACTCCCGTTATAGACTTTTATCCGAAAGAACCCCGCTTTGATTCTTGACTGGTACACCGGATATGCTGAATGATATTTTACATGGTTTTTCTCAGCCCTTCCAGACAAATTCCAGAATACCACCTTGACAAGGCGGCGACTTCATTCTTTAAGATCATTTCCAATTGATCACTCATCAGTCGCCTTATCGGCGAACCTATAAAATCTTCACATACTGACAACGTCGGAAAATGCAATACCGAAAATAGTTAAAGATTCTGCATCGTGTCGAACTTGTACTGACTCGATAGACGAGTGTTACTCCGGCTTTTTATTCGGCGGTCTTGGGTTCAAATCTCTGCCGACAGACCAATTGTCCTCACTGAGATATTTCGCAGTTTCTGAAGCTTCTTTGGGCAAATCTGGGAACGTACGTCAAACGGAGCCACGGCCGCTTGGAATTAAATCCTTTTGAATCTATTATTCAATAGCTCTTAATGAATTAAACAAAATTGCAAAATCGTATGACCTGAATATATCCCCTTTCAAAACTGAAGCAATAGAATTATGGCGTAAAAACAAACAAAGGGTCAAAATATAAATTGAAGGAACAATTGTGGAAAAAATGTCTAGTTTTAATTACTTGGAAAACTTAATATCTGGTGAAGAAAAGAACAATATAAAAAGACAAAGGTACAATAAACTGAATGGGATAGTTAAAAGACATTTTGGAAATTGTATGACAACTGACACACAATTAAAACTGCATAACATTTCTTCGAAATCAGCTTTTTCTTAAGGTAGCGATACCTGAACCAGAGAGAAATGTCCACAAAACTGAATCGGCACAAATGAAACTTTTAAGACAGCTATTGGGACTTACAATACTGGAAAGCCAAAGGAACTCTAGCTTCCGAAACAGACTGAAAATAGAAAACGTACTAGACGTTTTGAGAGCACATCAGAAAAGACTGGTTACGTAGATCACCTGAAACGCATGGACAGGAATAGAGCAGCCAAAGGGACGATGGGACAAGGAAAGATGGAAGACCAAAAACACCTCGAGCAACAAACAGGCAAAAAGAAAAAAGGTAAACTTCACCCTAGAACAGACCATGAAGGCACATAGGGGGAGTAGAGGTAAGCTCTACTCTTTCTTTAACCTCGGCGCTAGATAGGGGTGGGTGGTCAATTCGAAGCCCTGGCTGCTTTACCCCCGGGAAAGAAATCCGGTACCCATTGTACAGGAGGTTGTGTGGGCCTCGGATCCGATGTGGGTGGGTGCGGAAAATCTCACCTCCGACGGCATTCGATCCCCTGACCGTCCAGCCCGTAGAGAGTCGCTATACATACTACGCTATCCCAGCCCATTCAGAGGGACAGGTTTTAAGAGCTATACCTTCAACACATTAATGATGATGATGATGATGATGATATTCAGCAGTCATCCGACCATTCAACACTGTACAGTGTGATCTACCGACAGCTTTGTTATGTGAAACATAAATATATCATACTGATTCATCTTCTTGTCCCCTGACAATGAAGAGAGCTGGTTGCGAGATTTGAAGTTCTCGCAGCGGTGTTGCTGAAGATTAGAGACTTCTGGGATGTGATGCCATGTCGTTGGGTGAGTAATTCTCGACGTTTCGAAGGATCGCTGTGCCTTCGTTTCCAGAGTCAATCACTCTAAAAACTACTAGTCCAACAACACAGCATTATATCCCAGAAGACTTGAACCTTCCAGACCACAGGTTCGTCTAAAACGTCGATACATTTCTACCAGACAACACAATGTCACATCCAAGAAGACAGTAATATTCATAGTCACATGCTCGAGAACCATAAATCACAAATAAAATTTACTCTCGAGTATGTTTCATGCGTTATACCTTCACGGGGAATATAAATCTCTCATGACATCTGGTGAGAGTTCAGCACAACTATTTACGACATTCTCTCAAAGGAAATATACATGAAATCTGCGCTTTTGTGGGATATTACGCAGTAATTAGTAGTGTATTTCTTTACCGACGTTTCGGGACAAGCAGTCGTTCCCACGTTCAAAGGTTAAAAAGTCCAAGAAAAAACATACACGCTTCACATAAATTTAGCATGGTAAGTGTCAGAGCGATATTTTAAAATGTTCCTTCTTCAGTTACCTACCGCACTTCAGACGCTGAGAATGTTTTGGAAGTTACAACTTACGCGTATCGCGTTTCATTTGCCCTTAACGATCATACCAACTCCTGACATTTCGGTTGGCAGCTCGTGTGCCGCCAAAGATTTCGCAATGTTTTCTTTTCTGTTATCTCAAAAGTTGTCATATTGACTGGTGTATGTATCAACCGCAGGATCGCGCCACTGACTGACAGGCGCCTATTTAGCCGAGGGGTCTGTTTTGTTTCTAAGTCAGTCGGTCCTTGAAAACCACCCTTAAATATTTTCTTCTCCTTTTTGTAGCGTGCTAATAGACCGGGGCAATTTGTTTGCGTCTCCTAACCCTCTGTGAGAACACACTGTTCTTGCGGTTGTGTTTCCTCACTGTTTCAACACAATACCTTATTCCAATTGTTCGCTCGCCTCTTTTTGTCAGCTTCACTTCTGGAATAATTTGAAACTTTTAACCTTGCCGCCAGCTTCAGATGTCACAAGAATATATACAACCTCAAATCGCGTTCCAGTTAGATATGCCAAAGAGTCTTAAAGATGTGGACTCATCGAAACAGAACACGGACCAGAGTAGACCAGTCCTACTGACAAGAAAACTGCAATCATCCCCAGTCAAAATGACCAATGAAAACAGTTGCAAAGACCAGGCTAGTGGCGCATTTATGTTCAAATGGACATGTTTAACACTCTACGTTCCAAATTATTGCTGTGATTTCCAACAGCCTGGTGCAAATTAATTTTCCAGAAAACTTTTAAAATTCAAAGTTTAAAAGCGGCCACTAGAAAACAGAAGCTTAGAGAGAACCAACACAGAACACTGTAACATAACGTGTCGATTTGAGCTCGGCATTGGATCTGGTACAGCGGAAAGCGCTGTCGAATTTAACTCGACATTGAACCGATAATGTTTAACGACACTTTCTGCATACAGCTTCGCATAAACAAGCCAGTATGTACATATATAATGTATATAAGCTTTTCATAGAGAATAATATTTCATTTTTTCATATTGTTTTGAATTGTTTTTGCATAGTTTTCATAAAACATTGCTCTTGATGTTAGAAATATACAGACTCTCTCGTTTCCCCTTTTGAGACACTTCACTGGGACAATAATTACGCGCGGTAGGTTTATTCCATATTGTTAGTATAACTGGCATTATTCACGTTCCACAGATCATTTATAGTACAAGGATGTAAAATGTCATTATGATTGTAGTGCAGAATAATGCAATACAAGGGGCCGGGACAGCGTAGATGGTATAGTGACTGGCTACGACACGGACGGTTCGGGGATTAGAATCCCGGTGGAGGCAAGATTTTCCGCACCTCTTCAGACCGGCCCTGGGGCTACCTAATCTCCTGTACAATGGGTACCGGGCCATTCTCGGGGATAAGGCGGCCGAAGCGTGGCGTTTACTACCCACCTCCATCTAGCACCAAGCTTTCTCTCTTCAGTAGCATGTTACGGGATGACACTTGTCTTTACCTATAATACGATTCAAATACGAAATATCTGATTTTTACAGCTATTTACAGCCATTTTGATTAAAATTTTCCCATGTTTCCTACAACGGAAGACCGCACTGAGAATATGTATTCACTTCTAAAGGGAAGTACATTAAAGCACAAATTTACAAGCCACGTTATAACTACTTCGTCAGGTATTTTATCTTTATAGCAAATATTTAAACCAAGACATGTTTTATAGTCATAATAAGTTTATGACGTTTCATTTGCCAAAATTTAATGCAAATTTATTTACTATAAACCATTCGTTCAACTCGGCGTAGGCATCGTTAATGACATTATGAATCTGATCCCCTTAAGAGTGTTATACGGAATGGCGCAGAGTCCCTTGACACTCGTGGTTTAACACGAGAAAGGCCGTACATACGGTAGTTTCGTCTTCTTCTGGTTTACCAACGCTTCGCCTAAAAATATAGAGAGTGGCGTAAAATTAAAGAAAGAAATTTCAACATTTTGAATAGTCATTGAGTATAAGTATTGTGTCAGTGAAGTTCAGTTTAAATGCTGTGACTTTTGCGTCACTCTGTATAATATTATTATCTGCAAAGATGCTTTGACTGTCAATTGAGAATTTGGAGTAAATAATCTGTAACAGTTATCAAAAGAATGTGCAATATTCTACACTATTATCATTGTAAATTTTACTGGACTAATTTTATGTTATCATCCCAGTGGCCGCGCGGTCTAAGGCGTGGGTCTACGACCGCTCGCTTACTGGGATTGTGGGTTCGAATGCCGATCCCAGTGGCCGTGCGGTCTAAGGCGTGGGACTTCGGCCGCTCGCTTACTAGGATCGTGGGTTCGAATCCCACCGGGGGCATAGATGTTTGTGTTGTGTTTGTTGTGAGGACGGTAGCATGGAACGTAAAGTGACATGAAGGACAAAAAAAAAAGATTTAAACAGTACAAAAATGGATTAAAGGGGAAAAACCCCGGGCAGGCAAAAAAAAAAACCCACCGGAGGCATGGATGTTTGTGTTGTGTTTGTTGTAAGGACGGTAGCATGGAACGTAAAGTGACATGAAGGACGAAAGGATTTAAACAGTACAAAAATGGATCAAAGGGGGAAAAACCCCGGACAGGCAAAAAAAAAAAATCCCACCGGGGGCATGGATGTCTGTCTCTTGTGAGTGTTGTGTGTTGTCAGGTCTCTGCGACGAGCTAGTCCCTCGTCCAGAGGAGTCCTACCGATTGTAGTGTGTCTCAGATGTGTGTGATCATGAAACCTCGACGAAACGAGGAGGCCCAGGCACATATAGGGCTGTAGAGCCATAGGAAAAAAGAAATGTTATCAGTAATAAAACTAATGAAGTTACAACCGCACAATAAATCATCGAAAAGTTCAGTGTCAAAACCGGCCGTTTCCTATTCAGGTGCTCTCCTGCGTGGCAAAGAATGGCGCATGCGCTGCCACGCTCCAGACAACACCAGACAGAACTGCGGTGTCTGACAGTGACTTGCCCGGTTGGATCGTCGACATTAGTCTGTTACCAGATATCCAAACAAACTGGCCTCGTCCGGTCTGTTTTCTGTACTTGTAAAACCATAGCGGGCAGGGGCAGGTTACGGTAGCTGTAAATAGGGTTGCACAAATCTTCCCAAAAATCTAGGAACCACCTCAAAATTCTAGGGGCCAGAATGGTGTCATGAATCTAGTACCGTGAGAAGGACCCACAAATATTAGGCGCCACCTTACAAAGTTGAGTTGCCACAGCCCTGCTGTTAAAGAACTGAATATCATCTGCGAGATCTCTGGCTTCAAATGCGTCACGATTGCATCCAGACCGAACACTGAGATGTAATGGTCCGCAGTGTTAATGAAGGTAAAAAGTAAAGCTAAACCCGTAACCTGCCATGAAGGCCCTGAGGGGGAGTAGAGATATAGCTTTACTCTTTGGGTGGAGAGGGCCACGACCCAGCCACTTTACCCCTGGAATGACCCGATACCCATTGTACAGGAGGCTAGGTGGGGGCCTCCGGACCGGTCTGGAGGGCACGGAACATTTCACCCAGGCCGGGATTTGATCCCCGGACTCCCCAGCCCGTAGAGAGTCGCTATGCCGGCTACGCTATCTCGGCCCACCCACAGTGCTAATTCCTGTTATAAAATAGTCGGTTTCACTAGCGATCTCGGTGCTGGTATCCTAATTGAGGCGTCTCGTAATAACCCTTAGTCCTGATACAGTAGATTTTAATAGGCCACGATCGCTCCTCATTGTGTCAGTTTCACCACGCATTATTTTTATCATATAATTCGACACTACGCAACTTAATGCAGAAGCTACAGCACTTTTAACTGATGATATAATAAGAATAGAAACTTATTCCGCATTGTGGAGGGTCGGTTTCGATTCCAGGCCAGTACACGCGGAGTTTATGGTGGAAACAGAAACACTACGACACAATTTTCTCCGAATACTTCGGTTTTCCCTTGTCAGTATCGTTCCACCAATGCTCCATACCCATATTTCGTTTATCTATGATACTATATAAATTTAGTAATTGATAACGTCGTTAAATAAACGCGCCTATTTGTGCAATACAGTTTTGTAAAATTACGGCAACTTAACTCACTCTTCCGTACATTACTATAGACGCATTTCGGATTTCAAGGAAACCATCATCTGTGCCAATAGTATTAAATTTATGAATACTCTACCAGTACTGATGTTGCCTAATTAAAATCTTAAAAGTGTAACGTAACTCATATTTCAAATATTTATAGTTATTTAAATTAAATTAGTTAAATAAAATTGTTATTATTCATATGCTTACTTGGATCTAAGTAACTTCATTTTAACTAGCTGTTGACTGTTCCTTTCCTTGTTGACGTTTCTGACGATTTATGTAGGTGTAGATTTGTGAATTTATTTTGATTAACTTATAGTCATTACATTCACTTTTGTTTAGGATTTTATCATTTTAGTGTCATTATTATTTCTGTTAATGCATTACCTTATACACACATTTTAAAATTATTGTACTTCATATATGCTTTTTTTTTGTCCTGTGATTAAAATGCTGATCCACTATTTGCGATTTTCACTTTCTATTTAGGGAAGTATCATTTTTGTATGTGGGCTGGAATAACGTAGTTGGTATAGCGACTCGCTACGGACTGGAGGGTCCGGGGATCGAATCCCGGTAGGAGCGAGATTTTCAGCACCCGTCAAGACTGGCCCTGGGTCCACCCAGCCTCCTGTACAATGGGTAGCGGTCTCTTTCCCGGGGATAAAGCGGCCGGAGCGTGGCGTTTACCACCCACCCCATCTAGCGCCGAGGAGCTCCTCTGTAGGCCTTCATGGCCTGTTCTAGGTTGAACTTTACCTTTATCATTTTTGTATTCAGAATCTGAAGTTTTGGTGGATCTGATTGTTGTTCGTCTTCAACGTAGTGTTGTTTGACTGGCACAATTGCTTTGTGTTGCTCGGCGTTACACCCCTCTCCTTCGAGGGCCATTGATTATATATGTTTCGATACTCGATTAGTAAGTCAAGCTGTAGTAACCATTCTTTTTCGTTCATAATACAATAGGTTTTTCTTATTTGCATACGTATAACAATTGTCACAGATGTTCATTAAAGGACCTTTTGAATTACCTTTCGTATGTCTGTTATTTACTACATTCTTCTATGTCTCTCTCTACTGAACAGTATGTGTTTTGCACATTGCGATTTATTCACATTACGCTTGTCATCATATACATGTTTGGAAAATTTTATTACAGATATTCTACCTGCTTGACTGACATAACTCCCCTCGCCACATTTACATATTAATTTGTAGATATCACTATTTTTATAATTACCCATATTTGGATTATTCCTGACTTGATTTTTGATGATATTATCTACACAAAAGGCTATTATAATTTTGGCGTTTCTGAATATTTTGGTTAGGAGTCCAAAGTGTTTGTGAAAGTACGTTTACCTCATCCTCTTTTTTTCTCATTTAATCTCTGGATTTCTTTTTTTTTGTATTTAATTTCAACATGTTTTATGTTATATTCCAGGAGCGACCACAACGCGATTCTCGTACGTCACTGGTGCGGCCCGCGCTGGCTGCGTTTATTCGGGCAGTGAGCATTGTTGCTACCGTACGTTTGACTTTATGAATAAAGACAAGGATCTTGCCAACGTTCCCTCCTAAAGTGCGGTTCCCAAACTTTATCTAGCTGGCCACCCACATTTTATTCATTTTTAACTTCTATAGCTTTATCCTATCAATTTATTTTGATATTTCTTTATCTGTGATGTGAGCTCCTTATGTCCGACCTAAGATACATATGAAGTGCATTACTAGATAGGCTGATGATATAAGATTCGACATTAGATACAGAACGGCTGGTTGTTGACAGTCAAAAGAGTAAGCATCATGTAATAAACAAATTTTTGGCATTAACCGTATACGGAAAAGAACGTGAAATTCTAATGGGAATATATGAAACACCAAGGGCAACAGATGTGATTATTCACTGTACATCAGTACACCCCAAGACAAGACAGAAAATAAGTTAATTTAAATATTTTAATTCAAATACTTTAAAATGTTTTAAAAATTAACATATGTAAATTTTAAGCTTTTGAACATTTAAAACACAGTGACTACGGTATGCGCCATAATTTTTAACATAACAAATTATACATTCCGTCCATCGATTGTATTTGTGTGTTTTGTATGGATCTAAGAACAAGCTGCGATTATTTCCTTACACAATATTAACTAGGGGTTTTTATAACCCTGAAGGTGTGTTACTGCGAAGTACGAGTTACATCTTTAAATAAAATTCAGGTTAAATTTCACCTTTAAAGGGTTAACATGACAAGATCAGTGTTGGCAGAATATTCATAAATGCAATACTATTGACACTGATTATGATTTCCGAAAAAAACCAAATGCGCGTCTGTATTAGATGTAGAAAAGAGTCCTAAGATGCCTAATAAGCTGGTGTAATTGTACGAAACTGTATTGTAAATAGGCTAAAACCACAAGCAATACTGAACTACAATAACATCTGGGTATCCCTGCGAAGCACAATCCATCTTGAAAAGTCAGTCTTCAGCTAGCGGGCCAAGAAATGCTCATATCAGTGTTCAACGATCCCTATTCTTAATCAATCGAATCATCACCACCCTTTCACATCCCTTTTGACAAATATTTTTTCTAATATTATATTCCAATGCCCGTTTATTTTTTTCCAACTGGTTCCTTTTCTTCAGGATTTCTGACAATTTATTAAGATTTCTTCAGGTCTTTAGATGGTACATCGAAATGCAAACAGCAGTAAAGTAGCCGCTGTTAAGAGTTTCATTAATCCTTTTACAATAAACAAACGTTTTGGACAAAATAAATTCACTTTGGATCGTCATTTGAGGATTTTACGGCGATGGCCATGGCTAATAGTTGTGACGATGGATAACATGTAGTTTGGTAGAAAGGTCCACTTCTACCCTGAAGATGGAGGCAGCACATCCCACCAAATTGTTTGCGCTTATTTACTAAATAACACTGCACTGCATTCCACAACAGAGTTATGCTCAAACATTCTGGATTGTCCCGAAGCGTGTCGTCTGCTTAAGTTGTTGCGTCTACAGCGGAGGTCTCCAACGTGACCTCAGAAATTGCTCGATGCCCTCTGCATATCAGGGCACTACCGTGACATAAAGCAGATAACTGTTAATATATCCTTCTGTCATGTAATTGAAATTTTACTTAGGAACATTTTTAATATAACTATAACTTCAACATTAGTCTCTAATTTTGTCACCTCCCATTCTGAGGGAAGGGGATAGATTGAGGGTGTCTGAGAAAAAGTGCTGAGGAGAATATTCACGCCTAAAGGAGGAGATGAAGTGGGAGTAAGAGGAAACCTGCGAGGTTTGTTTAACATTCCTTCGCTTTTATTCAGCAATTTCTTGGCGCTATACTGGCACTGAACAGTGACCTCTTAGAGGGAAACCCTGTGAAATGTCCAACTCCTTAGCAGCAATTACCACCCACAGAGCAGGCGGTTTAAGACGCCCTGTCCTTCATGTCACCTGACACCAATATAGGTAACAGCCACGGATAACAAAGATGAGGAGTAGAAAATCTTCTTGAACCTTTTTTATCAATACCAAAAAATCTTAAACTAAAAATATAAATACAATTATTCAACACTGAGACCAGCCACATTCTGTAAGAAGAACAAGAGTAATGAGACAGCCGCAGAAAATGAACCGTCGGGATGCGTGTTTGAGACCCCTGATATAGGTCATTACGAATGTAAAGAGCAGAAGCCATAGTTTAATGAAGAATATTTAAGATTTGCAGATCAAAGGAAGCAGGAAAAATTGCTATGTTTACACCATAAGAGCTAGATTAATGCAGATAATCTGAACAGTGCAGACGTGCACCTAAGGAGGGAAAGGGGGCTGCCGGGCTGCAACCCCTCTCCCCAAATCTAAATAAAAACACATATTGATTGACCCTTTTGATTTAAATTAGGTTAATGAGTCATGGAACATGTAGTTATATTCATACGCCTGCTTGTATAAATGCAGTTTTATGTTACAGTTATACTTATGGTATGATTTTTATAAAATAGTTTTTAAAGTCAAACATAAATTATATATAGCCTCAGGGTCAATCCCCTCCTCGTCCTCAATAAAAAAATTCTGAGTGCGCGCGTGGAAGAATGTAAGACTTCAAACTAGTAGCCATTTCAGGGGGAAAAAAAATGAAAATCTGAAAAGCAACATCAGCTTGAAAAACAAGAAAGAACAGGAACAGTATAATAAGGCAATTTAAGTTGTTACCAGCCTAGGGCTCACTTCTTAAAGGTTGAGGAGGCTGAGCTTTGTAGATTCCCACAGTATTTTGAATAAGTGGAAAACTCATTTCTGTCAGTTACTGAATGTACGTGGGGTTAAAGATGTTAGCTAGACTGAAATACGTACAGCTGAGCCAATAGTGCCCGGACCTACTGCCTCTCAGGTTGGGATTGTTATTAAAAATCTGAAAAGATATAAATCGTCATGTATTGATCGAATTGCAGCAGAACGTTTCAAGCAGAATGTAGAACATATGCCCAAAAACCTACTGGGGATCATCAGTGTATATTTCGAAGTAACAGTTCAACTATTGATCATATATTGTTCATTCGTTAAATACTTAAGAAAAAAAGCGAATAGAAAGGTGCAGTCCATCAGTTATTTACAGACTTCAAGAAAGCCTGTGATTCAGTTACGAGTGGCGTTTGTAAATACTCTCACTGAGTTTGGTACAACCACGAAATAGGTTAATTAAAAAGTGACTGACATCTGTAGTAAAGTCCGGATGGATAAACATTTGTCTGATACATCTGCTATTCAGAATGGCATGAAACAAGGAGATGCTTTATCGCATTGCTTTTCAATTTTGCTTTACATTATGCCATTAGGAAAGTCCGAGTGAACCAAGAGGGAATGAAATAAGCTGGACACTTCAGCTTCTGATCTACGCTGATATGTCAGTTTATTGAAATATAACATGCGTATTGGGGAAACGAAGTATATGTTCATGCCCCGTCAACAGAATGCAGGGCAAAATCGCATCATACGGATAGCTAATAAATCCTCTAAAATTGTTGCAAAGTTCAAATATTTGGGAAGAACACTATGAAAACAAATTTCATGAATGAATAAATTAAGATCAGATTAAATTCGGGGAATGCCTGCTAACGTTCGATGAAGAATCTTTCGTTTCCCCGTTTGCTGTCCAATAATGTGGAAGTTATAATTAAATATTATGTTGTTTTAAATGGGCGTGAATCTTGGCCTCTCACATTACGGTAAGAAAGCAGGCTGAGGGTGTTCGAGAATAGAATGCTGAGATAGATATTTGATCCTGAGAAGGAGGAAGTAACATGGGACTGGAGAGAATTTTTATAATGGGGAGCTTCACGATCTGTACCTCTCACCAAATGTTATTATGGTCAGATCACGGAAGATGAGATGAGCGTGTTATGTAATACGTGTGGGGGAGATCATAAATGCATACAGCGTTTTGGTGGGGAAACCTGAAGTAAATAAACGGCTTGGAAAATCCGGGCTTAGATGGAAAGATAATATTAAAGTGGGTCTTAGAAGACAGAATGAGAGGATGTAGACTGGATCCATCTGGCTCAGGACAGTGACAAGTGGCGGGCTGTTGTGAGTACGGAAATGAACTTTCGGGTTCCATTAGATGTGGCGAATTTGACTAGCTGAGGAACTATTAGCTTCTCAAGGATTCTTCTGCATAGACTTACACAGACAACAGTGGGTAAGTGCCCTGCTCTGAATGCAGCTCCAAATGTATGGCTGGGCACAAGTCCAAATGTTCAATCATCACACACACAAAACACGACTCTGCTACTGAACACACGAGCAGAAGAGGCACTAAACTGTGGTATAATTTTGATCCTTGCATTTCCTTAAACCACTGAGGCTGTGGCACATTTCATGCGACTTCATGTGATATTTGTCAAAGTGGCGATGGAGTAGGTTTTCCACTGAGTTCGTTCGGTTTTCCCCTGGTAATCGTCTTTCCACCTCTGCTCCATACACATCTTTCACCGCCCCCTGAATTGTGATATACCCTGACCACGTAGCACGCTATCACATACTTGATCTTCAAGTTCGGGGCGTTATCTCTGACTGGCATTTGAAGTTAGCAGGCTTTCTCCCTTGACTGTTTGAAGCCTGAAAAAAAAGTGAAAGTACTCTTCTATCCTGTACTCCCGATTTCCGAAAGGTCATTGCTTTTGGGGGTTCCTGCCCGCTTGTCTTTCTGGTAAAAGCAACAGGTAATTGAAGATGACTAAGGATCATTGGTGGAATGATACAGACAGAGGAAAACCTCTCCCAGAGCCACTTGTTTACCACAAATCTGACATGGACTGGCCTGGGATAGAACCCAGACCTCCGTGGTAACAGGACGGCGACTAACGACCTGAGCCGCGGCACGGCCTTCAAGCCTGCGCTTCGTCTAAGTAATATTTAAACACTCAATTTCTATCTCACATGAAACACCGAATTTCTCTTACAAATATCTACCATTTAATGCTATTCTGTACGCATATAAAATCCAGAGAACCGCACAACGGCTGTCCATGACATTTAGTAATGGTTTTACGAAAATCTACCGAGTTGTTTCAGTTTTCATTCCTGGGTGGGTTCCAGAGCCGGTGTGGACGTTTTACAAAAGGGACAAATGTCATGTCCCTAGCGGGATACGAACCCACCGATCGTCCAGCCCGTAGCCTAGTCACTTTAAGCTACGGACTACGAAATGACACTAATATTTAATATTTCTAAGCAGACATTTTGAAACTTTTTAATTGTAGATTACCTTAATATTCGGTCTATATACTGTACATTACATGCCGAAGGGAAGGAATTCACATAAAGATTGAATTTTCAGCGAACAGCTTTGTCATTATGTGAAACAGAACGGTGTTACAATATCAGCGTTTCCTGGTCTCATTAATTGTAATTTACTTAGCTGAGAGGAATTAAGGGAGAGACGCCGCACTTAAAGAATTTCCAATCGGGTTAGAAACGTCGTGCATATACATTATAGATGACTAAAAACAATCTGTTCTATTGCTCTATCATCTTACCACCAGGTCAAATGTGTACATGAACCGGAAATATTCGTAAATTAGCACCGACAAGTGGTTCACACAGCATTTCCTCAAGCACAAAACTCCAGGGAAGGTCTTTCTACTTTTAGATGGCCACAGAGCTCATTGCATCTGCCCTTTACTGCTTCAGGCTGATGTAGAAAATAACGTCACTATCATTTGCCTGCCGAATCCCTGTACTCATGCCTTACAGCCTTTGGATAGGTGCTTTTCTGAACCTTTAAAGAGTCATTTCAAAAACGCAGCTGCAGCTTGGATGTAGCAGAATCCACAAAGGAAAATCACTCGATATCACATGGCGCACCTCATCGCGTTTGCTTGGAATAAAGCTGCTTGCATGGGTGTTGATGAAAGTGCTGTTGAGTCAACGGGTGTTTATCGTTTGAACCGCAACAGAGTGCCTGAAAATTTCTTCTCCATTTCTGATACAAGCGAAACTGAATTTTTATGGAAAGAGCACCTCCAGATATGGCTCCGATTTGTGCACCCTCTACTTCAGGAACCAACTCTCAATATGTGTTACCTATTTCAGCAGGACCTTCATTAACTACTCTGAATAATACAATGCCTTCTGACACTTCTCCTGAAGAAGTTACTCCTTCCAGACGTCTGAAGATCAGTCCAGTATCGAAAATACCGAGGAAGTATTCAATTTCAGAAAAGCAACATGTTTGTTTCCACTGAAGAAGCTAATAATACCGAGGAAAAGTGAAAGACTCAAGAAGGAAATGAAGTCAAAGAGCAGAGAAAAATCGAAAGTGTAAACAGTCCCAATACTTCAGGTCTACAAGGTCAGAAAATGCAGAAAAATAACTAAAAAAACAAGATATTCTTAATCAAGAGACTTCTGAAGATTCGGACAAGAAATGCTGTGAGTGCTGAGAAAACTACTTGCAAACAACTAAGGAAGATCACTGGATCGAAAGTGTGAGTTGCAGAAACTGGCTGCAAGAGTTCTGTTCTCCATACAAAGAAAAAGGAGTCGACTGCGGTAGAAAGTTACAGCGCGAGAAAAACAGCAAGATGCAGCAGAGGATGTAGAAGATTTCGTTAACTACAACTTAGCCTCTTGAGTTCATTGGTTTGAAATATTGTGTACTTGTAATATAGTTTCTATTTTAATGTTGATATTGCTTCTTTACTTTGAATAAAGTTCAACAGTTTTAATTTACTTACTTGCTTCTTGAAGTCACAGAATATTTTGAAAGAGCGGCATCTTTCCTTACATAACGGCATCTATCCCTTCCAAATGCGGCGTCTCTACAGGCACGCCCGAGAGAGACGCCGTAGAGACAATTTTTTCGTCTCCCTGTATTTCAGAGACTGTCACTTCTACAGATATTTTGCACACAACTTAGTAAAGTAGAAACCTTAGATATAATATCTGTGAATTTCCAGCCGTTTTGACGATTTTCGGATTGAGTTACAGCGCAAGTTGCAAAAAGTGTTGCGTCTCTCCCGGAATTACCCTACAAGTCTTCTTCATTTACGCCCTCTCATTTTCGGTTTAAAGCTGCTGCACTGTATTACGCTAACCCCTACCCATTCCATTATTTCTTATGGGAGTATCACTTTTCATTTAAGCTTTTTGGTATACGAACAATTTTTCAAAACACAAACTACGGCGTAAAACAAGGGCTCGGTTTAATGACAAAGTTTGATTTATTAATGAAGATTCATTTGAACCTCGCAATGGAAAATTTTTTGATTGAAAATTTGTCAGAAGAAATTCCTAAGTCAGTTGTGTACTGTATATGATGTAGTAAAGAAGATGAGATACTTTCCCATAATATTGGGTTGTGGGCAAAATTTTAGGTGCCAAGAGTTTGTAACTGTCCGGGATGCCAGCATTCATGAAGCGGATGTAGGGAAATTATTTCTGTGTGCCATACGACAGGAAAAACTTTTTTCCCCGAAAAAAAGCGTAGGAGTGTTCACAAGTATGTAGCGTATGTTTCAAAAACTAGCGAGCAGAGCTTACATCAGAGTAGATATGAGACTGCAACACAGTGGCTGAAAAACAGGTTGATACAAGAAAGAGGAGGGGGATTCTTTTACCCCTTGGATGTCATTCTTTGCCAAATTAGTGGTTATCGTATCTAATTTTTCCTGCATCAGAAACACTTAGCTTAACCTCTCTTAGTCTCGTAATGGTACACACATGTCTGGTGCTTACGGGGACACTTGAAAAGAGGTGACATATCGTAAGTCGTGATCGTAGGTGATACAGGAAAGACATGACAGGCAATGTACTATAAACGTATTATTGAGGCGCGTTCGCGTAACCATTATTGCCGTGGAAATAAATCAATATTACACATTCTGAGTGTGTGGTTGTAGTCTTAGTTACCCACTAAGCAAAGCGCATGCGCCGTATTATATTGGCATCTGAGGCCTGTCTTGCTCTATCATATTTTTCCACATTATCTCATAAACGGCACGATTTTCGAGAGGGTTATTAAACACAAAATGTGTGTTCTGATTTTATCTACGAATTTTGTCTGACATATTTCTCATTCTAAGAAGAATTCAGCGAGATATTATCATAAATTTACTTATATCTTCGTGTAAAGTACCCATTATTCTTGTCAGATTTTAATGAAACTTGAATTTTCTCGACAGATTTTCGAAAAATCCTCAAATATCCAATTTCTTGAAAATCCGTCCATTGGGAGCAGAGTTGTTCCATGCGAACAGAAGGATGGACGGACAGACATGACAAAGTTAATAGTTGCTTTTCGCAATTTTGCGAAAGCGCCTAAAGAGGAGATCGGTGATTGAAATAAGAGAAGAAGTTGCGGCAGCACAGGCAGCTGCAATTTAGCTTGATTGATGGGCTAAGGTGCCCCTAAATGAGTTATTGCAAGGCGATTCAAAATTTGGCAGGACGGTCCTCCACGCAGTCATGTGTCTACGCTGTGTCCTTGCACGTTATGCATGGACAGCTGTGAACTTTCACACTACAGCCTGGTTGGCCACTCGGACCTTGGCTTCTTCCTGCTCCATTCAATAAAAGGAGGAAGCAGATGGCTCCTGCAATCATTCATACATTACCAAGGTCACATACCTCCTGCTGGAGTTTCATGACAGGCCGTGCTGATGCGAGTACAATTTCTGCGCGGTCAGTAACCGTACCATTAAAGCCCAGCTTCTTCCGTGTACCTTACGTCGGCCGTGCCATGGCTAAGGCGATTGGTCACCGGCCTCTTACTGCAGGAGTTCCAGGTTCGATCCCAGGTCAGTCTATGTGAGAAAGGGTTTTTTTCCGCGTACTTCGGTTTTCCCGTGTCAGTACCATTTCACCAATGCTCCTCCTCATCTACATGAAGCCTGGGAACTTAGGAACTTACAATGCTCTGTTGGAAATCGGGAGCATTGGACCTTATGTGTTTAAGAGAACTGTGTTGACTGCAGAGATATGTGACGTTGAATGAGAGGTGGCAGAATTATGATGAATAAGCACAAACTTACGTTCTTCTTCCGGTATACAATATGTTTACGTGTCAATATCGCACTATACAGTAGGCGAAACTTTAAGGAATGAATAACACCCAGACGACGAATTAAAATTTTACTGATTTACCCAGTTTAATTGAAACATGCTTCTAATCGCATTCAGAAAAGGTACAGCAATATTTACACATCTCTTTAACGGTCGTGGCTATCGTCAATGGCGTAGCTATGTTTCTTGGAGCCCGGGTCGAGTAATCACAATGGCTGACCGTAACAGAACTTATGAATTTAAAATAATCACAGTCATTTCTTGAATTTCGTTTTATTTGGCTTCGTAATTTAAAATTTGTTGAGCCCAGCAAATCGACGTTTTTCTTCATTTAAAATATTAACTTTGCCACCTTTTTCATTCTGCCACCCCATTCCCAGCTATGCCACTAGCTACGAGGTAGGAGAGAGAAAACTGACAGAAAATTTAAATTTTTACATAAATATTATATTGGCCATCTTGGAATTTGTCTGGAGGGTCTGGTGAAACCTTCGGCCAGTCTCCGTATCGTGATTTGAACCCCAGAGTCGCAAATGTCGTTATGTAATACAGTTATTAGTAAGTATGGATCAGTAGGGGTTATGTGTGCAAACTGCAACTAGGGATTCTTGCGGCTGCGTGTATTAATTTATGGAAAGATTACAAAATATACGGGAAACAAAATGGAGTTTTGGTGGTAACGTCGAAATAACAGCTACTGCAGACGCTTATAAAGTGTCTGACAGTGTTTAATTAGTATCTGAGAGCCAGATCACTCAACTACCGACTGTTACACTTGATCGAGACCTGAGTTGAAGAAATGTATTTCTGTGGTATAGTAGTAGTAGTAGTAATAGCAGCAGCAGTACGTTTGTATGCCTATCAGATGCCGAGGCCATTTGCGCCTGTCCATAACGCCATGCCGTTCATTACCCCAGCCAGACACCCCAAAATACCTCCCTCGGATATGCCCAGATCACAATGTGACACGCGTTTGTTTGGTCGAAAGAAAACACGTACGCTCCCCATGCATCTATCGTAGACTCTTGTCAGAAATGAAAACATTTCCCCAGCACCACCCAGTGTATATTGTTTTTTTCTATCAATTGCTGTAAACTATCTCAATATAAATATGGCCGTCTTTCCAGAACTGTTCGAGTAAATGAGGTCAGGATTTCTAGAAGAAGTTTATTCTTTGTTATTTCCGGTCGATTGCAACAGGCCTGATGCCAGTGACATAATTAATTTTTGAATCATAAACCACGAGGCGGAGGACGAAGAGGCATAAGTAGAACGTAGAAAGGATGGTCTTACCAAATAAAGGCAGCCAGAAGAGGGTGAACTATGGCTTAATCTGTTAAATAAGGAAAGAATGAAAAGGTTAATGTAAAATAAATTTAAAAGTGAAATGGAGGGAATTTATAGAGTAAGATAAAGTGTAATATAATTCATTCCGCAGTCTGCCTTACGACAGGTCCATATCGTCTTCCAAACGAGTTCTGCACAGTGCGATCTCGTGCTTCCTCTTTCAATTTCCAGTACCCTCTCTTTTCCTTACAGTCATCCAGTAGCTGCTTACGTCTTCTTCCTCGTCTTCCCGTCACTTGTACCCTTCCGTCTATCTTTCCATCAATAAGTTGTTTTAGAAGGCAGCTCCTACCCACGATGTGACTAATCCAGTTAGCGTTCCTTCTATTTATTGTATGTAGGATATTCCTCTCCTCCGACTCTATGTAATACTTCATTATTTCTCACACGATCGGTCCCACTGATCTCCATCCTTCTCTAACACCACTTTTCAAAACTTCCCAGGTATTTCGCTTTGTACGTTGTTGAAACTTGGACACCTCGGCAAGTGTAATGTACAGGTAAGTAAAGCATAAAGTAACTATAGGCCTACATCACGCACTATGAAATTTCGCATCACTAACTCTATACAGAAAGAAACGAAATAAAATCAAGTAACGTGACGGTTCTGCACAGGACTTCTCGTCTCTGTTTTGCTTCAGTCTTTCTCGTTGTGAAGTGGGTAAAAGAGTATTCGCAGGCCACAGTGTGGTTTGGTTTGGGGCCGCAGTATGTAATTAGTACACTCCGTCTGCCCTTGACACTTGAGTGACGCGAGACACAGTTACAGTGCGCTTGTCAATTGTTGTCCGGCACTTGTTAGTGCCGTACTGTTGTTTTCTGCAGCTGGCGCACACATCTCCGCCGCTTATTGTCCGCCATTTTATAGACCAGTGACACCGAACACAGTTGTTGATTTAATGAACTCTTTCCACAGTGGGGGTTTAAACATAAATGCAAATTTTTAACCTACATTTGTAAGTAACGACAGGCTTATTGTAACAACAGGTCTGTGTCAGCCCCAGGAGCGCACCAAAGAGGAGCTGGCGCGCCGCAGCCCAACCCCCCAAATAGAAATTAAGAAAACACAGATTTTGTAGACAACATGCTATCAGATGTTTTACGTGATTTACCCTTCAGCCGAATATATTCCTCCTGAAACACTCTGTAAATATATATATAAACATATATACACACATATATATATAAACATATATACATGCGCGCGATCACACATACAGTATGTAGCAGCAAATACGAGTATAATGCACGCAGGAATTGTACTATTGGGAACTCTGCACAGTAATGGATACAATTTTAAAGTTATTAATTTATAGTTCTGTTGTCACCATATAAAGTACAACAGATGTTATAAAGTTAGGATAATCTGGGATGTGACTACATGTAGTTTGGTAGGTGAGTACTGACGTTTGGGAGAAACCTGTTACCTTCATCTTTAGGGCAGAAGATCTACGATATAAGCTAAAAACTATAAGGCCAGAAGCGGCCTCGATCCGCTAAATGATTTGATTAATTTGTTCTGGTACGCGGCATAAAGTAGGAAATAGTTTGATGGCTTTATGATTTCTTAAATTTTAACATGGCCTAGAAAGACTTACCGTCGACCTCGGTGGACCAGTGGTTAGCGTGCTCGCCACTGGACCCAAGGTTCGCGGGATAGATCCCGACCGAGGTCGATGGATTTTTGAGGGTGATAAAAATCCGGAGCACCACTTCCTTCGGAGGGGAAGTAAAGCCGTCGGTCCCATGTCGTAGATTTACGGCATGTAAATGAACCTTACGGCATGAATAGAACTAGTGGTGCTTGTCGGCTGGTCTCCGAACTGCCACAAATGCGCAGACCACGTAACCTCGGAAAGAGGAGGCCCAGGCCCATATAGGGCTGTCGAGCCATGGTTATTATTATTATTATAGAAAGACTTACCAAATCCGCACAGATGTTTCTCAGGCCGCATTAACTTTCCTCACTGGCCCTTGCTGTAGAACAGTTCGGCCATCACTTGGGCCATAACCTGCCGACCCTTCGTGTGTGTTCGTGTCTGAACATCCTGTATGCTCACTCGAGCATCGGGTAATGAACAGTTCGGCTCACAGTGCGAGAAAAGCATGCGTTATTACCTTTGGTTTCTGTGTTTTCTACTTGTGTGTGACTAAATAAGACTGTGTGCTGTGTGTGTGTGTGTGTGTGTGCGTGCAAATGCCAGCGTAATTATTTCGCGTGACAAGCCTGTAATATTAATAAGACATACTTTTCTTTAACAAACCAGACTTCGCCTCAGAAAAATGAAGAAAACTGCACATTAAGACAATGCGCTTTTAAACCGATAAATATACCTAAAACTCACCCAAGAAGATGGCAAGTACGGATAGCGGTAAGGTGTTGTACGGACGATAACTTGAAAAATGAGCCCAAATTTTCTGGAAAAAAAAAAAGAGTTACTGCGTAACATAGAAGCAAAATCTTAAATTACGAAGATTTAAGAAGACAAAATTTTCATTCTTTTCTGAAATACAGGAATTATAACTTGCCATGAAGGCACAGAGGGAGAGTAGAGGTATGGCTGTACTCTTCTTCAGCCTGGGCACTAGATGAGAATGGGTGGTCAACGCTACGCCACGGCCGCTTTACCCCTGAGAATGACTCGGTACCCACTGTATTGGAGGCCGGGTGGACCCCAGGGCCGGTCTGGACGGGTGCGGAAAATCTCGCTCCCACCGGGAGTCGATCCCCGGACCGTCCAGCCCGTAGCGAGTCGCTATACCGACTACGCTATCCCGGCCCACCTGTACGGTGTCACATGGCGACTAATCTCAAGGTCCTTAAGTTCTCTCCCCAAACTCCTTACTGTATGTCTCAATGTTAACACGCACCTTTCCCTTTCACAATCCTATAAACACTCAACCTCAGGAGCCCTTCCGGTTACCCGAACTGTTTCAGTGGGTTTAACCTGAATATTGTGTAATGGATTGTTTTGTTCCTATTCCTCAGCCAAATGTATACCGCAATGCAGTCTATTTCCCTACGATGCATGAAAAGGATAAATACAAACACTATGGTATTTTTCTTCTCTCCAGTGGCGTAGATAACTAGTCGGAGCCCCCCTCCCCCTATAATTATGAGCAAAGTTAATCCCAAATATCTTAGAATACCGCAGTCTGTCAGAAGAATGGAATCCAGCCCAAACGAACCTACAAAGAATTTTAGTATTCTGTACGTTTGATGGACCCCTTGACCAGGGGGACCCCTCGCAGCGGGATCTGCGATAGCCATATCTAAGCCACTGCTTTTATCTATATACAGTAGAACTCAGTTATAATGTCAGGGAAGTGACTGAATATTTTTTGTCGTTATAAACGACTGGTGTTCTGACCGAGTAGTATAATGTTATGGTTAATAGTAAGAAATTAATTGGTACACAAGAATATCTGACGTCAAAGAAAAGTTGTCGCAAAAACCGATGTTATCATCGGGCTCGACTGTATTGTATTGCTCAGGAAGCGGTCACTTACTATTCCTCATTCATTGCTTCTGAAAGGTTTGCCCAGACGCGCCACATTGAGCCAATTTGGCGTTATCATTGTACACAACTGCAGAGGCTCAAAGAACCACACAGTAACTCTTCAACACTGCAAATGGTACGATGAATTCAATCGAGTTTACTCAGACATTCATGCAAGAAGGACGCATGACTAAGTTCTGCAACACTGTCCCTGCGGCCAGACTAGTCTATTGGAAGTACCAACATCTAAAAAAGAATTTCCGAACGCGTTTTTTACAAATACTGACCCCTTATTTGTCTTGATGCCGATCCCAGTGGCCGCACGGCCGAAAGCGTGGGTCTACGGCTACCCGCTTGCTGGGATTTCGGGTTCGAATCCCGCCGGTGGCATGAATGTCTGTCTCTTGTGAGTGTTGTGTGTTGTCAAGGTAGAGGTCTCTGCGACGAGCCGAACACTGGTCCAGAGGATTCCTACCAATTGTGGTATGTCCGAGTGTGATCGGGGAACCTCTTAGAGGAGGCCTAGGCCCAATAGAGCTGTCGAGCCATAAATTAATCTTTGACAAAGTAGCCCTGAATATACTATATTTTCATACAGCCACCTGTTTATTAGTAGCCCATTTTAGTCATCAAAGCGAATGGCTACGTGATGGACAGTCAGGATTCGATCCGTCACCGAGAAGTATTTTTACCTTCGAGTTTGCGTCCAGATCAGCTCTGACACCCTCTCAACCTCTCACCCAGGATTTCGGGCTATTAACATATGTGCAAAGCGGTAGGAGCGTAAACCTGTCTACAAACATCTAGTACTAAGAATATAAATCATCGAAGCTTTATATTAATTTTCCAGTTCTTCTTCATCTGGTCTCCATTTTATTTCTTAAACGATTATATTTTTAGTTTATTTAAGCTGTCAGCAACGGAAGACTAAATAATATAAAGAACAGCTTACGGTGTTTAGGCGCGTTCGTAAAATTGTGATCAGCGACTACTAGCCTCGTCATGTCGGCCTGTCCGTCCGTAATGGAAAAACTCGTCTCCCAATTGAAGTATTTGTGTGAAATTCGAGCATTTTTCGAAAATCTTTCGAGAAAATTCAAGTTTCAATAAAATCTGACAAGAATAATGGGTACTTTGTCTGAAGACGTATGCACGTTTATAAATAACATCAAGCTGAATTCTCCTTAGAATGAGAAATGTTTCAGACAAACGTTGTAGAGAGAGTCAAAACACACATTTTATGTTCAATATTTTTTTCCGAAAATCGTGCCGTTTATGAGATAATGTGCAAAAATATGGTACAGCCGGACAGGCCACAGATGCCAATACTGTGCATGCGCTTTGCATGCTGGATAACTAAGGCTACAAACACACACACTCAGAATATGTAATACTTATTGCTTTCCCACGGCAACAATGTTTACGAGAACGCGCCTCAATATTACGTTACACGTACACTGCTTCTATTCTTCATTTTATAGTAATTCCGGGAAAGTTGCCGCGGTGGGAGAACGCCAAATTTTTTTAGTTTGGTGGGTTCTAGCAATCGTTTGCAGATTGCAGTATACTAGATAATCTGTGGCAGTACATGTGCTTATTCAGTGAGTCAAGAGAGTTGTTAGGAGTGAACGTAGTGAATTACGGCGTTGTTTTGCGAAACTTATGACTGATTTTATGCAGTGAGTTTATTAATTTTATGCTCGAACGTGTTTCTAGTGTTAACGAAGTGTGTCTTAATTAGCTCCAGTCGAAGTACCTCTGCAATCACGATACATTAGAGATTTCGGGCGCTCTTGACCTTGCCTTCACAATATGTAGCTGACATGGTCTTGACTCCTTTCGACAAGTGGGGGATGCGACTTCTCTCCCTGAAGATTGGGAAAGACACCGCAAAAATTAAGGGAGAGATGCCGCTCGTAAACAATTTTAAATCGGTTTGGAAACGTCGTGCATATACATTATAGGGTACTAAAAATTATCTCCTCTATTTCTCTATCATCTCACCCCGAGGGTCAGATGTGTACATGAACCGGAAATATTCGTAAATTAGCACCGACAAGTGGTTCACACAGCATTTCCTCAAACATAAAACTCCTGGGAAGGTCTTTCTACTTTTGGATGGCCACAGAGCTCATTGTATCTGCCCTTTACTGCTTCAGGCTGATGTAGAAAATAACGTCACTATCGTTTGTCTGCCGAGTCCCTGTACTCATGCCTTACAGCCTTTGGATAGGTGCGTTTTTGGACCTTTAAAGAGTCATTTCAAAAACGCAGCTGCAGCTTGAATGTAGCAGAATCCACAAAGGAAAATCACTCGATATCACATGGCGCACCTCATCGCGTTTGCTTGGAATAAAGCTGCTTGCATGGGTGTTGATGAAAGTGCTGTTGAGTCAACGGGTGTTTATCGTTTGAACCGCAACAGAGTGCCTGAAAATTTCTTCTCCATTTCTGATACAAGCGAAACTGAACTTTTATGGAAAGAGCACCTCCAGATATGGCTCCGATTTGTGCACCCTCTACTTCAGGAACCAACTCTCAATATGTGTTACCTATCTCAGCAGGACCTTCATTAACTACTCTGAATAATACAATGCCTTCTGACACTTCTCCTGAAGAAGTTACTCCTTCCAGACGTCTGAAGATCAGTCCAGTATCGAAAATACCGAGGAAGTATTCAATTTCAGAAAAGCAACATGTTTGTTTCCACTGAAGAAGCTAATAATACCGAGGAAAAGTGAAAGATTCAAGAAGGAAATGAAGTCAAAGAGCAGAGAAAAATCGAAAGTGTAAACAGTCCCAATACTTCAGGTCTACAAGGTCAAAAATGCAGAAAAATAACTTAAAGAAAAACAAGATATTCATAATCAAGAGACTTCTGAAGATTCGGACAAGAAATGCTGTGAGTGCTGGGAAAACTACTTGCAAACAACTAAGGAAGATCACTGGATCGAAAGTGTGAGTTGCAGAAACTGGCTGCAAGAGTTCTGTTCTCCATACAAAGAAAAAGGAGTCGACTGCGGTAGAAAGTTACAGCGCGAGAAAAACAGCAAGATGCAGCAGAGGATGTAGAAGATTTCGTTAACTACAACTTAGCCTCTTGAGTTCATTGGTTTGAAATATTGTGTACTTGTAATATAGTTTCTATTTTAATGTTGATATTGCTTCTTTACTTTGAATAAAGTTCAACAGTTTTAATTTACTTACTTGCTTCTTGAAGTCACAGAATATTTTGAAAGAGCGGCATCTCTCCTTACATAACGGCATCTATCCCTTCCAAATGCGGCGTCTCTACAGGCACGCCCGAGAGAGACGCCGTAGAGACAATTTTTTCGTCACCCTGTTTTTTCAGAGACTGTCATTTCTACAGATATATTGCACACAATTTTGTAAAGTAGAAACCTTAGATATAATATCTGTGAATTTCCAGCCGTTTTGACGATTTTCGGATTGAGTTACAGCGGAAGTTGCAAAAGGTGTGGCGTTTCTCCCGGAATTACCCTAAATATTTACGTATATACATGCCTTCTCTTAGCCTGTATACATATTTTCTAACCCAAAGATTAATCTTAATTATCCGCAAAAATCAGTTTGTACCGTGCAATAAACACTCTCCATCTGGGTTACAAAAACCAAAGCGCTAATGCTGTATATAGAAATAGTAGCTGTTTCTGCTGAGATCCATATAAAACACAGAAAACACTGTGTGTGGGCAGAATATAGAATTGTTGAATGTTAAAATTGCCAATGGCATATTCCTTGACGAAGTACACAGACTTCATGAAGGAGCTTTTTACTTTCAAAGTATCATAGGCTTTCAAGGTACACGCGGAAATGTAATTTTGTTTACGCCCATAAGAAAAGTACGCCCTTCCCTGCGCCGATTTTCAGGAGACTCACTACTCCTCAACTGCATTATGTGCAGATTTCGTGACACCGAATTTCATCACAATTTGGGCAAAAAATATGGAAAGCAGGTATAGAAATTCATTTACGCTTTTAAGCAAAGTGTGGCTTTCAGTCCACCGATTTTCACGAAACTCACAATCACTGAATAAATTTTTGTGTACGTTTCCTGTCTCTTGTGAGTGCGGTAATGAACCTTCGGGTTCCATAAAACGCGGGGAATTTCTTGACTAGCTGACGACCTGTTAGCTTCTCAAGAAGGAATCTGCTCCATGGAGTTAGTTAGTTAGTAAGTTTCCTGTGTCGAATTTTATCAAAATGAAACGAAATTCTACAAAATACGAGCAAACTTTCATTCGCACCCTTCAGTAAAGTATGGCTTTCACTGCACTGATTTTTACGAAAATCGCGAAGTCCTCAACGGCATTACGTGGATATTTCCTGTGCCGAATTTCACCCAAATAGGTCAGAAAATGTGGAAATTACGGGTAAAAATTCATTTGCACCCTTAAGTATTGACAAAAATTATACTGATTTTCATTAAGAACTTCTTCACAGAATTTCATAAACATCCAACAAACGGTTTAGTCGCTGACGCTACGTGACAGACAATGGAAAAACGTGATCTCCACAACATAAACGTTCGTGTTTTACTTCGTAAAGAATTCCCAAAACCAGGTGATACATAAATTAACCACAAGCTTTTACAGGGTTAATAGCAGTTGGTATTGTTTGTTGTAATCGGTGTTAAAATGTGGCGTTATCATTACTACCCAGACAAAATGTAAGACAATCTGTTTTTCTTTCCACCCCATAAAATGGTTAATTAGAGAGTGCCATAGCTCTGTCTCATTGGACTGCCGTATCCTAATGTTTCTGGTTAATAAACATGAGTGTCATTGACAGGCATCAAGTTGATTAAAATACTAATATAATTTATGTTTTTATTCAGTGTTCAAGAGGGTGTCAGTCCTGGCAGAGAGCATTGGAATCCAGCTGCCAAAACGTTTGTGTAAGTATTTTATGTTGGTCATTGTTAATGTACATGTCAGCACCGACATGAATATAATAATGTTTGTAGGTAAAAAAAGGATGCCGATACGCACATTGAAATTCCCCATGTAAGACTTGGAATAATATCTATAATGTTACTGAATGAGCAACGTGGATAAAGCATATCCTGCAGAGATAAAATAATTACATGGCAAAAACTGACAGTGGTAAACAAGAGTTTAATTTTAAATCCCACCTGACCTTCATAGATTTTGAGACAGCTTTTTTTTTAAGTATCATCTAATAACACCATCAACTGCTAGGATTAGTGTCATGACAGATGATTGAAAGAATATGGAGCAATGGTGCAATGATACTGACGGGGGAGAACCGAAGTACTGGGAGAGAAAACTGTCCAAGTGCCATTTTGTTCACCACAAATCTCACATGAAATGGCCTGAGATTGAAACCGGGCCCCCATGGTGGGAGGCCAGAAACTGACCGTTTGAGCCATGGCACGACCAGGAAAGCTTTGGATAAAGTCATATTTATGGAATATTACAGGAACAAAAGCTTACACACAATTACGGGGATTCAAACTCTGAACTACAGAACAAAAATCCTTAGTGCCTGCAAAGTAGAAAATACTGAATAATCTAGGAATAAACAGTAATGTAGTTCATCCCTGAGTCTTCTTAAGAGATACATTGATGATACGTTAAGGAACTGGAAGAATAAAATAAATTATGGAAGGAAAAGAAACAAAAAATTAGTTTTAAATAATTTTTGTATGCATATTATCATATGATTATTGCCAGTAACGAGCATAAGTTTTGAAGATCAATAAATAAACATAAAACTGGCAACGATTACAGCCTCAGGACATTGCCCGGATAATATTCCACTGCACACAGTCTGTCTTAAAAGATGATTTTAGAACAAGCTTATATTTTCATTATCTGGGATGTGACATGTCACTTGAATATGATGCATATATAAACAATTAAACAAATAAATAAATATCAATATATTTTAGGTAGTAAATCATGAACGGAAACATAAATCTGATTTATAAAAGACGGAGAGCCCTTACCCTACTTTATAAATCTTAACAAAATGAAATGAAAGCACGAAATAGTGTGTTAAAACGAAGTTTTTAAGAAGTGTCAGCGGCTGTACCACTTTGTATGGGATGAAGGAAAGTGACATTAAACGTAGACGTAGATGTAGTTGCTGAAGCGGATAACATTCATTCACACAGCCAGAAATGTGCACAGCATCTGGGTGGAATGCCAGAAGAGAATTCGTAAGATGTACTGTAATTACCATTTACAAGGAAGAAGACATATTGATGAACCACATGAATGATGGGCTGAAGACAAACTTTCAAGCCTGTCTTTCGAAAGTAGAAATAGAAGAAAATTATACTTCTGATATTGACAGATTAGACTTCAGTTATTGCCCGCAGAATTCTGATTTCCTTTGTGACGTCACTGAAATTTCAATTCAGTATTAGAATTTGAGAGAATATTTCACCCTCCCATCACTTATAAACAATGAAACACAATGAAATATGACTTTCTTTTCTTGTAATTTACAGGTATAATGTACTCCACTGTATATTTGTGAGCAAATTTGTCTGTCAGCGCAAGGAGGCGAGCTTAAAATTTCAGATTACAGATATTTGTCTTATAATTGACTGTTTCTGGTAATATACCTGAAAGGTGTTGTGTTGTACATTGTAAAAATATATTGCGAAACATTTAATAAAAAACATGTATTTTTCAATATAGAATGGAACCCAGGACCTTCTGCCTCCTAAGGAACTGTACTGTATCATGGGATGTAACTATGCAGTCAACAGATATCTGCAGATATTGAAAGGTTGGTATAGTTTTCCCTCCAGATTATTTCCATTTTCAGGCACGTTCGCATAAATAGCAAAAGGCGACTATTAGCTTTGTCATGTCTGTCCGTCTGCCTGTCTGTCCACATATATCAGCGCCGCTCCCACTGGGCGAATTCTCGTGAAATTTGATACTGGGGACTCGAAATTCCGTCGAGAAACTACAGATTTGGTCAAAATGGGACAAAAATATCGGGCTACATAAAGCCCTAAGTGTGTTTCGTGTTGTTGTCAGCGACATATGTATTGCAACAGTACAGAGAAGAGAATGCTTTCAATATTAACATTGTTCATAACTACGCATTTACTTTAACAATACAAAGCGAACGCATTGTTGCGTTTCTATGGCAACAATGGTTATGCAAACACGCTACAATGTTATGTTACGTTATACGTACACGTACATTGCCCATCTCGTTTTATAATCTATGCAGGAAGTCTAGAAAATGTTTCTCCTACCCAGTCGTTTGTTCTGTCCTACATTTGTTTAATCTTCAATCACCATATTTCCCGCCTCATAACATACTACAAGTGATAAGATGCACGCTTTAATTAGCAAGATTTTTTTTGCGCTTCAGTAAAAGGTAAAGGTAAAGGTAAAATTCACCCTAGAACAGGCCATGAAGGCCCAGAAGGGGAGTAGAGGTATAGCTCTACTCTTTCTTTAATCTCGGCGCTAGATGAGGGTGGGTGGTCAACGCCACGCCCCGGCCGCTTTACCCCCGGGAATGACCCGGTACCCATTGTACAGGAGGCTGGGTAGGCCCCAGGACCGGTTTGGACGGGTGCTGAAAATATCGCCCCCACCGGGATTCGATCCCCCGACCGTCCAGCTCGTAGCGAGTAGCTATACCTACTACGCTATCCCGGCCCTTTTGCGCTTCAGTAGCCTACTTAATTTAAAATTTGACCTTCCGGTGTTAAGACGCTAGGCGATTTCTGGTGTCATTTTTAGAAAGAGATGCTTCTTATGAGGCGGGAAACACGGTGAATAATTATCTCATTGAATTGTTTTGTAGTGTCGTGGAAAAGGCCGTTAACTAAGAGATTTATCAAAACTGCATTCAGTAGCCTATTGAACTGTACAGAATAAAAAAAAGAGGCGTCTGTGCATCTGTCTGTGGCAGCTATAACTCATCAGAAAACAAAGACAGAAGCTTGAAATATTGAGATGTGCTGTGCCAAATATAATAAAACTTGGGGTAACTATGCTTCGGTTGGCACTGCACTGTCATACGTGGCTGATAACATGTTATCAGGCTGTTTCCTAAGATATTTGGTAAAATTGTGATTTCATAGCTTCCCTGAGGTTTATCGATGGAAATCATAGCTAGAGATGGAAGTTGCCAAACTTTCTACTAAAATTCCAGTGGACTTTGAAGCAGTTTTTAATAATGTAGGTAATGAATGTTCTAATTCCTGAAGTGTAGAAGTGTCTGTACCACCGAGCAATGTTTGGGCTTGCATATTTACCGAATATTTAAAAATCTCCATTCATTCATTCATTCATTCTGTAGTCTGTCTTACGACAGGTCCGTAGCCTCTTCCAAAGCGAGTTCTCCACAGGGTGCGATCTAGTGCTTCCTCTTTCAATTTCCAGTATCTTTTCTTTCCTTAAGGTTATCCAGTAGCTGCTTACGTCTTCTCCCTCGTCGTCCCGTCATTTCTATCCTTCCTTCTAACTTTCCTTCAATCACGTGTTTCAGAAGGCAGTTTCTACGCAAGATGTGACCAATCCAATAAGCCTTTCTTCTTTTATTGTATGTAGGATATTTCTCTCCTCCTTGACTCTGTGTAATACTTCTTCATTTCTCACACGATCGGTCCAACTGATCTTCTCCATTCTTCTCCAGCACCACATTTCAAAACTTTCCAGATACTTCTGATCTACTTTCTGAAGTGTCCACGTTTCAGCACCATACAAAGCTATGCTCCAAATGTAGCACTTTACTAGTTTCTTCCTTAAATTTAATTCCAGTTTGCTGGTGAAAAGATTTTTCTTCTTGTTGAATGCTGTTTTTGCCATGGCAATTCTGGATTTAATTTCACGTGTACACCTTGTATCACTTGTTATCATGCTACCCAAATAATTGAAATATTGGAAAATTTCAATTGTTTTTGATCTATCTTAATTTTCATTGGGGATGGTTGCCTTGAGATTTTCATTACTTTAGTTTTTCCCACATTCATTTCCATTCCATAGCGTCTTCCAATTTCAATTAGTCTATCAATCATGCCCTGTAGCACCTTTTCTTCCCTAGCCAGTAGCACAAGGTCATCTGCATATTTCACAGTGCGAATTACTTGTCCTCCTATTTTGAAGTCTCCAAACCCTTCAAGAGCTTCCTTGGTAAGGTACTCGATGTATAAGTTGAACAGAATCGGTGACAAGCAGCAAACAGCAAGTTGCCAAACTTTCCACTAAAATTCCAGTGGACTTTGAAGCAGTTTTTAACAATATAGGTAATGAATGTTCTAATTCCTGAAGTGTAGAAGTGTCTGTACCACCGAGCAATGTTTGGGCTTGCATATTTACCGAATATTTAAAAATCTCCATGATTAATAAAAAAAAATGTATCATCTCAAATTGTCTCGAATGCTGTCAGTGACTTCTTCCTTCCAACTTAAGGTTTGTTCTTTCAATGAAGATTAGGTTTAGAAATTGTTGCAGTCACAGTATCCCACTCTAAAATCCTTTCTTCCCTCCTAAGATGATATTTTTATATAACTTTGTAGTATTCAACATTTCAGTCGTTCTTTTCTTAACACCCATTTGTGTGTATCAAGTTTCAAAGCCTTCTGACGATGGTATTACTGTGTTTATGCAGTTTGACCACTGCGCAGTATTATGAACAGAAAGCAGTTCTTCAGAAAAAAGTATCTGTTTCTGTCTTCAGAGAAGCCGAGATTAGCTCTTTCTAATGTGTCTTACGGAGTATATTGCCTCCCCATCTTTTCATCATAGGATGGAAACAGATCCAGTTTCCGAAATGTTGTGTTCTGTCGAGAACACCAGGTGATGAAACAAATTTCAGAAACCCCGTAACACTAACAATTTGTCTATAACTTAATGTTGCTTCACTGTTGGACACTTTCAGATTTGACTGTGTTGTGAAATTGAACACCGGGAGAATAAACTTGGATTGTAGTTTACTGATGTCAGGTAGACTTTTATGAAGCAGTACAACTTGAAACACATATAACAATTTTATTTTAAGACTTAAACTTGCTGCTTTATTAATTCGGTACATTAGTGTCCAACTGACCCTATGATAGGGTTTGTTGGACACAGGGAATGAAAATAAATTTCTTTGCTGAATAGAATAAATGTGAAGCCATTGTCATCATACACAGTCACATTATGTTGGAGTTGCATTGTATTACTTTTATAGCCTTACATGGGGCCTTACAGTCAACTTAAAGCCAAGATTTGCAAACAAGTCTCTTCTTCCCATTTCCACCACAGTAGGACTCGTGATACCAAGCCTGACACGACATTTCAACCAATCATCCGAAAATTATTTGTGACTTCTGCCATAAGTGAAGCCGCCGCGCAACGCTTCCATCACTTCTGTTGCCATCTACTGGGAGCTGTTTTCTTGCAACTGATTTTCCTGCTTTCTGGCTTGTGTTATTCACTCTGGAAGCTCTTAAAAATGATCTGTACTTATACTTCCTTTTAGAGGAGCTCCTTTCCATTTCAGGTAATGGTGAAACTTCCTCGAATGATACTGCAGATAAAGATGCTGCTGATGATGTACTTGAAACGCTTGCTTCACGCTCGGTGTACTTCTTTTTTGGAGTGCTCACTGTCATGTCCTCGCTGTCATTGCTGGTAGATGGAGCAGCTTCCCTAAGGGACATCTCGGATGGAGCCACCGCAGCCTCTGGAATAATGTCTATTCAGAGGATATAAGCCGCATGCTCTGAATCCAATAACTCATGTACTGTTCTTCCCCATGCTTCAGCAAAGAGGTTTCCAAATGTCAGCTTCGTTATGCCCCTTCCTGGATGATTTCTTAGTCACGTACCACAAGCTAGATTAAATGCGGACTTCAGCGGTTTAAAGAAGGATCTGTCCAGTGGCTGCAAGAAGTGTGTGGTCGTAAGCACAGCCTAGTGGATGTTGCTTTTCTCCGCAAAAGACAGTGCTTCTTCATTGTCGACATGAGAGCAGTGACCATCCAATAGAAGAATAACAGGCCCAGAAGACCGATGCATTTGAAAATGTTGAAGCCAGAGGGTAAAGAGTTCTGAATTGATGTAGCCACTCTCTAAAATTTTGACTCTTGTTCCAGGTGGCATTGCATCACTAAATTCAGGCTTCTTTCTCTTGCCTTTGAAAATCACAAGGGGGGGGGGGAGGCATATGAAGTTCCCGATAACATTGCAACAATCCATGACAGTTGTTGTCACTCCTTTCTCTGCATTCGTGACCTGCTGTACTATTTTAGCCCTCCGCTACAATTTCATTGGGTATTAAACAATGCTGCAGTTCACTCTCATTCGCACTGTAAATGGATTGCGGTTTGCCTGTTAGGTCTAACTGTTCTACAAGGGTCTCAAAGGCGTCGAAGAATACATCGACATGTCTCTGAGTAAGGCACATGGCCCTCCCATGTGACATTCCTTGCGCTTTTCTTATCGAAATTTCTGGGTGACAGCTTAGAAACCCAGCAGCCCAGTCATAACCTGCCGTACGTTTCTGAGCATTGAATTTATTTCGAATGCCGTTTCTGTGCACGAATTTTTATGCTGTTTTTCTTAGTTCCATCAGTGTCAGACCATACCCAATCCGCTGTAGTTTCAAGATGTGTTTCATAAACAACTTCTCGTTTACAAACCCCAAAGCTCTATCTCTCTTATACGCAACAGGGCCTCTTCAGTCATTATGACTGTGTTCTGCTGCCTTCCTGCGTAAGGTATTTCGTCGCTGTAGCTAGTTTCATTCTACCAGAATTATATTCCGCAATGGCATGAGACATTGTTACCTCAGACCACATACCAGTAGTACTTTTCCTACCTCTACACCTCGGCATCTGAAACAAGCAATAACAGTCACGCGAAGAACTTTGAGGAAATAAACACGATGGAAGAACATCTGCATTACGAGACAAGTTCGTCACGTTCGGCATGTTTCAGCAGTCTCTAAATTATTCCGAACACTCTTCATCTCATGAAGATAGCGGCGTGTTTACATTTATCCCTACAAGTATTGTTTGAATAGCCGTTTGCCCCGGCAGTTAGGCCTATTTACCGAGATTCTTGTGAGAAATAGTAACAAATGCAGGCTGTGTACGTGTTCGTGAAACTTCAAGTGTTTTGTATGATTTTAAAAATCGATTTCTTCTTCGCATTTTTGTAAAGCTTGTCATCAAATTTCGAACAAGTGTCCCAGTATGAGAAAAGCTTTCCTGTTCGTATGGGCAGAAAGACGTAACAGGTAAGCTTAACGATTATAACTATATTTATCACGATAATTACTGCCGCATGTTTAAGTACAAACATGCGCTTCAGGTGGGGTATGTTGGACAGGCCCCGAGATAGTGTCCAACATGCCCCGAAACAGCCTATCCAACAAGCCCCAACGTGCAGGTATTTCTTCGAGTCAACTTTACTGAGCTGCAGTTGGCAACAGTGGTCTCTACTTTCCGCGCCATAACCGCACTTCGTCAGAGTATAACAGAGAACCACTTTGTGAAATCACGAAATATACGTGTCATCAATGGGACTACAAGTACAAAGACATAAAAATTATATGGAGAAACATTTTCAGCAAACATCATTGTCCACGACTTGGTTTGACCCTTACCTGTGCTACAGATATAAACAGAAATTTCTCCAGTCGATGTTCAGCCCAAACGTAACATTAGTGCACGTTCTCCAGTAAGAGCAAAACGGGAACTGTTGCCCTCCTATGGAGCAGCAACGCATCAGAGTTAAAGGTGTCAAAGAGACCCCCCCTTTTTTTTTGAGAAGGGCCCCGCAGCAGATGTTATGGACGCACCGCAGCCTTAAGCTTATTGTGCAGCCCTGTGATGAAGATGATAAGTACTTTTCATTTTTATAAGTCATGGAGCACTAACTAACTAACTGCATGGAGCAGAGTCCTTCTTGAGAAGCTAGCAGGTCGTCAGCTAGTCATGAAATTCCCCGCGTTTTATGGAACCTGAAGGTTCAGTACCGCATTCACAAGAGCCCGCCACCTGTTCCTATCTTGAGCCATATCAATCTAGTCCATGCCCCCCCCCATCCCACTTCTTGAATATCCATTTAAATATTATCCTCCCATTACGCCTGGGTCTTGCAAGTGGTCTCCTTCCCTCACGTCTCCCCACCAAAACCCTGTATGCATCTCTCCCTTCCCCCATAGTGCTACATGCCCCGCCCACCTCATTGTTCTTGATTTGATCACCCAAATAATATTTGGTGATGAGTACACATCATTAAGTTTCTCGTTATGTAATCTTCTCCGCTCCCATGTTATCTCGTCCCTCTTAGGCCCAAATATCCTCCTCAGCATCCTATTCTCGAAAACCCTCTGCCTATGTTCCTCCCTCAGTGTGAGAGACCAAGTTTCACACCCATACAAAACAACAGGCAAAATTACAGTTCTGTATATCTTAATCTTTGTATTTTTGGATAGCAAACTGAAAGACAGAAGATCCTGCACCAAATGATAACAAGCATTCTTCGACTTCAATCTGCTCTTAATTTCTTCCCGAATGAAATTTCGATTTGTTAGGGTTGTTCCCAAATATTCGAACTGTTCCACCCTTTCAAACGATTCATTATCTGTCTTTATCCTGTGATTTTTTCCTGCATTCTGATCTCGAGACATGACCATGTACTTAGTTTTCTTATCATTTACTTCTAGACCAATCTGCTTACTAGCGACTACTACAGCTTCTGTGTTTTTCTTTATAGCATGTACGCTTCTGCCCAATATATTAACATCATCAGCATAAACTAGAAGCTGATGTATACCATTCAATTTTAAACCCTCCTGGTTTGCCTGAACCGTTCTAATGGCATATTCCAAAGCAGAGTTCAAAAGTAATGGCGATAAAGCATCTCCTTGTTTCAAACCATTCTTAATAGGAAATGTGTCAGACAAGTTTTTTTATATTGCTTTCGCCGTGCATTTTTCTCACTAATTCTGTTTTTTTACCAACAAATGCACACACAAAAAACCACTCTTTTATAGTTTTATTAGTATAGATTTATGCCCCTACACGTGTTTCAGTCCTTGGACCATCTTCAGGGGGTTAATAAGCTACTACACTTCAACTTGCATGCTATATCAGGATTAATTGCTGAAATATTCCTACAACATTATGAACAACAATTAATGAAGGATACCCTAGATAGGAAAAAAATTATCTTCTACAATAATATGTAGACCACATTCTATTAATATATGATCAAAACCAAATTAATAACGACGATATTCAAAACTACATAAATAAAATACACCCTGATCTTAAATTCAAATCGACAGATGAAATCGATAGTAATATTAATTTTCTTGACCTCCTAATAACACTGGTCAACAGTGAAAATGTTACGGAGTTGAAACTAGTTAATCTTAACTAATCTGAGGTCGCTGAAAACGAATATGATGCTTAAAATTGTTTGTTAGCTCTTGTTTTGAAGTAACAGGCCTTTATTAATATGACCGATTTTTATTATTTTCCTTACATTTTGTTTATACACGAAAGACTGAAATGGGTCTACATTTCCATTCCTAACCGTAATTTATGCTATAGGCTTATACTTACACTAAGATTGTGTACTTGCATATTCACAAAATTATATAGGCCTATATATTGAGCCGGTTCTGGCGTAGCGCAACTGCAGTGACTTGGTGTCGGTCATCGTCGGATCGCGTCGGGTCGCGCTAGCTAATCGTCGGGGATTCCCGCGCCTTTTCCACGGTGTGCCACGTGGTATTTAGAGTTTCAGTGTGCTTTCTCGCTGCATCCGTGCTCGGTTACAATATCTTGTTTTTTAACGCGAAGAAAACTAAGATGCCTCGTAAATGTGTGAACCGTTCAGATAGTTTTTGTTATGTTTGTGGGAAAGTGACATTTGCTTCACAAAAGCGTGCTCTAACTCCAATTGTGAAAAAGGCGTACCATCTATACTTCGGTTGTAAAGTTGGGGATCAGGACAAGAGCTGGGCTCCAGACATATGCTGCAACTCTTGTTCGGCAAGTCTTTGCGGCTGGTTAAATCACAAGAAGCGTTCTATGCCTTTTGCTGTACCCATGGTGTGGCGTGAGCCAACAAACCACATTACTGACTGCTGTTTCTGCATGGTTCCTCCACTGGAACATGGAACGTCGAAGAAGAAAATGTGTAAACCGAGCTACCCAAATATACCATCTGCTATACTACCGGTGCTCCATGGAGACGATCTACCTATTCCAGAACCGCCTGACTCATTTGAAATCGAAGATGATGATGAAGATGAGGAATGCAGTAATACAAATGTCTCAAGTTCTAGCGATCCAGATTTTATATCTGATGAAGCATGTACTGAGCCACACAGAATAACACAGAACGAATTGAACGACCTTGTGCGAGATCTAGATTTGTCGAAAGGTAAAGCTGAACTCTTGGGCTCAAGATTGCAGCAGTGGAATCTACTTGGTGAGGGCGTCTGCGTGTCTACATTTCGTTCACGTCATAAAGACTTTGTTTCATTCTTTTCAATGAAAAGTAATCTCGTCACCTGCCATGACATTGATGGTCTGATGTCAGCTCTCAACATCAATCATAACCCTGATGAATGGAGACTTTTCATAGACTCCTCACAGTTGAGTTTGAAAGCAGTGTTATTGCATAATGGCAACATTTTGCCATCGATTCCAATCGGTCATGCAGTTCACATGAAAGAAACATACAGCAACATGAAGCAACTGTTGGAGTGCATAAACTATGATAAATATAAAATGGCAGCTTTGTTGTGACTTAAAGGTTGTTGCCATCTTACTCGGACTGCAGCAAGGATACACAAAATTCTGTTGTTTCATCTGTGAATGGGACAGCCGAGCAAGGGCCTCGCACTATGTGGTCAGGGACTGGCCTTTAAGACAACGTCTGGAGCCAGGTTCAAAGAATGTACTACATCCGTCTTTAGTGGAACCAAGCAAGATTCTGTTGTCACCGCTGCACGTTAAGCTTGGCCTAATAAAGAATTTCGTCAAGGCAATGGATCGAGACGGCCAAGCATTCAAGTACCTTCGTGATAAATTTCCGAGATGAGTGATGCAAAAGTCAAAGAAGGTGTTTTCGTCGGTCCACAAATCCGAGACATCTTCAGAGATGAACAATTTGACCGGCTTATCACTGGTGACGAGCAGTGTGCTTGGAATGCTTTCCGGTTGGTTGCTAATAACTTCCTCGGAAACACCAAGGCTAACAATTACAAGGAAATAGTGGAGGGCCTGTTGGTTGCGTATCAGAAATTGGGCTGCAATATGTCGTTAAAGATTCACTTTCTGCATTCTCACCTGGATTTCTTCCCTGAAAACTGCGGTGCGGTCAGCGACGAACACGGTGGACGCTTTCACCAGACCATTGCGGAAATCGAAAATAGTTATCAGGGGAAATGGAGTCCAGTTATGTTAGCAGATTATTGCTGGACAGTAGTTAGAGACTCTCCAGAACTTGTAAACAAAAGACAGGCTAAGAAAAGACGCCTTTAGCCAAAGTGATGACGGACAGCAGTGAATAGTAAGTATTATTGTGTTAAATATGCTACATGTTATTATAAAATTTCACAAATCTTGGAAACTGTAGCTAACTCATCATTTTAAGGCCTATTTTCATGTTCAGCATACCCAATTACATAAAGGAAAGTGGATTTGATGCTCGTAACCGAAAAAAAAGTTAAAATTTGTTGCCCAGTGTAACCAGAAGACAAAACAACCTATAAACATATACCGAAAACCAACTACCACAGATACAACAATACATTATAAATCTAACCACCCATTACAGTATAAATTAGCAGCATATCGATTCATGTTAAATCGATTACACAATTTCCCACTATCAAGAGACCAAAAACATCAAGAAATGAATACCATGATCCAAATCGCAAAACAAAACGGATATCCAATCACACTAATAAAGACTCAACAACCAGATTAAAAATAAAATAAACGGATCAAAAAACTAAACACTGAAACAAAACACTAACAACAACAAAAACTGGATTACATTTGAATACATTAGCCCACTAATAAGAAAAGTCACAAATATCTTTAAAAACACAAATCTAAAGATTACATTCCGCGTAAGAAACACCACCCAGAACATACTTAAAACCCAGATACAAAATAATGATGAATATAAAAATAGTGGTACTTACAGCCTAAGATGTAACAACTGGAACGGATATTATGTTGACCAGACTGGAAGAAATCTAAAGGCAAGATATATAGAACACACTAGATATATCAAAAACAATGAACCAAAATCAGCATACACTCTACATATCTTGAAAAACCAAGATGAATACGCTCCAATACAGGATAGTATGCAGTTGATAAAAACATGTAAGAAAGGTTGGCACATGAACATAATTGAAACCCTATATATACAACTATATCACAGACAACAGTTATTGATTAATGAACAATACGTAGCAGACGAAAACCCGCTATTCCAATTTATCAACCTCACCCTACCTACCACCGCTATTACACAACCTCCAGAACCCGATACACCCCCGTAGTAAAGTCCACCAGACGACAGTCAGCACAACCACTCCATACGACAACACGCAAAGCAATACGGTACGTCATTCATGCAAAAATTTTATAAATTAATATTAATCAGTTAACGTGAAAAGAAAATTAATACAGATAGAATATTTTCTAACTACATATAATTTTAACTATATTACAGCTTACAATTGACAACAGGAACAATACCACGATTCTGTGCACAAGTAACCAACGCCGTTATTATAAATATTTTAAACATTTTAAATCGTGACTTTAACTTATAGAAAATTATAAGCTTTACAGTTTTATAAATTTTAGGAACTCAGATGGTTTTAAAACTTATTATTGAGACAAGTGTGCCCATTGGGCCCTTCTAGCATGCAAATTGAAGTGTAGTAGCTTATTAACCCCCTGAAGATGGTCCAAGGACTGAAGAACTTGTAGGGGTATAAATCTATACTAATAAAACTATAAAAGAGTGGTTTTTTGTGTGTGCATTTGTTGGTAAAGAACTGAATTGTCAGACAAGTGTTTTGCCTACCCGGACTCTGCTATAGGTTTCATTTAGACACAATCACTATTTAAAAACACCAACTGGATGCACTTTTTATTTTAAAAAACTGTATAGTTCTTTAAAACATTTTAATAAAACCCGACATATATTTCAGCTCTTCACTGAGCCATCCTCAGGGGTTTTTTGTCACTAAAACTGCATATATTTAAAAACGTCCATTCATTGTTCACTTTTAAGCACAGTTTTTACCACCTTCACTGTATTGATGTGCACAGTCACCTTGTATCTTACGTTAAACTGATAAACTGGTATTTTTGCAGGTGTTATTGTACGGATGCATGGTACTGTATCATCTGTAAATAATTGCGGATATTAGAATATACATAGGCATTAATTATGTATATGTTTGATATTATTTGATATTATATTTTATTATGGATAACATACCTTGTTCCGGGTTTTGTGTTCTTATGGTGTGTGCTGTACCTGGTCGTGTGTGCTAATTCAGTGGCTGTATTTGAAACGTTTTCTTACTTTCTGATGTCTGTATTTCATTCACGATCTAGTCTTTCAATACACAGTACAGGTTGCAGAAATGCCGTCTTCCAGTCCTTGACTCTTCCGCTTCTTATATTACACAGGCCTGATGACTGCATTCCTCAGAGCTGCGTTATATATTCTTATTTTTGTCGATGTCTTCTTAACCTTATAACCGAGTGGTTAACATTTAAAAGTTCAGCATTTTGCCGACACAGTGCATTAACTTGTTTCATAGAGTGCCCTTAATAAAACTGACTGATCTGTGTAGTGGAGAGTGTTTATTCTCTGTGAGGTAAGAACTGAATTTTTATACATATTATTTACATAAATGCTGGTCTTCTCTGTTTCGCAATATGATTGTGATTTTATTTCTGTGTGATCTGTGTAGTGGAGAGTGTTTATTCTCTGTGAGGTAAGAACTGAATTTTTATACATATTATTTACATAAATGCTGGTCTTCTCTGTTTCGCAATATGATTGTGATTTTATTTCCATATCCGAGGTAAGTTATCACAAATACTTAAAGTTTCATACTTGTTCCATGATTTCATTTTATTTTCGAACTAACAAGATGTTTTTTATTTAAGAACACGTAGGTTTTGTTCATAGTTGTCTTAGTATTTAGTTTAGTTCGTCTAGTTTATTAGTCTTTCCTTAGTTATCATCAAATAAATATGGACAATTGTATATCCTGTTATCTTTTCAAACTATCTGCTAAACCACATGTGATAGTACACTTGTTTATAACCTCAAAATATTACAATATTTCATGAAGGTCATATTATTCTACGTTTTTGTGCCTATATTAAATTTTATCTTTATTGGCCATATGTTACACTACTTAACAGTACATGTGCCTAGTCCAAGTTTCCAAGGACTGCATTTTTAAAAAGGCCTTTACCCCTGGGCTGAAATCTAATTACCAGTCCTATGGTGCTAGCAAATTTAAAATCTCATATTCCTACACAATAAAGATTAATTGTCAAAGGCCACTACACACACAGGGCTGGTCTTGAAAACTGAATCAACATCCACCAATACAGACTTTCTTTTCCAATCACCAAGCCCTGTACTTGTTAGTGATCTACAAAGGTAGCCACTGCCTAACCTCAAATTATATGTTGTCACTCCAGATGAGATTGGTACGCCTTCTGCTCCTGCGCTCGTTGCCGATACGCTCACCGCAACTTCTCTTAGTCTCGAGTGGGAAGGCTCCAGGTTCAGCAACATCAGCTACCTAGTGCAGTGGCGGTATGAGGAATTGGCTGGAGCTTGGCAGTACTGTCGTAACCAGAGCTGGGGTCCGCACTCCACTGTGTTGGTCGAGAACTTGCAGCCCTATACAAAGTACAGAGTGAGTAATGGAATCAGACTGTCTTATTCATATTACCTTTCCTGTTTATTTAACAGTGCAGTGTGCATATTACAGGGCACGCAATGTTAACATGAAGCAGTGGGATGATTGTCAATTGAAAAGTGTGTAGGAAGCAGTGGTCCTGTCTTAATACAAGATACAAGGGACTGAGGTTAACCATGAAGAGACTCAGTTGTGTCAGCTGGCCTCCAGGCTAAAAATCAAACCTATGACCTCTGAATTGGAAACACGAGCCAACCATTCTAGTGTGGTATATTACATCACAACACTCAGTATGATATTTTGACAATACACAGGTAAGTCTCATCCAAGATTAGGCACCGTGAATGAATTTTTTAAATTTTTAAATCCCTCTTGTCTTCTTTATGATATCAATGTTTCATCAGGTTTCCACAACAAAATTCTGTAAGCATTTGTTTCCCTCGTTCATACTACATGTCAGTCTTGTCACGACCACTGTCATTTGAATACCCAACACAATGCTAGGCAAGTGCATAAATCACAGATATCCTCATTATATAATAGTCTCCCTTTGCCATATATGTAGTAGTTACCAAGCTTTTAAATCCCCAACATTTTTGCAATCACTGCAAGGTATACTGGGAATGTGTACAAGACCGTCAGAGCCATATGCTTCCAGACATTTATGTGACATGACAGTTTGGCCCAGACTGTACCAGTAGAAGCAGAAGAGAGACGTTGATAGGGTGCAGATCATGTACAGAAAGTCCCCGACATACGTAAGTGGATCGTTCGGCAACCCTATGCGTAAGTCGAATTTACGTAACTCGGAGCCATGTTTTATTATATACCTTATACACAATAATAATAGTAATTGATATAATAATTAATAGTAATTTTAATAACAATAAAAACAATAATAATTAATAATCGATCCTGGAATCACTGTTGTATTCAATTGAGGCACAGGCAGGGTTGCGTGTGACGGTGGTTGGAGTGGTAGTAGTGGTGGTAGTGGCACAAGAAGTTTTTTACATAAGTCCGGATCTACGTATGTCGGAGCTACGTAAGTCGGGGTCCATCTGTAGTTACATGTTCGATGGATGTCAGTCAGAAAATAAGTTTACAATGGATATACATTTTGGGCCCTTTCTTTTTAGCTCTAATAAGAAGAGTTCTCAATTCATTGCACTGCTATCCCACCAAAATTGAGGCATTTTCTATTACCTGTTGATACTAGTCCGCCTCCTCTGTTGTCAGCAATTGTGTCACAACTGCCTCCATCTTGCAATCATCTTTAAATTTGTGGCCGCCTAGCTTTTGCTTCAGTGCCGGAAACAATAACAATTGTTCAGCAATGAATTCCCCTGATATAATCACAATGTAAGTTCTTTAATTACAAAATTTTATGCCATGTAAACTTATTTGCTGATCAGCTCTCAAATAATTAACTAAATTTGCTGTATACTTCGCTAATTACACATTTGTATAATTTGACATTTAACATAATTGGTTTAAGCCTAAAAGTGATAAATATAAGGCAGGGGCCCGAAAGCGCAAACCAATATACAGTGGAACCTCGTTGCATCATTCCCGTTACCTTCGTCTTCCCGCATATATTGTCTTCCTTATTTGGTCCCGGAACTTGCCCTATATAAATAACACTATTTTTCCCGCCTCCATCGTTCCTCGTACTGTCGTTTTATAGCGTCGATCATTGAAAAATCACGGTCCTCACGCAACATTTTCTCACATGGATAGTTTTTTTTTTAAATTTAAAACGATGATTTAGTGCGCTGCGCGCGCATGTATTGCTTTCTTAGTGCCGCCTGGATTGCCTGCTGCGTGTTGAACTAAATACCAGAATGAGAAAATTGCCTTAATTTCTATCATTTCGGTTTTCCGCGAGACTGAGATGCATTTATATTCTTATACAAAATCTTCGAAAGACACGGGAAAAGTTGGGAACTTCTTCAAATAAAACAATAATACCACAAGGGGATATTAAACCTCGATGCTGCTGTAAGTGCTCCCAGCACACTAAACTCCATATTCGCAAAGAAGGACGAAATCCGAGAGCAGATAGAAAAATGTGGTAACGCCAGTAAGAAGAGGAAAACGGAGGGAGGCGACATTCGCTGAGTTGGAAAGTGTACTCTTCACGTGGTACCAGCAGGCACGGGCGTCGAATATTCCAGTTGATGGAACCGTTCTTCGTGAAAAGGCGAAGATGATTGCAGCGCAGCTGAATATTGAAAATGTCACTGCATCCAACGGCTGGATAGCGAGGTTTATGGACCGGCATGGCCTAGTATACAAGAAGTTAGCCGGAGAAATTGCGGCAGTGAACAGTGAAAGCACGGAAGCGTGGATGGAAAGACTGCCATCTTTGTTGGAGGGCTACGAACAACGTGATATTTACAACGCGGATGAGACGGGGCTCTTCTGTAACGTGCTTACTGATAGAACCTTGGCTCTCAAAGGAGAGTCTTGTCATGGCGGAAAAAACTCCAAAGACAGACTTGCTGTTTTACTTTGTGTTAACAGTGATGGAAGTGATAAGCAAGTGCCGATTTTTATCGGAAAATCTCCGAAACCGCGATGTTTCAAGAATGTAAAAAAAATCAGCCGCCAAATACCACGCGAACAATAAAGTGTGGATGACCACAGACATTTTTTCTTCCTTTCTGCTTTCATTAGACGCAAGTATGGGTGCGCAAAACAGGAACATTCTCCTCTTTGTGGACAATTGTGCCGCACATCCAAAGGATACATCGTTTTTAAGAAATGTAAAAGTCATACGGTACCCGGAAAATTGTACAAGTGTGCTCCAACCCCTTGATTTAGGGGTAATAAAGTGTTATAAGTAGGGTTCGGATGTTCATGACCTAAAAAACCGAGAAATAGGCATGCAAATATGCCCAAAAAATAGCTAAATATGACCTAAAAAGGCAAAATATGACCTAATTTTTTATGAAAATCTATTTGCTAAAATTAAAAATTTTTTTTATTTCAATCATGTTATTTATTTCCATATGCATGTACAACTATTACATGACTTGATTCCCTAGCAATTTTAATCAAAAGCCTCAGTCGCTTTAAGTTGTAAATGCCTCGTTTTGGATCAGAATCAGATGTTGAGAATACGTGTTCCTATAAAAAAAGAGATAAATTTAAAAGAAGAGCCTTTCCTGCATATCAAATTCATTAATTACAAATACATTTCAAAATACTACGTAACTTTCTTCATCCTGCTTTCTTGGCAGCATTACAATATACAACGATGTACATTTTCAAGGCCTCCAATGAAAAAATCTTCTTCGATTGTCGCTCAATATGGTCTTGTAACTTGAGAAGCTCCTTTCGACATCGCACGACGTCACTGGAGCATATTTGAAGAAGGTTAAATCATTGCTGTTTAACGCTGGTTCATCTACTCCCAGTGTAGCTTCATTTCCGCTTAGAATGTCGCTTGTTTTGCACATTGTCGCATAACCATCGTTTCGACACAGCACTGTACTAAGTTTTGATTTCACAGCATCACCTATTTTGCCTCTTGCTCGCCCTATATCGCACCTTACTCCCTTTATCAGCTCCAAACTTTCATGTAGATCTGTACCAACTGCCTCTAGGCGAGAAATTGTAGTTGCTATGCCTCCATAGTTAGATTTTATATAAGCCAGACTTCCTGACAAACTACTGAAAAATAGTTCTTTAACAATTGTGATAGAAAATGCGTCACTGCTGTCAAAAGTATTAACAATTTCTTCAATAACTGCGTAGTTTTCTCAGTAGTACTCAGCAGCATCGAGCCAGGTACCCCATCGAGTGAATACCGGCTGAGGAGGAAGAGGCAATGAAGGTGCGAGTTGTTTGAATTTCTGCACCCTCAGTGGAGCTTTAACGAACATTTTCTTAACGTTCAATCAACTTGTCGACTTCAGTATAACTATGTCTAATTTCTTCGGCAACTCTGTGCAGGGCATGAGCCAGACATGTTAAATGGACCAATTTTGGATAAAGCATTTTGAGGCCCTTGGCAGCTTTTACCATATACGGTGCAGCGTCCGTTACAAAAAGGAGGATATTGTCTCGCTTAACGTCACCTTTCCACAAGCGTTCAATGGCGTTATCGAAAAGTACAGCGATAGAGGAGTGGTTTACTGTATCATGAACTTCGGAATCAAGAAGGACTATGTCACCAGGACGGTCAGCAAAGAGCGCGCCAATGACGACATTCGCTACATATCTGCCGCAGACATCCGTTGTTTCATCAATCGAAACCCAAACCTTATTGTCGCCCACAGTACAACTAATTCGTATTAGAACACCTTCATAACAGGCAGGTACATAGTTTTTCGTAGTGTTGATTCGTCTGGAATTAAATGAGTCGTGTATTTCTCCAAGAAAGTTTTGAACTGCTCATTGTTCACTTTGTTTAGTGGTATGTTGGCAGACACCATCATTTCACACAAGTCCTTTGAAAATTCCGATGTTGGTGAAGGTGTTGCAGTGTTAATGAACAGAAGTCGTTGCCTGCTTTGATGACTGGTTTGTCTGCTCAAACTAGTTTTATGTTTTGCCATATCACAATGTTGTTGCATATTAAATCGCTTACCAGCCGTAACTTTAACTTCACAAAGTTTACAGAACAGAATTCTTCCAACAGAACTAAAATATTCCTCGCCAAAATCTTTAACGAAACCTTTTAACTTCGCACTTTCAGAACACTTCACTTTCGGCATCTTAACTAACTGAAGGATTCCTTGTAAATGCCTGAGAAATGTAGTTACAAGTAAGAAAGGGTATACGATTAGGGCAACAGCATTCCTACTTCCACAATATTATCCTTAGAAGGGGTGGGGGCTACCTGCATTTAATGTAGCCACCAAGGGCTGAAACATACCGCTACTTCATTGTCTCCTTATATACATACGAATTACAGCCATGTCAAAATAACGGTGACTATTTCTTGGAAGTACAGTCATCTCAAAATATAATTTTAAAACATGAGGCATAAGTATTTTATCCCCAAAATATAACCAAAATATGAACTTTATCCTCAAAATACAACCGAAATATGCATCTTAACTACAAATATGACCAAAAACATAAAAATGGCCTAAATATGCATTTATATGCAAAATAAATACAGTCTGATTGTGATTAGAATAACCCAAGTAGTGTTCAATTTCAGTTTAGAATGAAAATAGAAGCCCGAATAAAAATATGACATGTCATAAACATCCGAACCCTATTTATAAGCAGCTTTATAGAAAACGCCTCGGGCAAACAGCTGTTTGCTTAATGGATGCAGGCAAAGATAGGAAAAAGAAGATAAACGTATTGCAAGCTTTGCACTACACTGTGGCAGCCTTGCAACAAGTAACCCAGCAGACAATCGAAAATCGTTTTCGGAAAGCTGGTTACGTGCAGGGACAATCTTCAGGCGATAGTGACGTCGTATTGACCAACGATGATGACGATTTCCGCCAAGACTGGGAAAAGTTCAGTGGCATGAACAAAGATAAATTCGAGGATTACGTCTCTGTGGACAATCACGTGGCAACCAGTGGTGTAGAAACAGTGCAGGAGCTGTGCGAGAGCGTCGTGGCGTCCGGGAGTGTGGAGGGGGAAGAAGGAGGAGGATGAGGAAAAGAAGATGGCGAGCCCGAAGTTGTGCCGAGGTTTGCTGAGACGCACGAAGCGCTGATGAAAGTAAAATCTTTCTCTTATGCGCACAGCACGAGTGACTGATCGTGAAAGTGTTCTAGGCCTTAAAAATCGTACTTTGAATTGAGGCGTAAAGTTTGCACAAAACAAATGTCAATTGAAGATTTTTTTTAGCAAGAAGTAATAATAATCATTAAATTGTTCTTATCTATAATTTTTAATGGTTTCCCGGTATTATTGTTTTCCCCTATATATCGTTTTCTTCCATCCCCTAAAAAATGTTGCATCGAGGTTTTACTGTATATATATATATATATATATATATATATATTTTTTTTTTTTTTTTCAATTATAATTATGCTACAATAGATTCGGTTAATTGGGACACATCGGGACCAGAACACTTTGGCCCAATTAAGCGGCTGCCCCAATTATGCGAAGTTTCATATAAATAGTTAAAAAAGATATAAAAAGACAAACAAACATTTCACTGAGCAACAGATCATTTATTAAAATGAATTACAGAATGAACAATAGCGAAATATGTATTTAATATTTAAGTATTATTCACGTTGAACTGTTTCCATTTTCCCTCATCGCCAGTATCAATGTAGTTAATAACCTGTCCGAGGATGTGCCTGTTGTCCTTAAAGTCCTCCAATCTAATCCTATTAAAACAAAATACACAACAAATTGGAGAAAATGTTTGATATTTAAACGTTATATAACATTTAATTATATAACAAACATGCGCGTACTAACTTTTCAACTTTTAGTTCGTAATAGTCATTGCCGGAAGAATTTATCCAGTGTACCTTGCCATGTTCTTTTGATTGGTTGAGAGTGAACAAAATCAGCACAGACATCTAGTGCAGACAATGGACTGCTTTCATTTCCTTCCTGCATTTAGTATCATCATAACCGATCAATAAATTTCCTGGCATCCCGTGTAGTCACTCGTTCAAGTTCATATGTGTCATCTTCATCACTTTCCTCGCCTTCTAATTCCTCATCTTGGTGTTTTGCTAGAATTCTTTCAATAACTTCATCCTCACAATCTTCATTTTTATTGTAACATTCAACATTATTGTCGATACCTGGAAATTCTTCATATTTCCTAACTTTTTGCACTTCTGCAATGGCTTCATATTCACTTTTGGCTGTTTCAGGCATCCCCAAGCCGGAATGCTTCAAACCGCAGTGAGACAAACAGTTCTGAATTGTCTTACTGCCTATTTCTCGCCAACTATCGGCAACAAACTTTACTGCCTGGAGAAGGTTAAACTTTTAACTCACTTCCTTGACTGTGGAAATGATGTCAGTAGATTTTCTTCAATCGCTTCTAGGATGTGGTTCACCAACTTTTCGCGGTACATCATCTTCATATTTTTTATGATTCCATATCCATTGCCTGCACCAAGGATGTAGTGTTGACAGGCAGAAATTCCAGCTGGATGTTTTTCAAACACTCTGTACACTGAGGGTGTGCCGCACAATTGTCAAGAATCAGAAGCACTTTTCTTGATTTCCGTAGTAAATCCACAACCCACCTCATTAACCATTTCTTAAAAATTTTGGAAGTCATCCATGCAGTCTTATTAACATAGCATTCGACCTGTAAACTGTCCATATTTAGCCCCTTAAAGCATCGAGGCTTACACTTTTCCCAATAACCAACAGCTTCTTTTTATGAGTTCCTGACATGTTTGAACAGCATAACACAGTTATGTGATCCATTGCTTTCTTCGAACCCAAGAATTTTACATGCTTGTAGCATAGAGAACCATCCGGAGTGGCAAGATAAAACAGGCCTGTTTCATCAGCACTGTAGATATCATCTGCACAAAATTTCTCAAGTAATTTAGGTACTTTCTTGGATTTCCGTTCTCCTGTCCCAATTAAATGGCATGCTGTCCAAATTAGCAAAGAAAACCCTGGCAATTTTCTCAATTAGGTTTTATTCTTTAAGATTTGTCCCATATAAATGGCTGCCCAGATTAACCGATGACCCAATTAACCGGAATCTACTGTACTAAGTGTTATGCAGAAATAATTATATTTATGTTTTGATGGTATGGATGCAGGATTTTGGTGGGAGACCTGAGGGAAGGAGACCACTTGGAAGACCCAGGCATAGATGGAAGGATAATATTAAAATGGCTCTTCAAGAAGTGGGATGGGGGGCATGGACTGGATTGATATGGCTCAGGATAGGGACAGGTGGCGGGCTCTTGTGAATGCGGTAATGAACCTTCGGGTTCCATAAAACGCGGGGAATTTCTTGACTAGCTGACGACCTGCTAGCTTCTCAAGAAGGACTCTGCTCCATGGAGTTAGTTAGTTAGATGGTATGGATAATACCTACTAGGGCCACATGACACATCTTTGGGGACTGCATGAGACTCTTGGGCCGCATGTTTGAATATCTTCTTTATACGAGTATAAGGATATTTTTACAACTTCATAGGTTGTTAAATGGAAGCATGATAGTATGTGTGAAATTGGAAAGGGTGTGGCTTATCTTAAGGTATTTCCCATCATTCATCTAGAGTATTGGTACTCAGACTGTGTTCTGTAAAATACTGTGTTTCCATGGATGGCTTTTAGGTGTTCCCCCAAGGACACCTCTTTGTAACAAAATTGGTAAATATAGTTTTGATAATCTTTATTAGCATTTTGTATTTTCCTCCTCATCTTTGTGCACAATCAGTTCTGGGTTTATTTTCTGATTATATCACAAATAATAAATTTTTTCCCCACAAATGTGCTTAATATATACTTCATTCTTTTAATTTTATATCTTAAAAGGTTTAATTTCATTTTGCACCCAAAAAGTACACTTACTTTAAGGGGGTTCTGCAGAAAATCAGACTTAGTGACAAGGGTTCCACAGACATTAAAAGTTTGAGGACCACTGATGCAGAGGAGCTGGAACAACCCAAAAACTCCTAGCCAGGACAGCCCAAGAATCAAATCTGGGACCTTTCAAATATGATGAATTTTAACCATTTGACTGAAAGTTTGGCTGTTATGACAAATACCTACAGTATTTTATATTTAGAAATAAATGTTTTCTTTTAGTTCCGGATCGCTATTCTCCTATCACATCACAGTGAACCAATAGTCTCAGAACCAAGTGTGGTCATCAGTACGCTGCCCAGCGGTGTACCATCATCAGCACCAACAATAGTGAGAGCCACTGCGGTAGACTCTAGCCGCATTTCTGTGTCATGGGAACCTGGACCCTTCCCCAATGGCCCTGTGCTGTCTTATGTACTACAGATCAATGAACTACCCGAGGGCTATCCAGCCCTCAAGGTGAGCCGGAGAGGACCTTATCACGCTTGTGCTCAACTTCTTGCTCCTTTCAGTAACAACACTCAACTTTTTCTGTGTTCTTTTTTTTTTTTCTATTTATTTCCCTGCATCTCTTTTATTCTTCTAATATGAGAGCCAGACAGAAACATTATATGGTATTTATCTCAAAGTGATTCACTGGGTCTTTGATTTGGATAATACAACACTGGATAAAGCATAAACTATTTTCTACTTAGTCCTTGTACAGACTGTGGCATTTGTTACAAAGTATATTATTAAATACTGAGACTAGTTTCAAAACAGTACATTATTAATGAAAGAATTGTATCTACATAATTATCTCCTTCAAAGTAATTTCCATCATAAGCTGCACACCACTGCATATGAACCTTTCAGGCGCCAAATCATCCCTTGAGTGCTCCAAGTAACTCTACTCTTTTCTTACGGATGTCTTCAGTTGACGTGAAATGGGTTCCTTTGAGCAAACTTTTCAGCTGTGGGAGAATGAAAAGTCACATGGGGCAAATTATTGTGAGTACAGAGCATGTTCAAGTGTTGGTATTTGTTTCTCAAATGACATCTGGTGGACTGAAGTCACTTTGTGAACTGATGCGTTGTCTTGGTGCAAAAGCCAGCTACATATAAATCCACATATATGGTATTTTTTATCCTGTCTCTAATTGTGTGCAACCTGAAATCTCATGCCTAAACAACAACCTGTTCTCACAAGAGTCCTCTCTTTTTCCACATTTTCATCAGTTCTCATTGTTCCCAGACAATCAGGTTGTTCATCCTCCACATCCTCTCTTTCTTGTGAAAACCTCTTGTGCCATTCAGGCACATCACGTCTTGATAGGACATCTCCTCCATATGCCTCATGTAACAAAATGAAGATTCTGGTGACCGTTTCCTTTAATTTCACAACGAATTTGAGGTTTACTCATTGCTCAATATTTTTAGCTAGCATGATCTTGGTACGTTAAAAACATGTTTATAAAATGGGTTTCATACTTGATACTACATCACCGTAAGGGGCCACCACGGTTGTTTGGCATGTGTGTGGGGGATGGTTCAGTGGTTACTAGTATATATGTACTTATTTTGGAGAGCAACGATCAAGTTTAATGTTATATGTCTTCCATTCAACTGTCCAATAGACACAAACCTTCACTTCCAGTTCATTGCAGAATATTTGTTATTCACTGCTCCTACATGTTTTGGCCACAGGATATGGCCATTTTTAGGGAGCTGCAAGCTTCATAGACGTATGCAGCATATATTGCAAGTAGTCATACATAAGTGGTAAAAAAGTACATGTTGGTGTCTGTCTATGTGCAATGTTAATACTGTAATGTCAATCTGTAATTAGATATAATATTAAAACTATATTAAACTTATAATACAAATAAGATGTTAAAATTGCATAATGTGCTGCAATCATCTGTGGTGGTGACATCATCTTCGATTTAATTTGGGCTGACAGATCCCTAGGCTAGGACACTATGTGTGTACGCGATGAATGAATACAATTATGTCACCATGTTTGGGTACAGCACATTATGCAATTTTAACATCTTATACGTATTATAATTTTAATACAGTTTTAAAATTATATCAAATTATAGATTGACATAACAATATTAACATTGTATATAGACAGACACTAATATGTACATTTTTACCATTTACATACGATTACTTGCAATATATGCTGTATACATCTGTGAAGTTTGTAACTTCCTGAAGATGACCATAACCTGTGGCTAAAACATTTAGGAACAGTGAATAACAAATATTGTGCAACGAATTGGAAGTGAAGGTTTGTGTGTATCGACAGTCAAGGTCAGGAGCCTACACTCACAGCTGAATACTACACTGAATAGCCACATGTCATGTAGTTGTAGTAGTAGTAGTAGTAGTAGTAGTAGTAGTAGTGGTGGTAGTATTTACCACTCAGGCACTGGGTAATTCCATTCACCTTCTAGCATCCCAGTATAAGTTTGCAAGTGAGCATTCCCAGAGTCTAAAACTGTGCAATCTGGAAGATTATCTTGGTTCATTACACAGTTATCATCCTTGTACAAAACACACACGGGGGGCAAATAAATTGACAGTCTGTACAAGTGAGCCTGTAAACAATCTAGTAGAATGTATTCTTCTATCTTCCATCCACAGATGTTCATATTGTGTTCCTTCCCTCTTGTTTTACACATCACCAGTCTCAAATTTGTGCCCCCCCCCCAAGAATTAGAAATAGATGACACAGCACACAGGGAGCCAAAACTGATTAAAAATGTGGAAAGAGCAGTGAAATTACAGTTGAAAAAATGTGATATCTATATATAGCAGATATAAAAAGACATCCCACAGTATGGTAAGTGTCTCAGTCTGCACAGGAACTGTGTAGAAAAATAGTTGATAAGTCACCACAGTAACACTGCATTATTCACATCCATCAAAGAGGAAGTGAGTCACTTCAACCTATCTGAGCATATGCCTTGTATACTTACTTTCTGACTGACACTCTTACTTCTCTTTCAAGCAAAATTCTGAAGATACAAATCTCATTAAACCAAAGGTTCAAAAATTGCATAATCTACATAATAAAAGCATGCACAACACTATTACTTGTTTCACTTATTGTACCCTTGCACATTGGTATGTCACTAGAAACTGTATACCGAAAATTCCTGTATAAAATAATACATATGGGTGTATATGAAAGTAAATGTTTCAAAATTTTCATAGCTTGAAAATGACACTGGAAAAAAGGAAACACAGCTTACTCATTGGACAACACATATAGTGTATATGTCTTGAAGTATTCTGAACATTTGGAATGGTGACAGTTAAAAGCACATCACACTTTTGATGAAACCTGTTACTTTAGGTTAAAGAATGTAAACATTGCAACAGCAGCATAAAATTGAAATAATATGTTTCAAAACTTTGGCATTGCCTGTTTCAATGAATTCTGCACAGAGATATATAATCAATTTATATAAATATTAATTTTTACATTTTGCTATTTTTATTTACATTGGAAGTATTTTTAATAGCCTGATCATCACAAAATTGAGTAAATGTTTGATTTACTTCAGATTTCATCTTATTTCTTTTAAGTTTTTTCCATTTGAGAGGAAACTGGCATAGTACTTCTTGTATCAAAACCCATGGAAGGAAGGGCCTGAAATTCCTATGTTCAAAGTAATTTTTCAAAATATGCAGAAGTCAGGGAGTAGTTCTTTCTGCAGTTACAACTGCTCCTGTTAGTATATGTCACAACCACACACTGACAGTGACATATTAATGACAAAGAACATGAAATCTGCAAAGTTAATAACCAGCTTTATGCGAATGGATTAAACAGAAAATTATGACATCAAAACACGTTAAATATATATTAATTGGAATAAAAAATTTTACTTATGACAGACATTATTTAAACATATAAAAAGGGTGAATGATACCAAACAAATACAGTGAAACCTGTCCTAAATGGAACCTGGGCCCAATAGAAATCCGTCTTTAGTGGAAAACTTTTGCAGTCCCAAGGATTCAAACTTCAAGTACCTGTATTGAATGAAAGCTTCCTGCCATGGAAAAAAATTTGGTCCTTTGCAATTCCATTACAAGCAGGTTTCACTGTATTTAGGCATAATGTGAAGGGAAGGCTATATTAAGATTGTCTGTTTGTTACAAGCATCTAGGCTAACCTTGATTGGCTGTATGGTTGGTATATACACATACTGACATGTGCAGATGCACATATGCACACACAGAACACACAACACATGCTGTCTGTCTTCTAACCTAATACATGAGTGTCCATATAGTTTGAAGTTTTGAGAATAGCATGTCTTTTCAGTAAAAGCATAGTCTACTTTAACACAGTGGTTTCTGTGCTTTGAAATGTTTAGAAAGAGAAAGATAATACTGCATTGTCTAGATATACTGTGTTAAATCATTGGCATTTCAAATCCACTTCATTAGGAAATGCATGTTTTCTTAATTACTGATCATTAAATTTAATACAGTTCAATATTAAAATCCTGTTCTAAATGCTAAATACTGAGTGTTCCATATGATGCCTTATATACTGTATATGTAATTAACTTTATAACAAGTAATTTAATAATTTTATGCAATATTTGAACCAGTACTTTAAACTTTATAGTTAGTGTCTTAGTTACAGTTGGCGTGATAGTCCTCTGCAAGCTCTTATCCTCCCTAACAGTACTACCAACTGCATGTGTGTTTATCAACTAATTTAAAGTGAGTGCTGGAATGCCATTCTGCTAGTCTGTTCTGTTTCAAAGATAGACATAAGAAATGGAAGAGGGGAGAACTAACGTAATTATAATAATAAACCTAAGAAACTGCCTCACTATACAGTTTGACTTATATCCGAGAAGTCTGCATTGGCCATTTCCATGTCACAAATGTCCATAAGCCCTGCCTATGCTGGTTTGGATTTATTTGCTGCTGGAGAATATCAGTCAAAGAAATGTGCATTGCCATATCTAGAGAACAGCAGTGAAAGAAATTTGCACTGTCATATCTGGAGAACATTAGTGAAAGAACTGTGCACTGTTACATCTGGAGAATATCAGTGAAAGATATGTGCACTACCATATCTGGAGAATATCAGAAAAAGATTTGTGCACTGCCATAAATAGAGAATATCAGTGAAACAAATGTGCACTGCCACATCCCTGTGCTTTTCAGTAATCGATTCCAGACATTGATATATTAAATCAACATATCATACATGACTCAAAATAAAACAGTTGTTGTTTAAGTTATCTTGGCTGCATGCTTGATATATTTTGGTACCATGAACAGGCCTCTTGATTATCTGATTTTAAATTGTTCTATTATGCAACTTTTTTTTTGTATTTGTAATGTTATAAGATGTTTTATTTAAAGTAAAATAAAAATTGAAGTACAGTATCTGAAAACATCAATCACAAATCCAGAGCAGTGTCAGCAGCCAACCCTATCCAAATTTTTGTTTCCTGATGGTTATCTTCTGAAAAGGCAGTTAAGCTGTAGCAACTGGAGTAAGGTGAGGAAAGATCCCAATGCATTTTTTGTATAAAGGATAAACCCATTGAGAATATGCTGGTCTTATGGGATCAGGGTTTTGCTCTGTGCCAGTACCTCAGACTTGTAAAAATAATGAAAAAATTCTTGTACAAGGAAAGACTGGCAGAATTTGTGTGGATCAAGTGAAATATATATAAGATTATGGTCTTGCGGAAAGTGAAGCTGTTAAGATGGTAGTACCAACATTTTGGAAGGTCCTGCTCTTTTACCTGAATAGGGAGGCAGCAAGTTCCTCTGAAACATTGGTATGTATCTACCATTCTACACAGTATCACATCACGGAAGACTGTAATCTTAATACACGCTGCTGTGAGAACCTCAAATCTCATGAAATAAACTTCTTCATATGTTAACAAACAAGGGTGAATAAAATCCAGAAACAGGATACAGATAAGATCTGAAAACAGAAACATTATGTGGAAAGTTGATCAGATTAAAAATACAGTGAAACAATAAGTGACAAAATCTGAATGTAGGACATTAAATGAATTCTGAAAGTAGAAATACTTCATAAATATTCAAGTCTTTTGCAGTGTGATGCTGTGTCATTGGGTCACAGCTTGTAAGACTTGAACCTTAAGTCTTGCAGGGTAAATTAATAGTTGGTCAGATTAAGGACACAGAGGTACAGGCATGTTATGTATGGACAGCAATAGTATCCCTTAGACAGTACTTAAAAAATATGAACTTTTAATATATATAAAAATCAACAAGGTGGGGAAACCAAGATGCACAAAACAAAAGTTGGGAAAGAGAGGAGGCAAAGGAATAATGGAGAAGGTTTTGTCAAGGGACAACCCACAATGGTGGATAGTGAAGTTGAAATTAAATTTTCAACTTTACCATCTTAAGGCCAAGAGATGACACTGGTTTTCTTTCCATTCCAGTTCCATTGCATGACTGTTAACTTTGTAAATGCAGTATGGCTGTGAAAGAATGACTATTGTAAACATAGCCATCTGATACACAAAATTCTTCATAAGACATATTGCAAATTTTAAGTAATTTAAATCTTCTGTTTATGTACTTAGGATATTCCAGCTTCTGAAAACACTAACTTCTACATGTTCAAGAACTTGTTGCCAAACAGGAACTATACACTGTCTGTTAGCATGAGGAATGGAGTGGGGGAAGGCCCACCTGCTACCACTGTGGTTTCAACACCACCTGAACCTACAGGTACCAGGACAATTTCAAAGCTGTACCATATTGTTCTCATGGGTGCTTTTCAAGTATTTTATTTAATGCATATTTTCTGCTTACTTATTTCCAGTGAAAGACACACGAAAACCAAATTTGATTTTGGGAGCCTGCCATACAGTACTGAGACGAGAAGCTGATATTTTGGCAGAACCCATGATTGTTTACAACACATCTCATATTATTAAAGGTACAACATTAATATCCACTTGTATGGTTCCCTACAAATGCAGTGTCCATATGTGTTTAACTATCTACAGTCCAATGGGACGCATTTAATGATTTAATCTGGAGACCAGGTTCTTTATATTGAATATGATTTTCAGTATACTTTTTCCATGAAAACCATATAAGAACTCTGAATGGTAAGTATAGTTCCCTTTTCCTTGTGGCACAGAATAAGACATCTGAATGCAGTGTTAGCTCTAAGTAGTTACTGCATTGCAACACCGCATCTTACCTAGAGAGTGTATTTATGAGATTCGTTTGGTCTTTGGGAGAAAATTATTTCCCTCATTACTGTTAATCATTCTGTCTTTTTTGAACCTGTGAAACAAGTACCTACAGTTAAACAGAGTAGCATGTGTATTTTGAATTTAGCAAATGCTGCTATTAAATCTATATCATGAACTGATAAATATTTGACATAACTGAAGTCTGCAATATGATCTATCAGATTTGATGCCAGTTAAATTAAATCTATAAAAACAAAAAAATATTTTGATGAGTGAAATCAGACACTGCATGACTTTTCTAATGCACTGGCTTGAGCAGTTGTCAGCACAAGGTATGATTTATTTACAATCAGCATCTTGAATGTAAGGCTCTGTAATAGAACTGCTGCAGTCCATTACTTGTTTACGAACATGCAACAATTTCTGCGTTACAGGTGTTGCAATCCACGTTCGTCATCGCCTGCTGTTTGTGTCAGACTCTGCTGGCTATGTGTCTCGTTCCTCAATGAACCACTATGAGGCTCCACATACCATACTGACTCCTTCCCATGCCCATTTTCTACCACTGGACCTTAGTGTGGACTGGCTCAATGACCAGCTGTATATTCTTGGTCAGGTTATGCATTCTACAGGACCCATGTGGCAAGTAGCCCGCTGTGCATTAGATGGGCGTGGGCTCACCATTGCGGTGGCTGGCATCCTTACAAAACCATACCACATTGAAGTGGATCCATACAATGGGTAAGGCTGTTCTGTGCTCTTGCTTTTCATGCTACTACTACTATTACTACTGCTACTACTACTACTACTACTACTACTACTACTACTACTACTACTACTACTACTAATAATAATAATAATAATAATAATACAGTGTTTAATTTCAGTTCATTTAACTTTTACATGAACAAACTGTGTATGGATTATAAAAGGGGCTCTGCCTGAGTCATCTAACACTGACAAGCCAGCTGTCCAGTATCGGCACCTGTATTATCTGTATGCATGTGAAATTACATCTGGATGCTGCATTTTATTAGAAATCACTTCACAAAATTCCATGATTTCCACTGTAAAGCTGAACTATGCCCATTTTAACCTACTTTTCTTTCTTGGGGAAAGAAATGTTGGTTTATGAGATCATCAAGATACCCATGATGATGTGTGTGTAGTGTGTACACCTCTTCCAGCTTCTGAACTGGTTGACTGATTTCTGTTAAACCTTGCATGAACATTATGCCAAGGAAGAGCATCAACAATATATGACAGGTTTGAAATTCAAGTACGTGAAAAAGGCAATGTTGTCTATACTTAGCGTGAAGGCATATGGAGGAATGAGGTGTAGATCCACACATTCTCAACCTTGGCACTAGGCAGAGGAAAGTGGTCAGCTTCCAAGACCTGGCTGATTTACCTCCAAGGCTACAAAGTAAATTAGACCTGCTGAATTTTCGTATGGATGTCATTTGCAGAAGGAGAGAAGTATAAGTCTGTCACTAATAATGATGTGACCCCTTGCAGCTATTTATTCTGGGTAATCCAAGGAACCATGGTTGGCGGTCTGTATCGGCTGGACCTACACGACATCAGCAATGGCGTTAAACATGAAGTACGGCCAGATGTCATTCTGGAAGACCCTAACCTTGGGGCATTCACAGTGGACCACACAAACTTTCGGCTTTTAGTACCAAACCATTCTCAGAATACTGTTGTTTCTGTGTCTCTGGATGGGTGAGTTCTTGTTTCTTGTGCAGAAAATACTGGCCATGTCTGTTATTTTGTTTTCAAACAAATGTTGCAGTCATTTCCATAAACTGATTTCATCCATATGGTCACATATGTTGGAACTGTGGTTATGCAAATTGTAGCTCCCTCTGATTATGGACATGCTTGTACAATTCAATATTTTTCATTGTCTGAAGTTTTAACACATACAGTATTTCCTGATCTGGGTAAACTTACATCTTCAGATGACTGTTTAGCATTATATTGATAAATAATTATCTATTATTAGTGACAAAGTTGAATTCTAACGTAGACATCTTTAGAATACCAAGTCCCTGACCCCTAGACCACCAGAACTGAACGTCTGCAACCAATATCAAAGAAAATAAATCTACCAGTATGGTAATTATCATTACCTTCAAACTGTCAAGGTGCTGGGAAGTTTTGTTTACTCATTCTAGTCTCATTTTCTTCTAGTTGCTTCAGCATTTGTTCTTCATTTATTGTTCGAGTCGGTCATTATTTCAATCACTAGCATGACAAGTATGTCACTCTAGTAATATGATGAATGGGCTTCCTTCTGTAGTCCAGATATTAAATATTACTCAACATACAAAATAGTTGCAGTGTAATGAATGAGCATGACTATTCAGTTAGTCTGCTGAACTGACCAAGCTCGGAAGGTTCACAGTTTGGCTGCTCCAACACCTACAGTCTTGGACATTTGTTGCACCCATGTAATATGACACCCGTTGCATGTGTGGTAACAGAAAAAAAAGACAGGCATATGATCATTTCAGTTATATTAAAAGGGATGAATTAAGAAAGAGGTTACAAGAAACCAAACAATCAATTTTTAAAATCTTTTACTGGAATTCATCAGTGCTTGAAGTGGCAGCCTGAGAGTCAACACTATGGAGATAGTTTTGTATTGATGGGACAGAAGAAAGGTGATGGTAAAGGTGTCCTGGTGTTTAATTAAATACCACACCATGAACATGTATGGGGGAATGGAAATATACCTACACGCACGCACGCAACCCCCCCCCCCCACACACACACACACGCACGCACGCACGCACGCACACACACACACACACACACACACAAAAACAACAACAACATAAGAGTAGTTAGCTCCATGCCCCATCTGCTTCACCCCCTGATAGTCCCCAGTTCCCATTCGATATGGGTTTCGGTGGGTCTCAGAGCCGATTTGCACGCTTTAAAGGAGAGAAAGATGTGTTTCTCTTGCTGGGACTCAAATCCCAAGTCCTTAGTCATTCAGCCCACGGGCTAGTTACAACAATGAGTTATGTAGGCTTCTGCACAGAGTTAGCATGCAATAAATATTTTTCAAGTTAAAGTGTAACATTAAAGTTTAAAAGCACATTATTATATTGGCATACTACAGGAAATGTAAATAGTTTATGAAACAATATATAACAGAATAAAGGTTCATGACTTTTTCACCTCCCCCCTTCCCTCACGTTTGTGGGGCCAGTGTATAGAGTATAGCTGATCACTAATTTGACAGCCCTGGTTTAAAGAAAACCCATTAAGGAGTTAGTGCCCTAAGGTAGACTAGTTCTTGCATGTCACATTATATGAGGCACAGGGGAAAATGTTACGCTCTTGTACTGCTGAAACATAGGAACAAAATAGAGATTTTGTTTAGGATGTCTATCTTGTGATAAACACAACTTACTTAGTCACAACTAAAGTTGTTTATTTTCACACTGACTTATAATATTAATAATTTACGTATTAATTATAATATACGTATTTTGCCATCTCAAAACACCATCCTCAGGGGGTCGTAGAGTTTACTAACATAGACCATACAATCATGAATGCGTCGTTACATCCGTATAAAATGTGATACATGAAATGGCAGTCAGTTAATGTCAAACTTCATACAATATTGTGAAATAATAAAAATATTATTAAAAAGGTGTTAAAATTGTTAAAATAATTACATGACTTAAGATCTATTTAAATTACTGGCAGACTGGTCTTGCATTCCGTTGGGTGTATCATTTAATTTGACGTACAGTGATCATCTGTATATACTATGTGCGCTGCGTTGTGTCCGTATCGTGCGGTGGCTGTGGTACGATACGGACACAACGCAGCGCACACAGTATACACAGATGATCACTGTACGTCAAATTAAATGATACACCCAACGGAATGCAAGACCAGTCTGCCAATAATTTAAATAGATCTTAAGTCATGTAATTATTTTAACACCTTTTTAATAATATTTTTATTATTTCACAATATTGTATGAAGTTTGACATTAACTGACTGCCATTTCATGTATCACATTTTATACGGATGTAACGACGCATTCATGATTGTTTGGTCTATGTTAGTAAACTCTATGACCCCCTGAGGATGGTGTTTTGAGATGCCGAAATACGTATAGAGGCAAAATAAAATTGTTAAAATTATTAATATTATAAGTTAATGTGCATAAGTTGGTGTGAAAATAAACAACTTTAGTTGTCATAAGATGCACGGTAAATACAATGTAAAGTTTTACTTAGTCACAATTTCAAAAAATCAACAAATGCACTATATTATCAAGAATTGTTCAATATCCCCTACATATGTTTCGGATCCATTTGAACCATCTTCAGGGGGTAAAGGTTACATTCATATTACATCCATTAGTTAATCTGATGATATAATATATATACATCAGACCAAGACGTTTCTTCATTTCATATATTGTCACAGGTTTCCATTGTTCACTATGTGCATTTAGTAACGTGTCGTGGCATTGTCGCGATCTGTTGTTTTGCGTATAAATTTGTCAGGTTGACAACAATTTGAATGAGTTCTGGAGTGATGTAATTATGAACATATTCCATCATATCTGTTCCATTTTGAACAGCAAATTGTACTGCTGGATTTCCTGTAAGAGTGGAATACTTGGTTGACGATCTTTTTTACAAAACCCGTCTACACTAGGGCCTGGACCTGAGTCTGAAATGTCGTTCTCATCATCATTCTTCTCACTACTCGATATTTCCGGGTCAAAATCTGCATCTGATTCACTGTCATTCACAAGTTCCTCATCAATAGAAGCCTTTATTCTGCTTCAGTTCTAAGCAATGTTCGGTTCCTAGTAGCCATATTGCACTTTATGTATAAATAAACACACAAACTACTTCACAGAAAGGAAACACTCTACTGACTGCAGCCTCACAAATCACTTGCTCAGCTCAAGACTAAACATAAATGTTCTGACATATTTATGATATTTTTCTACCCTCAGTAGGTGACCAAATGCATATGTTTTTTCTAGTTATGTCAGCTAGGGATTAATAAAGATGTAAAATATGTTTCCTGACAGAAATTATTGTGTGCGTGGCTTATTTAAAGTAAAAGAGCAGAGGAAACTTTAGATGGACTAAAGTCGACGCTGGCAAATAAAAACACAAATACTTAATCAAATAATTAAACCAACAAATGCACTATTTTGACCACTTTTATTGTAGCCTATGTCCCTTCAACCCTACACGTGTTTCGGAACTTTATAGTTCCATCTTAGGGGGTTACCATGTACTACTAAATTAATCACATATTAAGACAAATGTACAATATGTACCAAAATACTTAAATCGACCATGGTCGACTTTGGCAGAGAATGTGTTAAGTTACTATCACATTAACAGGCTACAGTGCATAAAATTCCGTTGTATACTCTTTGAACTATGACATGAATTGTGTCCACTTTTTAGAGTTTAAAGTATAAATATATAAAATATAAGAAATATAAAAATAGTCTCTTCAGCAGGTAGATTGTCATTAAAAATTGCTGGCAGTGGTTTTTTTTATACAAATTGGAGTTGACCAAGCCCTGTTAGTTGTCTTGTATTATCAAGTGTCAAGGTGTCCTGTAGTGTGATAGTAACTTAACTTTATATTGTGGTGTATATATATTATATCATCAGATAACTAATGGATGTAATATGAATGTAACCTTGACTCCTTGAAGATGGTTCAACTGGAACTGAAACATATGTAGGGGATATTGAACAATACTTGATAATATAGTGCATTTGTTGGTTTTTTGAAATTGTGAATTATTATAAAAATGCATGGTGGATATAATGTGAAATTCAACAACATACTTATTTTCAGGCGTGAAATAGTTGACCTTCGAGGAAACACTCAGCAACCAATGTTTCAGAATGTTGTGTCTTTAGCAATGGCCAATGGTGTGTTCTACTGGACTAATGGTGAAGTTGTGCTGTATGAAGAATACCATCCTTTCCACAACAGTTACTTCCATAATGCGTACCCTGACCGGCCAGATAAGTCCTTTGTCAGTGTCAGTGTGAACCTACCATCATCACAGCCAATACCTATTCCTGTGAACCCTCCAACCAATGTGCAAGCTATCTTGGGACCAACACTGGCAAAGACTTCATGGCAGGTGCCCCACTTACTGGGAGGACAAGGTGATTGTAAGGAATAATTTAACACCTTTCTACTTCTGATCAAGATTAAAGCTAATGCTAATGAACCACATGACTGAGTGACTAAGCATGGCATTTTTAATCCATCTACAAGTTATGTACTGCCAAGTTGTTTAAAATCCCCTGTTCCACAAGGTTAATTAACTAATTCCTTGTCTGCTGGATTTTGAGTCTTATAGGCCAAAAACTAGTTTGTACACTAACTTGTCAACTAACAGACAAAGCAAGTGACTAATTCACTCATTAACCTTTATCCTACCAGGGTGGGTATTTAAATTTTTGCACATGGTATATGAACAGAAAGAGATAGAATTATAAAATAAAGGGCATTTTGTTGAAAATAAAAACATATCATGCAACATGTCTTAAAAATGCAGTAAATTTCCTGGTTGCCTAAATATATAAAATGAATTTGTAGGGGTGTTTTCCTATGTGTGTTCACATATGCAGCCACAAAGTCTTTAAAAGGTTAAGTGACTGTGAGTGACCAATTTACTAACAGAACAAATGTGTGACAGTGGACTACGTGACTGACAGAGTTTACAGACTGACAAAGACTGAATGAGTAACTAATAAACTACAAGTAACCAACTACTGATAGTTAGTTGAGTAATCAGTGAGTCAGTCAATCAGTAAGTCAAGCAGCCTGCCAGTTAGTGAGTGAGTCAGTAAGTAAGTAAGACAACACAGCAATTGTTGACAGACAGTATTTTATAGAGCGCACATGAAAGTACTTTGGCATTCAGAAGAAATGCAAGTTGATAACATAAATAATGTTCTTTTTTTCATCTCTGTTCCATCAGGCAAAGGAGCATGGCAGAACTGGTCATATGAATTGCATATTACAGATGAAGCAATGGGTATAACAGTATACAAAAAGAATGTTAATGCAACATCTTACACCATTCAAAACTTAAAGGCCAACACTGAGTATGTGATAAAGGCTGCTGCATATACAAGCTCAGGAAGAGGCCCGTGGTCATCAGAATTCAGAGGGAAGACATTAAAAATACCACAGGATGGCAAATATGCTTCAATCCTGTGGTCTGCTGCTGAAGGATTACTGAAGAGTGATGTGACAGGAGACAATGTCGAGCTGCTTGTGCACAATTCTGATTTAAAGGTATGTGGAATTAACAAGTCACACACAGGTAAAGGTAAAGCTGTCCCTATCCACGCCATGAAGGCGTATAGGAGGCGTAAGGGTATAGCTCCACTCATTCTTAACCTCAGTACTAGATGGGAGTGAGAGGTCCACATCACACTCCAGCCACTTTGCCGCGAAGAAAGAACCCTGGTACCCATTTAAGAGAGGGTGTGTGTGTGTGTGTGTGTGTGTGTATGTATGCACAGAGTGGGAGATATGATGGTTGTGATGAACAAATGCATAAATAAATGAAATAATGAATGAGTAGGAGAGGACTCTCGAAGGAGGGGGCTGTCTGTTTTTAGGTAGGTATTCTGCAGTCACCTGAAGGAACAGAGGAAAATCTACTGTGAAAGCCTAAAACCCAGCAAAATGTAACTTCTTGTTAACTTTCTGAATTAAATTTTTTACTTCTCTTGCTGTGTAGGATATGCAAGGCAGTTACCACATCACCGATATAGCCTGGTACAAGGACAAGCTGTATCTTGTCACCAACACAACTCATGTGTACTGGTATAACCTTACAACTCATGATACAGGACACCTGAGAGAGATGGATTCAGTTGGCAGCATTGCTGTAGACTGGATAGGCAGGAAATTATATTGGTCCAATCCCAAACAACAATTGGTATGTATTACAAGAAGCCAGAAATGGATATTGCTGTTAGTGAATTGGATACTCCAGTAGCCAGGTGTGGAGATACCTCACCTTCATCTATCCTGACCTCCAAAAACACATCATATGTTTAAAACTTACAACATTTAAAACTGTGAGAAATTTGAATATGTAGTAACACAACTGAATCCTAAAACAACATAAATCATAATAACCATATAATAATAATAACAATAATAAACCAACATAAAACTTACACCAAGGAAAGAAGGAATTTACACACGTTCAAAATGAAGGTTATTAAACAACATGTTGGAAACATTTAAAACTTTTAATTATTTTTTAATTAAATTTTAATTAATTAATTTTATTAATTTTAATTATTTTTAATTAAATTAAATTGGAATGGAGTACTGTCTTCAATTTTAATTATTAATTTTCAGGGTTTAAACATAAGTTTAACATATCCTTACATAACTTCAGCATAATCACAGATCAAACAGGATATTTATATTGAGAAAATTCATGATGTTATAAAATGTAAACCTTTTGTAAAGGAATGAGCTCTCATTCTTGATAGGTTATTCTGTATATATCATCAAATTAATTTTATCTGTTTTTTTATGGTGATACTTCATGATGGCCACTGTGGCTGAAACATGTTGTATACATAAATACAGCAAAACTCTCTTAAAACATTTTTGAAAATTCCAAGAAAATTTGACTTCTTAAGCGGGAAATGTCTTAAAAGGGTGGGACCAAAAAGCTCTATTTTTTTATTCTTTTCGTTAACTTATTATATATATGCTGAATTTGTATAATTTGCTGCTGTCTTTAACACATTCACACCTGTATCTGACAATCTAACCACTTTGTCTGTAACCTTTCATTCACAGTTTTATTTACATCCTTAACTATACTGTCACTGACTTTTCATTTGCTAGTAGGTAGACCTTCAGGAGTGGTCAGTAGTTCCAGTCACTTTCACTAACTCTGCAGTGTCTTCAACTTATTTTCTGGACTTGCTGATGTACCTTATCTGCACACAGTCAGCACAAATTTTTCACAATCACGCTACACCACGACGCATTTATATTACCGCCGATAAGCTACGTTTAAACAAGTTGTCGCGTACGAGCACGCATGGTAGAACTCTGCCTGGGATGGTGTCGGCTAGCGCACCTAAACTTCTTCAATGTTACTGGCTGCCTGAGTGCCCTTCTAGTGCCCGGCCAGTTGAAGCGGCAAGTTAGCTACCACATGCCAGCGTTGCCAAATGCAGGCTCATGCAGGTCACGGAATAGCTAGGATAGGATTCCTGCCGCCCAGTACTATCTTTCGGTCGTCGTGATGGAAGAGCGACAGAGACCGAGTAGTGGGAATTACTGACTGACTGCAGTCTCTGCATTGCGGTGCCATGAGGTTGCGTCATTCTGCTGTGTGAAACTTGCGGAAATGACCTTGGAGATTAACCTATACAAACTGACCAAGCCATTTGAACGCTGTTATTTTGGTAAAAGAACGAAACTCGGGGAAATTGTTTAAGATACTGATAAAGAAAATGTATTGAACTGGTAAAAAAATTTTTTCATTGTCAACTTTTGTTACTTCTTAGGCAGAAAATTTTCTTATGCGGGGACTATTAAAACTGCAACGTATAATGTTAATCAAATGGGAGAATTTTGGTGCTTCTTTATCCTGACGTCTTAGGCGTGAACACGTCTTAACCGGGGACATCTTAAGCGAGTTTCACTGTAATATAGAATTAAACAAGGGTGTTGTGATTGATGGATAAACCGTATAATACTGTATATTCCTCAATTGAATAGTCTCTGACTTACCATATCAGAACTCCCTGAAGTTTGGTTCATTAATTCTGAAAAGATGTGCCTGCCAACCATTAAAATAAACTCCTTTCTTGTAGATTACTCGAGGGAACCTTAATGGTACTCAGCAGGAACCACTTCCCATCCTGACAGTGGCTAAGGAATTAAACATTGACGCAATTCAGGCTTATATATACTGGTCAACGGGGCATGCAGTCGAGTGTGCAAGGCTAAATGGCAAGAACAGACGCACATATTATCCTGCAGAACTGTTTTCTGGAAAGCAGGGTAAGTACTGTATTATTACTTCATATTGCTTGAATGTAGCCTATGGAAGGAAGACAGTGAGCTTCTGTCTTCATCACAGAAGGACAGACACTGTCAGCATAGTGTAGCTCTGCTGGGAAGCAGTAACTGTAAATTACCACGGGTGGAGTTTGAAAAATTTGGCCATCTATTCATATGACGGGAGCTGACAAATAGAATTGGTAGTGATACATTAATGAAGTTTCCGGTTTTTAGTTTTTTAAATATTGTTGTTAATACTGTATACTGGCAGAGCATTTCTACTGTTTTAGTTTTGTCAGTTGTGGAGTGAAAGCAACCGTTTGGGCATAGATGGAAGTATAATATTAAAATAGTTCTTAAAAAGATGTTTGTCTGTAGACTGGATTCGTCTGGCTCAGGATAGTGAACAATGTAATGAATCTTCAGGTTTTATAAAAGGGCTGGGAATTTCTTGATCACCTGAGAAAACATGAGCTTCTCAAGGACTCTGTTGTATGCAGGCAGTTATAGAGTGGGGATACAGAAAAAAGTATAAAATGGCATAAATTCCTTCATACAAATAAACTAGCAGATTAATGAAACTTAAAGTGATATGGATTAGTGATGCTGTAAAGCAAATATATCATATATGTGTCTCTGCCAGTGCTGTGATTGCAGCTGGCTGGTACTGATGGCTTCTTTCTTGAAGGCTGTTATGAATATGTTGGGGTACTGGAGGGTTAGTGGGGATTGTAGTGGCACCTTTGATCTGTTAGTAGTACCATCCCATGTGTGAAGCAGGTGGTGCCAACACACTTTTGCTGGAACAGAGTGGGCATGTTGGAGGTTTACTTTGGTTAGGTGTTCGTGAATGATATAGAGCATGTCATCTCCTGGGCCTTAGGTGAAGAATGACTACCTGTTGAAGTTGAAAAGTATGTCGTGGTCACTGATGCACAGCTGCTTCAGGTTTTATACAGAGAGTCATGAGTTCTTTATGTAGGAGGGTTGGGTTGGAGTTGTGGAAAGTATAGTCCTGTATAAGTATCAGGTGAGACAGCACTGTGGTCCTCCCCTGACTAATCAACCATCACCTCATTCACTGCAAGACCTGTGTAAGGGCTATCGGATTACCCCTAGATTCACTCACCCTGATGACGGCAACTGTATTGTTTGGTGAAATGTCAGGAAATCTTCATTTCTCTATGCAGCCTAATCCTAAAAGCTGAGTGAATGCACTGGACATTCACGTATTTGAAGAAGAAGCATGACAAAGAGAGGTGAAGTAGAGAATGGAAAAATTTAACTGAGATAACAGAAATCAGAAATACATATAGAATTTTGGTGAAGAAGTGTTTTAGAAAGCACCTGGTATTTAAGCTGTGGCAGAGATGAGAGAATGGATATTTACATGACTACCAGTGCAATACAATTTGGTAATGTGCAGTGGATTAAAATGGCTCCAAATTGAGTTGGGTTCCTCTGTATTAGTGTTACTGAACCTTCAGATTCTAGTACTGAGGTCACTTTTAGTTACTGTAAATTGAAACATTCAAAGTCTTTGTTGTGAAAGAGATCTCATCAGCTGTGATTGTTGACAGTGATGGGACTGACACTGGATGTCGACCAGCGAGCTGTTTACTGGATAGTAAGAAGCTATGAAGGTTCCACACTTTTCCGCGCTCCAACAGCTGAAGAAATTCCCCAAGGAGAGGAGATATATCCTATAAAGGAGATGAATCTGCAGCACCCTCATATGCAAGGTAACATCACCTATCAGTGACTGAAGTTGTTAGCAATCCTGTTTCACATTCAGAAGGTCTTGGGTTCAAATCTTTGCCTGGAGACTGGCTATAATGACAGTTATTTTGTAGTTTTCCTTTATTTCTCTAAGCTCATGCTGGTGCTACAGTGACTGCCATCACTTTTTGGTGCCCAGACACCTCTCATTCATATCCATCCAATGTCTTACTGTTCACTTTCCATATCTATCTTATATTTGGTGTTGCAGTGACTGCTGTCATTTTCTGGTGCCCAGATACCTCTCATTTATATCCACCCACTGTCCTACTGTTAGCTGTCCATTACTTATTTTCACTTTGACTCCTGAATGCCACTTTTCTTTGGATGTCCTTGTATAATTTTTCTGGGATAACCACCACATTATTATTTCCGACAATCTTTGATCTGCCATCTGCTGTACATGTCCTTTGTAGCATATCTGTTTCTTTTCTGTAATATGTACATTTTCTGGCATTTCTCTACACCCATGGTTTATCTTGTACTCTGATTCCTGCCTCTGGTGATCATAGATAGTCCAGTGAATGTTCAAAAGAGAATCAACTTCAGTAGCCAGTAATTTGCTTGCATTTTTATCTGAAACTTGCTAGTGCTTGGATAATACCTTGAAACAGGCTACACCAATTTCCTTTCTGCATCTTCTCTCCCTGCCTTCCTAGATACACAATTTCTTCATCCTTGCCTCCCTTCTTGCATTGTTCTTTCCTGCTAACTCATTCCCACATATAGGTTTCATGCAGCAGTAACATTCTGGTTCTGATTCAGGCCTACACGCTATAATGAATGAACTTGCTTATTACGTAGGGCATTTCAGAAGTTTTGTGTATGATCTTATTGTAATAACAAAATACTAGATAAAAATACTATTGATATTCCTGAATGTATATACACATGTCCTCTACTCAATGGAATCACCAGCACTGTCCACACACTTTTCCCATCTACGTGGTAAACGATCAATTGCAGCTCTGTTTTTGTCTGCGGACGGACGCTTAGAGGCAGTGACAGCGGTGTTGATATCGTCTTACGACTGAAATCGTTTTCCCCGAACATGTTCTTTCACACGTGAAAACAACCAATAATCACATGGGGTGAAATGTGGAGAGTAGGGAGGATGTGCCAACACTTCTCAACCCCAACGTTGTACCAGATTTTGCACATCACGATGGCGATGAGGCGTTGCGTTGTCCTGGAGCAAAATGGCACCATGCTCCAGCAGTTCTGGTTGTTTACGGCGAAGAGCCGGCCTCACCTTATCCTGCAAGAGTGAGCAGTAATATGGGCCATTGACCATGGTGCCAACTGGCACGGGATGGTCAAGCACAAGCCCAATTTGACTGAAGAACATGACAGAGCACGGAGACTGCGCCATGCAATTTTCTTCCTCAGTGACATTGGGACGCGCCATTTAGCATTCTGTTGTTTCAGCTGAGGGTCAAATGAATGCATCCATGACTCGTCAACCGTTAAAATGCGATCGAGGAATGCACTGCCTTCATTTCTCCAATGCTGCAGATGGGTGGTGGCGAGAAGAACACGCATGGCTCTTCGGTTATCATTGAGCACGTGTGGAATCCACTTTGCACAAACTTTTCTTTTTCCCAAGCTGTTGGTGAGGATATGGTAAACACTTGCTGGCGAGATTCCGACTTCTGATAGGGCGAGGCCGGCTCTTCGCTGTAAACAACCAGAACTGCTGGAGCATGGTGCCATTTTGCTCCAGGACAACGCAACACCTCATCGCCATCGTGATGTGCAAAATCTGGTACAACGTTGGGGTTGAGAAGTGTTGGCACATCCTCCCTACTCTCCACATTTCACCCCATGTGATTATTGGTTGTTTTCACGTGTGAAAGAACATGTTCGGGGAAAACGATTTCAGTCGGAAGACGATATCAACACTGCTGTCACTGCTTCTTTAAAGCGTCCGTCGGCGGACAAAAACAGAGCTGCAATTGATCGTTTACCACGTAGATGGGAAAAGTGTGTGGACAGTGCTGGTGATTCCATTGAGTAGAGGACATGTGTATATACATTCAGGAATATCAATAGTATTTTTATCTAGTATTTTGTTATTACAATAAAATCATACACAAAACTTCTGGTAGGCTGATAGGCAAATCATTCCTTCCTAAATCAATAAAATCTGACAGATGCATCAGGTGGTTCAAATTCTGACTCCATCATCAGGGTTCTGATATTCCTTCCAAATGCTTAATCAGTCACCATTCGTGATCACTTTCCCATATCATTCAGTGATATACAATCCCTCCAGTTCAAGTGGTAATGTTAAATATCCTGAGAATTGGCCACTTACACCCTTTCTTTTAAACCAATCCTCACTCATTCACCTATTATCTCTTTGACTTTAATTACTTTATTGCTTACATTACTAACCCTCTTATGCATGTCCTGCTGTGTAGTAACAGACTAAGTGATGTGTCATATAGACATTACACTCTTATACAAAAAGCTGAGGAAGGGACATTCAATTGTAATGAATTCCACCTTGTCAGCCACTTCAAATGATTAATTATTTACTTGAATATCATATGTATTTCAATCAGCTTTTCTTCTCATTCTGTTTAGGCCCTCTGTGCTATTTTGGTGACCACTTACTGTGGCTACAAGATGACAGGAATGCTGTGATAGCAGATATGAATGGACAGAACACTGCAGTTATCAGTGGAACAAGCCTATCTGGTCTCAATATGGTAGCTGTGTTGGATCCTGTTCTGCATCATTACCTAAGTAAGTATGTGCTACAGTTCACTTACTGTCTTTGTTCCCATAAGATTTTAGCTTCAGGAGGACTATACATCAATGAATTACTGTGGAATTCTGCAGCAAGTTAGACTTTTACAAAGGAATGTAAGGATGAGAGGTGGCATGGGCTAGTGATAGAAATATAAATTCTAATGAAATGTAACAGCTTACTGGGTAAAAATCATGTTGTATGTCAATAGACCAACCTCTTAACTGTGCATGGCATGGTTGTCAAACGTGGTACATAGGTAAAGGTAAAGGTAAAGGTACAGGTCACCCCATTACATGCCAATGGAGGCACAGAGGGAAGTACAGGTATAATTCTACTCATTCTTAAACTCAGTGCTAGATGGAGATGCATGGTCCACACCATGCCACTGCCACTTCACCCCTGGGAAAGAGCCCCAGTACCCATTGTGGAGAAGGTTGGTTAGGCCTCAGGGCCAGTCTGGATGGGTATGGAGAAAACCTCTGTCCCACTAGGGTTCGAACCCTGGACCGTCCAACCTGTAGCAAGTTGCTATACTAACTACACTGTGTTAGATTATATATGTTTTCAAGAAGTTTCAAGAAAGTAACTTAATTTTTATACTTGTTCTTGGTGAAACCTCTTGGCTGATCATCTTGTAAAAGGAGGAGTATGGCACACACACCCTGTATATGAAGTAGCCGTGTCTATGAGCCCAAGAGATTAGGGATCTTATTAGATGCTCTCCACGTGTAAATGCAAGGGGAACACATTTCTGAAATGTTTCTATATAAAAATAAACTAGGGCAATGGACAGATTCCATATAACTAGCTTTAAATATTAGTACATAGCTTAGCAGATGTCTATCAATTACATTTCAAATTATAGGAATTAAACTTAAAAGATATATCACTAAACATGCAGGAATATCTTACCCTGTTTCAGTTACATAACCATTTTATTGTTACTGGGAAGTAAAGTATACTTCCCACTACATATCCTAAACAATGTTTTTGTTTCTTGCAGATATGAGTACATCTGATACTGTCAATGTTATCCCTGAATCAGTTCATGTATCTTCTATTCAGATCACAGGAACATGGGACCAGTTTTTCATTAGATGGGATCCAGTAATGAACGTTAATTATGATCAAGTATTCTACGAAGTCAAGATTTATGATTTTTCAAGGACAGACTTTTCTGAACCAGTATGTACTTAATTTTAATTTTAATTTAATACCAATAATGTGAGCAGGAGAGAGACTTAATAGGTTAAGAACAAATTCAGATAGAGATAAAACTTTATTATATAATAAAATGCCCCGAAAAGCAGAGGGCAGAAGGGACTTTACAGGGACTTTAAAAATAGTTACTGTCTATCAGCTATTTTATACAATACATTTGTTTCTTGTTTTGTTTATATTCATATTAATTAATTTAATAACATATCAATTGTATTGGTTGTAAGGTTATACTATGTCATTCTTCAAAATGAAGAATTGAAGAAGACGTAGAAGGAATCAGTTGAGACCATTTTAAGGTACTATCACACAATATTCCTGGACAGACTTAGGAAAACCACAAAGGGAATGAGAGATAACAGTTTTGTGATCATGCAGTATACTGGAATAACAGACTGAACTTATAACCTGTGCAAGAGAAAGACAGAGCAAGTTGTGCAGTGTTGCCAGAGTGGACACTTTGAATCATTTAGGAAAACACATGTTGCTCTTCCTGTGTTATATTTCCAGTTATGGCATACAAACAGTAAAGGTTATGTAAATGATACAGAGGAAAGTTAAGAGCTTATTTTCAGTGCTGTAGCATATGCACATGTAGTATACATATTTTTGTATTTTAAGAGAATTCTGATCTGTCCTTCACACTACATTAAAGAAATACAGTTGAGTAGTGCATAGAAAGCATGTTTCATGATTTTTGTGAAACAGTAAACCATGGTACTTTCTAGACCAATATTACGTGATGATGGCGAATCATGGGCAATGTAAGAAAAACTAATGAGAGAATTTTCCTAGGAGCAGAAATACATATATTTTAATAAAGAGGGCTATGGGATAAAGTATTTTGGACTGCAAAAGAAAAGGAGAAATTATGAGACAACTTCAAATTACATATATAACAGAACAGTTTGGAGAAAATTAGAAAGAATATGTTGAGAGAATGAGCTCTGACCAGATTATAAATGAGATCTCAACATATAAGCCAAGAGGAGAAAGAAGTGTGGGAAGACTCTGAAATTGTGGAAAGATTATGTGTAATATTCAGTACAGGTCCCAGTAGGTCTAACAGTGGTGTAAATAGTTTGTGAAAAATATTTTATAGTAATTATTGATTCAACTGTAGTGGTTTTATCATCCGTACAGAACCTACAACATTCTACTCACAAGTGAAAATAAAATTTTTGTATCAGAAAATGAAATGTATTTAAAAATAAATGGGAAACAACTGTACCCCACTTGGGCTTTCATATTGGATATGATGCTTTGGTATTATCAGGATTAATCATTATACCACAGTGGCCTGCTTGTTTGTAATAATAAATGTGACATGAGGATGTGGTAAAAGTGGTTTTATGTTGTACCTCATGCTCCTTACACCCCAATAAATTATGTTCTCCTTCAATTAAAAATATCTACTTGTCTTTATGTTCCAGAAAGTGACAATTGAGCCATTTGTAAGTTATTGGAATCCAGGAATTATTCCATATTCAAGACTGCAGATAACTGTTAAGGCTTTCACATACTGGGGTGCATCACCTCAGGTTCGGGTGGTCATGCATTCGCCACCTTCAGTACCCACTGAACCTACAAAGCCACGTGTCTTTGTCTCATACTCTAGAAATCCAATGAGACAAAATCAGGTGCGTGGCAATTCTCCAAATCTCTGTGTCAGTGGTTGATGTATTATAACAGTATTATCATGGACATCATACATTGTATGAAGGGTACTTTATATACAGAGTCTCAAGTTCACTCTGCTTCTGTTGCCAGGCAAAAGGTAAAAGGTACAGTTGTTCCTGAAGTCATATGGGGGAGTGGAGTTATAGCTCCACTTATTTTTAACGTTGGTTCTGAATGGAGGTAAATGATCAGCTTCAGGCCCCTGTAGCTTTACCATCAGGGTAAGATCCCTCAGTATTCATTGAATGGCTGGCTGTGTAGGACTTAGAGCTGGTCTGGATGCTTCAGAGAAAAGAAAAGGAAAATCTGTTTCCAATACTGGGAATTGAATCATGTTTCCTCAGTTGACCATCCCATAGCCAAGTCACTATACTGACTACACACTTCTGGCTCCTTGTCATCAGGCAAATGTAATGCTGTATAAAACCGGGACTCTTTGATCAAATTAATGGATACTGGGGATAGAGATTAGCTTTATCAGATTGACCCTACAAAATAGGTTTGTGATATACTTTTACCTAATGACAGAAGGAAAGCCAGCTTCTGAAATGTTGTATATCTCAAGTTTGTCTAAGACAACGTGATGTTCTTATAACAGGTGTGTGATAAAAATTTGAAATTCAGCATCTGTATAAATTACAAAATCTTGCACAACCTTGTTTACCTCTGTGGTTCTACTGGTTGGAGTGTCGAACTGACCGCTTATCTCAATCTACTGCCTTTGGAGCTTATATCCTTGCCCCCCATATGCCTTCAAGGTGTTGTGCTTTGACTGAAGTATTATTTTAAGCAGTAGAGTGACTGGCTAACTGCGAGATGCTGGAGTTGGATTCTTGGTAGGTACCAGAATTTTGATTTTCAATCACGATCGGATGGAGCCTGCTCCAAATGGCACTCCTAACCAACAGGCACGAGGCTGTCATCTCCAGAGGCAAGTCACTCACAGCTTAAAACTGATGCCTCACCTAATTTCATATGCAGGTTAAGGATTTATGGAGCTACATTCACACACTCTATATGCCCAAATAGTGTGGCTTTAGGGCACTTACAATACAGAGTAAGGTAAAGTTCTCCCTAGAACAGGCCACGATGGCCCAGAGGGGGAGTAGAGGTATAGCTCTACTCTTTCTTTAACCTCGGCGCTAGATGAGGGTGGGTGGTCAACTCCACGCCCCGGCCGCTTTACCTCCGGGAAAGAGACCCGGTACCCATTGTATAGGAGGCTGGGTGGGCCCCAGGGCCGGTCTGAACGGGTGCGGAAAATCTCGCCCCACCGGGATTAGATCCCCGGTCCGTCCAGTCCGTAGCCAGTCGCTATACCGACTACGCTATCCCGGCCCACACCATACAGACTACCAACTGGATAAAGTTTTCTTTTTCACAAGACATGCTGGCTGCATTCAAATGGGGTTCTTCATTGTAATCTAATGGTATTGTTTCCAAAGGATATGATGGATGCATTCAAATGGGATCCTTCATTGTAATCTAATGGTATTGTTTCCACAGGACACAATGGCTACATTCAAATGGGATCCTTCATTGTAATCTAATTGTGTTGTTTCCAAAGGATACAATGGCTGCATTCAGATGGGATCCTTCATTGTAATCTAATGGTATTGTTTCTGTAGGACACAATGGCTGCATTAAAGTGGGATCCTTCATTGCAATGAGTGGTGTTGTTTCCACAGGACAGAATGGCTGCATTCAAATGGGATCCTTCATTGTAATCTAAAGGCATTTTTTCCACAGGACATGATAACTGCATTAAAGTGGGATCCTTCATTGTAATCGAATGGTATTGTTGCCACGGACTTGATGGCTGTTTTCAAGTGGAATGCTGCCATATAATTGTGTGTTTTCCACAGGATGTACAATGTGTGTTCACATGGGACTCTCCTATGTACTCTTAAGGGCATCACTTCTACACTTCTGATGGCTGTGTTCTGATAGGATCCTGCCATATACTCTAATGATACTATATTTGCAGGATATGATGATGGCCATGTTCAGATGGCACTCTCCCATACACTCTAAAGGTACCATTTCCATAGGATGTGATGGCCATATTCAGATGGCACTCTCCCCCCATGTACTCTAATGGTATTATTTCCACAGGGTGTGAAGGCCGTGTTCAGGTGGGATCCTCCCATGTACTCTAATGGTATTATTGAAGGTTATGAAGTAAAATGCTGGTACTCACTACGTGGAACTGATATTCACATGTGTGACTCACTGAACTTGGATGCCACAAAGCTGGAGTTCATTGCATTCAATTTGTCACGGAATTCTACATATTACTTTCAGGTATGGCCATTAAGCGCTGTGTGTTTTTAATTCTGTTATATGTAAAAATGTAAAAAGTGAAATCGCGTGTAAGTGTCGTGGTAAATTGGAAGAGGAACTGGATAAAACCTTGTTAGAACTTAGTTCAGTACAAGAAATTATTAAGCTGCTACAGGAAGAAGGTAGCGTTAAGTGGACTGGGTGTGAAAGTACACGTGGACGTAAATCACATCTCGTGGATATACCTATTCAATCTGTAAGAAAGATAGTCAACTGGATTCCTGTAACAACAGGCTGTCATAAGAGACCCAGAAAACCAGAAATGAATCACATGCATCTGATACCAACGAGTGTAAATCGATATGAGCTGCTAAATAACCTACATGAACCACCAAATTCAGCACAAAATCCGGAACAGGTAAAGGAAAACACAACAGAAAACAGAAAAAAAGGTGCCCTAGTAAGGAAACAACATAAAGTTATCATCATTGGTGGTCATGTGAGAGGGTGTGCGGCAGAGTATTGCACAACCTTGGGAAGACTTTCAAAGTCACAAGCTTTGTGAAGCCAGGTACAGGACTAGAGGTGATCACAAACACACTAAAGGAAGAAATAAATAAATTGACGAAGGAAGACGTTTGTTATTGTCTGTGGGGGTACAAATGACATAGGAAAAAATGCATCGTCAAATGGTCTGAAACACCTATCTAACTTTGTGGAAAGCAGAAAGCACACCAATATTATGATAATGAGTGCTCCCCACAGGTATGATTTAATAACCTCATCATGTGTGAACAGTGAGGTGAAGTGTTCAATAGGAAATTGCACAAGCAAATGAAGGTGTTTGATCATGCAGCCCTATTAGACATGAATTTAAATAGGGAACACTTTACCCAGAATGGGTTACACATGAACGCCTCTGGTAAGGAACTGATCAGCCAGCGGATAGCAAACAACATTAGAAGAATCTGCATAAAGTGAATGACACCCCCCATCATCTTGAAATGGGAGAGTGACCCCACAGAAAGTAGTGAGGAGAAGGAGGTGGAAGGAAAATGAGACTGTGTGATAGAACAGAAGGAATGAGGAACATGCTCATCAGGAAGACTTAGGAAACAACCAGTGACAAAAAATGATGATTTTTTATGGCCAATAGGTCTGTCCAAAGTGTGTATTAGTACAAACAGCTAGTGAAGGGAAGGTATGCAGTCTTACAAACAATACCACAAATCCTTCAAAAGAAACAAGGGGGGAAACTAGTAGTTGTTTAAAATCTGTAAACAATAAAGTGCTAAAGGTGTTCCACCAGACATAAGAGGATTGAGAAACAAAACCAATGAACTGTTATACTCCTTGCATCCGGTGTTGCCACACATACTGTGCCTTACAGAACATCATATGACACAACTGGAAATACCGGTAGATCATGTTCACATAGAAAGCTGTAAATTAGGTGCTAAATATTGTAGGAAGACTCTAGAAAAAGGAGGAGTGAGTATTTTTGTGCACAAAACTTTAAAATTTGCTAACATCAGTTTGGATGATTACTGTAAAGATCAAGATATGGAAACCTGTGCTTTAAAGTTAGAATCCACATTTTCCAATATATGTATACTGTCTTTATATAGAGCCCCATCTGGAACTTTCGATCAGTTTTCGATCAGTATGCTGCATAGTCCGAAAACGGAATTTATTCTCTGTGGTGACATAAATGTAAACTGTCTCGTCGACAGTAATAGAAAACAAAACCTAGATTTATTGTTGTTATCTTACAATCTATCCAGTACCATTACTTTTCCAACAAGCGTTCAAAGTAGTTCCAAATCAGCGATAGATAATATATTCATTGATAACTCGAAGTTAGAAAATTATACTGTAGGACCTGATATAAATCTCTTATCTGACCAAGAGGCTCAGATCATAGTGATAAATAAAATTGGTCTGCAGTCTAGTAATCAACAATATCAAACAGTAAGGACAATTGATGCACCTACAATTGCAGATTTTGTAACACAATTATGCTATGAAACTTTGGACGAAGTATTTGATCACAATGACATTGATTCTAAATTTAACTCTTTTCTAAATACATTCTTGAGGACCTTCTACTCAAGTTTTCCGCTAATAAGAGTAAAAAATGGAACCAAACATAAAACCTGGATAACAGCAGGAATAAAGACTTCATGTAAACGAAAAAGAGGAATATATATGGCCAGTAGAAACAGTAATGATTTGAGATTAAAAAGCCACTATAAAATGTATTTTAAAATACTATCAAATGTTATTAAGGAGGCCAAATGGATTAATTATAACAATCAGATCCTAGCATCAAACAATAAAATTAAAACCACATGGGAAAGAGTGAAACTGGAATCGGGGAGGAAAAGTACTAATGTAGGTGTACAATCATGAAATATTGATGGTACATCCACTAACAATCCAGAAGCTATTGCAAACACATTTAATGAATATTTCCTCACACTGGTGGAGACTAAATATATTAATAACAACAACATTAATAATGATGATGATGATGAGGATAGTTGTGATGTTGATACTAATAATAATGGTGATAGTGGTGGTACTGATAACAGTCCTAATAGGGATAATAATAGGAATACGCTACTGTCTTATTTGTTAGATGCTTTTAACAATTCATTTCCAAATCTAATTCTCAAACCTACAACAACACAGGAAATTGAAGACATTATTAAATCCCTTAAGACAAAAAATATGTATGGGTATGACAAAATTTCCACTAACTTGCTTAAAATAAACTCTATTTATATTAGCTCACCTCTCAATCATATACAGTGAAACCTCTATCCATCGTTTTTCAGGGGACCGGAAAATTTGAACGATACATACGGGAAATGGTACCGGGAAACCATTAAAAATTATAGATAAGAACAATTTAATGATAATTATTACTTTTTGCTGAGAAAATCTTTCATTGACGTTTGTTTTGAGCAAACTTTACTCCTCAATTCAAAGTACGATTTTTCAAGGCCTAGAACACTTTCACGACCACTGTCACTCGTGCTGTGCGCATAAAAGAAAGATCTTACTTCCATCATCGCTTCATGCGTCTCAGCAAAGCTCGCCAGCTTCTTCTTCTCCTTCTTCCCGCTCCATACTCCCGGACGTCACGAGGCTCACGCACAGCTCCTGCTCTGCTTCTACACCACAGGTTGCCACGTGACTGTCCACAGAGACTTAGTCCTCGAATTTATCTTTGTTCATGCCACTGAACTTTTCCCAGTCTTGGCGGAAATCGTCGTCATCGTTGGTCAATACGACGTCACTATCGCCTGAAGATTGTCCCTGCACATAACCAGCTTTCCGAAAACAATTTTCGATTGTCTGCTGGGTTACTTGTTGCAAGGCTGCCACAGTGTAGTGCAAAGCTTCCAACACGTTTATCTTCTTTTTCGTATCTTTGCCTGCATCCATTAAGCAAACAGCTGTTTGCACGAGGCGTTTTCTATAAAGCTGCTTAGAACACTTTATTACCCCTAAATCAAGGGGCTGGAGCACACTTGTACAATTTGCCGGGTACCGTATGACTTTTACATTTCTTAGAAACGATGTATCCTTTGGATGTGCGGCACAATTGTCCACAAAGAGGAGAATGTTCCTGTTTTGTGCACCCATACTTGCGTCTAATGAACGCAGAAATGAAGAAAAAATGTCTGTGGTCATCCACGCTTTATTGTTCGCGTGGTACTTGGTGGGTAATTTTTTTACATTCTTGAAACATCGCGGTTTCGGAGATTTTCCGATAACAATCGGCACTTGTTAGTCAGTTCCATCACTGTTAACACAAAGTAAAACAGTAAGTCTGTCTTTACAGTTTTTCCCTCCATGACAAGACTCTCCTTTGAGAGCCAAGGTTCTATCAGGAAGCACGTTGTAGAAGAGCCCCGTCTCATCCGCGTTGTAAATATCACGTTGTTCGTAGCCCTCCAACAAAGATGGCAGTCTTTCCAGCCACGCTTCCGTGCTTTCGCTGTCCACTGCCGCACTTTCTCCGACTAACTTCTTGTATACTAGGCCATGCCGGTCCTTAAACCTCGCTAAACCATCGCTTCAAATTAAAAAAAAAAACTATCAGTGCGGGAAAATGTTGCGTCAGGACCGTGATTTTTCAACTATTGGTGCGGGAAAACGACAGTTCGAGGAACAATGGAGGCGGGGAAAATTAGTGTTATTTATATGGAGCTACTTTCGGGACCAAATAAGGCAGACGATACATGCGGGCGAACGACGGTAACGGGAACGATGGATAGAGGTTTCACTGTATATAATATGTCTCTGTCATCAGGGTATTTTCCTCAATGCTTGAAATACTCTGTAATAAAACTGTTATTAAAAAAAGGTGAGAGAAATTGCATTTCTAACTACAGACCAATATCTCTACTGACTTCATTTTCAAAAGTGCTGGAAAAAGTTATGTATAATAGAATAACAGACACTTAAATATCAACAGCATATTAGTTGGAGATCTATTTGGATTTAGGAAAAACTTATCAACCAAAAAAGCAACCTGTGAACTAACTAATGTAATTTTAAGTGCTCTTAATGACAAATTAAATGTGGCTGGAATTTTTTTGCGACTTAGCAAAAGCTTTTGATTGTGTTAACCATGATGTATTACTATCCAAATTAAATTTCTATGGAATAACTGGTAAAGCTAATGATTGGATCAAATCTTACCTTAGAGACAGATATCAGAGAGTGGAGATACAAAATAAAAATTCTAATCATAACTCATTTTCAAACTGATGAGTTATAAAGCGTGGTGTTCCACAAAGTTTTAGGTCCTTTACTTTTTCTTGTCTATATAAATGGTCTATCAAAAACTATTAACAGAAAATCTAAACCAATTTTATTTGCAGATGATACTAGTATAAAATATATATATATATATATATTCTTTTCCCCAATTGCTCGACAGCCCCCTGGGGGCCTAGGCCACCACATTCTTTTTTTCGAGGCTTCACAATCACACAATTTTTAGACACACCACACTTGGTGGGACTCTGGACCAGCTTGTCGCAGAGACCTCTACCTGACAACGCACAACACTTACAACAGACAGACATCCATGCCCTAGGCTGGATTCGAACCCACAATCCCAGTAAGCGAGCGGCCGTAGACCCACGCCTTAGACCACGCGGCCACTGGGATCGGCAGTGTAATATTTACCAACTCTAATCCCAAAAATTAAAAAAAAGATATAAAAAGTACATTTGAAATTTTAAATAAGTGGTTCACAGACAATAGACTTTCATTAAACTTTGATAAAACCTATTTTATACAATTTACAACTAAAAATAGTCCTCAAATTGATCTGGCCATTAGTTATGACAACATATTAATTTCTAAAGCATATGATATAAAATTCCTTGGAATATATGTGGACAGCGCACTATCTTGGAGAATATGTATTGAGCAAACTATTTGTATTTGTATTTGTATTTGTATTTATTTATAAGTTCCAGAAATCCAATAAGTGGATATAGAACACGTCACAAACTCAAGTATAAAAGCATAAAATACATACATTAAATAATCACATCTAAAACAAACAGAGTACTAAATACAAATGCACAAATTAAGTGCAGCTTGTTATGCAGTGAGATCAATCAAGCCCTTTATGTCACAAGAAACATTGAAGATTGTGTACTATGCCTATTTTCATTCCATTACGAACTATGGGATAATATTTTGGGGAAACTTGTCTCACAGTAAAAAATTTTCAAAATACAAAAGAAAATAATCAGAATTATTGCAGGATGTAGAAGCAGAGGCTCATGTAGGGATTTATTGAAGAATTTAAAAATTCTACCTTTCCATTGCAATATATACTATCGCTTCTTCTATTTGTAGTTAACAACAGGGATAAATTCAAATTAAATTCTGATGTCCTTAACATAAATACTAGACAAAAATATAACTTCCACCATCCTTCATCAAATTTATCAATATATCAGAAAGGAGTTTTCCCATTTAGCATAAAAGTGTTCAACAATCTCCCGCAGAGCATCAAAAATTAAAGTAATGGCACTAAACAATTTAAGTCAGTGCTAAAGAATTATTTTCATGCTCACTCCTTCTACACTATAGATGAATACTTTCATATAAGTAGGGAATGCTAAACTAAACTCTGTTCAGTTTCTAGATAATTATATTGTACAGTATCTGCTCTATGTTAGAGTTTTTTGACCTGTTCTACATCCAAAGGTAATAACCTGTATTCGGATTTATAGAACGAAAATAAATTCAGTTCAATTGTACAACATTTTTTCATACTTATAAATGTGTTGTGTTTTTTTTTTCCATAGAAAGTAACGTAAATACTCATATATAACCACTGGGCAGGAATTTTCTTTATGCCATACTACGTGAGAAGCACACAAATAATTGCAATACAAATACAACACTGGCTTCCAGATGAGTTTGAAATCATGTCTCAGAAACTGCCCCTTAACTTTGTAATGCAAGTCCATCTGTCCTCATTTTACTTGTAGCACTTTAAGGACCCTAATGACAGGCCTATAAACAACCATGCATCTTTTTTTTCTTTCAAATAATGACTAGTGTGGGAATAACTGATAAAGTTTATTTATGTGATAACCATTATATACCAACACACTCACTCACTCATTCATTCACTCACTCACTCACCCTTTCTCTCTCTGTCTTTCTCTTCCTCTGTCTGGTAGTAACAGATATACTTTTTTATGTTCCAAATTTATATGTTAGACCTACACTAAATTTTGTCCAGTCTTTTTTATTTTGATGTAGTTCAGTTCATTTCAAACACCACCTTACTTATGAGCCTAAACAACATTTTATGTATTTTTGAGTCTTGACAGATTTTGTATGAACTTTTTTGTGTGGCTTTTCTGTTATACAATACTGACATGTGTGACTTTTAATAACTAGGTACCAAAAAGCTATTTAACTAACCAGAACAGAGTCCTTCTTCAGAAGCTAACAGTCAAGCAGCTACTCGCAGAAGTGTATGAAACATGAGCTTTCACTATCACGTCCACAAGAGCCCACCACTGGGCACTCTGCTGAGCCAAGTCCAACATTCTGTGTAGCATTTCATGATGTGCCGATGTTTATGGTCAGCTGTGCACCCAACCCTGAAGCTAGAGACCACCCTTTCTGGATTCATATGTTGGCAGCTACCCTCCACATCTTGAAGCCATCTTCTCCATCTGCAACCTGAGAACACACTATGCTGGGGTGACAAGTGACCCATTTAACACAGTGTGCATAGTCTGATAAAGCATAATAAATAGTTGTTTTGATGGTGATTAATAATTACCTTGTAATAGTGTGCATGTGTAACTAGTTTTAAATTCTTTAGTCTTAACTCACCGTGCATTTTTATTATTTTAGATATACACCAACAAAATGCACAAATTAATAAAGGTGCAAATTAGCTCCTTATCATGATTTTAACCCTACACGCGTGTAGGGTTAAAATCATGATAAGGAGCTAATTTGCACCTTTATTAATTTGTGCATTTTGTTGGTGTATATCTAAAATAGTTTTAAATTGTTTCAAGGTCCAGATTACTTAAAGGCCTTAATACATTCCTAGGCATATCTGACTGTGCACTGAAAGTTGCACAGATACACAAAATGAACACACTGTGTCTTCAAATTTCACTGTGTTGTTTACATCTTCTATTTTATTGGATTCATTCTTCCATTCTGTAGTCCGTGCTATGACAGGTCCATAGCCTCTTCCAAAGCAATTTCTCCACAGGCTGCGATCTAGTGCTTCTTCTTTCAATTTCCAGTATCTTCTTCTTCTTCTTTCTATGGGCCCGTCGGCATTAGCTCCGGACGCACCGCAGCCTTTGGCTTATTGTGCTAACCCTTAGCCTTTCAATTATCAAGTCTGCAGCCACAGCGTTCCTTGATCAGGTTTATCAAAGGTGGAATACTCGAGTAAGAGTGGGGTCTGTTCACACCCCCACTACTTCTCGCCACCGCCTTCTCTTATTTTAATGAGCTGCTTCCGCTGCGCTCCCGAGAGTCGCCTGGTCTGCAGTTTGGTCATAAAGACACCTGCAGCCAGTCTGTCCTCATCAGAAGAGACAGCGAAAGGCTCAGAGTGTACAGCCCCAATATAAAGTTTGCAGCCACAGCCGCTCCTTGATCAGTTTCATCGAAGGTGAAATACTCAAGTAAGAGTGGGGTCTTTTTACACCCCCACTACTTCTCACCACCGCCTTCTCTTACTTTAATGAGCTACTTCTGCCATGCACCCGAGAGTCGCCTGGTCTGCAGTCTGGTCATAAAGACACCTGCAGCCAGTCTGTCCTCATCAGAAGAGACAGCGAAAGGCTCAGAGCGTACAGCCCCAATATCAAGTTTGCAGCCACAGCCGCTCCTTGATCAGTTTCATCGAAGGTGAAATACTCGAGTAAGAGTGGGGTCTTCTCACACCCCCACTACTTCTCGCCACCACCTTCTCTTACTTTAATGAGCTACTTTCGCTGCGCTCCCAAGAGTCGCCTGGACTGCAGTCTAGTCGTATAGACACCTGCAGCCAGTCTATCCTCGTCAGAAGAAACAGCGAAAGGCTCAAAGCCTACAGCCTCAGTATCAAGTTTGCAGCCACAGCTGCTCCTTGATCAGGTTCGTCAGAACTCAGCTCAGAAGTTACAACTTGTGTCAAGTCTACAGCCAAAGCCACTCCTTGATGAAGTCCATTAATTACTATGTACATTTTATTCCCACAAGTAATGGGGAAATAACAGTCACCACCAGCAGAGCCCCTTACGGGTGGAAGGCATAAATACAACGGGGTGCTGCCCGGTTCCCCGAGGGGATCGTAGTTGCACTGCTGTTTTTCCACCCCAGTGCCATGCAGTCCTCGGCACGATACCTCACACCTTGACTTGGGTGAATAGGAAGGATGTTATGGAAAGGTTATTGGTTCAGACAGGTCGTTGCGGAACACACTTCGTCTCTCCCCTCAGCTGAGGCCTACCCGGCTTGGGAGACCCTACCAGTAGCTAAGCTACCGCCGGTTTAGCCCCCAGCTTCTTTGGGGCACTCAAACCCTCACCGCCCGCACGGACAGTGCTTTGTTAAGGCGGTGTCCCCTGGGAGGGCATCCAGTAGCTGCTTGATAGCTTTTTCCACTTCACTTTACAAAGTATAAGGGCCTTTCTCATCTTCATCTACTTCATCTTCAGGTTAAACTTCTAGATTGGTCGATTAGCTCGATCGTAGGGCTCTGTAATATAATTCTCCCAAATTTGCGTTACTTGTCTTTTATAAAATTATTAACTAGAAAGTACCAACATTAATGCACAAATTTAATGTATGATGCAAAGTCTTCAGAGGTTCACTTTAACTATTTCATGTTTCGGTGGCATATATACCACCATCATCAGGGAGAGATTTCACACTGAAAGCTGGAACACCGCTGGTAAGGTAAAGTCCTTCTTGCTATGTACATTGCCAGAGTCACTTCACAGAAATTCATGCCCAATAGAGCATGGCAGGCACTGTATACATGCTGTGAAAGTCTACTGCACACTGCTCATCCAGGTAGGGCCTTGTAGCCGATGGGTGTTAAAGTCAACGGGCCACGTGAATGGTGCACAGTAGTGGTAGGCAGCTCTTGTTCCCAGAATTCACAAAGTAGCCCAGTAGCACTTTTGCAACTATGTGGTAATGTTAGAGGCCTGTGGTGTGCGTTGATGTGCATGCTTTTATGTGATGACAGGTGTGTACTGGCTTGGTCAGGTGCATCGGCAAGTTCAAGACCTGTGGTGTGTGTTGATGAGTGTGTGGTATTTATGTGATACCAGTTAGGTGTGTGGTGGCTAGGTCAGGTGTGCTGACATGTCTGACGTTCCCATTATGTAGTGTGTAGGACTGGGCCAACTGGAAGAGCAGATTGGCCTCCTGTGTATTTTGCTCGTCCACTAGTTGTCCTCTCGTTTGGCACTTCTGGATGTAGTAATTCTCCTAGCTTTTTAGCATCTTGCCTTCTTCGCAAGGTTTCAGGTTGGTAGTGTCTGTGGGGCCATATTCATGTCTGTTGTTCACGACATGTAACGTGTAAGCTGATTTGGGGTTATTGGACTTGAGGTATCCAATATGCTCATTAAAACAAGCACTTCGACATCTTCCATTTTAATGAGCATGTTAGATACATCAAGTTCAGTAACCCCAAATCAGCTTATGCATTACATATCTTGAACAACAGGCATGAATATGGTCCCCATAGACACTACCATGGACCTTGTGAAACCTTGTGAGAAAGGAAAGAGGTTAAATACCTGGGAGAATTACTACATCCAGGAGTACCAAACGAGGAGACAACTAATGGATGAGCAAAATACACAGGAGGCCAACCCGTTCTTCCAGTTGGCCCAGTCCTACACACTAGATAACACGCCAGCGCATCTGACCTTGCTAGCACACAACTAATTGGCATCACATAAAAGCTACACACTCACCAACACATGCCACAGGTCTGGAATATGCCAATGCACCTGACCAAGCCTTACACACCTAACTGTCATCACATAAAAGCACGCACATCAACGCACACCACAGGCCTCTAACATTACCACATAGTTGCAAAAGTGCTACTGGGCTACTTTGTGAATTCTGGAAACAACAGCTGCCTACCACTACTGTGCACCATTCATGTGGCCCATTAACTTCAACACCCATCGGCTACAAGGCCCTACCTGGATGAGCAGTGTGCAGTAGACTTTCACAGCATGTATACAGTGCCTGCCGTGCTCAATTGGGCGTGAATTTCTGTGAAGTGACTCTGGCAATATGTACTTAGCAAGAAGGACTTTACCTTGCCAGCAGTGTTCCAGTCTTCGGTGTGAACTCTGTCGCTGATGATGGTGGTATATATGCCACAGAAACATGTCATAGTTAAAGTGAACTTTGTGTCATATATTAAATTTGTGCATTACTGTTGTTACTTTCTAGTTAATAACACTGTGTCTTGTACAATATTTGCATCAGCCTCACTGATTTAAAAATGACTGTTATAATAATAACTATTAATTGTTCACATTGAAAGTATTGCCCTGCTATCTGGCTACTGTCCACTCAATTTATGACACATTTCATGAATATAAACACCAGACGAATGTTGTTTGTAAAAGAAACACACATTTTCTATGATTCCAGAAAACGTGTATTGGTGTGTATTCTTTATTCTGCATAAAGCAGCGTGGAAGATGACGTAATGATAATTGGAACACAAAATCTTCCTGTCTGCCTTTCTTTCTGTGATGATTGCTGTGAGACTGTATATGGCATAATGCACAAAGCGATCTTTTAGGTCTCATGACTGTGCAGCTCTGGCAGTAACATAAAAACATGTGTGATGTCACATTCTTTTATTCTGAGAACTTGAATTTTATTATAAGTAAAGACACCATTTATCTAGTGTTTTCCTTTTTTGAGTGTGCTGACTCTTGAGTGTCAGCTAAGGTGTTAAAGTGATTATGCAGGTGATTAAAGATGCCTGTAGAAAATTTTCCACCATAGTTTTACACAACACTAACCTTTAGTGTATGGCCTTTTAAGTCTCATGTTTCTGTAGCGGACAGAGCACTGTTCAATGTCAATACTCATTGTGGGATAATGTTTTCCCTTTTGGATGAAAAGGATGTACATTTAATGAGACAGCATTGTCATGTTTATCCATTAAACATTAGGGAAGAATTTATTAATAATGTATGATACAAGAAAAAAGTCATTTCAGTTTATTTTACAAAGAAATGTTGACAAAGAATGGGTGTTTTTGTTAGTGGTTAATAAAGCATAAAATGTTTATTAACCACCAACAAAATACACTTATCAGGTAACTATAGATAGCTATTACTTTGTATCATACATTCTCCAACATGTTTCGGTCCTAACTGAATCATCCCATGAGGGAGATGATGGTTAACAAACACTGAATTACAAATACACAGAGTATGCAACACTTCAAGAAAGCTTAAAATATTTCTATTGCTATACCTCAGGTCGCTGCATATACAACAGTTGGTAATGGGGCGCTGACTTATCCGGTGCGAGCTGATACAGATGTGGAAATGCCAGTCCCTAAGCTGCTGTTCTCCACTTTGGATGCCATAAAGATCACGGACTGTGATAAGCATGAAAATCAGACACTGTCACGGAGCACTGGACCTCCTATAGATTTAGCATTCATCAGTCTTGAAAACAAATTCTTCTGGTTGAATGAAATGCAAGAATTACTGAGTTCTACACTTGATGGTAAAAACAAAACGAAGGTATGTACCATTAAGAGCCTTCGAGTTGCAATTAGTTGTATTATGATACAGTTGTTTTTCAACTGGTAACTACATTCCCTGCTTTTATGAAAGCTGATAATGATGAACATGATGATACTGTGTTCAGTTATTACACATTTCGTGGAATTGCTCACTATTTAACAATTTATGGAACCTGAAAGTTATTCACTACCATCAGGTTGTCCAATTCACATATTCATTTTAATATTATCCTCTCATCTATACCCAAGTCGTCTCCTCCCTTGAGATCTTCCATCCAGAATTTGTAATTGCCATACGTGCTGCATATCCCACTCATTTAATAATTCTGTATTTAACTGCCCTAGCAGTATTCAATTAGTACATATTGTAAACCTACTTATTATGTAATTTTTCTGTCATTTTGTTACTTCAGCCTCTTAACATGTCGACTGCCATGACAGATACCAGTGTCTCTTGCAGATCCATTACCTCAGAGGTGCACAAATCCCAGGTGCCAGGTCACTCGGGCGATTAAATTTTATACAGTGACACCTAATATTTGTGAGTCCTCAGTATGTGACGTGCTTAATGTCACCCTTCTGGCACCTAGAATTTTGAAATGGCTCTTAGATTTTTGGAAAATTTGTGCACCCCTGCAATACCGTACATCACAGCAAAGTACTGATATTTCCTGCTAAACTTGTATATTTTGTTTTTCAGATTATGACTCTGAACAATACTGGATTAAGTATTGCTGTAGACTGGGTGGGGAGGTATATCTATTGGTCTGAAATTGATGACAAGATGCCTGGTTCAACACTTTATCGAATGGATTTGAACCAGGCAGAGAGAGGCCTAATAACCATATCCAAAATTCTTAGAAGATCTAAGTTGATCCACAGCATTGATGTAACTCCTTTTGGAAGGTTAGAATGCTGTTCATGTTACCTCTGCTGCTAATACCACCACTACTTTTGCACTAGGTGCATCGCACTGGTTTCTAAACATAATAATAAAATATGTTTATTTAATTATTAACCCACTTGTAGACTATTTGATTGTATCAAAGTAACTACATAAAATGTTTTATAAGATTTCAAAGTAAATGTCTCAGTATTATCATAAAACTAGGTACTTTTGTCCAGGAAGTAAACTATTTCCATTTTCATCTGGTCACAGCATTGCCATTGAAAAGCTATGATCACTAGAAGTCACAGATTTCATGCAGCTGACATAGTGTGCTGAACTGCTTCCACACATTTGTCATTGTCCTGATGTTGAAAGGAAAGGTGATATTTGAAAGATTTTCTTGTAAAAATTAATGTGTAACATACTACAAAAGGCTTGTTGAATTTGACTTGTAAGCACCATCACCATATGGCTTACACCTGGATTTTATTTGTTTTAATTTCTTAGTAATGGATTATGTTTTTATTTTGTATTTGAAGTCTTTATTGAAGGGACTTAGTATGATACGTACTGTGAGGAAATAAGCGTACCTTCTAATGTTTTCCATTAGGGAACGTGTATACACATATCATAAACAATAATATAATGTATAACAACTAATTGACCACTTATCGTTCAAAGCAGCATACAAGGATTCAGATATGTAAGTTACATAAATGGTACTGTATTTGAATTAAGTGTTGTGAAACATAATGGCAATCATCAGTACAATGTATCTTATCATTTTTTTCTTTAAAACTTTCCAGCATTTTATTTTGGATTGAAGTCAGTACAAGTGGTACAGGTTATCTTATGACAAGCAGAACTGATGGAACCATGATACGCCCATTTTTCACAAGCACCCACAGAAAAAGGTATCTCTTCTTATAAAATTTGTTCTTTAAGCATTTTAATGTGTGAAATGGATATACAGTAAGGCTGTCATGTCTTCCCAGTTGTATATTTTGTAGATCAAAACAGATAACAGATTTTAACAGCAAACAAGTTAAAGTTGTCCCTGTGCATGCCATGAAAGCGTATATTGGAGTGGAGGTATAGCTCCACTCATTCTTTATCTCATTATTAGATAGCAATGAGTGGCCAGCTTCATGCCCTGGCCGTTGTTTTACCTTGGGAAAAAGCGTCTTCAGGCTGAGTGGGCCGCAGAACCAGTCTGGATGCTGTGAAAAAGAGAAAAATCTCTTTCTTTTGCCAGGAATCAAACCACAGTTTCTCAGTTGTCCAGCCAGTGGTCTAGTCACTATATCTACTGAGCTGTCCCAGCTTGCATGTTAAAAACTTTTCAGGTGAACTTCCTTCTGGTATTCATTGATCTAATATAAGTTGATATGAAGCTAAGTCACAAATTTAAAAATGTCCTGAAACAGATGGTCCATTTGTCTATATTTCTGTGTAATTATGGCTTGTATTTTCTTGATTAATTACATTGTAATGTTTCAGGAGAGACAATTCATCAACTGGTGAATGTACTTGCCCTCAGAATCCATCTGTTGGAAAGGCAATGACCATTGATCAGACTGATCCAGCAAACATTCAGATTCTTTGGGTGGATGGTCAGGAGAATCATGTATATTTGTCAGAGGCAACTGGATGTTTCTGTACTGTTTTAGTCAATGCCACTGCTAACACGGAAGCAGGTAAACTGTTATTGGTCTCTGGTACTCAGGATGTTTGTGCAAAATGTTGACGGTGTGTTTGCATGTGAACAGATGGAAATAATACAGGATTGTTCGTGATATGAGAAGTGGGGAAGAAAAAGAATAAGAGACGGAAGGAGAACATATAAATGAAAAGATGCATCCACTGAGCAAGGTCAGTAGTGATGTGTGTAATTATACATCTAAAATATAAGAACATATACAAACAACAATATGATGAGATAAAATAAGCCAAAGTCATTAAACTTTTTTGAACAGAGACAGGTTCTATATGTAATATAGTAAAAATGTGGGTTTAAAACTGAATAACTAAAATTAATATCTGGTACTTCTGGGTGGAAGTGAAAATTTTATAATATGTTGTTTCTCTGCCTTGAGGGGGACATTCCGTAACTACGGAAAGCTAATGATCAATTTTGATGTTATGTATTATCAAACAGAATTGCTTGTACTTAAGCCAAAATATATTGCACATTAAAATTGTGTAATAACATAAAATAAAAATTAGTTGTCATTGATGGCCTACACCCTTTACTTTGTATATCTTCATCACAATGGAATTCCTATACTAAAGATAAAAAAACAACATGTGGTAACAAAAAATGCACAAATACATGTACGCAAGTTTTGACTCATTGAATAGTTTGGATGTTGGTCATAGGAACTTTGGTATTACAGTTTAAGAATAATACTGAGGAACATAAGGAGTTATAGGCTTTAACTGAAGAAATTTTAGTTTAACTCAATTTAATTACATACTTTAATGTTGCACAGGTTTGTTTTAATATAATATTGAACAGACATAATCATGTTATAAATGTAACACTAAATGTGACACTGTAATCGGTTTGTGTGATTTAAGAACATGTAATTAGCCCAATGTTCAGCTGATAGTTTCAAACATGCAGCTAAGGAAATGAAACTTTATTGTAGCTTCACATACAATATTGGTTGTGTGCAGCGGACACTAAGTCAGGGGTACACAAACCTTCCCAAAATCTAGGAGACACCTCAAAATTCTAGGCAACAGAGAGGAAACATGAAGCAAGTTCCACACTGAGGAGCTTCAAATATTAGGCATCACCATATATAGTAGAGTCATCCAGGCGACCTGGTGCCTGAAATTTGTGCACCTCTGTACTAAGTTATTGCCAGTACTCTATAAATTCCAGTGTTCTTAAACTGCACTTTTAAAACGATTATTTTTCTTTTGTAGGTCTTCCCCCAACATCAATTACTATAGATCATCGTCTTTTATACTGGTCTAATGAAACTGAAGGCAAAGTGTATTCCGTGATGAAGCCCATGTTGGCAAGCATGTCCAGAGGTGTCACTTTCATCAATATGACAGGAGTTCGAAGAATAGCAGCACTTGGACAACACTTACAACCTTATCCAGGTATCAATTACAGCATCTGAAGGTGTTAGCATTGAAAACTATCAAATTAGTCCATCTTCACTTCTATATGTTTAGAATTTCCTAAAATCATAGAAACATTAGGTGGGGTAACCCTTCTGGGAAGATTGCACATGGGAATTGGATGCAAATACTTTTTACTTCCTAGTGTTAGGTCCCAGAAAGATGAGTAAGGTACATTTACATTTAAATTTACATTACATTAACATTTCATTGATCCATCAGTTCATGTTATGGGTCTGGATACGAACCATGTCATATATCGTAATTTGTGATTGCACATGCAATCACTAGTCATGGTAAAAACACACTGACACACACTTTTCAAACCAATAAAACACAGAATATAATACACTCTTCATAACACAGCCGTAACATTTACATCGCAACAGTAATCTAATAATTCATCAACAGAATAAAAAGATTGTTCAATCAAAAGGCTTCTCAATGATGATACAAAGTGCTTCCTATCTTTTCTAAATCTGCAATACATTTAGGTAAATTATTAAAAGTTCTTATACTTGCAAAGTACACACCTTTCTGGTATGATGCAAGGTTTGTCACTGGTCTGTGAAGCTGTAACTTTCTCCTTGTACATATGTTATATATCGAATTATTGAAGGTAAATTATTCCAAATTATGTGCCAAAAAGGTCATTTATGACAATATATATTGTGCAAGTACTGTAAATGGTTTTCGTGCTTTGAAAATCGGTCTGCATGAGCTTCTGAAGTTAATCTTCATCATAATTCTCATAATTTTCTTTTACAATTGAAAGACCCTTTTAATGACCACAGAATTACCCCAGATTGCTATTCCATACTTCATTATCGAATGAAAGTATGCATAATAGATCGTGACTGTGTCCATAGCACTAAAATGATAAGTACATGTAGTTGTGTAGCATGCATTACTTAATTTTGGCATTATGTGCATAATATGGGTCTTTCAATTCATATGTTTATCTATTTTTAAACCAAGAAATTTTATATTTATCGCTTCCTTAATATGTCTGTCTTTATAAAGAAATTGAAATGATTCAGCTTGTAAGTGATTTAAGTTGAATTTCATTAATTTTGTTTTATCTAAATTTAATGACAAACCATTTAAACTATTACCAGAGATTAGTACACTTGTATCATCTACATATAGTAGTGATTTGGAATCTGTATTTATCCCAAGTGGAAGGTCATTAATATATAAGAGTAATAACATAGGTCCTAAAAACCACATTTTATTATTCCCCAATGTGAAGAAAAGTTTCCTTACTCCTCATGCAATATTGCAACTTTTTGCTTTCTAGTTGTTAAGTAACATTTAAACCAGTGAACAAGTGTTCCATGTGTACCATAATAAAATAATTTTTCTGAAAGAATGTCATGGTTTACACAAGTGCTTTAGCTATAAAACACAGTTACCAGTAATTAGAAAGGACAATATAATCTACAGAAATGCTACCAAAATAGCAAGTAACAGTGCTATATAAGCTGTATGAAGCTAACAAGGAATCAAATTGTTTTCCTTTATTATCTTGAAGATAATTAATATTAAAATCTCCTCAGATAATTATTTCAGCAGTATTACTATATGATGTGTTAAGAACAGATTCCATATTATATAAAAAATACTGAAAATCTCCAGTCAGAGACCTGTATATAGATATCATAACAATGTTGATAGTTGATAGATGTAATTTGACAGCACATATTTCAAGATCTTTATCTTTACTTAGTTTATCAAAATCAATATTAGAGAATAAAATATTTTCTTGAATAAAAATACAAACCCCCACCAGATTTATGTAATGTTCTACAGAATTTTCCACGGAGATTATATTGGGTTATAAACAAACTATCCATCTCAGCATTGGTTAAATGATGTTCTGTAAAACGTAAGATTTGAGGTAAATTAGGAGACAAGGATATTAACAGTTAATCAGTTTTGTTCTTCACACCTCTAATATTTTGATGATAAAGTGAAAATTTACAAATGTTACAATTATAATTATTTATATTTAATTTTGAATGGCCTAACATAAAGGATTTCTTAGTGTGTTCAAGGTATTTATCAGGAAGTAAGAAATTCTCATTCATAAGGACATTAATATTATTTGGCTTTGTATTATCAATAATATTATTTCCTATACATCCTTTATCAGAATTTAAGATCCCCATAAAAAATCATTAGTTCTTGTTACACGTATCTTCTTGATCCGTGTGGATAATCAATTAGTCAAAATGTTCTCATTTGAAGATGCTAATTGTGTTGGCAAACTCTGTACCACACTCCTTGTGCCAATTTAGCGGTATGAGTTTGATCTATGTTTGCCTTTAACGTGGAGTGAATGAGACACAATCTGTTTTGAAAATTTTTCTTTGCCAACACCATTTAGGTTTAAACCATGCTTTGCGAAAAATTGCCTATTATGGTGTACTTCGACCACTGTAATATGTGAATAAGATTTAATACATTTCATTAATTTATTATTGAATATTTTGATTTCGTTATTTACTTGGATGGTATTAGCTGTATCATAATGGGGAGGAACCTTTACCAAAACAATATTTGTGTGGTTATGTCTAGATGTAAAATTAATAATATTCTGAAGAATCTTGTTAGAATGAGTCACTCCAAGATCATTGGAACCAATACAAACTAATAATATATCCCTATTAATTAAATTATCAATTTCATGACTTACAGTTGTTACAAGTGAGTTTGAATTAGATCCTGGTTTAACCAAGCCATACACTTCGAAATTGTTGTCTAGGAGAGATTTTATATTTGCTGCCATTCCCTTGATATAACTGTCACCTACTATTATTAGTCTATGTCGTATGTTGGTTTTATAACACTTTCTAAACACTAAAACCGTTTTGTCACCACTTTTAACAGCAATTTTTTATTCACCAATACTGGAATAAAATTAGTTGATTCCTCTTCATTATCACTTCCTTTAGGTGTATTCCTTCTAAATTCTTTAAGGTAAGGAACGGATGACTTCTGAATTGATAGAGATAACTGACAGTTTCTTCTTACATTTCTTTGAGACTTAGCGTAATTCCATCGCACTATAGTTCTATTGCGATGGGGTTTCACTTTGTGTATAGTGATAGTGTATAGTGTGTATAGTATCAGTATTAACATGAAGTCCACTGGCTTCCTGTGATGCTAATATAGCTTATCTGTTTGCAGTAGACAGAGGATAAAAGTTATAGTATTTTCTTGATCCTCGTTAAGTTATAACGATTAGACAATACCACAGACCATTTATTTTGAGTATCTATATTTACTCCATTCTGTTCGTAGAAGACGATGATGACGATGGCTGATTTGTGCTGCATGCCATATTCGAAGTTGATATGTTAGAGTTGATCTCTTTGTACAGTAATTTAACAATGAATTGTAAAGAACTTAATTCAAGATACATTTCGTTAAGTTGTCTTTCTGATTCAGCACAATTTAAGTACTTATAATCATAATGTACACTGGTATCATAATTAAAATGATTATCGCCCACATTACCACATGTATTTCTTGCCACCATCAAATAACCTTCAATTAACATACAATATATCAAATAACATACAATACACTTAAGAATATACTTAACGATATACTTAACAAGCATAGCCATAGGGTTTTGTCAATATGTGACAATATCTGTACAAAATAAATACAATTGTACTAATAAGTATAGATGACAGAGTATCAAAAACTATTGAATTAAGGTTAAAAGGTAGAAACCTAAGCAAACTATTACAGGCAGAACATAAGCTCAATTAAAACATTCATATTGTGTTATCATTTTTGTTATGGTTAAAATAATTAAAATACTCCTGCAAAGTATAAAAGGTATTACAATAAAGAAAGTTCTTAATTAATCGTTTAAATTCATTAATATCATTAATTTTAACCTTTGTATAAGATGGTAAACTATTAACAGCTTTTAGACCCATATAATAAATGCCCTTCTGATAAATTGTTAAATCTGATGTGGGATAATGAAAATCCAAACCATGTCTAGTATTTCTTTCATGAATATCTAAGTTACATGTAAATCGATCCTTATTATCACAAACAAAGCATAATAGTGAGAAAATGTATTGAGATTGAAGAGTCAAAATTTTGAGGTTTTTTGTAATCTAAAAATGTTTATGCAGTGAGGTGAAGAACCCCAAAAAATTATGCCATAGGACATAATTGAATGGAAATAAGCAAAGTAAACCACAACTAATACTTGTTGTGACACAATCGACTTTAGGGTTCTTAAGGCATAACATGCAGCATTAAGCTTGATTAAAAGTGAATCAATGTGAGCTTTCCATTGTAAGGTACTATCCACTGTTATTCCAATAAATTTAGTGTCAAGTTTTGTATCTATCGATTTATTATATTCAAATATCACATCTAAACTAAGTGAATTTATTGTTCTAAACTGCAAAAAATTAGTCTTATCGTAATTTAACGATAATAAATTTGCAGAAAGCCATTTATTTAATTTTGAGAAAATCTCTATACTGTTCTTAAAAAAATTAGTACTGTTTGTAACCTTTATGACAACACTAGTGTCATCAGCGAAGACAACAGGGAAGGAATGTCTTTCTAGTATTAATGGAGGATCGTAAATATAGATAAGAATAATAAAGGGCCAAGAATTGAACCTCGTGGAACTCCTGAAGAAACTTCCCTCCATTCAGTAGATGTTATGTTATGTCGATTTTTTACAGTTAATTGTACTTTTTGATATCTGCCCTCCAAGTAAGTTTTGATTAAACTTAAGAATTTACTTGTTATGCCATAAAAATTGAGTTTTGATAATAAGATACCATGATCTACACAATCAAAGTCCTTTTTTAGGTCGCAAAAAATACCCCCTACCATTATTCTGTTATTTAAGGTGTTACAGATTGTATTCAATGAACTAAATGTGGCCTTTTCTGTTGAGGAATTTATTCCGAAACCGTACTGTTGGTTAGACAAAATATTGCTTTCAATGCAATGTTGGTAAAGTCTAGTGTATATTACTTTTTAAAAAATTTTAGAAAATGAGGGTAATAGGGATATTGGTCTGTAATTAGACATGGAAGTTTTATTTCCTTTCTTAAAGATAGGTTTGACCATGGAGAATTTTAGACATGATGGAAATATTCCTGAGGCTAAGGTAATCTGCTTGGTAATGACAGTGATCTTCATATTGTGGTGGACTGTATAGGATGCTGATTGTTTATGGGAATGTCTTTCAGTTTGTTTTGCTGACACACACTGATGTTTATCTCATAGATTCAGTTTCAAGCCATTACTAAAAGATGCATCAAATGAGTTACAAAGAATACAGTATAAGTTCTGATCCCCAATAACTTAATAATGTTTATATTTATCTTCATTCCCTCATAGTGCACAATTTACCATATACAGTGAAACCTCTATCCATCGTTTTTCAGGGGACCGGAAAATTTGAACGATACATACGGGAAATGATAGTACCGGGAAACCATTAAAAAGTATAGATAAGAACAATTTAATGATAATTATTACTTCTTGCTGAGAAAATCTTTCATTGACGTTTGTTTTGAGCAAACTTTACTCCTCAATTCAAAGTACGATTTTTCAAGGCCTAGAACACTTTCACGACCACTGTCACTCGTGCTGTGCGCATAAAAGAAAGATCGTACTTCCATCAGCGCTTCATGCGTCTCAGCAAAGCTCGCCAGCTTCTTCTTCTCCTTCTTCCCGCTCCATACTCCCGGACGTCACGAGGCTCACGCACAGCTCCTGCACTGCTTCTACACCACAGGTTGCCACGTGACTGTCCACAGAGACGTAGTCCTCGAATTTATCTTTGTTCATGCCACTGAACTTTTCCCAGTCTTGGCGGAAATCGTCGTCATCGTTGGTCAATACGACGTCACTATCGCCTGAAGATTGTCCCTGCACGTAACCAGCTTTCCGAAAACAATTTTCGATTGTCTGCTGGGTTACTTCTTGCAAGGCTGCCACAGTGTAGCGCAAAGCTTCCAACACGTTTATCTTCAGAAATGAAGAAAAAATGTCTGTGGTCATCCACGCTTTATTGTTCGCGTGGTACTTGGTGGGTAATTTTTTTACATTCTTGAAACATCGCGGTTTCGGAGATTTTCCGATAACAATCGGCACTTGTTAGTCAGTTCCATCACTGTTAACACAAAGTAAAACAGTAAGTCTGTCTTTACAGTTTTTCCCTCCATGACAAGACTCTCCTTTGAGAGCCAAGGTTCTATCAGGAAGCACGTTGTAGAAGAGCCCCGTCTCATCCGCGTTGTAATTATCACGTTGTTCGTAGCCCTCCAACAAAGATGGTAGTCTTCCAGCCACGCTTCCGTGCTTTCGCTGTCCACTGCCGCACTTTCTCCGACTAACTTCTTGTATACTAGGCTATGCCGGTCCTTAAACCTCGCTAAACCATCGCTTCAAATTTAAAAAAAAAACAATCAGTGCGGGAAAATGTTGCGTCAGGACCGTGATTTTTCAACTATTGGTGCGGGAAAACGACAGTTCGAGGAACAATGGAGGCGGGAAAAAATAGTGTTATTTATATGGGGCTAATTTCGGGACCAAATAAGGCAGACGATACATGCGGGCGAACGACGGTAACGGGAACGATGGATAGAGGTTTCACTGTACTTGCATTGAGTTCTGATACCTAACTTGATTGTAACTAGCCCACCCTTTTATCCATACTGTTGCACATTTACGGCCGTGGGCACATAGACCATGGGAGTAATGCCTTATGTTTATGATCTTGGATCTTGAAGTTTGCACTGATGCACTACTACCTATCCACATGTCCAGCCATAAAAACGTAGCTGGATGAACTGCCATCTGTTTGGCTTCTTGTAGGAACTTTTTCCATGTATCTACAATGCTTTGAAATTACTGTATATTAACCAACTAAATGCACTTTCACTTTCAACTTTTAATAGTTTTACAAATTTTCCCTACATATGTTTCAGTCTATGCATAGATCATCATCAGGGGGTACACAAACTACACTTTATTTACATCCACAGGTTCAATCTGTCACCATATTCATTCTAGTTCAATTCAGCCTTGAATATGGGACCGATAGGTTGTCCCGAAACTTCAGTAACTATCAAACCACGCTGTGTAACATCCCAGGAGAGTGAAGATCACATTCCAGATAGCTCAGAATGACAAAAAAAAAACTCAACTGTTCAAAAGGGCTAGGGTAATTCACTTGATGATACTTGTTAACCATGATTATGATGAATTCTCTTTCTGTGCTTGACAGGTGGTGGATGGGAATATGTAGTCTGTTCTGTTCATCACCAAAGTCATGCATATTGACTGCCTGAGTTCGTCCCTCCTCATCAGTGACTGCACTTGCTATGAATGGATGCTGCTCACAGATGACACTAGTTGTCTTAACAGCTCATGTTACTGTCATACAGGGTGGTTTCTAGGCAACACTGGTTGTCTTGGCCAGCCTGACTGAAAATGACTCTGCCCTTCTCATTGTTCGTGACCGAATAAGTGATTTTTACTATCAGACTGCTTGCTACCGAGAGTCTTCTTTTTCTGCCTTTTCCTCAGGCATAGACTCTTATGGCTGTTTTATGGACTGTGCTTGGTACATGGATCAACCAGTGGTCTTGAGCTGTTGCTAGGTTATTCCATTTTTTGGAACATTTAATCACATGACTGCACCACCTTCAAACTAAAAACCCCAAATATTCAGAATATTCCAAAACCATAAAAGAACCTTCAGTAATGCTGGATGTAACTCATGTGTTAGGATCAATTGTAAATGATCAGTTTAAATGGATGTGAAGTCATTATGGGCTGTTTGTTACACTATCCTGTCATTTTCCACTAGTGACTCAGGAAAACCAAGACAACCTCTGTCAGGATAGGTCTTGTACTGATACTGATCTGTGTCCTCCCATATGTAAGGCACAGTCACTATTATTGTTACCATACTTGGTTCAATACTAATATATTTGCATTGTAAATGAAATAGCTGTCCATAAGGAAGTATGTGTTATCAATAATGTAACTTGGTTTTATTGTACTGTAACTTTGCAGTGCCTAAGTGTCTTTCACCACGCCAAGCCAAGCTGGTTGTTAATAACATCAGTCACACAGATCATTCCATAACATTGAAACTCCCAACTCCTGAGCAGTATCCTGAATGCGAGAACACGTCGCTGGCCTCGGTGGAATATACAGTATATTATGGACAAATCAAAGATGACAGGAATATGGACTGCAGTAGAGATATGAATTCATGTTCAAAGATGGTATGTCACAATGTCAAAAACCCCAGAATACACTGCTGAGTCTAGTGCTATGTGTTGTGTGAGAATAAATGGCTATTTTGTACCAGAAATGGACATATGCATCTGTTGTAAAAATATATTTCCCTTAGCACAGTGTTGTGACATCGGAAACTGTTTCTGTTTATTACTGCCATGGTGCCTCATACTCATTGCTTTGTGAATTAGAAATCTGCCAATGTCTAGAGACTGAGGTTTCCTTGTGCATTATAAAATAACCTGTAATATGCTAGCAGCCACAAGATAACAGGGAGATGTAAGGAAAACTGGGGAGCAAAAAGAATTATGCAACAAACAATATAAGAAAAGTAAGGATGAGAATTAAGGAGTGTTGTGTTCTTATTTCAGATTACATACAGTCAAATATTGGAAGTACCAAATTTGAAGCCATTTTCAGCTTATATCTTTCATGTATCACTTAAAAATTACTACAGTGATCTAGAGGGGATTATTCCATTGATTGGTCCTCCAACTAAATTCCAAACTGCTGCAGGAGGTAAGATAAAGTTACTTCTGTAATTTTTTTTTCTGTGACATAACAGTCCAACTAGGGCCTAAGCCGCCTCATTGTTGAAGGTTCTGGATCAACACAATTAGACACACACACCCGGTAGGAATCCTCTGAACGAGTGGTCAGCTAGTCACAGAGGCTGCTACCTACACAACACACAACCAACACAAAAGATGAACATTCATGCCCTCAGTGGGATTTGAATCAGTGATTCCAGCAACCCAGCAGCTTCCAACCTACATCTTAGACTGAAAGGCCACCAGGATCAGCTACTTTTGTCACATGTATAATTAAATTACATATATTCCATCTAAATCCTCCTGAATGGTTTCCTTGCACAGTGTTTCCCACAAAAAATGTTTTGCATTTAATGTAACTTCCACGAATGCTTCATGTCCTGCACACCATAGGATGCACAATCATGCTGTCCAAGATGATTTGTTCATTAAGATGCTTTTATCTGCAGCTCCATCATCCCCACAGAATGTGACAGTTCTGGTGCTAAATCCCACAACTGTTGAAGTGCAGTGGCTGCCCCCAAATGAGTTCAATGATGAGAAAGTGTGGTATGAGGTTCACTGGTGCACAGAAGGCATGGTAGCTGGGGTGCGTCAGAAGACTGAAAAAGATGTACTGAATACAGATACATTAAAAAATATCCACAGAGCTGATGTGCAGAACTTGTTGCCTGGACAAATTTACCGAATATGGGTATGTTATAATAATAAATATATGGTATTTCATTCTGCACATACTGTATTCAGATAATGTCAGCAGCATGAGGTCAGCTGTCACACGGAATGAACTGTGACATTGCTGCCTGTTACAGACACAAATGTTTAGTTGATGTGTGTATCATGAGTTCAGCTGTCACAGGGATTTAACTGCCACATTCCAGCCTATTACAGACATGAAGTACCCTACTTTCCCCAATTCCAGCCTGTGTGTTTCATCTACCTACTTCCCTTCTTTTTCCATATTTTCCTTTAATAATTGGTCCTTCAAGTTCCTTTTCATATTTGTCTTACTCATCTTCTTCCATTCCCTTACAATCTCACATATTTTCATCCAGTAGTCAAGTTCTGGAGGCCCTTGATTTTAAATTGCAGCCATGTTAGTGTCTATCCTGAGGCTTTGCGTGATTTTTTTGAGCTGTCCAGGTGAATTCCAAGAGAGTACCTTGAAATTCACTGTCACTATTTCCTGATCACTGTTCATTATCATCTCATTGAACACTACATAACTTTTTCAATTAAAAGGTAGAATTGGCCCCGTGCACACCATGCAAGCATACCATGGGGATGAGCTGTAGACTTCTCCTGCTGGCCACTTTAGCCCCAGGATAGAGCCCACAATGTCCATGGAATGGGAGGCTGGGTTACCCCTAACACTGGTCTGGACACTTTGGAAGAGAGAAAATCTCCCTGCTAGGAACTGAATCATGATTCATCAGTTTTCAGCCTATCTCATAGTCACTGTACCAACAACACTGATCCAAGTTGAGCCTGTGCAATTTGCACAGCATAATTAAATTACTTAAAAATCAGTCACTCGTACATAAGAATCTAAATAATTAATGTTACAGTATAACTAACTGATGTATTGAATGTGCAAGTAATGTGTTGTGTGTGCAGGTGCGGGCTAATTCTCAGAACAGCAAGACATTCAGCGACAGTGATGGCACCATTATCACAACGTACCCAGAACCAAACAATATTACCCTTTTACATGCAACACCATATGCACTCAATATTTCTTGGACACCCTCCAGGAATGTCCCCATTGTGAGGTAAGTAGCAATTCAGTACTAGGCAAAGCACTTGTGCTGCTTCAAACAATCAAGTTATTTATTTAGATACTTACAGGTATGCAACAAGTGCAATGAATACATAAATGGTCATATTGCATCACTAATATATAACCATAAAAGGGCAAGCAACAAAATACCCTGTTCTAGATTTGAAAATCCAAAGAATTATTTATTCAGGATATTAAGAAGTTCCCACAAATCTCATTTGCACCAAATGTGTCTCAGTATCAAGAGTCAGGTCTTCTGGGGTGTAACGCTGTGTTGTACATGAGTATTTCCCAAATAGTGCCTTCATCTTCAGGGTCAAGCAGTTGCTCTTCTTGAATGGCTTCAACCTAAAGATGAAGACACTATAATCCAGTCTTCTGTAACACCACTGTGAGAACCTCAAATCTTGCAAGTCCTAGTATTTTAACCCTTTAAGACATAGTGCACCATCAGATTTAACATTAAAATCTCTAAATTTTGTCCACACTGTGTATTTTATGTCTTCTATGATTCTTACAGTAAACAGTAATTGTTTTCCTGTACAGCATTCACCAATTTTAAATTAGTGTTACTCAAAGTGAACACATGAATGATAACAATGAGGTGACTGACCCCGAAACATACATTGATAAGTAACATCAGAATAATCTAGGTAGCAAGCAGTGACTAAAAGAATAACATTGGAGGAAGATTATGCATTAACTGAAACCCATCAGAGTACAAAAAGGTGTTCACACCGACATGACAAGTAAACAGCCATTACTCGACTCATATCTACTCCTGAACAAGAATACAAAATGGGAATTACAAATAATGGAATAATACACTAAGTTTTAAAACCGACAGCCATTATTTGTTCGGCATCAACCCTAATACCAAATCAACAAGAACTACAAATTAGGATCCAATGAAGTGGGAAATTTTAAATAATTTTATTAACTTAAATAGGTACGAACTGTTTCCAGCTACTGACAAGCACATGTTACAAAAATCCAATTGTAACATTTACTCGCACATTTTACGGCTCTAATGCCCCTCAGCGTACAGGAACATCGTCACTGCACACTGGATACACAGTGGTGGACCTAAACTGCATTAGTGCCCATTTTACAATATATTATTTTGTGAGATCTCAAAAACTGTACGCTTTGCCTTGTATTAGTGTTTTTATATTATAAACCTGATGATGGTCGAACGACCGAAACATGTATTGTAAGAATAATTAGGTGAATACAAGTTGTGTTGAATAGAACATGTACGTATAGTAGTGTGTTTTATTCGTTATTTTTCAACATGGCAGTTGCGGTGTGTAACGATTTAAGTGAAGCTCAACCAAAAGTGACCTTATGTGAAAGGCATAATGGTGTTGATTGTGAGTGTTGTATCAAACTTCAAGATAAATTGAATGAAGTTCTTTTAGAACTCAGTTCTACTAAAAAAAAATTGTTCAAATACTCTATGAAGACCTGCATCAGAGCTGGTAAGCAAAACTCGGAGGGAATGCTGGTACGTGAGGTGAATTACAATACAACATGGAAACAGGTACCCTTGGCACTCAAGAAATGTAATAATAAGCCAGTAAAGCATCAAATCATTATGCTGTGTTGGATAACCTAAAAAGTGATGTTGATATACAGAAACAGTTTCGCAATCAGCATTATAAGACAGAACTTAATACTCACGTTATAAACGTAAAAGAAACATAAAATTGTTGTAATCGGCGACAGTTATGCCAAGGGCTGCGCCGCTGAATTAGCTAATATAATGAGGAAATCATGTGAAGTCACTGGCACCTTAATACCTGTAGCTAGAAATGAAACAATCAAGACACTGGCTGAGAAAGAAATTAATTACTTGGGTAAAGAAGATGTAGTAGTTGTATAGAACGGTGCTAACGACATTAATAGGAATGAAACACACATTGGCCTTAAACATATTAGAGAATTTGTCCATGCTCGTACAAATACTAATGTTCTTGTAATGACAGCTCCGCATAGATTTGATCTAAATGAATTATCTTGTATTAATAAGGAAATACAAGTATATAACCGTAAACTTAAGAAAATGATGAAAATGATGCAACATTCAGATATAGTAGAAAGTACGGTAACTAGGAGTGATTTTACTAAACATGGATTACACCTAAACATGAATGGAAAAGAAAAAATGGCTGCATTGATAAAAGAAAAGATCACATCCATTATAAGTGTACAACATCCATCTCCTATTCCTATCCAATGGAGAATCATCTGAACACTTATGAAGAAGAGGAAGGAAAACAAGAAGATAGAGAAATAGAGGAAGTAGAAGAGGAACAAGAAAAAGAAGAAGAAAGTCAGCTTATGACCATTAAAACTCTAAATAATGATTGTAGATCTTCAAGGAGACAGAAACAAATACCTGTAACTAGAACCAAGGATTTTTTATGGATAAAGGTAAAAGGAATCCCATTACAGGCCCTTAGGGGTCCAGGAGGTTGAGGCTTCCAGATTTCTAGACAGTCGGCACATGAAGGTGGTAAGGTTGTCAGCCGTACGCACCGGCCGCCTTTACCCGCAGGAAATATTTCTGGTACTCATTTCTGTTAGAGGCTGAGTCAACCCCAGGGTCATAGTGCGACTGAAAGGATCATGTCAATGAAAAATTCCAATGACATCATCAGGAATCGAACCCGCGACCTTCTGGCTTGTAACGCAGTGCCTCAACCAACTGCGCCACCACGTGCCTCCCGGTTTTTTATGGATACAGACATAAATAGACATTCAGCCCCAATAAGTACAGACAACAACAGTGTAAAAAGTAAACACCAAAGAATTGATAATATATCATTATCCATATTTCATCAAAATATTAGGGGATTAAGGTCCAAATTAGATGAGTTAGAGTGCCACCTATTATCCAATCTACCAGTATTATTATGCCTGACAGAACATCTCTTAACTGAGATCGAAATTCAGTCACTGAATACAGAAAATTACCAATTAGGCTCATACTATTGTAGGAAATATTTCATTTCTTTATTTATCCTGTTGATCAAAATACATTGATGTCAATATATAATTACACATTCTTAAAGTAAAATAGTATTTATCTACTTGTATCAGTAGCCAATTTCCGAGAAATATTCATTCTGATAATCTTCTATTGTATAGTAGCACCCCTTAATAAATAACTCCTTCAATTTCTTTTTAAACTGGTAGATATTTTCTATTTGTTTGATATTGTTAGGCAATTTGTTGTAGTAGATACAGCCTGCTACTGATGGTTTGCTGTTATAGATTTGTAAGTTATACCCATATATATATGATAATCTTTATTATATTTTGTGTTATGTGTATGTATTTGTTTATCTACAGTGCAGTTACACTTTTCTTTTACATATAGGATTGTTCCTTGAATTTATAATGAATATACTGTTAGTATCTTTAGATGTCTAAAACTATCTTTGCAAGATTCCAAGTGTTTTAACCCTGCAATGTACCTTACTGCCCTATTTTGAAGAATACAAAAATTCTTCTAGTGAGGGCTTTAGCACTTTGTCCCCATACGATGATTCCATATGACAGAAAGGGATAGATCAATCTGTAATATAACATTCTTCTTCATTTACATCGAGTAATTTTGACAGTCTATTAATTAAAAATAGATTTCGGCTGATTCTACTACAAGTTTTTTTGACATGATATTCCCAGCTCAAGGTGCTATCAATTACTACTACCAGGAAATTTGTAATTTTACACTCACTATTTCACTTTTCTTTATTAGTATTTTTAAATTACTTTCCTGTCTGCTAGGTTTTGTCTGGAAAAGATGTAGTGTGTTTTGGATGGATTTATAAGTAAATCATTTATCTCAAAATATTGCTCTACAACACCTGTGTTTGCTGCAGTTATTTTTTGGAGTTTATTAATATCATGTCCTACATTCATTATTGTTGTGTCATCAGCATACATGAATGTTTTGCCTTGTGTTAGATGTGGGATGTCATTTATGTATAAAATGAAAAGTAATGGACCAAGAACAGAGCCCTGTGGGACTCCATATCTAACTGGGAGGCTGCTTGACAAATATTCTTTCTTTTGATTATTTTCTATGTTTACAACTTTTACTTGTTGTGTTCTATTTTAAGATAGGATTTGATTAGCTTATGTGGTATACCACGAACCCCATATTGATATAATTTATCTAAGAATGTTATGTTCAACACAATCAAATGCTTTTGATAAGTCTAATTGTACACAATTACATTTTGTTTTATTATTTAAATTATCAATTATGTTTTCAATAATTGTGGCTATTGCATCATTTGTAGATTTATTTTTCCTAAATCCAAACTGAGATTTATTTTGTATATTGTGTTTGTCTAAAAAAGCTGTTAGCTGTTTGCTATTACTTTTTCCAGAACTTTTGAAAGAGCTGGGACCATAGTAATAGGGCTATAATTATTTGCATTTTCTTTTGTCCCCTTTTTGTAAATTGGTATAACCACAGATTTTTTCATTCTGGATGTGAAGATGCCTTCTCTAATTGAAGCATAGACTAATTCTAAAGGGGTGTTTTTATGAGGGGATCACACTTCTTTAGTATATAAGGCGAAATGTCATCAAGTCCTGCTGATTTTTTATTATTCATGCTCTGGATTACTTTAATCAAATCAGTCTCTGTTATTTCTAAAAGTACAAGTGAATCCTTTATACTTATTGTATTATTATTATTATTATTATTATTATTATTATTATTATTATTAATAATTTGTGGATACATCAAGTTTTTGCCTAGCACAAGTTTATTTACCATTCCTGTAAAGGTTTTGTTAAATATATTACATATTCTGCTTCGACTTAAAGACTATTTCATTTCCCTCTTGTAGATGTATATTGTAGGTTAATTTATTATTTATGGAGCCTCTTTCCATATTGACAAACTTCCATAGTACTTTAGAAGTGTTATTTGAGTTGCTTATAATATTCTGAATATAGTTTGCTTTTGCAGTCTTTATAATTACATTATATTCCTTTTTATATGTTTTATATATGTCTTTTTCTACTTGTATTTTACTTTGCTTGTAGTGATCATACAATTTTTTTAGTTTTGTTCTTGCTGTAAAAACCTCCTTATTTATCCAAGGAGCTTTCGAGGCACTTACTAAATTTCTTCTAGCTTTTGGACATGATATATTAAAATAATAATTAAAAATACTGTAAAAGGATTCCCATTTTTTCTTTACATTATCTTCCCTGTAATTTCTTGACTAGCTGACGACCTGTTAGCTTCTCAAGAAGGACTCTGCTCCATGGAGTTATCTTCCCTGTACACTTCAGTCCAAGTTTCATTTTGTATTGAAGAGCATAGACCTATTATATTGGCTTCTGATACATCCTTAACCTCTTTATAGCATCTAGTTTGTTGTGGTACAATCATATTAATGGTTATACACTGTACATAATGATCTCAAAGCAGACTATTTATTACATCAGTATAATAGAATTCATCAGGTATGTTAGTAATAATTTGGTCTATAATTGTAGCCATACTTTCAGTTACTCGAGTAGGTGTATTTATTGTTACAGTCAGATTATAAGCATTAGCAACATCTAGTAATTGTTTGTGACCACACCCCTTGTCTTGGATATTTATTTTGAGATCTCTTGCAGTTATTATATATTGGTCTCTCTGTACTAGTTGCTCTAAAATACCTATTAGAGTAATAAAGAATTCCTGTAGATTACCGCTTGGTGATCCATATAGTGCAATAATTACTATTTTCCTCTTTTCACCTGTTAGCTGTACACCAGTAACTTCCATTGTTTTTTCTGTTTTTTTCAGTAACCCATTTCAAGGGTTTCAATTGTAATTTGGTTTTAGAGCTGTAAATTGCAACCCCACCCCCTTTATGTTCTTTTCTACAAAAGTATGAAGCCAAAGTATAACCTTCTAATGTACATTGTGTTATTTCATCCTCTTTAAGACCATGTTCAGAAACAGCCGAGATATCTGGAGTAGTAGTTTGAAGGAAAGCTGTGAATTGCTCAGTTTTGTTTCTGAGATGTTGTACATTTTGATGTAGTATTCTAAATTTTTGACTTAATTGGGTTTCTTTATTTTCTTCTTCAAACATTTCCCAGATTTGAGAAGCCTAAAGCTATTATATTTGTATAGTTCTTACTGTTGTTACTTATTATTTTGCCTATTTCTTGTGTGATATACTTTTTCCCTATTCTGTTAAAGTGCTGTCCGTACCTTGTGTGATAATCTCTACTTATTTCTTATGTCCAGCACTTTTACATTTTTTAATCTTTTACATATCTTATCATCATCATCATCATCATCATCTGCGGTGCTACAGCCCTTGAAGGGCCTGGACCTCTACAATAGCCTGCCTCCATCCCTCTCTATCCTCCGCCATCCTTCTCCATCCTAGGAATATTTTCTTCAGATCTTCCTCCAGATCGTCCACCCATCTCAGTCTGGGCCTTCCCTTCCTCCTGCTGCCCCCTGGTTGTCCAGTGAAAATTTTCTTTACCACTCTTTCTTCTGGCATTCTTTGTACATGCCCTGCCCATCTCATTCTTGCCCTTTTTATTTCCACAACTATGTCCGGCTTCTGATATAACTGTTGTATTTCGCCATTTGTTCTTATTCTCCATTTCCCTCATATTCCCCTGAGTATCTTCCTTTCCCATCTTCTCAGCATCTCCTCCTCCTTCTTTGTCATTGTCCATGCCTCCGCTCCATAAGTAACTATCGGTCGTATAATCCTGTGATATATACTTATTTTCATGTGCCTGCTGATAGTTTTGGACCTCAATAGGTGCATCAGTGTAAAATAGCTCCTGTTCCCAGCTGCCATTCTAGCCTTAATTTCCTCTGTTATGGTATTCTCTTCCGTGATTAGGGTACCCAAGTAGTTGACACTCCTCACTTTTCCAAAACACTTATCGTTTATTATTAATTGCTCTTCATTTCTCTTTACTTTCCTGGTTTGTAACATGTACTCTGTTTTACTTTCACTAACTGTCAGTCCCATTTCTGCAGCTTTCCTTTCTAGAGCTACATAACATTCCTGTAAGTCACTTTTAGTTTGTGCAATAATTCCCACATCATCAACATACCCAAACCACTGTGTTGTTCTATGGAATATTGTACCTCCTCGTTTTCCTGGCATCTGCCTCATTACTCTTTCCAGAACTAAGTTAAAAAGCATTGGAGACAGTACATCCCCTTGCCTCAGTCCTCTTTTGATTTTGAAAGTATTTGATAAGTCCCCATTAAACTTTACCTTTCCTACCGTTTCTTTTACTGTCATCATCACTAACCTTCTCAGTTTTCCCGGTATTTCCAACTGTTTTAGTGTTTCCTTCAATTCATTCCTTTTTATACTGTCATATGCTTTCCTAAAGTCAATGTACAACTGGTGTATTTCTACGTCAAATTCATAACATTTCTCCAAAACTTGTCTCACCACAAAAATTGAATCCATTGTTGACCTTTGCGGCCTAAAACCACATTGATATTCCCCCAAAAGGGGCTCTGTCACTGGTGCTAATCTCCCGGCCAATACTTGAGCAAAAACTTTGTACGCCGTATTTAATAACATGATACCTCTATAGTTGTCACTAATTTGTCGTTCTTATTATGTATTGGGCATATTACTCCCATTGTCCAGTCTCTGGGCATTGTCTCTTTGTCCCATATCTCTTTTATTAACTCATAGACCTTTCCTTCTACCTCTTGTCCACCATGCTTTAGCAATTCGGCAGGTATGTTGTCTTCTCCTGGGGCTTTGTTGTTCTTCATTCTTGCTATTGCTTTCCGCACTTCTTCTCTCGTTACCTCCTCCGCCTCTTCCCCGTTCATTTCGTCCTCCATCTCGTCTCCTTCCCTTTCCTCGTCTTCGTCTCCCTTTTCTTCCTGTATCCTCTCACGTCCTTCACCATTCAGTAATTCTTCAAAGTATTCTGCCCATCTGTTAAGCATTTCTTCTTTCCCTCCTATCATATTTCCTTCTCTATCCTTACAAAATATACTTCTAGGTTGAAATCCTTTCTTCTCCTCCCTTACTTTCTGATAGAACTTCCTGATGTCCTTCTTTTCCCCCAACTCTTCTATTTCTTCTAATTTTTCTTTTTCGTATTTCCTTTTCTTCTTCCTGCATTCTTTATCCGCCTCTCTCCTTTTTTCTCTATACTCTTCTACTGTAGCTCTTGTTTTCCTTTGTAACATTCTGTTTCTAGCTTTGTTTCTTTGCTCAGTTACCTTCATGCCCTCCTCGTCAAACCAGTCTTTCCTCTTCTCCCTTCTTTCCTTCCCCACTATTTCGCTGGCCGCTTCTATCACTGATTTCTTCAATATTTCCCATTTATCCTCTACCTCTCCGTTTACCCATCGCTCTGGCTCTTCCCCAAGTTTCTCCTTAAATTTTTCTTGGTATGTCTTCTGTATTTCGCTGTCTTGTAATTTCCTGGTGTCATATCTTTCTTGTTGCATTCTTCCTCCTTCTCTGTACCTTGCAATTCTTTGTCTGTATCTTATTTTAACCATAAAATGGTCGGTATCTCCGTCTGCACCTCTGCATGTTTTTACTTCCATTATATCTGAAACATGTCTTGCTTCTATTATTACATGGTCAATCTGATTGCATGTGCTCCCATCCGGAGACCTCCATGTCATTTTGTGTGTATCTTTCCGTTGATTCCACATACTTTTAACTACCATGTTTCTACTGATTGCAAAGTCTATTAATCTCTGTCCATTATCGTTGCTTTCCCGATGTAAACTTTCTTTCCCTATCGTCTGTCTATATTGCTTTTCTTTCCCAATTTTGGCATTCATGTCTCCCATTACAATCTTCACGTCATGTTTTGGCATTTTATTATATTCTTCCTCTAGTTTGCTATAAAATGCATCCTTGTCTGTTCTCTCTTCTGTTGGCGCATATACATTAAATAGAGTCACCCTAAAGAATTTTGCTTTTATCCTTATGTAGCACATTCTTTCATCTATGGGGTGAAAGTTTAGTATATCTTTTTTAAGCTGCTTCTTAACTATAAATCCTGTCCCGCCATATTTCTGCTGTCCTCCACTGTACAAAAGTATGTGTTCTCCTGATCCAAAAATTCCCTTCCCTTCCCATTTGGTTTCCTGAATGGCCGCTATATCTATATTATATTTGCTCAGTTGCTCCTTCACTGCTCTCAAGGCCCCTAGTTTTCCCAGTGTTCTTACATTCCATGTGGCTAAGATAACATCGTTCCTTCCTCTCCGCTTCCTATCTCGTTGTCCTTTTCCGTAGCCAGTCTGTCTACTGTCTATCTCCTGATTCCGAGGCTTCATTGAAGTTTCTTTAACATTTGGATTTTTTTATGGGGTGAGGTTGTTAGCCTTACGCCCAACCCCCAACCTGGAGGGCCAGGGTGTCTCTCTCAGTCTGGGCCATCACCTTCGACCTGTCCAGCATGGGTGACCCTACCAGTAGCAATGCTACCGCTGGCATAGCTCTCGGGATCCCTTGACCACGCAAGCCCCCCCACTACAACAAAGTGGAGACACCTTCGGGGGGTTACATATCTTATAGATGTCCTTATTTGCATTCCTGATTACCTTGTTAACAATTGATTCTGTTATTAAATCATGCCTGGTTGGTATATTGAGTACCACCACATTTGTGGAGGTCAGGGCAGAAAGTGTTCTTTTTAGAGTATTTATACAATTCTTTGTCTCCTTTTTGGCAATATCGTTGGCTCCTCCCATTATTACTACATGATCTTGTGGGCCTAGAATGGAGCAGTCTCTTTCACAGTTTTTTAGCACATCTCTTATCTTTACACTGGGCCTGACTTCACTATCCTCATTATTTTTACTAAGCAAAAACGGTATGTCGCGGCCATAACTGTCATAATAAAACATTATTTTGTTCCTCTTTTTCCCGTTTATTTTAGAGTCACGTAATGCTTCCCTTGTTTGATTATCATCTTCGACTTGATTCAGTGTGCTGAATCTGTTTCCCGTTGGGACTACAAACTGCTGTGTCGCCTGTTTCCTTGTTTTCATATTTATTTTAGCTACTTGGTTCCGTCCATTTTCATTTGCTTGACAAACCTCAGGACATGTACCTTGTAGTCTTTCACTTTACAGGATGGATATGATGTCTCTCAATTATGCTATTTCCCCTAGCAACTTTCGTAGAACTTCGTCGCTAACATTCTGCATATAGTTGGGTTCTCGTTTGCCGAGACGTTGCAAGATGAACATGACACACAAATCCATTGGTTATCGGGAATTCTATCCTCACATACATTACTACATTTGTTAAAATGATACCATTTATCGTGATTATCACACAGTATTCCATTTCTCACTAATTTATTACATTTACCGCACTTATTATCTGTTAAAATGTTGTTGCATGCAATATCCGTGCTCATTCTTTCTGCCGATTGACAGTGTAGTCGAACATTATCCCATTCAGTAAGGACAATCACAACTACTTTTGATGCATTTGCAAAAAGCGTAACTCACACAAAAACAATCACTCTGCTGAATTTTAGAACCTAAAATGTTGACATGTTTCAAAAGTTACGAACCTGCTGTAAAATTGTTGGTAAATGAAATAGCTGTAACACAGGCAAGGGTACAACACATCAGCAGCCGCCAATTTTTCCTCGATACTAGTCACATTTCTTACATCATCAAACATATGTTAAAGGGTGGAGTATGTATGCTTATTCATCGAAATACAACTTTTCAGTCATAAATTTAGATAGATATTGCATAGCTCAGGATATAGAAATATGTGCCATCCAATTGGATGTATTTTTTAGTAAACTGTGTATTTTGACTGTATACAGATCACCATTAGAGAATTTCAATGATTTTATTTTTCAGTTAGATTCTATATTATGCACTCATTATGATACAAAAACAGGCTTCATCTTATGTGGTGATTTTAACATTGATTTTTTAAAAGACACTGATAGAGTTATTCAACTGAATGCATTCCTCGCAACTTATAATCTTACTAATGTTGTTACGTTCCCTACTAGAATCACCGAAGATACAAGTACAGCCATAAACAATATATTTCTTGATATTCATAAATATGATACATATAAAATCAACCTTATCAGACCACGATCAACGTTAGATCTAACTGTATGTCACATTAAAAATTATCCAATTATCTGTAAACGATTAGTAAATAAAGATACTATTGTGAATTTTCAAGTCCAATTAAGCTATGAAACCTGGGATACAGTATTTGATGGAGAAGATATAAATCAAATTTTTAATTCATTTTTAAATACTTATTTGAGATTATTTTATTCGTGTTTTCCACTAACTAAAAAAAAGAGCATAGCTCCAAAAATTCCTTCGATCACCCCTGGAATCAGAATTTCATGTAGACATAAAAGAGATTTATATATAGCTTGTAAGAATACCAAGAATTCAACCTTAATAACGTGTTATAAAAATTACAGTAAAATTCTAGCGAATGTTATTAAAGCAGCAAAGAGATTGACATATGATAAATATGTTAGTAACTCAGAAAATAAGCTAAAAACGACATGGCAGATCATTAACTCAGAAACTGGACATGCTGTAAAACTTGATGCTATCCAACACCTTATTACAAGTATAGTACTGGACATGGTAAACAAAATATTGCTGAGACATTGAATGATATTTTTCTAACAATAACTGACACAATAACCACTAAGGTAAATGGTAATAACGACATAGATAATAATTCTTCTAATGTTGATAATGGAAATTTTATGACCGTTTTGTCTCGAGCTTACTCTAGGAATTATCCACATATGATTAGTAAGCCATCTACAAGACAATAAGTAGAAAATATAATTAGTTCACGTAAGACAAAGGATTCTTTTGGATATGACGAAATTCCTATGTGGATTTTAAAATTAAGTTTTATATGTAACAAAATACTTTCTACAGGTAAATTTTCAGATAGATTAAAATACTCAATTGTGAAGCCTTTATATAAAAAAGGTAATAAACATGACATGTCAAATTATAGACTGATTTCACTTCTACAATTTTTTCAAAAATTGTTGAAAAGGTAATGCGTGCTAGACTCTTGACTCATTTATCCAAATATAATATTCTAATTATATTACTGATTACAGAAATGCACGGTGAATTTAGATTCAAGTAAATAATATTCTAAGTTCAGAACAATATGGTTTTCAAAAAAGTATGACAACGGAAAATGCCACGTTTACCGTAATAAATTAAATTTTAACAGCTGTGAACAACAAGTCAAGAGCAGCAGGTATATTCTGTGATATCAAAAAAGCATTTGACTGTGTCAATCATAAAATACTTTTGGCAAAAATGGAGTTCTATGGAATAACAGGTAAAGAAAAAACATTTTATACCCAATATCTAAAAGATGGATATCAGCGTGTGTTTATAAAATGCAAAAATTCCAATAATTCTGTAACCTCAAAATGTTCAAAAATTCATCATGGTGTGCCTCAGGGCTCTGTACTGGGTCCCTTGTTGTTCTTGATATACATAAATGATCTAATGATCTGAATAAAGTTGTCTTCCTATCTTGTTTGCTGATGACACCAGCATTTTACTCATCATGACATTGACGAGTTAAATATGAATATGAATAAAACTTTTCCAGTTGTGAACAAATGGTTTCAATCAAATTTAGTTTCACTAAATTATGAAAAAACATTATGTATTCAATTTAGAACAAAAAATTCCATTCACAGTGATATAATGATATAATTTCAAATGTTTCCCATACTAAATTTCTTGGCCTAACTTTAGATAGCACTTTGTCCTGGAGTAAGAATATTGAAGGATTAATAAATAAGCTAAGTGCTGTTTGCTGTATGTTAAGATCAGTTAAACCATATATGTCTCAGATATCTTTGATAATGTTCTATTATGCCCTCTTTCATTCTGCCATGTCTTATGGTATTATATTCTGTGGAAATTTACCACACAGTCAGAAAATTTTTAGATTGCAAAAAGAGCAATAAGAATTTTAACAGGCTGTAAGAGAAGGGATTCATGTAGGAATTTGTTTAAGCAGTTAGGAGTACTGCCATTAAAATCTCAATACATTTTATCAATACTTTTATTTGTGGTGAAGAATAAAGTATATTTCATTACAAATTATGAAAGACATGGTGTATCGACTAGACAAAGTAAAAATTTTCATCTTCCATCTGCATCCACATCCATTTACCAACATGGTGTCCAATATTCAGGTGTGAAACTTAATAAATTGCCAACTGATCTTAAAGAGTGCGCGGATAATGTAAAGAAATTTAAAAGTCTATTGATTTATTTAACCACACATTGTTTCTATAGTCTGGATGAATTTATTTGTAATTAATAATGATTGTATAATGCTGTAATTGGGACATTAATTATGGTTCACATAGTATTTTATATCAGTAACTGTAATATTGCACTGTACTGGAAGAGTATTGATTCACATGTTAATAATTGAATTTTGACTGTGATGTTTATAATAAGGACTTTTTTATATAATTACTGTGATTTTGTTTTCATATATATTGGCAGATGTATGATGTATTCTATATCCTTTGGTTGTTAAACCTGTACTGGATCCAATGGAATATAATAAAATCAATCAAATCAAGAAAACTGTGTGCTCTCTGAGGTTTGAACTGAATCTTTGTATATATTGTGGAGTAATTTTAGTCTTCAAGGGTCTAATCTGTAATTTTCAGTAAGGATAAAATATGAGGACATGACTTCATAAAAAAAAGTGTACAATGTTTTGGTCACAGAATCTCAGGAGAAGAAACTTGGCTTAAATCATATGGTAACTTTAAAGTGAATCTTGGTGAACTCGTACAGGCAGGGGACTGAACTGGATCATGACGACTAACTAGCTCTGTGGCACAAGTCTTCTTTTTTTCAAAAGTTGACAGTTGCACAGCTAATAAGGCTCAGGAAAGAGACAGGTGGTAGGCCCTTGTGAATGCGGTAATGAACCTCTTGGGTTCCATAAAATGTGGGGAATTTCGTGACTAGTCGAGGACCTGTTAGTTTCTAAAGAAGGACTCTCCTCCATGGAGTTAGTTAGTTAGTTAGTTAGTTATGAAACTGAAGAGCTTAATGCTGTGTTCATGAAATTCCGTCACTGAACCTTGCTCTAAGCAAGTTCAGTAAAAATTCCAGTCTTCTGGGATAGGACACTATGTAGATTGGCATATAGGTACCAGTGCTGCAGAGCAGCTTGCTGCCTCCATTGTCAGTACCAAGCCATGGCTTCAACCCTGGAAGACACGAACCTTCATCATTACTGCTTTGAGAATCTCAAATTTAGCAAGTTAAGGAAATCACATGTCTTTATAAATTATTAGAGATCTGTTTTAATACTACCCTCACATCTGTGCCTCTACCTCCCAATTGATCTATTCTGTCAAGCCTTCTGATCAAATCATGTATGCAGCTCTTGTCCTTACATGTCCCTTATGTCTTGTACATCTTATCTTCCTTGCCTTGCTCACACTATTAATGTTAGGTGAAGAGTACAAATTGTGAAGCTCATCATCATGCAGTTTTCTCCATCCTGCTATTGCACCCTCGTCTCAGACATCCTGAATCTGCATTTTTCCCTTTACAGTCAGAGCAAAGACCCATAAAAAAAACAGGAAGAATTATAATGGTGTACATTTTAATATTTATATTTATTGACAACAGATTGGAGAACAAAAGGTTTTGAACTTTATTGCAGCAAACCAAAATTGTGTTTCAGAAATATTTTGCACATGCAAATAGGTCAGAATCTTTGACAGGACAGTTGATATTGATTTGGTTTTGCACCAAATTTAATGAAGATCCTTTTGTTATGCAGGTATGATATCCAGTACCGTGAAGCTGGCTCAGGAAGATGGAACAGCATACTGAAAGACACAGAAGACTCCAGCTTTTACTTTGTGGATCACTTACTTCCAAAGACATACTATGTGTTTAGACTTTCCTTAATTTATCCTTACTCTTCAGTGCCATACATATGGCCTGCAGATGAAAGATTTGCATTTGAATTATTAGGTAAGAATTTACCTTTTCTGGAAGAACCGAGAAAATTACGTAATTAAGATTGTTATTACTTGGTTCCTTCCTCGGCTTTATGCATCATCTAGTATTTCATACAGGGTATGACATTTTGGAAACTGATTGTGTTCAGGTGAAACATTGTTTGATATAGCTTTTCATAATGGACCCACCTGAATATAGGTACTTATGATATCGACAAGACATGTTTCTTAATTTCTTAATTTCAGGGGATTGTCCGAGCCCCCCTGGGATGCCTGTTATCCAGCAGTTGAGAAGGGATGTGTATCAGGTGATATGGGATCCTTCGCGTGAGAACGGCGCTCATGTAGAGTTATACTGTTTGGAAGGCAAGACTAAAGGAGGAAAGAGAGAGAAAAGAGAAGCAAACTTCACCTTGGACACTGAGGGTTCAACCAGAATTGAGGACAGTAATGTTGTTGAAGCTGATGATGACAGTGACAACTGGGTATTGTACTACAATGGGACAGGTATGAGACATCAATATGGGTTCTGTTTTTCTATAAGATTTAACCTTGTTACTGTCACTTTTTCGCTGCTGTCAAGTCCTTAGAGATTTGTTATTTACTCCAGACCTGACCCAACACATCTCAGTTGTATTTAGTAATTTCACCTACTAAAGTGTCCTATAGAAGTACATTATCCACCATACTGCTAATGAAATTGGGAACATCCTATTCTGATGATGTTTCAATCATCATTATTCCCTTGTCACTTTATCATTTACAATACAAAAATATACAGTGATTGCATACAGTGACAGTGAATGAATAACAATGAGGACATAGTGTGAGAATTGAAGCATCGAATGTTACTGTGTGAGAGGCAAAGCATCATGGTGTTACTGTGATACATCCAGACCACGTAACTACGCTCTTGAACTCTAGTTTCCTAATTTTCTAACCCATACATCTTGCAAAAGGAGCTATGTTTTCATCTTCAAGTGGACAGGATGTGAAGAAATTATTGCTCTTTTGGGGCCTTATGTAGAGTTACACTCGCACTTGCAATTTGCTTATGAGAATATGAATTCCTTCGTATCCTGTCTGCCTGAAAACGAAATATAATCCGTTGTTGACACATTGTTGTTATACAAAATTCTAGGTTGATGGACAAGTCCAGGAGAACAGCTTTAAATTTTGTCACACCATCATCAGATAATTACACAATGTGACTGTGGTCAAATAAATGGCAAAACACACATTTACAACCATAAAAACAAGCATATATTCAAAATTTATGCTGAGAATTTTGTCATAGTTTGTATTGTGGTCTGTTTAGTTCAAATGGCAGTTGGACAGTATCTGTTGGACTGTATTAACAGCTGTGCTATGTATTGCACATTACCTTTAGCTAAGTAGCAGCTGTTGCTGGTGTTGATAGTGAATGTGTTAAAAATACTTTCTGTAAAAAACAATGATTTAATTTCTTTTGCAGAAAATTACTGGATTATTACTGACCTCAGCCCAAGTTTCAGATATGTCTTCAGAGTCCGATCCATGAACAAATATGGCTGGAGCAACTTCAGTGTAGTTAGTGAATCATTTGATTTCACTGAAGCAGCATTGCTAGCCAAGCAACAAGAACTTGGAATTGTACTCACCATTTCCATACCAATTGTAATTGTGGCCATTTGTTTCATTGGAGTGTTCATAATGATATATGGTAAGGAATCATAGTTCTTAAGTTTTAGCCCATTTAGTTAACACATGTCACTTCACCAAATTCATTTCCTTCAAATTATAAAGCTCTCCATCTGAGTATAACATTCATCTGTGATGTGATTTTTGAACATCAGATGTCAGACCAGTCTGTGAATAAAAACTGGCATGTATCAGTGTAACAGAGGGCTGTTACATGATTTTCAGACACCATGTTTGAGATCATCTTTCAGGTACATTTGATAATATGACACATCACTGGGAATAATTTCATTTTACTTTACATTTAGTATGACAATTGATGAAATAGTTAGTTCCCAGATGTTGGCCCGTGTCTGACAGAGAAATCAAATGAGTTGATTTGGAATTTTCAGACTAGTAAGTTTTGTTTCTGATGCAGTATTTCAGTGCCGAGAAAAAGAAAAGAAGTCTTTACAAGCGATGACACTGACAACAGTAACTCGAGGACCTGATGTTGAACTAGCAACACTTAGAGAACTTCCGCGGAGAGGAAACTTTGTCCACAACACAAATGCTCTCTATACAACAGCTGATATACCTACAGATGAAGAGATTGCACTTTTACCCCATATTCGAAGAGATCGAATTACTCTGACAAAGTTCCTTGGTAGTGGAGCATTTGGGGAAGTGTTTGAAGGCAATGCAAGAAACTTGGCCAATTCTGGAGGAGGAGAGACAAAAGTTGCTATCAAAGTAAGAACATGCAATAGTCTAATACTTGGTATTTAGATTCAGAATTATTTATTTCATGCACTTATTTCTGTCATCTTGCATAAACAGTTTCCTACCTACGTAAGGGTTCTGATCCTGAAACTTTTACATAGGGATGGGATATTCGAATCCTCGAATCCCGTGAATCTTGAATAATATTCGAGATTCGAAAACTTGAATCTTTGTGCTTTTTTCGTCTTTCGAATCCTAACCTAGCGAAATTCTGCCACCTAGCGGAATCTTGAGGAACTTAAACTTCTTAGTGCTACTCACTCTATAGCTCAGTGTTTCTAGTTCTACTCAACTGTCCGCAGCGTCTCACTTGTACACGCTATCAGTCTACGCTCGGCTTTATCCGGACTGTATTTTTGTCTCACTTTTAGCGTTTCTCACGCTTTATTGATTATTCCTACGTGGTTTCTATCGCTAACCACAGCATTTTCGCTTACTTGGGAGTGATTTATCTTGTGCCTCTGGCATAACCTCTTATTTCCTATAACCTACAACCAATGTCACCTATAACCTACAACCCATGAGATGGCACCTTCTGATATCTGGAACTATTTCCAAATTTCGGATAATGAAAATTATACGAATTGCAATCTGTGTTCTGCAAAAATATCCAGAGGAAAAGGGTCACATACTACTTCAGCAATGTGGAAACATTTGAAAGGCAAACATTTATCCAAATTTCAAGAACTGAAAGGTAGAAGTTCACCATCCCCATTACTGGCTCCAGCTTCAACCTTAAGCTCTTTGACTGTCAGAGTTGACTCTCCATTCAAAGACAATAATGACCCAGATGATCCAGCTGTTGTTGGGAGTCCTCCATCAGTTAGTTCAACTTCTACTCCACATTCAGCAGCTTCTTCCTATGGAGAACAAAGCCCTTTTAAAACACCCACAATAAAACGCAAAGCAGTATCGTCTAACCAACTGACTCTGAAAGAATTTTTTGATAAAATGCAACATTTTAAGCCTGGAGACAAAAGAGCTAAAACAATTACCAGATTACTCGCCGAAATGATCTGCAAAGATAACCAACCATTGTCCATAGTGGAAGATAATGGTTTTAAAAAGTTGATAAATCACCTTGAGCCAAGATATATCATCCCAAGCAGGAAACATTTTGCCCATAAGGTAATTCCAGAGATGTATGAAGAAGAAATAATAAAAGTTGAGAAACTTTTAGAAAAGACCGAGTTTATTGGAGTCACAACAGACATGTGGACATCAACATCTTCTGACGATTACCTCAGTTTGACAGTTCACTTTGTAGATGAAAACTTTGAGTATCACCACTTGTGTTTAGAATGCATTCCCTTTGCAGAAGTTTCACATACAGCATCTTCAATAGAAACTTTAATAACCGACACTATGAAAGAATGGAATCTCTTAGAAAAAGTTGTGTGTTTCATGAGAGATAATGGTCCGAATATGGTTGCAGCTTTAGAACGCAGTACCTTTGACCACTTGCCATGCCTGGCTCATACTTTTCAATTAGTTATCAAAGATGGTCTACTTAACAAGAGTGAAATTAAGGAAATAATGTCAGCCTGCCGGAGTATTGTGGGATATTTCAAGCACTCTTCTAAAGCCATGGATGTCTTACGAGCTTTTCAAGCTAAATTAAGACTTAAACCTCATCGTTTGATACAAGACGAACCGACAAGATGGAATTCTCAGCTTCACTTGCTCACTCGTCTCATGGAACAAAAGCAAGCGGTTTTATTATCTGCTTCAGACTTAAATTTTCAGGTAAATCTTAGTGCTCGACAGTGGACAACTATAGAAGAAGTGATACGAATCCTAGATGTGTTCGATAGAGCTACATTTGTGGCCAGTTCCAGTCAAGTAACAATCTCAGAAATAATTCCTTTAGTGAATAGCACCATTAATGCTCAACAAAACTTCAAATCAACTTTAGGTTCCATACAGCGTTTTCGAAATGACTTGCTTACATCTCTAAAAAGGCGCTATCAGTCTGTTGAAACAGAAAAATTGTATGCTCTTGGTACTATACTGGATCCCCGATTCAAAGGAAGTGTATTTTTGAGCAAAGAAAACCTTGAGCAAGCTAAATCAACACTGACCATGGAAATTTCTGATATTAGTATTTTGCAAGCAGATGACACTGATCTGCAGTCATCAGAACAAAGTCAAAGAGATACCACTCAAAAGTTGCCAACTGAACAACAAGGAGTTCATAGCATGTGGAGTTACTATTCTCAATTGATGATACCATCTACCAGCACTGAGCAAAGTTATAGTTTGTCTCCTGAAGCAGAAACACTGCTTCCACCATCTGCGGACATCTTTAAATACTGGAAGGACAACAAAAAATATCAAAATTTAAAGAAACTCTCTACAAAGCTTTTAATCACACCACCATCAACAGTAATATCAGAAAGACTATTCAGTACAGCAGGTATCATAGCTGATAAAAAACGAAGTAGGCTAGACCCAGAGCGAGTTCGAATGCTAGTGTTCTTAAATAAAAATCTCTATTAAAGGTTTCTGATTCTTTTAGATTGCCCTGAAAGAGTTCAGTGTTTAGTGTTTTTAATTTTTATTAACTCTTAAAATAAACACGTTTTTTATTTTTCTTCATTTTCTGGAAAGAATTTAGTATTCCATGTTTAGCGTTTACCGTTTATCTACGATATATTAACTCTTGAAATAATCCCCTCCCTCTACACAAATGTCAAAAATGTGAACTGTTACTCAAATATTATTTGTATTGTTATTATTAATATAATTAATATTTATTATTATTTCATTTATTTGTATCTTCTTAATGAATAATATAGGTATATTTTTTAAAACTGTATTCTTAAATGTGTTTTTTCATTAAACACAGATTTTAAATTTTGCTTCAAATAAAAACTTTTAATTTTAAAATAAATACTAAATGGTATAGAACTAAGTCTTTTTCCCTTTAGTTTTTTCTTATTATTCTTATATGAAGGATTCGAGGGATTCGACGGATTCGAGAACCTTTTAGGATTCGGATTCGAGCAAATTTAGGATTTGTCCCACCTCTACTTTTACATAACCTGAAATTTACATAAGTGGGCATTGACCCCACCCCAAATATTTATCATACCTTATCAGTTATGTATACATTTTTACAATGTCAGTGTATATGTTTAAAATGCTATTTCTATCAGTTTTTCATATGAACTGCATAAAGTAAATTACATTTAATAAGTACAGTATTAATAATTAATAATATTAATATTATATTACATATAATATTAATTAATCATTTTAATAATTAATAAGAATTTTTTACTTAAGTCCGATTTTATGTAAGTTGCATATTACAACCCTGAAACTGCCTGTATTAAAAATAATTATCAGAAATTAATAATACATCACATTTTGGGGACAGGATCACTCTCCATACTAAGGCTAAAAATGTGGTCAAGACCTACTCACTTGGCACCAATAGGCAAAGGGCCCAATTTCTTTCATTCATTCATTCTGTAGTCTGTCTCACGACAGGTCCGTAGCCTCTTCCAAAGCGAGTTCTCCACAGGGTGCGATCTAGTGCTTCCTCTTTCAATTTCCAGTATCTTTTCTTTTCCTTAAGGTCATCCAGTAGCTGCTTACGTCTTCTCCCTCGTCGTCCTGTCATTTCTATCCTTCCTTCTAACTTTCCTTCAATCACGTGTTTCAGAAGGCAGTTTCTACGCAAGATGTGACCAATCCAGTTAGCCTTTCTTCTTACCAGGCTCACATATCACAACCGCAAGAGAACCAATTGGGAATCCTAACGGGAAGACCTAAAAGCAAATCAAGGGCTTTTACCAAAAGTTATATGCTCAGTGCAGGATGTAGAGCTGGCTGCTGACATGGTACAGCAGGCCATCCTCTCATCCTGTCACCAAAACTGTCCAGCCAAGGTGGCTGTCTTGCCAAGGATGGTTCCCTGGTAGAACAAGGAGTTGAACTGCCTTAAAGCTTCAACAAGACGGCTTTTTAATCAAGCTAAAAGAACAGGTGACTGGGAATCACATAAGATGGCTCTCACCTGTTACAATAGAGAGATCAGAAAGAACTAACGGTCCGTTGGAGGGTCTGCTGTTGCGGGATCGAGGATTTACCTGACAGGGCCAGACTCATGAGGATCATGGCTAGTCAGCTGGAAAACAGGGTGGGATCTGTTGAACTTCCTGATGGCCAGTATACACAATCTGGAAAAGAGACCCTGAGGAAACTATACAGAGTTCATTTTCCAGGGTCTCCTGGAGTAGAAGTGACCTTGAAAGGACAGGGGCAGCCAAACCTGAGAGCATTTGCTGCCCACTAGACACTAGGAACTGTTTAGAAAGGTCATTGATCAATTTAAAATAAGATGGCGATAGCACATTCAAACCATTTGAATTGGCAGGGACTGATGGAATTGTGTCTGTGGTTTTACAACTAGGAGTTGATCACTTAACAACTCATATATGCTGTATTTTTAGAGCCTGCCGAGCAAGAGGGTATATACCCAAAGCTTGGAGGCAGATCAAGGTGATGTTTATCCCTAAACTTGGGAAGGTCAACTATATCAAGGCTAAGGCATATCACCCTATTAGTCTGTCGTCCTTCATGTTGAAAACGTTGGAAGAATTGGTGGACAGGCATATCAGGGACGAGATTTTGGCGTTATGACCCCTACATCGATACCAATTTGCCTACCAACCAGGGAAGTCCACTGAACCTGCACTGCACCATGTGATTACACATATAGAGGAAGCAGTGGAAAACAGAGACGTTACACTTGGAGCTTTCCTAGATATTGAGGGAGCTTTTGACAGCATCTCATTTGACATCATAACAAATGTTGCGAAATGGCAGGGGCTTGGAGACACAATCTGTCAATAGATTGGCTCCATGCTGGGTGGCAGAAAATCACAGCCATGCTTACAGGAGAAACTCTGGAGGGGTCTGTGACCAGGGGCTGTTTGTAGGGGTGCATTCTGGTGTGGCGCCTGGTTGTGGACAAACTTATAAGAGGACTCAATGGGAATGGCTGTTATACATTGGGGTATGCAGATGACATTGCTATCATCAGCAGAAAAGTCCTGAGCACCGTCTCAGAAGCTTCTACAGGAGGCTTTGAATACGATACAACAGTAGTGTGATAGGACTGAGCTGTTTATCAATCCACAAAAGATGATGATAGTATCAGTCACCAGGAAGAGAGATTTAAGGGGCCTAAAGGAACCAGCCCTCTCTGGACACACTTTTCAGCTGACTACTGAGGTCATATACCTTGGACTTATTCTGGGCAAGGGATTGACAAGGAAGGTACAGCTGAAAAATGTGATGAATAAGGCCTACACGGCTTTTTGACCTGTAAGGGCACATTTGGTAAAACCTGGGGTCTGAAACCCTGGGCAGTGCACTGAATCTACACCATGGTGTTCAGACCTGTATTGGCCTATGGCTCCATGGTTTAATGGCTGAGGGTCAGATACAATGTCAGCAGGATGGAGCTCAGTTAAGTTCCATAGATTAGCCTGTCTGGCTATAACAGGGGTGATGAAGACGACCCCAACAGCTGCATTGGAGGTCCTCCAGGGACTTCCTCCTCTTCATGTGATGATTGAGGCAGAGACGCTGTCAGGGATCTACAGACTGATGTGTACCCAACAGTGGAGACATAAATCCACTAACTTTGGTCACACCAAAAAATCTCGGGATATGGAGCACGAACCCATCCTACAGATGGGTTCTGACAAGATGTTACTGAAATATGCATACCACAAGCCATTCATGGTCAAGTTCTCTGACAAGTATGAATTGCAGGACGGGTTCAACCCAGAAAACAAAAGGGGCCTGATCTGGTATACAGACAGGTCCAAGAACAATAAAGGGTGTGCTGGGTGTACAGATGGGGCTGGAGAAGGGGGCTGAAATATATGCCATTAGGGCTTGTGTAATGGAAAATATACGAGTAGAAAAGGGCTACATCTACATTCTTTCCAACAGTCAGGCAGCCATCAAGACCCTTGACAGTTTCCAGATAAATTCCAAATTAGTCTGGGACTGCCATCAATCCCTGGTGAAACTGGCAGATCATAACAGGTTCCAACTGGTATGGGTGCCAGAACACATGGGAATTGATGGCAATGAAATAGCTGATCTGTTAGCCAGACAGGGCTCCTCACATCCATTCATAGGACCTGAGCCTGCACTGGGTATATCTGCAAAGGCTGCCAGGGAGGTGATCAAGTACTGGACGAGCAGAAAACACGAGGAACATTGGCAGTCCATACGTAGACAAAGGCAGGCTAAGGGCTTTCTTAAAAAGCCCTCTGCAAATAAACCTGGGGAATCGCTCAGTCTGAGTGGAGACAAGCCAAGAATAATGACAGAGTTGCTAACAAGACACTGTCATTTAAAAGGACATTTATTTAACCTGAGGCTGGTAAACAGTCCTGAGTGTGATGCAAGCAGGCATCTGAAATGGCCTCACATGTTCTTTGTGACTGTGAGGCTTCGACCACATTAAATTTCAGGCACCTGGGTCATCATTTTATAAAACCAGGTGATTTTGAGAGGACATCTCTGTCAGCAGGATACTGCACTTTGTTCAAGGTGCAGGGCTGCTGAATGCATGAGCTAAAGGACTGCACGAAAGATGGATAATGGTCGAATTGCACGGGTCACTGCAGTACCCGCTGTTCTGTATTTTTTTCTATTCAATTCTATTCTATTCTATATAATTCTATTCCATTCTATTCTATTCTACCCCTATTGCAAGCATTTGTAATCTCATCTCCTTGTATCACTTGCAAAACCAAAGCCAGACAGGTTATGTCCTTGCCATATCATAAATTTTATGTGAAAGGCGGACTATTCAGAATTATTAACCTTACATGTAAGCTATTTTTATCACAAATTGTGGTTGATGCTTGGGTTTTTAAATGATGCTGACATTATTGAGGTTATAGTGCATCTAATGAAATGAGACGATTTCAAATGGTGAGTAGGTAGGGAAGCAGATGGTATAAACTGCTTCAAAAATACTGCCCTGTCCTTCGTCTGGAGACTCAGGAAGAACCTGTTAGCTGGTCACCTGGTAAAGATTTGAACCAGGCAGCTTATGAATGAAATTTAAGCATGCTATAGCTGTGGCATCCTACTCAGTTGTCCACCTTGTCCTTTTCTTCGTACCTGTAACATACAGTATGCTGTTAACTGGCTTACAGCCTGCAGTTATACCAACAAGCATTAAGTGCTGCACATGTGATTATTAACATAATAGTTAAGAGTTTTTAGAAGTGTTCACAAAATTGCGAAACTATTAGCTTCATTATGTCTATCTGCCTGCATGTCTGTCCATCCACCCATCTGTCCACATGGAACAACTTGGCTCCCACTGGTTGTATTTCCATGAAATTTGATATTTGAGGATTTTTCTAAACTCTGTTGGGACAATTCAAGTTTCATTAAAATCTGACAAGAATAACGGGTACTTTACATGAAGACCTATGCACATTTATGATAATATCTTGCCGAGTTCTTCTTAGGATGAGAAATGTTTCATAAGAAAGTTGTAGAGAAAATCAGAACACACATTTTATGTTCAATAACTTTTTCTGAAATGATGCTGTTTATGAGATAATGTGGAAAAATATTGTACATCCAAACAGGCCACAGATGACAATATAATATTGCGCAGAAAAGATGTGATTTGCATGCCGGATAATGAAGGCAAGAATACAGGCACACACTCATAATATTCAATTCTTATTATTGTTAACAGCAGTACAAAATATTTTGTAGCTTGACAACAGTGTAAAGAGAACTCACTGTTACACTTCCATGGCAACATTGAACACTTTTATATTTTTGACAGCTGCATGCATGCCAACAACAATAAAAAGGAATGTATTGTTGTGTTCCCATGGCAACAATGGTTATGCAAACATGCTACAATGTAATGTACGTACAATGTTCTATTGTTTATTTACTCATGTACCTGAAGGACAAGTTCAAAAGTTTTGTATTGATAAATGTTGCAGATGTGTGTTTGCAAGGCAGTTATGCTACATAACACTACTTTTCTTGTTACTGTTTCCTGCAGACATTACGAAAAGGAGCTACTGAACAAGAAAAGGCTGAATTTTTGAAAGAAGCTCAACTGATGAGCAATTTCAAGCATGAACACATTCTTCAACTCTTGGGAGTCTGCCTTGATAATGACCCTAACTTTATCATAATGGAGCTAATGGAGAATGGAGATTTGCTGAGTTACCTTCGTTCCAACCGGCCTCTTTTAGTAAGTAACGAATCACAAAAACACTCAAATTTTTATTGTATAGCACTTTTTCTCAACTGGTGTATGAATTTTGAATTCACATGATTTTTACGCATGCAACAACAGTTCACACACTGTGATAGAGCACCAGATCTTGTGAGCCCTGTTGTGGAATGTCATTGCTTCCTTGATATATCTCATGGCCAGTTTTAATTGTAATATTTTCTTTGTTTTTTACCTTTAATTTATTATGCACGCCTGAATGCAGGGGCATAGCTAGGGGAGGGCTAGTGGTGTGGCCACCCCAGGCAGCAGAGTCTAAAGGGTGGAAAAATGAATATTTTAAGTAAAAAATTATGATTTTGTGCTGAGCAAGTTGTTAAATTATTGAGCCAACTGAAAAAAATTAGGTAAATGATTGTGATTTTTTTAAAGCTCATAATTTTTTTAGTGTCGACCATTGCGATGACTCACCCCAGACAACAGAAAACCTAGCTATGCAATTGCCTGAATGTTACTAATCTGATAAATTTGTGTGTGAAATACAGACTACAGAATGAATGAACAAAGAGTGTTCATTTGCAATACTTTTGCAAAGTGTGTGCCATGCTAAAGAACAGTATTCAGAGCAGTTGAAAAACTTTTGAATGAGAGGTTTAATGCTGCACAAAAAGAAAACATGAAAATGTTATGTTTTAACTAAAGACACACTGGAGAATATTGGTGCTTGAATGGAAAGAAGCCCCAGAAAAATCATTGCGCCAGTTGGCTGTTCAAACCAGGATATCAACATTCTCAGCTCCTAGGGGAACTGAACTTCTAGCTACATCCATGTAAAATTAGAGCCTTCCTGTAGACTTGGAAGCAAAAAGACAGTATTGCAAGTGGTCTCAAGAACTGGTAGCCAATGGTTTTCTTGATTTAGAACTTGTATTTTTCTGGATGAGGCATGGTTTACAGTAAATTCCAGTTGTGTTTGGTTAATTCTGGCACCATTCTTCAAAGAATTAAGAGAAGAGAAAGAAAAAGTGGACAGTTACTTCCTGCAGGGCTGTACCATGGCCCACAGCAAACTTCTGAATGGCTTCTGTAGGAGAGGTATTCAGTGAATGGTCGATAAATAACAAATTGTGGCCTCCTAGATCTTCAGATCTGAATCCATGCAATTATTATTTTTGAGGAACACTGAGAGTTTATATGAACTATCCACATTTGTTACTATAACTGCAAAACAGTATTCAAAGAGAAACTGCCAATATTTCAAGACAAAAACTCAGTCACGTATCAGGAGGTACTTTCAGAAGGTGCAAGGCCTTCTTAGAAGCTACAGGTTGGTGCTTTGAGACAAGCTGAACTGTGTTGGGAAAAAACAGACTCTTAAATTCCTGGTGGATTTAGGCTTCATAAGTGATAAAGCTCCCGTGACAGCTGTCATGCTCAGGGACATGATCAGGGGGGTGCTCTTTATATTGCATACAATATAAAATAAAAAGGCACTATGTAGCATGAAGAAGAGTATGAACATATAGTTATGCATCCATGCAGCCATGGTAATGCAAAATTCACCCTGTGATGTACATGTTATTTCTAAGCAAACCACTGGAAGCACATTCAATTAAAAATCATTCATTTATATGGACTGTATGTCAAGCAATGATAGATATTTTTTACGTTACTTGTACCGTACATTTTTAATTACAGTGAAACCTCTATCCATCGTTTTTCAGGGGACCGGAAAATTTGAACGATACGTACGGGAAATGATAGTACCGGGAAACCATTAACAATTATAGATAAGAACAATTTAATGATAATTATTACTTCTTGCTGAGAAAATCTTTCATTGACGTTTGTTTTGAGCAAACTTTACTCCTCAATTCAAAGTACGATTTTTCAAGGCCTAGAACACTTTCACGATCACTGTCACTCGTGCTGTGCGCATAAAAGAAAGATCTTACTTTCATCAGCGCTTCATGCGTCTCAGCAAAGCTCGGCACAACTTCGGGTTCGCCAGCTTCTCCTTCTTCCCGCTCCACACTCGCAGACGCCACGAGGCTCACGCACAGCTCCTGCACTGTTTCTACACCACAGGTTGCCACGTGACTGTCCACAGAGACGTAGTCCTCGAATTTATCTTTGTTCATGCCACTGAACTTTTCCCAATCTTGGCGGAAATCGTCGTCATCGTTGGTCAATACGACGTCACTATCGCCTGAAGATTGTCCCTGCACATAACCAGCTTTCCGAAAACAATTTTCGATTGTCTGCTGGGTTACTTGTTGCAAGGCTGCCACAGTGTAGTGCAAAGCTTCCAACAAGTTTATCTTCTTTTTCGTATCTTTGCCTGCATCCATTAAGCAAACAGCTGTTTGCACGAGGCATTTTCTATAAAGCTGCTTAGAACACTTTATTACCCCTAAATCAAGGGGCTGGAGCACACTTGTACAATTTGCCGGGTACCGTATGACTTTTACATTTCTTAGAAACGATGTATCCTTTGGATGTGCGGCACAATTGTCCACAAAGAGGAGAATGTTCCTGTTTTGTGCACCCATACTTGCGTCTAATGAACCCAGAAATGAAGAAAAAATGTCCGTGGTCATCCACGCTTTATTGTTCGCGTGGTACTTGGTGGGTAATTTTTTTACATTCTTGAAACATCGCCGTTTCGGAGATTTTCCGATAACAATCGGCACTTGTTTGTCAGTTCCATCACTGTTAACACAAAGTAAAACCGTAAGTCTGTCTTTACAGTTTTTCCCTGCATGACAGGACTCTCCTTTGAGAGCCAAGGTTCTATCAGGAAGCACGTTGTAGAAGAGCCCCGTCTCATCCGCATTGTAAATATCACGTTGTTTGTAGCCCTCCAACAAAGATGGCAGTCTTTCCAGCCACACTTCCGTGCTTTCGCTGTCCACTGCCGCACTTTCTCCGACTAACTTCTTGTATACTAGGCCATGCCGGTCGTTAAACCTCGCTATCCAGCCGTTGGATGCAGTGAAATTTTCTATATTCAGCTGCCCTGCAATCATCTTCGCCTTTCCACGAAGAATGGTTCCATCAATTGGGATATTCGACGCCCTTGCCTGCTGGTACCACGAGAAGAGTACTCTTTCCAACTCGGCGAATATCGACTCCCTACCTATTTTCCTCTTCTTACTGGCGTTACCACATTTTTCTGCCTGCTCTCGGATTTCGTCCTTCTTTGCGAATATGGAGTTTAGTGTGCTTGGAGCCAACCCAAGGCGTTTGGCAATGTCGACACGTTTCTCTCCAGGATTCTTCTCCACCTCTTGTACTATTTTCAATCGCTCGTGCAGAATTCTCACTTGCTTTTTAGGTTGGGACATGGTCCACGGATTTAAAAATAAATAGCAGGAATAAAATATAATGAAGTAATAAAAACAGGAATGAATTAATAACAGAAATAAAATATTATAGGAAAAGGATAATAAAGGATGGAAATGATTAAACCAGGGTAACATATGAAACTATGAAGCACACCAGAACGCACAGAACCACTTGCAATGAAGTAAAGCTCCACAAGAGTTGCCAAGTCTTCATCTAGTCCAAAGAAAAGGATGGAGAGCAAAGAGTACAGAATGCACTCCATACTTTTTGATGGAGCCAATCCAGGTGGCACTAAGAAAGCAATGCACGCACAGCGCACTAAACCATCGCTTCAAATTAAAAAAAAAACTATCAGTGCGGGAAAATGTTGCGTCAGGACCGTGATTTTTCAACTATTGGTGCGGGAAAACGACAGTTCGAGGAACAATGGAGGCGGGAAAAAATAGTGTTGTTTATATGGGGCTAATTTCGGGACCAAATAAGGCAGACGATACATGCGGGTCAACGACGGTAACGGGAACGATGGATAGAGGTTTCACTGTATATATATCTTATGCAGACAAATGTACACTGTTTTATGTTATTTAACACAGTTTTTATTAAATGTTGCCCAACATGTTTCTAGCCTATATAAGACTCATCTTCAGGGGCTCTTTCGTTGAAATTACAACAGCTATATTATTGGTATATAAAATTCTTAAAGTGCCGTTAGATGTACCTGGTTATTGATATCTGTAGCAGTCATTTTGCTTTCACTATAGATTCACTATAGTAGGCCTCCAACAAATCTATAGTGAAAGCAGAATGACTGTTACAGATATCAATAACCAGGTACATCTAATGGCATTTTAAGAATTTATATATATCAATAATATAGCTGTTGTAATTTCAACGAAAGAGCCCCTGAAGATGAGCCTTATATAGGCTGGAAACATATTGGGCAGCATTTAATAAAAATTGTGTTAAATAACATAAAACAGTGTACATTTGTCTGCATAAGATATATATAATGATAGATATATTGATACCTCATAACTCACAATGTGATCACAAAGTGACTGAATAACATCTGCTGGAGAAACAAATACCATTTTGTACAACTGGCCAAGATGTACAAGCATAAGGAGAGTTAGTGTGTTTTGAACAAAACTGCTACTGTTATCTCTTATAATTAAAATGCCAAAAAGAAGCTGTGATGCCAAAGAGGCCTATGGAATTTTCTGCATATTCCCATGCAGGGTGGCGCATGAACTGTTAATTCAGCTTCTATATTTTTAGGAACATTTTACACTTTACAAACTCACTGCGGCACATAAGTATGGAGAATTTTTAGTGCACGACATGTCGAATGTGACCACCGTTCTGCCTCAAGACATCTCAAAACAACTTTTGACTACCTGATGGCACAATCTTCAGAAATTGTGCAGCACAGTTGGAAGATTAAGGCCCTAAGTTCCATTAATGTGCCAGCTTTCATCACACATAATTTCCCCTTCAAGAAGCCCAGAAAACAGTCACAGGGACAAATATGGGCTGTGAGATGGCCAGATGTGTCCACACCCAACGCTGTTGTCGAAAATGATGAGATATTAGTCTGTCACCAGTCATCTGTATATAGTGTTGCTGGCAGAAGGCCACCTGGTGCTGAAATGCACATTGAAACATCTGTGCATTGCAGTAACACTCTTTGTTTCTGCATAAAACACCATGAGTTTTTGCTGTCTGTCCAACAGTGAGCCAATCCTTGTCCAGTGCCTTTACAGACTGCCTTCATCATTACATCCCTGGCCAGACAGTACTGTAGTGTACACCAGCTCCACTCACCCATGAGGTCTGAAATATCCTGCCCATCTGGTATAACTGTAAGGTACAAAAAAATGGTTCAACATTTCATATGCCATGGAGTATGTAAATATGTGAAATTATTTCTGTGACTGCCCTAATGCTTCTATCTTCTCAGTTTTGCACGAAACAAATTAAGTATTTTGTTTTTCAGTACACAGGAAATTCTCTTACATTACTTGACCTGTTGGCAATGTGCGTAGATGTCGCCAGAGGCTGTAGATATTTGGAAGAAATGCATTTTGTGCACCGGGATTTGGCTTGTCGCAATTGTCTAGTATCATCAGGAGATCGTCAGACCAGGATAGTCAAGATTGGAGACTTTGGTCTTGCTAGAGACATATACAAGAATGACTACTATCGAAAAGAAGGAGAAGGATTATTACCTGTAAGGTATGTTCACACCTTATAATGTCATAAAGAGGCAATATATGGAGGGAACATCCCATCTCTCCACCCCCTTTCTCAGCTTCTCAGTGTTTATTCTCACACTGCATTCCCATGTGGAGATACAAAAGTTAAATAACATTAATAGACACACTCCTGCAAGTAGGCATTATGGACATGCATTCATATATTTACTGTACAGCAGACACATCAATAATCATTTTTAACATGCACAGTTTATTACAAGACTCAGAAAACACAAAAACTGATGCAAAGTGCCATAAATGATGGATTGCTGACATGGTGATGATGATAAAACAATACAAAATAGAGATAATATATACCATACCACATTAAGTTAAAGATAAAGTTGGTCCTGTGCCTAATTAAGTGCCACAACTTGAAGGCATATCGTGGAGTTGGAGGTATGCCTCCACACATTCTTAACCTTGGTATTAGATGGGGGTGGGTGCTCAGCTTCATGCCCCAGCCACTCAACCCCCCCCCCCCCCCCTGCAGGGAGAGAGACCCTGATATCCATTGAATAGGAGGCTGAAACTGGTTAGTTTGGAGAAGAGAAAAATCTCTTGTCCCTGTTAGGAATTGACCAGTTCCTCAGTCATCTATCCCACAGCCTAGTTGCTATGCTGAGATATTGTGGCTCCTCTACCCCAAGGGAGTTAGGTTGTGTACTTGTATGTACGTATAACAAAGAGAAACAGATGTTGGTATGTTGGTGACAGGTGACCATTTTAATAATGTGTACTGATGTTAACCATGCTAGACTTGCCATCCAAGCCCAGCCTCATGTTTGGAGAACTCGGACCAAGTATTATTCAGTTCAAGACTCAACACTAGCTCACTCATTTGGAGGTAAACATGCTAATGGGAAGTGGGAAAAGGAAGAAGGAAGGAAATGTAAAGAGTGTTGCTGGTAATGCAAGATTCAGGTTCTGAGCTGATGCACAGCTTGGTGGGGTATGTTCACATCTTGCTACATTAAAGTGCATGTTCATGCATATTTTCTGTAGTGGTGAGAATAAGCCAGAATAACTCTGCAGGTAAAGTAATGACCATGGATTGGCAGTCTGACATTCAGTTCCTGGCAGATGTTTCTGCTTGCTGCCACAACAGTGGCTCTGAAGTCTACCCACCCTCTTATTCAAGGCATTCCCCAGCTGTAAAACCAGGCTGGAGTCTAGGGTTGCCAGGTTTTCCTTCTTTTTTTTTAAATTAAAAAAAAAAAAAAAAAGGAAGAGTTTTGTCAACAAAATTAGTTTTAAAAAATACAAGAAAATTCAAATTGTCTGATATTTTAATTGTACTTATCTTGACATTTTGCCCTTTTTAACAATTGTTTATCCTGTTTTACTCACTGAAAAAAACTTAAAGCTTATGGGAAAACGTAGGACCTGGCAACCCTACTGGAGTCTGAAACTGAGCACTCACTGAAAGGTGTATGAGTTTTTACTGCCATGTTCCTTATGAGTTCAAGGTGTGACATTTAAGTGGAGGAACAACTTTGCCTTCATCCAGCTTTACAAATTATGTCTGAACTAACTTTTGTTAAATAGCTCTAGAGCTAACAAACCTCTAGAGGTTTGTTATAAAACACACACATGGTGGACACTTTCCATTGTCTCATTTTAGCTAAAGAGATGTTTCAAGGACTGGCCCTGCTTCCAGCATCAGGTAAAAGTATGAAACCTATTGCATTGAGGCTGTAATGTGGAGCTCATTCCTACAGGGCTTAATGCTTTCACATGATGACAGAAGCAGAGTTAGCTAATGAAACATTACAGTTCTGCACAACGAGATTACACAACGTGTTGAACAAATGTGACAGTTTTGTAGCAGCTATTTGTTTACTGTTTGTGGGAACCAATGTTTAGGAAAGGGCTGTGCCGTGGCTCGGGCGGTTAGTCGCCAGCCTCTCACCGCAGAGGCCCAGGTTCAATCCCAGTTCAGTCCATGTAGGATTTGTGGTAGACAAAGTGGCACTGGGATAGGCTTTTCTCCAAGTACTTTGTTTTTCCTCTGTCAGCATCATTCCACCAGTGCCCCATGCTCATTCAGTCATCTATCATGAATGATGTATAATCTCAGCAATTTACAGTGTCATTACATAGTGCACTTAAAAGGTGTTTAGAAACAACCTACAGACACATGGGCACAAATTGTTTTTACAGATGGATGGCCCCCGAGTCACTGGTGGATGGTGTGTTCACTTGCCAGTCAGATGTGTGGGCTTTCGGTGTTTTGATTTGGGAGATCATGACACTTGGACAGCAGCCCTACCCAGCTAGAACAAACCTTGAAGTGCTGCATTATGTCAGGAATGGTGGACGCCTTGGAAGACCAAATAACTGTCCAGAAGAGCTGTATGTAGCAAACTATATTTCAGTTAACTCCTCCTTAATGTACAAAAAACAAGTATGTAGGATGGTTGATTGATTGATTGATTTTATTATATTCCATCTGATCCAATACAGGTTAACAACCACAGGATATAGAACACGTCATACATCTACTATAATATGTAACACAAATTATATACAATAAATACATATGTACAATCATAAGCAATCGTAATTATAAACATAATCAAGTCAAATATCAACAATCCAAGGAATACCCTTTCCAGTATAATGCTACATTACAATTAAGAACACAGCAGTATCAGCGTATAAAATAGACTATGTACATAAGAGTGATAACATATTAAAATTAAACAAAACACTACTATTTATCAAAAAATTCATTCAAATTATAGAATGAGCGTTTGAGGAGAAAGTGCTTTAAAGCAATTTTGAACTTATTTGGTTTGCTGGAGACATCCTTAATTGCCTTTGGAAGAGCGTTGAATATTTTAATGCCTGAGTAGTAAACTCCCTTCTGATACATGGAGAGGGTAATTTGAGGCAAATGTAAACCATTCCTCCGCCTGGTATTATTGCTGTGGTAAGCATTATTTAAAACAAAGTACTCACTGTTATTAACAACAAACATTAATAATGAGAGGATGTATTGTGATACAAGTGTCAATATTTTCAATTCCTTAAACAACTCTCTGCAAGACTCCCTATACCAACATCCCATCATTATCCTAATTACCCTCTTCTGCATTTTAAAAATCTGAGAACTATTTGATGAGTTTCCCCAAAAAATTATGCCATAAGACATAAATGAATGGAAAAGGGAATGATAAATGATCTTCAATGTAGAAATAGGCATATATGGTTTAATATTTCGAATTAAGTAACACGTGGTGCTTAATTTTTTAATCAATGAATCAAGATGGTTTATCCATGTTAATGAACAATCCACAGTTAAGCCAAGGAATTTTGTATGAGTGATGAGAGGAAAAAAATTGTTATTATAATTAATATTTGTTTCAATAAATTTATGTGTTTTGGATGTGAAATTTGTAAATTATGTCTTGCTAAAATTTAAAGAAAGTAAATTTTGTCTAAACCAATCATTTAGTATTTTAAAAACAGTATTAATATTATTGTTAAAGTCAGTAGTATTTGAATGGGACAACAAGATGCTAGTATCATCTGCATACAAAATAGGAACTGATTTGTCTTTTACAAACTTAGGTAAGTCATTTATGAAAACGAGAAAAGTAAGGGTCCCAAAATCGAGCCCTGAGGGACACCATATTTGATTTTAGCCCAATTTGAGTTTATGATACTATTGTTATCATCATACAGTAATGTCCTTTGAAATCTGTTAGTCAGGATGTATAAAGTTTATAATGATTACCAGTTATGCCATAGAATTCAAGTGTAGATAATAATATGCTGTGATTAACAGTCAAATGCCTTTTCTAAGTCGCAAAAAATGCCTCCTATCAACAATTTCTTATTCAAAGCATTTAAGATCTCATTTGTTAATTGATATGTTTTATTGTCAATTCTTGAATTAGCTCTGAAACCATACTGTTCATTGCTTAAAATATTATGATCAGTCAAATGTTTCAATAGTCTAGTTTGCATGACCTTTTCAAATATTTTTTAAAAGGATGTTAAGATTGATATTGGCCTGTAGTTGCATATATCTTTTTTATTACCTTTTTTAAATATTGTCCTTATAATTGCGTATTTTAACCTATCGGGTAACACTCCAGTAGTAAAAATTATGTTACATATATAATTAAGTGGGGAGCTTATATAAGAAGAACATGACTTTAATATCTTAGTAGGAATTTCATCATAACCAAATGAATTTGAGGACTTGAGAGACATTATTATATTTTCAATTTCCTTGGTAGTAGTACCTTTATGTTTGATACCAGGAAAGGAACTCTGGAATACATGCTTTAAAGAATAAGATGATGTATCATAATTATTCACAGAGTTTTTAGTCTGACAGTAATCTACATTAATGTTTTTACTAATCATATTAGGAGTGACTATAAAATGTTTATTAAAAGCATCAGCGATAGTTTGATGATTCATAATGATTCTACCATCAATATTTACTGATTGTAATGTAGAATTTTTGTGATCCCTGCCTAACTCATTATTTATTAATTTCCATGAGGTTCTCATTACATTATTAGAATTTAAAATTTGTTTATCATGTACTTCAAAAGATGTTAAATGGCTGTCAGTTATTTGCAATGACTAAACATAATTCATAACCTAAATTCTGATTGGTTTTCATAAGGTGTTAAAGGCAAGCATTAAATTATACCTGGGGTGGCCTGCAGGCTGCACTGAACTTCCTGACGCTTGAAGATCAAGCCGTTTCCATTTTATGCATCCTTATTTACAATGCATGAAGTAAACACACTACTGTAAGAAAACATATACAGTGAAACCTCTATCCATCGTTTTTCAGGGGACCGGAAAATTTGAACGATACATACGGGAAATGATAGTACCGGGAAACCATTAAAAATTATAGATAAGAACAATTTAATGATAATTATTACTTCTTGCTGAGAAAATCTTTCATTGACGTTTGTTTTGAGCAAACTTTACTCCTCCTCAATTCAAAGTACGATTTTTCAAGGCCTAGAACACTTTCACGACCACTGTCACTCGTGCTGTGCGCATAAAAGAAAGATCTTACTTCCATCAGCGCTTCATGCGTCTCAGCAAAGCTCGCCAGCTTCTTCTCCTTCTTCCCACTCCACACTCTCGGACGTCACGAGGCTCACGCACAGCTCCTGCACTGCTTCTACACCACAGGTTGCCACGTGACTGTCCACAGAGACGTAGTCCTCGAATTTATCTTTGTTCATGCCACTGAACTTTTCCCAGTCTTGGCGGAAATCGTCGTCATCGTTGGTCAATACGACGTCACTATCGCCTGAAGATTGTCCCTGCACGTAACCAGCTTTCCGAAAACAATTTTCGATTGTCTGCTGGGTTACTTCTTGCAAGGCTGCCACAGTGTAGTGCAAAGCTTCCAACAAGTTTATCTTCTTTTTCGTATCTTTGCCTGCATCCATTAAGCAAACAGCTGCTTGCACGAGGCGTTTTCTATAAAGCTGCTTAGAACACTTTATTACCCCTAAATCAAGGGGCTGGAGCACACTTGTACAATTTGCCGGGTACCATATGACTTTTACATTTCTTAGAAACGATGTATCCTCTGGATGTGCGGCACAATTGTCCACAAAGAGGAGAATGTTCCTGTTTTGTGCACCCATACTTGCGTCTAATGAACGCAGAAATGAAGAAAAAATGTCTGTGGTCATCCACGCTTTATTGTTCGCGTGGTACTTGGTGGGTAATTTTTTTACATTCTTGAAACATCGCGGTTTCGGAGATTTTCCGATAACAATCGGCACTTGTTAGTCAGTTCCATCACCGTTAACACAAAGTAAAACAGTAAGTCTGTCTTTACAGCTTTTCCCTCCATGACAAGACTCTCCTTTGAGAGCCAAGGTTCTATCAGGAAGAACGTTGTAGAAGAGCCCCGTCTCATCCGCGTTGTAAATATCACGTTGTTCGTAGCCCTCCAACAAAGATGGCAGTCTTTCCAGCCACGCTTCCGTGCTTTCGCTGTCCACTGCTGCACTTTCTCCGACTAACTTCTTGTATACTAGGCCATGCCGGTCCTTAAACCTCGCTAAACCATCGCTTAAAATTAAAAAAAAAAACTATCAGTGCGGGAAAATGTTGTGTCAGGACCGTGATTTTTCAACTATTGGTGCGGGAAAACGACAGTTCGAGGAACAATGGAGGCGGGAAAAAATAGTGTTATTTATATGGGGCTAATTTCGGGACCAAATAAGGCAGACGATACATGCGGGCGAACGACGGTAACGGGAACGATGGATAGAGGTTTCACTGTATTTCATTTCCCAAACCACTGAATTGATTTCGATTAAATTTTGTGTATGAGACCTGTACTATGAAACTGCTTGCTGGATATCATTTTGACATGTCACCACATAATATACTTAAAGCTCAAAAAAAAAGTTAATTCAAGGAAGTTTGATTTAGTGCAGTTTAGAGTCTGTGAAGTATGCAATCTGTAAACCATATGGTCACTGAATATGTAATTAGTTTTTTAATGTTTTTTTTTTCTTTTTGCTTGTTTGGTGATGATAGGAACTTCATGATAAATATGGGTGATTTTCCCATTAACCCTTTCTCTGCTGAGTTTAATTTAGAAAATAAATGTCTTCATCTGTGTTATGGTAGTTTAAAATTTTCCATTGTGAACACCACATTTAAAGGATCACTGTGTCCTTTAAGCCATGGTGGTGGTATCCTTAGGTGGCCAACTGTGGACTAAAATACACAGCCTAGCACAAAGTTGGCATTTAAATCGGGCCAGCCGGAGATACAGATCTTACAAATGCCTGGTACTTGAAAGGTTAATCTGAAATATCAAGAGATCGCTGAAATAATTTTTTCACTAATCTTACCAAACCAAAAATTTCCATTGCATAAACAGCTAATTTTTCTGGGCAAGAAACCTTTTTTATATCATAGAATTTGTTATTAATAAGTAACTAAGGACAAGTGGATTACATTTGTAAGAAGTCTGAAATAATAGATCTATTAATTTCATAATCAGTATTCCATAATTCTCATACACTTGACCATACAGGTTGCTTTAGAAGCTGATGTTATTCTGACACAATAGTTTGGATTTTGGTCCTTCATATAGTGACAGAGTTCAAGCACAAAATAATTCTGACAGAGAACAAATACAACAATATGTGATGTTTCAGACACCAGCTAATGTTGAAATGCTGGAACTACAATCCTGAGATGCGACCTACATTTAAATATTGTCTGGAGGTTCTGGAAGAACTCAGAAGCAGAAGTGTAGACCTGCCTCTAATAGCCATCCAGAATGGGCATTATGTGAGCAGGACTCGCAATGGTATGTATGCAGATTAATAAAACTAATCATTTACGGAATGACAATTACAGACTCATAAAACACATATGGTTTTGTATTATGAAGTAAACTTACAGTGTAATTTCTTACCCAGTATATTATAATATATTAAATTCAAACTGCTTGCTTGTTTTATAACAGTAAATTTAACTCAAATAGCATTTAAATTTTGGATAGAGTCCAATGGCAGCTATGGTACATCACTCAAGCAAACTTGCTCAGTTTCTTAAAGTACTGAATCAGCAGACAAGAAAAAAGTTGTTCCTGTAAATTCCATGAAGGTGTAGGGGTGTTTGGAGGTATATTGCCACACATTCTTAACTTCAGCACTAAGATTGTGGTGAGTGGTCAGCTTCATTCCCTGGAAACTTCACACACACACACATTTTATCAGTTTTATCATTCCTGTTAACATTGATGTATTGTATTTGACTTGGAACATTTTTAAATGTGTAAATCTTGAGTACCTCCAACTGTTATATGTACTGAACTCATGGAGGGGAAGGAGGAGGATAATGATGATGGAGCCATCCAAGTTCAGACTGTCTGTGGGGTGGGCCTGTTAAGCTAAACATGTTGGAGGTAAATAAAATAACAAAAAAGAAAGTAAAACTTAAAATACTGACTGCCCTTGAGGTATGCCAGGATTTAGAAAATGTGGGGGTGGAAGGGGTAACCCTGACATTTGGTAGTAGTAGTTTGTTCATCACTGGGGAAAGATTCTGCAATAAATAATGTTCATTTTTGGCATGCACAAAAGTTTGCATATCTATGGAAGTGCATAATTACCAGTCTTTCTTATTGTTCTCTAAAACAACCAAATTCATGCAATAAAGTGGCCTGAACTATGTTTAAATACATAGTAACTATTGCCAAGTTGCATTATTTATCAATCAGCTGTTCAAGAACTTTCCTGTTATTACAAGGTTCATAATTTATCATGGCTGCCATTTGACACTGTCCTGAACCTGTTTGTATTTTTCGCTAACATATGTTTAACATTTTATACTATGCATGTCTGCTAATTTAATCCTGTCACTGCCAGTCCTAATACTACAGGCTATACAAGAATTGCTGGGGCTGTTTCATAAAACTGTCCATAAGCAGCGGAAAATGCTGAAAATGTTTTGTACAGTGGTGCCATCTCTTGAAACACAAATTACTAGCATATCAAATCATGTCATTTGGCCTAAACTTATGGCAGCACCATGTCAGTATGTTATGAGGCAGTGCAGGCCCCAAGTTAAGCACGTTGCAAGTATGAAGCTGTGTTTTGAAACACGCTTATAAATTTATCAATCTGAGCTGTTTTTGTTAGCCAGAAATGACAATGGTATATGAAAGGGAGCATATTATTACGAATACAAAACTTTTGTCTGAAGGAATAAAATCTGATGTACTTTCATAAATGTCTTACAAAAATAGTGTAGCTCTGTATGTATCACTTAAAGCTACATGCACCACAGAATTTGCCTCACTGGTTCAATTTGTTAACTGGCAGAGAAAGGGTTAAATAATTAATTATACACTAACCAAGCATGATGTTTGTGTGATGCTTTCTTCCTTGTTGATTCAGGTGGAATAGATAACCGTGGCTTCTTTGAAGATGAAAACCATAATAACAGTTCAGGTATTGTCTTACACAGATTTTAACATGGTAATAAGTGTACTAATTCAACATGTAAGATTGGAGTAATCAGATGCATTGTGAGAGTTAAACGTTATGTGTGCCTAATACAGAATATACTTCAATGTTAAAAACTTTATTTCAAATAACTTCACATGAGATAAAGGGTAACTTCAAAGTGTCACAACTTTATGAAGATAATGCAGTCCTGAGAACCCATTGTATCTCATTCACAATTCATTATTTATTTTGCTATAGGCTGTTCATTCACAACAATGTTGTGTAATCTTAAAAATTAAATAATTCACTATTGTCATAATTTGGGTGTTCATACCTTTAAAGCACACATTTATATCTGTGTAAGTGTTTGACAGTATATAATGCAATGTTCAAAATTTGAGGTAGGTCTCCACATAACATACCAGGCAGGCACACAGAGGGAGTAGATATATAGCACTGATCATTCTTAACCTTGGCGCTAGATGGGGGTGGGTGGTCAATACCATGATCCAGCCCTTTTACCCCCCAGGAAAGAGCCCCAGTACCCATTTGACAGGAGGCTGGGTGGGCCCCAGGGCCAGTCAGGACAGGTGTGAAGAAGAGAAAGTCTCTTGCCACACCAGGGTTCAAATTCCGAACCATCAAGCCCATAGTGAGTGGTTATACTCACTATGCTGTCTGGACCCCTTCAAAACTTGTGACATGTCTGTAATTGTTTTCTGTTAAATTATTTTAATGTTACCAATTGTCTGTAACACCGCAACTTGAATATTCATGAAAGATGCTGCAAAGGATCACCTTCCCCTTGGTTCTAGCCATTTATCCTTATACGGCTTTCTGTTCATAATCAAATGTGCAGAAGTGCTTGCTTGTATGCATGCCAACAGTCTTTGCATAAAGTCAGTGCTTAAAATTATGTTCCATAATGAATGTACACTACTATAAAGTCTACAAGTAGCTGACAGGCAGACATGGAACCACCACACTCCACATTCAACTGTACCAGTGTAACCATTTTCACTGCCTTGTGTAAAATTAAGTATACTGTGACTGTGGGTTACATGACCTTCCAATCACTCTGAACACTTCAATTAAAGGTTGCAGTTGAGTAATGGTACAGCCGTTTGGTTCATTATGTTTAAAAATTCTTAACAGTTTCATAAATTAGTTGTCTTATTGGTAACATGCCATAATTTTCAAACTATGGATTATTTGAATTACAGACAGCTCATGGAAGACAGGTAGTGACTCTGGTAGTCGGGATCGGGTGCCTTTCCTTCAAACCTCCCCTGAGATTATACCAGGGCAGGGAGGCCAACCACAGTCACTACCACAAGGACAAACAGGTCTTGATGGAAGTCAGAGTGTGAGTCCTACAAACATAACACCAGGCAAGATTCCCACATATCTGGAGTTGATCTACAATGATACACCACCACCAGGGGGTGATGGCTATGAAATTCCAAGAGCTTTCCCTCTTGGAAGTGTCATAAATAAGACATTATCAAGTGAAGCAGTGGATAGACCTAGGACAATTTCCACTTCTTCCACATTAAGTGATGGAAGTGCTGCAACACCAGTGCGGTATCAACAAAACCTTTTAATGTGTAACAAAGCTGATGAGCCCAAGTTAACTGGAAAGATGAGCAGTATTTTAGTTATTGGAAATGTAAAGTCTAATGGTTGTATAGGAGGAATCCGGAAAAATGCAACAGAATTACGAAGAAATGGAGAAAAGGATCTTTCTAGTCTAGAGACATTACTCCCATCCATGAAGGAGTGTACCAATGCTGTCAGTAACCATCAGTCAGGCACAGATTGCATGGTGGATAACAAAGGCGTTGTGAATAATAACATAAACACAAACAGTGCTTATAGTAATGTGGTTAAACAACCCTTATTGGAGGAACAGCTCAGACAGAAGTCACTTGAAAATCCTCACAAGTGTTCAAATGACACAAATGAATCTACCTTCACAATTTCACTCAGTTATATGCCCAGTACAACTCTGTCTTAAACATCTGATGAACTGCAGTTCTGTACAGTATGTGTAACCAAAATGTAGCTCAGGATATAACCGAAACACATAGGCAGTGTAAAATTGTTTTAACCTAACTATTGTGTCAACACACTAAGCAGATAATCTATTGAGTCCAAAATGCATTTACAACTCCACATTTATCAGAACATAACATAAACTATTTCAAAGAACACTACTGTGTAAAACAACAAAGCACTATGTACATAGATTGCTTCATTATGACTCTCAAGCCATTCCATGCAAAAATTGTATGGATTTTCTCATTGTAAATATCATACTGAAATATATTATTATTATTATTATTATTATTATTATTATTATTATTATTATTATTATTATCATCATCATCATTATCATCATCATCATTATTATGCTGTTGCTGCTGCTGCTGTTGTTGTTGTCTCTTGTCACAGGCCTTTTTTCCCTGGTACTACTATTTGTAACAATGGTGATCACCACCACTCAGGTTTCAAGTTTCAGACTGCAGTACTTTCCATAATATGTGTGATGTTCCAAGTATAGCTGTCTTTTGTAGTGAATCTATTGAATGTTTTCCTGGTATGGCTTATAAATTTTTCTTTAAACCTTTTATTACTATTCCGGTGGCTCCAGTCATTACTGGTACAATCATACATTTCATGTTCCACATTCGTTGTATCTCTATACATGAACTCTTGTATTTTACTTTCTTTTCTGCTTCCCTTTGCATGCCATTTCTGTCCGCTGGTATTGCCACATCTATCAGTATGCATGTTTTCTCTTTTTTGTTTTTAATTATTGTATCTGGCCTATTTGCTGTAACTTCTCTGTGTGTACCCCCTGATTCCATAACACTGTCATATCTTAATGTTCACATACTGGTTTGTGTGTGTGTGTGTGTGTGTGTGTACCATTTATCTGTCGTTTCGATGCCTAGTGCTTTGCATATTGAATAATGTAAATGTGCACAACTTTATTGTGTCTCACTAAGATTCATTCTTTGCCAAAATGGGGCATCCTGAGGTTAGGTGGTCAATAGTTTCTTCATGTTTATGTTACTTGTACCGTACATTTTTAATTATATATATCTTATGCAGACAAATGTACACTGTTTTATGTTATTTAACACAGTTTTTCATAGTGAAAGCAGAATGACTGTTACAGATATCAATAACCAGGTACATCTAACGGCATTTTAAGAATTTTATATACCAATGACATAGCTGTTGTTATTTCAATGAAAGAGCCACTGAAGATGAGCCTTATATAGGCTAGAAACATGTTGGGCAGCATTTAATAAAAATTGTGGTAAGTAACATAAAACAGTGTACATTTGTCTGTATAAGATATATATGAGTATTTCTTCATGTTGTTTACATAACCGGCATTCACTGTCAACCTCTTCCTTAAAAATTGTATTTTTAAAATAGTTTCTACTAATTGCTTGGTTTTGTGCTGCCACTGTTGTACTTTCTGTTTCTTTCTTGATGTTTCCAAATTTTAACCATTGATATGACTGTTCATAATCCACCAGTTTTTCGTGGAAAATATACATGCATCCTTTTCCCCCCGCCATCTTTCTTTTGTCTTCTATGCTGTCCTTGTCTTGTTCCTTTCTGTAATTCTCTCTTGAGGCTTCTAGCTGTCTGTACCATTATCTGAGTTGGTGTTGTTTTGGTGTGTTCTAACAATTTATATTAGTGCATCTTCAGTGCTGTCTACATATTCCATCAGTTTTGTAATTTCTATTATGTAGGCTTCTTCTAACTGCATCAACACTCTTCCTTCTTGTTTTCTGGGAACATACAAGCGATCTACTTCTGCCTTTGGGTATGTTGTCCATAGATGGTTAGCAGTTTTCTTATTTTCCTTTCCAGTTTTTGCAGTTCTCCTAGGCACCAATTAATAATTCCAAAACTTTAAGTACTGGTACCGCCAATGCTCCAATTCCTTGTATTTTATTATTTGCACTTAATTCTGTGTCCAAGACTAATCTCAATCTCTTCAATTACCGTATATTCTCGAATCTAATGCGCACCCTTTTTACAGTTTTAGAGGGCTAAAAAATCAGATGCATATTAGATTCGCGTGCGGATTAGATTCGCGGTCTAGAGCTGGATTTTGGAAAAATGATTGAGCTGCTGTACGTGCCGTAAGAACAATACAATACAATAATCTATTGTTTTATTATTTATTATTATAATTTATTATACATCAGACTCGCCGTCATCACTCATAACTGAATCGTTATCCGTGCTCTCCACCCAGTCACTATCATCTTTATCTTCAACATCGTCCTCCCATACAATGTCATCTTCGGTTCCGTCCAAAGCATTGCTTATGCAACACTTCTTGAAAGATCTGACGATAATGCTCTCCGGGATGGCTTTCCATGCAGCCGACACCCACCGCGCCACTTCTGAAGGAGCTGCGTCACACCCGCTGATCGCTGCCTTGTGTTTCCGCCATAGTCGAACGTTGCTTTCATTAACTCCAAAAATTGCAGCGGCTTTGCGGTTTCCATTCTCCTCTGCGCACCGAATAACTTCACGTTTGAACTTCACCGTATATGAGAGTCGTTTAGATTTCAGGTGTCCCTCTTCCATAACTACGGTACACGACAAATTGGAACAAGCACCTCCCACGTTTCAACAACTAAAGCTCAGCTGGCTTCAGACGAGATTGCGCACGTCTGTTGAGAAAGGCCCCGCCTCTATCGGTATGACTCAATGGCCACAGGCGTAGCGTCGGATTTTAACGCATTGGTAACATCCAATATTATTCAATCAGTCGCCCCGTGGGCAAGGGGTGGTTGAAGGAAAGGTGCGGATTAGAATCGCGAACTAAGTTTTTTTCGTTTAAGAAGTCGCCAAAAACTGGGTGCATATTAGATTCGGATGCGCATTAGATTCGAGAATATACGGTATTCCTTCATTAAGTTTCCTTTCTCATTTTTATGCTCTATGTCATGGCTCTCTTCTATCCCTAAATACTTGCACGCTTTTCTCGGGTCCAGTTCTGTAATGTCCTTCTCAAATGTGCTTTCTGTGTATGTTTTCTTCTGGAACCTCCCTTTTTTCAAACAAATTTTTGCACATTTTTCTAATCCAAAATTCCTATTACTGTCTTTGCTAATTGCTTTCACAGTTTTTATTTTATTCTCCAATTCTTCCTCACTTCTACTTGACAGTTTCAAGTCATCCATATACAGTAAGTGACTTATGTTCCTCGCAGCTCTGTGTACTTGATACCCACAATCAGCTCGTGTGTTAATGGGATAAGTGCTATACAGAAGAGAATGGCGAGAGAGAGAGAGTCCCCTTGGAATGTTTCTCTTTGTACATGAATGGGTTGTGTACCATTTCTCCATTGATAATTTGCAAAACCTGATAATTTTACTGTTGATTCTTACCAATTCTGTTGACTTTTCTACCCAGCTATGTGGACCGCTGTCAAATGCTGTCTGGTAATCAATCCAGTCTATACTTAAATTCTTTTTCCTCCTCTTGCAGTCCTCATATATTGCTTTTGATATCATTAATTGATCCTTGCACCCTTTACTTCCAGGATGACATCCTTTTTGCTCAGCTGGTAATAAGTCGTGCTCTTCCAGATGTGTGGAGATTCTTCTATTTATTATTCCTGTTAGGGTCTTGTACATGGTTGTTAAGCACGTAATCGTTTGGTAGTTTCTGACAGCCTTGCTGCTTCCTGATTTTGGCAGCAGGTAAGTTATTCCTGTGGTTAGCCAGTCAGGTATCTTCTCTGGTTCCTCCACTATTGCATTTTAAGTTTTTTGTAATATGTCTGTGGGTAGATGGGCATGCTTTTAGCCAGTAATTTTGTATTTGATCACTTCCAGGAGTTTTCCAATTGTGAGCTTTTGCCAAAAGGAAGTGGTCTTATAGGCACCCAATCTATATTACTGATTTTCCTTCTGTTTTCTGTTCTTATCCATTCTGCTCTTTCATTATGCTGTACTTTCTCCCCACAGTGACTTCCAGTAAGGCTCTACTTCTGCCATAGACGGGGGTTCTCTGGCCTCTTATGTTCTTTGGGCCCAAGTTTCTGTAAAATTTCTGGTTTGTTCCTTGAACGTCTTATTCTTGATATACTTCTTCTTCTTCTGGTCGGCGCTACAGCCCATGTAGAGCTTCGGCCTTCTTGACCACATGCCTCTATTCCTCTCGATCCTCAGCCTTCCTTCTCCATCCTTTGAATCCTAGCTTTCTAAGGTCCTCCTCTAAGTCATCTAGCCATCTTTTCCTGGGTCTACCTCTTCTCCTTCTCCCATCAGGTTTTCCTAAAAAAACTTTCTTAACACTCCTTGTTTCCGGCATTCTCTGGACATGACCTGCCCACCTTATTCTCCCCTTCTTAATTGTCACAACTATATCTGGTTGTTTGAACAATTCTTGTATCTCTATATTTGTCCTCATTCACCAACCACCTTTATCGTTCATTGCTCCAAATATCTTTCTTAAAATTTTCCTTTCCCACCTTAGGAGCCATTCTTCTTCTCTCACGGTCTTTACCCATGATTCTGAGCCGTACATAACTGTCCGTCTGAGTATCATTGTGTAAATTCTTATTTTAGTATTTCTGCTGACATTTTTGGACTTGAGCATGTTTTGCATGGAATAATAACATCTATTTCCACTTGCGATCCTTTCTTGAATTTCGACTGACGTCTTGTTATCTTCAGTCATGATCAAGTCTAAGTATTTAAATACTTCCACTCTCTGATATTCTTTCCCTTTTAACCTTATTGTTGCTTCTCCTCTGACTTCTCCACCCTCTCTCAACTTCATAAATTTTGTTTTGCTTCTATTTACTTCTAATCCTAAATCCCGTGCTTTCTCTTCCAACAGGGCAAAGTTCTCTTGAAGTGCTCTTTTATTCCTTGCAATTATTGCTACATCGTCAGGATATGCTACTACTTGTACTTGTCTATTCAATATTGTTCCTCCCGGGTTGATGGGCAATTGTCGGACCACTCTCTCCAGCGCTAAATTGAAGAGCAACACAGACAGCACATCTCCTTGTCTTAAACCTCTTTTAATTAAGAACTCTTTTGTCGTACCTTGTGCCATCCTTACCTTACATACCGTGGTTTTCATGGTTATTTCTGTCAGACTGACCAATTTCTGTGGGATTCTAAACTCTTTCATGATCTGATAGATCTTCCTTCTATTTAAATTATCATATGCTTGTGTAAAATCAACGTATATCTGATAAAGCTGTTTATCTTACTCATAAAACTTTTCTAGTACTTGTCGTATTAAAAATATCTGGTCCATAGTCGATCGCTGCTTTCTAAATCCTGCTTGGTAATCTCCCAATATTCCTTCTATCTAGAGTTCCAGTTGTGTGGCTAAAATCTTACTGAACACCTTATATGTTCCATCTAGTAATGTAATCCCACGATAGTTACCACATGTTGATTTATCCCCTTTCTTATATATATAGGGCAGATTATTCCCGTTCTCCAATCGCTGGGTATTTCTTCTTTCTTCCACACCTCCATGATTAGTTCATGTATTGCCTTCTCTACTCCTTCTCCACCGTACTTCAACAACTCCGACTCAATACCATCTTCCCCTGCTGCTTTATTACTTTTTAATGCTTTAATTGCATTCCTAACTTCTTCTAGGGTAGGCGGTGATACTTCTTCCTCCTCCACTTCAATTTCTTCCCTATCCTCATTACTTGTATCTTCTTTTCTTCTTTCTTCCTCCTCACTTCCATTTAATAGCTCATAGAAGTACTCCTGCCATCTTTACGACATTTTTTGCTGGTCTCCGATGAGATTTCCATCCTTATCCTTGTAAAAAACTGCTCTTGGCTGAAATCCTTTTCTCAAATCTCTTGCTCTCTCATAGAACTTCCGCACCTCTTTTCTGTCCTTCATTTCCTCTAACTCTTCTATTCTCCTCCTCTCAAACTGTCTCTTCTTTTTCCTACAAATCTTATCTGCTATTCTCCTTTTCTCTCTGTATTCCTCCATTGCTTGTCGTGTTTTTCTTTGAAGCATTCTTTTCCTTGCTTCATTTCTCTCTTGAATTAGTATTGAGCATTCCTCATCGTACCATTGTGCTCTCTCTTTATGTTCAGTCTTCCCTAACATTTTGTCAGCAACTTCATTGATGGCGGTTCTCAATATTTCCCATTTAGCTTCCACCTCTCCTTTTTCCGGTAACTCTTATTTTCCAGCATCTCTGTAAGCTTATTCTTATATTCTTCTCTCTGTTCCCTATTTTGTAATTTCTCTATATTATGTTTCGTCCTTCTTCTTTCCTTTCTTGTCCTTGCCATATCTATCTTCTGTCTATACTTAATTCTGACTAGATAGTGGTCTGTATCATCGTCTGCCCCTCTACAGCTACTAACCTCCATGATATCTGAAGCATGTTGTCTATCTACAATAACATGGTCTACTTGATTCCTTGTGATGCCATCCGGTGATACCCAGGTCTCCTTCTTTATGTCTTTCCGTGCGTGCCAGGTATTTTTAATTATCATCATCTTCTCTATTGCAAAGTCTTTCAACCTTAACCCATTATCGTTCCTGTCTTCATGTAAACTTTATTTCCCTATTGTACTTCTGTACACCTCTTCTCTTCCTATTTTGGCGTTAAGTTCCCCAAGGATCATTTTCACATCATGTCTTTGTACTTTGTTAATTTCTTCTTCTATTTTAGTGTAGAATTCATCCTTCTCCTTCTTTTCTGCCTCCATGGGTGCATACACACAGAATATTGTGACATTAAAAAATTTTGCTCTTAATCTCATAGAGCACATTCTATCATTAATTGCTGTAAAATTAATTACATTTGGTTTCATAGACTTGTGAAGCAAAAAGCCAACCCCCTTACTGCCTATGTCTCCTCCACTATACATCAAAATATGATTCCCTGACACTATTATTCCTTGCCCCTTCCATCTTATTTATTGCAGTGCTCTAATTTAAATCTGTACTTATCCATTTCCTTCAATTTTCCTGGTCTCTTTAAGGTCCTCACATTCCAGGTGGCTAGTACTATATCCATTTTCCTTCTTATTAACCTTCTACCTCTCCGTGTCATCTTCGGTTTATCCAAATCCTTCCGAGGCTGTGATAAAGTGTCCGTAACAAATTGGTTTTTTAGGAGGTAGGGCTGTTAACCCTACGCTCAACCCCCAACCTGGAGGACCAAGGTACCTCTCTTTGTCCGGATCATCACCCTTGACCTGCCCGGCTTGGGAGACCCTGCCAGTAGCTATGCTACCGCCGGTATAGCTCTCTGGATCATTTGACCACGCAAGCCCCACCACTACAAAGTGGAGATACCTTCAGTGGTGTTCTGGATATACTGGGTTTCCCTTTTTTCATATACAGTATTCTGATTCTTTGGGCTTTTTCTTGCACTTTCTGCTTCAATGTCTCTGTAAACTGTGCTACTTCCCTGGCATTTGTCACTTTATATTTTTGAAAAATCTTTCACTTTTTCCTGTTGAGAGTTTTGAGTTATCAGAGTCTGTTCCCGTTTCAGCAAGTGTTGAAATCTCTTTTCTCCAGTTGCGTATTTGTCTTTGCATTCATATTTTCCAAAAGTTTTCATTTCTTATATTTTTGCCTCTTTTGCTGGGCTGATTCATTGTTTCTGTAATAATTGTGGCTGCTGCATGTATCAAGTTGTTTATATCTGTTATATTCGATTCATTTTCTTCTAAAAGTTCTTCAATTGTTCCATTTATTTCTTCCTTCAGCTTTATAAATTTGTTGTTTTCCTTCAGTTTTGGTAACCTTTCCCTTTCGGACATTTGTAGTAGCCTCACTTTATGCCACATTATTTGGAGGTCTTCTTTTAGTTTACTTCTAATTGTGTGCTCCCCTACTTCTGTTTCTGAGTTTTTACCTAAGCTTACCATATTGTTATTTTCTTCTTCTCTCTTCTGGTTAATCCGGACCATTTTGTTGTCACTGTTCATTCCTTTTGTATGATCTTCTTTCCATATATTACATCTAGTATTTCTGTATATCATCAATTTCAACCGCTGGTATTCTTTTTGCTTTTAAAATACAGTTTTTCTGATTTAACAATAATTTCGCATCTACATTTGTCCTCGTCTTTGGGTTCCTCTCTCCATAGTTCATATGCTGCCTTATAGTTTTCCCCCAATATATTTTCTTTGGTGTACATGAAACACCACAACACTTCCTTCAGCTCCATTTGGCTCCGTTGGAATCATATATTCCATTTCTTTCCATTTTCTTGCTTGGCTCTGATATTAGATGGTATTTGAGGTGGTCCATGTTGAGTTTCCTCGGTATGGTTACCATTCTCTTCAGTGTTGTTAGTGGACCTCTGCTGTTTCCATCTTCCTGTTTTTATATAATTTTGTTTTCTAATCTCCATTGCTGTCCCATGAGTAGCTAGGGATGTATTCAGTCCACTGCAGTACAGCCCTGCCTACCGCAATAAGGCTGCTTGAAACCGAGGGTCGCCACTTCTCGGAGTTCACCCTCCACCGCAGATGCGCCTGTAGTCCCTCAGCACGGTAGTGTACACCTTGGACTAGGGTATTTTTTTTTAGGTTTACTTATCTTGATCCACTATGTTCTGTTAATCAACAGGGTTACCTCTTGAAGGATGTGATTCTTCATCGTGCACAGATGGTCCTGAGCTGTATGTTCGCATTGTATGCCCCTGGAGAGGGTGAGGGCAAATTCCTTCCCCATTCCTTAGCTCATTATTATTGTTGTTATTATTATTATTATTATTATTATTATTAACCATGTATTACTACTATTATGTGTAGTAGCCATGTATGGTGCAAGAGTGGTTTCAAGCCTACCTCTTTCATCTATTTTAATCTATGCTCAAATATATTTGTCCACCTTTGTACAGTGACATACAGAAAAGCTTTTGTTGGAGAAAAACAAATCTTTAATCAGTCATTTCAAAATTTTGCATAAATTGGATAACTGTCTACAAATGTTCTTAGACATTCACAAACTCGGGTGCAGAATTTCCAAATTAACATTTCTTAATCATAAGAATTTTGTGAAAGGCGTATTATTGAGAGGCAACATACAACAGTGGATTTGAACTACCAGATGCACAAAAGAATGAATATCATTTTCATTTACTACTCCAAATGCCACATGAGTTATGCCCACAAATCCAGAGAATGCAGTACTCTGGATATTAAAAGCTTCTGGAAATACAGTTTTTAAGTCAAGAAATTACAATGGCTACAAGAAGATCAGACAGTCAGAATTGCAAGGCTTTCAAACTGTCGCTTCACTGCATCCTGTGATGCATATTTGCGTAACTCCACATTTAAATTCCCATTAATTCAGGTGTGGGCAGCATGCAGATCAAATATGCTTGGCCCTGAAGCCCATAGATATTTCCCTGCTACATACAGAGCTGAATTCATATATGCATATTTTATAACTTCACTCTTGGGCTGCACCATGCAGGTTTCTTTGATGTAAATTCAAGTACACGTAAGTGTTTTGACGGAAAACGTCTTACACCGCGGGTCCGGTATGGGGGGAAACTATGCGAAAGTCGATGTTACGATTTTGTGTATACCACACAAATCTTAATAACTTTAAAACTATAACGCATATCCAAATAAGCAATACACGGTTTAAAAGAGCAAGGATGAAAGAATGTTATGCGACATTAACCTTGAGCGCGTGACGTCACACGCCGACACAAGATGGTCGCCAAGTTGGAGTGGAAAATTACCGGTTCGCCGCGCGGCAAAATTAGTATAGCCCGGGAACGCGTACGCGTTGGACGTTGTGTGAGGTGTCGTTTAACAGAGCTCGACGAGTACTATAAAATAAATACTAATAGTGACAATAGTGAAAGAACTTTAAAAAATATACAGTGACAAAGTGTTGAACTTGGACAAATTTTCCCTAAAATTTAAAAAATGTCGAAATATCTTGAAAACAAGAAGGTAAATGCCTATCGTAAACGCTTACAAAGTGAAATAAGAATAAATGAGGAATCCAAAAACGCCCCTATGACAGCAGCAGAACGAATGCGGAGGATGAGGCAGCGTCGACAAGTTGAGGCGAGCACCAGTCGCGCGGACGCCGCAACGCCTGACGCAAGTTCACAGGCAATGGATGTCGACAGTGAGATAGAACCGATGGAATGCGACGAAATACAAGCAGATGAGACGTTTGAGAATCGAGATTTAGCGTTTATAACCCATTGGCGTCTGGCGACGGAGCACTTTGAAAAGTCGTCCTGTCTTCAACAAAATTTTACAAATTAGTCAGCATTGTCAGAAATAAATAGAATAAAAGAAATGCAAGTTCCTTGCGCTCATTTCTTTCTTACCAAACCTACAAACACCCCGCCCCGACAACACCGCCTGGGTAAGACGTTTTCCGCCAAAAACCTCAGCGATAGTGACTCCGACAACACCTACCCCGATTTTTTTCTAATCCATTTGTAAAGTAACAACAAGTCAGTTCTTGAAAGGGGTTGGTTGGAATTTCCAAACCATGTCTGAAGAGGAAACAAATCTCAACACCTCCTTCCCTCCTTTCCCAGTCTTCAGTGAGTGTAGATGCAGTCAAGTTATGGAGAAACAAATATTTTGTTATGCTCTTCCAGTTATCCAAAAGCCAAGGTGGTTCAATCAGCATAGTGACTAGCCTACAGATGGGATGACCTGGGTTCAGATTCCAGCAAGGGCAAGAGATTTTTGTCTTCTCCAGAACATCCAGACCAGCTTTGGGGTCCACCCAGCCTCTTAATCAATGGGTACCAGGAGCTCTTTCTCTGGGGGTAAAGCAGCTGAGGGATGAGGCTGACTGCTCAACACAATGTAGTGTTCAGGTTAAGAATGAGTGGAGCTATACCACCACCCCCTCTATGCCTTTGTGGTATGTCTAGGGAAAGCTTTGCCTTATGTTTATGTTTCAATGATCCCTCCAACTTACTCAAGAATATTTTGGTCCTTTTCCAAGAACTGGTGGCATATGCCTTCACAAGAGGTTGGTTACCGTGGTGTTTTTTTTTTGGGGGGGGGGGGGGACTACTTACAGCATCTTGGGAAGGGATGATGATGTCCATGCTTGTGTCTTCTTTCACTTGATTTTCTGCAAATGTTTTTACATGAGATTCTTTGACTTTGCAACATTTCAGAAAGAATATCCCATTTCAGAACATAAACATTTGTAAACATGTATGCACGTAAACATGTTGCGCTATATAGCTCTAATGGTAGCTTCTCACCACAGAGCCTTGAGTTCAATCCTGGGTAACTTTATTTGAGACTGATGATGGACAAAGTGGTACTGGAGAATGGTTTCTCTGCATTTCTCTGATTTTACCCTGCTAATCATCTTTCCACCACTGCTCCTTACTAATATATCACTGTTACATGAACTGTGTGATAGTCCTGTCTGTGCAGCTTTTTATTGGATCCTTTTCCTTCAATTTCGGGGTTTCATCTCTCTGACCAGCAACTGGTTAGTCACAGAATTTGGAAGTCTTTCTTAGTACACATACAAACTGAAAACATCACAATGAAGGTACATGTTTTTGGACTGCACTGTTGCCGCCAATCAAACCCCACTGCACAGCACACAACTAGATCACAACTGACCCAACACCCCTGAAGCACTCTTCTCAGATTAGTTCATTTTGAAGTAACGGAATGTGCTCTGCACATCAGGCATTTTTTGTTCCCATTCCTTTATAGATAATGTCTTTCCTCAGTTCTTTTGTGGCAGCATATGCAAAACTTGCCCCGATTCTTTTCTAGTAGTGTGGGTAAGCGATACTTTTGCAAAGGCCGCCACACACACTCCTCTTTTATCTCCATCTTGCTGCACAGTTTTAAAACTGCAGGCAAGATTAATGTGTGTATCAACAAAACAACAGACGACAAAATTAGTGCCGCTGTATGGTCTTGGGCTTGAAGTAATTCTGTCAGTGACTGATTTTTCTGTGCCCATGCAGCAAGATGGCAAATATGTTAAGAGTGTGTGTCAGGTTTCAAGGTTGCAGTTTCAGTTTTAACTAGCTTTTTCAACCTGACACTTCACTTGATGAAGGAATTATGGCTGACCTAAGGCCAGTTTCTCATGAATTTCTTACCAAATGCAATGAAATGTATAAAAAAATCTATGTTTGTGTAAATTAAAGCATAAGGAATATGCTGATGGGGTAAAAAAGATGTGACAATTGTAATGGAACCTAAATTAGACCAGATGGGCTTACTAACTGCACGTGACATTTTCAGTGTTTTCCATTGAGGGCACTTTGTTCACATGAAAATCTGAGATAGTTTTAAACAGTGGGGATTATTCAATTTCCTTTATGACACACTGTTCAACTAACAGCAAACAGACACCTTTCATTGCCTGACCAACTGCAGATGTCAAAGACACATTTGTTAGATATGTTCCTGTGGAATATGAAATACTAACTAGGTGGGAAACGTAGTTCTCACAGTTCTCAACAGGTGTCAGTCACCATATATCTAGTGATGCATTTCATCCTGACTGCATCACGTTAATATCTTACCAAGAGAACACTAACAGATTTCACGGTTTACAGTGTAACGTACAAGAAGCTATTCTTTGTATTCATTCATTATGTAGTCTGTCTTACAACAGGTTCATAGCCTCTTCCAAATCGAGTTTTCCACAGACTGCGATCTAGTGCTTCCTCTTTCAATTTCCAATACCTTCTTGTTTCCTTAAGGTCATCCAATAGCTGCTTATGTCTTATTCCTCATCTTTCTACCACTTACGTCCTTCCTTAGATCTTTTCTTCAATAGCATGTTTTAGAAGGTAGTTCCTACACAATATGTGACCAATCCAGTTAGCCTTCCTCCTTTTTATTTTATGTAGGATGTTTCTTCCCTCCCTGACTCTATGTAATACTTCTTCACTTTTCACACGATTAGTCCAACTGATCTTCTCCATCCTTCTCCAACACCACATCTCAAAATTTTCAAGTATTTCTGATCTACTTTCTGAAGTGTCCAAGTTTCAGCACCATGCAAAGCCATGCTCCAAATGTGGCATTTTACTAGTTTCTTCCTTAAATTTAAGTGAATTTGCTGGTAAAAAGAGCTTCTTCTTGTTGAATGCTGCTTGTGCCATGGCAATCAAGGACTTAATTTCACGTGTACATCTTGGATCATTTGTTATCATGCTACCCAAATAGTTGAAATATTCCACATTCTGTGGTTGTACTGCAGATGGTTGCCTTTAGATTCTTATTACCTTATTTCTTTCCACATTCATTTCCATTCCACAGCATCTTCCAATCTGAATTAGTTTATCAATCTTGCCTTCTTCTTTAGCTAATACCCCAAGGTCATATGCATATTTCACAGTGTAAATTATTCGTCCTATTTTGAGGTTTCCAAATCTTTCAAGAGCTTCCTTGGTAAAGTACGTGCTGTATAAGTTGAATAGAATTGGTGACAAACAGCATCCTTGTCTAACTCCTCTTTCAATCTTTGCACTTCTTGTCTCTCCTGGGTCCAGTCTCATGTTAACACACTGTTTGTTCCATGTACAATTTGCTGATCAATCTTCTTTCGCTCCAGTTCATACCAGATCCCTTTACGATCTGCATTAATTTAGTCCAGTTTACACAGTCAAATTCCTTCTACCAGTTTATGAAGCAACCACACAATTCTTCATCCATGTCCAAAGTTCATTTTGATATTATTCTCAGCATCCCAATTGCATCCCTAGTTCCTTTTCCTCTTCTAAATACAATCTGATCTTCTCCAAGTACATCCTCAATTTTCCTTTCAATCCTTCTTCTTTGTATCCTCACTACTATCTTTGCTGTATGTGCTATGAGGCTGATTTGCAATGGTCACTGCATTATGTAGCTTTGGGCTTCTTCTTTAAGGCAATCATTGTAACTTCAATGAAATCCTTGAGCCACTCTCCAGTTTCATATAAGTTGTTGATCACTTGTGTCATTAGTCTGAGACTACCTCCCAACAGTTTGAGTACATCCCTAGGTACATTATCATCTTCTTATCCCTTGGCAGCTTTTTTCACTTCCCTTTGCTAAATACGTCTTTCTTGCCTTCATCTACCTCTTCAGGTTCGACTTCTAGATTTTCTTGTCAATCACTCACTCAATCATGGTGCCCTGCAATACTATTTTCCCAAATTTTCGGTACTTGTCTCTAATCTACTGTTATATTCACTTGAGAGTCTTCACGGTTTGAACCGCCTTATTTTCTATCCAACCTAGTTCCTTTGTCTTCATATACATTAAATCATCACGTCCTTCTTTGAAGTCCTATGATCTCATCAAATGTGCTCTCAAGATATTTTTTTGGTCTTGTCTGTAGTTCTTTTAAATTCATTCTTCAGGCTTCTGTAGTTGTTCCTTCCTCCTTCATTATCGACATTCTTCCACTGCCTTTGTTTATTTTATTGATCATTTCCTGTGTAATCCATGGCTTTTTTGCTCTCCTTTCAACTTTCACAACCAAATCACTCATAGTGCCATAACACACATTTTTTTTGTTCCCCCATACATCCACATTCCTAACTTCACATTTGATTACACCGAGTTTTTCATCTAGAGTATCTGGCACTTTCTATCTTTGAGCATATAACTTCTCCAAATCATGCCTTGGTGTTCTCTTTTGGATCCTTACAATTTTCTTCAATCTAGAGCAGATCTTTGCAATCAGTAAGTTGAGGTCAGAGTCAATTCTGCTCCAGACAGTGTCTGTACATCCTTCACAGTGTTTCTGAATCGTTGTTTCACAATTATATACTCGAATTGATGTTGACTTTGATCTCCTGGTGCTTTTATTGTATTGTTATTTAACCTGTGCCTAGGCCTCCGAAGTGACCTTAATTAATGTGATTTTGCACCTGGATTTAAGTGACAGGTGCATATATATGCTCACTGCACAATTTTCTTTGTACTGTTTTACATCAGCACTCCCTTAGGTCCAAACATTCTCCTCAGAACCTTCTTCCATATGCCTCAATCCCTTATCCATTAATGGGTTAATTACAGTGGCCCCTGCATGATGGTGTGTTTCTCACACCATTTAGAAAAATGGATGATCTTATTGCTTAATATTTTCTGCAGCTTAATTCTAAACAGAATTTTAATTATTGGAATTATGTCATTATACAAAATTTTATAATTATATAAATTACTGACATCAGCTATTTATAGACTTCAAGAAAGCCTATGATTCAGTTAGGAGGGAGGTCTTGTATAATATTCTCATTGAATTTGGTATCCCTATGAAACTAGTAAGGCTCGTAAAAATGTGTCTAAATGAAACCTATAGCAGAGTCCGGGTAGGCAAACATTTGTCTGACACATTTCCTATTAAGAATGGTTTTAAACAAGGAGATGCTTTATCACCATTGCTTTTCAACTTTTCTTTGCTCAGGCAAACCAGGAGGGCTTAAAACTGAATGGCACACATCAGCTTCTGGTTTATGCTGATGATGTTAATATATTGGGTGGAAGCATACATGCTATAAAGAAAAACACAGAAGCTTTGGTAGTCGCTAGTATGGAGATTGGTCTAGAAGTAAATGCTGAGAAAACTAAGTACATGATCATGGCTTGCAATCACAATGCAGGACAAAATCACAACATAAAGTTAGATAATAAATCCTTTGAAAGGGTGGAACAGTTCAAATATTTGGGAACAACTCTAACAAATCAAAATTCCATTCAGGAAGAAATTAAGAGCAGATTGAATTGGGGAGTGCTTGTTATCGTTCGGTGCAGGATCTTCTGTCTTCCGGTTTGCTGAGGAACATAGGCTGAGGGTGTTCGAGAATAGGGTGCTGAGGAGGATATTTGGGCCTAAGAGGGACGGGGTAACAGGGGAGTGGAGAAGACTACATAACGAGGAACTTAATGATCTGTACTCATCACCAAATATTATTCGGGTGATCAAATCGAGAAGAATGAGGTGGGCGGGGCATGTAGCACGTATGGGTGAGAGGAGAGGTGCATACAGGGTTTTAGTGGGGAGACGTGAGGGAAGGAGACCACTTGGAAGACCCAGGCGTAGATGGGAGGATAATATTTAAATGGATCTTCAAGAAGTGGGATGGGGGGGGGGGGCCATGAACTGGATTGATATGGCTCAGGATGGGGACAGGTGGCGGGCTCTTGTGAGTGCGGTAATGAACCTTCGAGTTCCATAAAACGCGGGGAATTTCTTGACTAGCTGACGACCTGTTAGCTTCTCAAGTAGGACTCTGCTCCATGGAGTTAGTTAGTTATAAATTACTGATAAAACGCTGTGACTAAGATCTGCTTGCACCACGCACGCTGCGTGTTTCAAATACTGCGCCCCCATTGGTAGTTCCGCCAGTCCCCTAGAGAGGGTACCAGTGGTTGGTCGGTTGCTATGGAGCACAGCTAATATGTAGTAGTTAATCTGTGGTAGTAGTTAATCTATGGCTAATATAGCTCTGGACAATGGATGGCGGAGCGTTGCGTGATGTTACGAGCAGTCTGGCGCGGCACAGATGATCTAGTATCACGGGGGAGAGTAAGGTCGGTAGTATGGCTCGTGCAGAAGCGAAGCGGCAGACGGCGGGGCGGAAGTGAGGGATACGAAGTGCGCATGTTGGAGACAAAGTCTTTGTTGGAGACGGTGCCAGGGACACCGAGAATCTATTTTAGAGCGTTCGATGTGTGTGAGTGATTGTGCCTGAAGCGCTTTCCACATGAGGACCCTGAAGTTCGAGGGGCTCGAGTGCTTGAGCCTCAAACGTTCGAACGCTGCAGGATTGTATCAAGACGCCAGAAAGTGGAGGTTCAGGCGGGAGAGAGACGAAGCTATGGTGGTTGACTCTGAAGTTCGAGTGGCTGGGGACCTATGAAATAATTTACATAACGTTTGAACCTTAGATGTAAGCTGTAGTTCCTTCGGGATCCCCTACCTTAGAAGTGTTGCATGATTGAGCAGACCTTCTACGAGGGTTATCCAGAAAGTAAAGATACAAAAGCAATAAATTTTTTGACGGAAAACGTCTTACACCGCGGGTGCGGTATGGGGGAGAAACTATGCGAAAGTTGATGTTACGAAATTGTGTATACCACACAAATCTTAATAACTTTAAAAGTATAACGCATATCCAAATAAGCAATACACGGTTTAAAAGAGCAAGGATGAAAGAATGTTACGCGACATTAACCTTGAGCGCGTGACGTCACACGCCGCCACAAGATGGTCGCCAAGTTGGAGTGGAAAATTACCGGTTCGCCGCGCGGCAAAATTAGTATAGCTCGGGAACGCGTACGCGTAGGACGTTGTGTGAGGTGTCGTTTAACAGAGCTCGACGAGTACTATAGAATAAAACACTAATAGTGACAATAGTGAAAGAATTGAAAAAATATACAGTGAGAAAGTGTTGAACTTGGACAAATTTTCCCTACAATTTAAAAAATGTCGAAATATCTTGAAAACAAGAAGGTAAATGCCTATCGTAAACGCTTACAAAGTGAAATAAGAATAAATGAGGAATCCAAAAACGCCCCTATGACAGCAGCAGAATGAATGCGGAGGATGAGGCAGCGTCGACAAGTTGAGGCGAGCACCAGTCGCGCGGACGCCGCAACGCCTGACGCAAGTTCACAGGCAATGGATGTCGACAGTGAGATAGAACCGATGGAATGCGACGAAATACAAGCAGATGAGACGTTTGAGAATCGAGATTTAGCGTTTATAACCCATTGGCGTCTGGCGACGGAGCACTTTGAAAAGTCGTCCTGTCTTCAACAAAATTTTACAAATTAGTCAGCATTGTCAGAAATAAATAGAATAAAAGAAATGCAAGTTCCTTGCGCTCATTTCTTTCTTACCAACCCTACAAACACCCCGCCCCGACAACACCGCCTGGGTAAGACGTTTTCCGCCAAAAACCTCAGCGGTAGTGACTCCGACACTACCTACCCCGATTTTTTTTTAAATATTTATTAACAAAATCGAGTGAAAAAACTCTTAACACATACCTTTAGCTATTTTTCAACATAATCACCACCTTTGTCAAGGCATTTGTTTAGCCTGGGTACGAGGTTTTGTATTCCGATGTCATAGAACTCCGCCGCCTGTGCACGCAACCACGCAGTGACTTCGTTTTTCACGTCTTCGTGAAACTTCTGGCCGGCCAGATGTTTCTTTAAATGCAAAAACAAATGGAAATCGCTCGGAGCGAGGTCTGGTCTGTGAGGGGGATGGCCGGCCAGAAGTTTCACGAAGACGAAGAGGTGAAGAACGAAGTCACTGCGTGGTTGCGTGCACAGGCGGCGGAGTTCTATGACATCGGAATACAAAACCTCGTACCCAGGCTAAACAAATGGCTTGACAAAGGTGGTGATTATGTAGAAAAATAGCTAAAGGTATGTGTTACAAGAGTTTTTTTTTCACTCAATTTTGTTAATAACTATTTTTTTTTTAATTTTATTGCGTTTGTATTTTTACTTTCTGGACGTCCTACGTATATGGACCTAAAGATCTCGTTAGCTGGTAGCGTAAGAAGACGAGTTGTTTCTTACTTCTGTTTGCACCCCCCGCGACAGTCCCCGGCTCCCTCTGATACTCGTGTGAAAGAAGGGTCCCTCCCTCGATTCTGTCTGTTGCATGTTTCCTGGTAGACTAACATGAATTCCAGAAGCCAATTTATGCCTTTGGAGGCTGTCATATGTAATTTGTGTTCATTCTGAAGCTCTAAAGAATAAAATTTTAAGGAAGGACTTGTAAGCTTTCAACATCATACCTGTACATAATTTTTAGTGTTAAAAATTACTTTTGATGACTTACATATTTGCTGTGTACCAAGGCCTTGTTTTATACCTTTCTGCTCTAACACCCCTTTCCAATTTACACTTCTTAATTTTTGCCCTCTCATTTTCAGTTAAATGCTGTTTGGCTGTTTTATATCCTTTTTTTCTTATGGGGAATATAATTTTTTATTTATGATCACTTTTTCAGGAATACACCTAGGGCATAAATCAAGGCTTTGGTTTTTATTTGCAAAATTAGTATGAACAGGACATGCCATAAATCAATATAATTTCAATTTCTGTTCTGTACATACAAGAAAATACACTTAGTTCCATGTCAGCTCTCATCCTGACAAGGGCATGCAAAGTAAGCTGTCAAGTCTTCCTTTCCTATCTCTTTCAACTTAAGTGACTCCCCCCCCCCCCCCCCCCCCTTTGCATGCTGAATCTTGTAATACATCATCCCCACAGTGATTATACCAGCCACACCTTTGGACTAGCTAAGTCTGGCTGTGTTTGTCAGTCCCTCCTATTCTTCTTCTAGGGTTATGTATTAATTGGAATGTAATGCCCTGTAAAGTTACTGAAATCCTGTCTCACCCACAGTGATTTCCTCTCATCAGGTGCTGTCCCATAGTTGTAACATGTCATCAAACTTCTGTGTCCCTATGGGGAATTAATAAATAAAGGCCTGAGTGAAACCTTTGCATTATACTTGTACCTAAATCTATGTGCACAGCCTCAACCATATGTTAAGTACACCCCCACCATGGGACCCACATGGTTGTCTGGCTGTGCTGTTCGGACATGTTACAAATGACTAGGAGCTGCAGTGTAATGAACTGCTAGTCCCATAAAGCAGGTAGACCCATTAACACTTTCACTACCGGGTATTTAAATCCCCCGCTCGTCTTATAAAAAATCAATTACGAGGAAACTATAAGAGATAAAAATTTAAAATTTTGAGTACACCTTTAGTAATGTTTCAGTGTATATCATGTGTAGCAGCCTTCTGGATGGAGAGGAACACTGCAATGCGCGCAAACAAATCTCGTTTCTTTCTTGATATTTTTCCGTATACATACTCAACATCTTCGTGTAGGTGTCTTGGCTTTCTTTGTAGGATGGATATGCACGAGTTTATTGTTTTTCAATTCTCCATCAAGCCTGCCAGGTGGCTCACTTTTCAGGGCTCGTTTCAGTGGAATTGGTGTAGGTGTTCTGCTCGAGTCTTGCGACTCGTCTGATGATGATGTTGTTGATACATCTTTTCTTGTATGTATAAGATTTTCACTGACATCCACTAAGTAATCTAGGAATGATTTGTGGGAATTAGGGTTGGATTTTGTAAATACAACATAACTATTGAAAAGTGCGCATTGGAGAAGGTAGAAGAAAAAGACTTTCTTAGGCCATTTTACAGTTTTACGGATGAAGGGGTAATAGGCAAGGTATTGCTCAGCTGTATCAACACCAAGCATGTGTGTATTGTAATTTACTATGCATTTAGGTTTTTTCTCTGTGATGCCAGTACGTCTGCTCCAGTCATCTACCACAGCTGCAGTGTGAAGTGTTGAAATCATGTTTATGAGTCTGTTATCTTGGTGCGAGACCAATAGTACATCCTGTTTCCTACGAAAAGTGACCTCACCCTTCTTCAACTTTCTTGCCTCTTCTATCATGTCCTTGGGAAATTTGAAATCTTTTCCTAGACATCGTTTGTGAAAAAATTAGTGTTAGTAAAATGCCGCTTGTTGACCAGTACCATTCTAATCTTGGTTTTTGAATTACACCTGTAAGGAACATGAGTTCTGGAGTGATGTAATTATCACCATATTCCATCATATCTGTTCCATTTTGAACAGCAAATTGTACTGCTGGATTTTTGTGAAGAGTGGAATACTTGGTTAACGGTCTTTTTCACAAAACCCGCCTACACTTGGGCCTGGACCTGAGTCTGAAATGTCGTTCTCATCATCACTTTTCTCACTACTTGATATTTCTGGGACACAATCTGCGTCTGAATCACTGTCATTCACAAGTTCCTCATCAACAGAAGCCACTATTCTGCTTCAGTTCTAAGCAATGTTCTTTTCTAGTAGCCATATTGCACTTTATGTATAAATAAACTCACAAACAACTTCACAGAAAGGAAACACACTACTGACTGCAGCCTCACAAATCACTTGCTCAGCTCAAGACTAAACATAAATGTTGCAACATATTTATGATATTTTTCTACCTTAATGTACGTGACCAAATGCTTATATTTTTTGTAGTTACGTCAGCTAGGGATTAATAAAAATGTCAAATATGTTTCCTGACAGAAATTATTGTGTGCGTGGCCTATTTAAGGCAAAAGAGCAGAGTAAACTTTAGATCGACAAAAGTCGACGCTGGCAATTTAAAATGTAAATACTTAAATCGACCATAGTAGACTTTGGCAGTTAATGTATTAACATCTGCACAGCATAGAGTTTGGAGCTATGGATATGCACTGTAGGAACCAAAGTCACGGCTCGCCAGTGGTGTAGGATTTGCCATTAGGCTTATAACTGTCATTGAAGTTGCAGAAATTAACGTCTCTGACATTCCCTGACGTGGTGTCATGGATGAGGTCCTGACACTGGCAAGATTCTGGTGGGATTTTAATCCCACCACTGGCATACTCATGCTAGTGGTGATGGAGGGAGGATCATACATTATGACATCTTCATGTCCACCTTCTCCTGAATCAGGTCCCAGTACATGTAAAACTATTATTGTGAACTGCCATGATGGCATGGCAAAGCAAGAGTTCACCGAAAGAACAATTTGTTTTTCCTAAACACAATGCATTTTCATTCAAAATGAACAATACTTCAGTAACACAGCTGTATGAACATGTTTAAAACTTTAAATGCAGTTTTATAATCTACCGCATTTTATTTGTGTGTTTTAGTTCAGTTAATATACACAGAATTTTTCATTTCTTGACAAGGGCCAATGATGGCTGACAGCTATCACAGAGCAATGGCAATCAAATCCACAAACCAACACCAATTTCAAATTTTATATTGTACATTTTCTGTGCAGTTTTCTTATATACCCAAGTTTTCCTCCAACTAACTGCACAATTGGTTTTATTGCTGCTATATGCTTCAGCTGCAGACTGCAGCCATCTTCAGTGAGCTACAAATGTTGAAGGCATGTACAACATGCTATGCATGTTGTCAAATATAAATGGTAAAATATACATATTAGTGTTGTTCATAAATGTATAGTATTATTAATTCATGGAGTGTACATTTATGAACAACACCAATATGTATAAATATTTGACCATTTATTTTTGACAACCTGCACAGCACGCTGTACATGTCATCAACAGTTGCAGCTCCCTGAAGATGGCTGCGGTTTGCAGCCGAAACATGTAGGAGCAATAAAACCAATTATGTAGTTAGTTGGAGGAAAACTTGTGTACCAATTTCGAATGTGTTAATTTCCATTGCACTTCTGTTTTAACACACATATACACAAAGACTGCCAATCACATGTGCCAGAACCTCTTCAGTCATTTCCACCTGCTGCAACATCATCATCCAGCTGTTCATCCTTACTCTGTTCATGCAGTAGGACATACTCTCGAGAACTGTAACCAAACTTTATCACATCTTTCTCTAGCAATTCCACATATGTCCTGGGTTCAATCTTTACATTATTTACGTATGTCCCATTTGATGACTCAAGGTCAATGATGTAAGGCCTTACTCTTTTACCCACTGTTCCATCCTCACGTTCAAATGGCACAAGCCGGTACTGCAAAGCAGCATGTTGTTTTGAGCATGATGGATGATCTACAGGAATATCTGCAACCTTTCGATCTCTGCCTATGAGGTAAGAACTTTGTCTGTGTATATACAATGTTGGAAGACCTCTATCACCTTTAAATGGGTAGAATCTCCAACGTCGTTTAGGTTTACGAGCTTCTGGAGGTTGACTGTACTTGATAACAACACCATTGAAAGTATTTGTGTCCTCTGCTAATTTTCCTGACAAACCAAAATTTGGTTTATCCTTTTGTCCTGGCAAAACCTTTTCTTCTTTCGAAGCAGCAGGCTTCCTTCCCCACACACACTCTCCTTCTCCCACACTACTTGGTTCCTGTTTAATTGGACGGCTTGTACTTGTAGCATTTTCTTCTTCGCTCCCCCATCGATTTCTTCTCATTTCAGGTACACTGCAATAAAATGCATTCATCATACTTTAAACACAAAATGCATTGAAACACATTCAAATTATGTAACTGATCTATTATATCCTAACTTAACAGGCATAATATGTGTCCTATAAACCCTACTTTAATCACTATGAAGATAGGTTTCAGTTGGGGATGGGGAACCCCACATGTCACACCTGTTGGAAACCTGTTTGGTCTTTCTGTGTTCATGAATCGGACTTGGTGCTAAGACACAAAAGATGAAACGACAACAACAGAGACAATCAAAATAGAAGCTGATTTTCAAACCCCATTCACAAACTGACAAGTGATGTTTGTAAGCATACAGTTACTTGGGAAACTGCACAAACATGTTGAAGGACCATCAATTCCAACAAACCAAGATCACATAGTCCAAGACGTGAAGTCATAGCCATTCTGAACACTGACAATGGGTGTTAAAATCCCACTTGGGGCACAGATGATTTATGAAACTGTTCTGTCATGCTGGAAGTCTGACCAATTATCTAACACTTTAAATGAAACAGAATTCCAATATCAAAGATTTTCAACTGCTCCAATTGTGGAACCCACACTTTTGAAAGGCCAGAGTCAAACAATGACCAATATAGCTGAGCGTTCCTGCTGACTCTTTAAAATAATCAGTTTACATTCCGCAATATGATGCCAAATTAGCAAAAGCAGTTACTTATTTTTGCTCTATAGAGAAATTTGTCTAAGGGAGATTATTTTACAACACACAGCCAATTGTGTTATTTTATGCATGCAACGGATCTTTGTGACCCAGATCACAGTAATCTCTAACTAGCAGAAAAGGTTCACCTGTGTAGAAATAAAATTGTGACAAGTATAAAATTATTAAACACAGTACATGCTACCAACACATTATGTATTCTCTAGTGATATTTTTATGTGGCTTATGAATTATGCAACATGTACTGACCCCTCGTAATTTACTTCAAGTTACTGAAATCACATAATTACCCCCTCCTTTCATTTCTACTGCCTCTATTTTCTCTGCTTTCCTGTTCCTCACTTTTCCCAGTCTGCCCTTCATCTGGCACCATGTGGTCACTTTTATTACCATGTCTTTCATTTCTGGGATATGTACCCTCTCTTCGTTTGTGGTTCCTTTCTTTACTGGTGGGCAATGTCTCTTGGTTGCGTTCATGTCTAAAATTACAAGGTAAATAATTATGTGTCACAAACACCACAGAACATTTTTTTTACGTTGTGTTCACCATGCATTTTGATAATATTCAACAATTAAACCAACAAATGCACTTTATTTCTTAAGTATGTCCATTAACCCTACATATTTTTCAAACAACATATCACTAAAAGTTACATGACTGAAAGATATTTGCTATGAAGTACTTCGTTGGTACAATCTGTAGTGCAGATGTCCACTATATTGTCTGCTACTGGTGGCAGCAATGGATGCTCGCTACTACATATCAGTGCATTTAAGTAAAGTAAAACTGAATATACATCATGTTACAAGAATTACATGCTATATACAATCAAAACCTACTTCTATGTTCTATGGGAAGCTAAACAAGGAAAATATGTGACATGAAGGACAAGCATTTAGACTTTATTATTACTGTAGTACAAGTAAAGGAAATGTGACAATTTTTATTCCACATATGAAGAGCTCAATGTTGATATAGGTGATCATGATACAGGTAACAACTGGACCTCTGTGGTGATTCATGATCACCCTGTATTGAAGTGATTTCACACAATTTGTCTTGCATTTAAATACATGAACACCCCCCACCCACACAGTGAAATTAAACTTGTGGGTATGACAACCACAGGAGAATGCAGTGCACATACGACTGCAAAGTGGTGAAATTGAAAGCTAGTTATTTGTAAAGTCAGTGATGCAAATATGATAGATGTAGCAAATGAAGTACAGTGAACAAACAACAGCCCAATTGAAGGTTATACTTCATTTGTATTTATGGTTTATTTAATGATACTATCAGTATCTCAGCATTGATTATTATGGCTTATTCTTTGAACCTACAGATGGAGGCAACAGTTTCTCTGAAATGTTAGTACCCATCTTCCAAACTACATGCTGTCATATCCCAGATACTCATGATCTTACCTTCTAGGTGAGTTTCCTTCAAATGGCAGCAACACATTTGTCAACAAGCTGTTTTATGTGAATTTTGAGTAATACTTTATTTCTAATGAACTCCACCTCGTGAATTCTTATGCCACTCATGGAATCTACATTTCAAAACCTTTAAAACAATACACAGCGTGTGGCTATAAAGTTACCAAAATGATTTTACTGCAAATGTTCCCTTAATCAGAAGTGTCACCTTAAAAGTAGTCCCTGTGAGTAGCTATACACTAATCCCAGCAATGCTGCCACTCTTGGTGAATATTTATGTGCTCTCCTTTTGGAATAACCTTCAGGACTGCCATCACTTTTTTTTTTAACGTCTTCACTGTCCTAAAATTTTCATCCCTTGGAAGTGGACTTCAATTTGGAGAGAGCCACAGGTCTAATCTGGTGAAGAAGGGGGCTGTTCCAGTCCAACATCTCTTTTTCCCACAAACTGCTTGACAGAGAGTGCTCAGTGACCTGGATGAGTCATGAAGGAACAACCAATTGTTGGGCCAAAGTTCAGGACCTTTCCTGTGCACAGCTTCATGTAACCTCACCAATACTTCTACACAATAGGCCTGGCGGTTTGAGTGGCCTTGTCTGGCAAAGTAAGATTCTGTACTTTTTCAACACTTTTTCAGATCTGTGCATTTTTGGATGACTGCTTCCTTCAACATCTCCCATATCCTCTCAACTATCCTGGCACCATTTATGCAACTCAGAAACACTAATTTCTTCATAGCTGCTGTGCCATATTCTTCAGAGAGCACTGCACTCATTTCACTTGCAATGTTTCCTAATTTCACACAAAATTTATTATTAATTCTTTGCTCTAAATTCTGATTACTTGGCCTTTGATAAGGGATCCAAACACACACCTCTTATTTCTGCCACAGCTTTGACATAACTGAAGTTACAGTTTGAAATCACAGCGTGCTGAAGTTCAAACATGCACAAACAACATTTTGACACAAGTCTCTTGTTAACATGGCAGGCTGTATGATAGTAATTCTGAGAACTTTATAGCCACATCTCCTGAGTCTTAGAAATGTTAGATATGTCATAATATGCATCTTATTTATACAGATATTTACTTTTCCAAGTCTTTGAATGGCTGACCTTGAGACATTTTGAATAGGCTTGACTACTGAGTTTTCTGCTACAAAACTGTGGGTTGCATCAGAAACTCTTACTAAACCTTTTTCATGGAAATCTGAAACATTACAGCCACCAACAATGTTTGATTTTACATGGCTTATTTCTTTCTAAAAATCAGTTCCCAAATTTTCCACAAAAAAATATGAAGTTATCGCAAACACTAAAATCCTACTGAGAGAATTTAATCTTCTGTAGCATTATCACATTCAAACATCAATTGGTATGATAACACTGATAATTTAAAAACAGAACATGGAAAAACCTGAGCTACTAGTAGATGAATGCTGACCACCAAATTAACCTTTAAGAGCCGAAACGGACAAATCTGTCCATCGTTATGTGTAGGTAGAATGCCGAAACGGACATTTTTGTCCAAAAATATATATTTAAACTTTTCGCATTAAATACGATATTGGCGGGGCAATAAGCGTGCATAAATATTATGTATACATACAACAGACTTGAAGGCAATTTTACAGTTGTGCCTCATACCAAGGGGGCGTATTGGGGCGCGGAGGTAATATACCATAAAATGATGTATTCAACACTATTTAGAGCGTATTCAGCTTCATGCTCCAGCATCTGTACATTCATGTGCCCCAGATACCCATCGATTAAAAAGCCGGTAGGATAGAGTTAAAATTTATACGAGTCGATAGACATATTTATGTACTTTCCGGGAACCGAACCCTGATCTCCTTTCTGGTAGTCGTATAACTTATTCACTGTTCTAGCCCGTGCTTGTACTCACAGAAAAATTTTCAATACTTTTTCACAATATATTTGTCCAAATATACGAAAAAATTAAAAGCTTCCGGCTGTATTTACTCTTACGTACTTGATGGAAGAATGAAACATAGCTCACCCGAGAAAGGCAGTATATGATGCGTCATCAGAAGGAAGTTACTTGTTACATACCTTATTATTAGATGTTCTCATCCGAATCAATATCACAGATCAGCTGTGATTCAATATCTTCATCACGAATATGCCTTCTGCGAGCCATGATGCTGATTATGTACTCACAATAAATAATTTTCACAAGCGACAGGGTCACTGCACTGTGCGACAAACACTGAAAGAGTGTGGCCACTGGTAGGAATACCGAGAAACGTACTTTTCCTTTCGCAGGTCAGATTCCTCATGGTTGTAAAACTGTAAACCTCTTTGTAAGTACACCCTTACAGAAATCACACCAACGAAAAGCATTTCGCTGTTGTTAAAATAACCTCACAGAAATATTTTCCCTTGAAAGTGGGGACGAATTCAGGAGAAAGGAGCCAGAATTTAAGGCTAAAGAGAACGAAACATGACATATTACTAAAATTTCATTAATGGTCCGGACACGATAAAGAAAGAAAAGAAGACTAAAATTTCTGTCTCTTAGGGAAGTGGTTCATTCTTATTTTGCATCAAAATATTTTATAATAAACTATGATATACATTACCGTGTTCTCCATCCTTTACTTGAGTAATTACGATTTATTTCACAGATCCAGCGTTAATATTCTTCAAGATATTCAAAATTTTCCTAACCATTGCAACAAACGTTTAAATCCCCAGAGAAAATTCCGGTCCGCTGACAGTACAGGGCATTTAAATTGCCGGCTCTTAAAGGTTAAGTGATCTTTCAACACTCCAACTTGACTAGCCACTGAGGTATGACAAACACTTCATCTGGCATTACTGGATTTCAAGGTGTCAAAATCTATAGTTATTAAGGGGTTTTCTCTATAGAATACAAGCACATGTATGTGGGATGTATGTTTACAACGGAGAAACAAATTATTTGTGCCTCCTCACAATTAATGCTTTGACACTAAACTACCAGCATTAGTATATGCAAGCATACTAACATCAGAACAAATGGTCCAAAACAGAAAAAGTCCTTCTGTGAGGACTCTGTATGTGGACATAATTCTTACAGTTAATACAAGAAACCCAAATTTCATAAGAGTAGCTTCACATAATTGTCAAAAGAATTGGTTACTTCATTTTACATTATGTTTGAGTTAGGTTTTGAAAACAGAATTTTGTACAAGTTTAGTAGCTGGTGACATGTGGCCACACGCATACTGTAAAGTTCTGCCATATTTGTTACTGTTCTGAGTATCAGACCGTCCAAGTGTGATCATTTCTACATAACTTATTCCTTCCTTCTCCATGGTCAACACAGTGCAATAACCACAAATTATACAATAAACCTGGACTACCACAAAAAACACAAATTTCTTGTTTAGAGTAAACACTTACCTTACTGGCTGATCACGATTACCACCATGGTCACCTTCTGATGTGGCTCTCCTTTCTGGTCTCCTGTATGATGAATGTGACTGTCTGATTCCTCCGTTATCATCATCTAAGGGCTCCTCTTTTATTTTCACAGCTTCCAGTGCCATTTTATATCTGGTGCACATTTGTTTGTGCATCCTTTCCTCCATGTCTCTACTGCTGTGACCATGTCTGTGATGACTGTGATGGTGACACCTGTGTCTGTGTCGTTTCACATCATGTAAAACATGGACATCCTCTGAATTTGTGACACAATGTTTGTGTTTTTTATTTTTCCTGGATTTGTTCCCTATTATCCATGAAGAATCAGAGTCTGAACTTAACTCCATTGTTTCTGGGCTCTTTGTTCTAGTACCATCTTTTGAAAGTGGAAATGAATTATGTTCAGCATCACTGGAAGGTGGTGAAGAAACAGAACTATCTGAAGAATTTCGTGGCCTTTTCCTACCATGCTTCACTTTAGTAACAGCACTTGAATCTTTCATTTCTGACTGATGGTACTGTAAATAAATGGGTACTTCATTACAACAGAAACTGAAAACAAACCACAGAAAATATATACAAGGATTAGCACAGTAGGACTGCCCTGTCTATAATTTACACTGAAGCATCAGTACAGTACAACTGTCCTATACAGCCCAGATTGGGCACAATTTCTTCCCCATCAGATTTTTTCATGTTGTAACAATTTACTATATATGTAGTAGACAGAGAATCAAGAAGACCATATCCATACAACACCATGACCACCTGCATTAATTTAAGTTGCAAAGTTTTGTACAGTGTAACCTTAAATAAACCTGAAATTCAGTGACAGGTTGAGTTATTACTGGCTAGGCCTGAATGTCACCCAGCAAGTGTTCCCAACTGGTAAAGATAAACACAATGCCAAAAACATGTGAGAGAGGAGTGTTTACAACTGGTTATAAATAGATGATACAATACACAACTGCAGTGTTACTTACTTCCTATTCATGTGGAAGTGTTTATGACTACACATACCAATACCTTGAAAGACTGTTAAATGTGTAAGATAAGCAAAATTTTTGGCTGAACATGCAAATAATGCAAAGAGAATACCCATAATTAAGTCCCTGAGCAGAGAAAAATATGATTTCTGCCTGCAAAGGCAACTTGACTGACAAATGTCCACCTCTTATCAGTGCCAGAATGTGGGACAGGTGCTCAGTCACGTATTATGAGTCATGCAGGCCAAATGCATTCTGGCAAACAGTGTGTTCACCTGAAATACTTTTGCAAGGTGGCATGGTTTACATTAAGTGGGAACACGTATTATGAGTCATGCAGGCCAAATACATTCTGGCAAACAGTGTGTTCACCTGAAATACTTTTGCAAGGTGGCATGGTTTACATTAAGTGGGAAAGCAGACATCCAGAATAACAGATACTGGTGTTCCAAAAATCAAAGGACCTGTATTTTTTGACAAAACAAATTCCTGCCACTATATTCGGTTCATTCTAACATAATTCTTTTAAGAAATGACAGAAGAAAAAAGAATGTACAGTTACTTCATGCATGACACTACCATAACCCACACAACAAACCTGAATAACTGCTCTACAAGAAGTATTTGGCAAAGGGTTGATAACTCACATTTTGTGGCCTCCTAGATCTCAAGATCTGGATCTGTGCAATTATTATTTGTGGGGGGCATTGAAGGATACAGTGTATTTGAATAATCCACATTCTTTGCAGGAGATGAAAGATAATATTTGAAGACAAATTACAAATATTTCATGATATCAGACCTGACATGTGTTGAGAAATATTTTCAGAAGCAGGTCAGCAGTCTTATAAGTCAGGTAAACTGAACTACAGAGGAAAAACTTGACTCTTAAATTCCCAGCACATTCAGGCTTGCTATGTGACAAAGGACCAACGGCAACTTTTATGCTTAACAACATGATTAGAGATCCATGATGTACAATGAAACTATATGTACCTTAATTTATGGCCTTGAATTTGCATCTGATGTCATGTAAACCACAAAGAATTTGGAGTGCCAACATTAATACTGGCTGCAACATACATTACTGTTGCTAAAGTAAGTAAAAAACACAGACACACCAGAAATGTGAGACTGCAGAACCACAACTTAAGTTTCTCTCAATAAAATAAAACTGAAAGGCCCAACCTTGGTGGATTAATTTTGTTTCTTTTAACATATATGGTGATTACCTATCACTTCAATGAAAATTAAAGGCCTAAACTTGCTGAAATAAATTTTTTTGTTTTAGCCAAGTTCTATCACTGAAAACATCTAAGCTTACCTTTGTGGATTAGTGGATTAATGCTGCCTTTTTCACGTATGCTGCATGCTGTCACTAAAATGAAATGCCAAAAAATATACACATTTTTTACTTAGATTCTGTCAATAACATTACCCCTCAAAGCCTAACCATGTTGGCAGTATAAAAGGTCAGCTTTACTGAAACACGTTATATATTCTAACATATATTGGAAATTTTAAAGCGACCTTATGTCACTAAAACAAGACTTCAAAGCCTACCATTAGTGGATTGGTGTTGGTTTAATCATGTACCTTGTGTACAATGACTTAAGTTTGTGTGACTGTTGGTGTTGCCAAAGACATATTTAAAGAGTAAGCATAACACACTGCCATAAGTATCCTGGGTAAAGCAGTGCAGGAAAATTAATGGCAGATATGGCAATTTAAATCTTCCATAATACCTAACCTCACATAATCTTCATTGAAAAATATATTTGTAGTATAAAGCTGGATCTTTCCAAATATCACTCATTTCATCAGTAAGGGTCTTCCCTTTACTAAAGTTAAAATTCCAGCCACTGTTACAGTTTGACAACCATGTAACCGAACCTAAGAAGACTAGTCATAATGTAATCTTATGCAGTTTCAATCCCACAGACAGGAATCCTGTTGTAAAATTGTAATGAGTAATGAAATTATTTTTAAAAAGCTGTAACTAAATATAAGTCATTAAATTTATTTAGTCTATTCTAACATTTGTTAGCTCGTGAAACACGTAGCAGCGCTTTATTAATGATTTTTGGCGTGTACGCGCAAACTTTATACATATTTTTACTACAATCACACAATTTAGTGGCAAAGAGGTAAATACACTTCACAAATAAAGCAATAACCCATGATGGTGGAATTACACATTGCATCTGCAACAGAAAAATAATCCTTATCACAAGAAAACGCAAGAACAGAACTTACTTACACGTACTGCTCGAAAAGCCACAGGCATGCGTCAGAAGTTACGGAAAATGTCACCTATTTCTATTCGGCTACACTTCATACAGTAACACAAATGTGTACCTATTAAATGCACCTCGTATCTTGTTTATTAAATAACACAAGCTGTACAATACTATCTTCCATCACACCCACACAGGAAGTTACACGATTCAGATTGGTGAATGCAGACAAGATGGAGACACGCCGTAAATATGATGCTCTGTCGATACCACAGATTATCTAGGTCGATACAGCGCCATTGACCACCGTCTACGATTCCAGGATTTATTGCTGTCATCACATTCGTGCCATGTGCCTTTCATAACCGTTCAAATTTTGAATTCGAAATACGGCGTTCGTAGACCATTAGAAAACAAGTTTTCCAGTAGGAATGCTTTAACGCACTGAGTACTCTGGAGGCATCCGGTTCGAATCCCACCTAGAGAGTGGCTATTCGAACGAGGGTGGACGTGCAAATAATTCCAGCTATTCACAATGTATGTCACTATTCGCAAAGTCGACCAATTATGTGAGATTTGAAGTCATCAACCAACTCATTAGATACGTAGAATCCTTCTTGAGAAGCTAATAATTATATATATATATATATATATATATATTATGCAGAAAAATTTACACTGTTTTATGTTATTTAACACAATTTTTATTAAATGCTGCCCAACATGTTTCTAGCCTATATAAGGCTCATCTTCAGGGGCTCTTTCGTTGAAATTACAACAGCTATATTATTGGTATATAAAATTCTTAAAATGCCGTTAGATGTAACTGGTTATTGATATCTGTAACAGTCATTCTGCCTTCACTATAGATTTGTTGGAGGCCTACTCATTTGTCTGCATAAGATATATATAATTAAAAATGTACTACAAGTAACGTAAAGCTAATAATTCCTTTGCTACTCAAGAAATCTAGCATTTTATGGAACACGAAGGTTCACACACTAACACGCAACTCTTCCCTATTCTGAGCCACATCTAAACCGTCCACGGCCTCCCATATACGCCTGGGTCTTCAAGGTAGTTTCTTTCTTTCATTTCCACATGAATACCATGTAAGCATTTTCTCCCCATTCTTTTCACATGTCCTGCTCATTTTAACCTAATTGATTTGATCATAATAATAATATTTGATGGAGCACAAGACATGAAACTCCTCATTAGGCAATTTCCTCCAGCCTCCTGTTACTTCCTACTCTTACACTCAAATATCTTGCTCAGTAACCTATCGGCCAAAAACCTCAGCTACGTCTTTCCTGACTGTGAGATACTAAATTTCACACCCATACATAGCAACAGCAAAACTATAATTATGCATGTTATAAACCCTTGGGTTTTCAGATGGAAAACGGGAAGACAAAAGTCGCTGAACTGACTGGTAACAAGCATTTCTTGAATATAATGAGATCGTAATTTGTTAATTCATGCGATTTTGATTTGTTAGTGTTATTCCCAAATATTTGAAATTTACCAATTTTAAAAGGATTTATGAGGCACTGAATCCTTCCACCCTCTTCATCTCAAGTACAGACGACACATGTAAACATAGTAGTGAATTCCATCTAAAAATCCACTAACATTCAACACAGGGCAACTGCTGAACGCGGCCGCAGGAGATGGAGAACGGACTGGTGAACGACACCGATCCGTGGGATCCGTGATCACTAGGAAATTCAGGCTAGTCAGGGAAAGTGTGATGAAAACAGAGTGGTGAATAGATAATCTGTGGTGGTGAACGAGACGAGTACAGGTGGAGGTAAACGGAGGGTAAAACGATGTATATGACATTAAAGGGTGCATGTATGTAGCACGTGTGTTTGTATGTCGAACTGCACATTTAAATACAATCCTTGTTTTCGAAATTAATGTTACTTGGAATTATTAGCGAAAGAAGAATTGCAAACAGTACTCCCAAACAAAAGAAGTGACCCCTGTATTCTATGTAGGTAATAGGACTGTTGTGATTATGTTTTTGGAGTATTTACACCTTGCAGTGTATTTCGTCTGTTTCGACGTTTCAGAGGAACTTACTCCCACCCCCCCTCCCCAAACACAGGTTGACGACCAAATTACTTGGTAGATATTACCGTGTAATGTGAGGTAATATCCTGAGATTTGTCTGGAGCGACTGTGAAAAGCCACGAAATTCTGTCATGTTAGGCGATATTCCAACCGTGATATGAACTCTAAACCTCCCGAATACGAAGTCGAGTACAAACACCCTTCTGTGACGTTGGGTAGAGATTTGACGTTGATGAAGGTGTGTAGAGAACAGATATTATTTGCAGCAGTAACTTCTAAGTAGTTTGTGCTGGTGCGAAGGTAGGGTAGAGTGATGTATAAACTGTATCGAATGGGATATCATTAATTCACTGATATTTAAATTAATATGTGCGAGCGCATTTATCCCTGTGCACACCATGGTGGTGTATAGGGTAGTGCGGGTATGGTTAAACTCTTTTCTAACTTTGGCACTGGATGGAGTTGAGCGGGCAGGTTCTCGCTGCATCTGCTTTACCATAGGAAAAGAGCCGCTGCTCCATGTGGCTGGGCCCTGGAACGTTGGATATGGGAATTAATTAAAAGTTTACTTGTTAAAAATTATGCTGCATATATATTTACATTTATGATCGAACATGAAATTAGAATTTCAATTAAAATCACCAGTACTGCTTTCTGAGGTACAAGGTTCTCGCTTCTTACGTAACAGAAGTTAAAGACTTGGCTTTCAATATTAGGTTGACTTGTTGGTTAGACTTGACTTTACATATTTGTAAACTCTTATGTTTCCACTAGAGTAATTCTTGTCAATGGGCAGGTAGTGAGATTATTGTTAAGGTCGGGAAGTGCAGGGGGAAATACAGTTTCTCTCCAGAAATTTAGATGGAAAATGTTAGGAAAAGGACCACTTGAAATTCTTTGTTCTCAGTGTAAGTGGAAGGATGCAGTAAATTCTGTGCATGGCCAGGTATGTGAGGTCATTGTAGTGTACATCCACATGACATCCATTATTGCCAAACATGCCCCAAAATTATTTTCCCAGAGCATGATCAGATATGTAACCTCTGTCCTTCTGATTTGACTTTTGGCTGGACTCAATAAAGGGGTTCACTACTATACTGCTCTAACATAAATGAGAAGGCTTTGACAATGTATTGGTTATTAAGTTCACAGGTATTGTTTCTCAGATCCCCATAACCGACAACCTAAGAATTTCTCTTTTGGTGCGTCATTAAAGGTTAAGTTTGCAGCAGATCTTCAAGAAATCAGAAAACAGCATTTATCATGCTCAAGCATGCACTGATAAAGGTGTCTTATATAAAGCATGGGACAAGTTTGCATAATACAAGTTGCTCTGTCATATTGTTTGAATTTTGTGTGAGACATTCATTAGTTGTTCTACATGTGTATCCCATTTGATGCTTATTATGGCATGGATATTTCCAAGATGTACTTGCACTTTTTAATGTGGCATTAAATTAAAGAAGTAGCTATGCAGGACTCTTACTACTTAATTGAACACTTTTAAAACTGTTTTGTAAACATTTGCATATAATATTTATAAATGAACGTTCACTACAGCACAGAAATATACGTTGCTGATGGAACGCAAACCATACGTAGTGCTAGGAGAGGCACCGGAATCTGACAGTGAGGAGGAGGTTAATGTATCAGTTGTAAGTATTTGGACATTTCTTGTGCCTGTATTTACCTTTTTGATGAGAAGAGTGAATAGGCCTTATAGGAACAACTTTCAGCTTAATTTCACACTATAAAAGAATCTGAAATAACAGGTTGGTGTGTTATGATTTAATTTTTGGCATTTGTCTGCAATATGTGTTGTTCTTACAAAGTTCTGGGCAACATTGCAGTTGCAATGCTAAGGGTGTCAGCAGGTGGATGTGGTCTGATACATCTTGAACTCACAATGTAGTGAAATCCCAGAAAGCTGACATTACACATTAATTAGAAGACTCATTAACCTAAGGACATTTTCCAGAATATGCATATCATTTTTGTGTAACTTTTATTCGGCATTTCTCAGTTTACTGTATATTTATTTAAATGAGCAGCAGAAAATTAGATTAAACAGGTAAATAAATATTCTGAGTTGACGGTCCCTATCACCGTTTTATCATAAGTGAATAAAAAGCCATGATTACTGATAAAGTATATCATGTGTGACGATTCATTCAAGACTTGGAGTGTTATAACCACCTACTGATTTGTACTTTGGCTTGCTCTGGCTGCACAACTACATTCCAGTCATTACCTGCCACTGCCATCAGAACAGTCCACCAATTTCATGTCCTCATGATTCACTGCTTACCCTTGGGTCCTTTTGCCATTAAAGTTTTTATTTATGAAGATGACAGTCTATGTGAACTTTGTCATCATCATGGAAAGTGTTTGCTGGTACATGTGAAATAACTGCTTCTACTGAACTATTGTTCTCATGGAAATAGTACTGAGAACAGTGTACATTGCTAGCACACAGGATTCCAGACATACAGATGATACAGTTGCTGTACCTTTGATGTCATAACTTAGCTTACTGAATACTGACATATACGTATATAGGAGCTCGAAAAAGAGTGGGAACACCGCCGTACATTCACGAAATTCTGTGAGGACAGTTGGACATGCAGCTCATTAGTAGCAGCTTAGCTATTGATCATACCCATCCACCAATAGCAAATGGTGGGGTATCTGTTGTAGAGATAACACAGCAAACTGTAGGGTATCTGTTGTGGAGATGGGAACATTCAGCAGACAGGAGGGCAGTCTGTTGCGAGACACATTAAATGCCAGTACAGATTATTGTTATAGGGTTATAATATGGGAGAACCCTTTTTTCAGTTTATATACATTTAAATATTGTATTGCCTGCATTTAGTGATAAACACAAAAACAAAATGCAGTAAAACCTCTATCCATCGTTTTTAAGGGGGATGGAAAAATCTATACATACGGGAAAACGATCGTACCGGGAAACCGTTAAAATTATAGATAAGAACAATTTAATGATTATTAATACTTCTTGCTGAAAAAAGCTTTCATTGACGTTTGTTTTGTGCAAACTTTACGCCTCAATTCAAAGTACGAGTTTTCAAGGCCTAGAACACTTTCACGATCACTGTCATTCGTGCTGTGCGCATAAAAGAAAGATTTTACTTTCATCAGCACTTCATGCTTCTCAGCAAAGCTCGGCACAACTTCGGGTTCGCCATCTTTTTCTCCTTCTTCCCCCTCCACACTCCCGAACGCCACGAGGCTTACGCATAGCTCCTGCACTGTTTCTACACAGGTTGCCACGTGCCTGTCTACAGAGACGTAGTCCTCGAATTTATCTTTGTTCATGCCACTGAACTTTTCCCAGTCTTGGCGGAAATCGTCGTCATCGTTGGTCAATACGACGTCAGTATTGCCTGAAGATTGTCCCTGCACGTAACCAGCTTTCCGAAAACAATTTTCGATTGTCTGCTGGGTTACTTGTTACAAGGCTGCCACAGTGTAGTGCAAAGCTTCCAACACGTTTGTCTTCTTTTTCGGTTGTTTGCCTGCATCCATTAAGCAAACAGCTGTTTGCACGAGGCGTGTCCTATAAAGCTGCTTACAACACTTTATTACCCCTAAACCAAGGGGCTGGAGCACACTTGTACAATTTTCCGGGTACCGTATGACTTTTACGTTTCTTAGAAACGATGTATCCTTTGGATGAGCGGTACAATTGTCCACAAAGAGGAGAATGTTCCTGTTTTGCGCACCCATACTTGCGTCTAATGAACGCAGAAATAAAAAAAAAAATGTCTGTGGTCATCCACGCTTTATTGTTCGCGTGGTATTTGGCGGCTAATTTTTTTACATTCTTGAAACATCGCGGTTTCGGAGATTTTCCGTTAACAATCGGCACTTGTTTGTCACTTTCATCACTGTTAACACAAAGTAAAACCGTAAGTCTGTCTTTGGAGTTTTTCCCGCCATGACACGACTCTCCTTTGAGAGCCAAGGTTCTATCAGGAAGCACGTTGTAGAAGAGCCCCGTCTCATCCGCGTTGTAAATATCACGTTGTTCGTAGCCCTCCAGAAAAGATGGCAGTCTGTCCAGTCACGCTTCCGTGCTTTCGCTGTCCACTGCCGCACTTTCTCCGGCTAACTTCTTGTATACTAGGCCATGCCGGTCCTTAAACCTCGCTATCCAGCCGTTGGATGCAGTGAAATTTTCTATATTCAGCTGCCCTGCAATCATCTTCGCCTTTCCACGGAGAGTGGTTCCATCAACTGGAATATTCGACGCCCGTGCCTACTGGTACCACGTGGAGGGTACACTTTCCAACTCGGCGAATGTCAACTCCCTCTCTGTTTTCCTCTTCTTAGTGGCGTTACCACATTTTTCTGTCTGCTGTCGGATTTCATCCTTCTTTGCGAATATGGAGTTTAGTGTGCTTGGAGCCAACCCAAGGCGTTTGGCAATGTCGACACGTTTCTCTCCAGGATCCTTCTCCACCTCTTCTACTATTTTCAATCGCTCGTGCAGAGTTCTCACTTGCTTTTTAGGTTAGGACATGGTCCACGGATTTTAAAATAAATAACAGGAATAAACTATAATAAAGTAATAAAAATAGGAATGAATTAGTAACAAAAATAAAGTATTATAGGAAAAGGATAATAAATGATGGAAATGGTTAAACCAGGGTAACGGATGAATCTATGAAGCACACCAGAACGCACAGAACCACTTGCTCGACAACAGTGTTGCCAATTCTTCGTCTAGTCCAAAGAAAAGGATGAAGAGCAAAGAGTACAGAATGCGCTTCCATACCTTTTGATGGAGCCAATCCAGGCTGCACTAAGAAAGCAATACACGCGCGCGCAGCGCACTAAATCATCGTTTGAAATTTAAAAAAATCTATCCATGTGGGAAAAATGCGATACAACGAGTTAGAGGAACGATGGAGGCGGGAAAAAATAGTGTTATTTATATGGGGCTAGTTCCGGGACCAAATAAGGAAGACGATATAGGCGGGAAAACGAAGGTAACGGGAATGATGCAACGAGGTTCCACTGTACCTGAAACTTAATGTAATCCATATTCCGTGCAATAGTGACAAACGATTATTTATTACTAATTGTGCAATTTACTGGATTAAATACTGTATACAATACTGGAAATGTTTGGCAATACTGCACCATATCTGTGATGTTGGTTTGGTCATAGTACAATTTATGAACATGCAGCATCCTTTATATATCAATGAATGCCTTTTTATGTGGTAGAACTGTGTGTGTAATAAATGAATGCAGAAACCAGTGTGGTATGTAAAGTTTAAAAAAATAAATTTTTAAACTCTGTACAATTTGCTGGAGCATGTAGTTCCACTCTTGTAGTATCCTACTGAACTAACTTTGGAAATGTCTTTATGTAATTGCAGTTGAAACGCTCACAAGTAAACCAATTGCCTTCAAATAATCCACAGGGTGTGATAGTAGCAGGGGAAGCTCCAGAATCAGATGAAGAACATGAAGAAGGTAATGCATGATATTCCACACTTACCACTTCTGACAAATTGAAGATCTTACGAAGTTTCATACGTGTACAGAGAAGATAAAACATAATTCAGCTAATGTCTTACAAAATATACCTCCAGTGAACCTTCCATAAACTGTTTTTCTAACAGTACTATCTGCAGTGGGGCAGATATGCTGATGATGTAGATCTCTAAGATTGCCTGAAAGCTTTCAGGTATTTACTTTCAATGTATGGACTGTACTACAGTGTTTTTTTTATTATGCCATTAATTTCCGGGCTATTGTGTGTGTGGTAATTAACCTTCGGGTTCCATAAAACACGGGGAGTTTCTTGACTAGCTGACTACCTGCTAGCTTCTCAAGAAGGACTCTGCTCCATGGAGTTAGATAGTTATGCCATTAATTTTAACTCTTTTTAGAACATCAGTGAAATTGAGTTTCATAACGCGTGTGTGTGCACGGGTCAACAAATGTAGGCTCATTTCACCAATCATATAAAAAATTCTACTCACTGGACTTTTCTCCACGAGAGAAACCATCAAGCATACACGTGGTGTTGTAATGTAACATGCAGGACCTGGGACCAAGCTGAGGTAGCGTGGACCTACGCCAAAATGATCCTGATGTCACTACAAAAGATCTATCATGTCCTAGAAGACAGCATTCCATCAAGTCCAGGAAAAAGATGAGCTAGAAATTAAGTTCCTGTTTGGGGGCTGGGAAGGGGTATGTTTCGCAAATGTCAAACGTAAAATCAACCACAACGATGCAAAGTAACCAACTGTGCAAAAGTTTGCTTCATATTGTCAATAATTATCACAGCTGAAAACAACAAACATTTTATTCAACTAAACTAATTTCTAATACAATGCTCAAGTAGTACCGGTATATAAAAAATGATTGAATAAAGTACTGTTTAACTAATTCTACGAATAATTTGGAAGTGAAGGAATATAGTGCCCACAATTAATTTTACGTTCTGAAACATGTGAGATGTAGAGTTAAAATTCAGAACAACTTACCGGAACAATTCGAAACATCGATAGGATTAAGACAAGAGGATGCTTTGTCTTGTATACTTTTTGATCTGGTATTGGAGAAGGTAGTCAGAGATTTGGAAATAGAAACTGTAGGACCTGTATATAATTAAAGTATCCAGATATTTGCTTATGCAGATGATGTAGTTATAGTATGGAGATCCATAGATGCATTGAAGGAAACAATGAAGAAATTTATGAAAGCAGCACAGGTCAACATGCAGAAGACAAAATATATGGAAGTAACAAAAGGACCAACAAATACCAAAATGATAAAAATTGATTATCAGGAATGTGAGAGGGTAAAGGAATTTAAATATCTAGGAACAGACTTACAGAAGATAATGGTATTAATACAGAAATAAAGCAACAAAAAATTATGGCTAATAAAACTAGAGACAGCTAAACTCATTGAATCTGAAATGACAGGCTAAATGTATGTTATATGCTATTGGCCAGTCCACATCCTGTTTTGTCTTTGTGATTGTGCGTTGGATTTGTGGATTACGAGTGAATGATGATGATGATGATGAATAGTTGTAATTAACGTGTACTTAGTTGTTGTGACTATATTACTTGCTAAGGTTTATATTTTATGTTAAAGGTTATTATCTTGATGTTAGCAAATTTCATTATCTGAAGCTTGTGTGTTTTATCATCGTGTTTTATGTATCATATGTCTGTTTTATTAACTGCTGTGTTTTGACAATGTATATATTATATAGGTTGTTAATCCATACGCTTTTGACCAAACCCACATCCTGTTTTGTCTTGTGACTGTATATTGGATTTATGGATTGTAAATAAATGAATGAATGAATGAATAAAATCCTTATAAGATGTATACTTACATATGGAAGTGAATGTGGTCTCTCTCAAAGAAGGATGGAAATATGCTTCAAATCTTTGAAAGCAAAATGTTAAGAATGATTTATGACCCTTTTAACAAGGATGGTATTTGGAGAACAAGAGACAATAATGAGCTTTATACACTCTATGATGAATTAGACACAGAGTGATAAAATTAGGAACACCCCTTGGAGTGCAAGAGCTGGATCCTTGCAGAAAGCTAACTTTACATAAACCAGACAGCACTCAATGTGTTAGAAAACCCAGATTGAGGTGGCTTGAGTCAGTTGAGGAAGATCTAAAGAAAATGGGCATAAGGAATTGGAGATGTAAGTTGCTGCATCGAAAACAGTGGAGGACAATTTTTGAAGTGGCTAATGTCCACCAGGGACTGTAATGCCAGAAGAAAAAGAAGAGGAAGAATCAATTTTATGTTAGTGACAAATTATTATTATTATTATTATTATTATTATTATTATTATTATTATTATTATTATTGTTGTTGTTGTCGTCTTCCTCTGTATTGTTGCTTTACTATGCATAAAATCACATCCATATTCTGATCTCCACACCATTTTACTAAGATCAGTCTGCCAGTATTACTAGTATGCTTCTGTAATGGCCAATTGACCTTTGTTCTTAATTTTTGAACATAATTAATATTTCATTCCTGAGAAATTTCGAAATAATTGCAAGATATGTCTGTCTTACTGTAAGTTGATCGAAAAAGCACAATTCCAGACACATTGTTGAATTCATAGTAAAGGCAATGTAAATTAAAAGGTAAAGTTCTCCCTAGAACAGGCCATGAAGACCCAGAGGGGAGTAGAGGTATAGCTGTACTCTTTCTTTAACCTCGGCGCTAGATGGGGGTGGATGGTCAATGCCACGCCCCGACTGCTTTACCCCCGGAAATGACCCGGCAATTAATATATAACTATATTGTATCAAAGTTACTGCCACCGGCATCTCCTCAAGGATACCTAGTACAAATTTCCAAAACTGCGTAACCCATGGGAAAGCATCATGCACCACATTGAAAGTGGAGACCTTTTTTGAATCTCACAAAGAAAGCACAGTGCAGCCCAGTCTGTTTTGGTAAGTATTAAAAGAAGTCCTAGCAGCTTGTGCAATAAGCACTTGCTACTATAAACTTCTCATTCCAAAAGCCAGTCTAACAAAATAAACATCAGTAAAGAAAAGGAATGTAGGCCATTACAGTAATTGCTCTGCACCCGACTATTTATCATCACATAACATACAATATAAAATATGTCTACTGTTTGTTATATTATACAGTGTGTATATAAGATATCTTTATTTTTCAAATTTACTGTTTGATGTCTGTGAAGAGGTAAAAAGTAATAATTCTCCACTCAGCCTTAATTCTTTACTTGTTATAGACAATTAGAGTGAGAGTTTGTAGGGCATATGTGCACTCCCTCTCACACACACACACACACACACACACATGTATGTGTTCTTAGATGCTGGGAGCGTGAGCAGTTCTGCCAGTGTATCATCTCTGGTGTCTTTAACATCAGGAAACAGAAGAAACAAAATTCCTGCCAAGACAAAGAAACCAGATGATGCAACATACAATACATTATTGCACAAAAAACTTCGTAAGTATTAAAATTAATAATAAATTGTTGGAATTTACATTTTATGCTGACTGTCAAAGTGCGATGTTCGGCACTGCTGCTTTGTATTCGGGGCTTCCCGAGTTCTTCGGCCTACAGACTGGCTAATGTCATGGGGGTTCTTGGAATCCACCATAAATGCACTGTATTATTTATGTAATTAACAGAATCCATTCACGCACAGTTTCACAGTATGTTTGATGCAGTATTTTTATAGGACATGATTAAAAACATCTTAGCTTCAGTTAATAAAATTTATGCAGTTTTAGTTGTTTGTAAAATTGCAGGATGCAACTGTTAGATTCATCATGTCTGTCTGTCTCTGTCCATCTGCATGGAACAGTTTTAACATTTGGGGTCTTTAGTAAAATTTGACACATTCCCCTTTTAGGTTGAAATCGGACAAAAATAACAGACACTTTACATGATTACCTATATATGTGTATATCTCCCACTGTGATTGATCTTTATAATTGAGACAGACTGTTCTCTAGTAGCATCAACCATCAGCATCGAGCAAGATCAATTCTAGATGGTTGACAAGATGTAATTTTTATTAAAATTGCCTTTAGATGAAGGCTAGAACTCCTACTCAGAATCAGTCTGCATTAACTTGGCTATGGGAGTTAGACAAGTTTATTTCATGTTTCCTAATAGTGACAGATTTTGTTGGGGTTGGAAGGGGGGGCTTCTTGGTCCAGCCAGATAAGCTTTTGGAATAGTACCTCAACTCATTTATGGTCACGATGCAAGTATCTTGGTCGTGGGCAGTCATCTCTCACAAGATAGAAATAGCTGTCAACTGGAGTTTAATAAAGTGTGTTCTTACAGCAAGTATTTTAAAGATTTCAGATTCTAACATATTTTGACTACCATTTCCTCTTTTTAATTATTTTGCAGGTGAACGCAACACGGCTCTTCATAAAAATGTAAATGACTTTGCAATCCTGGCTATTACTGCAGCGGATCGCTTCCTTAACACAATGAACCAGCAGCTGCTTCATTCACAATGCCAGTTGCAAGAAGCCGAGACGACAGTCAGAGTCGTGCAGACTCATCTCATGCAGCTCCAAGTGAAGCTAACTGCTGTGGTATCTACAGATTTCCTGCCTCACATTAATATGCCAGCAACACAGACTAATGAATCTGAATTCAAATAGAGTACAAGTTAACTCCCATACTGCTAGGCCTACTGTTATGGGCACTGCATCTAGTTATGGTATGCAACCTGCCCCCCACCCTGATCCCCAAGAGTAATTAGAAAGCAAAGCCTAATCAGCTATTACTAAATAGAGGACAATGCTACCCAGTATTGTGAAGACCTTGTAATGACCAATTACCAACCTGCTATTGACCTACCCTACATGGCCCGAATTTTAATTTTGATGCAGTCCATCCCGTTGTGTATAGAGAATTACATAAATAACACTACATATTCCATCTGACACAACCTTTATTTATTATTAATAAATTTTCAAACATTGCATGTTTCGATCAAGCCAATCATCATCATCAGGTGTTTATTTTATACAAAAACTTAAAACTCAAGGTAAAAATGTAAATTTTTGCGAGATCTCACAAATAATATAAAATATAAATTACAATCGACTTGTAATTCTTGATGGTGTGTCATTTAACACAAACGGTGTGGTGTATAATACTGTTTAAAACTTAAGTATTTTAAAAATTTAGGATTCTAGTTCCTAATTAAAAGTGTTAAAATTATGGTTAAATTTTTCCTCCTCTTTTTTATGCTTTTAAATCCATTATTTACAATGTCTAATATTAGTCAAGTAATTGGCTGTCTACTTTAACACTTGATGTACATGATTAACACACCAGCATGATGGCTGGTGTGTCAGCAAGGTCAACTCATCTTCCAGCCAGATCTGAAATAATTCACCATTTATAATCACTAATCATTCAAGAGCTAATTCAGTTTGCACACTAATCAGGATTATGCCAATTAACTAGGTTGCTTTACACCTCAGGAAATAGAAATTAAATGAAAGTCGTCCATCCCAAATATCAACAAAATCTTTGGAAGGCTTATGGGCCACAGAGAAAGGTCCATTCATGGGCTTATGTAGAGTAGGATTTATTAGGAATCAGTATGGCTGAAAACTCTAATTTCCCTACAACCTTAAGTGGAAGTCTCCCATACTGAATTTTAACAAAATGTATCAAACATTTTATGCAGTACAGCCCCAAAAGTCCATTTGTGGTCTTACGTGAACTATGCATTGGCATGCATAAATATTGCTGTCGGAATTTCTTGACAAGGTTTTGGGAAGATTCTGGTCTTTTGGGATGTGGCACTGTGCTGTAGGTTGAGTTTTGAAGGGTTGTAGTGTTTTTGTTTTCAGGGTTAACTGCTTGATTCTGAAAATGAAGGCACTGTGACTCTTCAGAACAATGGGAAATAAACACATGCCAACTTAGAACCCTAAGTTGCCACACGTGCTAACAACAACAAAACACAAGAAGAAAGACCATATTAAATCCAGCTTTCCTAAATAAGCATAAATAAAATGTAATGAAATTCGAAGGACAAAAGACATAAATAATATATGTACAGTGTTTACATCGTTGAAAAACTGGAAACATTGTTATTCTGTCAGTGGAAAGCACAGTGACTGAAAGGGAAAGTACACCCCACACACATCCATAAGGATTCAAAAGAAGCTCACCTTTTTAATTATTTTAATTTCAGAATTTTAAACCTTCAGCTTCATTTTATGAAAAGACCAGTGTAAATCTTTTTAAAATGTTTGATATTTTAAAAGATTTGCAACCAGAAACTCCTAAAAACACGACCTCCGTAATTTAAGCTGCTAAGAAAGCTTTATGGACAAGTAACAGTTGTAATAAATGTGTCAGATCTCACAAGAAGTACCTATATATGTAATATTTACATTTACTTTCATTTTACGTTTTCATACATAGCCCGATGATTCGGCAAGACCAGAACATGTAGCTTATTAGATATTGTGACTAAAACCAACAAATTGCACACACGTTTATGAAAATATATTAGAAACATAGTAATATCACCTACATATTTCGGCCACTCATGGAGGTGCATTACAAAGAATAAATATACATACATACATACAGACACACACACACAAACATTTCATGGATCCAACACCTGTCTTATGACGGTTGAATATGAAAAATTTTAAGCTAATATTGATTGCATTACACAGCTTCGTCATCAGTCACAAATTGAACAACAAAAGGTTTCACAAAATACAATCGCAGTAATGACAGACAAGTACAATATAAAATACTTTGAGTATGTCATATATAATGGGTGATTTTAGATATGGTTATGTGGTAAGAGATCTTCTAATCATTTATCAGATTAACACATTCAAAAAATTTAAAGTGTAACTAGATAATGGTCCATTAATGTGATAAAAAATCTTCAACAGAATAAAATGCATGAGTAAGGAGATACCTTCTCAATGCTGACTTAAAAATCTGTTCATTATTTTGGAGTTTCAATATATTTAAAGGTAGACTGTTAAATATCTTTATAGAGGAATAAGTAACACGTTTTTGAATGGAAGACAGCCATACTGAGGGTATGTGTAATTGAATTTTTCATCGTGTATTAATACCATGTACAGAATAATTAGTTTGAAATTCATCAAGATTGTTAACAACAAACATCAAGGAGAAAATATATAGACTTGGGACTGGTATATTTCAAGTTTCTTAAACAAATTTCTACATGAGCACCTTGAACTTATTCCCAACATCATTGTTATTATCTTTTTTGAATTAAGAATACCTTATGTATAGTAGTTGAATTGCCCCAATATCTTATACCATATTTTATAAAAAGTGAAAATGAGTGAAGTAAACGATCCTCAGTGTCTCTATATTTAGAATTTGAGACAGTCTTCTCATTACAAAACATATGGCGCTCAACTTATTTAGTAAATATTTTGTATGAGTCTTCCCTATAAGTTGACTGTCTAATTGTAAACCTAGAAATTTTAAAGTATTTGTTTCAACAAGAGTTTGGTCAGCATAGATTAAGTTTATTGGATATTGGGAACATTTAGTGGGTGTAAATTTAACGAAATTTGTATTTTGTACATTTTGTGGGAGCTTCCAACATAAGCAAAACGGCTCCTTCCAGAGCAGCGGACGCAGACCGCGCAGATTGGCTCGCGAGACCTGATGATCGGCCTACCCACCGTGGCGACGTGCCAACCAATCACAGAGCAGGCAGCCAGCGGTGGCTGCAAATAAAAGAGGCCACCAAGACTCGGATTCAGCACTACCTCCCAACCGGTCACCTATCGAGGAGATTTCTGATCTGCTCGACAACCTACCCGTAAACGCGTGTGTGGAGCTGACACGGCGGCTCCTCACAGCGGTACCCAACCTCCCTTCAGGTGCAGCACGCTCGCGGGCTGTCCTGAAAATTGTTATCCTATTTGTAGCCGAATATGGCAGCAAACACTAAGGCACACAGTGCGAAGGCATTACGGCTGGCCTGCTGGAACACGGATGGCGTGCGCGGCAGAAAGATGGAGCTAGATCTTTCGGCTCGCAAACTATGTTTGCCACCGTACAGACCGGCCTACAGAGGGCGGTGGAACAGCAATACTGGTCCGCCAGGGTATAGACCACTACGCTATACCCGTCTCCGGCCTGACCTTTTGGAGGCAACTGCCATACATGTAATTTTGGCAAGCGGACCGGTGAAAATCCTGGCGGCCTACCTTTCGCCCTCCAGGCCCCTAATCGAAGCGGATCTGTCTGACTGCCTGAGCGGAAAGCTTCCCTTTCTGACGGCGGGGGACCTGAACGCCAAGCACATGGACTGGAATTCGAGGTTAACCATGAAAAGGGGCAGGCGCCTGCGTGATTACGCCAATGATTATTCCTGTTTGATTTATGGGCCGGAAGCACCCACCACTAGCCCATATAACTCCTCTGTTACGCCTGATGTTCTAGACATAGTAATAACTAAAAACCTAGTCATCCCAGTGTATCTGACAACGTGCTCTGCATTAAGCTCAGATCACTTACCTGTACTGATTGACACGAGATGTCGATCATCCTTTCTTAATATCCCGGATCGCCCGGACTTCAGAAGGACCGACTGGGTCAAATTCCAGGCCTGCCTGAAAGACAGACTTCCGTCCACCCCCAAAATGCGTAGCGGGGTGGAAATCGATACGTGTGCAGAGAAAGTGTCCAGCGCTATCACTGAGGCACTAGCAGCGTCAGCCCCCAGGAGACGCCCTCGTTTCGACCCACGACCCCCAATACCGGCACGTATTCAGGATGATATACGCCTGAAAATCCGGTTGAGGAGGCAGTGGCAAATCACTAGGGACCCTGCTCTAAAAGTTGAGGTGAACCGCCTTCAGCGGTCGATAACCCACCGGCTAAACGAGTGGCGAAATGAGCAGTGGAGTGCCACACTGGAGAGCCTAGATCCCGAGGACCAATCACTGTGGAAGATGACAAAGCGGGTGATGAGAGTGCCCACTCCCTCTCCACCCCTAGTCACACAGGGCGGGCTTGTTCTCTCAGACTATGAGAAACCCGCAGTCCTGGCGGAGAGTCTTGACGCTCAGTTTCCGCCGGCAAACGATCCGTCGGATCCGACAGTTATTGAGAAGGTTGGCGAGGCGCTGCAAGCATATCTTATGCATGTGCAAGCGAGCCCAAGTTAACCAACCCCGCGGAGGTACATTATGCCATCAGGGGTCTCAAGGCCAGCAAGGCGGCGGGCCCAAACGTTATTCCGAACAGGGCTGTGAAGCAACTTCCGCAGCGTGCTGTCTCTCTCCTCGCTGCCTTATTCAACGCGGCTGTTTTAGCACAGTACTTCCCATCAGTGTGGAAGCATGCCCGCATTGTCCCCATACTGAATCCTGGGAAGGACCCAACGCTACCCTCTTCCTATCGTCCCATAAGTCTTCTTGACACAATTGGCAAGTTGTTTGAGAAGATCCTACCTAGTAGGATCTTAAGTGAAGTAAGCGGGCGCGGGCTTCTGCGAGATAAGCAGTTTGGATTCAGACCCAAACATAGCACCTCTCTCCAGCTAGCCCGCCTTGTGGAAAGGGTGACCAGAAGCTTTGGCGAGAAGCGGCTAACAGGCGTAGTCTTTCTCGACGTGGCTAAGGCCTTTGACACCGTTTTGGTCGACGGTCTCCTCTTCAAGCTAACGGCCCTTAACTTCCCATCCTACCTGGTTAAAACCATATCCTCCTACCTTCACAACAGGACGTTCGAGGTGTCCTTCCAAACGGCCACATCCACCAGTCGTGGCATGCACAGGGGGGACTAATCTCTCCTGTCTTGTTCATTCTGTATGTGAATGACATGCCGGTCCCGTCCCGCCACGTCGAGCTGGTATTGTACGCGGATGACACGGCAATTATTGCCACGTCCCGCAGCCCAGCGCTGCTTGTTAGCTACTTAGAAGCATACTTCAGTGACCTAGATTGGTGGCTGAGAGTATGGAGGATCGCCATGAATGTCTCCAAGAGCAATGCTATGCTCTTTGCGAAGGCAGGGTGGCGGTTCCCCAAGCCTCGACCGGTGCAGCTCCTAGGGGAGCCAATCCAACGGGTCGTCACAGCGACGTTATCAGGTAGTGATCCGTGATACACGGATGACTTGGTCGCCTCACATCGTCCAGGTCAAGAAGAAAGCTGCCCAACGACTGGGTCTGCGGCTGCAGAAAATTCACGGCCCAGGCACTGCTGTCGCACTCTACTGCGTCGTATCCGGGGAATAACCACGACCGAACGTCCCTTCTCCTCTCCGCCATCAGGTATTTGCTTCCCTACACTCCCTCTGTCACCCAGGTATGAAGGCAACGGTCAAGCTCGTCTCCCAACGCTTCGTGTGGCCAGTCATTCAGAAAGACTACCGCACTTGGGCCCGAACTTGCCAACCCTGCCACCGTTCCAAAGTGTCCCGCCATACAATCACTCCTTTTGGCGACTTTCCCCTTCTCATAGCTCGCTTCCTCCATATACACATCGACCTCGTCGGTCCTCTGCCGTCGTCAGCAGGATTTCAATACTGCCTCACTGCAGTGTACCGCTTCACCCGTTGGTCGGAAGCCTTTCCCATCCCCGACATCACCGCAGGAACAGTATCACGCTCCCTGCTCTCCGGTTGGATATCCCTTTTCGGCTGCCCCCAATCAATAACTAAGACCAGGGACGTCAGTTCTAGTCCCATCTCTTCCCCTGCCTGGCCAAGTTATGTGGCATCCAAATCTGCCGGACAAGCCCCCACCACCCTGTCGCCAACGGACTAGTGGAGCGTTTTTATCGCACAATGAAAACTTGCATCATGTGCCATGCGGATGAGAAATGGACTGAGGCTCTACCGCTAATTCTACTTGGCATACGCACAGCCTACAAGGAGGACTGGGAAACTTCTGCAGCAGAACTCGTCTACGGTGAGCCCCTGCGAGTCCCGGGCGAACTCCTGGCAACAACAACGCCTGACGTTTAGCCAGCAGCTTTCATAAAGCAGCTCCGCCGCCACATGAAGCAGCTTCGCCCGGTCGCAGCAGCACGCCATACATTGCCTGCCACTTTCATCCACAAGGACCTTAAAGACGCCATGCATGTCTTTCTACGGCAGGACGTCATACGCCGCGCTCTGGACCCACCATAAAGCGGCCCGCACAAAGTAATTTCCCGCACAAAGAAAACATTCAAAATTTCCGTTCCCGGTAAGCAGGTCATCTTGTCAGCGGACCGCGTCAAGCCCACTTACATACTACGAGAGACGCAACATAGCAGCGCCACCAGCTGCCGCGGAAACAGCACTTCATCATCTCAGCACTCTACGGCTCCGGCAGCCGAACGCAGCCATTCACGGGCTCCGCGGACCACACGCTCGGGTCGCAGTGTCCGCTGTCCAGCACGCTTTGACGCCTGAGCACCTTTCTCCGCAGGGGGAGGGGTGATGTGGGAGCTTCCCACATAAGGAAAACGGCTCCTTCCATAGTAGCAGTCGCAGACCGTGCGGGTTGCCTCGCGAGACCTGATGGTCGGCCTCCCTACCGTGGCGACGTGCCAACCAATCACATTGCAGGCAGCCAGCGGTAGCTGCAAATAACAGAGGCCACCAAGACCCGGATTCAGCAAAGGACTTTGTCCCAATAGTCTGTCCACCCAAATGAAGGGTGGGAAATTAATGATCGTGCCGTGGACTGCAGACGGTTCAGAGTCACAGTCAGTGCCCTACGATTTCTTGACGGGACCAAGGGTGTGACCTTTCGCACTTTCTCTCTCCCAGAGGATCGTTGTGTACGTCTGCTGGTGAAAATTTCGGCAGACAGATGCTTGAGAGCGTTGCCCAGGAGGAGCTTGCGGCCCTGGGAATCCGTGTCCAGGGCGTTATGCAGCTCCGTTCTGGGCGCCTCGATCAAGAAGCCACACGCCATCGACCCCCCTACTCCACATTTTGTGGTGTCGGTGGCTAGAGGCCAGATGTGCATAAGGTGCGATCCCTTTCTGAACTCTGCGGCTTGAGAATCTCTGTAGAGACTTACGTGGCCCCACAGGCCCCGCTTCAATGTAAGCGCTGCCAACGCTGCGGCCACACGTAGCGTAACTGCGGATACACACCCCGGTATGTTGCTTGTGGTGAACCGCACCCCTCCGTGGAGTGCTCTACCCCAAGGCAGCAGCTTAAATGCTGCAGCTGCGGGGGTAACCACACAGCTAACTACCGAGGCTATGCAAAGTGGAAGGAATCTAATGCCGCGCTTACAAAGCGGACGCCAGCTCCTCGTGTCTACACGAACGGTGCAACCGGTCGCTCGGCTTCAGCGCAAGCGACCCGCTCCGAGCCTTCTGCGGAAGAGAAGAGCTTAGGCACTGAATTGTCTCATGTGGTACGAGGGGAGCGGGTAGTGAAACCCACCACCCCATCCCAACCTGAACCCACTCACAAGCCGGCCGCGGCCCCTAAAGAGGGCAAAGCATCCGCAAGCAGGAAAGATTGTAAGACTGCCCAACCTGCCGTTGCGGCCCATCAACAGGCCGCAATGAAGAAACGGGCGATATCTGGCAATATATCGCCTCCACCTAAGACTCCTAATCCTGCTTCTATTCCACCTTCCAACCTATTACCAAACGAGGAAATCTCTGATCTGCTCGACAACATACTCGTAAACGCGTGTGTGGAGCTGACACGGCGGCTCCTCACAGCGGTACCCACCCTCCCTTCAGGTGCAGCACGCTCGCGGGCTGTCCTGAAAATTGTTATCCTATTTGTACCCGAGTATGGTAGCACACCCTGAGGCACAGAGTGCGAAGGCCACCGTACAGACCGGCCAACAGAGGACGGTGGAACAGCAATACTGGTCCGCCGGGGTTTAGACCACTACGCTAAACCCGTCCCCGGCCTGACACAGTTGGAGGCAACTGCCATACATGTAATGTTGGCAAGCGGACCGGTGAAAATCCTGGCGGCTTACCTTTCGCCCTTCCTGCCCCTAATCGAAGCGGATCTGTCTGCCTGCCTGAGCGGAAAGCTTCCCGTCCTGATGGCGGGGGACCTGAACGCCAAGCACGTGGACTGGAATTCGAGGTTAACCACGACAAGGGGCAGGCGCCTGCATGATTACGCAAATGATTATTCCTGTTTGATTTATGGGCCGGAAACACCCACCACTATCCCATATACCTCCTCTGCTACGCCTGATGTCCTAGACATAGTAATAACTAAAACCCTAGTCATCCCAGTGTATCTGATAACGTGCTCTTCATTAAGATCAGATCACTTACCTGTACTGATCGACACGAGATGTCGATCATCCTTTCTTAACATCCCGGATCGCCCGGACTTCAGAAGGACCAACTAGGTCAAATTCCAGGCCTGCCTGAAAGACAGACTTCCGTCCACCCTCAAACTACGTAGCGGGGTGGAAATCGACACGTGTGTAGAGAAAGTGTCCAGCGCTATCACTGAGACACTAGCAGCGTCAGCCCCCAGGAGACGCCCTCGTGACGACCCACGACCCCCAATACCGGCACGTATTCAGGATGACATACGCCTGAAAAACCGTTTGAGGAGGCAGTGGCAAATCAGTAGGGACCCTGCTCTAAAAGCTGAGGTCAACCGCCTTCAGCAGTCGGTGACCTACCAGCTTAACGAGTGGCGAAATGAGCAGTGGAGTGCCACACTGGAGAGCCTAGTTCCCGAGGACCAATCGCTGGTGGAAGATGACAAAGCGGGTGATGAGAGTGCTTACTCCCTCGCCACCCCTAGTCACACAGGGCGGGCTTGTTCTCTCAGACTCTGAGAAAGCCGAAGCCCTGGCGGACAGTCTTGACGCTCAGTTTCAGCCGGTAAACGATCCGTCGGATCCGACAGTTATTGAGATGGTTGGCGAGGCGCTGTAAGCATATCTTATGCATGTGCAAGTGAGCCCAAATTAATCAACCCCGCGGAGGTACATTATTCCATCAGGGGTCTCAAGGCCAGCAAGGCGCCTGGCCCAAACGTTATTCCGAACAGGGCTGTGAAGCACCGTCCGCAGCGTGCTGTCTCTCTCCTCGCTGCCATATTCAACGCGGCTCTTTTAGCGCAGTATTTCCCATCAGTATGGAAGAATGCCCGCATTGTCTCCATACTCAAACCTGGGAAGGACCCAACGCTACCACTTCCTATTGTCCCATAAGTCTTCTGGACACCATTGGCTAGTTGTTTGTGAATTTCCTACTTAGTAGGATCTTAAGTGAAGTCAGCGGGCGCGGGCTTCTGCATGATGAGCAGTTTGGGTTCAGACCCAAACATAGCACCTCTCTCCAGCTAGCCCGCCTTTTCGAAAGGGTGACCAGAAACTTTGCGAGAAGCGGCTAACAGGCGCAGTCTTTTTCGACGTGGCTAAGGCCTTCGACACCGTTTGGGTCGACGGTCTCCTCTTCAAGCTAACGGCCCTTAACTACCCATCCTTCCTGGTTAAAACCATATCCTCCTACCTTCACAACAGGATGTTCAAGGCGTCCTTCCAAACGGCCACATCCACCCGTCTTGGCATGCGGCCTGGCGTAGCACAGGGGTGTCTAATCTCTCCTGTCTTGTTCAGTCGGTATGTTAATGACTTGCCGGTCCCTTCCCGCTAAGTCGAGCAGATATTGTACGTGGATGACACGGCTATCATTTTCATGTTCCGCAGTCCGGCGCAGCTTGTTAACTACTTAGAAGCGTACCTCAGTGACTTAGAAAGGTGGCTGAGAGTATGGAGGATCGTCATCAACGACTCCAAGAGCAATGCTATGCTCTTTGCGAAGGCAGGGTGGCGGTTCCCCAAGCCTCGACCGGTGCAGATCCTAGGGAAGCCAATCCAATGGGTCGACACAGCCTGTTATCTGGGAGTGATCCGCGATACACGGATGACCTTGTCGCCTCACATCGTCTAGGTCAAGAAGAAAGCTGCCCAACCCTGGGTCCGCTTAGCTCTCTTCTTCACAGGCGAAGCGGCCTGTCCATCAGGAACGGAGTTCTGCTGTATTAGCAGATCATACGACCATTGATGGACTAGCGTGCCCCATTTGGCGGTCCGCTGCCTGCAGCCACCTCAGAAAGCTGCAGGTTATTTAATCCAGGAGTCTTCGCATTGCTACTTGTGCACCTTGGTACATGAGTAACGTGCAAATTCACGAGGATTTTGGAGTTCATTTCTTTGCTGAACACATCAGAGCCCTAACCAAGAGTTGCGACTCATAGTTAGCTGGTGTGGGGAACCCCTTATTTCAGCAACTCGGCAGATATTTACGCTGACCGAGGGCTGACCCAAGTCGCCTAGCGCAAGCTACTGGGGCAGGTCAGTAGATATGTCGAGGCCCAATAGTGGCCAAACCGACACCGAATCGTGCCTAGCGCCTATAACTTGGCGCGTTTCGAATACCCTGACTGAGGTTTTCCGTGATTTTCCTCAGTTGTAAGGTAAATGCCAGGTTATAACAAAAAGTCAGGGCACGGCCCGTACCCCTCCCCCATTTGTAGGGCTAAATTACTCGTGTGTAGCTTTTAGATCCAGCGCGAATTTAATTGTGAAAATGCCACTCTGGGTTCAAATCCCCTGGAGCCATCCAACCAAAGTATTCCCCCCACTTAGAAAGACTGTACGCTCTTAGAGCTGTAGCCTTCGTTGTGCCAGGTCCCGACCTAATCGAGACCATAAATCATTAGCGGAAGCAAATCCTCAGTTATCAATAAAGAGTCTGTTAACGAGCCCAGCAATGCGGTAAAACGCAGGAATGGCTAAACAGAACAAGGGACGTCGTCTTGCGCTCCGCGCAAGTCTCCGCCCTTAGTTAGCACTTTGATTGGTTGGTTGGCGGATTCAGCACTCGGCATGCAGTGCTCAGACCCGACTGATCTTACGCTGCTCAGCGTGCTACCGACGAGAGTTGTCAGAGCGCTCCGGCTCTAAGCCGATTACAGCACAGCCGTGCTCGCCACAGCGCACTACCCGCGCGCAGCACCCGGCTACTGTCCGATGCTCACTGGAGTGTAGTCGTCTGAGATTCAACCACTCTGCTCCCTCGCGCGAGCAGGGTTCTTTTGGACGGGACCACGGTGGCTAGGCGCCGGCTACTGAGACCCACAGGCGCGCGCGCTGCGCCGTATCCATTCTCAGCTAGATCACACTTGGGTACACTATCGTACCAGCCTGTACATATGTTAAATAAAGACTGACTCGAACGTACTTACGGTAGTTATCATTTCGAAGCAACTAACCTGTAGTAACCTACCACAATTTAATACATACTAACTGATTTGTCTGAAACCATTTGGATACATGAGTTAAAACAGAATTAAACTTTTGATTAAGTTCATTGTAATCACTATTAGAAATAAGTATACTGGTGTCATCAGGAAATATTATAAAATCAGAGTCAAATTTTTTTCAGTTTTTGAACCAATGAATGCACTTTTTATTTTCGTATTTATGTTCAATTCACCCTACATATGTTTCGGCCGTGACTCGGCCATCATCAGTGGTACAATGATAAGTTCACTTCAAATTTCACTGATCCATTTGGTATTATCACAGCACTGTTACACTGTTTAAGGCTACTATTTACATTGACAATCATCAGTATACAAATTTTCTTCAAGTAATTTCTTGAAATGTCTTAGTGTGTATAGTACTTATCTTGCGTTTGATGTATATAGTATAGCACTATAAATTGTGAATATGGAGCACTATGTCGTTGGTAGTTGTTGAAATTGTTAAAGTTATTAAAATTGTTAAAATTGCTGGCAGTTGGTCTTGTATAGATGTTGACGTCCGTATCCTGCTGTTGTTATTTTCCTGTTGCACAACCACAAGATGGATGTATGGAAGGAAAATACATAGGTAGATAGAAAAATAGATAGATAGAGAGATAGAAGGATTGATGATTAGGTAGAAATATAGTAGATAGTAAGGTAGATAGATAAATGATAGATAAGTAGATAGATATGCACATAGATAGGTAGATAGACAGGTATATAGATTGGTAGATGGATAGATAAATAGATAGGTTGACAGATAGATAGGCAGTTAGATAGATAGATAAATAATTAGATAGATGTAAAGACATAAATAGGTAGATAGATGGATGGATAGATAAACAGATAGACAGATATGTAGATAGACAGACAGATAGATACATTGAGAGATAGATATGTACAAACATACATGCACCCAGACAAATATAGATACATAGATATAAACATAGATACGTACCTAGATAGATGAATAAATACATAGATAAATATATATATAGACAGGTAGAAAGATAGTTATGTAAATAGATAGACACAGATAGATAAATAGATAGACATACAGATAGATTGGTAGATAGATATATAGATCGACAGAGAGATAGATAAATAGATAGATAACGGACAGAGAGGCAGATAGATGCATAAATAGGTAGACATATAGGCAGATAGATTGATAGATAGATAGACAGTTAAATTGTTAGATAGATATATAGATAGACAGACTGATTGGTAGGTAGGTAGATAGATGCATAGACGGATAGATAAATAGATTGATGGAGAGATAGGGAGATAGACATATGTAGAGTAATAGATAGATATAGAAATGGATAGATGGATGGATAGATAAATTGATGGATGAGTAGATATATATAAATAGATAGATGAATGTATATATAGATAGATAGAAAGATAAATAGATGGATGGATAAAGAGATAGAAAGGTAGGTAGGTAGATGGATAGACAGTCAGACACAAATAGGTAGGTAGATAGATAGGTTTATATATAGACAGGTATATAGATAGATAGGTAGACAGATGGATAGGTAGCTAGATAGATAGAGATTTAGAAAGTTAGATAGGCAGATATAAATATAGACATACATAAATAGATATATATCTAGATAGATAGGTAGATAGACAGATACATATATAGATAGAAAGAAAGATAGACAGATAGGTAGACAGATTTAGACAGCTACATATATAGATGCATTAATAACTAGATAGATAGCTAGATAGATGGAGAGTTAGATTGATTTATAGATAGATAAATAGAAAATAAATACATAGACAGATAGATAAATACGTAGATAGATTGATAGATATATAGGTAGAGAGATATGTATTGAGAGTGATAGTTTCATAGTGAGAGAGATTTATAGATAGGAAGATTGATATGTAGGTAGATAGATAGATACATATCTATCTATATATATATCTATATATATATATAAGTACATATACATATAGATAGATACATATATTTTCAGATCCATATATAGTTACATAGACAGATAGATGGATAAAACATAGACAAATGGACAGAGAGATGCACAGGTATATAGATAGATAGACATACGTATAGATAAATAGGTAGTCATATAAATAGAGAGACAAACAGATAGATAAATAGTTAGATAGTTACACAGATTGATAGATTGATAGAAAGAGAGAAAGATATATATATATATATATATATATATTATATATATATATACAGATTGATAGATAGGCAGCCAGAGAGATAGATAGGTAGATGGGTAGACTAATAGACAGACAGCTAGATAGATAGATAGATAGATAGATAGAGTGATGGTTAGTTGGATAGATAGATAGTTATCCAGTTAGATAGAAATTTAGATAGACAGAGGCTGATAGATAGGTAGATAGATAAGCAGATAGGTAGACAGATTGATTTACAGATAGATAGAAAGATAGAGAGATAGGTAGACATATAGATAGACATTGATACGCAGATAGATAGTTATATAGACGGATAGATAGATGGATAGATAGCTGGATGGATGGATATATGAATAGAAAGCTACATAGGAAGATTGATAAATGGATAGTTAGATATATGGATGGATAGATAGTTAAATAGATAGATGGATGGATTGTAAGATGGACAGATAGATGGGTAGACAGATATATGGATGGATAGATTAATAGATGAATATTTTTATTGATAGATATAAAGATAAATAGATAGATGGATGGATGGAAGGATATTTATAGAAATATATATAGGATATAGGAAATAGATAGACATGATATATATATTATATAAATAGATTGTTAGAGAGACAGGTAGTTGGATATACAGATTGATAGATAGATAGGAGTATAGATATGTAGATAGACAGATAGGTAGGCTTATAGAGAGATAGATGGATGGATGCATAGATGATAGGATGGATGGATTAATGGATGGATGAATGGAAGAATGGAGAAATGTATGGAAGGATGGTAGAATAGATATATATATATATAGATAGATAAATAGATGGTAGAAAAATACATAGATAGATATATAGTTAGAGATATATATATATAGGTAAACAGATAAGATAAATAGTTAGATGGATATGTAGATAGAGAGAAGATATATAGATGGCTAGATATATAGATAGCTAAATAGAGAGGTAGATGGATGTATAGACAGAGAACTATGTAGCCAGATATTTAGCTAGATAGATATATTGAAAACTAATAGCTAGATAACTAGTTAGCTATCTAGATATATAAATAATTATTTAGCTAGATATACAGCTAGAGAGATAAGAAGTTACATAGATAGATAGGAAGAAATGCAATTAGATAGACAGAGAGTTAGACGGTTAGATATATAAACACAAAAGATAGCTTATTAGATAGATAGATATATAGCTAGATAGATAGATAGATAGAGTAATAGACAGATAGTTAGATACATAGACAGATAAATAGGCACGTATAGAGATATAGATAGATAAATTACGTAGATAGATTAATACATAGGTATATATATATACACACACAAATAGATGGAAAGATAGATTGATAGGCAGATAGATAGAAAGACTAATAGATAGGTAGCTAGATAGACTGATAGGTGCTTAAATAGATAGCTATATAGGTAGATACATACATATAAATATAGATAATTAGATACATATATAGAAATACGTATATAGATAGATAGGAATATATACATATAGTTCGACAAATAGACTTATAGATAGATAGAAAGATAGTTGTCAGATAGATAGATATACCGATAGATTTGACAGATAGACTGATAGATATGTAGATAGAAGGATACGTAGGCTGATAGATAAATAGATAGATAGAATGATGGATTGGTGGATAGATAGATGGTCAGTTAGATAGATTGGTAGACAGAAATGTAGATAGACAGATAGTGATGATGGTAGATAAATAGGCAGACAGATAGTGAGATAAATAGATTGACGGATAAATAGAAAGATAGATAGAAAGATGGACAGTTTGATGGATAGATAAACAGATAGATGGATAAGTAGATATATATAGACGAATAGATGGATTTTTTTATTAACAACATGCTCCATCACAAAGTAATACTACATGTTTAAGTTTTCTTTTAGTTTTACATTTAGCTTAGTGTTTTGAACAATTCGTGTTATGTTTGTGAGGCTGGCTTATGTCTAAGTTTAATTATCTAATTCTTAATACATTGTATGATCAGTCTGTCTTACGTATCAATTGAATTATGTGATTAGAATGAATGTAATTTATGTTAGTTGATTCACTTAAAACTACACGTCTAGATTCTAGCTTTACCAGATTTACAATTGCATTTTTGTCTTTTACAGTAAATTGGTGTTTCCTGTCTACATATAACAATTACATTTTAATTGCAATTACATCTGTTTCATTCTACTATTGGAGTTCATTAAAGTCGATTGATTTTACAAATCTTAAAAATATTGATATATGGTTTGCTATAAGGTTCTTGTTTGTGGTTGGCCAGTTTCCTCCATTGGCTGTAATTTGCTGTATCATGATTTTTCTTTGGTTTTCCAGTATTTTGCATGTGTAAATTAAGTGTTCCGATGTTTGTTCTCCCTCATTGCAGCGGCACATCGGGCTATCTGTTATTTTAAATCTGTGCAGGTAAGATTTTGTCTTCCCATGTCCAGTGACAATTGCTGTAAACTACGGTGTTATTTGGATTTTCAGTTTCAACCTTTGATCTATTGTTGGAAAGAACGATCTGCACATCGCTCCTTTTTCGGTACTCTCCCATTGTCTCTGCCATTGTTCGAGTCCTTTCTTCTTCTGTTCAGTAGAAATTGTTGATATGGGTATTCTGTTGTAAACCGTGTTTTGTGCATCATCCTCGGCTGCTTCTTTGGCGAGTTTGTCTGCCATCTCGTTGCCCTCGATTCCTATGTTTGCCTTCACCCAACCAAAGTGAATTGTCCATTGCCATGGATGGATAGACAGACAGATGGATTGATGGATAGATAGATATATAAATACACAGATGGATGGATGGATAGGTAGATAAATTTATAGACAGTGGATGTATGGATGGAAGAATGGATGGATGGATTGAATAATTTATGGATGGATAGAAAAATTGATAGTTAGATATTATTTGAATGGATAGATAGATAAATGGATGTTTGTATTGGCAAATAGACAGATAAATATATAGATAAATAGATGGATGGAAAGGTACTTGTAGATAAGTAGATAGATAGATAGATAGATATGTAGATAGATAGATAAATAGATATATAAAAAGGAATGTAATTAAATAGATGGACAGATAGATAGACGAATAGATAGATAGAGCGATATATAGACAGATAGATAGTCACAGATAGGCGGATAGATAGATAGTTGGATGAAAGGATGAATGAAAGGATGGATGGATGGCTGGATGGATAGATGAATGGAAGAATGGACGAACGTATGGATGGATGAGTGGATACATTGATAGATATTAAGATAGGTAGCTAGGTGGAAATATAGATAGATAGATGGATAGATATTTAGACGGATGTTTCACAAACCAACTAAATGCACATTCATTCATACTATTTTATATAGTTACTAATTACTCCTACATATGTTTCAGTCCTTCACAGACCTCCATCAGGTTTTTGTTTTAAAAACTACACTTATTATACATCCATAAATTCAGGCATTATCGTCTGTAGTCAGATCACTTTTAGTTTTGTTAAGTTACAATAACCCTTTAAAATTGGATATGTTTAAAATTGTAGAGTGTAAAACACTGTATAAAATCATAAAAAGTTAAAAACGTTTGTAGTGGTTGTATATACGATATTATACAGCATGACAATTGCACTATTTACGCACTTCACTAACTGGATGATGCGTAGAATCGTGGTGTTTGGGTTACAAGGTCACATTTGGATTGAGCTGTGAAAACGGATATGAATATATTAAAAACTGATCTTTCTCTTGTATATTATTTAGTTAGGATGTTAGATTTTTGAATGAAATACCTGCTAGGTTTTTTGTGTTGTCGTGATATGTGTTCCTGTCTGTTGAACGTCTTGTAGACTGTGCTGTGGGATCGTGACTGAAGTACATGGTGGAGGGCCGGCACATCATAATGTTCACGGACCACAAACCCCTTATTAACGCTTTCAACTAAAAGAGGGACAAGTGCTTGCCACGGCAGTTCAACCACCTGGAATACATCTCACAATTCACCACGGATATACGACATATATCCGGCCGGGACAACGTCGTAGCTGATACCCTTTCCCGTGTGGAGACCATCACCATACCAGTAAGCTCTGAAGCACTGGCCGAGTCGCAGGAAGAAGACGAAGGGCTGCACACACTCCTTGAAAGGGATACTGATCTCCGGCTCGAGAAGATGAACGTCCCAGGCACCACAGTCACGCTGTTCTGTGAGACCTCTGCCGGCAAACCGCGACCGTACGTTCCTGCACCACTTCGACGCCAAGTGTTCGACTCCCTGCACGGCCTTTGTGATCCGGGCATCAAAACAACGGCCAAACTACTGTCGCAGCGTTTCGTGTGGCCAGACATGCAGAAGGACTGCCGCACTTGGGCACGAGCCTGCATGTCCTGTCAGCACTCTAAGGTCATCCGGCATACGGACAATTTGAATCGCATCTGTTTCGCTCCCTGGCTAAACTGTGTGACATCCAGTTGTCCCGGACGACGTCCCATCATTCTGCGGCCAATGGCCTGGTTGAACGTCTTCACCGAACCCTCAAAGCAGCCATCATGTGTCGAGCGGACTAGCAGTGGACAGCAGTCCTACCTCTAGTCCTCCTTGGAGTGCGTACCGCTTTCAAGGAGGACCTACAAGCCTCCGTAGCTGAGCTCGTCTAAAGCCGGGATTAGACGGCTCGTGGCTCGGCTCGTTTTACGTCATAACTGACGTCATTGACAAAGAATCGTATTCAAACGCGCCGTGTAACCGGCCTGGCGCGGCGCGGCTTGTGATTGGTGGAGCGAGGCTCGTTGGATCGCCTCAGAAGCGGGTTTTTCACGATCCTCAAAGGGACTCGGCGCGGGCAGCTTTTGCGGCTACACGGCGCTTGCAGTGTACGCGCCAATCCAGTCTCGTCCAAGTCTATGTACACTTAGGTCTGGTCTTTTTTTCTGCTGTCGGGGTGCGCAAAGAGTGAATGCTTCTGTCCCAAATTGGTATTGGCTAGAATGGAGTGGTCAAACGAGGACAATTTTAAGTTCAAAGAACAACACGACTTATTCCACAAGCCGAGCCGAGCCGAACCTACCCGAGCAAGGCCGCTGGTCCGCCATTTGCCGAGCTGCGCCGCGTCGTGTAGCCAGATTGTCTTTTCTGTTCCGATCTGTTGGTCGAGCAAGTGACGTCACGTCACTGGATGAGCCACGCGCCGTCTAATTCCGGCTTAAGGCGAGCCCCTGCGCATTCGTCCACAAGGACCTTAAGGACTCCACCCATTTATTTCTGCAGCAGGATGCTCTATGACGCGCTTTGGAGTCCCCGTAATGCGACCCATACATGTTTCTTGGGCGTACGGAGAAGACGTTCAAAATACCAATGCACGGGAGGTCCATCATCGTGTCGGCCGACAGAGTAACGCCACCTTACATGCTGGATGAGGCCGACCACGAACCAATTACCGCCAGCCATCCGGCAGCATGGTCAACCCAGCCTGCATTCGAACCGGACGCACCACCACCGCCAGCTGAGAAGACCAAAATCTCTGGCCGCCGCTTTCGCTTCCCAGCTCGCTACGTCACCTACGTCAAGCAGCCAATCACAGCACATCAGTCCTGTGCTGGCTGGGTATAAATGGTAGCGCAGTTACAACTACCAGCACCAGTCAATATTCGGTCATCTGCAGAGGATTAAGCCAGTCGATCAGACAACCAAAGAAATACAGCCGTAGACCGACGCTTAACCTGCACACCACGAGCGGTTGTCTCTCCGCCCTCGTTCACAGCATCAGCAGTCAAGCAGCGCACTGGACAGCGAGAACATTCTTCCCGTACGCTCCACTCTCCACTTCAAGGCATTGTGTACGTGCAGCAGACTCATTACCAACGATCTCGTTCGAGATCCTGTACAATTGATGAAGAATTAATAAATAAGCTGAGTGGAAGTTACTGCATAATTTCTTGTAAAGAAACCTGCTAGCAACCACCACAAGCCTATAGACAGTGACGTTCCGTGTAAAGATGTTTGAACTGCTTATGCGTTCTGAGTTTCTAATAAGCTGATATCAAACTTCACATAATTTAATAGAAAAGACTCAGGAATAAAATATTCAGGTTCTCAAATTATCTTTATGGAACATAAGTAGTTTAGTTGGTGTTTGTTGCTCGGTAGATAATTACTGAGAAAACCCCCTACGGCATACGTGATCTAAGCTTTTCTTTCTATAGTGTATTATGGTACGTTGTTGCAACCAGTCATTCCTTACTATATAGCTGACACAAAATTGTTAGAATAAAATTTTATAGGAACAAGGTCTCAATCTTAGTTAATAAAGCTAATACAAACACGTAGTTGTTTTAAGGCCTTAACGTTATTCTAAATCTATTATCATAACAAGTTTATATAGTTATTAAATAAAATAATTTTAATCTGAAGAACAAATTATAATATCTACCATCGGCCCACACGCACTTCCTATGTACCACTTCAGAAGTGTAAACTAATTAAACTGATTGTGTTATTTTGTTATAACAATGTCGAATAAACAAATACAAATCACTATTTCTCTCTCTTTAAATGGGGTACTAAAGTAATTTAAAAATTACTTCGCCAAACTACCTTGTGATAGTAATAATCCAAACATCCTGGGCTCACCAAAATTAGCTGCTTGGTAGTGGATCCAATGACTGACAAAATTTGTTCTCTTGTTCTACCCGCACGCTCTCTTTAGTAAGAGTTTTATCAGACGTTACTGTCTGCACGTGTCGACTCAAAGCATCCACAAGTTTAATTTTTGTGCCCTCTCTGTGTTCTATTGTGAAATCGAAATCTGCTAAGCGTAAACTCCAACGCATTAGCCTACTGTTATTATCAGGAAATTTGTGTAGATATGTCAGTGCCGAATGGTCTGTTCTGACTACAAATTTCTTGCCATAAAAATAACATCTGAAATGCCTAGTTGCCCAAGCCAATGGTAGCATTTCCGCTTCTGAAACAGAATATTTCTTTTCTGCTTTATTCATTTGTCGACTAGCATAAGTTATAGGGCATTCTATCCCATCTTGCTCTTGTTACAATATTGCTGCTACTGCTATTTTAGACGCATCAGTTGTCAAAATATACTGCTGACTGCTACTGGGTAGTCCGAAATTTGATCCGAACATAGCTTTTTTTTTCAAGTTGTCAAAAGGTGCGTGCTGTCCGTCACCCTAGTGAAATATTTCATCCTTCTTTATGAATTCCGTTAGCGGCTTTGCAATTTCCGCAAACTTCGGAACTAATCGCCTGTAAAACGACGCTAATCCTAAAAAGGGTCTTACTTCTTTTACAGTTGTAGGTATCACGTAATTCCGAACTGCTCTTAACTTCTCTGGGGAAGGTGATACACCATCTCTAGAGATTATATAACTAAAGTATTGCACCTGTGGTTGTGCAAAAACACATTTGCCTGGTTGCAATTGCAGGTTAGCCCTGTCAGAACGTTGCAACACATGTTCTAATCTCTTGGCGTGTTCATCAATGGTAACCGAAATCAATATGACGCCATCTATAAACACCCAACATTCGGTTCCTAACAAATTCCTTAAAACCACATCCATTAGCCTCTGAAAATTAGACGGACTATTGGATAACCCATATGGCAATCTATAAAAATTCATAGAGCCCTGAAGGAACTGAAAATCCTGTCTTGCACTTATCAGCTTCTTTTATGTTAATCTGTTAAAATCCTGAATAACAATCCAACACAGTAAAATGCTTGCTCTCATGCAGTGTAGAAACTGTTTCTTCTAACACTGGAATTGGGTAAGTGTCAAACTTCGTCAAGGCATTTAATGCCCTAAAATCAACACAAAACCTATACTTAGGCTTTCCGTTTAATGACGTCTTACGTACCAAAATAACTGGAGCTGACCATTGCGAAATACTTTCCCGTATGACTCCTTTCTAAAGCATATTCTGGACTTGAATTTCCATTTCCTGCATCTGTGTAAATGAAACACGATACTGGGGCTTCCTAATAAGATTTGCATTCCCCGTTTCGGTCTGATGCTCTATTACATCCGTAGCCTTAAAAGCATTGCTTCCCTCTTCATGGGAAACATTCATGCATTTCTGAATAACGGGTTCCAAACCCGATCTTTCATTAGGAAGTAAATGTTCAAGTTTTTTTATTTAAGTAATTCCTGAATTTCACACTCTGTTTCGCTGTCTTGCTCTTTCGCAAGGTTTCGAAACCCTGTCCATCGATGATGGAAGCAACCAAATCTTCAGAAATCTTTAGGCAAAATAGTTTCCTCATCGCTAAAGTTAGCTAACATGAGTTGCACTAATCTTGACCTACTTTCTGCCTCACAGCTGATACGTGACGTAATGCATGATGTTACCTGTCTATTCTCGAAGTCATTGACACTCGTGTGTACTCTGGAAATCCCTCGTGCGGCAATTATCCTTTCCAATGGAACTTGTGCTGTTTCTACACATAATAATTTTGGTGGTTCCTTACGTTTTGGCATTTCCATGGTTCCCATAACTATCTGCCTAGCTCTAGGCTCTAGTTTTAGAGTACCAACGGATTTCACAAAGAATGGGGTTGCCTCATTCATACTTACGCTGGGTTTCCTAAGAAATTGCTCTGCATGTCCATATAATGTAGTGACATTTATGGTATAATTAATTAATTAATGTGAAAACCAACCGCCCCAGGTTAAACGAAATGTCGTAAGGTATGTGTAAGTTGGATATTGTGAAAACCAGGAAACAGCGCAAATTGTTGAGCCAGCATGAAGGTGAAGAAACCTTGTAGAGTTTATAAGGAAATAATTATGCTGATCAAAGGTGGTTGCGACGCTTGAATGAGGTCGCTAAACGGCAAAACGCTGACATCGGTTGCGAATGCGAATGCGGAAGACTACGAATATAAAAGGTTAGCCAAAGGTTGGGGAGGGGGTCTTTTCGTCTTTTGACATCATACTAAGTCGACCGTCGTCGTTCCGCTGGTTGCCGAGACCGAGGGGTATCTCGGTCACGAACCACGAGGGGACCAGATCATCATCATCATCCCGAGGGGGGGACCAACCGGTCCAAAGATGGAGGCCAACACAGCGCTGCTCATAATAACCATCGTGTCAATTTCACGAGGTAGGAAGGTTTATTTTTCGAGACACTAATGTCCCTGGTGGTTTGGTTTGGTTTGGTTGGTTGGGATAATATGCGGAACTAAAGCTAATATGCCGTTGTCGCCTCGTCCTTACTATGGAAATTAATGTAACTTTTTAGAATTGATAATATTGTTTTTAGTAAATTATATATATATATATACAGCATACTGCTCTTTACCCCCTTAAGAAACCCATTCGCTCCGAAAACCCGAGAAATATAATCGTAGAGACCGACCTCCCGCGGCCTCTGCGTCCTCTTATTATTAAATACATATACGGGAGGTGGTGGCACGCTACCGGATCGGGTTTCGGGACTCCAAGCCCTGACGCCCGGTTCTAAGTTAATTGCGCCCCAGGGAACGATCGATCGAATCAGTGGGGGGTTCGGAGGATCGAACCTTGCCGCACAACAGAATGGTGGCAGCGTCGTGATCAGAAGTTAGCGTAAAATTGGCGACAGTGTAGCGATAATTTGGCTGACCATTATAGTAGGTTGAAGTTGTGTCGAGTAAATTTGCTGACGCGCTAAGGTCGGTTAGTTAGCAGTTTTAAAAGTCAACTAGGCATTAATATACATAGTATATTACGACAAGGGGAAGAAAGAGAGTGTTGTTAATTTAGTAATAAAGACAAGATATAATGGAGACGAGGTTGAGGACATTAGAAGAGGGAATGCAGAATTTAAGTTTAGGCCGAAGTAAGGACTTGTCCTTGGTAGCCAGTATTAAGGAATATGCAGGACCGAAGACAAGCAGGAAATCCATACAAGAATTTTTCGATGTTGTGCCGCAAGGTTCGATCCTCCGAACCTCCCACTGATTCGATCGATCATTCCCTGGGGCGCAATTAACTTAGAACTGGGCGTCAGGGCTTGGAGTCCCGAAACCCGATCCGGTAGCGTGCCACCACCTCCCGTATAGGTATTTAATATAAAAAGGACGCAGAGGCCGCGGGAGGTCGGTCTCTACAATTAACTTCTCGGGTTTTCGGAGCGAATGGGTTTCTTAAGGGGGTAAATAGCAGTATGCTGTATATATATATATATATAATTTACTAAAAACAATATGGTTAATTCTAAAAGTTACATTAATTTTCATAGTAAGGACGAGGCGACAACGGCATATTAGCTTTAGTTCCGCATATTAACCCAACCAAACCAAACCAAACCACCAGGGACATTAGTGTCTCGAAAAATAAACCTTCCTACCTCGTGAAATTGACACGATGGTTATAATGAGCAGCGCTGTGTTGGCCTCCATCTCTGGACCGGTTGGTCCCCCTCGGGATGATGATGATCTGGTCCCCTCGTGGTTGGTGACCGAGATACCCCTCAGTCTCGGCAACCAGCGGAACGACGACGGTCGACGTAGTATGATGTCAAAAGACGAAAAGACCCCCTCCCCAACCTTTGGCTAACCTTTTATATCCGTAGTCTTCCGCATTCGCATTCGCAACCGATGTCAGCATTCTGCCGTTTAGCGACCTCGTTCAAGCGTCGCAACCACCTTTGATCAGCATAATTATTTCCTTATAAACTCTACAAGGTTTCTTCACCTACATGCTGGCTCAACAATTTGCGCTGTTTCCTGGTTTTCACAATATCCAACTTACACATACCTTACAACATTTCGTTTAACCTGGGGCGGTTGGTTTTCACATTAATTAATTAATTATACCATAAATGTCACTACATTATATCACCCCGCCCTTAAAAATTGGAATAATCCCCTTGAATTATTTACAATTTCTCAAACATTTAATAGTATTACACAATATTACCCAACATGTTCTATGTTACAATATTTACAATATTTCGTCTATACATATATACAACTATACAATGGGCACGTTCACTCGACGTGGTGTGAAACGGGGCTCCGGCTGCATGGATCCGGATGTACCCTCTTCCACAGGTGTGACTTGGACCCCTTCCTCGATGGCTGATGCATTGGTCTCGCGTGTGGGCAGAGGGTTTACATAGTATTTCCCTCCTTCGCACCAACAGGAAGGTTCCGAGCATTACTACAAGAGCCGCGACGACTGCTGATGTGAACAGTATGGCATAGTACTGCGTCGTGGCTGCCTCTTGTCGCTCCCGTAATTGCCTGAACAGCTGCGTTGCCGGGAAGGTTGGCTGCCCTCCGTTCTCGTTCAGGATGTCCCAAGATTCTAAAATCTCCTTTAAATCGTTGGGTTGTTCCTGCAACACTTGTTGTTCACGTTTCAAAAATAATGTTTCAATTTTCGGTAGGAGCACGGGGTGGTACTCCACTGTGTAACTGGACTGGAGACTCCTCCAGGCGTTTAACACCATATTCTCGTTTGTCCAGTCGCATCCTTCGGGTTGCTGTATCCACCCGGCATCTCTTAACACGACTTCTCTTGGTTTCCGAGTGTCTCCGCACCTTTCCTCAAAAGTAATAGGTCGGCTTACCGAGAACACCCATAAGCCCTGGTTGGTTTTTAGACTCCTCATTACTGGCTTAAAATTTTTGCCTATTACACCCCCTTCGCAATATTTCAAAATGGCCGCTAGCCGGTTCAGAGCTGCCAACTCCAAACCCATAGCTAACTCGGTGGTGTCAGCGTACGCTCTCAATAAAAGTATATAAAAAAAACAAATTACCCTTCAATATTATCCCTTTCCCCTATTCCCTGTAGCTTATAAGTCTACGAGGTCGTAAATTATATCTGTCCCTTGTCCCTTCTCTTGAATTTGAGGTCTCATTGTCGTCCTGTTTGTATCCGTCCTCGGAGGTTTCCTCGTGTCTGGGGTGGGTCGTCTGGTTTCCCCTATGCTCTCGAATCCATTCCCAGTCTAATTCTTCATCGGTGTCACTATCGCTACTTCCATCTCCTATCGGGGCGCTCCTATAATTTTCCTTAACTCGCGACTTTGCCCTACCTCGCGTTCTCTTGTTTCGCATCTCATTCACAAAAGGCTTACGGACTGATTTCCTTTTCTTGCACGGGTTCTGGGACTGTAACTTCCCGGTCGCAATATCGGTCACCGCTTTCTGGTGGTCCTCCCCCATAACAAGTGTTCTTGGCTCTTTCGTACCTAGAATAATTCCCTTGTCGCCTGGGCTCATTCCCTTTTTGCGTCCCTCTTTCTTGTTCTTCGGTTCAGTCCCACTTTTCTCCGAAGTCGGGAACCTCGTCTTTGCCTTGGAATTCCCTACTGTAATCTGATCATTACAACTTCTGCTACAGCTTGTTCCCAGCTGTTCCCTCTTTACTCCGGCTTTCAGGCCTCGGAATCCTACGTCACGCCTTGTGACGTCACGAGTGACCACGTTCCTACGTGTCACTTTGCTACCCAACTTTTTCTTTCGTAACCCTACCTCCTTTTCCCCCGGAGGTTTCCTCTTCGGGCTGGTTAGAGCCGAAATTTTTCCTGACCCTACAGGAATTACATTTCCCCTAGTTGCACTAACTTTCACTTGTTTATCGGTCTCCTTCGCGACCTGCCTCACTTCGGCATCTCTGTGTTGTGCTCTAGCTTCCTTGCTCAGCACATTCCTCTTAACTGCATCGCAGCCTATCGCACTGTCAGCTGGCTTTTCAGTTCCTTCACTACACGTAATTTTTATCGCAATGTCGCTCAATTCCTCGCGACTGTCACCTATATCTCGGGGATCAAAGTTTCCTGTGTCCTTCTCTACCCCTAAATCTTCCCTATTTTGAACCTCGGACAGAGTACATCCTACATGTGGCTCTGGTATGGGCGTCTGCGCACCCTCCAATGAAATTGTCGGTCCTAAATCCCTCTGTTGGACCTGAACGTTTTCTTTGGTCTCTGAAGCAATTATTGTGGATCCCGTAGGTTTGATAGAGATGGAGGTCATAACTCCATACACTCTTGTTCCTTCCCCCAATAATTCTTCTCGAGGCTCTAACCTTCGCTCTACTCTAAACACGCGGTCATCATCCCTGTGTGACCTAGTTAGTGTAGTCGGCGAATTCCTTTTATCGCAGTTCCTCGCTAGATGCCCGAGCTTATTGCATATCCAGCATTGTACCAAGGTTTCCCTAATATTTGCCTTTCCAGATTCAAATTTCGTTTCTCTGCGATAATTACTCCTCGGGTAACCCTCCCTGTTTACCCTGCAATCTTTCTTAACCTGTCTCCTCTTGTTACATCCGTATACACTTTCCCTAGCTTCTGCCCTATAAATTCTTTCCCCTTTTTGATCGTCTTCCAGTTTTATCGCATTGTATACTATCGTTGCTATGTTCAAGGCTTGTTCAATATTTTCTGGCATTCGGAATCTTAATTCCCTCCTCACCAGTCCTGAACACCCGTGAATAAATGCCGACAGAAGTCTGTACCGTCCTTCCTCTGCCAGTATCGCGCATTCGGCTGGCGTTGAACCCTTCCGAATAGTCTTTGCGCTAATCGTTCTAAGACGGTCTAGAAACTGCGCTGGAGTTTCCGTCTTTTCTTGCCTAGCTTCATGTAGCAGTGTATAATGATACTGTAGCGGTAGTTTGTCCGTAAATCTGTGCGTCAATAGTTCCTTCAGTCTGTCATACGTCAGGTCTCGTCGTTCTGTCTGATCAATTCCTTTAAGATACAAAGCTTCCTCGCCCGTTAATTTAGATATAGCAATCGCTACTAAATCCTGTTCTGTCCAATTGCTAATCTGGCCATACTGTTCTACTTGTTCGAAAAATTCTTGTATGGATTTCCTGCTTGTCTTCGGTCCTGCATATTCCTTAATAATGGCTACCAAGGACAAGTCCTTACTTTGGCCTAAACTTAAATTCTGCATTCCCTCTTCTAATGTCCTCAACCTCGTCTCCATTATATCTTGTCTTTATTACTAAATTAACAACACTCTCTTTCTTCCCCTTGTCGTAATATACTATGTATATTAATGCCTAGTTGACTTTTAAAACTGCTAACTAACCGACCTTAGCGCGTCAGCAAATTTACTCGAACAACAATTCAACCTACTATAATGGTCAGCTAAATTGTCGCTACACTGTCGCCAATTTTACGCTAACTTCTGATCACGACGCTGCCACCATTCTGTTGTGCGGCAAGGTTCGATCCTCCGAACCTCCCACTGATTCGATCGATCGTTCCCTGGGGCGCAATTAACTTAGAACCGGGCGTCAGGGCTTGGAGTCCCGAAACCCGATCCGGTAGCGTGCCACCACCTCCCGTATATGTATTTAATAATAAGAGGACGCAGAGGCCGCGGGAGGTCGGTCTCTACGATTATATTTCTCGGGTTTTCGGAGCGAATGGGTTTCTTAAGGGGGTAAAGAGCAGTATGCTGTATATATATATAATTTACTAAAAACAATATTATCAATTCTAAAAAGTTACATTAATTTCCATAGTAAGGACGAGGCGACAACGGCATATTAGCTTTAGTTCCGCATATTAACCCAACCAACCAAACCAAACCAAACCACCAGGGACATTAGTGTCTCGAAAAATAAACCTTCCTACCTCGTGAAATTGGCACGATGGTTATTATGAGCAGCGCTGTGTTGGCCTCCATCTTTGGACCGGTTGGTCCCCCCCTCGGGATGATGATGATGATCTGGTCCCCTCGTGGTTCGTGACCGAGATACCCCTCGGTCTCGGCAACCAGCGGAACGACGACGGTCGACGTAGTATGATGTCAAAAGACGAAAAGACCCCCTCCCCAACCTTTGGTTAACCTTTTATATCCGTAGTCTTCCGCATTCGCATTCGCAACCGATGTCAGCGTTCTGCCGTTTAGCGACCTCGTTCAAGCGTCGCAACCACCTTTGATCAGCATAATTATTTCCTTATAAACTCTACAAGGTTTCTTCACCTACATGCTGACTCAACAATTTGCGCTGTTTCCTGGTTTTCACAATATCCAACTTACACATACCTTACGACATTTCGTTTAACCTGGGGCGGTTGGTTTTCACATTAATTAATTAATTATACCATAAATGTCACTACATTATATTCGAACAAGTAGAACAGTATGGCCATATTAGCAATTGGACAGAACAGGATTTAGTAGCGATTGCTATATCTAAATTAACGGGCGACGCAGCTTTGTATCTTAAAGGAATTGATCAGACAGAACGACGAGACCTGACGTATGACAGACTGAAGGAACTATTGACGCACAGATTTATGGACAAACTACAGCTACAGTATCATTATACACTGCTACATGAAGCTAGGCAAGAAAAGACGGAAACTCCAGCGCAGTTTCTAGACCGTCTTAGAACGATTAGCGCAAAGACTATTCGGAAGGGTTCAACGCCCGCCGAATGCGCCATTTTGGCAGAGGAAGGGCGCTACAGGCTTCTATCAGCATTCGTCCATGGGTGCCTGGGATCTGTAGGAAGAGAGCTAAGATTGAGGATGCCAGAAAATCTGGAGCAGGCTCTAAATGTAGCAACGACCGTGCATAATGCATTGAAATTAGAAGGCGAAACAAAAAGGGAAGGAATTTATAGGTCCGACGCCAGGGAAATCGTATGCTATGGGTGTAATAGGAAGGGACACAAGAAAAGGGATTGTAGGATAAGCAAGGAGAGCTATCCAAGGAGAAATTATTATAGAGACGCGGAAGTTGGAACCGAAAGAACAAGGAATAGAGAGACAGCAATACGATGCTGGGTATGTAATAAATTAGGGCATATATCGAGAGACTGTACAAAAAGGAATGTAACATCGACGCCAAAAAGGGAGGCAGGAGTAGCCAAAGGGACAGGGCAGTCCCCAAACTAGAAAGGATCTTTGGGGGCCCCGCACAAAGGTTAATAAGAGCCACAGACTAAGTGATCCCGACCGTAGAGGATGGAACCAGTAAGGAGCTGGTGTTAGAAGTAAAAATTGATGGAGAGAATTTTAAATTTTTGATAGATACAGGAGCAAGTGTTTCGTTCATTCAACCAGAAGTCGGATCTGGGTTGACTAGTGGATCCCAATATGTGGTAAGGGGTATAACGGGCAGCGAGCTTAAAATACGAGGACTGAGATGCCTACGATTTCAGCTCGGAACCGAAGTATATGAGCATACATTTTTAGTGGCTAGGATAGCCTCTAGTTATCACGGAATAATGGGGCTAGATAGTCTCAGAATATTGAAGGCATTGATAGATGTGTATCAAGGCCGGATTTGGGTCGGTAGGAACCATTATCCTCTAACCAGTAACGAGTGCTACAGGGAAGAGGATGATTTCTTGGGCAAAATAGAGCAGGGTAATAAAACAGCTAAGACTGTAGAACACGAAGCTCTATCAGGCAAAGAAAAGAAGGGGGAACCTCGAGTTTCGGAACCTAGGATAGAACAAAGAGGGGAACCATGGGAGGAAGTGTATGGAGTTATAACTTCCAGTATCACGATACCGTCAAGGACAACGGTGATCGCGAAGGTGAATTTAGAAACCACAGATAGAGTTAAGGTGGGACACGGGATCTGCCGCCAACAGTACTGTTAGAAAGCGCAGGAATGTTGATTCCGGGAATTTACATGGGACGTGCACTATCCCGAGTGTACGATAGTAAAGAATTCCATAGCCAAGAAAGGGCAGAACTTGAGCAACGAGTAAATGAGCTGAGTAAACAAAAGGGGGGGCACGCATACGTGCCACAAGAATTGCTTATTGTATAGCGAGGTAGCGCAACTAGAGTAGCCAGATCGGCAAGAAACGTTGCGACAGGTCTGGGGAGGGACCAGTGACCTCGGAAGGAGTTATGCTAGTGCCATAATTCCAATGATAAATACAAGCGCAGAAGATGTGCTATTACAAACAGGTACGCTAGTAGCAATTGCTAGTTCTTATGAAGAGAAACTACAACCCGAACAAAGGGAGACCGCTAAGGTACGGTCAGCGTGTTTGGACAAGACCCAATTAAAGGGAAAAATCGGGCAACAGAATGCGAAGGTGCCAGAGATTTTGGGAGAAAAATTAGCGCATTTGAACCAAGCGGAAAGAGAGGGGCTTGAACCAGTTATAATGGAGTACCAAGATTTGTTTAAGAAACCAGCAGACGGGAAAATTCCGTGTACAACTTTCGGAGAGTACGAGATTAGGACCGGTGATTCCAGGCCTGTTAAGAGGCAACAATACAGGTGTCCCTACGCACTCAGGGAAGAGATGCGTAAGCAATTAAATGAGATGAAGGGAAGGGGGGTGATCACCGAGGCCATAAGTGAATGGTCAGCCCCGGTGATACTCGTGACAAAAACGTCAGCTGATCAGCAACCACGATACCGATTTTGTGCCGACTTCCGCGGACTAAATGCGGTGACGCAGATACCTGTTCACCCCATGCCCCTGGTAGAGGAAAATATAGATAGATTGAGTGGAAATAGGTATTTTACTTTAGTCGACATGGAAGATGCCTATTACCACATACCCATTAAGGAAGAAGACAGGAACAAAACCGGAATCATAACGCCGTTCGGGAGCTACCAGTATGAGCGGTTAGCTTTCGGATTGGCCGGAGCACCCAGTACCTTTACGAGGTTAATTAATAACGTGTTGCTAGGTTTGGGGGATACGATGTGTTTAATATTTATGGACGACATCTTAATCTTTTCCAAAACAATCGAGGAACATGCGAACCGATCAGGAAAGGTATTTGAACGATTAAGGAGGGCTAAGTTCACCCTAAATTTATCAAAGTGCCATTTTGCACAAGGTCAGGTGGAGTACTTAGGATTTTTGGTAACCAAGGAGGGAGTGATGCCATCGGAAAGGAAACTTATAGCGATGCGTACATTTCCTAAACCCTAGACGGTAAGAGATGTACGATCATTTTTAGGAGTTAGCGGTTATTACCGACAGTTTATACGTAGGTACGCGGAGCTAGCACGGCCCTTAACCAAGTTGACTAGAAAAAATCAGAAATTTACTTGGGAAGATTCCCAAGAAGAGGCCTTTCAGAAATTAAAGGATGCTATCAGTTCGGATGTTGTTTTGGCATACCCCAGTATGGACCCCACACACGAAATCCGACTCCACACAGACGCCAGTGATATAGGGATCTCGGCAATTCTGACTCAGGTTCAGGACGGTGTCGAGAGGCCTGTTAGCTTTGCCAGTCGGCAGTTAAATGCTGCCAAGAAAAAGCTATCTGTAACGGAGAAGGAATTATTTGCTGTGGTGTATGGAACCAAACAGTACAGATGTTACCTATTCGGTAGACCCTTCACCCTGGTAACAGATCATAGTGCGTTAAAATGGATGTTGAAGCTGAAGGAGCCAAGTGCTAAGCTGACTAGATGGGCCTTGAGACTATCCGAGTTTCAGTATAAGGTTATCCACATACCCGGAAGACAGCACATTGTGCCAGATGTCTTGTCCCGACATATAGCAGCAGCCCATGTAGAAGAGAATGAACCGATCGATCGAGCGGTTATAAAAGCCGAGCAGGACACGGATGTTTTTTGTAGAAAGATTAGGAACAAATTGCGCGACCTACCAGAATATGTGGAAGACAAGGACGGACTCCTATACCGGGAGGAACCGCGGGGACGATTAAGGGTAATTATCCCTAAGAATTTGGTTACAGAAATAATTCGGCAGCATCACAATTCGAAGTACGCGGCAAAAGCTGGAATCAGGAAAACCCAGCAGTGGCTGAGGAGAAAATATTACTGGGCTAGTCTACACCAGGACGTGGAAACTTATATTCAGGATTGCGATAAGTGCGCCCGCATGAAACCAGGGCGGGAAAACAAGACTGCATTAGGTCAGATGATGGAAGCCGAAGGGCCGGGAGAAATTTTATCAGTAGACGTTACGGGTCCGTACACGACGTCAAGGGAGGGGTATAGATACCTACTCACGTGCATTGACCACTTTACCAAATGGCCAGAAGCCATTCCGTTAAGAGATCAGGAAGCTTCGACCATTGCCTGGGCCCTAGTGAATAAAGTTTTTTCTAAACACGGGGTATATAAGGTAGTCCTTAGTGATAGAGGGCGAAATTTCATGTCCGAGACCATAAGGAAAATTTGTGCATTATTGGGGGTAAAAAAGGTCTTTACCAGCCCATATCATCCGGAGGGTAACGGACAGATCGAAAAATTCCACCGGGTTTTAAATAACGGGCTAGCATGCGAAATCGATGGACGGAGAGATGATTGGGAAAAGTATGTCGATTTGGTACTGTGGGCCTATAGAGCTCAACCCCATAGCACCATAGGGTACTCACCATTTTATATGACCCATGGAAGAGAAATGATGGGGCCCGGAGACAAGGAATTAACGGCTTACCTAGGGAAGAAGCACGAGCCTACCGAGGCCAAAGAATTCGTGGAGAAATTAGCCTCGAGACTGAGGAAAATTTATAAGGAGGTTAGGGGTAAAATCAAGGATGGAAGAAACGTACAGAGGCAATATCACGTTCGAGGGACGAAAAGAATCGAGTATAAACCAGGAGACTTGGTTTATTGGCGGAAAATGAAGAAGGGGAAAAAGTTAAGTGAAAAGTGGCTAGGACCATACAGGGTTCTAGAGAAACTGTCCAACGAAGTTTACCAGATCGAAGGACCTAAGGGGAGTCTCATGAATTTAAATGTAGGGCAACTAAAAAAATGTAAGGCTACGTCAGAACGCATACGTGATCAAAGGGTACGCGAAAGGGAAACTCGCACGAAGACCTCGGCAAGGAGGATAAGTAGCGATAGTGACACTGATGAAGAATTAGACTGGGAATGGATTCGAGAGCATAGAGGAAACCAGACGACCCACCCCAGACACAAGGAAACCTCCGAGGATGGATACGAACAGGACGACAATAAGACTTTAAATATAAGATAAGGGACAAGGGGCAGATATAATTTACGACCTCGTAGACTTATAAGCTACAGGGAATAGGGGAATGGGACAATTACAGAGAAATAGAAGAAAGTTAAAACAACAATTGTTTTATCTCTTTTTAGGTGTGAGAGCTGACTCTGAGGAAGTAACTCTACCGAACCAGATATGAGTAGGGTCTGCATTCCTATATGAACATGAAATCCAAATTACTGGAAACTTTTGGAATCTTGTGCTAAATATAAACATTTCATATTATGGAGAGATGGCCCAGACTGCTTTAAGGGATCTGGAAGAGCTCGTTAAGCCATTAGGGACGGAACCAGAAATTCAGAGAGAAATAGGAAAATTTACAGACAATGGCAAAGGAAATTATTCGAAAAATACGCGGGATGGAACAAATATTATCAGGAGGAACGCGTGTTAAAAGAAGTTTGTTTTCCTTGGGCGGCCGGATGATGAAATACTTGTTCGGGACAGCGTTGACAACTGATATATCTTTATTGAACAATCGGGTAGAAGAAATGAGCCATAACCAGGAGAGAATAGTACACGATGTGAACAATCAGATAACGTTATCAAAGATTTGAGAAGACTACATAAAAATAAATTCTAACAAATTAAGACTACTAATAAAACAAGCTAAATTCCAGACCAGAGAAACAGATAAGCTACGACAAAACATTATTCGTTGGGAAAATGAGACAGATATTGAAACGCAACAAGATCGCAGAACGAATAGCTACTTGCGAGAAGTAGACGTACATTTGCTACGAGTATACGCTGACGTCACCGAGTTAGCCATGGGTTTGGAGTTAGCGGCTCTGAGCCGACTAGCGGCCATTTTGATGCCTGTGGATAGGTTGACGGAGGTCCTACAGCAGATCACCGTACACCTACCCCCAGGACTAAACTTTTTGCGACCGGTAAAATCTGAATTCATGTACGTATTTTATGCCATTATGCAAGTTCACGCGATAAGTTATGATGGGGTAATCAGACTGTTGATTCAGATGCCCCTGAGAGAGGTACAAAGTACGTATGCTGTGTATCGTGCAATCCCACTTCCGACCTATTCTCAGGAAGTGGGGAGGTATGTCCAAATCCATCACGAAGGGAAATGGTTAGCAGTATCAGAGGACCGAAGGGCATATTATGAACTAGAGTCGGAGTATTATCGAGATTGCAAATTCGGTCACGTAAACTTCTGTGAAGTAACCTCGCCTAGACTGGATCGAAGCCACGATTCATGTTTGGGGGGTTGTTTTATGGAAAGAATAAAGATATACTGAAACATTGCGAAAGAAGTATAGTAGGCAAGGATTTTAAGCCAGTAATGAGGCGTCTAAAAACCAACCAGGGCTTATGGGTGTTCTCGGTAAGCCGACCTATTACTTTTGAGGAAAGGTGCGGAGACACTCGGAAACCAAGAGAAGCCGTGTTAAGAGATGCCGGGTGGATACAGCAACCCGAAGGATGCGACTGGACAAACGAGAATATGGTGTTAAACGCCTGGAGGAGTCTCCAGTCCAGTTACACAGTGGAGTACCACCTCGTGCTCCTACCGAAAATTGAAACATTATTTTTGAAACGTGAACAACAAGTGTTGCAGGAATAACCCAACGATTTAAAGGAGATTTTAGAATCTTGGGACATCCTGAACGAGAACGGAGGGCAGCCAACCTTCCCGGCAACGCAGCTGTTCAGGCAATTACGGGAGCGACAAGAGGCAGCCACGACGCAGTACTATGCCATACTGGTCACATCAGCAGTCGTCGCGGCTCTTGTAGTAAAGCTCGGAACCTTCCTGTTGGTGCGAAGGAGGGAAATACTATGTAAACCCTCTGCCCACCGCGAGACCAATGCATCAGCCATCGAGGAAGGGGTCCAAGTCACACCTGTGGAAGAGGGTACATCCGGATCCATGCAGCCGGAGCCCCGTTTCACACCACGTCGAGTGAACGTGCCCATTGTATAGTTGTATAGATGTATAGACGAAATATTGTAAATATTGTAACATAGAACATGTTGGGTAATATTGTGTAATACTGTTAAATGTTTGAGAAATTGTAAATAATTCAAGGGGATTATTCCAATTTTTAAGGGCGGGGTGATATAATGTAGTGACATTTATGGTATAATTAATTAATGTGAAAACCAACCGCCCCAGGTTAAACGAAATGTTGTAAGGTATGTGTAAGTTGGATATTGTGAAAACCAGGAAACAGCGCAAATTGTTGAGCCAGCATGAAGGTGAAGAAACCTTGTAGAGTTTATAAGGAAATAATTATGCTGATCAAAGGTGGTTGCGACGCTTGAACGAGGTCGCTAAACGGCAAAACGCTGACATCGGTTGCGAATGCGGAAGACTACGAATATAAAAGGTTAGCCAAAGGTTGGGGAGGGGGTCTTTTCGTCTTTTGACATCATACTACGTCGACCGTCGTCGTTCCGCTGGTTGCCGAGACCGAGGGGTATCTCGGTCACGAACCACGAGGGGACCAGATCATCATCATCTTCCCGACGGGGGGACCAACCGGTCCAAAGATGGAGGCCAACACAGCGCTGCTCATAATAACCATCGTGCCAATTTCACGAGGTAGGAAGGTTTATTTTTCGAGACACTAATGTCCCTGGTGGTTTGGTTTGGTTTGGTTTGGTTGGGTTAATATGCGGAACTAAAGCTAATATGTCGTTGTCGCCTCGTCCTTACTATGGAAATTAATGTAACTTTTTAGAATTGATAATATTGTTTTTAGTAAATTATATATATATATATACAGCATACTGCTATTTACCCCCTTAAGAAACCCATTCGCTCCGAAAACCCGAGAAATATAATCGTAGAGACCGACCTCCCGCGGCCTCTGCGTCCTCTTATTATTAAATACATATACGGGAGGTGGTGGCACGCTACCGGATCGGGTTTCGGGACTCCAAGCCCTGACGCCCGGTTCTAAGTTAATTGCGCCCCAGGGAACGATCGATCGAATCAGTGGGAGGTTCGGAGGATCGAACCTTGCGGCACAACAGTCCAACATTTCAAGTTGTTTCCTTCACATTACACGTTAATTTTTCTGATCTTCTCAAAGAATGATTGTCTGAAGTGGAGAAAACGGTGAGAGCAGAGCGAAGGGCCCGTCAATCCTCTTCACGGTTTCTCTCTTTCAAAAAATTTTGCAACAGTTTTGGCAATTTTTTGTAAATTTATATCCTGTCTTCCCAAATTCAATTTTAGTTTGTATTTCAAAAATCTCCATTCTTAAATTCCTGTTGCCTTTGTTGGTAAAGTACTAACCAAAAATATATGTTGGTAATTCACATTATTCACTTTAAAAACACTTCTTCCCCGCCTTTAAATTCCAAGTCATCTTCCTTAACTCCGAACGGTAATAAATCAGTAATCATTACCTCTTCAGTACTCACTTTTGTCTGAATTAACAAAACGTTTGAGCCTGTGTCCAGTATGAGACTTTGTTTGGTGCCTTCAATATTCACTAGTAAGTTAGGAGTACATCTATCTAGTTTAATTTGGGCAAAATGCCTGTCGACAGCGTTTTGGGTAACACTGTGACGAAAGGAGCTGTCTGTACTTTCATCACTTATGTTTTCCATGGGCCTTTTCGCTTTGAATCTATTTTCTTGGGAGTTGTTTCCGGTTTATTCCGATCTTTACTAGATATGAATTTCTGAAATTTCTCTAATCTTTTCCTGCGCGTTTGACATTCTCTTGCAAAATGTATTCTGTACCGCATGCGTACAATTTCAACATACTTGCAACTTCTGTTGCGTTTTCTTCAACGCCCCGTCCTGAGATAAAAATCTTATATTCTCAGACTCTACATAGAAACTTTGGTTTCTCCGTTCTTGCATTTCTGACTGTTCAACTGATACGTCAATTTGCAGTGCATCCGACAGTGAAGCTGGTCTTGCATATCTAATTTGACGCCCTGGTATGCCTATCAACCCTGACGTGTATCTTGCTAATAACATACGTTCCGCTGGTCGTAATGAAACTTTTGAAGCGTTGAGTCGGGTTCCTTAACCACCGTTTTCTGCGTCAAGCTGCGACATCTGTCCGCGAACTCTTGTGGCGATTCACCCTTCCTCTGCCTAGCAGATTGAAGTTCCATAAAATGGAATGGATCGCTCCTTACATAAGTTTTAAAACATTCGCGGCGACATGATCAGTTTTGCCTGAGGATGGGGACGGAGCTAGTCCCGGAAACGTTGTATTCAAACGAATTGACGCGGCTGTGCGCCCGAGAAGACTATATCGCTCCTTACATCTTTAAACCTTGTGTAAAAAGTTTCTTTTAAACGTGACCAGGTCACATAACTAGTGTGCAGTTCTAGTGCGGTGTAAAAAGTTTTGGCAACTTCGGTCAATTTCAATTCCTCTACCTCAATCGTATCCATCTCAGTCCAATTTCCTACCGTAGCTTACTGTCTATTGCCTCGAAAAAATCATGCAATTGGGTCGCCTTTTCTGTACCAGACCATTTTGATATAATTGCAACCAATAACATATTTGGCTGTTGTAGGTCTTTAAACTAACAGCCTGTAAACTATGGACTTCCACCTGTAATCTGGCCATTTGTTTGGCCACCGCGTCATCCATCTTAGATCCTGCTTCGCCATAGCTTACTCGAGGTGTAGTATTAATTTCTAAACCACTATTCTTTCACTAGCAGTGCAAGTGAAGTGTGTCCAAAAACAGACGGTCACTCACAGCCAAGCAACCGGACAACACAGCTACAGGATACAGACTACTTTATAAGTGACCAGTTTCCAGCAGTTTTTAACAATTTTATAATTTTAACTATCAACAACAAACAACAACATCAATGACTGTAATAGACATCAATAACACAGCGTCTTACAAAGACATACAACAGAATACGGACTGCAATATAAACATAACCAAAGTTTTAACAATTTGACATAAAAAACGCAAAGTCTTACAACGTCATACAAAATAATACGGGCTATAATATAAACATAACCAACGTTTAACAATTTTAATATTTTAAAATAATTTAATAACAAGTTTTAATAAACTCGACGATCTCAATAGATAACAACGACAAACGCCCTACAAAAAGTGCAGTGCTTGTGACTTCCAGTGTAAAGAGATAACTCTGACAAAGTGATGGTTGAATAAAAATGCCAAATTGGACGGTATTAAGTGAAGTATATATAGAAAGTTACCCCTGATGATGACCAAATTAAGGCCGAAACATATGTAGGGTCTAGTGAAAAAATTATTTATGATAGTCCATTCGTTGGTTGAATGAGTGAATTTATATCCCTTATTTGCGTTTTATTATATCCCAAATAATTCCAAATTACTTCTGGTTTTTGGGTATCCCTGTTGGTTTGATTCGATATCCCCCTTGGTTTGTATACACATCACACCGCTGCAAACCAATTAGTAGCGGGTGTTTGTTACTCGGTATTTAACTACAGAGAAAACCCCATTTGGTATATGCGACCTAAGCTGGTTTTTCTATAAGGCATTATGTTACGTTGCTGCCACCAATTAGTCCTTTCTGTATAGCTGACGCAAAACTGTTAGGATATACATTTTTAGGAACAAGGTCTGAATCTTATTTAATGAAACTATTAAAAACACGTACTTGTTTTATTGCCTAAACCTTATTCAAAACTTACTATGACAAAGTGTTCATATAGTTATTAAATAAAATAATTTTAAACTACAGAACAAATTATAACATCTAGCATCGGACCACACGCCCTTCCTATACACCACTTCACAAGTGTAAACTAATTAAGCATGTTAAGTCCGTCCGTTTCATCTTCCGTGAACGTTTGACAAGATTGAAAACTATGTCACCAACATCGCAATCACGGCCATTGAAATCATGAACATTGGATTCGCAAACGTCGGAATCACGAACATTGGAATCACGATCATTGGAATTAAGAACATAGAAGCAAATTTTCAAAACAAAAGGCCTTTTTGATTCCGACAGCTTACAGCGTCTCCACGTGTTTAGTCAGGACTCCATAGGCAAATTTATTTATTACCTCCGGTTGTCGAAACAATTTGCAGATAAAGTGTATGTTAGATCGCATAACTCCCGCAGATACGATTCACAGTTTTAACTGAGACTGTTTCTCAAAAAGAGATGGACAACAACATTGATAATTGATGGTACTAAAATTCTTTGTATGTCTGTTGAGCATATTTCCTTCATTGATTCCCAAAATTTCTTCCCCATGACGCTAAAAATCAGACACTGTGAAATAAAACTTCCACGAATTTTAGTATAAAAAACTGAGGAAATATACGTTTAGGAACTGAGATTGACTGTAGGCGAAGTTAAGTGTGCAAAATTTCAGCCCTTAGACATTGACGTTCCGAGTATAGACGTTTGAAACTTTCATGCGTTTTGACCTTCTAAAATGCTGAATTCAAACTTCACTTACTTTAAAAGTAAACATTAATTAGTAATAAACTTAGGTTTTCAAGATGCGTGTAGTGACAAAATGTTAATATTTGCAATAATCTAAAATAGAAATCGTCGTTCCCAGTAAATATGTTAGAACTTCTCATAGGTAGAGAATTCAGAAAATGTGATATACAACTTTCAATTACTTCAGTATCAAAAATTGAGAAATAATACTTTCAGGAACTCAAATTGACTGTAGGAGAAGTTATGTGTGTAAAAACAATAACTCAAACTATCACGTTTCGAGTATAGACTTTTGAACTTATTATGCGATTTGAGTTTCTAAAACGCCGAATTGAAACTTCACTTACTTTAACAGTAAAGAATCATTATTGATATAATTATGTTCTCAAATTGTGTGTAGGGGACATATACTAGTTCACGAAGCAAGTAAACCAATACAGACATTGATTTCTAAGTCCCTAGGATGTAGTGTTCTCTATGAGTTAGGGACCAAATATAGATTTTAAAAGGTTCAGTGGCTAACGATATTATGCATGTTAGTTCCGTGCTAGTCGCTTCCTTGTACGATTGGCAAGATTTTAAACTACGTAAAGAACATCGCAATCACGGATATTGGAATCACGATCATCGGATTCGCAAACGTCGAAATCATGAACTTCAAAATCACGAACACCAGAATCACGATCATCGCAATTAAGAACATCAAAGCCAATTTTCAATATGAATGCCTTTATTAATCCAACAGCCTACAGCGTCTCCACGTGTTTAGTCAGGAAACGATAGGCAATTTTATTTATTACCCCGGCAGTCTAGACCAATTTCAGATAAAGTGTATGTTATATCGCATAACTCGCAGATACGATGCACAGTTTATACTGAGACTGTTTCTCAAAATAAGATGGATCCCAAAATTGTTAATGGGTGGTAATAAAATTCATGGTATGTCTGTTGAGCATATTTCCTTCATCGATTCCCAAAATTTCATCCCCATGGCGATAAAAATCAGGCATTGTGAAATAAAAGTTTCACGTATTTAAGTGTCAAAAACTGAGAAAATATACATTCAGGAACTCAGGCTGACTGTAGGAGAAGTTAAGTGTGCTAACATTTCAGCCCTTAGACATTGACGTTCCGAGTATAGACGTTTGAAAGTTTTATTCGTTTTGACCTTCTAAAACAATGAATTTAAACTTCACATACTTTAACAGTAAACATTCATTAGTAATAAGCTTAGGTTCTCAAAATCTGTGTAGTGACAAATGTTAATATTTGCAGTAATCTAAAATAGCATTTGACGTTCGCAGTAAATATGTTAGAACTAATAGGCAGATAATTCAGATAACGTGATTTCAACTTTCATGAAATTAGGAATAAAAAATTCAGGAATAATAATTTCAGGAAGTGAAAATGACTGTAGGAGAAGTTAAGTATGTAAACACATTAACCCTTAGAGTTTCACGTTTCGAGTATGGACTTTTGAAATTATTATGCGTTTTGAGCTTCTAAAACGCTGAAGTGAAGCTTCACTTACTTTAACATAAATAATCATTATTGATATAATTATGTTCTCAAATTTTGTGTTGGGTACATAGACACGTTCACGTATGCAGTAATCCAATACAGAGATTGACGTTCTAAGTCCCTAGGATGTAGTGTTCTCTATGAGTTAGCGACCAAACATAGGTTTTAAAATGTTCATTGGCTTCCGATATTATGCATGTTGAGTCCGTCCGTTTCAGCTTCCGTGTACGATTGACAAGATTGAAAACTAAGTAACAAACATCGCAATCACGGCAATTGAAATCACGAACATCGGATTCGCAAACGTCGGAATCACGAACATCGGATTCGCAAACGTCGGAATCACGAACATCGGAATCACGCTCACTGGAATTAAGATAATCGAAACCAATTATCAATACGAAAAGCCTTTTTGATTTCAACAGCCTACAAAATACCAGTAACAAAAATATATCTTTCACGTTCTTAAGAATGAGAGATTGATGAATAATACTTTCAGAAACTCAAATTGGCTGTAGGAGATGTTTTGTGTAAAAACATCAGCCCTTGATCATTGAAGTTCCAAGTATATATTTTTAAACATTTTATTCGTTTTGAGCTTCTAAAACACTGAATTGAATCGTCACTTATTCTAACAGTAAATATTCATTAGTAAAATACTTAGGATCTCAAACTGTGTGGAGGGGACATAGGCACGTTCAACTACGCAATAATCCAATATAGACATTGATATTCCGAGTAAAGATATCACAACTCCTCATGGGTTGAGGAATCAGAAAATGTGAAATAATACTTTCACTTATATAATTATGAAAAACTGAGCAATAATGTATTCGGGAAATCAAATTGACTGTAGGAGCCGTTGAGTGTGTAAAAACTTCCAACCGTACACATTGACCTTTCGGGGATAGATGTTTGAACTTATGCGTTTTGAGCTTCTCAAACGCTGAATTGAATATTCACTTACTTTAATGGTAAATACTGAAAAGTGATATTCTTAGGTTCTCTATAATTTTGTAGGTGTAGACAAGTACACTTATGCAGTAATCCAATTAGACAATAATGTTCCGAGTAAATATGTTAGAGTCCCTCAAGGAATGAGAAATCAGAAAAAGTGAAATACAACTTACAAATACTTGAGTATCAGAAACTGTGGAATAATATATTCAGGAATTCAAATTGACTGTAGGAGTTGTTTTTAAAAATATTAAACCCTAGATATTCACGTTCGGAATATAGACTTTTGAAGTTATTATAAGTTTTGAGTTTCTAAACTACTGAATTGAAACTTCACTTACTTTAACAGTAGATAATCATTAGGGACATACTTAGGTTCTTAAATTGTGTAGGGGCATAAACACGTACAAGTATCCAGTAAACGAATACAGACATTGACACTCTAAGTCCTTAGGATGTAGTGTTCTCATTGACTTTTGGATCAAATATAGGATTTAAACGGTTCAGTGGCTTAAGATATCATGCATGTTATGTCCGTCCGTTTCAGCTTTCGTGAACGTTTGACTAGTTTGAAAACTACGTCATGAACATCGCAATTACGGCCATTGGAATCATGAACATCGGATATGCAATCGTCGGAATCACGAACCTCGAAATCACGAACATTGGAATCACGATCATCGGAATTAAGAACATAGAAGCCAATTTTCAATACGAAAGGCCTTTTTGATTCCAACAGCTTACAGCGTGTACACGTGTATAGTCAGAACCCAATAGGAAAATTTATTTATTACCTCCGGCTGTCTAGACCATTTGCAGATAAACTGTATTTTATATCGCAAATCTCTCGGAGATGAGATACACAGATTTTACTGAGGCTGTTACTCAAAATAAGATGGACAAAAGAATTTATAATGAATTGTACTAAAATTCTTTGTATGTCTGTTAAGCATATTACTTTCATTGATTCGCTAAATTTCATCCCCATGGCGCTGAAAATCAGACATTGTGAAATACAATTTTCACCAATTTAAGTATATAAATATGAGGATATATATATTCTGGAAATAAGATTGACTGTAGGTGAAGTGTGCTAAAATGTTATCCCTTAAACATTGACGTTCCGAGTATAGACGTTTGAAACTTTTATGCGTTTTGACCTTCTAAAACGATTAATTCAAACTTCACTAACTTTAACGGTAAACATTCATTAATAATAAACATAGGTTCTCAAAATGTGTGTCGTGGCAAAATGTTCATATTTGCATTAATCTAAAATGGAAACCGACGTTCCCAGTAAATGCTGGAAATCCTCATAGATAGAGAATTCAGAAAATGTGTTATACAACCTTCAAATACTTAAGTATCAGAAATTGAGGAATAATACTGTCACCGACATCGCAATCACGGCCATTGGAATCATGAACGTTGGATTCGCAAACGGAATCACGAACATCGGATTCTCGGACAATGGAATCACGATCATCGGAATTAAGAACATTGAATCCAATTTTCAATACGAATGGCCTTTTTGATTCCAACAGCCTACATCGTTTCCACGTGTTTAGTCAAGACCTCATTGCCAACTTATAATCTCCGGTAGTCTAGACCATTTGCGGATAAAGTGTGTTATATCGCATAACTCTCGCAGACGCGATTCACAGTTTTTACTGAGATTGTTTCTCTAAATAAGTTTGCAGCAAAATTGATAATTGATGGTACAATAATTTTTTGTATGTCAGTTGAGCATATTTCCTTCAATGATTCCCTAAATTTCATCCCCCTGGCGCTGAAAATCAGACATTGTGAAATTTAACTTTCACGAATTTAAGCATACAAAATTGAGGAAATATACATTCAGGAACTCAGATTGAATGTAGGAGAAGTTAAGAATGCTAAAATATCAGCCCTTAGACATTTACGTTCCGTGTATAGACGTTTGAAACTTTTATGCCTTTTGACGTTATAAAACGTTGAATTCAATCTTCACTTATTTTAAGAGTAAACATTGATTAGTAATAAAATTAGGTTCTCAACATATGTGTAGTGACAAAATGTTCATATATGCATTAACCTAAAATAGAAATCGACATTCGCATTAAATATTATAGAACTCATAGATAGAGAATTCAGAAAATGTGATTTACAACTTTCATGTATTTAAGAATAAAAAAATTCAGGTATAATACTTTCAGGAACTGAAACTGACTCTAGAAGTTAAGTGTGTAAACATATTAACATTTAGACTTTCACGTTTCGAGTATAGACTTTCGAAAATATTATGCGTTTTGAGCTTCTAAAACGATGAACTGAAACTTCACTTACACTAACAGTAAATAATCATTAGTGATATATTTTGGTTCTCAAATTGTGGGTAGGGTACATAGACACGTTCACGTATGCAGTAATCCAATACAGACATTGCGTTCTAAGTCCCTAGGATGTAGTGTTCTCTATGAATTAGCGACCAAATATAGGTTTTAAAAGGTACAATATTATGCATGTTAAGTCAGACCATTTTAGCTTCCGTGTACGATTGACAAGTTTGAAAACTAAGTAACAAATATCGCAATCATGGCAATTGAAATCACGAACATCGGATTCGCAAACGTCGGAATCACGAACTTAGAAATCACAAACATCGGAATCACGATCATCGGAATTAAGAACATCGAAACCAATTTTCAATGCTAAAGGCCATTTTGATTCCAACAGCCTACAAAATACCTGTAACAAAAATACATCTTTCACGTACATAAGAATGAGAAACTGATGAATAATACATTCAGGAACTCAAAAGGACAGTAGGAAATGTTTTGTGTAAATCATCAGCCCTTGGACATTGAAGTTCCGAGTGTATACGTTTAAACATTTTATTCGTTTTGAGCTTCTAAAACGCTGAATTGAATCTTTACTTACTCTAAAAGTAAATATTCATTAGTAAAATACTTAGGATCTCAAACTGTGTGTAGGGGACATAGGCACGAACACCTATGCAATAATCCTATATAGACATTGATGTTTCGAGTAAAGATGTCACAACTCCTCATGGGTTGAGAAATCAGAAAATGTGAAATAATTCTTTCACATATTTGAGTATGAAGAACTGAGCAATAATGCATTCAGGAAATTAAATTGACTGTAGGAGAATTTGAGTGTGTAAAAACTTCCAACCCTACACATTGACCTTCCGGAGATAGATGTATAAACTTATGCGTTTTGAGCTTCTCAAACGCTGAATTGAAAGTTCACTTACTTTTTAATGGTAAATACTGAAAAGTGATATTCTTAGGTTCTCTAATATTTTGTAGGTGTAGACAAGTACACTTATGCAGTAATCCAATTAGACATTAATGTTCCGAGTAAAGATGTTAGAGCCCTCATGAAATGGGGAATCAGAAAAAGTGAAATACAACTTACAAATACTACAGTATCAGAAAATGAGGAATAATACATTCAGGAATTCAAATTGACTGTAGGAGAAGTTAAGTGTTTAAAAAGATTAAATCTCAGACATTCGCGTTCCGAGTATGGACTTTTGAACTTTTTATTTGTTTTGAGCTTCTAAAGCGCTGAATTGAAATTTCACTTAATTTAACACTAAATAATCTGTCTACACTGGTAGCACTAGTACAAAAACCATGTAAATAATAACCATCACAACAAACTAAGTGAACTGTATATTCTCCATATTGGCTACTACTACAACCCCCTCTCTTCATACAAAGTATGGCTGCCAACCTTATTAACTGCTTGAACAACCACGGATCACATAAACATACCGCCCACCTAATTAATACAATTAATTATCAAAATAGATATAAGTAACCATGGTTAAGGTTAGGCCAATCCTGATGTTCCTGTAACCAAATTACCACAACAAAAAACATTACAGTAGTTGCAAAGCCATTAATCATTGCATGGTAAAACAAAGTTTTTGAATAGGTCTTTTAAAAAAACCCTTCACAGTTTTTACAATAACCACTCAAATTAAATTGTCACTACCCGGATGTACTTCGGTCATTACTCCCTTTTGCCACAGTAAGGGAGGAAGATTTTCTTCCTTGATGAGCACAACCGTTCCAATCGTCATGTTAGGTTGTATGTCCTTCCACTTATGCCGCTGCTGCAACTGGTTCAAATATTAAATGGACCACCTTTTCCAGAACTGTTGGGTCATTTGCTGAACCATTTTCCACCTAGACAAGTACCTAAGGTTTTGGTCTATCAAATTGGAATTGGGAATTGATAGCAAGGAAGTCCCAATTAGGAAATGACCAGGAGTTAATACATCAAGATTGTCAGGATCGTTAGAAAGAGCTATAAGAGGACGGGAATTCAGACAAGCTTCGATCTGACGTAGCACTGTGTAAAACTCTTCATAAGTCAAACAAGTAAGTCCTACTACTCTCCTAAAGTGAAACTTTGCAGATTTCATTCCTGCTTCCCATAAGCCGCCCATATGAGGTGAAGTAGGGGGTATGAAATGGAAGTTTATTCCTCTTTGTGAACTATAATCTTGAAGATCTTCCTTGAACTTGGCAGCAGTCAGAAGCTCCTTCAACTCTCTATTTGCTCCGACAAAGGTCATACTGTTATCACGGTAGATGTTAGTACACAATCCTCTCCTTGCTGTAAACCTTCTCAATGCAGCAATAAATGCTTGTGATGTTAAATCTGTTACTAATTCAATATGAATAGCCTTTGTAGCTAGGCACACAAATAAAGCGATGTAACATTTAAGTTTTATTTTGCTTTTGGTCAAACCTTGTTTAATAAGGAATCGTCCACCATAATGAACTCCTGTATTTGTGAATGGATGTGAAATTGTGACACGAGGTGCTGGAAGCTGTCCCATTAATTGTTTTGATTTGAGTGCTTTCATTCTGGAACATGTCAGACATTTGTGCACAATCTTCCTTATCACATTTCTTGAGTTGGTTATCCAATATCTCTGCCTAACTAGTGTTAACAACAACTGACCAGTGGCATGTGAATTCTTTCAATGCATCTCTTCAAGTATGAGTCTTGTTACGTTATGTTTGGGAGGTAGTATCACTGGATGTTTTGGTTCAAAAGCCAATAACGACCTTTCCAAGCGACCGCCCACCCTGAGCAACTGCTTCTCATCGAGGAATGGATTCAGAGTCTTCAAGGAACTTCCCCTTGACACAACACCATTCTTCCTTATGTCTTCTATTTCTTGTGAATAATCATTAACTTGAGCTTCTCTCAGCAGAGTTATTGTTGCCTCATCTAGTTTCTTTACTGTTAGAACACCTGTTCTCTTGTCGTTGGGTTTCTTACAATTATTGATGAATCTAATACAGAATGCTACAATTCTTCTCAACTTCAACCATGATGAATATCTTGAGTGTAACTCCTCAGCACCCATTTGACAAACTAATGTAATTGGAGCAAATCCTTCTTTAGTACATTTTCTCTCTTCGATCTTGATTTCTTCTGTCTCCTTACTTGACCATTTAACAGGCCATTCATAAATTTCCTTGTTGATCCATTCAGGCCCGTACCACCATAATCTAGAATGTTTCAAAGTCATAAGTTCTGTACCTCGTGATATAAGATCAGCAGAATTATCCTTTGTACTTTTGGATTCCAGTCTGTTATTTTCGTTAATTCTTGAATTTCTGAAACTCTGTGTCCAACAAATGGCTTCCATCGTGATGGTCTAGATTGTAGCCATGTTAAAACTACTGTTGAATCTGTCCATAACATCATTTTCAAAGAATTTATTTTCAGCACCTTCACTGTGACTTGTACTGTTTGTGCCAAAATAAGTGCTGCACATAATTCAAGTCTTGGAATAGACAACTGTTTAAGTGGTGCAACTCTGGATTTTGAAGAAAGCAATTTTACTGTTACTTTCCCTTGTTTATCCTTCGTTCTGAGATAAACACAACAACCATATGCCAACTCACTAGCATCTGCAAATCCATGTAATTCACATTCTTGAACAGGTTCTAAACACGTCACTAATCTTTCAATTTCAATACCATTTATGACATACAACTTACTTTCTATGCTATGCCATTCCTCCTGAAGGTACGTTGGAAGGATATCATCCCACTCTAACTTCTCCAGCCATAGTTTTTGCATTAACATTTTGCATTTTACGGTTATTAGACCCAATAAACCTAATGGATCGAATATCGAAGCAATAGTTGATAGTACAGCTCTTTTGGTAATTTCTCTGGTTTGCTTCAATTGCAGACAAAACGTGAACTTGTCAGATTTAGGATTCCATAACAAACCTAATGTCTTTACAGTATCATCCAAATTACATTCCAATGGAAAATTTGACTCTCTCTCAGCAACAGGAATTTTCTCTAAGAGCGCTGGATGATTTGACGTCCATTTCCTTAGCCAAAACCCGCCCTTGGTTAACATCTCTCTTAGTTCTCCTTGTAATTGAAGGGCATCATCTACGTTCCCTGTGCCACTAATCAGGTCGTCGACGTAAAAATCCCTCATTACTACTTCTGCTGCTCTTGGGAAGCGTTCACCTTCATCCTCTGCCAATTGTTTCAAACATCTTGTTGCTAAAAAAGGAGCAGACGACATGCCATTAGTTACAGTTTTCAATTCATAAGTCTTCACAGGTTCATTTCGATCTGCTCTCCACTGAATTCGTTGAAGATGAGTATCTCTGGGATCCAGTACTATCTGTCTATACATTTTTGCAATATCTGCACAAAAGACTATCTTGTGTGTCCTAGAGCGTTGAATCAGAGAGCAAAGATCTTCTTGATGTGAAGCTCCAACCATCAAAATATCATTCAATGTTGTACCATTACTTGTTCGTTCAGAACCATTAAAAACAACTCTTAGTTTTGTTGTAGAGCTATCTTGCTTCATTACTGCATGATGTGGCATGTAATAAGCTGGAAGATTATGTTCTTCTACTGCTTCTGTTTCTTGTATTAACGACATATGATTAAGATGCAAGTATTCATCCATAAACTTGTTGTAATCTTCCCTAAGTTGTGGCTGTCTATCTAGTCTCCCTTCTAATTGATGCAACCTTCTTAGCGCAGTGTCATATTAATTTTCCAAAGTTCCATGATCCTTTCGAATGGGTAGTCTAACTTGGTATCTTCCATCTTCTAGTCTCACGGTGGTTTCTTGAAAATTCCTTTCACATTCCTTCTCTTCCACGGTCAGTACCCTATGATTAAGATTTTCCACAGTCCAAAATTTCTCTAGCTGGCTATGCAGTGGATCAGTGTAAGTAAAAAAGGCATGTTGTCCTGAGTTTCCTCGACCCTTAACATCAACTGCAGGGACTGTTCCTGATACTATGTACCCTAACCTCGTATTCTGCAACATTGGCAAACCTTGACATTGATATTTACCATCTTGCAAAATGTCAAAAAATATTTCAGCACCTAACAGGAGATCCACATCATGAGGTTTATTGAAATTATCATCTGCTAACTGTATGTTATTTTGAATTCTCCACTGAGATGCATCAATGCACATGGATGGCATTTTTCCTGTGACTTGAGGTAAGACTAAACATGTCAAATTAGTCTTGTACTCAGTTACACTGGAATGAATTTCAACAGATGCCATATGTGTTGTAGTAGCTACTGCATTACTAATTCCTTTGACAGGCACCTCCGCCTTTGTTTGCTTAAGTCCTAAGCGATTGCAACATGAAGCTGTGATAAAATTTAATTGAGAACAACTATCAAGTAAAGCATAACATTTGTGCAGTCTACAAGTATTACCCTTCACCCATACTTGTGCTGTAGCTAATAATACATGAGGTGATACTGCACCTTTCATTGTGAAATAACTCATTTGAGCTCAGTCCACTTGTTGATGCAACAATGTATGATGACATTTGTTGCAGTTCTTGCAACCCTTTGACTTGCACTGGTTTACATAATGATTGTTGCCTAAGCAATTTAGACATAACTTATTTTTCTTCACAAATTTATATCTGTCATCAACTGCCAGTTGTTTGAACTGATTGCAATGATGGATGGTATGTTCCCCATTGCACATAATGCACAGTTCTCTTGTTGTTACATAACTATGTACGTTAGGTTTATTGCCTTGTGACTTAACAGGTCCTTGAGGTTTAGCCTCTTGTTTCCTACTAGCTGCCTCTAGAGCATGACATCTAGTTTCCAAAAAATCATACAACTGATTTAGTTTGGGTAGCTGCTTACTCGAACTTAATAATTCCCATTCTCTTTTTGTTTTGATGTCTAACTTCTGAACTACAATGTAAATTATCATTGAATCCCATGTATTTGTTTGTTGATCCATACTATCTAATGCCTTCAAATTACTTTTTGTAATATCAATCAACTGTCTAAGCTGAACAACATTTTCAGTCACAATTGTTGGTTGCTTCATAATGTTATCAATGTGAGTGTTGACAATAAGTTTTTCATTCTGGTACCTTTCAGTTAACAAACTCCATGCAATATCATAGCCATCTTCATTTAAAGGAATGTGCTGAATTACTCTCTTGGCATCTCCATTAACAGCTGATAACAAATAATGAAATTTTTGTACGTTTGGAATTGTGGTATTATTTCCCACAAGTGACAAAAATGTCTCCTTAAAGGTAATCCACTCACTTACATGTCCATTGAAATGTGGCAAAGACAACTGTGGAAGTTTCACTTGAATTACTGGTTCTGTTGTCACAACATTAATTTGTCGAGATTGAACATTCTTCAACTTTCCTTGTATGAAACTCAACAAAAATCAATATCTATTTTCTATTTCAGTCCTTTCCTGATCACTAGTAACATTCTCTCCTAACAAGTCTAACTCATCCTGTATCTCATTAAATTTGTTCAAATTGTCCTGTAATAAAGTTAATCTAACTTCCAGTTGTCCAGCATCACTGTCATCTTCCCATGATTTTACATAATTTTCTAGACTAGTGAATGCCCCCTTGACAATTCCCCGGCTTTTTATCAATCTTTTAACACTTTCCTCCATTGTGAACATAGGATGGTATGGTATGGTACTTGTCTCACAAAGGAATACATACAATGTTAACGACCACGTGAATGGCTGACGCACTTTTTTCGTCTGTAACTACACATATACGCACTAATCTCTTCTCCACCGTTACAACCAACCAAAAATAATTGTCCATCAATCCTCCATGCAGATCCGGCTTATGGGGACCAAAATATGTCTACACTGGTAGCACTAGTACAAAAACCATGTAAATAATAACCATCACAACAATATAAACGAACTGCGTATTCTCCATATTGGGTACTACGACAACCCCCTCTCTTCATACAAAGCATGGCTGCCAACCTTATCAACTGCTTGAACAACCACGGATCACATAAACATAATCATTACTGATAAACATAGGTTCTCAAATTGGGGGTAGGGGACATAGACACTTTCACGAATGCAGTAATACAATACAGATATTGACATTCTAAGTCCCATGGACGTAGTGTGTTCAATGAGTTAGCGACCAAATATAGGCTTTAAAATGATCAGTGGCTTACGATATTATGCATGTTAAGTCCGTCCGTTTCAGCTTCCGTGTACGTTTGACAAAATAGAAAACTACGTTTCAAATATAGCAATCACGAACATCGGATTCTCAAACGACGTTATGACGAACTTCGAAATCACGATTATCGGAATCACGAACATGGGAATCACGATCATTGGAATCACTATCAACGGAATCCCACTTTCAATATGAATGGCCTTTTTTATTTCAACAGCCTAGAGCGTGTCCCTTTCACATTAACAGGAATCAATTCCTTAGTAATAACATTATGTCCTAAAAATTGTGTGTAGTGGTCATAATGTTACATTTGCAGTAATCAAATATAGACATTGAAATTCCGAGAGAAGTTGATAGATCTTTTCAAAGATTGAGAAATCAGAAAATGTGAATTACAAATTCAACGTACTTAAGTTTCAAAAATTGAGGAATAATACATCTAGGAAATCAAATTGAATGTACGAGGAGTTAAGTGTGCTCAAATTTCATCTCTTAGTAACTGAAGTTACGAGAAAACAAATTTGAATTTTTTTTTGCGTTTTGAACTTCTAAGACACTAAAATGAATATCTCTTACTTTAACAGTAAACAACACTATTGTGGGTATAAGATTAGGTAAATGCAACTTCTCCAGACTGTCTAGCAGGTCTTATACATGTCAAGACATATTGTGGGTTTAAGTTGAGGTTAGAAAGGTTATTGACTTTTAAAGGTGCACTATATCTACTGACGTTACGCGAAAAAATATTATAACTCATGTGTTGAGTAATCAGAAAGTGTGAAATAAAACTATCGCGTTCTTAATGCAGGTTTAATTTGCAATAATCGTTCTTACCTCAACTTAAAACCAAAATAATGACATCATATGTATACAAAACTACTATTCAATCTGGTGTCTTAACATTAACCTAAATTTATACACACAATAATGTTGTTTACTGTTAAAGTAAGAATTGTTTCAATTAAGCGTTTTAGAAGCTGAAAACGCTTAAAAATTTCAAATGTGTTTTCTCGGAACGTCAATGTCTAAGAACTAAATTTTAGTACACAAATCCTTTATTCCTATTTGTCAAGAAACTAAAGAACGCCATAGTTGTATTTCACTCTTTCTGATTACTCAACACATGAGACAAAATTTTTACTCGTAACGTCAGTAGAATTGGTGTAGCTTTAATCAGCAAAGTTCTATTTACTTGAACTTAAACCAAAGAAATGACATCATATGTAAACAAAAGAATTAGACAGACTGGGCTTTTACCTTTCCTTAATTTATACAAACAATAATCTTGTTTACGTTTAAATTTAGAATTGTTTCAATTCAGCGTTTTAGAAGCTGAAAAGGCTTAAAAATTTTAAATGTGTTTTCTCGGAACGTCAATGTCTAAGAACTAAATTTTAGTAAACATATCGATTATTCCTATTGTCAAAATACTAAAGGACGCCATACTTGTATTTCACTCTTTCTGATCACTGTACATAACAGACAATATTTTTACTCGTAACGTCAGCAGAATTGATGTAGCTTTAATCAGCAAAATTCGTTTTTATTTCAACTTAAACCAAAGAAATGATATCATATGTAAACAAAATTATTAGACAGAATGGGGTTTTACCTTTCCCTAAATTTATACAAACAATAATCTTGTTTACGGTTAAAGTTATAATTGTTTCAATTCGGCGTTTTAGAAGCTGAAAACGCTTAAAAATTTCAAATGTGTTTTCTCGGAACTTCAATGCCTAAGAACTAAATTTTAGTACACATATCGATTATTCCAATTGTCAAGATACTAAAGAACCCCATAGATGTATTTCACTCTTTCAGATTCCTCAAAATATGAGACACAATATTTTTACTCGTAAGGGGGGTAGATATTATGTAGCTTTAATCAGCAAAGTTCGTTTTTACTTCAACTTAAACCAAACAAATGACATCATATGTAAACAAAACCATTAGACAGACTGGGGTTTTACCTTTCCCAAAATTATACAAACAATAATCTTGTTTACGGTTAAAGTTACAATTGTTTCAATTCAGCGTTTTAGAAGCTGAAAACGCTTAAAAATTTTAAATGAGTTTTCTCGGAACGTCTATGTCTAAGAACTAAATTTTAGTACACAGATCCGTTATTTCTAATGTCAAGATACTAAAGAACGCCATAGTTGTATTTCACTCTTTCTGATTACTCAACGTATGAGACAAAATTTTTATTCGTAACGTCAGTAGAATTGATGTAGCTTTAACCAGCAAAGTTCGTTTTTACTTCAACTTAAATCAAAGAAATGATATCTTATGTAAACAAAACTATTAGACAGACTGGGTTTTACCTTTCCCTAAATTTATACAAACAATAATCTTGTTTACGGTTACAGTTAGAATTTTTTGATTTCAGCGTTTTAGAAGCTGAAAACGCTTAAAAATTTCAAATGTGTTTTTCTCGAACGTCAATGTCTAAAAACGAAATTTTAGTACACATATCGATTATTCCTATTGTCAACATACTAAAGAACGCTATACTTGTATTTCACTCTTTCTGATCACTGAACATAAGAGACAATATTTTTACTCGTAACGTCAGTAGAATTAATGTAGCTTTAATCAGCAAATTTCGTTTTACTTTAACTTAAACCAAAGAAATGACATCATATGTAAACAAAACTATTAGGCAGACTGGGTTTTAAATTACCCTAAATTTATACAAACAATAATCTTGTTTACGGTTAAAGTTAGAATTGTTTCAATTCTGCGTTTTAGAAGCTGAAAACGCTTAAAAATTTCAAATGTTTTTCTCGGAATGCCAATGTCTAAGAACTAAATTTTAATACACATATCCATTATATCATTGTCAAGATACTAAAGAACGCCATAGTTGAATTTCACTCGTACTGATTACTCAACATATGAGACATAAGTTTTTACTCGTAACGTCAGTAGAATTGATGTAGATTTAATTAGCAAAATTCGTATTTACCACAACTTAAAACAAAGAAATGACACATATGTAAACAAAACTGTTAGACAGACTGCGGTTTTGCATTACCCTAAATTTATACAAAGAATAATCTTGTTTACGGTTAAAGTTACAATTGTTTCAATTCAGCGTTTTAGAAGCAGAAAACGCTTAAAAATTTCAAATGTGTTTTCTCGGAACGTCAATGTCTAAGAACTAAATTTTAGTACACATATCATTATTCCTATTGTCAAGATATTAAGGAACGCCATAGTTTTATTTCACTCTTTCTGATTACTCAACTTATGAGACAAAATATTTTTACTCGTAACGTCAGTAGAATTAATGGAGCTTTAATTTACAAATTTCGTATTTACCTCAACTTAAACCAAAGAAATGACATCATATGTAAACAAAACTATTAGACAGACTGGGGTTTAACTTTACCCTAAATTTATCCGATCAATAATCTTGTTTACGGTTAAATTTAGAATTGATTCAATTCAGCGATTTAGAAGCTGAAAACGCTTAAATACTTCAAATGTGTCTTCTCGGAACGTCAATGTCTAAGAACTTAAATTTTAGTACACATATCTATTCTACCTCCTGATATGATACTAAAGTAAGCCAAAGTTTTACTTCACTTCTTCTGATTACTCACCATATGAGACATAATATTTTTACTCGTAACGTCATTAGAAATGATGTAGCTTTAATTAGCAAAATTCGTTTTTACCACATTTAAACCAAAGAAATGAGCTCATATGTGAACGAAACTATTAGAAATACTGGGGTTTTACATTACCCTAAATTTATAAAAACAATAATCTTGTTTACGGTTAAAGTTAGAATTGTTTCAACTCAGCGTTTTAGAAGCTGAAAACGCTTAAAAATTTCAAATGTGTTTTCTCGGAACTTCAATGTCTAAGAACTAAATTTTAGTACACATATCCATTATTCCTGTTGTCAAGATACTAAGGAACGCCATAGTTGTATTTCACTCTTTCTGATTACTCAACATATGACACATAATATTTTTACTCGTAACGTCAGTAGAATTGATGTAGCTTTAATTAGCAAAATTCGTTTTTACCTCAACTTAAACTAAAAAAATGACATGTAATGTAAACAAAACTGTTAGACAGACTGGGGTTTTTCATTACACTAAATTTATACAAGCAATAATCTTGTTTATGGTTAAAGTTAGAATTGTTTCAATTTAGCGTTTTAGTAGCTGAAAAAGCTTAAAAATATCAAATGTGTTTTCTCGGAACGTCTATGTCTAACAACTAAATTTGAGTACACATATTTATTATTCCTATTGTTAACATACTAAAGAACGCCACAGTTATATTTCACTCTTTCCGATTACTCAACATATGACACATAATATTTTTACTCGTAACGTTAGTAGAATTCATGTAGCTTTAATTAGCAAAATTTGTTTTTACCTCAACTTAATCCAAAGAAATGACATCATATGTAAACAAAATTATTAGACAGACTGGTTGTTACATTACCCTAAATTTATACAAATAATAGTCTTGTTTACGGTAAAAGATAGAATTGTTTCAATTCAGCGTTTTAGAAGCTGAAGACGCTTAAATATTTCAAATGCGTTTTCTCAGAACGTCAATGTCTAAGAACTAAATTTTAGTACACATATCCATTATTCATATTGTCAAGATACTAAAGAATGCCATAGTTATGTTTCGCTCTTTCTAATTACTCAACATATGAGACATAATATTTTTACTCGTAACGTCAGTAGAATTGATGTAGCTTTAATTAGCAAAATTCGTTTTACCTCAACTTAAACCAAAGAAATGACATCATATGTAAACAAAACTACTAGACAGACTGGGGTTTTACATTACCCTAAATTTATAAAAACAATAATCTTGTTTACGGTTAGAGATAGAATTATTTCAATTAATTGTTTTAGAAGCTGAAAACGCTTAAAAATTTCAAATGTGTTTTCTCGGAACCTCAATTTCTAAGAACTAAATTTTAGTACACATATAAATAATTTCTATTGTCAAGATACTAAAGAACGCCATAGTTGTATTTCACTCTTACTGATTACTTAACATAAGAGACAATATTTTTACTCGTAACGTCAGTAGAATTGATGTAGCTTTAATTAGCAAAATTCGTTTTTACCACAACTTAGACCAAAGAAATGACATCATATGTAAACAAATCTATTAGACAGACTGGGGTTTTACATTACCCTAAATTTATAAAAAACAATATACTTGTTTACGGTTAAAGATATAATTGTTTCAATTCAGCGTTTTAGAAGTTGAAAACGCATAAAAATTCAAATATGTTTTCTCGGAACGTCAATGTCTAAGAACTAAATTTTAGTACACATATCCATGATTCCTCTTTACCAGTACACAAATGGTGTCAGCGGTGGAATCAGGGTTTTGTGTTTTAGTGGTTTGCTAATACCACAGAGGGTTCACTGTTAGTGACTTTTATTGCGGGTGTCACATAGTGTAGAGTTTCTTCTTCGAGTCCAGTTAGGTTTAGTACCTCAGATATTATGTGTGACTCATATCGTCAGTAGATATTTCGTAGCATTAGTTTGCAAAATTCGTTTTTCCTCAACTTAAACCAAAGAAATGACATCATATGTTAACATAACCATTAGACAGACTGGGGTTTTAACATTAACCTAAATTTATACAAACATAAATGTAGTTTACGGTTAAAGTTAGAATCGTTTCAATTTAGCGTTTTAGAAGCTCGAAACGCTTAAAAATATCAAATGTGTTTTCTCGGAACGTCAATATCTACGAACTAAATTTTAGTACACATATCTATTATTCCTATTTTCAAGATACTAAAGAACGAGATAGTTGTATTTCACACTTACTGAATACTCAACATATGAGTCATAATATTTTTACTCGTAACGTCAGTAGAATTGATGTAGCATTAATTAGCAAAATTCGTTTTACTACAATTTAACCAAACAAATTACATCATATGTAAACAAAACTATTAGGCAGACTGGGGTTTTACATTACCTTAAATTTATACAAAAAATAATCTTGTTTACGGTTACAGTTAGAATTGATTCAATTCAGCGTTTTAGAAGCTGAAAACGCTTAAATATTTCAAATGTGTTTTCTCGGAACGACAATGTCTAAGAACTAAATTTTAGTACACATATCCATTATTCCTATTGTAAAGATACTAAAGAACGCCATAGTTGTATTTTATCCTTCTGACTACCCAACATATGAGACATAATACTTTTACTCGTAACGTAAGTAGAATTGATGTAGCCTTAATTAGCAAAATTCGTTTTTACCTCAACTTAAACCAAAGAAATGTCATCATATGTAAACAATACTATTAGACAGGCTGGGGTTTTACATTACCCTAAGTTTATACAAAGAATAATCTTGTTTACGGTTAAAGTTAGAATTGTTTCAATTCAGCGTTTTAGAAGCTGAAAACGCTTAAATACTTCAAATGTGCATTCTCGGAACGTCAATGTCTAAGAATTTAAATTTTAGTACACATATCTATTCTACCTCCTGATATGATACTAAAGCAAGCCAAAGTTTTACTTCACTTCTTCTGATTACTCACCATATGAGACTTAATATTTTTACTCGTAACGTCAGTAGAATTGATGTAGCTTTAATTAGCAAAATTCGTTTTTACCACAACTTAAACCAAAGAATTGACATCATATGTAAACAAAACTATTAGACAGACTGGGGTTTTACATTACCCTAAATTTATGCAAACAATATTCTTGTTTACGGTTAAAGATAGAATTGTTTCAATTCATTGTTTTAGAAGCTGAAAAAGCTTAAAAATTTCAAATGTGTTTTCTCGGAACGTCAATTTCTAAGAACTAAATTTTAGTACACATATACATTATCCCTATTGTCAAGATACTAAAGAACGCCATAGTTGTATTTCACTCTTACTGATTACTCCACATAAGAGTCAATATTTTTAATCGTAACGTCAGTAGAATTGATGTAGCTTTAATTAGCAAAATTCGTTTTTACCACAACTTAAACCAAAGAAATGACATCATATGTAAACAAAACTATTAGACAGTCTGGGGTTTTACATTACCCTAAATTTATAAAAAACAATAATCTTGTTTACGGTTAAAGATATAATTGTTTCAATTCAGCGTTTTAGAAGTTGAAAACGCTTAAAAATTCAAATATGTTTTCTCGGAACGTCAATGTCTAAGAACTAAATTTTAGTACACATATAAATGATTCCTCTTTACCAGTACACAAATGGTGTCAGCGGTGGGATCAGGGTTTTGTGTTTTAGTGGTTTGCTAATACCACAGAGGGTTCACTGTTAGTGACTTTTATTACGGGTGTCACATAGTGTAGAGTTTCTTCTTCGAGTCCAGTTAGGTTTAGTACCTCAGATATTATGTGTGACTCATATCGTCAGTAGATATTTCGTAGCATTAGTTTGCAAAATTCGATTTTCCTCAAGTTAAACCAAAGAAATGACATCATATGTTAACAAAACCATTAGACAGACTGGGGTTTTAACATTAACCTAAATTTATACAAACATAAATGTAGTTTACGGTTAAAGTTAGAATCGTTTCAATTTAGCGTTTTAGAAGCTCAAAACGCTTAAAAATATCAAATGTGTTTTCTCGGAACGTCAATATCTACGAACTAAATTTTAGTACACATATCTATTATTCCTATTTTCAAGATACTAAAGAACGAGATAGTTGTATTTCACACTTACTGATTACTCAACATATGAGTCATAATATTTTTACTCGTAACGTCAGTAGAATTGATGTAGCATTAATTAGCAAAATTCGTTTTACTACAATTTAACCAAAGAAATTACATCATATGTAAACAAAACTATTAGACAGACTGGTGTTTTACATTACCTTAAATTTATACAAAAAATAATCTTGTTTACGGTTACAGTTAGAATTGTTTCAATTCAGCGTTTTAGAAGCTGAAAACGCTTAAATATTTCAAATGTGTTTTCTCGGAACGACAATGTCTAAGAACTAAATTTTAGTACACATATCCATTATTCCTATTGTAAAGATACTAAAGAACGCCATAGTTGTATTTCATCCTTCTGACTACCCAACATATGAGACATAATACTTTTACTCGTAACGTAAGTAGAATTGATGTAGCCTTAATTAGCAAAATTCGTTTTTACCTCAACTTAAACCAAAGAAATGTCATCATATGTAAACAAAACTGTTAGACAGACTGGGGTTTTACATTACCCTAAATTTATAAAAAACAATAATCATATTTACTGTTACAGTTAGAATTTTTTATTTCAGCGTTTTAGAAGCTGAAAACGCTTAAAAATTTCAAATGTGTTTTCTCGAAACTTCAATGTCTAAAAACTAAATTTTAGTACACATATCGATTATTCCTATTGTCAACATACTAAAGAACGCCATACTTGTATTTCACTCTTTCAGATCACTGAACATAAGAGTCAATATTTTTACTCGTAACTTCAGTAGAATTAATGTAGCTTTAATCAGCAAATTTCGTTTTTACTTCAACTTAAACCAAAGAAATAACATCATATGTTGACAAAACTATTAGGCATACTGGGTTTTTACATTCCCCTAAATTTATACAAACAATAATCTTGTTTACGGTTAAAGTTAGAATTGTTTTAATTCTGCGTTTTAGAAGCTGAGAACGCTTAAAAATTTCAAATTTGTTTTCTCGGAATGCCAATGTCTAAGAACTAAATTTTAATACACATATCCATTATACTATTGTCAAGATAATAAAGAACGCCAAAGTTGAATTTCACTCTTACTGATTACTCAACATATGAGACATAATGTTTTTACTCGTAACGTCAGTAGAATTGATGTAGATTTAATTAGCAAAATTCGTTTTTACCACAACTTAAAACAAAGAAATGACATCATATGTAAACAAAACTATTAGACAGGCTGGGGTTTTACATTACCCTAAGTTTATACAAAGAATAATCTTGTTTACGGTTAAAGTTAGAATTGTTTCAATTCAGCGTTTTAGAAGCTGAAAACTCTTAAATACTTCAAATGTGCCTTCTCGGAACGTCAATGTCTAAGAACTTAAATTTTAGTACACATATCTATTCTACCTCCTGATATGATACTAAAGTAAGCCAAAGTTTTACTTCACTTCTTCTGATTACTCACCATATGAGACTTAATATTTTTACTCGTAAGCTCAGTAGAAATGATGTAGCTTTAATTAGCAAAATTCGTTTTTACCTCAACTTAAACCAAAGAAATGTCATCATATATAAACAAAACTATTAGACAGACTGGGGTTTTACATTACCTTAAATTTATACAAAAAATAATCTTGTTTACGGTTACAGTTAGAATTGTTTCAATTCTGCGTTTTAGAAGCTGAAAACTACTTAAAAATTTCAAATGTGTTTTCTCGGAATGCCAATGTCTAAGAACTAAATTTTAATACACATATCCATTATACTATTGTCAAGATACTAAAGAACGCCAAAGTTGAAATTCACTCTTACTGATTACTCAACATATGAGACTTAATATTTTTACTCGTAACGTCAGTAGAATTGATGTAGATTTAATTAGCAAAATTCGTTTTTACCACAACTGAAACCAAAGAAATGACATCATATGTAAACAAAACTATTAGACAGACTGGGGTTTTACATTACTCTGAATTTATACAAACAATAATCTTGTTTACGGTTAAATTTAGAATTGTTTCAATTCAGCGTTTTAGAAGCAGAAAACGCTTAAAGAATTCAAATGTGTTTTCTCGGAACGTCAATGTCTAAGAACTAAATTTTAGTACACATATCCACTATTCTATTGTCAATATATTAATGAACGCCATAGTTGTATTTCACTCTTTCTGATTACTCAACATATAAGACATAATATTTTTACTCACAACGTCAGTAGAATTGATGTAGCTTTAATTTACAAATTTAGTATTTACCTCAACTTAAACCAAAGAAATGACATCATATGTAAACAAAACTATTAGACAGACTTGGGTTTTAACTTTACCATAAATTTATACAAACATAAATCTTGTTTACGGTTAAATTTAGAATAGCTTCAATTCAGCGTTTTAGAAGCCGAAAACGCTTAAATACTTCAAATGTGTCTTCTCGGAACGTCAGTGTTTAAGAAATAAATTTTAGTACACATATCTATTCTACCTCCAGATATGATACTAAAGTAAGCCAAAGTTGAACTTCACTTCTACTGATTACTTACCATATGAGACTTAATATTTTTACTCGTAACGTCAGTAGAATTGATGTAGCTTTAATTAGCAAAAATCGTTTTTACCACAACATAAACCAAAGAAATGACATCATATGTAAACAAAACTATTAGACAGACTGAGGATTTACATTGCCCTAAATTTATACAAACAATAACCTTGTTTACGGTTAAAGTTAGAATTGTTTCAACTCAGCGTTTTAGAAGCTGAAAACGCTTAAATTTTCAAATGTGTTTTCTCGGAACGTCAATGAATAAGAACTTAAATTTGGTACACATATCTATTCTACTTCCTGATATGATACTAAAGTAAGCCAAAAGTTTTACTTCACTTCTTCTGATTACTCACCATATGAGACTTAATATTTTTACTCGTAACCTCAGTAGAATTGATGTAGCTTTAAATTAGGAAAATTCGTTTCTACCACATCTTAAACCAAAGAAATGACATCATATGTAAACAAAACTATTAGACAGACTGGGGTTTTACATTACCCTAAATTTATACAAACAATAATCTTGTTAGGGTTAAAGTTAGAATTGTTTCAATTCAGCGTTTTAGAAGCTGAAAACGCTTAAAAATTTCAAATGTGTTTTCTCGGAACGTCAATATCTACGAACTAAATTTTTGTACACATATCCATTATTCATATTTTCAAGATACTAAAGAACGACATAGTTGTATTTCACACTTACTGATTAATCAACATATGAGACATAATATATTTACTGGTAACGTCAGTAAAATTGATGTTCCTTTAATTAGCAAAATTCGCTTTTACCACAACTTAAACCAAAGAAATGACATCATATGTAAACAAAACTATTAGACAGACTGGGGTTTTACATTACCCTAATTTTATATAAACAATAAGCTTGTTTACGGTTAAAGTTAGAATTGTTTCAACTCAACGTTTTAGAAGCTGAAAACGCTTAAAAATTACAATTGTGTTTTCTCGGAACGTCAATGTCTAAGAACTAAATTTTAGTACACATTTCCATTATTCCTATTGTCAACATAGTAAACAACGCCATAGTTGTATTTCACACTTTCTGATTACTCAACATATGACACATAATATTTTTACTCGTAACGTCAGTAGAGTTGATGTAGCTTTAATTAGCACAATTTGTTTTTACCTCAACTTAAACTATGAAAATGACATCTAATGTAAAGAAAACTATTAGGCAGACATTTGGTATTACATTACCCAAAATTTATACAAACAATAATCTTGTTTACGGATAAAGTTAGAATTGTTTCAATTTAGCGTTATAAAAGCTGAAAAAGCTTAAAAATTTCAAATGTGGTTTCTCGGAACGTTTATGTCTAAGAACTAAATCTTAGTACACATATTCATTATTCCTATTTTCAACATACTAAGGAACGCCATAGTTGTATCTCACTCTTTACGATTACTCAACATATCACACATGATATTTTTACTCGTAACGTCAGTAGAATATTGTAGATTTCATCAGCAAAGTTCGTTTTACTTCAACTTAATCCAAAGAAATGATATCATATGTAAACAAATCTATTAGACAGACTGGGGTTTTACCTTTCCCAAAATTTATACAAACAATAATCTTGTTTACGGTTCAATTTAAAATTGTTTCATTTCAGTTTTTTAAAAGCTTAAAAAGCTTAAATATTTTAAATGGGATTTCACGGTACGTCTATGACTAAGAACTAAATTTTAGTACACAAATCCATTATTCCTATTGTGAAGATACTAAAGAAATCCATAGTTGTATTTCACTCTTTCTGATTACTCAACATATGAGACATAAAATTTTTACTCGTAACGTCAGTAGAAATGATGTAGCTTTAATCAGCAAAGTTCGTATTTACTTCAACTTAAACAAAAGAATTGACATCATATGTAAACAAACTATTAGACAGACTGTGGTTTTACCTTTCCCTAAAATTATACAAACAATAATCTTGTTTACGGTTAAAGTTAGAATTGTTTCAATTCAGCGTTTTAGAAGCTGAAAACGCTTAAAAATTTTAAATGTGTTTTCTCGGAACGTCTATGTATATGAACTAAATTTTAGTACACAAATCCATTATTCCTATTGTCAAGATACTGAAGAACGCCATAGTTGTATTTCACTCTTTCTGATTACTCAACATATGAGAAAAAATTTTTTACTCATAACGTCAGTAGAATTGATGTAGCTTTAATCAGCAAAGTTCGTTCTTACTTCAACTTAAACCAAAGAAATGACATCATATGTAAACTAAACTATTAGACAGACTGGGGGTTTACCTTTCCCTAAAATTATACAAACAATCTTGTTTACGGTTAAAGTTAGAATTGTTTCAATTCAGCGTTTTAGAAGCTAAAAATGCATAAAAATTTCAAATGTGTATTATCGAAACGTCAATTTCCAATAACTAATTTTTAGTACACATATCCATTAATCCTCTTTACCAGTACTCAAATGGTGTCAGCGATGGGATCAGGGTTTTGTGTTTTATTGGTTTGCTAATACCACAGGGGGTTCACCGTAAGTGACTTTTATTACGGTTGTCACATTGTGTAGAGTATCTTCTTCGATTCCAGTTAGGTTTAGTACATCAGATAATTTGTGTGACTCATTTCGTCAGTAGATATTACGTAGCTTTAATTTGCAAAATTCGTTTTTCTTAACTTAAACCAAAGAAATGACATCATATGTAAACAAAACTATTAGACAGAATGTTGTTTTACCTTTCCCTAAATTTATACAAACAATAATCTTTTACGGTTAAAGTTAAAATTTTTTTTTTCGCGTTTTAGAAGCGGGAAAAAACGCAAAAAATTTTTAAAATGTGTTTTCTGGGAAACGTCAATGTTTTTAAAAAACAAAATTTTTTGTAAAAAAAACCCGTTATTCCAAATTTTTCTTATAATAAAGCCCATATTTATTTCATCTTTTTGATCATGTAAAAAAGAGACATTAAAATTTTATTTCGTAAAGCCCAGTAAAATTTAATGTTTTTTAATGGAAAAATTTCGTTTTTACTTCAATTTAAAACCCAAAGAAAGGAAAATCTTTTGGGGAAAACAAAACTATTGGGCAAAAGGGTTTTTTTTCCCTTTCCCAAAATTTTTATCCAAAAAATAATCGGGGTTAGGGGGTTAAAGTTAGAATTTTTTTAATTTGCGTTTTAGAAGCTAAAAACGTTAAAAAATTTAAAATTTTGTTTTCGGTATCCAATTTTAAAAAGGAATTTTTAATTTAAATTCAATTTCCCTTTAAAATAAAAATTGTAAAGGGGTATAAAGGGGGAACCCATTTATTGAATTTTTTCTTAACTTGGAATTTCTTTTTTAGGAGGACTTTTTAATGTTTTTATCTATGTCGTAGAATTAGTAGATTTTTTTGAAAAAATTGTATTTCCCAACTTAAAAAAAAAATTTTGGTTTCCATGGCCCAAAAAAAAATTTAAAGAAAAAATGGGGGGTTGTACCCCCCCCTAAATTTAAAAAACAAAAAATCTTGTTAGGGTTTAAAATTTAGAATTGTTTCATTCGCGTTTTAAAAGCAAAAGCATAAAATTTTTTAATGTTTTTTCCCGGAAAACGTCAATGTTAAAAACCCAAAATTTTTAAAGTCAAAATTTTCCAAATTTTTTCCTATTGTAAAGGAAAAAAGAACGCATATTGTTTTTCCCACTCTTTCTGTTTACTTCATAGGGGGACAAATTTTTTTAAATTTTTAACGTCAGTAAAATTTTGATGTAGTTTTAATTTAAAAATTTCGTTTTTATTTCTTTTTAAAAACCCAAAAAATTTTACTTCATATGTAAACCCAAAAACTATTAGAGGGGAGGGGTTTTTAAACCTTTCCCTTAAATTTTAAAAACAATAACCCTTGTTTAGGGTTTAAAAATTTAGAATTTTTTTAAATTTCACGTTTTAAAACCCCAAAAACGTTAAAAATTTCAAATGTTTTTTTCCCCGGAAACGCCCAGTGTCAAAGAATTTAAAATTTTAGTACAATATCATTTTCCAATTGTAACTAAAAAAAAACCCAAATTTTAATTTCCCTTTTTTCTGATTCCCTTAAATTTAAAACCCAATATTTTTATCGAAAAGTCAGTGGGGAATTGATTTTGGGTTTTTTTAGAAAAATTCGTTTTTACCCCCCCTTAAACCAAAAAATGACTTCATATGTAAACAAAACTATTTGAACCCGGGGGTTTTAAAATTTCCCAAAATTTAAAAAAAAATTTTAAACCTTTTTTAGGGAAAAGTTAGGAATTGTTTCAATTCAGCTTTTTTAGAAGCGGGAAAAACGCTTAAAAATTTCAAATGTGTTTTTGGGGGAACGTCAATTCTCAACAAAATTTTATTTTAACATACCCATTATTCTTTTTTTCCAAATTTGGTTACGGGGGAAAATTTTTTGTTTTTTTTTGGGTTAATAAACATTATGGGGACTTTTTTTATTTACTTGGTAAACTTTTTGTTGGGATTTTAGTACCTTTAATTAGCAAAAAGTTGGTTTTTCCCAAAATTTTTTTAAATTTAAAAAAAATTTGGCTTTAAAATGTAAAAAAAACAAATTGGGCAGGGGGGTTTTACCTTTCCCAAAAATTTTTACAAAAAATTAACCCTTGTTTAGGGTTTTAAAGTTAGAATTGTTTAAATTTTAGCGTTTTAAAAGTAAAAAAGTTTAAAATTTTTAAATTTGTTTTCTGGAAACGTCTAGGTCTAAGAACAAAATTTTTTGGTACAAAAATTTTTAAATTTTTTCTTTTTTCAAATCCCTAAAGAAGGGCCATATTTTATTAACCCCTTTCGATTCTTCAAAAAGGGAACAAAATTTTTTTTCGAAAACGTCAGTAAAATTTTTGAAGTTTAATCACCCAATTTCTTTTTTTACTTCAATTTAAAACCAAAAAATGAATCATATGTAAACAAAATTTTAGAAAAAGGGGGGGGTTTTTTCCTTTAAAAAAATTTATCAAACAAAAATTTCTTTTTTAAGGTTTTTAAAATTTTGAAGGTTTCTTTTAAGCGTTTTAAAGCGGGAAAACGCTTAAAAATTTTTTAAATGTGTTTTTGGGAAAAGGTCTATTTCTGGGAAAAAAAATTTTTATTCCCAAAATTTCCTTATTCCAAATTTTTTTTTAAAGGTTTAAAAAAATAAAGGCCTTTAGTTTATTTCACTTTTCTTTTTCCCCAACTTAAGAAAAATTTTTCCCTTTACGTCAGAAAAATTGATGTACCCTTTAATCAGAAAATTTTGGGTTTTTACTTACTTAAAAAAAATAAATTTTCATTTAAACAAAACTTTTTGGGGACAAAAGGGGGGTTTTTCCCTTTTAAAAAAAATTTTTTAAAAACCCAATAATTTTGTTTTTTCGGTTAATTTAAAAAAATTTTGGTTTTAATTTAATTTTTTAAAGCTAAAAAGGTTAAAAAAATTTTTTTAAATTTGGGTTTTACGGAAAGTCAATGCTTGAACAAAATTTTTGGGACAAATCATTATTCCTTTTTCCAGAAAAAATTAATTGAAAGCAATGGGGTTGTTTTTTTTCAATTCCCAACTTTGGGGAAAATTTTATTTTTTACTTTTTTAAACCGGCCCCGGGGGTAGAAATTTTTGGGGGGGTAGCTTTATTTCAGCAAATTTAAAAATTTTTTTCCCCAATTTAAACCCCAAAAATTTTGGAACATTTGTAAAAAAAAACTTTAAAAAAAAGGGGGTTTTAAACCTTTCCCAAAATTTTATACAACAAAAATTTCTTGTTTTCTTTAAAAGGTTGGGAAATTGTTTAAATTTCCGGGGGTTTTTTAGAAGCTAAAAAAGTTTTAAAAAATTTTTTAAATTTTTTTCTGGGATCGTCTATGTTTAAGGGAACTAAATTTTATTACAAAAATCCATTTTCTATTGTAAAGGGAAATTAAAAAAACCCATAGTTTATTTCATCTTTCTGGGGTCCCAATAAGGGAGAAAAATTTTTATCTAAGTCATTTAAAATTTTGATGAAAGCTTTAATCGCAAAGTTCGTTTTTACTTAAAACTTAAACCAAAAAAATGACTTATATGTAAAAAAAATATTGCGGGAGGGGTTTTTCCCCTTCCCCCAAAATTTTTTATACAAAAAATAATCTTTTTTTGGGTTTTAAAGTTTTTTAAATTGTTTAAATTTCAGCGTTTTAAAAAGTTAAAACGCAAAAAAATTTTTAATTTGTGTTTTTGGGAAAACGTAATGTCTAAAACTAAATTTTAGTCACAAACCCATTTTTTCCTAAAATTTTTTCCAAGGGGGTTTTTTTTTTTTAAAAACGCCAAATTGTATTTAAAACTTTCCTTTTGAATTTTTCACAAATTAATAAGCCCCTCAATTTTTTTTACTCTAGTCTGTAGATAAAAGTAGTTTTAAATTTTCCAAATTCGTTTTTTCCGAAAATTTTAAAAAACCAAAAAGAAATGCCCATTTTTGAAAAACAAAATATTAGCCCCGATTTTGGGGTTTTTTTTTCCCCCTTAAAAATTTATTCAAACAAAATTTGTTTAGGGTTTTAAATTTAAAATTTGGTTTCAATTCGGGTTTTTTGGGGAAAAAAAGGGCTTAAAAATTTAAATTTTTTTTCCCGGAAAAGTAAATGTCTAAGAATTTAAAATTTTAAAACCATTTTATTTTCCTAGTTTAAGGATATTAAAGAAACCCAAGGGGTTTTATTTCCTTTCTGATTACTAAACCTTTATGAAATTAATATTTTTATTTCGTAACTTTAAATGAATTGATGTAGCTTTAATTAAAAAAATTTTCGTTTTTCCCCAAAAAATTTAAAACCCAAAAAAAGGGAAAATCAAAATAAAAACCCAAAACTATTAGACAGACGGGGGTTTTTTACATTCCCAAATTTTTTCCCAAACAAAAACCTTGGGTTTAAGGGTTAAATTTTAAAATTTGGTTTAAATTTAACTTTTAAAGCTAAAAAAAGTTTAAAAAAATTTTCAAAGGTTTTTTTCTCGGAACTTTTAATGTCTAAGAATTTAAATTTTATTTCACATATTATTTTTCCAAATTTTCAAAAAAAACCAAAACGTGTTTATTTTCCATTTTTTTGTTTATTTCCATATAAAATTTATTTTTACTGTAAACTTCAGTAAAATTTGAGATTTTTTAAAAAAAATTCGTTTTTCCCACAATTTCCAACCAAAAAAAGGGACATATATTTTTAAACAAAACTATTGGGACAGTTTGGGGTTTTCCCTTCCCCAAAAAATTTAAAACAAACAATAATTTTGGGTTTACGGTTAAAAATTATAGAATTGTTTAAAATTTCAGCGTTTTAGAAGCTAAAACGTTTTTAAAAATTTTAAAAGTGTTTTCTGGGAAACGTCGTGTTTTTGAATTTAAATTTTTTTAGTAAAAATATTTTTTTCCTTTTTCAAATAAAAGAAAGCCAAAGTTTTTTTTTCAATTTCTGATTTCACCTTTGAACAAAAAAATTTTTTTTCCAAAACTAGTAAAATTGAGTGTTTAATTAGCAAAATTTTTTTTTTCAAATTAAAAAAAAGAAAACATATTAAAAAAAAAACTATTAGCAGGGGGTTTTTCTTTCCAAAATTTTTAAAAAAAATAACCCTTTTTCGGTTAAATTAAATTTTTTCATTTGGTTTTAAAGTGAAAAAGGTTTAAAAATTTTAAAGTTTTTCCCGGAACGTAAGCTAAGAATTTTAAAATTTTTGTTCACAACTTTTTTATTTAAATATTTGAAGCCAAAGTTTTATTCACTTTTCGAATACCTTTTGAAAAAAATTTTTTTTCTTAAAATTAGAAAAATTTTTGATTTTTTATTAGAAAAAAACGTTTTTCCCCCAATTAAAAAAAAAAATGAAAACATATTTTAAACAAAAACTATTGCGTGGGGTTTTTTTCTTTCCCTAAAATTATAAAAAAAATCTTTTTTTGGTTTTTAAATTAGAAATTTTTTCAACCCCCCGGGTTTTTGAAACCAAAGCCTTTAAAAATTTAAAGTTTTTTTGGAAAAGTTTTTTTCTAAAAACTTAATTTATTTTTAACCCAAAAATTTTTTCCTTTTTGTTTTGTTAAAAAGCCATAGTTTTTTTTTCCTTTTTATTTTAAAAACTTTTTTTGAAAAAAAAATTTTTACTTCTCATTTTGAATTAGAAATTTAAAAAGCAAATTTGTTTTTTTAAATTTAAACCCCCAAAAAAATAAATTTTTTGAAACAAAAAAAAATTTTTTGACGGGATGGGGTTTTCCTTTCCCAAAATTTATACAAAAAATTTTAACTTTTTGGTTAAATTAAAATTTTTTTCTTTTTGGGTTTTTTTAAAACTAAAAAAAGTTTTTTAAAAATTTAAATGGTTTTTTGGAAATTTAAAGTTTTAAAAACTAAATTTTTTTACACAAAACCCCTTATTCCTTTGTAAATAAAGAACCCCCTGTTTTATTTCATTTTTGTTTCTCACTTTTGAAAAATAAAATTTTCCGAAGTCGTAAAAATTTATGAAAATTTTTTACAAAAATTTGTTTTCCCCAAATTTAAAACCCAAAAAAGGGGCTAATTTAAAAAAAACTATTGCAGACGGGGGTTTTTCTTTCCCCAAATTTTTTAAAAAATTTTTTGTTTAGGTTTAAAGTTAAAAATTTTTTAATTAGGGTTTTTGAAGTAAAAGTTTAAAAATTTAAATGTGTTTTCTGGGAAATTTTATTTAAAAAACTAAATTTTAGTACACAAATTTTCCCTTTCCCCTTTTTAAATTACAAAAAAAACGCCAAGTTGATTTCACTTTTTGTTTTCAACATAGAAAAAAATTTTTTCTTAACTTTTTGGGGGAAAATTATTAGTTTTTAAAAATTCTTTTTACCAATTTAAACCAAAAAAAAAGCTCATATTAAACAAAATTTTTCGACTGGGGTTTTCCCCCCCCTAAATTTATACAAAAAAATTTTTTGTTTTGGTTTTTAAATTAGAATTGTTTTAATTTGCGTTTTAAAGCAAAGTTTTAAAAATTTTAAATTTTTTTTCGGGAAAAGTCTTCCAAAAAATTTTTTTTTACACTTTTTCCATTTTTCCTTTTTAAGAAAAAAGAACGATAGTTTTTTTTTTTTGTTTTAAAAACCCCATTACAAAAAAATTTTTACTGTACTCAGTTTTTGGGGAAATTTTTTTGTAGCTTTTTTGAAAATTGTTTTTTTTTAAATTAAACCAAAGAAATAATCATATGAAAAAAAAAACTTTTTGGCAGATGGGTTTTCATTACCCTAAATCTATACAAACAATTATCTTGTTTACGGAAAAAATTTGTATTGTTTTAACCCCCGGGGTTTTTTTTGGGGGTAAAAAAGTTAAAAAAAATTAAAAAGTTTTTTTTGGAAAAGTAAAAGTCTAAGAACTAAATATTAGTACACTATCCATTTTCCCCTTTGGGGCAAGATACTAAAGAACGCCATAGTTAAAATTTCCCCCTTTTTTCCGATTACTCAACATTGACACTTTTAATTTTTTTTACTCGAAAAATCATTTTTAAATTTTTGTAACTTTAATTAGAAAAAAATTTGGGGTTTTTTCCTAAAAAGGGGAAACCCCAAAGAAAGGGGCAAAATGTAAAAAAAACCTTTTTAGACGGGGCTGGGGGGGTTTTTCATTACCCAAAATTTATACAAAAAAAATTTTTTTTTACGGTTAATTTTTAAAATTTTTTAATTTTTGCTTTTTTTAAAAGCAAAAAAAATTAAAAAAATTTTAAATGTTTTTTTCTGGGGGAAAGTCAATTTTTTAGAACTAAATTTTAGTAAACATTTTTCTTTATTCCATTGTAAATTTTTCTAAAGAACGCCATAGTTATTTTCCCCCTTTTTCCCCGGGTTACTAAAAATTTTCACAAAATTTTTTTACTCGAACGTCTGTAAAAATTGATGTAATTAAAATTTTTGCAAAATTTGTTTTTATTTTAACCTAAAAAAAAAGAATTGACTCTTATGTAAAAAAAAACTTTTTAGACAGAGGGGTTTTTACATTACCCTAAATTTATACAAAAAATATCTTTTTAGGTTAAAAATTTTTTAAAAATTTTTTCAAATTTTTTTGTTTTAAAAGCTGAAACGTTAAAAAAATTTAAAAATTTTTTTCTGGAAAAAGTTAATTTTTTAAGAACTAAATTTTAGTACACAAAACCATTACCCCCATTGTCAAGGGTACAAAGTCCCCATGTTTTTATTTAAAATCTTTCGATTCCCCCAACATATGAGACATATTTTTATCTTTTAAGGGGCAGTAGAATTGATGTAGCTTTAATTAGAAAAAATTGTTTTTACAACAATTAAACCAAAAGAAATACATCAAAATGAAAAAAAAAAAATTAGACAGAGGAAAATTTTACTTTTTCCCAAAAAATTTTTACAAACAATATTCTTTTTTTAGGTTTTTAATTTTTAATTTTTTTTCAAAATCGGTTTTTTAAAAAAGCTAAAAATTTTAAAAAAAATTTTAAATGTGTTTTTTCGGAAACGTAAAAATCTAAGAAAAAATTTTTTGAAACTATCCCTTTTCCTTTTTCAAGATACAAAGGGGAAAGCCATAGTTGTATTTCACTTTTCGGGTTTTCTCAAATTTTTGACACAAATTTTTTACTCGTAACGTCGGGTTTTTTTTTTAGTTTAGTTTGCAAAAAATTTGTTTTTCCCTTTAATTTTAAACCAAAAAAATGAATTTATGTAAACAAAACAAAATTGACGCCCCGGGGTTTTCCCCCAAAACCCCAAATTTAAAAAAAAAAATAATCATATTTACGGTTACAGTTTTAATTTTTTTTTTCCCGCTTTTTTTTAAGTAAAAACCGTTAAAAAAAAATTTAAATTTTTGTTTTCTGGAAAAGTCAAAGTCTTAAAACAAAAATTTTAGTACACATATCGATTTTTTTCCTTTTGTCAACATTTTAATAAAAGGCCCTACTTGTATTTCACTCTTTCTGATAAAAATACGTAAGGACAATAATTTTACTCGTAACGTCAGTGGGGAAATTTAAAGTAGTTTAAATCAGAAATTTTTTTTTTTTTCTTCAATTTAAAACCAAAAAAAAGACTTTATGAAAAAAAAACTTTTGGGGGACGGGGGTTTTTTTATTCCCCCTTAAATTTTTTTACAAACAATAAATTTTGGGGTTTGGTTTTTAAAGGGGAGAATTTTTTGAAATTTTGCTTTTTTTTAAACGGGGAAAAAGTTAAAAAAATTTAAATTGGTCTTTCGGTATCCCCAAAGCCCCAAAAAACAAAAATTTAAAACACATACCCCTTTTAAAATTGTCAAGATACTAAGAAAAGCCATATTTAAAAATTTTACTCTTACTGATTTCAAATATGAGACTAATGTTTTTACTCGAAAAAGTCTGTAAATTTTATGTTTTTTAAAATAGAAAAAAATTTGTTTTTCCAAAAAATTTTTAAAAAAAAGAAATGCTTTTTTATGTAAACAAAAAAATTGGGGAAGGGGCTGGGGTTTTAAAATTACCCAAATTTTTTTAAAAACAATAATCTTGTTTGGTTAAAAAATTTGAATTTTTTTAAAATTTAGCGTTTTAGAAGCAAAAAAACCCCCCAAAAAATTTTAAAGGGGTTTTCTGGGGAACCCCTCATGTCTAAGAACTAAATTTTAGTGCACATTTTCCAAAATTTCCCTTTGGGGCAAGATATTAAAGAACGCTATAGTTGTATTTCACTCTTTTGATTACTAACATATGAGAAAAATTTTTTTTAAACTTTTAAAAACAGTAGAATTGATTTTAGATTTTTTTACAAAAATTTTGTATTTCCCCCAATTAAACCCCTAAATTTTACTTTATATGTAAACAAATAATTTTGACAGACTTGGGTTTTAACCCCTTTTCCATAAATTTAACAAAAATTAATTTGGGTTTCCCCGGGAAAAATTTTTAAAAATTTTTTCAATTAAGGGGTTTTTGGCCCAAAAAAGTTAAAATACGTAAAAAATTTTTTCTTTGGAAAAATCAGTTTAAAAAATTAAATTTTAGTAACAAAATTCCCTTTCCCCACCTCCGATAGGGGTACAAAAAAACCCCAAATTTTTTCTTCTCTTCAAATTATTACTTCCCCTATGAGACAAAAATTTTTTAAACCCCAACCCGGGCGGGAGTTTTTATTTTGTTTAAAATTAGCAAAAATTCGTTTTTCCAAAACCCTTTAAAAAAAGAAATGACATCAAAATGAAAAAAAAAACTATTTGACGGGGCTGGGGATTTGGGTTCCCCTTTTAAAATTTTTACAAAAAAAAAACCTTTTTTTTTTTGGTTTAATTTTGGGGTTGTTTAAAAATCGGGGGTTTTTTAAAAAGTTAAAAAACCCTTTTTTAAAAATTTTAAATGTTTTTTCTGGAAAAAGTCAAAATTACGAATTTTAAAATTTTGGGGAAAACATATCCCCTATTCTTTTTTTAAAATTTTAAAAAAAGACTTTGTTGTATTTCAACTTATGATTAAAAAACATATGAGACTTTAAAATATTTTGGAAAAGTTTGTAGGTTGTTTTTAGCTTTAATTAGCCAAAAGTTGTTTTTCCAAAAAATTTTAAAAATAAAAAAATGACATTTAATTTTAAAAAAACTATTGGCCCCGGAGGGGGTTTTTTCATTACCCTAAATTTTTTCCCAAAAATTTTTTTGTTTACGGTTAATGTTAGAATTTTTCCCCAAATTTTGCGTTTTAGAGCTGAAAAAGTTAAAAATTTCAAATTTTGTTTTTCGGAACGTCTATGTCTAAAAACCCAAAAATTTAAATAAAATATTCTTTTTTCCTATTTTCCCTACTAAAGAAGGGCCCTAGTTGTATCTCTCTTTTGATTTTTATTTTAGGGGCACATGATTTTTTGCCCCGAAAAATCAGTGAATTTTTGAAAATTTTTTAATTTTAGCAATGTTCTTTTTTTTCTTCAACTTAACCCCCAAAAAAATGTTTTTCATATGAAAAAAAAAAAATTAGACAAAATTTTGGTTTTCCCCTTTTGAAAAAAAAATTTTTCCCAAAAAATATTCTTGTTTAGGGGTTTAAAAATTTTAAATTTTTTTTAAAAATTTAGCGTTTTAGAAGCTAAAAAAAAGCTTAAAATTTTAAATGTGTTTTTTTCGGATGGTCTATTTCTAAAAAACAATTTTTTTTTACAAATTCCCCTTTTTCCTATTGTCAGGTTTTCAAAAAAAATGCCATAGTTGTATTTCACTCTTACTGTTTTTCCCAACATATGAGAAAAAATTTTTTAGGTTTTTCGTCAAAAAAATTGATGTGGTTTTTTTAAACGGAAATTTTTGTTTTTTCTTAACCCCTTAATTTTCCAAAAAAATTTTAAAATCATAGAAAAAAAAACTTTTAGCAGACTGGGGTTTTACCTTTACAAAATTTTTACAAACAATAATCTTTTTTCGGTTCAATTTAATTTGTTTCTTTCCCCTTTTTTAAATGTTTAAAAAAAAATTAAACATTTTAAATTTTGGGTTTTCCCGGGTTGTCTATGACTATGAACAAATTTTTTTGTACACAAACCCCCTTTTTCCTGGGTTTTCAAGATACTAATGAAAGCCCTAGTTGTATTTAAAAATTTTCGATTACTAAAAATATGAGAAATAAAATTTTTACTCGTAAGTCGTGAAATGTTTTTAGCTTTAATCAGCAAATTTTTGTATTTTCTTAAAAATTAAAAAAAAAAAATTTAAAGCATAAAATGTAAAAAAAAACTATTGGGAAGACTGTGGTTTTTTTTTCCCCCTTTAAAATTTTTAACAAAAAAATTTTTTTTTTTACTTTAAGGTTTTTAAAAAATTTTTTTAATTCGGGTTTTAAAGGGGTAAAAAAAGCAAAAAAAAAAATTTTATAGTCTTCTGGAAAAAGTCTATTTAAGGCCCAAAAAATTTTGTACACAAACCCCCCATCCCTATTGTCAAGATACTGAAGAACGCCATAGTTGTATTTCCCTTTTCAAAATTTTAAAAAATTTTGAGAAAAATTTTTCCCCATAACGTCTTTTTAAATTTATGTGGGTTTTTAAACGGGGAAATTTTTGTTCTTACTTCAATTTAAAAACCCAAAAAAAGGGGCATCATTTTTAAACCCCAAAGTTTTGGGGCAAAATTTTTGTTTTTTCCTTTTTCCCAAAATTATACAAACAAAAAATTTTTTTTGGGGAAAAAATTAAATTTTTTTTTCAATCAGCTTTTAAAAAGCTGAAAACGTTAAAAAAAATTTTAAATGTGTTTTCTGGAAATTTATATGTTTTAAGAACAAATTTTTTGTACAAAATCATTTTTTTCCTATTGTCAAGATTCAAAAGAACCCCCATTTGGGTTTTTTTTTTTTTGATTACACAACATATAAGACATAAAAATTTTTTTCCCCGAAAAAGTCAGTAGAATTGTTTTTAGTTTTTTTCGGGGGGTTTTTTTTTACTTAAATTAAACCAAAGAAATGAATCAAGGGGAAACAAAACTTTTTAACAGATTGGGGGGTTTTTTTTTTAAAATAAATTTTTTAAAACCCTTTTTCTTGTTTAGGTTTTTAAAATTTTAAAAATTTTTTTTTCAATTCAGCGTTTTAGAAGCCGAAAAACGCTTAAAATACTTAAAAAAGTGTGTTTGGAAACGTCAGTGTCTAAGAATTAAAATTTTAAAATTTCACAAAACTATTTTACCCCCAAAATATGTATTAAAATTAAAACCAAAGTTTTACTTCCCCTTTAAAATGATTCCCCCCCCTTTTGAGATTAAAAATTTTTACTCGTACGTAAAAAAAAATTTTATGTGTTTTAATTAGAAAAAATTTGTTTTTACCACAACTTAATCAAAAAAGGGCCCCTTTTGGGGGAAAGAAAATATTAGACAGACGGGGAAAATTTTTTTTCCCTTTTAAATTTTTTTTAAAAAATAACCTTTTTTAGGTTAAAAAATTTGAAATTTTTCCCTTTGGGGGTTTTTTTAAAAAGGGGTAAAAAGTTTTAAAAAATTTTTAAAAAAGGGGTTTCTCGGTTTGTCAATGTTAAGAATTAAATTTTTTTTTAATATATATTTACCTCCAAAAATGATATTTTAAAATAACCCCAAAATTTTACTTCACTTCTTTAAAAAATCACCATAAAGGGGGCTTAATTTTTTTTACTCGTACGTCAGAAAAAATTGTTTTTAGCTTTAATTAGAAAAAAATTGGGTTTTTTCCACAATTAAAAACCCAAAAAAAGGGCATCTATGTAAACGAAACAAAATTTGACGGGGCGGGGGGTTTACTTTTCCCTAAATTTTTTAAAAAACAATAACCTTGTTTAGGTTTTAAAGGGGGGAATTTTTTTAAAATTCCGGTTTTTTTGAAACGGGGAAAAAGCTTAAATACTTAAAAAGTGTTTTCCCGGGAAATTTTTGTGTTAAAAAACTTAAATTTTAGTAAAACATTTTTTATTCTAGTCCGGGGTATCACACAAAAATAAGCCAAATTTTTTTCTTCACTTCTACTGATTACTCCCCCAAAAATGAGCCCCTTTAAATTTTTACCCGAACCCTCAGTAAAATTTTTGTAGTTTAATTTTTGCAAAATTCTTTTTTTACCTTTTAATTAAACCAAAAAAAATGACATCATAGGGAAAAAAAAACCAATTTGGGGCAGACGGGGGTTTACATTCCCCCAAATTTAAAAAAGAATAACCTGTTTTTGGTTTTTAAAATTAAAAATTGTTTCAACCCGCGTTTTACAAGCTGAAAACGTTTTAAAAAATTTTAAATTTTGGGTTTTTTCGGAACGTCAATGTCAAAAAACTTAAATTTTTGTACCCCATATCTATTTATTCCCCGATATGTTTCTAAGGGGGAAACCAAATTTTTTTTCATTCTTCTGATTACTAAACCCTATGGGATTAAAAATTTTTACTGGGAACGTCAGTGGGGAAATTTATGTAGTTTTTAATTTTGTAAAATTTGTTTTTACCAAAATTAAAAACCCAAAAAAATAAAACTTTTTGTAAAAAAAAACTTTTGACAGAGGTTTTTTTTACATTACCCTAAATCTATACAAACAAAAAAAATTTTTGGGTTTGGGGGAAGTTAGTTTTTTTTCAATCAGCGTTTTAGAAGTAAAAAAAGTTTTTAAAAATTTCCCCAAAAGTTTTTTTCGGAACGTCAATGTCTAAGAACAAAAATTTTGTACACATACCCCTTTTCCCCTTTTTAAAAATACTAAAGAACCCCTAGTTTATATTTCACTTTTTTCCGATTACTCAAAATGGGGCAAAAAAATTTTTAAATCTTTTAAAGGTCAGTGGGTTTTTATGTAACTTTAATTGAAAAAAATTTGGGGTTTTTCCCCCAACAAAAACCCCAAAAAATTTACATAAAAAGGGAAAAAAAAACTATTAGACGGGGCGGGGTTTTTTTCATTCCCAAAAAATTTATAAAAACAAAAAATCTTTTTTTAGGTTTTAAAAATTAAAATGTTTAAAATTTGGTTTTTTTAAAGCTAAAAAAGCAAAAAATTTCAAATGGGGTTTTCCGGGGGCGTAAAAATTTTAAAAACTAAATTTTGTCCCCCATTTTTCATTATTTCCAAATTTTAAAAAATACTAAAAAACGCCTAGTTATATTTCACTCTTTCAGTTTTTTTTAACAAAATGACACATAATATTTTTTCTCGTTAACCCTTGTAAAATTTTGTAATTTAATTTTGAAAAAATTTGGGGTTTTTCCTCAAATAAAAACCCAAAAATTGGGGCATCATAGGGAAAAAAAATATTAAAAGACTGGGGTTTTACATTCCCTTTTAAATTTTTAAAAATTTTTTCTTTTTTTAGGTTAAAAATTAGAAATTTTTTAAAAATTTATTGTTTTAGAAGCTGAAAACCCCTTAAATTTTTTAAATGTTTTTTTTCTGGAAAAATTTTTAAATTTTTTAAAAAACTAAATTTTAGTACACATACCCCTTACCCCCATTGTCAAGAAAATAAAGATCGCCTTTTTGAAAATTTTACTTTTTATGTTTTCTAAAAATTTTGAGAAAATTTTTTTTTTTAAACGTCAGTGAATTGATGTAGTTTTTTAGAAAAAATTTTTTTTTTAAACAATTTTTAAAACCAAAAAAAATAAACATCATATGTAAAAAAAAACTATTAGACAGAAAGGAAAATTTTACTTTTCCCTAAATTTATAAAAAACAATATTCTTTTTTAGGTTAAAAAATTAGAATTTTTTTAAAATCAGGGCTTTTTTTTAAACTGAAAACGTTTTAAAAAATTTTCAAAAGTGTTTTTGGGGCGTAAAAATTTTAAGGGGAAAAAAATTTTATTTTTCATATCCCTTTTTTCCCATTGGCAAGATAAAAAAGGGGCGCCTTTTGTTGTTTTTAAAATCTTTCTGATTACTCAACATGGGGAAACCCAAAAAATTTTTACTGAAAAAATCAGTAGAATTGATGTAGCTTTAGTTTCCCCAAAATTTTGTTTTTACCTTAATTAAAAACCAAAAAAAGCTTTTATAGGGGAAACCCCAAAAATTTTTGACAAAATGGGGTTTTACATTTCCCAAAAATTTTTTTAAAAAAAAAAATAATTTAGGGGACATTAAATTTTTTGGGGTTTTCAGGTTTTAGAAGCTAAAAAAAGCTTAAAAATTTTTAAAAGTTTTTTTCCGGGAAGCCCCAAAGTCTTAAAATTTTAAATTTTTGTACAATATGGGTTTTTTTTCCTATTGTAAAAAACTAAAAAAACCCCCAAAACTTGTATTTCACTCTTTCTAAACCCCCTTTTCGTAAGAGCAATAATTTTACTCGTAACGTCATTTTAAATTTTTGTAGCTTTAATCAGAAAAAATTTGTTTTTATTAAAAAAAAACCAAAAAATGGGGCATCATATGTAAACAAAACTATTGGGAGACTGGGTTTTTTATTTCCCCAAAAAATTTTTCAAAAACAATAATTTGTTCGGTTAAAGTTAAAATTGTTTAAAATTTTGCTTTTTTTAAAGGGGTAAAAAGTTTTTAAAAATTTTAAAAATGTGTTTTCGGTATCCCCCAAGTCTAAAAAATTAAAATTTAATAAATTTCCTTTTTTAATATTGTAAAAATTTTTTTAAAAAAACGCCATAGGGGTTTTTCCCCCTTTAAAAGATTACTAAAAATTTTTTAAAACCCTAATTTTTTTTACCCCTTTAAAGTCTGTAGAATTGTTTTTAGATTTTAAATCCCCAAAAAAGTATTTACCACAACTTAAAAAAAAGAAATAAAAATTTTATTTGTAAAAAAAAAAGAATTAGACAGACTGGGGTTTTACATTACCCAAAAATTTTAAAAACAAAAAATAATTTTTTTCCCCGGAAAATTTTTGGGGAAATTTTTTCAATTCAGCGTTTTTGAAGCAAAAAAACGATAACAATTTAAAAAGTTTTTTCTGGGTTAAAAGTCTAAGAACTAAATTTTAGTGCCATATCCACTTTCCCCATTGTCAAGATTTTAAGAACGCTTTAGTTGTTTTTAATCTTTTTTGATTACTAAAAAATATGGGGACTTTTTTTTTTTAATCGAAAAAGTCATTTTAAATTTTATGTAGATTTTAAATTTTCAAAATTTCGTATTTACCTCAACTTAAAAAACCCAAAGAAATGAAAATCATTTAAAAAAAACTATTAAAAAGGGTTTTGGGGGTTTTAAAAATTTACCAAAATTTTTTACACACAATAACTTGTTTACGGTTTACTTTTTTTAAATTTTATCAATTCAGCGTTTTAGACCCCAAAAAAGGGGTTAAAATTCGTAAATTTTTGTTTCTCGGAACGTCAGTGTTTTAAAAATTAAATTTTTTGAAAAACATATCTATTCTACCTCCAAATATGTTTTCTAAATTTTCCAAAATTTTTTTTCCCTTTTCTAATTTTTACCATATGGGGTTAATTTTTTTAATCGAAAAAACTGTAAAAATTTGATGTAGTTTAAAATTTGCAAAATTCGTTTTTTAAACAATTAAACCCCCAAAAAATGACATCTAGGGGAAAAAAACTTTTTGAAGACGGGGGGTTTTAATTTTCCCCAAATTTTTTACAAAAAATAACCTTTTTAGGGGTTAAAATTAGAATTGTTTAAATTTTGGGGGTTTTTTTGAAGCTGAAAACGTTAAAAATTTAAAAATTTTTTTTTTTGGAAAAAAAATTTCTAAATTTTAAATTTTTGTAAACATATTTATTCTATTTTAGATACAAAAGAAGCCCAAATTTGTTTTTAAAAATTACGGGGTTTTAACCCCTAGGGGAAAAAAAAAAATTTTTTTTGAACCTGAAAATTGTTTTTAGCTTTAATTGAAAAAAATTGTTTTTTACCAAACTTAAACAAAAAAATGACACAAGGGGAAAAATCTATTGGGGGGACGGGGTTTTTTTAAAATTCCCCAAATTTATACAAAAAAAACCCTTTTTTAGGTTAAAATTTTGTTTTTTTTAATTTTTGCGTTTTAAAGTGAAAAAAATTAAAATTTCAAATGTGTTTTCTGGGGAAAATTTTAAGGGGCTAAAAAATTTTAAAATTTTTGTACACTATTCTTTTTCCCCATTTGAAATTTTCAAAAAAAAGCCAAATTTTTTATTCACTTTTCGAAATCCCATTTGAACTTTATTTTTCTCGAAAATTTTATTTTGAAAATTTTTTAGTTTAATTTTGAAATTTTTTTTTTTTAAACCCCAATTAAAACCCAAAAAAATGAATCATATGTAAAAAAAATATTAGACAAAATTGGGTTTTCCCCTTTTCCAAAAATTTTTCAAACAATTATTTTTGTTTCCCCGGTTTTTTTTAAAGAAAAAATTTTTTAAAAACAGCGTTTTAAAATGGGAAAACCCCTTAAAAATTTAAAAAGTTTTTTCCCCGGGAACGCCCCGGTTTTTAAGAACTAAATTTTTAGTACAATACCCCCTTTTTCCTAGTAGTACTAAAGAAGCCAATTTTTAAATTTTATTTTCTGATTTTTTAAAAAATGCACAAATTTTTTTACTCGAAAAGTCGTAAAATTGTTTTTCTTTAATTGGGAAAAAATTGTTTTTCCCAATTAAAAAAAAGAAATGACATCATATTTTAAACAAAACTTTTTGACGACTGGGGATTTTTAAGCCCCAAAATTTTTACAAAAAAAAAACCCTTTTTGGTTAAAATTTTTAATTTTTTCTTTTTGCTTTTTTAAAAGTAAAAAGTTAAAAAAAATTAAATGTGTTTTCTGGGGCGCCCCAAATTTTTAAAAAAAAAATTTTTTGGGGTTTAATTTTCCCAAAAATTTTTTTTTAAAATTTTTCTAAAAACGCCCTAGTTTTTTTTCAACTTTTGGGGTTAAATTTAACTTTTGGGAAAATTTTATTTTTTTCTGGGGGCGTCTGTGGGGTTGATGAAATTTTTTAATTTTTGCAAAATTTTTTTTTCCCAAAAAAAAAAAAATTGACATCTTATGTAAAAAAACATTGGGGGGGGGGGGGTTTTAAAAATTACCCAAAAATTTTTAAAACCCCAAATTTTTTTTTTTAGGGGTTAAAAATTTGGGGAAATTTTTTCTTTTGGGTTTTAAAATAAAAAAAATTTTTAAAAATTTCCCCAAATTTTTTTTTTGGAAAAGGGGTTTTTCTAAGAACTTTTTTTTGTACACTTCCCCTTTTTCCTATTTTCAAATATTTAAAAAAAAAACCATAGTTTTTATTTCATTTTTACGATTTCTCCTTTTTAACCCAAAATTTTTTTTTATAAACGTCAGTAGAATTTAGGATTTTTTAGAAAAATTTTTTTTTTTACCAATTAAAAACCCAAAAAAATTTTAATCATATGTAAAAAAAAATATTGACAGTTTTGGGTTTTTTTTCCCCCAAAATTTTTAAAAAACAATATTCTTGTTTCGGTTAAGTTAAAATTTTTTTAAATTTAGCGTTTTAAAAAGCGGGGAAAAAGCTTAAAAATTTTTTTGGGGTTTTTCCGGAAAGGGCAAATTTTTAAAAAAAATAATTTTTATTTCAAATTTCCTTATTCCTATTGAAAATACTAAAAAAAGCCTTTGTTTTTATTTCACTCTTCTGTTTTCCCCAAAATTGGGAAAAAAAATTTTTACTAAAAACGTAAAAAAAATTTTGATGTTTTTTTAAAATTTTAAAAAAAAATTTTTTTTTCCCCCTTTTCCCTTCCCCCCAAAAAATGAATCATAAAAAAACAAAACTATTGGGCAGAGGGGGTTTTCCCCCTTTCCCCCCAAAAATTTATAAAAAAAATAATCTTTTTTACGGTTAATTTAAATTTTTTTTTTAAAAATTTTTAAAAAAAGAAAAAAAAAAAAGTTTTAAAAATTTTTAAAGGGGGGTTTTTTTCGGTTTTTTTAAAATGTTTAAAACTAAATTTTAGTACACAACCCTTTTTCCCTTTGTAAAAAATTACTAATAAACCCCCCATATTGTATTTCACTCTTTTTTTTTTTTTTTAAACAAAGAGAAAAAAAATTTTTAATCGTAAACGTCAGAAAAAATTTAATTTTAGTTTTTAATCAGCAATTTTCGTTTTTTTTTTTTTTTTAAAACCCCAAAAAACCCCCCCCCCATTTTTTAAAAACAAAATTTAGGGGGCGGGGGGGGGGTTTTTTTCCCTTTCCCTAAATTTATACAAACAATAATCTTTTTTTTTTTTTTAAAAAGGTTAGAATTGTTTTTTTCCCCGGGTTTTTTTAGAAAGCTAAAAAAGCTTTTAAAAAAATTTAAAATGCCCCCTTTCAAAAAGGCAATTTTTAAAAAAGGAAAATTTTTTAAAATACACAAATCCATTTTATTGTCAAAAATACTAAAGAACCCCCCTTTTTTTGAATTTCACTTTTTCTGTTTTCCCCAACTTATAAAAAAAAATTTTTTTTCTAAAAACGTCGGGGGGGAATTGTTGTGGGTTTAAAAAAAAAAATTTTTTTTCCCCCCCAAAAATTTTAAAAAAAAAAAATGACATCAAAATTTTAACAAAAGAATTAAAGACTGGGGTTTTTCCCCCTTTTCCCCAAAAATTTTATACAAACAATAATCTTTTTTGGGGGTTTTAAAAATTTAAAATTGTTTCAATTCGCGTTTTAAAAGCAAAAAAAACGTTTAAAATTTTTTTTAAAGGGGGTGTTTTGGGGGAAAACGTAACCCCCTAAAAAAAAAATTTTTTGGGGGGAAAAAAACCATTTTTCCCTTTTTGTAAGTTTTAAAAGAAACCCCATAGTTGTATTTCACCTTTCTGATTACCAAATATAAGAATAATATTTTTATCTTTAAACGTTTTTTAAAATTTGAGGTTTTTTTAAAAATTTTGTTTTTCCCCTTCTTTTTAAAAACCTTTTAAAAAAAGGGCATTTTTAAAAAAACTTTAGCGGGGCCCCGGGGTTTTTTTTCCTTAAATTTTTAAAAAACTTTGTTGAAGGGTTTTTAAAAATTTTAAAAAATTTTCCCTTAAGGGTTTTTAAACCCCCGGAAAAACTTTTAAAAAAAAATTGTTTTACTAAAGTGAAGAATTAAGAACCGGTTTTTTAAATTTTATATTTTTTTATAAAAAAATTTTGATGCAAAATAAGAATAAACCCCAAATTCCCCAAAGAGACAGAAATTTTAGTTCTTTTTTTTGTTTTTTATGTTTTGGGGGCCCAAAAAGGAAAAAATTTTGTAATTTTTTTAAAGTTTCGTTTTTCTTTACCCCCTTAAAAAACTTTTTCCTTTTTTCCCCGGGGTTTGTCCCCCCCCTTTAAAGGGGAAAAAAATTTCTGTGAGGTTATTTTAAAAAACCCCCCCAAATTTTTTTTTTGTTGGGGGGATTTTTTTTTAAAGGGTTTTTTTTACTTACAAAAAAGGTTTCCCCGTTTTAAAACCCCTGGGGAAAACTGCCCCGCGAAAGGAAAAGTACTTTTTTTGGGGTTTTCCTACCAGGGGGGCCCCACTCTTTCAGTTTTTTTGCCCCGGGGGCAGGGGGCCCTGTCGCTTTTTAAAAAATTTTTTTTTGTGAGTACATAATCAGCATCATGGCATGTAGAAGGATATTCGGATGAAGATATTAAAAACACAGTGACGTGATATTGATTCGGATGAGAACATTTTAATTAAAAAAGGGATGTAATAATTTTTTGTAACAAGGGGGAAATTCCCCTTTGGGGGGGCGCCCCCCCTATTTTTTTCCCCTTTTTTGGGTGAGCTATGTTTATTCTTTTTCCCCCCCAAATAAGTAAGGGAAAAAAACAAACCGGAAAGCTTTTAATTTTTCGTATATTTGGGGAAAAAAATATTGTGAAAAATTTTTTTTAAAATTTTTTTTGGGAGTTTTAAAAAAAAGGGCCAGAAAAAATGAATAAAATTATACGATCACCAGAAAGGAGATCGGGTTTGGTTCCCCGGGGAAAAAAAAAAAAATATATCTTTAGACTGAAAAATTTAAATCGATTCTACCGGCTTTTTAATCATGGGTATCTTTTGGGGGAAAAAGAATGTACCGATGCTGGTGCAAGAAGCTGAAATTTAAAAATCCCAAAAAAAGTGTTAAATACTCATTTTTTTTTGGGGGATTACCTCCGCGCCCCCCAAAAAAAGGGGCCCCCTTTTTTTTGAGGCAAAAACCCCCAAAAAATTTCCCCTTAAAAAATGTGTAGGGGGAAAATATTTACAAAACCCCTTTTTTTCCCCCCCAATATCGTATTTAAAGCGAAAAAATTTCATTATCTTTTTTTTGGGCAAAAAAAGTCCGTTTCGGCATTCATTCCTACACAAAACGATGGACAAATTTGTCCGTTTGGGTCTTTTTAAAGGTTAAACCCCAAAAAAAGACATCAGTTGTAAACAAAACTATTAGACAGGGTTGGGGTTTATCTTTACAATAAAAAATTTTTTTCAAAAAAATAATCTTGTTTACGGTTAAATTTAGAATTGTTTTTTTTTCAGCGTTTTTTTTAAACCCCCCAAAAAAACTTAAAAATTCAAATGTGTGTTCTTTGGAACGTCAGTTTTTAAGAATTTAAAAAAATTTTTTTAAAAAAAACTATTCTACCTCCAGAATGATTTCTAAAGTAATCCCCAAAAAATTTTTTTTTTTTTTTCTATGATTACTTTTAAAACCCATGAGACTTAAAAATTTTTTTTTTCGTAACGTCAATAGGGGAAAATTTTTTTTGCTTTTTAAAATTTTTAAAATTTTGGGTTTTTTCCCCAACTTAAACCAAAGAAATGAATCATAGGGGGAAAGAAAAAATTAGACAGACTGGGGATTTACATTGCCCCTTAAAAAATTTTTTCAAACAATAAACCCCTTTTTTTCCCGGTTTTTTTAATTAGTTTGTTTCAACCCCCGCGTTTTTTGAATTTTTAAAAATTAAAAATTTTAAATGTGTTTCTTTGGAACGTCAAGGTCTAAGAAATTTTAAAAATTTTTTTTTCAATATATATTCTACCTCCTATTATGATACTAAAAAAGCCAAAGTTTTACTTCACTTCTTCCCCCAAAATCACCATATTTTTACTTAAATTTTTACTCGTAACGTCCCGTAAGGGGAAATTTTTTTTAGTTTAATTAGCAAAATTTTTGTTTTTACCACAAAATTTTAACCAAAAAAAATGGGGCATTTATATGTAAAAAAAAAACTTTTAGACAGGGGGGGGGGTTTTTTCATTACCTAAATTTATACAAACAATAATTTGTTTCCCGGGTTTTAAAAAAAGTATTGTTTCAAAATTTTTCGTTTTAGAAAATGGGGAAAACGCTTTTAAAGTTTTTTTTTGTTTTTTCTCGGGGGAAATCAATGTCTTAAAAAACCCCCAAAATTTTTTTTCAATATCCCTTTTTTCCCATTGTCAAGTACTAAAGAAAAAACCCTGTTATTTTCACTCTTTTTCCCCCTTTTTAAATATGGACATAATATTTTTATCGTTTTAAAAACAGGGGGGGAATTTATGTAAAAATTTAAATTTTTTAAAATTTTTTTTTTTCCCCCAAAATGAAACCAAAGAAATGACATATATGTAAACAAAAAAAAAATTGACAGACTGGGGTTTTTCATTACCCAAAATTTTTTACAAACAATAATCTTTTTTTCGGTTTAAAGTTTTTAAATTTTTTTTTAATTTAGCGTTTTAAAAAACTAAAAAAAACTTTAAAAAAAATTTCCCCAAAAAAGTTTTCTCGGGGGAAATCTATGTTTAAGAACTAAATTTTTTGGACACATATTTTTTTTTTTTCCCATTGTTTACTTTCAAAAAAAGCCATTAAAAAATATTTCACTCTTTCCGAAAATTTTCAAAAAGTGACACAAAATTTTTTTACTCGTAACGTCAGTAGAATTGATGTAGTTTAAGTTTTTTAATTCGTTTCTGGGGCCCCCTCTTGACTAAAAAATGGCAAACTAATGTAAACAAAACTATTTTGGGGCAGACTGGGGTTTTTTCATTACCAAAAAATTTTTTTCAAACAAAAAATCTTGTTTTTCGGTTTTTTTTTTAAAAAAAGGAAATTTTTTTTAAAATTTTTTCCCCCTTTTGAAACTGAGAACGCTTAAAAAAAATTTTTTAAAGTGTTTTCTCGGGGGAAAAAATCAATGTCTAAAAAACTAAAAATTTTTTTTACACATATCCATTATTTTCCCAAAATTTTTAAGATTTTTTTAAAAGGGCCCTAGTTGGGGGTTTTCTCTTTCTGGGGTTCCCCCAAATGTGACACATAATATTTTTACTCGTAACGTCAGTAGAATTGATTTTTGCTTTAGTTTGCAAAAAAAATTTGTTTTTACCTCAAATTAATCCAAAGAAATTTACTTTTTTTTGGGGGAAAAAAACTTTTTTTACAGCTGGGGGGTTTTTCATTACCCAAATTTTAAAAAAAAATAAAATTTTTTTTTTACCCCGGGTTTTAAAAAATTTTTTTTTGTTTTCAGCGTTTTAGAAATGAAAACGCTTAAAAAAAATTTTTTAAAGTGTTTTCTCGGAACGTCAATGTTTAAAAAATAAATTTTAGTAAAAAAATCGATTTTTCCTTTTGTCAAGATACTAAAGAACGCTAAAGCTGTATTTCACACTTTCTGATTACTCAACATATGAGAAAAAGTTTTTACTCGTAACGACAGTAGATTAGATGAAACTTTAATCAGCAAAGTTCGTTTTTACTTCAACTTAAACCAAAGAAATTACATCATATGTAAACAAAACTATTAGACAGACTGGGGTTTTACCTTTCCCTAAATATATACAAACAATAATCTTGTTTATGGTTAAAGTTAGAACTGTTTCAATTCCGTGATTTTGAAGCTGAAATCGCTTAAAAATTTCAAATGTGTATTCTCGGAACGTCAATGTCTAACAAATAAATTTTAGTACCCAAATCCATTATTCCTCTTTACCAGTACACAAATGGTGTCAGCGGTGCGATCAGGATTTTGTGTTTTAGTGGTTTGCTAATACCACAGGGGGTTCAATGTTAGTGACTTCTATTACCGTTGTCACATTGTGTAGAGGAACTTCTTCGAGTCCAGTTAGGTTTAGTACCTCTAATATTTTGTGTGACTCATATCGTCAGTAGATATTACGTAGCATTAATTTGCAAGATTCGTTTTTCCTCAACTTAAACCAGAGAAATGACATTATATGTAAACAAAACTATTAGAGAGACTGGGGTTTTACCTTTCCCTAAAATTATACAAACAATAATCTTGTTTACGGTTAAAGTTAGAATTCTTTCAATACAGCGTTTTAGAAGCTGAAAACGCTTAAAAATTTAAAATGTGTTTTCTCGGAAAGTCAATGTCTAAGAACTAAATTTTAGTCACATATCGATTATTTCTATTGTCAACATACAAAAGAACGCCATACTTGTATTTCACTCTTTCTGATCACTGAACATAAGAGACAATATTTTTACTCGTAACGTCAGTAGAATTGATGTAGCTTTAATCAGGAATGTTCGTTTTTACTATAACATAAACCAAAGAAATGACATCATATGTAAACAAAACTATTGGACAGACTGGGGTTTTACCTTTCCCTAAATTTATACAAACAATAATCTTGTTTACGTTTTAAAGTTAGAATTGTTTCAATTCACAGTTTTAGAAGCTGAAATCCGTTAAAAATTTCATATGTGTTTTCTCGGAACGTCAATGTCTAAGAACTACATTTTAGTACACATATCGATTAATCCTATTTTCAACATTTTAAAGAACGCCATAGTTGTATTTCACTCTTTCTGATTACTCAACATATGAGACAATATTTTTACTCGTAACTTCAGTAGAATTGATGTAGCTTTAATCAGCAAAGTTCTTTTTTACTTCAACCTATACCAAAGAAATGACATCATATGTAAACAAAACTTTGGACAGACTGGGGTTTTACCTTTCCCTAAATTTATACAAACAATAATCTTTTTTACGCTTAAAGTTAGAATTGTTTAAAATTAAGCGTTTTAGAAGCTGAAAAAGCATAAAAATTTCAAATTTGTATTATCGGAACTTCAATGTCTAACAACTAAGTTTTAGTACACATATCCTTTATTCCTCTTTACCAGTACAGAAATGGTGTCAGCGGTGGGATCAGGGTTTATATGTTTTAGTGGTTTGCTAATACCACAGGTGGTTCATTGTTAGTGACTTTTATTACGGTTGTCACATTGTGTAGAGGATCTTCTTCGAGTCCAGTTAGATTTAGTACCTCAAATATTTTGTGTGACTAATATCGTCAGTAGATATTACGTTGCTTTAATTTGCAAAATTCGTTTTTCCTCAAATTAAACCAAAGAAATGACATCATATGTAAACAAAACTATTAGACACACTGGGTTTTACCTTTCCCTAAAATTATACAAACAATAATCTTGTTTACGGTTAAAGTTAATATTGTTTCAATACAGCGTTTTAGAAGCTGAAAACGCTAAAATTTTTAAATGTGTTTTCTCGGAACGTCTATGTCTAAGAACTAAATTTTAGTACACACATCCTTTATTCCTATTGTCAAGATATTAAAGAAAGCCAAAGCTGTATTTCACTCTTTCTGATTACTCAACATATGAGACAAAATTTTTACTCGTAACGTCAGTAGAAATGATTAGCTTTAATCAGCAAAATTCGTTTTTACTTCAACTTAAACCAAAGAAATGACATCATATGTGAACAAAACTGTTAGACAGACTGGGTTTTTCCTTTCCCAAAATTTATACAAACAATAATCTTGTTTACAGTTAAAGTTAGATTTGTTTCAATTCAGCGTTTTAGAAGCTGAAAACGCTTAAAAATTTTAAATGTGTTTTCTCGGAAGCTCTATGTCTAAGAAGTAAATTTTAGTACACAAATCCATTATTTCTATTGTCTAGATACGAAAGACCGCCATAGTTTCATTTCACTCTTTCTGATTACTCAACATATGAGACATACAATTTTTACTCGTAACGTCAGTAGAATTGATATAGCTCTAATCAGCAAAGTTCGTTTTTACTTCAACCTAAGCCATAGAAATGACATCATATGTAACCAAAACTATTAGACAGACTGGGGTTTTTCCTTTCCCTAAATTTATACAAACAATAATCTTGTTTACGGTTACAGTTAGAATTGTTTTAAATCATCGTTTTAAAAGCTGAAAACGCTTAAATGTTTTAAATGTGTATTCTCGGAACGTCTATGTCTAAGAACTAAATTTTATTACATAAATCCATTATTCCTATTGTCAAGATACTAAAGAACGCCAATGTTGTATTTCACTCTTTCTGATTACTCAACATATGAGACAAAATTTTTACTCGTAACGTCAGTAGAATTGCTGTAGCTTTAATGGTCAAAGTTCGTCTTAACTTCAACTTAAACCACAGAAATGACATGATATGTAAACAAAACTATTAGACAGACTGGGATTTTACCTTTCCCTAAATTTATACAAACAATCTAGTTTACGGTTAAAGTTAGAATTGTTTCAATTCAGCGTTTTAGGAGCTAAAAACGCATACAAATTTCAAATGTGTATAAACGATTAGACATACTGGGGTTTTACCTTTCCTTAAATGTAGACAAACTATAATCTTGTTATGGTTAATGTTAGAATTGTTTCACTTCAGCGTTTTAGATGCTGAAATCGCTTAAAAGTTTAAATGTTTTTATCGGAACGTCTATGTCTAAGATCTAAATTTTAGTACACAAATCCATTATTCCTATTGTTAAGATACTAAAGAACGCCATAGTTGTATTTCACTCTTTCTGATTACTCAACATATGAGACAAAATTTGTACTCGTAACGTCAGTAGAATTGATGTAGCTTTAATCAGAAAAGTTCGTTCTTAATTCAACTTAAACAAACGAAATGACATCATATGTAAACAAAATATTATACAGACTGGGGTTTTATCTTTCCCAAAATTTATACAAAGAATAATCTTGTTTACGGTTAAAGTTAGAATTGTTTCAATTCGGCGTTTTAGATGCTGAAAACGCTTAAATATTTCAAATGTGTTTTCAAAAAACGTATATGTCTAAGATCTAAATTTTAGTACAAAAATCCATTATTCCTATTGTCAAGATACTAAAGAACGCCAAAGCTGTATTTCACACTTTCTGATTACTCAACATATGAGACAAAATTTTTACTCGTAACGACAGTAGATTTGATGAATCTTTAATCAGCAAAGTTCGTTTTTACTTCAACTCTTACCAAAGAAATGACATCATATGTAAACAAAACTATTAGACAGACTGGGGTTTTACCTTTCCCTAAATATATACAAACAATAATCTTGTTTATGGTTAAAGTTAGAACTGTTTCAATTCCGTGATTTTGAAGCTGAAATCGCTTAAAAATTTCAAATGTGTATTCTCGGAACGTCAATGTCTAACAAATAAATTTTAGTACCCAAATCCATTATTCCTCTTTACCAGTACACAAATGGTGTCAGCGGTGCGATCAGGATTTTGTGTTTTAGTGGTTTGCTAATACCACAGGGGGTTCAATGTTAGTGACTTCTATTACCGTTGTCACATTGTGTAGAGGAACTTCTTCGAGTCCAGTTAGGTTTAGTACCTCTAATATTTTGTGTGACTCATATCGTCAGTAGATATTACGTAGCATTAATTTGCAAATTCGTTTTTCCTCAACTTAAACCAGAGAAATGACATTATATGTAAACAAAACTATTAGAGAGAATGGGGTTTTACCTTTCCCTAAAATTATACAAACAATAATCTTGTTTACGGTTAAAGTTAGAATTGTTTCAATACAGCGTTTTAGAAGCTGAAAACGCTTAAAAATTTAAAATGTGTTTTCTCAGAAAGTCAATGTCTAAGAACTAAATTTTAGTCACATATCGATTATTTCTATTGTCAACATACAAAAGAACGCCATACTTGTATTTCACTCTTTCTGATCACTGAACATCAGAGACAATATTTTTACTCGTAACGTCAGTGGAATTGATGTAGCTTTAATCAGCAATGTTCGTTTTTACTATAACATAAACCAAAGAAATGACATCATATGTAAACAAAACTATTGGACAGACTGGGGTTTTACCTTTCCCTAAATTTATACAAACAATAATCTTGTTTACGTTTAAAGTTAGAATTGTTTCAATTCACAGTTTTAGAAGCTGAAATCCGTTAAAATTTCATATGTGTTTTCTCGGAACGTCAATGTCTAAGAACTACATTTTAGTACACATATCGATTAATCCTATTTTCAACATTTTAAAGAACGCCATAGTTGTATTTCACTCTTTCTGATTACTCAACATATGAGACAATATTTTTACTCGTAACTTCAGTAGAATTGATGTAGGTTTAATCAGCAAAGTTCGTTTTTACTTCAACCTATACCAAAGAAATGACATCATATGTAAACAAAACTATTGGACAGACTGGGGTTTTACCTTTCCCTAAATTTATACAAACAATAATCTTTTTTACGCTTAAAGTTAAATTGTTTAAAATTAAGCGTTTTAGAAGCTGAAAAAGCATAAAAATTTCAAATTTGTATTATCGGATCTTCAATGTCTAACAACTAAGTTTTAGTACACATATCCTTTATTCCTCTTTACCAGTACAGAAATGGTGTCAGCGGTGGGATCAGGGTTTATATGTTTTAGTGGATTGCTAATACCATAGGTGGTTCATTGTTAGTGACTTTTATTACGGTTGTCACATTGTGTAGAGGATCTTCTTCGAGTCCAGTTAGGTTTAGTACCTCAAATATTTTGTGTGACTAATATCGTCAGTAGATATTACGTTACTTTAATTTGCAAAATTCGTTTTTCCTCAAATTAAACCAAAGAAATGACATCATATGTAAACAAAAACTATTAGACACACTGGGGTTTTATCTTTCCCTAAAATTATACAAACAATAATCTTGTTTACGGTTAAAGTTAATATTGTTTCAATACAGCGTTTTAGAAGCTGAAAACGCTTAAAATTTTTAAATGTGTTTTCTCGGAACGTCTATGTCTAAGAACTAAATTTTAGTACACACATCCTTTATTCCTATTGTCAAGATATTAAAGAAAGCCAAAGCTGTATTTCACTCTTTCTGATTACTCAACATATGAGACAAAACTTTTACTCGTAACGTCAGTAGAATTGATGTAGCTTTAATCAGCAAAATTCGTTTTTACTTCAACTTAAACCAAAGAAATGACATCATATGTAACAAAACTGTTAGACAGACTGGGTTTTCCTTTCCCAAAATTTATACAAACAATAATCTTGTTTACAGTTTAAAGTTAGATTTGTTTCAATTCAGCGTTTTAGAAGCTGAAAACGCTTAAAAATTTTAAATGTGTTTTCTCGGAAGCTGTATGTCTAAGAACTAAATTTTAGTACACATAATCCATTATTTCTATTGTCTAGATACGAAAGACCGCCATAGTTGCATTTCACTCTTTCTGATTACTCAACATATGAGACATAAAATTTTTACTCGTAACGTCAGTAGAATTGATATAGCTTTAATCAGCAAAGTTCGTTTTTACTTCAACCTAAGCCATAGAAATGACATCATATGTAACCAAAACTATTAGACAGACTGGGGTTTTTCCTTTCCCTAAATTTATACAAACAATAATCTTGTTTACGGTTACAGTTAGAATTGTTTTAAAATTCATCGTTTTAAAGCTGAAAACGCTTAAATGTTTTAAATGTGTATTCTCGGAAAGACTATGTCTAAGAACTAAATTTTATTACATAAATCCATTATTCCTATTGTCAAGATACTAAAGAACGCCATATGTTGTATTTCACTCTTTCTGATTACTCAACATATGAGACAAAATTTTTACTCGTAACGTCAGTAGAATTGCTGTAGCTTTAATGGTCAAAGTTCGTTTTAACTTCAACTTAAACCACAGAAATGACATCATATGTAAACAAAACTATTAGACAGACTGGGTTTTACCTTTCTCTAAATTTATACAAACAATCTAGTTTACGGTTAAAGTTAGAATTGTTTCAATTCAGCGTTTTAGGAGCTAAAAACGCATACAAATTTCAAATGTGTTTAAACGATTAGACATACTGGGGTTTTACCTTTCCTTAAATGTAGACAAACTGTAATCTTGTTATGGTTAATGTTAGAATTGTTTCACTTCAGCGTTTTAGATGCTGAAATCGCTTAAAGTTTAAATGTTTTTATCGGAACGTCTATGTCTAAGATCTAAATTTTAGTACACAAATCATTATTCCTATTGTCAAGATACTAAAGAACGCCATAGTTGTATTTCACTCTTTCTGATTACTCAACATATGAGACAAAATTTGTACTCGTAACGTCAGTAGAATTGATGTAGCTTTAATCAGAAAAGTTCGTTCTTAATTCAACTTAAACAAACGAAATGACATCATATGTAAACAAAACTATTATACAGACTGGGGTTTTATCTTTCCCAAAATTTATACAAAGAATAATCTTGTTTACGGTTAAAGTTAGAATTGTTTCAATTCGGCGTTTTAGATGCTGAAAACGCTTAAATATTTCAAATGTGTTTTCAAAAAACGTATATGTCTAAGATCTAAATTTTAGTACAAAAATCCATTATTCCTATTGTCAAGATACTAAAGAACGCCAAAGCTGTATTTCACACTTTCTGATTACTCAACATATGAGACAAAATTTTTACTCGTAACGACAGTAGATTTGATGAAGCTTTAATCAGCAAAGTTCGTTTTTACTTCAACTTCTACCAAAGAAATGACATCATATGTGAACAAAATTATTAGACAGACGGGGGTTTTACCTTTCTCAAAATTTATACAAACAATAATCTTGTTTATGGTTAAAGTTAAGATTGTTTCAATTCAGTGATTTAGAAGCTGAAAACGCTTAAATATTTCAAATGTGTATTGTCGGAACGTCAATGTCTAACAAATAAATTTTAGTACCCATATTTATTATTCCTCTTTACCAGTGAAAAAATTGTGTGAGTGGTGGGATCAGGGTTTTGTGTTTTAGTGGTTTTCTAATACCACAGGGGGTTCACTGTTAGTGACATTTATTACGGTTGTCACATTGTGTAGAGGATCTTCTTCGAGTCCAGTTAGGTTTAGTACCTCTAATATTTTGTATGACTCATATCTTCATTAGATATTACGTAGCTTAATTTGCAAAATTCGTTCTTCCTCAACTTAAACCAAAGAATTGGCATCATATGTACACAAAACTTTTAGACAGAATTGGGTTTTACCTATCTCTAAAATTATACAAACAATAATCTTGTTTACGATTAAAGTTAGAATTGTTTCAATTCAGCGTTTTATAAGCTGAAAACTCTTAAAAATTTTAAATGTGTTTTCCCGGAACGTCTATGTCTCAGAACTAAATTTCAGTACACAAATCCGTTATTCCTAATGTCAAGATACTAAAGAACGGCATAGCTTTATTTCACTCTTTCTGATCATTCAACATATGAACATAAAGTTTTTACTCGTAACGTCAGTAGAATTGATGTAGCTTTAATCAGCAAAGTTCGTTTTTACTTCAACTTAAACCAAAGAAATGACATCATATGTAAACTAAACTATTAGACAGAATGGGGTTTTACCTTTCCTAAATTTATACAAACAATAATGTTGTTTACGGTTAAAGTTAGAATTGTTTCAAATTAGCGTTTTAGAAGCTCAAACGCCTAAAAATTTCAATGTGTATTGTCGGAACGTCAATGTCTAACAACTAAATTTTAATGCACATATCCATTATTCCTCTTTACCAGTACACAAATGGTGTCAGCGGTGGGATCAGGGTTTTGTGTTTTAGTTGTTTGCTAATACCACAGGGGGTTCACAGTTAGTGACTTTTTTACGGTTGTCACATTGTGTAGAGGATCTTCTTCGAGTCCAGTTAGGATTAGTACCTCAGATATTTTGTGTGACTCATATCGTCAGTAGATATTACGTAGCTTTAACAGTAAAGTTCGTTTTACTTCAAGTTAAACCATAGAAATGACATCATATAAACAAAACTCTTAGACAGACTGGAGTTTTACTTTTCCCTAACTTTATACAAACAATAATCTTGTTTACGGTTACAGTTAGAATTGTTTCAATTCATCGTTTTAGAAGCTGAAAACGCTTAAAAGTTTTAAATGTGTTTTCTCGGAACGTCTATGTCTAAGAACTAAATTTTATTACACAAATCAAATTATTCCTGTTGTCAAGATGCTAAAGAACGCCAAAGCTGTATTTCACTCTTTCTGATTTCTCAACATATGAGACAAAATTTTTACTCGTAACGACAGTAGAATTGATGTAGCTTTAATCAGCAAAGTTCGTTTTTACTTCAACTTAAACCAAAGAAATGACATCATATGTAAACAAAAATATTAGAGATACTGGGGTTTTACCTTTCCCTAAAATTATACAGACAATAATTTGTTTACGGTTATAGTTAGAATTGTTTCAATACACCGTTTTAGAAGGTGAAAACGCTTAAAAAATTAAAATGTGTTTTGTCGGAACGTCAATGTCTAAGAACAAAATTTATTCACTAATCGATTATACCTATTGTCAACATACTAAATAACGCCATACATGTATTTCACACTTTCTGATCTCTGAACATAAGAGACAATATTTTTACTCGTAACGTCGGTAGAATTGATGTAGCTTTAATCAGCAATGTTCGTTTTTACTATAACTTAAACCAAACAAATGACATCATATGTAAACAAAACTATTAGACAGACTGGGGTTTTACCTTTCCCTAAATTTAAACAAACAATAATCTTGTTTACGTTTAGAGTTAGAATTGTTTCAATTCACAGTTTAAGAAGCTGAAATAGCTTAAAAATTTCGAATGTGATTACTTGGAACGTCAATGTTTAAGAACTAAATTTTAGTACACATATGGATTATTTTTATTGTCAACATACTAAAGAACGCCTTAGTTGTATTTCACACTTTCTGATTACTCAACATATGAGACAATATTTTTATTCGTAAATTCAGTAGATTTGATGTAGGTTTAATCAACAAAGTTCGAATTTACTTCAACTTAAACCAAAGAAATGACATCATATGTAAACAAAAGTATTAGACAGACTGGGGATCTACCTTTCCCTAAATTCATACAAACAATAATCTTGTTTACGGTTACCGTTAGAATTGTTTAAATTCAGCGTTTTAGAAGCTGAAAATGCATAAACATTTCAAATGTGTATATATTTTAACGTCAATGTCTAACAACTAAGTTTTAGTAAATATATCCAATATTCCTCTTTACCAGTTCACAAATGGTGTCAGCGGTGGGATCAGGGTTTTGTGTTTTAGTGGTTTGCTAATACCACAGGTGGTTCACTGTTAGTGAATTTTATTACGGTTTCCACATTGTGTAGAGGATCTTCTTCGTGTCCAGTTAGGTTTAGTACCTCAAATATTTTGTGTGACTCATATCGTCAGTAGATATTACGTAGCTTTAATTTGCAAAATTCGTTTATCCTCAACTGAAACCAAAGAAATGACATCATATGTAAACAAAAATGTTAGACAGACTGGGGTTTTTCCTTTCCCTAAAATTATACAAACAATAACCTTGTTTACGGTTAAAGTTAGAATTGTTTCAATACAGCGTTTTAGAAGCTGAAAACGCTTAAAAATTTTAAATGTGTTTTCTCGGAACTTTAATGTCTAAGACCTTAATTTTAGTACACAAATCCATTATTCCTATTGTCAAGATACTAAAGAACGCCAAAGCTGTATTTCACTCTTTCTGATTTCTCAACATATGAGACAAAATTTTTACTCGTAACGACAGAAGAATTGATGTAGCTTTAATCAGCAAAGTTCGTTTTTACTTCAACTTAAACCAAAGAAATGACATCATATGTAAACAAAACTATTAGACAGACTGGGGTTTTACCTTTCCCTAAATTTATACAAACAATAATCTTGTTTACGGTTACAGTTAGAATTGTTTCAATTCATCGTTTTAGAAGCTGAAAACGCTTAAAAGTTTTAAATGTGTTTTCTCGGATCGTCTATGTCTAAGAACTAAATTTTATTACACAAATCAAATTATTCCTATTGTCAAGATACTAAAAAACGCCAAAGCTTTATTTCACTCTTTCTGATTTCTCAACATATGAGACAAAACTTTTACTCTTAACGACAGTAGAATTGATGTAGCTTTAATCAGCAAAGTTCGTTTTTACTTCAACTTAAACCAAAGAAATTACATCATATGTAAACAAAACTATTAGACAGACTGGGGTTTTACCTTTCCCTAAATTTATACAAACAATAATCTTGTTTATGGTTAAAGTTAAGATTGTTTCAATTCAGTGATTAGAAGCTGAAAACGCTTAAATATTTCAAATGTGTATTGTCGGAACGTCAATGTCTAACAAATAAATTTTAGTACCCATATTTATTATTCCTCTTTACCAGTAAACAAATGGTGTGAGTGGTGGGATCAGGGTTTTGTGTGTTAGTGGTTTTCTAATACCACAGGGGGTTCACTGTTAGTGACATTTATTACGGTTGTCACATTGTGTAGAGGATCTTCTTCGAGTCCAGTTAGGTTTAGTACCTCTAATATTTTGTATGACTCATATCTTCAGTAGATATTACGTAGCTTAATTTGCAAAATTCGTTCTTCCTCAACTTAAACCAAAGAATTGGCATCATATGTACACAAAACTTTTAGACAGAATTGGGTTTTACCTATCTCTAAAATTATACAAACAATAACTTGTTTACGGTTAAAGTTAGAATTGTTTCAATTCAGCGTTTTAGAAGCTGAAAACGCTTAAACATTTTAAATGTGTTTTCCCGGAACGTCTATGTCTCAGAACTAAATTTCAGTACACAAATCCGTTATTCCTAATGTCAAGATACTAAAGAACGGCATAGCTTTATTTCACTCTTTCTGATCATTCAACATATGAGACATAAAGTTTTTACTCGTAACGTCAGTAGAATTGATGTAGCTTTAATCAGCAAAGTTCGTTTTTACTTCAACTTAAACCAAAGAAATGACATCATATGTAAACTAAACTATTAGACAGAATGGGGTTTTACCTTTCCCTAAATTTATACAAACAATAATGTTGTTTACGGTTAAAGTTAGAATTGTTTCAATTTAGCGTTTTAGAAGCTCAAAACGCCTAAAAATTTCAAATGTGTATTGTCGGAACGTCAATGTCTAACAACTAAATTTTAATGCACATATCCATTATTCCTCTTTACCAGTACACAAATGGTGTCAGCGGTGGGATCAGGGTTTTGTGTTTTAGTGGTTTGCTAATACCACAGGGGTTCACAGTTAGTGACTTTTTTTTACGGTTGTCACATTGTGTAGAGGATCTTCTTCGAGTCCAGTTAGGATTAGTACCTCAGATATTTTGTGTGACTCATATCGTCAGTAGATATTACGTAGCTTTAATCAGTAAAGTTCGTTTTTACTTCAAGTTAAACCATAGAAATGACATCATATAAACAAAACTCTTAGACAGACTGGAGTTTTACTTTTCCCTAAGTTTATACAAACAATAATCTTGTTTACGGTTACAGTTAGAATTGTTTCAATTCATCGTTTTAGAAGCTGAAAACGCTTAAAAGTTTTAAATGTGTTTTCTCGGAACGTCTATGTCTAAGAACTAAATTTTATTACACAAATCAAATTATTCCTGTTGTCAAGATGCTAAAGAACGCCAAAGCTGTATTTCACTCTTTCTGATTTCTCAACATATGAGACAAAATTTTTACTCGTAACGACAGTAGAATTGATGTAGCTTTAATCAGCAAAGTTCGTTTTTACTTCAACTTAAACCAAAGAAATGACATCATATGTAAACAAAAATATTAGAGATACTGGGGTTTTACCTTTCCCTAAAATTATACAGACAATAATTTTGTTTACGGTTAAAGTTAGAATTGTTTCAATACACCGTTTTAGAAGGTGAAAACGCTTAAAAATTTAAAATGTGTTTTCTCGGAACGTCAATGTCTAAGAACAAAATTTTATTCACATATCGATTATACCTATTGTCAACATACTAAATAACGCCATACTTGTATTTCACACTTTCTGATCTCTGAACATAAGAGACAATATTTTTACTCGTAACGTCGGTAGAATTGATGTAGCTTTAATCAGCAATGTTCGTTTTTACTATAACTTAAACCAAACAAATGACATCATATGTAAACAAAAATATTAGACAGACTGGGGTTTTACCTTTCCCTAATTTAAACAAACAATAATCTTGTTTACGTTTAGAGTTAGAATTGTTTCAATTCACAGTTTAAGAAGCTGAAATAGCTTAAAAATTTCGAATGTGATTACTTGGAACGTCAATGTTTAAGAACTAAATTTTAGTACACATATGGATTATTTTTATTGTCAACATACTAAAGAACGCGTTAGTTGTATTTCACTCTTTCTGATTACTCGACATATGAGACAATATTTTTATTCGTAAAGTCAGTAGATTTGATGTAGGTTTAATCAGCAAAGTTCGAATTTACTTCAACTTAAACCAAAGAAATGACATCATATGTAAACAAAATATTAGACAGACTGAGGATTTACCTTTCCCTAAATTTATACAAACAATAATCTTGTTTACGGTTACCGTTAGAATTGTTTAAATTCAGCGTTTTAGAAGCTGAAAATGCATAAACATTTCAAATGTGTATTATCTTAACGTCAATGTCTAACAACTAAGTTTTAGTAAATATATCCATTATTCCTCTTTACCAGTTCACAAATGGTGTCAGCGGTGGGATCAGGGTTTTGTGTTTTAGTGGTTTGCTAATACCACAGGTGGTTCACTGTTAGTGAATTTTATTACGGTTTCCACATTGTGTAGAGGATCATCTTCGAGTCCAGTTAGGTTTAGTACCTCAAATATTTTGTGTGACTAATATCGTCAGTAGATATTACGTAGCTTTAATTTGCAAAATTCGTTTTTCCTCAACTGAAACCAAAGAAATGACATCATATGTAAACAAAAATGTTAGACAGACTGGGGTTTTTCCTTTTCCTAAAATTATACAAACAATAACCTTGTTTACGGTTAAAGTTAGAATTGTTTCAATACAGCGTTTTAGAAGCTGAAAACGCTTAAAAATTTTAAATGTGTTTTCTCGGAACTTTAATGTCTAAGACCTTAATTTTAGTACACAAATCCATTATTCCTATTGTCAAGATACTAAAGAACGCCAAAGCTGTATTTCACTCTTTCTGATTTCTCAACATATGAGACAAAATTTTACTCGTAACGACAGTAGAATTGATGTAGCTTTAATCAGCAAAGTTCGTTTTTACTTCAACTTAAACCAAAGAAATGACATCATATGTAAACAAAACTATTAGACAGACTGGGGTTTTACCTTTCCCTAAATTTATACAAACAATAATCTTGTTTACGGATACAGTTAGAATTGTTTCAATTCATCGTTTTAGAAGCTGAAAACGCTTAAAAGTTTTAAATGTGTTTTCTCGGATCGTCTATGTCTAAGAACTAAATTTTATTACACTAATCTAATTATTCCTATTGTCAAGATACTAAAAAACGCCAAAGCTGTATTTCACTCTTTCTGATTTCTCAACATATGAGACAAAATTTTTACTCTTAACGACAGTAGAATTGATGTAGCTTTAATCAGCAAAGTTCGTTTTTACTTCAACTTAAACCAAAGAAATGACATCATATGTAAACAAAACTATTAGACAGACTGGGGTTTTACCTTTCCCTAACTTTATACAAACAATAATCTTGTTTATGGTTAAAGTTAAGATTGTTTCAATTTCAGTGATTTAGAAGCTGAAAACGCTTAAATATTTCAAATGTGTATTGTCGGAACGTCAATGTCTAACAAATAAATTTTAGTACCCATATTTATTATTCCTCTTTACCAGTAAACAAATGGTGTGAGTGGTGGGATCAGGGTTTTGTGTTTTAGTGGTTTTCTAATACCACAGGGGTTCACGTTAGTGACATTTATTACGGTTGTCACATTGTGTAGAGGATCTTCTTCGAGTCCAGTTAGGTTTAGTACCTCTAATATTTTGTATGACTCATATCTCAGTAGATATTACGTAGCTTAATTTGCAAAATTCGTTCTTCCTCAACTTAAACCAAAGAATTGGCATCATATGTACACAAAACTTTTAGACAGAATTGGGTTTTACCTATCTCTAAAATTATACAAACAATAATCTTGTTTACGGTTAAAGTTAGAATTGTTTCAATTCAGCGTTTTATAAGCTGAAAACTCTTAAAAATTTTAAATGTGTTTTCACGTAACGTCTATGTCTCAGAACTAAATTTCAGTACACAAATCCGTTATTCCTAATGTCAAGATACTAAAGAACGGCATAGCTTTATTTCACTCTTTCTGATCATTCAACATATGAGACATAAATTTTTACTCGTAACGTCAGTAAATTGAGTAGCTTTAATCAGCAAAGTTCGTTTTTACTTCAACTTAAACCAAAGAAATGACATCATTTGTAAACAAACTATTAGACAGAATGGGTTTTACCTTTCCCTAAATTATAAACAATAATTTGTTTACGGTTAAAGTTAGAATTGTTTCATTAGCGTTTTAGAAGTCAAAACGCATAAAAATTTCAAATGTGTATTGTCGGAACGTCAATGTCTAACAACTAAATTTTAATCACATATCCATTATTCTTTAAGTAAATGGTTCACGATTACTAATACAGGGTTCACAGTTGTACTTTTACTACTTTTGATTTCTCGACATTGATGTACAATATTTTTACTCATATCGTCAGTAGATATTAGTAGCTTTAATCAGAAAGTTCGTTTTTACTTCAACTTAAACCATAAGAAATGACATCATATGTAAACAAAATATTAGACAGACTGGAGTTTTACCTTTCCCTAAATTTATACAAACAATAATCTTGTTTACGGTTACAGTTAGAATTGTTTCAATTCATCGTTTTAGAAGCTGAAAACGCTTAAAAATTTAAATGTGTTTTCTCGGAACGTCTATGTCTAAGAACTAAATTTTATTCACAAATCAAATTATTCCTAGTTGTCAAGATGCTAAAGAACGCCAACTTGTATTTCACTCTTTCTGATTCTCAACATATGAGACAAATTTTTACTCGTAAGACAGTAGAATTGATGTAGCTTTAATCAGCAAAGTTCGTTTTTACTTCAACTTAAACCAAAGAAATGACATCATATGTAAACAAAATATTAGAGATACTGGGGTTTTACCTTTCCCTAAAATTATACAGACAATAATTTTGTTTACGGTTAAAGTTAGAATTGTTTCAAATACACCGTTTTAGAAGTGAAAACGCTTAAAAATTTAAAATGTGTTTTCTCGGAACGTCAATGTCTAAGAACAAAATTTTATTCACATATCGATTATTCCTATTGTCAACATACTAAATAACGCCATACTTGTATTTCACACTTTCTGATCTCTGAACATAAGAGACAATATTTTTACTCGTAACGTCGGTAGAATTGATGTAGCTTTAATCAGCAATGTTCGTTTTTACTATAACTTAAACCAAACAAATGACATCATATGTAAACAAAAACTATTAGACAGACTGGGGTTTTACCTTTCCCTAAATTTAAACAAACAATAATCTTGTTTACGTTTAGAGTTAGAATTGTTTCAATTCACAGTTTTAAGAAGCTGAAATAGCTTAAAAATTTCGAATGTGATTACTTGGAACGTCAATGTTTAAGAACTAAATTTTAGTACACATATGGATTATTTTTATTGTCAACATACTAAAGAACGCCTTAGTTGTATTTCACTCTTTCTGATTACTCAACATATGAGACAATATATTTATTCGTAAAGTCAGTAGATTTGATGTAGGTTTAATCAGCAAAGTTCGAATTTACTTCAACTTAAACCAAAGAAATGACATCAATGTAAACAAAAGTATTAGACAGACTGGGGATTTTACCTTTCCCTAAATTTATACAAACAATAATCTTGTTTACGGTTACCGTTAGAATTGTTTAAATTCAGCGTTTTAGAAGCTGAAAGTAATAAACTTTTCAAATGTGTATTATCTTAACGTCAATGTCTAACAAAAAGTTTTAGTAAATATATCCAATATTCCTCTTTACCAGTTCACAAATGGTGTCAGCGGTGGGATCAGGGTTTTGTGTTTTAGTGGTTTGCTAATACCACAGGTGGTTCACTGTTAGTGAATTTTATTACGGTTTCCACATTGTGTAGAGGATCATTCTTCGAGTCCAGTTAGGTTTAGTACCTCACATATTTTGTGTGACTACATATCGTCAGTAGATATTACGTAGCTTTAATTTGCAAAATTCGTTTTTCCTCAACTGAAACCAAAGAAATGACATCATATGTAAACAAAACTATTAGACAGACAGCGGTTTTACCTTTCCCTAAAATTATACAAACAATAATCTTGTTTACGGTTTAAAGTTAGAATTTTTCAATACAGCGTTTTAGAAGCTGAAAACGCTTAAAAATTTTAAATATGTTTTCTCGAAACTTAATGTCTAAGAACTAAATTTTTAGTACGCAAATCCATTATTCCTATTGTCAAGATACTAAAGAACGCCATAGTTGTATTTCACTCTTTCTGATTACTCAATATATGAGAAAATTTTTACTCGTAACCGTCAGTAGATGTAGCTTTAATCAGCAAAGTTCGTTTTTACTTCAAGTTAAACCATAGAAATGACATCATATGTAGACAAAACTATTAGACAGACTGGAGTTTTACCTTTCCCTACATTTATACAAACAATAATCTTGTTTACGGTTACAATTAGAAGTGTTTCAATTCATCGTTTTAGAAGCTGAAAACGCTTAAAAGTTTTAAAGTGTGTTTTCTCGGATCGTCTATGTCTAAGAACTAAATTTTATTACACAAATCAAATTATTCCTATTGTCAAGATACTAAAAAACGCCAAAGCTGTATTTCACTCTTTCTGATTTCTCAACATATGAGACAAAATTTTTACTCTTAACGACAGTAGAATTGATGTAGCTTTAATCAGCAAAGTTCGTTTTTACTTCAACTTAAACCAAAGAAATGACATCATATGTAAACAAAACTATTAGACAGACTGGGGTTTTACCTTTCCCTAAATTTATACAAACAATAATCTTGTTTATGGTTAAAGTTAAGATTGTTTCAATTCAGTGATTTAGAAGCTGAAAACGCTTAAAA